>OY728120.1:1181290210-1186171736 GCA_963277665.1 Viscum album | reverse complement strand
CTATAGTCTTCATAAGAAGAATTCAACAGTAGACTGCATCAGTAGCATTCATCGGTAGCCTTCAACAGTAACCTTCAATGGTAACCTTCTATTAGTGACCTTCATCAGTGAGCTTCATCAGTAACCTTCTCTCGGTGACCTTCATCGGTAGCCTTTTATCTTGAGAAATTTTTCACTGTGAACATAATCGATAGAATAGTGAGATTAAAGATACATCAGTATCACTTGATAGAAACAATAAATATTAATGAAACACAATTATCCTATAATATAAACATGATTATCATATAAATGAAACATGATTATCACATAAATGAAACATTATTTTTGATTATCAAAATAGGAAAGTCCAGCAGTGTTGACCATCCTTGGTATAAGGTAGTTATTCAATATCTTTTTCCTTAAATTCAATCTCATTTATTAAATGAACCATTATACCACACATTTAATTCTCTGTGTGTTTCCCTTAAATTGTTAAATTAAATATGTATAATCTAATGCTTTGTTTAGTTAGTTGATGTGATTTAAAATCAAACTAATTGAGGTTATTTCCTCAACCCTAACCACAAATTTAGGGTGGGTTTGTGTAATTACTCATAGATAATTATCATTATCTTTCATATGCCTAGACCACCTTTAGGGTGTGTTAATTTAAATCTTTTGAATAGAATATTTGACTTATTCTTTGAATATACTCTTAACTGTTTTAATTTATTCCAGTTGAATGTGATGCTTAAATTGATATAAATTAATTTTTAATGATAATGTCATATTTTCTAATAAAACCACCTTTCAAGGTGTGTTGTCTTCTATAGTATAAATGAAGTGATTAATGTTTTATATTTTTATTGGATTTAGGGCATGGTGTTTCCCATTGAATCAATGGTTGTCGTTAGATGTAATAGAATATTAAGTACAATGAATTCTTTGATATATTTGAAATGATAAATGGGAATGGCCATATTTTAGTGATTCTTCTTTATGTTATGGATTTCTTATGATAATGGTATTATTTTTACTAGTAAATTGATTTTTATTAATGGAATGGATGAACAGATAACCCATTTCTAAATTTTAAATGAATTTTTTTTAAATGATCCAATGCACCTTGAGCGATGTTAGTTTCAATTCTACAGAACATTAAGATAAAGATTCATAGGGAAAATAGGATACCTTATATTACCTTATGAATAACTGGACCTTGAGTAGAATTTTTTTCCATGATGTGTCACACCCCATTAGTTGAAGATGTTGACATGGCGTACATATCATTTAGGTTGTTGGGAATTATATTCCACTCCCCTTTGATTATGATGTTGGGTATGAGCCACCCCATTGTATTTATGATACTCAACATAATGTCCTTCATTATTTATGGTACTCAGCATGGAGGCCAATATTGATTCTGATCCTTGGGCATGAGGACCCTTACTCATTATTATTGGTTTATTCTTATTATTGTTATGACTATCATTATGCATGGATACCAGAGTTATGCCTCGGGACCAGGTAATACTACATATCCATATATATATGGATATAAACATCAATACTTCTATAGTGAATGTATATGTTTACATATATTTATAAATATATATATATATATATATATTACATTCAGAGGAATTCTGACATAGGTTGAAGCAAGTATGGTCAGCCAGGTGCCCTTGAGGACCCTGAGCCCAACTTGTTACATTTACTCATTTATTTATCTTATGTTTATTATTATACCTACACACTGTTGTATGTATAATTAGGGGCTAGATTAATTTAATACACCATTTGTGGTGGAATAAGGAGTATATCTCACAACCCACTTGGGATTCCATTACATTGGAGAACATGAGAATACCTCATGTTCATAGGTCAATGGATTATTTCTTGTGTTGTGTGTCATACTTGGGAGATTAAGAGCACATGAATGATCTATTACTCAAGATTCTCATAGATATCTCCCTTGAGGATTTTTTATTCGTATACTTTGTTTATTTAATATATTGTATTGTATTTCCTAAAGTATTTTTTCTTTCTTTGTTTTTAGTAGCATCACATGGATATGAATGTGTGGTTTTATTAGTGATATCCATCTATGTTTATTCAATATATCGTATTCTTCTGATTCTTGTCATTTATGATCATTTCTTTCACTTCTTTCTATTTTCTATTTTTTTAATTCATATTTGATATTCTTCTATGATATTTTGATCTTTAGGGTATAGTATCCCCACCATACCATCATTAGACCCTCACTGCTAGTTGGTAGTCTCTGGTGTATGGGGAGGCATGCTTCAGGCCATGTCACTAACCAAATTAGGGCACTGTTTCTATGTCTTTTGGGACAAGATGTTACAATAATTTTTATATTCGATATATTATAATTACTATGTCCATATGAGTTATCAAATTCAAGGGGAATTTAATGTTTTGATTTTTTTTGATGTATTTTTTTTAGGAATGAGATTCATAATGACATTCCAACAGTTTGGATAACCCTAAGAGATTATTTTGGACAAGATTTGATCTTTAGTGGAGGACCTAATTGTTTAGGTGCATATCAAAGGATGGATGGGTGGTTAATTTGATGAAATTTTGTAGTAAAAACCCTTTCTCTGCATGACCATAGTGGTCATGCGGTGAGTTTTCTAGACAGAAGGGTGAGGTCCCTCTACCTAGAGTGTTCCTCGTGTGAATCGATAGTTATGCAATGAATCTGGTTGTGGGTTTATTTAAAAAATGATATTTATTCCCCTTATTCTGTCTTGGATAGTCATGTGTGGGGAGATATTTTGGCAGGATCTCCCCCACTCTTCCTTCCCCCTTGATCCAAGGAGTTTTGGGTGTCGTTTTTGCAGTGTTTGTGGTAGGATATTTCCTCTGTCTTCACTTGTTTTGTTCTCCTTTCATCCTTATAGATTTTTTTCATTGGTTACGGTTTTAGTTTTAATTCCATTGGAGAATGGAGGAATTGTATTTTTTATGGGGATTTCATGCAACCTAGTGACAGGATATCCCAAGACAACATCTTCATGTCGCCAAAACACTATTTTAGTTGAGATATGTCAGTATTTTATTTTTTAAAGGGTTTTAGCATAAATTAAATTTATCAATCTATTGAATCATCTTCATGTTTTAGGGATTTTTTTATAATGTCTTCAAGAGTGTGCATGGACCTCCCACTGTTGTTTTATTGAATTTCTGGTGCAATGATAGCACCATATGAGTTTTTTTCATTATACTTATTTGGATTAGTAATTAAATTAATTAATTTTGATGATATTAATTAATGGGATATCTTGTCCTAGGTATGAGTTCATGATGGGAGTGGTACACACCCCATTTCTCAAGATTTTGGTGAGAAATTATGGATTTGTGAGGCTTTAGGCATTTATACCTATTTAAATTAATTTAGATTAAATTTTTTAATTAATTATATTTTTTATATTAATTTTAAATGATTATAATAAATTAATTTGGATGATTTGGATTGATTTAGGATCTCATGATGATGGGAAATGGAAATTTGGACTTGTATGATATCAGGTGAGAGTTTTCAAGCAATGATCAAAATGAATAACTCTAGTTTGAGGTATGTGGTCCATTATATATACTTCTACAATATTATTCTTTTATTTATGGAATGTTACATGTGGAATTCCACTAATGGTGAATGATACTTTTAAATTAAATGAAAAGTTTTACTTAAAGGAATTGCATATGGACTGGACAAAGTTCCAAGATACATGATGGAAATTTATACATTGGCTTGATTGCCTCAGCCACTGATGGTCGACGCCTTGGTTATTGTTATGTTACTTGAGATATATGGATCCCCTTGGGGTGTAAATAGTTTATATAATCATAGTTTTTCTTAGTATAGTTTCCCTGGTGACCTAAGAGAGATGTGTTTGAGATATGAGCACCCATGAAGGGTATCTTGGATATAATGGAACATCGAGGTCTATAGAGGGTTCCCATGCTGAGATTTTAACCCCATATAGGGTGAATATGGAAAATGGATAGTTATGATTTTTTTTTCACATCAGATCCTTAATTTAAGATTTGAGTCTGATATGGCTGTTATAATGGAAGTTCATTCACTAGAGTGGTCAGCCTCAAATTTGTTGAATAGGTTTGGGTAGATGGACATACACATTAAAATGTGTTATATATTTCATTTTGGGTGGGATTATTTAAACACTAAGACACTTTATGAAATGTTCAAGGGTTACTTATACATTCTCCATTGATTTTTATGGTAGGATATACAGTCCATTGAGAAACATAGTTTGGTATACCTTTGAACACTCCTTAGATCTGTATAGTGGGATGCATATTCCACCGAGATGTGATACTTGGTAGGGGAAACCACACCCCGAGACTTGGATGATATGATGTCTTGTACGAAGACTCATGCCCTAGACTTGGATGATGTTAGATTCATGGAAGGGAAATCCCCTGAGTTTCTGAATGGTTTTGGGATTCCTTAAACATGATCCTTGGATAGGTACGGTGGGATTCACAATCAATTATATGGGATGTTAAATAGGGATAGTCCCACCCCAAGACTCATAATATTCTTTTTCCTGGTAGGGTATACCCTGGCTCATGGTCATGATTCCTAGTAAGGAAACACCCTGAGTTTTTGGATAAGATTGGGATTCCTTGGATATGCTATTTGGATCCAGATGTGATAATGATTAAGATTACATAGACATGATTATTGGATCTATATGGAGTAATTTCTAAAAAGGATATTCCCACCCATAGACTCAGATGACATGTTTTCTTGATAGAATTCACCATAGATCCATATGATGGGTGGACTACAAGAATTATTTGAATTTACTAGTATATTCTCCTAATAATAGTCTATAGTGATATTGGTGGGAATGATTGTGTGAGATGTTCTGAGACACCTCAAAATTGGCCGAATAAAGTTTGGGTTGATTCTGATTTTAATGGTAGAATCAAGGATAAAAATGGTTATTTATTTATGTTTTCATGGTTTTATTCAATTATTATGCTAAGCATGTCACATGTTTACATTGAATTTACTGATTATTTGTGGTAATTTTTTAGTGGTGCCCTAATAAGTTTTACTCACATCCTATTCTAGATTTCATGACACTTTTTTACCTGAAAAGACTTCATCAATCATAGGATCGGGTTAGGTAGAGGCTTATAGTAGCTTGATTAAGCAGGATTACTTGTACATGATTACAGGTTGTAAGAGGCGAGTCTCGAGAATAGAAGTAAAACCTTTGTGTCGTTTTATTTTTTAATTATTTGTATTATGATCAGCTTAGTATGTGATCAGTCTCTGTATACCAACATGACCATGACTCTATATGAGCACATGATTTTTCTTGGCACTTATTTTTTATGATTTCATTTTATTCCTTTTGTATATTGTGATGATTATTTTTTATAGACGATTTTTGGTTTATTTTTCTGTTATTATGCAATCTGATATGGGTTATAGTATTCTCATGGTATGTCCTTAAATCCCCATTTCTAGTCGGAAACCTCTAACATACTAGGAGGTGTGCCCGAGGTCCCATAACAGCTCCTTTAGTCTGGAAACCTCTCAATAACTACGACTCAAGGGAGGATGTTATATGTATGAAATATATGGTTTATAGTAAATAATGTGAAAATTTAATTTTGAATTTAATTATATTGGGTTAAATGTATTTTTAAATAATTTAGATAGACTTGAGAATTTTTAGAAATACACTTTTTCATAAATTAGCACGACCTTGGTTTTTTATATAAAATCAATATAATCTTGGTTATAGGATTAGATCAAAACTATTTTGATGTAGTATTTCAATCTAATCCATTGACATGAAGTGTTTTGATATTAGGTCTAATGAACACATGTGGGTGTTCACCATCTATGTAGTGAAATCAACATCATTTATTCAATCAAACATGGATTGATAAAAATATTCATTTGTATAAAGATATTAAATGCATGGGTGAACCATTTTTTATTCCATGAATTTTTATGATTTATTATAATCAAATTTAAAGCTTTTTTCATATAGTTATCTCGAATTATTTCACAATATTTATCATGATTTAATTTAGTTTGATAAAAAAAATTTAATTTTTCACAAATGCATATGTGTTCAATCAATTATGTTTTTACTAAATATAATATAATTTGTAAATTAAATAAATTTTATTTATTCATGTATAATATTAAATTTTACTTTTTCTAAAATAATAAATTAGATATCCAATTACTTTTGTAAAACATCATTTTCTCATAGAAAATTGATAAAAAAAAATAAAAACAAATTGAAATTATTTACCACCCGGTCCATCTGAAAAAAATTCACGACACTCACAACATCAAAAAACATTTTTCTAAAACCACCCTTATTCATTCATCATGTTATTTTTATTTCGTAATTAAAACATGGAAATTAATAAATTTACAAAAAACCAATATCAATTTTAAACTACTATGAATTTATTCAATAAATATTTTTCGCAAAATATAAATATGAATTCAAAATCGAAAAAATATTTTAATATTTTAGCATTTTTGTGCGTTTTTTAAAAAAAATTGTGTATTTAAATAATTTACATTTAATATGTTTATATAGATATTTATATATACTTAATTAATTATTATTTTTGTGTGCATGTGTGTTTTTAGATTTTATTAAATATATAGAAACATAACACTTGTCACATATATTTATGTATCACGTGATTATATTCTTTATCTGCAGATTATTATCTTTTTTATTAAATATTAAATGTTTTGTATATACAATATTTTTTATCATATATTGAGTTACATAATTTAATTTTGAGTGATTCTTATTATATTGAAAACCTAAAATGAATTTCAACATCTTTTTCAATAATAATGAAGTCTTGATATATCATTTCGACCTTATAAAGTATTTTTTTGTCTCATGAAAGGTACATACCCTGAGAGGGGGTGAATAAAGTTATGCTGATCTATCGAAAATGACTCTTTCTAAGAATCTTATTCCACTTTTATTTGGAAGACTTTTCTCCCTCACAACCAATAAAAATCGATAAAGAAACAAATAGAGGGTAATATGAAATTTTACTTGTTTCACCCAAACATGGTGATGAAGTTCATATTTTAATTAATTTTACAATGTAATTCATTAATAATATCCCCATAATTTTTTCACTTCAAGGTCAATTGTATTATTTTTAGGTTTTAATAATTAATTGAAATTAATTTTGAAAATGATTTAATTATTGATATTATCTTTTTTATTCATTTAAATAATTATTTTAAATCCATAAGTTCTATTTTTAATCTATGATAAAGAAATTTTTCAATGGGGTGGATGATTAAATTTTTTTATTGAGAAAATAAGTTTGTAATTGTAAAAGTACCAGGACGAATATGTTTTTACCAATAACCCAGTAGGGTTTCATATGTTTTTTTGGAAATATGTATGTTTTTTCCCATGAACCAATTAATATGTAATTTTTTATACTTGTCCATAGGGGAGCATACATAGGTCATGAATAAGTTATTTTCTAAAATCCTCAAAGATAAGAAGATTTTTTCTCTTATAAATGGTTTTATAATTTATAATTTTTTCTACTCATGTATGTATTTTAATTGACGTCCATAAGAATTTTATGTTATGAATGTTTTTCTACTTTGAAAAGTTTTAAGAATATGAGGAAAAATATTGGGAAGTTCAGTTACACTATAAATAATTTCAAGAAAGAATCAATGCTACTTTAAAATTGTTGTTCCCGATTCCATGGTAAATGTAGTCACACCATAAAGGAATAAAATAAAACAAAAATAAAAAAAAATTATAAGAACTAGATCATGGATCTTATTTTTTGTGATGAAGTATCTATTCTAGTATTTTCAAGAATTTAAATTTCATGGGAACCTGAATTTAATTCATGAGAATAATATCACATTGAATAATTAAAGATCATGGGAATGTTTCAATTACACATGGATATTTACTACTTCCATCTAATTCATGTGAGGAAGAAGTTATTACAAATTTCATGTGGATAAATACTTTTATCAAGCCATGCATTCTTAAAGACCATTATTGTTGCAAGGAATCCTACTATTGTACATCCTATGTATGTAATACAACTATTACCACTCATATGTCAATACTAATTATTTCTTTCTTACTATTTAAAACAATTTTCCCTCCACTATAAAATCATTCGACTCTAGCCAACTATAGTTAGGGATTTTTTTCATCAGTAATAGATATAATTTTTTATTTAGAATAGTTCTATTTTATTTTTATTCTGTCATATATCTCCCTAAATTATTCTCATCTCCACCCTAATGGAGAATTAACATTTCTTATTTGATGGAGGAATAATGGTTTATTTGAGTTTTTTTTACTCAATATTTATCTCTTATTGTTTTCTAATATTTTTGTGGGAGTTAAACTATGATTACTATGTGGTATACCTACTATCCATTCCACTAAATTTCTAACAACCTCAAATCCAATAAATGAATTCTAATTTCTAATTTATTACATTATTATATTATATAAAGGATCTCATCTTGACGGTCTGATGAATTTAGTAGTCTTTAATAACCATACACATACATGATTCCTATATTAAATTGGAAATATAAAATTCATGGCATAAAAACATTCTTTCACCCTTGATATTATTTATAATATCTTACTTTATATCATGGAGAAAAAAATAAATGTTGATCATAGATTCTTAGTAAGAGTTACATATAGCAGAAGTTATTATGAATTAATAAGGTATAATAAATATGGAAAAGTAAATAACTAAAAACACTGACATTTAATTTGTAAATTCAAAAAAAATGTATCCATGGATAATATGAATCATAATAAAATCTAGGATAATAATTACAAAATTATCAATGATGAAAATCAATACTATTGGAAATCATGATCTTAGAAATCGTGATATCTCTACTATCAAGGCCTTCTGCCGAGATAATTTAAACTATGGCTAAACATACACCAAAAACCCCTTTAAATTAGGCAATCCAACTTATTTTTCTCATGATACCTATCAATCTATTGAGGGGATATCACTAACAAGGATTCACCCATCACTTCATGTTGAATTCATTCCTCATATATTTAATGATTAATTCAAATCAAAAACAATATGGTTTATCAATAAATATCTGTATCGAGTAACAAATATATATTTATAATGGTTTTCCCTAGTTAATTAGATAACTTTCATAGTAAACCACCATATATTAAGATGATATATGGTTTAATTAATAAGAATATCCCTTATATAAATAGTATGTATATTTATGAAAAATTTGTTTTCCAATAAAAATGTATCACAATAAATTGAATGTTTCATGAGAATTTTAATGACCACCAAATTAATCACGAGATTAGAGATGACTATCGATTCATAAAAAATATAGGGTTTTTAATAAAATAATGTCTTTTGGAAAATAGAAGTGTAACATTTAGAAAAAAAATTCATAAATAGTTTTATTTATAAAATAATTGAAAAATTATAAAATAATCTAAAGAATACAAAACATTTATGGTGACATGAAATTCTATTAACACAATATACATTAAAAAGAAAACCATCTGTTTTTATAACGAAATTAAAAAATAACCCTTTCAAGAAAAAATTAGAAAGGTTCCTTTAAAATAATTTCATAATTCAAGTATAATTTAAATTTTTCTTAATAAATAATGTAAGTGATAAAACATACTTTTATAAAACAATTTTGAAAAATATGTACATGGAAAAAATATACCATATCAAAAAAGAGAAATAATACTAGCTTTTATTTTAAATATTTTGGTGCTTGATTCATGTTTGAAAGAGAGGATAATTTGTAAAGAAATATGGAAAATCCTTAAATATCCACATGATAATAAAATGTATATATTTTATGTACGATATATTATAATATTCCTTTAAATAAAATAAGATTAATCCCAAAAATGAGATTGTAAAATAAACTCTTACCTCGTTGGAAACATCAAAATCGTAACCCCTTGAAAGAGTAAACTGAAACTTCAATAATAATGAAAAAATTTATATTCATGTTAAATATCTTAAAGGGGAATTATATACACCACATAAAATTAAATAGGTGCATAATATCAAATATGTCTCAATAGAGGGTAAATTGAGACGAAATCCTTTGCCTTTAGTCCGACTCATCACATACATTATTTATCTTCCTGAATGATAAACATATGTTAATTATTTAATTTATTAAGAAACTTTTTATGTTTATTATTCGTTTTAAATATTTAATAACATTTTATAATTAATTACATAATCAATTATGTTCACATCAGTCATTTTGATGATATTTAGTTCATTTGTCTAAAATGAATTTAGTAGGTTAACAATGGTAAAATATGTATTTTTTCCACCATATCCAGAATAATAGTGACATAATTATAATTTTATACACATAAATTATACTTTTAACATAAATAAATAAATATGGATATGAAAAATGAATTATGTTACAATCATGGAGACAGTAGGTCATACATATGTATGATTAACATGCCCATTTTTCAATAGTCATGATTGTAAGAAGGTATGTATTATTTTATCTATCTGAAATTATCATTATACCATATTATTTATTTAAATAATCTTATATATATCAAACATGTTATTTGGTTATGAAAAAAAATCGCATTGCTTCATGGAGGTGGCAGTCCACACGTACATACAAACGCTATTACCATTTTTCAATGAATGCAAAGGTAAGAGAATATGTGATATATTAGCATTAAAAAATGATAAATATGTTAGGAATTTCATATATATACATTAAATCCATCATTATAACAGACTTTGAGAGGCGGTGATTGAAACAAATTACATCACTTTGAGAGGTGGTAGTCCACCGTACACACGAATAAAAATTTGGTTTCACATTTTATTGAAGAGTAGATTGATATAGGTTATTCAATTAACATAATAAATTATATGTATATGTAATATAATGTTGTTATTATTTCATCATAGTTGAATAATATTTGGGGGAGGTTAAATAAGAAATTAAACAAAAACTGATAGTTAAGAACTATACCACCACTTCAGACAACCTCTATAGGTTTATAACTAAATACATCTTAGGATGGTTTTATGATAAAAAAGGGACTATAGTTCATGAGGAGTGATTTAATTAATGTATTTGGGTAGTTATTTGATGAAAAAATGGATCTTGAGGCATGGAGAGTAGAAGATATGGGGTTTCCTTTTATAAGTGGGGGAGAGTACACACATGGAATTATTAAAAATAATAAAATATATTAATATATTACTCAATAGAAATGTCTCTAAAATGGAAAAATTACAAATATAATATGATATAGGGTTAAAATATTACAATAAAATAAAAATTAGTCAATTATTTAGTACATTTTAACCCTCATATCATTAGATTAACCCCTTGATAAACTAGTTTTAATATTAACTATGTTAACAGATTTTTACTATTTTTACTACTCATTAGGGAAAACAATTAAGTTGAAATTATGAAATAATATTAATTATTCTTATTAAAAACATGTAATATATATTATCGAATCAAATTTAAATAAGTGACCGAATTTAATTTAAAATTAAACCTGAAAAATGTGATGAAAAAATGAGTTTTCATAAAAATTGTCATTTAAAGTATAAAAATAATTTTACAACAAATTAAATTATAAAATTAATTACAAAGACCATAATTGGATTATTAATAATATCATTGAAAAAAAATTATTTGAAACCATTTTAAAACAAAATAGAACTTGGAAAATTCTTGAAATGAAAAGACATTTTTCAATAAAAATTGACATTTTTCAGTATTCATTTAAAACCAATACTTTTCAGAAAAATCACAAAAATTCACCATATGATAATTTTGATCCAATGGATTTAAAAAAAAAATCAAATTAAAATTCAATAAATTCTAAATCAATATTTTAAATAAAATCACATAATGCATGAAAATCCAATTTGGTTAGAAATAAAAAAATATTTTTAACAGAAAAATTATTTAATATTATTATGAATATATAAAATATAATTAATTAATATTAATAAGAAATTAAAATGTTTTATTATAATATTACCTTGGTTTTTAAAATATTCTCTCCTAAAAAAATTTCATACTTGAAATTTTCATGGATATTACTTCTTATACAAAAGATGGTGGTTTTTCATCATAACATCCTTAGGTTCCCACATTACTTTCTCCATTTTACGATTTCTATAAATTACCTTTACCACTTGAGTCATTTGATTCCTAAAAAACTTTCTCTATTGTGTTAAAAATATAGATATTATCTTCATAGTATGATAGATCAGTTTCCAGTTCTATTTCATTAGAGGTGATAACATGCATTGTGTCTGGAATATTCTTCCTTAACAAAGAGATATAGAACACATCATCTTATTTTGAGAGGATTGATGGAATTTAAAAAATTTAGGCCATAGATATAATTATTTATAGTAATTAAAAATGTTTTATGTACTTGAGGCTCCATTTTCCTTTCTTATTGAACCTTATAACACATTTCCGTGGAGACACTTTCAAGAAAACATGGTCTCCCAGTTGAAATTCCAAATCATTCCTTCAGTTATCAACATAATTATATCTCTTTTATTGAGATTATTTAATTTGAGTATAAATAGTATTTACATTTTTTCTTTTATCCTCAACAAGTTTTATAAATATAAGCTTCCTTTCATCTACTTCATCCCAACATGATAGAGTGTGACATATCTTTCTATATAATGCTACATACGGAGCCATTTGAATACTTAAACGGAAGATATTGTTATAATAAAACTGTAAAAAAGGTAAATAATAATCCCATTTACCTTTAAAGTCAAGTTATAATGACCTTAACATGTATTAAAATGTTTAAATAGACCTTTCACACTCCCCGTTAGTTTGAGGATGATAGGTGGTGCTCAAATGAAGATCTTTATCAACATCCTTATGAAGGATTTTCCATAATTTAGATATAAATAATGTATAATAATCATGAAAAATTATAATAGTTTCACCATGAAGTTTTACTAATTCATTAATATAGATCCATGTAAGGTGATATTGAGGAAAATATTCTATTATAGTGAAGAAATGTTTTCATTTGGTAAGGTAATAAACAATAAAACAAATTGCATCATTCTTTATAAGAGTATTTGTTAATATAGTTATAAAATCCATCATAATGTCATACCATTTACACATAGGAATGGGTATAAGTTTTATGACTCATATAACATGTTTTCTTTCATCCTTTACCTATGAAATAACCAACCATCTTGATAGATGATCCTAAATTTTCCACTTCATGTTATCCCACTAAAAATGTTCCACAAAATCCTCATACATGTTGGTGCTACCATGGTGTGTAAATAAATTTGATTTATGATAATAATCTAATAATTGCCTTTTTTATAGGTATATATTGAATACATAGCCTTTTAAAAAAGGCATAATGACATATTCATATATTATGTCTTTCAATTTCTCATCATTCATGACTTTAATTTTATTTTGAAAATTATCATCATCAGGTTGAGAACATTTTATGTTTTATAATAAATATAATTTAGAAATAATTTGAAAAAGGCGTGATTTTCCAATTCCATTAATAATTAAAAGATCTATCTTTACTAAATCTATGAATATAGAATCCCTATCAGTCTTCATTTTTTCCAAAACTCTATGATATTTCTCGTTCAATGCATTTTCTACCTTATTTTCCTTACTAAGGTTGCAGTGTGTTGATCAGTCATAATACTTGAGTATCTCAAACCATCACATGTGCCACATATTGAGTAAATTATATGAAATGATATATTTTAGAATATTATAATATGGGTATATCTCACATATTTCACTATAGAGATGATGTATCCATATTTTCCACGAAAATATTATGACTACCAATTGAAGATCATGAGATGGATAGTTTTTTTCATGAGTCTTTAACTACCTTGATGCATAGTCAAAAACATTATCATTATACATAAGGACACAAGAAGGTCCCTTATTTGATGCATCACTATATATCACAAATCTATCATTTCTTGAATGTAGAGTCAAAATTGAAGTATTTTCCAATATCCTCATCAATTATACTAAACATTCTTCACATTCCTGTTTCTAAGTGCACATAACCCCTTTACATGTAATCTTGGTTAACAGATTAGTAAATCATGATTTTTTTAAGAAAACACCAATAATAACCTTTCAAACCAATGAAACTGCATATATTTATTATATCCATTGGTGTGGGAAATTCTTTTGATACCTTTTTCATAGAAGGATCAACTGAGATTCCATAGCTGGAGATAATATGGATAATAAAAAAACCTTATAAATCTAGAATTCACACTTTCTAAATTTACCATATAAATATTTTCCCCTAATATTATCAATAATGATCCACAAGAGATTCTCATGTTCCTCATAGCATTTAAAATATAACCAGATATCATTAATAAATATCAAAAAAAATTATCAAGATATTCTGCTCATTAGATCCAAAAAAACAGACTGTGAAATTTTTAATTCAAATGGAATTACTTTAAATTAAAAATTTCCATACATTGTATGAAATGTTATCTTCAAAATATCTTCTTTCATTACTAGAAATTTATGATACCCAGAACAAAGTTAAATCTTTGAAAAATATTGAGCTCCATGAATTAGATCGAATAAGTCATCATTGTGAGGTAGGGGATACTTGTGCTTTATCATAATAGAATTTATTTTACTATGATCAATACAAAGCCTCATATATCCATATTTTTTCTTAACAAAAATTATAAGGGCACCCCAGGGTGAAAAACATGGTCATATAAATCCCATAACAAAAAACTTTTCTAGTTGATTCTTTAAATCCACTAATTTTATAGAGGCAATTCTATATAGAGATGTTGATATATGCTTTGAATTAAAAATTAAATCGATGGAACACTCAACTTTATGCTCTGGTGGATGTCCATGTAATTCCTTAAGAAATAAATCAATGTTTTCCTGAATAATATTTACATTATTAATTTTATGTTTACATTTTCCAAATATAATCTTTGTCTTCTCTTCATCCCCAAGAATATCATTCATAAAAATTAGAGAGGGTGGATCTAGACATGACTCATATGATGAAATGTCTCTGATAAAGATAATGAATTCTTTATCTTCATCATGAATTGTAATTTCATTCTCTTTATAATAAATTTTTGAAAAATATTTTTAAATCCAATCCATGCCTAGTATTATTTCAAAATAAACCATATGTATAATTATAATATTAGAAAATTGGGCATGTTTATTTTTTGTAATGGGAACTAACTAACACATCTCAATTGTGATGAGATTACAACTATGAGTTTTGACTGAAACTTACCTTCATAAAATATTAGGTAAATATAAAATTTTATTATAAAAAATTAAAGATATAAAAGAGGACGTTGATCAAAAATTAAATAAAGCTTTAGATATATTTTAGTATATGATTAATGTACCTATAATGATATCTTTAGGAACATAATCCTCATCTATAGTAATCACATAATCTTTTCCTTCTCCCATTAGACTCTTTTACGGTTGATTCCCATGATTCCTTGGATATTGGTTTGAATAATAACCTATTGTTTCATAGTTGAAGCAATGGATAATAGTGGTCTATTTCTTTTCGTTATAGTCATTAGAAAAATGACCTTTTTCTCTTTCCCTTGTTACATACTCTCATTCGCTTTAAGCATTTCATGGATGTTTCTTTCCCTAATTTTTACGTAATAGAATTTTTTTTATTTTTTTATTCTTTGAATAATTCCCTTTTTCTTAGTGTTAAACCACACTATTATTTTATTTATTTCCCATGAATATATATGATCTAGAAAATTCCTTCTCCATATTAATGGCACTTGATACTATATCATCAAATGTTGATAATGTTTGAGAAACTTGTACCCTTCAAATACTCATCTTAAGCCCATCTAAGAAATGATAAATCATTCTTTCTGGATTATGTATATAGATTGATGTGTGCCTAGATAATCTTGTAAATTTATCATCATAATATTCCACACTTTTTTCTTCATTATACCTTAAAGTGATGAACTTCCTCTCTATTTCATCTCATTGTTCTAGATGGACACATTTCTCAAAGAAAATAACCTTAGAATTTCCTCATTCAATAATTTATAATTATTTAGACACTTGTTTTTTGAAGTAATGAACATCATTGATTCCAATCACCATTTAAAAAATACACTTAAAAAATAATAATTTCACTTTAATTATATCTCAAAGTGAGGAATACCCTTTTGAGATAATTAGTCCATTTCGTAGATACCAATGTAATAGTATTTACACTAAAATATGGAGGAATTTGTCACATGAAGTGATTCAAGATAAGAGAATCACACTATGGAAAAATATGTTGCTTCATTTAGTAATGTTTATTCAATATAACCTATGTAATCTAACACTAATATGGTCATGATCTTCTCATATCCAATACCAGATATATTGGATTTCTTAGCAGGTAAATCATTACATTTTCTATGGATATTGATTCCATTTCTTCTATTAGGATCTATTACTAAATAATAGAACACATTGATTTATCTTTTTATCCTCATGAATATTGTTCCATAAAATAAAATCCCTATAATAGGGAAATTTATCAAATACTATATGGGATTATCATAATTCTCATGTTAGTTATGTTCATTTGAAATTTTGTTCCTAAGGTTTCAATTGAAATTACTTTTATACAAACTATAACAACACCAGATATAGTATCCCAAAGTTATTTTCTACTTTATTTCATTAGTATAAGATAAAAAGGATCTCATATTAAAGGATCAATCTATTTAGAAGTCTTTAAGTACCAGATATATACATGATTCCCATATTACATTGGGAATATCAAATACATACCATAAAATCATTCTTTTATACTTGATATTATTTGTAATATACTTCTTCATATCGTTGGGAAAAAAACAAATAAAGGGTGATATTAGATGCTCAGTAAGAGTTATGTACAACAGAAGCTATCATGAATCAATAAAAAATAATCAATATGGAAATATATATAACAGAAATTACATTCCAATTAATCAATAACTTGAGCACGAAATACATATATGGATAATATCAAATGAAATAGTCTCATGGATAATAATAACTAAACTATTAATAAATTAAATTCATAATATTTAATGTCATGATATCAAACATCATGATATCTTTTTTGGTCAGGCCTTGTTCCAAGATAGTTTAAACTATGGGTATACATACACCAAAAACCCATTTAAATAAGGTTAGTTAACTAGTTTGTCTCATGAGACTTGTCATTTCCTTAATGTGTTAACTATAATTAGGGAAAACATATTACTTAATGTCTAGTTCATTACTCATATATTGAATAATTAATTCAAGTCAAAAAATATATACCTCATCAAAAAATATCTACATTGAGTAAATAATATAGATTTATCATGTTTTTCCCCAGTCAAATAGATAACTTTCCTAGTAAAAATTTATGTCTGAAAATGACATATGATTTGAGAAATAATAAAATCAATAATACATAGAATATGGATATTTATGAGAAATATAATTTCCAATGAAAAATGATCACAGGAAATTGAATGTTTTAATAGAACATTAAGGACCACAAAATTAATCAAGAGATTTAAGATGAATATCAATTCATAAAAAATATAGGGTTTTTTAATAAAATAAAGTCTTTAGGAAATGGGAGTGTAACATTTAAAATAATTTCTCATAAATAGTTTTCTTTATAAAATCATTGAAATCTTGTAGAATAAATTATATAATGTAAAGCATTTATGTTGATATTAAAGTCTATTAACACAGTATACATTGAAAAGAAAGCATTCCTTTTTTATAATGAATGTAAAAAAAATATCCATTAATGAAAAAATTATAAAGATTACTTTAAAGCCACGTAAAAAGTAAATGATAAATTAAAATTTCCTTAATAAATCATTTGAGTAATAAAAAGAACCTTTTAAAAACAATTTTGAAATGTATAGACAAGGATGAAATATATTCAATATTAAAAATGAAAATAAGATATACTTTTCTTTTAAATAATAATTTTTTTTATTAAAGTTCCAAAGATAGGAAAAGTAGGAAGAAAATATAGAAAATCCATAAATATATAGATTATAAAAAATATATGGATTTTAATAAGGTTATATTATAATATTCCTTTAAAGAAAATAAGCTCAATCCCAAAATTCAGATTGTAAAATAAATTCTTACCTCTTTGGTAACTTTCAAATTGTAACCCCTTTAAAGAGTAGACTTGAATTGAAACTTTAATTATAATTAATGAATTTATATTCATATTAAATACCATAAATGTTTAGTATACATTCCACAAAAAAATAAATCGGTTCATAATACCAAATATATCACAATAGAGTGGAAATTGAGACAAAATCCCTTACCTCAACCCTGAATCCTTATGTACATTATTTATTTTAGAGAATAATAAACTTATGATAATTATTTACTTTCTTAAGATCCATTTTCAAGTATATTATTCCTTTTATTTTATTAATTAACTTGTTGTATTTAATTACTTAGTCAATTATGTTTACATCGGATGTTTTGATGATATTCAGTTTATATGTCTAAAATGACTTCGGTAGGTTGATTATGGTAAAATATGTCTTTGTTACGTCATATACATAATAAAAATGAAATAATTATCATTTTTATACATCAATTATAATTTTACAATCAATCAATTAATATGGTTATGAAAAATAAACTATATTATAATCATTTAGATGATAGGTCATACGTACGCATGAGTAACATTTCCATTTATCAAAAATCATGATGTAAAAAAGGTAATTATTATTTTATCATTATATAATGATAATTATACCATATTATTTCTTTAAATAAAATTATATATATAATCCAAAAGATATGGTGGTGAAAACAAATCACATCGCTTCATGGAGGTGGTAGTCCAGACACACACATGAACGATGATATCATTTTTGAATAAATAAAATGGTAAGAAGATATGTGCTATATTTATTTTTTTATAGTGATAAAAATATCAATAATATAATAAATATTTATTAAATACATCATTATAACCAATCATGATAGGCGTTTATGGAAAATGAATTACATCAGTTCGTTAGATGGAATTCCACCGTACACACGAAGGATGGTTTGGTTTACTATTTGATATAAGAAGAGATTGATATTGCATATTCCATTAAAATAATAAAATCAAATTTTTTGTAATATTTTTGAGTTATTATTTCATATATTGTTTATGAAAATTTTAAGGAACTGTAAGAATAAATAAAATGAAAATATATGGTTAAAAACTATACCTCTTCTTTGGGAAACCACTTTTAGTTTATAGATAAAGACTGCCTAGGATGGTTTTCTAGTAAATATGAGGACTATTGGTCATGGGGAGAGATGTTGATAAGGTATTTGGGAAGCAATTTTTTTAACAAAACATCTATTGATGTGTGGTGAAGAGAGGAGAGAGGTTTCCTTTTTTATGTGAGGGAGAAGACACGCTAGTAATTTTTAAAAATAATAAAATATATTAATGTTTTACTCAATAAAAATTGATCAAAAATGGAAACTTTAAAAATATTAGATGATATATGGTCAAAATATGGATATAAAACATAAAATAGATAAGTTTTTAGTTCATTTTAACCCTTATCTCATCAGTTTAACCCCCAGTAAATCGGTTTAAAAAAATGTTGCAACAGATTTTACTACTTTTACTATTCGTTATGAAAAAAATAGGTTAAAATTATTAACTAATGTTAATTATGATTATTAAAAATATTGGGTACATTTATCATGTTAAATTAATATAATTGGTATAATATTATATAAAAACATTATGTTTAAAATTCATTAAAAAGATGAAAATTATATTATTAATAAAATAATTTATTTAAATTTTCTTTTAAACCATTTTAAAACAAAATATAACTTTGTAAATTCTTGAAATGAAAAGATATTTTTCAATTAAAATCAATTTTCTTCATTATTCCTTGAAAAATCAAAAAATTTAGAAAAATACAAAAAATAAACTCTAAAATAATTTTGATATGATGAATTCAAAATTTAGTTTTTTTTAATTAAAATTATATAATTTTGAAATAATTTTTTTACTAAAATCATATAATGCATGAAAATCTAATTTGGTTATAAATAAATCTTTTTTCCATTTGACTAAGAAATTACCTAATATTATTATAACATTATAAAATATAATTAATAAATATTAATAAGTCATGAAAATGATTTATTCTAACATTACCTGGGTTTTTAAATAATTCTTATTCATTGTTCATTCATTTTACTTATCTTTAATATTTAAGTGTTTGTATTTCTTATGTTTTAAAATTTCATTTATAATTATCCTAAATTTATAATCCCACACTATATTTTTATTCATTTTGGTAGTAAATTTGGGTAATAAAAAGTGATAATATAAATTCAGTATTTGTGAGTGGCCTCCTCGAGGGATTGACCATAGGTTTTATGATACTAGAACCTATTTTTGGGAGTGTAAAAAGATACTTATTCATAAGTTAAATGTAATAATAGTGGTAATCATAGGTTGTCCCCATAGTGAAGTGCTCAAAAATTAGTTTTCACTTAAGTAAAATAATTTTTTTGAATTATTTTAGTTTGGATAAAAGAAAAAATATTTAATTTTAAATATTTAATGTGTGATAATGAAGAAAGTTATGGGAAAATGGTTGGATTTTTAGTTCCAATGCTATTATAGTTTTTAAAATAGTTTCACTTCTATTTTTATTAATTGATATATTAAATATTCCTTATTTTATTCACCAATAACCCCTTGTTTTAATGTTATTATCGAGATTGATCTAATATTGATTATTTATTAGTTATTCTCCCTTCACATTTACCCAAAAAATCATTAAACTAATTCTAAACTATAAAGGAAATACCCAATCATTGTTGGTGTTCTTGGGAAATTCATAAGTAACTCATGGATTCCACACATGTGCAAAAAATTACAGTACAGTCACCACCCAATTTAGTATATTTCTTCAATAAAAGGAGCATTCGGTAAATGGAGGAAATAAATTATCCACCTAAGTAGTTGACAATTAATAAGTTCAAAAAATTAAGAAAATTTTATTAAACGCATCATACAGCCACTAAAAATAAAAATCAATAAACCAAAAGAGAATTTTATTCATTTAAAGAATTACAATCGATATTCTTACCTTAATTGAACAAAAATGTTTTTTTGCTCCATTATAAAGGTAATAGATATGAGAGGGGAAGGAAAAGGTATTACATAACTAAAAGAAAGAATAAAATAAAATTAAATAGGAAATAATAATAGTATCAAATTCTCTAGTAAGTCTATAGAGCCAAAATCTCTTTAGATTTAACCTCATGTTCCTTTTTTAAGATCCAAAAATTTCTTTTCCTATAGGTTGTACAAACCTCTACAATCCTTGATTTTTATTTTTTAGAATTTTGTTTCCCCATGGCTTCAAATCGCCTTCATGATCTATTCTTCCTCAAATTCCATAAATTCCTCCCTTAGTTCTTTATCAAAGTATTTTTCATTTTATGATTGATTAAAAATCATTTAAATGGTTTCATGAAGGATTATGTGGCATCCAAAAGCCTTGACTTAGTATTTTTTTTCATATTGTCCACTTTTCTATATTTTTTCCCTTTTTCAAAATTTTCTATATTTGAAAATTAAATTATCTTATGGATGTCCAAATTTACTTCTGTATAAGATAATTCTCCTATACATAAATGAAATATTATACAGGAAGAGAAAATTTCCAACATGTATAAACTTTTATATTTATGTATTTTGGCTAGATTAAATATCATAAATCATCTTAAAAGTTTTTACGCATACAAAAAATCTCCTACATATAAATGATATGTTTCACAACCTGTTTGAAATTTTGTTCAAGTAAGAAAATTCTCTTATGTGTAAATGAAATTTCATACAAAATTCATCTTTTTTCCTTTCCAAATTTATGGAATCAATCATATTTTTTTTTGTCTTCATTTAAATAAAATATTAACTTCTCAAAATAATCTTTGGGATTTAAAAATCACCTTTGAACATATGGTAACAACATCAAAACATTCAAAGTTAAGTGTATGATTTATTCCAATAATTATAAAGATATATTTTAATACATTTAACAATTAAATTTCAAATTATTATTAAAACTAATAAATGTAATGGGATAAAAATAATTAATATAAAAGAAAAATATATAAAAAATTACATTGTCAATTCCCCCATCCATAAACCTTGGACACCCAGAAAAATGATTTTTAATAAAATTACCCAATCATTCTTCAAGACCTAACCAACATGAGTTCATTTTCAAAATATTTTCCATTTAGTTACCATGCCCCCTTAGTTTTCTTAATTCCATCTTATTCATTAATCACATTCAATTAATTTCAAATTATTATATCTTTTCATTTACACTTATTCATACCTAATTAAAAATATTCAACTCAACTCTCATATATGAATTTCAATAAAAGTTTTTATCATCAAATCCCATGAAATGGTCATCATATTCATGTTGAATTTATTCATTTCCACCCAATGAGTCAAATATTTATGCTTATAATGTGGAATTTTCATGGTTGTTTTGGGGATTAAGGTTAATGGGTTCTAATGAGAAAAATTATAAGGCATATTAGGAAGGTGCATCCCTATGTTAAAGAATAATGTGTGATTTTTCGTTTCTTACAAGAATGGATTACTCACTTATATCCTTATTTTATTGAAAAAACATCATCCATTTTTATTTTTGATGATACATTCCATTCCCCTTGTCATTTTAATAGTAGAAAAGATTCATCTCTACAATTTCTTTAGTGGGTTTCATAATAATTTTTTTGTTTTAATATTGAGGGAAGAATAGAAAATTGGAATTTATTCTTATGGGTGTGAGTTTTGACTAGCCCCAAATTAGGAATTATTTTTATTCCTTATGATATGTTTTATAGTCTCTCTTTAATAGATGAAAATTTTATTTGAATAACTTAGACCAAATATTTCTTCTATAGTTGTCCTCCAAAATACCCTCAAACTTGATGATCAGTCCTGGTTAGAGAGCTTTTGACCTCAATGATAAATATCTCCCCTATTTCACTATATGTGGCATTGTTTTATCTTGTATAAAAATTTGATTCAATAAATTATGTTATGTAATTCTTATGAAGATGTGAGTTTTCAGATGGGAAAAGAGGTTCTTTTTAATTCATATAGTTTTAGACTTCCATACCTAGACTTGAATAATATCTAAGACAATTTCTTTTCTACCCATCTTAGTTTTTCTCAAAAAATATCAACACAATTGTTACACCAATTCCTTTATTTACATAAAAATATTTCTACAAAACAACTAATTTTATGTCACTTTCTCTCCTCCCCCACACATAAATTCAAATTATATCACGTATCAACTTCTAAATTAGGGTCGATAGGTATTTTTGGATTGTAATGTTCTTCCTAACAAGGTTATTTTCTTATTGTAAGGCATATGAGGTTTAAATGACATGGTATGATAGAAATTAACTTAATTGAGAAAGGGAAATAATTCTTTGATAATTAATAACAAAAATTCCTTGAATTCTCCTAGGTTATAACTAGATTAATTATAAATTTCTCTTTATTAAAATATATCTTTGTTATTTCAATAAAAATTTCATTCGGAAGAACATGTAAAATTAGGTTCTAAATCCTCATAGGTATGTGACTAAAATGTGGGAAAATATTTTATAAAATGATATTCAAAAATTACTTGGGTTTCCATGAATTTATTTCTCTTAAAATTTGAAAATAATCCATTATAACATTTATTTAAGGAGATTAAATTGGTCAAGTCAGTTTATCATCATTAGAATAGATTCAATGGTCATAATGGAATTCCAATTATTCTGAATAGGTTTCAAAACAAATTAAAAACTAAAAAAGAAACAAAAAAAATTAAAAATAAAGAAACTTTTGATAAACAATAATTAAAAATCTTAAACTAAAAAGGTTCCATCATCAAAAATTAAATTATATATTTTCCTCAATACATTTAAATAGATTTATCATATAGAGTAAATTTTAAATGGATTCATAATAACAACTGAATGTTAAGAATAATTACATCCTAATGGGTCTTCATTGTTGATAGGTTGGGGGATTGTGATCTCCTCCACTTGTTCTTTTGGAAAATTTCAGGAGTATATTTGAATTCTATTCCCATTAATAATGAACATGTTCTTTTATCCTTCTTTATCAACCTACACAATAATAAAATGATATAAATTAGTGACTATAAATGGATATTCACATATGGAATGATGTCTACCTAACATCTACATGAGTCTTGAGTTGTCTAATAGAACTTGGTCCTATGGATGGGAGTATTTTTGTTGGATGATCTTTTCATGATCCACTATCATCCTCTATTTATATATTTTTTAGTTATAAAAATATTCCCTTCTAATTTCCTCCAACTCTTACAATTATAGTTTTTTTATTTTTTCTATATATGTTTATATCCATATTGAATTATTTTACAACACATTTGGCTTTGTTTTCCAATTCTAAAGATTTTTAACAACTATTTCTATAAACTATACTATGTAGACTCATTATAATTGGAGTTTAATAGGCTATCATATAATCCCATAACATGTCTTTCGACCTTTTTCACTAATCTTTTCAATTTGGTTTGATAGTTCTTTCCAATATAACATTTATCTCTGTGTTGGATACTTCATCTTGGTAATTTGTTTGTGGGTTTTGGGGTGTTGATTCCTTATGATGCATTCCATACTTTATCATCCAAGACTCCATGATCCTATCGAAAGAGTGGTTCCCTTAATCACTGATGATAGATCTTGGAACTCCAAAACAACAAAAGATATTATTCCTAAAAAATGAACAAATAAATTTAGAATCATTATTATTCGTGGGATTAACATCCACCCATTTTGAGACATAATCTGGAAAAATAAATATATAATAATTATTAAAATAAAGGGGAAAATTTTTAATCAAATATATTACCTAGAGTTTACAAATTTCAAAAAAAATATATTATTTCATAGGAAATTTCTTGTCTCTTTTAAATATTTCTTGAAATTTAACATCTCTCATATTGTATAAAATTTCATGTGCATTTTTAAATATAGTTTTCTAATAAATCCCTAATTATGAAACATTTATATATTTTCATTGAGGCCTGAAGCATCCTCAATAAGCTAGAGTGTGATAATTTTTTTAAGAAAATTGTATTTCATTTGTAGGAAAGCATGTACATAATACTTGATCATTAGAAAATTTTCACATGTATGGATCTTATAAAATGTAAAATTTTTATTCTTGTTTTTTGATTTAAATTTTTTGGATATTTAAATGAGATGGTACCTGGGAAGTTACCAGATAATTGTCCTTGTCCACATACAATGGAATTTCTCCTATAATCAAGTAAAACAGCTCTCCTAGAATGTTTTCCTTCACTAGAGAAAGTTATTGGATTTTAATTTAAGGATTGATAGACAGTATTCACATGTGATCATCCAAATTGTTGTAAAGACTCAGATTTTTTCATGTAATGTTTTAATTATATCGAAACATTACAAGTCCATGAAAATTGACGGCGCGTGATTCTGAGGCCCTACATGTCTGGAATGAATTTCTGAACATTTTTTCGGATATGTTTAATAATGGAACGAGTTTCATTTTGTAACTTTCGAACTGGTGCTAGGAATTGAAATCTAATGGTACAGTTGAACTCGCAGTGCCAATATTCGCTTAAGGAGACCTTCACCTCAGCCGTAATAGGTCGAGGGTAGAAATTAGTTTTTTGGACTTTTCATGGGAGAAAATAAAATAAACATGCTTTATTTTATTTTTGATATTGAAACCTCCCATTTTGAATTTGGTGGTGGGGACCACTCGAACCCCTCTTAATATAAAGTTAACATATGGAATTCCCCTAGTTAATGTGCTAAATTCAATTCAATTAATGTGCCAACTCTTTTTTTTTAATTATTAAACTTAATCTTATTAATTTGGAACCACACCTTTAATATGATAAATTGTTGGAGAAGGAAAGGAGAGATTGGGAGAACCTTTGGAGAAATATTTGTCGATGAAGAACGACTTCCGAACGAAGAACGAGGAACCGACTTCAGAATCATCTGGTAGGAGCGATGTAAGCTGACGTCCCTTTCATCGACTTCATCTTCTTTCTCACAACATCTCCAACAAACGTCAAGGTAGGGGATTTATTTTGAATTATGATTGAATTTATTTGATAATTCTTCACATTCTGAATTCAAAACAATTATGGACAAAATAACATGGCCATCGTCCCACACATATACCATGCCCCTTTATCTTTTGTTTGTCACGTGTTCTTCATGCGTTCATCAACGCCAAATAATTAATGATGCTGGAAACGAAAAGTTTTATTGAGAACAACATATGGACGCTGATCCCTCGACTCTAGGATCACGAATATGCGGTCGCCATATTTTTGGGCTTGGTAAGAAGCTGTGAAGGATCGCGGAAGAAGGCGGTGGCCGACACTCAGTCGGCCACAAGGAAGGGGGCGGGCGCTTCCACACCACCGGTTGAGTAGGAGGTTGCGGCCCATCTTCTGCAGTGAAGCAGGGTGGAATTTGGCATATGGTCAGCCACTTGGTGGAGCAACGGTGTTCATCCATGCCACCGGTTGAGCAGGAGGCCACGGACGCTTAGCCGTGGTGGAGGCCAAAGGGCAGCCGACACCATGCCAGCTGTGGAGGAAAGCAACACCGTCGTGCCGCTGGGAGGAGGAGGACTGGCTGGTTGTGGTGCACTGAGTAGGACCCACTCCAAAGGGTCCTTCTCCCAAAAACCGAATGTCCCTTTGTCCATTCGTCTGACCTGGGAGGTGCCTCCCTCCCAGGGGTCGGCTAGGGAGGACCCCACCATGGCGGTCCACCCAACCGTGGGCCGCGCCACTAGGCCACACCAGCGGGCCGTGCCACCGGGCCACTCCAGTGGGCTGGGCTGGGCCACCCCCTTTGTGGGTCAGGCCAGACCATGGCCTAGTAGGTTGGGCCTGCCGCAGCCCTGTCTCAAGAGGGTCAACCCGAACCGGGTCGAGTCAGACCAGGTCGGACCAGACTCGGGCCCCTCTAGACCCCAATACGTCTCTGGGGCCATATCGTGAGAACCGGGTGTTCGTTTGACAAACCATCTTAGGAAAAAGAATCCTTCGATCAACACGGTACTTTTGGTACACTCCACTTGAGTTTTGGATAAATTTGGAGTACGTACGGGTTGGATCGAACCCCAAATCCAACTGGACGCTCTAAGCAAAAATGATAATAACATACAAACTAGGCATCTGATTGATGCACCGTCAGCTATGTTGGGTCCTTTATGACATGATGGTCCTTTGGGATACTTCTTTTTCAGACTTCATGGTGGTTGAGGTACAATAAATATCTCGAGGGATAGATTCTATGGAACTCAAGCGCACCGGGTGCGAGGAATCCAGTGGTTGGTAGTGAGGTGGAGGATGGAGACAGATAATATGGATATTGGTTACTTATCAACTCTGGGCTGGTCAGATAATATGTGGGTCATTGCAGGGGTTAGTACCTATCGATCTTGTGTGGGACAGCGCTCAGCGATCCTATGTTGGTCAGCACATACCGATCCTGTGTGGGTCATCGCTCAGCGATCCTGTGTGGTTCAGAACATACCGATCTTGTGTGGGTCAGATCCTGTGTGGGTTAGAATTCAGTGATCATGTCTGGGTCAGTGCATATTGATCCTGTCTGGGTTAGATCCTGTGTGGGTCATTGCGGGGGTTAGTACATATCGATCCTATGTAGTTCAGACTCTGTATAATCAGTAGTAGTGCCTCTTGACAGAATAAGATGATCTAGCTTCGCGACTAATCATATGTACTTCTATACATCACTTATACCAGTGTTAGGTGAGTCTTATATCTTCATGGTGTACCTGTGTGGAACTATATCTTCGTGGTGTTACCTATGTGGTACTTCTACCTCTGTGGTGTTACCTTTGTGGTATTCTTCCCTCCTGTGTGAGATGATTAAATCTTGATAAATTAGGCATATGTATGGTCATATACCAAAGTAGGGATTGATTATTGTTTCCAACCTCTATAGTTTATCCTTTATGGATTTGAGAGACCTTCGGGGGTCTCAGTGTCCCAGCTGAGTATTTTTATACTCACCCTTGCACAGGATATGCATGTACCTTGTTGTTTCTTGTACAGACGACGGACAATTCTTACTAAGCACAAGGGTTCTAGGACTGGAGAGTGCTCAGAGTTGGACCTTATATGAGGTGTACCGCAAATAAGACCATATGAGAGTTGTGCCTACCCTTCAGGTAGCATCCTTGGTATGTGTTCACATGAGTTGTTCTCAGTTTTACTTGTACTTTCTGGTTTTACGTGTACTTTCATGTTTTACTTGTACTTTCCAATTGGCTTGTATTTTTTTCCCCTTTACTTTCGGTACACACCATTTTTACTTTATAGATTACCTTGTGCTTTTATCTTGACGTGTGCTTGGTTTGTGTGAGTTTACAGTTTATAAAGACAATGTCTTCCCGTTTTAGGGAATACATATTTTGGAGCTTGTTGAAATCCCCTGGTCTATGGAAGGTGGTCTTGGGGTTGTCATGGAACGGGCCCTGGGGGATGGGTCGTGAAAAATTGGTATTAGAGGAGTTCGGTTCTACTAAAGAACTAGGACTCTGATATTTTCTATGTGGAAAAAGTGATAAGTGTGATCAGTGTGGTTTTCAGTTTGGGTAATCCAGTGTTGGTGTGGCGGCCGATGTATCCTTACACTAGGACCCTGACCTCTGATTTCTGACTCAGTGCATGAAAACACTAATTGCGTATGTGTTTTTGAAAATTTTTCTTTGGGATCTCATTGATTCAAATCACTAGGTATAAAATTAATTACTGTGGTGCACCTATTTCTTTTCAGGATGCCTCCACACAGACTTCCATTCAGGGTTCCAGTTAAAGTATGTGATGATAAACCACTGAGAGATGAAGCTTCGATGCAGGGCCCCCTTACAGAAGTTGTACCATCAGGTGGTGTACCAACAACACCACTGCCCGTTGGGAAAATGATGCCACCAGCCCCAATATTAGAGGGTGCATGCCGCATGACAAATTGTACAAGTTCCATCTCCATAGGCCACCAATGTTCTGGGGTGAAATGGATCCATAGGCGGCTGAGGATTGGATGGAGGTCGTGGTTAGAGTTTTCTGACTAGTAGGGACACCAGCTGATCTCATGGTGATCCTTTCCTCCAGTCTTCTTAAAGCAGCAGTGGGAAGATGGTGGATCTTGATGCCCTAGGTTCATAATGAGGTGACTCTCATCTGGGTGGACTTCAAGAGCCTTTTCATGGTAGAGTTCATCCCAGCGACCCTACGCTCAGTGCGTATACAAGAGCTTCTCCACTTGCAGCAGGGTAGCATGATTGTGGCTCAGTATTCAGTGAGGTTCACCAACCTCTCATGCTACTGTACTAACATGGTGCGAGACCCTTTCTTCATGGCCCAGACCTTCTAACTGGGGATCATACAGAATATTAGAGCTTCAATGGTTTCTATCAGCATCTCGATGCAGGCGGGGGTACTAGAGCAGTCACTCTTAGTGGAGAGCTTCCATGTTGAGCAGTCACCAGCAGTGAGACCCACCACTGGATGAAACATAGCAGAGTCATCGGCAGCTAGTAGAAAACAGATGATGTAGAGGTCCAAGAGGACCAGACCTATAGGAAGACGACCAGAGGATACAAGGTCAGTAGTGTAGGACTATCGAGACAGAGCGGGAGAGGTGAGGATCAGGTAGTGTTTCACTTGCGACGGGCAGGGTCACATGGCTTGCGACTGCCCAACCCGCCGTACGGATGACCTGCAGACTATTGAAGGACTACCTGGGCAGAGGAGACTATTCTATTGATGAGGTCTGTAGGTAGGAGGTGTACGTGGAAGGGGATTTGGTCATGCAGCAGGTGGTGAGCGGCGATTCGAGGTCCTACCACCACAACCTCTATGTGGTCCAGCCCCACTATAGGGAGCAGGTGGACAGGGATGAGCTCAACTCTAGGCAGATGAGTCTTATGACCACGACACTCCGGAGATGATTTTAGGTACGATTTATGTCTACAAAACCTTAGCTGCAATACTTATAGACATAGGTTCTGATAATTCTTTTATTTCCATGACCGTCGTTCGGAACTCGGAGATACTGGTGGAGTCGTTGGCTTGATCCTTATGACTATAGACTCTTATGGGAGAGGATTAAACGATTAAACACTGGTTCCAGCAGTGTGATATTACTCTAGGAGGTGAGATCTTCAGCTGAGATCTTCAAGTAGCGGTATCGAGACCTAATGACGTCATCTTGGGAATGGACTGGTTATCCACAGTCCATGCTCAGATCGACTGTATTAGGCATAGAGTGTTGTGTGTTCACATGGATGGGACCTGGTTTTCCTCCACTGGTGAGAAGGGAACCTTTACAGCACATGATAAACTTACCCGGAGGAGGGTGCAACCGATCACACATCAGTTGGCTAGCCTTAACCTCAGAGCAGTTGATGTTGAGATTATGAGCTATCCTATAGTGGTAGACTTGTACGCAGATGTTTTCCCTAAGGATGATCTGGTTCTACCTCTTCATAGAGGTGGACTTTTACATCGACTTGTACCCCAGGACGGAACCAATATCTACACCAGCATATCAGTTGTCTCTCATAGAGCTTCAAGAACTGTGAGTACAGTTGGAGGACTTGCAGAGCAAGGGATTCGTTAGGCCCAGTTTTTCTCCTTGGGCAACCCCGATTTTTTCACCAAGAAGGCGGATGGGATTTTGAGACTCTATGTGGACTATCGGTGCCTAAACCAGGAGATCGTGAAGAAAAAATACCCACTATTGATGATTAATGATCTATTTGATCAGATGAAGGGAGAATGATGGTTTTCAAAGATAGACATCAGATCAGGCTATCACCAGCTTAGGGTATGAGATGAGGATGTGCAGAAGATGGCCTTCATATGTCGGTATGGACACTATGAGTTCTTGGTTATGCCATTCGTTGTGACCAACTCCCCAGTAGTGTTCATGGGACTCACTAATAGGATCTTCCAGCCATACCTCGATCTATTTGTAGTAGTATTCATTGACGACAACCTGATATACTCAGAAATGGAGGAGAACCATTCCTATAATCTATAGATAGTTCGGGACAAACTCCAAGAGCACAAAATTTATGGTAATCTCTCAAAGTGGAAGTTCTAGATCTGAGGGGTTCGCTTCTTGGGAAATGTCATCTTAGAGGCTGGATTTGTGGTGGATCCAGGGATGATTGATGTTGTACTTTCTTGGGAGCCACCTAGGAATGTGATGGAGGTAAGGAGTTTCTTGGGTTTGGTCAGTTACTACTAGAGGTTTTTTGCTTGACTTTTCTGTAGTTGCGGCACCCTTATCAGCATTGACGAAGAAGGGGAAACCCTTCGTGTGGTCGGGGAGATGCTAGTGGAGTTTTTAGGAGTTGAGGTAGAGACTAGAAAGTTCCCCCATCTTGGGGCTACCGGAGGAGGGCGTTGGGTATGTCATCTACTGCAACACATCAGGTACCAGACATGGATGTGTCCTGATGTAGGAGTGAGCAGTGATTGTTTATGGTTCTCGATAGCTGAGACATCGTGAGCAGAACTAGGCTACCCATGACCTGGAGTTAGCATCATTGGTCTTCTCCTTGAATATGTGTCAACATTACTTTATGGGTGAACGTTTTACAGTCTACTATGATCACAAGAGTCTCAGGTATATCTTCTCTTAGAAGGACTTGAACCTGAGATAGCGGCATTGGCTTGAGTTCCTCCAGGACTATGACTTTGAGATAGTCTATACTCCTAGGAAGGGGAATGTAGTATAAGATACACTCAGTAAGAGATATAGTATACAGTTTCTGAGTGAGGTGACAGAGAAGCTAGCCGTTCTACGTGGATCAAGATGGAGCAGCTTATCTTCAGTCTCTGCTAGACACATCCCCACTGCTTCAGCGAGTCAGGGAAGCGCATCTTGGGATACTGACTGCAAGGCTCTAAATGCTCAGATATCCACAAGACATGCACTTCATGGATTTTATGAAGGTGGGGATCACATAATCCTCTTCAGAGGGTGTATTATGGTACAAGTGGTGATTATGGAGGAATTATTGAGGGTGTTACATACATCCCCTATAGCGGTACATCCAAGAGTGGCGAAGATGTACCAGGACCTTCGGTGTTAGCACTGGTGGCTAGGAATGTAGAATGTAGTAGCAGAATTTTTCTTTCAGTTCCTCACTTGTCAGCAAGTGGAGTCAGAGCATCAGGTTCTAGAAGGCATAGTTCAGCCACTAGTTGTTTTAGAGTGTAAGTGGGATGGAATTTCTATGGACTTCGTGACAGGACTTCCTCTCACGTCCAAGGGGAATGACTCCATCTGGGTGATCATTTACCGACTCACCAAGTCATCCCACTTCCTACCTATCAGAGAGCATGGGTTAGTAGAGAGATTAGTATTCCTCTATGTGTAGGATATTGTACGGCTACATGGGGTTCCATCAACGATTGTCTCAGATCGTGATGCACATTTTACTTTCCGGCTATGGAAGGGGTTTCAGGATGAATTCAGGACACAACTAGTGTTGAGCACTACCTTCCATCCTCAAACGTATGGTAAGATAGAGTGGACTATACATACCCTTGAGGACATGATGTGTGCTTTCATCCGAGATTTCATCCATAACTGGGAGGATCACTTACCTTTGGTGGAGTTCATGTACAAAAACAGCTATCACTCCACTATCGGAATGGAACCATTCAAGGCATTGTATAGACAACCTTGAAGATCACCTTTGTGTTGAACTGACTAGAGGAGTCATCACTCGTGGGACCAGAGATGGTATGGGATACCATGGAGAAGGTTCAGATCATCCAGGAGCGGATGAAGACTGCACATAGATGACAGAAGTCTTATGATGATAGGATTTGGAGACCTCTGGATTTCGAGGATGGTGACCATGTCTTTCTATGGGTCTCACCTTGAAAAGGATTGCAGATATTTTTTCAAGGTGGAAAGTTATCTCTGAGGTTCATCATACCCTTTTCAGTTCTCAGTAGAGTTGGAGAGGTGGCTTACTGCTTAGCTCTTCCACCTCAGTATCACCGGGTGTACGACGTTTTCCACATATCCCAGCTGAGGAGATACTTAAATGATCCTTCGCACATCATTGACTGGGGAAAGCTAGACATTGATTATGGGGTGATGTTTTCAGAGGTTCTAGTGTATATTGAGGATCTACAAGAGTGGGTCCTTCGTGGGTGGTCGATACCTCTAGAGTGCATTTTTTGGAAGCACGAGAACCTCTTTAAGATAACATGGGAGCGGGATGCTCATATTCATGATCAGTACCCCCACTTGTTTCCCAATTTTTCATTGTGTATTTTGGGGATGTAAATCCCTGATTTGGAGAGAATGTAAACACCTGGATTTTTTCATGTAATGTTTTCTAATTATATGGAAACATTAAAAGTCCTCAAAAATTGGCGGTATATGATTTCGAGGCCCAGTGTGCCCGGAATGAATTTCTGAACTATTTTTCGGATATGTTCAGTAAACACACAGGTGTCATTTTATTAGTTTAGAATCAGTGTTTGGAATTGAAATCTGAGGGCACTGTTGAACTCGCAATGCTGATATTCTATTAAGGATACATTCACCACGAATGCAGTAGGTCAAGGGTGGAAATTATTTTTTGGACATTTCATGGGAGAAAATGAAATAAACATGAAGGGAAAAATCATTGGAAAATGAAGTTAACCCTTGGAATTACCCATAGTTAATGTTCCAACTTCATTTCAATTAATGTGCTAACTCTTTTTGTTTAATTAATAATATTAATCTTATTAATTTGGCACCACCCCTTTCATGGGAGAAATCATTGGAAAATGAAAGGAGATCATGGGAGAACCTTTAGAGAAATATCCTCTGACGAAGAACAACTTCTGAATGAAGAACAAGGAACTGACTTCAGTAGCGTCTTATGCGAGAGATGTGAACCAATGTCCCTTTCATTGACTTTATCTTCTTCATCGCAACATCTCCAAAGAATGTCACGGTACGAGATTTAATTTTAATTAGGATTGAATTTATTTGATAATTCTTCATATTCTGGATTCACAACAACGATGTCCAAACTAACATGGCTATCATCCCACACATATACCTTATCCCTTTATATTTTTTTCATCATGTATTCTTTTTATGTTCATCAACACCAAATAATTAATGACGATGGAAACACAATGTTTTGTTGAGTGTGATATATGGATGCAGAGCTCTCGACCCGAGGATCGCGAATATACGATCGTCATATTTTTTGAGCTTGTTACAAAGCCGTCAAGGCTCACGGAAGAATGCGGAAGCCGGCACCCGGCTAACCACAAGGAAAGGGGTGGAATGCCTCCACACCATCGGTTGAGTAGGAGGTTGTGTCCCATTAGCAGCGGCGGAGCAGGGTGGTGACTGGTATCCGGCCGATCGTGTGGCAGAGCGGCGGCGCGCGTTCGTGCCGCCGGTGGAGCTGGAGGTCGCGGCCGCTTGGATGAGGTGGAGGCCAATGGGCGACTGACACTCGTTTGGACATGGAGGACAGTGGCATTGTCACACCACTATGAGAAAGAGGACCGGCCAGCGAACTGGCCGGCCATGGCGCACCGAGCAGGACCCGCTTCCAAAAACCGAATGGCCCTTTGGCCATTCGGGTGACCTGAGAGGTGCCTCCCTCCTGGGAATCAGCAAGGGAAGAGCCCACCACTATGGTCCACCTGACTATGGGCTGCACCACGCCCCCCCCCCCCCCCCCCGGTGGGCCGCACCACTGGCCCGCCCTAGCAGTCTGTGCTCAGAGGGTTGTGCCCAGCGGGCCGGGCAGCCCCCTTCGCGGGTTGGGCTAGACCATGGATCAGAAGGCCGAGACCACTGCAGCCCAGGCCCAACTGGGTCAACCCAAACCAGGTCGGGTTAGACCAAGATGGGTCGATCCCGGTCAGTCTGACCATGTCGGACAGGACCCGTGCCACTCTAGACCCAGATACGCCATTGTGACCATATCTTGAGAACCGAGCGTCCGTTTGATGAACCATTTGCGGCGCTGGAATCCTTGGATTGAGACGGTCCTTTTGGTATAATCCAAATCTATTTTGGATAATGTTGGAGTATATCCAGGTTTGATCGAACCCCGAATCCAACTGGTCCTTCGGAGCGGAAACTCTAATAACTTACATACCTGAAGTCCGATTGACGGGTCGTCTATTGTGTTGGGTCCCTTATGGCGTGATGGGACTTTGGTATACTTCTTTGTGGGACTTCAGGGTAGTCAAGGTATTACTGATATCTATAGGGATAGATTCTACGGAACTTGAGCGCACCGGGTGCGAGGAATCCAGTGGTTGGTAGTGAGACAGAGGTTGGAGACGGATAATACGGAGGTTAGTTACCTATCAACTCTAGGTGGGTTGGATCCTATGTGGGTCATTACAGGGGTTAGTACCTATCGATCCTATGTGGTTCAGCGCTCAGTGATCTTGTGTGGGTCAGCGCATACCGATCCTGTGTGGTCAGCACTTAGCGATCCTGTATTGGCCAGCGCATACCGATCATGTGTGGGTCAGCGCTCAACGATCCTATATGGGTCAGCACATACCGATCTTGTGTGGGTAAGATCCTATGTGGGTCATTGAGGGGGTTAGTACCTATCGATATTGTGTGTGTCAGACTCCGTATAATTAGCAGTAGTGCCTCCTGACAGAATAAGATGATATATCTTTGCGACTAATCATCTAAAATTCTATACTTCACTTATACATGTGTGAGCTGAGTCTTATATCTTCATGGTGTACCTATGTGTAACTATATCTTCATGGTGTTACCTGGGTGGTACTTCTACCTTCATGTTGTTACATTTTTGGTATTTTTCCCTCCTGTGTGAGTTGATTATATCTTGATAACATAGGTATATGTATGTGTATTTACCTAAGTAGGGATTGACTATTGTTTCCATGCTCTATGGTTTATCCTTTTTGGATTTGAGAGACCTTCAGTTGTCTTGGGGTCCCTACTGAGTATTCTTATACTCACCCCTACACAGGCTACGCTCGCACCATGTTGTGTCTTGTGGAGAAAACGGACGGTGCTGACTGAGGGCGAGGGTACCCGGACTAGAGACTACTCAAAGGTGGACCTTAGACGAAGAATAACATAGAGACGACTGTTTCAGAGCTGTACCTACCCTTCAGGTAGGATCCTTGGTGGGTGTTCGTAGGAGCTATTATTAGTTTTACTTGTATGTTCCAGTTTTACTTGTACTTTATAGTTGGCCTTTATTCTGTCCCCTTTACTTTCTGTACACACCCTGTTTACTTTATAGATAACCTTGTGCTTGAATCTTGTTGTGTGCTTAGTTTGTGTGAGTTTATAGTTTATAAAGTCAGTGCCTTCCCGTTTTAGGGAATACACCTTTCGGTGCTTGTCTCCAGCCCCTGGCCTATGTAAGGCGGGCTTGGGGTAGTCACGGCATGGGCCCCGAGGGATGGGTCATGACAATGGTTCTCATCTATGTTCCTATATTTGTTCTCTAAATTTAATTATTAGAGTATAATAATTCACCTAACCTATAAGAGATTTTATTTTACCTTCTTTATCTAGTATCTAAGGGTTGAATTATCAAAAAATACAATGATTTCAGTTCTAATTGTATGATATAAATTTTTCTAAAGAAAAGATAATTGTAAGAAACTTTTTTTCAATGGTTTTTAAGTCAAACTAGGAAGAATATAATTTTTTATAAGTATAAGAAATGTATTAAGTTTTCCCTTTAATATTTTGGGATAATATTTCTCCCAGAGTTTGGATTGAATCTTTATAAAGTAGATCAATGAGTTTCATCTAGTTTTTTTTGCTACATCATCGATGGTGTAATTAATATACTCTTCGACTCATCAAAATATTTCTTGTATTAAACATTAAAATACAAGTCAATATCTTTCAACAATAAATTTGAAACAGGAAATGAAATATTATATAAATATTTGATAATAGTTATGTATAAATCCACATGCCCTCGAAAAGATGTAACATGTTTAACACAAGTTTTGTAAGATAAATAATTTATCACTTTAATTTTATATTTGTCTATATCAATTAATTTTTGGGAAATTACATGCCTAAGTAATTTTCCTAAATAAACCATGATGTTTCACTTTTCAATGTTCAAAATAAGATTCCTTCCAATATAGGTTTTCAAAATCATTTTCCATATTTTTCAAGTAAAGATCAAATGAGTCTCTAAAAAAAGTAAATTCATATAAAAATACCTTATGAAAATATTCAATATGACCAAAAAATACTTACCATACACAAATCAAACTTATCTAGGGTATTATACAATTTAAGTGGAATTTTTTAAGAAAATGTTCAAATGGGATTGGTTAAGGTTGTAAAGACCCGAAGCCTGATGTACATAGACATTACATTACTTGTGCGGAATACTTAGTACATAACAAAAACACACACACAAGGATCGTAATAGTTTAGTGTCTTTGGAAACTCGGAACATAATCTTCTAATCGTGGTGAAGGATCTCCAATATCTCCCATAAAGATCTTCCCTTTTTTTTTACCTAAAACCTTTCTTTATATCCTGGGGAAAGGAAAACATAAAAGGGTGAGCTCAAATGCTCAGTAAGGGTAAACAAAAGAAATATAAATCACATCATATACATAAGCACATAACTTTTGGAAATCTTAACCTGCAAAAGAGATCATAATTTCATAACATGGGGTAAATCATGGCAGTGAAATGTAATCACAATAATCATAACTTAAAACATGAAACTTTGTGGCATTCAAACATAATCATAGAGAATCATTTCTTGTTAGTCAAGACTCATTTTCAAGACTATCTTAGTGGACAAAGTCCCTTTCTGAATCGAGTAACCCTCGTTTCAGTCCTGTTTCACTGAACCGGTATAACCTACCATTCCAGCCATGTCTATCTCATGAGATATAAAATCTTTACCCAATGAATTGGAGGTAGATATAGGTCCCACCCATCTTATAATGAATCCTTTCTTATGTGTTCCACATAATCATAAATCATACATCATCTCATAACACATGTAACAATAATGGGATTCTTGAAACATCATGACATCATAAAACAAATCATATAAGGTAAATAACTTCATAAAAATAATTCCCTCAAAACATAATCAAATCAATGTAATAATAGGGATAAAAACATAACCCTATATTATCTTATATGGAAAATAATTTTGATAAAACACTTGAACTCCATTCTTGAGGAAAATATCTTTCTACTTCAAAAAAAACACTTTTCATTTATTAAAATGTCATACAATTCTAAACTAAAAGAAGTTGATTAAAAATAAACTTAAAAACTCGTAAAGGAAGATTCTTGGAAATAATGTTTGAAAAATTCATTCACGTCGTATAAGTAAAAAAAACATTCTTCTCGTACTTTTGTCGGAAAAGTCAAAAAAGTACCTCATACGAAAAATGACAAAAGATTCATTTCATATCTTTTACTAAAAACACACCGAAGGGTAAAATAGGATTTAAACAATTTTAGGTGAATGAAAATAATATTACATATTGAGGAAACATGGATGTGGATGATAAAATACACCCCAGTAAATACCAAAGTATAAACAATCTCGGATAAAAATGAGATTGTGATATTTCCCTTACCTTAGGTCCGATTTGCTTTGTACGTGTCCGAAGCTCCTGTATAATGGTTTAAATAATGTTATTTACTTATTCCAGAATCATAAATATTGATATGATATCATATATGGTCATATTCTTAGCTTCTTGTTAGTAATATTTCATTGTTACTTGTTACTCGGGTTTTATTGCCTTTTGTTCTTATGCGTGTTTTGCCGAATACATTCTTATTCTTCTTTTAAGATTATAGATACCTTATATCCAGAATGGTATTATTGTAACATATATCATATTTATTCATTCAATTCATTTATATAATTACTATGTAATGATGATCATGTAGAACGAGTCGCATCACATCGTGGAGACGGTATTCCGTACGTACGCACGAGTGATGATATCGTTCCTATGATCGTGGAACTGTATTGGAGTATATATATATTATTTCAGTATCAATATTACTTTATAATAATCATAAATAGTTACTCATTGCACCATTATACCCATCCTTGTAAGGTGATGGTGGAAAAATAGATTACACCACGGCGTGGAGACGGTATTTCGTACGTACGCACGCGTGGTGATTTCATTTTTCCGTAGGATGGATAGAAGGTGAATTAGGGTTGTTTCATATTTATAATAACATATCAGTATGTAAGTAATACTGATGTTATTACTTTATTATGAAACAACTAAAGAAGAATAAGTTGAAGAAGAAAGAAATTGAAAAAGATCGGTAATGGATATTACCTCTTTTTGACGCGCCTTTTCTTAGCCTCCACTTAAAGAATTAAGGATGGTCTTTGAAAAATACCAGGACCTCTATGATGATACTAGGGAAGTGGAGAAGGAATTTTGGCAGGGGTTGGACGAGCTTGAGTGATCAAATTGGTGTGAGGAGGAGGGGGAGGAGGTGTCCTTTTATAAGGGAGGAGAGGGGCACCTTAGGAATATCTCAAAATATTATTTTATATTAAAGTCAAAATCGGTTTATAATGGTTCCAAAGGGTCTTATTTCGAAGCTAAAGTGGGTATGGGTCGAAATACTATCAACCAATATGATTTAGACAAGTTTAGAGTATTATTTTAACCTTATCAATTAGATTTAACTCTAAGATAAATAATTTAACTTTTACCATGTCTTTTTTTTTCTTTCACTATATGGTTAATACACTTACTATAACATGAAAAACGAACCCCAAATTGTTTATTATTAATATATATATCCTTATCTAAGTCATTTGGCCGAACCTTAGATTTTTAGGAAGAAAATAACAATTAATAATATAATATTTGATTTAAAAACTATTTTGTGTCAATTTTGACAGTATTTGATATATGATTTTTGTGAAAGTCATAACAGAATTATATGTTCTAACCAAGTTGATTAAATCAACACTAATATATCAAAGTAACCTATAAAATTATTGTAATTCATAAAAAGTCTCAAATTACTTTTATTTTGGTGTTTATAACATCAATTATGTCAATATTTCATAAATAAGATAATTACTGCATCATCTTTGTGTCATTAATAAATTAAATTATTTGATGTCTAAAAATTACAAATAAAATACCATTATTTAGGAAATCTTGTTATCTTTCTAATGAATATTTAAAATCGAATTTATCGTATGTACAACCCTATATTAAAAATGTTTTAGTAAATAAACATTGATTTTAACTCTTTTAACTCTTCTTTGAATAATAAATGTCCTAATCTAATCCAAGTGGGCCTAAATGATAATATTTTACACTTAAGATCATTTTTGGTCGAGATACACTTGTCCAATAGAATTAGGACATGTGTTAGGGTAATATTAATATCATTCTTACCCTTAATTACCCTATTTACTTTTAACCGTGGTAAATAAAAGTAAAAAGTTACTATTCACCAAAAATTATTTTCATCTCATTGAATCACATTTTACTTACTGACATCAACCGTGTCTCTTGGATTTTTGAAATTCCATTCACAGAAGCGGTAAAATTATGTTTTATGAAAAATTCAGTTTTTTAACTACCACTTAGTAGTTTCACTATTCATCAAAAATTGATGTTTTTCAAAACAATGCCAAAATTTCATCCTAAGCTATATTTCATATTCCGAATTCAAAAATGAAATCTATTTTACCAAATTCATAACATAGAAGTTTCATTAATTAATTTTATAATTAAATCATGCTGTTAAAACAAATAGCGTGTTTTTAAGAAACAATATCTATCAAAAGATTTACACTTGATTATGTCTGGTTTAAATGTGAAATTACATTCAATGACCAACATTGTATTAAATTGTAAAAATATATTCTAAATATACTTTAAAAACACTCAAATTAATAATTTATCACTATTAATTATTTCGATTAAAAAAGTTGTTTTTAATTATAATTTAGTAATTTTCACTATTAATCAGAATATGAAAGTTATCCGAAAAGTACCAAAATTTCACCTTGGGCTAAATTCGATACTCCGAATCCAAAAATGAAGTCCATTTTGAGATCTAAAATTTCTAAAATTTAAAAAGTGGTTATTACTATTCATAACGGCTAGTTTTAATAATATTTTAATAGCATATCGTTGTTTAGTGAAACTCGGTATTGCGTATTACACACGCTATCGAGGAAGGTCGCGATTGCGTGTAATGCAAGGCAAGTCAAGGATGCGTGTTGTGCAAGCTCCTTTTGGTGTAGCGTACAACACAAGACATTTGTGAAATTAAAAAGAATATTTTTTATAAAATCTTGGGCTGTTACATTCTACCCCCCTTAAAATGAATTTCGCCCTCGAAATTCGTCGGGGTTATAAATGGTTTACTATTCGAAAGTTTCTTTAATAGAAACCCACATCGTAAAAAGGAATACCAAAACCAATATTTAAAAACAAAAGTATGAAACTTGACGGTTACCCAAATAAACTAATCACTGGGTTTCCACATAGGTGAAAATATGGATATGGAAGAAAAATCTAACCATCATGTTCTGATGGAGAGTGGTAGAGAACATGGCTATGGAAAAGCCATCAATCATAAAGCCATAAATTTGTGACGATCTAAGGTACCATCTGATTCATCAGATATAAGATCACTAGGACAACATTTTTGGTTTTCAAGATCGTTTCCCTAAAGTTGAAGAATTTGAATTAGAATAAATACTTACTTTATTTTGGTACAATCTCACTGTTGTTCGTGCCTTGAACAATTTCCACTTCATCTCTTAAATAAATGAAGTTTAATTTGTTATTCGTGAAGTGTTAGCAGATCATGTGATAGAATGACGGGTCATTCCATCTGTCTCAAACAAAATGTTAGTAAAAGTTATTAATCATATATGGTTCCTAAAATGGACTTATACTTCATATATCATACTGCTTAATATAAAAAAACTACTTTCTACTAAACAGGGACTTCCTGTAGGCCAGTGGTAGGCGATAAAGTCCAGTCGCACTTCGGTTGTGGGTTCGATTCCCACAGCCTTGTCCGAAGCGATGGGCGGTCGCCCGTCCTGCAGGTTTTCCTTTTTCTAAAACTACATTACTATAACATCCCATCAATAATATCGAAAATATTCTATCCTTAAACAATACTAACTTATGTCCAACGTAATCCATTCTAATCTTTAGGCTTATCCATAATACTACAGTCCACTCTCATAATATAGTGAAAACGATTACCAGAGATTTAATACTGTCGTTAATCCTCATATATCATAAGATATGTCTTGTTGGTCACATTCCAAACATTCAAAGGCCTTAATCATGTGTTCTCTTGAATACACATTGAACCTTAGTGAAAACATGAATGCAGTTAAAAGTTAACTCTTTCCACATACCAAAATCCAAAAATTCTGAATACTCAAACCATGATATAACCTTCTCCTTATATCAGTCATGAGCTCATGAATACTGTCAAACATTTAATTTTCTCCTTATCCCTTCATTATGCGCATATCATCTTCATTCCAAAAATATCTAAATAACCTTTCATGGATACTGGTAGCATTAATCACACACTTTCAAAACTCAAGGAAATACAACAATGTATTAATCCTTAGATGTCTCTTTATTCCATAGTACAATGAGATTCTTTATACAACATTACACTTTGATAAACATGTAATCATTACACTACCTTCTTAAACCATTGACCGAGCTTCAACAATTCTTTCATCTCACATATCATTTATAGTATCTTCATCATCATCAACATAAATACTACCCATACGACCATACTGATTATCTTCATGAGACTTTCCCTTAGGGCATTGGTTTTCATAATGCCCGTACATTCCACATTTAAAACATTTAACCATTGTGGATGTCGTAGCAATACCATTATCCTCATCCATGGTGTTAACTGAACCTTTTCCTTTGCACTTACTTGCTTTGTGTCCTTCTTTTCCACGCCCAAAGCATCTTCCAGTTCCTTTGAAACATTCTCCTTGATGCCTCTTCCCACATGATTTACATAGGGAAAATTGAACTTTCTTTCCTCTACGATCATCATGAAACTCCATCTTTCTCTTATTAGCCGATTCAGGAAACTTACCAAATTTTACTTTATTGATCGTATTATGAGATTGCTGATTCGGCATAATAATGATGTTTGGACTTCCAAATCCCATTTCATTATGAAGAATATCATTCCATTGTCCATCATATCCTCCATTATCGTGAATCATCTTGTTTCCAGCCATTTTCTAAAACCCAAAAAAGAATAGTGTGAGAGGAAAAAATCATGCTAGGGAAAACAACATAATAAAGGTGGAGTATCCTCAATATCTAACATCTTAGGTTAAATTCTATGATCGTTACAGTAGTTCTAGGACTGTATCCTATACGTATACTTATCCTTAGGGACATCCCTAGACATACCTTATAAATATCTCTAGGGATCTCACTAAAGTTTTCGCATCCTAGTTTCCAAAGGTTAACTAAACCTTTCCTCCGATACCAACTGTAAAGACCCGAAGCCTGACGTACATAGACATTACATTACTTTTGCGGAATACTTATTACATAACAAAAACACACACACAATGATCGTAATAGTTTAGTGTCTTTAGAAACTCGGAACGTAATCTTCTAATCATGGTGAAGGATCTCCAATATCTCCCATAAAGATCTTCCCTTTTTTTTTACCTAAAACCTTTCTTTATATCCTGGGGAAAAGAAAACATAAAAGGGTGAGCTCAAATTCTCAGTAAGGGTAAACAAAAGAAATATAAATCACATCATATACATAAGCACATAACTTTTGAAAATCTTAACCTGCAAAAGAGATCATAATTTCATAACATGGGGTAAATCATGGCAGTGAAATTTAATCACAATAATCATAACTTAAAACATGAAACTTTGTGGCATTCACACATAATCATAGAGAATCATTTCTTGTTAGTCAATACTCATTGTCAAGACTATCTTAGTGGACAAAGTCCCTTTCTGAATCGAGTAACCCTCGTTTCAGTCCTGTTTCACTGAACCGGTATAACCTACCATTCCAGCCATGTCTATCTCATGAGATATAAAATCTTTACCCAATTCATTGGAGGGAGATATAGGTCCCACCCATCTTATAATGAATCATTTCTTATGTGTTCCACATAATCATAAATCATACATCATCTCATAACACATGTAACAATAATGGGATTCTTGAAACATCAAGACATCATAAAACAAATCATATAAGGTAAATGACTTCATAAAAATAATTCCCTCAAAACATAATCAAATCAATGTAATAATAGGGATAAAAATATAACCCTATATTATCTTAGATGGAAAATAATTTTGATAAAACACTTGAACTCCATTCTTGAGGAAAATATCTTTCTACTTCAAAAAAACATTTTTCCTTTATTAACATGTCATACAATTCTAAACTAAAAGAAGTTGATTAAAAATAAACTTAAAAACTCGTAAAGGAAGATTCTTGGAAATAATGTTTGAAAAATTCATTCATGTCTTATAAGTAAAAAAAACATTTTTCTCGTACTTTTGTCGGAAAAGTCAAAAAAGTACCTCGAACAAAAAACGACAAAAGATTCCTTTCATATCTTTTAATAAAAACACACCGAAGGGTAAAATAGGATTTAAACAATTTTAGGTGAATGAAAATAATATTACATATTGAGGAAACATGTATGTGGATGATAAAATACACTCCAGTAAATACCAAAGTATAAACAATCTCGGATAAAAATGAGATTGTGATATTTCCCTTACCTTAGGTCCGATTTGCTTTGTACGTGTCTGGAGCTCCTATATAATGGTTTAAATAATGTTATTGACTTATTCCAGAATCATAAATATTGATATGATATCATATATGGTCATATTCTTAGCTTCTTGTTAGTAATATTTCATTGTTACTTGTTACTCGGGTCTTTATTGCCTTTTGTTCTTATGCGTGTTTTGCCGAATACATTCTTATTCTTCTTTTAATATTATAGATACCTTATATACAGAATGGTATTATTGTAACATATATCATATTTATTCATTCAATTCATTTATATAATTACTATGTAATGATGATCATGTAGAACGAGTCGCATCACATCGTGGAGACGGTATTCTGTACGTACGCACGAGTGATGATATCGTTCCTATGATCGTGGAACTGTATTGGAGTATATATATATTATTTCAGTATCAATATTACTTTATAATAATCATAAATAGTTACTCATTACACCATTATACCCATCCTAGTAAAGTGATGGTGGAAAAATAGATTACACCACGGCGTGGAGACGGTATTCCGTACGTACGCACGCGCGGTGATTTCATTTTTCCGTAGGATGGATAGAAGGTGAATTAGGGTTGTTTCATATTTATAATAACATATCAGTATGTAAGTAATACTGATGTTATTACTTTATCATGAAACAACTAAAGAAGAAGAAGTTGAAGAAGAAAGAAATTTAAAAAGATCGGTAATGGATATTACCTCTTTTTGACACGCCTTTTCTTAGCCTCCAGTTAAAGAACTAAGGATGGTCTTTGAAGAAGACCAGGACCTCTATGATGATACTAGGGAAGTGGAGAAGGGATTTTTCCAGGGGTTGGCCGAGCTTGAGTGCTCAAATTTGTGTGAGGAGGAGGGGGAGGAGGTGTCCATTTATAAGGGAGGAGAGGGGCACCTTAGGAATATCTCAAAATATTATTTTATATTAAAGTCAAATTCGGTTTATAATGGTTCCAAAGGGTCTTATTTCGAAGCTAAAGTGGGGATGGGTCGAAATACTATCAACCAATAGGATTTAGACAAGTTTAGAGTATTATTTTAACCTTATCAATTAGATTTAACTCTATGTTAAATAATTTAACTTTTACCATGTCTTTTTGTTTTCTTTCACTATATGGTTAATACACTTAATATAACATGACAAACGAACCCCAAATTGTTTATTATTAATATATATATCCTTATCTAAGTCATTTGTCCGAACCTTATATTTTTAGGAATAAAATAACAATTAATAATATAATATTTGTTTTAAAAACTATTTTGTGTCAATTTTGACACTATTTGATATATGATTTTTGTGAAAGTCATAACAGAATTATATGTTCGAACCAAGTTCATTAAATCAACACTAATATATCAAAGTAACCTATAAAATTAGTGGAATTCATAAAAAGTCTCAAATTACTTTTATTTTGGTGTTTATAACATCAATTATGTCAATATTTCAAAAATAAGATAATTACTGCATCATCTTTGTGTCATAAATAAATTAAATTATTTGATGTCTAAAAATTACAAATAAAATACCATTATGTAGGAAATCTTTATAGCTTTCTAATGAATATTTACAATCGAATTTATCTTTTGTAAAACCCTATATTAAAAATGTTTTAGTAAATAAACTTTGATTTTAACTCTTTTAACTCTTCTTTGAATAATAAATGTCCTAATCTAATCCTAGTTGGCCTAAATGATAAAACCTAATTTTACCGCTTATGTGAATGGAATTTCAAAAATCCGAGAGACACGGTTGATGTCAGTAAGTAAAATGTGGTTCAATGAGATGAAAATAATTTTTGGTGAATAGTAACTTTTTACTTTTATTTACCATGGTTAAAAGTAAATAGGGTAATTAAGGGTAAGAATGATATTAATATTACCCTAACACATGTCCTAATTCTATTGGACAAGTTTATCTCGACCAAAAACAATCTTAAGTGTAAAATATTATCATTTAGGCCGACTTGGATTAGATTAGTACATTTATTATTATTTAATTCAAAGAAGAGTTAAAAGAGTTAAAATCAAAGTTTATTTACTAAAACATTTTTAATATAGGGATTTACATAAGATAAATTAGATTTTAAATATTCATTAGAAATATAAAAAGATTTCCTACATAATGGTATTTTATTTGTAATTTTTAGACATCAAATAATTTAATTTATTTATGACACAACGATGATGCAGTAATTATCTTATTTATGAAATATTGACATAAATGATGTTATAAACACCAAAATAAAAGTAATTTGAGACTTTTTGTGAATTCCACTAATTTTATAGGTTACTTTGATATATTAGTGTTGATTTAATCAACTTGTTTCGAACATATAATTCTGTTATGACTTTCACAAAAATCATATATCAAATAGTGTCAAAATTGACACAAAATAGTTTTTAAATCAAATATTTTATCATTAATTGTTATTTTATTCCTAAAAATCTAAGGTTCGGCCAATTGACTTAGATAAGGATATATATATTAATAATAAACAATTTGGGGTTCGTTTGTCATGTTATAGTAAGTGTATTAACCATATAGTGAAAGAAAACAAAAAGACACGGTAAAAGTAAAATTATTTAACTTAGAGTTAAATCTAATTGATAAGGTTAAAATAATACTCTAAACTTGTCTAAATCCTATTGGTTGATAGTATTTAGACCCATCCCCACTTTATATTCGAAATAAGACCTTTTGGAACCATTATAAACTGATTTTGACTTTAATATAAAATAATATTTTGAGATATTCCTAAGGTGCCCCTCTCCTCCCTTATAAAAGGACACCTCCTCCCCCTCCTCCTCACACCAATTTGAGCACTCAAGCTCGGCCAACCCCTGCCAAAATCCCTTATCCACTTCCCTAGTATCATCATATAGGTCCTGGTCTTCTTCAAAGACCATCCTTAGTTCTTTAAGTGGAGGCTAAGAAAAGGCGCGTCAAAAAGAGTTAATATCCATTACCGATCTTTTTCAATTTCTTTCTTCTTCAACTTCTTCTTCTTTAGTTGTTTCATGATAAAGTAATAACATAAGTATTACTTACATACTGATATGTTATTATAAATATGAAACAACCCTAATTCACCTTCTATCCATCCTATGGAAAAATGAAATCTCCGCAAGTGCGTACGTACGGAATACCGTCTCCATGCCGTGGTGTAATCTATTTTTCCACCATCACTTTACAAGGATGGGTATAATGGTGTAATGAGTAACTATTTATGATTATTATAAATTAATATTGATACTGAAATAATATATATATACTCCAATACAGTTCCACGATCATAGGAACGATATCATCACTCGTGCGTACGTACGGAATACCGTCTTCACGATGTGATGCGACTCGTTCTACATGATCATCATTACATAGTAATTATATAAATGAATTGAATGAATAAATATGATATATGTTACACTAATACCATTCTGGATATAAGGTATCTATAATCTTAAAAGAAGAATAAGAATGTATTCGGCAAAACACGCATAAGAACAAAAGGCAATAAAGACCCGACTAACAAGTAACAATGAAATATTACTAACAAGAAGCTAAGAATATGACCATATATGATATCATATCAATATGTATGATTCTGGAATAAGTCAATAACATTATTTAAAAAATTAAACAGGAGCTTCGGACACGTACAAAGCAAATCGGACCTAAGGTAAGGGAAATATCACAATCTCATTTTTATCCGAGATTGTTTATACTTTGGTATTTACTGGGGTGTATTTTATCATCCACATCCATGTTTCTTCAATATGTAATATTATTTTCATTCACCTACAATTGTTTAAATCCTATTTTACCCTTCGGTGTGTTTTTAGTAAAAGATATGAAAGGAATCTTTTGTCGTTTTTCATACGAGGTACTTTTTTTACTTTTCCGACAAAAGTAAGAGAAGAATGTTTTTTTTACTTATACGACATGAATGAATTTTTCAAAAATTATTTCCAAGAATCTTCCTTTACGAGTTTTTATGTTTATTTTTAATCAACTTCTTTTAGTTTATAATTGTATGACATGTTAATAAAGGAAAAGTGTTTTTTTGAAGTAGAAAGATATTTTCCTCAAGAATGGAGTTCAAGTGTTTTATCAAAATTATTTTCCATCTAAGATAATATAGGGTTCTGTTTTTATCCCTATTATTACATTGATTTGATTACGTTTTGAGGGAATTATTTTTATGAAGTCATTTACCTTATATGATTTGTTTTATGATGTCATGATGTTTCAAGAATCCCATTATTGTTACATGTGTTATGAGATGATGAATGATTTATGATTATGTGGCACACATAAGAAAGGATTCATTATAAGATGGGTGGGACCTATATCTCCCTCCAATGCATTGGGTAAAGATTTTATATCTCATGAGATAGACATGGCTGGAATGGTAGGTTATACCGGTTCAGTGAAACAGGACTGAAACGAGGGTTACTCGATTCAGAAAGGGACTTTGTCCACTAAGATAGTCTTGATAATGAGTCTTGAAAAACAAGAAATGATTCTCTATGATTATGTGTGAATGCGACAAAGTTTCATATTTTAAGTTATGATTATTGTGATTACATTTCACTGCCATGATTTACCCCATGTTATGAAATTATGATCTCTTTTGCAGGTTAAGATTTCCAAAAGTTATGTGCTTATGTATATGATGTGATTTATATTTCTTTTGTTTACCCTTACTGAGCATTTGAGCTCACCCTTTTATGTTTTCTTTTCCCCAGGATATAAAGAAAGGTTTTAGGTAAAAAAAGGGAAGATATTTATGGGAGATATTGGAGATCCTTCACCATGATTAGAAGATTACGTTCTGAGTTTCCAAAGACACTAAACTATTATGATCCTTGTGTGTGTGTGTTTTTGTTATGTACTAAGTATTCCGAAAAAGTAATGTAATTTCTATGTACGTCAGGCTTTGGGTCTTTACAGTTGGTATCAGAGGAAAAGGATGTAGGAATGTATCTGATCCTTGGGAACTCTCACATGTGAGCGTTGGACGGAGCATGGCTCTCCACCCAAGGGCTTCATGAGGAAATGGCTGCCACTGGGGATGGTGGTGTGTCCCGCCCAGGGGGTGTAGCTGCCCCTGGAGTGCCCTGATAGGTATCAATTATAGTCCACTGGAAGTAATTCCAGACCGTTACAGTTGGTATCAGAGGCAAAGGAGGTTGGAATGTATCCGATCCTTGGGAACTCTCACATGTGAGCGTTGGACGAAGCATGGCTCTCCGCCCAAGGGCTTCATGAGGAAATGGCTGCCACTGGGGATGGTGGTGTGTCCCGCCCAGGGGGTGTAGCCGCCCATGGAGTGCCCTGATAGGTATCAATTATAGTCTACTGGAAGTAATTCCAGACCGCTACAGTTGGTATCAGAGGAAAGGTTTAGTCAACCTTTGGAAACTAGGATGCGAGAACTTTAGTGAGATCCCTAGAGATATTTATAAGGTATGTCTAGGGATGTCCCTAAGGATAAGTATACGTATAGGATACAGTCCTAGAACTACGGTAACGATCATAGAATTTAACCTAAGATGTTAGATATTGAGGATACTCCACCTTTATTATGTTGTTTTCCCTAGCATGATTTTTTCCTCTCACGCTATTCTTTTCTGGGTTTTAGAAAATGGCTGGAAACAAGATGATTCACGATAATGGAGGATATGATGGACAATGGAATGATATTCTTCATAATGAAATGGGATTTGGAAGTCCAAACATCATTATTATGCCGAATCAGCAATCACATAATATGTTCAATAAAGTAAAATTTGGTAAGTTTCCTGACTCGGCTAATAAGAGAAAGATGGAGTTTCATGATGATCATAGAGGAAAGAAAGATCAATTTTCCCTATGTAAATCATGTGGGAAGAGGCATCAAGGATAATGTTTCAAAGGAACTGGAAGATGCTTTGGGTGTGGAAAAGAAGGACACAAAGCAAGTAAGTGCAAAGGAAAAGGTTCAGTTAACACCATGGATGAGGATAATGGTATTGCTACGACATCAACAATGGTTAAATGTTTTAAATGTGGAATGTACGGGCATTATGCAAACCAATGCCCTAAGGGAAAGTCTCATTAAGATAATCAGTATGGTCGTATGGGTAGTATTTATGTTGATGATGATGAAGAGACTACAAATGATATGTGAGATGAAAGAATTGTTGAAGCTCGGTCAATGGTTTAAGAAGGTAGTGGAATGATTACATGTTTATCAAAGTGTAATGTTGTATAAAGAATCTCATGGTACTATGGAATAAAGAGACATATAAGGATTGTTACATTGTTGTCTTTCCTTGAGTTTTGAAAGTGTGTGATTAATGCTACCAGTATCCATGAAAGGTTATTCAGATATTTTTGGAATGAAGATAATATGCGCATAATGAAGGGATAAGGTGAAAATTAAATGTTTGATAGTATTGATGAGCTCATGACTGATATAAGGAGAAGGTTATATCATGGTTTGAGTATAGAGAATTTTTTTATTTTGGTATGTGGAAAGAGTTAACTTTTAACTGCATTCATGTTTTCACTAAGGTTCAATGGGTATTCAAGAGAATACATGATTAAGGCCTTTGAATGTTTGGAATGTGACCAACAAGACATATCTTATGATATATGAGGATTAACGACAGTATTAAATCTCTGGTAATCGTTTTCACTATATTATGAGAGTGGACTGTAGTATTATGGATAAGCCTAAAGATTAGAATGGATTACGTTGGACATAAGTTAGTATTGTTTAAAGATAGAAGATTTTCGATATTATTGATGGGATGTTATAGTAATGTAGTTTTAGAAAAAGGACAACCTGCAGGACGGGTGACAGCCCATCGCTTCGGACAAGGCTGTGGGAATCGAACCCACAACCGAAGTGCGACTGGCCTTTATCGCCTACCACTGGCCTACAGGAAGTCTCTGTTTAGTAGAAACTAGTTTTTTTATATTAAGCAGTATGATATATGAAGTATAAGTCCATTTTAGGAACCATATATGATTAATAACTTTTACTAACATTTTGTTTGAGACAGATGGAATGACCCGTCATTCTATCACATGATCTGCTAACACTTCACGAATAACAAATTCAACTTCATTTATTTAAGAGATGAAGTGGAAATTGTTCAAGGCACGAACAACAGTGAGATTGTACCAAAATAAAGTAAGTATTTATTCTAATTCAAATTCTTCAACTTTAGGGAAACGATCTTGAAAACCAAAAATGTTGTCCTAGTGATCTTATATCTGATGAATCAGATGGTACCTTAGATCGTCACAAATTTATGGCTTTATGATTGCTGGCTTTTCCATAGCCATGTTCTCTACCACTCTCCATCAGAACATGATGGTTAGATTTTTCTTCCATATCCATATTTTCACCTATGTGGAAACCCAGTGATTAGTTTATTTGGGTAACCGTCAAGTTTCATACTTTTGTTTTTAAATATTGGTTTTGGTATTCCTTTTTACGATGTGGGTTTCTATTAAAGAAACTTTCGAATAGTAAACCATTTATAACCCCGACGAATTTTGAGGGCGAAATTCATTTTAAGGGGGGTAGAATGTAACAGCCCAAGATTTTATGAAAAATATTTTTTTTAATTTCACTAATGTCTTGTGTTGTACGCTACACCAAAAGGATCTTGCACAACACGCATCCTTGACTTGCCTTGCATTACACGCAATCGCGACCTTCCTCGATAACGTGTGTAATATGCAATACCGAGTTTCACTAAACAACGATATGCTATTAAAATATTATTAAAAGTAGCCGTTATGAATAGTAATAACCACTTTTTAAATTTTAGAAATTTTAGCTCTCAAAATGGACTTCATTTTTGGATTCGGAGTATCGAATTTAGCCGAAGGTGAAATTTTGGTACTTTTCGGATAACTTTCATATTCTGATTAATAGTGAAAATTACTAAATTATAATTAAAAACAACTTTTTTAATCGAAATAATTAATAGTGATAAATTATTAATTTGAGTGGTTTTAAAGTATATTTAGAATATATTTTTACAATTTAATACAATGTTGGTCATTGAATGTAATTTCACATTTAAACCAGACATAATCAAGTGTCAATATTTTGATAGATATTGTTTCTTAAAAACACGCTATTTGTTTTAACATCAGGATTTAATTATAAAATTAATTAATGAAACTTCTATGTTATGAATTTGGTAAAATAGATTTAATTTTTGAATTCAGAATATGAAATATAGCTTAGGATGAAATTTTGGCATTGTTCTGAAAAACATCATTTTTTGATGAATAGTGAAACTACTAAGTGGTAGTTAAAAAACTGAATTTTTCATAAAACATAATTTTACCGCTTCTGTGAATGGAATGTCAAAAATCCGAGAGACACGGTTGATGTCAGTAAGTAAAATGTGGTTCGATGAGATGAAAATAATTTTTGGTGAATAGTAACTTTTTACTTTTATTTACCACGGTTAAAAGTAAATAGGGTAATTAAGGGTAAGAATGATATTAATATTACCCTAACACATGTCCTAATTCTATTGGACAAATGTATCTCGACCAAAAACAATCTTAAGTGTAAAATATTATCATTTAGGCCCACTTGGATTAGATTAGAACATTTATTATTATTTAATTCAAAGAAGAGTTAAAAGAGTTAAAATCAAAGTTTATTTACTAAAACATTTTTAATATAGGGTTGTACATAAGATAAATTAGATTTTAAATATTCATTAGAAAGCTAAAAATATTTCCTACATAATTGTATTTTATTTGTAATTTTTAGACATCAAATAATTTAATTTATTTATGACACAAATATGATGCAGTAATTATCTTATTTATGAAATATTGACATAATTGATGTTATAAACACCAAAATAAAAGTAATTTGAGACTTTTTATGAATTCCACTAATTTTATAGGTTACTTTGATATATTAGTGTTGATTTAATCAACTTGGTTCGAACATATAATTCTGTTATGACTTCCACAAAAATCATATATCAAATAGTGTCAAAATTGACACAAAATAGTTTTTAAATCAAATATTATATTATTAATTGTTATTTTATTCCTAAAAATCTAAAGTTCGGCCAAATGACTTAGATAAAGATATATATATTAATAATAAACAATTTGGGGTTCGTTTGTCATGTTATAGTAAGTGTATTAACCATATAGTGAAGGAAAACAAAAAGACATGGTAAAAGTTAAATTATTTAACTTAGAGTTAAATCTAATTGATAAGGTTAAAATAATACTCTAAACTTGTCTAAATCCTATTGGTTGATATTATTTCGACCAATCCCCACTTTAGCTTCGAAATAAGACCCTTTGGAACCATTATAAACCGATATTGACTTTAATATAAAATAATATTTTGAGATATTCCTAAGGTGCCCCTCTCCTCCCTTATAAAAGGACACCTCCTCCCCCTCCTCCTCACACCAATTTGAGCACTCAATCTCGGCCAACCCCTACCAAAATCCCTTCTCCACTTCCCTAATATCATCATAGAGGTCCTGGTCTTCTTCAAAGACCATCCTTAGTTCTTTAAGTGGAGGCTAAGAAAAGGCGCGTCAAAAAGAGGTAATATCTATTACCGATCTTTTTCAATTTCTTTCTTCTTAAACTTCTTCTTCTTTAGTTGTTTCATGATAAAGTAATAACATCAGTATTACTTACATACTGATATGTGATTATAAATATTAAACAACCCTAATTCACCTTCTATCCATCCTACGGAAAAATGAAATCACCGCGCGTGCGTACGTACGGAATACCGTCTCCACGCCGTGGTGTAATCTATTTTTCCGCCATCACTTTACAAGGATGGGTATAATGGTGTAATGAGTAACTATTTATGATTATTATAAAGTAATATTGATACTGAAATAATATATATATACTCAAATACAGTTCCACGATCATAGGAATGATATCATCACTCGTGCGTACGTACGGAATACCGTCTCCACGATGTGATGCGACTCGTTCTACATGATCATCATTACATAGTAATTATATAAATGAATTGAATGAATAAATATGATATATGTTACACTAATACCATTCTGGATATAAGGTATCTATAATCTTAAAAGAAAAATAAGAATTTATTCGGCAAAACACGCATAAGAACAAAAGGCAATAAAGACCCGAGTAACAAGTAACAATGAAATATTACTAACAAGAAGCTAAGAATATGACCATATATGATATCATATCAATATGTATGATTCTGGAATAAGTCAATAACATTATTTAAACCATTATACAGGAGCTTCGGACACGTACAAAGCAAATCGGACCTAAGTTAAGGGAAATATCACAATCTCATTTTTATCTGAGATTGTTTATACTTTGGTATTTACTGGGGTGTATTTTATCATCCACATCCATGTTTCCTCAATATGTAATATTATTTTCATTCACCTACAATTGTTTAAATCCTATTTTACCCTTCGGTGTGTTTTTAGTAAAAGATATGAAAGGAATCTTTTGTCGTTTTTCGTACGAGGTACTTTTTTGACTTTTCCGACAAAAGTACGAGAAGAATGTTTTTTTTACTTATATGACATGAATGAATTTTTCAAACATTATTTCCAAGAATCTTCCTTTACGAGTTTTTAAGTTTATTTTTAATCAACTTCTTTTAGTTTAGAATTGTATGACATGTTAATAAAGGAAAAGTGTTTTTTTGAAGTAGAAAGATATTTTCCTCAAGAATGGAGTTCAAGTGTTTTATCAAAATTATTTTCCATCTAAGATAATATAGGAGCTTAATTACCCTATTTACTTTTAACCATGGTAAATAAAAGTAAAAAGTTACTATTCACCAAAAATTATTTTCATCTCATTGAACCACATTTTACTTACTGACATCAACCGTGTCTCTCGGATTTTTGAAATTCCATTCACAGAAGTGGTAAAATTAAGTTTTATGAAAAATTCAGTTTTTTAACTACCACTTAGTAGTTTCACTATTCATCAAAAATTGATGTTTTTCAGAACAATGCCAAAATTTCAACCTAAGCTATATTTCATATTCCGAATTCAAAAATGAAATCTATTTTACCAAATTCATAACATAGAAGTTTCATTAATTAATTTTATAATTAAATCCTACTGTTAAAACAAATAGCGTGTTTTTAAGAAACAATATCTATCAAAAGATTGACACTTAATTATGTCTGGTTTAAATGTGAAATTACATTCAATGACCAACATTGTATTAAATTGTAAAAATATATTCTAAATATACTTTAAAACCACTAAAATTAATAATTTATCACTATTAATTATTTCGATTAAAAAAGTTGTTTTTAATTACAATTTAGTAATTTTCACTATTAATCAGATTATGAAAGTTATCTGAAAAGTACCAAAATTTCACCTTAGGCTAAATTCGATACTCCGAATCCAAAAATGAAGTCCATTTTGAGAGATAAAATTTCTAAAATTTAAAAAGTGGTTATTACTATTCATAACGGCTAGTTTTAATAATATTTTAATAGCATATCGTTGTTTAGTGAAACTCGGTGTTGCGTATTACACACGCTATCGAGGAATGTCGTGATTGCGTGTAATGCAAGGCAAGTCAAGGATGTGTGTTGTGCAAGCTCCTTTTGGTGTAGCGTACAACACAAGACATTAGTGAAATTAAAAAGAATATTTTTCATAAAATTTTGGGCTCTTACAAAGGTGGTCTTCACCATATCCTATAGAGTAATTTACACCTAGATATAACCTATGAATCCTTATAGGAAACAATAATGATTTTTTTCGATTAATCTATCTAACCATAAATCAGTGAATGTGATGGGGAAATAATCATTCCTAGTGACCTATTTTAATATTCTCTAATATATATACATTGTATAATTATTATGAATTTGGATAGGTATTAATTCATTTTCTTTATTCTTCATAATGGTTAGTCTTATAATGTTTGAAAAAATATGAATAAGTTTGAACCATTTTGAGTTTGAAATGAGGTTGATGATGTTAGATTCTAATAAACTTTCTATTTAATTTTTCACTACCTCCTCCTTAAGTAGGGGAGGGTCATCACCCCCCGTCTCGCATTGTTTTGGATGGTAGGGACTTCATTCCTTCTTCTCTACTTTTATGACTCTCATACTTTCCCAGTATCAATATTCCTATGATGGTCTCTTGGGATAATCAAGGTCAACCAGAGGTTCCAATTTCTCCTCAGGAGTTTCATGAGTCTTCTTCGCTACTCTCTTCCGCTCTGGTGGTCAATTTTTTCTGGAATTAGCTGCCTATTAAGTTGTTAGATAGTTTCTTAAATGATTAATGGGGATTAAGTAAGCATGATATTTTTGGGATACTTGGGAAACAATATATCCTTATTCACTTCATTAATAAGGAAGATCAAGTGCAGAATTGTTCTAGGTATAGAATATCTCTTCATGGTTTTGTTTTTATCTTCTTCTATATTTGTTCAACTTAAATATGAATCGACACCCATCCACTATAGTTATTTGGTTTAAACTACATATTCTACCACTTCCATTCTAGAATCCATCTCTCCTTTAGTCTATAGTTATTTCACTTGGTCGCTTCTTGTGCATTGATCACATGAACTCTACATTGAAACACCCTATTTGGTACACATTTGTGTTGAAATGGAACTCTCACAGAAACCACCAGATGTTTCTTGGATCATGATTGAGGGGGAATACAAATATTTTCAATATATCTTTTATAATTAATGGATAGAACATTGTTCTATATGTCATAGATAAGGGAAATTAAACCTTGATTTTTGTAAGTTGTATATAGTTACTCCTTTGGTTGAATGCTCTGGGACTCTCACTGGGGACATGAAGCCTTTAAGACTTAAGATGGATCTCAATATTTTAGCTTCATAAGTTGATAAGATTTTTTCATCAATAAAGGTAGGGGATTATGGTCCTTTGTAATCTTATGTGGAAATATCTCATTAGGGTTTCCTATGGTCCATTAAAAATCATTTTAAATATGGTTTTGAGGCTCAATTTATTTATAGAATTCCTAATGGGGGATCCTAATCACCTTTTTAAGACAATAATTCTTTTAAGAATCCCCCAACCCTTTAGTATCTTAGATATTTTTAGTTCTGTGTGCTAATCAGGGTATAGCAATGACCATTTCTGTTGAAGGTACTAATGGACAATATGAGGCCTCACCATATTGAAAAATAATTGATCATATTTTCTAAGGTCTTAGAGTGCTCTATATTCCCAATAATAGATCATCTTCCAACCCAATTACTTTATAAATAGTTTTATATTCAATATTAGGATGTTCATGTCAGTGATATTGAGGGTTGTAAGAATGTGAAGTCTAAAATAAAGAAGTATTGGGATCGATATCCTTCCATAGAGTCAGACCAGAGTTTCTCAAAGGAAGCCCCAAGAGTTGATACGCTTTATTTTAAATGTGGGTAATATGCCTTATCTAATTCTGAAGAAGAGATGGTGGATGGAGTGGATTATAAATAGGGTATATTAAGGAAAATGGTAAAAATAATCCATTTGTGTGGGTGATTTTCTAGTATCTCCTACTAAGGATATCTAGGGGAAATATCTCGCCTCCAAGGTGAATAAAATGAGGTGTCGGGAAGTCTATTCCTCTCCTGAATACTATGGTGACTAGGTCTGTGGGGAAGTATTTTGTGATGAAGGAGAAAGGGTTTTAATAATTAGAGGTAAACTAGGGAGAAATTTCCCTTAATATGATTATAGGTTCATTAGAATATATTTTTAATAAGGATTTATTGCCCCATATTTTATCAATGAAATTGAAATTCATATTTGAAAACTTTGGATAATATATGTAGAATGAATGTAATGTGGAAAAGATACATAGATTTGAGTGGAAATAGGAATAAAATTCCAATGTGAAGGGTATAAAGAAGCCTCAAGGCCAGGATAAAGACAACTTTCTTTGAATTTCTTACCATTTGTACATGATTTTCTTAAAATTTGATGGTATACCTTTTACTTTTGATGATTTGGTAATGATTTAAAATTTTATTTTGATGTCTATAAAATGTTATCTCCATTAGTATGCTACCATAGATGTAAAATACTTATCTTGTAAATATTGTTCTATCTTGGGTATAATAATCTATGTTGGAAGATGAGGTATATTTCATAAGGCTTGTTTCATTTTTTTGGAAGTGGTCTCGGTGGTCAGGGAATGTTGTTTTTTTCTAGTTTTGTTGTTTAGTTTTTTTGTGGATCCCACTTAACCATTGAGTGGAATCAGAAAATAAAAAGGGAATTGGTTGGATGTACTAGATTATCACCTAAACTCCAACCTATTACTTATACAATTTTCTCAATATTTCAGTCAATTTTTGTTATTTGGTTAGGTAAAAGTTATTAGTAATGTTCACTAAAAGATTTTCTTCTTCCATCAGGTACACATATTTTAAATTTGTGGTAAGGGGTTTTAATTCCCTATTTAGTTTTTTCTCTAAATATGAAATTAAATTTTTATTCCTCACTTATATAGAATTGATTTACTACAAAAAAGATTATATATAAGCTACCTCATTATTAAATAAAAAATATAATCCATCAAATTAACTTGAATTTACCTCTTCCTATAATCTAAAAACATGTTTCCAAAATTCCTAAATATCTTCCACCAATATGTAATTTTAAATAATTAAATGGTTCCCTATAGAGAATTTTTTCTAAAAAATAATGGTATCTTTACTAGTTCTGACCTCTTTAATGTGATAAAGTGTAATAATTGAATTGTCATTTGATGGGTTTCTCAGGGAGTCAAAATTATTAAATTGGATAATACTATATCCAAACTCCTTAGAAATGGTTCTCTCACCCACATTGATAATGGTCTTAGAAATATTTATGATGGGTATACCAAAAAATATAGGTGAGTGGGATGATTATCTATCTTTATCCATCTTTACCACATAGAATTCTATTAAAAACTGGTCTTAGACTCTAATGAACACATCCTCTAACATTCCAATGATAAAAATAGTGGATCATTTCATGTTTCACCATCACTCCTATGGGATTAAATTCTATCATATGTAATGTAGTAAAAATAGATCGATTCATTACATTAATGGGAGAACCTAAATCACAATGGGTCTAGGGATTAAGAATGTCCCTATATCTTGGAATTTGGTTGGGAACACTAGTGTGATTAAATTCGAGACAATTATTTCCAAATTAATTATTTTATTACCTTTAAGAATCTTATTCTCAGTAAAAATTTATTTTAGGAATATGGTATACATGGATATTTGTTTCAGAGATTCCAAATGGGGAATATTAATCAAAAATTTCTAGAAAGTTTAAAAAATTTATCTCTGAAGTTTTTCCTCTTGAATATTGTTGGATTGGATCTTCCATGATGGGAATGAGAGTGGAAAATATTTCTTATCCCTTTATAGACTTTGGAGGGGTGTCTCTTGATTATTAATTCTTGTTACAACCTTTTCTTCCTCCTCTTTTTCCTCTTCTTCCTCTTCTTCACTGGGATAATTTTTAGGAATCTATTTATAATTTTTAGATTTACATTCTTAAATTTTAAGATTTTTTGGTTTAGGTTTAGTTATGGATAGTGGCTGAAGTTCCTTTCCAGTTTTAGTGTCATCATACTGACATTACCCTTGTAATTTTGGATTGATTGGGCTTGAAGATTGATTGGGGTTTTGGATACAATTTCCCTAAATCTGTTAATCCGGTTTCATAGATCTCCCACATAATTCTTAAGATTTGTTATATTATTCACATGTTTTCTCTAAATAGGATGAGTTACACTGGTGGAGGTTTGTTCAAAATATTTATTTTCTTGGAAATAGGTTTGATGGTTGGAAGGTTGGGTGTAAGGCTATTTTTATTTTTGTTGGAAGAGTGGTGAGTTTTTGAATTTCTATTGGTAAGGGGTTATTATTAGTACTGATTTTTAAAAATTGGCCCATTATAGTTCTAATAATTTCCAAATAAATATTGTACATGAGAGTTGTCTCTCTATCCCTTGTTGGGTTTTTGAAACTGCCTTGGATGATTTTTTTTCACATCTCTCTACACCATGGACTTTAACACACTGGTCAGTGAAGTGAGTAGGATATTAACATAAACCCCAAACCCTGGTTACTTATTGGTGTAAACTTTTTTATTCATGTTCATTTGTATAAAAAGGGTAGTTATCACTTTAAATATTTATTCCATCAAAAGAGATGAATCAGGAGTTCTTACATCATGGATTCCTCTCGTGCTTGCACAACTTGTACCAAATTGTTGTGAGTTTTTTGGAAAATATTTCAAGGAGTCTCTTATGTTTTACTAGTTATTTTCTATATTTTTTCCTCAAGAAGAGTCTTCTAATAATTTTCTATTAGCATCTAGTATGAATTGATAGAATAATACAAAAAATTGGTGCTCCTCTATTTCTTAATGTGGTAAATGGAACATATATTCTTAAATATCTCTAAATACACATATAGAGTCTCTCTAAAATCTTGTTTGATAGAATATAACTCATTACTAATGGATATTATACTAGAATTGAGGGATAATATCTAAAAAAATATCATAAGTAGATCCTACTATTTATGGATTTCTCCTGGTTATAAGTTGTACAACCACTCCTTGTTTATTCCTTCAAGTGAAAATGGGGATTCCCTCTACTTAACTTATTCCTTATCCACTCCTTGAGGCTTTAAAGATTAGTAGAAAATTGTGAATTCTTTGATAATATTGTTTAATTATTCACCTACTATGACATGAAGTTTTGATAATAGATGAATTAAACCTAGTTTTAGTTCAAAATCATTTTAAAGTGTAGGAAATGATATATTATTTTATTCGTGAATAAATTAGGGTGCACAAAGATCTCTCAAGGGATGATTTAGGTTATGATGATAGGCTCACAATGCTCACTTGGAGTGTCATTATAATCTATTAAACCCACTTCTTCAAAATCAATTTGAAAATATAAATTTCTAACTATGGTTAGAAAAGGTTATTTTTATCTATGGTCATGAAAATTAAAGGTTCAGTTATTAACATTGCCTCCTTAAAAATAATGTGCAGTTTTGACACTAGAACCTGTCATGGGGTCTGGAAAAAGGTATTTATTTATAGGTTAAATATATCAGTAATTGTGGCCCTTAGTTTTCTTCAGAGAGGAGTTATAAAAAACCAATTTCAAATTAAATAAAGGAGGTTTTTTATAATTTCTTTTTTTTAGAGCTAAACAGAAACAATGAATTAAAGAGAGTGAAATAAATATAATATAGAAATTTTTGGAGTCAAGGTTGGATTTCATGTTTTAGTTCTATCATAATATTTAAAATATTTAAATTCCCTTCTTATTTATTGATAGATGAAAGATTCCTCAATTGATTCACCAATCATCCCTTGGTTGAATTTTATTGGGGATATTGTTCTAATAATGATTAATTTTTGTTTATTATCCATTAAAATGTGATTGAAAATTAAGTATACCACTCTTAAACTAACAATCCTAAAATGTTTTGGTGTTTCTAAGAAATTAAAAATTATCTCATCACTTAAACATGTGTTCTAGTAATTACTAAACACCCAACACCTAGTTTAGCTTATTCCATTGAGAGAAGATGCACTGGGTGTAAGGAGGTTAAAAATTATCAACATAAGAAATAGATAATGAACAATTTCAAAAACTAAAACAAAATGTTATTAATGGAATTAAAAACCCCATTGGAAAATTAAATCAATAAATCAGTATAGAATTTTATAAATTACGTGCAAGACTCGAGCATTACAACATATGTCCTTCCTTCTCTGATCACTCTTTTTTCACCCATACATTAAAAAGGTAACATAGATGAGTGAGGAAGACTAATTAATTATATAAATAAAATAAATAAAAAATGAAATAGTAATTATTTAGAACATAAGGTTCTACATAGAGTCACCAAAGCGGAAATCTCCCTAGCATTGACCTCATGTTTTTTTAGATCTGCAACATCCTTCTTCTTCCTCTTATTCAAACCTTCAAGATCCTTATTTCTTAATTTTTGTAAATTTTCCATTGTTATCATGATATTAAATATCCATCCTGACCTAGTCTTCTTGGAAATCCATATATTTGTCCTTTAGTTCTTAATTGAGGTATTTTTCATTTTATGATCCACACAACATCATTTTAATGGTTTCATGAAGGCTAATTTGGTATCCTGAATTATTAACATAACCATGAAGTTCATAATAGCCACTTTTCCTGATATCTTCTCTTTCAAACAATACTTTGTATTTCAAAAATTAAATTATCCTACATACAACCAAATTTTCTTAGTTATGGTATAATTCTATTATTCTCAAATGAAATTTCATACAACCAACAAAAATTTCCTACATGTATGAATTTTTTACATTGATTGATTTTGAATTGCTTAAATATCATACGGCCTCATTAAATTTCATTCACATTGATGAAATTTCCTACACATTAACGAAATTTCATTCAACTTGTTTGAGATTCCATAATCATAGGATAATTTTCCTATACGTAAATGAAATTTCATATATTTTATGACTTTTTTCTTTTCTATATTTCTTGACTCCAATAAAGTGTTTCTAGACACCATTCAAATAAACTTAGAACTTATTGTAACAAACATTGGTCTTTCAAAATCACTTACTAGCATCTTGTAATAACATAAAAATATTCAAATTCAAGTGTAGGCTTTATTTTCATAATTCAAAATATGAAATAATCAATTAAAATTAAAATTTTAATACATTTAACTATTAAATCCTAAATTATTCATAAAAGTAATAAATGTTATATTTTCATAAGAATATATCAAAATAGTGGGATAAAAATCAGAAATATCAAAGTACCATTTATAAAAACATTGTATTTATCATCGTGCCACTATTTTTCATTATTAAGAAATAAGAAAATATTTATAGATATTCATGACAGTATCCCTCTTATCCATTTTATTTCATTGTTTGTGAGAAGAAACATTTTCCTGATTTTTTTTCCAAAAAAACATAAAAAGAATAAATTTCAAAAAAAATCTAAAAAAATAAAGCTTTATTGTATATATTTATTTTTATATTTATTTCAATATGTAATTTCACATTGATTATTATCATGTATCGCTTGTTAACAAACAAATTAATGAGTTTTTTAGGGAGAATTATTCAAGGATTTGGGGAAATAAAATTTTAAAATACCTTAAGAAGTGAGAAACCAAATAAAGATTTATTTCAACTCCCTAAAATAAATCAAATATTTGAGGTTGGGATAAAAAAAGACAATTTAAAGAATAAGATAAGTTTTTTCACCACACATTTCAATTAAAAGAACATATGGGGGCTATTAAATAACTAGTTTAAGATCTATTATATTACCTCTCTCATAAAATTCTTGATGTGATTCTTGAATAATACATTCCATATGATAAATGTGTGGTAGATCAAGATAATTTGTATGAATATTGGCAGATTTTTGAAGTGAAGAAGTTTCAAATGATTCTCCCATATTTTCATCCAAATCCATTATTTTTGTATTTTTCAAAATCCACTTTAATGTTATATGGTAACCTTATATGGAGATTCAAACCAAACCTCCACCTAGATTAACGGATTCAAAATAAAACATTAAACAACAAAATATCAACAAAACCACCTATCCAAATTCATCATATAGAAAAATAACTTATATGAGTTTGAAATTAAAAAAGAAAAGATTCAAAAACCCCATGCTCAGTCCATGTTATCTCAAGCTATGAGCTACCTTGAGTCGCACCCCCGGTGTCCCCACATCACCAATGAGTAACCCATTGGAGATTATCCCCACATAGTTTCTATATACCCCCTTTTATCATTTTATAGAATTGAATGGAGGAACAAATGATGTGTTGGGATTTGAAGGAGAGGAAGAGTACACTGACTACTTACCTATAACTCAAATAACCCAAATCTAGGTGGTACTAAGCCACAAATAATAAATTTAAGATAAGATAATTTAGGGAGATAATCTATTTTAGAACTCATTTTTTCCCTAATTTTATTGAATCATAATTGAGTATTACGACCTACTAATTTGAATTTCCAGATTCGGCCAATATTTGGACACCCTTGGATGATTTTTTATAGGTAAGGACTCACAATACCATATTCATTGGATCTTATACAAGTAGTATAAGATAAAAATAATGGGATATGAATTACTTAAGTGTTGTTTGAGTAAAAATCACATCCACCTTCAGATTAGTGATAAAACGTTTAAACTATAAAACACGGGGGACTTTAAAAACCACCACCCACCTAGGGGTTGAACAAAATTTTATAAATTTTCTTTTATTTTATTTCCTATTTATTTATTTTAATTTAAATAAATTTTATTATTTTTTTTCTTGATTTCTTATAGGTTTCATGTGTGCAGTGGAAAGGATCATAACTTAAGGCCGACACTATCTAAATAAATTAAGTAGTTTTCTTCATATACATTTTTTTATCACTGCTAATTTTTTGTGATCATGCTTTAACCTAAAGGGGTAGTGTTATAAAACATAGGGCTAATTCCAACCTATTTATATATAATTGATCATGTTTTGATTTATTCTTTAAATTTATAGAGTGTTTTTAGGAAACGTTGAGTTGAATTGAATACTTTGAGAAATTTTTATCACCCTAGTATTTTTGGTAGAATTATTGATTTTAATATTTAAGTATTTTAATTATTTCTAAATTGGATTTTATTTATTTATTTACAATATGTTCATTTAAGGATGTTTTACTGACTGAATGGCCTGAAGGGCTTCTTATTTTGTTGATTTTCTGATAACTCCCTTTTAAGGGAAGAGGGGGAACCCTTAAATGTCCCGTGGGCTTAGGAATTACATTTCCCATAGGCTTGGAGACCTTACATGACCCGTGGGTCTTAAGGGAATCATAGAGACTATCACTACTTGAAACTGCACCTCCCCAGCATCTTCATTGTGATCAGCTCCCCACCTTTTTATTACTATTCGGCTAGCATGTCCATGTGAAGAGGTGGATAGGTGCGGTACCGATGGAAAATTCCATACCATCTCATTCTTCCAAAGTTTTTTCAGCCATGCTCTGGTGAATGGACCTACTCTTTCCTCCTCTGGAGTGGTTCCTTATAGAATATGTCAGTGCAACTGCAAATCAGGTGGCCTTGAATGCCTTGAGGTGGCACGAAGTCCATGAGGTGGCTCGAAAGCCTTATTGACCCAAAGGCCTTTGGTGGCCCGAAGGCCTTAAGGACTCCAAGCCCAAACCGGTGGCCCAAGGTGAATAGTTCTAGCTGCTATAGTTCCTGCTATAGTACAGCTATAGTATTAATACAGTACCCCTTGAAATTATGCCTCTTCCTGGTTTTAAAAACTAGTGTTTCTAATAAATTTTCCACATATTATTACTATTCTATTTTTCTTATGAGTCTTGAGTCATGTTTTGAAATCCATAACTTGTTTTTTTATATTTTTAAAAGATGTTTAAGAATATAAATTTTTTCAAATATGATTGATAAACGTTTTTAGAAGAACTTTTTTACATTAAACTATTGTTTTGGAATATCTATATCTAAACTTTTATTAATCCCATAATAGAATTAAAATACCTTTTCAGGTAGCAACATTATAAGTCAAGAAACCATATCCCACATTCTATAGAATTAATTGTATGATTATGGTTGAACTAATGTATGGAGGAGGGAGTTGCCTATTTTTCTATTCTAATATGAAGAAATGGTTTTCGGAAATGACTGGAGAAGTGATACATCATTAAGTCCATTTTGGGGAGAAACATCAAGTATAGAAATATATAAGGAGGCTAAAATATCCCTCAAAGTTAGACTTGGAGATTACACAACTTTTTTGAAGATCAAATATTCCCCTCTACCCTTAAAAAAATCTTTAATAAAATTTTTTAACTAAAAACAAAGACAAAAAATCTATTATAAGAAGGAGGAACATAGAACAAACAAAAAGATAAAAATTGAAACAACTATCAGATTCTTATGTGTGAATTTCCCATGAAATATAAAAGGTGTTTGGAGGTTAATATATGCAAGGGGAGTGAGGATAAAATTATTCTTGAAGAAAACATGAATCATACATTTAATTCACATTATATCCAAACTCTCCCAATTCTACCTCTTTTTTTACATTTTAAACCTACCAAACCTTATCCATAAACCAAACCATGTAAAATCTCTCATGATTAAAAATTTTATGACTCTATGAAGTAGTGATATTATTATGGCATCAATATTAGAGAGATAAATCATGTTATTTTGAATAATAAAATCCCTATATTAAATCATTGAGGGGAGAGAAATATATTTCTAAGGAGGTAATTATGACATGAATATGTGTATTAACATGAGATTGAATTGATATTTATAAATAGTGAGGAGCTAGGGAATTGAGATCCATATTAGAAGCATGGTATTTCTTTGGGTGTCTTAATTAAGTGGTGTTGATCTTATTATCTTGAGATGTTTTATTTGACCATAGTATTAGATGATTTCATGGGAGTAAAATAGTTAAGTGTGTACGATTGATGAATCTCACATTTTATTAATTTAATTTATAATTAACTGATAATATCTCCATTATTATTTCATTTTATAGGAAATGGAATCATTTTTAGGTTTTAGGAATAAATTTGATTTAATTGTTAAAATAGATCAATTCTTTATTTTTAAGTGTTTCATTCATTTATAAAATTATTGCAAAAGTCATAATTTTGATATTTGATTTTATCAATTTTCAGGAAAATTGTTATTTTTTAAGTTGTGATCACTACCATAGATTAGTGTAAGGGAAGAATAGGCCTTTATCAATTCTAAGAAAAACACACTGATAAAAGGGGGCTTTAATCAGTGCTAGCTAAAAGTTCCGATAAATCCATACTTTATCAATGCTAAAACAAGAGTGGGTAAAATGTATATATTTGAGCACTATTATTATCCCAAATGGACCGAAGGACTTATTTTTATTTATTATTTTATAATCCCAATTTTAAGGGTTTAAGGGGAACCCTTACATGATGCATAGGACCAAGGAACAAGGCCCATACACAACCCAGTATATGACCTTAAAGGCCCATGAAATGAAACACTTGAAACAACCCCTCCCCAACATCTGCATCTCGAAGGCACCTAGATACCCACCTCACATGGTTGGTTGGATAACATAGACCTATGTAGAGATGAACAGTGTCATGTCCCAATGACATTTGTCATACCCTCTCATTCTTCCAATCTGGTTAGCTTTGCTCTGGTGGTTTCTATTTTTTCTCTGAATCCTCATATGTGCTTGCTCTTGTGTGGTCTAACCATGATTTATGGTATTTTTCTTTAGCTTGAAAGACACGTGTCCCGAAGGACATTAGTGGTGTGAAGGCCCTAGAGCTCGAAGGCCCTATGGCACGAAGGCCTTTGGTGGCTTGAAGGCCCTGAGACCCGTAGGCCCAAACTAGTGGCTCGAAGGCCCAAATCGGGTGAATAGTGTTGACTACTACACTACCAAACAGTGGCTACTACACTAACTGTTATAGTAACCCAAAAATTCTCCCCACATGGATATGATCATAGGTCTCTTGGATGCCAAGTAGGAGCCTCTACCACTCGAGTACAGACTCATTGGAAAATGTGGGTTTCTAACACTAACTCTCAGTGGGGGCCTCGACCAAGCCCAACTGCGCGCCATATTCCCCAACTAAGCAATGGATTTGAATCACCATGTGCATTATATGCATACTGGCCGATTCTGGCGGGACTCAACCCTGCACTAGTTCTCAATGAACACTATTATTAGCGCTGATAAAAGTTTCTAATAAAAATATTAATATTTTATATAAAAGTATTATATTTATATTAAAAAATATTGGTTATTTATAAACATTATATAAAAAATGCATGTTTAAAATTAATATAATATTTTTTAATAATTCATATATATATATATAATATTTTAAAAAAAAATATTTGAAAGATTATAATTAAATATATATATTTTTTATTAATTATAATTTTATAATATATTTTATTAAATAATAAATATATTTATTTTATTTATAATTATATATTGATAATTTTATATGATATTTTTAAATATATATTTATAATTATATATATATATATATATCTTCTAATGAATTTGGTTAATAAATATAGTGATGCGTGAGTATAATTGACATGCATAAGTTTTGTATTCATCAAGAATGTTCATTTATACATTACACCCTTATTATTATTCATGTTGTCCATATATGTGATGACATGTTTTTTATGATATATACTTTACTATAGTTATATGATTCATTCATTCTATACCCATTAATCTATTATGTTCTCATAAATACTCATACAATAATAATAAATATATTTAAATAATAAATATATATATTATATTTATAGTTAGAAAATTTTAATTATATATAATTTTATTAAAATTTATTCATTTTTAATTATAATTTTATATATATATATATATTAAAATAAATATAAAATTACAATAAATACATCTATTTTATTTTTACAAATATATATATATATATATATATATACAAATATTTAAAAATATATTTATTTGTACTTATAATTATAAATAATTATAAATAAATAAATAATTATAAATATATAATAAATATATTTATTATACTTATAAATTTATAAATACATCAAATTAAATAATTATATTTTTAAATATATACAAATATTTAGAAATAAATACAAATATTTGTAATTATAATTATAAATAAATATTGATATATTTAAATAATTATAAAATTATAATAAATATACTAATTATATATATTAATAAAATTATAAATATAATAAATACATTTGTTATAATATTATAATAATTTAAATAAATCAACATAAATATATATAACTTTAACTTTAACATAAAATAAAATTATATTTATTATAATTTTTAATTACAAATAAATAAATATTTATTCATTGTTATAATTATAAATAAATATTTATTTATTTAAATAATATTAAAATTATAAAAAAATATTTACTTTTTATATAATGTCATTAATATATTTAATTAAATAAATTTATTTAAAAATATATAAAAATATTAATAAATAAATACAAATATTTATAATTATAATTATAAATAAATATAGATATATTTAAATATTTAGAAATTTATATTAAATATATTAATTATATATCTTAATAAAATTATAAATATCATAAAAATATTTATTATTATTTTATAATTATATTAATAAATAAACATATATATTTATAATTACAACTATATAAAAATATATATTTATTATAATTTTATAATTATAAATAATTATTTATTTATTTATACTTGTAATTATAAATAAATATAAATATATCTTTAAATTATTTTAAAATTATAAAAAATATATTTATTAAACTTATAAAGTTAAATATATTTGTATATATATATAAATAATTGTAAAATTATAATAAATACATTAATTACACTTATAATGTTATATATATATATAATTAAAGAAATATATTTATAAATATATAAAAATATTTATTAATAAATTCAAATATATATAATTATAATTATTAATAAATATAGATATAATCAAATAATTATAAAATTAAATAAATATAATAATCATATATATTTATTAAATTATAAGTATAATAAATATAGTAATTATGTAAAGACCCAAAAATTCTATGTAATATTTTTTTCAATTATCTGAGATTTTTACTAGTCTGCGAAAATAGGCGGTGTGTGATTTTGAGGCCCGGTGTGCCCGGAATGAATTTATGAACTTTTTTAAGGTACGTTTACTAAAAGCACGGGTGACGTTTTCTATCTTTTGAACCGTTGCTCGGAATTGAAATCTGAGAGCACCATTGAATCCACAGTGTCGGGATTCGCTTAAGGAAAGTTTCACGTCGACCGCAGTTGGTCGGGAGAAAAAGATAGTTTTTGGCCTTTTTGAAGAATAATAAAATAATAATTTTTTTTTATTTTATCTTTCCTTTCTCCAACGAATGAGTGAAGTTTCCGGGACCGATGACATGTCCAGCCATTAAGTGGCTTGACTCATCAATTACATAACTGCATCGTTTTAAATTAAATGAGGTTTATTAATTACTCTTTTAATGAACTGCATTAAATCCTTTCGTGTGTTACTCTCCCTTACCCCCTCTTACATATATGAGGCTCAGGGATGAGTTTTGACATGGCTTCACCAAGCAAGGAAACTCTAGTAAAGTAACGCGAGGCCATCCACCGATGGAGGACAGAAGCTCATGTGGCAACGATCTGGGATCGACGGGCGCCGACAACTCCATCCAATGACGATGCTCTACCCACCGCGTACCCTCAAACGTGGATGTACCACCATCTGCAGCGGTCAAAATAAATCTTTGAGACATAGGGTTTATTTTGAGGTTGCCTTTGATGAATTAAATTCCCTCCCATTTGTTATCCTGTAACACGGAGGGCATAGGCCAAACAAACAAGGCTCGGACCCTCCGCCGCTTTATTCTTGATGTGAACTTTGGGGGAAAATTTCCCACTCGATGGAAACATGAAATAATGGGTTGCGCTATGAAGGCAGCATCCTGGAGGAGCCATAGGCACAGACGACACCATAAACAGACCACCAGAGCACGTCCAGTGGCCCGTAGAAAGAACCGTTGGTCCGCCATACCGGTGGTGGCCAGAGAAGGCACGTAGAAACTGGTCATGGGTGGTGGGAAGGTGGTGCGTCGTTTCATGCCACAGTGGCCAAAGGCGGCCGGCCCAAGCGGGCTGCGTGGTAGAAGGGCGACACTTGCTGGCGGCAGCAGCCGCGGTAGGTAGGGGTGGCGTCACGCTGCGTCGGCCGGAGGTCGGTTGGCCAATGGGCCGACCACTACACATGTTGGGGAAGTGCCCCACCGACCAAAGGAAACATCCCTGCATCTTTGGGGCTAGTCGGAGAATGGTCCGCCTTCAGGTAGACTGGGCCGGACCCACCCAGGGTTCAGGCCGAACCCGCGACCCAGCGGGCCAGCACGGGTGGGTCGAGCCCCACCCGGCAGCCCAATCCCACGATCCAGTCGGGCCAACCCGGATGGGCCAGTCCCAGTGAACCGGGCCAACACTTAACGGGTTGGACCTGAGCGGGGTCAGGAAGACCCCAGGACCTGTTGCATGGGGTCGGCCTGACCAAGTCGGACCGGGCCCAGACCCAACTGGACTTCGAATAAATAAACACATGTAACTGATGAACTGGGTGTCCATTTAACATGTCGTCAGTGGCATTGGTAGCCCTTTTGGGAAGCGGTACCTTTGGCATAATATGTCAGGCCCAACAGAGTCGGGTTGGACCGAGGTGTGAACACCCTCGTTTCACGGTAAAGGGTGTAACTAATAGATCAGGTGTCCGATCGACGTGCCGTTTGTGGAATAAGGACCCTTGAAACAAGATGGTACTTTGGATATACTTTAAATGAGTTTTTAAAAACTTTGACATGTGACCTGGGCTGGATCAGACTTGAATCCAACCATGCCCTTTTTACAAAAGTGTCCATATATCACATACCAAGCATCTGATCAACGCGTCATCTGCTACGTTGGGCCCCCTATGATGGAGCAGTATTTTGGGTATACTTATTGAAAGAATTAGTACTGTTTTAAATACATCTGATGGCTGAGGAGAGATTCTACTAGAATCAAGTGTGCTATGAGTAGGAATCCAGTGGTTGGCTGTGATATAAAGAAGAAGGGCGACCAATGCGGGTCAGCATCAGAAACTCTGGAGTGGGATGATCTAGCTGTAAAACTAATCATCCCTACCTCTATACTAGAAACCAATATGGGTCAGAACCAGTAACCAATACAGGTCAACACAATGACCAATACGATTCAGCACCAGTGACCAATACCGGTTTTCACCAGTGACCAATACGAGAAAGCACCAGTGACCAATACAGGTCAGCATCTGGAGACCAATATGTGCTAGCATAGAGTGACCTATACGGGTCCATAGAAAAGTTAATATGGATATGATGATCTAGGTTTATGACTAGTAATCCCTATCCCAGTAACTAGGATGTTATACCATAAGATTCAGTTGTCTCTTTTTCTTTGTACTTCATGAATTAGATCATGCTTATTATATTACCTTTTTTGTATTTCAGGTGATGTTTTCCTTTGTGGATTACTGAGACACCTTTGGGGGTCTTGGGATCCCCTACTGGGTATTGTTATACTCACCCCAGCATGGGCTCTACCCGCATGTGTGTGTCTGGTGCAGACTACTGACACTCCAAGGCAGACTTTGGAGGTTCGGGATTTGGTGGAGCTTGGTGTGATGGGAGCAGTCGAGATCCTCTTCTTCGAAATCATACTTACAGCTACTACCCTCCAGGTAGAGCTCCAAGGTAGATGTGACAATTGTTACTTTACTTTCAGTTCCTAGTTCTTGTATTTCATCCCACTGTTTTCAGCTTAAAGTTGTACTTGTGGTTATACTTTACTCTCATGGTTATACCTTGATTTTTTTGGTTGTTTACATCAGTTTCCCATTTTTAGGGTGTATGGATCTCTGAGGAAATGCATTCCCTATTCTATAAAATCCTAATGGTGCTATTTGCCAACCCCTGGCCTATGGAAGGCGTCCTTGGGGTAGCCACATCCAGGCCCCATGGGACAGGTTGTGGCATATTATAATTTTATAATAAATATATTTTTATTATATATATAATTTTATAAATATATATAATAATATAAATAACTTATTAACATTGTATCTTTATCAGCATTGTAAATTTAGTGCTGATAAAGACACCATTTATTAGTGCTGATAAAGGTAGGTTTTATTAACGCTTTCAATTTTAGCCATGATAAAACATACCTTTATCAGCGCTTTTTAGTAGCATTGATAAATTCCTTACTTATTTTTTATAAATGAACCCTAATAGTAATATTCTTCTCTCTCCCACCTCAAGCTCTCATGTAATCCAATCCCTTCCACTATCTAACCCTCCTCCACGGTCGTGAATCCCTCCTCTACTGCCAAGAATCCCTCCTCCTCCACCGTCGTGAACCCCACCTCTACCGATGAACCCCACCTCCTCTATAAACCCTACCTTTTCTACAAATCCCTCCTTTCTTGTGCACCCACCTCTATTTTTGTCTCTCCATTCCTCAGCATCGTCCCTCCCAACCTCAGCACCACCCCTCCTTACATCGCCTCCATCTATACCTACCTTTCCGCCATCTCTTCCTACCCCGTCTCATTCTCTCCCTACCTCACTGCCCTCCTTCGTCTTTTTTGTTATCTCTCTTTAAAAGGTAAACTCCTTTGATGATGGATAATATTTATGTATCATTTAATGTTTTTCTCTTTACCATGTTTCATCATATGGTATGTATGGTCAATGTTTCTTATTTATTACATGCCTTTGATAAATTTTTAAATGCGATTTTACTTCTAGATTTAGCCTCATAAATTTAAAAGGGTTGGTTCCACCGCTTCCTCTATTTCTAAAGTATTCATGAAATTTCTATGTTTTATTTTAAATATGATAAATATAGTTAATTTTAAAAAAATATTACATTGTGATTACTTAATGGGGAATTATCTAGTAAGAAAATATTTCTGTCTCATGGGTTACACCATACTTCTGTTTTATGAATTTGACTTGTAATATATGCAATGATGGAAAAAAACATTTCTTGAGGACTTTCATCAAAAATACTACATGAAAGTCCAAAAATTTTATCTATCCAAGAGTGTGGAGGACCTATGTTACTACCTAGACTCCATAAAAGGTAACACGTTGATGGTTTAAGGATTCTCTATCATGAAATGGAAGCTCCATTCATATAAAGGGGTAAAGATCTAATTTAGTGAGGTTTTTAATGTTGAGTGATTTTGATAAGATGGAATTGGGTTTGATATGATGGTCTTGTACACAAGGAAGAGGGATGAATATATTGGTATGGAAAGAAAGAGTCTTGGTCTGGCCTAAATTTTGCAATGTAGTGAACTACATATTTATAGAGTTATAATTAGTACATGGTAATGCACTACTTGAAAAAGAATATGTCAGGTAGTTACTAGTTCCTAATTATATATAGACATGATTCGGTGCTGGCCTTAGTGATGAGGGGCATTATAAAAAGAAAAATTAAAGTGGTTAGATAGTGAATGATGGCTAAAATTAGCTAGGGATAGTGAATGGACCTAGTTGACATGGGATGGTGGTGCATCCCTTTAAGTTTCTAGAGAAACACTAAAAACCTGGTTTAAAACAATGCATATAGAAGTTGTTTTATTAATTCAATTGTCAAATTAGACGAATAGATTTTATGTTGACTACACCATTCTAAATCTATAGGCTAATGATATGGAATGTGCTTGGTGTGGCACTATATGTGTAAATTGAATCTGCCTCGGGATGTAGAACAAAACAACAAAGTGGTTCTTGGTCAACTATTCTTGGTAGTTCTAGATTTAGGTTTATGTATTTGGAAAGTGTAAATTTATGGTAGGATTATACTCTTCGAGGAATTATTTTCACAAGATTTCATATGGGATACTAAAACATTCTAGTGCAAGGGATTCTCATAGCTAGTTCCATTGATCAGGTGGTTGGGTAGATGGGTGCGATCTACTCTAGTCCTAACTAATTCATAAAGAGGATGTCTTGGATCTGTAGTGGCTCTATGTATGGGATCTAGTATTCAAATTAGAAAACTATGGATGCAAAGGAGGTACCAATTATGTTTAGTTAGTTTGACTCTAGGATCGTGGGAATTACTTTATGTATCCATGGAAATGATGATTTATAGTTGGTTAAATAAAACTATACCTGTGGTAGGTATAGAAGAATTATAGATAGGTTTAGTTAGAGAACTAGAGCTATAAGGGCCAGACATGAAAATTTTATAGGGTGGTTGAGTCTATCAATGAATTATTGTAGCTTGATATTTGGAGATTTCCGGATAAGGTTTATATGAAGTAGTTCAGAGTAGTGTGAGATAAGAATAACAGTGAGAAGCAATATATTATTGAATTCACTTTAATTGAAATTTTATCAAATCTTATTACATATGAAGATGAGAGATATGGGAAATTGTCTCTATTCATGTATATTTTATGATCAATGTTTCATTTAGAAATTATATACTTAACATTTAGTTATCAAAATTCTATTAACGTTGGATATAAAGGAGAACTTCCCCCACACTTTTCCAAGTATCTAGCATTTGGGTTTTTATCATAATAATACCCATATTCTTTCTCTCATAACCAATATACCCATACTTTAGATTTCAATAATGGGAAGAAGTTTCTAGGGTTTTGTTTTAAATGTAATCCATTAAAAAGATTCAATTATTCTATCAAACTCAAGGTAAGGGTATTTTTTACCATTAAAAATATTATTGTTAAGTTTTAAATTATTTCTCTTAATTTCTCTCCAAGCGATTTCCAAGAACATTTTTTCTATATAGTTTCTTTGAAATAAATTTATTTTTAATGATAATGGTTTAAATTTTTTCATGTATTGAAAAGGATTTTTAAATGATATTTATGAAAAACAATGTAATCGTCTAAATATTTTGTTCAAATAATAATATTTGGGTGGTGTGGCCTCAATTTGATACTTGTTCACCACATGTATTTTAATATTTTAATGGATTTTTAATGCCAAAATTTGTTTTTAGGGAGAATTATTGAATATGTATTGTTTTGTAATGAAATTTTAATTCTTTGAATATTTTTATAATTATTTGAGGTTTTGGTGCAAAAGTGATTAATTGTTCTTGTATTAATCTTCCAATATTTTAGGAACAAATATTTTTATGTATTATTTCTTGAAAATTTCCATTAAATTTTTATATTACTCTAAATCCATTCCATGGATAAACCTCTTTATAAAGGGATTATTTTTCATTTATGGATATACTTTGGTTATATTTGATGTGTCCTTCTCAGTCCTTTCTACATCATCTTATTTTTGTAGCTTTATTATATACCATGTTACCTTTCATTTTCTTTCTCCTTTATATTTTCTTTATAATTAAATGATTGTTATTTTAAAAAAATTTCCTTATTATACTTATACCTATATGAGTGAATGTGAGGGATAAATGGTGTTTTCCAAGTGGTTTTATCCCTTGTTATAGAATGATATTTGATGAAAAGTGTTTGAGAAAAGGCATAAATGGTTTTTTAAGAGAATTATTTTGATTTTAAAATTAGTGGTAATCACTGAAATGATGTTTTAAAAATTATTCTTGTGTTAATTTTATTTGAAACCAATATTTTCCATTATTTTAAAGTTTTAAAAATGTTGGAAAATGTTGTTTTATTTTTTTAGGTTTAGGATTGTTCTGGATTGTTTCATTTCCTTTGGATATTATAAGGGGGATATATTTCTGGATGATGACCCTAGTTAAAAATATTTTGTGTATTTATTTTTGTAAATATTAATACTACCTAATCAAATAGTATGGATATGAATAAATAATTTATGGATGAAAATTGTTTGACAAAAGAGTATGAAGATGGAGTGAAGGAGTTCATCATGTTTTCAAAAGATCATGCATATAACCCTTCTCATAAACTTTTTTCTTGTTTATTATATTTTTATTCAAGACTAATTAGTCTAGAGGAGCTGGAAAAAACACTTGATCTGTCATGGAATAGATCAATGTTATAAATATTGGAATAGACACGAGGAAAAAGGGAATGTAGCTTGTGGATGGGATAACACTACATTTTATGGATCATCTAACATGATTACAAGTGTGAAAAATGGAGAAACAAATATCTAGGATGTAATTATAGATGTGAATGATGATGAAGATCCTATTGAGTAAAATTCAAGGGTAGTTGAAGATGAACTATATGATTTCCCAAAATAGTTGGAAAGTTAAAGGGTTGTGAAAATCTACCATTGTATGATGGTTTCACTAAATTTACAACATTTTCATCCATACAAAAAATGTATAATTTGAAATTAGGTAATGGATGGAGTGATTCCAGTTTTAGGGAACTACTTAATCTCTTGAATGACATGCTCCCAGAAGATAATTAGCTCATGAAATGAACATTCGATGCCAAATGAAGGCTACACTCGATGTGTATGATCTATGAAATAATACATGTCTCTTGAATGATTGTATACTACTTCTCATGCACCAAAAATAACTTATATAAGTCACAAAGTGTGGAACATCTTGATATAAAAAAAGATAAATCTGGTCTTATGAAAGTTGTATGGTATTTTCCAATCATTCCAAGTTTTAGGCACCTATATGTAAGTGAGAAGACTATAGGGAAATTGATGTGGCACAAAGATACAAGAAATAAATATGGGAAACTACATCTCACAAAAAAATCTCCTCAATGGAATAGAATTTATCATTATTATCAAAAATTTGGAAATGATCTAAGAAACATTTGTCTCTTGTTATCTATAGATGGAGTGAATCCCTTGGGTTTTCACAGAAGCACTCATAGTACATATCCAGTTATTTTGGTAAATTATAACTTGCCACCATGGTTATGCATGAAAAAAAATACACCAAGTTATATATTCTTATATCATGACCAAAAAAACCAAGTAATGATATTGATGTTTATTTGGATCCATTGATGGAATATTTGAAATTATTTTTGGATTCATGTGTTACATTGTATGATGCTTACAGAAATGAATATTGCATGTTGAGAGCCATGTTGTATGGGACGATAAATGAATTTACTAATTAAGGAAATTTTGTTGGATATATCATTAAAGGAACTCAAGGGTTTCCAATTTTGGAATAAGGTACACAATCAATTAGTTTGAAACATTGATCAAAAACCATGTTTCTAGGACATCACATATTTCTACCCCAATGGCCTAAGTACCGATCTTGGATGACATAATTTGATGGGAGTTCAGAAGAATGTACAACACTTCCTTTAAGAATAGGTTATCTACTATTTGAGAAAGTAAAATATTTGGACACTGATTTTGATAAACCATTTTCAAAAAACCTTACAAAAAGTGGATGAAAAAAGAGATCAATTTTTTAATAACCATACTAGAATTGTCTATACATCAAAAAATTTCTTGATGTTATGCATGTTGATAAAAATGTATGTGATATTTTCATCGGCATGTTTCTAAATGCACCAGTAAAAAAGGATGGAATTAAGTCAAGTTTGTACATGGTTAACATAAAAATATAAGAATATTTGGCTCCAGTTAAGGATGAAAAACAAACTTTTCTTCCTCCAACTACTTGCACTCTTTCTAGGAAGGAAAGATATCAGTTTTTCAACTTCTTGAATGTGGTAATGGTTTCAGAGGGGTATTCATCGAATATAAAGAACATCATGTCAATGAATGATTTAATTTTAAATGTTCTACCATCACATTAGTTCCATGTTTTTATGAAATATCTAACTCCTATAGATTTATGTTGAATTTTTCCCAAGAATGACTCTAATTAATTAACCAAACTCTATTTCATCTTCAAATCTATATGAAGAAAAGTTGTATACCTATAATAATTTCTGACTATGGGAAGAGAAATTGATATTATATTATGTGAATTAGGAATGTTCTTCCCACCAACATTCTTTGATATGATGGTTCATTTAATGGTTCACTTGGTGAGAGAGATTCGACTTTATGGTCTTGTACACTATAGATGGATGTACCCCACTGAACGATATAAAAATATTTTGAAATAATAAGTCAAAAATTGAAGTTGGATAGAGGGTTGTATTGAAGAGTGATATATTGTTCAGGAAGTCATTGAATTCTATAATTAATACCTTTCTAACATGTAAATCATCGGTCTACCTAAATCTCATCACACTAGGCAGCTTACGGGTGAAGGAATTTTTGGAAGAGATGTTGTCACAATAAATATTATAGATATGGAGCATACCCGCCTTTTCATTTTACATAACTGTTTGGATGTTTCCCCATATTTTGAAACCCACAAAGAAATTATTAGAAATTTGAATCCTTCAAGGGATAAAATATAGATATAAAATACACATAATCAATTATTTGTAGAATGGTTTCAGGACCATATTTTAAAGGAGTCATATGAAAATCCTGATTAAATTTTAGAAAGTTTTCGATGGATAGCCAGAGGACCATGTGTGTATGTATTATCTTACAGTGGTTATGTAATTAATGGATATACATTCTATATAAATGAACATAATGATAACAGTATCATGGAAACTAGTGGAGTTACACTTGTGGCTGAAGCGATGCATATTTTTGTTACTAAGGACAGAAATCAAATTTACACGAATATGTCATGCTTTGGCATCATCAAACAAATAGTGGAGTTAGATTATACAACATTCCCAATGATGATTTTTCAATGCAAGTTGGTTTATAATAGTATTTCTATTAAAATAGATGAATTAGGATTCGTGAAAGTTGATTTCAGTAAGGAAGGTTACAAATAAAAACCATTTATAATGGAATAATAATCAGAAAAAGTATATTATATTCCAGATCCCCAAAATTTAATGTGTTCAATTGTTCTGTTTTCGACCAAAACCACTGAAGGGTCAGATGAAAATTCAAATGAGAATGACCCTTTCATTTGGACTTTGCAATCATTTGGTAGCGATTCCAATGTAGATAGTTCATTTTATGTCATAGGAGACCCCAGTGAAGGAATTTTGATATTCTATTGAGGGGGTCAAATCCCTTCATCCTTTAGAAAAAGAGAGTTCAATAATCAGGTTATATTTTTTTATAATATACATCGTGTTAGATCATGTTTTTTTTAATTTTCTACTGTATTTATATACTCTAAATTAAATATTAAACCACATATATATATAATGACTTCTACATGTACTAGTTCTCCCAATATCAAGGAACAATAGGTCTCTAAACCTGTTTCAGCTCATAGTGCAAAGGAACAACGACCTTCTACACGTGCCGGTGCTCCCAATCCCACGGAACAATAGGTTTCTCGACTTGTTACTGCTCCTAGTGTAGACGTGCAAAGACCATATACACATGATGATGATAACACTACATAGGAACATATTGATAATGTTTAATATGAGGAAATGGTAGGTGATAAAGGACTTATAATGCAGAAAAAATAGGAGGGTCATAGTTTGATGGTGTTAGAAAAAATAATTGAGGTGAAAATAAAAGGCATCAAATACGAGGTCAGATGGAATGTGCAGGGCCAATATGTTAACCCCAATAAGTCCATGTTCCTTAGTTATATTATAATCTTCACTCAGAAACACATTTCATTTGATGTAGATTCGTTTCACCATGTTGTGGTCGAGCATAAGATGCTGATGTGGGAAGATATTATAGTAACATTATGATGTCATTTATTTATTTCAATAAAAAATAAAATAAATTAACATTGAATTTATCTTTATCATACCTTGTGTTGTGCATTTATATTAGATGACTCCCATAAGAAATATGTGTTAATTCTTGAAACAAGGATTCACATAGGCTTTCACACAATTTTAATGATACATTATCTTAAATATGTTTAAGGGAAAATAAACTGACACCCACCACTTATCTATACACACCACATAACCCAAGAAGAATGGGATGTATTTACTAGACATTAGGAAGATGTGTCTTTTCAAGTACATTATGGCTAGTAATATGTTGTTTGATGGTACATGGATTCAACTATTTGATTGAAAATTTTTTATTTATGAAACAACAACTGAGTGCTCGAAATAAGGAATGAGAATCAAAAGCAACATACCCCTATTGTAAAGCAGTGATGGGGTACGTATCACTTGAAAAAAATTGGTATGTATTTTAAATATATTTTAATACATTTATGTGACATGAAACAACATAAATATGTTTCTCTATTTATGTATATATTGATGACTCTATATCCAAATCCACTTTAATACCACACCATTTTCTATGGAAGGAGGCACATGTAAATAAATATGGGATACTAATAGTTGAAAACACACAAAAATTGTGGGAAACTTCTGTAACTATGACATAATAAAATTTTGTTTTTATTTAAATCACAATTATATAACAATGAATACTTATTTTCCTATATTTTCTGTCTAATATCCTCATAGGAATTGAATACACCTATACTGGATGAACAACAACTATTGGTGACCTTGTAGTGGCTAGAATAGTATGGCCACATCAGAGGTGTACGTTTTGGGTGAAACATTGAACATATTTTGAGAAAAAAAACAAAATGAGGATAAAAGTGAAGAAATGAAATAGATGAGATAAAGAATATCTACCCTTGAAGAACTATTCCAATGGTAGAGATAATTTCTAGAAAATTTTATAGGGGGAGTGAAGAGAAGAAACAACACATGAATAACCATCATGTGAAGATCCAGCCCCACCCCGACCATATTTAAGGGGATCCATTCCACTAAAAAACTATCTTAGATGAAATAACCAATGTTCTAATAATTGTCTCTGAGAAATGTGAATCCAAAAGACACTGATACTTATTCTATATGGATATTATATATGGTGATAATGATTTTGATTTATATTTATCAACACCCACCCATCACCTTGTAGTGAGGGCTATAATGTTCAATATCCAAAACAACATGCTATAGAGTGACCACTTCTGAAAGGTCATGTGAGAGTGTCCATTTGTGTATCCCATGAGACGATTGTTGAGATACCTATTCCGTTTGATGAGTAAGATAATCATATGGTCAAAAAATTCATTGGAACATTCATCACATGGCCATAACATCTTGTAAAAACACGCCAAAAAAGAGGTATTCATTTGAAATTTACAGTTCAATCTAAACCATTAAAAATTAATGAAAAAAGGTTTGAACTGATGAATGTAATTCTAGACAGACAAAGGGAAGGGGTGAAACAAATGATTGGCTCAAAACGATCTAAAGGATCAACCAACTGATCATAAATAACTACCTAAAGCACCATTACTCCACCTGTTCTATATCTACATTTACTATCATTGAAGGTTTGTGTAGATACAAAGTAAAAAAATGGTAAAACTCAAATTGTTTATTTTGAATAAATTCTGTCTGGAGAGGAAGTTCAAGACTTCATTAGTGTTGAGAATGTTAGTGAAATCCTTGACTATGATTGATTAGGTACCTCAATTCTAAATGTATAAATTAGGTATGTTTTCATGATTTTATTTTCCAAAAGATGATATTCTATGTTAATTATGACTAAAAAGATTTAATATTTATGGTAGATGAATATATCAATAACAATTGATGGTATTTTCCCATGAAATTTTTTTGGACTCATTATTCCTCACACAACCTCTACAGAATATTCAAAAATAGATTCCAAGAAAGAAGATGAAATAGTGGCAGACCTCCTCAAATCATTTGAAATAAAACATATGGATGAAAAACTATTCTTAATACCAACTATGTTGGGGTAAAACTCTACAAATTAATCATAAAAATATATTTTAATTTATTTCAATAGTTATTCCTTTTTTTAGGCAGTATTGGTTGATCATTGCGGTCTATTTGGATACTCTAAATATTTATTTCCAAGATTTAGTGTGTGGATACCCAACTAACAAAACACACATGATGGTGTTTGTCAATTTTTATTACACTACATCCAAAATTTTAGATCTAAACATCATTTTATATAATTTATATTATATTTTAAATAGTATTTTGTTTGGATATGGATGTGCATAAATATCTTCTACAACATAGAATAATGCTAGGGGTTAAGGATGAGAAACATGACAAGTACTATGATTGGAAAATTATTAGGGTATATATAATAATATTTCACTATCCCAACACATATCAAAAAAAATTACGTATTTTCCTCAATGTTTATTTAGTGTCCAAAAAAAACAAATTTAAAAGATTTTGGTTATTATGTTTGTAATTTTATGAGAGAGACCATATTCCATGAACAAGCTAACATCCCTAAAGAGGTAATTTTTAAAATAATTACTATTTTATTTAAAATCTTAATTAATACTTTGTGTATTTATATTTTTTCAGTACTACGATAGCTATTGAAAAGACTCATATTGATAAGAAGATATATATTTTATTAGAAACAAATAGGAAACATACCTAATGGAAGAATGTACACAAATAGCATGAAGATGTGAATTCCATAAAACTAGTGGATTCTTTCATATTTCTGTTTAATTTACTTTTTTTGTATTACTCACATAATAATTGTTTTCTTATACATTTGGATTCCTTTGTTCGAGTTAGGTAGGTTTGTTTGAAACTGATCATACTCATGAGAGACTGGACATCGAGGCTGCAACTGAGATAATGACAACAAGGAAATTGGTCGGGAATGTATAAAGGTGAATTCCTATTACTTATGTAATTAATTAATTTTTTCACAATTTTATCTAATATTTGTAAGTTAATTTAGTTGTCATTTTTATTTAATACATATTTAGTTATTTATAGTTATTTTTGGGAAGCTATAATTTCCTTTCAAATATCTTAAACCAGCCAAAAAATGGAGAACGTGTCACTTTAGGGTGAAAGAGGAAATCCCATGTTTCATGAAATGTGAAGTGAATTGTAAGGATGCATCTACTGAGGTATTTCACAGTTGTTTAATGCAATGTATAACTTCCCAAAAGATCTATTATGAATAATTTCATAAATAGTGAAGTAATCAACTACAAATCAATTAGTCACACCTCAATCTAACACAAAGTTTTCTCAGTATGACTAGAAGTGTATATTTTTAGTTTATAATCTTCTTTTAACCATTAAGATTCATATATTCATAATTACCATACTTTAATACATGAATCGTTACTATGATCTTTGATATACCGAGTGTAAATTTATAATAATAATATCACCTTCCAATATCTTTATGTGTGTGTTATCCTTAAATGATCCTTGATAGCTCCCTTTTTTACACTTATTGAGCATTTATGATCACCCTTTATTATGTTTCACATCTGTAGGTCAGGAATTATGGTTTTATAAATGATATGTCTAATAATGTTTATAGTAAATAATAACTTAATTAGATACTCTTATCAACTAGTTATTTATGTTTCCTTGTTTCTGAAATCACTAGACCTTAAATATTATGGAATATATAATTATGTTATGTATGTTTGAAAAACCTAATAAGATGTGATATCTATGATTGAAATGTCTGGGTAAATATAGTTGGTATCAGAGCAATTGACCTAATCAAAATTGTGAAAACACATTCATCTATTTTAATAATTTGGTAAAATTATTCATGAGTCATTTTTGATGTGTAAGAATCAAGACTACCTCAATATGATGCATGGTGTGGCCATTATAACTTAAAGTATATCTTTTTATTTAAAATAGACATTAATTTTATTAAAAATAATAAGTGACATACTAAAAACTAAGAAAAACCATTCGTATTGTTTTGATAATTTAGGAAAACAATAAATTATTCATTTATGACATGAAGGAATCAACCCCACCTAAATAAAATGCACAGTGTGACCAGTATAACTCCAAATGTGTCTTTTTATTTAAAATTTACTTTAAATTAAGTAAAAAGAACAAGTGACATTCTAAAAATTGAGAAAAATAATTCACATTGTTTAGAAACTTCAAGAAAATGTTCCATGGGTATTTTGGGACATTTAAGAATCATCCACACCTTAATCCAATGCACAATGTGATTTTTATGACTAAAATTGTCTGTTATCAGTTTAAAATTAACATTTTATCTCAAAATGAGAAACTCACTAAAAAACAAGAAAAAATGCTCCAATTATCTTCAAAATTTAGGAAAAATATTAATAAATCCTCTCTAATGTGCATGAAGCGGTCTCACATCAAACTGATGCATGATGATACTGATATGACTCAAATTGTGTGTTTCCAATTTCAAATGTTATTTTATTAAAAAAACACAACTAACATACTAAAAATTGAAAAAATACATTTTTATTGTTTTGATACTTTAGAAAAATGATCTATAAGTCATTTGTGATAGGTATGAACTATCCACACCTCAATATGATGCATGGTGTGGCCTGTATAACTCAAAGTGTCTTTTTTATTTAAAATTGACATTAATTTTGGTAAAAAGATCAAGTGACATTCTAAAAACTAGGCAAACATATTTGTATTGATTTTATAATTTATAAAAACCATACATGACTCATTTTTGAAATTTATTAATCATCCCCATCCCAATACGACACACTTTGTGATTGGTATAATTCCAAATGTTCATTTTTATTTAAACTAGACATTAAATTTAGAAAAAAGAAGAAGTAACATTCTGAAAACCAAGAAAACTCATTCATATGGTTTTTATAATTTATAGAAATGTTCCATGATTAATTTTTGACATTTATAATTCAATCATACCTCAATCTGATGCATGTTGTGACAGGTATGACTAAAAGTATCTGTTATCAGTTTAAAATTGATATTTTAGATCAAAACATGTCACTCACTGAATCCATGAAAACACGCTCCAATTGTATTCATGATTTATGAAAGAAATTAATATATCATTTGTGATGTGTATGAAGTATTCTCAAGTAAAAACAATACACGATGCAATCGGTATGACTCAAAATACATGTTTTCAGTTTGAAATGACATTTTGGTAAAAAAAAACAAAGATGCCATACTGAAAACCAAAAAAAATGCAGTAGGTTTGTTTTAATACTTTAGAAAAATTATATATAAGTCATTTTTGATGTGTATAAATCAACCTCACCTCAATATTATTCATGGTGTGGCAATTATAACTCCAAGTGTCTCTTTTTATTGAAAATTGACATTAATTTTAGTAAAAAGAACAAGTGGAACACTGAAAACTTAGCAAAAACATTTGTATTATTTTGATATTTTAGGATAATGATCCATGAGTCATTTTGTATGTGTAATAATCAACTCCACACAATAAGACACATGGTGTGACTGGTATAACTCCATTTTTTATTTAATATTGACATTAATTTAAGTTAAAACAACAAGTTACATACTAAAAAATGAGAAAACATATTTGGATTGTTTAGATAGATTATAAAAATGATCCATCAATAATTTTTGACAAGTTGGAATCATATACACCAAAATATGATGCACAGTGTGACCAGTATGACTAAAAGTGTCCGTTATTAGTTTAAAATTGATATTTCAGCTCAAAATGTGTCACACATTGGAAACCAAGAAAACATGCTTCAATTGTCATCATAATTTAGGAAAACTATTCATAAGTTATTTGTGAAATGTATAATTTAGTCTCACATAAAACCAACACATGATGAAACCAATATGACAAAAAATGTTTGTTTTTAGTTTCAAATGACACTTCAGCAAAAAAACCGACATACTGAAATCAAGAAAACTCGTAATTTGTGATAGATTGGGATCATCCACAACTTTATATGATGCATAGTGTGACCGGTATAAATAAAAATTTGTCATTTTCTAAATTTTATATTAATTTTAGTAAAAAAACATGTGACATACTCACAATTGAGAAAGTACGTTCAGGTTATTTTGATATTTTAGTAAAATGATGTATAACTCATTGTGACGTGTAGTAATCAACTACACCTCAATACGATGCACGGTTTGACCTATATAACTCAAAATGTGTCTTTTTTTATTAAAAAATGAAATTTTATTAATTTATTCATTCATATTAATGTTTATTTATTTCTTTATAGTATTACTAATGTAATATTTATTTTATTATATAGGAGGAATTTTTCTATCGAGTTGGGATGATTTGTTCGGAAAATGATACCAAGGGTAGACATTTTTGAAAGGAGATCACAAGAATCACAAAATGAAACATTAATGTTTTTAGCTATTTGTTGTATAATTATAAATGCAATTATATAAAACATTGTTTGAAATGTATATAGTACTGTTTTTTGTATATACCATGGGTGGATTTTTTTTTTATTCATGTGGTCAATTAAATTTATATTGCATTATTTTATGGGAGTTTTGTATATACCTTTAGGTTTATTTGGGTGTGCAATTATATTAACAGCACATTGTATCCATTTAGGCCTTTATCCGTGCTAAAATAGAACTGATAAAGGGGGACCCTTATCTGTGCTATGATTAATATTACTTTTTAGTGCTGTTAAAAGGTGTTTTGTGTGCTGTTAAAGGGAATATGTGTATTAGTGATACTTAAGAATTTTTTCTACTCACATGTGTATTTTAATGAAATTTCATATGATTTTTATGTTACATAAGTTTTTCCACTTTTTAAAAATATGAAGAATAAGAGGCCATTCACTGTGAAGAATTTTAGGCAAGAACCAGTTCTAGTTCTGAATTGGATGTTCCTGCAGAGTGGTAAATATATTTTCATCACAAATTAATTGAATGAACTAAAGATAAAAAAACATTAAGAACCACATTGTGGAAATTATCTACTACAATGTGGTATTCACTCATATATTTTCAACAATTTATAATTCTCAGTCATATGAATTTAATTTTATGGAATAATATCACATGGAATAATTAAAGTCCATGGGAAGGTTTCTAAGACATGCGGATATTTACTGATGTCATCACATGATCATGAGGAAGAAACAACTTTTTTTGTCATGTGGAGAAATACCACTGTCAATCTATTCACACATTAATAACATTGTTTGCATATGGAAGCCTACTTTTTTCTCCTCATCCATGTGATCCAACCATTCCCATGAATATTTCAATACATGTTGTTCCATGATGGATATTTAAATCTATTTTTCCACTATAATAAAATGATTCAATTCCTAGAAACTATAGTTAGGGTTTAATTTTTCATTTGTAATAGATTTTCATTTTTAATATATAATGGTCTTATTTTAATTTTCTTTTATCGTATATCTTCCTATGTGATTATCATATTCATGATGATGGAAAAATAATATTCCATTTTCTTATTTGAGGTTGGGAAAGTAGTTTCATTGAGTTGTTTGAAATTTTTTGTTTTCTCCTTTTCTATTTAAATATTTAGTATGGGTTAAAACTGAGAGTAGTGTGCAGTCACCCTGTTATCCATACAATTGAATTCATCTCATTTATTCATTAATTTTCTTTCCATTAAAAATTTATTCCATTCACACAATGGATTCTATATTAGATATTGTTATTTAATGAAGAGATCTCATATCTGAATTCAAGAATTTTTTTACTCTTGTATGCAGAGGCATCAATGTAGGGTAATTATTATTGGGACAAGAGGGTGTATAGTGATGGGTCGTAATCTCTACATTGAGTTGAATAATGAGAATTAATTAGTTTTAAGAATAATCTTTTACATTACAATGAACTCCAAATAAAAATAAATTTTTTAGTCTCTTTTCTATTTCAATTTTTTGTATTTTTATTTATTGTGTTTTAGAATTTCATATGTGTGTGTGTTTGTGTGAGAGAGAGAGAGAGTTTCACAAGTGAGCCGATGACGTCACAATTTCCTAGTTATAGGATCCCTTAGTATTACCTCCTAAATCCATCAGAATGGAAAATTACCTATTCATATCCCTCTTGTTGTTTCAGCCTTTGTGAGATATATTCTGTTAGTAGAGATTTAGTGGCTATTTCAATATTGTATCTTCACTGTTGGCACTTCCTACTCCCACAGACACTCAGGATTATTCACTCATCAACATTGGGATTCTTCTTTACTTAATTTTCATTATATCCTAACTCTTATTCTCAAATATTGGTGGTGGTGTTGATTTCATGGTGTTGGTTGATGGTCACTAGAGGTGGTGTGCACAACATGTTTTTCTCTAGATATGATCTCATCCAGATTCAGGCACCTTTTCTAATATAATTATCTTTACAGTCTCTAGGGAGGATGATTTCAAGATCCTAATGATGGAGTGGGGTTGTGTGGTAGTTGGGGTGGATTTGGCCTTGGTTTGGAATGAGGAAGTGAGCTCTTTATGATCATCAATGGGGGTTCACATGAGAGATTGGGTGTAGAGAAGCCTTTGAGTTGGAAGACATGGATGATGTTGCATTGTAGGCCTTTATGTATTGCCAGTTTCAGCCAGGATTCATGGGATACCTACTTTGATTTTTCTCTAGTTTTAATAATATTTTTTTATTGGGTTGTAAATTTCATTATGAATACTTTCTTTTGTAACATTTCATTTAACAGGAAACACAACACCTTGCAAGTTTCACATAGAATCATCAAAATTGGGATGAGTGTGTTCACACCCACAATCTTCCGTCTATCTTTATATTTTTATGGGCGTATGTGTACCTTTCCATTTTTCATATTCATTGTGCTTTTAGTATGATTTTACAGAGCATTAGGTTGATAGTGCAATGAGTTCCTCCTAGCATCGTCAGGTGGAGGGATCAAAATAATGATATGTGTGCTGGAATTTATTATTGAATCCCCCCACATATCAGCATGGGAAAGAGGGGTGATCTACCAAGTTTCATTTAACTTGTATGACATAAATTCTAGGTAGGAGTTACACATCATCATCAATTGATTTTAAATATTCATTGGTTGGATAAGGGGATACAATACTTTTATTGGTTCTTGTCATGATTTATGTTTCTAATTTCACACTCGGGACTAAGTTAGAGATGTTGGGACATGTTTCATTTAGGTATTTGTGCCTTTAGTCCTATGATTCAAGTAATTGGTTCCCTCTCTACCTTGTTTTTGAAAAGGTTCTCTTTTTTTCTATTCAATAAAGGGGGATTGAACCTAATCCTATTATATATATATATATATATATCTTTAATTTTTAAACCTCAATTGTATTATTATTTTTTAGTGGTATATTTTGGTAAAAATAGAGACAATAATAATTTAGTGTTTATGGGTGGCTTCCCCGAGAGACCAACCCTAGGTCGTTCCACTATAGTTCATGTTTATCTAATAAGAAAATATTAGTAGGGATTCTTGATAAGAAACCTCTCATCATGGGGATAAACTAATAATAAAGCAATATTGATGTGAGTAAGCAACTAAGACACTAAGTGTGCTACCTGTTTTCATATTATAGGGCATCCACACTGACCCTAAAAATTTACAACCTTCATAGAGTAAATAACTAACTCCTCTAAAACACTCAGACAAATTAATTCCCCTCCAAGTGTTATTGTATTTCTCTCCATGAATGAATAGTGATTTTACACCTTTAGTGGTGTATCAATATACTTCACTTTCATCCACATGAATAAATATATAAACTTCTATTGATATAAAATCCAAGATTATCATTATTCCAAACTTTGTATCAAAAGTATGAAATTACTTATTTTTATCTCTTTGTATTTGTTTGACCTATGATCCTTATTTTTTTCCATTATAAATAAATTAACATCTCTCACATCTCTAGGTATTCTCTTTTTTATCCTCTATAACTATATCCAATTCACCCTAATTAAGATGTGAAAACTCATATAATAACCCTCTTCAAAATTGATTCAAGATCACCCACTAAACTCTATGATATTCATTATAAAATACAAGATATTTAATTTTAGACATCTACTAAGTTGAATCCTTTAAAGAGTGACTATTAACATAACAACATGACATCTTCTTTCTTTTGAAACCATGAGCTTGAACTCAAGCCTTTGCCTAATGTGAAACTAATTATCATGACATGTCATTATTAATATCCCAATTTAATGGTTCACACAAAAAAACACATAATATTGATAACCATTAAATTTAACTTCAACTAACACACCATGAAATGACACTTCCCATCACTATTTGGGACAAAATCCAACTGTAAATAGCTAAAATATTATCTTTCATAAAATTCTATATCACAACAATAATTCCTTCATGGAATGTAAATTTATATAGATAAAAAGCCTCTAAAATATTCCTAAGCCTCCACATGTAATTAAGAACCTTCCCATGACATTTTTAACTGATAAAATAAAATACCCTTATGTATGTTCTCCACTTCTGAAGCAAGGACTCTTGTGTATTATTTATATCAATCATTCACAGTGTGCCCCTTCCACTCATGATGTGACTATTTCCTCTGATTAAATACTCTGGTATTTTTTGTTATATAAAAAATTTCATCACATCATAGATAAATCACCCTGAAACCAACCACTAGAATAGTTAGTATTTTTCATTTACTACTCACAGAGTGACCCAGTATGTCACAACATGGCTATTCTCATGTAGTAAGGATTACTACAATCCTACATGGTTTTTACAAAACCGCAAAAAACATTTTCAATAATTTTAAAACTACTATATAATTCTGTAAATTTCCTTTTCAACAAACTAAACCCCAAAAATAGTTCATAGTAATTTTTACTGACAGCCTCCCCCTCTAGGATTGTTAATATTTTCATCAAAACTGATTTAGCAAATCACTTTTTGAGAACTCCATAATTTATTTGAAACTTTATTATAAACAACTTTCATTAAAATAGTTCATCAATGCTATACAAATAACAATTTATAATTCCACATGATTAAATATATTTTTGTGAAAAAATTGTTAAATTAAGAGTTCCTCATAAAAACACTTCCTTGAACTATATGTTTTTCAAAACTCTTCCACAAAACATCACCCCAAAGTAAACATTCAAGTTCTCTCTCAATTTCTAAAAAATAATCATAAGATAAAAACCCCTTTTTCAAAATAAAATAATAGTTAATCTATATTCAACTATGATCATGGATAACTTCTCCCAATTAAGTCATGGAAACCTTCTCCCCATTTGTTAACAAAAACCAAGGGCACTTCTATAAAAATTTACAAGAGAGGGTTAGAAATCCAAAATATTAATTCAATAGTTATAATACATTTATAAAAATATAAAATTCCTTAGGGGAGGGGGATACCTTCTCTAAAACAAATGGTTTAATGGATATGGTTGGAATCCAAGATCTGATCAATGTCTCTCAAAATCAACCTTGGGTAGTTCCTGTATCATGATGTCCATAACCTGATTCTTCATAAAAACATACTTAAACTTCACCATCCCTTTTTTAACCTACTTCTTGATGAAATTATACTCTATTCCAATGTTATTTTTTCATGATTTATGGACATTATTGTTTCTAAGATTAATAGCACTTGAATTTTCACACTTTATTGCAATAAGAGATTTCACATCAACTCCAACATCCTCAAGCTATTTTATGATCCATTGAAATTGAGTACATGCGTGAGTATCTATAATATATTCATTTTCAAAAGTTATAATGGAAATTTAGTCTCCCATATTTTTCAAAATAGAAATTAAAAAACCTCCATGATAGATTGTACCACCCAATGTCGACTTAAGATCATTCATTGTGCCTTCCTAATCTGCATCAGTGTGTCCCAACAACTCCATATATGATTATTTATAATAAAATAGAATAAAATACACTGCATTATTAATATAATGATGTATCCACCTCATTAATACCTTGTGTTTTTCCTTGGTAAAGATTTGATACCAAGTATTTAAAATGTGGGAAACACAATTTCATGTTATATTGTTGTTTCGAATAATAAGATTTTTATGATTTTCATATAATTTTTTACATCACCCTTCTTTCCATCATTGTATCTTAAAAACATTATTCAAGATTCCATCGGTGTTATCATCAAACTAGGATTCTTCAATCAAAATATCTTGGTTACTAGTTTGTCATATATTTATTGATAGTTAAATATACCATGCCTTTATTAGGTTAGATGTACACCATAGTAAAATGTTAACTATCGAATCACAGACATTTAGAACTCAAATATCATATATTCTACAAATATATTTCATCATGATTCATCCAATAATTCACATAAATGAGCACCAATATCCATTTATCATTATTTTTCTTGATGTAGATATTGTGATCAAATCCACTTCATTGGAATCCAAGAGTTATTAAGTATTAATCAATCCCAGAATACTAAGCTCCTAACACTTTATTCAGACCATACAATGATTTTTTCAATAATCACCCTTTTATATCATCATATTCTATAAGAATACCATTAAGTTTCTTGATGCACACCTCCTCCATGAGGATTCCATAAATTAATATTTATTTGTATAACCTTTCTATCGTAATTGAGTTTTTATGGAACACCCACTTGTTTCTGGTGACATTTTTGTCTTTTGGACTAAGTAAAACATCCCATGTTTGGTTTTCCCAATTTGATCAATATCTTCATGCATTTCCTTGACCCAATTGATATCCTTGGAATCCTATTCAAAACAATTTGGGTTTACTAGAGATAAAAGATAAGTCTGTTATAGATACATCATCCTCTTTGTTTTCACTAGAGTTTTTTAATCATCAATATCGTTTCCTTCAATGATTTAGGCCTACCTCTTAGTTTATATATATCTACTGAACCATTTTTTATTTCACCAACATCAATGTATTATTTTGAGTTTTCTACAACACCATGTTCTATCCCTTGGCTTCTCACTTAAAAATCACTCGTCTCGGAGATTCTATCAGTATTTTGTCCTAAAATTACTCACTACCTTGATAATTCTTCTAATTTTCCTCAATAGTGATGTATTAAATTTTAATGGGTTTCATAAGATTTTTATTTTAGAATTTATATTCCTTTTTTTCACTAATAGACAAGAAAAATACCTTTATCTCAAGAGATTCAAATTTGTGGTTCTTCTCATTATTAATAATAAAGCACTTACTTCTGAAAACATAAAAGTATTTCAGTGTAAGATTCTTCCCATAACACATTTCACATGGTGTATTTTTCTTATTTTTATATAAAAAGGCCATATTGGAGATATAAACTGATGTTATCACTAATTCCTTTCAATATTTCTCTGATATATCTTTCTCAATGAGGATTGAATGAAACATTTTTTTAATAATATAGTTCCTCCTCTCATTGATACCATTTTTTTGTAGAGTCTTCACAACATAATCTTGATAACACATGTATTTGCCTAAATTTTCGATTTTTTTAATTCAATGATCTTAAAAAATTCATCATTTCTATAAAAATGACACCTTATTTATCATATTTGATTCTCATGACAATGTTTTGGTTTTTCATTATATGTAATGTGAAACCATTAACAAGGTTCTACACTCCAACTCGATCCATTTCGTTTGAAGAATCCTTTATGAAATTCTACTTCTCAAATATTTATTTTATAATCAATGTTCACCACCTATGTTCCTTTAGTGGTGAATTATATTTTTTCACTTATAAATGTATTGAATCATCCTTATATTACAAGACTAAAAATCATTATGAGTTTTCAGCCTACTTGATTAAGCTTCCAACTACTAAGATCACCTTTTTTGGGTCTTTATCAACATAATTTGTTATACCCTTGATGAAAAACATATAGCATTCTGTCCATGAGCTTCACACTAAAACAATATCTATTAAAAAAATATCAGACATAGTAATTTATACTCATCTTTTTTTGTTTCTCTTGAGCCCTAAAATGCATTTTTATTATAGAACACACATATTTTGTATACCCCATATTTCTATATAAATAAATTTGAATTAATGGTATATTATTTCATGTATTAACTTCTCATCTTGTGGAATTTCCGGTCTATTTTGAATCCCCAAAATTAATCTTCTTCTAAGGTTGAGTTATTATGGTTTCACATCAAACACTACTAATTTTCACATGTGATCAATCCCCTCAAAATATTTTCCTTTATCTTTGAAATTATACCATTTTGGGAAAGTGTCTAACATTTATATTGACTCACTATGATCCTCTATATCTTTTTTCGTAGCCCATAAACTCTAACTTCCCAATTGTATTCTAGAAGTTAGATGTCTCTCTTGATTATCAACATTTAATTTCATCATCATGATTTTAGCTTTAATATCCTCCATTATTTTTAAATGTTTTTCACATAATTTGTCAAACCATCACTAATCTAGTCTTTTTCATTAATATTGAGTTTATAATAAATGATGTTTACTTTATTTTCTAGGTTTAAATGTTTAAGTCAATAAATATTAGTTTGTAACTATTATTTTATTCCTATTTCTATTGCATATACAGTTTGGAATCGCATACGACTCTATTTGACCTATTTGTTTTATCCCTTAAAAATCAATTTCTTTGAGAGTATTTTATAGTTTATAATTCATGTATTATATTCCCTCATCTTCCATGATTTTGTTATCATTTTATTGGAATTAGGTTTCTTCTATGATAACCACAATAACTACCTCTCTATGTTCTTTGCAATCCTTAACTTCTCCTAGTTTTGTTTCTTTTGAGTTATCATTTTTTATGAAATCATGTTCTTTTTTTCAAAGAATGTATACTATGAAATCCACTTTCCTTTCACATACTTGGATGATTTATTTATGGGTTTTTTTCTGCATCTTCATATTGAAACTTCTTCGGAAATCTTTTAATGTGATTCCCAACATTTCCACATATAAATAAATAAAGTGGATGATTTCCTTTAAATATTCCTTTCCCCATTTAATGTTGGAGGACTAAAAATAAATTTCCTCATAAATATTTAATTCTTTAGTATCATCTTCCACCAAGAGATTATTCATCACTTTTATTGGTCGGAGTAGATTACTCAAGAGGGGGTGATTTGAGTATCTATAAAAATTTCTATAATATTGGTTTTTTTAATTCCCCCAATATTTAAAATTCAGTTTCCAAGTTAGCCAGTACTCAATTTATAAGATCTTGACAATTCAATTAATTTCTCAAGAGAATGATTAGTTCTTAGTTGTATTAATTTGATAATTAATTCAGCTTTTGTAACTAATCTAATAATCCAATACTATTATAAAAACATTCTAAGACTAACTTCCAGGGTTCAATTTTTTTTAAGAAATACATTATAAAACAAGGTAAAACTAAAATTTAAACACATATAAAATAAAAAAGAGGTTCAGTCTCAAGTAGAGACTTAATCCTCTAAACAGGGTGATCACCTACCACCAAGTAGTTTAAATTAATAAACAGTTTGATCTACACCCTGGATCGGGGTTCACAATAGTAGACAGGGCTTTCCGGGGAACACATGACCTCTACCACTGTTCTTCATGGGAAAAACAACAAACTAGTCACACATGGTCACTTCCAAATTTCAACATTGGATTCAAATTGATAAAAATAGTGTGAGATTGAGGATATCAAGTATCCTCCAGTTATAAACAGAATTCAGTGTGTGTTTAATATATAGATACACAAACTTCTTGAATGGTATTTAAAAATGGACATAGTATAGTAAATAGGTATGAGAAGGGATTTAGAAGGATCAGTGTGTCTTGAGATGCACCTCTCGACTCTTCATAAGTAGTGATATTGAAGTTTGAGTCCTCTTCTAGATGTTGATAAAAAAACAGAGTGTCATTTTCTGGATTTCAGCTACAGGTATGGTTGTGAAGTTATATTCTTCTCCTTCTTTTAGAAGTTGATGTGAGTTTTCAATTTAGTGTTCAAATTGATTGAAATTTCCTCATGTGTTATTCTCTTCTTGAGTTCACAGTGGTTGCATGGGAGTTTATGTTCTTCAATATGCATATCTCGCATATATCATGCAACACATGACTCTACTTGTGTTCTGTCTATATTTTTTCTTTTCAAAATACTTATTATTTTTTAGGGACGATAGATAGCATGAACATTCCACATGCATCGGCTCATCATACCTCATACTGTCTGTCGAAAGTCCTACAAATAACATTAATTAATTTCAGAAACATTAATTTGTCTTAATATGACTGATAGATATAAAATTAAAATTAAAAATTAAAAATAGTTTTTATGACTATTTGTGATCCATAAGTATCAGTGAGTTATTTACATCTGTCTGTCATCATGGGGGACTTTCTATATCTGTGATTCCTTTCCATCGGTATCAGTCACTCTGGGTGTCAGTGTCTCCTTTTATTAGTTTCACCTTTTATCGGTGAGACATATGAACTATCAGTGTCTCATATAAATGGTGAATCCTTCCATCTGTTGGTGAGATTTTTGAACCAATGGAAACTCATTTCAATTGAAGGTGAGTCCTTACGTCGATAGCACCATGAAATAGTAGGTCACTTGGATTGATGGTAGGTCATCTGCGTCAGTGAGTCATATGCAATGGTGAGTCATTTGTCTATCAGTGTCATGTCCAATGGTGAGTCATATGTCTATTGGTGTTAGTGAGTAATACATAGATAATTTTTAGATGTTCTATCTGTCTTACATTTCAAAAAATTTACAGAGTGTTAAAATACATAAATACATAGATAAATCTTATTTAGACTTAAACACGCATAAATATTTATATGATTGAAATGATCTGATATTCAAGATAATTCATTGACATAAAATTGGATCTAACATAAGATAAGATATATGTTAATATATGGAATAATTTGTGATAATTAAAACCATTATAGTTATAGATAGTGGCCAACAGAATCTATGGGGAAACAATCTCCTACTTTTTATAATCACAAATCATGGCATTATTAAGTACCATTTGAGAATGATTACACTAAATAGTTAATAATGCATCAGAGAAAATATTAACATAATGTACTGGAGAGAATAATGAATAAGAAATATTAAAATAAGGCTTATAAAATATATGTATAAAATTCTCCCCCTTTTGGGATTAGGAAAAAGTGGTAGGAGAAAAGAATACTAAAAACAATAAATTAGAAACAATTAAATTTCATTCATAAATAGAGTAAACTTTAGAATAAATGATACAATGATTCATCCCTATCATATAAAACTCATTCCACACTATAGTTCAGGATCAAGGGGCTCCTTACCCTTATCAGAAGGGTCAATAGAAGGTTCATCAGGAGGGTTAGGCTAAGAGTAATGAGGTTTTGAATGGATTTTGAAAGGAAGTAGAGGAACTCCTTCAGGAACAGTTGAAGCAAGAGTAGGTCTGTGCTAAGAAATAATTTTAGGCTGAACAGTTTCTATAATGATTGGTATTATTTGAGATAAATCCTAAGAAACTAACATCTGAAGGTGAGCAGGAACTGAACCAGTAGGACCAGGTGGGGTAGTAGGAGGTAACACAATGGCTTCACTTTGGACCTATACATATGGTTTTAACAATTTGATGAAATATTCAATGATTTTTTCACCATATTTCCTATACTTTTCAAAATCACCCTTCATTCCTATAAACTTTTCCAAAAAGGGAGTAAATTATTTTATCTTCTAAATCTGATCTTTAAATGACTTTTTCAATAAAGTAAGATTAATATTTGTGTCCAAATTCTTAAAGAGATTGTTCATTTTGTTCATTGTGATTTTTTTGGAGAAGAAATCATTAATCCCTTTGGTTATCTCTTCCTTAGTGTGTGAATCACTCCTTGTATAATACATTACATGATCATGTAATTTATTTGAAGTATCCTCAACTTTGTCCATACTTTCAATCAAATCTTGTAGCTCCTCTTTCAAAACTGATCTAACAGTAGAAAGATCTCATGATTTTGAAAACTAAAAATGTTGATTAGAGTTTGAAAAAAAAATAAGAGGAGGTAAGATCCTAAACTTCATTTCTTATCTTGGAAATCTCAAGAGCTATAAAATGAGAAACAAGGTTCTCAAGTCCTTTAATGATAGTTTTCATTGTATTCCTATACTCTGTAGTCAAGGAATTGATCCTTGTTGTCAACTTGTTCATATCATTATTGAGATTCGTATTTCATGTCATAATTTTCTTTGCAATTATGATTAGATTTGGATGAATTTTTTTTATCACCATATTTGAAACAGAAGTAGCCTCAGCTTGAGATAGACTAGTTGAGGTAGAAGTAGAACTAGAAGCACCATCATGCTTCACACCATCTACCATAGATCGAATTTCTTTCAAATTCTCAGCTAGCACAATATTCTCTCTCCTAGATTCATCAATCTCATACCTCATTTGAGATTGTACGGAGTGTCCTATGGAGTCACATATTTCTTACTTGGATTGTTCAAAATCTTATTCAGGGACATAGTCACTAGAAGTGATCTCATACACTGGTTCCTTTGCATCAAGGGAAAAAACTTCATCATTAGAATCATCATAATCCAATCCCAAGGATATATAACGAGGATTCCTTACCCATTCTACCAAAATTTCAGAATCCAAAGGAGTAAGATTATTTAGCCTTACTCTTCCTATTTGATGCTCTTCATCTGCTTGAGAAACTAGTCCTTAAAGCTCCCCCTCAGTGTCAGCTCTTTGGGAAGATTACTCCCCCTCAATCAAGGATTCCTGTATAGGTTTATTTTCCTTATGAAGAGTTCTTTTCATAGTATAAACGACTTGAGAAACTGGTTCATCTGAAGCAACATTTTCTTCTTGAAAAATTACATCAACAGATACACCAGTATTAGCTATAGAAACTTCTATACTCATAGTATCTAGATTATCATCAGGACGATTGGATTCACTGTCACAACCACTTTCACTGCTTTCTTCATTATCACTATCTTCATTCTTCTCATCTCCAACTTCATCATCAAATTTCTCATCTTCTTATTCTCTTCCTGATTCTGAACCACTTTCACCACTACCATCTTCTTCTTCTTCATCCTCTTCTTCATTGGATTCACTGACATAATCTACACTATCTTTAACTTTTGTTTCTTCACTACCAGTAGATTTGAGAATAGGTTCGTGATAAGGTAATTACATAGGTGGAACTTCTGGCCAAATAGAGACTCTTTTTGTTGGTCCAGTAGTGTCTAGGTCACTTCGATCATCAACTGGTGATCCCGCATCTCTAAGAGGAGTAGCAGGCTCATCTTCCTCAGCTAAAGAATAGGTTACTTGTTCATATGTTTTGAGGCCAGGATCCACTAGAACCCTTGGTATAACTAGATGATCTATGGGATTTAACTTCTCATACAATCTATCTTCATCACCGACCCATTCCTTCCTCCATGGATTCTAATTAACTTTATTCTCTTATAAATTTTAGAGCTTCAGCAGATTCCATTGCATTCACTAACTACAACATAATCAACCTCACTTACATGGCCTTTCTACTTCAACATTATTGAAATCATTCTTGAATATAATATAGAATTTGACTTACAACTAGGTTTTATCATCACATTGATGTGAACCATCATATATCTACACAGATTCTATTTGACTAATTTTTTAAGAAAAAAACCAAATATACATACTGATACTTGAGAGAAGCAAATTCATCTTTCTTGGGAAAAATCTAATGCTGAATAAACATGAATAGAATTCTGCACTCACTATTCAATTCTGAGGAAATGGGTCTCCTATGCTCCTCATTTCTAGCTATCTCTTTCAGAGCTATCTCAAATAAATGGAATTCACATTCAGGAGGATAAGTACCTCGGTAATCATTAAACCTTCCTTCATGAGGTACCTTAATACACTCATCCAAATGCCTTGAAGAGAAAGAGATTCTATTCCCTTTTACAATTGAATTCACCCATCAAACATCAATTCCTTCCAGAAAAAGTTCCAAATTCATATAAAATTCAAATACTAGCTTCGAATAAAATACTTTGTCATAATTTTTGAACCAGTCAAGCCACACTTGTTCTTGTACTACTTTCAAAAACAAATATTTTATCTCTAAGAACCATTCCACAAAAATATCCTTCTCTAAGGTTACAACATGGTTTACCATACTAGTATTTATAGGACCTGATGATTTTCTCAAGTCCCCTTTATGTATCTTGGATTCATGAGACTCACCCTATTCAAGATCTCACTTCACTCACTCCATTCTAATTAGTTCATTCTAGAGTTCAGAAGGAGAATGGTAGGGGTAATGAAAGAGAGCTGCAGTCGAGAGAGAGAATAGCAGTAAATGGAGTAGAGTGGATTGATTCAAATTTATATCACTTAGGTCTTTTGAGATTTTTCCATCATGAAATCATGAACTGGGTTCACTAGAATTAATGAAACAGTGTCGTTTTGATAAAATCACAACACATATAAAAACAATGAGTCATCGGTGTCGGCATGACAGACCATGAAAAACACTAATAGTGTTAGTATGACAATAGTGTGGGCATGACAATGGTGTTGACATGACAATGGTGTCTTCCTGGCAATGGTGTCAATATGATAATAGTGTCTACATGACAATAGTTTCAGTATGATAATGGTGTCGGCATGAAAACTTCATAGAAAATTATTAAATTTAATGAAAACACAGGATCTTACTAATTGATCATTCTCAAATAATCTCTAATGTAATTTATTCTTTCAGATTCCAATATATTTAGTGAATATGTCAGCGAGATGATATTCAGTTCCATTAAATTCTAACGTGATATCACCCTTTTGATAATGATCTCTCAAAAAGTGATGTCTTGCATCAATATGTTTTGTTCTAGAGGGAGAAACTGGGTTCTTAGAAATGTAAATAGAACTTGTGTTGTCACATTTTATTGGTACATGTCTAAATTGATATCCATAAGCTAGACGAGTTTGTTTCATCCATGAAATTGGTGCACAATAGCTACCTGCAGCTATATATTAAACATCGGCAATAGATAATTCAACAAAAATTTTCTTCTTACTACACCATGAAATCAAATAATTTCCCAAAAAGTGTCATGTCCCAAAGGTTCTATTTCTATATAACTTTCATCCACCAAAATAAGCATCAGAATAACTATAGAATACCACCTTTTTATAACATAAACTTTCATTACATTACACAAAATTGAGGATCTTTAAGGTTTAGTGTCTTGGAAACCAGGAACATAATACTTGAAAACAACATAAAACCTTTTTCTTAAACACTTGAAAGGATTCTCCTTAAGTTAATCCTAGGTTCATTACTGCATCTCATAACCTGGGGACATACATCAAAAGAATGGGTGAGCAGAAGGCCCATTAAGGGAACAAGGGAAACATTTAACATGTGAACTTGAGATACATCTACTATGTCATGAAAAAGAACTTTAAGGCATGAGAAAGAAATCATGTGGAATATCATAATAAAAATAACATTTTTCATAACTTTAATATGTGGCTACATCATTTAACATAGAAAATCATGAACATATCACCAAGGTCCATCCCCAAGTGTCATTTGAAAATTACCAAGGTTATTCACCAAGATATCGTGAAAATTGTAATCTCTAGTGGTTACATCATTACCAAATGCATTGGAGTGCTATCAGGGCGCACCCTTAAATTTGCTTTTATTATCATGTGAGCCACATATATCATCATCAAACATCTCATAAGTAACCCATATAGCATAAAATAAATGGGTTTCATTTCATAATCATAACGTTTTAAAAAAAACTTCTTTAAAGACATGATCTTTACGTCACTTTAAACTCACGGAAGGGGAGAGCGGGTCTCATGTATGTAAATCCAAGAATTTAAAATAGAAAATTTTGATATATATGTGAATACCCCTGTATAAATAAGAGCTTTGAGTATTCACTTTATAACATAAAATAATTTTGAGAAAAGAGAGAGGCATTTTGAGAAGAAAATTCTGCAGCATAACGGCTATGTTTCGGGTTTTTAGAAAACATTGAAAAGAGAGGGGAAATGGGTCAAACATTCATAAATGACCTATAAAACAGTATAGGGACAGAATAAGAAGGATATATGAACATTTTAATGAAATTTTAAGGACATACCATTTGAAATGAAAAACATGGAAGGGAGACAAAAATTAGATTTCTCTTATGAAAGTTCGGCAGCCTAACGGCGTTACTTAAACTTCAACAAGAATGATTTGAAAAGATCAAATAGGGTCCCTCATCATGTGAACATAAGAGTTCAGTATGATAGATATAGATATAATTCCCCAACATAATTAAAAAGTAACTTGAAATACTTGACATGAAAGTATAACTTCGAAAAGAATGAGAAGGGTGAAAGAATCCCCTTAAAAATTCGTCAACCTAACGGCGCCACTTAAAACTTCAAAATACTGAATTGAAGAGATCAAATGGGGTCTCTCATCATATGATCATAAAATATCATTATTATAGATATAGAGATCATACCCCAACATAATAAAAAGGAACTTTCAAGACTTGACATGGAATTAGAACTTTGAAAAAGGAGAAAGGTGAAAAAACCACTTAAAAATTCGGCAGCCTAACGGCGCCACTTAAAACTTCAAAATACTAAATTGAAGAGATAAAATGGGGTCTCTCATCATATTATAATAAAAGATAAGTATGATATATATAGATATCATAACCCAACATAATAAAAAGGAACTTGAAAGACTTGACAAAACATAGAACTTGAAAATGAGAAGGGTGAAAGAATCAGTTACAAAAATTTCAGCAGCCTAACGGCGCCACTTAAACATTCATAAAATGAAATGATGAGAGTAAGAGGGGGTATCTCATCATATGAACATAAAAAGTACAGTATAATGAATATAAAATAACATCCACCAACATAAGAACATGGATCATAAAATAAATTACATAAAAGAGATCACTTGAAAAGAAAGAGAGGGGTCAGATCCCTTACCTTAAAACGTAACTCTTAAAACTCAAAGGTTTGGACCTTGAGGGATTGGGGGAACCTTGGGAGGACTCCTGGGGAGGTAAGGATACCATAACTTCGTTGAGAATGATTATGGAGTCCAAAGTATGAGATAATGGCTTGGTATTTATAGGGAAAGTGAGGGGACAAGGCATTAATGGCCAAGGGACACCTCATAAGTGGGTTTCTCAAAACCATGTGCTCTCCCAAGATATTTCCCATGAAGTTAGGCTACATGGGGCCCCCAATACAATAATTCATCACCTTTGGTCGGCCAACCCATAAAATATCTCATGACATCATCATGACACAGTTATGATGTCATTGAACATACAGAAACCCTAAAACTGTATTTTTACTATTCACTGAAAATTCAACTTTCTCAGAAAAATCCCAAAATTTCACCTTAACCAAATATCGATGCTCTAATTTCAAAAATGAACTGCATTTTATAAAAATAATTTTCTAAATATTTTCAATTTAATTTTTAAATAAATACACTATTCACCGAAAATTCATTTTTTCATAAAAATCCCCAAAAATTACCATAACATAATATCGACACTCTGAGTTCAAAAATGAAATCCATTTTATAAAAATAATTTTATAAATATTTTTAATTAAATTTTTAATTAAAAATCACTATTCACCCAAAAAAACTAATACTTGAATAATAATATATGAAATCGTTATTTAACCATTTTATTGAATCACATTACTTAATCAAGGTGGCTAGATTATATTAATACTTTCTTTAAGTGAGATTGCTAATCCATTTGGTCACATTACTAATCCTAAGCATAAAATCACTATTTATAATTTACTATTCATCAAAAATTAAGTTGATCTTATTAGACTCTAAATTTCATACTGAACATAATTGTAGAAGACCATTTTTTGAAAATTATTACACATTTTTAACTATTTAAGGTTTACATAAACATTTTTAAAATATCCTTTTTATAAAATTCATCAAAAATATGCATACTATATTTATCCGATCATTTGAAAATTCATAAACTTCATCATAAGAAAAAATCGAAATTTTTATTTAAAACAAAGGATTACACAAGGCAGTTACAGTCTCCTTACATAGCCCCTTATAACACTAGCATAGGACCTAAGTGTAAGGTGTGCTAAGGTGAGAGAATATGAGGGAGGCTCAGCCAACATCGCACGAGTAGTAATTTCTATCAGTTTGAACTTCTCGCGAAGGCGATTCCGTTCTAACTTCACACGATGAAGTTCGGCTTGGGTTTGGTTTAGAGCAAAGCCCAGTGGTGCTACCTCCTTCCCAAGTTCTGTTAGATGGGCTTCGATTGGTCCAAGACTACTGGGTGAGGCCATCGAATCTTCTTTCTATATTAATTAACCAAGATTACTTGTATTTAGAGACAATAATCAAAATGTTTAGTTTCCAGCGGTCATATTGACCATTGGTCATATAATAGTCAAAAACTCAACGGTCTCATTTTAATTATACTCATGTTATCAAATGAAACATTTATGTTGAGTATAAAAAAAATAAAATAACACACAAAATTAGGAAACAAGATTTATTCAAAATTTCGAGTCATTACAATAACTCACTATAAAAGTGATTGTCCTTTGGGGTAAAACAAACCTAAATTGATAGTATGCTTGCGGTATTTGAAAATTCTTTTTACAACATTCAAGTGAGATTCTTTGGGATTATATTGAAAATGTGGACACATACACACACTAATCATTATATATATCCATGAAGCAGTCAAGTAATGAAAACACCCAATCATTCCTTTGTAAGTGGTTTGATCAATAGATTTACCATCTTCATCAAGATCCAACAAACAACTAGTACTCTTTGGAGTGTCACTACTTTTAATGTTATCAAATCCAAATATTTTTAAAATATCTTTTTTATATTTACATTGGTTTAAAATAATCCCTTCTTTATTTTGAAAATTTTTAAATCCAAGAAAGAATTTGAGTTTACCCATCAACCTCATTTCAAATCCAATTTGCATCATTTTTGAAAACTCATCAAATAAATAATTTCATAAAGATCCAAAAATAATATCATCAACATATTTTTGGACTACTAAAACATCTTTAGAAATTCACTTTAAAAAATGAGTAGGATCAGCAATTCCTTTTGTAAAACCTTTGAAATCAGAAAACTACTTAATCTATCATAACAAGCTTTTGGAACTTATTTTAAACCATAAATATATTTTTTAAATTTAAAAACATGATTCTGAAAATGAGGGTTTGTAAAACCAGGGTTTGTTCAACAAATCAAATCATCAACTATATATCCATGTAGGAATGAACTTTTAACATCCATTTGATATAGTTTGAAATTAAGATGGGTAGATTAAGAAAACAGTATTTTGATGGCTTTAAGTTTAGTAATAGGTGGAAAAGTTTCTTCATTTTCAATGCCTTCTTATCGACTATAACCTTGTGCAACTAACCTAGCTTAATTTCTAATAATTTTACCTGATTCTTCTACATTATATCTAAACACCCAATTAGTTCCTATGGTCAAGGTGTCTTTGAGTCTATCTATATGTTTCAAAACTTTTTTTCTTTCAAATTGATTAAGTTCTTCTTGAGTAGACATCACCCAAAATTCATCTTTAAGTGAATCGTTGATGATTTTAGGTTCAAGATGTGACAATAAGGTTTGATGTTCAACCTGATTTCTAAGAGAATCTTTAGTCTGTGTTCCCTGATCTAAGTCTCCAACAAAAGCATCTAGAGGATGGTTCTTGAGAGTTCAAGTTGGTCTATAAAAGGAGGGACTACTAACTTTAGGTTCATCTATAGATTTTGGTTCATCATGTTCAGATTCTAAATAATTTACAGAACTATTTGATTTAATATATTTCTTAACAGAAGGATTAGATGATTTTTCATTTATGTATAGGTTTGAAATATCATATTTAAGGTTATCTAGAGAGATATTAGGTTTATGTGGATCTATTTCATTAAATATGATATGCAAAGATTCTTCCACACACTTGGTTATTTTATTGAAAACTCTATAGGCTTTACTAGAGGTTGAGTAACCTGGAAGATTCCTTCATCACTCTTGGATGTGAATTTGTTAATATTATCCTCTATATTAAGGATATATACTTTGCAACCAAAAACATTGAAATAAATAACTTTGGGTTTTCTATTGTTCCATAGCTCATAAAGAGTTTTCTTAAGGATAGGTCTAATTAAAACACTATTAATTATGTAACAAGATGTATTAAAGGCCTCAACCCAGAATTAAATAGATAAATCATATTCATTAAGAATTATTTGGGATATTTCTTATATGGTTCTATTTCTTCTTTCCACAACTTCATTTGGTTGAGGTGTCCTAGGGGCATAGAAGTTATGACTATAACAATTGTGTGATAAAAAAGATTCAAAGTCTTTATTTTCAAGATCACTTCTTAAGGATTTAATTATAATTCCAATTATATTTTCCATTATTTCAGCATACTTGGTGATATAAGTACTTGATTCACTCTTGTGATCTAATAAGTAAGTCCAAGTATATCTAGAATAGTCATCCACAAGAACATAGACATAGTGCTTTCCATTTAAGCTAGAAACTCAAGATGGTCCAAAAAATCCATTGGAACTAACTCTAAAGGTTGAGAATTTGAAACTTCTTTCTTTTATTAGAAAGATATATTGTTTCCCATTTTGATAAGGATTTCAGACTTTATCACTCAGAAACTCTTGTTTGGGTAGATCCTTGACTAGGAATTTTCTAGTATGATTACTAAGACCGTGTAAATTATAGTGTCCTAATATTTTATTCCAAATACAATACTCTTTCTAAAAGGAACTTAAACAAGAAACAAATTGAGAGGATAAAGAATCTATGTTAACCAAATATATATTTTAATTTCTAAAATCAGAAAATACTAATTATTTTTTAGAGTTAAAACATTGAAAGAATCATTTTAAAACTTAACATGAAATCCAACATCACATAATTGTGAAATAACAAGGAGATTATACTTTAATCCATCAAAAAAAGTACTTTATAAATTAAAATTGAGTTATAGACACCAATCTGGCCTAATCCAATTATTTTTCCTTTAGCAATGTCACCAAAGGTGACATATCCACCATCAATCATGATTTGGTTCTTGAATATTGAGTAGTCTCATGTCATATGTATTGAACATCCATTATCCAAGTACCATTTACTCTTATAGGAGCTCTTCAAATAGCATTCCTATAGAATAATCAAACAAAAATAGATTTTTCTACCCAGTCTTGTTTGGGTTTAGTGACATTAGTAATAAACACTCTAAGAACTCACAATTGTCTTATGGGTTTCCTATATGTATATTGTAATGTTTTTTAAAAACAAACATTATTTAATCCTAAAAAACGTGATGTAGTAAAATATTTTTTATAAATTGAACTTGCAGTAAAATTATTATTTTTGAATAAAGAAGTATATTTTCCAAATTTAATCATAAAATGTGTTTTAGATAAGTTCCTATGTCCTGGTTGATATCCTATTCTAGAAGTGTACTTAGGAGCTATATTTTTACCAATAATTTTAGTAAGATTATCTTTTCTATTGGTAAAATTTTATAATTCCTTATTCAATTTCTCATTAAACATTTTTAATTCATTATTTTCCGTGAGTAGTTGGGAAATATTCTATTTTTTAGTATTAAGTTTAGATTTAATAGTTACAGGAAGAACATATTGTTTCATTAAAGATTTATATTTATGTTTTGCTTAATTACAAGTCACTTCTATCATGTTACAGTATTCAAATAGTTCATCATTTCTCATACTCTCAGACTCACTTTCATTTTCATAATAATAAGAATTTTTTGCAGGTGAATCTAAGGTTACCACAGATGTGTTTTTCATGAAACATATATTTCCCATTTCGTCTTTCTCATCATGATATGATACCGATTCACTAGAGATATCTTCATAAGCACTGCATGTCGCCTTTATAGCTTTCTTATACTTCTTGTCCTTTTTTTTATACTTCTTTTTGTATTTTATATTTGGGAAGTCATCTTTGACATGTACTCTCCTCTTACATTCATAGAAAACAATCTCATATGATTTTGAATTTCTTTTCCAATCCTTTTTTAACTGCCATTATTATCATATTTTCCCTTGTAATTGGGCTTCATGAAAAACTTCATTTTTCTATATAATTTTTTTATTATTATGGCCAGCTGAGCCATCTCTCCATCGCTATCTTATGTTGATTCATCACTACTTGAGATTTAAATAGAGTATATAACCTTCTCCTTTTCCTTATTCTTGGAGGTTGTTGTCTTGAAAGCTACAGACTTTCTCTTAGGTTCATCCTTCTCTTCTTTGTTGTCTTTCATCTCATCCTCAAACATTATCAATTTTCCAATGAGTTCTTTGACAGGTAATTTGTTGATGTCACATGATTCTCTAATAGAGTATTAAGCTCATCTCTATCTATCAAGTAAGCATCTGAGAAGCCTCGTAATTTTTTCTTTGGTAGTAACATCTCTTTCCAACTAGATCATAGTGTTCATTATTTCATTTAACCTCAGATACATGTCAGAAATAAGCTCATCAGGCTTCATCTTAAAGTTATCATATTTAATAGTATATGTGTAAAGACTCATTTCCTTAACACTATATGTTCCTTCATGTGAAACAAAAAAAGTATCCCAAATTTCATGGGTTGTTTTACATGTAGAAATTGTGTTAAATTCCACATCTCCTAAAGAATAGTATAATGCATTCATGGCTATATAGTTATTTTTATAAGCATTCTTATTTGGGTCATCCCAATTAGTTCTATCAATAGCAGTAATCTTATACTCATCTATAATTGATGACCAAATTTCAAGACCCATGATTTCTACATATAGTTTCATCTTAATTTTCCATTGGGAATAATTTGTTCCATTAAATAATGGAGGTTTGTTGGTACAAACACCTTTCAGTCAATTTTCTATAATAAAATTTGGAAAATATTTTAAAGAAATAAAAGTTTAGAAATTATATAAATTTTAAGATCTTTTAAATCCAACTAAATTCACATTTGAAAAGATTTAAAAAACCTTTGAAAAATGAAACTTCAAAAACAAAAAATATCTTTGATACCAAATTTTTGTCGAAGAAGATTACTCAAGAGGCGGTGAATTTAGTATCTATAAACATTTTTGTAAAATTGGTTCTTTGAAATTACCTAAATATTTAAAATTCAATTACAATGTTAGCCAGTAGTGAATTTATAAAAGGTCGATTGTTCAATTAATTTCTCAAGATATTGATTAGTTCTCTATTGTATCAATTTGATAATTAATACATCTTTTGAAACTAATCTAATAAGAAAATACTATTAAAAAAACTTGATATGACTAACAATCAGAATTCAATTTAGTTTTAAGAAATTTTTGATAAAATATGGTAAAACTAAAAGGTAAGCACAACAGAAATAAATAATAGGTTCAGTCAGAATAAGAGACTTAATCCTCTCCACCGGGTGATCACCTACCACCAAGTAGTTTAAATTAATAAATAGTTTGATCCACACCCTGGATCAGGGTTCACAAGAGTACACTGGGATATTTAGGTCACACTTGACCTCTACCACTATTATTCATGGGAAAATAAAAACAAGTCACACATGACCTCTTTCATAGTTCTACATGGGATAAAAATGGATAAAAAGAGTGTGATATTGAGGATATTAAGTATCCAATAGTCATGTATAAGAGTCAGTGTGTGTAATAGAGAGATAATCACACTACATGAAAGGTATTTGAAAATGGAAACAGTAGAGGAAATAATTATGATAAGGGATTTAGAATTATCATTATGTCTTGAGATGTAGCTTTGGACTCTTCAAAAGTAGTGATATTAATGTTCGAGTCCTCTATTGGATGTTGACACAAAAACAGAGTGTTGTATTATGGATTTCAGCTATAGATATGGTTGTGTAGGTATATTATTCTTCTTCTTTGAGATGTTGAAGTGAGTTTTCAATTCAGTGTTCAGATTGATTGAGATTTTCTTGTGTGGTCTTCAATTCTTGAGTTCACAATGGTTTCATGAGAGTTGATGTTATTCAGTATTCATCTCTCGCACACAACATGCAACACATGTATCTACTTTTGTTTTGTATATCTTCTTTCTTTTCAACATACTTCTTCTTCTCGAGGGCCGATAGATATCATGTACATGCCATGTGCATTGGCTCATTGAACCTCATACTATCTTCCAAAAGTCCTACAAACAACATTAATTAATGTCAAAAACATTAATTTGTCTAAATATGACCATTAGATAAAAATTTGTAATAATAATTTAAAAACATTTTTTATGACTATTGGTGAGTCATAAGTATCAGTGAGTTATTTTCCTCAGTCTATCAGCAGTTGTGACTCTCTGTATCCTTGAGTCTTTTCCATCATTATTGGTGACTCTGGGTTTTAGTGTCTCATTATATCGGTGTCTCCTTCTATCGGTGAGACAAATGAACTATCAGTGACTAATATCATGGTGATTCCCTCCATCTATTGGTGATACAGTTTAACCAACGGTGACTCATTTCAACAAATGGTGATTTGTTGTGTCGGTAGAACCATGCAATGGTAGGTCACTTGGACTGACGATAGGTCGTCTGTGTCGGTGAGTCATGAGAAATAGTGAGTCGTATGTCTATCAATGTCATTTCTAATGGTGACTGATATGTTTGTTGGTGTAAGTGAATCATACTTAGATAATTTTTATATGATATTTTTGTCTTACATTTCATCAAAGTCAGAGAGTGTGAAAATCCATAAACACATATATAAAGCTTGTTTAGACTTAAACACACATGAATAGTTATATGATTGAAATGATATGATATTCAAGATAATTATTTGACATAATATTGGATCTAACATAAGATAATATATATGTTAATATATGACATGATTTTTGATAATTAAAACCCGTATAGGTAAAGATATTGGACAACAACATCTATGTGAAAACAACTCTTAATTACACTTCCTAAAAATTATCCTTTATCAAGGAATCATTGTCACTGTTTCTCATCTTGTATGCAACAAGAGTGTTATAAGGACAATCTAATGTCACCTCCCTTGATTATTTCTCTTTGAGAAATAATACCTTAATATTGAAATGCATTATTAATATTATCATCATCATGGTTTTATATGATTCCATGCATTTCCTCCATAATGATGTTCACTTGATAAAATAATGCATCGACAAACTCATTCTGGTGCATCCTCAAATCCTCAAACTTGTTCCAAATCACCTGTAATTTTTCTTCATGTACCTCAGAATCACCTTAATCTAAATTGAGATGTTTTTCCCATGTTTTCCCCACTAGGTTAAATACCCTAAGGGGGTGGGGGTGAATCAGGGTATGATTAATTAAAACCCTTTACGCTTTTGACCTTTCTTCATCGTTAAACCAAACTCTCCTCTCTCCTTCTCATAGAAATGTAGAAAATAAATTTAAAAAAATGCATGTGACACTATAATTTTACTTGGTTCAACTTTAACCCGGATATTCCAAGGAGTGTATGAAAGAAATGTGAAAATATACCAAATCTATAATAATAAACTATAATTGAAAAGTTCAGATTAGACTCACTGTAAATTTTGTATACAAAAATTAACACATTTAAAGCCCACTTCTCTCTCTCTACTAAAGTGAATTCATTTATACTCTAGAAGACTCTTGAAATTATATATATTAACTCTGAATTATTTCACACAGTTGTAAGTGTTCTTTAAAGCTATGTTTTCTCATGGGAGATGAAATCAACTTTACCAGGTAGTGTGTGATTTATGGATACACATTTTTTAAACTATTCTTATTAGTTTATGAAATTATTTAATCCCTACATAAACTATTTGTACACCAAAAAAATGTGAGGTCTTCAAAAACATCTTTTTCCTCACATAGAGATAGTTTCATGTGAATAAAATCTACTCAACAAACTATTCCTACTTTTTGAACTATAGTGATTTGGGAATCAATCTCCTTTAGGAAAGAAACTACTTTGTGAACCACATTAGGACATAGATGAATTTATCCAGTGATGATGTTCTCTAATAATCTCGACTCTACCAAATTAAGTGATTGGGGGAACTTTATATAGGCAAAGAAAACAAAAAATCATGCTAATCAAAATTATGTTGAATCCATTCATAAACATCCTACACCATTTACTTCTCATTTTATGTAGTACTCATAGCACATTAAATTATATATGGTGGTCTCCAAATCGTTATTTTTATGTCATAAATGACAATACACCCTTTGTGGTTCACATAGCATAACTACTATGCAATCAAAATTCCTTTTCTGATTTTCTTTAATGGATTCATGTACATGTTATGAAATTAAAATAACATAACTCCAATGTGAAATCATTTTCTTTTCCAAAAATCCTATAAAAAATGAAAGAAATGTAATTTGTTATTCACATACTATTTTACATTCTATGTGTAAATATTTTTTTTTATAAAAACTACTCTTGAACATTAGTCCCAAATATTTGGAAAACATATGGAAACTGTGCCACTTTCTAGGAACTTGTTTTAATTAAAACCTACTAAAACTTTGTCAACAATCTTTGTTAACAAACACAATTTTCCAGAAAACCATGAAACACCATAAATAGGGGTTAATCCTCAATAATATACCCTTTTGTGTTTGTTGAAAATACTTTAAAATCACATAGAAAATCTCATTGAAAAAAACACATACATCATCAGCATCAACAACCACTCATGATTTGTGACTTAAAAACACATATTCTTATCCCACATGGGCCTTGATCAGTGTGAGAAACAAGAGTAACATGAAAAATTCATCAATAAACCACGTCATTATTGATACTACTTAATACCAATCAATAACCCTTTCTTAATAAAAACTCTTATTAAAAGGTAATACTAAGTGTTTATTTTTGTTGGCGATCAATCCAAATATTTCACAATGCATGACACAAAATAAGACCACTTTCATAAACTACATATTAGAAACCACAGGCATTATAAACTCCTTCTGTGATTTTTCTGCATTAAATGAACTACATCAACATCATCTGATTTTTAAAAATCCACCCATTTATCTACCCCCTATCATCTTCTACCCCTTTCGTGATCAATACTTCTCCACATTTTTAAAATAACCCAATGATCACTCCATTTTGGTCTATAAGGTGGTAAATAACACATATCAACACAAAGAAAAAAAATAGATCATACCTCATATATAGGGGGTCCTGCATCTATACTATTCATGTTTGGGGATACAAATAGACATTGAGGGTTAGATGAAACCATTCAAACACTTCTTTGGGTAAGTATTTTTTCATAATTTCTACAACCTATAGTTTCGTAGCCACATACGCGATCTTCATAATCCCTTTATCAACGTTCTCCTTGAAAAAATGATACTTTATTTCAATATGATTCATCAATGAGTGACGAACATGATTTTTTAAAATATTTATAGCACATGAATAATCCCAATTGAATTCAATCATAGACTTCCATTCTAATCTCATGTCTTCAAGATATTGTTTTATCCATAGTAACTGTATTCAAGCATCAGTGGCCATAATATACTCAACTACTACAGTGTTCAGAGAAATTAAGTATTATTTATTATATATCAAAGGAATAAGAAAATATTACATGATAGAATACACCACCTAATTTTTAATTTTTATTATCTATTGAACAAGTTTAATATTCATCAATATAACCCGAAAACACTTTATAATTTTTTTCAATATACATCAAACCAAAATCCACTATTTCTTTGATATACAAAATTATTATTTTCATTGCATGTAAGTGAGTTTATTTGGGATTAATTTAATACAGTTCCACTTGGAACTTGGAAAAAACAATTACTGGTCATTTCATCAATAAGTACAATAAGATTTCAATGATTTTCCTATATTTTGGAACATTAATCACATTAACCTCATCATCCCTTGACAATTTCATCTGGTTAGTGACCAAAGTTATAATATCCTTGGAATTATCCATTCCAAATCTTCTCAAAACTAATTTAGAATATTTAGATTATAAAATGAACATACCATGACTTCTTTCTGTCACCTGTATTTGAGGGAAAAGCATCATCTCACTAATCATCTATATTTCAAACTCTCACATTATGAATTGTGAAAACATTTTGCATTGTTCTTTTTTCACACTATCAATGATTATGTTATCTATGTACAATAGAACTATTATCCTGTGATTACTCTTATTGTTGATATAGAGATTTTAATAAACTCCCTGTTGCTGGAAACTGAACTTCTTTAAGTACTAATGAAGTCATGAATACCATGTTCGTGGTTCTTGGTTCAATTTATAAAATTTCTTATTCAATTGAGTAAATTTTTTATCATCTTCATAGAAAATAAAACAATCCAATTGTTTGGTGTATAACTATTCTACAAGGATTCCACTTTGAAATAATGAATTGGTGTCTATCTAGAAAGATTTGAATTGTATTTTCACTACTATGGATAAAAATATTTGAATTGTTCCTAGCCCTAAAACAAGTTAAATGTATTTTCAACATAAATTCCCTCTATCTGGGAGTGCCCCTTCCACATGAATCATGTTTTTTTAGATTACCAGGCCATATTCATTTAGCTTATTATGAAAGATTCATTTTGTTCTGAGGAATTTTTTTTTCTTTTTTTCCCTGAAATAATATCCCATGAATGGTTCTTCTTCATTTTGTCATGAAATTAATTCATCTCTTGAACCTAATTCTTACCTCAGTATATTCTTTAAAAAATATCAAATCATCCTATGATAGGAATTATGTTTTTTATAGATACTTCATTATACTCATTGATCATAAATGATATTTTTCTGGTTAATATCAATTTGAATCATTGGATTCTATAAAAATACATTCCTGAATTCATATTTATCATTATTAATATATTTTTTCTAATTTATAACTTGATAATTGTGATCCCCTTATGATGCTTAATACCTCATCACTTTCATCAAGAAATTACTAATTATATTGTTGATTAGTCTACTCATTTTTCACCATAACAACATCATTTATCTCTAAATCTTTTCATATCCACTTATTAAAGTATTTATATTCTTTTTTTCCTGATTAGATAATAAATATTCCATTATATCTATTAGATTACAACTTCATGTGTTTCTCTTTATTGATAAAGGAACATTTAATTTTGAAAATTTGAATGTATTTCAATGTTATTTTTTTTATACCACAACACATATTGAGTATTTTCTTATTTCAAACATAATAAATCTCTATTAGACATGTATAATAATGTTATGAATTTTTCCTTCATAAACATCTCAGGTAGGCCTTTTTCAATGAGCATCATTATCTCTATATTCTTTATGATCTGATTTCCCCTCCAAAACATACTAGTTTACTAAGGAGTTATTACAACTGAAACATGATTCCTTATATCAGGTTTTTTAGGATAATTATAGACCTAGATCTTGGTTAACTCGGTTTTATAATCTATTCCAAATTTTAGAATTTTCTATCAAATAATCATTTCAAATTCCCTTTGTTTTTATGTTATTAAAATGAACACCTCAGACTTGTGGGTGATAACTTCCATACAAGAAATCTTATTGTAATCATTAATGAAAAAAAATAGTATATATTCCCACCAAAATATCATGATGATATAGATCCACACACATCAATATGAACAAGTTCAAGCACCTTTATAGATTTTTCCTTTTTCCCTTGTTTGTATTTTGAGTATTTTTTATTTATTGGAAGGAATCACACCTATGTGTATAATCACATGATATCATAGGGAGATCTGAAGAACCATCACTTTTCAAAATAATTTCTATGGTTTATTGACTCAAATGGATAATTCATTTATTCCACAATTTTTTTTTCTTTGTCCTTGTATAGAAAGTATGTTTCTTCTTCTTCACCAACTTGGTATAGATTCATTTTCATGTGATTCCTATAAATAACAACCACACTAAATGTTCCCTTGATGATACATGTATTATTGGTAAACTTTATTAAATTTCCTGAATAACATAGTTGATTGGAACTTTTTATGTTGTGATTGAGACATTCAATAACCAAGAAATCTACTTATCTCATATATTAGACTCAAAATTTGGAATTCCTGAATCCAATAATATTTAGGTTTTCATAATTTTAAAATATTATGACACCTACCTTTCCACTCTTGATGCCTATGTCAAGATAATTTTTTCTCATTATGTGGGAAGTATATATACCGCCAAAAATCCATACACCAAAACGATTTGATTCTTTGAGGGAAATTTTTACTACCACTACATACTACAATCTCTTATTTATGATCCATGTCATTAGTTTTTCACCTAGAGTTGATTGAATTGACCGATATTATTTAGATTATAACAGCCCAACTTCATCTAGCAGTGATTCAAATTGATTTTACATTTTCATCTCGCTTGATGATTCCTTGAGCTACTGTGTATGACCATTTTGATTCTACATAAAATCATTCTTCGTTATTATCATTGAGAAATATTTGTTCATATCTTTAAATACTTCACACCATTAATAGCTTCCATCAAAAGTATCCATGGAATATTAAACTATTCTCAAATGCCTTTTTCTCTCTTATGTCATTAGGCACCTCTTTGATATAGAATAAACATTATAGAAATTTCCCATATTTCTATAATAATAACACTTGATATGAGGTGTATTCATGGGTTTCATTATTCTAGCATTGGTTATCCCTTGGGTTCTCTGAATTATATGATTTTGAGTCATTCTCAAATCAGCCTTCATCTTCAGAGTGGGTGGTTATGGTTTAGTGTCAACCATTAGTTCTTTTTTTATCATGCGTCATGCCATTTTTTTAGATGCATATTTTTTTTCTATTGATATTCATTTGCCTATTTTTATAGAACCCCATGATCCAATTTCACTATTTCAATCACCTGTGTGATCTAATTTCTTGATGTTGTGTCAAGAGTTAAATGTTTCTCCTAATCATTAGATTTTCATAACAGGTTGATAACTTCATCCTCAATATATTTAATATGTTTGACCCGATCTTTCATTATCTTAGTTAAACTATTGATAACCCTAATCTTCTCTTTAATTTTGACCTTGTACTCAATTAAATTTTCCTAGTTTTCTAGATTTGAAAATTTGGGCTTCTAAATTTCTACCTTTAAATCAGACCTATCTTCTTCTTATTATTGTATATAGAGTTAAGAATAAGGAACCACTCAATTGGATTTTCTTTGTTTTTTCTCTCCAAAAAAATTTCTCTTCAGACATGGATTTTAGTCCCACTTGAAATCAACTATTACTTCTATTTCTCCTTCGCTCGCGTCTCTCTCTTCCCATTTCTGGGAATTCCTCACAATCGCCACCAGATCATTTTCACTATGGTCTTTGAAATATTCAATTTATTCCACCTCACATTCTTATAAATTATTGTTTCATAGTAAAAATAGATTATTCTTATTAAGGAAATTTATTTCATACCACTCCATCCTTTCTCATTTTAGGAATATTTCTTTATTGACATTTTATAATCCTCATCACTATCTTTAAATTTTTGAAATGATTTACTAAATGGTTCCAAAAAATTCCATATTAAAAGAATGTGAGTGGATGTTCCCCTATAAACTTTACTTTCCCCATTTAATATTTAATGAAAGGAGTGACATGAATTGATCCACCACTTCTTCTTCCTGACCATCCTACTTGGTAAGATTATTCACGGTCTTGAAATTCACCTCCTTAGATTTCCACTTTTCTATAGCCTCAAAATCCTCATTTCTATATCATACATGATAAGAGTTCTATAGAAACTATCTAATTTCATATTCATTAGATATTTTCCTATAATATAGATACTTTCAAATTTAATTAGAGTGGAAATATTTTTTGTATTCTCTTGATAATTTTTACTTCATCAAGAGTTTTTCTAATACTACACATGTCCTCTACAACAACATTTACCCAATAAATAATGAATCAATATATTCATTCAAGTGTTACTTCATGTCCTCATACTTGTTCCATAGATCATTAAATTTGTTTTCTCAGACTTTTTAATAACCTTAATAAATTTTTATTATATTTTCCCATATATCATGTGTGTATTTACATTAAATCTCCTTCATGTAGATTATGTTGGATAAACTCCTCTTAATGCATTGATTAATATGGTGTCAACATCCAGTTCTCTACAATTTTCTTCTAATTGATACGAAAAATCTATATTATCCATAATACGATGAATCAAAGTTATAAACACCTCAATGCCTAATGATTATAAGTAATGCATCTTTTGATTCTTCCATTGCTAAAAATTGTTTTCATAAAACATCACAATCCATTTATGGTTAAATTCTTCCATCACTTAAAATAAATATATCCACTCACTTTAAACTTTCCCTTTAATACCAATTTTTTTCCACTATGTAAATTACCCTAATATGGATGGTAAATTAGGGTATGAAGAATTAAAACACTTCCCACTTTAGATCTTGTTTCTTTGTCAAACAAAATTATCTTCTCTCTCATTCTCATAAATATTTATGAACTAGAATTGAAACATACATGAGACAAAAAACTTTTACTTTGTTGACCCTTAACCAGGCTATTCTAAGGATTATATAAAGGTAACGTATTAATGTAAAAAATCCACAATATCACATTGTTGTTACAATTTTTGAAGCAGACTCAATATCCCTCCTAGTTTATAACCATTATCACTTTGAAAGATCACCATTCTCTCCACTAAATTAAACAAGTTGCTCCTCTAAAAGACTCCTACATATATTTATCCACTAATAATTATTTAAAAAATATTGAGTATTCTATGAATATTTTTTTTCACTTGTGCTATGAAATTCACTTTACTATATATCATTTTCTATACGAAAACCCCTTTCATGAAATCCTCTTCTTCCATCATGAAAAAATTTAATCCCAACATGAACTTCCCATGCACCACATAGTGAAAGTGCATGAATTTATTTTTTATCAGGGATTGATAAGGATACTGAAACAAAATATTCTCTATAAACAAATCCTCCTTTTAAAACTACGATTATTTGAAAAATAACCTCCTTTGAAAACTCAATTCCTTTATGAACCACTTTTAGACTTAGGAAAATTTCTCTAGTGATGATGCTCTCTAATAATCTTTTATCTATCAAATAAAGGGACTAGGATTCCTTTATGTAGGTAAAGAACGTTGAAAATACAAATAATATTAATCATGTTTAAGTCCTTTGGGAACAGCCTCCACCATATACTGTGACTATTATGAAGTTTTTATCACTTAAAATTATTCATAATGACCATAGAATCACCGTATTTATATCGTAAATTGATAATATTCCCATTTTTCTTTCTAATACTACATCTTATATGTGATCACAATTTATTTTTTGATTTTATTTTTCATATTTTTATATATTCTATGAATTTTTCTAATGCAACTCCTATGTTAAAACCTTGACTTTTCCAAAACAAATGATGTGAACTGAATGAATTGTAAGAAGTATTCATGTTTAGCTATATTTTTAATTTATAAATCTTAATATTTCCATAAAACAACTCCCAAATAGCATTCCTAAATATTTGAAAAACATTGGGAAACTATACCACGTTTTAGGAACCAATTTTGGAAATAAAACCACTAACACTTTGTCAAACTACTTTGTTAACAAACACAATCAATCCAAAAACCATGAAACACCACTGAGAGATATTTTTTCCAATATCACAAATAGTATTTGAGGATTTATTAATCTTCCAATTCTTATATATTTCATTAGATAACACTCCTCCAAACATGTTGAATCCTTTATCATCAATATCAAACTCCCTTCAGTTTTTCTCAGATAATGCTATACTTCCCTTGTTGGTCATGATCCCATGTATATCATCCTTGTAGGCATCAATTACTAATTATATAAAATAATGGTGAATACGATTATACCATAATTATAATTTGTTTCCATAGAAGATAAAAAATTAACCTATTATTAATATTTGTCACCAAGATTTAGAGAGAGAGAGAACTCTACCATGATCCTTTTTCTCTAATACCACTTGTTAATCATAGGAATGTTAAATACCCAATGTGGGTTGGGGTGAATTAGTTTGTTTTGATCATTCACAAATTACCCTCACCTGTGATCTTATTCCGTTGTTGTTAGAAAAAATATGTTCTTTCACAATTTATATGAAGTGATAAAAAAATAACATAGGCCCACAAGTAATTTTACTTGCTTTTTTAAGATAGGCTAATCCAAGTAGCATGAAATTATGATGTGATGATGCACCTAAAACACAAAGATAAATGTATGTTTTTATATTTTATAGTAGATGCAATGAACCTACAGGTCTATAATCCTCACAAAACAAACAACTAATTACTCTCAATGACTCGGATATCTTAATTCCTCTCGAAGTATTTTTCTCTTAATATCCATGATTCAATATTGGGTTTACACCATAAATGGTGTATCATCACACTTCACCTTCATCCACTTTATGAACTCTACAAACTTCTTTGAAATTTTCCTCATGGACCACATCTTCATGAATTTATAGAATATGTTTATAATTTCTTCTTTGTATCTCGCTATCTCTATCTGATCCACAAACCTTATTACACCATTATGAGGAGAAATATATCACTTTTATCTGGAGATAATCTCTAGGATTCCCTCTTCATCGATTTTCAATTGACTCTAATTTATATGGAGAAACTCATCCAATAACCTTATTCAAAACCGATCCAAGATCACCCATTGAACTCAAGGTTCTTCCTCCCATAACATAGGATATTTTAATATAAACATATATTGAGACAACTATTTCATGGAGTGACCATTAGATTTAGGTCAGGATTCCCACTTTCTTTTGAAACCATGATCTTAAACTCAACAATCTATCTTTTATAAAACTTTTCATAGTGGTGTGTAATTCTTAATTTATGAATTTTATAGATTACACTTGCAAAAAATATCATCAAAAAAACCATGGAATTATTCTTTAACTAGTAAACCATGATTTAAAACTTTCTATCACAGATTTAGATAAAAACCAACTAGAAAAAACCAAATATTATATTTAAATGGGTTCCCTTTCATGGAGATAATTCCTTCATGACATAGACATCTCTAAACAAGATGAGGCACCAAATTTTACTTAAATATCTAGCCGATATGAACAACCTTACTATAACATAATCATTATAGTGTTGTGAAATTATAAATGAAAACACACTTCCATATGATCTATACCTCTGAAATAAAGACTCTTATATATTTTTTAGAACAAACATTCATTGTGTTACCCTTCCACTTGTGCCATGACTAGTTCCTCCAGTTCATAACTTTTTCCATTTTTTTATAAATTTTTAATCTTACATCATGTCATGAATCACTCCCTATGACACCAAACATTTAAACATGTTATACTAGAATATATTTCTCATTGAATTACTAAGGGTCTCACAGAGTGATTTTTATCTTATAGACCTGCCAAATTTAATTCCTTTAATATTATTCCCAAAATACAACAACTCTTTACTTAACTTTTTAAGGTACTTCGGAAGTTTTTCAAGATCCTTGTCGACAAACACAACCCAAAAATACTCCATGGGTATTTTTTTAAAATAATTCAAAATCATTATAGTTTTTATATAAAATTTTGTGTTCACCTATTATGTCTTATACAACTTATTTTGTGTATTTTAAATACATCTTGATCTATAGACCTTAGAATTGGGTTATTCTTTTTTTCATTGAAATTTTAAGTGACTTTTATACCAATTCATCAACTAAGAAATAATATAGATTGATCATGTATCTTCCTAACCTAACCCATAAACAACCCACCCTCATGTCAACATCTTTTTTAAATTTCTGAATGAGGTATCTATATATATAATATACCAAAAAATTAATACAAAATAAATGGATCATATTGGAAAATAAATAATATTATGCATGAAATAAGAATTTAAAAACCTAAAAAGATACATAAGAATCAAATAAAGGGTGATAAGTTTATATAATCTGAAATAAAATTTGATAAGGAAAAAAATTACTAGCCTCCAAAATAGTGCATCAAAATAACTCCCTTATACCCCCCAAAAAAACTCCATAAACAAACCAAAAATTGGAAATATACTCATATTTCATAGCCCCACTATAATGGATATGATATAACACTCATCAAATAGTGATGTTTTTCATTTACATGTATCACACTATACACAATACACTCAACCACCAAGGTGGGAATGTATGGGTGAATATAAACATAGTGCGATATCCCCAAGATTTCCCATATACCCTATGAATGTGAAAGTTAAACAAGAATTAAATAGTTTTTGTAAAACATTTTCTAATCGCAAGGAAATTTATCAACCCACGTAAATAATTATTTCTTCCAACCATAAACAAGCTTTAAAATACAACATATACAAACACATAGAGGAATATATCCTTCAAAAATCTAATCACCCACATGGGATCCCTTATATCATGAGTAAAAACTAATGGGTACCTTATACTCAAGAATATATTGACTATCCTAACCCAATTCTCTTACCAATAATGATCTCGTATTGATGCAGGCATTTCCATCATCTTTATTACACTTGTTGAGTCATCTATAATAGAGTGAGAATTACCAATCTAATTTCTAACCCTATCCCAAAACCAATCAATAATATCAAAAAATAATATCAACATCAATGTAATAAAAACAAAATAACCCAATAATAATGTCCCTACCAAATCCCACATTGAAATTTATACAATTTCCCAAAAATCACAAACACACATCAAAATACACTAATTTTATTTTCACTAAAATACACCCATGCCAATAAAATATACAAAAAATAGTTATAATCATATTTAACAAACTTTAAAACCATAAAAAATTAAATTAAAATCTGACATTCAATACCAATAGATTATTTGGAACACTAAATCATATAGGAGAAACCACCTACCTCAACCTGGTGACATAATGAATCATGACACAAAAATCAATATCCACGTTATCCTTAACCCCCTAAAGAATATAAAACTAAAATATGTAATTTATCTAAAACCAAAACCTATAATTTCACCAAAAACCACTCTAATTAGTGTTTCACTATGGGAGAAATAAAAAATAAAGTAAGAGGGTAGATATTCATATTGACTTACGTTTAATATGACATCAAATATACAAATATACAGGGAAAAAGGATATCCAAAGGATAGAATCTCCCTAAATCATCCAAAATTAACCCTAATACAAGATTATCATGTGTGTGATAGAGAGGAAGAGAATATAAAAAAATAACCAAAATCTAAATAAAATATATGTTTTAGAGTCCCTTTTAAATGAATGCATGACTTGAAAGCATGGTCCTTTTTAGAAACAGGAATATTTTCTTGCAAGAACTATTCATATTCATTGTTTGGATCAATCATGAATCAAACCATTAATTTATCCCTACCTCCCAAAAATACCATTCATAGTCCATTAGGAATTGTGTAGGGTCCCTAATCCATGCATATACCCATACATAACTCAAATACCCTCCAAAGCACCCAAACATTTCCCAAAAACCAACCAAAATTACTCACGCACACACACACACACACATATATATATATAATACTAAGTTTACATACCTCAAATGGATCACTAAAATACCCTTATAATTTAATTTCTAACCCCTAGGAAGTTATAGTGAACCAATATTTGAGAAAAATTGGGCCACTATTGACATATCAATGATTCCCACTCTCACGTCTCCTTATGTATGATTCCTTATTTCCATATAACATGAACCAATGGAATAATATTAAATTCAATTACATTATCTTACTAGTCTAAAATAAAAATAAAATCTGACATAAAACTCACTTCAGGATCTAGCTCAACTTGATCCTAATTGATAATATCTAAATGGTCCATTATATACTTTATTAACTATAAAATGTGAAAAACGCTATGAATGAAACTTGAATGGGGAGTTAATTACAATAAATATTAAACATACTCAATACACTCAACAACCTTGAACGGTCCCACATACCTGGTCAATAAATTTCATTAATTTCCCAAACGCCAATGTCCCAAACATAGTGAGACCTAGAGGAATACATGGTCATCTTTGAAAAAATACAAAGCCAATAAATGAAGATTGAAATAATAATTTTTCCTAACATACATATTTTTTATCCTCTTATTAATAAATTTAATATTTTTATTCATCTCCTATACTATACTCAGGACAACCAAGGAAGCTTCACCTACTTATGACAATCAAAACAAAGAACAACATAGCCTCTTGTAGAGTGATTCGAAGGGATACATACTAATAGTGATTTGATGACTATTAATATATGAGAACTAATACATTGGTATATGGTCCTCAAATTATTCAATAAATTCCATCACACAAGATATGAGTGTGTCCTCTAATATTTATATATCCTATTTAGACAAGTATTCATATGAGCATGGTAATAAGTTCTAAATGTAAATTAAATTGTCACCATTTCTTGTAAATATTTCCAAAATATAAATGTGAACCTGAAATATTTATCTAAAATGGATGATGTAAACATGTTGTGAAGGTTAACTTATTCCCTCATAAATATATCTATCAATTTCTCCACCAAATTCATCTCTTTAATTGGAATGAAATGAGTTGATTTAGTTAGTGTATCCATAACTACCCAAATTATTTCATTATTCCTTAAGGTGTCCAGTATATTCACAGGGAAATATATATAAATATTACCCCACTTCCCAAATATATTAGATAGTGGTTGTAAAATTCTTTTCATGTGCTTATGTTTGGCCTTAACCTATTGACGGGTCTAGTATCTCCCAACATAACTAGAAAACTCATTATTCATGTCCATCCACCAAAATTTTCATGTTTTTCTTATAATTTTTTCATAACATTGATGAAACACCCAATTATAATGGTTTAATGCATTCAATTCATTCTATCACATTGAGGAAGGAATATATAAACGTTTTTTTTAAAATACAATATTAAATCCAAAACATCTAACCATCTTTGTAAGGTATCCCCATTATTTAAAAAGTCATTCCTAGTTGTGAATTTATAATCCAACAACTAATATTATATAGTATAATCCACCAATATTGTTGTAACAAAATTTCTCAAAAACACCATTGATCACCATAAAAATAAACATCCAATAACATAGACACAAATATGCTCATGAGTTTCCACTCATCCGTGGATTACCAAACTACATCTCCATGTGATTTAAGGATTAAAATATATAATAAATTATTTTATTTTCCTTTATAATATCTTGAGATAAAAATTATATAAATACTCTATCCTTCAAAGTTACCTTAAATTGAGATCACATTGTGAGGAGAAATACTTCAGACACTTTTTTCTCTATATAGTTTAAATCTTTCCCCAAATGGATGTAAAGACATGTTTTCAACATATACACCACCATTATAAGTCCAAGGTTGTGTGTTGGGTAATTCCTTTAATTAACCCTCAACTGATACTGGTAATATACAATTATGTGGTCACCTTGTAGTGGGATACATACAAGTCGAGTTTATAAGGAATCATAATACATGGAATACTCATCACTTGGTTCAGGAAATATGAAAATAGGTGTTGATGTCAATTTTCATAAACTCCTTGAACGAAATATGACATTCTAGAGTCCAAAAATGGTATATACTTATTTATTTAAGCCATAATAGATAATTATAAGTTCCAAATTACCATAAAAATCATTGATTATTGTCATCCTATCCTATAAAACTTTTTACCTAAAATATTTTCTTCGGTGCTTTCCATGATACTACTACTTTTATCTTTCTAAGGTCCACTAGTATTCCTTTTTCTGAAATCACATACCTAAGAAATTAAATATCTTGAATCCAAAACATATGATTAAATAATTTTTCATATTTTTGATGCTACCTCAGTGTACTCAACACAATATCCAAATATCACTCAGAGACAGTCATCAATCATTAATATACTAACATATCATGAATAAATACCATGAAAAATCGGTTATGATATTAATTTAATTTTTGATTAATTAATGATAAAAAAATATATGGATTGTTAGTAAAAAAATGGAATAACAAGAAACTCATAATGTCTATACCTAATTTGAAGAAAAATATTTTTGGGATATTCTCTTTCTTTACTATGAGTTTAGGGTATCCCAACAAAAATTTGATCTTGGAAAACTATCTGATTCCCTTTGATCAATTTAAAAAATAGTAAATTATAGGAAAAGGATATTTTTTATTAATATTAACTTCATTTATATTCATATAATCAATACATAAACACATTATTTTCAACTTATTTTTTATCGAAGAGAAATAGTTCAATGAAAATAGTGTTTCCCGGTCTAATAAAGACTTTGTTTTCAAAATCCTACAACTGGACATTCTACTCTCACAATTAAGATACAATCATCTTATATTAAGGTAGAAATATTATAATTTTCCATGGAAAAAATAAATGTAAAAATTTAACACATGCTAGAGAGTTAATCTAGAGAAATCATCTGAAAACACATCACAATAGAAGTTGACCAACACTGGAAATCCAACCTTCCCCAAAGCTTCCATTATCCCACACCATTATTTCTTACTAGCATAATATAATCTTAACACCCATCATCATATGACTTGTTATACCAAAATTAATATCCCATTACACCTTGAGTGTATATATATTACCCTCTGAAGTAGATAACACCACCTTCTAACTATAAAAGTCAATTTTCACATCATACAAAATCAGTTACTCCATGTTTATAATGATATCATGTGTGTGCATTTCGAGGATGGTGAAGTCCCATAAATATTCCACACCATTTAATGTAATAAATAATGATAAACATTTCAATCATTAACCTTAATAATATATTATATTTGTTTGGATATGTCTAAAATTTAAAATCATTTCTACTAAAAAACCAAACTGGTCTACTGCTAATTTTTTAATAAATGAACGAGTATCACTTGTATCAAATACATGAAAATAATAGAAGAATTAAAAAAAAGGTATATATAATGATAAAAATATCTATATTTTCCTATATTGTATCTTTTAAAAATAAAAATAGGTAACCTTAATCCTTCTCAGACTGGGATCACCCTCCCCCACTAAATGGGGCATGCTCTGATCTTTGAGTAGTCATAGAAGCACTTTGCAAAAAGCATGACTACTGGAATAAATCAACATGTAGAGGATTTTCCCACCTAGGATTTAGAAACACAAGTCTAATTATAGACATATTTTATGGATGATATTATTCCATTTATTCAATAATTCTCTAGGTTTCCCAACTTACCACACTGATAACATGCTCAAGGCTTTTTTACACAATTCATTTTTAAGTGTCTAAATGAAACACACTAAAAACATCCAACCTATATATCATTATAACTAGTATAAGATCATATTTATATATCCAAAAAATAAAATTATTTATTTATATGATAATAATTGTATTTTCTACTTTTCATTCCACTATAAAAACTGTAACACCCAAAACAATTAAAAAATAAAACGATGCTTGATAGCGTATATGACACACAACAATGAGCCTAAAAAAACCAAGATTATTTAAATATGACCATTGTAACATAGTAATTAAATTGAATGGTATGTATAGTATTAAAAAATTTATGAAATATATATCTATATGTCCTAATAAATATAAATGTATTAATACTTAGGAAATAAGTACTCAAATTTTAATAGACATTTTATTCTTAAAAAAAGTTTTCTTCAAAAACAATTTGTGAGAAAATATTATAATTATTTTTTAGAAATTTTAGAAAATGAATTTTATAAAGTGAAATTAATTTTTTAAATCATAATATAAAAATTAATATAGGATGAATTTTACATATTTTTCTGAAATGGTTGATTTTTTTAATGGATAGTGTAAATTACTGATTATTAAAACATTGTCATTTATGTTTGTTAGATAACGTAATTTAAATGTTAAAAAATATTTTTAATTTGGTATTAAATTAACTTATGAACCGTTTTATTTATAATAATAAAATTATTTATTTTTAGTCATCAATTTTTAGGATTTTGGTATGAGTTTATTTTTATGCTTAAAAAACGATTTTTTGTAATTTTTTTAAGTGCTTAAAGTTCATCCATTTTAATTAATTAAAATAACCCATGTTAAGGAAATATTTAAGTGAAAATAATATATTATACACATTTATATGAATTATAATTCATATAATTATTATTTCTAGTCAAATATTTAGTAAATGATCATATATTTCTTGAAAAATACATTTCTTGAAAACCCGTTTTTCAACACTATTTGCGGGTTTAATTTTTAGTTGAATTATACAAATAATATGATTTTAATTTTATAAAATTTATTAAATGTTTAAAATTATTATAATTAAAATTAGTTAATAAGTTCAACTAAATTTTTGGACATAATGAATAGTAAAAACAGTAAAAAAACAAGTTTCTGCGGTAAAAAACTAAAATTGTAAAAGTGAGTAACCATAGAGGTTAATGGAATAAAATTCTAAAATAATGTTTCATTTTTAATTTTTGAGGTTTATATAGACTATATCACCCATATATTACCTTAATTAACAATTTTGGAGGCACTTGGGAAGAGAGTGTCCTCCCATTATTGAATAGTATTGGGTATTTACAAAAATGTCACTACCCCTCAATTATAAAAGGGCACCCATTCACTCACTTATTAAAACCTATAAATCCATTTTTATGAACCAAAACCTATGAAATTATCTCCCAAACATCCTTATCCAAATTCTAGAGCTTCTTTTTTCAAAAAATACTAAACCTAATGTCCTTAATAGAAGATAGAAATGAATTATTTCTATGAAAAGGTAATCATCCTCACTAAGATCCTTCTTTTCACTTCTTATTTTCCACATTAAATTACTTCTTAAAAGTTAAAATATAATAAAAATAGTATATAAAGTATAATTATATTTTATTATATTTATAACATAATATTTATCCATCTTCTTCTCTATCAAATGTGAAATAAATCCATTGCTTGTGTGTACGGAAGACTATTGCTTCACGAACAGATATAATTTTATTTACATCACCAACTCACATGGATAGTCATAATGATGAGAATAATTAATATATATGATACATATGAATGGTTTCGATTCTGTAAATTTAATATATCATTCAATTACTTACCATAACATTCATTAAGGAAATAATAATGTCGTCTATGCATACATATGACCTACTATCTCTACGAAGCGATGTAATTCACTCTCCATGTTCAAATTAAAATAATAATTACAAAAATTTATCTAATTAATAAATATTATATTTATAACTTTAATATATTTTTTTATTATGTAACTATATCATTTGAACAATAATCATAACTCTTGTGATAAAACAAACACGAGAAAACAAAGCAGTTAACACCCGAAACCATGATAATAATGAAATATAATTAACAAACAGGTGATAAGATATATCAATAAGTTCTCACATTATATTATAAATTTTATTATGGTTATTTAATAAATTAGTAACATGTTTAAATACGTTATACATTAGGTAACTCATGTTCAAATAAAGGGAAACATGAGGTAACTGCTTTCGTCTCCAAACATCCTTATTTGAGACAAATGTTGTTTTATGATTTCATTTAAATAATGTATATGAAAAAAAATTAATATTTAACATAATTAATTATTCTTATTCATGGTATTTTATCTTAAAATTCATATTCTCTCTCTTTAAAGGGGTTTTTATTAAGACATTTCTTAGACATTATGGGATTTCATCACAATTTCATTTCATTGAGGTATATTTTAATATTATACACCAATTTATTTTATGAGGTGTATCTACTTACACTTTGATATGTTGTATCATGAATCGCTTTATATTAATGGTATTTATTGTCTCAATTTAATTTATTTCCTTCATGTGGGTTATGATTTTAATGTTACCAAAGCGTTAAAAGGTTTATGCTTCATTCTCATTTTTATCGAGATCGTTTGAAGTGTCATTGAAGTAAATTATTTGAAAATTTTCTAATAAACCTCTTAATTTTTATTCCCATATATATATTCATGAAAGTTTCATATAATAAAACAATTTTCCATTCTTTGGTAATTAAAATGTTTGAGAAAATGTTTTTAAGAAAATCAAACATTATTTCTCTTTTCGATCGAAAATTATTTGTATTCCATGTAATAACCAAAAATTACATGAATTCTTTTTATTAAATGGGATTATTTCAAGACCAGGATTTGAGATGGTATGAAATTATGAGGCTGATAGTGTCTAGAAAGTATATTTAAACTATTTTTTAGGTTCATTAAATAATCATGCGAGTTTTTTTTATAACATTTAAACCAGTTCCCAGAACAAAAATCCAAGGGAACCGTTGAACTCAAAGAATCAAGATTTGCCTAGAAAGGTAATAACATTGGTAGGTTGGGGCCAATAGTAGAAGTTAGTTTTTTCCCATAAATAAAATAATTAAATAACAATTATTTTATTTTAAAATCCTTATAACACCTAAACGGTTACTTGGATTGGAAATATGAGAGTACAATTAAGCTCGTGAGGGTGTGTTTCCCTCCAGTGAAGCTTAACCTCAACTGGTGTGGGTCAAGGGTGGAAGATAGTTTTTGAGATATCTTTTAAGAGAATTAAAATGGCTTGCATGCATGATTTTGTAAACTTCTAAACAGGTCCCAAAATTAAAAATATAAGGCCACTGTAGCGTTCGGAACGACGACATTACCTAAGAATGAACATAACCTTGACCGACGTGGGTCGAGGTAAAAAGTTAATTTTCAGCCGTTTAAAGAAAAATAAAATAAACATAAAAATTTTATTTTATTCAAAAATTATTTCACTACAATTCAGCGATGAACCGAATGTTTCATTCCATAAATGAAATAGCAAAATGACTCATTAATATAAGAGTAACAGAAACACTGTTTCATAAATGAAACAACATAATGACATGATTACTAATTGTAAAAAAAAATTGCGCCATTTTTCTCTTTTAATGAGATTATGGGGTTGGAGAAAAAGATTTTGATCTGTAATTCTTCTGAAGAATGACAAGATAATTATCTCTAATGAAAAATGTTGGAGAATTAGAAAAATGGTGATGACACCTTGGGGAATGAATCTAGGACAGACAAATGATGAACACCAATGGCTTCGAACAGATCATGAATCCCCACAGACGGATCTCCATTAATGAAGATCCTTCCCTCTGATAGAATCTTCTCCAGGTAGGGGTTACTTTTGAATTGATTTCCCCATTATTCTTTATAAAACAATGAATGTGGATCAACACATGAACTAGTTTATCTACAAATTGTTTGTTCTTATGGGAGGGTGTTTTATCATGGTGATTGCGTTAGGATTATTTATTTGGGGATAGAACCTTAATTCCACCCTTTCCATGTTTCCAAACCTCTAACATGGAGGGTGTGGGCTGACACGGACAAGGCCCAAAACCCACCACCATTGACGTTTTTGTGTGTTCTTGGTGACTGAACCTCTTATTTGACTGTGAGGCATCATTGAGGCCATAGTAATAAATAAGGAACCCTAAGGAGAACAGAGGCATAGACGGTTCAAGGAATGGCCCACTGAACTGGACCTGGTGGTTCACGGAAAATCCCACCAGCCTGCGGCGATGGCCACGGGTGGGTGGTGCCACACCACGACGGTGTTTCGAGGTAGAGGACACGACCATCTGGGGCTGTAGTGATGCAGCAGGGGTAGTTGGCTGGCGAAGGTGGGATGCGGCCACCCAGCAGCGTCGGTGGAGTGGTGCGCTAGTACGCGGTCCAGTGGGTACCATGTGTGGGAGGAAGGGCGGCAGGCTTAGCGGGCCACAGAATGCCACAAACCGGACACCCTCCTGGTATCCAAGTGGGAGGAGGGACCAGGCAAGAGGTGGGTCATGCTACCAGTAGGCCAGACCCACAGTCTAGCGGTCCAGACCCACAGCACAGTGTGATGGACCCACGACCCAATGGGCTAGGTCGGACCTGAGTTGGGTCAGGTTGGTTCAACCAGATTAGACCGAACCCAGACCCAACTGACCCCTTTTCGAAAAAAATGATTATAACTCTCAAAAAATATACCTAATTGGAGAGATTTTTATAGTGTTGGAACCCTTGCGGTGAGAAAATTATTTTTTTATAATCTAAGGATACTTTCGTGGATGTTGAAATACAACAAATGGATTGAAGAGTGGATTCTCCAAGGATCAAGTGCACTACGTGAAGGAATCCTACAGCTGGATAAGATTTGAAGACTATTGATAAGTGGCCCTATGTGGACCAGTTATAAGTGACCCTGTGTAGACTAGCTATGAGGGCCTAAGTGGGAATCATCTCTATGTGACCCAGTAGGCCCACGGTAGGGAGCGACTCTATATGACCCAACAGACCCACGGTACTCATCAGGGGTGAGTACCTCAGCCTGATGGCCTAAGTAGAATGTGGATCTATGTGACCCAGCAATCCCACGGTGGGGAGATGCTTTGTGTGACCCATAAGACCCATGGTACTCATAAAGGATGTGTACCTCATTAGTCTAAGGTGCTTAATGTGTGACTGACAGTTTTACCTTACATATTTTAAATTATACCTGTGTGAGCTAATAGTGCCCTATATATACATTCTTTTGTGCTATTTCCATTTTTTTTTTGAGATCCTTACTGAGTATTTTGATACTCACCCCTGCACAGGCTTCACCCACACATGTTGTGTCTAGTGGAGATGATAGATTATTCAACAGAGACCTAGGTGGTCTGGGACCAGGCGGTGCCCAGTGAGATATCACAGGAAGGACGTACTTCCAGAACTTCTGATACCCACTCTATGCCTATATTTTTGGTGGGGTCTTCTGTATACATATTATAGAGATATTTTATTATTCTCTATTTTTATTTTTTTATTTTGTTATGTTTTTATTATATCCTATTTGACTTACATCTCGTACCTTTTCTCAATGGATGTTTAGTGGCATGCATGTTTTCCTTTCTGGCTACTTGGGACATGGTTGTGTGTGTGTGTGTGCATACAGGTACTCAGGAAAATGACTCCCACTTGTGGGATAATTCCTTTAGTGATATTTACTATCCCCATTCTATTAGGAGGTGGGCTTGGTGTAGTCACAACATGGGCCTTGGGGGATAGTTCATGACAATGTGGTATCGGAGGTGGTCAGTTCTACCTTAATGACCAGGAGTCTATGGTTTTGTTTTGGGGAAACAGTGCAAAATTGTTTTGAGTTCATCTTTCAATCTAGGGACTCAATTGTTGGTTCGGAGGCTAAGGTATCAATACACCAGGACTCTGGACACCTTATTTCCCACTCGATTTCATGGAAACATTAGTTGAAAGAAATAAAATGGTACCTGAATCATATCGGATTTTCAGTATTTTTTCTCTTGTCCTTCTTAATTCAGCTCACAAGTTATAATATATTGACCTTGGTACATCTTGATCTATTTTAGGAGTCCTCCACATAGACAAACAACCAATATTTTGATACGTGACCATCAGGACATCCCACCTAGTGATAAGGTGTCGGTTCAGGGACCAGTGCTAGGGATGGCCCCACCAGGTGGTGCACCCGCGTTACCACCACCCATTGATCTGTAGTTACTGCCAATACTATCAGTAGAGGGAGCACACATGCTCAGTGCCTTGCACAATTCCCAAAGTTCGAGACCTCCTAGGTTCAGGGGTGAGACTAACCCTCGGGTGGCTGAGGATTGGATTGACGCGGTGACACAAGTCTTCCATATTGTGAGGTCACATGTCGAATATATGTTGATCTTATATGTAAGCCTTCCTTAGGGATCATTAGGGATATTGTGGAGCTTGAAGATTAAGAAATATGAAGAGGAAACCCTCACCTAGATAGACTTTTAGTGCCTCTTCAGGGAGAAGTTATTCCTGGATACATTGCACTCTCTGCGCATACTAGAGCTACTATACTTACAATAGGATAGCATGAAAGTAGAAATGTACTCTTTGAGATTCACTGAGAATTATTGATACTATACATAAATGGTGTGATACCCATTCTTCAGGGGTCGATCCTTTTTGCAGGGACTGTTCTGGGAGATCAGGGTGTTCATGGTGTCTCTCAGCATCCCTACTCAGGATGGGGTGTTGGAGCGAGCCCCACTTGTTGAGAGCTTCTTGGAAGAGTGGGCGCCAATAGATGAAGCCACCAACAGACACCAGGAAGTAGATTCATCAGTGGTGGGAAGTATGAAATATACATAGGGACCCAAGTGGGTCATTCCTTTCAAAGGATGGCACCAGAACTTAGGGTTAGTATTGTGGGGCTACCAGAGTAGAGGGATTCAGTAGGGGGTTATGATATGATTCTCTTGTATAGGGAAAGGACAAATGGATTTTGATTTCCTGACTCACCATACAGATGATTATAAGATGGTCAATCGATCGCCGAGGCAAAGGCAGAGGTTCAAGTGAGGAGGTCCAAAGTGTGGTGGACATGGAAGAGGAGCAGGTAGAGTGGTATGTGGTGCACATAAGTTCAATGTAATACCACCATCAACCCTAATTGGTCCGTCATGGGCTCAGGGAGTGGGTGGATAGGGGTAGTCTTAGCTTCAGGAAGTGGATACCAATGACCACAGCACTCCAGAGATGATTAGAGTTATGATCTGTGTCCTCACCACCTTAGCTGCTGTACTTATTGAAATAGGTGACAATCACTCTTTCCTTTCCATAGACTTCATTTGAGGCTCGAATATTCAAGTGAATCCATTGGCTCGATCCTTACGATTAGAGACTCCTACAGGATGGGATTCGATGATCACACACTAGTTCCAATGGGGTTATATTACTCTCAAAGGTGAGAGCTTTAGCTAGGATCTCTTATCAGCAGTGTCAAGGCCTTACAATGTCAATATGGGTATAGACTGGTTATCCACTATTCATTCTTAGATAGATTGTCTTAGGCATAGAGTGCGGTGTTTCTATGAGGATGAGACTAGGTTTTCCTTCATTGGTGAGAAATGATCTCTTTCAGCACAAGATATAATTACTCAGAGGAGGGTGCATCTGATCACTCACCAGTTGGCCAGCCTCACCCTCGGTGCAGTGGATGAGGGATGTCCTCACTTTTTTGTAGCAGTGGATGAGTATGAAGATGTATTTCTTGAGGAGTTTCCCAAAATACCTCCTCACAGGGAGGTATACTTTTGCATCAATATGTACCCTTTGACGGCACAGATATCCACACAAGCATATAGGATGGATCTCGTAGAGCTTCATGAATTGAGTGTACATCTGTAGGACTTGCAAGAGAAGGGAATTAGGAGACCCAACATTTCACTGTGCGTAGCCCCGTTTTTTTCAAAAATTCATATGAGATTTTACGTTTTGTGTGGACTTCTAACACCTGAATTAGGTGACCATGAAGAACAATACCCACTTCTGATAATTGTTGACCTCTTCGATCAACTGATGGGAGAGAGATGGTTCTCAAAGATAGACCTCAGATCAGGCTATCAACAGCTTTGGGTATGGGATGAGGATATACCAAAAACATCCTTTAGATCTTAGTATAGCCACTATGAGTTCATGGTGATTTTGTTCGGTGTGACTAACTCCCTAGCTGTGTTCATGGGACTCATGAATGGGATCTTCCATCCTTACCACCATTGTTGTGTAGTGGTCTTCATTGATGACATCTGGGTGTACTCAGCATCTGAGGAGGAGCATGCTACACACATGAGGATAGTCCTGTATACACTCCGAGAGCACCAACTTTACAGAAATCTCTTGAATTGTGAGTTCTGTATACGGGAGTTACACTTTATAAGACATGTTATATCGTAGGCTTGAGTTCTTGCAGATATAGAAAAGTTAGAGGAAGTGCTTTCTTGGGAGCCACCCAAGAGTGTGACTGAGGTGTGGAGTTTCTTGGGATTATTCGGGTACTACTGAAGGTTTTTGCCTAAATTTTCTAGGTTATCAGCATCCTTATCACCTTGGACATAGATGGGACAACCCTTCATGTGTATGGAGATGTTCCAGCTTAGTTTCCAGGAGATGAGGTAGAGAATGACAAGTTCCACTATCTTGAGACTACTAGTGGAGGGTGTTGGGTATGTAGTTTTCTACAATGCCTCAGGGGACAAGCTGGGTTGGGTCTTGATGCAGGAGTGAGCAGTGAATTCCAATCGTTCATGGAAGTTGAGGTAGCATTAGAAGAACTACACAACCCATGTCCTAGATCAAGAATTAGTTGTATTTTTTTGTGTAGATGTGGCATAACTACTTGATTAGTGAGAGGTTTATATTCTACTCCAACCACAAAATTCTCAGGTACATCTTCTCACATAAGAACCTGAACATGAGGCAGTAGCGATGGTTAGAGTTCCTATAGGACTGTGACTTCAAGATAGTATATACTCTTGGGAAGGGGAACGTGATGGAAGATGCACTCAGTAGGAGGTCTAGTTTGCAACTTTTGAGTGAGGTGACGGAGTAGCTAGCCACAATGAAGATATCCTTCATGGATGATGATGGAGCATCTTACCTTCAGTCAATGAATTTCAATCCCCCACTATTATAGAGGGTTAGGTAGGCATAACTTGTGGATATTGACTGCAAGGCCTGATTTTCTCAGTTATCCTCAGGACAGGCTCTTGATAAATTTTTGATAGGAGGGGATCACGTGATACTTTTCATAGGATCACAGTAGTACCAGTGTTGTTGCAAGAGGATATTTTGAGAGATTTCCCTAACTCTAATTCGGTGGTACATCCAGAAGTGGAAATTATGTACCAAGATCTATGAATTCAGTACTGGTGTCTAGGGACAAAGAAAGTGGTGGCAGAGTTCGTTTCACAGTGCCTCACTTGTCAACAATTAAAGGCTGATCATTAGGTCCCTGAAGGCTTAGGCTAGCCACTTGAGGTATCAAAGTGGAAATGGGATGGTATATTGATGGAATTCGTGACCGGATTACCATGAATGTCCAAGGGCCATGATACTATCTCGGTGATCATTGACTGACTCACCAAGTCATCTCACTTCCTACCCATCTAGGAGTAGGGATAGGTAGAGGGCTTGGGACGCCTCTATGTGCAAGAGATAGTTCGACTCCATGGAGTCCCATCTACCATAGTCTCAGATCGTGATGCACACTTTACATCCCTATTGTGGAAGGTTTTATAGGAGGCTTTCAGGACTCAACTGTACTTGAGCACACCCTTTCACCCACAGAAAAATGGTCAGACTGAGTGGACCATACAGACCATGGAGTAAATTCTTCATTCGTGAGTCTTTGATTTTTGTCATAGTTAGGAGGACCACCTACCACTGGTGGAGATTGCGTACAACAAAAGCTACCACTCCACCATCGGTATGGCACCATTTAAGGAGTTGTACGGATGATAAAGCATGTCACCATTGTGTTGGACAAACCTAGAGAAGTTAGCACACATAGGTCCAAAGATGGTACAGGCTACCACTTAGAGGGTTCTGGTCATCTGAGAGCAGATGAAGGTTTTACATAGCCGACAGAATTTATATTCTGACAGGCGAAGTAGACCCATGGAGTTTGAGGATGGGGACCACATATTCCTACGAGTCTCTACTAAATAAGGGATACAAATATTTGGTTGGGGAGGCAAGATATCACCGAGGTTTATCATACCTTTCCAGATTCAGAGTAGAGTTTGTGGGGTGGTGTACCACCTATCTCTTCCCCCATAGATACACCAGGTGCATGATGATCTTCATGTATTGCAGCTAAAGAGGTACATGCATGACCCATCACTCATCATTGACTGGGGCGAGCTAGACATTGAAAATGGGGAGACCTTTGCGGAGTTCCTGGTGAATATATAGGACCAACGGGAGTGGGTCCTTCATGGGTGGTCGATTCCTCCAATACACATTTTTTTGTAGCATGAGAATCTCTAGGAGAGTACATAGGAGAGGGAGGCTCAGATTTGTGCTCAATACCCCTTTTTGTTTGATTAGACCTTGTTTTGGCTTATGAGGACATAAATACCTAATAGGAGGTTTAATTTTATACTCTGGAATTCCATGATTTTTTTATTAAATGGGATTGTTTCAAGACTAGGCTCTAAGACGATGCATAATTTTGAGGCATGGAGTGGCCAAAAAGTAATTTTGAACTTTTTTTGAGGTTCATTAAATAATCGTGTGAGTGGGTTTTTCTAACTTTTAAACTAGTTCCTGGATCAAAAATATGAGGGAATTGTTGAACTCAGAGCATCATGATTTTCCTATAAAGGGCCTAACATTGTCCGGTAGATGCCAATAGTAGAAGTTAGTTTTTGGGCGAAAATAAAATAATTAAGTAACAATTATTTTATTTTAAAATCGTTATAACTCCTAAACGGTAACTCTGATTGAAAATATGAGAGTATTGTTGAGCTCGTGAGGGCATGTTTCCCTTAGGCAGAGCTTAACCTCGACTGGAACGGGTCCAAGGTGAACGATATTTTTGAGCTTTACTTTAAGCAAATTAAAATGGTGTGCAAGCGCAATTTTTGTAACTTCTAAATGGGTTCCTAAATTGAAAATCTGGGAGCACTGTTTATTCTATAACAACAACATTAACTAATAATGGACCTAACCATAACCGGTGTGGGTTGAGGGAAAAATTTAATTTTCATCCATTTTAAGAAAAAAAATAAAATTATTTTATTCAGAAATTGTTTCACTGCAACACAGTGATGAGCTGGCTGTTTCATTCCATAAATGAAACAATGCAACGACTCTTTAATAGAAGCATAACAGAAACACTTTTTTATAAATGAAATAGTGTAATGATGTGAAAACTATTTGTAACAAAAATGTTTCCACAGATTTCTCTTTTAATGAGATGACTGGGTTAGAGAGACAGATTTAGATCTATAATTCTTCTGAGGAACGATGAGATAATTCTCTCTAATGATGAACACCAATGAATTGGAAAGAGGAAACACCACTATGGAAAATGGATCTAGGACCGATAAACAATGAATGATAATGGATTCAAATGGATTGTGAATCTGCATAGATGGATTTCCATCAGTGACGATCCTTCCCTCTGATTGAAGCTTCTCCAAACAAAGAACATAGTTCCACCCAAGAACAGGTTGATACATGGACCAATTTTTCTTATGGGAGGATGATTTATCTTTAGAATTTCATTAGGATTATTTATTTGTGGATAAAACCTCAATTCCCCCTACCCATGTTTCAAAACCACTAACGCGGAGGTTAAGGGACGACACGAACAAGTCTTGGGCCCCTCTAGTGTGGGGGTTATTGTGTTTTCTTCATGATCTACCCTTTGATTTGATGACAAGGTGAAATCAAGGCCATTGGAGGTAATATGGCACCCCAAGGAGGCCAGAGGAGCAAACAGTTTGAGGAATGGACCACCAGAGTGGACTCGGTGGTCCGCAGAAAACCTCATCGGGGTACCGGCACTAGCGGTGGCAGCCGTGTGTGGGTGGTGGTGGGCCTCAATGACATGAAAAGGTGGATGTCACGGCTGGATACGACGACAATAGTGTAGAAGGTGCCGCTGGAAGTGGACCGGTAGCTGGTAGAGGTGGGATGCGGCCACCCAGCCATGTATGTGGAGTGGCCAGTGACTCACGAGCATGCGGTCCAGTGGGGACCACGTGCTGGAGGAAGTGAAGCCAGCTTAGTAGGTTGTGGCCCCCAACAAGGCAGATGACCTTCTAGCATCTGTTCTAGAGTAGGAACTAGCCCGTACAATCGGGACGGACAGGAGGTGGGCCGGATCCACAACACAGAGGGTCAGACCCATAGCCCAGAAGGACAGACTTATGGCCTAGTGGTTTGAATCTGGGGCCTAATGTGCTAGGCCAGATCTGGACCAGGTCGGACCCAGGTCAGGTCGGCGAACCTGGGTTGCGTCGGACCGAACACATACCCAATCAAACCTTTTTTATAAAAACAAAAATAATTTTTAAACTGTCTGCCCAATTGGTGAGATGTTTATGGAATTGAAGCCCTCATGATGAGATGTTACTTTTGGAATACTCTAAGTAGACTTTTATAGAATTAGATATATTAATAATGTGTTTAATAGTAGATTATCCCGAGATCAAGCCCACTACATGAAGGAATCCTACTACTGGATGAGACCCCAAGAATAATGATAAGTTTCCCAGTGTGGACCAATTAAAAGAATCCCTATGTGGACTAGTTATAAAGACCTATGTGGGAAGCAGCTTTGTGTGACCAGGAATTCCCATGTTGAGGAACAGCTCTGTGTGACCCAACAGACCCACGGTACTCATTAGCAATGAATACCTCAGCATGATAGCCTAAGTTAGAAGTGACTCTATGTGACCTGGTAAGCCCACAGTGGGGAGAAACTCTATGCGAACAAATAGACCCATGGTACTCATCAAGGATGAGTACCACAGTAGTCCATGGTGGTCAGTGTGTGACTGAAAATTTTGCCTTATATACTTTAGATTAGACCTGTGCGAGCTGATAGTACCCTGTGTGTACTTTCCTTTGTGTTCTTTCCCTTTAATTTCTAGATCCCTACTGAGTATTTTGTTACTCAACCATGAACAGGATTCACTGGCATGTGTTGTGTCTCGTATAGATTACAGGTACTTCGACAGAGACCTAGGTGGTCTAGGACCAGCCAGTGCCCAGTGAGATACAACAGGAATGATGTACTTCCATAGCTTCTGACAGCCACCCTGTACCTATCCTTTATGTGGGGTCTTCTGCAGATGTCTTACATAGATCTTTTGTATGTATCTTTTTTTAGTTTTTTTTATCTTGTGATTGTATTCTGGCCCATTTGAAATATAGCTTATACCTTTACTCAGTAGTTTTTAGTGGATTGCATGTTTTTATTTCCATCTACCTAGTACATGGTTGTGTATGTGTGTGTGTGTACAGGTACTCGGGAAAATGCCTCCCACTCATGGGATAATGCCTTCGGTGCTAGTCACTACCCCCAGGCCTTTGGGAGGCAGGCATGGGTTAGTCATAGCATGGGCCCCAGGGGGATGGTTCATGACATTCTATACCTATATTTTCCTTATAATGTTTAAAATAATATTTTAAATATTCTCCAATGATTCATGTTTTAATTTTTACCAAATTTTTTAAAAGTAATCATTCCATTGTTTTCTGAACAAGTTACCTTTTCATTATTTTACAAAAAATGTGGATGGAATATTTTCTTTAAACTTATACAGCATAAATAGAATTTCCCACCATCATGACCAGTCAATAATTTGAAGATTTCGTTAAAAATTTCCATGTTTCTCTGATTGGAAATGTTTTCTATAATACTTTTTATATTTTTAGATTTCAAATAATTTATTTCAAATTTAAAAGGGTATTTTCATCAATAAATATACCTCATGATCTCCTAAAGACATTTTCATCAATGATGAAAACCTTTCATATTTTGATTTGATTATAAATTATGTATATATGTATCTTACATATCTTATGTTCATTTATAAAATTACTTATTTATGAAATTTCCTTTGATTATGATACGAGGAAATATAATGAAATATATTTATTTCAATGGGAAATTCGTATGTTTATGCATTATGATTGATTTAATTTTGTGGCACACATAATCATGAACTTTTTATGATGGGTGAACCCAGAAATTGATCCAATGCATTGTGTAAATATTTAGTTTCATGAGATATGATCTATGAGATTAATGAGTAAACATAATACATTATGAGACTTTTTCCACCATGTGATATTGTCTAGGAAGTTATCATTTACTCTAGTTTATGTCATGTTATATGTTGTTGGCATATTTCCTATGTTACCATGATCATCTGATACCATATTATTTATTTTTTGTTCCATGTGATTACTCATGAGCCTTAGTTTTTATGATATCATGTTATACCTTTGACTCACACATTATATTTCCCTATCATGTTTATTACCTTACTAGGATTTTAGCTCACTACTTTATTTTATGCATTACCCTAGGTTATCTTATAATGTTTTAGTATCTTAAATGGATTTAGGATATCACTAAAGCGAATAAAAATAAAAAAATTATGTTTTAGTTTATTTTGAGGATTTAAGTACTTAGTCTTCCAAAGACATCAGGCCTCATGATCATTGAGTGTCCATTAGTGGATTTTTATGTTAAAAATAATGTAATAATATGTATAAAAGGCTTGGGTCACTATAGTCCCTATCAAAGAAAGGTATATTTATTTTTTTGGGATTAGTACAAAAACATTTTAGTGATAACCCTAGGGATAATTTTTTGGATAAGAATATGTACATTAAAAAATATCTTGGTATTTTTTTGAAGTGTATAAAAAGTGGGTTCTAAGGAATTACACACATGTTGGGATACTAAAAGTGGATGTGTATCTATAATAGTTAAGCCTGGGGGTAATAACCCCAAAAATGGAACATTGGTATTGATTCAATCATCACCCATTTCATGAAAAAGGACCTTGATGTGAACTTGGTTTGACACTCCTGAGGCATATGCTTTATAAATTTACAAACTCTTTAAAAACCACTATGAAGGACATTAAAAAATTGTTTGGTTAAAAAATAATAATAACAAACATTACCACAGATAACCTAGATTGAAATATAGAGATTAATAAGATAGAATACACTAATCATTTATAATTTATTCCATCTAGATTTATAAGTTTCCCTTTTGTATATTAATTCATTCTCATCATGTTTCTTTTATTATTTTTAGTTAATGGTAGGAAATGGTGGAAATCATGCCAAAAAACAATGTGATGGGAAATGTAATGATTTACCTAACAATATTCCTAGCCTAATGGGAATAAAATTTAGACATATTGTGATCATTCCAAATGAGCTATCTTGAATTCTGATTAACAACTGGAACATCGTTGAATTTACAAACACATTAGAGAATAGAATGATAGTGTCTCATGGAAGTTTAAGGCTAAAACATGGTAAATAAAAGAATATTAAATTTCCTACATGTAAAAAATACTGGAAGAGGAACTGGGTAATATGTATTAAATGAACTATAAGATTCTTTATGTGGGGAAAATGGGGGTACAAAGAAAGTAATTGTTTAAGAAAAATAAAGAGTCTGGTTAATAAGACACAAGTAAATAATGTTCATCCTAAGGCACTACTAATAGTTTAATGTTATTTTTGTGGGGAACATGTTCATTATTTGAGTAATTGTGAAGCCCCTAAAAATTAAAGTAATAACCTTGTGTTCGATAGCGTGTATGACAGGTGATAGCAAGCATGTAAGGTAATATGATATCTGTATACTTTATAATATATTTAATATTTAAAATATATTCTATATATTTAAACACATGAAAAATTGAGTTAGCATGAAATTCATGTGAAAATGGGTTATATTACATCATACACAACAATTACCTTACTATATAGCTTGCATTACATTCCAAAGAGACCTTCTTCTATGGAATGCACTATACGCAATACCAAGTTTTACAGAGAAACATTCGATATTTAAAACATTATTATTTAATATAATAAGGTATAAACTATCATTTATGAATATTATTAACAAAATTATGAAAATATATGGTTTAGACAACTAAACCATTGGTTAAAAATAAATTATAAATGGATATAATAACCAATTGAATATTAAAATCATATTTTTATAGAAAACTATTTTTTCTCACAAAGTTATTTTACCACAATAGATTTAATTAACTACAAATAGTGAGTGATATTAATTTAATAAATATGTTACATATTGAATTAGTTATTTTTAATATTCATCAAATATATTTGGTAAGCATAAGATAGGATCAAACCCAATATTTCACATAAAAACCTATATTCAGGCATTTTTAACCGCCTTATAATGGTAACCCTATTTTAAATACTAATTTTGAAGCTTTTTGAATTTAATTTGTTAAAATAAATATCATTTTTTAATTCATAATTCCAAAATTATCTTAGGATTATTTTTTTATTTTTCCAAGAGACTTAATTTATTAGTTAATAGTTAAAAATTCTGTGTTTTAGTTAAAAACATCCATTTCATTTATATAATTATTAATGTTAAATTATGTTATAAATTCTTTTTTAAAGTCATATTGGATAAATTATACATATATTAATACAATTTAATTCATTAGACCCAATTTACCTTTTTAAATTGAATATAAAAACATAATAATCTTTTGAACATATTTTAACTAAAACCAGTTAATCTGTCTCTCTGTGAGATTAGCATTGATCTTAATTTTTCCGCTTCTGTGATTTGAATTTTGAAAATCCAAAATACAAAATTGTAATCAAGATAACAATTTCTTACAATAATATCAACTTAACTTTTGATAAAAATTATTAATGAAAGTGATTAAAATTAATTATAGTGATTAAGGTGTAATTATGCTTAAAATAGACTAAAACCTTAAGCTTAAGAGCCCAAATGACCTCGAAAATTGTCCAAAACCAGTTTTATGTCCATATTTATTACATTGACTATACATTAATGAGTTTTGGTGTTTTTTTATTACTTTTGATAGGTAATAACATGGGTACACCTAAATTCATTCTATGAATACCATGTTAGACCTTTCCCTTCCCTATAAAAGGAAACCACCCTTACCCATTCATCACATCTCTAAAACCACTTATGATCAGACAATATCTTCCCAAATGGTCCCCCAAAATCCCTACCCCAGACCTATAATACTCCCTTTGGTCATAATACCTTCCATGTATGCCTTTTTCTTAAACCAAAATAAGTTACCTGATTAAAAGGTAATGTATTTTCTCAATCTCTTTAGTTTTATTTCCATTCTCCAACCACTAAAATATCCTTATTTTGTTATTGTGTAATAAAACCATTATAATAAATATAATGTGATTTTTTTTTATGTTGGGATTTAGACCTACACTTACACACACCAGTATATAATGGGTAACAAACATAATGTTTCTGTGTACAGCAAACTACTGCCTCATGAAATGATGATTGTTCAATTTTTTCCTACGACTCTCATAATGGCCCTTATGATGAAAAATATATTTATATATATTATATATGATATTTATTGTGTACTAATACTTATTTGATACTTTTATGACACATACCTTTACTAATTTCCATTTTACATTAATATAATAACATCATTTGAGGAAGTGCAGACTACCCCCCCCCCCCCACCAAAGTGTTGTGATTCGTTCACACTAAACATGGAACGTATAAAAGACGGTTTTAATAAAACATATGAGAAATAAAAAACATATTTATGATATTAATTACATAATTATATTTCTCTAAATATAATATATATATATATCATTTTCTTTATTACCCTTTCACACACTTAAAAAGTGACAATGTTATTCATGGACGTGTGGACTACCACCTCCTCGACATAATGTAATTAATTTTACACCAAAGAATTATTTATAAAATTATGTATGATTAAATAATATGGTATTTATTATATAATTATAATTTTGTAATTAAATGGTTTTACTTACCTTTATTCCAAAAGGATAACTTAAAAATGAGAATATTACTCATGCCTATGTACAACCTGCCATCTCCATGATTGTAACATATTCTCATTTTCATAACCATATTTTATTTTTGATTTTAAAAGTACAATTGATGTACAAATATCATAATTATATCATGTTTATTATTCTGGAGATGTTATATAATGATCCTTTGGACCATAGTTGACCAACAGTAGTTGTTTTGACACATAAACTCAATTTGGTCAAAAACGCACGATGTAACCTTAATTGTTTGAGTAGTTTTACATAACATGGTAATAAGTGAAAAAAAAGTAATCATAAACCTAAATAAGGTTCTAAAGAAATTATAAAATTAACAGAAGTTTATTATACAATAATTTAAAGGACATTCACCCGAAAGTAAACACAAGGTAAGGGATTTTAATCTCAATTTACATTCCATTAAGTCTTAATTGTCATTATGCACCTAGTTTCTTTCACATGGAGTATATACTTCCCTTTACATGATATATCAAGAATCTATTTACTCAAATGATACTTTAAGCATTCATATAATTTTATTCCTTCATGAGTATTATGTTTTAAAATATTTCAAAGTGGAATGGGACACTTTGGAATGATTAAAGATTATTTTACTCAAGACTAATACTAATTATATTCTAATGTAATTTCTATTCGATGAGATTATATATCCAATGTTTAATAATATATTTCATTCTTATCTAGTAATTCATGACCATTTCCATGTATTAGTACCATTTTTTCACTCTTTTTTACTCAAATTGTTTTAGAAAATGTTTTCAAGAAAACCCAACATTAATTACCTCTTTAGTCAAAGAACTTGTTTTCTTATAAAAAACATGTTTTATTAAAAGTATTATTAAAAATGATTTTAAATTGATTTGGTAAATAAAATTTTACACACTTTTTCTTTTACCAGTGTTTCAAATGAATATTCTTGTTTCCTTCCAAATGATGCATTTTCAAACCTTTTTTCATACAAAAGGAATATTCTTTTTACCTCATACGACATGTATGGATTAATCCACTATCATTTAGTTTAATTTCCCTTTTCAAAAGGATTATTTTAAAAAAAATAAAAAGGTTTTTCAAAATAAAAACATATTTTCCTCAAAAATGTTTTTAAAAGAAATTTTTTTATTTCATCAACGACAAAAACCCTCTATTTTTACTTCCCTTTGGATTTATTTTATTGATATTATTCTTAATATTGCTCTGGGTGGTTTATGATTTAATTGGCCATGGATATTATTCACATTCAATTCCTTGATTTATTTATTATTCCCCTTGAAATATCCAATCTCTTATTATCATTGAACAATGAATTTCCTTAAAATTATCCATTTCATTTATCATGGATATTATTATTGCTTAAATTATATACCATTTTACATACGATGTCTACTTTGATAGTTATTTGAATATCTTGGTTAATATTGATAAATTTGTATCTCTTAATCCATGTGTATATTTGATAAGGAACATTGTTAAATCTATTATCTGGTAGATTGGTAATGTTTTAGACTGATAGGACATGAGTGGGGCCCGATTATAGATAACCCCTCGATGCATCGGTAGTCTCATGGGATGAGTTGTTTGGCAAGACACCATAGATGGATTTTTACACTACATTTTGTAAAACATCTTGTGAAAGAAATTTATTGTAAAGGTACCATGTACCTAAGAAACATGTGATCCAATAATTGATCATTTCCTTCATTTATATTCTGATATTATTCATCCATGATATTTTAGGTTGACATATCTATAGATGTGTTTCATTTTCAGGATTCAATTATTATTGATTAATTAGATAATGTGTAGACATATCTATGGATACATTTCTTTTTCAGTTTATTGAATAAATGGAATGTGTTTCTATTTCCAAAATTTCCATATTAATATTTCATTTTCTAGTTAATTTAATGGAATGTATTTCTAGTTAATTTACCTTTCCATATTGACTATTGTCATTGATTCATTATTACTTCCTCTATATGTTTCCTTTACTGAGCATTTGAGCTCACCCTTATTTTGTTTCTTTACCCATGAATCCAAGAATCATACTATGAAATATATGTATGGATTTACCATATGGGTTATAGTTACCCTCAGAGTCACTTATTTATAAATAGGAAAAAAATTAGGTTGTAATAAATGTATTCATTTGATATATAATAATCATTTATGTATCTGGTTTGCCAAGCCTAATAAATTGATCAGTCCTTTGGGGATTGATTCTTAGTAGTCATTCCAATGTATTTAGTAGCAGACACTGTCTCTGGTAAATCTAGGTATATGTCTCTATTGTTGGTATTAAATGAGATTTAGTAGCCACCTTGGGATCTAGATTTAGTAAAACATAGATTAGAGAACATAATCCAAAGGTATAATTTGAATAACTATAGATGAAAACCCTATAATTTTTGTAATGTATAGATTATTTGGGTCTTCCTGGTAATAAATCATTATCTAGATACTACAAGTGGACATGGTTCTCGAACAGATGTACTTAGGAGTAACAACTCTGACAAAGTGTTCTGGGCTTGACTTGGGGTAAATTGGTACACGACAACTCACCTTTATACGCACCTGGTTTGACACTCCCATGGGATATTCATAGGATAATCCACTTTTATTTACAAACCATTATGAAATATTTGGATATATATGAAGTAACCTAGGTTAAACCTAAGGATTTTTAAATTGATGATAAGGTGTCATGATTTAGAAATCTGTATAATGATATTATAGATAAACTATATACCAAGGAAGGAACTTTTTTTAAATAAAATTGATGAGGTATTTATGTATTGAAGTTGTATTGAAAACCTTAGTTTAAATTCTATTTATAGATTAACAAAATTTCAAGGATGTCCATCATATTTATATTTAGAAGTTATATTAATATGGTTTTAGAAAAGGACAAACTATAATCTGGGTGACAACCAATCAAATCCAGCAAGGCCATGGGACTTGAACCCATGACCAAAGGACAATAAGGTTTTCACACCAACCACTAACCTACAAAATTTCCTTGTTAATTTTCATTTTTATTAGTTAAAAATTTTAATGAATAAATTTTAATGATTAACCAGTAGTATCACTTTTGAGTTTTAGTGATTAATCTAATATCCAGATTGATTTGGAAGATACTTAAGGACAAATAGTTAGACTTGTCACTCTTAAAATCATTTAAAACATTTATTTAGTGATTCGGGCATAAAAAATCATTTTGGGTAATTAATTTTTTTGGGAGTAAAGAGATGAAAGAGAATTTGATCAAAGCACAACCAAAATTTAGGATAGTTCATATGATATTGAAACCTATCATGTAAGAATATTTTAATACCAAAATTTCTATTGAGGTGATGGATTTCTAGATCATCCACGATTTATAGGTTTGAGCCCTCAAATTTCCATTGATCATTCACTTGTTTGTGATTGATGACATCATTAAATCCTTATAAATATTTATGTATTTTCTCCAATAACATGTCTTTACTTTCCATTGATTTTGTATTATTTAGAGACCTGGTTACATGGTATTCCATGTGACCTTTATAATTTCAATTCTCTTTTTTAAATAATATTACTTATTAACCATTCTCACGGTGTGAGATTTCAAACATCGGAAGTATCAAACAATCTATCACCATGATTGATTTTAAATTGTAAGGACACAATTTAAATAAGGTGGGGAAAATTTGATGCCCCTAAAAAATAAATTAATAACCTTGTGTTTGATATAATGTATGACACATGACAACAGGCGCGTAATGTAATATAATATATGTATACTTTATAATATATTCACTATTTAAAATATATTCTATATATTTCAATGCATGAAACACTGAATTAGTTTGAAATTCATGCGACACTAGGTTAGCATACATCATATGCAACCAATACATTCCTCTATAGATTGTGTTTCATGTAAAAGCAACCTTCTTCAATGGATTGCACTAAACACAATGTCGAGTCTTACCAAGAAACAATCTATAATTAAAAAATTATTATTTAATATAATATGATATAAACTAGCCAGAATGAGTAGTGTTAACAAAATTATGAAAATATATGGTTTAGACAACTAAATCATTGGTTAAAAATAAAATCTAAATGAATATAATATCCCATTGAATATTAAAAGCATATTTTTATAGAAAACCATTTTTTCTCACAAATCTATTTTACTATAATAGATATAATTAATTAAAAATAGTGACTAATATTAATGTAATAAACATTTTATATATTCAATCTATTATTTTTTAAATTCATCAAATATATTTGGTAAGCATAAGATATGATCAAACCCAATATTTCACATAAAAACCTATATTCAGGTATTTTAACCACCTTATAATAGTGAACCAATTTTAAATCGTAATTTTGACACTATTATGAATTTAGTTTGATAAAATAAATATTAATTTTGAATTCATAATTTCAAAATTATATTAGGATGAATTTTTGGGATTTTTCTGAGAAACCTAATTTTTTAGTGAATAGTGAGAATAACTGTGTTTTTGTTAAAAATTTCCTTTTTATTTAAATAATTATTAATGTTGAATTACATAATAAATTTTTTTTAAAGTCACATTAGATCAGTTATACATATATTAATTCAATTTAATTAATTATAAATAATTTATTTTTTAAAAATTAAATATACAAACATAACAATCTTTCGAACATTTTTCTACTAAAACCAGTTAGTCCATTTGTCTGCGAGATTAGCATTAATCCTAATTTTTCCGCTTCTATGATCTAAATTTTGAAAATCTGAAATATACCATTTTAATAAAGATAATATTTTTTTTATAATAAGATAAAATTATTTTTTGACAAAAATTATTAGTGAAAGGGATTAAAATTAATTATAGTGAGTTAGGTGTAATTAGGAATAAAATAGACTAAAAACCTAAGTTTAAGGGACTAAATGACCTATACACTTGCCCAAAACCCATTTTTCGGGCCATATTTTGGCCATTCACCTTAAATTTATAATTTTGGGTGGTTTGGTATGACTTTTGACAGGTAAAAACATGTGTAAACCTAACTACTTTTCAAGAATACCATGTGAGTCTTTTTCCTTCCCTATTAAAGGCCACCACCTCTACCCATTCCCCACATCTCTATAACCTCTTAAGTTCATCCAAGATCTGCCAAAATTCCCTCCAAATATCCCTACATTGGACCTATTATCCTCCCTTTGGGTAAAATACCTTCAATGGATTCCTTTTGGTTAAATGAAAAAAGTTACCAGATTGAAAGGTAATGTCTTTTATCAATCTCTCTAGTTTCATTTCCATTCTCCAACCCCAAAAATATTTTTATTCTTTTCTTCTGTAACACAAATAGTAAAATCAATATAATATGATTTTTTATACTGATATTTGTACCTAAACTTTAAAAAAACAATATCTAGTGGGTAACGAGCATAATGTTTCTGTGTACAGCAACCTACTACCACATGAAACAATGATTGTTCAATTTTCCCTACCACCTCTCGTGGAGGCCTTTATGATGGGAACTCTGTTTATATTTTTTATATATGATATTTATTGTTTGTTTTTTAAATTTTTAATAATTTTATTACAAATTCATTTACTACTTTCTATTTTATGTTAATATGATTACATGATTTGAGGAAGTGTGGACAACCGCCCCATCAGAGCATTGTGATTCGTTCCCACTAAACATTGAATGGATATAGGATGGTTTTCATTAAACATATGATACATACAAAACATCTATATGATATTCATGAAATAATTATCTTTCTGGAAATATAATATATATTTATGTATGTATGTATGTATATCATTTTCGTTATTACACTTTCACACACTTAAAAAGTAATAACATTATTCGTTGACATGTGGACTACCGCTTCCTCTACATTATGTTATTCCTTTTACACAAAACAATTCTTTATATATGTATTTATTATTAAAAAATATGATATTTATTAAATAATTGTCATTATGGAATTATATGGTGTTATTTTCATTCTTTCCATAACGATCACTTAAAAATGGGAATGTTACTCATGCGTACGTACAACATACCATCTCCATGATTATAACATATTCTCATTTTCATAACAGTAATTAATTATTGATTTTAAATGCATAATTGATGTAAAAATATGATAATAATGCAATTTTTTATTTCGGGGGTGTTATATAATGAACCCTATTACCATACATGACCAACAATAGTTGTTTTGACACATAAACCAAATATGGTCAAAAACACCCGATGTAAACTTAATTGGTTGAGTAGTTGTACACAACATGGTAATAAGTGAAATAAAAGTAATTATAAACATGAAAAAGGTTCTAAATCAATTATAAAATTAACATAAGTTTATTATATAATAATTTAAAGGACATTCACCTGGAAGGAAACACAATGTAAGAGATTTTCATCTCAATTTACATTCCATTGAGGCTTAATTGTCATTATGAACCTAATTTCTTTTACATGGTGTATGTACTGCCCTTAAATGATATATCATGAATCTATTTACTCACATGATATTGTAAACATTCAGATAATTTTATTCCTTTATGAGTATTATGTTTTAAAATATTTCAAAGTGGTATGGGACACTTTGGAATGCTTAAAGATTATTTTCCTCAATACTAATCCTAATGATATTTCAATGGATTTTCCATTTGAGGAAATTATATAATAATTGTTCAATAATACCATTAATTATTATCTGGTTATTAATGGCCATTTTCAAGTATTAGTACCATTTTCTCACTCTTTGGAACTCAAAGTGTTTTAGAAAAGGTTTTTTAGAAAATCTAACTTTCTTTCTCTCTTTAGTCCAAGAACCTGTTTTCTTCTAAAACCATGTTTTATTAAAAGTTTTTTCCAAAATTATTTTAAAATGATTTGGTAAATAAATTTTTACCCTTTTATATTTTACCAGTGTTTCAATTGAATCTTCTTGTCACTTTCCTAATGAGACATTTTCTAACCTTTTTCGTATGAAAAGAATATTCTTTTTACCTCGTACGACATGTACGGATTCATTTTCCGTCATTTCATTGAGGTAACCTTTTAAAAAAAATTATTTTTAAAGAAAAATATTTTCAAATTTTTTTTCAAAAGAGAAGGATATTTTCTTCAATAATATTTTTTAAACCTATTATTTTAGTGCATCAATGAAAAAAACCCTCTATTTTTCCTTTATATGGGATCTGTTGTATTGATATTATCCTTAATCTTACTCTGGATGGTTTATGATTTATTTTTACGAGATAATATTCACATTCACTTACTTGATTTATTTATTAGTCCCCTTGAAATATCCATTCTCTTATGATCATTGAACATTGAATTTCCCCAAAGTAATTTGTTTCATTTATCATGGATATTACTATTACCTAAACCATATACCATTTTACATATGGTGTCTACTTTGAAAGTTACTTGACTATCTAGGTTAATATTGATAAATCCCTATCTCTTAATCCATACAGATATTTGATAAAGCACATTGTTAAATCAATTATTTGATAGATGAGTAATGTTTTGGACTGCTACGACATGGGTGGGGCCCGGTTATAGATAGCCCCTTTATGAATCGATACACTCATGGGGAAATTCATTTGGCTAGTTTCCTTAGATGAGTTTTTTCCCTAAATTTTTTAAACTATCTTATGAGAGGTCTTGAAAGTAAATTTATGATGTACCTAGGAAACATGGTGTCCATAAATTAATGATTTCCTTCATTTATATTCTGATATTATTCTTCCATGAGATTTTGCGCTGACATATCTTTGGATTTATTTCATTTTCAGGATTCATTTATTATTCATTTATGAGATAATGTGTCCACATATCTATAGATACATTTCATTTTCATTTTTTTAAATAAATGGAATTTTTTTAAGTTTCCAAACATTATATATTGATATTTCTTTATCTAGTTAATGTAATGGAATGTATTTCTAGTTATTTACCTTTCAATATAGATTATTCTCATTGATTCATTATTGCTTCCACTATATTTTTCCCTTGATAAGCATTTGATATCACCTTTATTATGTTTCTTTCCCTGAGAATCCAAGAATCTTACTATGAAAGATATGAATGGATTTAATATATGGATTAGAGTTACCCTCAGAGATACTTATTTATAAATAAGAAAAAAATTATGTTGTAATCAATGTATTAATTTGTAATACAGTACTCATTTATGTATCTGGATTACCAAGACTTATAAATTGATCAGTCCTTAGGGGCTTGATTACTTGTAATCATGACAATGTATTTAGTAGCAGACACCAAATTTGGGCTATCTAGAGCTAGGTCGCTACAGTCAATGCCTTAATAGAAGGATTAATTCCTAAGGTCCTATGTTATAACAATAATTGAAGTTGAATGGTTGAAGTGTTTATGTGTTAAAACTCAAGAATCATGTTGTTCAAGTATTTTTATTAATTGTATTCTATATGTAAGAATCATGAAACTTATAAGGATTTTTCAGTGGTAGTTTTTGTTTAATTATTTTTATGAATATTTTGAATGGTACTAATGAAATAGATATATGATTTAATGGTAAGGAGATATTTTATGGAAACTCGTATTATTGGGGAATATATAATATTTAATATTTATTTGATGTTAAGGTAATTATAGTAAATTATAATTATTTTATTTTGTGGAAAAGAATTATATGGATAGAAAATCTCAAGGTTAAAAAAAGTGATTTGATGACTACAATTATTTTTGAAGTTGTTCATCATATTCTTGAGAATTTTATAGGATCAAGTTGAATTATGAATATGATTATCACTTTTTACATTGTTTTAGAAAAAGGATTACCCATAATTTAGGTGACAACCCATCACATTCGGTAAGGTCATGAGAGTTAAACCAACAATTGAATGGTGATAAGGGTGAAACACCTACCACATTCTTATGTTATATATTGGTTAGTATGAAGTTATTTTTACTTAAAATGATTTGATGGAGAGAAATTAAGTTGATTTTAGGATATAAAATTTTTAGATCAATGATTTTTTAATTTTAAGGATTTCGAGGTGATTAAGGTTTTTTTTGGAAATTTCTCATCAAGTTGAGGTATATGTAACTCATGGGTGTAACATGTGATTTAACATGAATGATTGGTTGGGAAGAACAAAATTAAAGTTTTAAATGTTGAGGTTATTTAGGATGTAGGGATATCTATTTATGGAATGATTTATGTTGATATTTGGATTTGGAGATTAACATAATGGTTAAATTATGGATGTTATCTTAACTTGTGGTAGTTTTGGTTAATATTTAAATATAATAGGAATATATTGTTATCATTTTATTTATTATGTGATGTATTATAAGTTTATTTTAGTACTTTAGGGATAAAAAATCATCTTCAATTCTAATTATTTAGAAATGCAGATGAAATTATTGTGAAATATGATTAATGTATGAAATTATACTTTTAAAGTAAGTATATGTTCTTTTTTTCTTAGTCCATATGATAAAAGGATCTTCAAATTAAAATTTTATTCATTTTTTATAAATATATGGTCTCTTCTCTCTTAGAAAAGGTTTAATGTTGTATACTAAATAGATTATCTTTTAAAATCCATGTTTTAACTACCCAAAAATGTTATCCTTATGTGAAAACCTAGTTTTTATTTCATTATATAACCTTTTCACTTCACTTTACCCCCTTCTAAGATGTGGTTTTATTAACCCATTTTATGATGTAGGTTTCAACAAAAGTGTTTTTAATGTAAGACCCTTAATTGTCAAGCCCAAGTTTTAATTGAAAGGATGCAATTTATTGAAGTGTGGAAGAATGTAAAACCTTGATATTTTTTAAAAATAAAAATATGTTCAATAGTATACATGACACAAAACATAGAGCCTAAATGAACCATGAATATTTAAATATATCCATTATAACCTAGCCATAAAATTTGTTGGTATGAATTGTATTGAATGCTTTATGAAATATATATATATATATATATATATATCTGTGTGTCTGTGTGTTTCCTACTCAATATAAATTTATTAATTATTAAGAAATAATCACTCAATTTTTAACAAATACATTTTATTCCTAAAAAATATGTTTTTTTCAAAGATTTTTTTTGTGAGAAAATATTATAATGAAAATTTAGAAATTTTAGAAAATGAATTTTATTAAATTGAATTAATTTTTTAAATTATCATACATAAATTAACTTAGGGTGAAATTTTTGAATTTTTTTGAAATGGTTGATTTTTCAATGAATAGTGGAAATTACCGATTTTTCAAACACTATCATTTCTTTTTATTAAATAAAGTAATTTAAAAGTTTAATTATATTTATAATTTGGTATTAAAGTGAAATATGATTAATTTTATTTATAATAATAAAATTAATTTATATTTAATTTTCAATTTTCATGATTCTGGTATGATTTTATTTTTATGATTAGAAATGTGATTTTTTGCAAACTATTTTTAAGTGAAAAATTTTTATCCATTTTAATTAATTATAATAACCCATTGTAAGGAAATATTTAAATTAAATTCATATATTTTACATTTATTTGTGTGAATTATAATTCATATAATTATTATTTCTTATCATACTGTTAATATAAGATCATTCATTGCTTGAAAAATCCATTTCTTGAAAACCCATTTTTTGACATGTTTTACAGGTTTCATTTTAAATTAAATTTTACACATATGTGATTTGAATTTGATAAAATGGATTCCATATTTTGAATCATAATAATTAATATTATTTAATAAGCTGAAATTAATTTTAGGACATAATTAATAGTAAAAACATTAAATAAACTAGTTATCATGTTGAAAAACAAAAATGGTAAAAGTGAGTAACCTTAGAGGTAAATGGAATAAATTGTTTAAAAATGTTTCATTTTGAATGGTTGAGGTTTGTATTGTCCATATCACCCATCCAATACATTATTTATCAATTTTTTAGGCACTTGGGCTTAGAGTGGCTTCCCATTATTGAATAATTCTAGGTATTTACAAAAATACCACTTCTCCTCAATTATAAAAGGAAACCCACTCCCCTTAATTATTTTCACCTCTCAAGAAATTTGTCTCAACTAAACCCTAATCAAAAATATCCAAAAAATATTTATCCACATTCTAGAGTTTATCTTCTTCCCAAATGACCAAACATAGGGTCTTTAATAAGAGATCCAAATGTGGATTTTCTAAGGGATGGTAATCATCCTCAATAAGCTCTTTATTTTTTTTAATTCTTATTTTTACATCTTAAATTATGTATTGACAATTAAAATATATTAACACCAGTATATTCCATATAATTATATGTCATTATGTTTTTGGAATAAACTTTATCCATCTTATTCTCCATCAAATGGGAAACAAATCTATCGCTAGTGTGTATGGTGGACTACCACCTCACGAACTAATGTAATTTTTTTACATCCCCAACTCACATATATAGTCATAATTGAAAGTACCTACCCTAAAATATTATATATTATTCTGATTTTAAACTATAATACACATTATTACATTCCAAATAATATTTTTGGTTTATAATTTTAGAAAATTAAGACATAAATCATACATAACAACTCAAATTTTAAGAATTTTACACTTTAACTCCATATCAATTTTTTAGACCAAAGGAAACCCTTTTAAAATAAATCATGGTTTATTTTCATGCTCAATATTCACAATTATCATCTTATACTCATCCTCATCCCAACTTAACAATTACCCAATGAATTTTTTAAAAAACTATTTATGAGAACAAAATCTCAATAAGGGACATAAAATAAGGGAAAACATTAGTCGAGTGAAAATCCATAAAAACATTTTCATAAAAACATACATATTTATTCATGAAATGGAATCATCTTTTAAAAAACATCAATATATTACCTTTTGAAAGTCAATTTATTTTCCTGAAAAAAACATTATAAATCATCATAAATATAAGTAGTTATCTTGGTACATCATTATCCATATCACTCTTACAAACATTGTAGCTCTTCTATCTATACAGGGATGAACCATCATTTGTTACATTTGGAATAATCACCACAACACTATTACTATAATCTCTTAAGAGTAACCTAATCGCTTAACTCCATCCCATTAACTGATGCATTGGAAATATATAATGAGCTTAAAAACCCAAGTTTTACCATGGAACCACCCATCCTCAAAAATAATTCCCACGAACCATAACTTAAGAATAACACATAAAGCTTTCATAAAATAAACATTCTAATGGAAAATAATTTTCCACTTTTTAAATAACATTTAATTTTATACAAAGGTGCATAATCATAAATGAAAACATATTATTTGATAATAAAATTTTAAAATTGTAAAGGAATATTCAAAAAATTAATGAAATATGATGATGGAAATAACTTCTCATGCCATATAAGTTAAAAACCATTTCTTCTGTACCTTTTTAAGGAAAGTCACAAAGAACATTTCTTAGAAAATGATAGAAATAATACTTGAAAACACATTAAAAATTAAAACATTGTTATAAAAAAATTTAAACAATAATTGGATAATATTAAAAACATTTTTGGAAATAATTTTGAAAACATGGACATGTAATAAAAATTAGGTTTTAAGGATAACTTTAAACAGATAATTTTAAAAGAAATCCATTATAAATAACATATTTTTTAAGGGGGAATTAATAAAATGAATCAGACATGTGTATCCACTATAAATATTCATAAAATGGTGGAAATAAAATATAGGATATTAAAAATTCATTTCATACATAATCTTAGTAGGACATAATCAAGATGTCGAAGTTTAACCCAAAGAAAGGAAATTGGGTTAAAAAATCCTCTTACCCCACATTCAACTTCCTTAAAAAGTGTTAAAAACTATTATATATTGTTTTAAAGAATGATATTAACTCATTATATAATTGTATTCATATTTATAATACCTAAAGGGATGATTTTATAACATTTGACGACTCATTAATTAATAAAATTTCATTATTTTCATGGTTTTGGGTGTGTTTGTTTCATGGTTTCATGATCGGTTTATTTGTATATATTTAAGGATGTTTTAGTAAAGTTGGATTAAAACCATATAATTTGAATGGAATGCTATTAATTAACATCAAAACTAATTAATTTTACCATATATCATTTTTATTTCTTACATGAGGATGATTCATTAGATAAAATGTTAATAAGAAATGCTTATTTTATTTTGGTGGGTTTTCCAAACATCACGAAGTAGTTTCATCTAATTTAATATTATGTGTATATATTAGTTATAAAACATGAAATACGTTATAATATAAATATTTAAATATTATTTAACCATAATGATAATTTTCTGACAAACCCTTAAGGCGGTAATGGAAAACAAAAAATCATTATTTACAGAGATAGTAAACCGACATAACTTGAAAACTAGTTTCATTTCTTTTAATAAGATGAGATGATAACTACAATGTTTATGAGATATTCTAGTAGAAAAATAAAAATCAAATATATAAATTATTATGGATTTATCATGTCTTTATTTATTAAATAGATGAGGAGAAAGTAAAAGAAGAAAATAAATTAAGATAGGTACTTTGATAAAATTACCTCTTGAATATCAACTCCTTGAGAGACCCTTTAAGGCCTTGGATTTCGTATTTTGTTGAGAACAGAAGAACTAGGATGAGATCAGGGTAAGTAGGAGATTTTTTTTAGAGATTTTAGTGGGTGCAAGGATTTTTAGTTAAAATGGGGTGGTGAGGGGTTTATTTATTCTTGAGGTGAGGTGGGTTTTAAGTGATTAAATAATGATTATTTTATATTTAAAGCCAACCACATTGAGGTGACATTAAATTACATAACATTTGATGAAAATTAATATTTTTGAGGATTTTTATAATCTATTAGTACCTCAAAACCAATTAAATGTTTTATTTTTTAAGTATTTTAAGCCTTTACCAATTTAACTTTAATTCGTTTCATTTTTTTACCTATACTGTAGTAAATAATTTTTTACCATGTTAAATTTTTTATAACTAAAAATAAAATTAACCTTAAAAACTATTTTGGACCTTATTATTTTAAATATTCAATCTATTTTACCTAATTCAATTCATATAATTGAAAAAATTAGATTTAAAAATAACCCCACAGACAAAACAAAAAAGTGGGTTTTGAAAGTGAAAACTTCCAAAGATTGAAATTTTTTTATATCCATTTTAGATTTAAAATTGATTAAAATGATATAAATTGGTTTTATTAATATAAAATTTAAATAATTATACTTTAAAACAAATTTAAAATATAATTTAACTCCATAAATTTTTTAGATGAAAAAAACAGTTTTGAATTAAAATGCAGCATTTTTACTATCTATAAAAAAGGAAAATTTTCCGAAAAATACAAAAAAAATTAACTGTAATTTAATTTTGATATTCATATTTATAAAATGAAGTTTATTTTTTCATATAAAAATTATAAAATGTTTAATGTTTATATTTAAAATAAGGGCGCTATCAAAAAGCAGTAAAACTGTCTTTTAAAAAAATATTGTTTTATTATCAAAATTTAATTTGTTATTATTATAAGACTATAAAACCTATTAGATGAATTTAAAAATATTTTATTGGATTTAAAAAATATAAATTTTAGTAATACATTTTACTAATACTGATTAATTTAATTTATTAAGATAATATGTCACTATGGGTATAAGAAATAGTTTTTTTAATAAAACACATCATTTATATTAAATTGGTTTTTGTTTTCATTTATAATTAATTAATAACCAATGAATTAATTTTATAAACACATATAAAATAAATTTTTACAATTTATTTAATATCATTCATTCTTTCCATTCTAACATCTAGGTGATAACTATCACATTTAAATAATAATGTTTTGTTAGTTTATTAAGCATGATGGGGTGTATATTGTATCATATTGAGCATAGTGTTTCCTTTTAAAATATAAAAGATTTTCATTACCCCCTCCCCACTTAATAAATTTAATTATCTCAATTTTTACTCAGTTTCAAAAATATAGGTGTTTGGCTTTTCAAAATACCATTGTTGAAATTCCATATCGAAAAAGGGTCAACAAAACATCCACTTGAAAAGTGAGAAAGTGAAGTAAAAAGGTTACTGCAGATAAAACATACTAGGTTTCCATGTTAAAAAATATGGAAATGGAATAGAATTATAACTATCATGTTCTGATGGGGAGTGATACAGAACATGATCATTAGAAAGTTATCTATCACAAAACCGTAAATCTGTGATTAGTTAAAAGTCTATTGATTTCCCATTATGAAAATAAATAGGATAATTTTTTTGTTTCAAAATGATTTTTTCCTTGAGTTGATGAATTCATTTACTACCAAAACTAATAAAATAAATAAATAAACTTACCTGACATTTATATTTTCATCCTCATCTTTTCCTCAAAGTATGAGTATTCAAGATGAATTTTCATACCTGAAGCATTTGAATCAAATTCTATGGATCCAAAAATCCACAAAAGTATAATTATTTATTCCTTCGGTATTTAGAAGTTAACAAAAAACAAAATGGTTAGCACAATATAATGTAATTTTATAAGAATATTAAACCCTCATATCACAAAAAAGCTACATAAGTCTCCAAAATTCAATAGTAGTACCCATAGTTCAAAATAGATCATTCAAAAAACAACTAAACTTAAAACTATTCAAAATAATCCAAAGTAAAAAATGAAACCCAAAAAACTAAAGGATTCGATCCCATATAATTCTAAGATAAATTTAATATTTATCTATAAATAATATCAATCTCTCTTTAATTTTCATTCCAAAGTGTAATTCCCCTAAGTAAGTAATATTTAAGATATATTATTCATTCCATATAAATAACCTGAATCATCATATATATGATTCTAAAAGATAACTCATCCTTTATTTATCAAATAAAATCCCCTAGTATTCTGTTTACCTTAATAATATATGCTTCCCAAAATAGTGAAAATATTCTAAAATAGTATTCATCAATGTATCATCAAATCATTTCCTAATACCATGGTTATCAATATAATAAAAATACGTTCCCAAAATAAAAATAACATTTAACCATCATATAGTTTAAATAAAAACAATTACATACTAACTAGGACATCACATAGGTCAGTGGTAGGCAATGCACCCTTGTCATCCTTCAGTTTTTTATTTGATCCCCATAGCCTGGTTAGACGTTATAGGCTTTCACACATTTTGTGGGTTGTCATTTTTCTAAAACAATATGAAAATAATCATTATAAAATTCTAAAAATTTTAAAATTATCCAAAAAATAACTTTAAAAAATTATAACCTCAAAGGTTATCTAATACCTTTAATTTTTCATCCCAAAAATAAAGAACCCATAATTACCTCAAAATCAAATATCATAAAACAATAAAGTTTATCCATGCCTTTAAAGTTATGTCCAAAAAATAAAATATAATTATTCCTTAATTAACCTTTAATTCAAAAACATTTTAATAATATTGGTTACATATGCCTCAAAAAAATATTAAGACACAAGAAAAAGTCACCAACATAATCCCATCTTTAAGAGTATTAATATATTTAAACATTTCATCATCCTTAAATCTATCATAACTCTTGAATACATTATATGTAGACATGTTAATTATTCATCATTCCTAAAAATACCAAAACCACACCTTTCCATCTTATTCCTCAATACTTCTTTCCAGTAAAAAAATATGAATCCTTTCCTATGATTAAAAAATGTCAAATCATGGGCATGGATATAATTTATACCTTTCATAATTCAATTGTAGTTTTCTTATCTCCAATTACTATAGAATTAGGTAATATGAAATGGTTATTTGTATTATCCTATTTATCCTATTAATGATCCTTCTTCCAAGGATATCAATGATCATAATGGACACACTCCCTGCATTTAATACGTTTAATTGGTAACTCAAAAATAACTTTCTTCCCCTTCATGGAGTTAACTAAACACTTCCTTTTTCCGTCACAGTTTATTAATTTATAAACTCCATTTCCACATATAAAAAATATTTCCATCCTTTTAAGATATTTTCCAATGTGATTATTTCCACATTATTGACACATAGGTCATTGAATATATTTAAATTCATGAACGTTGTCACCTGAACTTCCATAGGGCTTCATTTATCTCATATTTTTTCATTAGGAAACTCACCAATGTTCAAGTGGTTAATCATTATTCCTAATGGATGGTTTAGAATAACCATAAGAGTTGTCATTACATATCCCATTTAATTTGTTTTCTCATTCATACAACCACTGAATTTTACTTCGTATCCAGTGTTACTTTGTTTCTAGATGGATCTATACATTTACTAAAACAAAAAAAATTAGAGATAAAATATCAATAAAATCAAAATATACCATCTTATGGGAAGGATAAAAACTAATATTTTCTTGTTCATTTTATCTAAATCTCATTCAATTTATCCAAAATAAATTTGAATCTTCCTACCATGCTAACCGTTATGGTTATATAATAATAGTATCTTAATTCTGAATAATATCATGACCTCTAAATTTATCTAAACCACACTCTGATACCAGCTGTAAGGACCTTGCCTTAAAAATTATATCTTCTAGTGATTTTAAACTAGAATCCACATTTTTAAATTCCCAAGAATATTTATAGTTTATAGTTTTAGAGAATTAATACATAAATCATACTTAATAACACAAATATTTAAAAGTAGACACTTCTACCCATTATTCATTTTTTCCACCAAAGGAAACCCTTTTAAAATAAAACATGGTTTATTTTAATGCTCAATCATTACAATTTTCATCTTGCCCTCATCCTTGAACCTAATTAACTTTTAACCTAAGAAAAAAAATTAAACTTAGGATGAGCAAAAAATCTCATTAAGGGACATAAAAGAATGGAAAATTCTAGTTTAGTGAAAATCCATAAATACATTTTTATAAAAACATACCATTTTATTGATAAAAATGAATCATCTTTTCAGAAATATCCTTATATCGCCTTTTTAAAATCATTTGATTTTCATAAAAAATAATTATAAATCATAAAAAATATAATTAGGTAACTTGGAACATAATTTTCCATATCACTATTACAAATATTTTAGCTCTCTCAGCTACACATGTAGTAACCATCACAATTACATTTGGAATAATCCTCGCAACACTATTCCTATAACATCTTAGGGGAAACATAACTAGTTAAATTTTTCTCATTACCGAATGCATTGAACAGGTATAATAGGCTCAAATACCTTCAATTTATAATGGAACCACCTATCCTCATAAACCATTTCTAAGAATGATAACATAAGTATAACACAACAATCTTGCATAAAAGAAATATTCTTGGTGAAAATAAATTTTCCAGTTTGAAATCAATTTTCATTTTTCACAAAGTCACGCACTGATAGATGAAAATATATTATTTTAAAATAAAATTTTAAAATTTTAAATGAATCTTAAAAAAATTAAAGTGATATTATGGTGGAAAAAAACTACTCATGCAGTATAAGTTAAAAAAATATTACTTCTAAATTTTTTTCAGAAAAGTTACAATGAATCTTTTTTTAGAAAATGAAAAAAAGATTACATTAACATTTTTTTTTGTAAAAAATAAAACATGAGAATATATGAAATTAAAAATTTATAGGATAATAGTAAAAAAATTAAATAATTTAAAAAACATGGACATGGATGAAAAAGAGTGTTTTAAGACTAACATTAAAAAGAAAATTTTAAAATAAAATCCCTTATAGATCTTATATTGTTGAATTGGGAACTAACAAAATAACTAAAATATGAATATCCACATTAAATACACATAAAAATTGGAATTAAAATATAGTATATTCAAAATTTATTTGAAACATAATCTTAGTAGGACATAATCAAGAAGTAAAAATTTAGTTTAAAGAATAGAAATTGGGTTAATAAATCCCCTTACCTCATGTTTGACTTCCTTAAAAAGTGTTCAAAAATATTATATAATAGTTTAAATAATGTTATTAAATCATTAAATAACTATATTAATATTTATAATACCTTATGTTATTATTTTATAACATATTTTTACGCATTCATTAATAATATTTTATTATTTTCAGGGTTTTGTGTGCATTTGTTTAATGGTTTCATGATCAGTTCATCTTTATATAATTGTGGATGTTCTTGAAAAATGGAATTAAAACATGGGAAGTGGAATGGAATAGTATTAATGAACTTAAAGAATTATTAATGTCCCCATATATCATTTTTATTTCTTTCATGAGGATGATTAAATAGATAAAATGTTAATAATAAATGTTTAGTTGATTTTGGTGGTTTTTCCAGATATCACGAACTAGTTTTTTATTGTCTAATATTATGTGTGTATATTAGTTAGAAAATATTTAATAGTTTATAATAAACCTATTTAAATTTTTTTTATCTAGAATTAATGTTTTATCATCATCCATGAAGGGGACAATAGAAAATGAAAAATCATTATTCATGGAGACTGTAAACCGACAGAACTTAGACAATAGTTTTGTTTCTTTTAATAAGAAGAGAGGATAACTGAAATGGTTGTGATATATTCCATTAGAAACATAAAACTCCATTATATATATTATTATGGAGTTACAATTACATTATGGATGAAATAGGTGAGGAAAATGTTAAAGAATAAAATAAATTAAAAGTGCCACTTTGAGAAAATTACCTCTTGAATATCACCTCATTGAGAGACCCTTGAGAGCCTTGGATTTGTTATTTTGGTGATATAATAATAACTAGGATGTGGTAAGAGAAATTAGGTGAGGTTTTTGTCGATATTTTATGACATAAAATTCTTTTGAGTCTAAATGGGGTGGTAGGGTGATATTTATACTTGAGGAGATGTGGGTTTTAAGTGATTAAATAATGATTATTTTATATTTAAAACCAACCACATTGAAGTGGAATGATATTTCATGAATTTTTTTGAAAATTAATATTTTATAGTATGTTTAGGGTAGATTAATACCTTAAACAACCACTATATATTTAAATTTTAGTTATTTTAAACCTTTACCCTTTTAATTTTAACACGTTTCATTTTTTACCTATACTGCGAGAAATAATTTTTTAATCATCGTAAATTTTATATAACTAAAAAAATTTAATAGAAAATCAAATTTTTAACTAATTATTCCAAATTTGGAATCCATTTTATCTAATTCAATTCACATAATTCTAAAAATTAGATTTAAAAATAACCCTTCAGAAAAAAATAAAAGAAGAAGATTTAAAGTGAAAACATCCAATGCTTGAAGTGATTGTATATCCAATTTCAAGGTGAAATATATTAAAATGAATTAAATTGGTTTTAATAATTTATAATTAAACTAAATATACTTCTAAAACAACTTAAAATATAATTTAACTATATAAATAATTTTTATGAAAAATAAACTTCCATTTACAATTGCAGTATTTTCACTATTCATTAAAAAATGAAACTTGTTAAGAAAATACCAAAAATTAACCCTAACATAATTTTGATATCACTCTTTCAAAAATAAATTTCTTTTTTTCATATAAAAATTATAAAAGTTTCACAATTTAAATTCAGAACAGGCACGCCATCAAAAGGTGGAAAATTATCATTTAGAAAAATGTAGTTTTTTATGCACAAAATTATATTTATTCTTATCAAAAGCCTATAAAAACTATAGTCTGAATTTTAAAAAAATATTAGATATAAAACATATAAATTTAATTAATGTATTTCAATAACGGTTATTAATTTAATTTATTAAGATAAAATGTCATTACGAGAATAAAAATAGTATTTTTAAATAAAAACACATCATTTATATTAAATTGTTTTTTATTTCAATTTATAATTAATTGGTAATGAATTAATTCATTTTAAAAACATGTAAAAAATATATTATCATAATTTAATTAATCTAATCCATTCCCTTAATTTTATCATCTAGGTGATACCTGTCACATTTAAATAAAAATGTTTAGTTGTTTATTTAGGCTTGATGTGGTGTGTTATATATGTAATTGAGAAAACGTGTTTCCTTTTAAAATCATGAGGTGTGAAAGTAATGATGGAAATAGTGTATATATATGATACTTATGACATGTAATTTATTCTATAAAATTAATATATCAATCACTTCCTTACCATTTCACCCATTAAGGAAATTATAATGTCACTCATACATAGGTATGACATACCGTCTCCACAAAGTGATGTGATTCACTCTCCATGCTGAAATTTAAATAATAATTATAAACATTAATTTAATTAATAAATATTATATTTATAACTTTATTTTCATTATTTATTTGATGAAACTATATCATATGCACAGGAACCGAATATTTTACAATAAAACTTGAATGAGAAAACAAAGCCGTTAACACCCAAAACAATGGGAATAATAAAATATAATTAATTAATGGGTGATAAAATGTAATAATAAGATAATATGTGATATTATATATATGAATATAGTTCTTATAAAAATTAATAACTTGTTTAAAACCATTATACAGGAGGTTCATGCATGTTCAACTAAAGGGAAATATGTTGTAAGAGTTTTCATCTCAAAACTTCCTTCTATGAGAATAATGTTATTTTATACACTTAATTTATTATAAATGTTTCATATCCTCCAAAATTAATATTTAAAATCATTAATTATTCTTATTCATTTTATTTTTATTTCAATTTCAATTTTTCTCTCTTTCAAATGGTTTTTATGAAGACATTTCTTAAGTCATAAGGGTCTTCCCTGCAATTTCCTTTCATTGAGTCATATTTTAATATTATGAACCAATTTATTTTATAAGGTCTATATACCTAACCTTTGATATGTTTTATAATGAATATATTTATATTAATGTAATTTATTATTTTAATTTAATTTATTTCTTTCATGGGGGTTATGATTTAAAATATACCAAAGTAGTAAGGGTTTATGCTTCAATATTATATTAATTGGGATTATTTATGTATGAATTTCCATTGTAAGAAATTATTTGAAAAATGTATAATAAAACTATTTAATTTTATTTTCATCAGGTTATTGCTTAAATTTTCATTCAATTGTACTATTTTCTTCTCTTTGGTACTAAAAATGATTGAGAAAATATTTTTAAGAAAATAAAACTTTATTTATCTTTTTGATCTAAAATGATTTTTATTCCATATCAATATTTTCATGAAAAAAATTAATTTATACTATTAATATCATACAATTATTCATTAAAAAAGTTTACTCATTTTTTATTTTTTACCAAATTTTTTAATTTTAATCTTTATTTTGTTTTCCAAGAAATGTACTTTTGGAATTTTTATAGAACTATGTGAAAGGAATGTTTTATTTTAACTTATGTGGAATGAATGAAATTTCCTACTATCATGAATACTCAATAATAGAAAAATTACTTTATAATTTTCAATTTTTATTTTCAAGGAATTTTTTTCTATAATATTATGAAAAATTTTATATTTCAATGAATTAATTTCAATGTGAAAAGAATATTGTTATCAAAAAATATTCCATGTGATATTTTAAAGAAATTTTGATCAACAATGACAACCATTGATTTTATGGATTTCTTCTAAATTATTTATACATGTCTCTTAAATATATATCTTGATCATTCTTCATTCCTTTTACATATAAATGCATGTTTTTTTCATTTATCAAATTCATTCTTTATGAAATTTCCTTTGATTATGATACAATGAAATATTATGAAACCCATTGATTTCAATGGGAAATTCTTATATTTATGACTTATGATTGATTTCATTTTTTAGAACACAGAATCATGAAAATGTAATGATGGGTTTACCAAGATATCACTCCAATGCATTGGGTAAATCTTTAGTCTAATGAGATGCTATTTATGGGATTAGGGAGTTAACCAAATCCATTATCAGAGTTGGTCTACCATGAGATATTTTTTAGGTAGTTATCCATGACTCATGCTTATGTCATGTTATATGTTTCTTACAAATTTCCTATGTTACCATGATTTTATGATATCATGTTCTTTATGTTATGCTTCAATGTGATTACTCATGAGCATTTTCTTTTACGACATCATGTAATACCTTTAACTCACATGTTATGTTTCCTTTTCATATTTATTCTCTTAATTGGAATTTTATTACACCTCTTTATTTTATGTATTTTTATAGGTTATCCTATGCGGATTGAGAAGCTCAAATGGATTTAGTGGGTCACTAAAGAAAATGAAAATAAATAAGTAATGTTTTAGTTTCTTTTGTTTTTGTTGTACCTAGTCTTTCAAGTATACTATACCTCATGGTCATTGGTTTGTAATTAGGGTATTTTGATGTTATAAATCATGTAATAATATGTGTAGAATTCCTGGGTCACTATATAAATCACCTCTCTTGCTTGGATGAGTAATGGTGTTCCCCCATATAGGTTTCCCATAATATCTTTTTCATTGTTTTCTACCCTATTTATCATTTTGATATATGATTCAATGAAAAGCAACACCACCCATGATAGTATTTTGAGACATAATCCTTACTCAAATCTTTGATACTTAAGTGATACACTAGTAAAAACATTGGTTTAATTCATTCCAAATCCATGAACTAAAAATTGAGCTCTATAACTTTCATATTATAAAGTTTCAAGTGAAATAATTTTATAGTATTTGATACATGAAATGTATGAGGGTAGAAGTTTTGGTTAAAAAATTTCTCAAATTCCTAAAAACATATACATTCATATAAGTTATCATATATGACTAAATCCCACCACCCTCTTGTGAATCCATAAAATATATACATATATAGTTTTACTTTTAGGTCCTCACAAGTATCAAAAAACACAATGATTTAATAATCCTTTTCAACCAATGTGTCAAAAATTCAGTTGTTGAATCCCCTGAAAATAATGGATGAATCTATTTTCAAAAATCCAATGATCTGTCCATTAAAGGTTACTAAGGTTGAACAACCCTACCATCCACATGATAAACTTGTATACATTTCCTTAATAATTTTCAATCATTTGGTGGATCATTAAAAAACACATTCTCATATAATTCTTTGTACTAATTCACAAGATTCATCCTTTGTGACATCATTCTACAATTCCAAAGGAAAACTATTAATAGAATGAATATGAAAGACATATATGGTCTAAAATAGTCACACAAATCTTTTCCCAATTTATCTATCCAAATATAATTTTTTTATTAGAAATAGAGATATCAAACCCACCAATGTTAGGATCTAAAGGTATCCTAAAATAGTGAAGGATGAAAGAATAATTATGGACTACATTAACATAAAAATGGGGAGAAAACCCAAATCTATTTAGAGCCTTAAATGATTTTTTGTGACTACAGTCACTATAAAGTGATTGGAAAACTTATTCTCTTCGCACAAAATGTGATGTAAAGAGGTGTGAGGTTCTATCAAACTCTTATAAAATATCAATGTATAGGTGACCAACCAGTGAGTTGTTGTAGGGATTTCCATGAACATGACCATCAGAACTGGTTCAAAATATATATAAGTCATAGGGAGATTAATCTTCTCACAAAGGTATATCCCCATTATTAGTGCCTAATCTTCTATGATGAACAGGTTCCTAGATCAATAGTAGGTGATGAATTCCATAAATATTGATCCTTAATTATTGTGAAGGATTCCTCCACATTTCATGATGTCACTTAAGTAGGCCCTATCAATGTTCAAATGGAAACCATTGGATGGGGGTTCCCAAAAAATCTAATGCATGAAATTAGAGAGACTCGTAGTACCTAGGATTGTATAGGAGAATCAAAGAACCTCAAAGGTGGAGGAAGAAAATTGAACCCCTATAGCCAAGTCCAAGTCCAACTAATAATCGCAATCCTTTGAAATTTTATACCCTAACAGGGTCTACTGATAATTCAAGTCATATTTTCCCAACCATAGACATATTAAACATGTTTAATAATTTTTCATAAAACCAGTTTTAAATACACTTAAAATTTATCATTTTCTAACTTTTCATTTTCAAATCTATTTCACATTTAAAACTATTTTATTAATACCATAAAGCAATAATGAATTTCATATCCATGAATTTCCACATGATGGATGAATATATCCTTTTTCCTTAAATATGGACCCGAAAATAAAATGACCCAAAAAAATATACAAGGGGTTCATAAACCTCTTGGTATACTCTCACTTTCGGTTAACACAAGATTCACTATAAATAAGTTAACAATATCATTTTAAAACTACAATAGGATTCCTAAATCAATCTATCTCTATGCCTACCACTGAAAAAAAAACCATAATAATCTCATTTCGTAATATATTGACCCAATCCATCACCCCTCAACCCTGAAATAATTAAGTAGGAATATTACATGGACTTCGGTGCATCCCTGTGATCACCAAATTTTGGAAATATAGTTGAAGGGATAAAAAATATTTTTTTGTATGGTTTTTTCTCAAACAAACCACTATCCTAATTTCAACATCCTACCAAAACTTTTAGCATGATGTATTCATATATCGTACATACCAAACCTATAAGAAAAAATAAAGAACACATAGTGCAAAACCAATACTATAAATCCTGAAACAAGAATTTTAATACATGTAATGCTATAAAATAAAACCAAAAAAAGTATAAAAAGAGTGTACAATGTAAAGACTCAGATTTTTCCATGAAATATTTTTATTATATGGAATTATTAAAAGTCTGCAAAAATTAACAGTGCGTTATTCTGAGGCATGGTGTTCCCAAAATGAATTTCTGAACTTTTTTCAAGTACATTTAGTAAACGCATGAGTTGCAATTTGTAACTATAGAATCAGTTCTCAAAATTGAAATCTAAGGACACCATTGAACTTGCAGTGTCGATATTCACTTAAGTAGACCTTCACCTCGACAGCAGTAGGTCGATGGGGGAAGTTAGTTTTTTGGATTTTCGTGGTAGAATTGAATAAATATAATAAATAAATTTTATTTTATTTTTCTTGAAACCACCATTTTGAATAGTTGGTGGTGGGGACAACCCGAACTCCCCGTTAATGTAAGGAAGCCCTTGTAATTCACCCAATTAATGAGCCAAAAATTAAATGATCTAGTAATTAAATAAGTTGTCTCCTCACCTTTCTTGAGGATGGGGGGAACATTGGAAAAGGAGAACTTTTGGTGGAGAGGAGAACTTGGTTGGAGAACCTCCTCCAATAAAGAACATATCCAACGATGAACAAACCGACGTTCGAGTAAATTTCAACGTCATCATCTTCATCTTCCTCCTCATGACACCTCTAATAGAAGATCGAGTTAGGGGTGTGTTTATGTTGTTCTTCGTGGTTTTATGTTGAAAATTTCTCCTCGAAGCCGCATACTATTAGTCTATCACGGATGGTACAGACCAAAAAAACATGGCATGATCCCTCCGCATCTGTAATGTTGACGTGTTCTTCGTGGGCCACGATTACGGTGGTAGAACAACCACACTACCGAAGGAGACTGCAGCCCTTCATCTGCAGTAGAGAAAGGTGGTGACCGGCACCCGGTGGGCTGTGTGGAACTGGGTCGGTGCGTCCATGCCACTGGTAATGAGGGAGGTCGGGGCCCGTTGGCCGCGGCGATGGAAAGTCAACGGCCGGCACACCGGCCGGCCACGTGGAGGTAGGGTGGCGCGCATCCGCGCCATCAGTTGAGTAGGATGCCACGTCCTGTAGGCCACGGCAGAGTAGGGTAGCAGCCAACACACTGTCCATCCATGTGGAAAAGTGGCGGCATGCGTCTCCGCCACCAGAGTTGGAGACCGCGGCTGATTGGCTGCAGCGGAGGTCGTAGGGCGGCCGGCATCCGGCCAGCAACGATGGAGCAGTACCGCATGTCTATGCTGCTGGAAGGATGGTAGGCTGCATCACATCAACTAGGACCCCTCCAGCAGGTCCCGTGTGCCATCCAGAGGTGCCACATGGCGCCCCCTGGCTGGCCAAAACCAAACGGCCAATGGGCCGTTCGGGTGACCTAGGGGGAGCACCTCCCCTCCCGGGTGGTAACTAGGGCAAACCCCACCAGAGGGGGCCACCCCAGCCGCAGGCTGCACCAAGGGCAGCCCAGTAGGGCACACCCAGTGCAGGTTGGGCCACCCCCTTCACGAGCTGGGCCACCCCCTTTGCGAGCTAAGCCAGACCATGGCCTAGTGGGTCGGGCCTTCCACGGCCCAGGGCAACTGGGCTAGACCCAGACCGGGTCGAGTCAACCCGAATGAGGTCGGGTCGACCCGAACTAGGTCGGGTCGGACCAGACCTAGGCCCATATACACCTAGATATGCCTTTTTGGCCATATCCTGAGAATCAGTCGTCCGTTTGGATCAAACCTGAATCTAACTGGGCCCTCGGGACTAAAAGGCTAATAAGATAAAAATTGGGCGTCTGATTGATGCGTTTTCTATTATGTTGGGTCCCTTATAACGTGATGGACCTTCGTGATACTTCTTTATGGGACATCGTGGCAGTTGAAGTATCTATCAATGGCTTGAAGTGAAGAACCTCCCAGAATCCAGCGGTCTTAGTGTGGAAACCTTGTGGTTTGTTGTACTTGAGGAGACTTCAGATCCTGTGTGGGTCATCTTTGGATATTGTGTGGGTTAGAATCACCAGATCCTATGTGGGTCATCTTCAAATATTGTGTGGGTCATCTCTAGATCCTGTGTGGGTCGTCTTTAGATCCTGTGTGGGTCATCTTTGATCTTGTGTGGGTCAATAGAAGAGCTTCTTGACGAATTAATTTGATCTAGCAATACAGTTAATCATCTATACTACTGTACTTAAGTTATACCTAGTGTGAGCTGAATCTTTACCCTCGTAGTACGCTTCTGTGTGGTGATACCTTTGTGGTAATTTTCGGTGTTGTGATACCTTTGTGGTAATCTTCTGTGTGGCATTACCTTTGTGGTACTTACCATCGTGGTGATACCTATGTGGTATTATTCTGTGGGGTGTTACCTTTGTGGTACATACCTTTGCGGTGTTACCTTCGTGGTATTCATTCCTTCATGGAAGAGTTGTGCTTTTGGTTAAAGAATTGGGCCTTGTTTTACTCATGAATGTGATGGGTATACTTGAAAACTTAGGTATATGTATGGTCATATACCTAAGTAGGGTTTAATATTGTTTTTGTGCTTTTTGGTTTATTTTTTATGGATTCTAAGAGACCTTAGGGGGTCTCAGGGTCCCTACTAAGTATCATTATACTCACCCCTACACGGGCTACGCCCGCACCTTGTTGTGTCTTGTGCAGACGACGGACAGCGCTGATCGAGTTTGAGGGTACCAAGACTGGAGGTAGCTCAGAGGTGGGAATTAGATGAGACGATCCACAGAGATGACCATTTGAGAGTTGTACTTACCCTTCAGGTAGGATCCTTTGTGGGTGTTCATAGGAGCTATTTTCAGTTTTACTTGTACATTCCAGTTGGGCTTGTATTCTGGCCCCTTTAATTACTATACACACTCTTTTTACTATATAGTTTACTTTGTGATTGTATCTTTTTGTGTGCATTGTTGTGTGAGTTTATAGGTTATAAAGGAAATGCCTTCCCAGATTTAGGGATATTCCTTTCTGGTGCTAGTAGTTAGCCCCTGGTCTATGGAAGGTGGGAATGGGGTTGTCACCACATGGGCCCTAGGGGAAGGGTCCTGAAAAATTAGTATCATAGGAGTCGATTCAATCAAATAACATGGACTCTGATCTTTTAATTTAAAAAATTGTTAAGTTTTATGAGTTTTTTTATCTTTTTAGGGAATCTAGTGTTGGTTCGGCGGACGATGTATCCATACACCAGGACCCTCACTTTTGATTTCTGAATTAGTGCACGAAAACACTAATTGTGTGTGTGTTTTTGAAAAAAAATTATTTATTATCACTTTTAGTCAGCTCACCATGTATAACTTAATGATTGTGGTGCACCTTTTTCTTTCCAGGATGCCTCTATGTAGACAGCCAGTAATTCTTCTAGGTAGAGTACATGATGACAGTCCACCGAGTGAGGAGGCTTCAGTGTAGGTCCCCCTTTCGGCATTTTTACCATCGGGTGGTGTACCAGAAACACAACTACACATTGGGAAGCCGATGCCACCAGCCAAGGCAATAAAGGGTGCATGCTGTTTGAGAACGTTACATGAGATTCCACACCAGTGGCCACCGAGGTTCCAGGGAGAGATGAATCAACAGGAGGCTGAGGATTGGTTGGAGGCTGTGGTTAGTGTTTTTCGACTGGTAGGGACACCAGCTGATCTCATGGTGATCCTTTCCGCTAGCCTTCTTCAGGAAGCTGTAGGAAGATGGTGGAGCATGATTCTCTAGGTTCCTGATGAAGTCACTATAATCTGGTAAAACTTCTAGAGCCTTATAAGGGCAGATTTTTTCCCTACAACCTTATGGTCAGTGCGTATACAAGAGCTGTTGCACTTACAGCAGGGCAGTAGGACTGTGGCCCAGTACTCAGTGAAGTTCACTGATCTCTAAACGCTACTCCACTGACATGGTATGAGACCCTTTCATCAGGGCTCGAACCTTTGAGAAGTGTATTTGATGGTAGATCATAGCGTTGATGATATTTTTTAGAATTTCGACATAGGCTAGGGTGCTAGAGTGAGCGCTTTTGTTGGAGAGCTTCCTAGCTGAGCAGAATCCAACAGCGAGACCCACCACCGGATGTCAGGTAGTAGAGTCATCTACAGAAGGCAGTAGGCGGATGATGTAGGGGCCCAAGTGGTCCAGACCTTTTGGTGGACAAACACAGGATACAAGGTCAGTGGTGCAGGGCTCACGGGACATATGAGGATAGCTGAGGAGTTGGCAGTGCTACACGTGTGGCGGGCAGGTTCACATGGTCGTGACTGCTTGACCTGTTGTACGGATGACCAACAGACGGTCGAGGGATCGCAAAGTTAGAGGCAAAGATTCGACTGGGTAGGTCCACAAGTAGTAGGTGGATGTTTTAGAGGATTTGTCAATGCAGCAGGAGGTGGTTGGCGATTCGAGGTTATACCGCCACCACCTCTAGGACCATAGGGGTCAGGTGGACAGGGACAAGATCAGCTCCAGGAAACTGAGGCCTATGACCACAGCGCTCTGGAGATGATACGAGGTACTATCTGTATCTACTCCACCTTAGTTTCAGTACATATAGACATAGGTTACAGTCACTCTTTCATTTCCATGGCCCTTATTCTGAGCTCGGAGATTCTGGTGGAGTCGTTGGCTCGTTCTTTACAGCTAAATACTCCTACGGGAGCGTATTCGACGATTACACACTGGTGTCAGCAATGTGAGCTTACTCTAGGAGGTGATATCTTTAGATGAGATCTTCTAGTAGTAGTGTCGAGGCCTTACGACATCATCTTGGATATGGACTGGTTATCTACAATTCATGCGTAGATCAACTATATTAGGTGCAAAGTGTGGTGTGTCTGCATGGATGGGACATTGTTTTTCTTTCACCGGTGATAAGGGAACCTTTGCATCACTGGATGGACTTACCCGAAGGAGGGTGCAGTTGATCACACATCAGTAGGCTAGCCTTATCCTCAAAGCGGTTGATGTTGAGAGTCTGAGCTATCCTGTAGTGGTGGACCAGTACGTTGATGTTTTCCTTGATGATGTTCCAGGTCTACCTCCTCATAGATAGGTGGAGTTTTATATAGAATTGTACCCTGGGACGACACTGATATCTACACTAGCATATCAGATGGCTCCCACGGAGCTTCCAGATATGCGAGTATAGCTGGAGGACTTATAGAGCATAGGGTTCATTAGGCCCAGTGTTTCTCCTTGGGAAGCCCCAATTTTGTTTTCCAAGAAGGCGGATGGGAGTTTGAAACTCTGTGTGGACTATATGTGCCTGAACCAGTTTACCATGAAGAACAAGTACCCACTCTCAAGGATTAACAATCTCTTTGATCAGCTGAAGGGATCACGGTGGTTTTTGAAGATCAACCTCAGATCAGGTTGTCACCATCTTAGGGTACGAGTTGAGGATGTGCAGAAGATGGCCTTTATATGTCGGTATGACCATTATGAGTTCTTTGTTATGCCATTCGGCAAGACCAACGCCCCATCAGTGTTCATGGGACTCATGAACAGGATATTCCAGCCATACCTAGATTGATTTGTGGTAGTATTCATCGATGACATTCTGATATACTCAGCTATAGAGGAGGAGCACGCCTATCATCAGCAGATAGTTCTAGACACACTCTGAGAGCATCATCATTATGTTAAACTCTCTAAGTGCCATTTTTGGATATAAGAGGTTCACTTCCTGGGACACGTTATCTCATAGGTTGTAGTTTTAGTGGATCCAACAAATATTGAGGTTGTGCTATCTTAGGAACCACCCAAGAGTGTGATGGAAGTGAAGAGTTTATTGGGTTTGGACAGTAACTACTAGAGGTTTGTGCCTGAAGTTTTCTGAGTTGTGAAACCCTTATCAGTGTTGACAAAGAAGGGGAGACCCATCATGTGGTAGGAGAGATGCCAACGGAGTTTTTAGGAGTTGATTCAGATACTGACGAGTGCCCCCATCTTGAGGCTACTGGAGGAGGGCGTTGGGTACGTAGTTTACTACAATGCATCAGGGACTGGGATTGGATGTGACCTAATGCAGGAGCAATAGGTGATCACGTATGTCTCTCAATAGCTGAGACAACATGAACAGAACAAAGCTACCCATGACCTAGAGTTGGCTGCAATGGTATTCTCCTTGAAGATATGGTGACATTACTTAGTGGGAGAACATTTTATATTCTACTCTGATCAAAAAAATCGTAGGTATATCTTCTCTATGAATGACTTATACTTGAGATAGTGGAATTGGCTTGAGTTCCTCTAATACTATAACTTAGAGATAGACTATACTCCGGTGGAGGTGAACATAGTAGCAGATACACTAAGCAAGAGATCTGGTTTACAATTGCTAAGTGAGGCGATGGAGCAGCTTGCTGATTTGTAGATATCCTACATAGATTGAGTTGGAGCAGCTTATCTTTAGTCTCTGATAGTCACTTCCCCACTCCTTCAGCGAGTCAGGGAGGTGCAGCTTTGCGACACTGACTACGGGGCTTGACGTGCTCAGATATCCACAGGACAAGCACCTGAAGGATTTTCTAAAGGTGGGGAGCACTTCATCCTCTTTAGAGGATATACTATGGTACTAGTGGCGCTTTGAGAGGAAGTGTTGAGGGAGTTCCATACATCCCCCCTAGCGGTACATCTAGAAGTGGAAAAGGTGTATCAGGACCTTCGGCGTTAGCACTGGTGCCATGGAATGAAGAAAGTTATAGTAGAGTTTGTCTCTCGCTGCCTCGCTTTTCAGCAAGTGAAGGCAGAGCATCAGGTTCCAGCGGGCTTACTTCAGCCACTATAGGTTCCAGAGTGGAAGTGGGATGGAATTTCCATGGACTTCAAGACAGGACTTCCATTCATGTTCAAGGGGCATGATTCCATCTGGGTGATCATTGACCGACTCACCAATTTGGCCCACTTCCTACCAATCAGAGAGTAGGGATCAATATAGGGCTTGGGACGCCTCTATGTGTAGAAGGTTGTGTGGATTCATGGGGTACCCTATATGATTGTCTCTGATTTTGATGCATGTTTTACTTCCCGGCTGTGGAAGGGGTTGTAGTAGGTGTTCAGGACAGAGATTTAGCTGAGCATAACCTTCCATCCTCAGACAGATGGTCAGACATAGTAGACCATTCAGACCCTTGAGGACATGTTGCGTGCTTGCGTCCTAAATTTTAGCCATAGTTGGGAGGATAACTTGCCTTTGGTGGAGTTCGTGTACAACAACATCGGTCACTCCACCATCGGTATGGCACCATTTCAGGCATTGTATGGTCGACTTTTCAGATCACCTATGTGCTGGACTGGCCCTAGGGAGTCAGTACTCATGGGACCGGAGATGGTATGGGCTACCACAGAGAAGGTGATGATCATCCAGGAGCAGATGAAGACTGCCCAGAGCAGGCCGAAATCTTATGCTAACATGATATGGGGACCTCTTGAGCTCCATTATGGTGACCATGTCTTTCTAATGGTATCACCTCAATGAGGTTTTTGGAGATTTGGTCGGGGGGAAAGTTATGTCTGGGGTTCATCGGACCCTTTCAGGTCCTCAGTAGAGTTGGTGAGGTGGCATACTTCTTAGCTATTCCTCCTCAATTTCACTAGGTTCATGACGTTTTCCACATATCCCAACTGAGGAGATACATACATGATTCTTTTGAACATCATTGAATGGGGTGATCGGGACATCGATGATGGGGCGACGTTTTCAGAGGTTCCATGAGAGATTGAGGATCGAAAGGAGCGGGTCCTTTGTGGGTGGTCGATACCTATGGTGTGCATTCGTTGGAAGCACAGGAACCTCCTAGAGAGAACATGGGAGCAGGAGGCTCAGATTTTTGCATAGTACCCCCACTTGTTTCCCTAGTTTACGATGCGGTTTTTAGGAACGCAAAGCCCTGAGGTGGGGAGAATGTAAGGACCCGGATTTATCCATGTAATTTTTTTTATTATATAGAATTATTATGAGTCTAAGAAAATTAATGTCGCGTGATTCGGAGGCCCAGTGTACCCAAAATGAATTTTTAAACTTTTTTGGGTACGTTTAGTAAATGCGTGAGCAGCATTTTGTAACTTTTGAACTGGTGCTCAGAATTGAAATCTGAGGACACTGTTGAATTCGGAGCACCAATATTCGCTTAAGGAGACCTTCACCTCGACCGAAGTAGGTCGAGTTTGGAAATTAGTTTTTTAGATTTTTGTGGGAGAATTGAAAAAAAAATTATTTTATTTTTCTTGAAACCACCATTTTAAATATTTGGTGGTGGGGACCACCTGAACTCCCATTTAATGTGAGGAAACCCTTTGAATTCTCTCAATTAATGAGCCAAAAATTAATTGATCTAGTAATTAAATAATTTGAATCCTCGCATTTCTTGAGGTTGGGGGAATGTTTGGAAAAGAAGAACTTTTGGAGGAGAGGAAAACTTGGTGGGAGAACCTCCTCCAATGAAGAACAACTCCAACGATGAATTAACCGACGTTCAAGAAAACCCCGACGTCACCATCATCATCTTTTTCCTCATGACACATCCAATGGAAAATCAAGGTAGGGGTGTTTTTATGTTGTTCTTATTGGTTTTATGTTGAAACTTTCTCCTCGAAGCCGCATGATATTGTTCTAACACGAAGGGTTCGGACCAAACAAACATGGCATGATCCCTACACATCTTTATTGTTGATGTGTTCTTCATGGGTTGTAATGAATGAGGTGACACAACTGTGCCATCAAAGGAGACCGCGGCCCATCGGCCACAGCGGAGAAAGGTGGTGGCTAGCACTAGGCTAGCTACGTGGAACTGGGGCGGCACATCCGCACCACCAGTAACGAGGGAGGCTGCGGCCTGTCAACCGCAGCGGTGGGAAGTCAGTGGCCGGCACGCAGGTCGGCCACTTAGAGGTAGGTGGCAAGCATCTGTTCCACCAGTTGAGAAGGAGGGTTCAACCCATCAGCTACGGCAGAGCAGGGTGGGGCCGGTATGTCAGTCAGCCACATGGCGAAGAGGCGGCTCGTGTCCGTGCCACCAGAGCTGGAGACCGCGGCCACATGGCCGCAGCGGAGGTTGGAGGGCGGCCGATATCCAGTCGGTCGCGGTGGAGTAGCGGCGCATGTCCGCGCTGCTGGAAGGAGGGCCATCTATTTCGGCCGACCACCTCACGCTGAGCGGGACCCCTCTAGTGGGTCATGCGTACTAGTTAGAGGTGCCATGTGGCGCCACCTAGTTGTCCAAAACCAAACGGCCAATGGGCCGTTCGGGTGACCTGGGGGGAGTGCCTCCCCTCCCAGGTGTCAGCTAGGGTGGACCCCACCACAAGGGGCCACCCCAACCGCAGGCTGCCTCGCGGGCCGCCCAGTGGGCCGGGCCGGACCATGGCCCAGTGGGTCAGGCCCGCTGCAACCCAGTCCAACCGGGCCGAACCTGAATCAGGTCGGGCCGGGTCGGTCCGACTGGGTCAGACCAGACCCTACCCCATCTAGACCCAGATAAGACTTTTTGGGATTATCTTGAGAACTGTGCATCTATTTGACGAACCGTCTACGGTTCCGGAATCCTTGTATTGAGATGTTCCTTTTGGTATACTCAATTTGAGTTTTGGATAATGTTGGAGTATGATTAGGTTGGAACGAACTCGAATCCAACCATTCCCTCGGGACTAAAAGGATAATAACTTACTGATCGGGCATCCAATTGATGCACTGTCTGTTGTGTTGGGCCCCTTATGACGTGACGGGCCTTCTTGATACTTCTTCATGGGACGTCGTGGAAGTTAAAGTATCGACCGATGGATTGAAGAGCAGAACCTCCCAGAATCAAGCGATCTTAGTGCAGAAACCCTGTGGTTGGCTGTACATGAGGAGACTTTAGATCCTTTTTGAGTTATCTTCGGATCCTGTGTGGGTCAGCATCTCAAAATCCTATGTGGGTCATCTTCTGATCCTATGCGGGTCATCTCTAGATCATGTGTGGGTTGTATTCAGATCCTATGTGGGTCATCTTCGATCCTATGTGGGTTAATAGAAGAGCTTCTCCACAATGTAAGATAATCTAGAAATATAGCTAATAATCTATACTACTGTACTTATGTTATACCTGGTGTGAGTTGAGTCCTTACCCTTTTGGTACGCTTATTTGTGGTGATACCTTTTTGGTAATCTTTTGTGTGGTGATACCTTTGTGGTAATCTTCTGTGTGGTGTTACCTTTGTAGTACATACCTTCATGGTGATACCTGTGTGGTATTCTTCTATGTGGAATTACCTTTTTGGTACTAAACTTTGTGGTGTTACCTTCATGGTATTTATTCCTTCATGGGACAGTTGTGCTTTTGGTTAAATAATTGGGCCTTGTTTTCCTCATAAACGTGATGGGTATACTTGAAAACTTAGGTATATGTATGGGCATATACCTAAGTAGGTTTGACTGTTGTTTTCATGCATTGTGGTTTATCCTTTGTGGATTCTAAGTGACCTTAGGGCATTTCGGGGTCCCTAATGATTATCGTTATACTCACCCCTGCACGGGCTATGCCCGCACCTTGTTGTGTCTTGTGCAGATGAGGGACAGCACTGATCGAGGTTGAGGACACCAGGACTGGAGGCAGCTTGGAGGTGGGCATTAGACGAGATGATCTGTAGAGATGATTGTTCAAGAGTTGTACCTACACTTAAGATAGGATCCTTGGCAGGTGTTCACAAGATTTGTTTTCTATTTTACTTGTACATTCCATTTGGGCTTGTATTCTAGCCCCTTTACATAATGTACACACTCTTTTTACTATACAGTTTTCTATGTGATCATATCTTGTTGTGTGCTTGGTTGTGTGAGTTTATAGGTTATAAAGACAATGCCTTCCCGGTTTTAGGGATATGCCTTTCTGGTGCTAGTCGCTAGCCCCTGGCCTATGGAAGGCGGGCTTGCGGTAGTCATGGCATGGGCCCTGGGGGATGGGTCGTGACATACAATCCCAATATAAAAGGTTATAAGGACATAAATGACAGTACACCAAATAAAGAATTTAAAAAAATCCTCTAGGCCACCATAAAAGATCCATGATGCAAGCAATAATTTTTCAATATTCCCTCTTTATATATCTCCACCATCATGGATATGGTCAATCATTAGTTAAAAATATATTTTTCATTTGTATCATGATAAGAACAATATACACATCCCCCAAGGTGGACATGTAGGGGGTGAGTAAAAAACCCATTAGGATATCTCCATAACTCCTCATGTACCCTATAAATTTTAAAATTAAAAAAGAATTAAATATGTTTTATAAAACATGTTCTAATCACATGACAATGTATAAATCCGTGAAAATATTTCCACAATTCAAACATGACAAAGATTTTAAACACATCATAACCAAAAATTTTGAGGTTTCTTTAATTTTTAAATATAATCAACCTTACACCCATTCTATAAATAAAAAATAAAGGAATCCCTTAGACCATGAGTAACAACCAATGGGTATCTCTTACTCAAGTGTGCAGCATTTACCCTAACCCTCCTTGTCTTTCTGATAAGGACCCCACATTAAATAGAGTATTTCTACCATCCCTATCAAACCCGAAGAGGCACCCACACATAATCAATAAATTATAAATCTCATTTCTAATCCCTCACTCAAAACCAAACCATAATATTAACATCAATTTAATCAAATTATAACACTCAATAATAATACCCCAACAAAATTCCACTTTAAAATTTCCCTAATTTCCCAAACATAACATAGAGACACATACCTATAAATCAACCTATTTAATTTTCACCAAAATTCACCCATCCCATTTCAAATTTTCAAAAAAATGCAAGGAATCATTTTTAAGTCATTTTAAAATTTTAAAATGATTTAAATTCAAATCCAACATTCAATATTAAGAGAATTTGAAAAAAAACAAAGTGTGTAGGAGAATCTATCTTCCATAACCTAGAAATTTAATGAAATTAAATTACTAAACTTGAAATACACATACTCCTTAACCATTTTAGGCACCTATAACCAAAATCCCCTATCTATCCAAACCCAAACCATTTATTTCACTAAATCCTTGCTTCAATTAAAGTTTCACCAAATGAAAAATCACTATGGAAATGTTGATCTTATTAGGTGTTACCCTTTATCATCACTTCTAAAAAGTTCTAAAAAAGGGTTTCCTAATTTAACCGAACATGCCCTTTTCTTCTTTCCTCTATCCTCTTTGTAAGACACTACACCGAACAATTATTTAAACTTCATTTTTCTCAATTTTATTAACCAAATCGATGTAACAACCTTGGTATGTGATTTAAAAAAAATTAATGTTATTAATGATTTTTTCATGAAAATATTTTACTATTTTCAGTTTTGAATCATTCATTCCATTTTTCAACAAAAAATTACATTATGATCAATTATATATATTTATATTTTAGATAAATACATAATTATATGTATACACAATTATAAATATACAGATATATGTGTGTTTATATATATATGTGTGTGTGTGTGTGTGCGTGTGTGTGTATTTGTGTGTGTGTGCATATATATATATATATGTGTGTGTGTGTGTGTGTGTGTGTTTTGTATATATGTATTCACATTTACACACACAAATATTCAAATTTATGTTCACCCAAACATACACACATTTATATATGTGAGTGTGTGTGTGTTTAGATTTGTACATATGTATATATATATTTACTTTTTTTATCTATCTTATATATTTTCTTATAATATGTATACATGTATATGATTTATAAAATTTTTAGGTATTAAAGTTGATATATTTATATATATGTTCATAATGTATTGTGTAAATATTATGTATAACTATTTTCGATTATGTTTTATATATATATATAATAATATGTTTTGTTTATAATATAAGAATATATATTCCCCAAATATTTATTTTTATAGATAATATTTATATAAATAAATTTATATATATTTTTATAGTGTATATGAATATATATGATTTACAATATGGGTGTGTGTTTGTGTGTACATAGTGTTAATGTGTATGTATTATTTATATAATATTTTTTATATGTTATATATGTATATATAATTATATATTATGTTTATAATATATATAAACATGAAATGCATGTTTATATATGTATATAGAACATATATTTTCATTTATGGTTAAGTATATATATAATTGAACATTATGATTATAATATATGTACATTTATGCACTATATAACTTCAAAAAACATTATATCCTTTTTTATTCATGTATATTTTTACTATAGTATATAATATCTATGAAGGGAGGGGTTGAAATTATGTAAATGGATATACAATCTGACTCAGAGTGTATGAAATCCTTAAAAAGTTTATATTAATTGAAAAAAATATTATTAGATTACCAGAAATATTGAATTCATTTCAGAATTAAAAGAAAAGTGTTGGTTGTAAAAAAGTATATGTATGGTGATGATATCAAATTTTAAATAACTATCTAGTTGATTTTTTCAAATTCACCCACCACATCAGGTAACATGACTTCATTTTTTTATGAACAAATCAATTTTCCAAGGTAATTATCATTGATAAAAAAATAAGGCATAACCTTTCATTTCTTTCATCAAAGATAATTACTATAGTAAATATATTTATTCATTATTATTATTTAAAATGAAATAAAATTTATAATGGAATGTTAATTCATTAGAGGAAAATCCTTTCCTTAGGTCGTCACAAGCATTAAATATTGAACCTTGTAGAGATGATGTGTTATATGTTAGAGGCAGTTGTAGAGAGGGAATTTTAATAATCAATAAGAAGCATAAATGCTTAATTTATTTATCTAATGTGTGATGAATAAAATTATTTTTCTACATTCATATGTTATTCACCCTACTAAAAAATATCTTAGTGACCTTAAGGGTGAGGGAAAAATTAAGACTATTCAAGAATTGAAAAAAATATGAAATCATTATCAGATGATGGTTTTAATAATAATAGTTAAATAAAGAAGAAAATTTTTGAAATTATATATTGGATTTAATTATTGTAATCATTCCATAAACCTCAATAAATCAATATTCATTACTTATACTGGTATCAATGCTAAATTGTATGTGTCAATTAATATAATCCTTTTTCATAGAGTCATACCTATAATAAAGGTAATTTTTTAAGTGGAAATTATAGTAACATAAAATTAAAATTTCTATTCTAGTCCCATTATATAATGTCTTAAAATGTTAATTGATTTGTATTTTGAATAGAAAATTTATAATGGAAGATTTTTTAGTTTATTTCATTTTAAAAGTTACTAGAAATATTCATAGAGATTTATAAACAATACCATACACTTGGAATGTGAGAGATGTTGTTAGAAACATCAATCCCCGTCCACCAGTGTTAAATTCCAATATTATCTCCCAAGAAACAAAGAATCATTTCATTATTAGATGTGAAAAGGAGAGTTTTATTGGAAACTGTAAGTGAATTAAATTTATCTGACATGACATTTTTTATGAAGTCATTTTCATATAGGTTACCTTACAAATACAACAAAGTGATGTTGAAAATAAGAAATATGTACCAAATCCATAATATCCATACCATAAATCCTTGATGGGTGACATACCTATTATAGGGTAGTGAAAAAGATATAATTATTTTCCTAGTGGATCACAACAGCTAATCGGGGTAGTCTCACATGAGGAGATTTGTAGTTGATCACACACTATTACAAGTTCACTTATTATACTTTTATTTTTTATTATTTTATAAAAATAATGGGAAAATTGGGATTTGGAAAAAACAATGAAAAACTAAAAAGTAAACATGAAGAAGAAGATATAGACATAAGTAATGCAGTTATAAAAGATATAAAATTCTCCTGAGATATTCATCCATGGAGAAAATTTATTGTCATATTTTATATTTTCTTAATGCATGCACTCCATTGTATATAGGAACACCTTTTTTACCCTATTTGTGATTATAAATTGTACTCAACAATCACTAAGTACACCACATATCCACCTACTTAACAATAGGGGGAATGGTTATAGAAGAAGAAGAATTTAACCCTTATATAACCAAAGAGATGATCACCCCACCACTAATCATCCAAAGATTAACCTAATGAAAATATAAATCATAGAATTATTTTTAACACCAAATTACTTTCCCAATATATTCCTCGGGTTATTTACTCATCATCATGTGCATAAGAGATCATGGTGGAAGAAAAAAAATAGGTGTGAGAGATAGATAGAGAGAGAAATAAGAGAACGTAAATTAAAAATATACAAATGAGTTACATGGAAAAAAGAAAAATAAACTACCCCAACAAATAAAAAAACTAATAGACTACTCTTGATTTTGATCCTCTCTATGCACAATATATTTTCCTCTATTTATATGAAAAATCCACTATGTATATTCTCTTCAAAATATCCTTAACATTCCTAAAACTTATATCCAAAAATTGGTCATGGTATTATTATCAATCTCATTAAAATATCTCCTCTATCAATTAAAAGTATATTATTTGTATCCATGAGAGAGGAGTCAATCAATCATCCATTCTTCTCCGAGATAACCTATTTTTAACTCCACTAAAAAAGTTTCATTATCCCACATAGAATCTTCCATTGAATTTTTCCATAATAAATCGTGTATTTCATCTATGGAGGAAAACTAGCACAAAAAATCCTTTGTTTAAAGATATATCTCCATCTTCTGGGAACTCTAATTTTTCACCCTCAAACCATCTTTTAAAATCACCCCATGGTGTAGTATAAGTCATTTAACTCTAGGGATTCTCCTATCCACCATGTAATGTTTCAACACAGGCATACCTTTTATACATTATTATGGATATATCCTATAGTATAACTCAATTCACATTGGGGTAATAGACAGAGTTTTCCAATTCAAATCAAGTTATGAGAAAAAATTAATAAGCTTTGTCACACCCCATGAAAGGTGTGTTTAAAAAATTATCATCATATATAGGGTTTCAAAAGGTTTTTCATTCATTATTCCTTTTCAGAGTTTTTAAATAATTTCCATTTTATATAAAGAAAATTGTTTAAGTCTCCCTAGTTTATGGAATATGGTGTTTCTCTATTTGTTAAATAGATTAGGGGATCTTGATGCCAAATTATTATAGAGGATTAATTAAAGGAGCTCCACTAGGACCCTAAAGATACCTTAAAATACAAATGAGTGTAAGTATTGGTTAAATAATTTACGAAACTCCATGATTACTTCCAAAAATTCTATCAAAAATGGTAGAGGTATAAAAAGATACTTTTTTTCTTCCTACCAATTTTTCTGAAAAAATTCAATAGGTTCAATAATATGAAAAAGTAGTTTACAATGATATAAAATTCTAGTTGTAATTGATTGGATAGAATCTATATGAGATGAAGATACAAATGGAAAAAATACCTTATGAGTATCAAGAGAAACCAAAATTATAACAAGTGGTTTAATAAGTATCCCCCTCGTTTTTCAAATTGAAGAACCGAGGAGTCAAAAAAGGAATTATTTAAAGATATATTCCACCTTTTTCAACCATTTATTGAGGTCATTAATGAGTAATATTTTCATGGTGATGTTCATATGAGTGATAAAAAATATTTAGATGAATTTTTGTGTGAATATTCAAGTGGTAAAATACAACTTGATATCGCCATATTTAAATAAGAAGAATCAAAACCTTTGTATCTCTCTCTAACATTGGAAGAAGTATAAACTACCCAAGTGGTGGAGTTCAAGGAAAGATTAATGTATCTTGACTACCTACCTCCATCTACTACCACTCTACTCCAAGAGGTACTTTACATTCAAAAATAAATTAAATCCAACCCACCTAAGGGAGAAAATACTTTCTTGATCTCAATTTCATTTAATTTCACTGCATATGAATTGAGCATTACTTCTCCTTGTTTTAATTTTGTATATTATGATGACACATGGACTACCTTATAGGAAGATGATTAAAAATAATTTTTACCTAATAAGGAACGCATGAATATCCCCAATCGTGTTGAACATTTATTGGTGGGAGTTCATGATGAGGTCTAAGTGGATTTTCATAATGAAATTGAGATAAAAGATTCTTAGATTAATGGGAAATATTTTGATGTTGGTTATTTTATTTTTAATTTTTTTTAAATAGAATTTCACTTTGAATATCTTTTATATTATTCCATTGATGAATCATACCTTAATAAAGCAGTAGAAAATAAAGAAGAGGTTTTTCAAGTGGAAACCAAGAAGAAGGGGGTCCATTCATTATCCTAACCCACAATGAAAGTTTTATCACATTTAAAATGGGGTGGATTTGGTGTAATATATCCATGGATTCATTAGTAATAAAAAGTAAGGAATATAAGTTGGAATTAAAATGTTTTTGTGGTTCCAATAAAAGAAACTCCACCCACCATCAGATTTTGAATAACATATGGTACTACCTTTCTATAGGTATTCAAAACCCAGGTCCCATTTGGAGGATCAAACTAAGATATATCCTTCTTTTATTTATTTTATTTCTAGTAATTTAGTTATCAATTTATTTATTAGGAATTAGTTTCAGAAATATATTATTTTTTAGCCTCTAATTACCCAATCCTTTTAGCTTTAATGACATATTCCTTAGACTTTCATGAACTATATTCTTTTGTAGGTCCTAGATGATAGCATAAGGTATCACCTCAAGTGATAAAAAGAAGGATAACTAGATATTCATTTAAAATAGAGTTCACTTATACATTCATTTTCTTTTAAATCCTTATTTGGTTTAAAATTTATTTTTTAGCTTTAAAAGATAATTTCCATGCCCACACTTTTATTTCTGTATTAACTTGACTTATCTAGGATAAATTAGTTTCTTATGTATATAATGATTAAATATTTTATATTTAAAAGATAATGATATTAAAATAGTAATATTTAGAATTGAATTATTAGATGTAAGAATAATAAGATAGTTTAATGAATTATGTTTTAAAGATATTAGTTGATTGATGTAAATAAAATCTTCCTATTATTTTCATACATTGAATATATGTAATTCATGTGGATTGAATTGTTATTATCTATTCAATGATTGATTTTCAAATATCATATTTTTTCAATTCTCTAGAAAATTTCTAGACCTATTTTTTCCAATTTTATCTTAAGCATATTTCTGAAGATTACTTAGGGAATACTACCCTCTAGAACTTTAATTTTAATGTGTCAAAACTATGATTATACAAAATCACATTTAAAATGATTGAGGAATTTTAATTGATTTATAACTTATCCCTAAAAACATCATTTATAATAATCCTTATTTATCCTATATAATCCTTGAATGACCATGCTAGGAATGAGCCACATTACAAGTTGATTATATCCATTCCTACCTTACTTGATGTATTTTACATGATATTTTAAGGTTAAAGTTTGGGGATGATTGCATTCATAGTGGATGAGATACATTAAATTGAAATGAATTGGTGTGGGTGTTATCTTTTTTGTATTGGTAAAAAAAATTCATTCATTCATTATATTTCATTACTACCCCTACTGAAAAAATAATGAAGTAAAAAAAATGAAAAAAATAATGGTTTGTGAATTGGGAGAATAAAAAATCATCATTACTAGAATAATGATTTTAAAACATGGTGTTATGTGGTGGATTTGATATTCATTTCAAGAATAAATTTCTAAAAATTAAAAGAAAATATGAAAAATTAATTGAAAAATAAAATAAATAGTGAAAAAGTAGAGAAAATTCAAGAGGGTGTAAGTTAATCATTATGCTTACATTGTTTCATGAAATTACTTTGAGCTTGGGAAGTGGGTGTTTTCAAATTTTGGGTGAGATACATTCATTACACTATAATTTTGATATCTTGTATTATTCTTTAGAGATAAACCACCTCTTTGATCCTTGATGTTTTAAAACTCATTACCCACTAACTCAAATTCTGAGAGTTATTATAAATTTAATTGAAAATTTCTTATAATTATTGTGATTTTTGTCTTTAAAAAAGGTATATTTTAGGTATTTTACAATCCTATCATAGGTGTAATTATTCAAAGTACAAGAAAAAATATGGTTCCTTTTTTACCTTGAGTGATGAGTGGAAAAAATTAAAGTGAGTTAGATCATGAATGACATGCTTGATAATAATGTATTGTGAAATATAAATGAATGAAAGGATATTATCCACTAATATCTAATGGGATAATGTAAAATGAATAATAGACTATGTTTATTTAAGGATACTAATGTATAATTGATATTTTATATGGAACTTCAAATTTTCTTTTCCAATTTATAATTATTTGGTTTTATTGATTTGAAATTAAAATTTTGGTTACAGGTTATTCCCCTTTAATTTCTTGTTGAGATTCAATGATTTATGATAAGCATAAGTTCAAGTGTGGGGGTATTTAATAACCATAATTTTTACATGAAAATTTTTAATTTTAAATAATAAATTTATTTTATTTTTAATTGATTATTCCCAAAATATTCATGATTATGTATTTTGTAGGTATATTGTATTTTTAAAAAAAATGGAAAATAAAATTAAAACATGATTTTGAAAAATAATTTTAATTTTAAATAAAAATGTTTCACTTATATTAATTTTTAATGAGATCTGTTTTTTTTTAATAGGAGAAAATGTGCTCTTTAACTCTTCTAAGGGAGAAATCTCAATAAGGGGTGGGACCAACAACAAAAGCATGTGCATGTATGGGTCAATTCATAGAATATCCCAAATATCACATAACATGTGAATGGGGTAGGTCAATGCCCATAGGGCCTATGTGTGTTAGCACAAGTCCATGTGGCATATACATGTGAGTGTAGTGGGTGATCATCCCTATAGTAGGTGATATGAGTCAGATGTCATGTCTCTCGGATGATATACAAGTCAGCCTTCAAATAAAAAACTGAGATGGGACAAGCTTCAATAGGGAACTATTCCCCACATATATAAATTATGTCATCCTCCCAGAAAGCCTCATGTTCCTTCACTTGGAAACATTTCTGCCACTACTTCCATGCTCAAACACCACTAGAACACCATGCTAACACACTGAATATTCCATTTCCACCACTATGAGAGCTCAGGATCAAGCTAAAAACTGACTAATGAAGACTAATAATACCATGGTTTGACTCTAGGAATTCAAACAAGCCATGGTGATCCAGGAATTATGGGAAAGGAAATGGATGCATGAACTATGATAAATATGGCCAAAACTTCTAGGGTTATATCATAGAAGATGATCTCATAGTGTACAAGGAGATCCTGATGAAAAAACATCCATTTAAATGGTATTATGGACATGTTTTTATGGTGTGGGTGAAGAAAAAAGATCCATTGAATTTTTTATATAATGTAGTGAGGTTTGGTCATGATGAATAGGGAGACCCCAAAAAAGAATCATCTTGAAAACCATTTTGCATCCTTTGGTTGTTATGCATGCATGAAATTGTGAATATTACACCGAGTTGAAGAAAACTATGGCTAGTAGTGGAATGATGAATTTTAAATGGATTATGATATGCCAATGGTTGGGAATCCCATGGTTGATAGGAGATGAACGAGTACAAAATTCATTAGGTTATGGTGTGTGTGTGTAGTCGTGGTTCCATGTAGTGTAAAGAGGTAAGAAAAATAGTCATCTCACCATGCTGGTATAGATATATGGATACCATGGTTGTGGAGTTCATATATTTAAATGGAATAAACGAGTATAAGTTGAATAAGTTGACTCTCATGCATATATTTGGAGGATTTTAAGGGTAGATTCACATAAAAAGTTAAGAAAATTGAAACAAGTGTAAAATTACGATTACATGAAGAATTTTAATGGATATTATTAGGTGATATAATGGATTTCTCCCTACTCCCTTATAGATTAATTTTGATACATTTTTAAGGGATTTTTGAGGTTGATATTCCACAAAAGTTTCAGAGATAATTGTGCTATTTCAAATAAGAGATATATTTGGACAATTTTAGGGGAGAGTATAAGAAGATTTTGAAAAGAAGATATCTGTAGATAGCTCAAGGTAATTGCCTATAAATATGAGGAGATGATATTATTCACTGGATATGATCTCAGAAATATATAGGATAATGATTTTTTTCTTTTATACCATAATTTTTTTAGGTCTTATTTTTTCCATGTAACGCATGTATATGTTTTAATTAAAGTGTTATTCATTTCTATTCTCTCTTTATCTCTCTGTCATTATTCCACCATGATCTCTTATACTCATGATTATAAGTAACTAAACCAAAAAATATCTTGAGGGATTAATCTTGTGTTAAACCAAATTCTATAATTTATATTTTCTTTTGGTTAATATGAGGATGATTTATAGTGAGTGTAATCATCATTGTGGTTATCTAAGGATTTTCGTCTTCATCTACAACCATTATCCCTCGATTGAGGAGGTTGATGAGTGGTGTACATGGTGATTGCTTAGTGCACTATATAATCAAAATCTGGGTAGAAAAAGGAATTCCCACATATTATGGATACTTTTTATTAAGTAGTTATAAAATAAGATAATAAAGTTTCTCTATGGATGAATCACCCATGAAAATTACCTTCCTTATCTAACTTGTATCCATTTTTTCTACATCTATATCTAAATTGTTAGTTTTTTTTAGTTTTTTATTCGCATTCTCGACCAATTTTTATTTTTTTCAAAAAATAACATATATATATATAATAAGTGAATTATGAATAGTGTGTGATTGGATGTAAAGCTCCTCAAGCAAGATGACATTGGTCAGCCACTATGATACATTAGGAAAATAATTATAGATATTTTACTTCCCAATGATTGGAATTTCAAAAATTCTCAACTTGAGCCTTAATGTTTTAAAATTATGACCATTGGGATCTTAGATGACCACCATGGAACCCATACTTGAACTCCTTCTTGTCATCAATAATAAATTTAAAATAGAACCCATGCTACCAATATTTAAATTTCAAAGTACAAAAATAAAATATTTATTAATTGGGAAATGAACATTCATGTTTCACATAAAATACCAATTTAACTTCACACTTTTCAAAGAAACTAATATTCCATGTATTTTACTTTATCCCATTGAAAATTGGTGGATCTTCTCCTTTAATTCATACAATATTCTCAATTCATTATTATTAAACAATATAATTATTTGACTTACCTCCTAATAAATTTTTCTCCAACAACTAAAGGTAAAAAAAACATGTATAGTTATGATTATAGCATGAATAAATGATATTTTTCATAAGATTTAAAAGAAACTAAATTCTCCACTTTATAAAGACAAAATTTATTTAAAAACATTAGGATTCTTCAATTAAGGTTCTAATAGATTTGAGGCTTCAGGTTAGTGGGTAATGTAGTTTAAAACATTAAGGCTTATGGAGGAGGTTTATCTCTTAAGTAAATTTCTTGATATTCAAAAGTAAAATATAAATAAAATTATTCCTTCCCAAAGTGACTACTCCCACTTCCCAAAAACTCAAAGTAAGGCCATGAAAAAATATTATCATAATGAATGTCTCAAACCCTCTTGAATTGTCTCTACTTTTTTCACATTTTTTATCTTTCTCAAGATATTTTTTCATATTTTTATTTTTTTCAGAATTTATTCTTGGAACTAATCACACATCCACCACATAACCCCATATGAAAAAATCATTTGTCCTGTAATAGTGTTTTTTTATTCTCCCAAGTCGCAACCCTTTTTTATTTATAAACTAATATTTCATTATTTAAGAGGGTAGAAATGAAATAAAATAAATGAATATAAACCTTTCATAATACCCAAAATATCACCCTCACACTTTTTCTATTCAATTTAATGCATCCATACCACCATGAAATCCCCCACCCCCACACTTTAACATTATAATATATTAAAAAATTCATAGATTAGGGTATGAATGGGTATAATTATATTGTAATGTGGATCATTCCTAAAAATTTCATTTATTAATTCTATGGGATAAAAAAGGATTAATGTAAAATGTGGTCTCAAAGTTAATGGTTAAATCAATTAAAAAGCCTCAATCATATTAAATGTGACTTTGTTCAATCATATATTTGATAAGTTCCGATTCAAGTTCTAGTAGTTGGTATGTCCTAAGATATCTCAATAAATATGATCAAGATGGGATGGAAAGTATTAGGTCTAGAATCCTCTCAAGAATGAAATATAAAATTTAGGGAAACCACTCATTAAATTTAATAACAATAACATATCAATACACCTAAATTTTAGAAATTAAAATTATGAAAATGGTAGGGAAGTTTCACCTACATAAATCAACTAATTCCCTCAAATCAGGATTCATTAAACAAGATTCATATTATTACCTTTAATCATTAAATTATCTATCTTACTCACTCAATATTGTGATAATTGTAAATTAAAACATGTAATATGGGATTCCTAATCAATATCTTATGTCTCCAATATCTGTTAAGTTAAGAAAAAATTCTGTGTGTGGTATTTCAAATTCTCCTTTAAAGTTGAAAAATAGATTCTAAAAAAATATTGGAGTAAATAATAATAAATGTAAAAGTTAACATCCATTTATATATAAATTAATTTCATTATTTCTTCTTAAATATTCTTTAGGGGATGACTTATGCCATCATTATCATAGAACTATAAAATTATACCACTCATGAATGTGTATAGACTATTTTATTAAAGCTACAAAAATCAGGGAATTAAGTCACATCCTAATATATTAGTAAAACATATTTCTACAAAAAAAAATTAAAAACTAAAGTCTTAGAAATAAAATAAGAAAAATATATCATAAATCTTATTTTGATCCCCTAAGTGGTCCCTAGGTTTTTAATACCTCCATATGGAAAATATTATCTTTTATCCGAAATTATATGGTGGGTAGAGTTTCATTGATTTGAACCACCAACATTTCTTCCTTCCTGATTTCATTCCTTTATTATTGATTTTTAGGAATCCATGGATAGATTATACCAAATATACACCTTTGGAAATGATGTACAATTTATATGGTTGGGTTAGGATAAAGAATGGTCCCTCTTTTTTATTTTCCACTTTAACAACCTCTTCTTTATTTTCCAATGCTTTCTAAAGTTATGATGCATCATTGGAATAATAAAATGGAAGGTCAAAATGAAATTATATTTAAAAAAGTTAAAACATGAATAATCAATATCAAAATATTCTATTTAATGTAAGATCCATGTATCTTGGTTTCCTCAATAAAATCTAGTTGGATCTCCTCTTATACTCCCTTAAATAAAAGATTAACTTTTTCATGGAGTGTTATGTGTTCCTCAGCAAGTGAAACTTATTTTTATCATATTTCTCTAGGTCACCCCAGGTTTTAGTCGATTCTGAAAAATTTAAACAAGGATCGTTAATAATCATTTAAAATTTAGATAAATTAAATGAAATCAAGTTCAAGTAAGGATTATCTCCCTTAGTTGGTTCATCTTCAATTTCTTCTTTAGTGGAAAGTGAATTTTTAGTATAGTGGTAGTACATGGAGGTAGGTAACCAGACTCAGGAAATATTTCTTTGAAATCCAATACTTTGGTAATTTATTCTTCTTCTAAATCTAGAGAGTGATACAAAGGTGTTGATTCTTCTTTCATAAATATGGGGAGATTATGTTTTATTTCATCACTAGAATATTCACTCCGAAATTCATCCAAAACTTATTCATCTCCCATATGTACATCAGTAGGAAAATATTATCAATGAATCTCTTCCTATAATGGATAAGAGAGGTGGGATGGATCATCAAGTATTTCTTTCTTGACCCCCTTAGTTTCTTTAATTTGAAAAATGAGTGGGAAAATATCTTCCACCACTAGTTCTTATTCTTGAACTAGTTTCTAATAATTTTATATTTGTTCCATTTGTCTATTTATCTCCAATATATTCCATTAAATCCATTGAAAATAGTCTTTTATATCATTAATGAACAATTTTTTATGATGTTTTACCTATATAATTTCTTCATAAAAATTTGGAAGAAGGAATCAAAGATGAATCTTTTTATACCTCAACCATTTCTTGAAAAGATTTTAGGAATTAAAACTAGATTTTAGTTAATTATATGGATAATCCTTCCACAACTAGGAATTCTAGAGTCTATTTAAGGTCCTAAATGGGTTCCTTGAATTCCTCCTCTATAACAAATCATCTTCAAACTCCCTTGATATATTTATCAAAGAAAGAAATTTCATCCTCCATAGATCAGGGTGAGTTAAATATTTTTTATGAAAACAAAGTAAATTATATACAAAATGTGAAAAGGAATAATTAAGGAAAGAATATTTGGATCCCTGTAGATTATTTCATGTTTTGAAATGCCTATGGTAAAATGGTGTAAAATCTATAATCATTTTACTAGTATAAAAAATTTCTAACTAGGTTTGTTTTAATTGAGGAGCTTTGTAGTCGACCACATGCTATTCTTAATTCACTTATTATATTTTTATATTTTTATTATTTTATAAAAATAATGTAAAATGGGGGTTTGGAAAAGAAATGAAAAACTAAAAAGTAAACATGTAGATGAAAATAAAAATATAATGAATGCTGTTAAAAAGAATGTAAATTTTCATGATAAATTCATCTATGGGGAACCTTCATTATCTTTTTTTATATCTACATAATTATCGCACTCCATTGTTTGTGTGAATAGATTATTTTACTACGGTTATCAATATTCCAGCCACTCAAAAATCACTATATACACAACACATCCACCTCCTCAATCGAAGGGGAATGGATTTCAAAGAAGAAGTTAACCCTTAAGTAACTACAGTGAGGATTACACTCACCACACAATTCATCCTTAGATTAACCTAAAGAAAATATAAATCGTAGATTTTTGGTCAAAAACATATTACTCCCATGAGATATTCCTCAGTTTATTTATCATCATGAGTATAAGAGATCATAATGGAAGAAAAAATATATTGGGGGAGAGGGATTGAGTCAAAGGAAAATAGAGAGATGGAGATATAGAAAGAGAGGGATATATATATATATATATATATGAAAGAATGCATAATTAAAAAAATATACAAATGGGTTACATGGAAAAAGGAAACTAAACTATAGTAGTAATGAAAATAAAATCGCATCTTAATCCTATTTTTGATCCTCTTTATGCACAACATCATGTCCACTATTTATAGGTAAATTAACTTGTCTATCATACCTTAAAAATATCTTTACCTTTCCTCAAATTTATCTCCTTAAATCATCCGTGGAATTATTATTTTTCTCATGTGAATATCTACTCTAACACTTAAAATATGTATTCTTCTTTTATCCATGAGATAGGTGGTGAGAAATCAGACATGATTCTCTAAGATATTCTATTTTTGATCCCCTATAATTTCTTTTCATATAGGTAACCTGGCTTAAACTTTCCTTTTTTTATATATTTATCTTTATCATATTGAAACCCTCATGTGTGCCCCCTCAAAATAACTTTTAAAATTACCCCATGGAATAGTATAAATTGTCTAACTTTGGGGATCCTCCTGTCCCCCTTGACATGTTTCAAAAAGGTTGTAGCTGATCCCATTTTATTCATTATCTAGTTTCATACATGCATTTAGGTCTTGACCGTGGTATATCCCCATATGGTGTATTTTTAACAATTTCAAAGCTCCTCAATGCATGGAAACACCTCAAACATAAGATCATACATTCCATACAAAGGTCATTTTGATGGATATTTCGGCTTTGACCTTCCCTTGTTCACTACAGGTGAGATCACTACACTATAAAAAAAAAATTCAAGCTATTTAATCTTCTCGCATTCCATGCACCATTTCTAAAATCATATTTCAATGAATGTTTTGAGATCGATACCTCATAGTGCACCATGGTATCATCTCCTATGACATAGATCTAGTCATGTTACTCCCTTAAATCATGAATGGGATTTTATTCTTCAAAATGGTTTCCATGGTGGTTGTATGAGCTCTTGATGTTTTTCTATGGTTGTTATATGCCACGGGGTGGTTAAGTTTGTTGAGTTCAAGAATGTATGTGACATTAATGGTCTTATCTGGTGACTTACAGTGGCAGTCCAGTGGTGGAAGGTGTGGAGAGTGGCCATGAGGTCTATTAGAGATCGACTGGTGCATGCTAGATTAATGTTGCATCATTCCATTAAATAATGAATAACTCTAAAAAAACTTAAAATTGTACTATGATGTAGAATAATCCGTTTTGAGTTATATATTCCACTTTCAGACATGGAATAGAACCCATGAGTGTAGGCTCGTCCATTTCCAACCTTTAAGTCCTTCGGTTTGACGGAGGATCAAGGGAAGTGGATCACTGGTGGTGTTCTTAACAACATAAATGGAGGAGAAGCAAATATGTATTTATTTAATCACTTGGGATTTTTTTTCATATTACAACTCACACAACTATCACTATTTATAGGGATACAAAACACACACAAAAATCAAATAGAGAAAATAAAACTCTATGGTTGGTTGCAGCAGGTACCGCCCAAGCATCCGGATCCACACACATCAAGCTTACTTCATTTAATTCTTCAAACCTCCATCATAGCTATGAAGGTAGGCACCGTCCAATGAATAATGAGTTTATTATCAAACATCCTCCCTTAAACACATTTTCTTTACGACCCATGATTTTTCATCATATTTGGGTTGTAACAACCCACTATTTTATCAATGGAATCCCCTTATTATAAGTATACCTTAAAATATAATTACATTAGGGAACATAATGAAATACCATGATACTAAATACTATGTGACCACTAAACATAATTTTTTCACTTATATGTTTTGAATTTTGAAAATATGACATACATGGTTTCATTTTGGGTGATTTTTGGAGTCTAATAGAACAAACATAATTTTTGGTGAATAGTAACCTACACTTATGAATAGTAATATACCCTTATGAACTATAATATGACCCTTATGAATAGTAAAACATCCAAAAATAATAGTAACCTCACCCTTGAATGATTAAATAAAATTTAGGCATCTTATAAGTGATAATATGACCATAGTAAAAGTATTCGTATTTTTATAAGTAAAAAATAATTAAATAATTAATATAAAAAAAAATTATTTTTCATAAAAGTTTTCATAAATTAAAAATTCAATCTATCCTACTTTTAAGATAATTTTATAAGTCCTTATGTAATTTTTGACAGTATTATAAAATCAGTTTTAATTTTAAAATATATTTTTTTTAAAGTAAATTATGATTTTAATTAAAAAATAAATTAATCATATTTAGTAAATTACTTTCATAAAATGGATTTAATTTTTTTATTCTACACATTGAAAAATGGTTAGAGTGAATTTTTGGAATTTCTCTGAAATACTTGAATTTTTTGTGAATAGTAAAATACATTAATTTACCATATAAATACATTATAATTTAAATCCACTACTCTTGACATCATGAGTGATGTAATCATCCAAATCTATAACTAACATGACCTATTTACTATTTTATGTCATGTAATCTTCACTATATCTAATATTGAGGTAAATTAATAAAGTAAGGAATTAAATATTAGGAAAACCCTCCTCCCCTCCACTATAAATACCACCCCTCACAACCACTTTTCCTCACACCTCTCAAGCTTCAAGCCTTACCTAAATTCTAAAAAAATATCTTCCATATCCCCCCCCCCCCAAGACTACTATCTCTTGGCATCATCAAAATACCAATCCTAGGTTCGTTAATGAGGATTTCAAGAGAAGGATTCAAGAGGTAATGACTCCCTCTCTTTTCTTTCAGTTTCATTTCCAATTTCATTTATTTTATTCTATTATCCTCAAATTCTCTTATACAGATTTCCTTATAACTCAAGTATGATTTATATATTGGTATTATATTGTTTTAATGTAATATTATTCATTAAACTCCTCCCTCCCTCCCTTTGTTAATAAAAATGAAATTGTTGCCCATGATGGGTTAATTTACCTAAATCATGGGTGATGCACTTCCATTTTCCTTCAATAACTTAAAGGATGTAAAGAAAACAATAAAATGGTTGAAAAAATATTTTAAATTTTATTTTTTATCCTCTTTTATCTTTTATAACTAACTTGTTTACATGACACTAAGTGATAAAATAAAACAAGTTCGTTGTGATCGAAAAACCACCCAAATTAACAAAAAATGATCATCATTAAATTTTATCTAATGATTCATCTTCATGGTAAATAAACAAATTAATTATAATATCATTTAAATCTATGTAATTTCACTTATATTATATATTAAAAAAATCTAGATGTTCAACCACATTTCAAATGAACCTCTGTTTATGAATACAAGTGAAACTTTCATAAAAGTTAAGGAAATTAACACTCTCGAACAAAGAATTTAAACTCTATAACTCATCCAAAAGCCCTTAAATTAATGTAATGAAACCATAATGAACCATATTCCTATATAAAAGGTTTTTTAATTTTTAATTAATGAATATAATTTCATTATAAAGGACATTAAAGTGAAGAAAGTGTTTGGGTACAAGGTAAGGGGAAACTATCAAACCCAACTCTCTTTCTTTGGGTTTTCCCTATTCAACCCATTTTCAGTATGGATATGCCTTAAAAATAATTTATTCATCATTATATTTCTTCTTCTAAGATATAAATGTTCCCTAAATTATTTTATGAAAAAATACAGTGTTTTCCAAAAGAACTATTCTTTCAAATAAACACACCCTTTTTACTTCTCAAAGATTGTTTCACTCTTCAATCATGGTTAATGGTTCTATGTCAAGAATTATATTCCCTCTTTATTTTGGGAACCAAATGTTTATGAATGTATGAATTATTTTGTGAAACCCATTTATTTCCAAGGGTAATTTTATTTTCATTTTTGACATATTTTCAATGTGGCATGCATGGTGATATAAATATTATGATGAGACGGGTGGTCCTAGAATTATATAACACAATATGACTGTTTGAATGTGACAGGTGCACCCATAATTATTCAGTTCTCCAATTCATTGGATAAATTGGTTAATATCATGAGTTAAAGAGAAATTATGTGTGAACATGATTCTATATTTGTTCACAACTATGTGTGGTAGATGACCACTAAGATATGATGTTTCATTTTTATGAATTTCTGTATTCTATGCCTTTATCTAATGATTCTTCTCATTATTTTGATGATGATGTTATGATTATGCTCACCCCATACTATAAGTTTCTTATCTATCTTCTTACTGGTCTTTTAGATCACCATTTTTTGATGTATATCCTTAGGTGATTATGTGTACAAAATATTTTTCAAGGTAAAATAAGAAGATGGAGAAGAAGGAATTAAATAAAGGTTTATGTTTTATGTTCTAAATGTTATGTTTGGTCCTAGTTTTCCCAAGACACTAAACCTTTGGATTCTCGTGTATATTTTTTAACTTTATAATGATGTAATAGTAATTTATGAAAAGGAAGGGTCTCTATAGTTGGTATCAGAGGCAAGGTTTAGTTAATTTGGGAATTTGGATTAGAGAACCCTAAAAACCTCTAGTATCGGCTAAGTTAAAATATTCAAACAAGAAGATTTTCTAAACACAGGGATCCCATAATTTATTCTTTTAGTGTAAATTGTATAAATGAATAAGTTATTTATTCATGACTCATTGACTTATGTTTTTTTCTAACCTTTTCTATTTTAGAAAAAGGTGGGAACCAGGAGAAACCAGGCCAACAAACCATGCGTGGACCAATGCAACAATTTCCCAAATGACATCCCCAATGCTTTGGGAGGTAGAGTTCAAAACTTCATGGAGATTATTTTCCGACTATATCATGTTATGAATAATAAACTGAATAATTATGAATGTCCTCCTTCACCAAAGAGAGAGCAGCTAGCTATCGAGTGTTTTATACGGCAACTACAACCAACATTTAGTGGATCTTCGGATCCACTAGTTTCGGAATAGTGGGTCAACTACATGGAGAAGATCATTTTTGTGCTTCATTATTCTGAGATAGAGAAGGTGACACTATCAGTTTATTATCTAGATGGAGAGGCTGATTATTGGTGGGGTTTGATTAAGAACACCAAGCCAAGTGACAAAATTGAAGAGATCGAATGGGAAGACATTAAATCATGTTTCTTAAAAATTATTTCCCATGAACACTTCATATGAAGATCGAGAGAGAATTCATAAAGCAAAAAAAATAGAATCTATCATGAACTATGAAGTTAATTTCTTAAGGATTTCAATGTATTCTTAGGTTTTTGTTATAAAAAATGAAGCAAAATTGATAGATTCTATAGTGGATTAAAACCACACCTTTAAATGGAACATGCAATTAGAGACTTTGGGAGTTATCAAGAAGTTTTTTAGTGTTACCTCATAATGGAGATGGAGTTTGGAGAATGGTCTCGTGGCTATTGTGATAAGAAATGAAAGATGGAGTTTCAAGACGGAGGATCTAATGATAATGGTGGGAAGAAAACTCAATGACCCACATGCCAAAAATATGGGAAGTTGCACCATGGGAACTGCCTAAAAGGGATAGGGAAATGCTTCAAGTGTGGGAAAGAAGGCCACCATGCTAAATAGTTATGAAAAGAAATGAGATGGAAGGATAATGTAGTGGAAGAAAAGGGAGCCCCGCCCATGGTTCAATGCTATAACTATAGGGAGTAAGGGAACTATGCTATCCCATTCACTAAACCTCAAGTCCTCAAGGGTAATCAGCGTCAACAGTCACCAAAGAAAAATGAACAAGGAAAGGAATATATCATCACTACTACAGAAGTGGAGAAAGATAATGAAGTCATACAAGGTACACTTCCTATTTACTCAAGAATCGAAAAAGTATTATTTTATTCTATTTCTACGCACTTCTTTATATCTATTAATTTTTCTAGAACTATAAAATCAAAGGCCCAGAACTTTAAAGTAAAGATATCTATAAAAACAACAAGTGGTGAAATCATTACAACCCAAGTGTTTCAATCTTCTCCTGTTGACATATGTGGGAAGATTCTTTCAGCGAATCTTGTAATACTTCCTTTGGTGGAATTTTATTCTATAAAGGGAAATGATTAGATCTCATTATATAGATTTCATATAAACTATAAGTAAAAGGAAAAATATTTTTATATTCAGAACCATCCCATGATTCTCTAAGAATGCAAGGAAGATCGTAAATATCCTTTGAAAAATACTTCAATAGTCTGGGTGTTGATACTCTATGAAGAAGCATACCTTTCCCAAATGTTTGAGTCAAAGGAAAGTGCCAACCTTGCAGAAATTCCCATCATGAAGGAATATGGTATTGTATTTCCTAAAGAGTTACCTAGAATTCCCCCAGATCATGAGGTAGAGTTCTCAGTAAAACTCATACCGAGAGCTACTCCTATCGCAAAGTGTCCCAATAAGATGGCTCCTATTGAACTGGATGAGTTAAAAAAGTAGCTACAAGACCATTTGAAGAAAGGGTTCATATGACTTAGTGCTTCACCTTGGGGTGTTTTTTTAAAAGGTTGGGGCCGAAGCCTCATTTATAATTAAATAAAATCAAAGACCTCTTTAACTGGGTAGAGGGAGACCCATTACATAGCCCGAAGTCCTAGTGGGAATTTAGCCCAATACATGGCCCATAGACCCATTTTTTTGGCCCAAGGCCCATTCTGTGAATAGTAATGCTACAGTACCCGTGCTGCTACAGTCCTGCACAGTACCCGCTGCTGCTACAGTACTCTGCAACCGCTACAATGCATGTCATTGCTATAGTGCCTCCGCTGCTACAATAGCTACAGTACCTACGCCCAATGGTTTTTAAACCCCCATTTTTCATGTAGAATTAAGGGGTTCTTACCACTAAGCCAAACCCCAACTACATTAACCTTGGGGTGTGCTAGTGCTCTTGGTGAAGAAGAATGATGGATCAATGCGGATGTGTATAGATTATACGGAACTCAACAAGATCACCATAAATAAAAATAATCCTATTGCATGGATTGACGACTTGTTCGATCAGTTAAGAGGATCTCAATACTTCTCAAAGGTGGATATTTGTTCTGGATATCATCAGCTAACGGTGAATAATGATGATATTCAGAATAATTCCTTCTATATAATGTATGGGCACTATGTTTTTTTGGTAATTCCCTTTAGACTTACTAATTTCCCTACATTATTCTTGGATTGGATGAATAGAGTCTTTTGGAATTACCTTGAAAAATTTTTGGTAGTGTTTATTGATGATATTCTAATTTACTTTAAGATAAAGGAGGAACATTAAGGACATATAAGACTTGTGTTGGTGAAATTGAGAATGGAGAAGTTGTATGCCAAGTTTTTCAAGTGTGACTTTTTAATGAATCAAGTCTCATTCTTGGGACATGTGATCACAAGAGAGGGAATGTTTATGGGCCCTTCAAAAACAAAGGTGATTGAAGAATGACCCAGGCCCTCTAGTGTCATAGAAATCCATAGTTTTCCTGGATTATCTAGGTACTACCGACATTTTTTGAGAAATTTCTCATGATTTTCAAGCCTGATAACTAAGTTAACAAAGAAATGGTTAAAGTTTGTGTGGAAAGAAGAATGTGAGGGAAGCTTCATGGAGCTAAAGAGAAGGATGATCACTGCACATGTACTCACACTATAGAAAAGTGGAGAATGTTTTTTGATATATAGAGATTCTTTAAAGAAAGTCATGGGATGTGTACTCGTGCAAAATGATCATGTGATAGCCTATGCTTCACGGAAATTGAAGATCCATGAGCATAACTACCCGATGCATGGTCTAGAGCTGGAAACTATGATTTTTTCCTTGAAAATATGTCGGTACTACATTTATGGTGAGAAGTGTGACATATACATCGACCATAGAATCCTAAAGTATATATTCACACAAAAGGGCCTCAAAATGCTTCAAATTAGATGGTTAGAGCTAATAAAGGACTAGTATTTATCTATTCACTACCATCCTAGAAAGGCGAACAAGGTATCTAATGCTCTAAGAAGAAAATAACTCACTACTCTATCCATGTTACAGATTGAGAAAGACCTTATCTTACTGGATATTCAGTGGATGGATTTGGAAATCATAAGGTTCATGGATACATCCTACCTTTCCCAAATTATTTCATAACCATCTATCCAAGAGAATATTAACTATGCACAAAGGGATGATCTAGAGTTACAAAATAAGGTGAATACAGTAATGGATGGGAATATATAAGAGTTACATATCGACGAGGATGGTGTGATTTGGTTTGGAACATGACTTTGTGTGCCTTCATGACCTGGGATAAGTAAGGATCTATTGGACAATGCACATAGCCCAACATTCTCTATCCTTCCAGGTAGCACCATTATGTATTGAGATCTTTGAGAACACTTTTCGTGTGATAACAATAAGAAAGAGATTGTGGAATATATCTCAAGGTTCTTGGTATGTCCGCAAGTTAAATAAGCGTGAAAAAAGTCCAAAGGGATGATGCAACCATTTCCTATACCCATGTGGAAATGGGAGAATGTCACTATAGACTCTGTCATAGGTCTCCTAAAGATTTCTAAGGGAAATAATGTGATATGGGTTCTGACCGACTCACCAAGACTACCCCTTTTATCTCTATTCAGAAAGATCACTCGCTTGAACAGCTTGAAAAGATATATGTGAAGGGAGTGGTGAGACAGAATGGTTTTCCACTCTTGATTGTTTCTAACCATGATCCAAGGTTCACATCTAAATTCTAGAGGAATCTTCAACATTCTTTGAGTACTGAATTAAATTTTAGCACGGCCTATCTCCCCCAAACGGATGGTCAATATGAAAGGACTATTTAGATTCTTGAAGATATACTAAGAGACTACTCTTTATAATTAAAAGGTGGACGAGATTAGTATATCTCATTGGTTGAGTTATCATACAACAATAGCTTCCACCCGAGTATTCAGATGGCTCCATATGAAGCTTCGTATGGAAATTGATTTAGAACTCCAACCTATTGGGATGAAGTTGGAGAAAGAAAGCTACTTGGACCCAATGTTGTGCAAGATATGAGAGAGACAGTTCACGTCATCTAGAAACATATCAAATCTTCTTAGATTCATCAAAAGAGCTATGCTGATAACCATCAAAGGGACTTAGAGTTCGACATTAGATATAAAGTCTTCCTTCGAATATCATAATGGAAGAGATTCAGGCAGTCTGGAAAGAAAGGGAAGCCAAGCCCAATGTACATTGGACCCTTTGAGATCCTTGACTACATAGGATATGTGGCCAATTAGCTTGTAATTCCACCAAATATGGCTCACGTTCATGATGTGTTTCACATATAACTCCTGAGGAAGTACATACTAGATCCCTCAGATGTACTAAACTTAGAGGTGGTACAGCTAGAAGATTATATCTCCTATGATAAGCATCCAATAAAGATTCTAGATAGGATAGATAAGGTCCTATGAAATAGGACAACCCATATTTTCAATGCGTTGTGGGGGAACCATAAGTTTGAAGAATAAACTTGGAAACCTGAGGAGGTGATGAAGGAGAGGTACCCTCACCTGTTTATGTAAAATGAAATTTCAAGGGTGAAATTTCCTAAGGGGGAAGAATGTAACGACCTAATGATTTATCAATGGAATCCACTTACTATAATTATGCCTTAATGTATAATTACATTACGAAACAAAATTAAATATCAGGATACTAAATACTATGTGACCATCAAACATACTTTTTCTACTTCTATGTTTTGAATTTTAAAAATCTGACATACGCGGTAGTGTTTAGCGTAATTTTCAGAGTCTAATAGAATAAACATAATTTTTGGTGAATAGTGACATACCCCCATGAATAGTATCCTACCCTTATGAATAGTAATATAACACTTATGAATAGTAAATCTTCAAAAATAATTGTAACCTCACCCATGAATGACTAAATAAAATTTTTGTATCTTATAAGTGATAATATGACCATAGTAAAAGTATTAGTACTTTTGTAATCCATAAATAAATAATTAATTAATTTAAAAATTATTTTCCTAAAATGTGTTCATAAATTTACAATTCTCTATCTTTTAGTTTTAAGATAATTTTATAAGAGCTTATGTGATTTTTAAAAATGTTATAAAACTAGTTTTAATTTTAAAATCTCTATTTTTCAAGTAAATTATGATTTTAATTAAAAAATTAACTTAATCAAATTTAGAAAATTATTTTCTTAAAATTTAGTTTATTTTTTTATTCTACATGTTGAAAAATGTAAAGTGGGAATTTTTTGTATTTTTCTATAATACTTGAATTTTGTTTGACTAGTAAAATACATTAATTTACCTTATAAATACATTATAATTTAAATTCACTATTGATGACATCTTGAGTGATGTAAGCACCCAAATCACGAACTCACATTCCCTCTTTACTATTTTTTGTCATTGAATCAACACTATTTCTTATCTTGAATGAAATTAATAAACTAATGAATTAAATATTATGAAAACCATCCTCCCCTCCAGTATAAATACCACCCCTCACAACCACATTACCACACACCTCTCAGGCTTGAAGACTTTCCTAAATTCTTACCAAATATCTTCCATAGCTCCTCCCCCAGGACCAGGAGTTCTTGGCCTCATCAAAAGACCAAGCATTGGTTTTTTTAGGAGGATCTCAAGAGGAAGATTCAAGAGGTAATTCCTCCCTCTCTCTTTTTTCAATATCCTTTCAAATTTCATTTTTTTTTCTTCTCTTATCCTCAACTTCTATTATCAAAATTTCATGACAACAATAGTATGATTGATATACTAGTATCATATCATGTTAATATAAGATTTTTAATTATACACCTCCCTTCCTCTCTTTGTTAATAAAAATGAAATTGTTGCCTGTGATGTGTTAATTTACCTAAATCATGGGTGACGCACATCAATTTTCCTTAAAAGACTTCAAGGATGCAAATAAAACCATAAAATGGTTGAGAATAGATTTTAATGTGTATGTATTATACCTTTTTATGTTATGTAACTAACTTACTTACATGATACTAAGTGATAAAATAAAACAATTTCATTGTGATCGAAAAAGAACCCAAATTAAACAAAAATGATCATCATTAAATTTTATCTAATGGTTCATCCTTATGACACATAAACAAATTCATTATAAGATCACTTATATATCTGTAATGTAACTAATATTATATATTAACAAATCTGTATTTTCAACCATATTTCAAATTAACTTCCGTACATGAATACAAGTGAAACGTTCATAAAAGCTATGGAAATTAACACTCCTGAACAACGATTGTATACTATATAACTCATCCAAAGGCCCATAAAAGAACATAATGAAACCATAATGAAACATATTCAGGTATAAAATGTTCTATAACTACTAATTAATTAATATAATGTCATTATACAAGACATTAAAGTGAAGAAAGCATTTGGTTACCAGGTAAGGGGAAACTCTCGAACCCAACTCTTTTTTTTATTTTTCACTCTTCAACCCATTTTCAGTATGTATATACCTTAAAAATCATTTATTTATCATTATATTTCCTTTTTTGGATATACATGTTCTCTAATTGAATTTAATAAAAACCCAGTGTTTTCTATAAGAACTCTTCTTTCAAATAAACACACCATTTTTACTTCTCGAAGATTGTTTCACTCTTCACTCATGGTTAATAGTTCTATGTCAATAATGGTATTACCTATTTATTTTTTGAACCAAATTTTTATGAATGTATGATTTATTATGTGAAAAAAAAAATTCCCATGGTTTATTTTATTTTCATGTTTGACATATTTTCAATGCGGCATGCATGATGATGTAAATATTATGAGGACATTGGTGGGACCAGAATTATATAGTGAAATATGAATGTTTGAATGAGATGGATGAACCCAAAATTATACAGTGATCCAATTCATTGGGTAAAGTGATGAGTCTCATGAGTTAATTTAAAATTATGTGAGAACATGATGCTAGATTTGTTCACAAATATGTGTGGTAGATGACCAATAAGACATGATGTTTCATTTTTATGCATTGTCACATTCCATGCCTTTATCTATTGATTCCTCTCATGATTTTGATGATGGTTTTATGATTATTCTCACCTGATGCTATATTGTTATTATCTATCCTCTTACAGGGATTTTAGCTCACCCTTTTATGAAGTATATCTTTAGGTGATTATGTGTACTAAGGAGTTTTCAAGGGCCAATATGAAGCTGGAGAATAATGAATTAAATAAATGATTATGTTTGATGTTTTAAATTTTATTTTTAGTCCTAGTTTCCCAAGACACTAAACATATGTATCCTTTTGGTGTAATACTATTATATTGTATATCTTTATAATGATTTAATAGTATTGTAAGAAAAGGTTGGGTCAGTATACGGGTGGAGGTCCAACCGATGCAATGACTTCACCAAAGGAAAAGACTTATTTTTTATTGTAGCCTTTGGTTGCATGGATGAGATAGATTTCCACATATATCAGTCTTCTCCAAATTTCATTGGTTTTAGATTCCTTAAAGCTAACTAAATCAAAAGTTGCTGAGAGACAATAAAAATTTACATACTCCTCCATTGGTTCTATTCTCTCATATATATCTTCAAGGATTCAAACATTTTTAGGATTTTTATGAGAATGTTGTAGTTTGATGTAATCTTATGTAGAATAATGTGGTTATGGCATCGGTGGTTCTTTAGTTCTTTGTTCCTACAATGTTACTTCTTCAGTGATTTCTTCATCTTCTAGAGTGAGTTGTACCTCACTAGAATCATCATCTTGATTCTACTTCCATTTCTACTTTTCATCAAATATAAAATCTCTACTGAATATAATCTACTTTGTGGTGGGATTATACTAGTGATATCCCATGGCCTAGTCTTTGTATCCCATAAGGACACATTTCAATCCTTTTTCCTCGAGGTGTGTTCGTTTTGCCTCGTGGATCCTAACATAGGCAATGAAACCAAAAACTCTAGGATGACTCACACTTTTCTTGTGAATAATCTAAACATAATTAGGAGTCATAGATTTGAGATTTTTTTGGGAATATATTGAGTAGATACACCACACACAAGGCCTCTTTAACCCAGAAAGTCAAAGGCACTCCTTTGTCTTTCAACATGCTTCTTTCCATGTTGAGAATAGTGAAATTTTTATTTTGATCTACTCCATTGAGTTGGGGCATGTAAGACAGTGTCAGTTGGTTCTGAATTCCATGTTTCTTGAGGTACTCATAAAAAACATCAGAGGTGTACTCCCCACCTCAATTAGATCATAAAGTTTGTATGCGATGGTTGCTTTGATTTTCCACTAGTGACTTGAATTCTTTGAAGATTCCAAACACTTTCGACTGGATTTTAAGAAATTATATCCATGTTTTTCTTCTATAATCATAGATAAATGTCATAAAATACCTCATTTATCCATTTGATTTTGGATTCAATGGACCACACACATCGGTGTGAACTAGCTCTATTGGTGATGCAGCCTTCCAGTTAGCCTTTATTGCAAAGCTGTTTCTATGTTGTTTGCTTAGAACACAGCTTTAAAAAAAATTATTCGGGTGTTAAATGATAGGAATATCATTCCCCATCTTACTTATTCTTAATAATCTTAAACATTCAATGTTTAAATGCACAAACCTCAGATGTTATATATAGTCTTTATCATCACATACCGTTGTTAAACATTGTGGTACGTCAGGTTGGATCATGAGTGGAATCCTATAATTTTTCTCCATCGGTACTTTTGTGATCAGCCTTCCTTTATCATAGAAAATCACCATTTTTTTATTTGTATGGATTATGTGAAATACCTTTTCACTAACTTCCTGACACTTAAGATATTGGTCCTCATGTCAGGTACATAGTAGAAGTCAGAGATGAAATCATGATTGTTGTCTTTTTTCTTGATCAGAATATCTCCTCTTCTATAGAAAAATACTATTGAGAGATTTCCAAATGAAATTTATCCTCAAAACTTCTCATCCAGGTTTGTAAACAAGTGTTTATTCCCTATCATGTAGTTTCTAGCTCCATAGTCAAGATACCACATACCTTGATTTTGGGTTGATGTTTGTGCTATAAACACATGGGAATCTTCAAAAGTATCTCCTGCTTCGACGATATGTTCCTCCTCAGTGTGATTATCCATTGTTTATTTGTACCAACATTCATTTATATAATCTCTATATTTTTTACAATTATAGTGTTGAATGTTCCTTTTTTTAGTTTTTGATTGTTGAATACACCCCTTGATCCTCTTCCATGTTCCTGTGGAGTATAAGTTTTATATTCACGGCCTCCTCAAGTTGGAATTATTCCACCGTGTCTTCCTCGTCCTCCTATTATTACATAAAATGGTTTTCCATAGAATCCTCTTCATTGGTATCTTTTAGATTTCCCCCTTCATCCTTTTCAGATTTTTTTGGTATACAACTATTATTGCAGGTCATTCTCAACTCCATTGGAATCACTCCAGTGCTTCACCTTCAATCCATGGTCTTGAATAGACCCAATGATCTCTTCGATAGAGATGGACTCAACGTACCTTGTTTCTTACAAGGAAATGACTATGTTATCAATTTTTTTATCAAGGAATCACAAAATTTTCTCACATACCTGCATGTCAACAATATCTTCTCTATTTCATCACAGTTGGTTCACCACAACAATTACATGAGTATGACACTCAGAAATAGTTTCATAATATTTCATAAGTAGGGATTTGAACTCACCTCACATATATTAAAGATGAATCAGATTCATTTTATCGGAACCTTAGAATGCTTTGTGAAGAGTATATGAGATCACCATAGATGATTTTGATGAAGTTATTATTTCAAAAGTTGCTTCATCAAGGCCCTGATAAATGTAGGATTTCGCCTTTCAATCGTGTTTTCATTCCACCTGAAGAGTGGTTTTTGAACATCTGGAAGATCATCCTCCCTTGTTTTGGATTCTAGATCGATGTAACCATCCTCCACAATGACCATTACATCATTAGTGCCAAGGAGCACTTGCATTTCGATGCACCAAATATCATAATTGTTCTCCGTAAACTTTGGGATGATAACTTACACAAATATATTCACCATGATGACAAATTATTTTCGATGAACAATAACATATGCAGATATCTATAAGAGAAGATTTTTTTCGGAGTTGAAAACTGCTGTATTTTTTTAGTAGTGCATATTGATAATTGTTTTTGAATTTCAGATTGACACAATGTTTTTGATCACCCAAATTTTTTTAAAATAGGATTGGAGAATTTCTTTTTCATATCACGCCAAGTTGTCCTTACACCAAATGAAATGAGATTTTTTTTCAATTTGAAAATGAATACAAATGGGCATGGGAGGTTGCTTTCTTAGTGAGGATGTGGTGATATTTTTTTGATGTATAGAGAAGAAAATAGAGGTGTTGGGCGCTTGGATAGGGAAAAAATCACCTAGGGAGAAAAAGGGGGTGTGGTGTGGAGACAAAATCCAAATATACGCCTTTAGTTAATGAAGAGTGGGACCCACTGGTAGGAAAACTCACAAAAGTGGTGTGAGGAATATAATAAAGGAAAAACTTTTTGATAATTTTACAAAAAAGGGGTGATGGAAATATCATGTGGTAGAATGTGAACCTTTACTATTCATCTTCTTCCTTGCATCTCCTCTGCTCCTTGTTGGTAACTGGTCCGCCGAATCTCTCCCACAACTGGCGGAAAACACCTTAACGTGCTCTGATACCACTAAATGTAGTCATGGGAAATGGCAGTAGAAGAATATATAATGGATCCTTCTTTCCTCACCTTAACTTTTAACCTTCCATTAATACCACTAATGGATGATCAAGGGAAGCAGATCACTAGTGGTGATCTTAACAACATAAATGAAGCAGCACCAAATTGGTTTTTATTTCTTCACTCGGGTTTTTTTTATATTACAACTCACACAACTCTCCCTATTTATAAGGATACAAAACATGCAACAAAATGAAACATAGAAAATAAAACTCTATGTCTGGTTGCAGTAGGTGACTCCCAAACATTCCAATATACACACATCAATATGCCTTCATTGGATTATTTAAACCTCCATCATAGTTGTGGAGGTAGGAACCTTCCAAGGAATAATGAGTTTATTATCCAACATGGTTTTGAATGAATTTTTTTAACTATGAGCGTAGAAGGCCCAGTTTTATTCTTCATCCAACTTCATCCAAGAAATAGGCACACAAACATAGATTCAACACAATATATCCATGGTTGTTTCAGGTTTTATCATTTCCTGTGTGCCAGGGTATGAATTTACTATGGTTTATCAGTCACCATTTCTCCCTTATATTTTATTCATCATGCATGTCGGGCTTATCCAATCTCACCATAACTACATTGTGGTGAAATTTTTGGAGCTTTTTTATATTTGGAATTCTCCATTTCACCATGGGTAAAACTAACTACAACGTTTCATGGGTTTTTTCATATTCTAGATCTCCCTATAAGACAATGTTTTCTCACTCCACAACATAACCAAAACCACGATGTCCTCTTCTTCATGATGGGCTTTATCTCCATCAAAATGTCCTCTATGGTAGTCATTTGAGATCCCAGTGAAGTCCCGAGATAATCCCTATCCTCGGAAATGGCACTTTGAATCAATCCTAAGCATCCCCAACAACTTTCACTACCACAAATATCGATTTTATCAATTCTAGATATAGATTTTGACAAAGTTTTTTAATGTTGTTAATCTCAGCACTAATAAAAGGGGGTCCCTTTTATCAGTGCTTTTTTAGCATTGATAAAGGTCCCTTTTATGAGCACTTTTTTGAGAACTGATAAAAGGAGCCTTTATCAATACTTTTCATAGTGCTAATAAAAGACCCCTTTTAACAGCGCATTTAAAAAAGCACTGATAAAAGTCAAAAAATGTAAAAAAAACATTGGAGAACACCACTTTTAACAGTGCCCACCACCCCCCGCTCGGAAGCCCCCACCCTCTCCCACCCCCCACCTGCCTGCCTTTAATAGTGCCCTATAGGGACTTTAACAGTGTTGGCCCCACTACTTGCCTTTAATAGTACTATCCCCCCTACCTGAACCTTCGCACACACCCCTACCTCTCTCGTGATTTGAACTCCAGACCTCTTCCCTGTGCATCTGGACACTTTACCACTCCTCCATGTTGATTTTCTCTCCATTTAATGATATATCTATTTATTTATATATCTATTTATTTATATTTATTCGTATATTAAAATATATTTATATTAATATATATATAGTCATATTAATATATATATATTCACATATTAATATCTATTTATATCTATTTATTTATGTATATATATAGTTATATTTTTTATCTTTGTATTTATTCGTATATTAATATATATTTTGTTATATATTTATACGTATATTGATATATATTTTTAAGATTAGTTTTAAATACATTTACAAAATATGTTTTTGTGTGTGTGTTTATAACTAAATAAATATCTAAATACATGTATACAACATATATACACATGTATATATTATATATATTTATGTTTTTTAATTATACATATTTATATATATTTACATTATTATATATTAATATGTCTATTTATATGTTAGAATGTATAGATAATATATATTTGATTATTAAAACACACACACACACATTATATAGGTATATAAATATTCATATTTTGTATTTTAAATAAAATGGATATTAGTTTTTTTTTAGGTAAGGTTTATATATTAGTAAATATATTTTTATATGTAAATATGTTTAATTAATTATTTATGAAATTAAATTTTTAGGTGTGAATATATAAAAAATATGTATATATTGTTATATATTTTGTTATAAATAACATTACATTGCGAAAAATGATAAAATTTCAAACCCATTATATCAATATGATTGTAATACCAATGAATAAATTTAGTTCCCACCCAAAAAGGGACAAAAGACCCTCATAAATGAGCCTGAAAATCTATAAAATGTTAAATAAATTGGGGTATACCAACTAGAAACTCAGTTTTCGAGGAATTATGAGCCTTTTGGACTCGAAAAACCTTGACTTGGGTATCCCTAGGTCACAAATGCATAGAACACATCGCAATCTTCGATTTGATATGTGGTAGAGCTAAAATAGACATCTAGATCAAAAGTTATGACCGTTTGAAGTTCGAGTTGGTTTTTCAATGTATTTTAGATATTTTATTTATTTATTTATTTATTGTATATTTTATATTCAAATTTTTATTAAATGACTATTATTCGATAAAAATAACAAAACTATTACTTAAAAATATTTTTAAATTATTTTATAAGCTTTTCTTACTAAACAAATTTTATATTAAGTTTAAGTTTTTATTTATCCATATCTAAAACACATTTAAAAAATATATATTATACTTATATAAATATAAATATATTTATATGTTTATATATTAATATATTAATATTTTAATTTTAATGATTTTTTTAAAATATACCCTTTATCAGCACTAGTAAAAAAGCATTGATAAAGGGGTGGTTCTGCGAAGACCCGCTTTTGTTGAAGTGTTCCATAGCATTTTCGGGTGTCTGTTAGTAGTGTCAAGTTGAGCATGAATATAGTAGGTGGTAGATGGAAGCAGATATTTCTGAGTGAAGCTGTGTTCATTCAAGTGTAACATGGCACTATTTTTGTAAGTGGTGCAATATACCCACATCAAGCTATCCTACATCAGAAACACACTTGAAATTCCACTTCTTTATAATAAATCCCATAGATTTGAATTAGTTATTGAGTTAGACTTGAGCTGGTGGACTCATAATTATCTCCATTCCTAGCAGTATTGAAGAGTCCATCTACTCACCATCGCACATATCATCATCCTCCCATGCATCGATGGTTCTCCATGCACACTCTATGCGGCCACTATCCTCCACCATGCATAAGCTAGCCCTCCCTTTTTTATTGCTCGAATATCCCCTAGGGCTAGCTATGTAGCTTTTTGGAGGGTGGAGGTCTGGACAAGGTGTTGACTAATTTTTTTACCTAAAACTTTTTTAACACTTAGTAAAAATTTAACCAAAAATCCACAATCACAAATAACCTTCAATTTAACATGTTTATTTTTTTCTACACATTAATTATTCTAATATAAATTACTCACAATTTAATAAAATAATTAATCATTTGTGTAAAAAAAATCATTAAAATTCATTCTCAAAACTTAAAAAATCATGAAAATTAAGGGCATAAAATACCCCAACACTTGAACTCTTGATTATCCCCAATAATTGAATCTTGATATTGATTCTTAAAGGGGACACAAACTACTAATATTTAAATTTCAATGTAATAAAATCAAATAATTATCTTTGAGGAAATAAACATTCAAATTTAACATAAAATACCAATTTAACATCATAATTTTCAAAGAAACTAATCAACCCAAGAATTTTACATTCTCCCATTGGAAATTAGTGGATCTTCTCTTTTTATTCATACAGTCTTCTCAATTCATTATAATTATACCTGAAAATTTGTGACTTACCTCATAATAAATTTTTCTCTCATCACTCAAAGTAAAAAATTCAAGTATAATTATGCACATACCTTGAATGCATGCTAATTTTTATAATCTTTTAAGGTACCTACCATCTCAACTTTGTAAATTAAAAAATCACAAGAAATCAAATAAAATTTTATTTAAGGTCCTAATGGATCTAAATCATTGGGTTGGTTGGTAATTATTTTTGAAACATTAAGGCTCAAAGAGGAGTTTTATCTATAAAGAATAATTACTGATATGAAAAAGTAAAATCTCAATGAAATTCTTCCTTCTCAAGGTGACAACACTCACTTACCGACACTCAAAGTAAAGGGAATAAACAATAAAATCATAATGAATGATGTGCACCCTCTTGAATATTTTATACTTTTTTTTACTTTTTGAAAATTTATGTTTTTTATGAATCTCAGATCCACCACATGACCCCATATGATAAAATCATTTGTCTAGTAATGGTGACTTTTTATCCTCCCAAGTCACAACACTTTTTTTTGTTTTTTAAAACCCATTTTTCATTTTTTTTCAAGAAGTGTATCTATGAAATTAAATAAATAAATGAACATAAACCTTTACCAGTACAAAACATTACACCGCCACACTTATTCCTTTCAATGTAATGCATCCCTTTAACCATGACTTTCCTCACCCCAACACTTCAACTTTTAAATATCATGAAAATTTTATTGAGTTTTGTAGGAATGGATATAATTGGATTATAATGTAGCTCATTCTTATCAAGGTAATTCATGGATACTATGGGTTACATAAAAATTAATGTAAAATGTGGTCTCAAGGATAAGATATAAATCAATAAAAATGCCTCAACCATATTAAATGATAATTTGTTAAATAATAGCTTTAATAAGTTCTAATGAAAGTTCTAGTATGTGTAATACCCCAAGATATCTCAAGAAATATGATCAATATAGGATGGAAAGTATTCGGTATGAAATTATATTAGGAATGAAACATAAAATTTGGGACAATCACTAAAAAAATATAATAACAAAAAAATACATATAAATTTTATAAATTCAATTTATGAAAAATGATAGGAAAATTTCATCTACACTAATCAACTAATTTAATTTAATAATGATTTATTAAACTAATACCGTATTCTTATCTTTGATCATTCAATCCCCCACTTTACTTACTCAATTTCATTAAATTGGAAATCTAAAGCACAAAATCACTGGATTTATAAGAAATTAATCTCTCCTAGATTAGTAAAGTAAAGAAAAAATTATATGTGTGGGTATTAACATTCTCATTTTATGCCTAAAATAGATTTTCCCAAAAAAAATACGGAATCTAAAAAGATAACAACTTTAAAATAAAATTCTCATTTCTAAATGAAAATATATTTTTCACATTTCCTCCTCTTCTTAAAATTAATGATTTCCCTATTCTGTCCTTCTTTGATGGTCCTAGAAAAATAAAGTAACTCATAAAAGTGTAATGAACATTTCATTTGTATTTCAAAGGGAAAAGGGAAGGGTGGATATATCCAAATTTCCTAAATCCTAAGAAAGTATTAAAACTTGTATTTCCTCTCAAAATCTATTTTTTTAACATAATTTGTTTGACCTAACCTAATGTGTAGTGATCAATAGATAGGTTGGAGAAGTATAAGCTCCTCCACTGGTTCTTTGGGTAGATTTATAGGGTACCTTTCTAGTCATTGTCCATTAATGGTAAATGGGTTTTATACCCCTTCATACTGAAATGATATACATGATTTACTATAAACAGAACTTACCACCTAGAATGAAGTTAACCTGACATTAAATAAAATCTGGAATTATATATCAACACTTAGTATCTGAGTTGAATGATTTTTATTTGATTATCTTATCATGATTCACTCATGTTCTTTCCTTTTAAATTCAGAAATTTTAAAAATCTTCTCTTCAAAATTATTCTAGCTATTACAATTAGAATTTCCTCACTTTCCCAGAACTATCAAAGTCTAAATTTGGTGGTTATTCAAGTAATGAAATTTAATTGAGGTTCCCCACTTATAAATAATAAATCTACTATATAAAAGAAATAATATTAGATTCCACATCATGATCTAAATAGGTAAATTCAAAATAAATCTCTCTAGTTACCACTTATTCTAACATAAAAATAGAATTTCCATATTTTCAGACATCCAATTATTCCATGGTATTTTCAATAGAGAATTGATTTTATACGGTTAATAATTCATGTAATATACTTTTATATTCAATGGGTTCATTACCTTCATCGTGGGAGAGTGAAAAAAGTGAATTGTTTCTTGGAATGAGCCTTATTGATTCGATAATATTGAAGTGCATAGTGCAATATCAAAGATCCATGGAAAGAGTTCCTTCATGCACATTGATTATTTTCTTGTTTTTCTTCAAGAACAATCTTCCCAAAATAATGGGTGTGTGTCCTGGTGCTTTTTTTCCTCTATAGTAAGAACATATATGTCTGAAGGAAAAAAGTAGGACTATAAATTCACCTAGCTCATCTTCTAAAAACCTATAGAAAAAATGGTGGAATTATTCACTAATTAAACCACCACTCTTATGGGTTTTAATTTTCCTATTTGTAAAGATGAAAAAAATAGTGAGGTATAACATTTATAGAAGAACCAATATCACATAAACGATCAGAAAAATGTAATGAATCAACGGTGAATGGAATATAGAATTTAAATGGATCTTCAAATTTGGTTGGCAAAGGTTATTGGATTAGATTAGAAACCCTTCTCCCTAGTTTTATCCTTTCAATCCCATCAATACTTCTTATTTTTTTGAAAATCTCCATGAGAAATTTGGAATATTTTTTAATTTTTTGAATTTCTTCCAAAAAGGGATATTGATTTCATCATTCTGGAAAGTTTCATGAATTTCTCTATATATTTTATCTTCTTCAACTTTCTTTGACAGATTCATTCTAAAGGGGAATGGTAGTGGAACATAATTTTTCTTCCTTTGTTTCTATTTCAAGAGTGTCTTTAGTCTTTCCTTCCTATACCATTCAATCCTTCCTTATTTTTCCTTATTTTCTCCTCCTCTACTAGGTTAGTTAGATAGATTATAAAAAATATATTTTAAGTTTAAAACCTTGTTTTTATCAAGTCCCAGTTGATATTTCTTAGGTTTAGTTGGTTGAATAACCTTTCCACTTCTTTTTATTATTTTCTTTACATTCTTATTTGGGTTTGGGGCTATTTAGGCGGATAGTTTTCTTTTATTTTTGTTCATTAAGTCTAAAAAACATGCTAATTGGCTTGAAAACTTCTACACTATCACTTTTAACCTATTATCCATAGTCCATATCTATTGGTGTTTAGATGATGGTGCACTAGTAGAGAATTTCTCCTAATACTTTTTTCCAAAAATGAGCTGTTTGATGAGCTTTTTAGTGGTTGGTCAATTTATAGAGATGTTGAAAAGGTGGTGGGGTGTTTGAAATTCGTTTTATTATAGGGGTTGGGATGGGTATTGGTTATAATATAAGGGTATATCTTTACTTGTTTGGGTTCCAAATCCTAGTTGAACTTGTGAATTTTCTCTCCATTTCTTATTTTGTTGGAATTTCCTTGATTCGAAAGATTTCTCATAACTCTCCATCCCTTTTAATTGAGCATACTTATCATTGTAATGATTTGGTGAAGATCACAAACCACATACTTGAGTTGGGGATTGTTGTTCTTTTACTTATATGATATCCATCTGTCTCACTAATTTTGTTAGCTCTTCATGTTTAGTTTTTATAAATAGAGATGAATTAGAAGGTTTTATCTCATGAATACCTATTGTACCTATACCTCTTATTCATAATTCCTAGTAATATTGTGTAGTGTTCTCTACTGGGATCCTTTCTTCCACTAGTGACTTGTCAATAAAATCTTTTCTTGATGATGTATCCAGAAGATTCCTATCATTGTGCAATAGATATTTATATAAGAACACAAGGAAATTATTTGATTCCATATATTGATGGGGAAAATAGGCACACAACTTCTTTAATCTCTCCCAGTACTCATAGAGAGTCTCTCTAGATTATTGTTGGATGGGATAAACATATTTCATTATTAAATTAATTCTAGAGGTTGGAAAAATTATTTACATAAATAATCTTTATAGGTCATCTCATTGATGTATCTCCCATGGTTATAGGTTTTATAACCACTCTTTGGCCACTCTTTCAAGTGAAAATGGGAAAACCCACCACTTGACATTGTCTTCAGTTACTCCCCAATTAATTAAATTTGAATAGAAATTGGTGAAATCTAGTATGTGATTGTTGGGATCTTCACCTATAAGACCATGAAATTTATGTAGTGCTTGCATCATGTTAATTCACAATTAAAAATTATTTTATAATTCTAACATTACAATATGATTTTTTGGTTGTAAAATTTTGGGGTGCACAAGCCTCGAAACATTTGATTGGGATTAATATCCATTATTTAAGTCTCAATGTGAATACTGGATGTTTCATAGGCATCTTCAATATTTACATCTTCCAAATTAGTATATAAATGAAGGTAACATAGTCTAGTTAATGAGGTTATTTCAATTTCTATTTCAAAAGGAAATATTTATTTGATATAAGTCATAGTATTTCAATTTATAAGGTTATATTGAGAGTCCAAGGCCAGGTCCCTCTTTGGGTATCAATCCAAAAAATTTCTTCATTTATTTTTATTCACTTTCTATGACATTAGTTCTCAATTTCTTCCTAAGTAATTAGTTTTAGGAAGATATTAGGATACAGCCTAATTCCCATATCCTTATGAGATTTAATTACATGGTCCTTACACTCTCATGAGTGTTATTCTCTTTTATGTCAATGATAATTATGGAATAAGGAAACCCCTCAAGTGTCTTGAATAATAGAGAATTAAAGTGCTTCATATGGAAAGGTAATTTCACTAGTAAATTCATTTTTTTTAACTCCAATATTTTCTATTTTTATAATTTATTTTTTAGTTTTAAAATATAATTCTTATTAAAATACTTAGAATTTATACTTAACTTGACTGATATAGGATACTAAAGATATTTATTAGTAATAACATGATTCCATATTTTAATTTTCAATGTTCGTAATAGTGAATGATTAATATGGATAATTTAATGAAAAGAGGTAATCAAATGATGTTATTTTAATGAATCATGATTTTAGGGGATTATTTTATTAATGTAGATTAATTTTCCCAACCATTTTTATACTTTGAATTTATGAAATTCATACAGATTGATTTGTTATAATTATTAAACCCCATGATTAATTTTCCCAAATTTTGTGTTTCATTTCTGATGGGATTATAGAACTAATACATTCCATCATATCTTAAGCATATTTCTTGATCTCTCATATATAATTCCACCTAATAAAACTTTCACTGGAACTTATGAATTCTACGATTGAAAAAAGTCACATTTAATATGATTGAGATATTTGTATTTATTTATTCATTATCCTTAAGACCACCTTTTACATTAATCATTGTTTATCCTGCAGTATCCATGAATGTACTTGTTAGGAATGAGTCACATTATAATCCAATTATTTCCATTCCTACCCTACTATATGTATTTTGTCTCATATTTTAAGTTTGAATTTTATGGGTGAGGGAAGTCATGGTGGAAATGAACCATTACATTGAAAGGATTAAGTGTGGGTGTTCCCTTTTGGGTATTGGTAAAAGTTCACATGCATTTATTTTATTTTATTTCTCACCCTCTTAAAAAATGAAATATTAGTTTTAAAAAAATTAAATAGTGTTATGTTTTGAAACTCCTTCCATAGGGAAAAAGTTTGACATGCATTTTATACGGAAGTCTCAAAATTGAATTATTCCCCTAAGATATTCCTTAGGTCAGTTACTTGTCATCGTGATTAACCAAAGATGAAAATCCAAAAATTCATTATGAGTAAATTCACCAAAAATATATGCCTTCATTCCACCCTACTTAATTGTATTATTTTATATCTACTTAATGGATCGATTGGTCAAGATCAATCTCAGCAGTAGCGGTAATGGTCTTCTTTAAAAACATCCATTAGTGGTCTAGGGGTGGTGGGTGCGAAGAGTGACAGTGAGGTCTATCTAAGATTGAGTTTCATGATTTGTATTAATATGGAGTTATTTAATTAAATTATAAATAGTTATATGGAAAAAAATAATCCAACATCAGTTAACCACTCAAGAGGATAGCTCCTGGGTTGTCTCTGGAGAGGATTGCTTGAAAACTAGTTATCTAGAGTGAGAAAACAAATGATGGTGTTCTGATTTCTTGGACTAAGAAAAAATATCAAGAATTTAAAATGTTATATAGAAACAAGTGATTGGTTCAGGGTTGTCTTCCCACTTGTAATTCTATCATTGTCTTCTAAATATATATATATCTCTTTATTAGTTAATAAAGGAGAAGTTCCACAATCTCTTCCCCTATTACCCCTTGATTTATTTATTAAGGTGAGACTATACTAAAAAATTATTTACTTTAGTCTACCCTCATTACAATGTATGAAAGACACTGTGAATCACCCTTAATTCATTTAGGCAATATCCAATCGGGTATCTTGGTTCCCAAGTAGACCAATTACAACCACTATATTTCTTCACATGTTATTAATTGCTAAACATTCACTACATATCCTTAGATAATTCAATATATATGATTTAAATACAATTTGGTAGAGAATATGGATCATAAATCAAGGTTATAAATCATCTAAAAATATTAATTTAAACACAATCTCACTTAAAATAAATTCTACAACTAAATATTGAATTAAATTAACAATAAATAGATAACATTATTCATAATAGAAATTACTAAAATCAAGAATTAAAAGATGTTTTCCTTCACTTCCCCAATCAACTAATAATTCTACCCCTCCATTTGATAAGAAACAAGGTGTATACAACATATTAAAATAAAACAGGTAAGGTAGGCTGACAAAATACAGGGCATTAGCTCTTCAATCCTCTAGTCGGGCCCTCTTAAACTATGATCCATTGAGCCCCCTTTTCATAGTAGCATTCCCATATATTTATATGAAAATTAATCCTCATATCTCCTTCATCTTATCCTTAATACCCCTCTATATTCTCTATCCTTACTCCTTTGATTTTAATCAGCCAACTCTTTCTATTATCCCATGTGATAATCTCTCATCTCTTAAAAATTTATACTTTTTATTCATGAGATAGGTTTGGCCACTATAGCTTCACATATTTCATAATTTGAATAACCCATTTATATCTTATTGATTTTATTTTCTTATCCCAAACCATATCTTATTTAAAAATTTCAGGGGTTCTTTGATTTGAATTTTCTTCATCTTCATGATCAATATCCGCATTATCTTCCTTTCAAAATTTATAAACCTCTTATATTGGATATAGGCAGCCCGTTCATTTCTCAGTTTAGTGCACAAACCCTCACCCATGATTCCATTTCCAAAATGACTTTTTAAAATGTAAAATTGAAAAGAATATTATTTTGACACACCTGTTGTGGGGTGGTGAAAAAGTTATAATTATTTTTCTAGTTTATCACAATGGATATGTAAGATCTCGTGTTTTAAATCGGGTTAAAATTAAGAATGTTTCTGAAATTCTTTTTCGGTTTATCAACGGGTCGTTCTTTTTAAAACTGAGCTCCAGAATTTTATTCTGAGTGTTCGAACACCTAAATATGTCATTTTTCGAACTATGATTGAAGTTTTGAGGCACAGGGGAAGTTGCACAGGCGGCGCACGGTTTTTCTAACCATGTGACCAAATTGTGCATGGTTTAATTTTTGAGGTAGCAGCTTCCGCATAGTTGGCGCATGTTTAGGAGAGACTGTGTGATGAGGATATGAGAGAGGGGTGTCCAAGGAAGTAGCTAATGCACGGTTAGAGCACGGTTTATCAAACCGTGTGAACTAACCATGCAGGCACTAAAATGATATCCTTAAATTTTAGATCTCAATCGGTTTTACCTCTAAGTGCCTCGTTTTTCCTCCTAAGCATCCATAACTCTGGATCACCCTCCCTTGAAGGTAGTAGAACCTCTCCCAAGTGTTTTAGAGGCTATCTGAAGGCTTCTCTTAGAGAATTGAAGCTGAATTCTTGAGGTTGGTAGATGTTCTTCTTCGTTCTTGTTCGGTTTCTTAGATCTACTTAGATCTACATCTCCTCTTCTCACGGTTTCTTAGATCTATGCCCTTTATGGGTAAATATAAGTGTGTTGATGACAAGTATGATGAGTTTTGGTCTTGGTCTTTCTAGGAGAAGTGATCTAAGGTTGGATCTTGAAGAATAAACATGTTTCTCTTGAGGGTTCTACATTCGTTGCGGTTTTCATAAAAACCCCGAGGTAGGTTCCCAAATATTTAACACTTTATTTAAGAATTATAGTTTCTTTAAATAAATTAGGAATGTGAGTTTCCTTCATTATGATATGTCAAGTAATGACACTTTTGATGTTATTAAATAATTCTGCCCACATGAGATAAGTGAGGACTTGAACTTGTGTTAAGTTTAAGCATGTTTTGGATAATTTGGTTAATGTGATATGATTAAACAGTTAAATGATTTAAATGGGAAGAATGAGTAAGAGGGTAATTAATGGTAGAATTAATTATCATTTCATGAGTTGGAATGAAATTATGGCTTTTACTGATTGTTGGGAATATCAAATATTTGAAATGTACAGAAGATAATTGGAAACTGGTAATAATTAATGGAGGGATTAGTTATTTCATGTTAAATGGTAAATGGTTAACTAATTTATGATTGGTTAAAGAGATAAGGTTTGATTAATTAATTTTTGAATTAATTAATTTGCATGCATTAAATTAAGATTGTGAATTGATTGTTTGTTAAGATTTTTAGCCTGGAGTACTTTTAATGTGTATTAGTTTTACATGCCTTAAGTTGTCTTGGATGGAGTTTTTTGAAAATATGATTTGTTGTGTGAGATGGTTTCTAAATAACTTGGCTTTGTTCTGTATGTTTTTTTATGATTTTGGGGTGCTTGTAGATTGTTAAATTCTAGGGCGAATCACTATTTGAGTGGACAGGTTCAGGCTTCTTAAGTAATTTGGTTAATTAAGTGTTTACTTATCTAAAGATTGTTTTGTGTTGTTAATTAGTTGTTGAATTAATTAATTGATTGGTTTTTTGGTTTTATAAATGGTATTCTACACCAATGATAAATATATATGTATGATTGATGAATGGGTTGTGAGACAATGGTTGAGGCTCCAAATACTCACAGGGTGTTAGACATGATGTTCGACACCAATGACAGATGTATATGTATGATTGATATATGGGTTGTGAGACAGGTACTAATGCTCCAAATACTCATGGGGTTCTAGACATGGCGTTCTACACCCAGCTTGGAAGCAAATATTCTTTTATGGGATAGGGACTGATGCTCCAAATACCCATAGGTTGTGAGACATGGACTGATGCTCTGAATACTCACGAGGATGATAGACATGATTTTATACATCCATTAATTAACATTTGACTGTGGGTCCAATGGTTCAAGTTTGCAATGAGTTAATGGTTAATTAAGGTTGTTGTGACATGATGACTTGTGTATTGATTATGAGAAAGGGTTTAGACTTATTAATGAATTGGGTGAACCAATGTTAGTGGAAAGACCTAGGATTGAATCACTATTTTAGTGGATGGGATTAGACATAATATATGAAATATTAAATTGAATAACTTATGATGTGTTATCCAAGCCAAAGCATAAGCTTGGATTCAGTCATTACTTTGATTACTTAGATGGTATTTAGATACTTCTGTGGTGAGTGACTTATATGGGGGATGTCGGGCATAGGTTGAATATAAATACTTTCATAATAATATTTGACTAATTGATAAATGAAAAATGATTATGTAATGATTGATGAGTATGAATAAAAAATGAATAGTCCAGGTTCAGAAACCAGCTGAGGGATGAAGTAGATACTTGAGTATAAAGTTACTTTTTACTGCTTACTTTATTTTATGCATGCCTTCATGTGTTTTAAATTATTTATTAAATTTATGGATTTTGGGTAGACACTGGTGGTCCCGGCCTACTGATATTTATATCTCACACCCTACTAGGGCCGCCATTGCACTGGGTACCTGAGTAGACTCTATTTGGTTGCAGGACTTGCTATTTTCATTTACTTGTGAGTTAGGAGCAGAGGACCGAGCGGAGGCTCAGGATGCTTGAGGGGATTTCCCTTGGGGTTTTGACTCATTATTTATTTATTTCTTCATTGGAATGTAAATCATGTTTTTTTGTTCACTGTTTTATACTTTTGTATCATTAGCATGTCATGCATGCATCTTATGTATAATTTGGTGTTTGACACTTTTATAAAATGATTATTATTTGTCTTATTCAATTATGAGTTAATGCTTCTGCTATTGTTTTTTTTTCTACACAGATATACATCTGTGCAACTCTGATAAGAGGGTATAGTCTTTCCAATAACTTTCCTTAGACCCTCGCTGCTAGTTGACAGCCTCTGGCATACAGGGAGACGCGCTTGAGGTCATGTGGCGGCAGGTCTAGCTATCGGTTTAGTGTTGAGTCGGGTCGGGACGTTACAAAGTGGTATCAAAGGTTTAGGTTTCATTTCTTTTCCTTTGTATTACTGTTTTGTTTGTTGTTAGACAAGAGACTATAAATTTTTCGGCTCTTGGGTTAATAGTCATGCTTGGGACTGATCACCTCATGTATGGGAAATGACCAAGTGGTCAAGGATGGGAATTGATGTTTGTACTATTAGAGGTTACAGTTGATATGATTTTACCTCGAGTGGATGGTGTATTTTTCTGTTGTTTATTGATTTTGAGAATTTTGAAAAGAATAATTTTATTGTCCTGATATGGAAAGGAATATTCACACATGCATCATCTTAGACAATTAGATATTCACATGTCATGCATATAACATGCCATGTAGTTTCATTAGTAGGATTCTCGCTAATTTGGATTGTGTTCCTTGGGTGCAATGCCATGTTTGATCAGCTTTAGCTTGCCTCTCTAGATAGCATGTTTCAGTGATAGATTTTACATGCTTGAATGATTATATGCCATACTACCTCAGTTATTATCATGTTTTGTTGTTGTTCTATGATTTTTTGTTGTATCCTGCTATTGTGTTACTGCTTATGCTAACATGTTAGAGATTTTTTGATATGTGAATGGGGTGATAATAAAAAAATGTTAAATAAATGTTGATTGTGTTAAATGGGAGCCAAAATCCAGCGATAAGGTGTATGGGAACCTTATCAATTGGTAGGTGGTTGCCCATATAATTTGGACCATTAGGTTGATCATGTTAATTTCTGAATTGACATTGGTATCGATTAATGAGATCCAACTTTCAATCCATGGAGTGTATGGGTGCTTCATGAATTGGGAAATGAGGACTCATATTAAATGTGATTACTTGATGCCGTGTGAAATGATTAAAAGTGAAATAGGTTTAATTTTGATTAGAAATCAAATGGATAGCGTCTAAAATGCAACTGGACCCAAGTAGGTTAACTGGGGAGTGCTTTTATGAGATAACTCATTTGGGTGTTTAAAATTATAATACCTGTGTTTTTGTTATTGGGTTACTTTATAGAGAACCTGGGTTGGTTAAAATGAGATCCTTGTAGGTATCCTTATCTTATTAAAAGGAATATATTTTGATAAATTTCCTGAAAATGATGGGATGTCAACTAACGTAAATGTTTTAAAAAGGGAGTTTGTGAGAATTTCCTGTTTTTCCTTGGGGAATTTTGAAAATGGTACTTTGATTTTTTGATTAAATCTTTTAATGATTAAATACTAAAACTGATTAAATATAAGATGTTGGAAATTGAACCTATTTTGGTGTCCACTGTTTAAAACCCTCATGTAAAGGGTAGTTCAGACATCTCTTGAGTTGCCTTGGAACAGAAGCGTGAGTACTTTCCGTAGGCATTCTTCTCCTTAGAAATGTCCTTATGTTCGGCTTTTGAGTCTAGTGACTTGTTTGATGTGATCGGTTTAGGGTTGACATTTTTTCTTTATAAGGGGGTAACCTGTGGTTGGTAGCACCCTCAGAACTTAAATGCCTTGCTAGCGCTATGGATTTTCTCACTCTTTTGGATTTGTTGGGTGTCTTTGTCCTAGGTAGGACTTCCAGTTTCCTATGACACCCTTGTTCGAACGGGTAGTGATGTGTTTCTTAACCTTGTTGTGGGCTTGGCATCGAGTAATGCTCTTTGTCAGCTATTTAGACATTCCTCGGGCATGGTTGGCTGCTTTTTTTTTCATTTGAACCTTTATTCTTAGTAATGGATGACTGGTTATGGCGTCGTCTAGAAAAATGGTTGTATGAGGCAAAATGACTCCATAATAAGTCCTTTTATACTATTGAGTATGATCTCGGGTCAACTCTATGTAGTGTAACTTGGGAATTAAATAATTAGTTTCATTTCAATACATGGAATAGTTTTTGAAAGACCTGGGTGTTTTGACACACCGATATTATTGTTAATCTAGCGCGCTGGTGAGCGGATGATCTTTTCTTGAGACGTCATGGGAAATCTTAAGGTGGGCATTGCCACTTTTTTCACGATGAATGTGTTGTAAGGTGATGTTGAGCTTTTAGAATAGAGTTTTCTGGTAATGGTTTGACTGATCTTCTTCATGACCTTGGTTTTTTCTTAGTGTGCTCTTATGGACACGACGAGCATGTCCTCTATCTTGACCTAGGGTATAAGATATGTTTCGATGTTTAAGATTTATAGTAATCTTTGGATCTAGTTATAAAGGCTTATCCATTAGGTTTGAGAACAGTTAAAGGTGTGTTTGGCATTGATAACTCAACACGCCACTTCTAACGAGATTAAATGACCTTGGTAGGTCGGGTTTTTTAGTAGTGGTTCCTGATGGCTTCTCGGGGACAAGAATTTTTTAAGGTGGGTATATTGTAAGATCTCGTGTTTTGAACTGGGTTAAAATTACGAATGTTTCTGAAATTCTTTTTCGGATTATCAACGGGTCATTCTTTTTAAAACCGAGCTCTGAAATTTTATTCTATGTTTTGGAACACCTAAAGATGTCGTTTTTCTAACTTTGATTGAAGTTTTGAGGCATAGGGGAAGTCGCATGGGTGGTGCACGGTTCGTCTAACCGTGCGGTCAAACCGTGCATGGTTTAAGTTTTGAGGCAGTAGCTTCCACACAGTTGACACACGGTTAGGAGAGACCATGAAATGAGGTTTTGTGAGAGGGGTGGCCGAGGTAGTAGCTAACGCACGGTTAGCGCACAGTTTGTCAAACCGTGCGAACTAACCGTGCGGGCACTTAAATGAGATCCTTAAATTGTGGATCTCAGTAGTTTTTGCCTCTAAGTGCCTCTTTTTTCCTCCTAAGTGTCCATAACTCGGGATCACCCTCCCTTGAAGGTAGGAGAACCTCTCCCAAGCGTTTTGGAGGTGATCCGGAGGCTTCTCTTGGGGAATCGAGGCCAAATTCTTGAGTTAGGTAGATGTTCTTCTTCGTTATTGTTCAGTTTCTTTGATCTACTTAGATCTACATCTCCTCTTCTCACAGTTTCTTAGATCTATGCTCGTTATGGGTAAATATTAGTGTGTGGATGACAAGTATGATGAGTTTGGGTCTTGGTATTTATAGGAGAATCGATCTAAGGTGGGTTCTTGAAGAATCAACCCGTTTCTCTTGAGGGTTCTTCGTTCACTGTGGTTTTTGTCAAAACCCCGAGGTAGGGTGCCAAATCCTCAACACTTTATTTAAGAATTATATTTTCTTTAAATAAATTAGTAATGTGAGTTTCTTTCATTTTTATATGTCAATTAATAACACTTTTGATGTTATTAAATAATTCTGCCCACATGAGATAAGTGAGGACTTGAACATGTGTTGATTTTAAGCATGTTTGGATAATTTGGTTAAAGTGATATGATTAAACAGTTAAATGATTTTAATGGTAATAATTAGTAATAGGGTAATTAATGGTAGAATTAATTATCAAGTCATTAGTTGGAATGAAATTGTGGCTTTTTCTGATTGTTGGGAATATTGAATATTTGACATGTTCGGAAGATAATTGGAAACTGATAATAATTAATGGAGGAATTAATTATTTCATATTAAATGGTAAATGGTTAACTAATTTATGATTCGTTAAAGAGATAAGGTTTGATTAATTAATTGTTGAATTAATTAATTTTCATGCATTAAATTAAGATTATGAATTGATTGTTTGTTATGATTGTTAGCCAGTAGTAATTTTGATGCGTATTAGTTTTCCATGACTTAAGTTGTCTTGGATGGAGTTGTTTAAAAATATTATATGTTGTGTTAGATGGTTACTAAATATCTTGGCTTTGTTCAGCATGTTTTTTAATGATTTTGGGGTGCTTTTAGATTGTTAAAGTCCAAGATGAATCACTGTTTAAGTGGATGGGTTCAGGCTTGTTAAGGAATTTGTTTATCTAAGTGTTGACTTATCTGAAGAGTGTTTTGTGTTGTTAGTTAGTTATTGAATTAATTAACAGATTGGTTTTGTGGTGTTAGACATGGTATTCTATACCAATTATTAATATATATGTGTGTGTGTGTGTGTGTGTGTGGTTGATTAATGGGTTGTGAGACAAGGACTGAGGCTCCAAATACTCACAGGGTGTTAAACATGATGTTGGAAACCATTGATATATGTATATGTATTATTGATAGATGGGTTGTGAGACAGGGACTGATGCTCCAAATAATCACGGGGTTCTAGACATGGCGTTCTACACCCAGCTTACAAGAAAATATTCTTTTATGGGACAGGGACTGATGATCCAAATACCCATGTGTTGTGAGACATGGACTGATGCTTTGAATACTCATGAGGGTGATAGACATGATTTTATACATCCATTAATTAACATTGTACTGTGGGTCCAATTGTTTGTGTATGCAATGAGTCAATGGTTAATGAAGGCTGTTGTGACATGATGACTTGTGTATTGATTATGAGAAAGGGTTTAGACTTACTAATGAATTGGGTGAACCACTATTAGTGGACGGACCTAGGAGTGAATCACTATTTTAGTGGACGGGATTAGACATAATATATGAAAGATTAAATTTAATAACTTATGATGCGTTATCTAAGCCAAATCATAATCTTGGATTCAGTATTTACTTTGATTACTTAGATGGTATTTAGAGACATCTGTGGTGAGTGACTTATATGGGGGATGTCGGGAGTAGGATGAATCTCAAGACTTTCATAATAATATTTGAGTAATTGATAAATGAAAAATGATTATGTAATGATTGTTTAGTATGCATGACAAATGAATAGTGCAGGTTCAGACACCAGCTGAGGGATGAAGAAGGTACTTGAGTATATAGTTACTTTGTACTTCTTACTTTATTTTATGCATGCCATAACATGTTTTAAATTATTTATTAAATATCTAGATTTGGGGTAGACACCAGTGGTCCCGACCTACTGAGATTTATATCTCACACCCTACTCGGGCCGCCATTGCACTGGGTACCCGAGTAGACTCTATTTGGTTGTAGGACTATGATGTTTTCATTTACTTGGGAGTTAGGAGAAAAGGATCGAGAGGAGGATTGGGATTCTTGAGGAGATCTCCCTTGGGACATTGAGTCATTATTTATTTATTTCTGCATTAGAATGTAAAGAATTTTGTTTTGTTAAGTTTTTTCTACTTTTGTATCATTATCATATCATGCATGCATCTGTTGTATAATTTGGTGTTGGCCACTTTTATAAAATGAGTATTATTTGTCTTCCGCTATTTGTCATTTATGAGTTATTTCTTCCGCTATTGTTTGTTATCTACACTGATATACAGTTTTCCAACTTTGATAAGAGGGTATAGTCTTCCCACTAACTATCCTTAGACCCTTTCTGCTAGTCAGTAGCCTCTAGAATATGGGGATACGTGCTTGAGGTCATGTGGTGACCGGTCCGGCCACCAGTTTAGTGGTGAGTTGGGTCGGGACGTTACAGGATAACTAGGTTTTTCCCACTTGAGGAAATTTTCATTTTATCACACATTATTCCAAATTCACTAATTATATTTTTTTATTTTGTGAAAAAAATATTAATTGATAATATGAATGAAAAAATAAAACTAAAAATTCATATGCATATAGAATTAATGAATTATAGTGAATAAATGAATTTTTCCAAAGAGATTCATGTATAGATAACATTAATTATCTTATTTTATATCTACTAAATGAACACACTCCATCACATGTGTAAACAACTTCATCATCCTCAGTTGTTAATATTTATTGTACTCAATAATCATCGAGTACACTGAACATCCACCACCACAATTATGGTAGAATTTTTGTATATGAATAATTTAACCCTTATATGACCACATCCTAAATTAAAATCATCAAAAATCATCCTCATATTAACCTAAAGGAAATATAAATAATAAAATTGAGTTCAAAACTAGATTACTACCCTAGAATATTCCCCATATCAGTTACTCAACATCATGAGTACAAGAGATCATGATTGAGAGAGAGTGATAGAATGAAAGAAACACTTGAATTAAAAATATACAAATGGTTTTCATAGTAAAGAAAGATAAAATGCAATAGAGAAAAACAAAAACAACAACATCCTCCACCCTGGTTGAGATCCTCCATTTTCATAGCAGCATCTTCTATATTTACAGGAAACTACTTGAATAACATCACATATATATTCTCTTTAAATTATCCTTATTTTTCTATTTAATAGGACAAATATATATTATTTTGAAATAGACCATATCCTTTATTTTAGTAATTCTCCCCAAATCCCCCTTAAAAATATATCACAATTTTTCTTTGAGATACGAGTGATAATAAATCATCTATATCTCCTTATCTTCTCCATTTTAGCCTATTCTTATACCATATCCATTTTTTCTAAGTTTTAGACATTTCAATTAGTAGATTATTATCCACATGAAAATCACAGCTCAATCATGTGCTTGAGATTGGGTTGTTGGCCTTCCTTTGTTTTGGGGGAAAAACCCTTGACCGTGTGTAACCTTCTCAAAGCGACTTCTAAAAAAACTCCACAGTATAGCATCGGTTGTTTCACTTCTAGGATCCTTCTATCTACCATGACATGCTTCAACATGGGGGAGTGAAAATTATATTTTTCCTTAATCTACTTCATTGTATTTAGCACATTGACCCTGAGACTATACATGACTTTGTAAGGAATTTTAGTTTATGTCTATTCATCAAATTCTACCAGTTCTCTACGAATGTGATTCATAGGCTCAAAAAAACTTATTCCATATTATATCCATGCATGAAACACCCAACAAAGATGTTAGACTCGACCTAAATGGAATTTTAATCATTGTTTTGTACTCTAGATGTCCATGTGCACCACGACCATCACCCCTACGACAAAAAAAATTGAATCTATTTTCCCTTACCCATGCCATGAAACATGGTATCTATGTTGTTTCACATGTCATTTCATCATCAGAACCTCCTAGTTCCATAGGAGTGAAATACTAAAATATATCCTTGACTGTTTCAACCTTTATTCCATACAGGGGGTAATTTTTCCCATTTGACTTCATAGTGGGCATCCCCTGAGCTCTTGGTAGTCATATATGGAATTTTTCAGGCCTAAAAAGTGGTTCTCTAACTCTATCCCATGATTCTAGGCCACATCCATGGAATTTCTTATTAACATTCATAGTTTTATAGTGACTTAGAGCAATGGAGGTAGTATTATGGAAATTTTTGAGGTGGGGGAATGCAATCGCAGGTGAAGAGAAATCATATTTTTCAATTATTAACAATTCCCTACTGGTCCCTTAATAAAGTTCTACTATGAAGGATGACATTTTATTAAGATGGTTGTGATAACCATGGATTAGATCACATTATGTGGGGTCAGGATCTTGAATACACTCACACACACACGACATGGGATTGTTCCGACACAGATTGGGCCAACGGGCCTTATCCACTATTATGTTCATACCATAGCTCCTGTTGTCTCTCATATGCATCGATCTATTCTAGTTCATTCTTGTGATGGTCACTATTCTTGTCTTTTAATATTCTCTTTGGCTGAGTGTAAGACACTATTTTACTCCAACATACCAAAATAAAGTTAAAATTCCACAATATAAAACACTTATTTTTTAAATTAATATTCCTATTTAAAATATATAACTTTTTTTATTCTTCAAAAATTATTATTTAATATATGAATACCCAGAAAAAGATATATCAATTAATTATTTGGGAATAAAACATTAAAAATAAATATATTTTATTAAAAATAATCATGGAAAAATTATAAGCAGTAAATACCCCCACACTTTAACTCATTCTTATCCTCAAGCATTAAATCTCAATAATAACTCAATATGGAATACCATGCTACTGATATTTAAATACCAAATTAATGAAATAAAAAATATCAATGGGAAGAATAAACTTTTCATTTCAACAAAAAATATCTATTTAATTTTACACACTTTAAAGAAATAATCAACTACAGAGTTTTACTATTTCCCTATAGAAATTAGTTGATCTTATCCACTCATCTATTAAAGCTTCTCAATTCATTATAATAATACATGGAAAGTAGTGATCTACATTATCATTAAATTATTTCCCATCATCACTCAAGGTAATAATGTATATAGATTTATTCTCATAACATGAGTAAATGATCCTCTTATAGGGTATAAAATGAATTACATTCTCCACTTTATAATGAAAAAAAATCACATAAAATCATGAGAGATTTACAATTAAGGTTCTAATACTCTAAATCTTTGGTATGGTGGGTATTAATGATAAAAAAACATTAGATCTTGAAAAGGGAATTAAAATTAAAGCATAATGAATGATATAAAAAGTGAAATCTCAATGACGTCTTTCCTTCTATAAGTGACAATAACCACTTTCCAAAATTCAAATTAAAGGTCATAAAACAATGTAATATCAATAAATGATGTACACCCTCTTTAATTTTCAAACTTTTTTAACTTTTTCCCTTTTCAAACAATGTTTTATTATTTTTTTATAGATTTTTTTGAATTTTAATCTTGGAATGAATCTTGCATCCACCCCAAAACCCCATATAATAAAATCATCAGTCTGGTAATGATGATTTTTGATTCCCCAAAGTCACTACCCATTCTTTTTGTTTTTTTGTTTTTTTTATTTATTTATTTTTATTTTTTTCCAAGAGGGGTGACAATGAAATATATTAAATGAATAAAAATGAACCTTTCACAATACCAAAAAGGGAACCCCAAAACTTATTCCTTTCAATTTATTGTATCCCTTCCACTACAACTTCCTTTACCCCCATTCTTCAAATTTAAAATATCATGAAAAATACATAGAGTAGGGTAGGAATGGGAAATATTGGCTTGTAATTTGGCTCATTCTTAACAAGGTCATAAATTATATGGGATAAACAAGGATTAATGTAAAATGTGGTATCAAGGATGAGGTCTAAATCAATAAAAATGTATCAATCATTTTAAATGTGAATTTTTATAGTCATTTCATTGATAAGTTCCAATGTAAGATCTAGTAGGTGGAATGTACCAAGATCTATTAAGTAATATTATCAAGATAGAATGGGATGTATTTTTCGTAGAAATACTCTAGGTAATGGGAAAAATTATCAATTATAAAATCACTCATATCATGAAATAACAATAAAAAATCAATCCAAATGAATTTTAGAAATTAAAATTATGAAAAATGGTAGAAAATTTTCATCTTCATGAATCAATTAATTTCCTTAAATTAGATTCATCACAACGATAACTATTATTTTCTCTTATCATTAAATTCTACATCATACACATTTAGTCTCATTAAATTAGAAATCTAAAACACAGAATCATGGAAATCCTAAGAAACTCATTTATCCTAAATTAGTCAAGTAAAGATAACAAGTCTAGTTGTGGTCATGAAAATTCTCTTTTAAAACTCAAAAATATATTCTAAAAAATGATTGAATCTAAATAAATAGTGAATTTAAAAAGTAAACATTCATTTTCCAAATGAATCATTCTCATTCTCTCTTATTTAGGATTCTAGAGGGGTTTCCTTGTTCTATCAACATCATGGAATGATAAAATAAGACCATTTATGAAAGTGTAAGGACCTTGTAATTAAGGATAAAAAAGGATAGGTGAATTGGGATATATCCTAATATATTAGTAAAAATAATTCATAAGAAAAAATAATATACCTAGGTCCTAGAATTAAAATAAAAAAATAAATATAAATCTTGGTTTGATCCCCCTAGTGGGCCTTGTGTTTTGACTGCCTCTAGAAAGGAAGTACCAGTTTTTATTCAAAATACAATGGTGGGTGGGGTTTCATTTATTTGAACCACCAAAACTTATTATTTCCATCTTAATTAATTTCCCTTTTTTTAAGGACTCCATTTATAGAGAACATGAAATCTATCCCCTAAGTAACGAGATAGAACATTCATAGTGGGGTGGGATAAAGAATGGGTTGTCCTCCTTTTCAATTTCATCTTATAAAACTTCTTATTCATTATATATTTATTTATTAAGGTTTATTGAATTAATGGAATAATAAAATGGAAAGTTAGTGTTTAATTGTATAAAATTAAAACATGAATAATAAAATTCAAAATATTCTCCTTTAATTTTAGTTGTTTGTATCTCTATTTCCTTAAGAAAATACACTTGGATATCCTCCTTCACTTCCTCAAATATATTTTCATCACATCTGGGGAGCTTCATGTGTTGCTCATTAGTTCCAACTTATTTTTCATCATCTTCCTCCCTGGAAATCAAATTGTTGGTAAAATATGAAACATTTAAACAAGGATAGGTAATACTCAATTTAACTTCAAAAAAATTAAATAAAATTGTTTTAAATAAATGATTGCATCCCTTAGTTTGTCCTTGTTTAATTGATTCTTCAGTGTAAAGTTCATCTTTTAGTAGTGGTAGTAGATGTTGGTAGGTAGTTAGGTTATTCAAATACTTCTTTGAACTCTACCACTTGGGTGTCTTCTTCTTCTTCTTCCAAAATTAGAGAGATATAAAAAGGTTTTTATTCTTCTTCCCTAAATATGGGGAGATCATGTTGTGTTTCATCACATGTATATTCACTCCAAAATTCATACAAATATTAATGATATCCCATATATAGATCAACAAGAAAATATTCTTCATGAATCTCCTCCAAAAAATGGTTATGATAGGTGGAATGGATATTTAATTATTTCCTTCTTGGCCTCCCCAGGTTTTTTTATTTGAAAAATTAGTGGGGAAACTTCTTCCACCACTGGATCAGGTTCTTTATCTAGTACTATCTCTTGAATTTCAAGGAGATGTTCATTTAACCATTCCATTTATCTCTCCAAGTTCTCTATGTATTCTATAATACTTTACAAATAGGATTTATCTACAATAGTATCTTATTTTTTTTGTTTCAAAAATATGATTTCATTAAAAAAACTGTGGGGGGAAGTCACTTTTTTTGCCTTGACTATTTCTTAATAGAATTATTGTAATCATGCTTAGAGTTTAGTTAATTCTCTATCAAATCCTTCAAATATTGGTTATTTTAGAGTCTATTTAAGGTCTTGGATGAGCCCCTTGAATTCATACTCTATAACAATTCATCTTTCATCTCCCTAAATCTGTTTATCAAAAGAAATCAACACCATCTTCCACAGACCATGTTGATTTAAACATTTTTATGAAAACAAAGGATATTATTTAAAAATATTGAAAAAATATATTTAATGAATGAAAGACTGCTTGGATACTTGAAATTATGCCATGTTTAGACACACCTATTACAGGGTGGTGTAAAAGCTAAAATTATTTTTCTAATGTAGTATAGTGGCTGGTTAGGTTCATCTCGCTTGATGATCTTTGTAGTTGATCACACACTATACCTAATTCACTTATTATTATTTTTTATTAAAATGAAGAAAAATTATTTGATAATATGAATGAAAAAACTAAAAATCAACATTTATATTCATATAGAATGAATGAAAGTTGGAGAAAAAGGACATTCACTTGATAGATTCATCTATAGAGAACCTTTATCATCTTATTTTATATCTAGTTAAGGAAAAAAATCAAACATAAATATGATTACATTATTCTACCCCAATTGTGAATATTCAATGTACTCAAAAATAATCTAAATCTGTACCAAACATCAAACTACTCAATTGAGGTAGAATAGTTCAAGAAGAAGAATAAAACCCTTATATCCTTAGTAAGGATTACACTCACTTCAAATCACCCTCAGATTAACTTAAAGAAAATATAAAGCATAAACTTAGGTTCAACACTAGGTTACTCCCCGAGGATATTCCTTGGGTCAATTACTTATCATCATGAGTACAAGAGATCATGATGGAGAAAAGAGAGATAAAGATAGAGAATAGAAGAAATACTTGAATTAAAAATATGAAAATGTGTTATATGAAAAATAAAACTAAACTACAATAGAAAAAAACTAAAACAACATCAGCCTACACCCTAATAAAGATCCTTTGTTTTCATAGTAACATACCCTGTATTTATAGGAAAATTTACATGCGATGTAACTTTTATATTCTCTTCAATTTATTTTTATCTTTATTTTTAATAGTCTAAAGTTATTTTATTTTTAAATAAGCCTCATCTTCTATCATAGGAATTCTCCCCAAATCTCTCTTAAAAATATATCCCAATTATCTATGAAAGATGAGTGAAAATCAATCATTTATGTCTCTTTATCTCCCCCATCCATGTCTTCCCTTATCTTATATTAATTTTTGTTTCTTTTTATCCATTTAAATTATTAGACTATTATCCACATACAGATCACAACTCAAGAACATTTATGGGAGTGGATTTCCAAACATCCACTGTTTTGGGTAAAAAAGCCCTATCCCATATGTAACATTCTTAAAATGTATTCTCAAAGTAAACCCTAATAATGTAGAATACATAATTTTACTTATGGTCTCCTTCTATCCACTACGACATTCTTCAACACGGTTGATTGTAACCTATATTCTTCCTTAATCTTCTTTATTATATGCATAATATCGACCACAACATTGTACATGAAATTATAAGGCATTTTATTGGTTATTTATTTATAATAATCTTCATATTCTCCATGGTTATGAGCTAAATGATCTAAATAACTTGTTTCATTCCCTATTCATGCATGAAAAAACCCATAGATGACATCATGCCCAACATGCATGGAGTTTTTATTTTCATTTCAAACTTGAGAAGTCCCTATGCACCATGGCCATCACCCCTACGAAATAGTGACAAAACTGGAGTAGTTTTCCCTTTCTTACACTATGTAACTTGGGACATAAGACGTTTTGTATGTTGTTTCATCATCAGGACCTCCCTATGTCACATGAAAAGAATACTACAATTTAGCCCTGTCCTTTTCAACCTTTATTCCATTAAGGGGATACTCTTTCTCATTTTACTTTATAGAGGGAATTATCTGAGCTCTTATTGGTCTTCTATGGAGTTTTATGGGCCTCAAAAGTGGTAATATAGCTCCATTTCATGCTTCCAGGAAGCTGATATGGTCCTTCTTAGATACATTCATGGTGTTCTGAGGAATTTGAGTAGTGGAGGTGGAAAAACAAAAAATTCCAAGGTAAGGGCGCATTATCACAGGTGAACCAATATCTTATTTGTAAGTGGGGAACAATTCCCTTGAAGATTGTCCCACAATGAAAGTCCCCATGGAATACCAATGTTATATCAATAATACCACATCAACCACAATTCATATTTTCTACTGTGAGAATTTTCTCCCACATACACCCACACACATACAACTCAAGCCCATCCCGACATGCATGGGCCCAGTGGGCCATAGCCCACTCTTATGCGCACACCACAGCTCATGTTGTCTCCCCTGTGTGTTTACTTGTGCCTATACATACATGTGTTGGTCACTATTCTCATCTTGTGGGATTCTCCTTGGCCATGTGTAAGGTGACTTTTTTCACTAACATACCAAAATAAAGTTAAAAAACCACAATATTAAAAACTTGTTTTTATTAATTAAATTACAATTTGAAACATAGGTCTAACTTTCCTTTTCTACAATTATTATTTAAAATATTAATAACCAAAAATGAGATATTGGTTAATTATTGGAAGTAAAACATTAAAAATCAATATATTTTATTAAAAAATTTGCATTTAAAAATTATGAGCATCACGCCTGTCAAAATATTTTATTATATGCTAGAAAAGTAAGAGTTTCTACCCTTTTCACTTGTGAAATATAATAATGAATAAAACCATGCCTATATTAGGGAGGTGAAAAATATATAATTATTTCCCTAATGTAAAACAATCACTGACCTGATTCATCTCACATGAGGAGCTTTATAGTTTATCACACACTATTCCTAATTCACTTATTATATTTTCCTATTTTTATAATTTTATAAAAACAAATGAAATATGGGGGTTTGGAAAATAAATGAAGAACTAAAAAGAAAACATTCATATACAGATATAGATATAATGAATGTAGTTAGAAAATAAAGTAAATTCTCTCAAGAGATTTGTCTTGAGAGAAAATTCATTATCTTGTTTTATATATACTAAATGAGCACACACCATCATATTTCTGAACACCTTCTTTGAGCTTGGTTTTGAATAATCTGTGTACTCAGTAATCTCCAAGTGCATCTCTTATCTACCTCCTTAATCAAGGGAGAATGGTTGTACAAGAAGAACCTGGCCCATTGATAACCACAGCGAGCATTGTACCCACTGAAGATCATCCTCAGATTAACCTAAAAATATATATCTCATATAATTGTGTTCAAAATTATATTACACTCCTGAGATAATCCATTGTCCAATTACACATCATTGTGAGTATAAAAGATCATGGTGAAAAACAAGATAGAGGGGGGAGATATATATATATATATAATATATAGGGAGAGATATGGAATAACACATGATTTAAAAATATGAAAATGGGTTACATGGAAAAAATAAAATTCAACTATAGTAGTAAAGAAAATAAAATAGAATCTTAATATGGGTTTAGATCCTCTCTATGCAGAGTAGATTGGACTCTATTTATAGGAAAATTTCCATGTGTATATTCTCTTCAAAATCTCCTTACCATTTCTTAAACATATCTACATTGTCCATTGTATTATTATCTATCTCATCCTAATATCTTCTCCCCCATTTAAAAATATATTATATTTATCCATGAGAGAGGAGGTGATAAATTGGTCATTCCTCACCTATATAATCTATTTTTCACTCCTGTATTTTTTTTGCATGATTCCCTATGGAATCCTCCTTCAAATTTTCCAAAAATAAATCAATTATTTCATCCATGGAGGTAATTAGGCCTGAAAATTCCCCAATTTAAATATAGGATTCATTCTCTTGAAACCCTCATTTTTCCACCTCGAAACATCTTTTAAAATTACCCCATGACATAGTATAAGAAGTTTCACTTTGGGGATCCTTTTGTCCACTATGTAATGTTTCAACCCGGACATAGCCAACCCAGATTTATTCTACATCTAGTTTCACTCATGAATTTAGGGATTGACCATAGGATATCTCTATATGGAATATTTAAAATGGCTTTAAATCCCTTCCATGAATGACAATAACTTTATCACGAGTTCGAATAATCTATTAAAAAGGTTTTTTGATGGACATTTCAGTTTCTTACTTCTCATGTTCACCACGAGTGAGCTCGTTATAGTATAGAGACTTTTTTTTAACCTATTTTATCTTCTCCCACACCTTGATCCATGGACAGAAACCTATTTTTATGGTTATTTCTATCTTGGGTCATCCCTATACCCCATGAAATCATGTCCTATGGTGTATCCCTAGTTGTGTTACCACCTTCAATCATAAAGGGGAGTTTTATCTTTAAACTAGGTTTCATGTTGGTAGTCCAAGATCTCAATGTTGGTCAGGGTCGGCACTGGGGAAATCCCCAAAGCCCCTGGGCAAGGGAAATATACAATAAATTCAAAAAAATTAAAATGTAGGCCAAAAAATTCACCCTTTTACTGTAGCTCTTAATGCATTTTAGAGAAAAAATTTCTTATGTTGGTCTTGGGAAACAGAATTTACCGGGATGTTCCTGATGTTTTCCCATGGTAGTTATAGTCTGGAGGTGGATTGGTTGGTCGAGCTCAATCTCAACAGCATCAATAATGGTCTTCTTCGGTGACTTGCAGTGGTGGTCTGGTGGTGTCAAGTGTAGAGGTAGGTAGTGAGGCCTATTCGAGATCAAGCAGTGTAGTTTGGAGCAATGTGGTGGAATTCCATTTAATGATGAACAGTGCCATGATAAAAAAATCAACCAACATCAGTTTAAAGCTTGGGTAGTTGGATCCTTTATCATGTTTAATACACATAACCTGATTAAAAATTCCCAATATAAGGATGGTCCCCAGTATACACTAACACACATTCTACACAGGCTTCATCCAACACACACATGCCTAGCTGGTCTTAGACCAACCTATGCATGCACTCAGTGCTCCTATTAGATCTTGTGTGTTCCAACACACTCCTTTACATGTGTCTTGGTCCTTTTGGTCCCCTCCCATTGTCTTAGTGTAAAATTACCTTTTTCTTACCAAAGTAAAATAAAACACTTGTCAAAAAAATCATCAAAGATAAATAATTAATTTCTTTTTCCAAAAATTATTCCAAATTATTATTTACCCACAAAAGAATAAAACAATGAATAAATTAGGAATTATCAATTAAAAAAAATAAATTTACTATTTAAAATTAAATTTTTTCAAATAAAATTTATGGGCATAAAATACCCCCATACATGAACTCATGATTGTTCTCAAGTATTGAATATCAATAATAAATTGAAAAGGGAACCCATGTTACCAATATTGAAACTTCAAAGTAATAAAATCAAATAATTATAAATGATAAACCCTACTTTTATGTTACAAATAAACTATCAATACAACTTCACACTCTTAAAAGAGACTATATAACCCAAGTATTTTACTTTCTCCCATTAAAAATTGGTGGACCCTCTCATTTCATTCATTCACATATCATAATCCATTATTATCAATCATGAAAATTATGATCAAACTAAATTTAATTTTCTTTCACACATCATTCATGTTAAAAAATAATGTGGAGTTATGAACATATAAAGAGTGCATCATCCTCTCATAGGATTTCAATGTTCCTACATTTTACACTTTTTAAAGATAAACATCACATGAAATCATGAGAGATTTGTATTAAGGATCATATAAAATTGGGGCTTAAGTTTGGTGGGTAATTATGTTTTAGACATTAATGCTTAAAGAGGAGGCTTATCTCTAATGAATAATTCATGATATTAAAATTAATGTGTAATGAATTTTTATCTTCTTAAAGTTGATAAAATCACTTATCCATAAATTAAAGTAAAGGTCATAGACAATGTAATCATAATGAAATATGTACACCCTCTTCATTTTTTATCAACTTTTTTTTTACTTTTTCAAACTATTTTCTCATATTTTACTTTACTATTTCTAAATTTCTACTTGGAATGAGTCTCAAATACACCACCTAGCCCCATAAAAAAATATCATCAGTCTCATTATGGTTATTTTTTATTCACCTAAGTCGTAAGAATTTTTAAATTTTTAAAATTAATATTTCATTTTTTTAATGGGTATCAATGAAATGCAATTAATGAATGAACATAAACCTATGTAAATATTCAAAAGAGAACCCCCACTTGTTCATTTCAATATAATTCATCCCTCCTACCCTGAATTACCTCATCACCACACATCAACTTTAAAATATAATAAAAAACACTTAGATTATGGTAGGAATGTATATAATTAGATTATAATATGCCTCATTGTTGACAAGGTCATTCATGGATTATAACATATAGAAAGGGATTAATGTAAAATGTGGCCTCAAGGATAAAAAAATAAATAAAAATTCCTCAATTTTATTAAATGTGACTTTTTATAATCGTAGATTTTTTGAGTTACAATAAAACCTCAATTAGGTGGTATACCCCAATATCTCTCAATAAATATGCTTATGATAGGATAGAAAGTATTAGGTATAGAATTCCTCAAAATAATTAAACCTAAAATATGGGATACTAACTCATGGAATACAATAATAATAAAAAATCAATCTATATGAAATTTATAAATTAAAAATATGAAAATTGTAGGGAAATTTCACCTATATGAATCAAATAATTCTCTCAAATTGGGATTCAGTAAACTAACATCCTATTCTTTCTTATAATCATTCAATCCTCTATCTTACTCATTCAATCTCATTATCATTGAAAATTAAAACATAAAATTATGGGAATTTGAATAAATATCTCATGTATCCAAAATCAGTCAGGTTAAGAAAAAGGCCTATGTATGGGCATGAAAAATATTTTTAGAGCTCAAAAATAGAATATGAAAACAAAAAAATATGGGAGTCAAAAAAATAATGAATTTAAAAGTGAACTTCCCTTTACATATTAATTTCTTTCCTTTTATATTATTCAAGATGGTTGAGGGGCTTCCTTGTTCTATCATTATTATGGAACAAGAAAAGAATAACACTTATGAAAGTGTTAGGACCATGTCATTAAATATCAAAAATATGTGTGAATTAGGTTATATCCTAATATATTCTCAAAACTAATTTTGAATAAAAAATAAGAGAACTAAATTCATAGAATTTAAATAAAAAAATAAGGTTAAATATCAGTTTGATCCCCTAATAGGCCCTAGGTTTTGACTACATCCAAATGGACAGTACTAGCTACTATTTGAAATATGATAGTGGGTGGAGTTTCTTTTATTTGATCCACAAACAAGTCTTCCTTCTAGATTGAATTCTTTCCTTCTTATTACTGAGAACTCCATGGAGAGAGTACACTAAATCCACCCCATTTTATATGAGAAACAATTTTCATAATGGAGGTAAGATTAAGAATTGGTCTGCCTATTTTTCAGTTTCCACTTATGAAACCTCATATTTATTCTCTAGTGATTGTGTAAGGTATTATTCCTAAAAAGGTTAATCTAAGGGAAAGATAAAGTGTTAATATATTTGAACTAAACAGGATAAATCAAAATCAAAATCACCCCATTTAATATAAGAATATGATGTCTTATATTCTTCAAGAAAATACATTTGGATCTCCTCTAGGACTACCTCTAATAAATGCTCAACATGTTAAGGGAGCTTCATGTGTTCCTCAGTAAGTGAAAAAAATTTTCAACATTTTCATCCAAGGAATTCCATGTGTTGGAAAAATATAAAAAATTTAAATACGAAGAGGTAATAATTAATTAATTTGTTGTGAAATTAAATTGAGTTAAAGAATAGATTTCCTACCTTAGTTGGTTCTGCTTAAATTACTTCTTTAGTAGAAGCTGCCTATCGGAGTAGAGTGGTAGTAGATGGAGTTAGGTAGTCAGGATCATCTAATATTTCTTCAAACTCCACCACATTGGTGGATTATTCTTATTATAAACCCATAGAGAGATATAAAGGATCTTATTATTCTTTTTTAAATATGATGAGATCATATTGTATTTCATCACATGCATATTCACTCCAAAATTCATCCAAATATTATTGATCTCCCATATGTACATCAACATGAAAATATTCTTCATGAATCTCCTCCAAAAATGGTTGAGAGGGGTGGAAATGTTCTTCCAGTATTTCTTTCTTGACCTCCTTAGCTACTTTAATTTGAAAAATGAGTGGGTAAATATCTTCCACCACTAGTTCTGATTCTTACTCCAGTTACTACTCATGGGCTATTTGTTCCATTTGAATCTTAATCTTCTATATCTTTTATTTAATCTAACATAAATGGTATTTTATATCATTATCAACCACTTGTTCTTGATGTTTCACCTATAAGATTTATTCAACAAAATTTGGAGGAAATAAATTTCATGTCTCTAACATTTCTTGATAAAATTACAGGAAGTACTTATGGAATTTAGTTAATTCTCTAGAAACTCCTTCCACTGATGGTTATTTGAGGGTGTCTTTAAGGTCCTAAATGAGATCCTTGAATTACTATTCTATGACACTTCGACTTTGATCTCCCTTGATCTATTTAGAAAATATAGAAACAACTTCTTCCATAAACTAGAGTGAGTTAAACATTTTTTATTAAAATAAGTGATATTATTTACAAAAATTTCAAAATGATAAATTAATGAAATACTGTTTGGATCAATAGAAAAGGTGTCATGTTTTGACATGCATGTCTCAGGGCAGTGGAATATCTAAAATTATTTTCCTAGTGTCTCATAATGGCTTATTTGGGTTGTCTCACATGAGGATCATTATGGTTGATCACACAGTATTCTTAATTAAATTATTATATATTTGTTATTTTTATTATTTTATTAAAATAAAAGAAAATTAGGGTCTATAAAATCAGTGAAAAACTAAAAAGTAATCATGAAGATACAAATGCAAAAGAATGAATGCGGTTAAGAAAGAAATGAAATTTTCCCGATTGATTCATCCATGGAGAACTTTTTTTGTCTTGTTTTATATCTACTTCATGAATACACTTCATCATATAATTGAACGCCCTTATTCAACCGTGGTTGTGAATATTCATTTTACTCAATAATATCCAAGTACACAACACATCCACCTCCTCAATCAAGGGATAATGGTCATAAAAGAAGGAAGTAACCCTTAGATAAGCGCAATAAGGATTACACCCACCATAGGTCATCTTCAAATTAACCTAAATTGTATATAAATCATAAACATGGGTTAAACACTAGACTAATCACCCATGATATTCCTCAAGTAAATTAAATATCATTATGAGTATAATTGATCATGGTGGAATAGAAAAACGATAAAGGGGGAAATAGAGAGAGAAATGGTGAAAAATAGAGAGAGAGAGAGAGAGAGACTAAATGAGATATAGAGACAGAGATGGGAGAACACTCAAATTAAAAATATGAAAATGAGTTACAAGGAAAAAGAAAACTAAAATGTAGCAGTAATGAAAATAAAATCGTATTTTTCTCCTAATTTTTATCCTCTCTATGTACAGCATCTTGGCCTCTATTTATAAGAAAACACCCATTTGTATCTTCTCTTAAAAATATCCTTACCTTTCCTCAAAATTATATCCTTAAACAGGTAATGTGATTCTTATCTATCACATGTGAATATATCATCTCTAAAACTTAAAAATATATTATTTTTATCTAAAAGAGATTAGGTGAGAAATCAACCATGATTCTCTAAGATAATCAATTTTTGAACTCCCATGTATTTTTTTTTTATGATCCCACATGGAATAATCCTTAAAATTTTCACAAAAGAAATCAACTATTTCATACATGGAGGTAACCTAGACCAAACCTTTCAAGAATGGAATTTAAAATGATCCCACAACGTAGTATAAGTCATTTCACTTTGGGGATACTCCTGTTCACCAAGATATGGGTGTAGCTGACCTTGTTTGATTCTTCATCTAATTTTATGCATTCATGTAGTGCATGACCATGGGATATCTTCATATGATGTATTTTTTGTCTTTTCAGATCTCCACCATACATGGTAGCACCTCGACCATAAGATCTAACATGCCATTCCAAGGGAGTTTTGATGGCCATTTTGGCTTTGGAATTATTCTATTCTCTATGGGTGAGCTCATTGTAGTGTTGAGAAATTTTTGAATCCATTTCATCTTCACCCATGCATTACACCACAACCAACAACCCATTTTGATGGTCATTTTGAACTCGATACAACCCTATGAACCACATCATTATCTCCTATAGAATAGATCTATTCGTGTTTATCACATCAATCATGAATAGGCTTTCATTCTTCAATATGGGTTCCATGATGGTTTTCTGAGATCTTAATGTTTATCCATTGTAGTTCTAGGCCTTGAGGTGGATCAGTTGTTCAAGATCAAGCTCAACAGCAGTAGTAATGGTCTTCTCTAACAACTTGCAGTAGCGGTCCAATGGTGGAGGGTGCGGAGAGCAGTAGTGAGGTCTATCCAAGATATATCAGCATGATATGGAGCATTGTGGTGTCATTACAATAAATGATGAACAATTTCATAGAAAAAACATCATCCCCGTTGGTTTGATACTTGGGAGGCTAACTCCTTTATCATGCTCGATGCACCAAACCTAGTTTAGAATGTCTGCTATGGGGATGGGCTCCCAAATTCATTCACACTATATGGGCCTATGCATGTTTCAGGGTTCTATTTGTATTATTTACATAGAAAATAATAAAAAATAAATAACTTGGGAATTATCAATTAAAAATCAACTAAATTCATTATTTAAAATTTAAAAAAATCATGTAGAAATTTTAGGCATCAATGGGATATGTTGTACATAAAATCAATTAAATTCATTATTTAAAATTTAATTATAGACTTAAAATCAATTAAATTAATTATTGAAAATTAAAGCATCAATGGGATATTTTGTACTAAAATTAAATTGGGATATGTTGAACTTAAAATCAATTAAATTCATTATTTAAATTTAAAAAAATCATGTAAAATTTACAAACATAAATGGGATATGTTGTACATAAAAAGAACCCATAATTTCTTAGAATATTTAATAAAACAGTTAATATAAAAAATGAATAGTGATTCTATGTTGATATGCATATTAATCAATCAAATTCACCCACTACTTCAATCCAACTTCATGTAGTGTGGAAGGAGACCCAGGTTAATAATAAGGGCCAACTTATAGATATAAACACATTCAAAAATTATGGGATGGATGTGTAAACATGAAAGAAGTAAAACTTGTTATTACTTTATATATTAAAGTATAAAAACACAAACTATGTTTTTCTTCATCTAGTTAAGACACAAAAATAGTCATCCAATAGAGAAAAAAAGCAACTACATTCAATGGTTTTTTATCATCTAGACTGTTATTGGTGGGATAGAATGTTGGGATTTGGAGTCTCTCTAAGAGACTACTTTGAGAAGGAACACACATGAAATCATACTAACTACAAATATGAAGAGTTATAAAAATATATTTTGAAAAAAATGAATTAAAATTTGAACAAAACTCACTACTCATGAAAATAATGGAGCAGAATCAATCAGTGAACCAACCACCACAACATGGTAGGAGAGATAAATACCATGTTTTGAGTGTAGTTTTTCAACTTATAAGGACAACATTTTGGAGGTACTTATTTGTTTAAAAAAATAATAATATCTATATAGAAAACAAGTATTAATTATTTAGTTGTTTATAAATCTTTCAATGTGAAACTATTTATGGATTATATATATCGACACCAATGCTTTAAGATATTGATAGAGGTATGGTTTAAAATGTTTAATTTGATATCCTCCATAATACACTATTATAGGGAAGTCATCTGAGAGTAAGGATCTAGGTAGTTCATGAGTTAAAAGTTTAGATACTTATTCCCATTGACAATATTGATGTTCAAAAGGTCAAATAAGTTATTAGAACATTCATAACATGATCGACCAGTCTTATTAACACATCTGACAAGAAAGGGACATATCATTTTTGGAATATATCACACTACATAAATTTTACAATAAATAAAATTTTTGTAAACTACTATATGTAATTACAAAAGGAGAAATATGCATCTGTGTGAAGGAAGTCAAAGGGATCAACTTTTCAATCACAAATGCGGACTTCATACCCAAATATTTTCCCACCCAAAACCTTACACAACTAACAACATTAAACGACCATTCAAATTTATATTTCAAATAGGAAAATTACATTCAATTTAATTTTAGAGTATACATGCATGACCAAGAGTCTTTTGATTTTATCATTATTCCCTGTGTAAATGAATTTCTATAGCACAATTATTTAATTTTATCCATTATATATGTGTATATGTGGCACATTGATGAAAATTTTGTATCTAATTATTAATATACTCTTTAAATAAAAATTTTAATTTTCGGTTTTTTATTCCTAATATTTATATTAAAATTTTGTAGTTGATGGATATTTAGATAATAATTTCAAAATATTAAGTCTCTATATTCATTCATCAGATGAAATATTAATGGATGAAGATGAAATTATAATAATAGTTTAAAAATTTACAAGTGTTTTTGAAGAAAATTCAATAGATGAAAATTCATTATTAATACCTACGAAGAAAAGGTAAAACTTTATACATTGGTTACTATTAAGATAATTATTTATTCTTAGTATATAATTGTCATTAATGTTTGAATTTTTTTCTAGGATGAACTGGTAGGTAATTTTAATAAATTCAGTTAATCTAATGATATATTTCTCAAATCCAATTCTTAGATATCAAACAAATCAACCACACATGATGTATCTTTTTAACTAGTAAATATTATATTTACATCATTTTATAGTCTTTAAATTATATGTTACATAATATGTATTAAATTTCATGTTTTATTTAGTAGTCTAATTCTATAATGTATCAATTAGTTTAGGGTTTAGGGAAAATAAACAACAATAATAAACTAATAGATTATTGTATATGAAAATATGTTGTGGTATATTTACTAATGGTTTAGTATTACAATACATGGAATAAAAAATTTCATATAATTTTCAATGATATTATAATACCACAAATATCCAAATGGAAATGATTATGGTTACTATGTTTGTAGATTTATCTAATATATCTTATCCTATGGAATATGTTACATTCTCGCCCAACCCATTGGCTAGGATCGGGTCGGAGGTGCAACTAATATTAAGTGACATTCCCTGAGCACCAAAGGTTGGAAATAAATGCCAATGGTTTAAACAACAAGATTACAAGGTGGGAATGATTTTCCCTTTTTATGCACACACAAAACCATCACATGATAAAACATAAATAAATAAAACCAAGGAAATTCTATAAATGATTCATACAACAAAACCCAATGATAATAAAAGTGAAACGCATTAATAAACAATGAATCAAATACCAACATCAGAGTAACTACATAAAAATATAAATAAGAATACTAAAATTATAAAGTAGTAAATGAATATGGAACCAAGGTTTCACCACTCCATACCAAGATACGAACTACTCCAAGATCCATCTCTACCAACTACATCAGCGACATCAAGAAGACTTACTAGAGAAGTAAGAAACCTTCCCCTTTCCGGTATCATAGGAAACAACATCTACATATGCACCAAAGTGCATATATATGGGGTAAGTAATCATACCCTAAAATTAAACCCCAATATACATTTTCTATATAACACTAAGACCAAAAATAGTTTAACTCATAGGATTTATAAAATATATAGGGAGAATATCAAAAGAAGATAAATATTGTTTCATAATATTCAATAAAATAGATAAAAAAACACTTTCCAAAATAAATATAACCAAATATGATTTTTTTTTATTTTCAAGTTGTAGAACAAATTAATTAAATTCTCATTTGACATAACAAACCCATGTTTTCTCACTCTCACATAAATTTTCATGTATAACATAGACCTCCCTGTACTCATAAGTGGTGAGTCAACCTTTCACAAATCAATCACTTGGTGACCCAATTTGACGGTGACACTTTTGAACATGATATATCCCATGTTTCAATTATTTAATGGTGGTACATAAAACTATGATTCATCCCATCTGAACATGAACACACAAAACCCTGTTATGGAAAAGAAACAAAACAAAAACCATATTTCTTTGAAAAAACCCCATTTATTCAATTCATCAAACATGTTGTGGGAGACACCTGCAACCCAATTTTAAAGAGACAATTAGTAAGAAAAAAATCATCCATGTCTTGGCAGGGTAGATTCATTCAAATGAATAAGATAATTATTTGAAAGAAACTTAATATCCTTCACATTCCAATAAAAGTGGAAAGGGGAAAACCACTTACCCCGGTTTTATTTGGTGCAACCAATCCCCCAAAATACTATAGATCAAGGCTTGTAATTCCATTCCCCTAATGAATCACAATAAAGTCCCTTTAAAACTTGTGTGATTAAATTTATCTAGGCATGGAAGTCCTATTCATGGTTTTCATTCAAGATAAAATGAGAATATCTAAAAACGATATGGGAAATTTTGTTTTTACTTTGGATTTACAAGATCAACCACTTGATGAATCATAAAAATAAGAGTATATAGGTTGAATATTTCCAAAATAATCCTAATGGAACCCCAAAAATCAAGATCCTAGTTCAATAGAGGAGGAATGGGGATTTTGGGGAAATGTTTAAGTTAAAATAAAATTTCCCTAAAATTTAATTCATGTCATGTGGTTAGGCCATAAGGTTTGAAAAACCATGTTGTAATCATACAAATTATCTCTATATAAAATAATTCTAATTCATACGGCTAGCCTCATAGGTTTTCCAAAACATACACCAACTGTACAACTACTCAATGACCCCCAAACACATTGCATGGTTTCTTGGAACCTTGATCATGATTTGTACTATATGTGATCTAACAGTTCACCTCCAACAAGGCTACCAAGCCTACTAAAAACTTCCATAAACATTCTAATATTAACCCAAACATTCTATATGCTTAAATAAGACATAAAACTAGGAAATAAAATAAACAATAGGTGTTATATTCTCTTTATAATTGGGATTTTCATCATCAAAAAGATCGAATAGGTTCAACCAATGATCCTATATGAAATTATGAAATTATCAAGTCTCTTCCTAAATATTACCATAAAACCATTATAATATTACTAAAGAAATATATCTCCTTCAAAAATCATTCTCCATTATTTCTATATTTTGGATCAGTTCATGAATAAATGTTTCATCTAGTTCAAGAGTAATATGGCCCCAACTAATCACACGGGTGGGATTCAGGTGATACTTTTTTAGATGAGATACATGGAAGAAATTATTGATCGCACTAAATCTAAGTAGTAAGGCTAACTGATACCCAATTTTCCTAATCTATTCATTAATCTATAACGGTCCAACATACCATAGGGATAAATTCTAGTGAAAAGATAACAAGGTCAATGAATCTAATAACATATTCAATCATTGACATACTTTCTTTTTTCTTTTTAAATTATTCTTTCCTCTTCTCTATTTGGAAGGTTTCTAGAAATAATTTATTATCAAACAGTTTCACAAATCATTTCCAAGTGAGGTCTCAATATAACTTATCTTGAATAGATAATTCCCACCATGATATCTTTAGGTCCTCAAGAATATAAATTTCTCACATGACCATTATTTTTTCTAGATTCCCCAAGAAGTCAAAAATCATAGTCATCATTATTAGATACACCTCTATATGCTCATGTCTGAAATCACCAGAAAATGTCATTGGGTTCTTTGTTAGAAATTATTATGTGATTCAACTAATAAGGTTCCTCGGTCCTAGGTCCCTTATAAATAGCCTAAAAGTCTTTCACAATACAATGAACCAAATACTTTTTCACTAGTGGGTCAGTAGAAATAACATTCTCAATTTCTCCCTCTCCCTAGATTCATATTCTCCTTACTAATGGAATTTTATTTCTATAAATCATTCCAATAATTAATAATTAAGCCCATTTTTTATTCATATTTTATTGGTTATATTTTATATATCAATAAAACAATCGCAATATTATAATACCAAATCAAGTAATCATGTGGATAATGCAACCCTAGGGATAAATATCTTTACTAATGAAAGATTTCTAATAGTCATCTGCTAAACCCATGATGATGAGTTGACAATGCACCTAGATGTGTCTAACAACAATTTTTATACCCAGAATTCCCTATTAACATAATTTTCAACATAAAATGGTTCGCTTTATCTTTTTATACAATAAATTTCAAGTTAAAATGCATCTTATTTCCATGATTTTATCCCATCTGATGAACTAAACAAACTGATATCAATTGTAACATCACTACCCAACCCATTAGCTTAGACTGGGTCATAGCTGCTACTAACCTTAGGTCAAATTCCCTAGGAACCAAATACAGGAAATAACTTCCAAGGGTTAAAACACTAAGATTACAATGGGGGGGTGATTTATCCTTTTTACACATACACACACAACCATCAAATGATAAAACAGAAATAAATAAAACCAAGGACATTCTATAATTGATGCATGTGATAAAACCCAATGATAATAAAATCGAAAAACTATCAATAAATAATGAATCAAAGACTAACATCATGAAGTGTCGTTTGATTTTAATTTCATTTGTTGTCAACAATGATGATTGGTTCTGATATAAAGTCGATGTCAATATGTTAATTGTAATTTTGGAATGATGAGGATGGATGTGAAAATACCATCAACCATTAATTTAATGATTTTTGAGATAGTTTTTAATTCAGGAAAAAAATTCATTGGTGATTTGATATTAACACAATGTTTACAACATCTAAGTAATTCGAAGAAATAATAAATGATATTTTAATTTTAATTATAATAATTAAGAAGAGATATGAAAAATATTTTTTATAATTGTTGAAGAGGGTTTGAGTATGGTTGTGTTGGATTATTTTGGTTCGGATGGATTTGAATCATATAGAACAATTATTTTTGGTGAGTTTTACTAGAAAAATAAGTTGACATACTGATTAAGCACAAACCAACTCAACCTCTGTAATATGTGGGACCCAAAGGGTCAACTATGGATAAGGGATATATCCAACACATAGCCAACGGGTGAAGGTTCACCCAGGGAGGCACATATGTGGAAGAGAACCACTATGTAGGGTGGGATGATGGTGGAGGAGAATTATGGCATTGGGTGGTGCCAGCGGGAAATAGGAGCAATTTGTAACTAATTTCTGATTGTCTTACATTGCAACTTGTAATATAAAGAAGAGATAAAAACTAATTTTGTTTCAATGTAGGATTGAGTAATGTAACACTAAAATAAATTGAAAAAATTGGATCATTCAATTTATTTTTATTGGCCATCTGATTTCCTCAACTGAGTTCTATAACCATTCAATTTTCTGATATGAAGATCTAGGCCATCCGAACTCTTCAACAGCATCATCTTCAACCTCAGATGTGTATGAGAGTTATTATCATCAATTCTCTAAGAGATTTAAATATATGCTCAATCCAATCTTTCTAATCATCATTTGAGTATTATGAAAAATTGAAGGAGATCAAAATATCATGCTACACTATTTTCATGAGAAAACAAAGAATGAACCGAAGAGATGAAACATGAAGAAAATTTTATATTTCGATGATGGTGATTCTGGTGTCACTAAGGAGAGGCATTTTGTTTTGAAATGAGATGGTGTGAATGATCTATGTTGGTTTTTCTTTTCCTATAAATACCTAGGCCTACTCCAAATAGAATGTGACAAGTGTGATATTACTCCACTTCCGAAGAAGTTGTTCCACTGTGAATTTATCTGGTTTATAGAAGAGGAGTTTCATGCTATTTCTATTTGCACAAAGGAGAAGATATTTCTATGAGTACTCGACCAGTGCATAGCACACTCAAGGTGCTTCACGAAGAACAAATTTTCATGAATCCAATTGGGAGATCAATAACCTTACATGATCTTCCTAGTTTGTGTGATTAACTAAGTATATATGCTTTATTTTCTTGAATGAATAAGATTCCAATAGATTCTTTAAGATATATAACATAGACAGTGATACATACACACCCATGCACGAAGACCTATGAATGAAAAATTTTGTGTGTGCATATTGTGGATACAAAGTGAGTCACTGGATACTACTGATGGTGTTATATTACTGCACATAAAGAGTTAGCAAGCATAAGGTAAAAGAGAACTAGAAATTATGATTTTTATGTATGAAGCCAGTAGAGAGATAATTCATGGTTTGATGTATATGTGAATGTTCATACATTGAGAAATGAACAATGTGTGTCTGGAAAGTGAGTGTCCATAGCTTGTTATAGTATTTAGTGTGTGCAAGGTGTGTTCACAAGGAGATAAATGTGTGTGTGTTACACAAATATGTATGCACATGAAATTATGCATTCATGATAGTGTTAATGTTTTTCACACAATATATTGCACAAATTAAGAAGGATATGTAGTGTATTGTATACATGCATGAAGTATGAAGAAGTGCACATGCAATATATTTTTCTTGATTTTAGAGTAGTGTTTTGAGACTGAATCTAGGTGTATTTTAAAATTCATATTCTCGTGTTTTTAGTGAACTTAGTCAAGTTTAGATTAGTTGATGATCAGTGGATAGTGAGTAGGATCATACAATTTTTTATCAGTTGTCGAAGTTCTTGAATATTGTACATGAATATATCAGGTGATCTGATTTATTTGTGGACAAAGACATCATCTCAAGGAAGTGAATAAGTTGTATAAATCAAACACAGATATTTTTATCAAAGTATCGTATCTTGTTTGATTCATGATTAGTGTAAGTCTTTAGTGGGACTCTAGAGATGGTCGGTGGGATGTTGGTAACATTGTGTGACGTAGTATAAAAATACTTATGTGGGACTCAGGAGTCACTAGTGTAGGTTGGAACTTGTAAAATCTACTGGGACTCTAGAGTGGATCATCGTGGGACTCAGTATTTATGGTAATTGGAATTTCCCTAATTGTAACCATCTACATATAGTGAAAAATATGTAACTGGGGAGTATAAATGGTTATAGCAAGGATGTAGGTCTTAGTAACAAACCTTGTAAAAAATCCTTGTGTGTTTTGCTTGCAGGGAGAATATAAGATTTAAATATGAGGGGTCGAGACTTTAATCGGTCATGGAGTTTGTATTAAAAAGAAATAATTTGTAAAATACTATACCATTGATTCACCCCCCCCCAGTGGTACCTAGATAATCCTTAGACACCTCAATTGGTATCAGATCATATGTACCCTCTGTAGATCCATACAACTTTCTAAGAAATGGAAAATTTGAATTCAGTTAATAGTTGAGTATTTCCTACTTTTGATATCATGAACTACCATAGTTGTAGGAATAGGATGATTCCTTACCTTCTATCTATTGTCATGGAAGTTAGAGATGAAACAACAGTTGGTTTCCCACTTATAAATGAAGATGTTTCAATGAATCAATCTAACAAAGGAAATCTATAAGTTGATGGAAAGGCTTAGAATGAAATCTTGATTCCTTTATCAGGAATAAGTTTATACTAAAGTGATTGGTATCCAAGAATCCAAATAGATCTAGGATTAATTGAGAAATAGTTATGAATGAAATCTTAAAGTTAGAGAATCCATGTTGAAAATATGGAGAAGAAAATTTGAAGATATCAAAAAGGATAATGATGAAATTATTGATCCCTATTTTAGATGAGTAAATGAAATTGTCAATAATATCATAGGTTTTGGAGAGAATCTGGAAAAGTATACTATTATGAAGAAGCTTATGAGAAATTTTCATGATAGATTTGAATCAAATATTTCATCACTGGAAGAGATAGAAGATCTATCATTGGATGAACATCATAATACACTTATATCATATGAAATGAGAAAAGTTTGAGAATTCATGAAAATAGAAAGAGAAAATATAGCCTTTGAGGTTATAAGAAATGGAATGTTCAAAGAAGTATAAGTTTAGAAATCTAGTGATACTAATGATGATGAAGTTGATGAGTATCTTAGTGAAATTTTTTCTCTTATTACAAGAGGTTTTAAAAATGTAAAATGTAAAGAAAAAGCTATGAAACTACTCAAGTGATTTAGCTATAATGGAATTGGAAATTTTGCTATAAATTTTCAAATTAAAATGGATAAAATAGAATCTGATGATGAAAATGAGAAACCTCATAAATAGAAAAGGGATAATAAGAAGAAAAAGTCTTCCAATTACAAAAGGATAAATTTAATGATAAAACATATACAGACTAATTATTCATATAGTTGTTCTTTAGATAATGAGATTAACTTCATTGGTCTTTTTGAAAAATAATCAAATTATTGAAGCATTGATAATGGTGGTGATTTCAAAACTAATCTAGAATGGAGGCTGAAGGAAGAGATGGAAACTACTCTTGAGAAAAACACTCAACTCAAGAAAGAGAATAGAAAACTTGAAAATGGAAATAAAAAATTATCTTTTGAAAAGGAAGAGTATGATATAATTGAAATATATTTTGTTAATTAAAATAATAAATTTATATTAGAGGTAATTTATCTAGAGAAGATGGTAATTAATCTTGAAGAAAAATTGGCTCACAAGGAGGAAGAATTGTATGAGACAAAATCCATGTATCTTAAAGTCTATAGTGAATTGATGAATAGAAGAGAATGATTCAATAAATAAATTGAGATAAAAGATAATTTGTCTCAATATGGTGAGATAAAAGGTTCCAACAGACAAGGTACACTTGTTCCTACATAGTCTCAAAATAGATATGATATTACAAATAGTACAGGTGAATTTGTGATGTCCAAGAAGTCAGGAAAAGTTCATTTAACCACATCAAATAATGATAGGAATATTCTTGGAAGATAATTTACCTCTATGAAAAGGAAAGCATAGATTAAATCAAGAAAAAATTATGAATTTTTTTTATAGTTTTATCAATATAATATATGTTTACAGTTTAAACGTTTTTGCTTTGGTTGTGGAAAATATAGACATAATTCCTATTCTTCTTGGCATAAAATGTCACTGCCAATAATCATGAATGAATTTAGGGGGGTTTCAATGAACTTACAAGAACATATTATCAAATAAATCTATCATAGGTTTCAATAAAAATAGATATGAATGCATAAAAGAAACTTGTGGAAGATGTAGACTAAAAGGTAATCTAGATGAGGTATGAATGACTAAAATACTTGGAGAATTTTCCTATGATTTGAATAGGAAGAAAAAAACATAAATACAAAGAAAGGAAGACATGTGAATCATAGAATTAGCATGTGGCATCCAAAAAGTCATAACATACAAAGATATAATGTCTAACTATTTAACTAGATCAACTGAAATTGGATAAACAAATAGAGAAAACTCATATTGATACTATAGTTTAAGGTAGAAAAGTTATCTTAAAAAATATACTTAATTTAAAAGTAAGTAAAAAACGTGTGATGATCTAGAGAATAAAAATAATTAGTATGAACTAGTTGGTTGTGACATGAAAAATTATATGAAATCGGATGAAAATAAATTTTCATTACTAAAAAAGGTGGAGAAAATATCTCCACTTGAGGAAATAGTTTATGAGAAGGTGAATTCTATAAAATATGATATTAAAAGGAAGAATTGAAATACTAGGTTGAGAGGAAACTCTCAACCTAGTTGTTAATTCATAAAATCAAACAGGTTCCTCCTTATTCCCTTATAGAAATTCTTTTGTACTAATATGAAGGGAATTAAAGGAGATGGATTCATCCCTTGATGGGGATAATAAATGATTTTTTAATCTATAAAGGGGAGATATATGTTTTTCACATGAAATTTATGATGTATTTGTTTATATGAGTTCAGGATAAATATTCTTTCATGAATTGATTGACTAAGAAAAATCCAGATATGAAGTGAGGGTTATCTAAGAATGGTATCACATTTATGATGGTTCATGAACTGTATTGATCACTTTGGTTATAAATTATTATTTTCTACACTGGATTTTCCCACATAGACTTGGAGTTGTCTAGCAAAAGGCACTTTTCAAAATAAAATATGTGGTATCATATTTAAGCGAGTAAAATATGTTTGATGAATGTTGATAGTCTATATATGACCTTTGTATTCATTTTCAATAAGGGGGATAAATTCAAATAGATATATTGATCTTGACATTGTTTTGTGGTATTGACAACAAATTCCAAGGGGATATTAAAGTGACATTTGAGTTGAATTACATTTTTTTCAATAATGATGATTGGTTTTGATATAAATTTGATGTAAATATGTTAGTTTTAATTATGTTATGATGAGGATGGTTATGAAAATATCCTAATCCTTAAATGTGATGATTTCAGAGATGGTTTGTAGTTCAATGGAACTTGTGTCATTGGTCATTTTAGATTGAAACAATGTTTACAACATCAAAGTAATTGGAAGAAATAAGAAATGATATTTGAATTTTAATTGGAAGAATTAATAAGATATGTGTAAAATATTGTTTATCATGGTTAAAGAGGGTTTGAGTATGGTGTAGGATTATTTTTCTTCGGTTGGCTTGGAACATATAAAACATTTTTTTGGGTGATTTTTACAAAAAAATAAACCGACCTAATGACTAATCACAAGCCATCTCAACCTCCACCATGTGTGGTACCCAAAGGGTCGACCACAGCTGAGGGATCCAGCCAAAACATAGCCAGTGGGAGAAGACGCACCTAGGGAGGCGCATATCTGGTGGATAGCCACCTTGTGGGGAAGTACGAAGTTGGAGAAAAATGCTGGCATGGGGCAGTTCCAGGGGGAGATGGGAGTGCTTTGTAATAAATTTTTTATTAGATTACATCATGGCTTGTAATATAATGGAGATTCAAATGCTAAGCATGTTTCGAAGTGGGATAGGGTAATATAGAACCAAAATGAAACATAATTTTTGGATCATTTGATTGGTTTTCAATGCTCATAAAATCACCTCAACTGTGTTCTGTAATTGTTCGATATTCCAATATAAAGATCCAGGCCATCCAAAATCTTCAGCAGTGTCGTCTTCAACCTTGGCCATGTCTGAGGGTTCTGTTCATCAAAGCTCCATGAGAGGTTGACATAAGCACGATCTAAGATTTTTTATCATCATCTGAGTATTCTGAACAATCAAAGGAGATTAAAATCTCATGAAACATTGTTTTCCTGAGAAAATGAAGAATGAACTGAAGAGGTGAAGTGTGGATAAAATTTAATATTTTGGTGATGGTGATTCTGGTGTCGCAAAGGAGAGGCAGTTTGTTTTGAAATGAGATGGTGTGCATGAGATATATCGTTTTTTCTCTTCCTATAAGTACTGAGGCCTAATCCCCTGAGATGGTGTTGATTGTTAGAGTACTTCACTTATAAATAAGTTTTTCCACTATGAATTGATCTGGTTCGCAAAAGAGGAGTTCCACACTCTTTCTATTTGCACAAATTAGAAGATATTTCCATGATTACTCAACCAGTTCATAGAACACTCGAGGTGCTTCACTAAGAAAAAAAGTTTTGTGAAGCCACTTGGGAGATCAATAACCTTACGATATCTTCCTGGTTTGTGCAATGAACCAAGTATCAGTAATTTCTTGTCTTGGATGAATAAGATACCAGTGGATGCTTTAAGAAATATAACATGGGCAGTGAGAATTAAACACCCATGTATAAATACCTCCACATGTAAAATTGTGTGTGTGAATACTTTTCTACAAAGTGAGTTTCATTCATACTATCAGGGGTGGTATATTGATATAAAAAAATAATTATCTTGCACAAGGTAGAAGGGAAGTGTAAATTTTTATTTCTATGTATAAAGGAAGTAAAGATTCCATTCATGGTTGATGCATATGTGAATGTTCATACATTAAGAATCAAAATTTGTTTGTGTATGGGTATTGAGTGTGAAAATATTTTGTTATTATTCGGTGTGTGTGCAAGGTGATTTGAAAAGGATATTAATGTGTATGTGTAATAAAAATATGAATGCACATGCAATTATGTATGCAAGATAGTGTTAAGATTTTTCATGAGAGTTATTTCACAAAGTAAAAACACCATGAAATGTATTATATACATCAACAAAGGTTGAACAAGTGCACATACAATATATGTTGCTTGATTTTTGTGTAGTGTTTTGAGAATAAAGTTGTGTGCAATTAAAAATTCATATTATTGAGTTTCTAGTGACCTAAGTCAAGTTCATATCAGTTGATGATCAGTGGATAGTGAGTAGGATCAGATAGTTATTTATTATTTTTTTAAGTTATTGAATATTTTGCATGATCAAATCAGGTGATCCAGTTATTTTGTGGATAAAGACATCATCTTAAGGAAGTGCAGAATAATTATAATGATGGTTGATATCTTTCTATCAGAGGATCATATCCTTTGTGATTCAATATTAGTGAAAGTATTTAGTGGTACTCTGGAGAATGCCAGTGGGATGCTGGTAACAATGTGTGGCACAGTATAAAAATACTTCTGTGGGACTTAGGAGTCACTAGTGTAAGTGGGAACTTGTAAACTCTAGTGGGAATCTTGAGTGAAAATTGTGGAAATCAGTGTTAATGGGAATGGGACTTTTCCTGGTTATAACCATCTATATATAGTAAAAAATATATAACCTAGGAGTATAACTAGTTTTAGAATGGACGTAGGTCTTAGTACCAATCCTTGTTAAAAGTCCCACTATGTTCTGCATGCATTTAAATTTTTCTTATAGGGAGAGGCTGAGATTTAAATATGAGGGATCCATACATTAATCTTTCATAGAGGTTAGATTAAAAATTAAGAATTTTTAAAACAGTGTACCACTTACCCCCCCCCCCCATCAGGGGTACCTAAATGATCCTTGGACACTTCACATTAGAGTAATTGAAAACAATATAAATAAGAATACTAAAACTCCAAAGCAGTAAATAACTCTGGAACCAAGATGGAACCACTCCAGACTAAGAAATAAAATAATTTAAGCTCCATATCCACCAACTATCATATAAATATCATGTATTTCTACTAGATAAGTAATAAACATTCCCCTTTCTTGTATCATTAAAAAATATATCTACATATACACCAAAGTGCATATGAATGGGGTGTGTAATCATACCCAATAAGAAAACCCAATGGTAATTTTTTCACATTACACTAATACTAAAAATAGTTTATCACACATGACTAATAAAACATACAAGGAGAATATCAAAAGAAGATAAAAAATTTCAAAATATTCAATAAAATAAATGAATAGATTTTCTAAAAGAAATATAACCAAAGATGAGTTTTTCTTTTAAAGAAGTAGATGAAATTCATTAAATTCCAATTTGGCATAATGCACCCATGTTTTCACACTCACACACAACTATACATGAATAACCTAAACCACCCAATACTTGCATGTTTTAGGTCATCCTTTCACTAAGATATCTCTTGGTGACCAAATTTGATAGTGGTACTTCTGACCATGATCCATCCCACATTTCCATTATATTATAGTGGTATTTATAACCATGATTCATCCCACATGAACATGATTACATGCAACCTAGATATGTAAAGAACACAAATCAAAAACCACCTTTCATTGAAAACCCCATATAATCAATTTATCAAACACGTTATGGGTGACACCCACAACCCAATTTTCAAGAGCCAAATAGTAAGAGAAACTTTAGTGGAGTTTTATTCGGGTATATTAATTCAAAATTAGAATATAATTCATTAATAAAACCTAAAACCTTTGTATTCCAACAAAATTGGAAAGAGGGAAAACCCACCTTCCTCGGGTTCATTTGGTGAAACCACTCCCCCCACAAAACAATAGATCTATGCTTGTTCTTCCATTCCTCTAATTAATCACAAGAACAACCCATTAAAACTTTTCTAATACTATATATATATATTCATGGAAGCCTTGATCTATGGTTCCATCAAATAGAAAATGGTTATATCTAGAATACACAAGAATAACATAGAACTTAGCTTTGATTTACAATACCAACCACTCAAAGTGTCATCAAAATCAAAATATAGAGGTTGAATATCACTAAAAATATCCTAATGGAACCCTATAAATCAAGAGCCTAATTTACCAGAGTAAGAATGAGGATTTTTGGGAAAGTTTTACGTCAAAATTCCAATTTATGTATAATTTAATTCCCACTAAATTTTTTGAAAAACCACATTTTAAACATTAAAATTAACTCTGTCCTAAATATTTATAGTTTGCATGATTAGTTGTACGGCTTTTCAAAATATTGAACCTAACTAGTGACCCATAAAACACATCACATTGTTTCATGGAGACTTGATCATGGTTTCTACTAACTATGACCCTTTAAAATGTCTTCCATAACCTTTTTAAACCTTTTAGAATCTTCTCAAGTATTAACCCAAACATTTCCTAAAAATAAATAATACATAAAATAGGGAAATACCTCAAATAGGGGGTGTTACAGAACAACTCAAATCTCCTTAAGGTTATATACTATATGTGTTTATTTATGAATATATACACTTTCATTTGAAATATTTATTAACCCAAATTTTATTTATATATTTTCAACACTATTCAAATAGTGATATTAACTCATTTATAATGATCAAATAGATATATTTAGGGATGAATGGGAATGTTATATATTGTTTTGATATTCAGAAAACTATTTAAAAGGCATTTATCTATATCTTATTCATTGAATTTTATTATCTAAAAATTTTTGTGTTTGGTTTATGATTCATTTGTGACATAAAGGAATGAAAAACATTTTATTCTTACACACAGTGTACTCAGAATGACTAAAAGTGTGTGTTTTCAATATAAAAGTGATATTTTTGTTTAAACATGTGTTACATGCTCAAAATTTAGAAAATGATCTTATATTATCAAGGCAATCTATAACTAAAATAATTGATTAATTTTTGGAATGTTGTAATGAATCTCATTGCATTCAAATGTTCTTTTTGGGTAGTATGACTAGAAGTCCATGTTTCAAATTTAAAAGTCATATTTTATTTCAAAACATGAATCACATGCACAAAACCAAGAAAATAAGATTATATTGTTATGAAAATCTAGAATAATGGTTGTTAATTCATTTTTATCCTATAATAATAAACCACACATGGTGTGGCCAAAATGAATAGAAGTGTATTTTTCTATTATAAGTGATAAAGAAGTCCAAAATGTGTGTCATGTGATCAAAACCAAGTATTAGAATTAGTATTTTTGTGAAACTCTAGGATAATAATTAATTATTTATTTGTTACATGTAATAATGACCTTCACATCATTTTAAATTACAACGTGTTTAGAATGACAAAATGTACATGTTTTCAATTTAAAATTGGTATTTTAATTCAAAATAAGATTTACATGCTCAAAACTAATAAAATTATCTTACATTGACATAAAACTCTAGGAAGGTGATTTTTTATTCATTTATAGCATATATAAATGAACCAAACATCATTCAAAGGCATGTCTTGGTCAGTATAAATAAAGTTCATGTTTCCAATTAAAAAGAAATATATTAGTTCAAAATGTATATAACATGCATAAAATCAAAAAAAACAAGATTGGATTGGTGTGAAACTCTATAAAAATGAAAACTAATTCATTTTTGACCTATAATAATGAATTGAATATCATTATGATGTATGGTTTATCTGGTATGACCAAAAGTATCTTTTTCTATTATAAGTGTTAAAGATGTTCAAAAAATGATTTACATGCTCAAAAATGAGTAAAAATGTGGATTTTTTTAAAACTCTATAAAAAATATCAACAATTAATCTATGACTTGTAGAAATGAACCACACATCATTCTATGGTTTTCTAAAAATTATTAAATGTGCATGTTTTCAATTAAAAAGTGATAGTTAACTTTAAAAAGTGTGATACATGCTCAAAACCATAAAAACGATCTTGGACTGTAATGAAACTCATGTAAAATGGTATTTGATTCATTTTTATTTAGTTCAATGAACCACACGTAATGTGGAGGTGTAGTTTTATCGATATGACTAAAATTCCATGTTTCTAATAAAAAATCCATATATTAATTTAAAACATGTGTCACTTGATAAAAATTGAGAAAAAATGTCAAAGTATTGTCAAACTATTGGAGAATTACCATAAATTAATTTTAGAACAATAAAAATGAACTAAACATCATTTTATGGTGTGGTGTAGTATGTATGATTGAAAGTGAATTATTGCATTATAAGTGTTAAGAAGTTCAAAACATGTGTCACTTGCTCAAAATTGATTAAATGAATTAGTATTGTTTATAAATTCTATTAAAAGGATCTATGATTTATTTTTAATATGTAGGAATAAACTTTTCATGACCTTACCCATTGGGAACCCCTCCTAGTCCTACAGTGAAGATGATAGTGGACCCTGAATCCCACCTCCAACAGGCCCTAGGTTGGTGACTAGCACTGAGGTCAAAACCATGCAAATGACCTTGGACTATAATTAAACTCCAGTAAAATGGTATCAGATTCATTTTTACATCTATTAATTAACCACACATAAAGTATAGGTTTCGGTTTATCTATATGACTAAAATTCCTTGTTTCTAATTAAAATTCCATTTTTTAGTTTAAAACATGCATCACTTGCTCGAAATTGAGAAAAAAGATCAAAGTACTATCAAGTTATAGGAACATTATCATCAATTAATTTCTGACCAATAAAAATTAACTAAACTTCATTTTATTATGCGTTGTATCATGTATGATTGAAAGTGAATTATTCAGTTATAAGTGTTAATAATTTCAAAACATGTGTCACTTTCTCAAAACTGATAAAATGAATTAGGATTTTTTAGAAAATATATGAAAAGGATCTATGATTAATTTTTAATATGTAGGAATAAAATTTTCATGACATTCCCCACTAGGAACCCCTCCTAGTCCTACATTTAATAAGAGAGTGGACCCTGAGTCCCACCTCCAATTGGCCCTGGTTTGGTGACTAGCACTGAGGTCATAAAACATGCAATTGGGAGGAATTACCCTTATATACCCATAGAACATAATAATAAATTCACCCTTTGACTCAATAATATAAAATAAGATGAATATTTTACTATATTACACAATGCATGATATATTATACAAATATAAGTCTCCAAGAAAAATACTGAAGTAAAAACTCATAAGGAAGTGGCTCTAACCACTACTCCTTAATATGGGAAATTAAGTTCCATATTTATCTCCAAATTCACCAAAGAAAACTCAAAAACTATTCATATATATAGGTGAAAAAATACATTTATACTTGGTAAGATCCTCCTTAAGACCACCTATAAAAATGTTGAAGAAACATACTAAAAAATCAATGAGAAGCAGCAGAACCCACAAGCGCCTATCAGGACAACTATCACTCAACCTCACCAAGGATCACTAACAAAATATCATATCCAAGTATAATAAAATGATATTGAAAAATATAGAAATAGGTTACCACAAACCACTTCCCCACTAGTTTTCTATTATCATTCCCTAATGGAATACATCTTGGATCTCCCATCTCTTCCATACCCATGAAATCATATCAATCATGTCACTCCTAAAGTGGTACAGACCACAACCCTACCATCCTTAACCTGAGAAGGGTCTAAATTTCTCATTGGCACTAGTAATAACCGAACATAATAGTAACCTCATCCATATACCAAGTATTCATTGTTTTTATATTGTTAAGAAGGAAAAACAACTAATAGGAGTTGAATTTTCCTTTTAAAAATTATTTTAATTAAACATTATATCATAATTAATAAAAATTTGTGTAATAAAAAATAAAATGAAATGAAAATGAGATATTTTTATAGTGGTTCGGATCTAAGTGATCCTACTCCACTCTTCACCCCTCTCATGAACTGAGAGAGATATCACCCACTATAACCAATATAATGGAATATTATAATGACTTTTCCCACCTAGAGTCTCAACCTGATCACAAATCCTTTTCCCCTAGAGGTTCAAGCCCAATACTTCCTATATTTTTTATCCTTGGAGGTACAACCAGAACAGTCTTCCTTTTTCCCCTAGAGGCACAATACAAATTCCCAACTTTTATTTGGGGGTCATAACCCACAATAATTACATTAAATGGGTTATATAACCCCTTATAATTACACACATAGAAGATAAAAAGGAAGAAAAATAACCACAAAACCAGATGTATAGTTCCTATATCTGAGTGTTGAGGAAATAGTGAAATATACAACAATAAAGGATCAAATGATTTTTAGTTTGACTGGGAGAATTATTTGATCATTATAAAAATGCACCACTTCTACCTTTCAAGTAATCATCAACCTCTATCTATTGTACAACTTTTTTCAAATATAAACATATAGAGTTTCTTTAGGCACAAAAATTTAAAAAAAATTAATAATATTTCATATTTTATTTTATCAATGCAATAATCACACATGAATCTTTAATAAACTACTTCAGAGTTGTCTACACTTGTTTCATAGATGATACACCATGTGTATATCATTTATAAATGAAAAATATATATTTATGAAAGCTCTCCTTGATATTATTTAAAATAAAATAGCTACAATGTGGAATATTTTATAAAAATTAATACAGTAGTAAATAAAAAAGAAGTAATATCCTTGGAATAATCCCTAATAATAATTGAGACTAAACCTTCACATTTCGGCTGATTTGAAATTGGATATTTCAATTTCCAAAATTACAGCATAAGTATCAATACACACTTAATACCATGAAAAAACCGTTAAATTATTCATAAAACAATTGAAAACAATTTTTCTTGTATTTTATATAATTAATAATTAATAATAAAACAAATTAAATACTAATTATATCTAAAATAAACTTACCGAAAAATGAAAATTGAAATATTATAAAAAACATAACATACTTATAAATTTTAGATTATCCTATATGATATAACAAAACCATGTAGGAAAATAAACATAGGGTATTCAAATAGGGTATTTAAGTAATTTAATCAACATATCCAAATCTCATAAGTGAATCTACATAGTCAAATTCACATATGAGAAATGACATAGCCGAATGACGTTAACAGAAATTCATGTTAGGGTATTTTACATTGCCATTTTACACTGGGTTTGTGAATCTACATTGAGAAATATAAAAAATGGAATTAAAATAGTATAATAATGTATTTGAATCACGTAGGTGATTCACATAGGTGATTTAACACATAATATAATTCATCACGTATCTAGAAATTGATTTTTCCAAATTCTGAAAATAGTAGACAGCTTGACTTAAACAAGTTCAGATGTAAAAATACCTCATAAAAACATATTAGGATTTAAATAAAGTTCAATTATTTTTATTTAATTTAATTATATTTTCAAATAATCAATAACCCCCTTAATCTAACTTCTATAGATCAATTAATATTCAAAATATAGTGACAAATTAATTCTTAAAAACTTCAGATTTCAGAAAAAAAAAACATACAGTTAATTATAACATAATTTCGAACATGATAACAATCTATTCCGAGTTTTCGGTCTTCTAATTTAGTGTATATAATTTTGTTTTATTTCCAAAAAAATAAAGAAAAAATTAATTTTGAGTTTTTTAGAAAAAGATATGTCAAAAATATAGAAGGCAACCAATTCTGGAAAATTGGCTACATGGTGAATAGTAAATTAGCTACGTAAAAGAAAGGGCTACATGGGGAAAGGGATACATTAATTGGATAGGTGTGAATATTAAAGAACACCTAAAATGATATTTAAAGGTCCTATAAGACTTATTTTTTCAAGGAATACTACATGAATCTTGTAGAACATTTTATGACCAATCAAAACATTAAATTTAAAGATATTTTAAGCAATGAAATATTATGATCTAATCAAAGTTAATAATACGTAATTCCAAAAATAATAAAAAATATCAATAATATTAATGTAAATAAAACAAATATATCTTTGTTATTATCAAAACATAATGTGTCTTATGGAGCCACTCAACATTCTCCCCCTTTTTGATAATTACAAAATCAAGTATAATTTCAAAACACATCCCCCTATTTGAAATTATTAAAAAGATAAAGATTAAATAAATAAATTATCCTATATTTGAAATTATGTGGTTTATTACTCTAATTATTTAACATATTAAATTTCATAAGAATAAATATTAACATTATTAACAACTTTTCTAAACATGTATATTTCAAAACATGTTTCATGGAGCCACTTTAAACAAACAAAAAAATTATTTATGAAAAATAACAAGAAAACCTTTATAAACTATAATTTTATCCAAAATAAAAATTTAAATGGAAATAAAAATTCATATAGTATGTATGTGAACCATTAAAATATTAATATAATGCACAAATTTGTAAATAAATTAAGAAATATTAATATGAAAAACTGATTCCAAATTTCACATATTTCATGTAAATATGAAAATCTATACATATAAACGCACAACCCCCCCCCCCACCCCACTAAATTCATTCAATATAAATGTAGATTTAAATATCCATAATTCCAAGTTTAAACTTGGTTTTCCTAATCTTATTAAAGTATAGGGACATATTAATGATATAAAAAAGTTGATTTTCTTTAGAAATAAATTCAAGACTTATATTTTATTTTTGTACACGATCTTGAATAAAATGAAACTTAAAATAAATGTGTTTATTCCTAGATTTTTTTAAGGTATTTTTGTAAATATAAATAGGATAATTGTTATCACATAAAAGAGTAATCTTATCAAAATTAAAACCAAAATAAAAAAGAGTTTTCTTAATCTGTAAGTATTGAGAAAAACATGATACAATAGCTATATATTCATATTTGTGAGTTGCGAGAGAGAAAAAATTATTTCTTTGAATCTCATGAAACTAAAGACTTTCGATGAAAATGGCACATACCTGAAGTCATATCTCTATCTATCTTTCATCCACCAAAATTAGAATCCAAATGTCTTGTTAAATCAAAGTTAGTTTTATTTGAGTAAAATAAACAAATATTCCAAGACACTTTAACATATCTAATAATACTTTTAACCGATTTAATGTGAATTTCCATAGGGTCACATTGATATCTAGTAAACATGAAAACTAAAAACATTAAGTCTGACCTATAAGTGGTTAAATATAATAGATTTATAATCATTCTACTATAGGTTTTAACATTAATATATTTTCTAGATTTATCTAAATCTAATTTTCAAGAAGTATTCATTGGATTATTTTCACTTTTAGAAGACTTTTAACCAAAAATATTAAATAATTTTTTAGTATAGTTAGATTTACTTTGAAAAATACCATCCTATATTTGAAAGATTTAAAAACCAAGGATAAATTTTAATTCCCCCATCATACTCATATCAAATTCAGCGATCATTAATTCTGAAAATTCATTAAAAAAATTTCATTAGAAGTTCCAAATATAATATCATCAACACAAATTCTTACAATCAAAATATCCTTATAAAATTTCTTAATAAACAATGTAGGATCAACCTTTCCTTTCTCAAAAAAATATTCAAAATAAAACTTGTTATCCTTTAATACCATGATCGAGGAGCTTGTTTTAAACTATATAATGTCTTAGAAAACATGAAAATGTGATTAGAATGCTTCTCATTTTCAAAATTAGGGGTTTGTTTAATATAAACTTTTATAAATATATCCATTTAGAAAATCTATTTTGAAAACAATTTGAAATAATTTAAAACCATGAAAAGAAGAATAATCCAATAATATCCTAATTTCATCTAACCTAGTAATAGGTGAAAAAGATTCTTCAAAACCAATTCCTTTCTCTTGAAAATATCCCTAAGTAACTAATATGGCTTTATTCTTAACTATGTATCCATATCCATCAAGATTATTTCTATGAATCCACTTTTTTCTAATAATATAAGATTCACTTGGTGGAACAACTAAAGTCCCCACACTATTCCTTCTAAACTGATTTAATTCATCTTACATAGCCAATATCCAATTATAATAATCTAAAGACTCTTTAATATTTTTAGTAAGAAATCATAAATAAAATCATGATAAACACAAAAATTCATAACAGATGTTTTGGTTTGAACTTTTTTAATCAACATTACTAATCTCTTTATCTATGAGATGATCTATATGAGTCTTTCAAGATTTTTCAGGAATAGGTTTATATTGAGAAGAAATATTCTCCCCCTCAATATCTGTTTCTTTTTCTTGAGGAAATTATTTTTAAAAATTAAATTCTATAAATTCTTTCTCAATTTTTCCAATATAATCATATCATTTATTTAATGTATTTTCATCAAATATAACATGAATCAATTATACCACAACTATGTTTCTTTTATTTTATACTCTGTAAAACTTATTATTATTTGAATATCCTAATAAAATAACTTCATCAGACTTTTCATAAAATTTATTCAAAGAATACTCAGTTTTATGAAAAAAAAAACTTTACATAAAAAGACTCTAAAATGACCAATTTTAGGGTTTCTACCTTTAAAAATCTCATAAGGTGTATTTTTCAATAATGATCTTGAAATTATTTTATTGAAAACATAACATGTACTTTTCACATCTTCTGACCATAAATATTTAGGTCATTTAAACTCATTTAACATGGTTCAATCCATTTATATAAGTGTTCTATATTTCCTTTCAACTACACCATTTTGTTGTGGTGACCTAGGGGCTGAAAAATTGTGAAAATACCCATTTTCATCATAAAACTGGATAAATTCAAGATTCTATAATTCACCTCCATGATAAATTTAATTAATTAATTAAATGACCTTTCTCATTTTGAACAAATTTATAAAAATTAATAAACATAGATAAAGTTTCATATTTAAGAGTAAGAAAGTAAATCTATGTATATCTTGTAAAATAATTTATAATAATAAAATAGTATATTTTACATTATAACATAGCATGTTTAAAAGGGAAAAATAAATATAAATAAAAGAGATCAAGAGGATTTATAGTTTTTACTTCTTTAACTGACTTGAAACTACTTTTTTGTTGTTTACCATTCAAGCATGGGTAACAAAAAAAAGGCACTTATTGGAGTTGGTTCCCCAGAACCAAATTATGTGTACCTTATGATAAAATTTATTAATTGTTATGAATATTAATAAACTACTTATCAAATCATGATTATTATTCTATATGGAACAATATATGATAATGTCTTAAGAGCAGTTGTTGCACTAATAGGTCTTAGAAGTTCACCACTATGATGAGAACCCGAAATTGTTACGATATTATTATTGAATATATGTTCCATAGATGGATGATGTCATTTGAGGGATACAAATGACATATGATATCAAGTTTGGAGACTCATAGGACTTTGAGGAACCTTGTCATGGTGTACACCTAGGGTAATATTCAGTAGGATATTATGAGAACGAGACCTGCTAGTAGGAAATCCACATTTATATGTGTCATTGGATGTTCTTATCTATGGATGTGTGAATTAGTCCTTAGAATTTAAGATTATTATTATTGAGTATTATGAGTCACCTACTTAGATGTATTGATGAAAACTATGACAATATTTGTTCACAGTGAAGTAGGATATGTTGGGTGCGTCACAAGTAATATTGCATTAATGAATATTATGAGAAAGGATTTATCATTTCCGTTCTTTAATAGAAGTTAATATCTTAGTCCCTTTGATGGAAATGATATAGCCTAAATAAATCCATGTCCATGGTGTTCTATAGATAAGATCAAATTCCGATAAGTCAAAGAAAGATACACCGAGCACATGGGTTGATGGCACGGGCATGCAACTTGCTTGATTTGAGATATCATGATAATGTGATTATATTATACAGTAAGCATTCATATGAGGTGAAATTTTGTTGCAGCATTAACTTCTCTCGTTGTGGGTGTCTTGGTGTGTTGTTAGATGCTAACCTTGGACTTTAGGCTGCTTCACCTAAAGCCAATGAGAAAAGAGTCCTAGAGGGTCCCACACTAAGTGTATCCAGAATCTCAATTAAATAAAATATTATTATTTATTATTTAACATGTTGAATTAATATTATTCACAAACATGGTTTAATAATTTTTCATTTATTCTTGATTTCATTCAAATATTTGTTTTTCTATTTATAAAATTTAATATTTATTTATTTATGGGAAAATAATGTAGTGATATTTATTTAATAAATAAAAATTCATTGGTTAATGATCTGATTAGTTCTGCCCATATTTCTATTTTGATTAATGGAGCTCCAAAAGGTTACTTTAAATGTTCTTGAGGAGTGAGGCAGGGGGGCCCTTTTTCTGCTAATATTTTTGCAATTGCTGAGGATTATCTCAGTTGACTTATCCTTGATAGAGTTATCAAAGGGGGGATCAAAACAATATGTGCTGCCCAAGGTATCTCTGCCCCCTCTCATCTCCTTTTTGCTGATGAAATCATTTTTTTTACTCAGGGGGATAGAAGGAACCGTAAAAATATCAAGATAACTCTTCTTCATTATGAAAAAGCTTCTTGTCAAGAAGTCAATTTGAGCAAGTCTTTTATTTTCTTTGGGAAAAAACATCTCGGACTCAAGGAAGCAATGCATGGTTAATGAGATGGGCATAAGGGAAGGGTCCCTTCCTTTCACTTATCTTGGAGTACCAATGTATCTTGGAAAACCTAAGACCTCTTATTTTTCTGATGTTTTGATCCAAGTTAGAAGAACTCTCTCCACCTGGAAGGGTAAGGCACTCTCAATGGCAGGGAGAATCTGCCTGGTTAAGTATGTGATTGTCTCAAAGCTAGTTTACTCCTTCATGGTGTACTATTGGCCAGCCTCCACCCTTAAAATTATCAACACACTCATGAGGAACTTTGTGTGGAGTGGAAGTATACTTGAAAGGAAAATTATCACAGCTCCATGTAAAATTTGTTGCTTTCCACAGAAAATGGGAGGCCTCAGAATCAAAAACATTAAGCTCTTCAACCATTCTCTTCAAGCACATTTCCTTTGGCGTCTCATCAATGATAACTCTAAGTCCCTGAGTTTCCTCAGAACCAAACTTCTAAGAAGGATGATTGCAGGCAACATGAATTACATACAATCCTCGGTTTGGCCAGGTCTTAAAAAAAATTCTTGAAGGTTAATATGCAGTCTCACTAGTTGGTCAGTAGTAACTCCTCCCTCCAATTCTAGAGAGACAACTGGACTGGTACCCCCCTAATTGATAGTTTAGAGATTCAGGACCTGCCTACAAACTACAATTCCACTATTAAAAATCATCTTGAGTAGTATGATCAGTTTCCACCTCAGATTTCACAAATGGTCTCCTCCTATGATTTTCTGGACTCAGATGACATTCTTATATGGGAACCGAGCTCAAATGGAATTATGAACTCCAAATTATTCTACCACAATCTTCTTCAAGGTAGCAGTAGCAGAACTATGAACTACAACAAAAAATGGATGCTTCTACCTCGAGCCACTCTCCTCTGGTGCCTCCAACTTAATAAACTTCCAGTGGACACTAATCTACAGTGGGTTGGGATCTCCCTCTACTCCAAATGCGACCTCTTTCATCAGCACCATGATGATGTTAATCACTTGTTCATGTCTTGTAAAATAGTAAACTCACTCTGGAACATGATTTTTACCTATTTTGAGATTCAACTGCCGCATGTTAATAGCATTGCGGACCTTCTGGTGCTACTCCCAGTGATTCAATTATCGAAGCAGGTGAGTATTCTCTTCATTTTTTCATGTGATGAAGTCATTCACATCCTATGGAATTGTAGGAATAAAGCCCTCCACGCCAATTATAGCATTAATAATAGGTTGGTGATCTCTCAAATTGTGTCGGCGGCTCAACAAGCAAACAATTCTCATGCTGAAAATTGTCGCAACTCAGTAAGGGATTTCACTTTTCTGAAAAATATGAACATGCAAGGTAATTATCCTCAGTATCTTAGAACCATGGAAGTATTCTGGTTACCTCCTTTTACAGGATGGATTAAATTCAACTCGGATGGATCCTCGAGAGGTAATCCAAGTCCTACTGGATATGGTTTTGTCTTCAAAAATCAATATAGTGACTTTCTGGATGGGGGTCATGGTACGTGTTGAATGGAAACGGCTCTTGAAGCAGAGATGATGGCTCTAATCAAAGCAGTTGATTTTTTTCAAAGAAAGAATTGGACAAATATCTTGTTTTAAAGTGATTATGCCACAGTTTTTCAAGTGGTTGGATTGGGTCAAATTCACTTTTCTTGGAAACTAACAGCAAAATGGTTTAAGTGCCTTGACATACTTGCTTCAATGCATTATATCATTACGCATGTCTACCGGGAATCCAATCAAATTTATGATTTCTTTACAAACTTGGGAGCCTCTAGTGACACTTTCACTTATCATTACAACACTCCTTGTGAGTTTCTCCCTATCCTTTACAGAAATAAATGTAAACTTCCTTCCTTTAGACTTTTATAACCTTTGTTTCTTCTCTTTAGCTATATGAAGCCTTGTTGCTTGCTTTTCAAAAAAAAGTCATTATTGAAGGTCTGATAGATATTATAGGGGAATGGAGGAGTGAGTTTTTAGGTCTAGTGAAAAATAATAAATATTGAATGTTATTTTATTAAATAATATTTAATTATAGTTCATAAGTTATGTGTATATTGATAAATAATGATATTATTATTATTTGACATGGGGTTTCACTAGGATTAAATAAATAAGGGAACTTGTGAGATTATTTTATTTTAACCCTAGCGATATATAAATCCAGTTATGTTATTTTCTCATTAATCCAATTCATTTTTCTTGGTTTTGCACAATGGATTTTGAGAATCCTATCAAGTATAGAGAGCTCCCTTCTCCAAGAACACTCCCAAGAACGAAGAGAAATCATCCTCCACTGCATCAAGGAGAATGCTTTGGAAGTGGTTCTCGAAGCAACCAAAGGAAAACGATGAAAGTTCAAGGATCTTTCATGATAGCGCCTTGAGATTCCTTTGGTGATGTCTGGAGATTTGTGAAACATGTGTGGATCACCTCTAAAAGAAATAAACACTTGGTTTCTACAACGTAATGACGGTGAACTGAAGATATATCACTAAATCCATCAACGAAGAAATAATTCCAACAAATGGAATTCTTTATTTAATTAAATTAATTGTAAATAATATGTGATGATCCTCCCTCTAGTTTAGTTGTGATTTCCCTTGTCTTTTTTCTTTGATTCAATTCTGTATATCTCAGTGTTTATCATCATTTAGATATTAGATTGATCATCGATCATGTCAAAACCAATGTTGGGAACAACTCATCACATGATTCCACTTCCATCGGGACCTTCAAGTGGTATCAGAGGGGTCACATAATTATTTATAATTATTTAAATTTCATTAGTGATTTACACATTTTTAATTTAGTTTCAATTCAATTTTAATCATTCTTTTAATCTGAATTGTGATATTTGATTCTTCCTCATTCGTTTCTCATAAATCTAGTTGAGATGATTAATTTTATGATTAAAATAAAATCGAGGAACTCATTCAGAGGTTACAAGGTTTCTAGCTGGACAAAACAGGACTATATGGTGTGTAACTGGAGTTACACGTCATGTAGTCATGTTCAATGCATCAGAATTGATTCAGAAATTAATTCAAGATTGTGAATTAATTAAACACTTTTAAGTAATTGTATGTTGAGATAAACATAATGGTGCACGGTCATCCATATTACACATTGTATAGCCCGTGTACATGGCATATATTCCCTTTGAGTCAAATACAGGGCATGTATTTCAATACACGGCCTACCTGACTGGTGACCCTGTAATTTTGAGATCACATAGCATGTAGCCCATTAGACACACCATGTACTCCAGTTTCTGAGGTTTGATTCACATGTCGATTCCCTAGGTATTTACCTCATATAGAAAATGATATATGTACATGTCATGTAGATCATATGCACATGTTGTGTTCTTATACCAAGTTATGTGGATTTAAAATTTATTTTTTATATAGTGTAAATCTTGAGACATGTACTTTCATGTGGTCGTAAAGATAGAACATTCCATGTGATATGTTTTAATATATATATATATATATATGTTTAATTAATATCTACATAATTTTCAGATATTCATATCATGTATGATTTATATTATAATTTGTTACTTTACATGCATTGAATCATAACATGTGACCAAAAAACATGCAATTCATGTAATCATCTATGAAGTACATGTTGTAAAAGTATGTGATAAGCCATTTATGTCATATGTCACAAGAGTAAAATAGTATACCAGTATAATACATGTTGGGAAGAATCATACAGGTATTCACCATGTTTCCTCCAAGGTATATTTTTATACAGAGTTAATTTTAAATGAATTTATTTAATTTGTTTAAAATTATAATGGATGATAATATCAAGTAAATTCATATGAAAATTATTAAAAAATAATTGATTAATTAAATATAATAATTAATTTATTCGAACATGATTTATCTTAAATAAGAATGATTAAGAATTTATTGCTAATTTTATTAAATATGTAATTTTTTTCATACATGTGGATGATAATGAGCTGGACTATAACTTTGTATGTGATTGGTTTCATTTAATTTATTATTAAATTAAATTGTGGTAATGCACACCTTCTCTCCTCTTATTATGTAGGGCCTATGTGCCCATGGATTCATTTATGTAAACTCCTTTTCCTCCTCACCTGCATGTGAGTTAAAAGGAATATGTAAAGGATTAAGCTCTCCAACTAGTGGAGGTGGTTCAAGTTTAGATCCAAGGTGAAACCAATCCAAGGAGATGCATTGGTTGATATGTGTAAATCTATAACACAAACCTTAATTGGTTCAAGGTGTTTTCCCCTGGGTTAGTGGTTAGTTTATCAACTTCTAAATAAAATAACCATTAGTATAATCTCATGATCATACCCTTTATTGTTTTATTTATATCAAGTTAAATGGTTATTTCATTATGGATGTATTTTCATGATCACATAATTAATGAATTTACGAGCATGAAAGAGAGAATTAAAATATATTCTCTTATGCATAAATATTATCTAATACATGATTAATCACTTAATTAAACCTAGTTAATATTAACAACCATTAAATAAAGATAATTGTTGGAAATATATACATAAATGGAAAAAATCCCTCAATAAAATATTAAGTCGATATAATCTTCCATTACTTCGGTTAAAATCGAACCATAGTTCAAAGTGATTGACCAACCCAAGTTGGGGTTCTTTAAATTATTAGGGCAATATAACTTGAATTTTTAGGTTGAATTGACTTAGTTTACATCAACGATTGACTAAAAAAGTATGACTTGGTTTAACTGAGAGGAAAAGGTTGAAAAAATCCTTTTTATGGATTTAAGGATTGGAAATTCCACTCAACAGATCAAGGAACTATGAGTAAATGCATTTAAAATTTAAATTCCTACCTAAAACTATTAATTTTTTTTGACCAACCCAAGTTGGGGTAATGATAAGGGGAATATAGATCCTTAACACTAGAATGTCCAAGAAATTAGATATTCCACAGCCAATGTTAAGAGCTATTGTATTTCGATAAAATAGTGGGAGACTAATAAATATAATATTTATTTATTTGTCTAAATTTTATTAGATAAAGTAATAAAATTCTATTTATCTTATTTTTTAGAAATGATAATAAAATAAAATCAAACATATCATTATGATCCATACTTGAGAAGAAAAACCTTCTCACTGAAACAAATTTTTGAGAATATAAAAGGTTCCTACATGTCATCCTTCACCAAGAAAAGAAATTGTATGTGCTGGAAGGACCTTTTCCAGTTTAACCTAGTAATGAGGAAAGTGGTTTATAATTATCTCTCTATGAGAAACATCTGAATGATGCTACAGATGTTCAGTTTTTCATGCTATCATCCATGTCCAATAAGGTTATTGATTCCAGTAGCATGATGTATCACCTTTGGGGTCTCTATAAAGAGAAGGAAATACAAGATAGGTATGAGATCTCTAATTATTTTTTTAGAACTAATTTGGGAGAGTCTGTTCCAACTGGGACTCATGTATTTATGCTTATTTACTAAATTGAACACATGGAAAACTTAGGGATTAAATTCCTAGATGAGTGGAAGATAGGTATCATACTTTCATCACTACCTAAGACCTTCTCTAGATTTATTGTTACTTAAAAATTGAGAAATAATGAAAAGAGTCATTCAAAAATTCATAATTTGATTTTATATGTGGATAAGGACATTGGGCATGAAAAACGTGTTGTCCTTTTAGTGAATAAGAAAAATAAGAACAAGGAAAAGGGAACCAAGAATTATAAATAGTATAAAGCTCCTAATCAATATCCTTCTAAGAAGAAGAAGATCCATACGCAGGGTATGGAAAATGAGGTAGTGTGTTTTTCATGTGGAAAGTCAGACCACTAGAAGAGGAAATACACCTAAAAGTAAGGGGAAGAAAAAGGTGTGTTTGTTATTGAGTATAATCTTTTAATATCTAAACATTGGGTATTATATACAGCATGTGTGTCTCACATATGTATCCAAATGTTGGATCCAAGTATATTTCGAAATATTTCCAGATGATAGGTGTATCTGAGAGATGTTAATGGTGTGAGTATGGTATTTCTATACATTGGTTACCACAACATCCCATTTCCAACAAGAATGATTTTGGTTTTGAAATATTTTTATTATGTACCTACAGTTACCATAAACAAGATTTATGTATCATGACTATATACAGATGGGTCTATTTTTAAATATGGAAATAAAAGTTGTTTCATTTATAAGAACAACATATGTTATAGTATTATGCATTTATAAAATTGTCTTTATGTGTTAAATTATGAAAACCAAACATTGGAAATTGATAATGAATGTTCACACGACTCATACAACACCTATCTTTGGCATCACCATCTTGGTCTTGTAAATGATAACTGTTTGAAAAAGATCTATCAAGATGGATATTTATAATCTTTTGAGATAAAACCACTTGAATGATTCCATGCTTGTTTATAAGGAAAAATGACCAAATCGCTTCTTAGTGGACCAGGTGAAAGGGCCACAGAGCTTCTAGGATTGGTACACACTGATGTGTGTGGAATGTTTCCAGTAGAAGATAGAGGTTGATATTCATACTTCATAACTTTTACTAATTACTTGAGTAAATATGTTTATATTTACTTGATGAGGTATAATTCCATGTCCTTTGTGAAATTCAAGGAATTCAAGAATGAAGTTGAGAATCAACCTGGTAAGAAGATAAAGAAACTTCAACTGGATTGAGGTGGTGAATATCTTAACCAAGAGTCATTGAATTTTTATGGGATTTTGGGATTCTTTGTTAACTCAATCCACCTTATACACCATAGTGGAATGGTGTTAGTGAAATGAGGAACCATACCATTTTAGACGTGGTAAGGTCGATGATGAGTCAGGCATATCTTCCATTATCTTTATGGGGATATTCATTACAATTTTTGGCATATACATTAATCTGAGTTCCAACTAAAGAGTAAAATGTAATTCCCTTTGATCTATGGAGTGGAAATAAAAACAATTTTTTTATACACGTGTATGAGGTTGTGAGGTGTTTATTAAGGCCTTATCGGGAAACAAACTAGCACCCCATGGCATGAAGTGTATCTTTATAGGGTATCCCAAGTAAAAAAGGGAATACTACCTATACAACCCCTCTGAAAAGAAAGTGATTGTCTCAAAAAAATATATATTTTTTGGGAGGGGTCACATACTATAAAAAGGATAGTGGGAGAAAGATTTATTTCTATGAATTTGATGCTCAAGATACACAAAATTTGGAACAATAATAGATTCCACGGGTCCCATGGAAGAATTTGTTCCTGAAACACAAGTACTACATAGGAGAATAATAAAGGTAAGGGAACTATATAGGTATTTTTTTCTAGTAACTAAAGATGGTGACTCATTACTGGTTGACAATGATGAACCTATATCCTACAAGGAGGTAGAAAAAAGATCAGAATTTGTAGGATGGTCAGAATCTATGAATTCTAAAATGGATTCCACGTATTAGAACCATTTTTGGGTTCTGGTCGATGTGGAAGTTGATCTAAATATTGTTGGATGAAAGTGGTTATTCAAGAGGAAACTGGAAATGGAAGGAAAATTAAATACCTATAAATTAAGGCTAGTTACTAAAGGTTTTAAACAACATCATGGAATTGCCTATGATGAAATTTTTTCATCAATTTCCATGTTTAAATCCATTAAAATTATACTTTCTATAACAGCATACCATGACTATGAGATTTAGAATATGAATTTCAAAACTTCATTCCTTAATGGGAACTTTTAGGAAGATTTCTATATGAAATAACTAGAAGTGTTTGTGACTCCAAGTGATACCAAAAGGATTTTCAAGTTGTAGAGATCCATTTATGTATTTAATCAAACATCTAGGTCATAAAAAATTTGATTTTATGAAGCCATAAAATAATTTGGTTTCATTAAGAATAAATGTGATCCATGTATTTTCAATAGGTTTAGTGGAAATCCAGTCATTATCCTTGTAGTATATATTGATGGCATATTACTTATTGGAAATGACATACCAGTCCTGCAGTCAGTTAAGGACTAGTTGAAAAAGTGTTTCTCCATGAAGGACATAGGTGAAGCATCCTATATTCTAGGGATCAAGATATTTCATTATAGATCCAAGAGACTACTTAGACTAAGTCAAAATACATATGTTTACATGATACTAAAGAGATTTTGTATGGAACAATCCAAGAGGGCATTGGTTCTAGCATCGCATGGTTTAAATCTTACTAAAAAATTGTGTCCTCTGATACAATAAGAGAATGAGATAATGAGTAATATCCCATATTATTTTTCAATAGGATCAATCTTGTATGCCATTTTATTTACTAGACGTAATATTGCCTATGCATTGAGCATGGTAGGTAGATATCAAGAAGATCCAGGAGAATAGCATTGGACTACTATTAAGGTTATCCTTAAGTATCTGAGAAGAACTAAGGATATGTTCCTATTTTATGGAGGAGATGAGGAGTTGGTCATAAAGGTTTATACTGATTCTAGTTTTTAGATAGATCAAAATGATTTTAAGTCACAATCAGGATATGTTTTTTGTCTCAATAGAGGAGATGTGAGGTGGAAGAGTTCAAAGCAATCTATTTTGGCTGATTCTAAAACTGAGTCTGAGTATATAGTGTCTTCTGATGCATCCAAGGAATATTTTTGGATTCAAAACATTTTCTAGGAGATTAATGTGGTATTTAGTAGTAAATACCCTATCACATCGTATTGCGATAATATAATAGCGGTGGATCTTGTAAAATAGAAAAGTTCACAACAATAGAAAAAAATCAAATACTCTAGATGTATCACCTTTTGAGGGATTTCTATAAGAGGGGTGAATTTATAGTAAGTAGATTACCCATGTAAAAGAACTTGGAATACCCCTTCACTAAAGGCCTATCTTAGCAGAAGCACAGGTATCATGTGAGAGCTAGCAGAATGAAGGTTATTAGCAGTTGAATATAGTGAAAGTGGGAGTCTGTTGGAATTGGTGCCCTATAACTAAATTATTTTTACTTTATGATAACATGTATTCATAGTTTTTAATATTAATAAACTACTTATCACATCATGATTCTCCTTTTTTATGACACAGTATGTGATATGGTCCTAGGAGTGGTCGTCGCATGAAAGGTCATAGCAGTTCCCCACTATGATGAGAACCTAGAAGTACCACGACACTATTCTTGAATATATGTTATATAGCCAAATGATATCACTTGAGAGACACAAATGATACAGTCTATCAGGGTTGGGGACTCATAGGACTATGAGGCACCTTCTCATAGTGTACTCCCTTGGTAATATTCAGTGGGATATTATGAGAAAAAGACCCTCCAGTAGGAAATCAAAATTTATATGTGTCCTTAGATGTTCATATCTGAGTACATGCGTATTGGTCCTTAGACTTAAATATTATTATTAATGAGTATTATGAGCCACACACTTAGATGTATTGATGAAAATTGTGATGACATATGTTTGTGGTGAAGTATGATATGTTGGGTGTATCACGAGTAATATTGCATTACTGAATAATGTGAGAAAGGATTTATCCCTTTAATTATTTAAGATAAGTTAATTTATTAGGCCCTTTGATAGAAATTATAGAACCTAAATAAATCTGTGTCCATTGTGTTCTAAAGGCAATTTCAAATTCTTAGAATTGAAAGATAGAGACATTGATCACATGGGTTGATGGCACTGACACGAAACCTGCTTGATTTGAGATATCATGATAAAGGGATTATATTACATAGTAAGTGTCCATATGAGGTAGCATATCATTGAAACATTAAATTATTTCTATATGGGTTTCTTGGTGTGTTTCTAGACGCTAACCTTGGACTTTACACTGTTTCTCCTAATGCAACTGAGAAAGAGACCTAGAGGGTCACACACTAAGTGTATCCAGAATCTCTGTTAAATAATATATTATTATTTATTATTTAACAAGTTGAATAAAAATTATTCTCTCATGTGGTTTAATAATTATTAATGTATGCTTGATCGCATATAAATTTTTTTTCTATTTAGTAAATATAATATTTATTTTTATTATTAGCAAATAATGAAGTAGTATTTATTTAATAAATAAATATTCATTATTAAAGGTCCTTTAAATATTACGGAGAAATGGAAAACTGATTTTTTAGATCTGGTGAGAAATAATAAATATTAAAGATTATTTGATTAAATAAAATTTAATTATAATTCACAAGTTAAGCGCATGTCGAGAAATAATGACATTATTATTATTTGAAATGGGGTTTTTCTAGGATTAAATAAATAAGGGCACTTGTGCAATTATTTTATTTTAACCCTAGTTATATATAAACCCAAATATGTTATTTTATCATTAATCCAAATCATTTTTCATGGTTTTTCACAACGGATTTGGAGAATACTCTCAAACCTAAAGAGATCCTTTGTCCAAGAATGATCCTAAGAATGGAGAGCAATACTCCACCACTAGATCAAGGAGAAAACTTTGGAAGCGGTTCTCAAAGTGATCAAATTCAGATGACACAAGAGCAAGGATCTTCAATTCTAGCACCCGAAGATTCCTTCAGTGATGTTTGGAGATTTGTGGAACACTTTTTGGATATCCTCTAGAGTAAATCTATACTTGGTTTCTTCAATGCAAGGACGGTGCACCATAGATCTGTCACCCGATCCATAAAAGAAGAATGAATTTCAATTAAGGTAATTCTTTATTTAATTAAATTAATTGTAGATATTGTGTCATGATCTTCCCTCTAGTTTCGGCGTGATTTCCCTTTTCTATTTTCTTTGATTCAGTTCCATATATCTCGGTGTTTATCATCGTTTATATTGGGACCACTTTGTGTATAAGTTGTATTTGTTGTCAACTAGCGTCAAAAATGGTCAAAATAAAGAAGGAACTCCAAAGTGAATACAGAATTATTGAATTTAAGATTCCTGGAGATTTTTTATGGATTCATAGCATTGGATTCCACACTTGGTAAATTCTCCATGTTTTTATAAATCAGACGATTGTTGTTTTTCACCTAAGTTCAAAGAACTTGTATCATGTGTGATACATTGTTTACAACATTGAAGTAGCATCCTCTTAAGGATGATTTAAGAGATCTTTGGAATTCAAGTTCCAAAAAGAAATGGTGAATAAGGGGATGCATGGGAATGGAATTTGAAGAAGAATAGGCTTAGACATTGAGGTGTCCATGCACATATTTTAATATGGCCATCAATTTCACTTGGAAATTTTATTTTTGGATTACAAAAAAAAGGCCAACCATGCAAGGCTAGCTAAGGTCTTCATTCTCAGGCACAAGCATGACCTGAGGGTCAACCACGCTGAAGGAAAGCCTCAGGGAAATCCCCACAAGAGGCGCAGGGAGTGTGGGCCATGTATAAGCCCGTAGGTGCATGCACGGTGGTGAACCCGTGTGGTGAGTGCATAGTGGGGCTAGGTGCGCACCTGAGGAGGCAGAGTGGGAGCTAAGAGCGCACCTGCATAGAACTGGCGTGGGGTGGCACCAGAGGGGGGAGAGGAGAATTATGAGTGGATGGTGGGGGAGTTGATTGATAAACCATAGGAAACTGGCATCTCTGTTTCGATGTGGGACAACATTTTAAAAACGCTGATGTAATCTCTGTCGTCCATCCAATCTCGCATCTCACTCTACCGTTCGATCGATCTGTAGAAGATGGATTTAATCTCCACCATCCATCAATTCTATACTGTGTGAGTATAAACCCAAGACATCTGATCCTCCCATGGTATCGTAAGACCTATGTTTTCATCTTCAACCTCTCAACTTCGCTACCACCCACCAGTGACGCTGCTCTCACCAAAGATGATGATTTTCCACCATGGATGATCCTTTTCCATCGAAGAAGTGTCTCGTGATTGAACTAAGACCATGGATACAATCTACATCTTGCATGCATGGGATATCTCGAGGAAGAATATTCAGATGAAGAAAAAAATAGTTGTTGAGATCATGTGGATTCGGGCATGATTTAAAAATGAGATACATGCAAATCTCAAATGCATGCATGTGATCAGGGGGATGCCAGCGTTCAAAAAGGACACACCCCAAGGATCTCAGCATATCTTCACCCATGGGTTTGAAGATTTCAAAACACTAGATATCCCGAGCATTCAAAGTCGTGATCTCGAAGACATATCACGTGGATCTTGAATATAGAAGAGGTTCTCTCCTTTCCTATAAAAGGAGGAGCTCGAGCCCGAATAATGTTATTACTCCCACATACCTGAGAGTTACTATTTTCAAATAATAGAGCATCTCCCTATGCATCACTTCATGAAGAGAAATCAAAGCACTGTGAGTCTTCATCGCTCTATGAAGGAGATATCCCACAAGCCTTCAATAGGTGCTATGAACCCTCGAATATATTCACAAATAACCGGCACCCAAACACACGATAGGTTTTATAAAACCCTCACTATGCTTCGTGAAGGCCATGCCATCGTGAGCCAGTGATTGAGCCTTTATCTCTGACTAAGCTTCATGAAGAGGCATATCTGTGCACCACATGCACAAATAAGAACCATACATTTCTACATGAAGAACTTAACCCATGGCCACCCTGGTTTCATGAGGTGAAGAATAATCCTCTAAGTTATGCATACTTATACCCTAATTTTTGCGGGATTTCTTGCTTTGTTGAAGGAGGGAAGTCCAGTGCACATTCATGCACGTATGAGTTTTGTTTTAAGAATAATGAGGTCGTTTTTGAGTGTTTGAAGAAGGATTTTTCACAAAAAAAAAAAGTTTTCCCCCATTCGGGTTTTAAGAAACACATATATAAACCTAAACAAATACTCTAACTAAGTGAAACAGAAAGAAGGGAAAGAAAAGAGAAGAGGCAGCGTGTGTGAACTTAAATAACTACACCCATTAGGGTTTCCACACAATAGGAAGAAGAAGTAAGTACATGCACTGATGAATTCACATACACACATGAATATAATTAAATAAAGAACCCAAATTTTCTGTGAACGTGTGTAAAGAAGAAGAAGAAGAAAGAAGTGTCATATGCCTGATCACATGCATTCATGAACAAGAGAGAAAAATTGATTCATAGGATTCCAAGTGAACTGATCTTCATTGCTTGAATAATCACATTTGTGTATGTTATTTTAGACAAGAAGAAAGAAGAAGAATAGTTTAGTTGGTTGTGGAACTATGAAGAAGAAAGAAGAAGAACTAGTGCAGTTGGTTTTGCACTAGGGAAGAAATGAAAGAAGGGATAATTTCTTGTCTATTCATTTGAAAGTAATCAAGTGAAGAGAACATAATAAGATCAAGATAAGAACATACCTTTTGAAGGAGGAATAAGACTGTCTCTATAGACATAATAAAGAATCAGCTAGAGGCTTCAAGTTGGACTATGCTATCACAAGTCCAGGGAATAGGATTTTTCCCACCCCCTCCAAAGTATAGGGACCCACACTGACTAGAGGATTGTTTTCCTAGTAACTCCACTGTAACATAATATCACATTATAGTGTATAATCCATGCACTAGTCATTACTATGCATGTCAAGGACAGAGCTACTCTTATTGAGTGGTGAACCTTGTAAAAATATCATGTGCATATTCTTACTGCTTTATATTATTGCATGCGACAGGGAAAAGAGAATAAGAGAATAAAGATCCTAATAGGTCAAGAGTTATGGGGATATAAAGTTGTAATTGGTTTAAAAATTCATCAACACTAATTCACCCCCTCTCAGTGTTAGGTATATCCCAAAATGGTCCTCTCAATTGGTATCAGATAGAGTTTCACCTCTGTTAGATTATCTACAGTGAAGTTATTCTCTTTTGAAGATTTGAGTTTCTTTCATGAGTTATAAATTATGTGCACTTTTAGTAAATATTTAGTTATATTTGAGTAAAAGGATACATCTACCAAGACCATGATGAACAGTAAAAAGAAGGAGAAGAGAAAGTTGAAGAAGAAGTCACTCTTATCTAAAGAAGAGGAAGCATCTGGTTCTCTATATCTAGCTAACATTGAAGACACACTAGAGTTTGAAAGTAATGAGATGGTGGATCAAGTTCCCACTAAGAATATGGAAAACATTTCTACCTCAACTGATCAAGAGGTATGGGTTAGTACATTTGAAAGTTATTCTCATGATAAAAATTCTAGAAAAAGGGGTGATGATCAATATACAACATCTCAAGAAATATCAGTTGATAGATTAAGAATGATTATGCATGGTATTCTTGAATAAATTACATCCCTGGTTTATGGATTATTCCAATGCATGTAGAAAAATATCACTCAGTTGGAAGAAGAAACTGATGATTTTAATAAAGTCTTAAAAGAAAAAAAATTAATGTTTAAAGCTCTCCAGACAGGTTGGAGCCTTTGAAGCAACAAAGAGGGGATTTTATGTAAGTTCTTCAAATTGGAACAAAGATGTTGAAGAAAAGGAGGGAGTCAACAATATTCTGGAAGAGAAGATCCATGCACTTTAAGATGAGATGAAAAAGAGAAATGAAGTCAAGTAGTTATATTTGGAAGAAGACTCCAAGAAGATCAAAGAACTTGACTCTTTGTTATAAAAAAAAGTAAAGATGCATGAAGATGAATTTGAAAGATTAAATAAGGCTTGTGAAGAGAAGATGACAATGATTGAAGACCAGGAAGTCATCCTAAATATGAGATGTCTATAATTTGAATTTGAGTTGACCAATCATGATAAGACACATATTGAGTCTCCAAAAAAGAAGGAAAACGTTGCTACTAGTACTCAATGCCCACTAGAGGATTATACTATCAAAAGACATAAAACATGTGATAATAAGATCATGACTTCACTCGTTAATCCATCACAATCTAATGAGAAAGTAAAGGTACTATCCATACCAACTTATACTGATGTTTCAAAAATTACTTCTAAAAAAAGTGCAAGTTGAAAGAAAAATTATAAAAAAGTATGGATGAAGAAAAGTGAGATGAAACCTACCACCATGGCTAGGGTGGATAGGGGAAAGAGTGTGGAAGATATCTCCTCACAGAAATCACAAGATACCAAGAAGAAGATTCGGCAACCTTATAAAGAAGATGGAAAGATGTCATGGTTTTTTGGTTAATGCTGGTGTTGTAATAGATTTGGGCATTGTTCAATGGATTGTTGGTATAATACCTTAAATTTAAAATCACAAATAAAGCCCATTTAAAGGGGGAGAAAGCCAGAGAAGAATAAGAAGCATCCATAGATCCAGAAGCCTCTGTATACTACCAATAGATTTGGAATTTTAGATAACATCTGTGGTGTATGAAATAGGAGTGGTCACATGAATGGTGCATGTTCATTTCAATAGTCACCCAAATCTTATAAGAAAAGAAGATCACAAGAGCTATCCAGAAATTGAAAAGTTGAGAACTTCTTAGATTCTATCTCCAAGAAGGTGAAGGGTAGTGCATCCAAAACAACTACTATAAAGGATGCCACTCAGAAGAATCCATGTAGTAGATCCAATCTTGATGCCTCATTTCCTAATGAAATATTGGTGGTTTGGAAAAAATATTTAGAAAGAATGTGGAAAATGGATGATTCATAGGCTAAGTCTATTGCTAAAAACAAAAGTAAGATTCTACATGAAGTCAAAGAAATTTTTTGGGTGAGGTACAACAAGGATGGCCACACTGTTATAAGATTCTTTGAATTTACTCTATCCCAAAAATAATATCTCAAGAAGAGGAATGTTGCACCATGAGATTCTAGTGCATTGAAATCCTTTCAAGAGATAATACTTGCACCTAAAGATATAGAAGAAATACTGAGGTCCCCACAATCACAGTTATCATTGCAGATCAGTTATGAATGTGTGAAGAATGGGGTATCTGGTTTTAGAAAATCATCCCAACCTTGTTTTTCACATTGATGGAGTAAGGATGATCCACCTTATTCCCTTAAATATTTGTGTATTGTATTTGTTCTTATAATACATGGAATTGAATGTGAGGCAAGATCAGAGGGGGAGGACCTAGTATTCAGTTATTAAAATTATTCCCTTGAGGGGGAGACACATGAAGAAGCTTCTAGAGTCATTATCTCAATCAGTATCAACATCAGTTGGTATACAAACAAATTACTCTGAAGATTGTCTGAAGATCATGTCACTAGAAAAGGTATGTTATTTCTAAATATCTCATCCTTGGTTACTCAAAATAAAGATCATTATACAAAGGGGTAGTAACAAAGTTAATCAGTGACATAAGAAGAGTGAAAGTTCCCCAAGTCCATTTATCATACCAATTGAACATGGATGTTTTTTATCCTTTTTTTGGAGAGAGTACAGGATTTTCATGTTGATTATTTCATATCACACTTATTATCCTAATCCTGGAATGAAATTGGAAATCCCTTGAAGACAGGTACATGAGTTCTCATCTCATGAGGTGTCATATTCAGGGGGTAATGGGCAGCTTTGTTTTATAAATCAAATCCTCTTGTTTTCTACACTGAGCATTTCTTGAGTAGACTTAGAGTAAAATGATTTATGGCACATTAATTAAGTATGAAATTATACCCTCTCTACCATGAACTTTTTATTTCTTTCCAATAAGGGGGGATAAGTGAAATGAAATTCTAGGGAAAATAAATAAGTAAAGCGAGAGAGAAGATTCTCATTTTGACATTGACACATTCATTTCAGGAGAAGTCTTAAGGTATTGAAAACAAAATACAAAGGGGGTGATTGTTGGGACCACATTGTGTATAAGTTGTATTTGTTTTCAACTGGGGTCAATAATAGTCAAAATGAATAAAGAATTCCAAAGTAAATGGAGATTGATTGAAGTGAAGATACCTGGAAAAGTTTTGTGGATTCATAGCATTGGATGCCACGCTTGGGAAATTCACCATGTTGTTATAAATCAGAAGATTGATGTGCTTCTCCTAAGTTCAAATAACATGTATCTCATGTGGTAAATTTTTTATAACATTGAAGTATAATCCTCTTAAGGATGATTGAAGTGATCTTTGTAATTCAAGTTCCAAAAAGAAATCATGAAGAAGGGGATGCATGGGATTGGTATTTGAAGAAGAAGAGGCTTGGAATTTGAGGTGGTAATGAACATATTTTAATATGGCCATGCATTTCACATAGAAAGTTTATTTTTGGCTTACAAAAAAATTCCATCCATGCAAGGTCAGCCGAGGTCTTCAACCTCAGGAACATGCGGGCCCCGAGGGTCAACCGCGCCCAAGGGAAGCCTCAAGGCTTGCCCCGCAAGAGGTACAGGGCATGCGAGATATGTATAAGCCCGTAGGTGCACGCACGGTGGTTAACCCACACGGAGAGTGCATAGTGGGGACTAGGTGCGTGCTCGAGGAGGCAGAGTGGGCACTAAGAGCACACCTGTAGAGAACCATTGTGGGGTGGTACCAGAGGGGGGAGAGGAGAATTGTGAGCAGATGGTAGCGGGAGTTGATTGATAAACCACGAGAATCTTGTGTCTCTATTTCGATGTGGGAAAACATTTTAAAAATGTGGATGTAATATATGTCATCCATCCAATCCCACGTCTCGCTCTACCATTCAATCGATCTGCAGAATATGGATTTAATCTCTACTGACCATCTATCCCATGCCACATGAGTTTGAACCCAAGTCATCCAATCCTCCCACGGTATCTGAAGACCTACTCTATTGTATTCAAACTCTCAATGTCACTGCCACCCACCGGTGACACTTCTCTCACTAAATATGATTACCAACCACCATGGATGATCCTTATCCATCTAAGAAGTGTATTTTGATTAAACTGAGACCATGCATTCAATCTACGTCTTGCATGCATGCGATATCTCGAGGAATAAGGTTTGGCTGAGGCAAACAATGTTTCTGAGACCATGTGAATTTGTACATGATTTAAAAATGAGATACATGAAAATATCAAATGCATGAACATGATAAGGGGGAATCCTATGTTCGAAAATGAAATTCCCCAAGGATCTCGGCATATCTTCACCCACGGGTTTGAATATTTCCAAACACCGGATATCCCGAGCATTAAAAGTCGCAATCTAGAAGTCATATCACATAGATCTTGAATGCGGAATAGGTGTCCCCCTATCCTATAAAAGGAGGATCCCAAGACCAAATAATGTTGCTCCTCCCATATACCCGAGATTTCATGTTTTCAAAAAACAGATCATCTCCTTATGCATCACTTTGCAAAGAGCAAGCAGAGCGCCATGAGTCTTCAAGGCTCTACGAAGGAGAGATCCTGAAATCCTTCGACAAGTGGTATGAAACCTCGAATAGATTCATGAAGAACCAGCACCCAAACATGTGATAGGTTTTGTAAAACCCTCGGTTTTCTTTGCAAAGGCCACACCATCGTCTTCCATTGATTGAGCCTTTTTCTCTCACTGAGCTTCATGAAGAGGATGATCTATGCACCGCATGGACAAAGAAGAACTGCGCATTATTGCATGAATTACTTAACCTGTGGCCACCCTAGTTTCACGACGTGAAGAAGAACCATCTAAGGTATGCAGACTTATACCCTACTGTTTGCAGGAGTTCTTTCTTTGGTGAAGAAGGAGAGAAGGACAGTACACATGCATGCATGCATGAGCTTTGTTTGAAGAAGACCAAAGCTGTGTTTGAGTGTTTGAAGAAGGATTTTGCACAGAAATATGGTTTCACCAATTATAGTTTGAAGAAACACACATATAAACCTAAAAAAAATACCCTAACTAATTGAAACTGAAAGAAGGGAAAGAAAAGAGAAGAGGCAGTGTGTGCGCACTTAAAGAACTACACCCATTAGGGTTTTCACACAAGAGGAAGAAAAAGTAAGTGCATGCACTCATGCATGCACATGCACATGTGAAGAAAATTAAATAAATAACCCAAATTGTTTGTGAACATGTGTAAAGAAGAAGGAGAAGAAATAAGTGTCATATTCATGATCACATGCATTCATGAATAAGAGAGAATAATTGATTCAGATGATGCCATGTGAACTGATCTTCATTTCCTAAATAATCACATTAGTGTATGTGATTCTAGCCAAGAAGAAAGAATAAGAATAGTGTAGTTGGTTGTGGCACTAAGAATAAGAAAAAAGAAGAACTAGTGCAGTTGGTTTTTCACTATGGAAGAAAAGAAATAAGGGAGAATTTCTTGTCTACTACTTTGCAAGTAATCAAGTGAAGAGCACTTAAGAAGATCAAGAGAAGAACCTACCTATTGAAGAAGGAATAAGACTATCTCTGTAGGTAGTATAAAGAACTAGATAGAGGCTTCAATTTGTAATAGGCTATCAAAAGTCAAGGGAATAGGATTGTTTCCAACCCCCCCCCCCCCTCTCCAAAGTGTAGGGACCCACACTGACTATAGGATTGTTTTCCTAGTCACTCCACTATAACAACATATCACATTATAGTGGAGAATCCATGAACTTCTCATTCCCATGCATGGAAAGGATGTAGATTCTCTTATTGAGTGGTGGACCTCGTAAAAATATCATGTTCATATTCTTACTGCTTTCTATTATTGCATGCGACATGGAAAAGAGAATATAAGAGAATCAAGATCCTAATAGGTCAAGAGTTATAGGGATATAATGTTGTAATTGGTTAAAAACATCCTCAACACTGATTCACCCCCCCCCCCCTAGTGTTAGGTATATCCCAAACTGGTCCTCTCAGTTTAGATCTCATATTGATCATCGATCATGGAAAAATAATGTTGGGCACTGCCCATCGCATGCTTTCGCTATGCATGAAACCTTCAGAACTACCCTCTTTCAATTTTGGTAACTCCAAAATAATTTGGTTCTTTGAAAGCTTGTGCAAAAACCTGAAATTATCATGTATCAACCTCTTATTCCATAAAATATTGTCAAATTTTACAACCTTTAAACATTTTACATTTCGATCATTTAATTCAAAAAAATTAATTGAATAAATATTATATTATCTATTTTCATAAAACAATAAAAATTTATCCTTGATAATAGTGAATTTATTATTTTTAAATTTAACAAATATTCCATTATCACATAGATAACAAATTATTATTAAATTATATTCTAAACCTTCAACATATAAGACCTTATAAATAATAAAAGAATATAAAATTCCAACTTCACCAAAACATTTTATCTTTCCTTTTGAATTATCACCAATGGTCACATTACCTATATCAAATTGATTTAATGATAGAAATATGGAGATATCACCAATCATAGGTCTTGAGAATCCAATTTCTATGTTCCATACATCATTTTTTATTTTCCCAAGACACAGTACCTACAAAAACATATTTAAAAAAACTTTGGTACCCATGAAAATTTGGGTCCGACGGGATTAGCATATGAATTTTTGGGAACCCAAACAAATTTCAAAAACTTTTTGACAAGAAATATAGATGATAAAGATTTAAAAATAAAATAATTAGTATGTACAATTGATTGTGTAAATCTCAAGGAACACTTATAATCATAATGACCTTTTATGTGAAGTCTACAAAAAATGGTAGTAGATTTACTTAAATTGGAGCTTTTAACAATGAAATTATTTTAATTTTAGGTAAATTAATATTTTAACCAATATTGGTTCTCCTTTTATTAATTTTATTAAAACGCATCATTTTATAAAAAAATCTCTTCCTTGAACAAAAACAGACCGATTTGACTTTAAAATTTCAAATTGATTTTTGAGCTATTCATTCTCTTAAGGAATACCATAAAATTACTTTTTTAAAATTCATGAGATTTATAAATAAAATAAACCTTTATTTTTAATTTATCATTTTCAATAAGATATTTTTTTAGATTTTCTTGGCCATTTTCCATATTTTTATGAGAAAACCTTTTTTTATCTTGGATAGATTTATTCATATTTTCACCCTCCTTATGAACATCATTATATTTTATCTTAAGGTTATTGTATAAACTAGTAAATTTTTCAACCTTATTTTAAACTCTATCAACTTATTTAAGAAATTCATCATCAGTGAGTTTTTCATATTTGAATTTAGAAGATGAATAATTAGTATAGTGACTTATTTGATTTCAATAATCCATAAAACACAAGTTTTAAACATCTTTTTTAGAACCAAATTATTTAGTAGTACTAGAATATTTATTAAAACTCCATCGGTTATCCATTTCCTTCTGTTTGTTCTTATATTACCTTCTCTTATTTTTTTCCCTCTTCAGTCATGGGAAATCGGGCATGATTTTCCCCTTTTTCCTACACTCACAACAAATTACATCTTGAGAATAATTAGAAATTAAATTAACTTCCTTTTTATCCTTGTGATCATCCTTAGGATAGTATTTATAGGATATCCTTGAGTAACCTTTCTTCCTTATATATCCACCTTTTGAAACATAGGTTTTATCATACCTACCACTATTATGTAATTCAAAATCAGAAGATTATGTAGTAACATTTGAAATGTATTCTATCACATGAATACCGCTTTTTTATCTTAGGGATTTATGTAATATATTAAGCAACTCTTAGGATAAATACAATAGATGCACAATGTGTTTGTTCCTAATGCATGTTTTTTTATGTCCTAACAAACTCTTTGCATCCAAACACATGTCCATATGGCATAATGGATTTTTAATCATACTATAACTATTATGATATCGATTTTTCATTTTAGTAAACATATGGTTATGGGAAATCACTGTTATTTGTAAAGTACGTCGTGAAATATAATGGAAGTTTCTATAAGTTTCAACATTGAGACTCCATACATCATAACTCTGATGTATAAAATGTGCATTTAGGAATTACTCAATGCTACATTCCTTTTATAAATGTTAACATGTAAGAATTCATCATCAATATTCCTCATTAACATCAATGTTGTGATCTTGATAAGGTAATATGCATTTCGTAATTTCTCTATGCAACATTATCATGATTGATGATTGCATGGTCAAGATATTCTTCGACATGTCAGATCAAAGAAACTCATATCTTCAAACCATGTTTATATCATACTTCACATTACTATTCCATTACAACTTAAATGAATCTTATGAAGTATACATATTCTCCTAGCTTACCCTTGGAATAGTTCACACTCTCTAGTTGAACTAATTCTGAAATTTTTGTGGCATACCTTTATTTCTAAAGGTTTCTTTGTCCAAACTAAAGATGACAATAATACCAAAGGTTTTTATCTATTCTAATCCTAAATACCATACTAGTTATAAACTTTATGTCCAATTTTAGTTTTAATTGACAAAGAATTATCTTTCCACAATTGGGTATAAGTCTTAAATTTTTATATTCATCGCTTATTGCCTATGATTCATGTATCAGTGAACTATTTGTTGAGTATGATACACCATTAACAACATTCATTCTGAAACCTAGAATAATGCCTCCTTATTTCCAAAATGACATGTGAGATGAATGTTTTTTATTATACTCAATAATAGTTCTACATGAATCTTTCACTTTGTAATAAATAAGCCATGTAATTCTCACTACTTGCCTTACTATCACCCTTTCTCAACCACTTATAGAATACACTTGACTTATATTAATGTTTATGTACTCACTTGGTTACTATATTTCAATAAACATGTAAAAGAAATATTTTATTTAATACCCAAGTAGTAAAACTAAAACAATTCAATTTACTTTGATGAATAAACATGAAGAAGAAGCGGTAACATGCTTCTTTAATTCAGTTTAATATGATTGAACTTATATAGTTTTATTTCATAATATGCAATGTAAATAACCTCATGTTAATACCTCTTTCATTTAAGGACAGTGAAAATGTGCTTATGGCGTTAGTTTCTTTTGGCCTTTTGGTCTTTCAATTTATTCACCATAAGAATTAAAAATGAAACTGTCTTTGATATTATTATTCACTTGGTGAATCTTACCTAAAAGGTGATTATGTGTTTACTCAATATTTTTTTATTTTGCATCCTAAAATGAAACTTGATTAAAGGGGTGAAAATGATATTTTAATAGGATGTATTGAAAGATCATAACACACCTTTAAATTTACTCAAATCCAGTGTAACCGTTATCTATTCATATCATTGCTTCACTTTCTCTGCATATCCTTCTCGAAGATGAGACTACATATTATTTCATCCATGTCATGATGTAGCGACCGAAACTAACACCAGAAATTGATGAAAGAATAATGACATGAACATCATATGCTAAATACATTAGTCTCCTATAATAAATTTCACACTCACTTCCTTAGGTAGTTTAACAGCTGTTAGAGATATTGGTTGTAACATCCCAGACCTGGGAGCCACTAAACCGGTGCCCCGAGCCAGGTCGCCACATGGCTTCAAGCGCACCTCCCCATACGCTAGGCGTTTTTGACTAAAATTGAGGGTTTGATAGGATATGTGGGGAGACTATACCCTCTTTACCAGAGTAATCCATAGTAGAAAACAATTTAAATAGAGGAAACAATTGGAAACAATCAGCAACATGGATAAAAACCCACTCCCAAACTGGGTACAAACCATATCTAATTGTAAACATGTCATGCCATGTTATAGTGCCAAGTAAAAAAAACACAAACTAAATAATAATAGTGGAATCACCAAAAGGGTCATATCTCCAAGTCCCAGACATCATCTATGCACATACCGAACCCAAATCACTTCCCAAGCATGGGGCCCTTTCCCTTTTATTGACCTTCATCCATGAAATCTGCTCGGGTACCCAATGGCGGCCCGAGTATGGTGTGAGTATAACTTAGTAGGCCACCACCAACGGTGTATAAAAAATTTCCATTAAAAGAAGATAGTGCATGCAAGTGATAAATAATTACAAGTAAAGTTAAATAGTTCAATAAGCAATTCTAGACTATGTTCCTTCAAATTATGCTACCATTGAATCCAGGTACACTACATAGGCATCCAATGGTTTAATCTAACTTTTTCTTGTGTTCAATGGATTAGGCATGTTCAATACTCACAAGCATATGGGAACAAAATGAATTCATATATCACTAGGCATTACCTTATAATACTCTCATAATCCTCACCTTGAAGCCTCGGTCCATGTGGAATGAAAACGTTGGGGGAATAGAACTATGTCCCCTTCCCTAACCCATTCATTTGGGGGTGGAGTTTTAACCTCAGTAAAACTCGACTCGTGGGTGTATAACCTCAATTCTATACCCTACTCTACCAATACATGTGCATATTCTTATTTATCATTCACCACAACTAACCACAAAGCATAACCAATACCATTAACAATTTTCCAACCATAAAATCAAGGGAATTAATATCAATCCACAATTCATTAACATGTTTAACATTCATATTACATACCATTTAACCCAATTCCCTTTTCCACATACCTATCTCACAAATTATGATCAAATATAAACCTATTACCTTATCATGTTCACATTAACCCCATTTACATTCCCCCCAAGTAATCCCTTGGACTTTAACCATATTATACATAACTACCCACATTTACCTTATAGATCATTACATAACCAATTAACATATTCTCTAGGGATCTACCTCATCATGGGTAAATTTCACACCTTACAATACGGTTAGCCCAATCGGGAGGGCTAGCGAACCCCATGGGTGGATCCTATTTTGGTCAATTCATCCTCTATGCATCCCATGGGGATAATGAGGGGTTAAATTGGTTCATTTTACACCCTCTATGTTAAACCTTTCAAAGTAAACTAAGAACACAATAAGGGAAAATCAAGAACATAACCCTACATGCACAAATCTACAATAAAACGAATGGATATAACTTGTAGACCACCTACCTTGAATCTATTGGTGAATTCACTCCTAATCGAGGCCTTAGATCCCAATTCAACAACCCTTTGAAGCCTCAACCTAAATCTGATCAGAGAAGAAATGTTTTAGAGCTTCAAATGGAGAGAAGGAAGAGATGCAAACCCTAAACCAAAAAGAGAATCAAAAGTGGGATTATCCTTACCTGGATCTTCAATCCACAACCAACAATGATACAAATGGCCCTAATATGAGGGAGATTGATCCATGAAAGATCTTAAATCTTTTGGAGTGTCACTAGGGTTCATGGAAGAATAAAGGAGGAAAATACTGATTTGTTACAAGAAATCCCATAATGGAATTTTTGTAATTTTCTCAAAGATACTTGGTCGCATGGTTTACTCGCATGGTTTTACAAACCATGCACAAACCTTGAGGATTCTATTATCTGAAAATAACCCCCTTGAATAGTTACCTGGGATTTCCACATGGTTTTTACTAACCATGTGCAAACTGTGTAGCATGCCCATAAATCCCCTTTTTCTTCCTCTTTTGTGTCCTGAACCCTCGGAACACCCCAGGGTCTTCACATAAACTTGGGAAAAAAATTATTTAACCAAAGTAAGGAACTTAAAATGAAACATAAATGAAAATATACCTTAAGGGAGATCCGGGATCTTAAAACCACCCCACATTATGACAACTCTTCCTCGATCCACTCTTCTTGATCATCATTGGGTTCTCAAAGAAAAGATATTGTTCCACTGGGCCTATATTTCTGATTCCTGCTCCCAATTCTCCTCTTTAATTTTTCCATGATTCCATATAACATGAACCAAAGGAAAAAAATTTCCCCACAATACCTTCTCACTATGATCCACAATATGAATTGGGTGCTCTTCAAAGGACGCATCAGCCTCAAGCTCAACATCATCAGCGTTTATCACATGGGGTGTATCTGGGAGATATAGTCAGAGTTGTGAAACATGAAAAATATCATAAATCTCAGTATAACATTTTGGAAGAGCTAATCGGTATTCCATTGTTCTGATCTTCTCCAAAATCTCAAATGGCCCCACATACTTAGGTGCCAACTTTACCTGTTTCTAGATATGGAAGTGACCCAACCTTGGAAACACCTGAAGAAACACACTATCACCGACCATAAACTCAAGAGGTATACGACGCCGATAATCATATGAATTATGTATAATCTGAGCTATTTTCATATGATTTTGAATCAATAGAACCATCTATGATGTCTCCTATCTAAGACTCGGTCCAAACAACTCAGACTCCCCAGCCTCTAACCAACACAATGGAGATCTACACGGTCTCCCATAAAGTACCTCAAAAGGTTCCATCTGAATCATATCCTGAAAACTATTATTGTAAGAAAACTCAATGAGTGATAATTTATTTTTCCATGAACCACTGAAATCTAGGACATAAGCTCTCATCATGTCTTCTAATACATTAATTGTAGACTCAGACTGCCCGTCCGTTTGTGGGTGATAATTCATACTCAACAAAACCTGGGTAACAAGCACCTTCTGTATCCCTACGACAAGTGCAATGTGAAATGTGGATCCCGATTAGATACTATAGTTATTAGAACACCATACAACCATAATATTTCTCAAACATACAATTATCCCAACTGGTTGACTCTATAGGTTTTGTGGATTGGTAAGAAAAGATCCACTTTATTCAGCCGATATACCACCACCCAAATTGCATCATTCTTATGAGCCATCCTTGGAAGACCCACTATGAATTCCATCATTACTTCATTCCACTCTCACCCTGGAATAGGAAATGAATACAACAACCCACTTGGATATTGATTTTCATCCTTCACATGTTGACAGGTAAGGCATCATTCTACAAAACTCACACTTATTTCTTCATTACTGGCCACCAAAACTTCCTACGAAGGTCACGGTACATCTTAGTAAAGTCAGGATGCACTACCCTCTTTGATGCATGAAATTCATGAATCAACTCATCACATACACTTACCGGCATCACAACATGTCCATGAACATATGCAACTCCATCAGCACCAAAAGTCCAACCATATGGTGACTCCCCACCTTTAATATTTTCCTTCATATCCAAACACTCCAGATCCACCAGCTAAATCTATTTAACTCAGCTCAAAAGTGCATATTCAGCTTCAATAGATGCAAGGTTCATCTGATCATGCATATATTGTACCTCCAAATGCATCTTAGCAAACAAGGCCATTAACATCTACTCTGAACTGGATTCATGAACCACCTGATTCTGAGTCTTCTAGCTCAGAGCATCTGTGACACTATTCCCCTTCCCTGGTGCATAGACCAACTCAAAATCAAAGGATTGTAAGTACTCAAATCACCTTAACTATTTAAGATTAAAATCCTAATAAGAGAAGATGTATTTCATACTTTTGTGGTCGGTAAACACTATGAAAGGTTCTCCCAACAAGTAATGCCTCCAACACTTCAAGGCATGAACCACAGTGGCAAGATCAAGGTCATGAGTAGGTTAATTTATTTCATGTGGTCTCAATTGGCTTGACCCATAATCTACAACCTGATCATCCTGCATCAACACTACCCCAAGTCCATCACTAGATGCATCACGGAACAAGGTGTACTTCTTACCTAGTTCGAGTAAGATAAAAATCTATGGGGTAGTCAACAACTTATTTAGCTCCTGAAAAGCATTATCATAGGCCTTTGACCAATCAAACATAACCCCCTTCTTGGTTAAGCCTATGAGAACCACTTCCAAATGAGAGAAATCTCTGAAAAATCTTCTTTAATAACCGTCTAAACCAAAAAAAACTCTGAACATCAAAGACATTCTTGGGATACTCCCAAGAAACCACAACCTGCACCTTTTTTGGATCCACCGACACATTAAACTCAAAAATGATGTCTCCCAGAAAGTGAACCTCATTAATCCAAAACTGACATTTTGATAGCTTGGGGTAAATCATATGCTCTCTTAATATACTCAAGACGATGTCAAGATGTTTGGAATGATCTTCATGAGTTATGAATTACACCAAGATATCATCAATGAAGACAAATACGAACTGATCTAGGTATGGGTCAAATATCGAGTTCATCAATTCCATGAACACAGCTAGAGCATTGGTCAATCCGAATGGCATTACAAAAAATTAATACAACTCATACCTACTTCAGAAAGTTGTCCAGGTTATGTAAGAATGTCTCATCATCAACTGATGGTATCCTGATCTCAAATCAATATTAGAAAACACCAAGGCACCTTTGATCTGATCAAACAAGTTATCAATTCTAGGAAGATTGTACCAATTCTTAACTTTCATATGGTTCAGTTTCCTAAAATATACACATAGCCTCAGTGATCCATTACCCTTCTCAGCAAACAACATAGGAGATCCCCAAGGTGATGTACAAGGATGGATAAAACCCTTATGTTCCAACTCCTTAATCTGAAATTTGAGTTCTTGGAGCTCTGTCAGTGCCATTAGGTATAGTTGAATGGAAATTGGATTCGCCCCCAAAAATAATTCAATCGTAAACTCAACATATTTCTCAGGTGGTAACCCCAAAAAGTCATCAAGAATCACATAATTTAACTTTTCCACAAAAAGAGGGAATACTGGATGATATTTCCCTCTATCATCTAACATAAGGCATGCTACTTGTGCTGTGAGTTCTCCCAACTATTGGAGTAGTGGCCTTACGCAGCCTATTTGAGCATCCCACTCACCACGAAGGACATAAGTTCTTCCATCTGGAGATGTGAATGTTACCTGATATTGGTAATAGTTGATATGGGCTTGATATAACACCAACAAATCCATCCCCAATATTAGGTCAAAACCTTAAATATCTAGGAAAAAAGATCCCACAAAAAATGATATCCACCAACCTCCAAAACACAACCCTTACACTGCCTAATGTCCTCAACTCGTACCCCTAGCAGAGTATCAAGTGACGTTACTCCACATGAACTCTCCAAGTTTAATCCCAACACAACTACGAGATGATCAGAAATAAAATAATGCATAACACCTGTATCAAAATAATCACTAAAAAACATGGAAGCTATAAGAATCATAACTCAAACAGTAGACGATCCCACCTCACCACCTTCAAGTGTGGGTTGAACTGCATGGATATGACCTACCCCTTTACCCTAGGCTCTGACCTGAGTACCCTGCATTGCACTACCCTATTGATAAGGATGATCTCGCCCCAGAGTACCACATCCACCGACCCTACTAGTATGACCAATGGATCTCCAACTGCCTTCCTAATACAGTGTAACCAACCCCCTTCCAACACTCATCATTTGCCTCTAACCTCCATCATTCCATAACTATCATGGGTTCCTTCACAACCTCTGCACGTGGCCTAACCTTCTGTATGCTCGGTACTCAACTAGTGGGCGGGGACACAGGTCACACTTGTTCCCTATCCCACCACACTAATAACAGAATACCTTGTAACCACCCTAAGAAGCTTACCCCTTCTTTTGACTACTCTGTACACTTCCACTCTATTGAAAATTTCCAAAATGGCGCTTCCTACTCTCAGAAGTCGCACCACATGTCCATCCAGCTAGCACCACAAGTTCACTGCCTGAAGATCCCTTCAGGTTATCCTCTGAGATAAGGGCTTAGTCCACCACTTCATCAAACCTTTTCATATGGAATATATTCACATAAGACCTGATCTCATGTCTCATCCCATCTTGGAAGAATTTTTCCACAACTGCCTCATCTCCTGTCAATGTCAGAATGAAGCGTCGCAAATCAGTGAAACGACTATCATAATCCATTACCAACAATGTTCCCCAGTTCAACCTCATAAAATCTTCATCCTTATCATGCCTTAAGATTTTTTTGTAAAATTTTTTTAGAAACATCTCCTTGGAATTTTTTCCACATCATTCCTTCGGCTTGCTCTATCTAAACTATGATGTCCCACCAACGCTTTTCTTGAAATCTCTACATATATGCTGTTAACTTGAATCACATCTCAAGAGATGTATCTATATTGTCAAGAATAGTTTATATGGACTCAATATGAACTTCCACTTCCTCTGGTCCACCCTCTCCGGTAAAGGTCAGAGGATGCTATAGCTAAAACACCCTAGTCAACTCCAACATACCCTATGTATCCCGCCATGGGTCCCATTCTATCATATACATAAAATGAGAATATTTATCATGGAACTATTATTCCTTTTATTCTTGTATCACTACATTATCTTACTCCACTACTAGAGGAGCATTCTCACCAACATCCTCTTGTCGCCTAACCAGCACATGTCTTTAAGGTGACATTTCCTATAATGACAAACATGAGCTTTAGAATGAAACCATAACACTTTTATGAAAAGTAAAAAGATATAGGTAGGATCATCAATTTCCATAACCAAACCAGTTTTCATACACTACCCAAATGAGCCCACTCACAACCGGATCACTATCCTTCGCCATCCCACCTCAGTCCATGGCAACATGAGTATCTAATTCACATGGTTACAAGACTTATCTTTTACACCAATTATAAATAGTTTCCACATCCCAATTTACTCTTACAACATGTTAATACACTATTAATTATTCATTAAACACCAATTTATAATTACTACTTACCCTTTTGACTTTCTATTTTACACATTCATACCATCCCATTAGGCACAATTTCATTAATTTTAAGAAAAACAAATACATCCTAACATTTATATCCCCAACACCCATCATATGTATTTTCCTACCATGATTCATGTCACCTACCTACATAGGTTCCTATAATGATGCATGAATGCACAACCTCATACCATTCTATCCACAAGAGAAATATCACAAAACCATCAAATCACACAATAAGTGAATCAACCGATGGTGAAAAATCATCAAAAATAACAACACACAATAAGAACAACAATCCCCTCCCAGGGTAACTTGGGTTTTCCCTTATACATGGGTTAGATACTCCCAAATACGAGCTCATTAACAAGGCCCAACACTTCCCTAACCTCCTGTCAACCATCCCGAAATTGTGATAATGAGAAAATAACTCCTCTAATACCACTTTGTATCATCCCCGACCCAGGAGCCACTAAACTGGTGCCCCAATTTGGTTCACCTCATGACCTCAAGTGCACCTCCCTATATGCCAGAGGTTTCCAACTAGTAGTGAGGTTCTGATAGGATAAGTGGGGATACTATACCCTCTTTACCAGAGTAATCCACAATAGAAAACAATGTAAATAGTGGAAATTGTAGGAAACAATCAGTAATATGAATAAATAACCCACTCCCAAATTGGGTACAAACCGTATCCAACAGTAAACATGTCATGAAATGTTATAGTTCCATTTAAGAAAAACCCAAACAAAAGACAAATAGTGGAATCCCCAAAACAGTCTTGGCTCTAAGTCTTGGACCTCATCTATTCACATACCGAACCCAACCCACTTCCCAAGAATGGGTCCCTTTCCCTTTTCATGACCTGCAACCATGAAATCTACTCGGGTACCGAATGGTAGTCTGAGAATGGTGTGAGTATAACTCAGTAGGCCACCACCCATGGTATCTACAAAATATCCAGTAAAATAAGATATTGCATGAAAGTGATAAATAATGGAAAGTAAAGGTAAAAAGTTCAATAATCTATTCTAGAATATGTTCCATTAAGTTATGCTATCATTGAATCCAGGTTCAGTACTTAGGAATCCCATGGTTTAATCTATGTTTTCCTTGGGTTCAATGGATTAGGCATGTTCAATACTCTCAAGAATATGGGATCAAAATCAAGTCTTATCTCACTAGGAATCACTTTTAATAACCTCATAATCCTCACCTCAAAGCCTTAGTCTGGGTGGAATGAAACCATTAGGGAAATAGAACTTCATCCCCTTCCCTAACCCATGCATTTGGGGGTGGAGTTAGAACCTTAGTCCAACTCTACCTGTGGTCATAGAACCTCAAGTCTATACCCCACTCTACCAAGCCATGTGCACATTCTTATTTATCATTCACCACAACTAACCACAAAGCATAACCAATATCATTAACAATGTTACAACGATAACATCATGGGAATTAATATCATTCCGCAATCCATTGACACAACATTCATATTACATACCATTTAACCCAATTTCCTTTTCCCCATACCTATCTCACTGAGTATGATCAAATGTAAACCTATTACCTTATCATGTTCACATTAAACACATTTACATTCACCCCAAAAATCCTCTATATCTTAACTATAATGGACATAACTACCCAAAATTCCATTCTATGTCATTACATAACCAATTAAAACATTCTCTAGGGATCTAACTCATCATGGGTCAATTTCACAGCTTACAATACTATTAGCCCAATCGGGAGGGCCGGCGCACCACATGGGTGGCCCTAATTTTTGTCAAGTCATACACCATGCATACTATGGGGATCATAAGGGGTTAAATTGGTTGATTTGACACCCACTATGCTAAACCTCTCAAATGAAACCAAGAACACAACAAGGGAAAATCAAGAACATAACCCTACATGCCCAAATCTATAAGAAAACAAAGGGATATAACTTGTAGACCACCTACTGTGAATACATTGGAGAACACACTCCTAATCGAGGCCTTAGACCATGATTCAACCACCCTTTGAATACTCATCCTAAATATCACCATAAAATAATGGGTTTAGATCTTTGGATGGAGAGAAGGAAGAGATGCAAACCCTAAACCAAAAAGAGAAGAAATAGTGGGATTAACCTTACCCGGATCTTCAATCTTTAACCAACAACACTCCAAACTACCCTAATAAGAGGAAGATTGATCCATGGAAGCTCTTTAATCTTTTGGGGCGTCACTAGGGTTCAAGGGAGAAGAAATTAGGAAAATCCTGAGTTGGTATAAGAATTCCCATAATGGCATTTTTGTAATTTTCTCAAAAATACTCGGTCGCATGATTTGCCCACATGGTTTTCCAAACTGTGTGTAAACCATGTGAATGCACCTATCTGAAAACAACCCCCTTGCATGGTTACCTAGGATTTCCACATAGTTTATACTAACCATGCGCAAACCGTGCAGCATGCCTAGAAACCCACTTTTTGTTTCTCTTCCATGTCCCGAACCCACAGAACACACCCAGTTCTTCACATAAACTTGGGAAAACACTTATTTGACTAAAGTAAGGAACTTAAACTAAAACATAAACAATAGCCTATATTATGGGAGATCTAGGATCTTACACTGGAACCTTGAGTTTTCTATATCATAGTATTGTGCCCAAGCACCCATATTATTCTTGAATAGTCATGCCAGTGAGGAAATTTACTTTGTACATTATTTATCATAGTTTATTTATTGTGTTATAACTTTTCATTTAACAAAAAAAGTAAATTCTAGAAGATTAGTACTTTTACCATGATTACCGGTTTAGGATTTTTGATAAATTAATTAAATAATTAAATGTATCCCACTATTTTGTCGAATTATAGGAACCCTCTATGCTAGAATCGCAATACTATGTCACTTGAGTATTCTAGTGGAAAGGATCCTAGAACCTCCCATCATAGTCTACAAGAGTTGGATACACCACTACATGGAGGTTTCAAGTTAGGCATTAGGTTGGTCAACCATTTTAACTCGCGGTTCCTTGACTGGTTGAGTGAAGTCTCGGCTTCTAAAATCATAACTTGATTTACTCAAAGTTTGCCTATAAAATTACAACAAGATATCTTTGGCTATTAATTTGAAGTAATTTTAGATAAATCAACCCACCACTATCATAATAACTCCCCGATAATAAGAGGCACCCTCATCTTTGGCATGACGAGCACCCCAAACACCCAGTTTTATCCAAATTTGAATGATGGAAGGCGATTACGACGTAATATTTCTTTGAGGTTTTTATTTTTTTTATGTGATGAAAGAAATAATTTTCTATATTCTTAGAAAATACTATGTGATCTCACTCACAACTAATCATGCGAGAAATAGACAAATTTATCACGTCATATGTTCGCCTTATCTTTCATTTTTTTTATTTCTATGTGATCGCCCATAAACTACACATTCACAAAAATAATCAACTATGCAAAAATAAAATGAATACCTGGCCATGATCCAATACTAATGGTTGATCTGTTGAGTGAATAATGGACCAACCTAGACCCTAGGGGATATACCTTGAGTCACGTCACTTACGACTCAAATTTTTGTGTCTTCCCATCCATTGCATCAAGTTCCTGTCTGGTGCGTCACCATAACCTGGCACGAACTACGTTACTTTTCGTCTCATCATTATACAACAATGCTCGATCACAGGTGAGGGTAACTTGGGAGTATAAAATAAAACTTTTAAGTGGATGTGCAGACCCTTATACTTATAATGACTTAGAGGTGATACACAGATCATCATTTATTAATTAATTATTATAAACTAGAATGAAATAATTAAATAAATAAATTAAAACACCAGACATGCATTGGTCAGTCCATGACTCATGATCATCCAATACACATTAACTTGTGTATTTAATTAAAGGTAGAAATAAATTAAAATTCACTAAAATAAACTAAATGGAATTATAGTTGAATTAAAAATTCACTCATATTTTTAATTCAATGATTATAGTGTTAGGTCTGGATTAATTAATTTAATTTTAAAACTAAAAAAGAAATAAATTTATTTAATTAATTAAACACTAACATAAATTAATTTATGCCATATTGAGATTTTAAATCAAAAATAATATTATATTAAATTATTTTTCAATCAAAATTAAATTAATTTTTTTAATTAATATTTTGATTAAATAATTTACCCGGGCCCTGAAAACCCTGGGGAGGGACTGTGTGGGTCAGAACAAACCCTCATAGGCCCATCTCGGGCTGTGTCAACCCCTTTCATGGGTGTTCTAGACCTAGAAGGATTTCCCAAGCCCGCTCTAGGATAGTCTGACCCACCCTAACCTATTTTAGGATGGAGCTAGTCTAGACAGTACCTCAATGGTTCGGTTCAACCCACAGCTCGATAGGAGGGAGACAACAGGGTTTCCAGACTAGCGTGGTGTAGGTGAGGGACAATCAGGGGTCTGTGGACTGTAGTCTATGGGGTCTTTGGGGAGGCTCAATATGAGAGGCACGGGGGAGCATCTCAGTCATGGGAGACTGGTGAAGGGAGGATCCACTGAGGGAGACCGAGATGCTACTGACCAGATCTATGGGTGTCGGTGACTCGGCTGGTCTCATAAGGGGCGACGAATTGTAAGTTAGGGTTCTTTGGGGTGAGGTGCCACCAGAGTGGAACTGTACAAGGGAAGGATCCACTGAGGTGGTTCGGTGCTAGGTGTAATGGAAGGCCGTCTTGGTAAGGGTGGATCTGAGGGAGGGGTTTCAGGGGTCCAGAAGATGGTAATGTTGTAGCATAAGGTTGGCTCAAGTGATGAGCTACCATGAAAGTGCAAGGGAGGGATGACTTGTTTGGGAGAAGTGGGTGGTCGGAGCTGCGCCTGGTGTGGGATGCCACAGAAGTGTGTAGTGAGGGAGACAGGGGTCCACTCAACCACCTATAGATCGACCCCACCCCTTCTTTTGATTTACCAAAATTCTTAAGTGAGGTAATTATTTTTCCACCCAAGACTTCCTCCCAAGAATATTTTTAAAAAAAAAAGTGGTTTTCACTATATTCTAACCACATCAAAACATTCAACTTCTCAACATGATTAGAAAATAAAATAAATTTTTTATTATAATAAAATTATATTTTAATAAACAATTATTGTTAAAGAATCACTGGTGTAAAAAATCAGTGACCGGAATAAAATATTTTGGTGACTATAGAAACACTGATGACCTTGTTTTAATACGGCCACTTCTATTTGGGTATAAAATTAACATATAAATAAATATGTGTCCATAAATTTAATACCAACAATTAATAATTTTTATCTATATTAAAACTTTGTATGGTTTTAACTCGGCCATTCGACGTCAATTTTAAGATTTTTGTACGGCGTTGTGATCGTAATGACGCCCTCTCCATATACTAATGGAAATTTAATTTTTCATTGGATTAAAATTTTCATGCCTCCTTATGATACTAATTGAAGGTATCAGGCACACAGAAGAAGCCCAAAAAGTGGGATTTCTAAAAAATCACTAACATTCGACATGAATTTTTCAAAGTCGGCAAATCATTTCCTAGTTTATTCTGAGGATCTCACATGAAGAGTTTTAAGCACAAAATAAAAACTGTAAAATACAGGGTTTAGATCTGAATATTCTCAAGATGTCTTCTCATCATTGGATATTTCTGCTCAAATAATCCAAAGATGAATTCCTCTATATCATCCATACATTCTTTAAAAAACTATGAGAGTATCAATCATCAAAATCTGGGTGCTAGACTGGAGATATGATGATGCCTTTGACGCTCTTATGATCACCGCATTGCTTTACTTGAGATTCCTGAGAAAATGAGCTCAATATGAGCTCTTGGATCTATATCCTCTCTCTTTAAAACATAGGGGAGATGAGAAGATTGAGAAATCCCATGAATAGTTCTTGGAAAATGTCCCTCCTCCTCTGTTTATAGTGTGTAATTAAATTACCCAGAATTGCCTCTCTAGATCCCAAATACTTAAGGCACTATAAATGGCATGTTATGACTATTGAACAGAGTCATAAATATTATTATCACTTTCCTATAATACATTAAAATATTATGAGATAATAAATGAGTCATAAACTTGACTTTCTATTCCCACAAAAATTAATTGAGCCTTGAATATATTAAAACTAATACTCATTCAATTAATATTTTTCATGTATTTACTTTAAACCATGTAAATAAAATTAATAAATAAATTCAATTCACATTATTATTATCTTGAATAATATGAATTTATTTATTTCATTGGCGATCGTATCACCTTGTACAAATGTTGAACCCTAGTGGGGGCTCACCACATCTAAAACTCGTATTCTACTGAATAAGAAAGATTATTTAATATGCTATTGTGTGTGAACCTCTAGGCCTTTATCTCAATAGTAGTTAATAATATTAATAGACCAAGAGTGGGATCTAGAAACCTCTCATGTACCCTAAAGAGAAAAGGATTTTCACAGCTTCAAGAACCAACCTACGAACACATATTGTGTAATATAATCTCTTTCTCTTTAAATATCTCATAAATCATGATGCACACATGTATCATCACCCTTTTATTTCTTTATCATTTTTTGCTCGAACGGGATGGATTTATCCTTGACTTCCATGGACATGGTCTTATGAAGGTACTACCATCCTAATCAACATAGCCTGAAATATATTACTTCCATAACCCGAAAGTGGAAAATCCTTTCTTGATCATTCAACCAATGTCATGCCACCAATGACGCACCCGACACAAACTACCTCACCATGATTTCAATATCATTGTTTTTGTCTTGCATCAAAGTATGAAATAAAAATGGCATAAATTAGTAATGATCTCAATTGAAGAGACCATTACACATGATCATGGATAAGAACAACCAATGACACCCAAAACTTGTGGTGTTCCTATTAGTGGGTATGTCCTCGTGATCTCACTACTAGAGATCACCAAGTGAGAAATTAATGATAATAAGTCTCAATGCTAATGACCCCCCATCACCTGATAGTCAAACAACTATTGTGTCCAGTCAATAAGATGTATCTAGACCATAGGATCTTTTGTTTAAGATTAATGTCATAGTATCCTGAGGTTCTCATTATAGTCTGGGATCTACTATATCCTTTTGATACAATAATTAATCTAAGGAAGTTATCATTAAATAGTGGATGTATAAATATCTACACTATAATGGTAAGTTATCATCATGTTTATCTAACTGTATACATGATATATTAATCAAAATCACTTCATAGTTGGGTCTTGGGAACCCACTATTATAAAACATCATGTATCCAAACATCCACGCAGTCGAATTTAGAAAATAGTAGATAACTTGAATAAAATAAGTTTAGTATTAAAAATACCTTCTAAAAAGTAGAACCAAATTTTTCTTTAACTGAATTATATTTAGATAATTTCATTATCTTTCTAAATAATAAAGAATTGCATTAATTGGAATTTTATAGATCATGTTATCATCAAAATAAAGTAGCAAATTAATTATGTAAAACATCAGATTTTAGACAGAAAACATGTAGTTACTTATAACCTAAGTTATAAAATTATAATGATCAATTTAGAGTTTAATGTATTTTAATTAAATGTATATTTTTTTTTATATTTCCATATCATCAAGAATCAATAAATTTTGAGTTGTGTAAAAAAGTTATGGTTGAAATACAGAAGGTAACCAATTCATGAAAATCAGCTACGTGGTGAACAATAAATTGCTATATGGGAGAAAGGGCTATGTGAATTGGATAAATGGGAGAAAGGGATACATGAATTGGCTATGTGTAAATAGTTAAAAAACACCTAAAATGATTTTTAAAGGTCCTAGATGACTTATTTGTCCTAGGATCAATAAATTAAACTTGTAGAACATGTTATGACCAATAAAAACATGAAATTTAAAGATATTTTTAAGTAAGGAAATATTATGATCTAATCAAATTTAATCATATTTAATACAAAACATAATACAAAGTATCAAGACTCACAAAATACATAAAACAAATTTGTCTTTGTAATTATCAAAACATAATGTTGTTCAAGGAGACCTTCAACATCCATAACCCAACCACACATCACATCTTCATTGTAGTAAGGTATTGTGAACATAAAGGACATCAACCCCATTCCTTATTACTACTATACATGAACCCCACTATATACACCACATCATCATCCCATAATCGTCACATTAATCACATCTACGATCACTAAGCATCACAATCATACCACATTCAGAAGAGAGAGTAGGGAAGAGGGAGTAGTCAACTATTTGTTCCCTCACCAACCTGTATGTTTAGGTAAGGCACCTAAAACCCAAAACATTTGGGCATGAGTAATGTTATATGATTTGGGTGTGAAACATATGAAATCACAAGAAAATAAATTATATAATACAATTATGAACAATCCAAACCAAAAAGTTTCTAATAAAACCAGTGCTAACATAATCCATAACCATCATTACCTACTCATAATCATCCACTAACAATAGTTTCCACCATTAGATCACCAACCATCCCACTTTCCCACACAATACAACCATTAAAATGCCCATGTTTTACCATTTTAATCAAATCATTTTACCATTTCATATTTAAAATTTCACATGCATATTACATTTATTATACCATTAAATTCCACATTTAATGAAAAACTAGTCCTTATCTATCACCCACATTTGTTTCCATCCACTGATCGTTCATTTCAAGTATCAATATTTCATTAGTATCCCATGGTTTATTCAATTCCATCCCACTACCTAGTTCATATATCTTGTTTCCATATCATTCCACACCACTAATAATTCACTGACTCATCCCCACATGGACAAACATTTCCACACAACATCCCCTATAATAGCCACAACATCAACCACATGTCAACAACCATTCCCATCCATGCCAACAAACTACAGCTCCACTGACCAACATATTCCATTACCCAACCAATTAAAATCCACCACACTAAACCACATTCAAAACAGCAAAAATAATATAATAATCACAAACAACACTTAATTCTAGTAATAAAGAATTGGGATTATCTTATTTTTAAAAATTTCCATCATATTTAGTTAACATCTCTTGGAGGGGTGGTGACACAACAATTTTCATATTTCACATAGCCATTTCATTTCCATCATTACTTGACCAACCATTTATGGATGGTGATTCTAATAATAAAATCATTTCAATAACAAATGTAACCCAACAACACACAAATCCTTGCAGTATCAAAAAACAATCCAACAATCTTATAAGCAATGTCATGAAAAACATATAACCACATGAAAATCACCCACTTACCTTAAATTTCCTCTTAGTAGGTTTCATTATCTTCATCATTTTAATACTTACCATCCACCCAAAGTAAGAAAAATTATGTTAATTCTACATTATACACAAAAATAAATGATATTTCTCGAATCCTCTACCTCAATCAATACTTCCACAACCACTGCACAAGGTAAAGGTGAAGAAGATGATTCATAAAGCCATAAACATGTGAGAAACACCCTTATTATCCTAGAAAAAAACAAATACTTATCAAAAACATGACCCAACATCGCCCAAATTGAACTAAAACTACTTAAATGACTTCCAATGAAGGTAGAATAGTATGAGAACAAATAAGAAGAGGAGAACACACCACAGATCACAAGTAATTGATCTCTAAAAGTAATCAACCAACACAAATTTTAGGGAAATCAAAGGTATCCAAAGTGGTGAAACATGTCACGTAAATTTTTTGGAAAATGAATGAAAATAGAAAAATTCATACGGAATTATGAATTTATATAGTTACTAGAAATTGTAGTGTCATGGAGCTACAGGCCATGGTCATGCCACAATGGGGCTAATTCCATAAAACCTCTAAATTTATATCTATTATATCTATATCCTATTAAATATAGCCAACTATTTAATCTAATACAACTGAGTAAGGGTTGTGTTGTGACCCAAAGCACCATGGTGTGATGTCAATCAAAAAAGAACCACCAAAACTCGACCTTCGAGTCCTCACATCATGACAAAGATAGTCAAATTTTGAAATCCAACTAGTAAAACTCTGGTAATAACCCCCAAGAATTCATACTACGAAAACCAAGGTCATTCCATGAATCTCATTCATGGATAATACCACAAACTATCTAGGGAATTTTCTCACCCTGATCAAAACCTATATGTCATGACCATAAAATTAGAAAAGGGTTAAATCATAAGATTAAATGGATTTCTATTAGATTCTTTTATGAAATAATGAGACTTATTACTTTAATAAAATACCTTATTTGAATGATTTTTATTATAACACACTTCCATCATGATGTGTCCAACCAACTGAAAAATCACCTTCAATTACATCGAACCCCTAGCACTGTGACTCGGGTGGCCATGCCATGACCACTTTCTCCAAAATTAAATCTCATCTCCAACAACACCTCTCTCCCTATAATCTTTTCCCATCACATCCAACTCTTGAAAAACAAAAAGTAACAAGTAAATTTTGAATGGGACATTACATTAGATACCTCTCATCCCTAAGAATAAAAACCATTATAGAGAATAAAAAACAACTATCAAACCCAACACTCTTTGGGAAATACCTCTAAATTTGAACAAAACTATCTCCAAGACACAAAACAACACTAGAATAATGAGCCTAAAAAATATCCATAGACAATCATATCAATCAATACATTACCAAATTAAAGAATCTCAAATTTTATAGCATTAAAAGGTTCAAAACAATTTTGGATAATGAGTGTGCATCTTCAAATCAAGTTCCTACATAATTTCCTCAAAGCCACCATATCTCTACAGAACCCAAACCAAAGAAATAGCTAACCTATAAAGAAAATTATCCTAATGATCTTAAATATTTATAGGTTTCTTTAGAAACATTGTTTCATCCCCCGCATCTAACTCTCCCCAATTAATGATGTGGTAGTCCTCATGATGATACCAATAAAATTGCAACATATGGAAGATATCATGAATCTAGTCCAACATTGGGGGAATCACCAATATATATTTCACCTCACGAACATGTTGCAACACCTTAAATGTATCGATGAACTTGGAGGAAATATTATAACCTTAGTCAAACCTCTTATTCCCCTGATGATGGTAATCCTTTAGAAAAACATGATCTCCAACCTTGAACTCCAAAGGTCACCTCCTCCAATCAGCGAAGACATTTTATAGTCCTGTATTGTCCTCATATTATCTGGAATTATAAATATGTTCTCTATCATTCTCTACGCCAAATTTGATCCAAGGACCATTGACTCTCCAAACTTTGTCCAGTATAACATATATATATGCAAGGCTTCCCATAAATTGCCTCAAATGAATCCATAATAATATAATAGTGATAACTATTGTAAAAATAAAACTCATCCTGGGGAAAGTTCATCACCCATGATCCACTAAAATCTAGGATGCATTAAAACAACATATTTTCCAGTTTTTAGAATATTCCACTCTAAATTCTCATCTATATGAGGATGGAAAGTAGTGATAAATTGGATCTAAGATCCAAAATCGCATTGAATACCCCTAGTCCTATGATGTATATTGTGTATCTTGATCAAAGATGATGGACCTCGGTACCCCATGAAACCTCACTATTTCATCCACGTACTGTTTCTCTAGAACATCCAAAACACCCAACTCCCTAGACTCAAGTAAATGGTCCAAATTCATCAACCAATCTATGATCACCAAAATATAATTATGCCCTCATTAGGATTATGGTAAACTGATGATGAAATATATGGAGATTTACACCCACTTTGACCTGATAGCATCCAGTGGCTGCAAAAAACCACTTGAAACACAACGATATTCTTTAACATACTGATAGATCAAGCATCATGACATGAACTACACTACTGACTGATTCATCCTAATAAACAAATTTTTACTCCTAAAGGAATGATACAACTTTAATATACCATGATGTACAACTAAATCTAATCAATGAAACACTTGAAGGGTATCATCCCACATCAATAATGGAAAAAAATTCTCCCCTAAAAAACATCTGATGATAATCATCCTCTGACCATCCCTTCGGAGCATCACTATGGAAAATGGGATCAAGCATCACCTCTGCCTATGAGTATTCCCACTGAAACTCCTCCAGCTGATGCATCCAAGATGATTTTACTATCACCTAGTATAGGAAACCTCTACCATCACCCTCCTCCACATCAAGATACATCACCATAAGTTCTTCCAACACTCTCCAATAAAATGTAGATTCATAAAAAATATCCCTTCATGAATACCAGCTAAACTCATTAATAACTAAATTCTATTTCTATGTGGTGTAGAAGATATAAAATTCATAGTCATACAAGAACTTTATCGACAACTACTAATGCAGATTTAGGTCTCACAGAAATAAAATATACCTCAAACTTTTATGGTATGTGAATACCAAGAAGTGATCATCGATGAAAAAATACCACCATAGCTTTAGAGGAAACAACACTATTTCCAACTCAAGATCATGGGTGGAATAGTTATACTCATGAGGAAGTAAATGCCTAGATACATATGAGATCACGTCCATATAATACACAAATATGAAACATAAATTAATATGACATACGTCATAGAAAACCTTGAACATCACTCTCTCCTCTAGAAATTGAAGGATGAGAGCACTAATAAACTTCCCCTTTAGATACTTTAATGATTCCTAACATTGACCAGTCCATATAAAAAATAGTCTTTTTAATCAAGAATATCAATGGATCCACAATACATAAAAAAATCTAATACACACTGCTGAAAATAGCCTATGAGACCATGGAAGTTATGAACCTTTTCAATGTTCCTTGGTGTTTCCTAAGAAACAACTACCTCAATCTTCAAAGGTTTGACTAGAACTCCCTACTAATACACCAAATTCCCAATGAAATGAACCTCACGCATCCAAAACATACCCTTTTAAAACATTCCATAGAGATGATGGTTCTAAAGGACCTATAAAAAATTCCTAAGATGATTGACATGCTCCTTTTACTTTGATTATATAATAATTTTTTCGATGAACACTACCAGAGTTAAACTATGAACTCCCATAAAAAAAAGCTCATGAGTCCCATTCAAATGGTTAGGGAATTTTTAACACTGAATGAAATAACTACAAACTCAAAATACCCATAAAGAAACCATAAATCTATCTTTGGGATATCCTCCTCTTTCACTCTCATCTAGCGATACCTGGATCATAAATAAATCTCTAAAAATCACAAGGATCCCTTCAACTGGTTAAAAGAATCATAAATACTAAGAATAGTGTATTGGTTCTTGATCATCACTTGATTCAACCACCAGTAGTTTATTTCATCCACCATTAGTCTATATACATCCCCATACCACCATATAACTTCTCGAAGAATAATGTGGGAGCACCCCATAGCGACACACTAGCCTAGATAAATCCCATATGCATTGAATCATAGATATAAATCCTTAACTCATATAACTTGTAATGTTTCATTGTATAGATATCTATCAAGATAAAATATTCAATTGGATGTAATTCTATCCCAAATATGATATTAACTAAAGTGGTAGGGCTACAACCTCTTCAGGGAAAACATTTGAGAACTACTCAATAACTTTGGGGAAATACACCACCCGTGCCTCTACCAAATCCAATGATAGTTTTTGTTTCTAAGATAAAATGAGATGTAAATTCCTATATCCCATTTGATTCACCCTCTCTCCAACAAATATTGCTCTCCAACAATCCATATCATAGAACATGACCCTTATCTATAAGAAATCAATGGTAGTATAAACCAAGTACAACCAATCTATTTTAAGGATGACATCATATGAATATATCTGGAGTATAAATAAATCCTCCAATGATTGATGTTTCTCCATAATCAGTTCACAAAAAATATATATATAAAACAAACTAGTATGACCTATAACTAGTATGATCATCACTAGGAGCATTAGAATCCTCTCCACCCTAAGTCACATGGTTCAGAACAATATGGGTGAAATAAAAGAATGTGATTCCCCAGAATAAAACAATATAAAAGGAAGAGTAAAATATAGAAAAATGGTACCTTCAGTAATCCCTTTTCCACCCAACACTGGCATCTCCACTGCATGAAATTTTTCACATCCAAATCCACTACCTCACTTGCCTAGTTAATGATCACCTTTACTGCCACACTCAAACCTATTTCCCTGAGGATGTGGAACATTATAGGGCTAAACTTTACCAACTCTATATGCTCTCAGTGGAACATATACCTATTGTCCCTACTACTGATATTACCTTAGAAGAAAATACTACTAAGGATAATAATGAAGGTGACATCACATGCTATGTTCGACCCCAAAAATGGCCAGGAACAGATATCATCAATGGAAACAAAATCCCCAAATGAATTATATAGGAAAAAGGATCCCAATTGATGATTAGGAACTAATGGCTTCAAATAAATGAGTAAGGGAGGCCTAGGTTCGACTCCCTATAGGTCAGAACCTCAGCTACTATAATATCTGAGATCCTCTTCCAAATTTCCTACTCCTCAGATAGATATAATGACATCCATCCCAAGATGACCTCTGGTGTACATGCATCATATCAATCACATTAAACTTATTCCATGCCACCAAATATATCGGAAATGTAAATAGGGTAATTGAATATTGAATAATTGTCCATAGTACTTCCTGTAAACACCATGTTATAAACTCCTCATCGAAGAAAAGATTGAGCACATAGCAAAGTAGATCCTTATATATAATCCCATGTTTCTATATGTGTAGACTCCCCTACTAAAGGGAGATAATATCCTCCCTATTTTCTTCCCTCATGTTTGATTAAATTAACTTCAGGTGAAACTACTTCTAAAAATCCTCTCATGAAACACATGCCTTCTTCTACTCTCTGAGATATAGAATCCACCACCAGTGTGCTACTTATCACATATTATTAATATAAAATAGAAATCGATACTCTTCTCTATCTCAAATCAAATTTAAATTGATCTCGAGATCCTCTAACCATCTATTAATCTCAAAATTAGATATTATCCCCTCACACTTCATCAATCCCTAACATTGTAATTCACACAACATCTTCCTTCCAATATCATCCTCCTCAACTGGGTCAAGCCTCTAGTATCAACCAGATCATCCTACCATAACTCATCAACTTTAACCATAGGTGGATGATGAACAATAGGCATCACTATAAGTATAAATAAACTCAAAATACATGTATCATGGAATTAATTTAATATTAATTTAATTATATTCATTTTAATTTCCCTAATATCAGGCCAATTGAAATACAAGCACAAAAAACATGATGCATGTATGACTCCTAGTTCTCTACCCTAAAATTATAATTATCTCACCTATGATGTTTAGTAATCCTAGTATCCTTAAATCAAATCATATAGGGTCCTAATCACTTATGTCCTAGTCGGTACCCTTGAAACATCACGCACTAAGTTTGATTAACATTGTTTCCCAACTGTTCCAAAGAATCATCACTAGTTCCCAACTCCAAACTCAATCCTAACTATCATATATATATTTGATACCAATTTTTAATGACTTTACCCATTAATTAACCCTTTCAAGCCTATAGTGAAGGTTGGATCAACCTTCGAGGCCCACTTCCAATAGGAACCAAGTTAGCGAATAGCTTCAAATGTATAAAACATGAATTTGGGAGGAATTCCCCTCTTATATTCCATAAAAATAAAAATAAATCCACTAATCATCACCATAATATAAAATAAGACCATGATCCTATAATAATCCATAATACATGATATGTCATACAAATAAAAGTCTCCAAAATAAATACTAAAATAAAACCTTATAAGGAAACAACTCCAACCACAACTCTATGTCCTGAGCTAATAAGGTCCATATCAATCTCCAAACTCACCCTAGAAACCTAAAAATATTTTTTATATATAGGGGTGATAATATGTGTATAATTAATAGGATCCTCCTAAATAACTTGAGTAAAAATGTGGAAGAATAATACAAATGCTTTAGAGAACAAATAACAGAACCAACAATCACTTATCTAGTCAACTGTCACCTAGCCTCACCAAGTCTCACTCCACAAATATATCATCCCAGTATAATAAAATAATATCTAAGAATATATTAAGAGGGTACCCCACACCACTTCCCCACTAACTATTTACTCTTATGCCACAACAACAGACATTTCGGTGCCCCCATCCCTTCCATATCCATGAAATCATACTAATCATGCCAAATCTGATTAGAACCAGGTGATATCATCCCTTCCATATCCATGAAATCATACTAATCATGCCTTAAATATACTTTAAAAAACCTGTATGAGGTCCAATGTTCTCATTAGAACCAGTAACAACCAACCATAACCATTACCACATCTATATACCATATATCCAGAACTCATTCACACATCATATTTCCATCCCAGTAAGGTGTCATGAATATGAAGAACATCAACACCATGCCCTCCTACCATGAATAACCCACACCATATATAAAACATCATCATTACATCAATAAACCCTAAAATATTTTTCCATCATAAATATACCATGTCTAAAAGAGAGGGGTGAAGAGGGAGTAGTCAACAATTCATTCTCTTACCAACATGGATACTTGGGGAAGGCACTCAGAACCCAAAACATTTGGGTGTCAGTAAGGTTATATGAATTGGGAGGGGTGCACATGAAGTCACTATAAAATAAATCACAATACTAAAAAAATTATCATAAAAATTTCACTACCACATACCAAATCTATCACCTCCTCCTCACATCATGCCACTAACAACTGCTTCCACCCTTAGATCACTAACCAACCCAATTTTCCACACAATAACACCAAACAAATGAACATATTTCCCCTTTTTAATAATATAATTTAACCATTTTTTATTTTCCATTTATCATCCATATTATAGTCACTATTCCATTTAATTCCATATATAATGAAAAATCAGTCTTTATCCATCACCCACATTTATTTCCAACTAGTACTCATTTATTGCAAACATTAACATTTCATTAGAAGAAAATGGTTTATTAAATTACAACCCATTGCCCAATTTATATTCCTTATTTTTATTTCATTCTATACCACTAGACATTAACTAAAACATCCCCACACTTACCATAATTTCCATACAAAATCTCCCATAATATCCACAACATCAACCTCAAGCTAACAACCATTCCCACACGTGCCAACTAACCAAAGCTCTACTGCCCAACCCATGTTAATTACCAATGAATTAAAGTAAACCATAATGATCACATATTCATATAAACAATAATAATATACTATTCACATATAATATCTAATTTTAGTTATAAAGAACATCCAAAATCATGTTTTTAAAAAGTTTCATCATATTAATTTAACATCTCTTACTAAGGTGGTAACACAACAATTTTTAGATTTCACACAATTTGTTTATTATCATATTTACTTAAATAACCTTTTATGGATGTTTTATATAATTAAAATATATAATCTATCTTGAAATTTAGCATCCTGATCTTCAATCCAAGTCCATCCTTTTCTATTAGTCAAATATGCTTTGAATATAATATAGTAGAAATACTCTAAGTTATGTAAAGATATATTATTATTCAAATAACCTCCAATATAATTCAATTATATTATCATATTTATATTATCTTCTCATTTAATTATCACATAGATTGTGGATTCTCCCTTTATTAAAACTTCCAAGAAAATCAGAACTTCTTTTCAAGGTTTTCATTGTCACTTGTAAAAATGTAATTATGGTGTAAAGACTCTCCTCATGGTGAAATATTCTAAAATCTCATCACCATAATCTATGGACTTAATCATGACTTAACTCTTAACAACATGATATTTATTCACTGACGAAAAACATAGCATCATTACATTTATACTTGTATTCCACTTGAGAAAACCGAGTTAATATTAAAGCACCTTAAAAAATATACTATGTATCATAATAAACCATAAGTTAATTCTAAACATCATAAAATTCAATATTAATCATGCAAAGTAAATTTAAATTTATTATTATGTACCCCTATATTACTTTTATGCAAGATCCATGTTACTCCTGTGTACCACAGTGAGATTCAAATTTATTCTTATGTATTCTGGTACTTTACAAAAAAATCTAATAGATCATAAATATCATCTATGAGTTGTTTCATATCCTAATTAAATTTAAATTTACTCTTATTAATGTGTAGTATAATCTTATATATCAAAATACTTCATCAAATTCTTAGAAACCCACAACTCAAAACTTTCAGAACTCATCTCCTGACTACTAAACTCCACTTCAAATAACTTTATCCACTTAAAATTAGCTATAAAACATTATCAATAACTTCCCAATAATCCTAACTAATTTTTTACATTAAATATATCAAACCTTAATCAATTTCATGGGTTCTTCAACCCCCTGGATTTGTTGACAACTATAACAACTCATCAATTTACATCAAATGATATCCTTTCTCAAAGATAATCATCCTAAAACCACACCAATAGATAAAAAAATATTAATGATATAATTCCACCCCTCTTTGATAATAGATTCATATCTTGTGAACTTTATTTTCTCCCATTTAATCAACTTAACAAAATATTCCCTCTTTTCAAATAAAAATAGCTTTGGATTTCTCTAACCAACCACATGAGTTATGAATATCCCCCCCACCCTTTGAAAATATAATCTAAAGGATTATGAGGCATAATAAATATATCTTAAGTAATATGTAAATAATAAACATATATTATCAACCTTATCTCATCAAATATATCCCTTAGCATAGCCTTGGTGAAAACATAATCAATCTAATCCATTGTGGAAATTTATTCTAGACTCACATCACTATTTGAAACTTTCTCCTTGATAAAATGATATTTGATATAATTATTTTTGGATCTAGAGTTCCACATAAAATTCCAAGATAAATAAATTGAACTCTGATTATCATATGAAATTCTCAATTTATTTCCAACCTTCACTTTCAATTATTTCAACTACTCTTTCATCCAAATCATTTGTCTGAATGCATGTGAATCATCCACATACTCAGCCTCTATAGAATTAATTGTAGATAATTTTTTTTGTGTTTCAAATCACACAAATTTATCTAAAAAGAATGTACCACATGATTTGTATTTCCTATCATTGCAATCTCATTCAAAATCATCATGAGTTTATCAAAAAAATAGTTCTTTACCTATTATGTATAGTAGGACATAACTGATAGTATGGTAGATGTATCAAAGTATTCTTTTTTGGATTACTTAATCTATGATTCTTTTATATTACTTTGGTACCTTGCACACAAGGTCATTTCATGAACAACATCTTGTCTGGAAGTAGTTAAATACAAAAAACATCCAATGAACCTTCAAGATTCTTTTAGATTCATATTTTTTCCTAAATCATCCTTACTTAACTTCACACCAACTAGCATCAGTGTAGATACCTATTTATAGTCTTCCATTAATAATTTCTTCAACAATTCCTTGATATATTTTTCTTGAGAAAAGAAAATATATTTCACTTTCTACACAACTTATAATCCCAAAACGAATATAATCTCACTAATAATAGACAAGTCAAAATTAATCTTTATTTTTTTTTTAAAAATCACAATCACACTCCCTGACACAATAAAAAATTATGTTATCAACATATAAAATAAAAATGAGAGGAATTATGCTCATATCTTTCACATATAGGTTGTTATCCAACTTAAATTTGGTGAAATTCATTCCTTTCATAAAGTCTTTCAGTTTGGAATACCAGGATCTAGGGTCTTGTTTTAACCAATAGAGAGTGTTCTTATGCCTGAAAACTTGTATACCATCAATTTTAAGAATAAATCCTATATGTTTATCAAAAAACATTTCTACCTCAAGATCTCTATTTATGAAATTATATTTAACATCCATTTGATAAAATTTAAATTTATTATGTTTTGTAACACCTGGAAACATTATTATTACTTTATGTATTACAATAAGTGAAAATGTATCTTTAAATTCAATGCCTTAAACCTAAGAGAGGCTTTTGAAAACTAATCTGGCCTTGTTTTTTGAAATATCACCATTTTTAAAGAGTTTTTTTCTAAAAACCCACTTGATTCCAAATATATTCTTCCCTTATAGTCTTAAAACAATATATAAGGTATAATTATTTTCAATTTGATTCAACTACTCATTCATAAAATTTATCCATTTCTTATGCTCAATGGACTCAACAAATGATTGTGGCTCAATTTGGGAAACTGAAGTTGTTTCTTTATCAAGGCTCAATATTATTCTAGTATTCATTGGGGCGTTCTAATTTCAAATGATATTCTTAGTTTCAACATGCTTTTATACACTATGTAATTTCTATTTTCATTTTCAGCTACATCATCATCATTCCTGGTCTAATCAAAATCTATATCAATATGATTTAATTCATTTTCATCATTCTTTCCATTCCCTTTTTCAGAATCTTTCTTTTTTTTCATCTGAATTTTCAAAATGTGGATCATTTATCTTTCATAAATTATGCTTCTTTTCAATGATCATCACATCATAGCAATCTACCACCTTCTTTTGTCTTTTTTCCACCATTTATAGTCTCTTACATTAGATAAATATCCCATGAACGTAATTTATTTAGATTTTTCATCAAACCTTCTCAAAATTTAATTTTTGACTTTCATTAAGAATATTCTACCAAATAATTTAAAATACTTCACAATGGGCTTATTTTTATACCACATTTCATTGGCTGACATATTTGATTTAGGTCTAAATGAGAATCTATTCTAAATATTCATAGATATACTTATAAATTATCTCTATAAGAATTTTTATAGTTTGAATTCTCAGTCATGGATTTTCATATTCCAACCAAACTTCTATTTTTCCTTTCTAAAACTATATTATACTAGGGTTAATAAGTATAAATATATTTATGTTTAATCTCATACTTAACAAGATAAAATTTAAAATAATTACTAGTGAACTCTCTTCCATTATCAGTTTCCAACTTCTTGATATAGACTCTCATCTCTTTCTAAACTTCTCTTATGAATATTTTAACCATCTCCACTGCAGTAGAGGTGTGTTTCATGAACATAAAATTATTCATACCGGTGAATTAATTAATAAATGTAATGAAATAAAGTCAACTCTAGTGTATTTATGTCTCATTGTCCCACATAAATCAGAATGTATTAATTTAAGTGGTTTTGTGGACTATATTTCCACTCTTTTATGACTCCCTTACACCATTTTTCACTCTTTACATGTTTCATAAATAACATATCTTTCTATATTTATTTGATGAAAGTATCTCCCCACATATCCATTTGAGATCATTTTTATACTCCTTTGACCAAAATGACTAAGACTTCTATGGAAAATATTATTCTCATATTTTGAAATCAAATAGAAATAATCACAAGAATTATTAATTTGAAATAGATTACCACTAGTTCTATCTCCCATAGTGATAATTATTCCATATTATAATAACATGATGACAAAATAATTCATTAGGAAAATAATTTCATTTCCATGATCACAAATTTGAGTAACACTCCAAAAATTATTTTTGAGACCATCAAAAAATATAACATCCTTGGATTTCAATTTCTAAGCTTCAATATCATCTACAAAAATTAAACTGATTTTAAAATGAGATCTCATTGCCAAAAGTAACTAAACCACTATCATGATCTTCTATATTTTTAAATATATTTTTTTCTCCTAACATGTGATATGAAAAACCACTATAAATTGTCTATGGCATGCTTCTCTTTCTTTCTTTGAAAGCCACGGCAATAAGAAGTGACTTCTTAGTTTCTTATTTTAACTGAAATTTCTCAACTCCTATAGATTTAGGTGATTATACTAGAAGATTATTTATAAATTATTCAACATAATTACCTTATTGATCACATATTCTATAAATTTTATCAAAAGAATCAAATATTTTTTAGCTTACTTATTTGGTTGTTCTCCTCTCATAGCTTGCCTTTGCTCAGAATTATTTCTCATATTCCAAGAGTGGATCACCCTCAATTATTTCCTTCTTTGACTATAGGTAAAATAAATGATTTACCAGGAGATTTTGGATTTATATCCATAGGTTCTACAACACCATCAATAACCATTAAATAGTGATCTTCTATGATAGTAATAATTCTGTTCATAAAAATATTAATGTTGTCTAGACAAATTTTAAGCTTCATTTTGTCTCTATCTTGAGGAGGAGTTCCTTCTCAAATTTCACTCAAATTCATTCGATATAGGAGTAGATTTATCCTGATTTTTCATAGCCCAAACATTCCAAGTTTTGGATTTAGATCCTTCATTTTTAGAAAAAAAAATTGAACAATTTTAGAAAAAGTAGGTGTAAATTTTACCTTCTTTTTTAAGCTAGAGATCTTGGTATATTGAGATAATTTATCCTTTATTTAAATATATATTTTTTGTATTATTCTCTCACCTTATTTTTTTCATCATCAAGACATATTGATTGTTCCTTGTTTCGATCCTCTTCCATTGCAGTAGATTTTTCATCAAAATCTTTTAACATTGTGCCATGTTCTATAGTTTTCACTTTCAAAAGCTTCAATTCTTCAATGAAATAAAAAAACTTCTTGGGTAACAAATCTTCTAATACCTTTTTCTTCTTATCCTCCTTTAAAAATAGGATTTATTTATTGAGATTTTTGTTCTTATCAAGTTAATATTAGATATCAACTTTCAAAATATTTTCAATCTAAGTATATTTACCTTATTCATAACTTCTTGAGGTTTATCTTTGTTTTTAAATAAGGGAAACAGAATTCCTAAAACATTAATTAGTCTCTTATTCTGACTAAATACTTCTAAGTTAATACTTGTAATAAAGAGACTATCCTATTATTTTCTCATAATACTTCTTTTTTATTCTTCTTGTGATCCTTTTCTTACTCTCAACATGTTTCTTGAGTTCTTTATAATTTTTTCACCACCTCTTTTCCTAAAAACTTTCTTCTTGCTCCTCATCCTCAGAATCGCCTCCTTCTTTATTTGGATGATAAATTGCAAAGTATCTAATTCCACTAAAAATGACACATTTTAGTGGGAGTTTACTTTTGTTTTTACCTTTCCTATTTTTTATGTTCTTTGTAATAAGAAACATAATTCTTTCATATTCTTCATCCCTTTCTCCATCATCTCTAGATTCATTTGAGTATTCTTATTTCAATTCATATATTTTAAGCCTTTTCATTGATTTGAATGTCATTTCTTCCTCTTCATTGATATTATTTATGAAAATAGAATTTTTTTCTCATTTCAAAAGATAAAAGAATATTGTGCAACCATCAAGAGACAATTCATCTCTATCTTACAAAGTAGAAATTTTTTCATCAAATCTATCGGGCAAGTTTTCCATTAATTAATTAATAATGATAAAATATTTCAATGTATCTCCAAAACCTCTTATATTGATAACAATAACATTTTCTATTATGAATAATTAATTAATTATTTCATCATCATTAATCTATACATCTTCAAATCTTTCTATCACAAGTAGAAAATGGGTTATAGGCCATGAATCTATCCACTTAAATCTGAAAGATGATCCATGTAGCTCATATATCTATGGTTCTTATACCCATGTAAATAGGTATTAGGCATCCATTAGGATCCACCTATATCCATGCACTAATTTCCCATGGCTATAAGTTCTTTCAAATAAAATTCTCTTGGTGGGTTTTGATCCCATGTCTTGTAGTTGTTATCCAAATAACTCTACCACTCTACTATGAAAACTATTATATATATATATATATATATATATATTTTTAAGTATTTCGAAGAATATTTTATTATCAATAATTAATTATAATATCACCCCCACCAACACCCTATATCTATGGTTAGGGTGGATCATGGTTATAGCCCTTGGCTCTGCACCCTATAACCATAATCACGGAAAACTGTGGCTATAACCCCATCTAGTGGATCTCATTAGCCACAGTCCTGAATCGACTTCAGCCAAAACTCCCCTTATAGCCACAATAGAGTCTTGATCGTGGCTATAACCCCCTCATTTGAACCATATAGCCATGTTCCAAGCCCAATCAGGGCTATAGCCCCTGCACCCTATAGCCATGGTTGGGTCCCAACCATGGAAATAGCCTCCCTCCACCCTCAACTACACCTTATAGCAATGGTTCACATTCACCCATGGATATATACCCCCCCCCCCCCTAATATCACCCTATAACCACACTCAAGGCCTGGTCATGGCTATAGGATCTTTGTCACACCTTTCCCACATTAAAAAAACCCCACATTGGTGCGGGTAAAGATATAGCCATGGTCAGGCCCCAAACATGGATATTGGTCATTTTTTTTACTAGTGTCTAGAAAAAAATTTTGGTTTCCTTAACTTCTATATTCCCTTAAAGTATATTTACAAGTTTTTCCCAAGTCACTTTGGCAGTATTGAGTCTTGTGACTTTGGTATACACCTTGTCAGATAAGGATATTAATATTACATTCTTTACCTTATCACAAACTTCCAAATTTCTATTATCAACATGTGTTATATGTCCATCCTTATCAATTAGTGAAAAACCAATTGTGGAATAATCCATAACCATTAGGAAAAGTGAAAGAAAATAGGGAATCGTTATATTCATCCATCCATGATTATTATTTCCATCAAAGTAGGTATGTCATTACTGTTGAATAAAATGTGATTCTCCATATAATCTTTATAAAAGATGAAATCTTGTAAAGGGAACATAGATTACTCTAATACCAATTGAGTTGTCTAGGTATTTGATGGTGTAACACAGATAAGGGGTGGGTTGAATCAGTGTTACCTTTTTACAATTTGTTTTATGAAATCAACCTCTACAACTGATTAAATTCATGATCCACTCATTCATAAAATATAAACCTCCCATGTATTCATCAGAAATAAAATGAACTTAAGGAACACATGATTATTACAAGGTTCATCCCCAATGTGGGCGATTGTGTCCTTTCAGTGTTCATGTCAAGTTCAAAACATAGATATATCACTAGTATCATAAAGTGATCACAATGAGGCAATGTATCATCCTTAACCCAAACAATATCAAGACACCCCAATGCACCCTTACTACCCAACTCATCACTAGATTGAACAAAACATCAAAGTAAGGAAAAATCATGATTCTCGTTTATGGTTATTCGCCTCAGATCCCCACCTAAAAACAAGAAATGAGGAAGCATGAACAAAATTCACCAGTATAGAACAACTCACAACATCTAGAACAATGCATAAATCAAAAAACGGATGTCGTCGATGGGATTAGAATGTTGATTCCCACACACCACTTCTAAATGGACACCACCACTGGGGAGAAACCCAATCTTTTTGTGTATGTTTCAGGCATAGTAGAAGCATGTGATGGTTCAGGCCCAAATTTTCTCTTTTTCATGATCAATGATCAATCCATGATTTACACGAAAATAAATGTCATGATCAATAGAATTGAATCAAAGAAAACAAACAAGGGTTGGAACATCAGAACGAAGTGAAGAATCATCACATATTATTTATAATTCACGTAATCAATTAAAGAATTACCTTGCATGAATTATTTCTTCACTGATGGATCTAACAATAGACATATGTTGTAAGGTCATTTTTTTGTAGGAATCAAGAGCATATTCCCTCAAGAAGTGATCCACACATATTCCACAAATCTCTAAACATCATCATAGGATTATCCAAGTGCTAGCATGATAGATCATATCGCTTGTGTTGTTCACCTTTGTTCTCCACGAGAAACACATCCAAAGAATTATCATTTATCTCTATATACTAGGGAGTTGAAGGTAGAGGAAGATCACTCTTCGTTCTTAGGAGAATTCTTAGAGAGGGATCTCTCTAGGGCTTGAGAGGATTCTCTCCGGCTATCGTTGTGAACAACGCAAATAAATTCGATCTTTTGAAAAAAATAATGTAACTAGATTTAAATACCACTAGGGTTTAGAAATAAATATTTGCATAAGTTCTATTTAATATTGATCTAATCCCTTGCGGATCTCCATGTATAAAATATTATTATTATTATTATTTCCTCAACATGTGCTTAACTTGAGAATTAAATTAAATATTACTTAATTAAATAATATTCAACATATATTTTTTATTACTAGACCTAAAAAATAAATCCACCATTCCTTTACAATATTTATCGGGACTTGAATAATGTATATTTATTTAATAAATAAATATCACTGCATTATTCTCTAATAAATAAATAAATATTTTATTCACTAAACAAAAAATATATTTATTAAATATTATGCTTACACTATGTTCTCTTGAATAACTGGTGGTAGAATATTTGTGATCACGAAAACATGAATAATTATTAAACCACATTTGGGAATAATTTTTTTTCAACCTATTAAATAATAAATAATAAGATATTATTTAACTGTGATTTGGATATACTTAGTGTGTGGCCCTTTAAGCCTCTTTCTCAGTGGCATTAGGCGAAGCAGAATAAAGTCCATGGTTAGCATCAAGCAACACACCAAGGCACTCATAGAAAAATAATTTAACATCAAAATGACATAATACCTCATACAGATTCTCATTGTGTAATATATTCCCTTTATCATGATATCTCTAATGAAACAGTTGAATGCTAGTGTCATCAACCTATGTGCTCGATGTATCTTTATTTAAATTTCCAGAAACCAAACTTACCCATTGAACACCATGGACATTGATTTATTTAGGCTATATCATTTCCATCAAAGGGCCTAAGATATAAACTTTCATTAAATAAAATAAGGGAAAAATCCTTTCCCACATTATTCATTAATGCATTATTACTCATGATGTACCCAAAGTATCCTACCTCGCCGTGAATATTTGTCCTCACGGTTTTTGTCAATACATAAAAGTACATGAATCATAATAATAATTAATAATAATATTAAATTTTAAGGATCAATACATGTTTCTACAGATAGAAACATCCAATGAAGCATATAAATGTGGATTTCCTACTGGCGGTTCTGGTTCTCATAATATCATACATTGGATATTACCAAAGGCATACACCATGAGAAGATGCCTCAATGTACTAGGAGTATCCACCCCTGATAGTCTGTATCATTTGTTCCCCTTGAATGATATCATCCAGTTATAGAACATATATTTAATAAAAGTGTCATAGCCCTTCTAGATTCTCATCATAGTGGGGAACTACTATGTCCTTTTAGTGAAACAACTACTCTTATGAAATTATCATATACTATGTTACAAATAAGAATAGTCATGATGTGATAAAGATTTTACTAATATTAAAAACTATAAATACAGGTTATCATAAAGTACACATAAGTTTTTTCTAGGGCACAAATTCTAAAAAACTCCCACTTGCACTAGAGCCAGCAGCTAACAACCTTCAGTCCGCTAGCTCTCAAATGATACTCATGCTTCTACTAAGATAGGCCTTTAGTCAAAGGGTGTTCCATTTTTTCTTATGTGGGTACTCTTCTTACAATAACTTCTCCCCTTTGATAAAAATAACTCAAGAGGTGATACTTATGAAGTATATTCTTTTTCTATTGGTGTGACCTGGGCTCTTTTGCAAGATCCACCACTGCAATATTATCACAATACAATATGATAGGGTATTTACTATTAACTACCACATCAAGATCCTAAATAAATTTTCATATAAAAATGGATTCCTAGGTTGCATTGTAAGCTGTTATATACTCAGACTTCACTGTAGAATTAGTGAAAACTGGATGATTTTAAATCTTCCAGCTTACAGCTCCTCTATTGAGATAGAAAACAAATACTGATTGTGACTTCATATCATTCCATTCTATTTGATAACTAGAATTAGTATAAACCCTAATGACTATATATTATCCTCCTCCATATACTAGAAACATGTCCTTATTTATTCTCATATACTTGAGGATATCCTTAACCGCAAACCAATTCTGTTCTCTTGGATTTGTTTGATATCTTTATACCATTCTCAATGCATAGACAACATAAAGTCTATTTCACAACATGACATACCTGATCGATACTATCACTGAAGTGTATGGTATCTTACTCTTTCTCTCTTTCTATTATTGTATTTGAGGACACATTTTCTTAGAAAGATGTAAACCATGTGACACTGGAACTAATACCCTCTTGTATTGTTCCATACTAAATCTCTTTAGTATTTGGTCAATGTATATACTTTGACTTAGTTTAAGTAGTCTCTTGGATCTATCACGAATGATATTTATCCCTATAATATAGGCTGTTTCACCTAAGTCCTTCATAGGGAAACACTTGTTTAACCAATATTTAGTAAACTATAATACTAATATGTTATTTCCAATAATTAATATGTCATCAACATATACTACTAGGATAACGACCAGATTACTATTAAACCTTTTGTAAACATATGTCTTACATTCATTCTTAATGAAATCAAATTATTTTATAGCTTTATTGAATCAAATGTTCCATGAACTAGATGCTTTCTTCAATCCATAAATGGATCTCTATAAGTTAAAAATCCTTTTAGAAATACCTAGAGTCTCAAACCCTTCTGGTTGTGTCATATAGAAATTTTCCTAAAGGTTCTCATTAAGGAAATAAATATTTACATCCATCTTCCAAATATCATAGTCATGGTAAACTGTTATATTAAGTATAATTTTGATGAATTTAAACATGTAAACGGTTGAAAAGGTTTCATCATAGTAAATTACTTAATGTTATTTAAACCCTTTATCCATGATCCTTTCTTTATAGGCATTTACTTTACCTTCCATGACCAATTTTCTCTCAAATAAACATTTTCACCCTATGGGATTTACATCAAACGGCACATCAACCAAAACCCAAACTTGGTTCTGATACATAGATTCCATTTCAGAATTCATGGATTCTTTCCATCTTGAAGCTTCTAAGCTCAATATTTTATCTTTATAGGAGAAAGGTTCATCATTATCAACAAATAATGAGTGACCATATTCAATGAATAGAAAACCATATCTCTCTTGTTCTCTTACCTCTATTGTGCTCATATGAAGTACTTGTGTTTCAAGAATTACTTCTTCCATGGGGACCTGTGGAATCTGTTCCTGCACCAACTCTTACTTATCATGAGAATCAACTTCATCGAATTCAATCTTGCTCCCACTATCCTTTTTGAGTATGTTCTACCTCTCAAGAAATACATCTCTTCTAGCGACAGTCACTTTCTTTTATGAGGGTTTGTATATGTTGTATCCCTTTGTTTCCTTAGTATACCCTATAAATATACACTTTGTGCCCTGGGGTGCTTTTTTTTCTTGATAAGGACTTAACAAGTGCCTCACAACCCCATACACATGTATGAGACAAAACATGTTTCTTTCCACTCCATAACTAGAAGGGAATTTTATTTTTCTATTTAGTTGGTATTATATTTATTGTATATTCCATAGTTTGTAATGAATATACTTAAAATAATGATGGAATATCTTCATGACTCGGCATCGACCTTACCATATCTAACATGTTATGGTTCCTCCTTTAATGAACACCATCCCATTATGGTGTATAATGTGGAGTGAGTTGAGATAGAATCCTAAAATCCTGTAAAAGGTCGATAAACTCTTGGCTAAGATATTCACCACCTTGATCTAATTGAATCTTCTTTATCTTCTTTCTAAGTTATTTGATTCTCTACTTTATTCTTGATTTCCTTGAATTTCTCAAAATACACAAACTTATACCTCATCAAGTATACATAATCATATCTACTTAAGTCATCAAAAAAAGTTATGAAGTAATAATCCCCACCTCTAGCTTCTATAGGAAATGGTTTACACACATCAATGTGTACCAATCCTAGAAGCTCCATACCCCTTTCACCCTATTTACCAAATGAAGGTTTGACCATTTTTCCTTGTAAACATGTATGAAATTTATCAAGTGGATTTATCTTAGAAGAGTCTAAATAACCATCTTGATATATCTTTTTCAAATTCTTCTCGTGTACACGACCAAGACGGTGATGCCATAGCTCAGTGTTATATGATTCGTGTTAACGTGATTCATTATCAATTTCTAATACTTGGTTTTCCTTATTTAATACATAAAGACCATTATTTAAATGTGTCATACAATAACATATGTTTTATTTATAAAATAAACAAATTTTATTTCCAAACTTGAAAATAAACTCATTTGCATCTAGGAATGATACAGAAATTATGTTCTTGGTAACAGTTGGTACCTAATAACAATCTTTTTAAACCAAAATCCTTCTTGTTGGCAATGAAAGGTGGTAGTCACCAATGTCTAGAGAATCCATCCTCACACCATTATAAACTCACATATCCACCTATATTCTATAAAATTTTCAAAATATACTTGGTTCATACATTTGGATACATATGTGACCACCATAAACTGTATCTAATACCCAATGTGTAGACTTTTAAAAATTACAAGTGATTACGAATGCACCTTTAGCTTCCCCTTTCTTATGGGTACAGTTCTTCTTCCAGTGTACTTTCTTGACACATGGGAAACTTACTACCTCCTTTTCCTTATCCAATCTCTGTAACTATCTCTTCTTAGAAGGATGGTGCTTAGGAGATTTATACTTAGTGTGAGTCTTAGGCCCCATTTCCTTATTCTTCATTTTCTTATTCACCATAAGGACTGCAGGTTTATCACACCCCATGTCCTTATCCACTTAGATAATCAAAGAAGTTATGAAATAATCTTCTCATTATTACTCATATTGTAATTAAAAATAAAATTAGATAAGGTCTTGGGTAGTATTGAAAGTATGAGATCTGTATGCAACTCATCAAGGGATTTAATCCCTAAGATGTCTAAGTGTTTGATGTAGCCAATAATCGAGACTAAATGACACTCAATTGACACTGACTCTCTATGATTAGTTGTAAACAAAGTATTAGAGATCTCATATCTCTCTTGTCTTGCCTTCTCTTGATAGAGACCCCGAATGTGGGACATCATGTAATACACATACATATCCTTATGTTTCTTCAAAATCTCGTTGGTCATGGATGATAACATAAAAAATTGAACATATATAGAATCATTTAAATATTTTTCATAGAGAGGAAACTCTTCATCACTAGCCTCATTTCTAGAAACATTAGGAATTGGTTCTTCCATCACATAAAATTTCCTTTCATGGTGAAGGATAATGTGTAAGAACCAATGCCACTCTTGGAAATTTGTGTAGGTGAGGAGGTTATCCTTCTCCATTATGGATCACAATGATATGTTTGATGACATCAAACATATCATTGTGATCCATACTCAAAAAGAAAAACCTTCTCACAAGCAAAAATTTCCAATAATGGCAGAGGTGATTACACATCCTCCTTCACCATGAAAGGAAGTTATGTGTTGGAAGAATCAATTACTAAAGCACCGGAAAATGAGGCAAATTATGGAGAACTATCTCTCTATGAGAAACATATGAATGATGCTATAGATGTTTAGTGATTCATGTTATCATCCATGTCCAATTAACTTTTAAAGCAACATGAGGAAATGGATGCATATAGCATGATGACTCACCTTTGGGATATCTATTAAGAGAATGTAAGACAAGATAGGTATGAGATCTCTAATGCTTTGTTTACCACTAATCTTGGAGAGTCTGCGCCAGTTGGGCCTCATGTAGTCAAGATTATTGGCTACATTGAACACCTGGACATCTTAGGGATTAAATTTCTAGATGAGTTACATAAAAATATCATACATTCATCACTGACCAAGACCTTATTCATCGTTATAGTGAATTATAATATGAAAAATAATGAGAACAGTCTTTCAGAACTTCTGACCTTGATTATCCAAGTGGATAACGACATGAGGCATGATAAACTCGCAGTCCTTATAGTGAATAAGAAGAGGAATTACAAGGAAAGGGGGCCTTAGAAATATAAATAGTCTAAATCTCCTAAGAATCATCTTACCAAGAAGAAGAAGATCCAGAGGCCGGGAAAGGAAAAATAGGCAGTGTGTTTTTCATGTGGCAAGTTAGGCCACTAGAAGAGAAACTGCACCTAAAAGCATGGGGAAGCTAAAGATGTGTTTTTTATCAAGTTCAATCTTTCCGTATCTACAAATTAGGTATTATATACAACTTTTGGTGCTCACATCTATATCAAAATGCATGGACCAAGTATATTTTGTAAGATTCCCAGAGGAGAGGTGGATCTGTGAGCTATCAATGGTGCAAGGATGGCTGCTTTGGCCATGGGTGACTACCACATTTCATTTCCAGTGAAAATTATTTTGGTTTTGAGATATTGTTATTATGTACCTACAGTTACTAGAAATATAATTTTTGTGTCCTTTTTAGATACAGATGGGTTTATTTTCAAATTTGGAAATAAAATTTGTTTTTTTATAAGGAAAACATATGTTATGGTATGACACATTTAAATAATGGTCTCTATGTATTAAATTTATAAAACCAAGTGTTGGAAATTGATAAAAAATCAAGTTCACACGACTCATATAACACCCAACTTTGGCATCACCATATTGGTTATGTAAACAAGAAGAATTTAACAAAGCTCTATCAAGATGGTTATTTATAATATTCTGAGCCAAAACCACTTGATATATATCATGCTTGTTTATAAGGAAAAATGACCAAACCACCATTAGGTGGAAAAGGTGAAAAGGTCACAGAGCTTCTAGGATTGGTACACAGTGATGTGTGTAGACCATTTCTAGTAGAAGATAGAGGTGGATATTCTTACTTCATAACTTTTACTGATGACTTGAGTTGATATGGATATATCTACTTGATGAGTTATAAGTCTGAGTCTATTGAGAAATTCAAGGAATTCAAGAATGAAGTGGAGAATTAGATTTGTAAGAAGATAAAGAATATTTGATCGGATTGAGGTAGTGAATATCTTAATCAAGAGTTCATTGAATTTCTATGGGAGATTGGGATTCTATCTCAACTCACTCCACCTTATACACCATAGTGGAATGGTGTTTGTGAAATAAGGAACTATACGCTGTTGGACATGGTAAGGTCAATGATGAGTCATGCAGATCTTCCATTATCCTTTTGGGGATATGAATTACAAACTACGGAAAATACATTAAACTGAGTACCAACTAAAGCAGAAAATGGAATTCCCTTTGATCTATGGAGTGGAATGAAAATCATTTTATCACATACATGTGTATGGGGTTGCGAGTAATTTGTTAAGGCCTTATATGGAAACAAACCAGTACCCTAGGGCACGAAGTGTATCTTTATAGGATATCCCAAAGAAAAAAATTGTTACTACCTATAAAACCCTTTAGATAAGAAAGTGATTGTCACTAGAAAAGTTGTACGTCTTGAGAGAGAGCACATCCACAAGAAGTATAGTGGGAGAAATATTGAATTCGATGAAGTTGATTCACACGATACACAAGAGTTGGTATAAGAACAGATTCCATAGGTCCATGTGGAAGAATTATTTCCTGAAACACAAGTATTGTGTAAGATCTCAAGAGATGTAAGAGAACCAGATAGATATGGTTGTTTGGTCACTGAGGATGGTGACTCATTATTGATTGACAATGATGAACCTCTCTTTTATAAGAAGGTAGTAGAGATCTTAGAAGCTGCAAGATGGCTAGAAGGTATGAATTTTGAAATGGATTCCATGTATCATAACAAATTTTGGGTTCTGGTCGATGTGCCAGTTGATGTAATGTTTGTTGGATGAAAATGGGTATTCAAGAGAAAACTGGACATAGAAGGTAAAGTAAGTACCTATAAAGCAAGGCTAGTGACTAAATGGTTCAAAAATCATCAAGGAATTCAATATAGTCAAACCTTTTCGTTATTTTCCATGTTTAAATCCATTAGAATCATACTTTCTATAACAGCTTACTATGAATATGATATTTGGCAGATGGATGTCAAAATTTCATTCCTTAATAGGAACCTTTAGGTTGATGTCTATATGACACAACCAAAAGGGTTCATGACTCCAAGTGATGCCAAAAGGATTTTCAAGTTGCAGAGATCCATTTATGGATTGAAGTAGGCATCCAGGACATGGAACACTTGATTCGATGAATCCATAAAAGAATTTTGTTTCATTAAGAATGAATATGAGCCATGTGTTTATAAAATATTTAATGGGAATTAAGTCATTAACATAGTAGTATATGTTTATGACATATTGCATATTGCAAATGACATACCAGCCTTACAATCTGTTAAAGACTAATTAAACAATATTTTCTCCATGAAGGACTTAGGCGAAGTAGCCTATATTCAAGGGATCAAGATCATTCATGACAGATCCAAGAGGCTACTTGGACTAAGCCAAAATACCTATATTGACTAGATACTAAAGAGATTTAGTATGGAACAATCCAAGAGGGGATTGGTTCCAGAGTCACATGGTTTACATCATTCAAAGAAAATGTGTCCTTAGGCACAACATGAGAAAGAGAGAATGAGTAATATCTCATATGCTTCGGTGATAGGATCAATCATGTATGTCATGTTATATACTAGACTTGACGTTGCCTGTGTGTTGAGCATGGTAGGCAGATATCAAGAAGATCCAGGAGAATGGCATTGGAATGTTGTTAAGGATATCCTTAAGTATCTAAAAAGAACTAAGGATATGTTCCTAGTGTATAGAGGAGACGAGGAGTTTTCCATCATGGGTTATAATAATGTTGGTTTTCAGACAGATCAAAATGATCTGAAGTCACAATTAGTATATGTTTTCTATCTCAATAGAGGATTTGTGAGCTAGAAGATTTCAAAGCATCCAGTTTTCACTGATTCTACAACAGAGTTAGAGTATATAGCGGCTTCTGATACAGCCAAGGAAAATGTTTGGATTCATAACTTTCTCCAAGAGCTTGATGTGCTACCTAGCAGTAAAGACTCTATCACATTGTATTGTGATAATACGAAAGTGGTGGCTCTTGAAAAAGTGTCAAGGTCACACCAACAGAAAAATCATATAATCCAGAAATATCACCTCTTAATGGATTTCTATGAGAGGGGTGAAGTTGCAGTGAGCAGTGTACCCACAGAAGAGAACGTGGCGGACCCCCTGACTAGAGGTTTATCTCAGCAGAAACATGAGTATCATTTAAGAGTAAGAGGACTGAAGGTTATTAGTAGTTTGCTCTAGTGAAAGTGGGAGTCTGTTGGAGTTGGTTCCCTAGAACCAATTTCTTTGTACTTTATGATAAACTTGTATTCATGGTTTTTTAATATTAATAAACTCTTTATCACATCATGATTGCTATTCTACATAACATAGTATGTGATAATTTTCTAAGAGTAGTTGTCGCGCTAAAATGTCATAGTTGTTCGCTGCTATGATGAGAACCCATAAGTGCTACGAAACTATTATTATTATATCATTTGAGGGACACAAATGATATAGGTTATCAGGGGTGGAGACTCATAGGACTTTTAGGCACATTCTCATGGTGTACGCCCTTAGTAATGTCCAGTATGGATATTATGAGAATGAGACTCATCAGTAGGAAATCCTCATTTCTATGTGTCATTATATGTTTATATCTACGGACAAGTGTATTGGTCCTTAGACTTTAAGATTATTATTAATGGGTATTATGAGTCGCGCACTTAGATGTATTGATGAAAATTGTGATGACATATGTTCACGGAGACGTAGGATATGTTTGGTGCGTCATGAGTAATATTGCATTAATGAATAATATGATAAAGGATTTATCCATTCTTCTTATTAACAGAAGTTAATATATTAGACACTTTGATAGAAATGATATAGCCTAAATAAATCCATCTTCATGGTGTTCTATAGGCAAGTTCTCTTTCCAGAAAGTCAAAAGAGATATCGAGAAAATAGGTTGATGGCACTGGCATGCAACCTGCTCGATTAGAGAAATTGTAATAAGGGTATTATAATACACGGTAAGCATTCGTATGAGGTGACATGTTGTTGCAGCATTAACTTCATTCTCTATGGATGCCTTGGCATGTTGCTAGACGCTAATCTTGGACTTTAGGCTGCTTCGCTTACTGCCACTGAGAAAGAGGCCTAGATGGTCACACACTAAGTGTATCCAAAATCTCAGTTAAATAATTTATTATTATATATTATTTAATAGGTTGAATAAATATAATTCTCGTTTGTGGTTTAATAATTATTCATGTATGTTTGATTTCATTTATTTCATTACTAGTTATTCAAAATAATATATTGTGCGCGTAATGTTTAATAAACATTTGTTTGCTATTTAGTGAATATGATATTGATTTATTTAATGGAGAATAATGAAGTGATATTTATTAAATAAATAAATAGACATTATTAAATACCTGATAAATATTTTGGATGAATGGTGGACCGAGTTTAATGGTCTGATGAGAAATGATAATATTAAATATTATTTAATTAAATAATATTTAATTATAATTCGCATGTTTAGCGCATGTTAGGAAATAATAATATTACTATTATTATTTGACATGAGGTTTTTATAGGATTAAATAAATAATGACATTTTTGTAATTATTTTTTTTAACCCTAGCAATACAAATACTCAATTTTGTTATTTTCTCATTAGCCAATTCAGTTGTGCACAACAGATTTGGAGAAAAACCTCTCAAGCTTAGAGAGCTCTATTCTCCAAAAATGCTCTCAAGAACGGAGAGAAATCATCCTCTACTGAATCAAGGAGAACACTTTGGAAGCGGTTCTCAAGATGATCAAAGGCAGACGACCCAAATTCAAAGATCTTACGTGCTAGCACCCGGAGATTCATTCGATGATGTCTGAAGATTTGTAAAACATGTTTGGATCTCCACTAAAGGAAACCTATGCTTGGTTTGTACAACATAACAACGGTGCAATGCAGATCTGTCATCGGACACATCAACGAAGAAAGAATTTCTTAGAGGTAATTCTTTATCTAATTAAATTAATTATAAACAATATGTGTTGATCTCTCTCTCTCTCGGTTCGGGCGCAATTCTTCGTTGTCAATTTTTTTGACTCGATTCTGTGGATCACGGTGTTCATCTACGTATAGATCTCGGATTGATCATTGATTGTGGAAAAAATTAAAGCTAGGTATCCTCCATTGTAATCTTCCATTGTGCCTGAAACCTACACAACAGAGTTTCATGCTCGGGGTAATTCACGATCCACCATGGATGATGCCGGCCAACTAGATTTTCCATTAACTTGTCAGAAATGCAGCATCTCCTCTTTAGACATTGTCTTATACACTTTCTGTTTGTCAACCACCCTTGCAGCTAGACCTTCTTTTGTTACTTGCTTAAATGTTACTTTATTAAGCCCGGACTCCAAACAAATGGAACACGTAGACATACTTGTTATAAATAGTACTTGACGTTTATAAATTTTTTCTTCCATTGTTCCATGTGCTAGCAACGGGTAAGCAAACACATGCTTCTTTTGGTCATACCTGCAACAATAGAACATTTAACGAACATGAGAAAACATATAAATAAAATAAAAAAGTGTTGGCTACAGTGAGCAGTAAAAATAGAAATGAAATGCACCGCTAAGCCATCAAAAATTATTACACAGTTTGCAGCATGATGATTGATTCCCAAAGATCCATCTCTAGTTGATATCAGATCACATTTCACCCTTTTATTAGAGGGTTCATTAAACATTTCAACTAGTTTTTGCCTTTCTGAGGCAGTTGTTCTCCCATCCAGCCTGTTGGACAAACCACCAATAATATAAGAATATAAATCATGTATATTTTCTGCATTTGATAGAAAACTCTCCAAATAAATGAGTACATTTGACATCCAACAGACACATTCAGTTTGTAAGAAAACGTTCCAAGATTGATGGAGGAACAATTTTACATAAAAACAACAAGATAAATAATTAATAAGAGAAACCAACAGATTATTAATTAGGATTTTTAAATTGATGCAATTGAGTCTATAATATGTGTCATTTTATAAATAATGGAAACATAAATTAAGATCTGGCACTGGCAATATAGTGCATATTAAAAGTAGCCTTAAAAGTTGAAGAAAATAAAACATCGGAAGGAGCATTTTATACACACCATATTTTGTGATCCCAAATGATGTTTGGATGTAAAGGGAGCCATCTTCAAATATTATGTCATTGAGCAAGTTCAAACATGAAGCCTGTGTTAATGTAACACGTCATTATTTTTCTTTCCCATACTGTGCCCACAGTACTTTTCCAGTAATTTTACTTTGCTAAAACAGCATTTATTTTATTTATTTTTTGCTACAACCAAGTTTGGTTCAAAATGATTCAGCAAGCATTTGGGTGATTTCATCCAAATGATTTCAATGTTCTTTCAAATGAACGCCATAATAAATTTTACCATCTCTCAAAATTTCTATTAGGTGAAATGCTTCAAGATTTTCATCCTTTCTGATCTCATCGACTATGCCATACACGACAAAAGAAAACAAGATTGAAAAAAACATTGTTTCTTGGGTCATGAGTCTTTTTAAGCAACATCATTACTTCCCCCAGGATTTCAAACGATTGTATCACCCACACTTTTTCAAAGTAAATTATGGACCCCTGTTCTTAGAATTAATAATAGATAAAAGTGCTAGGGAAACCTTTCATCATGGTTTTTCATTAATAGATGTGACTTTTATGAAGCTGAATCACATCTCAACTCTAGCAATGTGTTAGATGGTGCACTTCTATTTACTGGCAATGCTACCCTAGAATTTCCTTAATTGATAATGGAGTGATGAGAAGTCCTCTCTATACTTGTTTTTGCGGGGAGCGCCCCTACGTGAGAGGTAGTCCCCATGTAATAGACCAAGAACTACTGGGTGTTTTGATTCATCAAAATCCAAAATGTATAAACAACTTTTATATTCAATTTATTACATGCAAATTGATAAACATATAATGTTCGAGTTTCAATTCCATAACATCAGATGAAATATTCAAAATGAATACAATCAGTGAACAACAACACTGACATGAATTGGGAAGTGACAATTACATCAACACATTAAATTCAAAACTAACATATTTGAATTAATATTCCAGAAGCAGCGAATTTATTCAGCAATTTACAAGTCGAATAAATGCAGAAATGGAAAGCAGTAAAAGGGACACATAGGGTTTACGTGCTTCGACCATAGGCCTACGTGCACGGGGCAAAATCATCACAGGTTTTTTCACTATGCAAGAAAATATTACAAGAGATGCGATATAAAGAAGTAACACACCAGACACACCCAAACAGCACCAACATGATCAAAATATAACAAAACTAATAAACCGGACCGAACCCCCTTACCAGGGTTCGGACCCACCTCCTCTGCCATCTCGATCTTCCAGGTTGTGGGATTCTGTCCAAAACCCGGTGCCGCTATCCAAGTCGGGTGATTTCGTCCCTGATGTAATCTGATTTCACTGTTGCCCAAGCCTTGTCAACACTCCAGATCCACAGCTGCACCCCAAGAACTCCGCAGGTGTCCAGAAGTGCCCAAAAACCCGTAGATGTTCCACTGCTCAAGATCACTCCCCAGGTCCGTCCAATTGGCGACCTGGATCAAGAACCCCTGCTTTCTAGGTTCTTCAACGTCGTTCAAGAAGCATAATCCCCGGCTAGATCTGGTGAAAAATGAAGTCGTCGAACCAAGGAGAAGCGCATGAAGCAAGAAGTTTCATCACGAAGCCCTGTCGCATCTGTAGATGGGGTTGAGTCGTGCACTACACCACCACGAGGAAGCTTAAGCCTGTGTGCCACCAGGAGATGTCACCACACCTTTCCCCTTGGAATAAATAAGGTTGGGTCGAAGCTTGTCATCGACCGTTGCCAATCCAAATCTGAATCCGCTCACATCCAGAACCCTAGAATTAGGGCACTCGGCGAAGGGCGAGAGGCGTCTTTCTGTTTCCGTAATCTCCCTTCTGATCCACTGGAATGCCCTGCCGATTCAGGTTGGCCGAACCCCCTGCCTCATCTTGTGCTCACATCTAGAAGGGTTGGGATTACCCATCTAATCTCTTCCTATTTCCATTATAAAATGAAAACAAAACCAAGGTGCAAAACAGCAAGGCACGTGGACAGTGGAGAACGGATGGGCGGTGCACCCTTTCCAGCTGTGTAAAACAGATTCGCAATAGAACAAGCATATTAAATAAAAAATGCATTTAATTAACAATAAAAAAACGAAACGTGAATATATAAAAAATTCACAAATCTCCACCTTAGAAATTAAATGCATGAACAGATTTAATATGCAACAACACACTCTCCACCTTGAAAATTAAAACCAAAACCAAATGATGATTCTGCACCACCTAACATCACCAACTCGGTCATATCCTAAATAGGAAACAACCTATGAGGTAGGACCCAAACAGTCCCCCTACCATGTATCAACTGTGACACATGTCGCCCGAAGTTGAATGACATTGGAACAACTGCTAAACATGCTCAAAATTAAACAATTCTAAACAGCTGCATGATGAAAGGTCATACCTACACTTACCTGAGTCGCACTCTGAGATGATGCCAATGAGGAAATCACGAACCGGAAAATCACATGCCATTAGGTCCTTGGAACAGCTCACCAGTGCTTGCAGAACACCAACAAAATAGAGCAGTATCCATCCTCACACAAAACATGGAAAAACAAGACTCAGAGAAAATCACATAGAATGTAACTCAATACAAAACAGTACAATCATGAAAAACAGTAGAAAAGAAAGCAGAAAAGAGAGAGAACATGCATAGTAAAGGAAATAACCCAAAAAGGTCTCCACCTGAACCCATAAAAACACAAGAGGACCGAAGCACCTAGCACCATCAGCTTTAAGCTGAGACACGCCACCTGAAAACTCTAACAAAAAGACTCTCAATGCAAGGCACCAGAAGATCCTATAAACATGGATTCAGAATCTCCACTGAATGAGAAGACTGCCTAAACAAAATCCAAAAGGATACATCCTCGCACGAAAGGGAAACTGCAAGGACACATGCAAGTATTCCCAACATCCTAAGACATCTCTAAGACGCGAGAACAAAAGGCTGGGAGCCAGCTAGAAACTAGGGGAAAACAAGCCGCAAAAAGGCCACACATCCTAGTCTAGTCTTACTAATATCACACTGTTCCCGGGAAACCATACAAAGCCGCTAAACAGGGTCAAACATCAAACAAAGAATCTTGGTGATCAGCCAAGCGACACTGCACCCACAAACTACCCAAGCCTAAACACTGAACTCGCTACAGGACCATACCTAGAGCAAATAGTCCGAAAGGATGTGGAGGAACACAGCCGAGCTAACATAAGCTCATCTCCTAGGCAAAAGGTAGACACTAGAGACACATGATCCTACCAAGACCTTACTACTAACCAGCTCTCAAACATAGGCAAACCTCACAAAGTACTCATTCCTACCCCGAAACCATAGACACACATAGGTAGAAACTACCAAGAGGCATCTTTTGAGGCTCAGACAGGTAAAGGAAAATGGAAAGCAAACAACGAGGAATCAAACTACCAGTAGCAGAATGAAATTACAACCCAAGAGAGCTAACGACCTAGCTGAATGAAACAATGAAGCATGCTATAACATGTAAAAGCCACTAACAAATCATTTGAAAGAAAAATAACAAACAATTTCAAATTTTAAAAAAGAAAAACTTAAACCCAATTAGGCTCTGATACCACTTGTTGCGGGGAGTGCCCCTACGCGAGAGGTAGTCCCCACATAATAGCCCAAGAACTATTGGGTGTTTTGATTCGTCAAAATCCGAAATGCATAAACAATTTTTATATTCAATTTATTACATGAAAATTGATAAACATATAATGTTCGAGTTGCAATTCCATAACATCTGATGAAATATTCAAAATGAATACAATCAGTGAACAACAACACTGACATGAATTGGGAAGTGGCAATTACATCAACACATTAAATTCAAAACTAACATATTTGAATTAATATTCCAGAAGCAGCGAATTCATTCAGCAATTTACAAGTCGAATAAATGTGGAAATGGAAAGCAGTAAAAGGGACACATAGGGTTTACGGGCTTTAGTCATAGGCCTACGTGCACGGGGTAGAATCATCACAGGTTTTTTCACTATGCAAGAAAATATTAAAAGAGATGTGATATAAAGCAGTAACACACCAGAAACACCCAAACAGCACCAACATGATCGAAATATAACAAAACCAATAAACCGGACCAAACCCCCTTACAAGGGTTCGGACCCACCTCCTCTGCCATCTCGATCTTCTAGGTTGTGGGCTTCTGTCCAAAACTCGGTGCCATTGTCCAAGTCAGGTGATGTCGTCCCTACTGCAATCTGATTTCGTTGTTGCCCAAGCCTCTTCAACACTCCAGATCCACAGCTGCAGCCCAAGAACTCTACATGTGTCCAGAAGTGCCTAGAAAACCCGTAAATGTTCCACTGCTCAAGATCGCTCCCCAGGTCCATCCAATCGGTGATCGGGATCAAGAACCCCTGCTTTCCAGGTTCTTCAACGTCGTCCAAGAAGCATCATCCCCGGAAGATCTTGTGCAAAATGAGGCCATCGAACCAAGGAGAAGCGCATGAATCAAGAAGTGTCCTCACTAAGCCCTGTCGCGTCTGTGGATGGGGCTGAGTCGTGCACTACACCACCACGAGGAAGCTGAACCCTACGTGCCACCAGGAGATGTCACCACACCTTTCCCCTTCGAATGAAGAAGGTTGGGTCGAAGCTTGTCACCGACCATTGCCGATCCAAAGCCGAATCTGCGCACATCCAGAACCCTAGAATCAGGGCACTTGGCGAAGGGCGAGAGGCGTGTTTCTATTTCTGTAATCTCCCTTCCGATCCACTGGAATGCCATGCTGATTCAGGTTGGCCGAACCCCCTGCCTCATCTTGCGCTCACATCTGGAAGGGTTGGGATTACCCATCTAATATCATCCTATTTCCATTATAAAATGAAAACAAAACCAAACCGCAAAACAGCAAGGCACGTGGACAGTGGAGAACGGATGGGCGGTGCACCCTTGCTAGCAGCGTAAAACAGATTCTCAACAGAACAATCATATTAAATAAAAAATGCATTTAATTAACAATAAAAAAACAAAACGTGAATATATAAAAAATTCACAATTGTAATAGCCTAATCTTGTACTGTTATGAAGGCTAAAAGCCGTACAGACATTCAGTGGGACACTAAGACAGACATTTTCCAATAAGCTATTGATTTGGATTATAAATAGGAGTAGAATGCCGATACTTTGGCATGAATCACGGATGATTAACAAGCACGGAAATGATTGTAACCGATTAGTATTTATACAAGTATTACAGATAGGAACCAATAGCTGCATCAGGGGCTGCCCCTAAAGACATATTTTAGGAGAGGGTGGGTTGTCCGGTCTTAAGGTCAGGATGGTAATTGTGCATTTAATTATGATATAAATCTGTTGTGATTGTGTAGGGAGGGGTATCGGGAATTTAGATCGGCTTGGCGGACTGGAGGCATAGGCCTTGGCTCCTGGAGCAGCGCCCAAGGGAGTAAACATCTTTTTCGTACAGTATTTCTTCTCAAAGGTTCTTCATTTTAGATAGCAGTACAGTTAATACATAGTGCTCATCTAAATCTATTCTCAGTTCTGCACCTAAGATCCTAACATTTAGTTTTTCATTGAGAGACGCTGCTTGAGAGGGAGGACCGTGGTAGGATTGAGGGATGACGTGGCAACAAGTGAATGCCAGCTAAGATGGAGATGAGAGTTTCTTCCGTGGAAGATCTGATGCAAGCACATGCCGAGAAGTCACAACAACAAGAAGGTTGGTTGCAAGAGCTATAGAAGACAATGGAGGAACACTCGGTAGCTTTCAACGAGGTCAAGAGGATGATACAGATGCAGTCAAAGGCAAGGAGCAGGTCGATTCAAATCCGGTGCGGCTGGTGGAGGTCAGTTCTGGTCTGAGTACTAGTAAGGACCAATGGAATAAGGAAAATAGGAACCTGACTCGATACTTCGAGAGGAAAGTGGAAAATGATTGGAAGGAGGGGTTTTGGATGAAATTCTTATTTCCCTCCTTCAGGTTTCCTTGATCTCGACCTAGAGGCTCTTCCTATGAGATTTTGGAGATCTCATGTCACGACCCGTCCTCGGGGCCCGTGTCGTGACTACCCCAAGCCCGCCTTCCATAGGCCAGGGGCTGGCGACTAGCACCAAGGCATAAATACCGGTAAAAAGGGAAGGCATTGCCTTTGTAAAGTAAACAAACACCACAGAGCAAGCAAGCAGTAGAAGTAAACACTAAGTAAACACTGGGTACAACAGTAAGTGCGGAAAAAGTAAGTGGGCCAGAATACAAACCCAAACTGAAAGTAAAGTACAACTGGAAAAGGAAAACAGCAACTGAAAGTAAAGCCGCAACGTCGAGCCGTCCACTGGAAGTCTCACCTGAAGGGTGAGTATAGATAGCCTCCACAGCTCCTTGGGTCCAGCCGTCCGCTCTGAGAATGTTCCGCCCAGTGGTCCACCTCCAGGTACCGTCCTGCTCTGTAAGCCTCAACCTCGATCAGCGTTGTCCGTCGTCTGAAACCAACACAACGTAGTGCGGGCATAGCCCATGCAGGGGTGAGTATAATCTACTCAGTAGGGACCTCGATACCCCCGAAGGTCTCCCAGAATTCACAAAGGATAATTCACAAAGGAAAGATACAATCACGAAGTAACATCCGACACTACTTAGGTATATGCCCATACATATACCTAAGTCATCAATTCTCGTTCGGCTCCAACATCCGAGCCCAAGTACAACCCAGTCCACAAAGGAAACCACAACCCAATCCACACAGGAAAGCATAACGTAAATCCACACAGGATAGCATAACACAATCCACATAGGAAAGCAATCCAGGATTCATCTCACACAGGTATACTTCTTCGTATGACGATAGAGATGATCAGATATATCCACTGATTCATCTAATTCATCGGACCCACAAAGGATCGATAGGTACTAACCCCCGCAATGACCCACAAAAGATCTGACCCACAAAGGATCTGACCCACATAGGATCGATAAGTAACTAACCCTCGCAATTACCCACAAAGGATCTGACCCACACAGGATCGATATGTAACTAACCCCCGCAATGACCCACACAGGATCGGACCCACACAGGATCTGTAGGCGCTGGCCCACACAGGACCGCTGAGCGCTGACCCACATAGGATCGGACCCACACAAGATCGGTAGCACTGATCCACGTAGGATCGCTGAGTATTGTAGTCGTCGTCATCGAATCCACGAAGGATTCCTGCACAGTCGTCATCGTCATCGCAGTCGCAGCCATCTCTAGGGTTCCCGCACACAGCAAGCTCGTTCAGGAGGGTCCACTCCATGAGCCGAGAGGCTGATACATCAACTGACACGTAGTCCGGAGTTGATGTATCCAAAATTTCCGTATCGTCAACAGGAACTCAACGCGACAGACGACGCGTCGTTCAGACACCTGGTCTGAGAGTTATGGGCTTTTTCGTCCCAGGGGCCCGGTTGATTTTTTAAGTTAAAACCAACCCGATCATACTCCAACTACATTAAAACCTCGATAATAGTAATCCAAAAGGTCCACCTCACTAAGAGTAAACCAACAAAGTCGACGGCACGTCAATCGGACGTCCGGAACTCAAGTTATAAGCGTTTCCGCTCCGAGGGCCTGGTTGGTTTCGCGTATGAACCAACCCGGACGAACCCAAATTTCTCCGAAACCTTGAGTACGATATACCAAAATGACCTTCTTGATCCAAGGATCTCATCTCAACTGACGGTGCGTCGATCGGAGGCCCGTATCTCAAGTTATAGGCATCAAACCGAAAGAGGTTCGTTATTAGGGGGTTCGGGCCCGGTCCGACCCGGCCCGATACCCCCAGGGTCGGCCCGAACCAAGTCCGGGTCCGGCCCGCTTGGGCGCGTCCCGGCCCAGCTGGCAAGGCCCGGCCCAACCTGGTTGTAGCCCGGCGCGCTGGCGCCAGCAGGAGGCTCGGCCGTTTGGCCGAGCGGATGAGGGGGGGGAGCCTGCCCCCCGTTTTGAAACCAGGTCCCCTTTATGGGGCCACTCAGCTGGCCAGCTGGGGGTTTGTAAACCCGGCTTTTCCCCTTACCGGCTAGCTTCTGCCGCCACGGGACCGGCGACGGCCGGTCCCCCCTGCTCCGATGTCAGCGGCCCGGATCTAGCCGCCGGTCTCCCTGTTTCGTCGTGGCCCCACTCCGGCCATGGTGATTTCGTAGTTCTCCGGTGCGGCGTGACGGCGCTGCGTCTTAGTTTTGTCTTCAACAGCGCGGCGCGACGGCGCCGCGCTTCTCCTTTCCTTACCAATTCCCGCGGGGTGCTTCGGTACCGCGTTGCCTTGCTCATGCCGCAACAATTAAACCAACAAGGGGGAGGAGGGTCAGCCGTGTTCGTGTGGTCCGACCTCCTCCTGTTATTGCGATAGCAGGCGGCTAAAAATAAAAGGATAAAACGATGGAAGTATTCACAAACTAACAAATAAAATAAATCCCTACCTCAACGTTGTTGTCAAACGAGAGTTCGTCGCGGAATTAACCATCGCGGAAGAAAAGGATCGTCGTGGAAGAAAGTGTCACAGAAGGAATGTCATTGGCATTATATGATCTCCGAGGAAGGCGTCTCTCGCCATCGTCCGCCATCGGAGGTTGGCGTTCTTCGTCAGCGGCGGTGCGTTCTTCGCGTTCTTCGTCGAAGAACGAAGGATCCTCAAGACCTCTCTTTTTCTCCCAAAGTCTTAACACAAAAAAAACCCAACCATAATAAAATAAGTCCTTCCCTTATTTTATTATCATAACATAAGAATTGAAATTCAAAAGATAAGAAATGAACAATTAATTCAATGAATTAATTGTAACGATTTAACTGCCCAAATTAATGAGGCGTTTCTTAACCAAAATAAATGCACGGTTTGACTTCCTTAAAAGGGGGTGCGGGTGCGTTACTTAGAAGGAAAGAAATGGTGGGGCTCGTGCGGGCCCCACATCACAAATATCCTACCAAGTGGGTAGGATATTTTGGGTCCCACCTTATCCGCTTAACTTAGGTTAAGCTGCTTTAAGTAAAATAAAATAAAATGTCGCACCACTTTTATTTTATTCCTTAACTTAACCCCAAAAAATTAAAAATCACACCTGAGCAAACGCAACTCCGGAAAAGATGATTCTAAGAAAATACCGGAGCTGCGATTCCATCGGTGCCCTCGGAATTTGATTCCGAACACCGGTTCAAAAGTTAGAAAAACCCGCTCGTTCGTTCACTAAACGTACCCGAGCAAAACTTCGGAAAATGATTCTGGGCACACCGGGCCTCGGAATCAGGTGCCGTCAGAAACTGTGTTCTTGTAAAAATCCCAAGAAAATTAAGAAAAAAATTTCCTTGAATTTTTCGGGTCTTCACATTACTCCCACCTCAGGTCTTTACGTCCCCGTAAAGATACATCATAAACTAGGGAAACAAATGTGGGTACTGAGCACGCATCTGAGCCTCCCGCTCCCAGGTGATCTCCTGGAGGTTCCCGTGCTTCCATCTAATGCGCACTAGAGGAATCGACCGTCCACGTAGGACCCGCTCCTATCGATCCTCAATCTCTACCGGGACCTCTGCAAAAGTCTCCCCATCATCAACGTCCAGCTCCCCATGGTCAATGATATGTGTCGGGTCGTGCATGTATCTCCTCAGTTGAGATACGTGGAAGACATCGTGCACCCGGTGCAACTGAGGTGGTAGAGCCAGGCGATAAGACACCTCGCCAATCCTGCTGAGGACCTGGAATGGTCCGATGAAGCGTGGAGACAACTTGTCGCCTTGGCCGAATCTCCGTAATCCACGTCGAGGTGAGACCCGCAAGAAGACGTGGTCGCCATCCTCGAACTCTAGTGGCCTCCACCTCCTGTCAGCATAAGACTTCTGTCGGCTCTGAGCTGTCCTCATCCGCTCCTGGATGACCTGGACCTTCTCCATCGTGGCCTGGACCATCTTCGGTTCCACAAGTGCCGACTCCCCAGGATCTGTCCAGCATAAAGGAGATCTGCAAGGTCGGTCGTACAACTCCTCGTATGGTGCCATCCCGATGGTGGAGTGGTAGTTGTTGTTGTACGTGAACTCCACCAAGGTTAAGTGGTCCTCCCAGCTGCGGCCAAAGTCAAGGACACATGCACGGAGCATGTCCTCGAGAGTCTGAATGGTCCTCTCCATCTGACCATCCGTCTGATGGTGAAAGGCGGTGCTCCGACGTAGCTGCATCCCGAACGCCTCCTGCAACCCCTTCCAAAGCCGAGAGGTAAAGCGATCATCTCGAACGGAGATGATAGATGATGGAACACCGTGAAGCCATACAATATCCTGAACGTAGAGATGTCCCAAGCTCTCCACTGAGCCCTGCTCTCTAATGGGTAAGAAGTGAGCCGACTTGGTAAGTCGGTCGACAATCACCCAGATGGAGTCATGACCTCTGGAAGTGCGTGGAAGTCCAGTCACGAAGTCCAAATATATTTCGTCCCACTTCCACTCCGGGACCTCCAAGGGCTGTACCAAGCCTGCTGGTACCTGGTGCTCTGCCTTCACCTGCTGGCAGGTGAGGCATCGAGAAACGAACTCTACTACAGCCTTCTTCATGCCCGGCCACCAGTGCTGTCGTCTGAGATCCTGGTACATCTTCGCCACTCCAGGATGTACCACCAAAGGGGAAGTGTGAAACTCTCTCAGAACCTCTTCCCGCAAAGCAACTGGTACCAAGGTGCATCCTCTGAAAAGAACTTCGTGCTCTCCTCCTAAGGAGAAACCATCAGGTGCCTGACCTGAGGATATGTGCGCACGCCGGGTCTCATAATCGGCATCCCCACGCTATGCCTCTCTAACCCGTTGTAGTAGTGGAGGTGTGACTATGAGTGACTGAAGGAAGGCTGCTCTATCTCTATCCACAAAGGATATCTGCAAAGCGGCTAGCTGCTATGTCGCCTCCCCAAATAGTTGAATGCTCGTCCTCCTGCTGAGAGAATTGGCTACCACGTTCCCTTTCCCAGGATTATAGACTATCTCAAAGTCATATTCCTAGAGGAACTTGAGTCATCGCTGTTATCTCAGGTTCAGGTCCTTCTGAGAGAATATGTACCTGAGACTCTGATGGTCGGAAAAGACTGTAAAGCGCTCGCCCATTAGATAGTGTCTCCATCTCTTCAGAGCGAAGACCACTGATGCTAACTCCAGGTCATGGGTAGCGTAGTTCTGTTCATGCGGCCTCAACTGACGTGATCCATAGGTGATCACTGCCTGCTCCTGCATCAGGACACATCTGAGTCTGGTCCCTGATGCATCGCAGTAGACTACGTACCCTACTCCCTCCTCCGGCAACCTCAAGATAGGTGCGTTGGTCAATCTCTGTCTCATCTCCTGGAAGCTCTACTGACATCTGTCCGACCACACAAAGGGTTTCCCCTTCTTCGTCAAAGCTGAGAGTGGTGCTGCAACTCTGGAGAAGTCTGTCACAAATCTCCGATAGTATCCAGCTAGTCCCAAGAAACTCCGCACCTCCGTCACACTCCTGGGTGGCTCCCAAGCTAGCACTGCCTCGATCTTCGCAGGATCCACCGCAACTCCCGCCTCAGAGATGACGTGTCCCAAAAAGTGGAACTCACGTATCCAGAACTGAAACTTAGAGACCTTTCCATAAAGATGGTTCTCTCGGAGTGTGTCAAGTACAACCCGCAAGTGGTAGGTGTTCTCCTCCTCAGTTTTCGAGTAAATCAAAATGTCGTCGATGAAGACTACGAAAAATCGATCGAGGTACGGCTGAAAGATCCTGTTCATGAGGCCCATGAAAACTGCAGGAGCATTGGTTACGCCGAAGGGTATAACCAAGAACTCATAGTGGCCATACTGACATCTGAAGGCCGTCTTCTGCACGTCCTCATCCCGAACTCTGAGCTGATGATAGCCTGACCTGAGGTCTATCTTTGAGAACCACCGTTCTCTCTTGAGCTGATCGAAGAGGTCATCAATCCTCGGTAGCGGATTCTTGTTCCACACTATCACCTGGTTCAGGAGATGATAGTCGACACAAAGTCGCAAGCTCCTGTCCGCCTTCTTGGCGAACAATATCGGGGAAGCCCAGGGTGAAACACTGGGTCGGATGAATCCCTTGCCCTGAAAGTCCTCCAACTGTACCCGTAGCTCTCGAAGCTCAGCGGGGGCCATCTGATATGTTGGAGTGGATATCGGGGCTATCCCGGGGTACAGGTCAATATAAAATTCTACCTCTCTGTGAGGAGGTAGTCCTGGAACGTCATCGGGGAAAACGTCTGCATACTGATCCACCACTGCAGGAAAACTAGGACTCTGCATGTCAACTGATCCTAGGATGAGGCTAGCCAACTTATGAGTGATGGGCTATCCTCTCCTCTGTGAGAGTCCATCTTGTGCTGCGAAGGCTCCCTTTTCGTCGGTGAAGGTGAACCTACTCCCATCGATGCGTACACATCGCATCTTGCGCCTAATACAGTCGATCTGGGCATGGACTGTAGATAACCAATCCATGCCCAAGATGGAGTCGTAAGGCCTCGACGCCGCTACAAGAAGATCCCAGCCGAAGATCTCGCCTCCTAGAGTAAGCTCACACTGCCGGCAACAGTGCGTAATCGTCGAGTCTGCTCCCGTAGGAGTCTCTAGCCGTAAGGATCGAGCCAACGGCTCTGTCGGAATCTCCGAGCTCCGAACAAGGGTAGCGGAAATGAAAGAATGACTCGATCTTGTGTCTATAATAACTGCAGCAAGGGTGGAATAGACACAGATAGTACCTCGAATCATCTCGGGCGTGCCGTGGTCATAGGCCTCTACTGCCTGGAGTTGTGTCTATCTCTGCCCGCCAGCTCCCTGTGGTCGGGGTGGACCTCCTGGTGGTGGTGGTGGTAGAGCCTCAAAGCGTCGCCCACCACCTGCTGCTCGGCCAGCTCCTCTGCCTCGTCCGCCTGCTCCCTGCGGACCTCCCCGGTTGACCCTCTGCCTCTGCCTGGGTGGCCCCTCAACCATCTACTTCTCCTCGGCACGGCGGGTCGAGCAGTCACGAGCCATGTGGCCCTGCCCGCTGCATGTGTAGCACTGTCTGCCTCTCGAAAGACTGGCTCTGCGCTATGTTCCCTGCACTGCTGAGCCAGTGTCCTGAGGTCGTCTGCCTGAGGTTCTGGTCTTCCTGGACCCATGAGTCATCCGTCGACTTCCTGCTGTAGAAGACTCTGCTACGTGCCGCCCCGTGGTAGGTCTCGCTACTGATGAAGGCTCAGCAAGGAAGCTCTCGATCAAAAGGGCTCGCTCCAGTACTCCTGCCTGAGTTGGAATGCTGAGGGAGATCAGCGATGCCCTGATCTCATGACTCAATCCCTGCTCAAAGGTTCGGGCCCGGAAGAATGTGTCACGTACCATGTCTTTCGAGTAGCGCGAGAGATCGGTAAATCTCGCCGAGTACTGGGCGACCGTCAACCTACCCTGCCGCAGCTGTAGAAGCTCCTGGATGCACACCGCACGGAGGGTGGCTGGGACGAACTCCGAGCGAAAGAGGCTCTCAAAGTCCGTCTAGAGGAGAGATGCCTCATCGTGTACCTGGAGAATCAAGTTCCACCATCTGTCTGTTGTCGCGTGCAGGAGGCTCGTTGTGAGAATCACCATGAGGTCTACTGGTGTCCTCACTGACCTGAAAACTTGTACAACTGCCTCCTGTCAATCCTCGGCTGCCTAGGGGTCCGTCTCCCCGCGGATCCTAGGCAGTCGCTGGCACTGAAACTCATGCAGTTCACTAAAGCGACGTGCATCATCAACGGCTGGGGATGGTAGCATCGGTGGCACGGCGGGTAGCGATATCGCTGGTGCCTCTACTGTCAAAGGGCTTTGTACCGAGGCCTCGTCGCTCGGTGGGTTGTCGTCACGCACAACTCTCGGAACCCTAGATGGCTGCCATCGTGGGGCCATCCAGAAAAGAAACAGGTGTGCCACGGTCAAACAGTATAACTGGTGAGCTGACATAAAGTAATCACAAAGAAAACTTGAAACACACATGCAATCAATGTTTTCGTGCATTAAGTCAGAAATCAGAAGTCAGGGTCCTGGTGTACGGATACATTGGCCACGGCACCAACACTGGACTCCCTGGACTGATAACCACACACAATACGCTTAACACTATTGCTTCACATAGAAAATGATCAGAGTCCAAATTTCTGCGGTAGAACCGAACCCCTCTGATACCAATTTGTCACGACCCGTCCTCGGGGCCCATGTCGTGACTACCCCAAGCCCGCCTTCCATAGGCCAGGGGCTGGAGATTAGCACCAAGGCATAAATCCCGATAAAAAGGGAAGACATTACCTTTGTAAAGTAAACAAACACCACAGAGCAAGCAAGCAGTAGAGGTAAACACTAAGTAAAAACTGGGTACAATAGTAAGTGCGGAAAAAGTAAGTGGGCCAGAATACAAACCCAAACTAAAATTAAAGTACAACTGGAATGGGAAAATAGTAACTGAAAGTAAAGCCACGATGTCGAGCCATCCACTGGAAGTCCTACCTGAAGGGTGAGTACAGATAGCCTCCACAGCTCCTCGTGTCCAGTCGTCCGCTCCGAGAACGTCCCGCCCAGTGGTCCACCTCCAGGTATTGTCCTGCTCCGCAAGCCTCAACCACGATCAGCGATGTTCGTCGTCTGCAACCAACACAACGTAGAGCGAGCATAGCCCATGCAGGGGTGAGTATAAGCTACTCATTAGAGACCCCGAGACCCCCGAAGGTCTCCCAGAATCCACAAAGGATAATCCAGAAAGGAAGGATACAATCACGAAGTAACATCTGACCCTACTTAGGTATATTCCCATACATATACCTAAGTCATAAATTCTCATTCGGCTCCAACATCCGAGCCCAAGTACAACCCATTCCACACAGGAAACCACAACCCAATCCACACAGGAAAGCATAACGTAAATCCACACAGGATAGCAAAACACAATCCACATAGGAAATCAATCTAGGATTCAGCTCACACAGGTATACTTCTTCGTATGACGATAGAGATGATCAGATATAGCCACTGATTCATCTAAGTCATCGGACCCACAAAGGATCGATAGGTACTAACCCCTGCAATGACCCACAAAGGATCTGACCCACATAGGATCGAAAGGTAACTAACCCCCTCAATGACCCACAAAGGATCTGACCCACATAGGATCGATAGGTAACTAACCCCCGCAATGACCCACACAGGATCTGTAGGCGCTGGCCCACATAGGACCGCTGAGCACTGACCCACAAAGGATCGGACCCACACAGGATCGGTAGCACTAATCCATGTAGGATCACTGAGTGTTGTAGTCGTCGTCATCGAATCCATGGAGGATTCCTGCACAGTCGTCATCATCGTCGCAGTCACAACCAGCTCTAGGGTTCCCGCACACATCAAGCTCGTTCAGGAGGGTCCGCTCCATGAGCCAAGAGGCTAATACATCAACTGACATGTAGTCCAGATTTGATGTATCCAAAAGTTCTGTATCATCAACAGGAACTCAACGCGACAGACAGCGCGTCGTTCGGACGCCTGGTCTGAGAGTTATTGGTTTTTTCGTCCCAGGGGCCCGGTTGGTTTTTTAAGTTAAAACCAACTCGACCGTACTCCAACTGCATCCAAACCTCGAGAGGAGTAATCCAAAAGGCCCGACTCACTAAGAGGAAACCAACAAAGTCGACGGCACGTCAATCGGACGTCCAGAACTCAAGTTATAAGCGTTTCCGCTCCGAGGGCCCGGTTGGTTTCGTGTACGAACCAACCCGGCCGAACCCAAAGTTCTCCGAAACCTTAAGTGAGATATACCGAAACGACCGTCTCGATCCAAGGATCACATCTCAACTGGAGGTGCGTCGATCGGAGGCCTGTAGCTCAAGTTATGGGCATCAGACCGAAAGAGGTTCGGTATTAGGGGGTTCGGGCCCGGTCCGACCCGGCCCGATACCCCCAGGGTCGGCCCGAACCGGGTCGACCCGAACCGGGTCTGGGTCCGGCCCGCTTAGGCGCGGCCCGGCCCGGCTGGCGCGGCCTGGCCTGGCGGACCGGCCGGGGAATCCGGCCCGGCGCACTGGCGCCAGTAGGAGGCTCGGCCGTTTGGACGAGCGGATGAGGGGGGGGGGCTGCCCCCCCCCCCCCCCCGTTTTGAAACTGCGGCTCCTTTATGGGGACGCTCAGCTGGCCAGCCAGGGGTTTGTAACCGCCGGCTTTTCCCCTGACCGGCTGGTCCGCTCGGTCGGCCGGCTTCTGCCGCCACGGGACCAACGACGGCCGGCCCCCCCTGCTCCGACGCCGGTGGCCCGGATCCGGCCGCCGGTCTCCCTGCTCCGCCGCGGCGCGACGGTGCCGCGCCCCTCCGCCGCGGCCCAACTCTGGCCATGGTGCTTTTGTAGTTATCTGGTGCGGTGCGACGTCGCCGCATCTTAGGTTTGTCTTCAACAGCGCGGCGCGGCGGCGCCGCGCTTTTGGTTCGTCTTCAACGGCGCCGCGTGACGGCGTCGCGCTTCTCCTTTCCTTACCAATTCATGCGCGGTGCTTCGGCACCACATTGCCTTGCTCATTCCACAACAATTAAACCAACAAGGGGGAGGAGGGTCGGCCATGTTCGTGCGGTCCAACCTCCTCCCGTTATTGCGATAGCAGGCGGCTCAAAAGAAAAGGAGAAAACGACGGAAGTATTCACGAACTAACAAATAAAATAAATCCCTTCCTCAACGTTGTCGTCGAACGAGAGTTCGTCGCGGAATTAACCATCACGGAAGAAGAGGATCGTCGCGGGAGAAAGCGTCACGGAAGGAACGTCATTGGCGTTAGGTGATCTCCGAGGAAGGCGTCTCTCTCCGTCGTCTGCCGTCGGAGGTCGGCGTTCTTCATCGGTGGCGGTGCATTCTTCGCGTTCTTCGTCGAAGAACGAAGGATCCTCAAGACCTCTCTTTTTCTCCCAAAGTCTTAACACAACAAAAACCCAACCATAATAAAATAAGTCCTTCCCTTATTTTATAATAATAACATAAGAATTGAAATTCAAAAGATAAGAAACGAACAATTAATTCAATGAATTAATTGTAACGATTTAACCGCCCAAATTAATGAGGTGTTTCTTAACCAAAATAAATGCACAGTTTGACTTCATTAAAAGGGGGTGCGGGTGTGTTACTTAGAAGGAAAGAAATGGTGGGGCTCGTGCGGGCCCCACCTCACAAATATCCTACCAAGTGGGTAGGATATTGTGGGTCCCACCTTATCCGCTTAACTTAGTTTAAGCCGCTTTAAGTAAAATAAAATAAAATGTCGCTCCACTTTTATTTTATTACTTAACATAACCCCAAAAAATTAAAAACCACACCCGAGCAAACGCAACTCCGGAAAAGATGTTTCTAAGAAAATATTGGTGCTGTGATTCCATCGGTGCCCTCGGAATTTGATTCCGAGCACCGGTTCAAAAGTTAGAAAAACTCGCTCGTTCTTTCACTGAACGTACCTGAGCTAAACTTCAGAAAATGATTCCGGGCACACCGGGCCTCGGAATCAGGTGCCGTAAGAAACTGTGTTCTTGTAAAAATCCCAAGAAAATTAAGAAAAAAAATTCCTTGAATTTTTCAGGTCTTTACATCACTCTCGCCTCAGGGCTTTATGTCCCCGTAAAGATACATCATAAACTAGGGAAACAAATGTGGGTACTGAGCACCCATCTGAGCCTCCCGCTCTCAGGTGCTCTCCTGGAGGTTCCCATGCTGCCATCTAATGCGCACTAGAGGAATCAACCGTCCATATAGGACCCACTCCTGTCGATCCTCAATTTCTACCAGGACCTCCTCAAAAGTCGCCCCATCATCAACGTCCAGCTCCCCATGGTCAATGATATGCGTCGGTTCATGCATGTATCTCCTCAGCTGAGATACGTGGAAGACGTCATGCACCCGATGCAACTGAGGTGGTAGAGCCAGGCGATAAGCCACATCTCCAATCCTGCTGAGGACCTAGAATGGTCTGATGAAGCGTGGAGAAAACTTGCCGCCTCGGCCGAATCTCCATAATCCACGTCGAGGTGAGACCCGCAAGAAGACGTGGTCTCCATCCTCGAACTCTAGTGGCCTCTGCCTCCTGTCAGCATAAGACTTCTGTCGGCTCTAAGTTGTCCTCGTCTGCTCCTGGATGACCTGAACCTTATCCTTCATGGCCTGGACCATCTCTGGTTCCACAAGTGCCGACTCCCCAGGATCTGTCCAGCACAAAGGATATTTGCAAGGTCGGTCGTACAACACCTCGTATGGTGCCATCCTGATGGTGGAGTGGTAGCTGTTTTTGTACGCGAACTCCACCAAGGGTAAGTGGTCCACCCAGCTGCGGCCAAAGTCAAGGACACATGCGCAGATCATGTCCTCAAGAGTCTGAATGGTCCTCTCCATCTAACCATCCGTCTGAGGGTGAAAGGCGGTGCTCAGACATAGCTGCGTCCCGAACGCCTCCTGCAACCCCTTCCAAAGCTGGGAAGTAGACGATAGATGATGGCACACCGTGAAGTTGTACAATATCCTGAACATAGAGACGTCTCAAGCTCTCCCCTGAGCCCTTCTCTCTAATGGGTAAGAAGTGATCCGACTTGGTAAGTCGGTCAAAAATCACCCAGATGGAGTCGTGACCTCTAGAAGTGCGTGGAAGTCCAGTCACGAAGTCCATAGATATGTCATACCACTTCCACTCTGTGACCTCCAAGGGTTGTACCAAACCTACTCGTACCTGGTGCTCTACCTTCACCTGCTGGCAGGTGAGGCATCAAGAAACGAACTCTGCTACAGCCTTCTTCATGCCCGGCCACCAGTGCTGTCGTCTGAGATCCTGGTACATCTTTTCCACTCCAGGATGTACCGCCAAAGGAGAAGTGTGAAACTCTCTCAGCACCTCCTCCCTCAAAGTAACTCGTACCAAGGTGCGTCCTCTGAAAAGGATGTTGTGCTCTCCTCCTAAGGAGAAACCATCAGGTTCCTGTCCTGAGGATATCTGCGCACACCGTGTCTCACAGTCCGCGTCCCCACGATGTGCCTCTCTGACCCGCTGTAGTAGTGGAGGAGTGACTGTGAGTGACTGAAGGAAGGCTGCTCCATCTCTATCCATAAAGGATATCTGCAAAGCGGTTAGCTGCTCTGTCGCCTCCCCAAGTAGCTGAATGCCTGTCCTCCTGCTGAGAGCATCGGCTACCATGTTCCCCTTCCCAGGAGTATAGATTATCTCAAATTCATTGTCTTGGAGGAACTAGAGCCATCGCCGCTGTCTCAGGTTCAGGTCCTTCTGAGAGAAGATGTACTTGAGACTCTGATGGTCGGAAAATACTGTAAAGTGCTCTCCCATTAGATAGTGTCACCATGTCTTCAGAGCGAAGACCACTGCTGCTAACTCCAAGTCATGGGTAGCGTAGTTCTACCTCAACTGACGTGATCCATAGGCGATCACTGCCTGCTCTTATATCAGGACACATCCGAGTCCGGTCCCTGATGCATCGCATTAGACTATGTACCCTACTCCCTCCTCCAACAACCTCAAGATAGGTGCGCTGGTCAATCTCTGTCTCAGTTCCTAGAAGCTCTGCTGACATCTGTCTGACCATACAAAGGGTTTCCACTTCTTCGTCAAAGATGAGAGTGGTGCCGAAACTCTGGAGAAGTCTGGAACAAATCTTCGATAGTATCCAGTTAGTCCCAAGAAACTCCGCACCTCCATCACGCTCCTGGGTGGCTCCCAAGCTAGCACTGCCTCGATCTTCACAGGATCCACCGCAACTCCCGCCTCAGAGATGACGTGTCCCAAAAAGTGGACCTCACGTATCCATAACTGACACTTAGAGAGCTTTCCATAAAGCTGGTGCTCTCGGAGTGTGTCAAGTACAACCCGCAAGTGGTAGGCGTGCTCCTCCTCATTCGTCGAGTAAATCAAAATGTCGTCAATGAGGACTACGACAAATCAATCAAGGTACGACTGAAAGATCCTATTCATGAGGCCCATGAACACTACGGGAGCATTGGTTACGCCGAAGGGCATAACCAAGAACTCATAGTGGCCATACCGACATCTGAGGGCCGTCTTCTGCACGTACTCATCCCGAACTCTGAGCAGATGATAGCCTGACCTGAGGTCTATCTTTGAGAACCATGGTGCTCCCTTGAGCTGATCGAAGAGGTCATCAATCCTCAGTAGCGGATACTTTTTCCTCATTGTCACCTGGTTCAGGCGACGATAGTCGACACAAAGTCGCAAGCTCCCATCCGCCTTCTTGGTGAACAGTATTGGGGAAGCCCAGGGTGAAACACTGGGTCGGATGAATCCCTTGCCCTGCAAGTCCTCCAACTGAACCCGTACTCTCGAAGCTCAGTGGGGGCCATCCGATATACTGGAGTGTATATCGGGGCTGTCTCGGGGTACAGGTCAATATAAAAGTCTACCTCTCTGTGAGGAGGTAGTCCTGGAACATCATCGGGGAAAACATCCGCATACTGATCCACCACTGTAGGAAAACTAGGACTCCGCACGTCAACTTCTCCTAGGATGAGGATAGACAACTGATGAGTGATGGGTTGTCCTCTCCTCTGCGAGAGTCTATCTTGTGTTGCGAAAGCTCCCTTCTCACCGGTGAAGGTGAACCTGCTCTCATCAGTGCGTACACATCGCACCTTGCGCCTAATACAGTCGATCTGAGTATGGACTGTAGATAACCAATCCATGCCCAAGATGACGTCGTAAGGCCTCTACGCCGCTACAAGAAGATCCCAACCGAAGCTCTCGCCTCCTAGAGTAATCTCACACTGCCGGCACCAGTGCGTAATCGTCGAGTCTGCTCCCGTAGGAGCCTCTAGACGTAAGGATTGAGCCAACGGCTCTGTCGGAATCTCCGAGCTCCGAAAAAGGGCAGCGGCTATGAAAGAATGATTCGCTCTTGTGTCTATAATAACTGCAACAAGGGTGGAATAGACACAGATAGTACCTCGAATCATCTCGGGCGCACCGTGGTCGTAGGCCTCCGCTGCCTGGAGCTGTGTCTGTCTCTGCCCGCCAGCTCCCTATGGTCGGGGTGGACCTCCTGGTGGTGGTGGTGGTAGAGCCTCAAAGAATCACCCACCACCTGCTGCTCGGTCAGCTCCTCTACCTTGTCTGCCTGCTCCCTGCGGACTGCCATAGTCAACCCTCTGCCTCTGCCTGGGTAGCCCCACAACCATCTGCTGCTCCTCAGCATGGTGGGTCGGGCAGTCATGAGCCATGTGGCCCTACCCGCCGCATGTGTAGCACCATATGCCTCTCGAAATACTGGCTCCACGATGTGTGCCCCGCACTGCTGAGCCAGTGTCCTGAGATTGTCTTCCTGAGGGTCTGGTCTTCCTGGACCCACGAGTCATCCGTCAACTGCCTGCTGCAGAAGACTCTGCTACGTGCCGCCCCGCGGTAGGTCTCGCTGCTGATGAAGTATCAGCAAGGAAGATATAGATCAAAAGGGCTCGCTCCAGTACTCCTGCCTGAGTCAGAATACTGAGGGATATCAGTGATGCCCTAATATCATGCCTCAATCCCTGCTCAAAGGTTCGGGCCTGGAAGAATGGGTCCCGTACCAAGTCTGTCGAGTGGCGCGAGAGATCGGTAAATCTCACCGAGTACTGGGCGACCGTCAAGCTGCCCTGCGGCAGCTGTAGAATCTCCTGGATGCGCACCGCACGGAGGGTGGCTGGGACGAACTCCGAGTGGAAGAGGCTCTCAAAGTCCGTACAGAGGAGAGATGCCTCATCATGTACCTGGAGCATCAAGCTCCACCATCTGTCTGCTGCCACGTTCAGGAGGCTCGCTGCGAGGATCACCATGAGGTCTACTGGTGTCCTCACTAACCTGAAAACTCATACAACTTCCTCCAGCCAATCCTAGGCTACCTGGGGGTCCGTCTCCCCGCGGATCCTGGGCGGTCGCTGGTGCTGAAACTCATGAAGTGCACTAAGGCGATGTGCATCATCAGCGGTTGGGGATGGTAGCATCGGTGGCATGGCGGGTAGCGATACCGTCGGTGCCTCTGCTATCAAAGGGTCATGTACTGAGGCCTCATCGCTCGGTGGGCTGTCGTCACACACAACTCTCGGAACCCTAGTTGGCTGCCATCGTGGGGCCATCCTAAAAAGAAACAGGTGCGCCATGGTCAAACAGTATACCTGGTGATCTGACATAAACTAATCACAAAGAAAACTTGAAACACACATGCAATCAATGTTTTCGTGCATTAAGTCAGAAATCAGAAGTCATGGTCCTGGTGTACGGATATGTCAGCCGCCGCACCAACACTGGACTCCCTGGACTGATAACCACACCCAATACGCTTAACACTATTGCTTCACATAGAAAATGATCAGAGTCTAAAGTTCTGCAGTAGAACCGAACTCCTCTGATACCAATTTGTCACGACCCGTCCTCGGGGCCCGTGCCATGACTACCCCAAGCCCGCCTTCCATAGGCTAGGGGCTGGTGACTAGCACCAAGGCATAAATCCCGATAAAAAGGGAAGGCATTTCCTTTGTAAAGTAAAAAAACACCACAGAGCAAGCAAGCAGTAGAGGTAAACACTAAGTAAAAACTGGGTACAACAGTAAGTGCGGAAAAAGTAAGTGGGCCAGAATATAAACCCAAACTGAAAGTAAAGTACAACTGGAATGGGAAAACAGTAACTGAAAGTAAAGCCGCAACGTCGAGCCATCCACTGGAAGTCCCACCTGAAGGGTGAGTACAGATATCCTCCACAGCTCCTCGGGTCTAGCCCTCCGCTCTGAGAACGTCCCGTCCAGTGGTCCACCTCCAGGTACCGTCCTGCTCCGCAAGCCTCAACCACGATCAGCGCTTTTCATCGTCTGCAACCAACACAACGTAGTGCGGGCATAGCCCGTGCAGGGGTGAGTATAAGCTACTTAGTAGGGACCCCGAGACCCCCGAAGGTCTCCCAGAATCCACAAAGGATAATCCACAAAGGAAAGATACAATCACGAAGTAATATCCGACACTACTTAGGTATATGCCCATACATATACCTAAGTCTTCAATTCTCATTCGGCTCCAACATCGGTGCCCAAGTACAACCCAGTCCACACAGGAAACCACAACCCAATTCACACAGGAAATCATAACATAAATCCACACAGGATAGCACAACACAATCCACATAGGAAAGCAATCCAAGATTCAGCTCACACAGGTATACTTCTTCGTATGATGATAGAGATGATCAGATATAGCCACTGATTCATCTAAGTCATCAGACCCACAAAGTATCGATAGGTACTAACCCCCGCAATGACCCACAAAGGATCTGACCCACACAGGATTGATAGGTAACTAACCCCGGTAATGACCCACAAAGGATCTGACTCACATAGGATCGATAGGTAGCTAACCCCCGCAATGACCCACACAGGATCAGACCCACACAGGATCTGTAGGCGCTGGCCCACACAGGACTGCTGAGCACTGACCCACACAGGATCGGTAGCACTGATCCACGTAGGATCTCTGAGTGTTGTAGTCGTCGCTGTCGAATCCACGGAGGATTCCTGCACAGTCGTCATCGTCGTCGCAGTTGCATCCAGCTCTAGGGTTCCCGCACACAGAAATCTCGTTCAGGAGGGTCCGCTCCATGAGCCGAGAGGCTGATACATCAACTGACACGTAGTCCGGATTTTATGTATCCAAAAGTTCTGTATCGTCAACAGGAACTCAACGCGACAGACGGCGTGTCGTTCGGACGCCTAGTCTGAGAGTTATTGGCTTTTTCGTCCCAGGGGCCTGGTTGGTTTTTTAAGTTAAAACTAACCCAACCGTACTCCAAATGCATCCAAACCTCGAGAAACGTAATCCAAAAGGTCCGCCTCACTAAGAGGAAACCAACAAAGTCGACGGCACGTCAATCGGACGTCCGGAACTCAAGTTATAAGTGTTTCCGCTCCGAGGGCCCGGTTGGTTTCGTGTACGAACCAACCCGGCTGAACCCAAAGTTCTCCTAAACCTTAAGTTCGATATACCGAAACGACCGTCTCGATCCAAGGATCTCATCGCAACTGACGGTGCGTCGATCGGAGGCCCGTAGCTCATGTTATGGACATCAGACCAAAAGAGGTTCGATATTAGGGGGTTCGGGCCCGGTCCGACCCAGCCTGATACCCCCAGGGTCGGCCCGAACCGGGTCGACTCGAACCAGGTCTGGGTTTGGCCCTCTTAGGCTCGGCCCGGACTGGCTGGCGTGGCCCGGCCCGGCCTGGGCGCGGCCCGGCCCGACCTGGGCGCGGCCCGGCCCGGCCTAGGCACGGCCCGGCCTAGCGGCCCGATATGGCGGACCGGCCGAGGCAGTTGGCCCGGTGCGCTGGCGCCAGCAGGAGGCTCGGCCGTTTAGCCTAGCGGATGAGGGGTGGCCTACCCCCCTCGTTTTGAAACTGCGGCCCCTTTATGGGGCCGCTCAGCTGGCCAGCTGGGGGTTTGTAACCCCTGGCTTTTCCCCTGACCGGCCGGCCCGCCCCGGCCGGCCGGCTTCTACCGCCACGGGTCCGGCGACGGCCGGTCCCCCCTGCTCTGATGCCGGTAGCCCAGATCCGGCCGCCGGTCTCCCTGCTTCGCTGCGGCCTTGGTCCGTCCAGCGCGGCGCGACGGCGCCGCGCCCCTCCGCCGCGGCCCAACTCCGGTCGTGGTGCTTTCATAGTTCTCCGGTGCGGCGTGACGGCGCCACATCTTAGGTTTGTCTTCAACGGTGCGGCGCGACGGCGTCGCGCTTTTGGTTCGTCTTCAACGGCGTCGCGCTTCTCCTTTCCTTACCAATTCCTGCGCGGTGCTTCGGCACCGCGTTGCCTTGCTCGTGCCGCAACAATTAAAAAAACAAGGGGGAGGAGGGTCGGCCGTGTTCGTGTGGTCCGACCTCCTCCCGTTATTGCGATAGCAGGCGGCTCAAAAGAAAAGGAGAAAATGATGGAATTATTCATGAACTAACAAAAAAAATAAATCCCTACCTCAACGTTGTCGTCGAACGAGAGTTCGTCGCGGAATTAACCGTCCTGGAAGAAGAGGATCGTCGCGGAAGAAAGCGTCATGGAAGGAACGTCGTTGGCATTAGGTGATCTCCGAGGAAGGCGTCTCTCGCCGTCATCCGCCGTCAGAGGTCGGTGTTCTTCATCGGCGGCGGTGCGTTCTTCGCATTCTTCGTTGAAGAACGAAGGATCCTCAAGACCTCTCTTTTTCTCCCAAAGTATTAACACAACAAAAACCCAACCATAATAAAATAAGTCCTTACCTTATTTTATTATCATAACATAAAAATTGAAATTCCAAAGATAAGAAACGAACAATTAATTCAATGAATTAATTGTAACGATTTAACCGCCCAAATTAATGAGGCGTTTCTTAACCAAAATAAACGCACGGTTTGACTTCGTTAAAAGGGGGTGCGGGTGCGTTACTCAGAAGGAAAGAAACGGTGGGGCTTGTGCGGGCCCCACCTCACAAATATCCTACCAAGTGGGTAGGATATTGTGGGTCCCACCTTATCCTCTTAACTTAGGTTAATCCGCTTTAAGTAAAATAAAATAAAATGTCGGACCACTTTTGTTTTATTCCTTAACTTAACCCCAAAAAATTAAAAACCACGCCCGAGAAAATGAAACTCCAGAAAAGATGTTTCTAAGCAAATACCGGTGCTGCGATTCCATCAGTGCCCTAGAAATTTGATTCTGAGCACCGGTTCAAAAGTTAGAAAAACCCGCTCGTTCGTTCACTGAACATACCCGAGCTGAACTTCGGAAAATGATTCCGGGCACACCGGGCCTCAGAATCAGGTGCCGTCAGAAACTGTGTTCTTGTAAAAATCCCAAGAAAATTAAGAAAAAAATTTCTTGAATTTTGTGGGTCTTTACATCTCAAATATCTTTGGATCATCAGTTCAACGATTGATTGTCATGTTGGTTGTGGTTCATCTCTCTGGGTAACTGGTCTCCTTGTCTCTTTCGTCTCACTTTTCCTCCTTAGAGTTTGATAGATCGTCTCTGAATTGATGGATCTAAACTCAATGTTGTTAAATCTTGATTCTAGGCTGAGTTCCTAGATCTTCTACGCCTTTGTCCTCCATTGACAATTATGTTGAGGGCATTGTGATTCTGTAATAAAGGTAAGTGGTTCCGTTTAAGATTGGTCAATTGATTAAACCTTGAATTGCTTGTTGTTTTGAATTGCTTTCAATTGATTTTTGAATACCCCAATTTGATGAAAATTGGGATTGAAATTGATATGGTATGTATTTTGGAAGAAAACCCCAATTCCAATGGAATTGGAGATTGTGGAGTATTTTGAAATTAATGGATTTGTGAATTGATTTTTGAGGAAAAAATGGCTAAAATTGAATTGATAAAACCTATGATTGGTTTTGGTTTGAAAATTCTTGAAATGAAGAAAAAAAACTCTATGTTTTGGTTTTGAAATGAAATTGGCATATTGAAACTCAAAATGGAGCAATTGTATTTTAAACTGATTTGAAATTATATGCCTATTGTTGATTAATTGATTTAGCACATGCGAGTCTGGATAGTTCGTGGGTTATTTTGGACAAGCACGCTAGGATGATAATTCTCTATCAAAGTATTGGTGATTACAACTCTAACAAAAATATAGTTCGACATATTTTATCCCCGATGGGATGTCGATGGGTCTTATTCGGCGTGAGCCTGAGAGTCGTGGGTACACATACATGTCGTGATCAATGATATGAGATGTGTAAGGATTCTATAACTAGAAACTATCATATTGCAAGACAGATAACCATGGTGCTTGTTGTGATTGTTTTGATGTATATGATATTGATATAGAACTAATTTACTCATGCCTATTGATTTATATAAACTATTTTATATAAAATGTTTATTTAATCCATGTTGAAATGTTTTCCCATCAAATCAAAATGTAAGCATATTTTGTCTTAAATATGAAAATGTATTATCATGTCTGTTTTGATTAAAATTGAAAACATGATTTGGTTTTTTATGGCATCTTACTATGGAACACTTTGTGATACCTTACTGGGATTTTTACCTCACAACCTACCTTTGTCTTTGGATGTTTGTAGATTTTTTTCTACCAGCTCCGAGTAAAGGAAAAGTGTCTCTTGGAGGAGGTGGATGTTCTTGATTCATTGGGGTTTGGAGTGACATGTCCTTTGAGACGTTGGATTATCCTGTCTGTATTCTGGTACTTTGATGGTGTGTTGTTTGGGTTTTTGATATACCTTTTTGGTTTCGAGTACTATCTCCCTTTAGAGTGTGTGATCATACTGATATGTATCTGTTTTCTTCCATTGTGATTGTAGAAAATTCGTTCCCACGTTTATTTTGCATGATGTCAAATGCTTGTCGTCAACCCGTGGGAATCAGGAACGCCCTTCGAACTATGTTAGGATTGGCTCAATTATCAGGGTACCAGGGTATCCAGGAAGGTTTGTGACAAGAACATCCCAGCCCTAAAATATGACTGCATGCAACTGCAATTCAGTCCATCTCCACTAAATTAAATGAAGCTTTGAATCCCCTCCGTCCTGACTTCTAAGCATTCCAGGCATCATTCAAATGATACAGGGAATTTTTTAAATGAAAATTTCTTAATCCTATTCCAAATTGATTTTATTGTAAATGTGCATTCATGCAGCATGTTTAATCCAATAATTCAAACAGTGTCATGTATTACTGCAAACCAGAAATTATACACAAACATCAACCCCTATTAAGTCAATATTTGCAGAATAATGAATATAAATAAAACACATACACCCATGGGCACAGGAATGCACATAGAAATACATGCATAAAGACTAATGTAAATGAACAACACTAGATAGAATCCCAGAAGCATTAAGCCATAATCTAGAATGTCCAATTATAACACCAAGAAATTGGCAGGTATTAATCCACCAAGAAAACAAATGAACCAAGAGTTTCAGGTTTGGCTGAGCCACGAAAAAAAAACATCAATGCTAAATTTATTACTTTTCTTCTCAAGAAGGATGCAACATTATGTTAGTGATTCTATGCCAGTCAGTCTGGAAGTTATCACATGCAAATAAATTTTGATCAGGTACCACACTGTTAGTATTGCAGAAACAATTGAAGAAATAATCTAGAAGTGAATAGGTCCTCAAGGTGGAAGGAAGATTCTGTACATTTTCCTGAAGTGATCAAGGTTGATCAAAGTCAAAGTAGGCATCATTCTTAAGGTACACTTTCAAAATGGTTTTGGCTAATATCACTTTTCATCAAAGACAAGAAAAGTGGATGTGGGAGTTGAAATTTGTTAACTCCCCCATCATTGCTTATAGGGAGCTCAGCAAGCATAGGCTGAGAACCCCTTTTTCCCCCCATTTTGTTTTCTTTGATGGACAATGCATTCGGTAAGATGATGGGCAGGGTCATGAATCATTCAAAATGTGTTTTCTTTGGTTTAATTTTCAACATGGTATTAGGTCATTATTACATTTCACACTGTCATGTTTGACAGGGGAAAAATATTCTAAAGAACATATCCTTCTCCCCATCTTCTAGGACTTCACATATCAAAACCATTTTTTACAAGTTATAAATATTCCCACAAAAACTAACACCCTTATTTTCCCCCTCTTTGATCAGGAAAAAGCGTGAGGTTGGAGCATAAAGATTTCAAGAAAAAACAAAAAAATAAACACTCCTAGCATTGCAATGAACTTTACTATAAATATGTCATCCCTTATTACTTGCAACTATCAAATATCATTTCAATATCTAATTTATAGTGTAATTGGGAGTAACAGAGCTACTTGTGAACAGATCAAGCATGTCTCGCAAAATGCTCGGAATAGGTTTCAACTTTATTGAACATAGATTGTTCGAACTTGACTAACCTCTTCTTGATTAATAAATGAATAGATCTTGAGAACCATTGTATTTGACTTGAATTTCTCAAGAACAATATAATTAATGAAGAATCCTAATTAGACATTAATAATATGTGACTTAAATTGTTCATCAATATATTCATCGTGGTAATAAAAATAATATTTTCTAATTAAATTGTATATGTATAATAATATACAACATCAATCATATTAAGAATAAAGCTTAGTTGAAGAAAAAATATGATGTTCTAATTGAAATAAATAGTGTTTAGGTGCTCATATTTTTGCACTATATATATTATTAATTTTAACTTGCATAAACAACATAAATAATGTTGACATTGGATTTATTTGGGAAAATTACATTTTATATACCTAGATTGAAAAGGTAGACATTATCAAAAGAAAATTCTATAAATTCAAAAAAGTAATATGAATTATTTTTAAATTTGGATTTTCTATGTAAAATAAAATATTAAAATTTAATATTATATAATTTGATTAAGGTCATGTAAACTCATTTAAGTTAATGTCCTAATTAATTTTGAGGTCGAGTTTGACTTAAATGAACACTTTGATATTGGTGTTCATGTATGTTTAATCTTAATCAAAAAAACATGAAAATATAGATATTGGGCTTGGCTTGGTTCATTTACACCCCTAAGTACAGTCATGATTAAATCGAAAAGATTTTCTTTGTGGACACTTCTCTTTTAATCCACCTAGGTTTCACATTCTCTCATAAATTATGCCACTTTATTCATAGAAATTACTCATCTACCAAAATTTCTCTCCCATATAGGTATCAATAATATTTACCAACATATTTTATGTCATGGGGTTCATAGCATATTTTGAAAATGAACCTCAATTTTTACTACGTTTGTTGAGAATTATTGGCTATTGGAGGTACTCAGTTGGACCTCGCCATGGCTGAAACTTTCCAGGCATATTCTTTGGTGCTACCATGAACCCTATAATGGTTTTTCATGTTGAAGATCAGTCAACATATTTCTTGTTCAAACTATATGAGTTCATTGTAGTTATAATTTTCATTATGGATGATAGGAAGGTGGGATGGGGGCTGCTTATGTAAGGGGGCGAGCTGGGAATAATATAAGATTGTTAGGGCAATGATGTAAAATATTAGATATTAGTTGGAGTTGGTGGTAATAATAAATAGGGAGAGAAACTGCTTGGGGTGGGATACGACTTGTTTTGGAAATCGGCTTCCAGCGGAAGCAGCAGGGGGTTAGGCCTCAGCCTGAAGGATCAGCAACTCGATGAGATTATCCTCTTTTTATCTTCTATTTCTTCTCCTTTTCTCTGTAATTATTCTCATTTTAATAGAATTTTCTTTGTTTTCTCTCCATCTCCAAATTGATTCCTATCAATCTGATGCTTTCAGTGAGAGTGCCTTAGAGAGAGAAATGAGTGAGATTCTTTCTAGTTATTTTTGGAAATTTCTGGACAGTGTGAACTAAAAGAGACATGGCTATTTTCTGGACACAACGACGATACAGGTGAGTAGTGGAGGAGTCTTCTTCTTCTGCTCATCTGTTGTATTCTGGTTTGTTACTAGTTCAGACATAGCTGAAGTATAGGACAGGACCTTGATCAGGTGGATCTTCCTTATTTGTTTTTCGGCTTAGTTGGAAGATTGAAGTGGACGTCACTACTGGAGAGGAATCACAGCAGTAGAGAAACGGTTGAATGCAACATGCTGTCGAGGAAAAAGAAAAAAAGAAAAAAAAATGACAGTGACTTGAAATGGAGGAATCTGGAACTTATTGTTAGATATTAAATAGGTTTTTCCTCAGACTGTGCCTACCATCCACTATTGCGATGGAGGCCGAGCGAATTTAATAAAGGCAACTTGACCTGTGTGGATCTGGATGCTTGGGTGGCACCTACCGCAACCAACCAATTTTATTTTCTATGTTTGATTTTGTTGTGTGTTTTGTATCCCTATAAATAGGGGTTTTTTATAAATGGGTTTATTTCATTTTTTTTATAAAAAAGGGGTAGGGTTACCAATATTTTAAAAAATGAGTCTCAAGATGCGTGAACCTCATTCATGCATCTTTGGCGTGGAGAGATTCATGAACGGGGTTCACACATCATATGCAGCCGTGATAAAAGATGCATGAACCCCATTCACGCATCTCCCCTAACCAGGAAGCGTGAACATGATTTACACATCCTTTGTAGACTTTATGAAGGATGCGTGAACCTCGTTCAGGCATCCTACAGAACGTTTTATTTTTTTTATTTTTTTGTATTTTTAAATTTTTATTATTTATTTTTTGTTTTGTTTTGTTTATATATATATAAATAAAACAAAAAAATCAGCAGAATATATCTGCTATTTAATATCCGGCAGTACTGCCATTACAACAGTCTGGATTCTAATAGAGACCCTCATACAGGACTCTCTTTTATAAGAGGACTTGCCCTGAAAATCATTTTTCATTTTCGATGTGGGATTCATGTTCTCCTTTTCCTGCGTAGAACATTCAGCATTTTCGATGTTGGATTCTATTTGAAGTACGTTACTTGGAAAAACAATAAAATACAAACTATAAAACCAATATAAATGAAACTTAAAACATGGATTAAATATATAAGAAATTGTTGAAAATAAAAAGAATTTCATAAAAAATGTTGATGTATAATAATTTATAATCTTTCAAAACCACCAACATGAAACTTGAAAATGTTTCAAGTACGTGTCTTTGAAAGAATATAAAATAAAACTATAAGACCAATATGAATGAAACATAAAACATGACTTAAACATATAAGAAATAGTTGAAAATAAAAAGAATTTCATAAAAAATGTGGATGAAAAATTATTTATAAGCTTTCAAAACCACCAACATGAAACTTAAAAACATTTAAAGTACGTGGCTTTGAAAGCCTATAAAATAAAAAATTATAAGACCAATATAAATGAAAATTAAAACATGGATTAAACATATAAGAAATAGTTAACAATTAATTAGTTAATTAGTAATATAATTATTAATTATATAATTATTGGTTAATTAGTAATATCATTATTAATTATATAATAATTAATTAGTAATATAATTATTAATTATATAATAATTAATTAGTAATATAATTATTAATTATATAACAATTAATTAGTTAATTTTAATATAATTATTAATTATATACTAATTAATTAGTTAATTAGTAATATAACTATTAATTATATAATAATTAAGTATTTATTATATAATAATCAATTAGTTAACTTGTAATATAATTATTAATTATAAATTAATTAATTAATTAGTAATATAATTAGTAATTATAATTATTCATTATAATTATTCATTATAATTATTAGTTATTAACTATTAATTATTAATTATTAATTATATAAAAATTTATTAGTTAATTAGTAATATAATTATTAATTATATAATAATTAATTGGTTAAGTAGAAATATCATTATTAATTATAATTAGTAATATGATTTTTAATTACAATTAGTAATTATTAATTATATAATAATTAATTAGTTAATTAGTAATATAATTATTAATTATAATTATTAATTACCAATATACAATAATTAATTAGTAATATAATTATTGACACTTGTTTTTTTACAGGTGGCTCCATCCGGTTTGCTTGAGGTGATGGGGAGCAATTTCGTCTCAAAGCCGAATGAGGCGCGCATGAAATGACTGGGCTTCGCGCCAAGGATTTGGTCGTTCGGGGCCGGTGTGCTGAGTTGTGGAGTAGAGTGAAATCATCGGCGTCATGGCACTCTGGTCAAGGTCGAGGTCCACGGTCGACGTCCACAGTCAAGGTCCATGGTCGAGGTCGAGGTCCCTGTTCGATCTCAAGGTCAGCGTGTGAGGGCTCTTTGGTGCATTTTCATTCGGGCAGGGTGAGGCACTGTTTAAAGTTTTTTGTCAAAGTTCTCTTTATAATTGATAGCGATGAACGTATTGCGGGTGGATTTATTTGAAGTAGTTTTTTCTTAGTTTTTTTGTAAATCTGTCCAACACTGTTTGCTGAAGTTTGCGGTGGTCCTTTTACTGGAAGTAATATATAGTTTTTTTGCATTGCAGCACTTCTAGTGGTGGTTTTTGCCCTAGTTTTTACAGTGAAACTTCCACTTGATGTTCAAGTTCCTCTTGATGTCCACCAGAAGTTCCACTGGAAGTTCCCATGATATATATTTTTTTTGCATTGTGGCACTTCCAGTGGTTTTTGCCTGGGTTTTTACAGTGAAACTTCCACTTGATGTCCAAGTTCATCTCAGTGTCCACTGGAAGATCCAATGGAAGTTCCTGTGATATATAGTTTTGTTGCATTGCGGCACTTCCAGTGGTTTTTGCCCTGGTTTTTGCAGTGAAACTTCCACTTGATGTCCAAGTTCCTCTCGATGTCCACTGGAACTTCCACTCGAACTACCACTGGAACTTCCACTGGAAAATATATTTTATAAATTTTAATTTATAATTTCATAAAAATAATTTTATATTATATATATATATATTTGTAATAATTTTTATTTAGTTACATTTATATTTTATATATATTTGTTTCTAGTGGAACTTCCACTGGAAAATATATTTTATAATTTCTTTATTTATAATTTGAGAAAAATAATATAATATTATATATATATGTAATAATTTTTATTTAGTTACATTTCTATTCATATATTTTATACATTTTCAAACGGATTAAATCCTATTATAACGTTAATGCACTTTTCTTGAACTATTGTTTTTTGTTGCAGGGTGTTGCAATGTTGTTGATGGTGATGTTGATATTGTAGTGGCTTCTACTAAACCAGTTGTAGGGATGACGTTCAAGTCACATGATGAAGCACAATGTTTTTATGTCACGTATGGGGGAGTAAATGGGTTCAGTGTACGCTGAAAATACTCTAATAAAAGGAGAAAGGATAAATCAATTATCACATCAAGACTTTATGCATGTAGAAAAGGTCATAGGAAGATTGAAAAACTTGATAGCATGGTGAAATTTCCTTGGGCTGAGACACGTATAGGTTGCCTTGCTAGAATAGGGGTTAGTTTATTGTCTTCTGGAAAATATGCATGTACTATTTTTGTTGAAGTACATAATCATCCCTTGAACAAGCCTGAATCAATTCATATGATGAGGTCCCAAAGAAAAATAATAGAAGCACAAGCAGCTGAGTTAGATTTGAATACTCCTGCGGGCATTAAACCAAATGATTCTCTATCATTAGAGACAACTATTGTAGGGGGGAGATGTTATTGGGTACATGCATGTTGATTAGTTGAATTTTTTAATTTCTAAACGGGAAATAGATTTTCTTCATGGTGATGCATGTTGCATGTTAGAATACCTAGAAAGACAATGTTAGGACAATCCATAATTTGTTTTACTATACAGTTTGACATGAATGGAAAAATTAGTAATATTTTCTAGGTTGATCCAAAAATGAGAACAGATTATGAGTTGTTTGGAGATGTTGTTGTGTTTGACACCACTTTTAGCACTAATAAAGTGTACATGCCATTAGGTGTTTTTGTGGGGTTCAATCATCATCGAGAGATTGTTGTTTTTGGGGCAGCTTTGTTATATGATGAAACAGTGACTTTGTTTTCTTAGTTGTTTCATAAAAAATTACAGGTGCATCACATGAAGAGTCCTCAAACTATTTTTACTAATCAAGATGTGGCAATGGGAAAATCCATTTCTGTAGTTTTAGTGGGAACTTGACATTGACTTTGTTAGTGCCATTTGATGCAAAATGGCATTAAGCATTTAGGTAATTGGATGAAAGATGGATTTAGTTTTCTAACTAGATTTAATAAGTGTATGTTTGAATACCATGATTCAAATCAGTTTGATAAGGAGTGGTCTTCCCTTAGAGCAGAATATGGGGATGGGAAATCGCAGTGGCTAGATGACGTATTCATATTGCGAGCAAAGTGGGCGCATTGCTTTTTGAAATATTCTTTAACATTGGGTATTCACAGCACTCAATTAAGTGTAAGTTTTAATGGATTTCTTAAATATTATGTTCATCGAAATTTAAGTGTTGTTGATTTCTTTAAGCAGTTTGAGTGATTTTTGGGAAAAAAATGAATATCATGAAACAAAGGTAGAATTTGAGATGTGGGAGAGGTTGCCTCGTAATCTTTACCCTTACCATGAATTGATGTTCCAAGTTTCTACTAGATATACATCGGAATTATTTGATTTATTTCAGCATGAATATCAATTTATTGGTGATTTTTTTTGAGATCTTGTTTTGAAATTGGAGTTCAATTCAATTATGTTATTGGAATGGTTCATTGTGAAGATCAAATCTATGTATCATATGAAGCTTCAAATGAAGTTTCTGAATGTTCTTGTTCAAATTCTGAGTCCATTGGGTATCTTTGTTGTCATGTTTAAAAAAAAATTGATCGTCTTGATGTGAGAGCAATACCTAAAAAATATATTTTGGGGAGATGGGCCCGATTGGCTAGAAATATTGTGATGTTCAAAGGATCTTCTATTGAGGTACTTGTTGATAGAAAATCGGTTTTAGAAAAACATTACAAAGATTTATCACGAATGGGAATGGAGTTAATTACCATAGCTTGTGAGACAGATGCGGGTTATGACATTACCTTCTCAAATTTCAGTAATTTTGCAAAAGAGTTGTCTATCATAAATACATCATCTGATAAAGTTAATGGTTGTGCTAGTTCAAAAAAAAATTTAGAAAGTCTTCTTTTAAAAAGAAACCAAATAGGAAAGGGGGAGATAGATTGAAAAGCTTTTTAGACAATGGTTGCTGAAAGGGGAAACAATTGAATAAAAAATTTAATCCTACTGCTATGATGACTATATGATTTAATTTTATGATTCATTTCATTTATAAGAGCAGTTTTTTATTATTAATATGTTATATGATATCATTATTCTTTTCACGCAGGGAGTCAAGGAGAAAACAAGATCATATTTTTGTGTTCGATCTAGATAAATAGTTTCACATGTAATTTTTTATGAGCATTCTTTTCTATAATCGTTTATAATTCTGTACTTTTTCTGTTGCAGGAAGACTTGTCCACCAATTTGGAACTTCAGCTTGGGAGGTAGATTGCGGGCATAGCATTGGAAGAGGCCGAGCAGTGTAGAAAACATTTGATGGGAGTAGTTTTTTAAATTGTAATGACTGAATTGAAGAATGTATAGGTTGTATCCATTTTCAGTTGTAATGGATTGACAGTGGGATTGGGATACTTCAAGAAATTGTAAATGTGATGTATTCATGTGTTATATATAGAACTATAAAGACGTGATAAATCCAGATTCTACAATTCTATATGCATTTGTTCTGTGAGGATGTGGTAGTATTTGACATTCCACTTTTGGTTGTAATGGATTGAGATTGTGATACTTCAATAACTTGTAAATGTGTTGTATGAATTTGTTGTGTATTCAACTGTGAAGATGGGATAAATCCAAGTTCTAGATTTTTGTATTCATTTTTTCTTTGAGGATATGGTAGTATTTGACAGTCCACTTTTGATTGTAATGGATTGGGATTGAGATACTTCAATAACTTGTAAACGTACTGTATGGATTTCATGTGTATTCAACTGTGAAGATGGGATAAATCCATGTTCTAAATTTTTGTATGCATTTGTTCTTTGATGATGGGATAAATCCAGGTTCTTGAATTTTGATGAAGAAATCCAAAAGACTGAGTAAGAGTTATTGGATCTTTGGGTGAAATATTTCCCTATGGAGACTCTCCATCTTCTGATGAAATCCATATGTTGGCCAAACATAACACTCTTATAAACAGTAAAGATAATATCCTTAAAGTGTGAACATACCTATTCTCCACTTACCAGTAGCAATTATCATCATTAAATCTAACAGAAAAACAAATAAATTCCCTCAAAAGAAAATGGTTCCCCTCATGAGGATATAATATTCCCAGTGTAGTGAAAATGCTAACAGAACTATTCATCCATTGTTCATGACTATTTTACTTGTTATCTTCATTCTGGCCATACTGTTTCCACAAGACAGCTCCTGCTTCTATATGAGGTTTCATTCCAACTGTTTGCAGGGTCTGTAAGGAAATAGTGCTCCATATACAGGCGCATGTCATCAACTTCATCTTGCAATAGGTTCTTGTTATACCCTTGATCCGTTGCCAGCTTCTCAATTAGATAACTAAAAATTACCCCGCAGACTAATGTTGCATCCCCATGTTGGGGACTATCTTCCACTACAAATGGAAACGTTGGAGCAGTCATCTCTAAGTATTCGGGTTTCCATTGTCTAATGACTTGTTCAATAAATATTTTCTGCAAGTGTCGTATAAATTTTATTCAGTAAGTTGGTGTATATGAAAATTCATTAGATGTTGAAGAGGATAGAATTTACTATTTGTAAAGAATCTTGCTGGTAACAATCAATTGCAATAGGACCCATGCGAGGCGGCATGGAGTTATAGTAGCTTAAATGTTTTTTTTCAATATCAAACACAAGAAAAGTACAATGCATATTGTCTGTGTTGATGGGGATGAAGACTTTTCCATTCAACTTGCATTGCTTCTTTTATGGGTTTCTCTACCAAACACTCTTTCAAATTATTGTTTTTCCAGGATATAATGCTCTATAAAATTGATTATAGTGAGACAAAATATTAATTAATATATTTAAAACATCAAGAACATAGATAATATTAGACTAACCATTAAAACACTTGTAATCATAGTTGATTTATTATCAAAAATTCCAGTCGTCTTCCCTATTTGACACTTGTTTATGATAATCTGGGTATAGACATCTATAACCTGATATCAATAAAAAACAAATGAGGATGTGAGACTAATTGAATATTACTTTACAGTAAGCTTTTTTAAATTAGGCTCACCCTGCTACTTGTCATGCTTTTGGTGAAAAGTTGTAAAATGTCATCTATTCCAACTGAATACAAATCGTTCTCAGCTTCCCATACATATTGACTACATTATAATCACATTGATGTATACGAAAAAAAAATTAGGGTAATTGAATTGAAATCCTTGAAATGAAGGGAATACATACTAACCTAGTTCCATCTGGAGAATCTTTTTCAACTGCTCATAGTCTTTTTTGTGCAGGTGTGTACTCTGCCTGACCCATTTAGGTATTCCTGACAGACTTGTAATAGCCATTTTTTGTTCTATTTTCATTGAAACATTTCATACCTCAATTGGTTATTTCAGCTGACTTGGTTGTTCTACTGATTTTTTTGTCCTGTTGTTCTTCTTCTTCTTGTGTATCAGGTTTGATACTAAAAAAAGGAATCCAATTTCTTCTACTTCCTAGCTCTAGACTTCCCATTTCTAATCATTGATCTTGTTTGGTGACTCTCGGTTTCTGTCTATCCAGTTTGGCTGGTTTGATGTATAGGTGTGGTTTGTTCAACATCTTCTTGCAGTTGATCTGCAGGCTCCTCAATCCCAGTTTCTGTGGCTCCTAGTTGTTGTTTTTCCTTCTACTGTTTTGCTTTAGAGGGAGATACGGGTTTTTCAGGAGGATCTTACTATATTCCAGCTTCAATTGTATCCTATGTCCGGGTTTCCTCCTTGATTGAATGACTCTTTTCATCATTACCCTCTCTTATTATTTTCTCTATGCTTGCATTCTCACTTACTAACAGTTTCAGTCTTTTAATTTTTTCGGTCTGTTATTTAACAATTGCTTCCATTTTATGCAGTTTTCATTTCAGGGCTGAATTTTCTTTTGCAAAAACTTTTATTCTATCCTCCTCTGGTTCCCCTTTTTCCTGTTGTCCAACAGAAGCTTCCATAACCATTGATGGCTCCTCAATTTCTACATTTATTTTGTTCTTCTCTGGTTTATCCTTTTTCTATTGTCCAATAGAAGCTTCCATAATCATTGCTGGCTCCAAAATTTCTGCAGCTAGAACTTGATGAATCTTCAGTTTCTTTAAAGCAGCATAAAAATCAGAGAGGCTCCACTTTGTAAAAGGTGTATTGGCTTCTTGTTAATTCCCTTTCACTAGTCCACTTTGTTCACAATACCAATACTACAATAACAAGAATCATATGAATAGTATATTATACATTGAATTGAAAATAAATATTAATCCTTACCAATAAAGCGATAATTTCCCCCGTAATCCTTGCACAGTGCATGTAAAATTCTTTAATTGATCTCATCAATTGTTGGTGTATTGCACGATAACACTTTAATGTTCTCATGTCTCTTGAAGAATTCACATAATTGATAAAACTCAAACTCAGGTAAGAACCTGTAGTAGGTAAAAAATAGTTATACATGTGTATAAACATAGAAGTGCTATTGTGTCAAGATGATCAGGTTCTTCATCTCCCTTTATTGCTTCCAAAAGGGATGATTTTATATCATTTTGTGTTAACAACTTGACACCAGTTTGAAATCTCCTTAAATATAATGATGCCTTTGTTAGTTTGAATGAGTAGGAGTCGTCCATTTCTATTTGACCTTTGGTTATTGAAAAGATCCTTTGGATAACAGCTTTAGAGAAATTTCTTTCTCCTCCACTGAATCGGAAAGTTGTTGTTGAAGGATTTTAGTTATCCAATACATACATAATAGAAATATTGGATTTTTTGCAAGCCGATGTTGTTATTGTATTGGATATGAACACTTCAAACATATTCCAAAATGGAGTAGTGCTCAAAGTATTTCTATGACCATCTTTCAGTTTATCTTTTATTTCTTCCAAAATTCTTTTTAAAGAGGTAAAATTTGACCTAAAATGTACACTTGAAAATAGAAATTAAGGAATTATTGGGGTCATCCATAAAATTACAGTATATAAGGTAGAAAAATTCTAAGTTCTATTGGGACTTCAGTGGAAGTTCCACTGAAACTTCAAGTGGGAGTGCCACTGGAAGTCCCACTTGAAGTCCCACAACCACTGGAAGTTCCACTAGTCCCACAGGAAGTTCTGATGGAAGTTCCACTGGTCCCACAAGAAGTTCTAGTGGAAGTTCCAGTGGCACTTCTAGTGGAAAATTAAAATAAATACTCATTGCAATTGTGACACATATTTATTGTAAAAATGATTGAATTTATCATTTGAAAATTACAGTGGGACTTCAAGTGGGAGTGCCACTAGAAGTCCCACTGGAAATTCTAGTGGAAGTCCCACTGGAAGTCGCACTGGAAATCCCACTTGAAGTCCCACAACCACTGGAAGTTCCACTAGTCCCACAGGATGTTCCGATGGAAGTTCCACTGGAAGTGCCACTGGAAGTTCCACTCGAAGTCCCATAGGAACTTCCAGTAGAAGTTCTAGTGGAACTTCCAGTGGAACTTCCTGTGGTAAATTAAGAGAAATACTCATTGAAATTGTGACACATATTTATTGTTTAAATGTTTGAATTTATCATTTGAAAATTCCAATGAGAGTTCCACTGGAAGTCCTACTGGAAGTCCCATTGGAACTTCCAGTGGAAGTGCCATTGGAAGTTGAACTGGAAGTCCCACAACCACTGAAAGTTCCACTAGTCCCATAGGAAGTGCCACTGGAACTTCCACTAGAAGTCCCACAGGAAGTCTCACTGGAAGTCCCATTTGAAGTCCCACAACCACTGGAAGTTCCACTAGTCCCATAGAAATTTCCACTAGAACTGCCCCTGGAAGTCCCACTAAAACTTCTAGTGGAAGTTCCAGTGGAAAATTAAAAGAAATAATCATTACAATTGTGACACATATTTATTGTAAAAATGATTTAATTTATCATTTGAAAATTCTAGTGGGAGTTCCACTGGGAGTGCCACTATAAGTGCAACTAGAACTTCCATTGGAAGTCCCACTAGAAGTCCCACTGGAAGTCCCACTGGAACTTCCAATAGAAGTCTCACTGGCACTTCCAGTGGAACTTCGAGTAGCACTTCTAGTGGAACTTTCATAAGAAGTTTTACTAGAAATTCCAGTGGAAATTAAAAGAAATAATCACATATTTATTGTAAAAATGATTGTATTTAGAATTTAAAAATTCTAGTGGGAGTTTCAGTAGAAGTTTTAGTGGAACTTCCAGTAGAAAATTAAAAGAAATACTCACATATTTACTAAAAAAATGATTGCATTTAGAATTTGAAAAAGTGTATGCATTTTCATATTGAATTAATTTTCCAAACCCCTAATGGAAATTCCAATGGGAGGGAGTTCCACTAGGAGGGAGTTCTAGTGGAATTTCCAGTGGAACTGGCCCTGGAACTTCCACACTACCACTAAAATGTAAATTTATAAAACTGATTGAATTTAGCATTTGAAAAAGTATAAGAATTTTCATATTGAATTAATTTTCCAAAACCCCAATGGAAGTTCCAGTCGGAGTTCCACCGTGAGTTCCAACGGGAGTTCCACCATGAGTTCTAGTGGGAGTTCCAGTGGTAGTTCCACTGGGAGTTCCATAGGGATTTCCAATCGAAGTTTATCTAGAAGTTCCTATGGGATTTATAGTGGAACTCCCACTGGAACTTCCACACTATAAAAATGATTTAAAGTGGAACCTACAGTGGAAACTTCATGCATGTTAAAGTGGAACCTGCTGAAACCTTAAAGGGACATTAAATTGGAACCTCCAGTAAGGAATGATACCCTAGAAAAAATGGAATTCTAAATTAATTGATAGACAGAGAACATTTACAGAAAAAATATCATACCACAAAAGTTCTAAATAATAAATTGTTACAACAGAAATGAAATACAGATTTTTGAGTACATATTTCGGCGAAAATAATTATGTTAAGCCACCTTCATCAGACATTTCTACTATTTTGTACAAAAATTTCTATCGGAAAGTGAGACAAAACCACACTAGAGTCAATTAGTTGTCATAGAAAAAACTTGCGCCTTTGCATTATTCAAAACTTGCGGACAACGTGGTAATTCCTTTCATTCATCGTCGTCGCTGTCTTTGTAGTCATTGGATGCCTAGTTTTTGTTCTCGAAGTAGATTGATTCGTTGTGGTCTCCGTACTGCCATATTTCAGGGAGGGATCTTAGGGTTTCATTGTCGTCGTCACAACCAAGGATCAGTCGACCCGTCTCGAAAAACGCAAGGGAAAATCCGTCTGCACATTTGAATCAAATGAATCACAGTGAACAATGATCTGGTGGCTTGAAATACAAATGGATACGTGTTCTGATCCAAAGGGTGTATTGGATATTCCAGTTAAAAATATAACTAGATACGATTCTTATCCCTCTCATCCATACCCATCTCCCACGTTTTTGACTTCATCCTCAATTATTGTCAAAAGTTTCATCCACCTATCTCTTCCCATCAACATCCTCCCACACCCAATTCCTTACCTATTAACATCAAAGAAAAAAAATCTCATCTTATCCCTTTTTTTATCCACCTTTAATGATTTCCCATTGCATAAAAAAAATACAAATCCCCCTCTATTTACATTACACAAAATAGTGTTCAATTAAAAAATAATAATAATAATCACCATTTGTATTCTGGAAAAATTAGTAGAGTGATCCAAAAAATTTTTTTTGCAATTCCTACTAAAATATCAGCCTGCAATTCAAAAAAAAGGAACCAATTCTAGATATCTGCATCTATTTTTCCATAAAAAAAATTAGTTTGTTTCCATGGAGAATGAATTTTTACAATCTACGATCCCAAAGTTGACGAAGAACAATTATGGTAATTGGTGCATCCAAATGCGCATAGTACATGGCATCCTAGATGTCATGGACATCATGGAGGACAGATACACCAAGCCGGAATCCAAAGCAGTGGAGGCTGCTCTGTCAGATGTTCAAAATAATTCTCTTTGGGCAGAATGAAAACGAGACTACAAGGCGAAATCTAACATTTATCAAGGCCTTGACTAAGTGACTTATGAAATAATCGCTTCATCGAAATCATCAAAGGAGATCTGGGATACTCTTCACAAAACATTCCAAGGTGCCAACAAAGTGAAATGGATTCATCTTCAATCTCTATGAGGTGCGTTCGAATCCCTATTTATGAAAACTATTGAAACTGTTGTCGAGTATCATACTCATGTAATGGTTGTGATGAACCAACTGTGAAGAAATGGAGAAGATATTCCTAACATGCGGGTATGTGAGAAAATTTTTTGATCCCTTGATCCAAAATTTGATTACATAGTCGTTTCCCTAGAAGAAACAAAGTACCTGGAGACGATCTCTGTCAAAGAACATGTGGGGTCTCTTCAAGCCCACGAATTAAAGGTGAACTGTCGAAGCGATACTAATGGAGTGGAGCATGCCCTGCAATCAAAGTTGTATCTCAACAACTCTGAAAAGGAGGAAGGGGAGACATCTTGAAGAAACCAAGGTAGGGGATTCAATGGACAACAATTTGATCCAAGAAGAGGAAGATGGGGAGGATGTGGTGGAAGAAGCCCAACTCAAGGAGGCCGTGAATATCAACCCTATAATCCACATGGACATGGACGAGGAAGAAGAGGTGGAATCAATAATCACCTACCGAACAAAAGAAACATTCAATGCTATAATTGTCAAAAATATGGACATTATAGCAATGAATGTTGGTACAAGCAACCCATGGAGAATGACACTGAAGACGCACATATCATCGAAGCAGAAGATCCTTTTGATGAGTTTCATATGTTGATGGCACAAACATCGACACAAAATCAAGGTATGCGGTATCTTGACTATGGAGCTAGTAATCACATGACATGGCCCAAACACCTGTTTATGAACCTGGATGAGCGGGTTTGAGGAGAGATTTCATTTGGCGATCTCTTGATAGTATTTTTCTATGGAAGAAGTGATATTCTGATCAAGAAAAAAGATGGCAATCATGTTTTCATCTTTGACGTCTACTATGTACTCGACATGAAGACCAACATCTTGAGCATCGAGCAGTTGGTGGAAAAAGACTTTCACATAAGCCTTCAATAAAAACAAATGGTGATTGTTGATGATAGGGGATGTTTGATCACAAAAGTACTGATGGCAAAGAACCACATGTTTTTGCTTATGATCCAACCCAACGTACCACGATGTTTAGTGATGGTACGTGATCATAAAGACTGACTATGGCATCTCAGGTTTGGGTATTTAAACTTTTAAATTTTAAGATTATTAGGAAGCAAGAAGATGGTGAATGGGCTTCCTATCATTCGACACCCGAATCAAATTTGTTAAAGTTGTGTTCTAAGTAAACATTATAGAAACAACTTTGCAAAGAAGACCAACTGGAAAGTTGTAGCACCATTGGAGCTAGTTCACACCGATGTGTGTGGTCTATTAAATCCAAAATCAGATAGACAAATGAGGTATTTTCTGACATTATTTGATGATTATAGTAGGAAAACATGGATATCCATCCATCCAATTGCCTGAAGGCCTTCATTTTTTTATTGATTTTTGATAATCCACCTTTCAAGGGGTGAAGTGGAACCCTTACAAGGCCCGTAAGTGTAAGTATTACATGACCCGTAGGCATAAGTATTACATGGCCCATAGGCCTTAGAGGAATTCATTTCCTATAGGCTTCAAACATTACATACAACCCAGACTAACTACTTGGAACTGCTCCTCCCCAGCATCTTCATCGTGAAATCATCTCTCCACCTCTGCATGGCTGTTCGGCTAGGCATTTTTGTGCATGCACAGGCTTGTCCCGATGGGAGGTTCTATACCATCTCATTCTTGCAATCTGTTTATCTTCTGCTGTGGTGAAAGCTCTTTTCTCATCCTCCTTATAGAGCTTGTTCCTTTTAGGTTGTCTGGTTTTCATCTGCACTTTAAGGTGGCCCGAAGGCCTTACTGACCTGAAGGCCTTTGGGCCAACTCGGGGACCAAATCGGTGGCCTGAAGGCCCAAACGAGGGCATATTCCCAGCTGCTACAGTGCCAAAAAGTACCTGCTACAGTTCCCTCTACAGTACCTGCTACAATATTACTACAGTACTTCACAGTTCCCGCTACAGTACTATTACAGTACTGCTACAGTACCCGGAAATTATGCCTCTGCTTGGATTTGATCCCGGGTTTCTTAGATGCACTTACGGAGTCCTTACCAACCGGGCTAAGCCTCATGTGCAAAAAAACATGGATATATTTTCTCAAAATGAAGTCATAAGTATTTGGCATCTTCAAAGAATTCAAGGCGCTTGTGGAAAATCAAAGCAACCATCGCATTCAAACATTTCAATTTGATCGAGGTGGGGAGTACACCACTGATGTTTTTCAAGAGTACCTCAAGAAACATAGAATTCAGCACCAGCTGACACCAGATTACATGCCCCAACTCAATGGAGTAGCTGATAGGAAAAATCTCACCATTCTCAACATGGCGAGAAGCATGTTGAAAGACGAACGAGTGCCAATGATTTTCTGGGATGAAGCGGTCTCATGTACGGTGTATCTACTCAATAGATTCCCAACAAAAACCTCGAAGCAATGATGCCGCATGAAGCCTAGAGTACTCACAATCCAAGTATGATTCCTTTTAGAGTTTGTGGTTCCATTGCCTATTTCAATATTCCGGAGGCAAAACGAACAAAGCTCGAGGACAAAGGAGTGAAGTGTGTCCTTATGGGATTCGGAGGCCGAACAATGAGATATTGTTTGTATAATCCCATCACCAAGAGGATTATATTCAACATAGATGTTATCTTTGATGAAAAGGAGACATGGAAGTGGAATCAAGATGATGATTCCAGAGAGGTACGACTCACTCTAGAAGATGAAGAAATAGTTGAAGTACCATTAGAGGAACAAAGAACTAAAGAATCGCTAACACCGTCACCACATACTCCTATATCTGAAGACATCGAACGAGAACTTTCTCATATACATCCTCAAAAATTTCGAATCCTTGCAGATATATATGAGAGAACGAAACCAATGGAGGAGTACATAAATTTGTATTTTCTCTCAGTAATTTCCAATCCAGTCAGTTTTGAAGAAGCTAAAACCAATGACATGTGGAAGAAAGTGATATTTGAGGAAATTATTTCCATTGACACCATCGAAGTCTATGAGCAAAAGGAAGGCTTTGACTTTGGTGAAGTTATTGCACCGGTTGGACAACCACCCGAATATGATGCAAAATCATGGGTCGTAAGGAAAACATGTTTAAGGGGGAATGTTAGATATTAAATAGTTTTTTCCTCAGACGGTGCCTACCATCCACTATTGCAATGGAGGCTGGACAAATTCAATGAAGGCAGCTTGACGTGTGTGGATTTGGATGCTTAGGTGACACCTACCACAACCAACCATAGGGTTTTATTTTCTATGTTTTATTTTGTTTTGTGTTTTGTATCCTTATAAATAGGGATATTTGTGTGAGTTGTAATATAAATCAGAGTTTAAGAAATAAATATCGTGTTGGTGCTGCTCCATTTATGTGTTGTGATCACTGCTGCGTTCCTATGTGATTATGTGTGCCGCTGCGAGCGATCCTCCATCACTTATATGATGGAGATTCTAGAAGCTATGATGGAATTGATAGAACAAATGAGTGTTGGATTTGTTAATATGCGGTAGAGGAATGCGATGATGTTGGAGCACAGTGCAGTGATGATGAAAAGGAACCGTGAGATACAGAAAGTGGAGCAGCATTTCTCAGATCATGTTCGGCAATGTGAGTCCTTACAGCAAGAAGAACTGAAGTTAGAGATGGAACAGACTTCAGCAAGCAGTAGAGGCGTGGTTCGTTCTAAATCTTCTTCTACATGACTTTCGAGTTCCATCCCGAGACAGCGGCAGTAAGAGATGCTGCAACTTTTTCCAGTGCTATTTCTCCATGCTCAGGAAGATCGGTCTGCTGACGTGATCAGGGAGAACCTGTTAGAGTTGAACTAGCAACAACCAATTGTTGCAAAGGACGAGACACATGCTTTGTCCAAACAAGTGAAGGCGTAAGTGTAGGTTCCCATTCTTTCGAGTCCTAAATGCGTTTTGAGTCCAAAATGTGAGGCGGATATATTGAGGCCGCAATCCGAGAAGCAAACTGATAAGGAAACATACAAAGAAGTGGTGTGGACAAGAGTCTCAACAACATAATGATCAGGTGACGACTATGCTGAAGACGTGCAACGAGATTCCAGTCCTGATCCACCGCAGTGAGCGCAGGAAAAAATGGGAGTATTACCAATGCAAGTGGATGTTGGTGGATGTCCATTTGCAGGACGGTGTCCGCCCCCCTTCTTTTTCAAAGGGGGGATGGTGGTGTTAGGTGGTGGGTGGCCAAACCCCCACCAAACCTCCAGCGGGTGAAGGAAAGGGGAAGGGGTGAGGAGGCCTATAAAATGAGGCTCTCCCCTCTTCCAAATGGCATCTCATCTATCCCATCATCATCCGGTTTATCTCATCTGGTTCTATTTGCGGTATTAGTGAGGCGTCTTCCCCATTTATTCAAGAGATATATTTACGAGGGATTTCTCCTTGTAATAGTGAGGGTGTGTGTACCCACTTTTACCTCATAGTGATCCTTCTATTTGCCCGTGGTTTTTTACCCCTTCCATTTGGGGGGTTTTTCCACGTTACATCTGGTGTTACATTTATTTCCGCATTTGCATTTTATTTTTATCTCATGATTATTGTTGCACCGTGGGTCAATCATTTACGGTCCTAACAAGTGGTATCAGAGTCAAGGTTCTGGACCGGTGTTGTTCACGTTTTCGGGTATTAATAATTCTCATAAATTTTAGTATGCTCTGTGATTGTGACTCTGGTTGATATTTCACATCAGAAAAAATTTATTGAGATTACTAAATACACCGTTGTGAAACAGAGGAGGTTCTGGATTGACGGCGTGTCCAGATGACGGCGAAATTCGAGATCGAAAAATTCAACGGGAATAATTTTTCGTTGTGGAAAATGAAGATGCAGGCAGTGCTGTGGAAGGATAATTGCCTACTGGCAATTGGCGAAAAGCCGGCGGGTGTGACAGAGGTGAAATGGAACGATATGGATGGAAATACTATTGCGAACATCCATTTGGCTTTGGCAGACGGGGTCCTATCGAGCATTGTAGAGAAAAAGACAGCAAAAGAAATATGGGATACTCTGACGAAGCTATACGAGGCCAAGTCACTGCACAACAAAATTTTCCTGAAGATAAAATTGTACACTCTTCGGATGGCGGAGTCATCTTTGGTGACCGACCACATCAACAACCTCAATACTCTATTCACTCAACTCACGGCGTTGGGCTATAAAATTGTGAATACTGAACGTACGGAGATTCTACTCCAGAGTTTTCCAGATTCATATGACCAACTCATCATCAACCTCACCAACAATATCCTGATGGATATGATCCTACTTAATGATGTTGCATCCGCAGTTCTAGAAGAAGAAAGTCGGCTCAAGAACAAAGAGGACAGACAGACAACTTCGCACTAAGCAGAAGCTCTGTCAATGGAGAGAGGAAGGATGATGGAGTGTGGTTCCAGTGGGAGCCAAAATCATGGCAGGTCCAAATCAAGGAGTAAGAAGAAGAATTTCACATGTTTCAATTGTGGCAAGAAGGGGCACATCAAGAAGGATTGTTGGAATAAGAAGAGTGGTGACAAGATCTCTCAGGGGAATGTGGTGAGTACTTCTGGAAAAGGAGATATACTAGTCAGTGAAGCAACAACGACTACTGGAAGCAGGCAGCATCTCGACGATGCCTGGATTATCGACTCAGGAGCAACATGGCACATGACGTCTCAACGGGAATGGTTTGACCAATATGAAACCATCCCGGAAGGACTTGTGTACATGGAGAATGATCACACTCTAAAGATCTTTGGAATCGGTACCATCAAACTGAAGATGCGTGATGGCATAGTACGGACCATCCAAGGAGTACGTCATGTGAAGGGCCTAAAGAAGAACATATTGTCTTTGGGACAATTCGATGATATCGGATGCAAGACTCGCACAGAGAAGGGAGTGATGAGAATCGTGAAGGGCGCGCTTGTGGTAATGAAGGCGAAGAAGATCTCAAAGAACCTGTACGTGCTTATGGGTGAAACGTACAAGGAGGCGGAGATAGTTGTTGCATCAACTACCTCGACAGAAGCATTGACGACGTTATGGCATCGGAAGCTTTTCCATATGTTAGAACGAGGCTTGAAGATTCTTGCAGATCAGAAGTTGCTTCCTGGGATGACAAAGGAATCCTTACCATTTTGTGAGCATTGTGTTTTGAGCAAGCAACACAGGTTAAAGTTCGGGACATCAAAAGCAAGAAGTCGGGAGATCTTGGATTTGATCCATTCCGATGTTTGGCAAGCACCGGTTATATCCCTGGGAGGAGCAAGGTACTTTGTATCATTCATTGATGATTATTCCAGGAGATGTTGGGTGTACCCAATCAGGAGGAAGGCAGATGTTTTTGAAGTCTTCAAAACATTCAAAGCGCGGAAGGAGCCTGACTCTGGAAAGAAGATCAAGTGTCTGAGGACAGAAAATGGTGGAGAATATACAAGCGAGGAGTTTGATACTTTTTGTCAACAGGAAGGGATCAAGAGGTAGTTCACGGTGGCGTACACTCCTCAGCAGAATGGAGTGGCAGAGCGGATGAACAGAACCCTGTTGGATAGAACAAGGGTGATGCTGAAGACTGCAGGTATTGCCAAAACTTTTTGGGCAGAAGCAGTGAATACGGCCTATTATGTGATCAACCGATCTCCTTCAATGGCGATTGAGCTGAAGACACCGATGGGGATGTGGACTGGTAAACCCGCTGACTATTCTCAGTTACATACTTTTGGAAGTCCTGTATATGTAATGTTTAATAACCAGGAAAGATCGAAGTTGGATTCAAGATCCAGAAAATGTATCTTCTTGGGGTACGCTGATGGTGTGAAGGGGTATCGTTTGTGGGATCCCACTGCCCACAAATTTATCATCAGCAGAGATGTCATTTTTGCAGAAGACAAGGTGCAAATGACAACTGATCAATACATGGAGAAGAAGAATACATAAACTACAACAGTCGAAGTAGAGGACAAGTCCAAGGAAGAACCAGTTTCCTCTGAGGCATTACCAGAGCATAATGATCAAGTACCGGTTGAGTCTGGACCACGACGGTCAAGTCGGGAGAAAAGAGCACCAGTATGGCACTCAGACTATGTCACTGAGAGAAATATTGTGTATTGCTTATTGACAGAGGATGGAGAGCCATCTTCTTTTGTGGAGGCGACCCAGAGTCCATATGTATCCTCATGGATGGAGGCGATGCAGGAGGAACTTGAAGCCCTGCACAGGAACAAGACTTGGGATCTTGTTCCATTACCTCGTGGAAGGAAGGCTATCGAAAACAAATGGGTCTTTAAGATCAAGCGGGATGAAAATGACCAGGTGGAAAGATATTGTGCAAGACTGGTGGTCAAAGGATTTGCTCAGAAGGAAGGTATTGATTTCAATGAAATATTTTCTCCTGTTGTTAGACTGACGACTATTCGGATAGTTCTGGAAATGTGTACTACATACAGCTTACATCTAGAGCAGCTGGATGTGAAGACTGTGTTTCTTCATGGTGATCTTGATGAAGAGATATATATGCTCCAACCGGAAGGGTTTGTAGAAGAAGGTAAAGAGAACTTGGTTTGCAGGTTGAACAAATCTCTGTACGGTCTCAAACAGGCGCCGAGGTGTTGGTACAAGAGATTTGATTCCTATATCATGAGCCTTGGATATGACAGACTTCATTCAGATCCTTGTTCATATTTCAAGGGTTCAGATGGTAATGATTTCATCATTCTTCTGTTGTTTGTGGATGACATGTTGGTTGCAGGCCCCAACAATGATCAGATCCAGGAGACGAAGGCACAGTTGGCTAGGGAGTTTGATATGAAGGACATGGGACCAGCAAATAAGATTCTTGGGATGCAGATTTACCGAGACAGAAATAATGGGAAGATTTGGCTATCACAGAAGTGTTACTTACATAGATTCTTGAAACACTTCAACATGCAAGACTGTAAGCCAATCTCTACCCCTCTTTCCATTAATTTCAAGTTATCCTCCACGATGAATCCTAGCAGTGAAGTAGAGAGGATGGAAATGTCTCAAGTACTGTATGCATCGGCAGTGGGTAGTCTAATGTTCGCTATGGTTTGTACTAGACCAGACATTGCACATGCAGTGAGAGCAGTTAGTCGGTACATGAAGAATCCAGGACGGGAGCATTGGAACACAGTGAAGAGGATCCTGAGATACATCAAGGAGACCTCAGATGCTGCATTATGTTATGGAGGATCAGATTTTACTGTCAGAGGATATGTTGATTCAAATTTTGCAGGTGATTCTAACCGGAGGAAATCCACTACTGGTTATGTGTTTACTCTTACAGGAGGAGCTGTGAGCTGGATTTCGAAGTTACAGTTAGTTGTGGCTTTTTCCACAACGGAGGCAGAGTACATGACAGCTACACAGGCTTGCAAAGAGGCGATTTGGATGAGAAGGTTGTTGGAGGAGCTCGGGCACAGACAGATGCAGATTCCATTTTTTTGTGACAGTCAGAGCGCCTTACACATTGCAAGGAATCCATCTTTTCATTCCAGGACGAAACACATTGGGGTACAATATCACTTTGTCGGAGATGTGGTGGAGGAAGGAAGTGTGGATATGCAAAAGATTCATACTAAAGAAAATCTGGCAGATTTACTGACGAAGGCGATTAACTCTGATAAGTTCAGATGGTGCAGATCTTCGAGCGGCCTCGTAGAGACTTAAGCAACATGGTTGAGCAGATAGAAAGGATGTGTAGAGATATGATTGGTTCTCAATCAAATCTCCAAGTGGGAGATGTGTTGGAGGACGTCCATTTGCAGGATGGTGGCCGCCCCCCTTCTTTTTCAAAGGGGGGATGGTGGTGTTAGGTGGTGGGTGGCCAAACCCCCACCAAACCTCCAGCGGGTGAAGGAAAGGGGAAGGGGTGAGGAGGCCTATAAAATGAGGCTCTCCCCTCTTCCAAATGGCATCTCATCTATCCCATCATCATCCGGTTTATCTCATCCGGTTCTATTTGCGGTATTAGTGAGGCGGTTTCCCCATTTATTTAAGAGAGGTATTTACGAGAGATTTCTCCTTGTAATAGTGAGGGAAATCGCCTCACTAATACCGCAAATAGAACCGGATGAGATAAACCGGATGATGATGGGATAGATGAGATGCCATTTGGAAGAGGGGAGAGCCTCATTTTATAGGCCTCCTCACCCCTTCCCCTTTCCTTCACCCGCTGGAGGTTTGGTGGGGGTTTGGTCACCCACCACCAAACACCACCACCCCCCCTTTGAAAAAGAAGTGGGGCGGCCACCGTGATTATTTCCACATTTGCATTTTATTTTTATCTCGTGATTATTGTTGCACCGTGGGTCAATCATTTACGGTCCTAACAGTGGAGCGAGTGCGGGACATGCGACCCTAAATTCTTTCAGGACTGTCCCTTTCAGAGCAGCGAGAACAGAAGCTGCAGGCATCCTGAATTTTTGAAATCTGAGTTTGAGTGGGCCGGATCGAAGCTGCGGCGTGAGTTTCCACTTGTGTTGTTGGTTCAAACGGAATCATTCATGCATTAAAAGTTGGGAATAACTGATTCCGGGGAAGAAAGCACAGGTAAACGAGTGGAAATTAAGGTTTCACAAGAGAGCTACAAACAATGGCTTAAAGGAGCTGCGGCGGTTGGGGCCCGAAAAAGAGGTGTGGATGTTCAGGAGTCACCCCATCGAAAAGAGCATCAACGCGTTCCTAAAACTAAAGCTATGGAGAGAGTAAAGACTGTTGAAATTGGAGTTGCAGATCTTACTTCTGGACAACCACAAACTGGGAAGTTGATAATATTTCTTTCTTTAGTAGGGGGCGTCGGTGGTGTTTGTCGATAAGCTGCGTGGGCGGATGGAAATGCTACTCGGGGGGGAGTAGAGTCGGCGATTTGTTTTGGGGTGGGGGGGGGGGGGGGGGGACTAGAGTAGGTGGTTTGTTTGGGGCAAGTAGTGGAGACATAATCCTTGTTAAACAGTAGAACCAAGCCAGTGATTCTAAGTCTTAGATGTCAGTTCAATGGGGGGGCATTCAAAGAAGATTTATTAGTTGAAACAAGCCAACAATGTGCCTAGGTTTCTGTATGAACCACAACAGTTTCCTGGTCATGGTAGACAATTGGACACAAAAATTTACATGAAACCAAGGAAAAATGAAGTCGTTATGAAGCCTAAGCCTCCACCAGAGCCACCGCCAAGGCTTCCTGTTACTGCGCTGAAGTGTGGCAGCAGTGGCTATTGATTTTTAGAGGCAATGTTTGAGTTGTTTCCACCCAGATTCTATGAAGAAGTAAATCATATTGAAAACACTATCCTCCAACATTTCCTGAAAAGGTTTCTGCTGCTATGGGAGTTGGATAATTATCAAGCGAACAAGAGACCTTGCCAATTTTATCACCATGAAGGTGAATTTAAGGGGGTGGAATTGATGGGAAGGTGGGCTGGGGTCTGCTCATGTAAGGGGTCAAGCTGGGAATAATATAAGACTGTCAGGGGCAGTGATGTAAAATGTTAGATATTAGTTAGGGTTGGGGGTGTTAATAAATTGAGAGAGAGACTGCTTGGGGTGGGATACGACTGATTTTAGGAACTGGCTTCCAGCAGAAGCAACAATGGGTTAGGCCTCAGCCTGGAGGAGCATCGACTCCTAGGATTCTGCTCTTCACCTCTTCTATTTCTTCCCCTTTCTCTGTAATTCTACTCCTTTTAATAGAATTTCCTCTCTTTTCTCTCTCTCCATATTGATTCCTATCAATGGGGATCATATTTGAAGTTAAGCATGTGAAATCGGTTTCAACTTGTCGGAGAATGCTGATATTATTAGATTCGATATTTTGAACTAAAATGAAACTTCGAAAATGTTCTTGTGGATATCGCAGACGCGCGGATTTTCCGATCCTCTACTTTGTGGATTTGAGGTGTTGAAGATGTTATGGATGCAGTTGCAGGGGGAATTCAGCTGAAATTTTAGTTGGAGGCATGGATCATGCCTTGACCAGGGTTATTGCATCGTGAATGGCTTGAGAGGGGTTCTTGCGGTCTGATTGGTTGCATCGTGATTTGTAGTGTTGTGCTGTGAAGTATCTTGTTGCTCTGTGAAAGGTTGGGTTTTGGTCGTTGTACCGTGGTCGATTCTATTTCAATAATGTTGTTGTAATGCGGTGTTACATTATCTTGTTGTAGTTGTTATGTTTATATGTTTGTATTGTTTGGATAGATATGGTATTAGTATGATAACCTTAATGAATTTTTTAATGAATTATATACTTCGGTAATAAGATAATGAGTGGAATCTTGAATTGGTGAATGGATCATTATATGATGAAGTGGGAGGGAAAAGGAAGTTCTCATTACCGTTGTTCTTATGTAGTATTATTTCTGAAATGGTTGGGGTGTTTGTGTGGTGGACTTGTTGTGGTAAAGAGGTGATGGTATGTTGTGTTGTGGTGACGGTTGATATGGATGACATTGAATAGTGGGGTGGTTCTTGTGGGTTGTTGGCAGGGTTGTTGATGCGGTGTGATGAGGATTATTGTGGTTGGTGCAATAGTTGTCCAAGATGTGGATATAATAATCAATAAATGAAATAATTGAAAAGTGAATTGGAAATTAACGTGGAATTGAATACATCGTGGTTAATGAATGAAGAGAAAATAATTAATATGCTTTTAATGTATAATAAGTGGTTGGTAAATAAATGATGTGAAATTGATTATAAGATATAAAATGAGATGAAGATGTTTTGTTGTTTAATGGTGGCAATGTGGTGTAGCGGAGTTGGTTCATGTTATGCCAGAGGTGGCAGCAACAATTAGGTACTGTGGTTATAATTGTGACTATAGTGTTGTTGTGTTAGATGGTAGACCCTTTTGTTGGGCTTGTGTGTATTCTTATACATATTCATTGTAATTTATGTTATTTTTTATGCACCACCACCCGAGTCGAGTAACCTCACCGACAACCAATGAGGTTTTGAGTTCCAGGTGTTTTTTCCAACATCTAGGGTACAGAAGATATGGATGGCTGACCACTCCCTCTTCCCTACCCTTTCTTCCCGACATAGAACGATTTGTAATCGTTTGGGGTTATGACACACACACACACACATATGTATGGGTTGTGATTTTTAAAGTTATGGTACATATATATATACACAGGTTGTGATGGATCTATGGTTATATGGTTGTGATGTGGGTGCGCAGTGGGGATGTACATAGAAGAAGGGCACGAGGTTGATGTTCATCATGATTACGTACCCTACCCTTATGTGGTTGTGAGATGTGGATATATGGTGATGAGACTGTGGTATTTGGTTATGCTATTATGGTTGTGATTATGCGGACATGTGATTATGTGGTTATGTGTTTATGTAGACATGGAAGGGATGGTAATGCTAGGACATAAGTCGTTGGGGTGTGGGGGCGACTAGTTCAGTGGGAAGTGGTTGTGCGGTACCTTCTTTATACATTATTTTGATATCATGTTACTATATTTTTTTGCAATGTTGGATGAGTGATACTTAATAAGGATGATTAGTAATTGAGATGACATAGGTAATGAGTTGGTTCTGCTATTTATTCATTGACCCATTAGCATGCTTCTTCGATATTTGAACGAGGGGTTTTGGGAACAATGCTACTGAGTATATTTGTATGTTCAAATATATATATATGTGTGTGTGTGTGTGTGTTTACATGTTTTTGGGAAGGAGTTGGTAATTGAACTTGACCTTACCAGCAAGTAGTGGTCATTGATTGGTGGTTTTCATCTTATGTTCCTGTGATTTATTAGGGTAATGTCTCCTATATTTGTATTGTATACCATCAGTGATAGTCATCAACCCGTGGCTTGTTAGAGGCAGGCTTCAGGGGTCACTACCATTTTCACTGCCACTCTAGGAGGAGTTTCAGTGGAGACGAGTTGAGACACAGTGGTATCAAAGCTTTTGGTTGAGTCAGGATGGAGTTTGGACTTAACCACAGGTGAGGGTTGCATGGGATTGGTAGGGAAACAGTGTCAATAAAATTTAGCATGTGACATTGGCAAAGGAGACCGGCTAGGACACAGGCAATTAGGCCCCCCTATGATCCAACACATACATATTAATCTTGTTGGACATACTAAGTGAGATGATACTGATTGTGAGGTAGACTTAGGAGCGGAACATGCATTTTGCGTGATTTCACTTGTGCTTGAATTGAGAAAATGTTGGGTAGTTGAATTGAATTCAAATCAAATGAACTTAAATGAGATCCATGCCTTGGACTTAGGAATTCGTTTCGTGCTTGTTTTTAAAGTCTGGGCTTTAGGGGTATAAAGAGGTTATTCAAGTTGTTTGGGTGGATTTTTGTTGATATTACTTTTTCTTGTCTTAAGATGTTGATAAATTGTTAACATTATTTGATATTGTTAATGTTGCCTTGCTCTATGGTGTGTGTTTTGATTTTTACCTATGTTAACTTTGTTATGATGATATGTTTGTGTTTCTGATGTGCGTATATTGTCTAAAGGAACCTGAAACAAGTGTTGGAATTGTAACTCTAGTAAGTAATAAATTGAATTAAAGGTAAATGGTTAATGACTAACTAGAACCTTGACAATGTTGAAACTGACTTAATGATTTCATGAACTTTTATTTTTTGAAATTATTTCATGAACTTTTCTTAAACATGTAAGTTGTGTGACAACCTTGGTGCATTCGTAACAAATGATTATGTGATAATAACTTAAAAACTTTTTGTCAAAAAAAAACTTAAAAACCATCAAATTTAATACAATGGATTGTTTCAACTTCATGTTTTAATATTTTTTTAACATCCCATGTGTTAAGAAAAAATTTCTTGATTTGGTTTTGATGTGAAGACCCGGATTTTCCATGTAATTTTTTCTATTATATGGAATTATTATGAGTCTGCAAAAATTAACGGCGTGTGATTCCGAGACCTGGTGTGCCTAGAATGAATTTTTGAACTTTTTTAGGTATGTTCAGTAAACGCGCGGACGGTGTTTTCTATCTTTTGAACCGGTGCTCAGAATAAAAATTTGAGGGCACCATTGAATCTGCAGCACCGAGATTTTCTTAAGGGAGGCTTCACTTTGACTGCAGTAGGTTGGGTGAAAAAGCTAATTTTGTGGACTTCTGAAAGATTAATAAAATAACATGTTATATTATTCTATTTTTTTTCTCCAGCGGATAAGCAGCGGTGGTGGGACTGACAACATGTCAAGCCATTAATTGTCTTGACTCCTCCTTGTTTGTAACTATACCGTTGAAATTTGGGAGGTTTATTAATTAAATGAACCTCATAAATTCCTCAGAACGTTAACCACCTCTTACCCCTCCTATTTATTTGGAGCTCGGGGAGGTGTGTTGGCATAGATTCACCAAGAAACGAAACTCTGGAAAAGTACCGCGACGCCAACCACTTGGAGAACATGGTCGGTTTCAGCGAGCGGTGATGAGCGCCACCAAATCACGAACTGACGACAACGACGAAAGAGGTTATGTCGATCATCGTCAGCGGAAATCTAATCCAAGTAGGGGTATTGTTGTAAAGTTCATCTTTATGAGATAAATTGTTGACTGCTTGATAAAATCCTAACGCGGAGGGCGCGGGCCAAACGAACAAGGCTCGAACCCTTTGCTTCTACGGTTTTTGTCTTGTTATTCTGGAATGGTCTTCCAAACGGAGCGGTAGGATGAAACCGGAGAACACGCAACAGCGACGGTGACCTGAGTGCCTCATAGGCGCTGACTGCATCAAAAATGGATCACCGAAGTGCGTCTGGTGGCTCGTAGAAGAAACCGCCAGTGCGCCATGTCGGCGGCGGTCGAAGGAGACCCGCGGCGACCGACCGTGGGTGGTGGAAAGCGGCGCGCTGTCGCACATCACGACGGCCAAGGGCAGCCGGCCCGAGCCGGCCACGCAGGACAAGGGCAGCACCTGCAGGTGTCGTCGCCAGCAGCAGCCATGACCAGTGGGCCGCGACAGAAGGAGGGCAGTGTGACCCCGCGTCGCGCCGCGTTGGCGGAAGTGGGTCGGCCAAACGATCGACCGTTGAACCCGGTGGGGCAGCGCCCCACCGGCTGGACAAAACAGCCCTGCAACCGTGGGGCCAGCGGGAGAAAACAACCCTCCATATGGTGGACCGGGCTAGATGTGGGCCGGTCGAGCGGGACGGACCCATGGCCCAATGGGCCAGGCCGAACCCACAGCCCAGCGGGGCCAGCACGTGTGGGTCGAACCCCACCCTGCGGGCCGGGCCAACCGTGGCCCGAGCCCGCGAACCAATGGGACGACCCCAATAGGCCGGACCCAGTAAACCGAGCCGACCCTTAACGGGTCAAACCCGGGGAAGGTCTGGTAGACCCTAGGACCTGTTCGGTCAGGCCGGCCCGACCGAGTCGGACTGGGTCCAGACCCAACCGGCCCCCGAATAAATAAACACCCGTAACTGACGAACTAGGTATCTGTTTGACACGTCGTCAGTGGTGTTGGGACCCCTTTTGGGAAGCGGTCCCTTTGGCATTTTCCGGCGGGCTCGACCGAATCGGGCCGGACCGAGGTGCGATCACCCCCGTTTTATAGAAAGGGATATAACTAACAGACCGGGCGTCCGATCGACGCGCCATCTGTGGCATAAGGACACTTGTGACAAGGTAGTCCTTTGTAGATACTCTAAGTGAGTTTTGAAGGAGTTTGACATGCGACTTGGGTTTGATCAGACTTGAATCCAACCAATCCCTTTTTACAAAAGTATCCATATCTCACAGACCGGACGTCTGATCGACGCACCGTCTATCATGTTTGGACCCCTATGACAGATTGGTTACTTGGGTATGATTTTTTCAGGACTTTGTATCGGTTGAAATATGACCAATGGCTTAAGGAGCGGTTCTCCCAGAATCAAGCGTGCTATGAGCGGGAATCCTATGACCGACCGTCTTGGAAGTAGCTACCATGTGTGGATCATCATCATAGTGACCCTGTGTGGATCAGTATCATAGAAACCTTGTGTGGATCATCATCGTAGCTACCCTACGAGGACCAATTTTAGAGCGGCCCATCGAGGATCATCAACTAGCGACCCTGTGTGAATCATCATCGAGCGACCCTGTGTGAATCATCCTTCCACCAACCTTGTGTGGATCATCATTCTAGCAACCCTCTATGGATCAGCATTCCAGCGAACCTTTGTGGATCAACATTCTATCGACCCTATGTGGATCAGCAGTATCATGACCCAATGAGGACCTGCCTTACAATGGCTCGTCGTGGAACATCGACTTTTGTCCAATAGTGGATCGGTAATAGAACAACTTCTTTGTGGATATGTTGTGGAACTTTTAAATGGAATAAGATGATATAGCTTAAGACTAATCATCTATATTACTGATCTCTTATATGTATACCTGTTGTGAGTTGACTATTTCTTCGTGCTCTGTAATTGAGGTCTTGCTTTGTGGTTTTTCCTTTGTGGAACACTAGGAGAGCTTTGGAGGTCTCGGGGTCCCTACTGAGTATTGTTATACTCACCCCTGCATGGGCTTCGCCCGCACCTTGTTGTGTCTTCTGCAGACGATGAGCAGCTGGGATGAGACTTGGGGGAGCCAGGACCAGGAAGTACACGTAAAAGACGGGCTGACGTGGAGTGCTGTGGAGAGGATCTGTACCTACCATTTAGGTAGGATCTTCGGTGGATGATCTAGCAGTTGTTTTCTCTTTTCAGTTGTACTTGTACTTTTCAGTTGGGTATGTATTCCGGCCCCTTTACTTTCAGTACACTTTTTACTATAGAAGTTTACTTCATGGTTTCTCCTTATTGTGTTCTTGGAATGTGTGTTTGTACAGGTTTAAAGGAAATATCTTCCTATTAAAGGGATATTTCTTTTTGGTGCCAGTCGTCAACCCCTGACCTATGGAAGGTGAGCTTAGGGTAGTCACAGCATGGGCCCCGAGGGATGGGTCGTGACAAAGTGGTATAAGAGGAGTCAGTTCTACTGAAGAACTAGGACTCTGATATTTTAATTTGGCAATAGTTTTAAGTGTTTTAAGTGTGGATTTCAGTTTGGGGAGTCCAGTGTTGCTACTGTGGCCGACGTATCCATACACCAGGACCATGAATTCTAATTTCTTACTCAGTACACGAAAACACTGATTGCATGTGTTTTTTTGAAATGTTTTTACTTGACCTCTTTTGAGTCAGCTCACCAAGTATAACTTAATGACCATGGCACACTTTTTTCTTTTTAGGATTCCACCACATAGATAGCCAGCCAGGATTCGTGAGAGATTACATGATGACGACCCACCGAGTGACAAGGCTTCGGTGCAGGGCCCTCTTATAGTGATAGTACCATCAGGTGGTGTACTAGCAGCACCACTACCCATTGGGCAGTCGTTGCCCCTAGCCCCACCAAAAGATGGTGCACACTGACTGAGCACATTGCATGAGTTTCAGCGGAATAAGCCTCTAAGGTTCCGAGGCAATACAAATCTGCAGGTGGCTGAGGACTGGCTAGAGGCTGTGGCCAGAGTTTTTTTCCTGGTTGGGACACTAGCCGACCAGATACTGATCCTAGCTTCCATTTTTTTCCAGGGAGCAGCAGGGAGATGGTTGATCTTTACTCTCTAGACACATGATGAGGTGACCCTCACCTGGGCATATTTTGAGGGCCTCTTCAGGGCAGAGTTCGTTCCAATGACTCTATGCTCCATGCACATACAGGAGCAGCTACACTTGCAGTAGGGAAACCTGACCGTAGCCCAGTACTCAGTGAGATTCACCGACCTCTCACACTACTCTACCGACATGGTGTGGGATCCTTTCTTCAGGGCCCGAACCTTTGAGCAGGGACTCCGAAGGGAGATCAGAGCTTCGATGGTATCTCTCAACACCCCGACGCATGCTAGAGTGCTGGAGAGAGCACTCTTGGTGGAGAGTTTCCTTGCTGAGCAGACACCGACAACGAGACCCACCACCAGGAGAAACATAACAGAGTCATCTGTGGCTAGTAGTAGGTAGATGACATAGAGGTCCAAGTAGACCAGACCTTCCAGTGGATGACCCCAGGACGTAGGGTCGGAGGTGCGAGGCTCACAAGGTAGAGCACGCCAACAAAGGAGCAGACTATGCTTCACATGTAGAGGGCAGGGTAACATGGCTCCCGACTACCCAACCAGCCACCCTAATGACCAACACATGGTCGAGGGGCCATCGAGGAAGAGGCAGAGATTTGAGCGAGGAGGTCCACAGGGCGACAGATGTGGTAGAGGAGAAGGTCGTGCAGCAGGTGGTGGAAGATGGTTCGAGGTTCTACCTCCACCACCTCTAGGTGGTCCACCCCGACCATAGGGAGCAGGTGGAAAGGGATGAACTCAGATCCATTAGCTGAGGCCTACAACCACGACGCTTTAGAGATGATTCGAGTTACGATCTATGTCTACTCCACCTTAGCTGCATTACTTAGAGACATAGGTTCCAGTCACTCTTTCATTTCCACAGCTCTCGTTCGGAGCTCAGAGATTCTGGTGGAGCCGTTGGCTCGATCCTTGTGATTAGAGACTCCTATGAAAGAAGATTCGATGATTACACACTAGTGTCTACAGTGTGAGCTTACTCTAGGGGGTGAGAGCTTTGGCTAGTGTCTTCTAGTAGCGGTGTCGAGGCCTGGTGATGTCATCTTGGGTATAGACTGGTTATCCACAGTCCATGTTCAGATTGACTACATTAGGCACAAAGTGCGGTGTGTCCATGAGGATGGGACCAAGTTTTCCTTCACCAGCAAGAAGGGAACCTTTGCAGCCCAGGATAGACTTACCCAGAGGAGGGTGAAACCGATCACACATCAGTTGGCTAGCCTTATCCTTGGATAAATTGATGTTGAGAGTCTGAGCTATCCTGTAGTGGTGGACCAGTATGACGATGTCTTCCCAAATGATGTTCTGGGACTACCTCTTCATAGAGAGGTGGAATTCTAAATCAACATGTACCCTAAGACATAACTGATATCTACAATAGCCTATTGGATAGCTCTTGCGGAGCTTCGTGAGTTACGGGTACAACTGGAGGACTTACAGAGGAAGGGGTTCATAAGGCTCAATGATTCTCCATGGGAAGCTCCAATTTTGTTCGCCAAGAAGGTAGATGGGAGTTTGAGGCTCTGTGTGGATTATCGGTACCTGAACTAGGTGACCGTGAAGAACAAGTATCCACTTATGAGGATTTATGATCTCTTTGATCAGCTGAAGGGGGATCGTTGGTTTTCAAAAATAGACCTCATATCAGGTTATCATCTGCTCAGGGTACGAGATGAGGATGTGTAGAAGACGACCTTCAGATGTCGGTATGGCCACTATGAGTTCTTGGTTATTCCATTCGGTGTGACCAACACCCCTACAGCGTTCATGGGACTCATGAACATGATCTTTCATCCATACCTTGATCGCTTTGTGGTGTTATTCATCAACGACATCTTGATATAATCAGTGTAGGATGAGGATCATTCCTATCATTTGCAGATAGTTCTGGATACACTTTGAGAGAACCAGATTTATGGTAAGCTCTCAAAGTCCCTGTTCTGGATACGGGAGGTCCACTTTCTGGGACACGTTATCTTGGAGGATGGATATTCATTGGATCCGGCAAAGATAGAGGTCGTGCTTGCTTGGGAGTCGCCCAAGACTGTGACCAAGGTGCGGAGTTTCATGGGGTTGTATGGGTACTACTGGATATTCGTACATAAATTTTCTAGAGTTGTGACACCCTTATTAGTGTTGATTAATAAGGGACAAACCTTTGTGTGGATGGAGAGATTCCAGAAGAGTTTTCAAGAGCTGAGGTAGAGACTGAGGAGTGCCCCCATCTTGAGGCTACCAGAAGAGGGCATTGGGTATGTAGTCTACTGTGACACATCAGGGATCGGACTTGGATGTGTCCTAATGTAGGAGATAGTAGTGATCACTTATGGTTCATGATAGCTAAGACAGAATGAGCAGAACTATGCTACCCATGACATGGAGTTAGCAGTAGTAGTCTTCGCCTTGAAGATGTGGTGACACTACTTGATGGGTGAATAATTTACTATTTACTCTGATCACAAGAGTCTCAGGTATATCTTCTCACAGAAGGACCTGAACCTAAGACAACGACATTGGCTAGAGTTCATCCAGGATTATGACTTTGAAATAGTCTACACCCCTGGGAAGGGGAACGTAGTAGCAGACACACTCAGCAGGAGGTCCGGTCTACAGTTACTGAGTGAGGCGACAAAGCAGCTAGTTGCGTTGTAGATATCCTTTGTGGATATAGATGGATCATCATACCTCCAATCTATGACTGTCACTCCCCCACTTCTTCAACGAGTTCGAGAGGCACAACTTGGGGACATTGACAGCGATGCTTGACATGCTCAGATATCCTCAAGATAGGCACCTGATAGATATTCTTGAAGGTGGGGAGCACGTCATCCTCTTCAGAGGACACACCATGGTACCAGTGGAACTAAGGGAGGAGGTTTTGAGGTAGTTCCATACATCCCCTCTGGCGGTACATCCTGGCGTGGCGAAGATGTACCAGGACCTCTGACGTCAGCACTGGTGGCCAGGGATAAAGAAAGCAGTGGCAAAGTTTGTTTCACAATGCCTCACTTGTCAGCAAGTGAAGGCTGAACATCAAGTTTCAGTAGGCTTAGAATAGCCATTAGAGGTACCAGAGTGGAAGTGGGATGGTATTTCTATAGATTTCATGACAAGGCTACCACGTACATCCTGGGGCCACGATTCCATCTGGGTAATCATTGACCGACTCACCAAGTCAGCCCACTTCCTACCCATCTGAGAGTAGGGATCAGTAGAGGGCTTGGGACGCCTCTACCTACAGAATATTATATAGATTCATGGGGTACCATCGATGATCGTCTCTAATTGTGATGTGTGTTTTACATCCCAGTTGTGGAAGGGATTGCGTGAGGCGTTCGAGACACAGTTACATTTGAGCACTGCCTTTCATCCTCAGACGGATGGTCAGATAGAGCAGACCATTCATACACTATAGGACATGCTTCGTGCTTTTATCCTAGATTTTGGCCGTAGTTGGGAGGATCACTTTCCCTTGGTGGAGTTTACGTACAACAATAGCTATCACTCCACCATCGGTATGGCACCATTTGAGGCCTTATACGATCGACCATGAAAATCACCTATATATTGGACAGACCTGGGGGAGTCAGCCCTTATGGGTCCAGAGTTGGTACAAGCTACCACTGAGAAGGTACAGATCATCCAGGAGTGGATGAAGACTACATATAGTAGACATAAGTCTTATACTGACAGGAGATAGAGATTTTTGGAGTTTGAGGAGGGAGACCATGTCTTCCTATGGGTCTCACCTCGATGAGGTTTGCAGAGATTTGGCCGGGGCAGGAAGCTATCTCTGAGGTTTATCAGACCCTTTCAGGTTCTCAACAGAGTTGGCGAGGTGGAGTATCACCTAGATCTTCCCCCAAAAATGCATCGGTTGCATTAAATTTTCCACATGTCGTAGCTGAGGAAGTACGTGCATGATCCATCACCCGTTATTGACTGGGGCGAGCTGGACACTGATGATGTGGCGATATTTACGGAGGTTCTAGAAGAGATTGAGGATCGATAGGAGTGGTTCCTTCATGTATTATCGATCCCTCTGGTGTGCGTTCTTTGGCAGCATGACAACCTTTAGGAGAGCACATGGGATCGGGAGGCTTAGATTCATGCTCAGTACCCCCATTTGTTTCCTTAGTCTATGTTGTGGATTTCAGGGATGAAAATCCCAATGGTGGGGAGAATGTAAAGACCCAGATTTTCAATATTTTTTTATTATATAGAATTATTACGAGTCTGCAAAAATTGATGTCATGTGATTCTAAGGCCCAGAGTTCCCGGAATGAATTTATGACCTTTTTTTAGGTACGTTCAATAAACCCATGGGCGACGTTTTCTATCTTTTGAACTGGTGCTCAGATTAAAAATATGAGGGCACCGTTGAATCCGCAGCACTGTGATTCACTTAAGAGAGGCTTCACTTTGACCGCAGTAGGTCAGGTGAAAAAGATAATTTTGCGGACTTTTGAAATATTGATAAAATAACATGTTATTTTATTTTATTTTATTTTTCTCTAGCGGATAAGTGGCGGTGGTGGGACTGAGGACATGTTAAGATATTAATTGGATTGACTCCTCCTTGTTTGTAATCGTACCATTGGAATTTGAGAGGTTCATTAATTAAATGAACCTCATAAATTCCTCAAAACGTTAACCACATCTTCCCCCTCTTATTTATTTGGAGCTCGGGGAGGGGTGTTGGCATGACTTCACCAAGTGAAAAAGCTCTAAAAAAGTACCGTGATGCCAACCACTTGGAGGACGAGACGATTTTCAACAAGCAGTGACAAGCGCCACCAAATAAAGAACCGACGACAACGACGAAGGAGGTTCCGTCGATTGTTGTCAGCAGACGTCTAATCCAGGTAGGGAGATTGTTGTAAAGTTCATCTTTATGAGATAAATTATTGATCTCTTGATGCAATCCTGACGTGGAGGGTGCATTCCAAATGAACAAGGCCCGAAGCCTCTTCTTCTATAGTTTTTCCTCGTTATTCTGGAACGATTTTCCAAATGGAGCGGGAGGATGAAACCGGAGAACACGCAGTAGCGACGGTGATCCGAGAGCCTCAGAGGCATTGACGACATAAAAAACGGACCATCGGAGCGTGTTCGGTGGCTCGTGGAAGAAACCGTCAGCACGCCATGTCAGCGGTGGCCGAAGGAGACCTGTGGCGACTAGCCACGGGCATTGGAAAGCGGCACGCCGTGGCGACCAAGGGTGGTTGACTCGATCTAGCCACGTGGGAAGGGCGACACCCATAGGCACTGCCAACAGCAGCACCACGACTAGCGGGTCGTGACAGGAGGAGGGTGGCGTTGCCCCTGCACCGAGCTGTGTTGGCAGAAGTCGGATGACCAAATGGTCGACCGTTAAACCGGGTGGGGCAGCGCCCCATCGTTTGGACAAAACGGTCGCGCCACCGCGGGGCTAGTAGGATAAAATGGTCCGCCATCTGGCGGACTGAGTTGGACGCGGACCGATAGAGTGGGCCAGACCTGCGGCCCAGTGAGCCAACGCGGATGGGACGGGCCCCACCCGACGAGCTGAGCCAACCGTGGATTGGGCCCACGAACCAATGGGACGACCCCGACGGGCCAGACCCAGTGAACCGGGCTGAACCTTAATGGGCCGAACCCGGGTGAGGTCTGGTAGACCCTGGGTCCCGTTGCCTCGGGTCGATCCGACTGAGTCGGACCAGACCCTGACCCAACCGGCCCTTGAATAAATAAACGCTCGTAAATGAAGAACCAGGTGTCAGTTTGATATGTCATTAGTGGTGTTGAGACCCCTTTTGGGAAGCGTTCCCTTTGGCATTTTCTGGTGGGTCCAACCGAGTAGGGCCGGACCAAGGTGCGATCACCCCCGTTTCACAGAAAGGGATGTAACTAACAGACTGAGCATCCGATTGAAACGCCGTATGTGGAATAAGGACCCTTGTGAAAAGGAGGTCCTTTGGAGATAATCTAAGTGAGTTTTGACAGAGTTTGACATGCGACTTGGGTTGGATCAGACTTGAATCCAACTTGACTATTTTTACAAAAGTGCCAATATCTCATAGACCGGGCGTCCGATTGACGCGCCATCTGTCACATTGGGACCCCTATGATGGGGTGGTTCCTTGGGTATGATTTTTGTGGGACTTATTACCGGTTGAAATATGACCGATGGCTTGAGAAGCGGTTCTCCCAGAATCCAGCGTGCTATGAGCGGGAATCCTATGACTTGTTATCTTAGAAGTAGCGACCCTGTGTGGATCATCATCATAGGGACCCTGTGTGGATCAACATCGTAGCTACCCAATGAGGACCAATTTTAGAGCGGCCCATCAAGGATCAGAAACTAGCGACCCTATGTGGATTTGCATCGAGCGACCCTATGTGGATCATCCTTCCTGCGACCCTGTGTGGATCAATATTCTAGCGACCTTGTGTGGATTACCATTCCAGTAAACCTGTGTGGATCAACATTCTAGCGACCCAGTGTGGATCAGTAGTATCGTGACCCGAAGAGTACCCACCTTACAGTGGCCCATCATGGAACAATGAAATTTTTCCAAGAGGGGATCAGTAATAGAACAACTTCTTTGTGGATCATTTGTGGAACTTCTAAATGGAATAAGATGATATAGCTTAAGACTAATCATCTATATTCTTGGTCTCTGAGTTGTATACCTGGTGTGAGATGACTATTATTTCTTGATCTATGATTGAGGTCTTGCTTTGTGGTTTTTTTGTGGAACTCTGGGAGACCTTCGGGGGTCTCGAGATCCCTACCGAGTATTGTTATACTCACCCTTGTACGAGCTTCACTTGTACCTTGTTGTGTCTTGTGTAGACGATGAGAAGTTGGGATGATACTTGGGGGAGCCAGGAACAGGCAGTACACAGAAGAGACGAGCTAATGTGGAGTGTTATGGAGACGATCTGTACCTACCCTTCATGTAGGATCCTCGGTGGATGATCCAGGAGCTATTTTCTCTTTTCAGTTGTACTTTTACTTTTCAGTTGGGCTTGTATTCCATCCCCTTTACTTTTAGTACACTTTTTATTACCACAGTTTACTTCATGGTTGCTTCTTGTTGTGTTCTTGGATTGTGTGTTTGTAAAGGTTTAAAGGAAATGGCTTCTCGTTATAGGGATATGACTTTTTGGTGCTAGTCACCAACCCCTGGCCTATGGAAGGCGAACTTGGGGTAGTCACGACACCGGCCCTGGGGAATGGGTCGTGACATTTGATGTGTTGTTTTCATGCTTATTTTTATTTCCAAATAAAACTCTGTTTGTGTGCCTTTTAATGTTGTTAAAATGGAGGATCACGTAACCCAATACCCAAGATATTCTCCAAAGAGAGGCCTTATCATTTATTTATATAGAAATATAATAATAACAGAACACGCAAATCTGATGTGGGACACACACTCTAATCGGAGGTGATCATGCTAGATTCCTTAAAATGTATAAGCGGATGGACGCTGGCTTGTATTGGAATGGCATGACACAGGTGTTAGGTTTCAAGACTAACCAGAGGTTGTATAGTAGAATTTAGGGAGAGGTGGATGATGTAAATGATCACAAAACCATTCTAATCTCAGTATTGTATTAGAAGGAGAATGGATTGAACAAAGAGAAGAAACATAGGAAGGAGATCCCAATGGTAGAATACCACTCTCTTGTTCAAGCTCAAGCTAAGACCACCGGCCGAAACTTCTATCTACCTTCTGAATGCCAAAATCATTCGTAGGCCCTCCCCATAAGTAATGTTCCCTATTTATTATCCCAGCTCCTAAAAAACCATCCAAACAAAAAATACTCTAAAGAATGACAACACTGCTCCTAATATTATTCATTTCTACCAAACCAATACACACATCCCTTTATCCGGACCTCAAACACCCCCACTTGTTAACAACTTACAGCCATGCCAGCTCACATGCCTAAAAACAGGGAGTGATGAAGTATGTAATAGTAAGGAATTTTTGAAATTAAGGCAACTGCCTTGTATTGGAATGGCATGAGACAGGGAGTGATGAAGTATGTGCGGGAATGTGACATCTGTCAATGATAAAAATATCAAGCCTCCTGAGTTGGTGTGGGAAGAAAATTTTATGGACTATATTTCAGGATTACCTAAGTCTCAAGGTTATGATGTTCACATACTTACTGTTGATCGATTATCCAAATATGCACATTTTTTGTTGCTTCGACATCCTCATATAGTAAATTTTATTTTTTAGGTCTTTGTTAAAGATTTTTTTCAGTTACATAGTATTCCTTAGTTGATATTAAGAGATAAGGATATGTTGTTCATTAGTAACCTTTGGAAATAATTTTTTTGGTCAGAGGGAACGATGCTTCATATGAGATCTTCTTATCATCCACGGATGGATGAAAAAACTGAAATTGAAAATATAACTTTGGAGACATTTGTGTTGTTTTTCTTTCAAACAGCCTCTTACTTGGGCCCTGTGCATTTTGTATCATCCCAACTTTTTTGAAAGGTTTGAATCATTAATTTTTTTGTTCTAATTCGTTTAAATGACCCTACTTATGATTCTTAAAAGTTAAATGAGGTCTTGTGTGTGTTCAGGGCTTGTTCAAAGCCCGGAGCCCCGAAATGGGAAGAGGCAGACTGAACTGCATGGTTAAAGGAAACCGTTCCACCCAGCCTGCATAGTTTCCCTAAACTGAGTGGTTGCAGACAGTGGGAACCTGAGGGCTGCACGGTTTGTCAGAAACCATGTGACCAAGGGTGCATGGTCATGAGGGGTTATAGGTTTCTGGGACAGTGTGGTTTATCACGGGATCTTCATGGTTAAGTAAATCGTGTGCCTAACTATGCGAAGCCCCCCTTTTAAGTAGAACTTGTCGCATGGTTTGGCCAACAGTGCGCCCAAACCATGCGACCCCTCCTATGTGGGTGAAATACTCATTCTACCCTTAGTGAATGTTTTAAACCACCCCTTTTCCTTTTATTCTTCTTCTCGAGTGGGATTTATCCTCCCTCTTAGTAGGTGAGCTCCTCCTTCCCCTCCTTCATAGGGTTTGATCCACCTACTTCATCCGGTGTCTAGATCACTCACCATCGGAAGCATTGGATCTGCCTCAGTAAGATCTTCCTTATACACCCATCTATTTCAAGGTTCCTCTTCCATCTGTTGTGCCATTTTGGTGCGATGGATTTTTCCCTATTTTCGGGGTGTTTGACAAATCCTTTGATTTATTCCATTCCAAGTCAAATCAATCCTTGATAACGGACGAGTGGAGTGCTACTACATCAAGGTAGGTGTTCTAGGACTTTCCTGCTCGTTTCGTCGCATTTTAAATGATGCTCCATTTTATCGCTCACTGGACCCTTCTGATGAGGCTTCAAATTTGTTAAATAAATTAATTTAAAGGGTTTCTCATGTCCTATGTGACCTCTTTACGAAACCCATTTTTGGGTCGTTCACTTGTCGTTGGCCAGCCCTTTGGGTGTGCTTGCCTTTAATGGTTATTTTCCCATTCCATAAATGGTTAATTATCATGTGTGAGTTGCATCATGATTAAATTTCTTAATTTATAAATTTAGTTAAATTAATGGATAGCCATGAGATTGTCTCATGAGATTCATGCCTCACACCTTATATTTAAATGTTTATGCTTGATGCTTCAAATTGAATTCTATATGCCTTATATTTAATTGATTATGAAAGTTTTTGAATGCTTGTACTTCATTCCATATGTCATTGCTTACCCTTATGATATACCTGGTCAAACATATTTGCTTGAGATATTGAAATGTCATTGAGGACATGTGATTACATATTTGTTGTGTCTGGTGCCTTTTTTCATATAAATTGTTCCATAGTTGTTTGGATTTAATTGTATAGTTTGGTTAGTTTTGTGAGCATGTGATGTTGAGATGTTTCATTGATGGCATGTGATTTTATAAATTATATTCCTTGTGATATGTTCTTTGTTACTATGGATCACCAACCGTGGGATGGGAGAGAACATAGGTCCCAATTTAAGGATATCATGGATGGACTCATTGGGCTCAGTTGGATATACTTGACGTTCCAGGAGTGTTACTTTGGCTTGACAGGTACAGGCTCTCCGGGCGGTTTACTATACTTGTGAGTGACACTGGTTCCCTAGGGGAGAAACTGAGAATTGACCCATTGGATAGATGGTTATGTTATGCCACCGGTGATACTCGGTCCCTTATGTGGGATACTTGGTACAAACACAGAGTCAGCATACCTTGAGTGATACAAGAGACAATGTATGGGTTGCCTTGGACAGAATCAAAGGTATTGGTTCTATCGGAGACACCCATAGCGACCCTTAGGATTCTGTTTAGATCACCTTGGATGGGATTTAGAGTCTACCAATGGATTTTATGGACGGATTGATTGCTTGTTCACATTCAACGTCTTACTTTTATATTATGATCATGCTTATATCATGACATTGAAATGTGGCCTCCAAGATAAAGCACATGCTTGGGGTTTTATTCTACTTTGGTTGATTCTTTTGTATTGGCCCTTTTAAACATATTATGACTTGAACAGGTACCTATTTCAAAAATCCAGCTTATGCCGAAGTAGGTTGTATCAGTCGAGTGTCCATTTTGGAACTCGAGTCAAGGAGTTCATTATTTAAATGTTTATTGCTCTGTATTTATTTATTATGGCACACTATCATTTATTTATTGCATGAAATGGATCGTCCTATACACTGTGGGTGTCGACCTACTTAGATTTGTTTCTCACACCCTGCTTGAGCCGCCCTTGGCACCCAAGAAGATTTTTTGATCGTAGGTATGGATAAAGGGAAGCGAGTAGCTTTTGATGTTTGATTGGTTTAGAGCTTTAGGATGGATCACGGGGCAAAGGACCGAGCCTATGATCAAGATGCTTTTAGTAGTAGTTTTTTCATTTTTGTATATTTTGTCAGAATGTAATATATTCTTGTATCCCCAGCTCTCTATACTCATATTTTTTATAGACATTTGACATACCATCATTATCACTTGTACCTACCATTGTTATTTAGCTTCCACCACTCGTTTACTTCTCTTGTGTGGTTTTTATTATGGTAATGTTGCTTCTATTGTTTCTAATATATACTTTTTTCATTTATTTCTATCATTTACCATTGTTCATACTCTGATCTATGAGGGCATAATCTCCCCACAAACACACCTAAGGCCCTCACTGCTAGTCGGTAGCCTCTGTCGTTCGGGGAGATGCACTTGAGGTCTTGTGGCCCACCATCTCAGGGCACAGTTCAGTGGAGCTCGGGGTGGGATGCTATAAAGTGGTATCATAGGTATGTTTTTTTATTCCTTTTTTCTTACTATTTGGGTTTAGATAGGAGACTAGGACATTGGAATTTGGAATTGACCCTATGCTTGGACGTAGTTAACTCATGTACAGGGGAAACCCAAATTACTTGGGATAGGAAATTGCAGCTATTAGTTATGTTTTTTATAATTGATATGATTTCACTGTTGAATGACGCACTCATATTATGGAGTTATTATATTGGTATTATTGAAATAATGATTTCTATTACTTCAGCCCAATGATATGAGGGTGTAACAAAGCATACATCATTTAGGCATTGTAGGAGTTAAAATTTCATGTATTATGCCATCCCATATCAACGTTCAGCATGAATTACCTATTTTTCATGTGATTTATGGTTGTGCCTTGTAGTGCCTAATTTTTTATAATTATAGAAGTGTCTCAATTCAACTTTCAAGGATATGTTATGATTTGGATTAAGTGGACGTCAATTTCAACTCATGAGGTGTATGGGACCTTCTGAATTGGAATGGTGATCCACCTAATTCAAACAAATTAAAAAGGGGATTAAATGTATACATGAACTAAAATGAACACCACCTTTAAAATGAAATAGTCACTATACATGAGAATTGGGAAACCTTGACCTGACCTGAACTGACCATAGAAATGTGTAGTAGGCTATGCTTATTGTGATCTTAGTGATCATTATGGGATTCCCAATCATCTAAGACTGGATCTAGGGGAAGGCTTTCAATTTTTTCATGTTTCAGGGAATCCATGTACCTGCCCTTCTTTACAAGTTTCCTTATCTGCTTTCATATCAATTTTAAATCCTGTTTGAGGCATGCGCTTGAAAATTGTAGAGTTATGTCACAACGACATCCTCGTGTTGTATGCCAAGAGAGTGGTGATGAGAATAATATGGAAGTGGTGGGCCCTGATCCACCCATGATACCTCCTAAAGTGACACCAGAGTCACCTCCTACTTATCTCCCACTGGGCGCCGACACCCAATTCCATGAGAGCTTTCTCAGGTTTATGCAGTCTGTTCAAGGTGATCCCTAGCCTGCCTCAACTATGGAAGATATGAATTGGGACTTCCAACAGCATCATCCTCCCACCTTCTCAGGGGATGGAGGACCTCATACTACAGAATCATGGTTAGAAGTCATGCTATCTATCTTTTATCGTCTTGAGATGCCTCTAGAGTGGAGCATCAAAATCACTACCTACATGTTGCGTGACTCTACCAAACGCTAGTGGAACGTCATATCTCAGTCTGAGCATCACTGAGGTATGGTCTGGGAAAACTTCAAGATGGACTTTTATGATTATTTCTTCCCACATACTTTGAGATCGGATCATTCTCGGGAGTTCAGGTATCTTCATCAGGGTTCTATGACTGTGCTTGAGTATTCTTATCGCTTCACCGAGCTCCAGTGTTTTGCTCTATCTCTGACCGGTGATGGGATGACGACTACGAGGTGTTTTGAGAACATGATCAGTTATGTTTTCCACTCACATTTGAACGCCTTTCAGTTGACAACCGCTACAGAGATATTGAACCAGACCCTAATTACAGAATGTAACCTCAGAGAAGCTGACAATGTGAGCCAGAGCAGTTCAATTCCGAGGCAGGGCGACAGTTCTTATGGTAGTCAAAAGCACAGTTTTGAGGGTGAACACAGGGGTGGTTCTTTCCAGATGACATGTACTAAAACTATAGTGCATCACCAATGTGGTAGGTTAGGTCATAAGAAGCCCCAGAGCATGAATAACCCAATCGAGTACCGAGCTTGTGGCAAGATGGGTGATCTTCATCATTTATGCCATTTTTTCATCCAACATCTAGTGAGAGGGGATCTGTACCTACACCTCTATCAGGTATGGGATCCATGAATCCATGACAGGCTAGGAGTTGGTCTTCTACCGGCCAATTAGGCCGAGGTAGTAGTGGTTGTGGCCGAGGCAGTCCAGCCCCAAAGCTTTAGCGTCAGCAGAGTGGATCTTCTCAAGATAGTCAGGCAGCATCTCAGGGTTGTGGAGCAGGCCATATGTATGCAGTGCAGCCAGTGCCCCAAGAGCAAAGTCCAAGGTTATCTATTGTTAGAGGTACTATTCTGGTGACCTCTACTTTAGTTTCTTCCCTTTTCGATACAGATGCATCACACTCTTTCATATCTACTGCGGTTGTATAAAGGATCAGTCTTGCGATAGATTACTTTAGTGGCATCATGTCCCTTGAAATGCTGTTAGGGGTCATCAAAATAGAGTAAAACGCAAATTCCAAGAGTTCCCCATTGAAATAGATGGGTTTTGTTTCTTTTAGAGTTTCTCCATCCTTGAGATGACCGTCTTCGACATCATTCTCAGTATGGATAGGCTTGTGCCTTATCGTGCCCAAGTGGATTTTTATTGTTGTTGAGTGTCCTTCACATCACCTAAGGGCATCACGTATACACACAAATGAAAATGGGATATCTAGTAAAATAGATCTAGACCCAAACAAACTAATCTTGACAGAGTGACAACTTAGTTGGAAAGTCTCTTTATGAGAGATCGAGGAATGAAGTATGTATAGTTACCTTTTGTAGTGGATCATTTCAGGGATGTATTCCCTGATGATTTCTCTAGCTTACCTCTGAAGAGAGAAATTATGTTCATCACAAATCTAGTGTTAGGTGTGGCACCAGTGTCCATTCCTCCGTATAGGATGACACCTACAAAGCTCCAGAAACTCAAGATATAGCTTGAAGACTTGGAGGATAAAGGTTTTATTAGACCCAAAACATCCCCATGGGGTTCACCAGTCCTTTTAGCCAATAATGTGGATGGTACCCTCATATTGTGCATGGATTACCATCGATTGAACCAGTTTACCATGAAAAATCAGTATCCATTTCCACGTATAAAAAACCTCTTCGACCAGCTCTGAGGAGCAACTATTTTCTCAAAAATCGATTTGAGGTTGGGTGTAACGCCCCGACCCCAGCTACCCAGAGTCGGTGCATTACTTCATAACATTGGCATGATCACAAAAGATCAAGTCTCGAAAGACCGATTAGTTTAGTAGCCTTGGAAACACTAGATACATTCATAAACATTACATTACATCATAAAAATGAAAACTACAATAACATGGTCTCCCTAGTCCACACTCATATCCTCACTGACTATTCTTGCAAGTCAGTCATAATACACTTCTTCACATCCTGGGAAAAATAAAACATTGAAAGGGGTGAGCTCAAATGCTCCGTAAGGATAACAATATAGCGGAAACTTTCATAAGAAAACATAAGCATTTAAGGCAATGTATAACTAAAACAAAAGCCTTATTGAACTTGAAATTCAGAATAATATGGCAAAAGTAAAATAAAATAATGCCATTACTTACTCACATGGATATTCTACTAGACGAATAATCACATGAAATATCAATAACCACTTTCATAATGAGGGAATGTATAATGCCAGACATTCTGAAACATTTTGTCAAGGCCTCGGCCAAGACGTCTAAAATGATTAAGGCCTCGGCCAAAACCATAAATCAAATTGGGAAAGGGCCACGGCCAATTCCACGTCTAGTTGTCTCATGAGACCTACCGATGCATCGAGGAGCTATAGCGGGCTCCACCCGTCACTTATTAAGTCCAATACATTCCTCATATGAATAGGTTTAAACATAACATAAATATTCGTATTAAAACTAGCATACAAAATGTCAACAATTTCTCCATAAACTATGGATGGTATAAAAATAACACATCCACAGTCAAATATTTTACAAAATGTTCAATGGAAGTTTTGTATCATAAATCAATTTCAATTAAACTTAAAACCCATCAAAGGATGTTGACATGGATGAAATCAAAGCTATTTGAGAGTAATATCTCTCCTTTTTGAAATCATTTAAAAGTCCCATAATTATAAAATAATACATTTACTTTGAAGATATTCTTATAAGCTTGTTAGGGAAGCTTCGACGAAGTTATAATGGCGGAAAATAGCCGCACCCGCCGTATAAGTTAAAAAAAACATTCTTACCTTAAATTTGTCAAAGAGGTCAAAAAGTACATTGTTTGGAAAACGACGGTAAGATTACTTTCAAAAACGTATAAGGGTATAAATGACTTTAACACATTTTCCATTTAATAGTAAAAATGTTTTGAAAGACATTTTTAAGAAACATGGATGTGGATGATAACGAGGTCCCAGTAGATAATTATGTATAAACAACCTTGGATAATGAAGAGGTTGTGAAGTAAACCCTTACCTTGTACTTTTCCTTGGTTGGGGTAGGTTAACCTCCTGTATAATGGTGAAATAATTGTTATTAAATTATACAAGAATCATATACATTCATATGATATCATATATGATCTTTTAACATTGCTTTGTTAACAATATCTTAGATTTATCGTTGTTTCGGGTGTTAACTTACTCGTTTTCTTATATGTTTTGTTACGTAAGTCATGTTTTTCATGGATAGGTTGTATCTTATTCATATCCAGAATGATATCATGTCCTTAAACATTATTTTTAAATCATCAAATGATAATTATACTTGAATGGATACGACGGAGAATGAATCTCATCGCGTTCGTGGAGACGGTAGTCCGTACGTACGCACGAGCGACAATATCATTATTTTGATATTAAAATAATATATAATTGGATAGTATATCATATATAAAGAATCATTATCATGTTATATTTATTATTTACATGAATTACATATCATTATTATACCCATCTAAATAATAATATATTGAATAACAATTACACCACGACGTGGAGACGGTAAGCCGTACGTACGCACGTATGGTGACATGTCATTCAAATGATGGGTAGAATACTGAATATGGTTGTTCCATATTTATAATAACATCACAGTATATAGAAGATACTGGAGTTATAATTTTAGAATTGAAATAATAAACAAATAGGGAGTGGAAGAAGAAAGAAACTTGAAAGAGGGTGATGAAAATGTTACCTCTTCTTCGGGTTCTTCCTTTTGATTTGATCAAAAGGACTCTTTAGGATGGCTTTCTGACTAAAGTAAAGCTTCTAGGATGAAGTGAGAGAAGTTGGGAGAGTATTTGGGCAGAGGTTGACCGAACCAAAAGGCTTGAAAGTGTGAATAAGGTGGTAGAGGTGGGGGCCTTTTATAAGAGGAGAGGAGGGGCTCTTTTGGAAAGATTGAAATGTTACATTATTATACAATGCTTTTCGGATTCTAAAGGTCCCACACTTATACAATTCGTGGCTAAGGTGATAAGGGTTAGAAATATCTTCATCCAATAGGCTTTGGACAATTGTAAGCCTTGGATTTTGCATTATCTTCTCATTTTATTTAAATCGTTAAATAATGAGGTCATCGCTGCATCATCATGATGTCATAAATAATTTAATTTATTTAATGTCTAAAAATTATAAAAAAAATACTATGATGTAGTAAATCTTTTTAGATTTCTAATGAATATTTATAGTCAAAATTTGGACTTGTGTAACCCTACTTAAAAACTGTTTTAGTAAAACAACTCATGTTTGTGTCAATTTAATTTTAACATTAAATAAATATATATTAATGTCATTTTCCAACTAAAGTGGCTCCATGGGGTCCCCAAGTTGACCCATGGGTTTTCTTGGTCGGGCATGACTCATCCAATAGGAGTAGGACAAGTTTCAAGCTCATCTCATATTATGAAAACATTATCTTTACCTTAAACTACACTAATTACCTCTAATCGCGATTAAGAACTTAAAAGTTACTATTCACCAAAAAATTATTTTAATCTCATTGAACCACATTTTACTTCTTAATGACAACCATGTATGTCGGATTTTTGAAAATCAAATCACAGAAGTGGTAATATTTCATTTTAACGAAAAAATCAGTTTTTAACAACCACTTAGTGGTTTCACTATTCATCAAAAATTGAAATTTTTCAGAATAAGGCCAAAATTTCACCCTAAGATATAATTGATATTACGAATTAAAAAATGATGTCTATTTTAAAAAATTCCAAACATATAAGTTTCATTAATTAATTTTATAATTAATTCCCCCTGTCACAACAAATAGCGTGTTTTTAAGAAATAATTTATATCAAAAGATTGGCAATTGTTTATGTCCAATTTCAATGTTAAATTAATTCTAATGACCACCATTGGATAAAATTGTAAAAATATATTCTAATTATACTTTAAAACCACTAAATAGTATAATTTATCACTATAAATTATTTTGATTAAAAAAGTTGTTTTTAAGTATTTTTCACTATTCATAAAAAATTAGAAGTTCTCAGAAAAATACTAAAAATTCAACATAGGCTAATTTCGATATTCCGAATCCAAAAATTAAGTCCATTTTGAAATATAAAATTTCTATAATTTTAAAAAGTGGTTATTACTATTCATAACGGCTACTTTGATTAGTCGCGGTGTTTTAGAACTCGAAGTTGCGTACAATGCAAGCTATTTCATTATTGAATGAGAAGCGTATCATGGAAGCTCGGGGTGTTACATCGGGATACCATCAGATTCGTGTGAAGCTATTAGATGTGCCACATACAACATTCTGCAGTAGGTATGACCTTTGTGAGTATTTGGTTATGCTGTTTGGTCTAACGAACACGTCAGTAGTCTTCATAGCTTTAATGAATCATGTTTTCCACCCGTATCTTGAGTATTTTTTGGTGGTATTATTAGATGATATCTTAGTGTATTAGCGCACCAGACATGACCACGTGAATCATTTTGAGAACATGATGAGTACGCTAAGAGAGAAACAAGTATATGCGAAGATTGGTAAATTCCACTTTTTGATCAGCAAGTTTCACTTCTTGGGTCATATCATATCTGAGGCAGGATTATCAGTTGACTGAGAGAAAGTGTGCATCATGGTTTCCTGGGAGCATCTCAAGAATTTGTTCGACATACGCAGCTTCTTAGGGTTGGCTGGCTATTACAAGCGATTTTGTAGAGACTCGGTTTTTACCTTGTAATACATTGAAATATTTCTATATATATTTTCAGAGTTGGGTGCTGAGACGGCGTGCTATTCCGAGGCCTGATGTGCCTAGAATTAATTTTATAAAAATATTAAGTATATTTTATACTATACACATGAAAAAAATGGGATAACTCTAAAACAATAGCCCAGATCAGAAATCTGAGGCCACAGTTGAGTCTAGAATGCAGCGTTTACCCTAGATGGGCCATAACTTTTGTCAGCACAGGACATATATAGAAAAAACCACCAAGGGGAAAATTGTAATTAAAATAATTAAACTTAATTATTTTACCCCTAACGCCGAATCAAATGACTTTCAAATGGGAACTCGGATTGGAAATACGACATCTCCGTTGAGTTCGGAATGGGGTGTTTTCCTAGGCGTGACATAAAATGAGAGGACGCGATGGTTTCAGATTCCGCGCTGATTGGAGCTCCCATAAATAGAGTTTAAGAGTTTGGGATTAGGGTTAGTCATAATCTCTTTATCTCTCTAAGAAGCGCTCTCTCTCCACTCACGAATGTTCCCCGTCATTCTTCATCGGATCGATGATCAATATCCGCTGAAACTTTAGCGGATCAAATCAGAAGAGCCGTGGACGCATCCCCAACGACTAAACACCAAATAGAGGAAGGATTTATCTCGTTTTGAGTTCTGATTTAGTTTCTACTTGGAATATTCAATTTCTGGGTTTATGTTTGTTGTTCTATCATCAAATCATCGATAGCCGCACGAACAAGGCCATAGATCTATGTTTAAACCATCATTCATCATCCGTTATTCATAGATATTTTCCATAACTTTGGGTGCAACCAACCACTGACAGATCCACAATCAGAGGGTGGTGCAGTGAATCCATCATTGCAAGGGTGCCCAATCCGTTGACGGAATAGTGATTGGGCGACTGGATCGAGCCTGGTGGTCCATGAAAAACACCATCGCTGGTAGTGGCTGGGGACAGACCGCTCAGACGACGGTCCGTAGAGTGGTGGTGACACTACGGTTTGGCAGTGTCGTGACATGGCCTAGTCGGTCAGCTGGGCAGGGTCACTCGACATGACCCTAGGCGGAAACCGCGACCAACAACCAGATCACAGTCCATTGCTTCCGTGACATGCCGGCCCACTTCTTACGACCAGTTGTTCAGGTGGGGTCATGCGATGTGACTCCAGGTGACGACAACGGCCGATGACCAGCTTGCAGGCCAGACCCGCTGTTGCAGTGGGCCAGGTAGCATCGACGAGCGGACTGGGTTGAAGAAGTGGGTCGGGTCCAACCCGGCGGGTCGGACCCCGCGAACCTAGTCAGATCCCGAGTGGACCTGAGTCGGCTGATGGTTGAACATCGCAGAAGCTGCTGCGGGGTGGGCGCGGTCATCCATTCGACCACTGTAGTAGGTGGACCGACTGCGAGTTCGTCCACCCAACCCGAGACCCTATTATGTGAATTCAAATTCCTGCAACTTTTAAACCAGTTTTCTATTTGATGCGCCATCTATGACAGCTTGTTCCTCTCTTAGAGATAGGAATTTTGAGATTATTTTGAGATTTTTAAGTTTAGGTTCAGAAGGCAGGCCCCACCATTGACCCATTCAGGCGTCTTGTGGTGAAAAGTGCATTTTTCTCCGGTTCTCTGTTTCTGGCAAGTAAATAGATTATCCTACATGTTTTTGCTCATAGAAAGTGATGGTAACCTCCGTTGAGGCTTCCGAGTTACGAAGCGAGGTGTTCCAAACTTGACACTCATCTAGCAGTGTTTGATGATGACAATGATGTTTTCAAAACCACCAGAATAGTACTGGCTTACCCTCCAGTGGGGCTAGGCAGTGGCGTTCTCTATTTACTCTTCTTAGATTTCCCTCCAGCAGGGATGGGCAGTGTCGTTCACCATTTACTCTTTCAGGCTTACCCTCCAGGGGGGGATGGGCAGTGGCATTCACCTATAACACTTTTGGGCCTAACCTCCTGTGTATCACCCTTTAGTTGGAATGGGAAGTGGTGTTAACTGAAAAATTAGTGACGAGACATGTTTTGGTATAACCTTGGACTCATAAGTAAGAAATGTGCTTCCCCCACTGAGACACGTCCTTACGATGCACCCTAAAACCATGTGGGTGAGACAGAGCCGCCCAAAGTGGATAGTATCAATGTGTGGTGTTTGATCACCTTTGACTTGCAGTTTAGGGTAGACAAGGAATACGGGGTATTGATGATGGTTACTTTTGGGACTGTTGGCGACTCTCTTCCTGGGCTTAGCTATGAGATGGAGATCCCATTATTCTATCATTGGTCTTATTTGACTAAGCACATATATAACCTATTGCAGTTCCCACTCTTTGGGTCTTGGTTACTATCCTTTCAGGTGAGGCGAAGACGCTCATGGTATGCCACGTGCATTCTACATCTAGCTTCTTTTGGTTGGATGATTTTACTCTCCTACTATAGGTAGTGAAGACTCGACAATAATTTTAACTTCTCATCGTTTCTAGCGCCTTGTGGTTGGATGAGCCTACTTCACTCTCTTGTTGGGTTAATCTACACTCATTTATTGTACTTTGTTCCATCTACTATACTTATTTCTTATTGTATCTATTACTACTCCACCTTCTTTTCAGGGAATCCTACTGGGTATGATAATACTCACCCCTGCATGGGATTTACCCACACAAATTGTGCCTTATGCAGACGATGCACATGTTTGATCGTGACTCCAAGGGAGCTCAGGGATACAGGATCTTGGACCGCCTGCGGTGTTCACGGCTGGGGATTTCAGGAGCGGGGCTTCCTTGGTAGTTAGATTTTCAATTTTTCAGTCATGTTGGGAAACTTTTCAGTTGAACATGTATTTTTTCTCCTTTTTCATTTCAGCTTACCTTACTGTATGTGTATTATTTTAGTGGTCCATGTATGTATGGTTTATTTTATAGTAGTTACATCTTTTTTTCCTCTGCACTTTTGCATTGAGTTGGTTGTGTGCGTGTATAGGTACTTAGGAAAATTACTCCCTAGGTTTTTTGTGCCTTCGGCACTAGTTTCCACCCCTGGCCTATGGAGGCAAGCTTGGGGTAGTTGTGGTTCGGGCCCCGGTACAGGTCAGGTCATGACAAAGTGGTATCAAAGGTGGTTCGACCCTTGGAAAGTTATTTGGAAATTTCCCTAAAAAGGTCTTGGTTGTATTTAGGGAAACAATGTCAACGTGTCTTGAGAGCGTCTCTCAGTTCAGGGAGTCTAGTGATGGTGTGGCAGCCGGCGTGGCCATTCACAAGGACCCTGATTTCCCACTTGTCGAATGGGTTAACTGAGACATTTGTGGCAGGGAAATTTAGCACATGCATCATATAGGATTGAGTCTTGACTTTCCTTGTTGAGTCAGATCTCATTTGTTGTTCTTGTTATATATATATATATATATACACACACACACACACATACACACACACTCACTTGACCATAGTACTCCTTGATAATTTTCAGGATGTCTCCATGATAGAAGTCATCCAGGTTACCCGCTCCAGTTTGTGATGAAGACATCACAAGTGATGAGGCCTCAGTATAGGGCCCATCATGTGATCCCCTTCCTCTGGGTGGGCCAGTGGTGACACCTCCACCTATGAAGTATCAATTTTTACCAGCAGCGCAGACCGAGAATGAGCGCAGGATGAGCACGCTTCGTGTGTTCCAGCGACAGAGGCTGCTAAGGTTTCATGGTGAGCCAGACCCTAAGGCGGCAGAGGACTGGTTGGAGTTAGTGGTTCACCTTTTAATGATGGTGCAGACACCCGTCAATTAGATGGTGGCTTTGGAAGCTAGCCTTTTTCTCGGGCCGGTTGGTCACTAGTGGGGTTTAGTTACCCATATGCATGATGAGACGAATCTCTCGTGGGATGAGTTTCAGCAGCTATTTCGTGAGGATTAATTCCCCTTATTCTTGTGCTCCGTGAGGATTTAGGATATTTTGCAGCTGAAGTAGGGAGCCATGACAGTGGTTGCATATGCAACTAGGTTTATTGACCTTACATGATACTCCCTGGATATGATCCATGACAGTTACTTCCAAGCGAGGAAGTTAGGGAAGGGTCTTTATTGAGAGATATGTACCAGTATAGTGCCCCTGTGAATCCCTACCTATGTGGGTGCTAGATCGGGTGCTTGTGATGGAGAGTTTCCAATCAGAAGGACGTCAGTCGGCTGGGACTAGCAGTGGTTGCTTCAAAGAAGAGACATCCATGGCAGTTAGAAGGCTCAGATGGAAAGTATGTGATGTAGGGGACCTTTCTAGGATCAGGCTCGGCCACATGGTCGAATGACATTAGGGTAGCGTAGAGCATCAGGTCATCCCGGAGAGGGCCGATGGTATGCTTGTGACAGGAAAGGTCACCTAGCATGAGACTACCAGACAAGATGATCTAAGTATCCTGGGAAGGCAACAAGTGAACCACCACGACAGAGGGAGCACAATGGATAGGGTGGTCCCCAGGGAGGCTATGCAGGTAGAGGAGTAGGAGAAGGAGGACTAGGTGTTGGGTTATGATGCCATGAGATCCTCCCACCACCACTACCGGGCATCCCACATCAGGCTTAGGGAGCTGGCAGCTGGGGCCACGAACAGCTGCAAGGTATGGATGTCTATGATACTCCAGTGCATGAGATGATCCGAGGTATGCTATGTGTTTATTCTAATCTTTATTTAGTTTTAGTAGACATAGTAATTAGTCACTCTTTTATCTCGTTACTCCTGGCATAGGAGTTGGAGCTCCCAGTATAGGCACTATCAAACAGCTTTGTCTTGAGGTTTCTACGAGAAGTACCTCTTATGTATATTTTATCTTCCAGTAGTGAGAGATTTTGTTTGGAAGGTAAATTTTCACGTGGTACCTACTGGTCATCATGATGGAACCTTATGACATCATCTTGGGTATGGATTGGTTTTCCATGGTTCAAGCCCAGATTGACTGTCTCCATAGGCTAGTCAGATGCTTGTACACTGATGGGACTAGGTTCACCTTTCTTGGTGAACGAGGCCTCATAGCAGGGTAGGTGAGTAATGTGAACAAGATACTACAGCCTTTTCCCATTAGTTATCAAGTTTAACCCTTGGTGTAGAAAACTCTTCAGGCACCTGGGTTCCTTCACTTGTGGAGGATTACATAGATGTCTTCCCTAAATATGCCCCGAGACTACCTCTAAGATGACAGTGGGAGTTTTTTATTGATTTTCAACCATGGACTACTCCTATATCTTCTGTGGCATATCGAATGGAACCTACTGATCTCTAGGAGCTATGTATATATCTAGAGGACCTTTGTGAGAAGGGTTTCATTAGACCCAGTATGTCCCCCCTTGGTAGCTTCGGTTCTATTTGTGAATAAGGAAGATGAGAGTTTGAGGATTTGTGTGGATTATCGTCACTTGAATCAGGACACGATAAAGAATAAGTTCCCCTAACTGAGGATCGAAAACCTCTTCAAATAGTTGTGAGGTGGTTCTACAAGATCGATCTGAGATCTAGATACCACTAGTTATGAGTTTTTTAGGCTGACATCCCGAAGTTGGCCTTTCGTTGTCGCTACGGGCATTACGAGTTCCTAGTGATGCATTTAGGTGTGACAAATGCCCCCTCCATTTTCTTTTATTTGATGAAATAGGTCTTATAGCTGTACTTGGACCGGTTTTTTGTTGTATTCATCGATGACATGCTTGTCTACTCTACATCAGAGGAGGAGCACACCAAGCACATGAGGATGGTCCTTGATTTACTTCGGGAGCACCAGCTTTATGTAAAACTCTTGAAGTGTCAGTTCTGGATACATGAGGTTCACTTTCTAGGACATGTTATCTCTGAAGAGGGTTTATCCATATATCCCACGAAGATCGATGGAGTTTTTTCTTGGGAGTTATCCAAGAATGCGTCATAGGTGTGGACCTTTCTTGGTTTGGCTAGGTACTACTAGAGATTTATGACAGACTTCTCCAGGATCACAACACCATTAACTACTCTGGCACTGAAGGGACATCCATTTACCTAGTATGCGTAGTGCTAGAGGGCCTTTTATGAGTTGAGGCAAAGGTTGACAGGTACTCCGGTTTTGAGACTACCAGAGGAGGGTGTTGAGTTCATGGTGTATTGTGATGCCTCAAGAGCTGGGTTCGATTGTGTATTAATGCAACGAGAGGAAGTCATCACATATGAGTCGAGGCATTTGAGACCCCATGAGAAGAACTATTCAACTCATGACTTGGAGCTCACAACAGTAGTTTTCGTCCTAAGGATGTGGTGACACTACCTTATGGGAGAGAGTTTTGTGCTTTTACTCAACCACCAAAGCCTCAGATATATCTTTACCCAGAGAGATCTGAATCTGAGGAAGCAAAGCTAGTTGGAGTTCTTACAAGACTATGAATTCGAGATAGTCTTTACTCTAGGGAGGTACAATGTTGTAGCAAATTCCTTTAATAGAAAATCCTAGGCTTTCCTAGTGCAAGAAGCTTCAGAGCAATTAGCTTCCTTGTAGCTGACCCTAGTGGAGCAGGAGGGTACAACATTTCTATAATCGATGGTGCTGACTCCTTCTCTCCTTGAGAGTGTGAGATTCCCAGCTGAAAGATATCGACTGTGAGGTTCTATGTGACCAGATATTCATAGGCGACGCACCTAATGGGTATTCTCAAGGAAGGAATCACAAGATCTTATTCTAGGGATGAACTGTGATTCTAGACGCGCTGTGGGAGGAAGTGATGCGGGAGTTCCATACTTATCCCTTAGCTATACATCCCGGTGTGGGGAAGATGTACAGGGATCTTCAACGATAGTTTTGGTGGTCTGGCATAAGACGAAGCATAGCTAAGTTCATCTCATGATGCCTTACCTATCTGCAGGTGAAGGCTGAGCATCAGGTTCTGGTGGGTTTATTGCGGCCTCTCGACATCCCAGAGTGGAAGTGGGATGACATATTCATGGACTTCATCATAGGGCTTTCGCACATAGTGAAGTCCCTGACTCCATCTATGTGGGAGTGGACTGACATGCCAAGTCTGTGAACATCCAAGCTATCAGGGAGCAGAGTTCGATGGAAAGTTTGGGGGCAGTTGTACTTACGATATATCGTCTGCCTCCATGGGGTTACCTCAGCGATTTTCTTCAATCGTGACATGAAATTTACGTCATGGTTGTGGAGAGGCCTATAGGAGGCATTCGAGACCCAGTTGTGGATGAGTACGGCTTTTCACCCCCAGACTGATGGGCACACCGAGCGCACTATCCAGGTGCTAGAGGATATGCTGAGAACTTGCATGCTAGATTTCGGTCGGAGTTGGGAGGACCACCTACCTTTGATAGAGTTTGTGTATAACAATAGATACCACTCTACCATCAGCATGAAACTTTTTTGAGACCCTATATGGGAGACCCTGCAAGTCACATATGTGCTGGACAAATGTTGTAGAATCATACCTTTTGGTCCCAAAGTTGGTGCGAACCACAATGGAGAAAATGAAGGTCATCCATGAATGGATGAAGATGACCCAGAGAAAATAGAAATCATATGAAAACCACTATCATAGGCCCCTGGAGTGAGAACAGGGATACCAAATCTTCTTTAGAGTCTCTCTACATTGTGGAATGTGGAGTTTTGGTCTGGGAGGCAAGCTATCCCCGAGGTTCATCGGGTTGTTCGAGATCATGTGGAGGGTTGGTGAGGTTTCCTATCACCTTTCCCTGCCACCAAAACTAGATCGGGTTCACGACATCTTCCATGTTTCACAGCTAAAAAGATACGTGCATGATCCTACACATGTCATCGACTGGGGTGAGCTGGACATTGAAGATAAGGACACCTTTATAGAGCACCCAGTGGCGATCAAGGATTGATAAGAGAAAACATTATGTGGATGGTCCATCCCCTTGGTTCGCATCCTGTGGAATCACAGAAACATGTAAGAGAGTTCTTAGGAATGGGAGAGCCAAATGTGGGCTCAGTATCCTAAGTTGTTTTCCTAGTTTTTCTTAGAACAAAAATTTTGGAGGAAATGATGTATAGAACCGTATTTCTCCTTATGATACTTTGAAATATTTATAAATATATTTCTAGAGTTTGGCACTGAGACTTCATGCAATTTCTAGGCTCGGTGTGTCTGGAATTAATTTTATAAAAATATTGAGCGTATTTTATACTATGCACACAAAGAAAATGGGATAATTCTAAAATGATAGCTCAGATAAAAAACCTGAGGCCACGGTTGAGTTCGGAACGAAGTGTTTACCCTAGGTGAGGCATCAGTTTTGTTAACGTAGGACTTATATGGAAAAATCCATTAAGGGGGGAAATCGTAATTAAAATAATTAAACTTATTTATTTTACCACTGACACTGGATAAAATGACTTTAAAATGGGAACTCAGATTGGAAATTTGAGATGGTCGTTGAGTTTGGAATGAAGTTTTTTTCCTAGGTGTGACATAAATTGAGGGGGAACAATGGTTTCAGAGTCCGTACTGAGCGGAACTTCTATAAATATAGTTTAAGAGTTTGAGATTAGGGTTATCCTTAATCCTTTTATCTATCTAAGAATCTCTATCTCTCTCCTCTCATGACTATTCTTCATCGTTCTTCACCGGATCGAGGAGAAATATCTACAGAAACTTCGGTGGATCAAATCAGGGGCTCTTTGGACACATCACTAATGACTAAACACCAATTCGAGGTTGGATTAATCTCGTTTTTCAGTTCCGATTCAGTTTCTACTTCGAATGTTCAATTTCTGGGTCTATGTTTGTTGTTCTATCGTTAAATCATCGATGGCCGCATGAACATGACCATTGATCTGTGTTTAAACCATTGTTCATCATACATTATTTGTGAAGATCTGTCGTAACTTTTGGGCACAACCAACCACCGACGAATTGATGATCAGAGGGTAGCATAGTGAAGCCATCATCGCAAGGGTCCTCGATCCATTCACAGAATCACGATCTAGCAACCGGATTAAGCCTAGTGGTCTGTGGAACGAACCATCGAGACGCCGCTGGTGCGGTGACCGGTGGCAGGCCACTCTAATGGCGGTTCTCTAAGCGGTGGAAACACCATGGCCTAGTGGTTCCAGGACATGGTGGGCCACGTGGCCTGGTTGGTCAGTCAGGTGTGGTCAGTCGGGTGGGGTCGTGCGACACAACATCAGGCGGCGATCGCTGCCGCCAATCACGCGTCCGATGACCGACACGCGGGCCAAACCTGCTATCGGCAGCAGGCTGGTTCACGTCGGAAGTGGGATGGGTCGCGTCGGCAAGCAGGTCGGGCAGCCACAGGCTTACCCAGACGAACTGGGCAGGGTCGGACAAGTGGGTCGGGTCCAACTTGGCACGTCAGACACAGCGAACTGGGTCATATCTTGGGTCAACCCGGGTCAGCCAATGGTCAACCATGGTGGTCGACCGCCACTGTAGGTGGACTAATCGTGAGTCGGTCCACCAGCCCCGGGACCCTCTTCTGTGGATTCAAACACATGTAACTTTTAAACCAAGTGTCCTTTTGACGCACCATCTATAGTAGCGTGTTCCTCTCTTTGAGACGAGTCTTTTTAGATTAAATTGATATTTTGAAGTTCGAGATCGAAAGGTGGGCCCCACCTTGGACCCGTTTGGTCCTCTAGCTATGAAAAGTTCTCTTTTCATTGTTTTTCCATTTCAGGAAAGTAAATATCCTATCCAGCTTTTTTCGCGTAAAACGCGGTGGTGACCTTCATTGCAGATTTTTGGTTAAAAAGAGAGGTGTTCCAAACTCAATGCTCATCTAGTGGTGTTTGATGATCGCAGTGACAACAGTGATGTTTTCATAATCACTAAATTAGTACTGGATTACCCTCCAGTGGGTTTGGGCCGTGGCGTTCACCGTTTACTCTTTCGGGCTTTCCCTCCAGCAGGGTTGGGCAGTGGCGTTTGTTGTTTACTCTTCCGAGCTTACCCTCCAACGAGTCTGGGCAGTGGTGTTCTCCATTTACTCTTCTGGAATTACCCTCCAATGGGGTTGGGCAGTGGCATTCACCGATGACTCTTCTGAGCTTAACCTCCAGTGTATCACCCTCAAGTGGGGCTGGGTAGTGGTGTTCGCTGACGAATCAGTGACGAGACATGTTTTGAAATAACCTTGAAATCAAAAGTAAGAGGGGTGATTACCCCACTGAGACACATCCTTGTGATGCACCCTAAAACCATGTGAGTGAGATAGACCCGCCCAAAGTGAATAGTATTGAGGTGTGGTGTTTGAGCCCCTTTGATTTGCAGTTCAGGGTAGACGTGAGGAATACAGGGTATCGATGGTGGTTACGTCTGGGACTATTAGTGACTCTCTTCCTAGGATGAGTTGTGAGATGGATATCAAATTACTCTCTTGTTGGGATTCTTTGACTAAGCATAGATATAACCTATTTTAGTTCCCACTCTTTGGGTTCTGGTTACTCTCCTTCTAGGAAAGGCGAAGACATGCGGGGTATGCCATGTGCTTTTTGTGTCTATCTTCTTGTTGTTTGACGAGTCTACTCTCCTATGATAGGTAGTGAAGATTCAATGATAAGTTCACCTTCTCATCATTTCTAGCCCATTGTGGTTGGATGATCTTACTTCACACCCTTTTGGATTGAGCTTCACTCATTTACTATACTTTGTTCTATTTGTTGTACTTCTCTCTTCTGGTATCTATTTCTGATCCCCCTTCTTTTTGGGGCATCCTACTGGGTATGTTTATACTCACACCTACACGGGATTTACCCGCACATATTGTGCCTTACGTAGTCAAATCATAGGTTTGATCATGACTCTAGAGGAGCTCAGGGATACGAGAGCTTTGACCGTGTGTAGTGGTCACAGTTGGGAATTTCAAGAGCGGGGCTTCCTGCTAGTTTTACTTTCAGTTTCTCAATCAGGTTGGGACACTTTTTAGTTGGGCATATATTTTCCCCTTTTTTATTTTCGGTTTACCTTACTGTACCTATACCGTTTTAGTGGTTCATGCATGTATGGTTTATTTTATAGTAGTTGCATCTTTTGTTTCTTTCACTCTGAATTTTTTCATCGAGTTGGTTGTGTATGTGTACAGGTACTTAGGAAAATGGCTCCTCGAGTTTGTTGTACCTTCAGTGCTAGTCACCACCCTCCTGTCCTATGAACATGATATTGGGGTAGTTACGGTTTGGGCCTCAGTTCGGGCCCTGGTACAGGTCAGATCGTTACAGATTCATTCAGTACTTCTCCTGCTTAGCAGCGCCTCTTACGACTCTGACTAAGAAGGGTGTGCAATTTCAATGATTTGAAGCTTGTGATACAAAATTTCAGGAGTTAAAAGGGAAGACTCACATCAGTGTTGATCTTGATTTGTCTAGATCTAAGTAGTAGTTATACAATCTACAATGAGGCTTCAAGAATCATACTTGGTACAGTTCTGATGTAGGGTGATCAAATCATGGCATATGGGTCCCGCTAGCTGAGACCACATGATTAGAATTAACCAACACATGACCTCAAGCTAGCAGTTGTGGTTCCTTCTATACACTATTGGGGGAACTATTTGTTAGGAGAACGATTCATTGTTTACACGGATCATAAAATTCTTAAATATATCTCCACACAGTGAGAATTTAATTTGAGGCAGCATAGGTGGGTGGAATACTTGCAGTCCTTCAACATTGATCTTACTTACACACACGAAAAGGGAAATGTCATAGCTGATGCCTTGAGCTGAAAGACTCTGATGCAAGCCGTCAATGAGGATAGTAGTGACTAGCAGGAAAGGGCTCTGTTTACTAAGATGCACCTAGAGGTTCAGGAACAACACGAAAAACTAGTTCTATAAGCTATAGTAGTGACATCCTCCCTTCTGGAACAGGTCTAGATGAGGCAGTTATCAGATTATTAGGGCCTTGTTTTGAGGGAGATCATCACAGGAGAGAACCCACATCCCAGTTGGGTTGTAGATGTTACTGAGACCCTACTCTTCTGTGGCTGTGTATGGGCATCATTAGATGTATGGGAAGTGATGATGAGGGAATCACATGCCTCTGTATAGATAGTTCATTCTGGTCTCACCAAGATATACAAATATATACTTCGTCAGTACTGATGTCCAGTTATGAAGAGGCATATATCAGTCTTCATTACTCATTTCTCCACCTATTAACGGGTGAAGGTAGAGAACCAGAAACTTGCTAGACTTCTACAACCTCTCTCTATTCCTGAGTGGAAGTGGAACGATGTCACCATGGATTTTGTGACAGGATTTTCGAGATCTCCTCGATGTAGTGAAACAATATGGGTGATCGTTGACAGGCTGAGAAAGGCTGCGAACTTCTTACCAATCCGGAAAACCTTCTATGTTGATGAGCTAGAAATGCTTTACATCTAGGAGATAGTGCGAATTCATGGTGTACCCTGTTCTATCATGTCATAACAAGAAGTCCACTTCACATCATGGTTTTGAAAAGGGTTGCAAAAGGCACTGGGTTCACATGTGCTATTGAGTACTACATATCACTCTCTGACCAACACATAGTCCAAGAAGACTATACGAGTGTTAGAGGATATGTTATGGGCCTATATTATTGATTTTGGAGGTTTTTGGGAAAAGAATATTCCTCGGGTTGAGTTTTCCTACAAAAATAGTTTCTAGAAAACAATTGTGATGGATCCGTACGAGTCCCTCTATGGTAGACTATTTTGTTCACCGCTATGCTGGCTTGAGGTAGGTGAGGCAGATCTATTGGGTCCTCGTCTTATTCTGGAGACTTCAGAGTAATTCCATCTAATTCAGAAGTTCATGGATACAACTCAGTCTAGGAAAAAGTCATATATCGATCGTTATCACAGACCTCTGGAGTTTGAGGTAGGACATCGGGTCTTTCTACGTGTATCACCCAGATTTGGTCAAAGATGAATTAGGAGACTGGGAAAGTTGTTTCCTTGATATGTTGGGCCGAGATAGTGGAGAGGGTTGGGTCGGTGGCATATCGGTTATTAGTACCTCAGAGGTACCATGTTATGAATGATGTCTTCCACGTATCTCATCTTCGACAGTATCATCCAAACTCTTCTCACTCATTTGACCTTATGGATATCGATCTGTAATTGGATGTGTCCTTCAAGTAGCATCTGATATGTATCCTTGATCGTAGCATGAAGGTTCTCTGTGATAGGTCAGTTACTCTGGTCCGATTGATATGGTAGCACAGACATGTACAGGACGAGACCTAAGAGAGAGAGACCGATGTACATGTGCAGTGGCCAGAACTCTTTTCAGATGATGTCGAACCACCCTTAGAAGGGAAACTTGGGGACGAGTATTCTTAATAAGGGAGGTTTTAACGTCCTGAATTTTTCAAAAGGTACGAACCATTAATTTTTTATTCAAATTCCTTTAAATGGACCTATTTATGATGCCTGAAAGGTAAAGGAGGTCTCGAGTGTTTCTAAGGATCATTCAAAGCCCAGAGCCCTGAAATGGGAAGAGGATGACTGGGCTTCACAGTTAGAAGAAACTGTGTCGCCCAGCCCGCACAATTTCTCTAAACTATGTGGTTGCAGATAGTGGGCACCTAGGGGCTGCATGGTTTGTCTACAACCATGCGACCCAGGGTGCATTAACATGTGAGGTTATAGGTTTTTGGGAAGCATGGTTGCACATGGGTTGTGCACGGTTAAGTAAACTGTGCGCCTAACTGTGCGGAGCCCCCTTTCAAGAAGAAACTATCGCACGGTTGGTGAATGATTTGACCAACAGTATGGCTAAACTGTGCGACCCCTCTTGTGTGGGTGATATTCTCATTCTACCCATAATGAATGTTTTAAACCACCCATTTTCCTTTTCTTCTTCTTCTCCAGTGGTATTTTTCCTCTCCCTTGGTGCATGAGCTCCTCCTTCCCCTCCTTCATAGGGTTTGATTCACCTCCTTCATTCGGTGTTCAAATCAGTTGCCATCAAAAGCATTGGATCTTCCTCCATAAGCTATTTCTTCCACACCCCTCTATTTCAAGGTTCCTCTTCCAACCATGGTGCAATTTTGGTACAACAACTTTTGCCCTATTTTCAGGACGTTTGAAAAATTCTTCTATTTCTTCATTTCTAAGTCAAATCAAGGCTCGATAACGGATGAGTGGAGTGCTACTTTGTCGAAGTAGGTGGTCTATGCCTTTCCCACTCATTTCATCGCATTTTAAATGACATGTCATTGTGACACTCACTAGACCCTTCCAACGAGGCTTCAAATTTGTTAAATAAATTAATTTAAAGGGTTTCTCATGTCCTATGTGATCTCTCCTTTTGGAAAAATCCATCCATGGATTGTTCCCTTATCATTGGACACCCCTTTAGGTGTGGTCACATTTAATGGTCATTTCCCATGCCATAAATGGTTAATTATCATGTGTGAGTTTCATCTTGATTAAATGTCTTAATTTATAAATTGAGTTAAATGAATGGATAGCCATGAGATTGGCCCTTGAGCTTCATGCCTCGCACCTTACATTTAAATGCTTATGTTGGATTATTCACATTGAATTATATATGCCTTATATTTAATTGCTTATGAATGTTGTTGAATGCCTATGCTTCATTCCATATGCCATTTCTTACCCTTATGTTATGCTTGGTCAAGCTTATTATCTTGTGATATTGAAATGTCATTGAGGACTTGTGATTACATATTTGTTATGCCTTGTGCCTTTTCCATATAAATTGTTCCACGGTTTTTTTGGATTTAATTGTATAGTTTAGTTAGTTTTGGAAGCATTTGATGTTGAGATGTTTCATCGATGGCATGCGATTTTATAAATGTTATGCCTTGTGATATGTGCTTGGTTACTATGGCTCACCTGCTACGGGTCAGGAGAGAACATGGGTCCCAATTTAAGGATGTCATGGATGGACTTTTTGACCTTAGTTGGATCTACTTGACGCACCAAGAGAGATACTTTGACTTTCTAGGTGTGGACTCTCCAGGAAGTTTACTATACTCATGAGTAACACCGCTTCCCTATGGGAGCAACGAGGATGAACCTGTTGGAAAAATGGTAATGCCATACCATGGGTGATACCTGTTCCCTTATGTGAGATACTTGGTACAGACTCAGATTCATCTACAAGGGACGATGTATGGGTTTCCTTGGATAGACTCAAAGATATTAGTTTTATCAGAGACACCTGTAGCAGCCCTTTGGATTTTGTTTAGATCGCCTTGGATGGGCTCGGGACTCTGCCAATGGATTTAAGGGATTGATGGATTTCTTATGCACATGTGATGTCTTTATTTTATATTATGAGCATGATTATATGATAACATAACAATGTGTCCTCCAAGATAAATCACAAGCTTGGGATTTTATTCTATTTTGATTGATTCTTTTGTATTTTCCCTTGTATACATATTATGAAGTGCACAGGTACCTCTTTCAGACATCCAACTTAGGATGAAGGAGGTGGTATCGATCAGGTGTCCATTTAGGAACTTGGGTTGAGGTTTTCATTATTTAAATGTTTATTGCTATATATTTATTTATTATAGCACACTATTTTTTATTTATTGAACAAAATGGATCGACTTAGACACCGTGGGTACCGAACTACAGATATTTGTATCCCACACCCTGCTCGAGAAGCCCTTGGCACCCAAACCAATTTTATGATTTCATGTATAGATAAAGGGAAATGAGAAACTTCATATGTTTGATTTATTTATAGCTTTAGGATGGAGCATGGGATAGAGGACCGAGCCTATGATAAAGATACTTATAGTAGCAATTTTTTCCTTTCTGTATATTTTTACACCATGTAGTATATGCTTGTATCCCCAACTCCCCATACTCATATTTTGTATAGACATTTGAAATACCATCATCATCATTTATATCTACCATTGTTATTCATCTACCACCAGTTGTTTACATCTTACTTCTCTTGTGTAGTCTTTATTATGGTAATGCTTCTTCTGTTGTTTCTGATATATTTTTCTGTCATTTATTACAATCGTTTGCCATTGTGAATACTCTGATCCATGAGGGCATAGTCCCTCCACGAATACACCCAAGGCCCTCACCGCTAGTCAGAATCTTCTGGCGTTCAGAGAGATGTGCTTGAGGTCTTGTGGCCCACCGTCTTAGGGAACAGTTCAGTGGCACTCGAGGTGGGACGCTACACATTCCCTAGGAAGAGTATTATTACAATACCAAAACCCCTTCTTCTACTAAAATGACATTTTTTGAGGTGGTATATGGATATCAGTCCCCAAGGAAACCCAGGTAGTGTTAGTTGAGTCTACCCTCATGGAACGTGATGCACTGTTAGACCGACTTCATAAGAACCTGCATCGAGTCCCATAATTGATGATCAAAATTTCTAACCGACATAGAAGAGGTGTATATTTCGAAGATGGGAAAATGGTCTTGGTTAATCTCAGGCCTAATATTCAAACTTCTAAGTCCTGAAAGTTATGTCCTAATCTATCTTCTAGGTATTGTGGGCCTTTCAAGGTGCTAACTCATTTGGGTGCAACTACATATAGGCTTTCATTGACTAAGACCACTCAACTGCATATGATTTTCCACGTATCTCAGTTGAGTCATACAAAGGGATATTTTTATGTGCAAGAAGATCTATCAAAAATTTTGAATTTTGGTGTTGGACTTATGTTGAATTTTAAGAGATACTTGAAATCAAATAGGTATGTGGAAGGCCATGTGGATAACGATTTATTAAGTGGAAAGGACTTCCAACTAAAGAATCGACTTGAGAGGATGCTCAACATATCCAAGAGCAATTTCCGGACTCGCACCTTGGGGACTAGGTGGTTCTGGAGGAGGGGTGAATTGTTGTGCCTCATCCACCTATTATGCATACTTATAAGAGGAGGGATAGGAAGTGAGTTGCGCACGTGAGTCTGATATGAGTGAGTTGGGTACATGAGTATGTTAAGTCCATTGAGAAGGATGGTTGGATATATATAAGATTTTTAGTGGGATCAAGAGAGGTGAATCTATCATTTACTTTGGAAAGAAACGTTGTTGGAAGCAATTGGACTGGAGTGATGGTCTCTCTCTAGATCTCTAGGCTATCGGCAAGAACATAGCAAAGGAGGTGGTCTCTCCCTAGTTTCCCCTAACTATATGACAGTTCCTCTCTATACCACTATAAAGTAATTCATATTTTTTTTGTATATACTGTAAATAATAATAGAAATTTTTGGTTTCCTCTCAATCGCTTACTTGAACAATTCTTGTTAACTTAACACCTAACATGTTGAATGTATAGCATCCTTATTATTTCATGATGCATGGGTTAATAAGAAAACATATTTAATATGACATGTTATCCACAATTTTTAGTATGTTCAAGATTTTTTAAGATTTTCAAGTGAATTGGAAAGCATGATAACATAAAAAACATGTTAGATTTTAATATTATGATGTGTGAACTGTTGATATCCTGTTACGCATCATAAGTTAAAATTGTTTTATTTTTTGAGTTATTGAGCATTCTTAAGTGGTAATAAAATATTTTTTGAAACTTGTTTTAGTTTAGGGTACGATGATTTTGAGAACTCCACTTGTAGTTTTTTATAATGTTTTCTTGACTTGTTTAATGTCACATTTATTTGGGAGTGTGGTTTACAAAAAAAAGAATGAGGTTGATGAGTTTTATTATAATGAAAGTTGTACTGATTTTAAAAAGGGGTTTTGTTGGTGTCCTATTTTAAAGAAAATATTTTCAAGTTTCATTTTTAAATGGATTTTTGGAAAAAAGAATTTTGTTGCTGATTTGAATTCTAAAGTTTTGAGTGTCTTGAAAAAAGTTGTGTTTTAAATTGATGTTTTGATTTGAGTTTACCTCTAAAGAAAGTGTTATTATGAAGAGATTGATGTGTTAAAGCTTTATAATGATGTGATGAAGTTGATGTGAAGTAAGTTGTTGTTTCCTTCAAAGAGATTGTTGAAGCGTTTTCATTGTTGTGCATGTTGTGTGTGGAAATTTTTGGGATTGAATTGATTATTTGTTACATGAAATTGTTAATTGGTGGTGTGGGAGTAATGAGTAAGTTGTGTTGTTTAATGAAGGAATCATTGGTTTTAATAATGATGGAGTTTTTTCATGGAAGATGAGATGGTCTGGAAGAGGGGTTGTATGGGAATGAACATGAACCTTATTGTTTATTGTGTTTCTATGATGCAAAAATGTTGGAAAAAATGAAACAAAACATGGATCATAGAAGAGTAAAAGTAAAAAAACAAGAACACAAAGATTTACATGGTTCAATAATAATCCCTACGTCCACGGAGAGGCAGAATTTACAATATTTTAGAAGCACAATTTTATAGGGAGATTTATCAAAGTTTCTAACACGTGAAACCCTAGCCTGAAATAGGCTAATAATAAGGACGAATCACTTTTCCTCCAACCTTATAAATTAAGATTACTAGAGTAAAAGGTGACCACCCAAGTCAAAAGTGCTACAGTTCTGACAGCTGGAAGTCTGCATCGCTATAGTGCCCTGTCTGTGTCAGTCGGTCAACTCTGATACAGTAGTCAACATTGCTACAGTACCTCCCAAATTTGGGCTGGAGTCATTCAGCCCCCAAATTAGGGGTGTGTTTCCCCCTACAACCCCCAACGAGCTCAACACGGAGCTCGACACGTGAATATTACGGGTCGGTGCATAGTACGGGCCAAAATCATTTGGCCCAAACATCATCTGAAACGGATCAGGATACACCAAGCCAACATTATCTACTATTGATGTCAATTTTAATTGTCTGAATTAAAGTTAATTTTGATGTTTTAATTGTAGAAATTTCATCAGAGAACTGGAGATGATAATTGGAAGGAAAGTCATGGGATAAAGTGATATTAAGGTTTTAGGGACAAGGAGTGTTGAAGTTCCATGGTGGAATGTTGGGTATCAAGGTTACGGAGAGGATAGAGAAGGTTAAAGTTGACTTTGATTTGATGAAGACTCTGGATTGATTCCAAGTTGATTTAGCGGCAGTTCTACTTCGATATGTGACCCGAAATGGTGGAAAATGAATCATGGACCCCCGGATGAGGTGTCTTGGGAAGAGTTTCTTAAATCACTTAAAAGAGAATTTATTTCCCGATTGTCGAGGGTTGAACGAGTGGAAGTGCTTAAAAGGTTTTGGCAAGGAGGTTCTGGTGTGCATGGGCTTGAAATTCACTTCGATAAGGTAATTAGTCAATTTTTGAGTATCTTGGTTGATGAAGTTGTTTGAGCGTGATGTTTTATAGTTTCTTTAAAGTCATGTATTAAACAATAAGTATCTTCTCTACGGTTGAAGACTTGGGCAGAAGTAAGGGAGCACACCGAAGAAATAGAAGAAGTCTTGTCTAGGGAAAAGAGAATCAATAGGAGTCACCTTCAAGAGTTCAAGGATGATAAGATGAATGTTGTGAATCGTGGTCTCTATGGTCAACAAAAGCAAAGGGTAAGACAAACTTTTGGAGAGAGGGTGTGGGTTTGAGCTATAGGTGTGGGTGGCATGAGGTGTCCTATGACAGGGAGTGGACTGGTTTCTTTTGTCGCATGGAAAGGCACCGATGATACCAGAAATAATATTGTTTTCATAATGTAGATATCCTAAAATTGGTTCACAAATACCTTCAAAATCAACTAAAGGAGCAACAATGAAGCCGATTATAAATACAGAAGTTGTGGTGATAGGATAGGGATCATCAAAACACCAAACCAACCAAAGTAAAGATGGTTTTTAGTATTTTTCATCCAATTACAAAATCTATGTTCCCTATGATTAGAGGTGTCCCAAGGCTGTAAGTTCTTGTTTGTCAGGTAGTGTGGTCAGAACCCAATGGTAGTTGTCTTTGATAATTTCAAAGTATTTTGTAAGTGGATGGACTTTTTTCCTTTCATAAGAAACCTTATGTAAATGACCTTGGGATTTTAAATTTAAAGCGTTTGTGCATAATATGTTTGGACATTATTTTTCCTAAAGCAGTTAAGAAATTTAATTTTTTGGATTTTTTTTAAAAATGGGGTTTTTGATTAAACTTGACTTGTTTTCACAAGTTAAAATGGAAGAAAAATAATTTTTCACATTTGTATAAATTCTAAATGGTTTTGAAAATGCATGTGAGGTTTTTAAAGGTTAATATAGTGTTTGAATAGGGTAAATTGTTTTAAAGGTGATTTCAAGAAACTAAACATCTCTTATTGCTATGAAAGGATTAAAGGTAGGTAAGAGGGTTAAAGTTATGGGTTTTAGTGATTGATGTTGTCTTTTCTATTCTTTGATGTGTTTAAGCCTTTTTGATAATGAGATTCCAATTTGAGTGATATCAGGCATGGTAGTAATATTTTAAGATATTTCTTGTTAGAGAAGGGTTAGTGTTGTAGTGTAGTTTTTGTGTTAAGGGTTTTGGGTGTGTGGTTAGTAGATGATTCCTTTGAGTGGGGTTGACCTTAGGGTTTAGAGTGTAGTTCTTCCAAGCGGTGTAGTTCTTAGGATTTATAGAGTAGTTCTTTGGGATAGTGTCAGTCTTCTTTGAGTGGTGTCTTCCTTAGATTTTTTATTTTAGAAATTTCTCTCCCAGGTTTTGTTTTGATTCTCAAGAACAAGAATCATTTGATAGGTATCAAATGTAGAGGTCTGGATTTTCTAGTCCTTGACTTTGTAGATATAAAGTGTGAAAGGTGTTTGGGATGCATTTGGAGAAGGAATTTAGCAAGAATTTCATAAGGATGCATGGATCACCTCATAACCAGGGTTCTTGCATCCTGATATGTTGGCTAGAAGAGAGGGTTGTTGCTGTTTGATTTGTTTCACCATTTAAGTGTTGTGTTGTAATGTGAAGCATAGGCTGTGAGATTTTGGTGTGACTTTGAATGGTTGGGTTTTGGTCATTGCAACGTGGACGCTTGTATTACAACGTGGATCTTTTGAGTTGCGTCGTGGAGGCATTGTCCATGAAATCTTGGTGTTTCTCTATCTAGGCAGGTTACGTTGTAGTGTTCTTAAATGTGATGTGGTGTTGGTTTCAGGCTGATTGGGTTCAGTAAAGAGGCTTGGGTATTGCACTGTGATTCTCGATAGTTCAAGTGTTGCGGCGTGGCGGTGCTCATTGTGTCATGGTCGTCCTTTTTTATATTGATTTTAAACTGTTTTGACCTCTGAAATTTGGGGAGACCGTACAGTGATTCTCGAGCTCAGACATCTCTGGGTCATGGAGCCTTGCGTCATACCATGATTTTGGCCTCTAAATTCAAGGTGCCGCTCGGATCCATTCTATTCCCTTCAGCTTCCTTCAATCCCTAGGTGTCTTTTGTCTTGTATTCGGTGCTTCTTAGTCATCCTCTTGGCAGATTTTGATCCACAACTATGTGTGATTAATCCCTTTCATTCTAAGGTGGTTGAGGGTTCCTCTTATCAGCAGAATTTCTTCTCCTTGGACGGTACTACCCCCCTAATTATCAAAGGGGGTAGGTGTGGCTGGTGAGTGGTGGGTTTCCAACCCCACCCATTCCTCTAGTGGGAGAGGCAACATGAGTGATGGAAGAAGCCTATAAAAGGTTGGAGCTTACTCTCATCTATCATCAATTTCATCCGGTTCTCATCCATTAGTTCAGTTATTTGCGTTGTTTGTGAGGCGGTTTCCCCACCATATTCAAGAGAGATATTTACGAGAGTTTTCTCCTTGCAATAGTGAGGGGTTGTGTACCCACTTTTATCCCATAGTGATCCTTTTATTTTCCCATGGTTTTTTACCCCTTCCATTTGGGGGTTTTCCATGTTACATCTGGTGTCATTTATTTTTCCGTATTTTTCACTTTATTTTTATCTCATAATTATCACTAGACCAGTGGTACAATAATTTTACGGTCTCAAAAAGTGGTATCAGAGGCAAGGTTCTGGCCTGGTGTTGTTCACGTTTTTGGGTATTAATAATTTTTTTGAATTTTAGTATGCTCTATGATTGTGACTCTGGTTGATCTTTCACATCATAAAAAATTTATTGAGATTATTAAATACACTATTGTGAAATGGAGGAGGTTCTAGATTGACGACGTGTCCAAATAGCGGTGAAATTCGAGATCAAAAAATTCAACAGGAATAATTTTTTATTGTAGAAAATGAAGATACAGACAGTGTTGTGGAAGGATAATTGTCTACTAGAAATTGGCAAAAAGCCAGCGGGTGTGACAAAAGAGAAATGGAATCATATGGACGGTAATGTTATTGCCAACATCCATTTGGCTTTGGCAGATGGGGTCCTATCGAGCATTACGGAGAAAAATATGACAAAGGAAATATGGGATACCCTGACGAAGTTATACAAGGCCAAGTCAATGCACAACAAAATTTTCTTGAAGATAAAATTGTACACTCTTCGGATAGTGGAGTCATCATCGGTGACTGACCACATCAACAACCTCAATACCCTGTTCGCTCAACTCATGGCGTTGTGCTATAAGATTGAGGATACTGAACATGCGGAGATTCTACTCCAGAGTTTTCCATATTCGTATGAACAAATCATCATCAAAATCACCAACAATATCTTGACAGATATGCTACTCTTTAATGATGTTGCATCCGCAGTTCTTGAAGAATAAAATCTACTCAAGAACAAGGAGGACAGACATACAACTTCACACCAAGAAGAGGCTATGTCAATGGAGAGAGGAAGGATGATGGAGCGTGGTTCCAATGGGGGCCAAAATCATGGCAGGTCCAAATCAAGGAGTAAGAAGAAGAATGTCACATGTTTAAATTGTGGAAAGAAGGGGAATGTCAAGAAGGATTGTTGGAATAAGAAGAGGGGTGAAAAAAACTCTCAAGGGAATGTGGCGAGTACTTCTGTAAAAGGATATATACTAGTCAGTGAAGCGGCAATGACTACTAGAAGCAGGAAACATCACAACAATGCATGGATTATTGACTCAGGAGAAACGTAGCACATGACATCTCGATGGGAATGGTTTGACTAATATGAAACCATCCTAGAAGGAATTTTTTACATGGGGAACGATCACACCATAAATATCGTTGGAGTCAGTACCATAAAATTGAAGATGCATGATGGAATAGTATAGACCATCCAAGGAGTACGTCATGTGAAGGGCCTAAAGAAGAACATATTGTCTTTGGGATAATTTTATGACATCAGATGCAAGACTTGCACTGATAATGGAGTTAAAAGAATTTTGAAGGGTGTACTTGTGGTGATGAAGGTGGAGAAGATCTCAAATAACCTTTACATGCTTATGGGTGAAACGTACAAGGCGACAGAGATAGTTGTTACATCAAATACCTCGACAGAAGCGTTGGTGACGTTATGGCATCGGATGCTTGGCCATATGTCAGAATGAGGCCTGAAGATTCTTTCGGATCAGAAGTTTCTTCCAGGGCTGACAAAGGTATCCTTACCATTTTGTGAGCATTGTGTTTTGAGCAAGAAACACAGATTAAAGTTTGGGACGTCAACAGCAAGAAGTCAAGAGATCTTGGAATTGATCCATTCCAATGTTTGGAAAGCAATAATTATATCCCTGGGAGGAGAAAGATAATTTTTATCCTTTATTGATGATTATTCCAGGAGATGTTGGGTGTACCCAATCAGGAGGAAGGCATATGTTTTTGAAGTCTTCAAAACATTCAAGGCATGGCCAGAGCTTGACTCTGGAAAGAATATCAAGTGTCTGAGGACTGATAATAGTGGAGAATTTACAAGTGAGGAGTTTGATACTTTTTGTCAATAGGAAGGAATCAAGAGACAGTTGGCATAAACTCCTCAAAAGAATGGATTGGTAGAGCAAATGAATAGAACCCTGTTGGATAGAACAAGGGTGATGTTAAAGACTGTAAGAATTGGAAAAATATTTTGGGAAGAAGCAGTGAATACTGCCTGTTATGTGATCAATTGATCCCCTTCAATGGCGATTGAGATGAAGACACCAATGGTGATGTGGACTGGTAAACCAACTGACTAATCTCAGTTACATACTTTTGGAAGTCTTGTGTATGCATTGTTTAATGATCAGGAAAGATCGAAGTTGGATTCGAGATCCAGGAAACGTATCTTCTTGGGGTACGCTGATGGTGTGAAGGGGTATTATTTGTGGGACCCCACTGACCACAAATTTATCATCAGTAGAGATTTCATTTGTGCATAAGACAAGGTGAAAATGAAAACTTATCAATACATGGAGAAGGAGAATATAGAGACTACAACAGTCGTAGTATAGGACAAGTACAAGGAAGAATCAGTTTCTTCTGAAGCATTACCAGAGCACGATAATCAAGTACAGGTTGAGTCTAGACCACGACGGTCAACTCAGGAGAAAATAGCACAAGTATGTCACTCAGACTATGTCACTGAGAAAAATATTGTGTACTGCTTATTGAAGGAGGATAGAGAGACATCTTCTTTTGTGGTGGAAACCTAGAGTTCAGATGTATCCTCATGGATGGTGGCGATGCAGGGGGAACTTGAATCCCTAAACAGGAACAAGACTTGGGATCTTGTTCCATTACCTCATGGAAGGAAGGATATCGGAAACAAATGGGTCTTTAAGATCAATCATGATGGAAAGGACAAGGTGGAAAGATATCGTGCACGATTGGTGGTCAAAGTATTTTCTCAGAAGGAAGGTATTAATTTCAATGAAATATTTTCTCCTGTTGTTAGACTGATGACTGTTCGGTTAGTTATGGTGATGTGTGCAACATACAGTTTACATCTAGAGCAGCTATATGTGAAGACTGCTTTTCTCCATGGTGATCTTGATGAAGAGATCTATATGCTCTAGCCAGAAGGATTTGCAGAAGAAGGTAAATTGAACTTGGTTTGCAGGTTGAAAAAATCTATGTATGGTCTGTAACAGGTGTCGAGGTGTTGGTACAAGATATTTGATTCCTATATCATCACATGTTGATTATAATTAATTGAAAAGAAGTACCTTTTACAGCGTTATTTCTTAGTTGATATTTCTGATCACGTTCCGATGTGATTCGTCGTTGCGTCGCAGTAGCCAATTGTAGACTTCCTCTAGTGGTGATCCACACGTGCACCACGTATCTCTGGACGTCGCCAAAGGAATCTCTAGGTGCTATCATGGAGAAGCCTTTACTTGAGTTGTCCACCTTAGATCGACTTGATCATATGGAGAAGGATCTCTCTCGGTCTTGAGAGCGTTCTTGGAGGAAGGAGTTCTTTCGGCCTTGAGAGAATTCTCCAGAATTGTTGTGCACAACGATTAGGGAAAAGTGTTGGGGTTGTGAGGATATTTATAATCGGTTTTTAGGTTATAGAATTATGACAATAAATAAACATGTTACACATTTTATTTATTTCATTAACTCTTATTAAAAAAAACTCATGTAGAATCATTAATTCCTTGACATACGCCCACACTGATTATAATAAATATCATTTAATAAAATGATATTATTTCCTCAAAATCCTGACTGGAAAAACTATGCGGCATGTAATCAATAATACACGGCGTGTACTCGTTTTTCATTTCCTTTCCAAAATGAAAACTACACGGCATGTACATTCAATATACACAGCATGTATATCTTGTTTTTATTTTATTCTTCCTCCAACATTAAAATTATTTAGGCTTCCTTGGATAATTATTAAACCACATACAGGGATAATCTTTATTCTACTTGAGATACTTGGATACACTTAGTGTGTGACCCTCTAGGCCTCTTTCTCGTTGGCATTAGGCGGTCTTGCCTAAAGTACAAGATTACTATCTAGCAACGGGTCAAGGCACCCAAGAGAAAGAAGTTGATGCCACATTGATGTGTCACCTCATACAAATTCTTAACGTGTAATTTAATCCCTTTTTCTCAATATCTCATCAAGAAGGTTTCATGGTAGTGTCATAAACCTATATAATTGATCTGTCATTCTTTGAATTCCAGAAATAAACTCATCGTGACCCCATGGCCATGGAATTTGGGTGACGGTTCTATTTCAATAAAAGGGCCCGAGATATCTACTTCCATAAATATAGAAGGGAAAAATCCTTCCTTGACTTATCCATTAACAACATGTCATTCGTGATGCACCCAACGTACCCTACTTCCCACTAACTGTATTCGTGATAGTTTTCGTTAGAAAATATAAGTGAGCGAGTCATGACATGAGTTAATGATAATATTCCAGTATAAGGACCATTACACATGCTCGTAGATAGCAATGTCCGATGACACCAAGACATGAAGAATTACTACTAGCGGGTCTGTTCTCATAATCTCCCATCTTGGAGATTACCAAGTTTAAACTCCATGAGAGAGAGTCTCATCTTCTTACGAGTACTCACACATGACAGTCTGTATACTATGTTTCCTATCATAGTATGTCATCCAACCATAGAACTTTATTTAAGAATATTGTTATTGCATTTCAAGGTTCTCATCATTGCAGGGATCTTCCATGACCTTATTAATACAAAAAATATTCCAGGACATTATTATATTATAGTCATGCAGAACAATGAATAATATATAATACGTGTACATTCATGTAATCAAAGTATAAACAGTTGGTTCTCAGAACATAAACTCTAACAAACTCCCACTTGGACTAGAGCCAACTGCCTACAACTTTTAGTCCGCTAGACCTCACATGATGATAATGTTTCTGCTGAGTCAAAGCTTTAGTCAAGGGGTCCACCACGTTGTCTTCTGTGGAAATACTGCTCACTGTAACTTTACATCTCTAAGAAAAAACCCTTAAGAGATGATACTTCCAAAGTATGTGCATTGTCCACTAATGTGACCTTGGATCTTTTGCAAGTGCCACTGCTGAATTATTATCACAACAGAGTGTGATAGGATCTTTACTAATATATACTACATCCAACTCTTGGATGAAGCTCTACATACATACTGCTTCTTTAGCTGCCTTAGAAGCTGCTATATACTCAGACTCTACTATAGAATCTGCTACCACACCTTGCTTTGAGCTCTTCCAGGTCACTGCACCTCCATTCAAACTGAATATGTATCTAGTCTGTGACTTCATGTCATCTTGATCAATATGGAAACTAGCATCTACATGTCCTCTAATGACTATTTCCTCATCTCCTTCATAAACCAGGAACATATCCTTAGTACGCATTAGATACTTAAGGATAGTCTTGACTACCATCCAATGGCGGTATTCTGGTTCATCTTGATATCTGTCTACCGCACTTAATGTGTAAGAAACATCTATCCTTGTACATAGCATATCATACCTGGCTGACCTAATCACGGATTCATGAGGGATCCTTTCCATTTTCTTTCTTTACTCATGTGTCTGAGGACACATTTTCTTGGAAAGATGAATTCCATGTGACACTGGCAACAATCTCCTCTTGGACTGTTCCATACTGAATATCTTCAGCATCTTGTAAATGTATGTACTTTGACTCAGGCCCAGCATTCTCTTGGATCTATCATGATGGATCTTGATCCCAAGAATATATGCTACCTCTCCCAAGTCTTTCATAGAGAAGCATTTATCCAACCATGCCTTAACTGATAGTAAGACAGGTACTTCATTTCCAATTAGTAATATGTCATCAACATATACTATTTGGAAAACGACTAAACTTCCTTTAAAACTTTTGTAGAAACAAGGCTCACATTCGTTCTTAACAAATCCAAATTCCATTATGGCTTCATAAAAATGAATGTTACATGACCTTGATGCTTTCTTTAATCCATAAATGGATTTCTGCAACTTGCATACCTTGTTGGAATCCTTTGGAGTCACAAAACCTTTAGGTTATGTCATGTAGAGATCTTCCTAGAGGTTCCCATTAAGGAATGCTGTTTTAAAATCCATTTTCCAAATTTCATATCCATGGTAAGTGGCAATGACTAATAGGATTCTAATGGATTTAAACATTGCAACCGGTGAAAAGGATTCATCATAGTCAATTCCTTGACGCTGTATAAAACCTTTTGCAACCAGTCATGCCTTATAGGTGTTGACTTGTCCCACCATGTCTAGTTTCTTCTTGAATACCCATTTATTACCAACAGGCTTTACATCAACTGGAGGATCTACCAAAATCTAGACTTGGTTTTGGTACATGGAATCGATTTCAGAATTCATGACTTCTTTCCACTTGGAAACGTCTGTACCTTCAACTACTTCCTTGTAGGTAATAGTATCATCATTGTCAACCAATAATGAGTCACCATCCTCGGTGACAAGAAAATCATATCGTTCTATTTCTCTCACCTCTCTCGTGCTCCTACACAGTTCTTGTGTCTTTGGAACAGATTGTTCTTCCACGGGGCTTTGTGGAATATATTCTTGTACCAAATCATATGTATCTTAAGCCTCAACTTCATCAAAGTCTATCTTTCTCCCACTATCTCTTTTGGAGATGTGCTCCATCTCAAGGAATATGGCATGTCTTTCCACTGTAACCTTTTTATCTGAGGGGTTGTATAGGTAATATCCCCTTGTTTCCTTGGGATATCCTATAAAGGTACACTTTGTTCCTCGGGGTGCAAGTTTGTTACCTGAAGAGGCCTTAACAAATGCTTCGCTACCCTACACATATAAATTTTATAACATGGCTTTACGTCCACTCCATAACTCTTATAGAATACCATTTATCGATTTAGTTGGAACTTGGTTTAGTATGTGTGATTCTGTTTGTAATTCATATCCCCAAAAGGATAATGGAAGATTCATATGACTCATCATTGATCTCACCATGTCCAACAGGGTGCGGTTCCTCCTTTCACTTACACCATTCCACTGAGTCGTGTAAGGAGGAGTGAGTTGAGATAGAATCCCAAACTCCTGTAAGAAATAAATGAAGTCCTGATTAAAATATTCTCCTCCTCTATCTGAGTGGAGTTTCTTAATCTTCTTACCAAGCTGTTTCTCAACTTCATTCTTGTATTATTTGAACTGATCAAAAGAATCTGACTTATACCTCATTAAGTAAATATATACATATCTACTAAATTTATCAGTAAAAGATATGAAGTACAAGAACCCACCCTTGCTTCAACTGGAAATGGTCCACACACATTTGTGTGAACTAATTCTAGAATCTCTTTAGCCCTTTCACCTTTCCCACTAAATGGGGCTTTGGTCATTTTTCCTTGTAGACACGCATGATATACACCAAGTGGTTTTAGTTCAAAAGAATCTAAATACCCATCTTGATGTAATTTTTTCAAAAGTTTCTCATTGACATGACCTAGTCGGTGATGCCAAATTTGGGTGTGGTATGAGTCATGTGAATTAACTTTTTCATCGATTTTCATTACTTGGTTTGTGTATTATAACACATAAAGGTTGTTATATAAATGTGCCCTACCAAAACAAATGTTATCTTTATAAAAGTAGCAACATTCATTTCCAAACATGAAGATGAATCCATAAGTATCTAATCTGGATACTAAAATAATGGTTTTGGTTACAGAGGGTACATAATAACATCCTTTTAATACCAAGACCATCCCAGTAGGCAATGTGAGGTGGTAGTCTCCAACAGCTACAACAGCAAGTCTGGCTCCATTGGCTACTCGCAGATCCACCTCACCTCGGTCAATATTTCTGAATTTACTTGGTTATTATATTTGGATAAAGATGTGAGAACCACAAGAAATATCTAATACCCAATTGGTAGAAATAGATATATTTCATTCGATAACAAATGCACCTGAATCTTCCCCTTTCTTCCTTGGCTGGGTGCAATTTTTCTTCCAGTGGACATTCTTGCCACATGCAAAACAAAAAGCCTCATGTTCTTTTGCCTCCCATTTGATCTTCCTTTTCTTGGAAGGCCTTGAAGAAGATTTGGGATTAAAGATCTTTTCATTACCTTTCCTTTTATTCACCATAAGGACAAAAGGCTTTTCACGCTTCATATCATTGTCCACTTGGAGAATGAGGATAAAAAGATCAGATAGAGACTTCACAATGTTGAAATTTACAACAGAGTTAGAGAAGCTCTGGGGGAGTGATGCAAGAATGAGATCGAGACCCAGTTCTTTGGGAAGTTTAAATCCTAGAACCTCCAAGCACTCAATTTAGTCAATGATCTTGACTACATGAGGCCCAACTGGGGCACCCTCACTAAGCTTTCTCTGAAATAGAGCCTTGGAGGTCTCAAACCTTTCCTATCTTTCTCTCTCCTAGTATAAACCACGGAGGTGCTTGAGCATGCTATAGGCATCCATGTCTTCATGAGACTTCATGAGCTCACAAGACATTGATGACAACATCAAACATTTAATGCCGAGTGCATCGTTCAAATGTTGATCATAGACCAGGAAATCTTCATCACTCACCCCTTGGGTAGGCGAATCAGGAATTGAGGACTCCAGCACGTAAAACTTTCGTTCATGGTGTAGGATAACCCGAAGGCGCCTAAACCATTTCTGAAAGTTACTTCCGGTGAGGATATTGTCTTTATCCATAATTGATCGTAGAGAAAATGTGGTTGACGAGTTTTTCATATTGATTCTACAAATTAAAAGAGAAGATTTATCAGTGCCTTTTTATTACATTTTATGAAAAATAATAAATGAATTTAGTAATTCTCCCACTATTTTATCATGTCCCAATGGCCCCCACCATTGAACTTTGAATGCCTAGTTTCTATGACATTCTAGTGGCAAGGATCCATATCCCCCTTCACATAACGCCAAAAAGTGTTGGTCAAGCTATTTAAAGGTATTTAGGTAGGCAGGTCTTTGCCAAATGTGAGCTTACAGTTCCTTGATCTATTGAGTGGACTCCCTAATCCTGAAATCCTGACTTGGATTTCCTCAACACTTGCCTCCATTTTACAACAAGTCTAGCAAGGTCTACTCCTCTTGATGTAAAATGTTTAAGTCAACCCAAAACTTTCATAAGAGCTTCCTTTATAAAAGTAAGTGTCCCAACAAGGTTTGTTCAAACACATAGTTTTATTGAGTCTTTCCCTTAATCAAGTAACAGAAGTCTTGGTCTGACTTAATATAGTATAGGAGGGATTTCAATCCTTTATGCATATTTTCTCATTATCACATGCTTGTTAATATTAAGTGATGCTTGCTTAAGTGATTAACCATGTTCTGATAATGTTTACGCATAGTCCGGTTTTTATTTTATTCCATCTTTGAATGCTTGTTTATTTTATTAACTATGTGATCACGACAACACATACATAATAAATAAACCATGAAATCAGATAGAAATAAAATAAGATGGTATGATCATGAGCTTCAATTGGTTATCTTATCTAGCAATTTTGATAAGCTAACCATGACCTAGGGAAAAATACCTTGAACCTGATGGTTTGTGTTTTGCAGCTCTCACCTGTCCACCTTTGTATCTTCTTGGTTTGGTTTTGCCTCATCTTTGGATTTTGAACCATCTCCTCTAGCTTGGGAGATCCTCCATTACATGGGGTTTAAATTAAATAAACCATGGGCATGCAGGCCCTACATTTTACTGGAATAAGGCTCGCAACAAATGAATTTAAATTAAATAAATTTAAATGAAACCATACACACACAAAGGGTCTTTGGTCTAGATCATGATCATCCATATCATTCAACGACTTTTACGCATATTTAGTATTCAAATTCTTTTAATCGTTATTTTATTCAAGATAAGTCACGCTTGAATTAAATTAATTATGATCTTATAATTAATCAATTATTTATCTTAAATTCCTTTCTAAATTTCCTTGAGATTCTTCTAATCCATATTCCTTGTACGGGTCTTTGTACTTTGGAGGAAACCTGGTGAAATTCCATTTCTAGAAAGTACACAGCATGTAGGCTATATTACACAGTGTGTTTTCACCCTTTATCCAAAGTACACGTCGGGGGATTTGGCATGTTTTTTGTACTTCAGAAATTTTGGATTACACAACATGTAGATTAATCTAACATGGCATGTACTTCCTTGTTATATGGTTACCGGCTTGGAAATCTCGTGTATGTGGTCACATGAATTATCCTTGTACACGGTTTCACCTGGGCTGGATTGGAGTACACGGCGTGTTGATTCAACATACACGATGTGTATTCCGATTTCCATGCGCCATTCAGTTCTGGTCAACACAGTGTATTAAAAAACTTAGGTATGCTCAATTCACATGGCGTGGTTTGGCAGACCAGTACCGGTTCGTTGAACCTAAGTACACGACGTGTAGATTTTACTTCACACCGTATATTCCTGTGTTGTATAGATAGAATGAGCGGCTTCTCCGAATGAGTTCCTCATTTTTATTTTAATCAAAATTAAAATTAAAAGGTCGTTTCTGCGATGTGAATCGAGAAATGAAGGAGGAAGAACGGATCTCATTCATTCAGTTTTATAGAATGATTTATCTTGAATTGAATCAAATATAAATGTGTAAATTATCAATGAAAATTAAATAACTATAATCAACGTTGTGACCCCTCTGATACCACTTGAAGGTCTCGGGCACAGCGGAAGCTTGTGGGTGGATGTTCCCACTTGACTTTTTTTCATTAGCAATGATCAATCTGGGATCAATATGACAATAAATACCAGACTCCATGGATCTAATCACAGAAATAGATAAAGAAGAAGAATATTCCCAGAACCACAAATGAGGATCATCACAGGTTGATTATAATTAATTTAATTAATTGGAAAGAAGTACCTTTTATGACGTTCTTTCTTCGTTGATATTTTTGATCACGTTCCGATATGATTCGTCATTGCATCGTAGAATCCAAGTGTAGACTTCCTCTAGTGGTGATCCACACGTGCACCACGTATCTATGGTCATCTCCAAAGGAATATCTGAGTGATAGCGTGTAGAAGCCTTTTCTTGCGTTGTCTACCTTAGATCACCTTGATCAGATGGAGGCGGATCTCTCTCGGTCTTGAGAGCGTTCTTGGAGGAAGGAGTTCTTTAGGACTTGAGAGAATTCTCCATAATTGTTGTGCACAATGATTAGGGAAAAGTGTTGGGGTTGTTAGGATATTTATAATCGGGTTTTAGGTTATAGTGTTATGACAATAAATAAACATGTTACACATTTTATTTATTTAATTAACTCTTATTGAAAAACCCCCATGTCGAATAATTAATTCCTTGACATGCTCCCACACTGATTATAATAAATATAATTTAATAAAATGATATTATTTCCTCAAAATCCCAACTGGAAAAATTATGCGGTGTGTAATCATTAATACACGGTGTGTACTCGTTTTTCATTTCCTTTCCAAAATGAAAACTACACGATGTGTACATTCAATGTACATGGCATGTATATCGTGTTTTCATTTTATTATACCTCTAACATTAAAACAATTTAGGCTTCCTTGAATAATTATTAAACCACATACAGGGATAATCTTTATTCTACTTGAGATACTTGGATACACTTAGTGTGTGACCCTCTAGGCCTCTTTCTCGTTGGCATTAGGCAGGCTTGCCTAAAGTCCAAGATTACTTTCTAGCAACGGGTCAAGGCACCCAAGAGAAAGAAGTTGACACTGCATTGACGTGTCACCTCATACTAACGCTTACCGTGTAATTTAATCCCTTTGTCTCAATATCTCATCAAGCAAGTTTCATGGAAGTGTCATAAACCTATATGCTTGATCTATCATTATTTGACTTCCAGAAATAAACTCGTCATGACACCATGGCCATAGAATTTGGGAAAAAGTTCTATTTCAATTAAATGTCTCAAGATATCTACTTACATAAATATGAAAGGGACAAATCCTTCCTCAACTTATCCATTAACAACATGTCATTCGTGATGAACCCAACGTACCCTACTTCCCTCCAACTATCTTCGTGACAGTTTTCATCAGAAAATCTAAGTGCATGAGTCATGACATGATTTAATGATAATCTTCCAGTCTAAGGACTATTACACATGCTCATAGATAGCAATGTCTGATGACACAAAGACTTGTGGAATTACTACTGGCAGGTCTGTTCTCATAATCTCCCATCTTGGAGATTACCAAGTGTGAACTGCATGAGAGAGAGTTTCGTCTTCTTATGAGTACTCACACATGATGGTCTTTATACTATGTGTCCTATCATAGTATGTCATCCAACTGTAGAACTTTATTTAAGAATATTGTTATAGAATTTCAAGGTTTTCATCATAGTGGGGATTTTCCATGAGCTTATTAATGCAAAAAATATTCCAGGACATTATTATATTATAGTCATGTAGAATAATGAACAATATATAATAAGTGTACATTCATGTAAACAAAGTATAAACAGTTGGTTCTCAGGACACCAAATCTAACAGGATGGGAGTATTGGAGAACAGTGAAGAGGATCCTAAGATACATCAAGGAGACCTCAAATGTAACATTATGTTATAGAGGATCAGATTTTACTATCAGAGGATATGTTGATTCATATTTTTCAAGTGATTGTGATTGGAGGAAATCCACTACTGGCTATGTGTTTACTCTTGTAAGAGGATATTTGAGCTGAATTTAGATGTTACAATCATTTGTGGATTTATCCATGATGGAGGTAGAGTACATGGCAGCTACACAAGCTTGCAAAGAGGCAATTTGGATGAGAAGGTTGCTGAAGGAGATCAGACATAGACATGAGAAGATTCCATTGTTTTGTGATAGTCAGAGAACCTTGCACATTTCAAGGAATCCATCTTTTCATTCCAGGATGAAGCACATTGGGGTACAATATCACTTTGTCCGAGATGTGGTGGAGGAAGGAAGAGTGGACATGCAGAAGATTCATACTAAAGAAAATTTGGCAGGTTACCTGATGAAGGAAATTAACTCTGATAAGTTCAGATGGTGTAGATTCTTGAGTGGCCTCATAGAGACTTGAGAAAAATGTTTGAAATGTAGAAAAGATGTGTGGATATGTGATTGGTTCTCAATCAAATCTCCAAGTGGGAGATGTGTCGGCGGAATTTCTTCTCCTTGGATGGTGTCTCCCCCTAATTATCAAAGGGGGAAGGCGTGGCTGGTGAGTGGTGGGTGTACAACCCCACCCATTCCTCCAGTGGGAGAGGCAACAAGAGGGATGGAAGAAGCCTATAAAAGGTTGGAGATTCCTCTCATCTATTATCAAATTCATCCAGTTATCATCCATTAGTTTAGTTATTTGTGGTGTTTGTGAGGTGGTTTCCCAACTATATTCAAGAGAGATATTTACGAGAGTTTTCTCCTTGTAATTGCGAAGTAGTGTGTACCCACTTTTACCCCATAGTGATACTTCTATTTTCCGGTGGTTTTTTACCCCTTCCATTTGGGGTTTTTTCCACGTTACATCTGGTGTCATTTATTTTTCCATATTTTTCACTTTATTTTTATCTCGTAATTATTTTTGCACTAGTGGGACAATCATTTTACAGTCCCAACACCTCTTGGGATCTTGGATATGTCCAATCGCGGTTCCTCTTCTCATTCTTTCACAGCGACCATTAAAGTTTCTGTTGAAGCGGTAGATTCAAAATCTCTCTTATTTTATTATGTGTTAAATGTGGAATTATTATGATTTTTTTTCCTTAGGTAGATGGTTGGAATTAAACTAATTAATATAATAAAGAAAATTAAGGGAATTGAAGAGGGTGATGTGATTTGTATGTGATTTATGTAGTTATGTCATTGGTTAAGTATTTATGATTTGATTGATTGATATGTGCTATTGTGATATCATTTTTGATGTTATTGATATGCTTTAACATGTTCATAATTGGTTAAGTAAACAAAATAAAGTAATCAAATATATAGTACAGAAATCGGGAATTGTTTTTTAGGAAATAATAGTTAATTAATGACTGAAATGTGATTCAAGGAATAGCCAAGGTTGTGATTATATTGTTGTTGTTGTTTTAATAATGTTGTTGTGACGCGGTACTAGATTTGTTGTTATGTTTATATGTTTTCATTGTTATGATAGATGTGGTATCATTATGATAGCCTTAACAACTGTATTTAATGAATTATACTAGAATTGGATAAACAACTTAAAGTTGGTAAGAGGATAATGTAAGATCCTCTGTCCATACGGGTCTTTAGTTTTTAATGGAAAATTGAATTTTTGGCTGGATGAGTAGCTAGATTTTGAACTGAGATTCAAAATAGAATTTAAGGAGTTTGAACACCTAAAATAGGTGTTTTTGGGCAAGTAATGAAGGTCAGAAGGTGGCAGGGAGTAGCGAGTGAGCACCAAAGAAAGAGTTGGGTGGTCCCCGATACTCATATTTTGGTTTAATGCATTTTATTTATAGTGCATGAGATGCCCAGTTATGCCACTGAACGCGTTGACCCGATTAAATTAATTAATTGAATTAATTAATTAAATAGAGTGTGTGATTTAAATGTTGTGCCTTAAATGAACCAAACGAAGTGAAAATCCCGCATTATACTTTGTGCATTGGCTCACTAACCTTAGTCGCTGATGGTCGAGGTTGTGATTCTAATGGTTTCCCTAGACCCAACGGTGTGTGGACCGACCTTGCATGAACCTAGATCTTGAGGTGGGTCATAACCCATTTCCCTAGACTGTTTCCAATGAGTCTTGACCTATGTGTTGAGTTTTGATAGAACAATATCACTATCCAAGTAGTTGGTGGCCGCCCAAGAAGAATTACAGGAGTTGGTGACCGCCCGAATAAAGTTGCAGCGGTCTTTTGGTTTTGTTCTCCTCCGTTGGTATATATATGTTGTGTATCTATGAGATATGAGAGATATGGGGAATTTTTAACCTATGTATTACCATTTGAATAAGATTATTTGTTGTCTTCCCCATGGATGTAGGTCACCCGACTGAACCATGTAAATTTTGTGTGTTCCTATTTTCTTTGCTTCTCCCGTTTTGTGTGTGATCCAGAGAGTTTGAGCGATTCTGCCCCCACAAAGTGGTATCAAAGGTTTGAGTGTTGGATCACCTAGGAATCACACTCTTTGGTAACCCACTACTTCCCACGCTTCCTACTCAAAGCGTGTCTACAAATATGGATCTTATCCACACTGTGGTTGTCCACACTCCTGTACAATAGCTTCTATATGCATTTTGGTACATCCGGTGTTGTATGCACTCCTGCAACCCTCCCCACTCTGGTTTGATTTCTGTTCATTGACTCTGTTTTTCTTTAGTTCTCATCCATGGTGATAATATGAAGAAGATAGGTGTGTTTTTTTCCAGCCGCATGTGAAGAAATTAAAAAAAGAGAAAGTGTGTGTTGTTGGAAACAAATGAAAGAGAAAGAAGAATATAAAAGCCAATATGGGGGCATGTGGGGGTGGCGTGGGTACGAGAGGGCTTGTCAAAAGTTTGTTTGTTTTTCTTTATTTATTAGTTTTTTGATTTTTATGTACTTGAAATTCAAAAGGTAAAAGGTGATTGAAAAAAAATTGAGAAGGGGTGGAATTTGGAGAATTTGGGCCATGCCCCAACTAGGGGGGGGGGGTTGTTAAATTTGAGTTGGAATTTAAGTATTTTTTTTATAATCATTTGAAATATTATTTGAGGAATTAAATAGTCGATTTTAGCATTTTTGACTATTCTGGATTCATCAGTGGTGCTTGTTTTTGGAAATTATGATCTATTTTTGTGATGGAGAATTCCTAAATCGAAAGTAGTTTGGTACCACCCCAGGAGCCCTGGGAGTCTGTTCCAGCTACACATGATGATACTACAAATACTTCTGGATATAGAAGTATGGTGTCCAGTACAAAATTTGAGGTGGAGAAGTTTGAAGGGACGAACAACTTCAGTATGTGGCAATGTAAATTTTTGGATATTCTAACTCAACATAAGCTAGATATCACCTTGGAAGAAAATCTTGTCGACATCTCTTATGGCACTTGGAGGAGACCCAACTGTCAAGCCTGTGGTACAATTCAGATTTGTTTGGATAAAGACTAGAAATATAGTGTGATGTGGGAAACTTCAGAAAAAAGTTTGTGGAGTAATTTGGAGAATAAGTATATGGCCAAAAGCATTGAAAATCAGTTGTACCTGAAAAAGAAATTGTTCAGATTTCAGTACAAGTAAGGTATGTATATGATTGAACACCTTGATTTATTTAATAAAATTCTGGCAGATTTGAAAAGTTTGGAGGTAACAATTGGAGGTAAAGATAAGGCTTTGTTGCTGTTGAACTCTCTACTGAAGATTTATGATCACCTTACTACAACGTTGTTGTATGGTAAAGATGAGGTGAATTTTTTTGATTTTTCAAATGCTTTAGTTAACAATGAGTACAGGTAGAAGGAAAAATATGACCATTGGGATTCCGCATCAGAAGGATTGATGACAATTAGAGGAAGTTCATCTGAAAGGAAATCTGGAAGATTCAGAAGAGATGAATCACGATCAACATATAAAGGCGAGTCCAACTTTAGATGTACAATGAAAGACGAGTGTTCCTACTATCATGAAAAAGGGAATTGGAAGAAGGATTGCCCCAAAATTGGTAAATAGAAGGAAAATATTGTACATAGAACTGAGGATGTTGAAGATTTTGAAGATACTATCCTCATTTTCTCGACGATCAACCATTTAGAAGGGTGGATTCTTGATTCAGGTTGTTAATTCCATATGTGCAGGAATTGAGATTGGTTTTCAAACCTCAATGAGTCAGATGAAGGTGTGGTATTTATGGGCCATAACCACCCTTGTCGCACAATAGGTGTTGGAATGATATGGTTGAAGATGAATTATGTTACAAGTCGACACCTTACAGATGTAATATATGTACCAGAATTGGAGAAGAACCTCATATCGCTTGGAGTTTTGGATAATCTTGGTTACCGGATAACCATTGAAGATGGATTCATGAAAGTTATCTATGGTGCAATCCTTGGGATGAAAGGTATTCAAAAATATATTTTGTATTATTGGAATGCTGAGACTGTTATAGGTGGAGTAATGACATCAGATAAGAGTGAGACCACTGGTATAACACAAAGGACTATTTAAAGACCTTAGAGGTATAGAAAATTGGTCAGCTTTTCTCTTTCTATAGTTGAAGGTGGTGTTCCATGTTGCTATCGAGATGTTTTGAATAGCAAATAAATGAACCAGTGGAAGTCTATTATGGAAGGAGATATGAATTCACTGCATCAGAATATGATATGGAATCTTTTTCCTCCTCCTAAGGAAAAGAAGGTTGTTATAGGGATCAAGTTCCAACATTGTTTAGACTTGATCAATATTACTCAAACTTGAGATTCCTATGAGCATCAGGAAGGCAACAACAGGCAGAAAGATTTGTTTCAGCAGTAGCATGGAGTTCTGTTTGAGCGGAAACATGGTGATATTTTTCATCAAGGTGGATATTGTTGAGTTTTGATGGAACAATATCACTATCTAAGTAGTTGGTGGCCGCCCAAGAATAATTTCTGTATTTGGTGGCCTCCCAAGAAGAATTGCAGTAGTTGGTGACTATTCGAAGAATGTTGTAGCAGTCATTTGGTTTTGTTATACTCTTTTGTTGTATATATGTTGTGTCTCTATGAGATATGAGAGATATGGGGAATTTGTAACCTGTGTATTTCAGTTTGAATAAGATTATTCGCTACCTTCCTTGTGGATGTAGGTCATCCAACTGAACCACATGAATTTTTTGTGTACCTATTTGCTTTTCTTCTCCTGTTTTGTGTGTGATCCAGAGAGTTTGAGTGCTTCCGCCCCTACACTATGAGTCCATGAGGCCAGGTTACAATTGTGACATTGTCAGGGAACGAGACACCCCATGTGAAGGGTGTTGGTTGAGGCTTATGTATTGGACCAAGGACCCCAAGCGCTATGCCTTTTCCTTTGTAATACCCCAGGGGACCCCCAATTAGTTCCCCAATGATAGAATGAACTTGATAGGGTGAGATAGGATGTGGATAGTGATGATAGGTTTTAGCATTCGACCAATGTGTGTTTCCTTTGTTTTTATAAATTACTTAGAAAACTTCTAAGAGGTCATCATGACACTGTTAGCATACACCTTGGTGGTGGTTATGATGTGATATGACCTGCTCCATCGTGGTGGTTGTGTTACATATGTAAAACATCCTTGGGGCTGTGTTTATATCATTTGGAGTGGAAAAAACCCATATAGGTGGTTGTGAAAACACCATTTGAGGAGGTTGTGAAAAATCCCTTAGGGGAGATCATAATACTAAAGAAAACACCCCATGTGGGGGGTTCTTGATACAATTGGTGGGGCTAGCATGGATTGAAACTGGGATTATTGGTTTCGGGTAGAGGATGGCATTCCTACCACGCGCTAGCTTTTAGGGGCTAGTGGGGTCTACGGTGGGCATGACCGAGCCTTCCAGACTATCGGGGCTTAGCTGCAAGGAACCATTATATACTGGAATGGAGAATTCCCCATGTTGTGATATCAAGAAGGATCATTTCCCAAGTTGTTACACTGTATGTGAGTGTAAACCCCCAAGTCGTTATCACTATATACTGGGGTGAAATATCTTCAGGTCGTTATTATGGTTTCCATGGTCATCACATCATTGTTAGAGAGAATCTGATGCTGGATGAAGTAGGTATGGTTTATCAGGGTCACAAGATTGAGGATTGATGATGGTTTATTCATTTATTTGTTTATTTTCTATCAGTTCATTTATTCAAAGCATTTCAAAAGCACATCAATTAATATACCATTTCAATTATCAAAACAACCATGGTTCAATACTTTAATCTCATAGAATAATATAAACAATCCACTATTAAATCATTTATCTACAACTAAACATATAAATCATAAACCCTTTAAGGTTAAGCTAAACACCCTTTAATCCCCATTATCAATTAATTCACACACATTAATTGACCAATCACACAACCCCAATATCTCATTAATTCCACAATCAAAATATCCAATTAATTAATTCACAAATTAATTAATCCAGTTCCACAAATTTCAAAATCACAACAATTTTCTTTAATTAATTCACCAATTAATTAAGCCAATCCAACCAATTTCATTAAATCAATTCCATGATTCCATAAATTAATTAATCAATTAATTTACTCAATTCAAGATCCAATGTCAATCATACCAATTGAAATTTCACAACTAATACGCGCAATTGGAATTCAATACTATGAGAATTGAATTTAGACAACCTACCTCAATTTTGACGATGAATGCTCACCAATGAAAAAATATCCAATTGAAACGGAACGATCAAGAACACGACGAAGAACAAGATATTGATCCAAAACCTAGATTCAAGATCAAACAGTTTAGATCTATCAAAATCTAGATCAATTTCCACTACCAAAAGAGGAAAAAATCCCTTCCAATGATGAGAGAAAGATGTGAGAGAGGGAGGAAGCCATAAGGAATAAGAATCTCTTACCAGGAGAGGTGAATATCTTCAATCCAGGCTTCAAGTCATTAAGAACGAAGCCCGAAAGGCCTTGGAATCTGTCTGGGAACCTCCAAAAACGAGAGAAAACATTTAGGGTCGAGCTAGGGCCGATTTAGGGTGAATTCTAGGGATTTGAGAATTTTTAATCTAATTTTCAGGGGTTTAAAATTTGGTGCACAATTTCCTATATTGGGCACACAGTTTCCCCAGTGTGCTTAACTGTGCACCTTAACCAGAGGTGTCGTATGACGCACAATTTGAAAAATCATGCATTAGTCATGTGAATCCCCTGTGTTTTGGTTCACATGGTTTGATGGGGTTGGGTGCATGGTTTGGGAAAACTGTGCACCAATCGGTCACAACCCCTCTTCTCCCCAAAATTCTCTAATTTCACACAACTCCCCAAGGTAAAACCCTAATAAGATATACTCAAAACAAGTCAAAAGAGTACCTAAAAACAAGCTCGAGACATAAAAAAAGTTTGGGATCTTACAACCATCATTATGCTTATAGTATCCATGTGTAGAATCTCTCCAGCGATGATCCACACATGCTCAATGTCGATGGATTGTCGAGTGTTATCATGGAGGATCAATCATATTGCGATGTTCACCTTGATTGCTGCGATGATTCCTTCGAGCTTGAAGAATCATCATTGCAATCTTGTTCTTGAGAAGATGTAGGAGGGTGGAGAATATCTCGATATTGAGAGAAGAAACTCTAGATCATTCTTTAGACTTGAGAAAGTACTTTAGAATTCATTATGCGAAACAATTCTCCAATTCAATTAACCTACCACAATAGACATAGTCGTTTATATATAGAATTATTGGTTATGGTTAAATATTATTAAATTTCACATAGACCCTTAATAATATATTAAACCCTTAAATGATCTCATGTCAGGTTAAAATATTATTATTTATTGAACCCAGTTAATTGTATTTTCAGGGAAAGGGTATTTCTGAGTCCTACATCAGATTATTCTAACATTTAATTCTATTCATCTTTCTATTGAATAATCTCTCCACTTATCATTGAGGTAAGGACTTGTACCAATCTACATGGTATTAGAAAAGGTTTTCTAAAAAAACCTTCACCCGCCCCCCTAATCCCTTGGCTGCCTCCTTGCGTGGATTACCGGCCCCGCCACCCTCCTTGTGCGGCTTCCCAACCTCCATCTCTATGCGGACTCTTAGCCATGCCTCCCTATATGGATTCCCATCCATCATCCCTGTGCGGATTATCGGCCCCATCTCCTTTCTGTGTGGCTTCCCATCCCCTCCCCCTTCCTCCTACCTCGCCCCTCCACTGCTCCTCTGAGGCAGCCACTGGTCACTGGCACCTTCCTGCAGAAGCCCTGCCTCCACATCGGCCCACTCCATCGGCAACCCCTGCTCCTCTCGCGGGACTATCCCCAGTTCAAAGGCCCCTCCCATGGTGTGCTCGTCACCGAAACTCCTGTTGTGACCTCGCCATCCCTCCAGCGAGTCAGCCCTGCCAGCCCGCCTGCACACCTCCTCCGCTACGCCCTGTCTTCAGCCTCTCCTACGTGACATCCTCCTCCTCCCATCACTCTCTTGTGCGAGGCACTCTCCAAAGGTCTCCCCTCCCATGAAACAAATCCTCCATGTCGCCCCCTTCCATATTTATCTCTTCTCTTCTCGTCACCCTATTTCAAGCATGTCTTACCCTACGCATAAAATGCCTCTTCCACCCCTCGGACAATAGTCTCCTGGGAAGCGCTCCTCCTGAGCAACCATTGCCCCTAGCGGCACCCTCCTCCCGTCGTCGACACCTCCTTCAGAATCCCTGGCTCCCGTCGACTGATGCCCTCTTGTGGAATCCCCGCCTCCCATCAACCAGTGCCCACCTGTGGAATCCCTGCCTCTCGTCGACTGGGACCCTCTTGTAGAATCCCCTCCTTCCATCACTGACGCCACTTGCAGAATCCCCCACCCCCTGTTGATTAGGACCGCCTGTGTAGCTTTCCCAGCACACCGACGACTGGCCCCACCTCAGTGGATTTTGAGGTTCTCCCACACGGATCCCTTGTGCCCCTATCTCCGGCATGCCCATGTGTCTTCCCATGTGCCTCCAATCACCGAACCTCCTACGAGGAATCCCCCTCACCTCAGTTTCCAACCTTTCTACATGGAAGCCCCCTAGTCCATCACCGCATCTTTGAACCCTCCTGCACATTCATCCCATGCTTCACCACCGGTCCTCCTACGAGGTAGCCCCCCTCCCTAGTGCACTCTGCATACCCATATATGCCTTTACCCTCACCACCATCCAGTATCCATCACAAATTGGCACTCTCAAATGAGAAGATTGCATTTATATAGTCTTATCGGTCTACTTTATCACATTCCTCTTCCCCAACCACCATTGCTCAGACTGGTGGCCATACCGATTGTATATCTCATCAACCAACAGATTGGATGTTTGACTCTGGTGCATCTAAACATCTCACAGAAGATTCAGGTATGCTTACTACCTATCATCCATATACTAGTGTCTCTGCAATTACTGTTACTGATAGATCTACAATCCCTATTGAGGGATTTAGAATGTTCTCATTGACTCTTTCTATTAATCTAGTTTCATTTGCTCATTTTTCTCACAGTCCTTTCAAAGTTATCTCCATAAGTAAAATCACAAAAGACTTATATTTTATTTCTACTTTTACATATTCTAGTGTTATTTTTCAGAAGTGGTTGATGAATCGGGAACTTGGTAGAGGTCGTCTTAGTGATGGGGTGTACATGTTCGATACCCCGCCATCCCTTGGCTGCTCATCCACCTCTACTCGTGCCCTCGACCTACATTTTGGCCTTGGTTATCCACCGAATTCCATCTTATATAAGTTTTCCCCCAAATTCAGTCCACATATTTCCCTCCATTATGAATCTTGAATGTTTGCTAAACATCATCGAGTGACGTATAACGCGTACAATGAATCCTTTTGACCTTGTTCATTCTGATGTATGAGGTCCTTGTAGGGTTATTAGCCAGTCAAGATACAGTTATTATGTATCCTCTATTAATGACTACTCTCAGATGACATGGATATATATCCTTCATTATTGTTCTAAGGTGTGTGATATTTTCAAAACCTTTTATCATGAAATTCACACTCAATTCTCTAAGTCTATTAAATGTCTCCGCTTGGAAAATGGCCAAAAATATTTATCCACTTCACTTAAACAGTTTCTCAAGGATAACGACATCATTCATCAGGCATCCTGCCCCGATACACCCCAGCAGAATAGAGTGGCCGAGCATAAACGTTGTCATATTCTGGGGACTGCTCCTGCCCTCTTATTCCACATGAAGGTGCCACTTCATTTTTGGGGGATTCTATCCTTACTTCTACCTACCTTAAAAATTGGATTCCTCCTTCTATACGTTAGGTGGAGACTCCTTTTTAGGCTCTATTCTCCTCTCTCCCTCCTCATTTGATTCCACTCCATGTGTTTGGGTGTCTTTATAATGTACGTGACACTCATCCCAAACTCTCAAAATTTTCTCCAAAATCTCTCCATTGCATCTTCCTCAGATATTCTTGCACTCAGCGTGAATACCGATGTTTCTCTCCAGACTTGTGTCATTATATCATTTCTGCTGATGTCTCTTTTATTGAGAGTTCTTCATTCCCTCCTCTCTCTTCCCACCTAGACACCACTATCAATGATTGTCTTCCTCTCACTATCCACCCACCTCTCCCTCAGGTGACCCACTCTATTGATCACCATTTTGGCACCGTCTACTCTCGTCGACCATCGAATGTGTCCCTCGTTCAGTCCAAGGACACCATCTCCCTAGCTTCATCTGACACTCTAACTCCGGTAACATATGACTTTCCCATTGCATTGTGGAAAGGTACTCGATCTTTCCAGAATAATCCTCTTCACACAACTTCATACAGAGGACTCTCTGCTCTAGAGATGATATTTGTTCCTCGCATGGTTGGTGAATCCAAATCTTACCCTAGGTGGCTTCAAGAAAAGAGGGATGAATTGCAGGCTCTGGACGAAAATAATACCCGAGATCTGGCCCCCCTTTCGGCAGGTAAACAGGTGGTCAACAACAAATGGATTTATACGGTACGGTTGAATGCAGATGTCACTCTCCATCCCCTTAAAGCCATCCTTGTGGCAAAAGAATTTTCCCAGATATATGATGTAAATTATTTTGATACATTCTCTCCAGTTTCAAAGATGGAATTTGTCTGATTATCCATCTCACTTGTCACTCCTCATCATTAGCCTCTTTATAAACTTGATGTCAAGAATGTCTTTCTACATGGTTTTATTGAAGAAGAGGTATATCTGCAACAACCTCCTGACTTTCTCACCTAAGGAGATGAATCTCATGTTTGTCGGTTACGTCGTTCTATTTATGGACTCATACAGCCTCCTTATGCATGATTTGGAAGATTCTGCACAGTTGTCACTACATTTGACCTATCTCAGAATATAAAGGACAATAATGTTTTCTACCGCATGACATCCACTGGTTGCATCCTATTGGTTATCTATGATGATGATATTATTATCACTGAGAGTGACTTACTTGGCATTAAACATCTAAAGGATTTTCTTCAACATCAATTTCAAACCAAAGATCTGGGGCCCCTGACATAATTTGTTGGCATTGAAGGCCCTCATTCTTCAAACACCATATTTCATTCCCAACATAAATATGTTTCGGATATCTTGAAGGATGTTGGTTTGTCTAAGGCAACTTCTGTTGACACTCCTCTTAATCTCGGGGAAAGGTCTTTATATGATAGCACATACCCACATTCTCACCTAGAGAGGTATCGTCGTCTTGTAGGCAAACTCAATTATCTTACCATGACTCGTCCAGATATTGCCTATGCTGTCAGCAAGGTTAGATAATTCATGGAACATTCGATGAAATTACAATGAGATGTTGTCCTTCGAATTGTCAAGTACATCAAGAAAGAACCTGCCTGTTGTCTTCTGTATTTAATTCACGATCATCTGAATATTGAGTTCTTCTATGATGTTGACAATGTTGGTTGTTTGGCTACCCGAAAATCTACTTTAGGGTTTTCCGTTTTCTTGGAAGGTAACCTTATCTCATGGCGAAGCATGAAATAGACTGTTGTCTCCAGATCCAATACTGATTCTGAATATCGTGTGATGGCTACAACCACTTCTGAGATCCTTTGTCTTCGTCATCTCCATCATGAGATTTTTTTCCTGCCACAGACATCTGCTCATATTTGGTGTGACAATCAGGCAGGCATGAAGATTGCTTCCAATCCAATCTTCCATGAACGCACGAAGCATATTGAGGTGGATTACCACTTTCTTCTCCATCATCTCAAGAAACACCATGTCAGTTTCAACCACATACCGATGACAGATCAACTTGCCATCATCTTCACCAAAGGCCTCCCGGGACACTACGGAAAAAACAGGCTTTTGCGACGGGCTATTTGCGACGAGATTAATTCTCGTCGCAAATAGTCCATCCCAGAGGTTATTTGCGACGGGTTTTGGGGTCCCGTCACAAAAAGTAATGTGCGGTTTAGCGCAGATTGTGCGCCAAAGCGCGGGAAGGTTATTTGCGATGGGGGGATCCCCCCGTCGCAAATAGTGTGTCAGTCGGAGGGTGTTTGCGACGAGACTCGTCGCAAATATCGGTGGCGGTAAATGGGTTTTTGCGACGGGATGTTGTCCCATCACAAAAGGTGTGTCGGCAGGTTACTTTTTGCGACGTGTCTCGTCACAAATACCCTTTTAACCACTGACAGCAATTAATGCGGGCAAAAGGTATTTGCAACGGGGTCCGTCACAAAAAGAACCTTTTGCGACGGTAAGCCTGTCGCAAATAGGTTCGTCACAACTAATCTAACCTATATATACCCCCCCCCCCGTTTTTCTTTCTCTTCCCCCTCATTTCTCACTTCCTCTCTCTCTCTAAACTCTATTTTTAGAGTGAAAATTTTTCTGAGTTAGTTTTTTTTACGGAGAAGTTGTGAATTTGCTTACATCAATAGGAGATCAAGTTTAAAGGTATTTATATTTTATTTAATTTAGTATTTATTTCATTTTTTATGTTAATTTTAATTATTGTTGATTAGTTGTAATTAAATTAGATTTAAATTGTTTTTTTATTTGTATTTATTTGTAATAATAAATTGAAATTATTAATACTAATTCTTAATAATTAGTAATAATTAATAATTATTAACAAAAATTAGTATTGTCTATAAATAATTACTTGTAATTAGTAATTAGTAGTTGTAAATTGTAGTTATTAATATCAATTAATGCTAATTAGTAATAGTTATGTTTAATTAGTAATAGTTGTGTTTAATTAGTAATAATTACGAGTAATTAGTAATAAATGGGAATAATTAGTAATAAATTGGAATAATTAGTAATAAATAGAATAATTACTAATAAATACGTATAATTAGTAATAAATATGAATAATTAGTAATAAATAGGAATAATTAGTAATAAATAGGAATAATTAGTAATAAATAGTAATAATTAGTAATAATTAGTAATAATTAGAAATAATTAGGATTAAATATGAATAATTAGTAATAATTAGGAATAATTAGTAATAATTAGTAATAAATAGTAATAAATAGTAATAATTAGTAATAATTAGTAATAATTAGTAATAATTAGTAGTAATGAGTAACTAGTAATGATTAGGAATAAATAGTAATAATTAGTAATAAATAGTAATAAATAGTAATAAATAGTAATAAATAGTAATTATTAGTAATAAATAGTAATAAATAGAAATAATTAGTAATAATTAGTAATAATTAGTAATAAATAGTAATAAATAGTAATAAACAGTAATAAACAGTAATAAATAGTAATAAATAGTAATACTTAGTAATAATTAGTAATAAATAGTAATAACTAGTAATAATTAGTAAGAATTAGTAATAATTAGTAATAATTAGTAATAATTAGCGATAAATAGCAATAAATAGGAATAAATAGGAATAAATAACAATAAATAAGAATAAATAATTAGTAATAATTAGCGATAAATAGCAATAAATAGGAATAAATAGGAATAAATAACAATAAATAGGAATAAATAGGAATAATTAGTAATAATTAGTAAGAATTCGTAAGAATTCGTAATAATTAGTAATAAATAGGAATAAATATGTATAATTAGGAATAATTAGGAATAATTAGGAATAATTAGGAATAATTAGGAATAATTAGGAATAATTAGGAATAATTAGGAATAATTAGGAATAAATAAGAATAATTAGGAATAAATAGGAGTAAATTGTATTGTTACTAGTAACAATTAGTAACAATTAGTAACAATTAGTAATAATTAGTAACAATTAGTAACAATTAGTAACAATTAGAAACAATTACTAACAATTAGTAACAATTAGTAACAATTAGTAACAATTAGTAACAATTAGTAACAATTAGTAATAAATAGTAACAAATAGGAATAATTAGGAATAAATAGGAATAAATAGGAATAATTAGGAATAATTAGGAACAATTAGGAATAATTAGTAATAATTAGGAATAATTAGGAATAATTAGGAATAATTAGGAATAATTAGGAATAATTATGAATAATTAGGAATAATTAGTAATAATTAGTAATAATTAGGAATAACTAGGAATAACTAGGAATAAGTAGGAATAATTTAGAATAATTTGGAATAATTAGGAACAATTAGTAATAATTAGTAATAATTAGTAATAATTAGTAATAATTAGTAATAATTAAGAATAATTAGGAATAATTAGGAATAATTAAGAATAATTAGGAATAATTAGGAATAATTAGGAATAATTAGGAATAATTACGAATAATTAGGAAGAAATAGTAATAAATAGTAATAAATAGTAATAAATAGTCATAAATAGTGATAAATAGTAATAAATAGTAATAAATAGTAATAAATAGTAATAAATAGTAATAAATTGTAATAAATAGTAATAAATAGTAATAAATAGTAATAAATAGTAATAATTAGTAATAAATAGTAATAAATATTAATAATTAGTAATAAATTGTAATAAATAGTATTAATTAGTAATAAATAGTAATAATTAGTAATAATTAGTAATAAATAGTAATAATTAGTAATAATTAGTAATAATTAGTAATAAATAGTAATAATTAGTAATAATTAGTAATAATTAGTAATAAATAGCAATAAATAGCAATAAATAGCAATAAATAGAAATAAATAGCAATATATAGGAATAAATAGGAATAAATAACAATAAATACGAATAAATAGTAATAAATAGAAATAAATAGAAATAATTAGTAATAATTAGTAATAATTAGTAATAATTAGTAATAATTAATAATAATTAGGGTAAAATAGGAATAAATAGGAATAAATAGGAATAATTATGAATAAATAAGAATAATTAGGAATAATTAAGAATAATTAGGAATAATTAGGAATAATTAGGAATAAATATGAATAAATAGGAATAAATAGGAATAAATTGTATTGTTACTAGTAACAATTAGAAATAAATAGTAACAATTACCTACAATTTGTAACAATTAGTAATAATTAGTAACAATTAGTAACAATTAATAACAATTAATAACAATTAGTAACAATTAGAAACAATTAGTAATAAATTGTAACAATTAGTAATAAATATGAACAATTAGGAAGAAAATCAATTGTAATAAATTGTAATAACTTGTAATAACTTGGCACAATTTTCAATGGATTGACGACACTCCTTTTGCTCGATGACTCTTCTCCTTTTAACTTTCACTGACTCAAAACATTATGAAAAGTATGCTTCTACGTATGCATATCCAATCTCATATGCATGAGTTTGAATATGAATTCGTAGGACCACATTTTTTATAATGTGTTCAGGCGGTGACAGTTTCAAGAAGATGATTTATCGACGAAAAGGGGGCTCTTTTGCCTGACGGCTCATTTACTTGCAACTTTCTCACACAGAAATCACAATGAAGAATATGCTCAGAGGTACGCATATTCATTCTCATGCATACGAGAATGAATATGCGTACCTCTGAGCATATTCTCCATTGTGATTTCTGTGTGAGAAAGTTGGAAGTAAATGAGTCGTCCGACAAAAGAGGAGACGTCAATCCACTGGAAAATTGTGTCGCCCGTAAGTTATGTTAATTATTAAGAAGTAGTTGAAATTATTTATCTTTTTTTCAGATAGTGTTTTTATAATTTCAAATTATTTAAAAATAGTAATGATTTTATATTTTGTAGAAAAATATTGAACAAGGAAGTCGATAAAAATAATTATTAGATGATCGCGCTTGGATAAATCAGCATAGAAATCCAAACAGTTCTGGTTTAAATCATGTATATTTTGAGGGTGTTGAAGATTTATTATCATTTGTATCATCAAAACCAGAATATGTTTCAGAAGTCACAATAAAGTCTCCTTGTAAAAAATGTGCTCTGAGAACGTTTGACATATTTGACAAGGTTGGGGGACATCTCTTGCGGTTTGGTTTTCAACCAGATTATGTTTTTTGGTGTCAACACGGTGAACGCAGTTCCAGAGAAGATACTAATAACTTGATTCTGAATCTATCATGGTTTCAAAATTTTGCACATGATGTTGCAGGTCCATCTATTCAACAAACTAAAACTCAAGATGATATTGATTTAACTCCTGAGTTGGCACCATACAAATTTTATGAGTTGTTGTGGTTTGATAAGGATGCATTATATCCTGGTTTCAAGTTAAAAAAATTATAATCGGTTGCAAAATTTATGGATATTAAATCAGATAATGTAATGTCAAACAACTGTTTTGATCAGATATTTTCTTTGGTTAAAACGCGGTTACCTGAAGGAAATGTGTTGCCTACAAATTACTATGAGAGCAAGAGGCTGGTTCATAATCTGGGGCTTAGTTATCAAAATATTCATGCATGTCCAAATGATTGCATCTTATATTCTGGAGAAAATGATTCGTTGGATAGTTGTCCCACATGTGGACAATCTAGGTATAAAGAAGCTCAACAAGGGAAGTCTGGATCGATTCCAGTAAAACAGTTGAGATATTTCCCCATTACACCCAGGTTGCAGTGTTTATTTATGTCTCAGAACACAGTGTCAATGATGTCATGACACAAAACCAAGATTTCAACTGATAAAAGCTTGAATCATCCATCTAATGGTGATTCATGGAAACATTTTGACTGTCTGAATTCGTCTTTTTCTTTAGAAGCCCAAAACGTGTGATTGGGTCTTTCTACTGACGGTTTTTGTCTGTTTGGTTCTTATGGTAGTCATTATTCATGTTGTCCTGTCTTTATAACTCCGTACAATTTACCTCCATGGATGTTGATGAAGGATCCCAATATCTTTTTGACCTTATTAATCCCAGGACATCCGAAAAATAATATTTATGTTTATTTGAAACCATTGATTGATGAGTTAAATTAATTGTGGAGTGATGGTGTTAATATATATGATGTTGTTGTGAAACAAAATTTCATATTAAAAGATGCATTAATATGGATGATTTGTGACTTTTCGGCATATGGAATGTTATCTGGCTAGAGTACACATGGTCCAAAATCATGTCCTTATTGTATAAAAGACAATAAAGCCTTTATGCTCGTCAATGGAAAAAACCTTTCTATTTTGACTGTCACGGAAGATTTCTTCCAACCGATCATTATTTTCAGAGGAACAAATCTCATTTCAGAAAAGGTACAATTGAAAGGGATGAACCTCCAAAAATGATCTCTAGTACAGAGTTAAAATTAGTTGTATTTTCATTACCTCCCATCATTTTTGGTCCAACAGTAAACCAACATAAAATTCATGGCTTTGAGAAAGAACATAATTGGATAAAACGAAGCATTTTTTGGGATCTTCTATATTGGTATGATTTTTTGGTCTGTCACATGTTGGATGTCATGAATATTGAGAAGAACTATTTTGATAATTTATTTCATACAGTTTTGGATACACCAGGTAAGACCAAAGATACTGTAAAGGCACGATTAGATCTTACCCAAATTTACAAGCAACCAGAACTTGAATTATTTGAAAATGTCAGATCATAGAGGCTAATGAAGCCAAAAGCAGCTTATACACTATCAAAAGAGAGTCACTTATTATTTTTTCAGTGGATTGCATATTTGAGACTTCCAGATGGCTATGCTTCCAATTTGGGCAAATGTGTTAAGAATGGTTATATTACTGGATTAAAAAGTCATTATTGTCATGTTATAATGGAAATACTTCTGCTGATTGGATTTAGAGGTTTGTTGAATTCTCTGATTTGGGATTTTATAACAGACATAGCATATTTTTTTCGAGACATTTGTGCAGTGACAACAGAATACAATGCACTAAGAAAACTGGAAGAAGATGTTGTTGTAATTATATGTAAACTGGAAAAAAAATTCCGTTGGCTTTCTTTGACTCAATGGAACATCTGATATTACATTTTCCACATGAAGATAAATGTGGAGGTCTAGTACAGTTTTGATGGATGTACACATTTGAGAGATGCATGCAGAAATTGACGAAAAAAGTACATAACAAAGCATCAGTTGAAGGCTCAATTGCTGAAGCTTATTTGCAAGAGGAAATTGCTTTTTTCTGCTCTCATTATTTTGAATATCAATATCCATCAAAACAAAATCACATGGGATGAAACGAGGGGAATGTTAATGACAAAATGGAAAATAATTTATCAGTTTTTAATCAGCCAAATCTTGATTTCGGTGGAGTTCATGAACGATGGCTTTCAGATGATGAACATCACAGAGCTCATACATATGTTCTGCTCAATTATGAAGAAATGATATCATTTTTACTGTGAGTGCTTCTATCACTTATTCTATAATTTATATTAAAGTATGTAAACTTATTTTATTTGTAGGTTATATGATAATCATATCAAGAAACAACTTCCACAAATTACAGCAGCTGCTCTTAAAGAATGCAGAAAAAAATTCTCAATGGTTTCAAAAACTAGTAACATAAATTATTGACGCTTTAATATCAATTACCTTTATTATTTATTATATTGATAATTATTTTACAAATTTTCAGGTGTCTCAGCATGCTGATAAAATTGATAAGCGACTGTGTATATTGAGTAACTCGCCATCCAAAATGGTTAAATATTATAATGTATATGTGGTGAATGGTTTTAGATTTCATACATGTGCATATGGGGAATAAAAAAAACAATGAATAATGGATTTTTCTTGAGAGGATCATATCACAGAGAAACAGAAGTTGACTTTTATGGCATTTTGGATGAAATTATTGAGTTGTGTTATCTAGGACAGAATTACATAATGATGTTTAAATGTCGGTGGTTAGATACTGAGAGAGGATTGTGTGTTCGTCTAACTCATGGAATCATCGATATTAAATATAAAAGTCTTCTTTTAGTAAATGAACCATTTTTACTGGATCAACAAGCACATTAAATTTATTACGCAAATTACTATGCTACTTCAAGATACTTGAGTGATTGGTGGAGCATAATAAAAATTAAATCTTAGGAAAATTATTTTACTCAAACTGAATGTGGTTCCGCTGAAGTAGAATTAATTGAAATTTTTCAAGAGACTGCTCAAAATCTATCTTTTTCATGAAGAGATGTGAATATCGATGATGACACTCCACAATTAAGGATCGATGATGAAGAACATTTTAATGATGTTACAAATGAATTTGAAATGATAAGAGATGATGAAACTGAAACTCATATGAATATTGATGATGAGGAGGAGAAAGATGAATACATTAACATTGACAGCTATGGAGATGAGGATGAAGACGAACATTGACACGGTTAAATGCTGGTTATAATCATAACTAATATATATCTATATATAATAATTATTTTCAACTATCTGCTAACAACAATCATTTTGTGTTTCAGATAGATCCTGATCTATTTCCCGAGTTGCAAGAGGCTGAGTTACCTTTGGATGAGGGGTATTGTGGACCATATGACCCTCAGCCTACTGACGGTTTAGGGGGTACGCGGAGGGGGTGCAGTCTTGCGTGACTGATGATTCTGGACCCTATCCCCGAGCAATGTCCACATCTTGGCTTCGATCCATGCACACAGAGGTATGGTAACCTGTATATTTTAGTTAGCTTTCATTAATTTATTTATATATATACTAATTGTTTGATTATTTATTCTTTTTTCATAGTTTTGCTCATGTAGCTATTGGACAGGGGAGCGCTATCTTGCGCAATTATTTTTCTCAGCCATGGATCACATGAGAACATATTCCCGTTGATTTGTGGCGCAATATGTTCAATAATTGGCTGGTATGTAAATAAATAATATTTATTTTGAAATTTATTTTATTAATAAATTGATATTATAAATTATTTGTAGGGTTTATAGTGTCCCATTGATGATAGAATGTGTGACGCTATCCACGCGGCATGGCAGGTGTCTATGTGTGACCGTTTCCGTCAGTCTTTTCACAATTTGAGAAGAACAACCATTAAGAAAGTAGGAGTGACATAATTTGATGAGTTGTGTAGAGCCCGCCGACCAAAGTACATTTCATCTCATGTTTGGGATGAATTGTGTTTACGCTGGTTGGGTGGTGGATTTCAGAGGAGATCTTCAGTGGGATGACAGAACCAGGGGAGACGGGAGGTAACACATCGAGCTGGTAGTCGTACATTCAGTACACATAGAGAGCATCTGGTAAGTATATTTTTTCAATATTTTATATAACATTAAATATAAACATTTTATTTTATATTTTGTAGGCAGTCGAGCATCCCGATATTACGGAGTTCGACGTTTATCGGAGGATGTACAGTGATCCAACCACTAGAGACATTAGAGGTGATCTTCAGCGTCAGATTGTGGTTAGTATTATTTTTTTCAGTTTGACAATTAACTATATATAATATTTTCACAATTTTAATTTCAAATTGGAATTAAAGGAGTCATATGAGGCTACGACCTCTCATACATAGGCTGAGAGTCAGGACGAGACAACTGAGCAGACCAGTGCCCACCATTTCGATGAGGCGGCATGGATGCAGGCGACTCAGTATGGCTTTGAGAAGGTCCGAGTAGTTGGTATCAACTCTCATTTGACTCCCGGTACTTATTACGGTACTGGTGCGATGTCAACGTCCAGCTCGAGAGGAGCTCGTGGAGAGGCATCATCTTCTACCTCATAGTATCAGGAGCAGTTGAGAACTCATGCTGAGCTTATAGAGAGTTTGCAGAAGCAACATGAAGAGATGTGTCAGCAGTAGCAGCAATAGCAGCACGAGGAGGGGATGCATCGATGGCAGTAGCAGCAACAGCAGTAGCATCACGAGCAGATGAAGTACATGTGCCGTTGGACTCGTAGTTTAGGGATGGAGTTTCCTCCACTATCTCCTACAGCTCCTCCACCTCCTCCAGAAGATGACCCCCCCGGTGATTTGTTTTTTATGTTAAAAACATTTGAATTCAAGACTTGTTATAATATGAACTATTTACAGTTTTTGTCTTTTATATTGTTGAAAATATTACATAATTTTTTTAATATTTTATTATTTATTATTAATATTATATTTTTTAATATATTTTTTTTACTAATAATAATATTATTTTATGATTATTTTATTTTTTTTTAAATATTTAGAATTTTAATAAGTTTTTAATTTTTGTTTATTTTAATAATATTAATATTAATTTTTTATTAATCATAATTTTATTAAATATATTTTTTTAGTATTATATTTTTTAATTTTTGTTTATTTTACTAATAATAATATTTTTTATTTTTTTATTATTTTAATAATAATAATACAATTTTTTCATTAATCATAATTTTGTTAAATATTTTTTTTATTATGTTTAGTATTTGCGACGGGACCTTTTATGATGGGCTCCCGTCGCAAATAATTTAAATATAATTTTTTATTAATAGTATCTGTGACGGGACTGTCGGCCCGTCGCAAATACTAATTACGATGGGCCCATCACAAAATGTTTTTATATATATAATGTATATAATCGGAGGCTTATTTGTGACGGGGAACTTCACCATCGCAAATAGTAGTTGTGACAGGCCCATCACAAAAGGTTTATTTATATATAATGTATATAATCAGAGGCTTATTTGCGACGGTCCGGTCACAAAAAAATGTATTTGCGACGCCATTTTTTGCAACGGACTATTTGCGACGAGGCCCCGTTGCTAAAGCATATTTGCGACGGGATCCCGTTGCAAATATCCCATCGCAAATACCTCTAATTCCAATAGTGGGAGCTCAACTGGATTCTCTCTATACCAAGCTGGGCATCCACAGCATCAGAGAACCAACTTGAGGGTGAGTGTGTATTGTCTGTTTGGTGTCTTCTTTTTATTGTGGGACTCTTGTTCCAATCTATCAACTACTAGCTTGAGGGGGAGTGTTGAACCCGCTTAATTGTATTTGTGGGTAAAAGGTATTTCCGAATCCCATATCGGATTATTCCAACTTATAATTCTTTTCATCCATCTCCCAAAGAATATCTCCACCTCTCATTGATGTAGGGACTTGTACCAGTCTACATTATTGCTGAACCCAGTTTTATTATAAAGGTTATTTTCGAGTCCCACATCGGAATACTCCACCATTTAATCTATTTTACCCATCTATAAAATAATGTCTCCACCTCACATTGAGGTAAGAAGAATTTTCCAAACAACATGGTATCAGAGAGAAATTCCCAATAATTTCCTCCCTCTCATCCCTCAGCATTTTCTGGCCCCACTTCCCTGCAACTCTCCCAACGACGTTCCCCCTTCCTTGTCTGTAGCCCCCACTGCGCATGGCTCGCCTCCATCACGGTCTCCCTCCCTCCTGCCTGAGGCCCTCCCTCGGGATCAAGAGGCTTCCCCTGCATGATCAGCCCAGCCCTCCGCGTGACATAACAGATACACCCGACCCCACCCACATCCCGCGGCACATCCCGACCAGCCTCTGACATGGATGACCGACACCACCTTCCGCGTAACTTCCTAGTGACCATCGACACCGCCCTCCCGCATCTCCCGACGTTGATCGACCTCGCCTCTCATCAGTGGGTCTCCAGGCTTGCCTCCTATGTCTCTTATCCCTCCCTCCCTCCTCGGTGCTTTCAGCCTCTGCCTCCGATGCGGTCGACTGCCCTCCAACGGTTTCCCAGATTCATCTGGCCCCACCCCTCTTTAGCATTTCCTAACCCCCACCTCCGTCGCGGCACCAGAACCCAGCCTCCATCGCAATCACCTGGTCCCACATGCTCCGCGATCTCCCGGAACCACCCTATGCATGGCTTCCTAGCAATAGCCAACATCGCCCTCCCACGACGATCTCCCGGACTCACCCACTCACGGCCTCCTGGACCTGCTCTCCTCAGTGAGTCCCAGCCCTGCCTCCTTGTGGACCTTCCCAGACCACCCTACTTGTAGCTTCCCGATGATCTCCAAGTCACTTCCCTCCTTGACACTTCCTGGATTGCCTCCTGATCTAGCCACCATCACCACAACGGATCCCACAGCACTGCTGGCCCATTTCCAGCAGCCTGCTTCCCGCGCGGTGCCCACCGACTCCATCATGGTTGGCACTTCCACCTACGGGACTATGGTACCACATCCAGTTGTCGGTTCCCCTACAAGGCTGCCCCCTCACTGATGTTATTAATATTTTCATGACTTATTATATTCCCCCTTTACTTATTTTATATGAAATGTGCATAATTTGTGTGAAATATTAATGTTTTAATATTAAGTATAATATTTGAGCATTTTTAGAAGTAGTCCAATTGAGTCAGCTTAATGTTTTAATTATAAATGTCACTATACTGATCCAAATTGTGTGGTTCTTGTTTTGTAGGATTCTCCTTTCAATATAAAACATTTCATTAGAAGGAACCATGAGCCAATTCTTCCACTTTAAGGGTCATATGGTCCCCACAAACAATACCAAAGAATCTGTGAACAAACTGGACCAACCTTGAAGATTGATTTACTGGGTTCAATCCAGAAGTCAAAAAAACCTTAACTCTCCACCATCATTCTGGGGACACTACATGTCATCTTGGATAAAAATTACAAGGCCCAAATCCAAGTATAAGGGGCCCAAATAAATCTTTGAAGTCCAGCCCACCATTCTGGCCGAGAATTAAAATCAGTATAGTATGCATGACATATCTCCTGATGTAAGCATCCAATAGAGCTGAGATTTTTCAGTGTGCAATAGGAGATATAGGCGGCAGACTTTGTTGAAGAAACAATTCGGATTTGAAGGCATATTCATATTCAAAAACCCTTTCACATTATGGACTTCAAAAAGACTGGATTGAAATGGACAGTTTAACTTTGTTTAATAAACCGGACATAACTTTTGATCCTTAAGTCCAAATGACTGAAAATTTTGAGAGTAGTCGGAAAACATTATTGTATACAACTTTGAAGAAGGAGATATTTGAAGATTCGGCTGTCTGAATAGCTTAATTGGCGATGCAAGTGGAGGGACATATTGGGAATGCAAACAGTCCACTCCTTGGGCTATAAATACTCTCCCCTTCTCTCCTTGAGAGGGGTTGGCATTTCAGAAGAGAGGAGATCATATTGGCACGACCAAAGCTTTTCCAAAGTCTTGGGAGGATCTTCCATACTCAAGTTTTCACTTGAGAGACATTTCCTCCTCTCTTTGTTTTCACTTACTTTTGTGTTCTTCATTTTTGTAATTTTGTAAGTCCTTTATTTTGTAATTTTGTTTTAATGAAAGTTTCTTCTTCAATATCTCTTATTCTACTCCACCTTCTGTATTTTAATATTAATGTTCTTAAAATAGTTTAAATTCAGTTCAATACCCTTACCTTCTTTAGCTTCCTCATTCAATCGAAAGTTCGTTTTTTAATTATCATCATTGTTCGTGTGTGTGTGTCGACGTACCACTCTTTTCTTATCCCTTTCTTTTTCTTCTCTTATTAATTTATAATCATAATAATTTTAACCAGATTATTAATCACCCAAATGTATGAGTAAATCTCTCATTGGGGTGAGTTATAATTTAGGTATGTTAAGTGATTGAGAGCTTCTGCTCGATGAATATTCTTTGAATTAACATTGTGTATGTTGGACTTAACATGTCATGGATTAATGACTTGTTTTGTTTAACATGTGGTTTCCATGGATTATTGGAACCATAAATACACCACCATAAATAAGATCTGATTGAGATTATAACCTTAAGTTAAGTTAAGGCTTGGTTTAAAGCCTTAACACTTAAGAATTCTAATCAACATCATCTTATGACATGGGTGTTAATTTAAATGCAATATAAAGCAAAGCTCAAGGATATAAAAAGCTTAACTAACCTAATGATGAACTCACCCCAATCTTTATCAACTTGTTAAATTAAACATCATTCATTAAACATTTCAATTAAGCTCTGCAAACAAACCCCCCCAATCAAAATACAATCAACTAAAAACAATCGACTATTACGAAGTACCATCGTCGAGGATTCGACCCGAGTGTTGCTATACACATTAGCAGAGCACCGGAACTTTGACCGGTCGATAGGCGAAAATCGGCCGTGCGTTTCACTCACCTCATTTGTTGGCCTTCCCGCATGGCATCCCCACGCTTCATCCCTCCATTTGTGCGCCTGCCTGAACAGTTTTCCCAAGCTCTATCATCAGTCTCGAGTACCCAATACAAACTAGTGCTCTTGTCAGAGGAGATCGAATTTATACAATATTATCAGGCTTCTTTACCCCTTCCTCTTATTCAGCCACCATTTTTCAAATCGGTGGCCCTTCCATGGGTATATCTCCTCGGCTGACAGCTTGGATGCTTGAATCTGGTGCATTTGAACATCTCACAAGGGATTATGATATGTTCACTAGCTATCATCCGTATACCGGTGCCTCTGAAATTGTTATTGCTAATGGAACAAAAATCCTCATTGAGGTAATTTTTACATGATCATTGACCCCATTTATTCACCTGGATTCAGTTTATCATATTCTTGACAGCCCATTTAATCTTATCTCCATCAGAAAACTCACCAAATATTTAAACTGTGTTGTTACTTTTATATTTTCTGGTGTTGTTTTTTAGGAGCGGATGACGAATTGGGAACTCGGTTAAGGTCATCTTCAGAATGGGGTGTACATGTTCGATTCACCACCATCTATTGCTTTCTCATCCACCTCATCCCATTCCCTCGACCCACATTCTCTCCTTCTTTATTCACCAGCTTTCATCCTACATAATCTTTCCCCCCAATTCGATCCCCACATTTCCTTCCATTATGAATCCTGCAAGTTTGCTAAACATCATCAGGTAATGTTTGTTCCTCAACTGGAACTGTGTGCAGCAAATCCTTTAGACATTTTTCATTCCTTTTGTATGGGGTCCTTGCATGGTTCCTATCCATTTCAGGTATAGCTATTATATATCCTTTATTGGTGACTACTCGCGCATGACATGGATTTTCCTTCTTTGTGATTGGTCTGAAGTTTTTTCTACTTTCCATAACATTTATAATGAAATTAAAACTCAATTCTCCACCTTTATTAAATTTATCCGCTCTAAAAATGGATAAGAATATTTATCCACTTCTTTTCAGCAGTTTCTCAAGGATAAAGTACTACTAAAAATTCGGCCTATAGCGACCGCCAATGGCGGTCACTTTAGGCCCAACGCTGTAGGCCTATAGTGACCGCCATTGGCGGTCACTGAAGCTGGCCGAAATTCCAGCCTACAGTGATTGCCATTGGAAGTATCTAAAACTGGACGAAATTCCAGCCTATAGCGACCACCAATGGCGGTCACTGTTGAGGTTAGCATGCAACCTATAGCGACCGCCGACGACGGTCGCTAAACTGGAAATATTTTTAAAAAAAAATTCATGGTACAGAATAAAAAAAACAGCATATAAATCATAAAAAATGGAAAACAAATCTAAAAACCATAAACATCAAGATCATCATAAATAATAAATGATAGACGTGCTTCAACGATCCACAACCATCTACTTTAGAAACCTACAATAAGATACAAAGAAAACATCTAAACAAAACAAATGTATATTTGACATATTTATTCAGTTATTATATACATATAATAAAATTAAATCAGATATCTCATGGGTTATATAATAATTTAAAACCCCTAATTTAATAAATTTTATCATTTTATGATTTTTTTCTTGTTTTGGAGTCTTTGCTTTAGTTTCTGAAAGTGATTTGTTGTCTAAAAAGGAATGTTTTCCACATGCACCACACATCCAATGGACGTTCCGTCTCCTCCTACTTGTCACAAATAATATTCCTATCGTTTTCGTGTGGTTTCAGGTCATTCGGAGCACGTTTTCTCTGAATTCGACCGTCACACGCCGTTTTGGTCTTTTATGACTCCGGAAACGCGTTTCCGGTCACCGCGGTCAAACAACACCTCCGATTGACGTTCCGTCTCCCCAAACATTTCACAATTCACACCATAGTTTTTTTCGTATGATTTCATGGCATTCCGAGATCGTTCGGGTGGTTTTGACCACCCAACGCGTCCTTTTAGAGCACGTCGAACTGCTGAAAACGACACATTCAGTCGTACTACGCGCATCGCACGTCCGATGGATGTACCGTCTCTTCCAACATGTCACTAATAATATTACTATTGTTTTCGTGTGGTTTCAGTGATTCGGAGCACGTTTGCTCTGAATTCGACCGTCACACGCCGCTTTGGTCTTTTATGACTCCAGAAACACGTTTCTAGTCACCGCGGTCAAAAGACACTTTCGATTGACGTGTTTTATGCCCTACCATTTCACAATTCACACCACAGTTGTTTTCATATGATTTCATGGAATTCTGAGGTAGTTCAGGTGGTTTTGACCACCCAATGCGCCCTTTTAGAGCGTGCTGAACTGCTGAAAACAACACATTCGGTTATACCGCGTGTACCGCACGTTCGATGGACGTAACTTCTCCTTTTACATGTCACAAATAATATTCCTATTGTTTTCGTGTGGTTTCAGTTCATTCAGAGCATGTTTGCTCTGAATTCGACCGTCACACGCCGTTTTGGTCTTTTATGACTCCAGAAATGCGTTTCCGGTCACCGCGATCAAATGACGCCTTCGATTGATGTGTCGTCTAACCTAAAATTTCACAATTCACACCAATGTTGTTGTTTTATGATTTTATGGCATTCTGAGGTCATTCGGGTGGTTTTGACCACCCAACGCGCCCTTTTAGAGCACGTCGAACTGCTAAAAACGACATATTCGGTCGTACCGCGCGCACTGCACGTCCGATGGACGTACTGTCTCCTCCTAAATGTCAAAAATAATATTAATATTGTTTTAATGTGGTTTCAGGTCATTCGGAGCACGTTTGATCTGAATTCGACCATCACACGCCGTTTTGGTCTTTTATGACTCCGGAAACTTATTTCCGGTCACCATGGTCAAACGACACCTCTGATTGAAGTTCCTTCTACCTGACCATTTCACAATTCATACCACGGTTGTTTTTGTATGATTTCATGGCATTCTGAAGTCATTCGGATGGTTTTGACCACCCAACGCGCCCTTTTAGAGCGCGCTGAACTGCTGAAAACGACACATTCGGTCGTACTGTGCGCACTGCATGTCCGATGGACGTGTCGTCTCCTCCTACATGTCACGAATAATATTCCTATTTTTTTCGTGTGGTTTCAGGTCATTTGGATCACGTTTTCTCTGAATTCGACTGTCACACGCCGTTTTGGTCTTTTATAACTCCAGAAACGCGTTTCCGGTCACCGCGGTCAAAAGACACCTCTGATTGAAATTCTGTCTGCCCGACCATTTCACAATTCATACCATGGTTGTTGTCGTATGATTTCATGTCACTCTGAGGTCATTCGGGTGGTTTTGACTACCCAACGCGCCCTTTTAGAGCGTGCTGAACTACTGAAAACGACACATTCGGTCGTACCGCACGCACCGCACGTCCGATGGACATGCTGCCTCCTCCTACATGTCACAAATAATATTACTATTGTTTTCGTGTGATTTCAAGTCATTCGGAGCATGTTTTCTCTGAATTCGACCGTCACACGCCGTTTTGGTCTTTTCTGACCACGTAAACGCATTTCTGGTCACTGCGGTCAAACGACACCTCTGATTGACGTACTATCTACCTGAACATTTTACAATTTACACCACGATTGTTTTTGTATGATTTCATGGCATTCTGAGGTCGTTCGGGTGGTTTTAACTACCCAATGCGCCCTTTTAGAGCGCGCTGAACTGCTGAAAACGACGCATTCGGTCGTACCGTGCGCACCGCACATCCAATGGAAGTTTTGTCTCCTCCTACATGTCACTAATAATATTCCTATTGTTTTAGTTTGGTTTTAGGTCATTCAGAGTACGTTTGCTCTAAATTTGACCGTGACACGCCATTTTGGTCTTTTATGACTCCAGAAACGCGTTTCTGGTCACCGCGGTCAAACGACACCTCCGATTGATGTGAAGTCTGCCCAAAATTTTTACAATTCACACCGCGGTTTTTTTCATATGATTTCATGGCATTCTGAGGTCGTTCGGGTGGTTTTGACCACCCAACGCGCCCTTTTAGAGCGCGCTGAACTGCTGAAAATGACACATTTAGTCGTACTGCACGTACCGCATGTCTGATGGAAATGATGTCTCCTCCTACATGTCACGAATAATATTTCTATTGTTTTCGTGTGTTTTCAGGTCATTCGGAGTATGTTTGCTCTGAATTCGACCATCACACGCCGTTTTGGTCTTTTTTGACTCCGGAAACGCGTTTCTGGTCACTGCAGTCAAAATACACCTCTGATTGATGTGTCTTCTACCCGAACATTTCACAATTCACACTACGGTTTTTTTTGTATGATTTCACGACATTCTAAGGTTGTTCGGGTGGTTTTGACCACCCAACGCGCCCTTTTAGAGCGCACCGAACTGCTGAAAATGACACGTTCGGTTGTACCGCGCGCATCGCATGTCTAATGGATGTGTCGTCTCCTCCTATATGTCACGAATAATATTCCTATTGTTTTCGTGTGGTTTCAGGTCATTCGGAGCACGTTTTCTCTAAATTCGACCGTCACATGCCGTTTTGGTCTTTTATGACTCTGGAAACGCGTTTTTGGTCACCGTGGTCAAAAAACACCTCTGATTGATCTTCCATCTACCCGACCATTTCAAAATTCACAACACGGTTATTGTCGTATGATTTCATGGCATTCTGAGGTCGTTCGGGTGGTTTTGACCACCCAACGCGTCCTTTTAGAGCGCGTCGAACTGCTAAAAACGACACATTCGGTCGTACCGCGTAGACCTCACGTCCGATGGACGTGTCGTCTCCTCCTACATGTCACAAATAATATTCCTATTGTTTTTGTGTGGTTTCAGGTCATTCGGCGCATGTTTTCTCTGGAGGGGCTAATGGCATAACGACTAATTGGCCTAACGGCCAATTGGCCTATTGTATAGTTGTACAATTGGAAGAATGGCATAATGACCTAATGGCCATTTTTTTTAACATCCAATTGAACAATTGGCCAACTGGACAATTTTCCTAATGGCCTAATAGCCTAACAGCCAATTGGTCTATTGTATAGTTTCACAATTGGGGGGGGGGGGTTGTCCGGGGGTGCGGGGGGGGGGGGGGGGGGCTGTCTGGGGGTGTGGGGTGTTGTACGGGGGTGGGGGGCTGTCCGGGGGTGGGGCGGACTTTTCGGGGGGCCGGGGGGGTGTCTGGGGGTGGGGGGGCTGTCCGGGGGGGGCTGTCCGGGGTGGGGGTGCTGTCCGGGGTGGGGGGTGCTGTCCGAGGGTGGGGGGGCTATCCGGGGGTGGGGCGGGCTGTTTGGGGTGCGAGGGGGGGTGTTGTTCGATGGGTGGGGGGCCTATCCGGGGGGGGCTGTCTGGGGTGGGGGGATGTCCGGGGTGGGGGTGCTGTCCAGGGGCGGGGGGGTGTCTGTTGACTACAAATAGTGAACCTGAGCTCAGTCATCAAAAACAAGTTTCATAGTTTATATTAGGAATCACATGGTTTTTTCAAAACTATTACAGAACATGCAATTTAAAACATTTAATAATAAAATGAACAAAAAATATCCAAATCATTAATCAGTTTCATGGTCACTTCTCAATTCGTGCACACAAACATTACATCAGGCCAAAACACACATGATAACCCCAAATCACAAAAAAATCACTAGAAACCCAACCTAAACATCAATAACAACCCCACCAGTAAAAAAAGAAACACACCTTGTAATGCCCCGACCCTAGTTACCCAGATTCGGTGCATTATTACATAACATTGACATGATCACAAAAGATAAAGTCTCGAAAGACCGATTAGTTTAGTATCCTTGGAATCACTAGATACATTCATAATTCTTACATTACATGATAAAATGAAAAACTACTACAACATAGTCTCCATAGTCCACACTCATATCCCCTCAGACTATCCCTGCAGTTCAGTCATAAAATACTTCTTCACATCCTAGGAAAAAATAAAATATAGAAAGGGGTTAGCTCAGATGCTCAGTAAGGATAACAATATAGCGGAAACATTCATAAGTAAGCATAAACATTTAAGGCAATGTATAACTAAAAAAAATCCTTTTTAAACTTGAACTTTAACATAACATGGCAAAAATAAAATGAAATAATGTCATTTACTTATTCACATGGATATTCTACTAGTTGAATAATCATATGCAATATCAATAACCACTTTCATAATGATGGAATGCATAATTCCAAACTATCATAACCACATATTTAAGGCCTTGTGCAAAGACTACAAATAAGATTTTTTCAAGGCCTTGTGACAAGACACTAGTTTGTCTCATGAGACCTACCGATGCATCGAAGAGCTATAGCGGGATCCACCTGTCACTTACTAAGTCCAATACATTCCTCATATGAACAGGTTTAAACATAACATAAACATTCATATTAAAACTAGCATAAAAAATGTCAATACTTTCTCCATAAACCATGAATTGTATAAAAATAAAACATCCATAGTCAAACATATCACAAAACCTTCAATACAATATGGAAGTTTTGTATCATAATAAATCAACTTCAAATAAGCTTAAAATCCATCAAAGGATGTTGACATAGATGAAATCAAAACTATTTGAGAGAAATATCTCTTTTTTTTTAAATCATTTAAAAGTCACATAATTATAAAAGAAAACATTTACTTTGAAAATATTCTTATAATCTTGTAAGTGAATCTTCAACGATTTTATAACGGCAGAAAATAGCTGCACCCACTGTATAAGTTAAAAAAGGCATTCTTACCTTAATTTTGTCGAAAAGGTTAAAAAGGACCTTGTTTGGAAAACGATGGAAAGATCCCTTTATAAACATCTTATAAAAAGTCAAACAATGGTATGAATGACTTTAACCCATAGTCTATAAAATAGTAAGAATGTTTTGAAATACATTTTTAAGAAACATGGATGTGGATGGTAAAGAGGTTCCAGTAGATAATTACGTATAAACAACCTCGGATAATGAAGAGATTGTGAAATTAACCCTTACCTTGTAATTTTCCGTGGTCGATGGTAAGTTAACCTCCTTTATAATGGTGAAATAATTGCTATTAAATTATACAAGAATCATATACATTAATATGATATCATATATGATCTTTTAACATTGCTTTGTTAATAATATCTTAGTATTATCGTCGTTTCGGGTGTTAACGGATTCGTTTTCCTTTATATTCTTTGTTATGTGAGTCATATTTGTTATGGATGGGATGTATCTTATTCATATCCAGAATTATATCATGTCTCTAAACATTATTTTTAATCATCAAATGAAAATTAGTCTTAAATGGATATGATGGAGAATGAATCTCATCGCGTTTGTGGAGACGGTAATCCGTACGTACGCACGAGCGACAATATCATTCTTTTGTTATTAAAAATAATATATAATTGGATGGTATATCATATATACAAAATCATTATCATGTTATATTTATTATTTACATCAATTACATATCATTATTATACCCATCCAAATAATAATGTATTGAATAACAATTACACCACGACGTGGAGACGGTAAGTCGTACGTACGCACGTATGGTGACATGTCATTAAAAGGATAGATAGAATAATGAATTTGGTTATACCATATTTATAATAACATCACAGTATGTATAAGATACTGGAGTTATTATTTTATAATGGAAACAACAAAGAGAAAGGAAGTGGAAGAAGAAAGGAACTTGAAAGAGGTGGTGAGATTTTTACCTCTTCTTCGGGTTCTTCCTTTTGATTTGATCAAAAGGACTCCTTAGGTTGGCTTTATGACCAAATTAAGTCCTCTAGGATGAAGGGATGATAGTTTAGGGGGTATTTGGGTAGATATTTTCTGAGACAAATGGCTTTTAAGGTGTGAATTAGAGATAAGGGGGAGTGCCCTTTTATAAGAGGGGTGAGGGGCACCTTAGGAAAAGCTACAAATATTATTTTATAATAAAATAATTTTCGGTTACAAAGGATTAAAAATGGATTATTTAAAGGTTAAGGTGGGGGTGGGTCGAAAACCACTCAACCAATAGGTTTTAGACAGTTTTGGGTCACTATATTAACTTTATCTTTTAGATTTAACTCTTAGTTAAATAGTTTGACATTTACCATGTCTACTTATATTTTTATATTATTTGGTTAATAAACTTACTATAAACTACCCAGAGAACCCCAAGTGGTTCATTAATGACATACCTATCATAATATAAGTCCTTTGTACGATCCTTAGATTTTTAGGAATATTATATCAATTAATAATATAATATTTGTTTTAAAAACTCTTTTATGTCAATTTTGACACTATTTAATAATTGATTTTTTTAAAGTCATAAAAACTTTATTAATTAAAAATAAATTTATTTAATCAATACTAACATTCCATATTAACCTAGAAAATTCGTGGATGACATCAAAATATTCAAATTATATTTAGTTTAATATTTATAATACCATTTATTTGATTCTTTCATTAATAAAGAAAACACTACATCATCATTGTGTCATAAATAAATTTAATTATTCAATGTCTAAAAATTATAAATAAAATACCATTATTTAGGAAATATTTTTAGATTTCTAATTAATATTTATAGTCTAAAAGATAACTTATATAACACCTTGTAAATTTTTTTTTACTAAACGATATATGTTTATGTCATTTTTTCTTTTACTTTAAATTAATTAATATAAAGTGTCATTATCACTCTCAAGTGGCTCCAAGCGGTTCTAAAATCGACCCGAGGATGACCATGGTTGGACATGTATCATCCAATAGAGTTAGTACACGTTTTAGGGTAATTTAATATTATTTTAATATTATTTCTTTACCCATATTTACTGAATTTACCCTTTAACCATGGTAAATAAAATATTTACCGAAGTAATTATTCATAATTTCTAAAAATAAAAGTTACCTATTTACACAATTTGGCCCTCCTGATCCCAAATATGGAATCTATTTTTACAAATTCCAAACATAGAAGTGTCAGAAATTAATTTAAAATTAATTCCCGCTATCAAAACAAAAAGCGTGTTTTTAAGAAATAATAACTATCAAAAGATTGACACTTGTTTATGTCTAGTTTAAATGTGAAATTATATCCAATTACCTACATTATATTAAATGATAAAAATATAATCTAATGACATATTAAAACCACTCAAATGTATAATTTAGTACTATAAATTATTTTTATTAAAAAAGTTATTTTCAGTTAAAATTTAGTAATTTTCATTATTCACCCAAATATGAAAGTTATCAGAAAGACACCAAAAATTTATCGAAACTAAATTTTTATGTACCTATTCTAAAGAAGAAGTTTATTTTGCCAAATTGAATATATAAAAGTGTCAAATATTGGATTTAAAAAGGGTTCTCCATTAAAAGGCGGTAAAATTTCATTTTTTTGAAAAATACTTCTTTTATCTGAAATAATGAATTTGTTCTTATATTATGTCTAAGAAACTTATAATATGGATTCTAAAATTATAAGGATTATATAAAATTAAAAATTCAATTAATACTATTCATAACCGCTTTTGAATGACTTGTTTGGTAAGTCGTTGTGCGCTTGAACTCGGTGTTGTGTGTAGTGAAAGTTATTGAATTACTTTGAAGAAATAACATACTATGAAATCTTGGGGTGTTACACACCTCGTGAATATGATGCGTCATGCGTGTTCATGACTGCTACCTCCATCCAGTGGGCCAGGGGCCTACAAAAAATAAACATTATGAATATTTTCATAACAAAAATAATATAAAATAAATAAATAAATACAGTATAAACCTGCGTCGTATGATCCTCTGCACCATCACCTGGACGCACATATTCCCGCAGTGCTCTAACCTCAGCGATCAATTGCGCATTTACCTCCTCGGAAGCGCGCAATCGTTCCTCGAAATCTGACAACTACTGTGTCATCTGAGCAACAACAGGACTGACAACTACAGCGCATGACACTACATAACGAGGAATCCTTGTTCCATAGGTCAAACTATATCCATACCCGTCCTGACCAATAATGCGATGAAAGATCTCATCTCTTCGCATGGGAAGTTGTCGCTGGTCCTCTAGAAGATTTTCTAACTCAGTTTCAAATTGAGCCTGTGAAATATTTAAATATATTACATATATATATGTTAATATATAGATTTATGTAAGTATTGGTAAGTACAAGCACTTACTATCAATGCTGCAGCCTCTGGATCATTGCGATCACGAGTCCTCATCCACACCGACATTTTATCAGTCAGTACACCTTGCTCCCACAACTTTATATGAATAGAATATAAACACAAAAACATATTAATTAATAAATTAAAAAATGAATAATAAATACCTCATGTCGGATCTGAGACACGTGATGAGTCCCGAGCCTGTGAGGTGGTCTATGCAACGCTCGATTCTCAGAATGGCGTGCTGACACCTCCTACATTCAATTCATTCAAATTTCAAACAAATCACACATTATTGAAAATATATATACCAAAATAAATATACAAACCACAACACCCTCAGTAGAACAATATGCAATTAAGTCACACCACTAAGCCAGGAGGACACCTCTCGGGACTTTTTCCAGAATGTCTGGGGCACCCACATTTGGTACCCAGTGGTCCCTCTTCACTTTTCCTTTATATTATTTCCACATCTTACAACATTTTCTCATACACACAGGCCGAAACTCATCGGGGAATACTTTCAAATTTTTCTATTAAAGAAAAAAAATCATACATATTAGTATTGTTTATACATGGGGAATAAAGTAAAATGGTCTTCTTACCTGAACCTCCCTCCAAAGACGATTTAATGTTTCCTGAGGGATAGAAGCCCAGTCATGCATGGTCAATGGAAATCGATGTGGGTCACATATGATATGACCCAGCTGATAAATAAATGCAGGGGCATTCAGTCCCACAGGATGAAATACCTCATCAAAGGAAACATCAAACATCATGTCAAAATTCCATGATAAAACACTACTAGAAATCTAACTTTTCCCAACACTTCTATACCAAAGGTTTGTAAAAACCGTTGGTATAGGTCCTTTTTCCCAACGGTTTGGCCAAAATGTTGGGAAATCCCACTTTGTGGCCACCTTTCCCAACGATTTTGGCAAACTGTTGGGAAAAGTCCACTTTGTGGCCACCTTTCCCAAGGGTTTGGCCAAACCGTTGGGAAAGGTCCCCTAGAAATCAACCTTCAGCCCAGAATAAATTCTAGAATCAAGAAATATACCAACGGTTGTCAATACCGTTGGTATAGGTCTATACCAACGGTTTTGACAACCGTTGGTATAGGTCCTGAGAATTTTTATCATATCTTCTTATCGAGAACATTATATAAATCAAAATTTAAAAAAATTATGACAATACATATATATATTTATGTAATTATGTTAAAAAAAGTCATATTAGGTTAGTGGTTAAGTCGTTCAATGATAAACTAGGGGTCCTGGGATCAAATCCCAACGAATGTTTTTTTTTGAAATACATATACTAACGGTTTCCAAAACCGTTGGTATAGGTCTATACCAACGGTTTTCACAAAACCGTTGGTATAGAACTATCCCAACAGCTTACTTGGCAACGGTTCTCCAAACCGTTGGTATAGGCTATACCAACGGTTTGGAGACCTATACCAACAGTTTGGAACTGTTGGTATATGTTAGTTTTCCAGTAGTGAAATTCCACGAATAGGGCCTCTCTTGTGAGAGGAAGAAGCAATCGAGTCTGATCCTATTGAAAACAATTTTATATATAATTTGACATATGTTATAAATATATATATATATATATATATATATATGTTTATCAATTACATAAAAAATAATGACAATTACATTCAAACATACTTCGACCCTGAGACGTAGATGGCTCAGATGGATGATGTGGATCTGCTGCCTCTTCCCCTAACATGCCTGCAATCATAGAAAACATTAGTAAGGGGACTATCCAAAGTTTCTAAAAGATAAATTGGATTTTTCTTAAAAAAAATAAAACTTGTACAGTTGTTAATCAAACAAAAAGGGATTGAATAATTAGTTGTGAATAGATTTTAAAAAATCAGAAAGTTAACAAAACAGATATACAAATTATGTAAAAAACCAATCAATGCATAACCAAATTTCAGATTAAATCAATAAAAATTCAAGTATCACATAAACTAGATGAAGAATGCCTCAATGGGAAGATACACCGAAAATAACATCAATATACCAAGAGTTAAATCACCCTAAATATTTATAACTGAATAAACTTCCAAAAGTGAGGATTAAAACTTACAAGGATTTATAAAATGGTTAGATAATTTATGATATCCTAGGACATTCAATACTGAATAGCGGAAAAACAATTATACCTTTCATTAAGCATGAAAATCGACCATTTCTCCTTCAACAGCCGCTCTGACCCAATAAATATCTTCTTCACGTTGAACTATGGTATGTTGATCAAGCTATTGGGAAACAAACGGAATAGTATCGGCTTCATCTTCTTCAAATAAAAACACTTCTCGCCGAGACATTTTGACAACAACTTGCCAACTTTGATTCGAAGGCAAAGTAACAAAGAATACTTTTTCCGCTTTTGATGTCAAAATGAAAGGTTCATTCTCAACTAGTTCATTTCTATATAACATATAGTTAAAATTCACCAATGAAAACTGATATTGATCGACTTTACATCCACGCACTGGATCAACTCAATTACACTTTAACAATATGTACTTCAACCCATGTGTGTATACAACTTCAATGATGTCTATCAGTTGACCATAGTAATAACCAGAATCAACAAATAGACAACTGATGCCACTGTTTTGTGTTGCTTGTTTTTCTTCAACATCTTTAATGCGAAATCGAAAACCATTAGCATCTATAGCTTTATAACGATGAACTGTTATAGATGGAACCTCATCCAGTTGGATAAATTCTTCAGTTAGCGTGGGGTCCCCTAACTCCCTCAGCTTATGAACCTACATAATTCATAAAATTAAATACTGATATATGCAGAAAGAAATTAGTATAATACTTCACTCATAATGAAAATCAATTTATACGTACATAATCCTTGAACCAATCATGAAATGACGCATAATGAGATTGTTGAATTTGCAACTCAGTCGCACGATACATCTCTTATTTTATCTCATTAATGTGTTTCCTGAAAATGATAACACGATGTTTAAATGATCAACTTATGCAAACAAAACATGAAAAAGTTAAACAATAAAAGTGATAAGATACTTACTGCATTAATGGTGAAACTGATGGAGTATTAAACAAGATATATTGATGTGCTTGTATCCACTTGATGTTGTCCATATCAAATGTGGGTCCTTCTCCAACTGGACCATCATGAATCCGAGAGGGCTTATCTAATTTTGTTTCAACATCTGTAAGATATTCTGCACAAAAATTAGTACACTCGTCCATCAAATAACCGTTGGCTATTGATGCCTCCGGACGATCTCTGTTTCATACAAATCGTTTCAATGTACTCAAATACCGCTCAATAGGATACACCCACCTGAATTGCACTGGACCAGCAGCCATTACTTCATCAGTTAGGTGCATTGTCAAGTGGACCATAACATCGAAAAATGAGGGGGGAAATAGTTTCTCAAAGTGACAAAGCGTAAGTACAATTCGGTACTGCAAACTTTTTAAATCACTCATTCGTTGATTTCTTAAACAAAGTTGTCTAAAAAAATTACCCATCTCAAACAACGGCTGAACAACATTGGGGGATAAACAATCACAAATTGCGATTGGAATCAACTGCTGAAGTAGAATGTGATTGTCATGACTTTTTAACCCTTGCAATGTCTTTCTCGTCAGATTCACACACTTTGAAATATTAGATAAGTAACCATCAAGCACCTTGATCATCTTCAAAATGGAAAGAAATGTCTCTTTTTCCTTTGTAGTCATCGTATACTGTGCAGCAGGCATATATGCCTTGTTTCCCTCAGCTAACTGTAAATGCAACTATTTCCTTAAACCCATTTCTTCCAAATCACGGCGTGCATTAATATGGTCCTTTGATTTTCCACTGACACCTAAAATGGTCCACAATATGTTATCACAAACATTTTTTTTAATGTGCAAGACATCCAAATTATGCCTTAGCATGTTAGTTTTCCAATATGGAAGACTATAAAAAATAATTTTCTTTTTCCAATTGTGACTGCGCTGCCTACCCGAAGCACGAATATTACGTACTGGAGGAGCCACCAAATCCGGAATTTCATATACCATGCAGATGATTTCTTCCTCAATCTGCGATAACATTTCGACTCCTGTCATGATCTTTGGTGCTGGGATGAACTCTCTAGAACCATAAAATTCCACTCTATCCTTTCTGAACCTGTGCTGAGGGGGGAGAAAACGTCTGTGACCCATGTATGCCCATTTTTTAGAATTTTTAAGCCATACAGATTTTTTACTTTTATTGCAACAAGGGAAAGAAAATTCCCCTTTTGTACTCCAGCCTGATAAATTTGCATAAGCTAGGAAGTCATTGATTGTCCATAATAAAGCAGCTTGTAGTTTGAACATTTCATTCATTTCATAGTCATAAGTCATCACACCATCGCCCCAAAATTCATTCAACTCATCAATCAATGGCTGAAGGTAAACATCAATCTTATCCCCCGGACTTTTAGGTCCATCAATAAGAATGGAAAGTAATATAAATTGTTACTTCATACAAATCTACAGAGGAATATTATAGGGAACCAACACCACGGGCCATGTGCTATGAGTTGCACCAACCATAGACTTGAATGGATTGAAACCATCTACTGCCAATCCCAATCGGACATTACGAACATCTTTAGCAAAGTCGGGATGTCTCTTATCAAAATCATTCCATGCATGAGAGTCTGTCAGGTGGGTTAACATATCACTTTCATGAACTCTTTCTGAATGCCATCTCATTAAATTAGAAACTTTAGATGACATAAAAAATCTTTTCAACCTCGGTTTAAGGGGAAAGTAAGGAATTTTCTTTACGGTAATCGGTTTCCCCTGTATCGCAATCTAACTTTGATGAGTCTGATTTCCCCTGTTCTTTTTCCACCTGGAAGCACCACAAACCGTACACATATGCAAATGGGAAGTTTCCTTTCTAAACAACATACAATTGTTTGCACATGCATCTATGGTCTCATATGTAAAACCTAAGTTCTCTGTCAACTTACGAGCATGGTAATACGATTCGGGAATCTTAGAGTTGACAGGAAGAACCTTTTTCAATAACACCAAAAGTATGTTGAATGATGTGTCTGACCAATGATTCAATGTCTTCAAATGCAAAAACTCCACGATAAATGATAGTTTATCGTAAGAAGTACATCCAGGATATAATTCTATTTTTGCATCATCAAGTGCTTCACAAAACCTCATTGAATCACGATTTGCACCAGAGCAAAGATTTATCTCACCGGTCACAAGATTCTGGATGTCAATGCCTTCAGGATCCAACCCACGTACCATTTCAGTAAGCATTTCATGCATTGGATCATTCATCCTTGCATCAAAATCCATATGAATTGCATCCGTGTTTTGACAATGAACATATTCTTCTCCATGACAAGTACAACTCTTATAATTTCTCAAAAATCCATTAAAGAATAGGTTCTCCCTCACAGTATCTCATGTGAATTGATATCTGTTAGCACATTTTCTACATGGACAACTAATATAGTCACTTTAAAATCCTCCAGTGAAGCCAATAAACTGCATAATGCCATTGAAATATTCTCTAGATGTTCGATTTGGAAGATCAATCCAACTCTTATCCATAATAATATCTGTATAACAAATATTTACACAATACTTATTACATTTTCATTTTTCAAATCAACTATATTTAAAATAAATAATAATAAATTGTTTGTGAACCATTGATAAAATAATAATGTAAGTGAAAGCCCATGTCATACCTGATTGCGCTACAAACCTGGAAGGGATGGGAGCCGAAGGCGGTGCTGCGAGGGAGAGGAGTGGCAGCAAAGGGGATCCGGAGCCAGAGGCAGTGTGACGAGGGAGGGGATGGGCGGCGGTGGTGGTGGGGAGCCAGAGGAGAGAAGGCGGTGAGGTGGCGACGGTGCAGCGAGGGTGGGCCGACGAGGGAGGGGACCAAGGATAGAGAGGAGATGGAGTGGACGGGTGACAGCGGTAAGGGGACGAGTAGCGACCATGCAGGGAGGGAGGGGACCGGGCGGCGGTAGTGCGACAAGGGAGGGGACGGGTGGCGGTGGTGCGGCGAGGGAGGGGGACGAAGAGGGAGGGGATGGGGGCTGGCGAGGAGCTGGAGTGGAGGGCAGTGAGGGGACGGGGGACGGGCAGCGAGGGGGGTTGTCCGGGGTGGGTGGGGGGGTTGTCCGGGGTGCGGGGAGGGCTGTCCGAGTGCGGGGGGGGGGGGGGGGGGGGGGGCTGTCCGGGGTGCGGGGGGGCTGTCCGGGGTGGGGGTGGAGGCCAGAGGGCGGAGGGATGCCAGAGGGGATGGAGGGCAGGGTGGAGGATGGATGGAGGGTGGAGGGCGACCGGAGGGCGGGTGGAGCCGGAGGGCAGAGGGTGGAGGGCGGAGGCCAATGAGGGTGGAGGGTGGAGGGTGGCGAGGGAGGCGAGCGGTGGAGGGCGGCGAGGGCGCGCAGCGACGAGGGAGGGCGAGCGGGGGAGGACGGAGGGTGGAGGGAAATGACGGGGGAGGGCCCGCGACGAGGTCGAGGGCGAGGGAGGAGGGCTTGCGAGGGGTGGGGGGTGAAGCCCCCCTTTTTTTGGCAAAGCTCAGCGACCACCAGAGGCGGTCGCCCATGTCAGGGGGATTCAAAGCCCAATATTGTAGTAGTGAAGGCACCGTTCATTAGACATTCTGCCCTGATACACCTCATCAGAATAGAGTGTCCGAGCGGAAACATCACCATATTCTAGAGACTGCTCATGCCCTCCTATTCCACATGAATGTGCCTCTCCTTTTTTGGTTTGATTCCATCCTGACTGCTACCTACCTCCTAAACCGACTCCCTTCTTCTATCCTTCAGGGGGAGACTCCTTTTCAAACTATGTTCTCCTCTCTCCCTCCTCAATTCCACTTTTTTTATTTGGGTGTCTGTGTTATATTCGGGACACTCATCTCAACCTCTTCAAACTTTCTCCCAAATCCCTCTATGGCATATTCTGCAGATATTCCCACACTCAGTGCAGATACCGATTCTTATCTCCCAACTTACGGTGATATATCTTCTCTGCTAATGTTTCGTTTGTCAAGAGATCTACTTTCACTATTCCTTATCCCCTCCAGACACCACCATAAATGATTTTCTTCCTCTCATCATCCACCCACCTTAGTTACCCCACTCTGTTAGTCACTGATTTGGCACTGTCTACTCCCACCGCCCGTCGACTGTATCTCCCATCCAGGCTGAGGATACCATCATTCCAAATTCATCTGATGCCTCTACCCCATCACAAGACAACTTGCCCGTTGTACTCCAGAAAGGTACCCATTATTTCCAGAATACTCCTCTCTATACATCTTCATACAGAGGTCTTTCCACTCTGGAGACGATATCTATTCCTCGCATGGTTGGCAATGTCAAATCTCACCCCGGGTGGCTACAAGCAATGCATGATGAATTTCAGGCTCTGGACGACAACCATACTTGGGATCTGCTCCCCCTTCCGATAGGCAAGCAAGTTGTCAGCATCAAATGGATTTATACACTCCGTCTCAATGCCAATGAAACTATCCATCGCCTCAAAGTCTGACTTGTGGTGAAGGGATTTTCTCAGACATATGGTATCGACTATTTTGATACCTTCTCTTCAGTTTCAAAGATGGAATCAGTTCGATTATCCATCTCTCTGGGTGCTCATCATCATTGGCCCCTTCATCAACTAGATGTCAAGAATGTATTTTTTCCATGACTTTCTTAAAGAAGAGGTGTATCTATTGCAACCTCCAGGATTTTGTGCCTCCAGAGCTGACTCTCATGTATGTTGAATTCATCGCTCTCTATATGGCCTCAAACAGTCTTCTCATGCTTGGTTTGGCTGATTCACCACCATTGTCACTGCATTTGGGCTCTCTAGAAGTATGAAGGACCACATCATCTTCTATCGTACAACGTCCTCCAGCTGCATCTTGCTGGTGGTGTATGTTGATGATGTCATCGTCACTAGAAGCGACTCAATTGGAATCATCCAACTAAAGGGGCATCTTCACCGCCACTTTCACACCAAAAAATATCAGTCCACTAATATACTTCCATTGCATTGAGGTTTTCCGTTCTACGAACACCATATTTCTCTACCAAATGAAATATGTCTTGGACATCTTACAGGATGCAGATTTAACTCAGGAAACAGCCGTTGACACTCCTTTTGAGCCTGGGGAATGACCTATTTATGAAAAAACATAACCCTTCTCTCACCTAGAGAGCTACCGTCATCTTGTGGGAAAACTCAATTATCTCACCATGAAATGTCCAGACATTGCCTGTGCCATTGGCAAAGTGAGCCAATTCATAGAGCATCCGACCAAATCTCAGTGGGATGCTGTCCTCCACATTTCCAAATACATCAAGAAAGACCCTGCCCGTGGTCTTCGGTACTCGCATAATGATCATCTGAACGTTGAGGCCTTCTATGATGCTGACTATGTTGGTTTCCTTTCTACCCAAAAGTCTACTTCTGGGTTTTCCGTTTTCTTGGTAGGTAACCTCATCTCTTGGCACAACAAGAAGTAGACTATCGTCTCCAGATCTAGTACAGAGTCTGAATACCGTGCCATGGTCACAATCACTACTGAGATCCTTTGGCTTCATAATCTCTTCTATGAGCTTGGATTCCTACTGCAAACGTCTACTCATATCTGGTGTGACAATTAGGCAGCCACAAAGATTGCTTCTAATCCTGTCTTCCATGAACGAACAAAGCATATCGAGGTAGACTATAAATTTCTTCGCCATCACCTCAAGCATGACCATATCAGTTTCGGCCACATTTTGACGACAGATCTTTTTACCACATCTTCACCAAAGGCCTCCTGGGATATTGTCTGGAATCTCTTTGTACCAAACTGCGGGAGTGTGTATGGTCTTGTTTGATGTCGTCTTTCTTTTGTGGGACTCTTGGTCCAAACTAGGCATGTCCATCTTGAGGGGGGTGTTGAACCTAGTTTTATTATAAAGGGTATTTCTGATTCCCACATCATAATACTCCACCATGTAATCTATTTTACCCACCTATAAAAGAATGCATCCACCTCACATTGAGGTACGGCGAATTTGCCACAACAATTATTATTATTTTCTCATCGTGTGTGCTTACTCGCATAACGATAAATATTATTTTATCGTCTTTCAAATTAATATTTATCGTCGGACCTCGTCTTAGTCCTATTGTCCTCGGTATTTATTAAACGATCAAATTAATATTTAATTAAACATTTATTAATTCAATAAATAAATAAATAAATATTCTATATCTGTGTATTTAAAAGATCACCTTACCAATAAATATTTATTTAATTTATATGATCAATAATTACTGGATAAAATTATTCATTGGACTTGATAATAATATTTATTCCAACAATTAAATTCAAATAGAATTTAATTGAGATCAACGAAGATAGTGTGTAACCCTCTAGGAAACTTCCTCATTGGAAATAATCATGTTTGCCTAAAGTTCAAGATTATTATCTAATAATGGGTCAAGGCACCCAAAAGGAAGAGGTTTATGTCACAACATCAACTACAACATAAAAGTGTTGATTGTGTAATATAATCTATTTGTCGCGATATATCATCAAAAAGGTCTCATACTTGTGTTATCAACATTAATGTTTGATACATCTTTTGTTGATTATCCAAAATGAACATGTTTACATCACCATGGCCATAGAATTTATTTCTATGATTCCATTTCAATCAAATAGATGAGGTATTAACTTCTATAAATAGATGAGACAAATCATTCATCAACTTATTCAGTAATAACATACAAATTGTGACGTACCCAACACATTCTACTTAGCATGAACACAGTGCATTATGAGTTTCTTAAATATATCAAAGTACGGGAGTCACAATATATCTTAATAATAATCTTAAAATATAAGGACCATTACACTTTACTGTAGATAGAAATATCCAATAAAATACAAACATGTGAAATTCCTATTGGCAGGACTGTCCTCATAATCTTCCGTCTTGGATATCGCCAAGTGCGAACTTCATGAGATGAAACTCCACCCTCTTATGAGAACTCAAACTTGACAGTTGAAAAACTATGTGCCCCATTATAGTTCTTCATCCTAACCATAATCTAAAATATTTAAGAGATATTTTCATCTCATCTTATGGTTCTCATTATAACGGGAAACTATTATGACTTATTTTGATGTGACAGATACCCTAGGATATTATCACATTAAATTCATGTAGAATAATGATCAATATGTGATAAGATATATTTAATATTCACTTCTTCGAATATAATCGGTAATCTAAACTACACAAAATTTGGTTCTAGGATACCAATTCAACAAATTTCCACTTGGCCTAAAGCCAACTACTAACGACTTAAAGTCCACTAGCTCTCACAGAAAGATCATGTTTCTACTGAGACAGAGGTTGTGTTAAGGGGTCTGTCACCTTGGTTCTTTGGTGACAGTCACCACTGCAATATTATTGTAGTAAACTGTTATAGGTTCTTTACAATTAGGTATCACATCTAGCTCTTGGACAAAATTTTGTATTCATACTACTTATTTTGGTGCATCAGAAGCTGAAATATACTCCGTCTCTATTGTAGAATCAACAACCATTGTTTTCATTGAGATCTTCTAGATCACGTCTCCTCTATTGATGGTGAAGACGCATCCTGAATGAAACTTCAGATCATTTTGATCTATTTGTAAACTACCATATGCATATCCTCTTATGACAAGCTACTCGTATCCCCCATATTCCATGATCATATCCTTAGTTCACCTCAGATACTTAAGGATAGTTCTGACAATCATTCAATAGTGGTCTTGGGGATCTGTTTGATATAGCTTGGTACACAACATGGCATACATGACTGACCCATTTGGTAACACATATAGAATCCTTGTCATTCTCTATCTCTCCTCATGTTTCTGAGGACACATTTTCTTGAAAAGATGAATGTCATGTGACATAAGCAATAATCTCCTCTTAGATTGTTCCATACTGAATCTCCTTAGTATCTTATTAATATATATGTACCTTGACTTAGACTAAGAAGTCTCTTAGATCTATCACGATGGATCATGATCCCAAGAAAATTTGTTGTTTTGCCTTTGTCTTTCATGTAGAAGCATGTATTTAATGTCTTAATGGTTTATAAGAGTGATTTTTTGTTTCCAGTAAGTAACATCTCATCTCTCCACCAGACGCCTAGGTCATCACATCAAAAGCATAACCAGAGTAGTAGGGTTTCGTGAACATGAAGGAAATCAATCTCGTGTCCTCCTACTATGAACGACCCCCACAATAAGTTTCCCAATAGAACAGGCACATCACATCTACCCTGAAAACATCTCATCCATCGCCCCACATCACAGTCATATCACGTCTCACTCGAAAACACATGGGTCATCACTTAATGAATTAATAGACCTCCATCCATCACAACGTGTGCATATCTACTCACCTGGAAGAGAGTGTGGGAAAAAACAGATAGTCGGTCATCCATCCTCGTCACCGAGATGTGGGAAGAAACACCCATGTGTGAAAATATAGGTGTCGGCACGTAGTACTTGATGCGGGAGAGGTGCATAGAGAAATCAAAAGGAATATACATGTATGTACATATAGTCACACAAAATCCCAACCTATAGGTTCAAAACAAAACAATAACCAACTCACAACATTACCAATTTCTCTATATAAGTTCTTGGTGACATTATAATCAACTGGACTGATATAGTTATGTAACCTTCTGATGACAGGTCATGTAGATCTACGGTAAGACAATTTTTGACGATAACGACACAATCCCTCATTGTATGGGACATGGGGTGACCCTAGCGGGTGATTATAGACATATGATGCCATAGTTGTAGACCCCATGTGGGTTGTCTTTCCCTAGGTTTGGTTATTTAAAGTGTTAGTACAAATCTATATGGTGTTTTCCCTCATAGCTTGGAATGGAATTCTACTTAACCTAGCTAGTGACCATGTTCCCATAGATAAAGATCATATAGGACGATGTAGTTATATATGTATATGTATATATATGAATCAAGTCATATGAGAATATGATCCTTGAGGGGGTGACTCCCATCCGGTGAGGACCCGTTTGGGTTTGTTATTATTTAGGGAGTAGTCTCGTGTGCGGATTACCATGAGAATCCATGCCCTTGTGGGTAGTTGACTTGAATTTAATGCAATCATGTATATGATACCCATGAGTGGGTATTTGGGCATGTGAGTGGGCAGGTGATGTTTGAAACAAGATCGTGTAGGACATCACGTGAGTTGTGGACACTGTGAGTTTCATTTTATAGGCTAGGTGGGAGGACCAGGTGACCTCAGATGTGATTCTGTGTTTGGTGAGATTATAATAAAAGAAAAGAAATGATTTGATATTTTATAAAAGAAAAGAAAAGAAAAGAAAAGATTGTGATATCTCTCCTCGTGTTTGGATAAATAACTTAGTAAAAGAAAATAAATGATTTGGATTTCTCTCCATCTTGTTTGGTGAATCTTTTTAAAGGAAAAGAAAAAAAAATTGTGATACATGTAGAAAATAGGGATAAAATTGGAATTTTAAAATATTAACAACCCTCCGCCATCATTTCTTTCCAAATCAACCCAACTTTGGGATGATTTAAAAACAACAGCAGGAGAGAAATCTATTTCTCTCCATTTATCTCCTTATCATTTCTATCCTTTTAAAATTATCTGACCAAACATGAGAAACCAATCCCTCTTCTCAATATCATTTCTTTTATTTTCGTATCACCCCCACCAAACTAGCCCATTGTTTTGGTGACTCACTGATTAGTTTTTCTTACTAGGGCAGACTGAGTGAGTGGTTAGCCTGGGCTTGTGAATCCTTTAGAAATGGAAGCATAGGAAGATGCTTCAAGTTGAGATCGGTGAACATAAGGTGTTACCCGGGTATGTTGTTCCGGCATGGGGATGCCTTAGGAATGTCAATACAGTCGGGGTATGTTTTGGGTTTTGGCCAGGGATTTTCGAGGAGAAACCGATGTGCTTGTATTATACTTGGATGGTTGGAGTGCTTCCGTTTTGGCTTTGTAAGAACTCGATTCTTATTCTTGAGGTACAGGTTTGTTCTTTTTCTTTTTCCTTAAATGTTTTTGAGAAAATAAGGAAAATGGGAGAAAATCCTAAATTTTGTGACTACACGTCGTGTACTTTTCAACACGCCGTGTATTTTGGCCGTGTGGGATGAGTACATGGGGCGTGTAGCCCCGTCAGTGACGAAAGGTGTAAAAACTGACTACACGCCGTGTAGTGGGTATTTACACACCGTGTAGTCAGTCAGCAGGTGAATAGTAAGGCGGTGGAAGCAGCTGCCATCTGAGCGACAGTACACACTGTGTAATCAGAAAAAACACGCCGTGTACTCATTTTGACAGATGAACAGTGCCACGCCGGTGAGAAGCCACCGTAGGAACATTTAAAAATGGAAAGTACACACCGTGTACTTGAGAAGTACACATCGTGTAGTCTATTTTTTTGGATTAAATCAGGCAGTAGCCTCCCCTATTCACAGGGAAGGCTTAGAACCGAAGGAGAGCTCGGGAGGATGGCCGGAACTTTGAAGATCACCCGATCGAGCACCGGGAATCTGATTCTGCCTCGGTCGATCTCGTTGGAACCGTACGGGTAAACCCTTCCCTCTCCTTGAGCCGTTCTTACCAATTCTTTCCCAAGGGGAAGTTATTTACGATTGAACGGGATTTCTTTCACCTCAGATCTACTCCGTTCTTGGACGATCCGAGGAGCGGCGTTCATGTATATCGATCAGGGGTGATCGAGGTAGGTGGCTTGGTGTTTAAATTCCAAATGTTGTGCTTTTGTGTGTACCATTGTGCTACGAACCCATGTTGGGGTGTCGTATCGCTAAGGCCTTGGCTGTTTTGAAATACCTAGAATTGTATATGTAATTAAATATGATAATAAACTGTTGTTTAGGATCGCTGCTTGGATCCAAGACCACCCTGGGGGTGTGTTCCTCTGTTTAGCCATTTGTCCAGGATACCCAAAGGTATGTCATGTTTATATTGTGAATTTAATTTTTTCCTTGAGAGGAATTGTGTATAAATTGCATGTTTATGTTTTGGTCTTGGCCCGGTTACTTGCACCTGAGGGCAGTGTTCTTTTTAGCCTGAGGGCATGGTTTGTTTAGCCTGAGGTCAAGGTACTGTTTAGCCTGAGGGCAAGGTACTGCTTAGCCTGAGGGCAAGGTAATGCTTAGCCTGAGGGCAACGTTCTATTCCGCCTAAGGGAAATGCTTTTTATGCTTGAGGGCAGTGACTTCTGTGCCTGAGGGCGACACTTCGTACACCTGAGGTCAATATTCGATAGCCTGAGGGCAAGCCTGAGGGCGTGGTTTTACTATATTAGCCTGAGATCAAGGTTCTGATTGGCCTGAGGTCTTGGTTATGATGAGCACAGAATGTTATTAAATTAAATGGTTAAAATGGAAATGGCAAAGAAACTAGTAGTGATAGTTACTTTTGGGTACTTACTAGTTTACTGCATTTACTTTTACACACTATTGTTGCATATTTTCACACAGTTGGGCACGGGCCTTTGGTGGGTGCCAACTGGGATTTATTTCTCACACCCTGTTTGGGTCATGTCTTCGGCCCAAATAGATTACGTTTCTGTAGGTGTTGACAGGGGCAAGGGTCCCTATACAGGTACATGATTGTTTCCGAGGAGTAGGAGAGCAAGGGACCGAGCTTAGGCTTGCGATGCTGCTGTGTTCTGTCTACTCTACTTGTTTTTCTTTACTGTACCTTGTTCCTGGAGCTATAATGTATTGTGTTGTATTGTTGTGTAACATGTTCTGGCTATTTTCTTAGAACTTGAGACATGTTGCATCATTATCTATATGACTGTTGGTTGTCTTTTACTGCAGTTGTTCACTTTAAATGTGTATGGTTTATTGCTTCCGCTATTGTATGTTGTATGTTTGTATGTTTTATTCTACTGTGCTACACTTTGACAAATGAGGGCATAGTTTACCCACTATCATACTTGGGGCCTCACTGCTAGCCGGTAGGCTCTGGCATTTGGGGAAATGCGCTTGAGGTCGTGTGACCAACTGGGTTCGGGGCACCCGTCGAGTGGCACCCGGGCCTAGGACGTTCGAAGTGGTATCAGAGGCGGTTCTTTTCTTTGACTTACTGTTTGGAGCCTTAGTCAGGGATTGGATGGAAATGGTAGTTGGTAATAAGCTGTGCCCGGGAGTAGCTAACCCGTGTATAGGGAAAAGCCGGTCTACCTCGTATTTTTGCAATTCTTCTGATTTTTCAAATTTTACAGTTGATTTGATTTTCACCATTGGGTGACGCACTTGTATTGTGCTATTTATATGTTATCCATGGGTTCTATTTAGTTGCAAACTGATGAGATTAGGGTATACCATCTCATGCATCATTTAGGCACATGCTAGAAATCACATGTCATGCATAGTTCCATGCCATGTAGGTGCATTAGAAATTTGCATGTTGTTGTGATAGTTTTTGTGCTAGAAAAGCATGTTGTTGTGATAGCTGCTTTGATAAATACCTGCTATGTGATAAGGTATTTTCGTGTGAGTCTGATGATGGGATGAACACCAAACTTTGGTTTTTGGGGAGTATGGGCCCTCATTGACTGTAATTTGGTGGATCGTCGATTGTTTATCTTGTTGTAACATATATAAGATGTCAAACTTTGATTCGTGGGGAGTATGGGCCCTCACGGATCGGAGTTTGGCACTTAGGTGTTGTTTTCAGTATTTTCCGGGTTCTTGAGTAGTTTCAGAGGCTTACTGTCCGAAAAACCCAGGATACACGTCGTGTAGTTCCTTGGACACATGTCGTGTGTTCTTCTGTTTGGTAAGAAAAGAAAACTTTTTAAGTACACGCCGTGTACCCTAAGTATACGCCGTGTAGTCTCTTCCCATGTCACCGTGTGGGTAGGGACACGGGGTAGGGAAAGGCTTGGGGAAAACACGCCGTGTACCGACTGTACATGCCATCTAGTGTTGACCCGGAGTCCGCCCGTGTAACTAACAACATGGATGGAGGATACCTTAAGACATACACGTCATGCCCACCGTGGAACACGCCGTGTAGTCTAACCTGGGGACCCGGCCATGTAAGTAACAAACACGGGTCAGTGTTACCTCTTCTTGAACACGTCGTGTACCTGTGGGACACGTCGTGTAGTCCTTACCAGTGGGAGACCGTGTGGACTTAGCCATGTGGCTGGGAAACGGGGTGGAGTACACGCCGTGTGCGGGTGTAACATGCCGTGTAGTGTCAGCCGAGTAGTCGGTCGTGTCACAAACGACACGGGCAGTTGGAAATTAAACCATACACACCGTGTAGATGATATACACGCCATTTAGTTTTTTTCAACGAGAGTCGTGTGGCTTAGCCATGTAGAATGACCCGGGCAGGGGAAGAAAAGTCAGGTACACATCGTGTAGTCAGTATACACGTCGTGTAGTCTTGTTTTTTAAATCTTGAATGCCTTCTTCCTCCTGTTCCCTTTTTGGTCCCCTCGTTTTTCAGACTTTGATAATCTTGATTTAGGTGTGCGTTTGACCTTGTAGAGTCATGCTGCCGAGATGACCACATGTTGTTCTCCAAGAGAGCGGAAATAATTATACTCCAGAGATGGTGGGCCATGGGCTACCAGTGGATCCTCCAGCAGAGCCAGATGCGGCGCCAGCCGTTATACCGGACACAGGCTCAGATACGCAGTTTCGTGAAGGATTCATGCGGTTCATGTTGACCTTTCAGGGAGCACCATCGGCTGCCACATCTATGGTTGAGCTGGCCTGTATCTTCCAGCAGCAGCATCCGCCTAAGTTTTCTGGGGATGGCGGACCATAGGTTGCGGATTCTTGGCTGGATTCTATGCAGACTATCTTCGAGTATATAGAGATGTCTCCAGGGTGGAGGGTCAAGCTCATGACTTATATGCTACGTGATTCCGCCAAGAGGTGGTGGGATGTTACCACTCAGACAGAACATCACCGAGACATGGCGTGGGAAGATTTTTAGACAGCTTTATATGATTTCTTCTTCCCAGAGATGCTGATGGCAGATAGAGCTCAAGAGTTCATGAATCTGCAGCATGGCGCTATGTCGGTGATGGATTATTCTGCTCGTTTCATCGAACTTCAGCGTTTTTCACCCGTTCTGGTGGGTGATGAGACGTTGAGGGCCATACCCTTTAAGGGTGGTCTTCGATATGACATTCGAGCACTAGTGCATGTTTTCAGGTTGCCTTCAGTACATGCTATTGTGAACCAGGCGCTGATTACAGAGAGGAACCTTTGGGAATCTAGTGGTGCAGGCCAGGGCAGTTCAGCACCAGTTTCTGGTACTATTTCTGCCAGTAAGAGGAAAAGACAGATGAGTTTCTCTCACAGTGACAGTACTAGCCAGACGATTACTTCAGGTGGCTCGATCATATGCTCTCTATGTGGTAGAGAGGGGCACAAGAGACCATAGTGTCCATGAGACCCAGTGGAGTGCCTAGCATGTGACAAGATGGGCCATCTACAATGCTTTTGCAGGGAAGTTCCATCAATGGCTAGTGAGAGGGGTTCTATGCAGACTCCGCGTGCGGGAGTAGGACCAACAGCTTCTTACCAGTCAAGAAATTGGAATACGTCAGAGCGTGTAGGCAGAGATGGTGGTCGTGGTCATGGTATTCAGACACCAGGATCTCAGAGGCAGCAGGGCGGGACAGCTCAGGGTAGCCAGGCTGTGTCGCAGGGTCACGGACTGGGCAGACATATGCAGTGCAACAGACCCAACATGAGCAGGATCCCAGACCTTCTACTGTCAAAGTTACCATTCTAGTAGCTTTTGTCTCATCTTCAATACTTTTCGATACGGGTGCTACACATAGCTTTATATCTGTGCTCATTGTGGAGAGTCTTGGGCTCTGTGTTTCTTTTTTTTTTCTGTTATGACGCTAGACACTCCGTTGGGAACTAGAACGACTGGTGTGCGTCAGTGCAGGGAGTGCCGCCTAGAGGTTGGTGGGTGTCACTTTCTATGGGACCTCTATTTCTTAGAGATGACGACTTATGATTTCATTCTCGAGATGGACTGGTTGGTTCCCTTTCGAGTCTTTGTAGGCTGCTATCATTGTAGGGTGAGTTTCACATCACCAGAGGGCAGAGAGTTTCTATACAAAGGTGAATGGGATGTTCAGGCGAGTCGAGCTGAACCAGAGCATCGCAGGTGAGGTGGTGTGACAGCCCAGATTGCGAGTTTATATCTGGATGATTAGGGGACTTGTCAGAAGGATTTCCCTCCAGTGGTTGATCATTTCAGGGATGTCTTCTCAGATGACTTTTCGGGTCTACCTCCGGAGCGTGAGGTGGATTTCTCTATTGAGCTTGTGCCAGGGGCAGCACTGGTGTCCATTCCTCCTTATAGGATGGCCACGTATGAGTTGCAGGAGCTCAAGAGGCAGTTAGAGGAGTTGCAGTCAAAGGGTTTCATCCGACCCAACACTTATCCTTGGGATTCGTCTGTCCTGTTTGCTAAGAAGGTGGACGGTACCCTCAGACTATGTGTGGATTATCGAAAGCTGAACCAGTTGACGGTCAAGAACCGATATCCCTTGATGAGGATTGATGATCATTTTGATCAAATTTGTGGAGCACGAGTGTTCTCGAAGATTGAATTGAGATCTGGATATCATCAGCTGCGCGTGAGACCATCAGATATACTACTTACAGCTTTTCGGAGCAGATATGGTATATACAAGTACTTGGTAATGCCTTTTGGACTCACAAACACGCTAGCAGTTTTCATGGCTCTGATGAATCGTGTGTTCCATCCTTATCTGGATTCTTTTGTGGTAGTATTCGTGGACGATATCTTGGTGTACTCTCACACTCTACACGACCATGCCACCCATCTTGAGATCGTACTGAGTACACTGAGAGAGAATCATCTATATGCTAAGCTCTCAAAGTGCCACTTTTGGATGAACCAGATTCACTTCCTGGGTCATATCATCTCAGAGGCAGGAGTTGCAGTAGACCTAGAGAAGGTGAGAGCAGTAGTTTCCTAGGAGTAGCCTAAGAATGTGTTTGAGGTATGGAGTTTCTTAGGGCTGGCTGGTTACTACAGACGCTTCATCCAGGACTTCTCCCGCTTAGCAGCATTGTTGAAGGGTTTGACTAAGAAGGGTGTGAAGTTAGTTTGGTCAGAAGCTTGTGAGAAAACCTTTCAGGACCTGAAAGGAAGGTTGACATCAGCACCAGTCCTGATACTCCTAGAGCAAGGGAAGAGCTATACAGTTTACTGTGATGCATCAGGTATTAGATTGGGAGCAGTGTTGATGCAGGGCGATCGAGTTGTTGCATACGGGTCTTGGCAGTTGAGGCCACATGAGAGTAATTACCCGATGCATGATCTCGAGTTGGCTGCGGTTGTTCATGTGTTGCGCTGTTGGAGACATTATCTCTTGGGAGAGTATTTTGTGGTTTTCACCGACCACAAAAGTCTCAAATATATCTTTACTTAGCATGAATTGAACCTGAGACAGCGAAGGTGGGTTGAATACTTTCAGTCCTTTGACTTTGAGCTTGCCTATACACCTGGTAAAGGTAACACAGTTGCTGATACACTGAGCAGGAAGACTCGAATATAGGCAGTGCAGGAGGCCAGTGATGAGTGGCAGCTTATGGCTTTGTTCTCTGAGATGCATTTGGAGGTGAATGACAGTCAGGGGCAAACCTATCTTTCATCTTTAGCTGTGACTTCTACCCTCCTGGATAGAGTGAGGATGAGACAATTATCTGATTCGGAAGGCCTAGTTCTATGGGAGTCGGTGGAAAGTGTGGACCCTCCTCCTGGTTGGACGATAAGTGATGATGAGGTTCTGTGTTTCCATGGACGAGTGTGGGTTCCAGGGGATATACGCAAGGAGTTTATGCGAGAGTTTAATGATTCAGCTTGGGCAGTTCATCCCGGGGTTACCAAGATGTACCGTGACTTGAGACGTCAGTATTGGTGGTCGGGTATGAAGAGAGAGATAGCTGGTTTTGTTACGAGGTGTTTCACCTCTCAGCAGGTGAAGGCGGAGCATCAGAGGCCAGCCAGACTGTTACAACAGTTACCCATCTCGGAGTGGAAATGGGATGATGTCACGATGGACTTCGTGACTGGGTTGCCGAGGTCACCTCGAGGCAATGATGACGTGTGGGTTTTTGTTGATAGACTCACGAAGGTAGATCACTTTTTGCCGATCAAGGAGACCTTCAGTGTTGACGAGCTCGGGAATTTGTATATCCGAGAGGTCGTACGACTTCATGGGGTCCCTCGTTCTATCATTTCTGATAGGGACGCCCATTTTACGTCTCATTTCTGGCAGAGTTTTCAGAGGTCACTGGGTACACAGGTGCTTCTAAGCACAGCTTACCACCCTCAGACCGATGGCCAGTCAGAGCGTACAATACAGGTGCTTGAGGACATGTTGCGTGCATGCATCCTAGACTTTGGGGGCTCTTGGGAGAAGCACATACCCCTGGTCGAGTTTTCCTATAGTAACATTTTTCAGGCAACTATTGAAATGGCACCTTACGAGACTTTATATGGTAGGTCATGTCGATCACCCTTGTGCTGGTTGGAGGCAGGTGAGGCAGCTTTACTGGGACCACGTCTCGTGCAGGAGACTTCTGAGCAGGTCCAGTTGATTCAGAAGCGGATGACTACCGCACAGTCTCGTCAGAAATCTTATGTTGATCGCCGCAGACGACCCTTAGAGTTCGTGGTCAGGGATCAGGTTTTCTTGTGTGTTTCACCGAGGTTGGGACACATGCGGATCAGGAGACAGGGTAAAATTTCACCAAGGTATGTGGGGCCATTTGAGATTCTGGAGAGAGTTGGGCCGGTTTCCTATCGGTTGCAGTTACCACAGAGGTACCAGACCATGCACGACGTCTTCCATGTATCTTAGTTACGCCGCTATTATTCAGATCTGTCTCACGTCTATCAGCCAGAAGAGGTTGAGCTTCAGGTAGATGCGTCCTTTGAGGAGCATCTGATTCGTATCGTTGATAGGAGCATGAAGGTTCTCTGAGGCCGGTCAGTTCCTCTCGTACGAGTGCTATGACAACATGGCTGAGTGCAAGACAAAACCTGGGAGCGGGAGACCGACGTACGTGCTCAGTGGCCTGAGTTGTTCACAGCTTTATCTTCACCACCCTTGGAAGGGAAATTCGGGGACGAATTTCTTTAAGGGGGGAGTTTGTAAGAACCCAGTTCTTATTCTTGAGGTACGAGTTTGTTCTTTTCCTTTTTCCTTAAGTGTTTTTGGGAAAATAAGGAAAATGGGAGAAAATCCTAAATTTTGTGACTACATGTCGTGTACTTTTCCACACGCCGTGTATTCTGGCCATGTGGGATGAGTACACGGGGCGTGTAGCCCCGTCAGCGATGAAAGGTGTAAAAATCGACTACACGCCGTGTAGTCAGTCGGTAGGTGAATAGTAAGGCGGTGGAAGCAGCCGCCAGCTGAGCGACAGTACACGCTGTGTAATCAGGAAAAACACATCGTGTACTCATGTCGACAGATGAACAGTTCCACGCTGGCGAGAAGCCGCCGTAGGAACAGTTAAAAATGGAAAGAACACGCCGTGTAGTCTGTTTTTTGGCTTAAATTGGGCAGTAGCCTCCCCTGTTCACAGGGAAGGCTTAGAACCGGAGGAGAGCTCAGGAGGACGGCCAAAACTTTGGAGATCACCCAATCGAGCACCGGGAATCCGATTCCACCTCGGTCGATCTCGTTGGAACCGTACGGGTAATCTCTTCCCTCTCCTTGATCCGTTCTTACCAATTCTTTCCTGAGGGGAGGTTATTTACGATTGAACGAGATTTTTTTCACCTCAGATCTACTCCGTTCTTGGACGATCTGAGGAGCGTCGTTCACGTATATCGATCAGGGGCGATCGAGGTAGGTGGCTTGGTGTTTAAATTCCAACTGTTGTGCGTTTGTGTGTACCATTGTGCTACGAACCCATGTTGGGGTGTCGTATGGATGATTCCTTGACTATTTTGAAATACCTAGAATTGTATAGGTAATTAAATGTGATAATAAACTGTTGTTTGAGATCGCTGCTTGGATCCAGGACCACCCCGGGGGTGCGTTACTCTGTTTAGCCGTTTGTCCAGGATACCCGAGGGTATGCCATGTTTATATTGTGCATTTACTTTTTCCTTAAGAGGAATTGTATATAAATTGCATGTTTATGTTTTGGGCTCAGCCCGGTTACTTGCGCCTAAGGGCAGTGTTCTTTTTAGCCTGAGGGTATGGTTTGTTTAGCATGAGGGCAAGGTACTGTTTAGCCTGAGGGCAATGTACTGCTTAGCCTGAGGGCAACATTCTATTCCGCCCGAGGGCAACGCTTCTTATGCCTGAGGGCAGTGCCTTCTGTGCCTGAGGGCGACACTTCGTACGCCTGAGGGCAATATTTGATAGCCTGAGGGCGTGGTTTTACTATATTATCCTGAGGGAAAGGTTCTGATTGGCCTGAGGGCTTGGTTCTGATGAGCACTTAATGTTATTAAATTAAATGGTTAAAATGGAAATGACAAAGAAACTGGTAGTGATAGTTACTTTTGGGTACTTACTAGTTTATTGCATTTACTTTTACACATTGTTGTTGCATATTTTCACACAGTTGGGCACGAGCCTTTGGTGAGTGCCTACTGGGATTTATTTCTCACACCCTGTTTGGGTCATGTCTTCGGCCCAAACAAATTACGTTTCTGCAGGTGTTGACATGTGCAAAAGTCCCTATACATGTATATGATTGTAGCAGAGGAGTAGGAGAGCAAGAGACCGAGCTTAGGCTTGCGATGCTGCAGTGTTCTGTCTACTCTGCTTGTTTTGCTTTACTGTACCTTGTTCCTGGAGCTATAATGTATTGTGTTGTATTGCTGTGTAACATGTTCTGGCTGTTTTCTTAAAACTTGAGACATGTTGCATTATTATCTATATGACTGTTGGTTGTCTTTTACTGCAGTTCACTTTAAATGTGTATGGTTTATTGCTTCCACTGTTGTATATTGTATGTTTGTATGTTTTATTCCGCTGCGCTACACTTTGACAAACGAGGGCATAGTTTCCCCACTATCAGATCTGAGTCCTCGATGCTAGTCAGCGGTCTCTGACGTTTGGAGAAATGCGTTTGAGGTCGTGTGACCAATCGGGTTCGGGGCATCCATCGAGTGGCACCCGGGCCTGGGATGTTACAGGGTTTGAATTTTGAAACAAGGACTAGTATCAACGATCTTGCATACGTTTGGGTGTGGTGAGTTAAGAACCATGAGCGGGTTAGTGGATTGCGGAAATGGTGTTTCAGTTGGGCAATTCCTCTAGTGAAAAGCAACATAGTAATAAATTGGCCGTTATGGGTTAAACTCTATATTGAGGAGAACCATGAGAAAATGAACAATCAGATGAAGACACCTCAGGTGTCGCAGGATAAACGAGTGTGGGCGAGCACCATCTCAGTGTTTCAGTGAAGGGTTTGAGCGGTGGATCAGGTTCAACGATTTGATTGCCTTATGTTGGAATTGTTGCTTGATTGTTTGTTTGGACTTAGAGGATGGAAAGAGGTTGTTTGGATTTGAATTGATAACCGATGTAGGTCAGGTGATAGGATTGGATGACCATAGAGGCTTCACGAGGATGAGAATTATTATGGTGGAATGTTGTAAGATCCTGTGTCCGTAGAGGTCTTGAGTTTCAGTGGAAATTTTAATTCTCAGTTGGATGAGAAACTGGATTTTGAATCAGGGTTCGAAATAAAATTATGGGAGTTTGAACACCCCAAACAAGTGTTTTTTGACATGGAGTAGAGATTGGAAGCTGGTCGGGAGCAGCGCGTGAGCACCAAAGGGTTGGGTAGTCAGGCCGCCGACTTGCAGCACCCTGCAACCATTGACAAGCAGAGGCCTTGTGGCACCACTGGGCTCACCGTCCAGCTGATGGGGTATTTTTAAGGGGGAAAATTACAAATCCCCCCCCCCCACCCTCGGTATTTTGGGGGGGAGGGGGGCTTCTTCCTCCCCATTTTATTGTGCACGGCCAACCCCCCCTTTCGTCCCTTCTCTACCTTTAAACCCCCTTGATTCTGGGGTGTTTTGTGGCGATTCTTGAGGATTAAAGGTATGTCTTAGCCTCTGTTTAACTCCTTCTATCTCCTCCCTCTTTCTTTTTTAATTTCGGCTTAGTGATTTTCCAAGCATTTTTGATTAAATTAAATTAATTTAGTGATGGAATTGTTGTTGTGCGTTGGGGACATTACCCGGAATGAAGTTGGGAATGCGTTGCGGACCTCCCGTCGGCGGTTAGTCATGGTTTTGATGAGCATGTGTTTCCTTGTGGGAATTTAGGCATTATGCCTATTTTGAGTAAATTGTTAAATAAATTATAATTATTATAATTAATCAATCATCTTGGATTTTTTGGCATGATTTAGGGCCTTGGGTGAGTTGCTGACAACCGGCAAAGCATGGACGGGCTTAGGTTGGAGATGTCAAGCATCGAGTTAAAAGTGAAAGCTTCTCTAATGAGGTAGGTGGTCTTTGGTACACACCCAATGATTTAATGCATGTTATTTACAATGCATGTGATGCGTAGTCACGCCATAAAAGGTGTTGACCTGGTATAATTAATTAATTGAATTGCTTAATTAAATAAAGTATGTAATTTAAATGTTGTTCCTATAAACTAAACAAAGTTTCAAGGTCATGTTGGCCTTTGTGCACTGGCTCGCTGACCTCAGCCATCAACGGTCGAGATCGTGATTCAAATGGTTCTGATATGATTTAATTAATTAATTGAATTGCTTAATTTAATTGAGTGTGTAATTTAAATTGCGTGCCTTAAATGAACCGAACAAAGTGCCAAGGACATATTAATCTTTGTGCAATGGCTCATTGACAAGGTCAATGATAGTCAAGGCCATGATTCAAATGGTTTTCCTTGACCCCTCGACACCTCCAAGAGGGGGTGTGTGATGACTTGAGTTTGGCAGCCCAATTAGGCCATGTGAGGACCCTTGAGATATGTTTAGCCTGGATAGACCATAGGTCGGGTGGACTTGGGTGGGGTGTTGACCGACCTAGCATGAACCATGATCTTGAGGTGGGTTATGAGCCATCTCCCTAGACTATTGTGAGTGAAGCTTGAACTATGAGGCCATGAGGCCAGGTTGCAACTGCGACATTCCGATGGAATGTGACACCCTGTGTGATGGGTGTTGGTTGGGGCTTATGTATTGGACCGAGGACCCCAAGTGAGGTCTCTCCACCTTTGTATTACCCTAGGGGGCCCCAGTTGGTGCCTCAGTGATAGATTGACCCCAAGCAGATGTGATGAGGTGTGGATAGTGATGAAAGGTTTTGGCATTCGGTCAACCCTTGTTTCCTTTGTTTTTATAAATGATTTGGAAAATGCCTAAGAGGCGGTCGTGACACTATTATGATACACCTTGGTGGCAGTTATGCTGTGATATGACCCCGCCCTTGGGGAGATTGTGATATGTATGGAAAACTCCCTTGGGGTGGTGTTTATATTTCTTGGAATGAAAAACAGCCATATGGGTGATCGTGAAAACTCGTTTCAAGGAGGTTGTGAAAACTCCCATCGAGGGGGGTCGTGATACTAAAGAAAACACTCCATGTAGGGTGGTCTTGATGCTACTAGTGAGGCTTCCATGGATTTAGAGTTGGGATTATTGGTTTCGGGCAGAAGACGACATTCCTTCTACGTGCTAGCTATCGTAGGCTTGTGAGGTCTTTAGCGGGCATGGTCGAGCCTTCCAGGCTGCCAGGGTTCAGCTATTAGGAACCATTGTATACTGGGACGGAGCATTCCCCCGGTGGTGATGTTGGGATAGAGCATTCCTCAGGTCGTTAACTATATATCGGGGTGAAAAACTGTCAGGTCATTATTATGGTTGGTACAGTCATCACGACGTGCTTAGAGACACTTCAGCACTGGCTGAAGTAGGTATAGTCAATCGGGAATGCACACCTATTGATCCACGATGATTTATTTATTTATCTGTTTATTTTCTGCAGTTCATTTATTTATTCAGAGCATGTCACATGCACATATCACTGCATTATTGACATGTATAGGACTATGTTGGTGGTGTCCTACCGAGTCCTGTACTCATATCCTTCTCAGACCGCCATTGCACTTGGGTACCCGAGCAACCCTCACTTGTTGTAGGTCCAGGTTAGGCCGTGGTCCAGCAATGCTTAATCAAGATAGAGCAGTTCGGATGGGATTTGGAACTTGGGATGAGGTATGGCTCGATGATGTAGTGGAGCTTTCCTTTTTATTTTATTTCTTTTGTTTATTTTGTATATATGATTAGCCCAATAAGAGATCGAGTCTATATGACCATATGAATGCTTCCTCTTTTCATATTATTATTGTTGGGATGTTTTACTTATCCTGTGTACTCTGGTCATTTTTATATTGTGGAAGTGATTTGGTTATTTATCTATGATGGTGTACTCCAATATAGGTGGAATAGTCTCCCCACGATACCTCCTTAGACCCATGTGTTGATCGGCAACCTCTAACGTACCAGGAGGCGTGCATGAGGTCACATTGCACCACTGATCCAATTACTGTTCAAAGTGAGTCGGGCCAAGATGTTAAAGATAATGAAGTATAGAATCTTGAATTGGTGAATTGCTCATTAGATGATGAAGTGTGAGGAAAAGAGAGTTCTTATTGTTGTTGTGCTTATGTGGTATTATCGCTAAAATGGTTGGGGTGCTTGTGTGGTGGACTTTTTGTGAAGGTGTCATACATCACCGGAAGTGCATGGTTCCAACACCAGAAACGTGTTGTCGTGGTGTCAAAGTCTTAGTACAATCGAAGTATCCTTTTCATGTCCCTGTGTTGTTGCATCTTGTCGTGTTTGGTGTGTCCGCTCCATTTCTGCTCCAAGCATGTTGTGTTGTGATGCTGGTTGTTATGGTTGATGTGGAATAGCGTGGTCATTCTTGTGGTTTGTTGGCACGGTTGTTAATGCAGAAGTGTGATGAGGATTGATGTGGTTGGTTTGATAGTTTCCCGGGATGTGGATATAATAATCAATAAATGTAATAATTGAATAGCGTATTAGGGATTAAGGTGTAATTGAATACGAGGTTAATGAATGAAGAGGAACTAGTTAATATGAGGTTAATGTATAATAAGTGGTTGGTAAATAAATGATGTGAAATTGATTATGAGATATGAAATGAGATGAAGATTCTTTGTTGTGAAATAGTAGTGATGTGGTGTAGTGGAGTTGGTTCATGTTATGGCTAATGGTGACAACAACATTGTGGTGGGGTGGCGATAATTGTGGCTAGTGTCATTGTGTTAAATAGTAGACCGTTAAAATTGGGCTTGTGTGTATCCTTATATATATATATATATATATTCATTGTAACTTATTTAATTTCTTACATATCACCACTAGATTCGGGTAACCTTGCTGACATCTGTGAGGTTTTGGGTTCCAGGTGTTTTCCTCAACATCTAGGTTGCAAAGGATATGGATAGTTAAAGTCATATCAATGTCAAATCAAGAACATACTTTCTTTAGATAAAAACATCCCTCAAGTGCATAAGGAGACCTCAATCCCAAAGAAATATCCAAGGACCCAAATCCTTTGAAAATTTTAATAAAGGATTTGAGTCCACCAATGTCAGTATCATTACTGTCGGTAATAACAATATCATCCATATAAACTACCAGAAAAATGCTCCTCATGACAGACTAGTGATATAAAACAGAAGGATCCATCATGTTTTAACACATGTCATAGCTAATGATTGCAGTGAAAAAGCCGTCGAACCAGGCACGATGCGACTACTTAAGCTCATACATCAATTGCCAAAGGTGGCATAATTTGGAGGACTCTCCCTAAACAACAAATCTTGATGATTGCTCCATGAAAAACTTCATCAAGAAAACCAAAAAGAAAAGTATTTTTAACATCTAACTGATGTAGAGACTATTGATAAGTGGCGACAAGAAAGATATGTAGGCAGAGCGATGTCATCATGGTCACTAAAGATGAAGTTTCAAAATAATCAATGTCATACAGCAGTGCATAGCTCTTAGCAACAAGGCAAGCTTTGAGGTTATTGAGAGAGTTATCGACGTTGACACGCACAGTATAGATCCACTTACATCCGACAAACTGCAAACCAGAAGAAGGGGGAAAGATCCCAATTATGGTTGGTGTTCAAAACATTTAGTTCATCCTACATGGACTTTAATCGCCGAGATGAGATTTCACCCTAGAAACAATGCACAACGTCGAGTTGAGTCATCGGTGTTGAGTTGAGTCATCAGACCCCAGGGTGGCAGGTCTGCAAAGCTGATGAGTATAGACCCGACCAAATCGTGATCCAACAACATCTCTAAGAAGAGATGGTGGTGTAGGTGGATCGAGAGAATATGGTGGTGTAGCCTCGAGATCAAGGACAAGAAGTGATGGGGTTAAATTTAGAACAAGAAAAATGGAGAATTCGACAAGAATTGATGGTGTTGCAACCTGGTGCGCCGTATAGACCGCTAGCATTCGGCCCAACATCATCCAAACGGATCGGGGTACAGAAATCCAACACGCAAGATATGTCTCCTTGCTTGGGACAGATGAGCCATTGCAGGGGTTGCAGACTCGAACTTTGGGCGAGATACAGATACCCAAGAAAACCACGAGCTATGTGTTCACTTTCGGATGTACGTTTGCAAGTTGGATGTTAAAACTTTAACTGATAGTTTCACTTTCGACAACAGAAGCGGAGTACGTTGCACTAACGGAAGCTAGGAAGGAGTTTATCTGGCTGAAGGGGCTCTTGAAATATCTCATAAGAAGGAAGGAAGTTGTGATGTAGTTACTTGATTCTTAAAGCGCGATCCACTTGGCCAAAAATCTGATGTTTAATTTGGTTACAAAGCACATTCAATTGAAATACCGCTTCATCTGGAAGTTGTCAGAGGACAAACAACTGGATCTATGAAAGGTGAATGGTGTTCTAAATCCGGAAAAAATGGTGACAAAAGTTGTAGTCTGGGATGTGTTGAGGCGATGCTGCACCTGAGTTGGGCTAGGATGACTGAAACATGGAGGAATCATGTGGCTGCAAAGGAAGATTGAGGAGCGGAAAAAGGTCTACAGATGGTAAAGGGTTTAGTGTCGAACCTAGAAAATGATTCTCAAGTGAGAAATTGTTAGGTTCAGGGGTGTGAAAACCATTTTCCGACTTTGAACTAAATCTAATGAAAGGAGAGATTTCGAAAGATAATATTCAATGCTTGGATGGAGATGGAGGAGCAGCAGCTACAACATCCGGAAGTCCCAAAGTTGGCAGACCAGATGATGGAAATCCGAAGCAGGTGACCAAGAATAGACCTCTGGGCTCCGAATGAAGGTGGATTGCGGAGGCACAAAGGACTGGTGTAGAGAGTAGCTCTGGGAATACGTAAGAGTTTCTGAATGATATGCAAAAGTCTTTAGCTAGCGGTTTTGCAACAAAGCGATACGTGAGAGTCTTCAGGATGGAACATAAGGGTAAACTCGCAGAGTTTCTGGAAGCGCACAATGATCACCAGGAGGAGGAGCTAATTAAGGTGGTGGTTGCCTTTGATCAAGTGAAGGGTTGCACACAAAGATGGGATCGATGTGGAATCACTAGCGATGTATACAGTTGACACTTGCATTGTAATCAACATCTGCTTCTTTAAAAAAAGAGATTGTAGCCTTCCCCCTGTGGGACTACCCTCTGAACCATTTAATTTTTTTTTTGTTTTTCTTTTGTCTTTGTTTCATTCAATCGTTGTCTTGCAAAAGTTCTTGTCTGGGTTGTTTCAAAGGTGCGGCTTGCAGTGTGGTGACTGAGAGGCGACTTGTCATCTAAGTTTCAGTGCATTGTTTTGAAGGTGCGCGTTGCAGTGTGGTGACTGAGACGCGGCTTGTCTTCTATGTTTCGGTGCATTGTTGACGCTGATTTATTACAGTACACTGTTTCCGCCTTGTGAGTTTTGGAGGGGTAACATATGGTGGTTTGTTGGTAGTTGCATAGGACCCAACAAGCAGGACGGGATGGTGTCACGGAAAGGGAGTTGCACTTCAGGAGGCACGCGACAAGAAGGGGCGCACGACAGCTAGGGGGCGCGATAAGAGGAACACTTGAAGGGGGGCATGGCAGCATGGGGCGCATGAGGAGGGGATCACAACGAGGACGGAGCATCACGCTGAAGGGGGAGACGTGTTTAGGTGGGGGCATCATAGTGATCGGCTGAGAGATGATCAGGGTAGTCTCCTCCTGGACGACGATCTGCAGGGACAAGAGGAGGTGGGACTTGGCACTCAACCAAGAGGAGGGGGGCCTAGGGTTGGGGAACCTGCTTTGATACCATGTTAAATGAAATATCGTACCTTGTAAAGAGGTTAGACACTTTATTTATAGATGAATAAAGGAGTACAAATATGAACATTTTGTGGGACACAAATAACAAAAAGAATAATTATGGATGGGGCCCACTAATTTAACCCTAATGATTGACCCAGCCAAACTCCATATATAATTACTCTTAACAATTCCTTTAGCCTCTTTCATGGACTCCCATTCCTTAGCATGTTCTCCACTTTGCAATCCGTTGTTGCTTTAGTACATTTTTTGTTTATCCAAAAGAAAAATGATGAGAATAATGCCGCAATCAACAGAAGGATCAAATATATTACCTCATTGACAACAGGAAATCCAAGGCCTAGTTCTGCAACTTGCTGCGGAGTACTGGCCAGGTAAACAGAAGCCCACTGTTTGCTTCCAAATGAAGTGTCTTTCACAAATAAACCGCCGGAAACAATTTTGTTGAAAGAGCACCAATCCACCTCTCAACTTTCTTTCATGACCTCACTGTTGTCTGCAGTAGAATTTTTTTTGCCAGAAATCCACTAGCACCCTCCTCCAACAGCTTGCCATACTGCCTGCACCAACAAAGTGTGGGGGCCACTCCCAATTTGGAGAGTTTTCAGCGGAGGATTTGTCGGCAATTACTCCATGCAGCGGTCTTCTTTGGTGGGCAGTCAAGGTGGAAGCACAGCAGCCTTCATGGACCTCCAGCAGCCAGCAGGGAAGACTCCAAGGGTAGATGAGCTACCCTCCACCAACCGGAGAAGAAATGAGTTTTCCTTCTCTCTATAAAACGGGATGAAAATCCCATTGTTTGTAAGGGAAGAGAGTGTGTGATGTATTTTTGTAATCCTCCGTCAAGATCCGGAGAGACGTGAATAGAGAAGATCCCCTTCTCCGTGGATGTAGGCAGATCTGCCGAACCACGTTAAAATTCTGGTGTTGCTCCGTTTGCTCCTGTTTTTGTGTGTTTGAGGTACCACGCACCTCCGCCGCGCCCCAACAAGTGGTATCAGAGGCGAGTCGGAGCGAACGGAGGTGAACCGACGGGACGACGGCAAATTTTCCGGTGGCCGGAAAATTGAAAGTGGTCGGAAAATTTTTCCGAGGGCAGATTCGGGAAGAGGGCGGCGAGACGATTCGAACGGCGCAAACGGCGAGAAAAACGGAGTTGAAACGAAGGAGATATGCCCAGTCAAAGTTCGGTCAAACCCGTGGGTGAACAGTAACCCCGTGCCGGAGAAGACGGTACTGTTCACGCCGCCGGTGACAATTCCGGCGAGATTCCGGCAAGTGCTCCGTCGTGCCACGTCAGCGCCACGTCAGCGGGTGATCTGGACCGTTGAACGTGTTTTGACCAATTCTCGGTCAATTGGTGTCCGATTTCGGCGATCCAGGAGTCGATTCCGACTATTTCGACCGTTCCGGACACATCCGTACGGTTAGTTTTTGAAAATTCGCACTCTATCAGGTGGTGATTAAAGGGTGTGACATCGACGGTGGTGATCGCGTTTTGCGACGACGACGATGGCTGGTGGCGGAGCACTACCAAAATTTGACATCGAGAAGTTCGATGGTCGAAACAATTTCGGCTTGTGACAGAGCACGGTGAAGGATCTTTTGGTGCAGCAGGGCCTGATCAGACCGTTGATCGGAGAAAAGCCCGAGACAACCAGTGCCAATGATTGGGAAGAGCTCGAGATGCGGGTCGTCAGCACAATTCGGCTATGTCTGGCGAATGAGGTAAAGTATTCGGTGCTGGATGAGTCATCACTGAAGGAGATCTGGAAGAAGTTGGAGCAGCGATATATGGCGAAGTCGCTCACCAACAAGTTGTTCCTGAAGAAGAAACTGTACCAATTGCACATGGACGAGGGAGCGAATTTGTTGGATCATACCAATGAATTCAACAAGATCCTGACGCAGTTATTGGGGCTCGGTGTGAAGGTTGGAGAGGAGGATAAAGCACTTTTGCTTTTATCATCACTACCAAGCTCATTTGATGGGCTTGTGACTGCATTGCTCGTGGGGAAGGAGACATTGAAGCTGGACGATGTGATGGCGTCGCTTCAAGATTCAGAAGCATTTCGAAGACCCATGACGCATTCAGGTGATCAAATCATGGCGATGCGAGATGATCAGCGTGGGAGGAGCCGACATCGACAGTCAGGAGGTAAAGAATGGAAGCCAAAATCCAAGGGACGTGATCTGAGCGAAATCACGTGTTTCTGGTGCGAGAAAAAGGGTCACTATAAAAGTGATTGTGGAGAGCGCAAACGGTACGTTGCTGGGAAGAAGAAAGTTGAAGAGGAGGATGTGAACATCACAGGGTTATATGCAGATGATGAAATCTGCGTGACAACGGGAAGCGTGCACTCAGATGAGCGAGTTGAACGGGAAGAAGTGCAGTGTCATTACTGCAAAAGATATGGGCACATGAAGCGGGAATGTCGTTTTCTGAGAAGGATGAACGAGCGGGCTCAAAATCCAAAAGAAGACGGATGGGTTCTGGATTCAGGGAGCTCAGCACACATATGTACGACGAGAGATACCTTTGATACTTTTCAGCAGGTGCAGGACTCGGTGAGACTTGGTGATGGGTCAACATGCGAGGTTCGAGGAGTCGGGACAGTGAAATTGAAGACACCCGATGGAGGAGTTCGTAAACTCGGTGATGTGAAATTTGTTCCGAGGATGAGACGGAACTTGATATCATTGAGTAGGCTCGATGCGAGAGGGTTTAAGATTTCCATAGCAGGTGGAGCGTTGAAAGTCTCACGTGGGGATGCAGCGATATTTACTAGGAAGGAGTCCCAAGGGTTGTATCATTTGATGGGGACCACAGTCAGCCCGAGCTCGAGTGAAGATGGTGGAAGTGCCACGTCATCTGGTGTGAAGAAGCGTGTTCGATTTGCTGATGAAGTTTTCAATGCCTGCAAAGAGACTGCAGGTGAAGCTTCTACCCCAAATTGGTCGTGAGGGGGAGATTTGTGGGGGCCACTCCCAATTTGGAGAGTTTTCAGCGGAGGATTTGTCGGCAATTACTCCATGCAGCGGTCTTCTTTGGTGGGCAGTCAAGGTGGAAGCACAGCAGCCTTCATGGACCTCCAGCAGCCAGCAGGGAAGACTCTAAGGGTAGATGAGCTACCCTCCACCAACCGGAGAAGAAATGAGTTTTCCTTCTCTCTATAAAACGGGATGAAAATCCCATTGTTTGTAAGGGAAGAGAGTGTGTGATGTATTTTTGTAATCCTCCGTCAAGATCCGGAGAGACGTGAATAGAGAAGATCCCCTTCTCCGTGGATGTAGGCAGATCTGCCGAACCACGTTAAAATTCTGGTGTTGCTCCGTTTGCTCCTGTTTTTGTGTGTTTGAGGTACCACGCACCTCCGCCGCGCCCCAACACAAAGATGGCCCAAAATAAGTCAATCCCTACTGTTGAACCCCATTTTATTATAATATGTATTTCCGAGCCCCATATCGAAATATCTCACCTTATAATTTATATTACCCATCTATAAAAGAATGTCTCCGCCTCAGATTGAGATAAGAGAAATTCTCCATCTACATGGTATCAGAGGGTGCTCTCTAACCCGAACCCTCCTTTCTTCGCCATCATCTCGAGCTGAACCATATCAGTTTCAATCATATTTTGACGGTGGATCAGTCTGCCGACATCTTCACAAAAGACATCCTGGAAGCTCGTTTGCACTCTCTCACTACCAAGTTGGGTATCCACAGCCTCGGTGACCCAGCTTGAGGGGGAGTGTGTATGGTCTTGTTCGATATCGTCTTTCTTTTTATGGGACTCTTGATCCAAGTTAGGCATGTCCAGTTTGAGGGGAGTGTTGAACCCCATTTTATTATAATGGGTATTTCTGAGTCCCATATCGGAATATCTCACCTTGTAATTTATATTACCCATCTATAAAAGAATGTCTCCGCCTCACATTGAGGTAAAGGGAATTCACCATCTACACCAACCATTGAAGATAACATTGTAAGTATAAAAACATACCTCCTCATAGGCCTTTGCATTTGGAGATGCGTCTCAGCCTCAACAATAGAATTATTAATATCACTTGTAGCTTGGGATCCTACCCACTATGTCCTTTTTCTCAAAGCTTCAGTGCTGCAAACATTAGGATCCTGGCTTTATATCCACTTATACAAGCTTGGTAGCTCAATGCCAGCCCTGTCAAGTTGTTCCTGATCAATGATGAATGCATTTGAATCCACTTCAGTTAAAAAGTTTCCAAAAACCATCTGAAAAGCAGAGTAGACATCTTTTGCAGGCCGAATTTACACACATCAAATAAGTTGGTTATAGCACAATCAAGTTGTTACAATTCAAAGATGCAAGCATTTAAAACCCACTAGAAGTAAAACATGACGGACCACCATCTGAAGTCATAAGTGACAAAAAGAAAGAGGAGCAAACACCTCGTCCCGACTGAAAACAAATCAAAGAGGCAAGTATCCAAAAATTTGGTAATCAAGGTATTGTTGAAGTCAAAAATATACTAGAACAAATAAGATTCATGTAGTACATAGGTAAATCAAAGGGCAACAAATATTTAAAATTTATCAGCACGACTGCTTAAAAAAATAAAATAAAAATTTTCTAAAGTGGAAATTAGCCCGCAGAAACAGAATAACCAAAATAACTGAAGTGCATAAGAAAAACAAAAGACAATAAATATTTAAAATTTATTGGCATGGATTCATAAAAATATGAAAAGGTGAAGCTGAAATTATCCTGCAGAAACAGGAAAACTAAATTGCAGAAATTGAATGAGTGGAGCAATATCATGTACAAAGAACAAAAGTTTTACTCAAAAATGAAGAAAGAACCAGACCAGCAAGTCAGCACACTCAGTCTCTAGCTCATCCAAAACAGTTGTGCACTGTTCTTTAAAGGTTTCCATTTCATCTGCAATAGATGTCTCCAGCTATCAGGCGAAAAACAAGCATTAGAAATAAACAGAAGTAAATAGAACCAAGAGACAGCAGAATAAATCAAATAACTTGCTTCGTCTCAATGAAGTGTTTGTGACAACTCCTCTCTCACCTCACCCTCCACTTTAGCTATTGATTCTTCCTCCAGTGATTCCTACGCCTCTGCAGCCTAAACTAGAAATGAGAAAACCAGAAGAAAACCAGAAGAGACCCTACAAGCCTATCCACAAGAAAACCAGCAATCAGTAGAAGGATACACGATACATTTCTCTCGACTTCTGAAAAGTCAGCAATTAGATCCTCTATTTCTTCCTTGGTCAAAGGTGCCTGCAAAAGGAATAAAACAAGACAATAAGTAAACCAAACCTAAATTGCAGAGAAAATTTCTAGAAATTCCAACACATGAGTAAATTTTAATATGCCTTCAAAACTAAAAGCTCAATTCAAGATGAAGTAACAAATTGTATGCTCTTTGAGGATGATATAATTATCGTTGCAGAGTCCAATGAAAATATCAATGGAATGTTAGAATTATGGAGAGAGACTCAAGAATCATGGGTTTCCATCTAAGGGGTAAGAAAAAATATACGGAATTTAATTTTAGGAAATCATGTACCAATGACATGAATGAGAGATTGGGAGCTTACATCATTCAGAAAGTAGATCATTTTTTATATTTAGATTTTTTCTGCAATGTGATAAAGATCTGGATGAAGATTTCTCTCATAGGATTCATGTTGGATGACTAAAATGGATAAAAGCTTTGATGCGGAATCGTCGGGAGACACAACGACAGAAAACGGGGAAAAAGAAAGAAAGAAAGCAGAGGATACAGCGATTTACGTGGTTCGGGAAAAATCCCTACGTCCATGGGAGAGGCAGAAATTCACTACTTGGGAGCACAAATTACAGAGGGTTTTTCAGTAGTAAAAACCTAGCCCGAAATGGGCTACATATGAAGAAGACGGTCCACTGTTCCGAATAGTAGTCCGCGTTGCAACAGTGATCGGCGGCTCACTTTGTCAAAAGTGCTACAGTGTCTGCCGGCTGGAAGTCAAAAGCGCTACAGTGAAATTGACCCCGAAGTCCGCACCGCTATAGTGCCTGTCGGTGTCGGTCGGTCAGCTCCGCTACAGTGTTCAGCATTGGTACAGTGCCAAAAAATTGGGCCGGGAACCTTCGGCCCCCGGACCCCCGGAGCAGGGGCGCGTTGCCCCCTGCAACCCCCAACGAGCTCACCGCGGAGCTCGACCCGCGACAGTTGCGGGCCACAAGCATTCGGCCAAATCAGATCGGGCAACACCAAACCAACAGGCTTCATGGGTGCTTGGTGACCGTAAAATTTCTTTGAAATTATAGGGAGCATATTATAGAAAGGTTATTAGACCAACAATTCAATATGGTAGTGTGTATTGGCCTTTTAACATGACAGATTAAACAAAAAAGTAAAGGTGAAATTAATTAAAATGCCAATATGGGCATGTGGTCATACAAAAATGAATAGGGTTGAATATGAGAGGAAATTGGAGTGACATTGATCAGCAAAAATATGGCTGAGGCGATATTAAGATGGTTTGAACATATAAAAAGGTCAATAGATGCACCTGCTACCAAGGGTAGACTTAGTGATGGGTACTCAAATTAGGCGAAGTGCAGGAAGACTAGAAAGGAAACTGAAGCGAGTCATCCAAAATGAACTTGATTGTAGTGATCTCAATGAAAATATGGTCTTTGATGGTGATCCATGTAGTCATGGTCTCAATGAAAATATGGTATTTGATACAGCTAATTGGCAATGTTTGATCCATTTAGTTGATCTCATTTAAACTAGGATCAAAACGAATGCCTTTGACATTCTATCAACCACCTAAAAGAAGAAAATAATATACCTCCAACCAATGTAGGGAGAAATTGTAGAAGATTGACGAAGAAATTGATGCCTCCTACACACTGCACAGACCTCAAAGAAGTTTTACAGCCGTGCCCAGCGAATGCAGGGGATCTATGAGATATAGATGGGTTTTTCCATAAAAAACCCAACCCACAGCCAATTTTGGCGAAGATAAGGGGGTAGATGGAATTGGTAGTTGCGCAGGAATAGGTAGTTGAGCAGGAGTGGACCGCATTTATCACATTCTCCCACATGGTCTATACTGATTAAATAGAATATATAAGCTCACCATCCCTCTTAAACAAGAAATATAATACATCAATCATAGTTGTATGTCCTCTGATGAAATGAGTATCACCTTCAATGTATCACAATGTATTATGTGTCTTAATTTACAAAATTAATAAACCTTAACCACATAGTTTATTTTGCAACCTTAGAATATCTCTCAAACAAATGCGTACATAGTAGTAAAAAATGAGAAATATACACTGTTAAATTGGAGGAGATTGGATCCAATACCCAAGATACCTCTCTAAGGGAAGCCTTGTTGTTTATTTATAATGAATGAAAAAGATTACATGATACCTAATGTTTCATTTGGGACTCAACACAACTTAACCTCAAACACCCCCCCCTCAAGCTAGGTACATAAGAAAACAAAAAAGAAACATTCTCACACTCTTAATACTCCCCCTCAAACTAGACATGCCCAGCTTGAAATAAAAATTAAAAAAATAGAAAAACAAAACAGCAAAGAAACTCGACGGTAATCCAAGCAGTGATAAATAAGTCTGATGGTCAACCGGACGACTCGACGGTGATCCGAGAAAAGATGAAGAAGCTCGACGATGATCCAGGCATTAGGGAACCTCCTTTGATACCATGTTAAAGTGGAGGAGATTGGACCTGTATAGGAGGAATTCTCCTTACCTCAAGGTGAGGCGGAAGACTTCTTTTATAGATTGAAAAAAAGGAATACATGATTGAGTATTTCGACATGGGACTCGGAAATACCCAGACTAATAAAAAATAGGGTTTAACACTCCCCCTCAAGCTGGACATGCCCATCTTGGACCACGAGTCTCACAAAAGAATGATGACAATAGACAAGGCCATACACACTTCCCCTCAAGCTGGGTCACAGATGATGTGAATGCCCAGCTTGGAACTGAGCGAGGCCAGGCGAACCCCTGGGAGACCTTTGGTGAAGATTTCAGCAAGCTGATATGCTATCGGGATGTGGCTAAAGCTAACATGGTTGCGCTCGAGGTGGTGTCGAAGAAAGTGGTAGTCCATCTCGATATGCTTCGTGTGTTCATGGAAGATGAGATTTGAAGCAATCTTGGTGGCTACCTAATTGTCACACTAGATATGAGCAGATGTCTGCAGAGGAAAGCGATGCTCTGGGAGAAGATGAAGAAGCCAACAGATCTCCATAGTGACGGTGGTCATGGCTCGGTACTCAGACTCCGCACTGGATCTAGAGATGACAGTCTCTTTCTTGCTGCGCCAAGAGATGAGGTGGTCTTCTAAGAAAATGGAAAACTCCGAAGTAGACTTCTGGGTATCAAGGAAACCCGCATAGTCAGCATCAAAGAAGGCCTCAATATTCAGATGAGCGTGGTGGGAGTACCTAAGACCACCGGCAATGTCTCTCTTGATATATTTGGCGGTGCAGAGGACAACATCTCATTGAGAGGTGGTCGGATGCTCCATAAATTGGCTCACATTTCCAACAGCGCAGAAAATGTATGGACGAGTCATGGTGAGATAATTGAGTTTTCCCACCATTCAACGGTACCTCTCTAGGTGTGAATATGATTCTGAGGAATCATAGAGAGACCGTTCCCAGGGCTCAAGAGAAGTTTCAACGGCGGTGGCCTGTATCAAACCAGCATCCTGTAGAATGGCCAACGCATATCTCCATTTGCAGAGGAAGATGGTGTCTGGAGAATGAGAGACCTTGATGTCAAGGAAGTATGTGAGAGGGCTGAGATATTTTTTGTGGAAGTGATGATAAATATGCCCTTTGAGGTGGGCGATTCTAGTGGAGTCGCTCCCGGTGATGATGATATCATCCACTTATACTATCCAAAGGATGCAGCCGGTGGATGTCGTCCTGTAGAACATGGTGTGGTCCTTCATACTGTGAGAGAGCGCAAAGTCAGTGACGACAGTGCTGAACCATCCAAAACTAGCACAAGGAGACTTCTTGAGACCATATAGAGAGCATCAAAGTCGATAGACTTGGGAGTTGGTCCCGGAGGCACAAAATCCAGGGGCTGCTGAAGATAAAGCTCTTCCTCAAGAAATCCATGGAGGTAGACATTCTTGACATCCAGTTGATGAAGGGGCTAATGATGATGAGCGACCAGAGAGATGGATAATCGAACAGAGGCCATCTTGGAAACTGGAGAGAAGGTATCAAAATAGTCAATACCATATGTCTGAATAAATCCCTTTTCCACAAGGCGTGCTTTGAGACAATGGAGAGTGCCATCAACATTAAGCCAGAATGTATAAATACATTTGTTATCGACCACCTATTTACCTGCTGAAAGGGGGTCCAGATCCCAAGTATGGTTGCCCTCTAGAGCCTGCAATTCATCCCGCATCGCTTGTAGCCACCCTGGGTGAGATTTGGCCTCGCCAACTGTGCGGGGAATGAATATCGTCTCCAGAGCTGACATACCTCTGTATGAAGATGTAAATAGAGGAGTAGTTTGGAAAGAATGAGTACCTTTCCGATGTGCAATGTGCAAGTCGTCTGGTGCCAGGACAGGAGCATCAGATGATGCGGGGACGATGGTGTCCTTGTCCTGGACGGGGGGTACAATCGATGGGTGACGAGAGTATACCATACCAAAATGGTGATTAATAGGGGAGACACCAGTGGAGGGTGGATGATGAGAGGAAGACAATCATCAATGTTAGTGTCGAGATGGGGAGAGGGAAGTGAAAACAGAGAGATCTCAACAAACAAGACGTCAGTAGAGATGATATACCGCCGTAGGTCCAGAGAGAAACATCGATATCCACGCTGAGTGTGGGAATAGCCGAGGAATATACATCAGAGGTATTTAGGATATTGCTTGGAGAGACTGGGGAAAGTGTCACAGACATAAAAGAGACATCTAAACACACGTAGTGGAATTGAGTGAGGAGGGAGAGAAGAGAACAGTGTCCGAAAAGAAGTCTCCCCCTGAAGGACAGAAGAAGGGAGACAGTTTAGAAGTTAGGTAGCAGTCAGGATGGAATCGCTCCAAAAATTGAGAGGCACCTTCATGTGGAATATGAGGGCATGTGAAGTCTCCAGAATATGGAGATGTTTCTGCTCGGCAACTGCATTCTACTGAGGTGTATCAGGGCAAGATGTCTTGTGAATAATGCCTTCATCCTTGAGAAACTGCTGAAAGGGAGTGGATAAATATTTCCATCCATTGTTAGAGCGGAGATATTTCAAGGAGGTAGAGAATTGAGTATGAATCTCATTATAGAAGGTCTGAAAGGTTTTAAACACTTCAGACCGATCACGAAGAAGGTAGAGCCAGGTCATGTGGGAGTAGTCATTGATAAAGGATATATAATAATGATACTCGGACTGGCTAGGAATCCTGCAAGGACCCCATACATCGAAATGAACAAGGTCGAAAGGATTCATGACACGTAAGTCCAATCGAGGAACATATGTCACCCGATGATGTTTAGAAAACTAGTAGGGTTCACAATGGAAGGAAAGGTGGGGACTAAATTGGGGGGAAAAGATTTTGTAGGACAGAAGTCGGTAGATGACCAAGGAGACAATGAAGGTCAAGAGCATGGGCTGAGGTGGATGAGCAAGCAAGAGGTGGTGTGATATCGAGTATGTACACCCCATCCCTAAGATGACCTCGACCAAGTTCTCAATTCGTCGATTGCTCCTGAAAAACAACACCAGATGACGTAAAAATAGCAGCACAATTTAAGCCTTTGGTGAGTTTTTTTACGGAGAGAAGATTAAACGGGTTGTGAGTAACATGAACGACTGAAGACATGCTAATAAATGGGGTCAAAAGACATGTGCCAAATCCCGTAATGTGGATTGTTGATCCATTGACCACAATTATTGGTGAAACACTAGTATATAGATGGTAGGTAGTGAACATACTGGAATCCCCTGTGAGATGTTTGGATGCACCAGAGTCGAGCATCCAGGCTGACGCTCGATGAGATAGACAGGCGTTAGAGCCATAAGTCTAACCAATGGTGTTTGGAGAAGAGGACAGTTGCTCAGGCATGGGTTGTAAAACTGCAGGAGGTGGGCCGAGAGACCGCCAAGGAGGGCGGGGGCCGGGAGACCGCGTTAGTGGTGGGCCGGGAATCACCGATGAGGGTGGGGGATCTGGGCAACCACGTTGAAGGCTGTCCAAGGAGTGGTGAGGATGGTGAGGAGTCCAGGAGACCACATTGGAGGCAGTGGCCGAGAATCTGCTGGGAAGCCAGCCAGATTGTGGGAGGTCACAGTGAATGGGAGATGCCAGGAGAGATGTGTCGTTCGTTGAGTGGGAGAACCTGCTGGGGCCAGGAGATCACGACGAGAGGCCACAGATATGCGGGGTCAGTTGAGGCTAGGAGGCCGCAGGGAGAGGTGGTAGGTCAGCAGCTGGAGGGCTTCATGTCTGGATGAGGCGAATGGCCAGCGCCGGTGTCAGAGGTTCGCCAGAGAGAGAGTCGCAATGGGAACCAGTGTTGCAAGGAGATCTGCACTGGGAGGGAAGTGTGTTGGGTCTCCGTGCGAGGAGGCCGGGGTGGAGAGAGGCCGTCCATGGGGAGGGATGTTGTCGGGATGGAAAACGAGAGGTCTGGATGGGCGCTGTGAGTTGGGAGCGCTGCTGGGAGAGGGCCGCGACGGGAGAGGAGGGTTGCAGCGGGAGGTCCGATCGGGGAGGGGCACCGTGGGCAAGGCGGGAGCCAGGAAGCGGGGCCACCAGGAAGTGTTGCGGGTGCTGCATCGGCCAGGAGGCGGGAGGGGTGCTGAGAGTGGAGACACGTAGGGCGATAGTGGTGCCGGGAGGGGAACCGCGTAGGGCAGGAGTCGCGTAGGGCAGGAGGGGAACCCGGAGGGAGAGCCAGTTTGGGAGTCCATAAAAAAAAAATGACAGAATTTTCCCTCTGATACCATGTAGAGGAGGAATTCTCCTTACCTCAAGGTGAGGCAGAAGCCTTCTTTTATAGATTGAGAAAAAGGAATACATGATTGAGTATTCCGATGTGCAACTCGGAAATACCCATAATAATAAAAAATAGGGTTTAACAAGACCCAATATCCAAATACCTCTCTAAGGGAGGTCTTGGTGTTTATTTATAATGAATGAAAAAGATGACATGATACCTAAAGTCTGATGTAGGACTTAACACAACTTAACCTCTAACATACACATATGAAGTTCCAGTAAAATTCGAACATACAATGAAATTACATAGTAGAATTTAATCTCATACATATTACATGATCCCTAAATTTAAATGGAGGCATGCCTTTAGGGAAAGGATCTGCAATTATCACTTTAGTGTCGATATGAGTAGTCACTTTCTCATCTCTAACACGTTCTCTTATGGTTAAGTAAATAATGTCAATGTGTTTACTTCGACCAGCACTTGTTATTTTTATCCATAATGACACCAGAATTGTCACAATATATAACTAATGACCAGGAAATATAATCAATAATTTTAAGCCCTGAAATGAAACTCCATAGCCATACACCATGAGAAGTGGCTTTAAAAGATGATATGAACTCAACTTCCATAGTAGAAGTGGTTGTCAATGCTTGTTTGAAACGCCTCCATGATACAGCTCAGCCCCCAGCATAAAGATGTACCCTGAAGTTGATTTTCATGAATCAATGTGACCAGAAAAATCTGCATCGCAATAGCTGATAACCTCCAAGCTATCAATCCATCTATATATAAGCATGTAATCTTTAGTCCTCTGAAGGTATCTAAATACCTTATTCGTAGTCTTTCAGTGATCCAAACCTAGATTACTTTGATATCGTCCCAACATTCCAACTAAAAATGCAATGTCAGGCCTTGAGTAGACCTGATCCTACATTAAACTCCCTACAGTGGAAGCATATGGGATGGTTTTCATTTGTTCTCGTTCCAAATAAATTTTAGGGCATTGGTTCAAATTGAATTTATTGTTGGATTTGGTGTCCTATGACCAATTATTTGTACTTTGATTACATGTATATTCAATGTATTGAATAATAAAACTTCTTATTACATATTGTTTATTGTTCTTCATGAATCTAATGTAATAATGTTCAAGAGTATATGTCGCATTGATATGGTCGTAGCAGTTCTTTGCTATGATGAGAACCTTAAAGGGCTATGACGATATTCATAAATAATGTTATGCGGTTGGATAACATAATATGACGGGATGCATAGTACATAGACTATCAGGTGTGAGTACTCATAAGAAGATGAGACTTTTCTCATGAATTTTGCACTTGATAATTTCCAAGATGTAAGATTATGAGAATAGACCCGCCATTAAGAATTCCGTTTGTTTTGGGTTTATAGGATATTCATATCTGCGAGTATGTGTAATGGTCCTTAGATTTAATATTATTATTAATTCATGTCATGACCCACGCACTTAGATTTTCTAACGAAAATCGTGACGCCATATATTCGCGGTGAGGTAGGTTATGTTGTGACAGTCACGATTGACATGTCATTAATGGATAAGTTGAGAAATGATGTCTCTTCCATTTTTATGGAAGCTGATATCTTGGTCTTTTGATTGAAATGGAACTGTCTTCCTAAATTCCATGATCATGGTGTAACAATGTGTTTATTTCAAATAGTCAAAAAGACATATCAAACAAATAGGTTGGTGACACAGATGTGCAACCTGTTTGATAAGATATTGCGACAAAGGGATTATATTACACAGTGAGTGTTTGTATGTGGTTGTCATTGTTGTGACATTAAGTTCTTTCTCTCAGGTTCCTTGACCTATTGGTATATAGTAATCTTGAACTTTAGACAAGCTCGTCTAATACCAACGAGAAACAATCCTAGAGGGTAACACACTAAGTGTTTCCGATGATCTCAATTAAATTATATTTGAATTTAATTAATTGGAAAATATAATTTTCAAGACCGATGGATAATTTTATTCACGTTTTATTGATCACAAATATTTATGATGAATGAAATATTTAAATTAAATATTTATTCAGGTGTTCAATAAATACTAGAGGAGTTCAAACAAACCAAGACCGTGTCCAGTGACAAATAATAATTAACAAGATGACTAAATAATATTTGTTGTTTCTCAAGTTCGCACGAACCACAAAATAGTATTAATAATATTGTTGGACCCCATTTAAGTTTAAATGGGTATTTCTGAGTCCCACATCGGACTTACCCTCCTTGTATTTAGATTTACTCATCTATAAAAGAGTATCCCCACCTTAAATTGAGGTAAGGGGAATTCACCATTAACATTGTATCAGAGGGATCTTAATCCTGATCCTCCCTCCCAGTGGATTCCCGGTTCTGTCCGGCCCTGCCTCTCTCCCCCCCTCTGGCCTTGCCCTTCCAGGCGGCCACCTCTCCTGCACGGAGTCCCTCCCGGCGGCCCTCTGCCCTAGTCTCCTGGCGGCCCTCTCTCCCGGCGGCCCTCTCTCCTGGCGGCTCTCTCTCCCGGCGCGGCTCCCCTCCCGGCGGCTCTCTCTCCCGGCGCGGCTCCCCTCGCTCAGCGGCGCCCTCGCCCGCACCTCGCCCCGGCGCCCTCACCCTCGCCCAGCGGTGCCTCGCTCTCGGCCTCGCCCCGGCGCCCTCGCCCTCGCCCAGCGGCTCCCCTCCCGGGGCCCTCTCCCGGTGTGGCTCCCGGCCCCGGCTTCCGGCGCCCTCACACTGCACGCCCTCGCCATGCACAACCCTCGACCCAGTGGCGCTCCCGCCCGTCACCCGCGCCCTAGCCCTCGCGGCGCCCCTGCCCCAGCCGCACCCTCGCCCAGCGCTCGCGCCCTAGCCCCGGCGGCGCCCTCACCTCCGCGCCGCCATCGCCCAGCGCCTGCGCCCTGGCCCCGGCGGCACCCTTGCCCCCGCACAGCCCTCGCCCAACGGCGCCCTCCCCCGGCGACAACACTCGCCCCGACGTTTCCTCCTGAGCGTGACCCCCTGTCGCTGCTCTCTCTGGCGACATCTCCAGGCCGCCTCCCTTCCACCGCGTGACTCCCGACAACTAGGTCCAGTGCCCGCCCTCCATGGACGCTTCCTCAGTTCTGCCGTCCCTGATCACGGCCTCCTCCCGGCTTGTCGATGACCGGATGGATGCCACAAACTTCTCCGTCTGGCGGAAGACGGTCTTGATGTCCCTCCGCGGCATGAGACTTCATTCTCATCTTGAGAAACCCCCACCTGCAATCACTGATCCCAAATTCGACTCTTGGCAGCTGGCGGACAGCAAAATTTTCGCATTATTGGTCAACTCCATGGACCGATCAGTGAAAGATGTCACCAGGACTGCCAACACTGTCAAAGAGCTATGGGATTCCTTGATTGTCATGTTCTCCGAGACCAATAACTTGGCTCGGGTCTCAGACGTTCTACAGCGTCTCTCCCACATCCGCCAGCAGGATCAGACCTTTCCAAACTACTTCATGGAATGGAAGGGTCTCCGCGGCGAACTGCAGGAACTTTGGCCTATCCCTCAGACTCCGGAAGAAGCGTAGACTCAACGGGACCAGCTCTGCCTATTCAATCTCCTAAATGGCCTCGCACCGGACTACACCACGACAGCCACTGAGATGCTAGCCAGCCCGTCTACGCTGGATATCCCGCAGGTCTATCATTGCCTGCAGAAGGCTCATCGGGCCCTTGCACAACCCGTCCCTATCCTTGATCACACTGCGCTCCTGGGCCGTGGCGGTGGCCGCCCTTCCGGCCCTCGAGGACGCGGCCGTGGAGACGGCCGACCTCGCCCCCTCTGCCAGCACTGCGGCAAGCTCGACCATCTGGTCGACCGCTGCTAGGTCCTTCATGGTCGTCCCGATTCGCACCCCCGACAGGGCCAGAATGCGATCCGCGATGCGTCATCACCTGCTGCTGCTCTTCCCCTGTCTTTGGATCTCTCCCTGGCTGAGATCCAGCTGACTCACGATTACCGGACCACCTCCATGCTGGGCTCTTCATCAGCTTCTCTTGCCCATTCCGGTGGTCCCACTGCTTTTGTCAGTCATTGTTCCCCTGCATGGATGCTTCACTCAGGTGCATCCGACCACCTCACCGGGGATACAGGTATACTCTCCAACTACCATCCCTATAGTGGATCCTCAGCCATCACTGTTGCTGATGGGTCCACTCTCCCCATAGCCGGCTTTGGTACCTATTCCCTCACCTCCTCCCTTCACCTATCCTCGGTGGATCATGTCCCCCGCAGTCCATTTAACCTGCTTTCCATCAGCAAGTTGACCAAGGATCTCAACTGTAATGCTCTCTTTACCTCGTCTTCTGTTTTGTTTCAGGAGCGGACGACGAACCGGAAACTTGGTAGAGGCCAGCTTCGGGATGGGGTGTACATGTTCGATGGCCCGACTTCCATCGCCTGCGTGTCTGTCCCTGCTCGTACCGTAGACCTCCATTCTCAGTTGGGCCACCCCTCCGCCTCAGCACTTCATCAGCTCTATCCCGATATTAGTCTCCGTTTATCTTTTCCTTGTGAGTCGTGTCGTTTTGCGAAACACCATCGCACATCATATTCTCATCGAGTTGACACACGGGCCACCAAACCCTTTGATTGGTTCATTCCGATGTATGGGGTCTCTGTGCCACCTCGAGTCAATCTGGGTAAAAATATTACATTTCTTTCATTGATGATATTCCCGTATGACATGGCTTTACCTTCTTTGAGATCGGATAGAGGTTCTCTCCACCTTTCAGACCATTTACCATGAGATCCATACACAGTTTTCTATCCCTGTGAAATGTCTCCGATCTGACAATGGGCGGGAATACTTATCCACTCACTTTCAGCAGTTTCTGCGGGCCCATGACATCATCCACCAGACCTCCTGTCCTGATACCCCTCATCAAAATGGGGTGGCCGAGCGGAAACACCGACATATTCTAGAAATCGCTCGTGCCCTCCTCTTCCACCGCCAGGTATCTCTTCTCTTCTGGGGGGATGTCATCCTCACCGCTACTTACCTTCTCAATCGTCTTCCCTCCTCCATCCTTCAGGGGGAGACTCCTTTTCATACCCTGTTCCCCTCTATTCCTCCTCACTCCCTTCCACTCCGCATCTTCGGATGTCTCTGTTATGTCTGGGACACTCGCTCCAATCTCTCCAAACTTTCTCCCAAATCCCTTCGATGTATTTTTCTCGGATATTCCCGCACTCAGTGCGGGTACCGATGCTTCTCTCCAGACCTCCGCCGGTATATCACCTCTGCCGACGTCTCGTTTGTCGAGAGCTCTCCTTTCACTCTCCCCTCTCCTCATCCCGACACTACCATCGATGACTGTCTTCCGCTCCTGGTTCACCCGCCTCTGGTGTCTCCTCTGACCGGTCATCTTTTTGGAAAGACCTACTCTCGTCGCCCTTCCGCTGTACCCCCCATCCAGGCCGAAGACAACAATGTTCCGGCTTCGTCCGATGCTCCTATCACAGCTCCTGAGGACTTGCCGATTGCGCTCAGGAAAGGTACTCGCTCGTGTCAGACTACTCCTCTCTTTGTATCTTCCTACAGGGGTCTGTCAGCTCTGGAGACCGTGTCGATTCCTCGAACAGTTGGTGAAGCCAAATCTCACCCCGGGTGGCTAGCCGCAATGCGGGATGAATTGCAAGCTCTGGATGACAACCATACATGGGATCTTGTTCCACTTCCGGCGGGAAAACAGGCGGTCGGCTGTAAATGGATTTTCACGATCCGTCTCAATCCTGATGGCTCTTTTTGCCGCCTCAAAGCCCAGCTTGTCGCAAAGGGATTTGCTCAGACATATGGCATCGACTACTTTGAGACCTTCTCTCCAGTCGCAAAGATGGCATATGTTCGCCTATTCATCTCTCTGGCTGCTCACCATCACTGGCCGCTTCATCAACTGGATGTTAAGAATTCTTTTCTCCATGGCTTTCTTGACGAAGAAGTCTACCTGCAGCAGCCCCCTGGTTTTTTTGCCTCTGGTGCCGACTCCCATGTTTTCCGTCTCCGTCGCTCCCTCTACGGCCTCAAGCAGTCTCCTCGAGCATGGTTTGACCGCTTCAGCACTGTCGTCACAGCCTTTGGCCTCTCTCGGAGTATGAAAGATCACACAGTCTTCTTCCGTATGACGACGCACGACTGTATCTTGCTTATGGTATATGTTGATGACATCATCATCACAGGGAGCGACTCCATAGGCATCGTCAGCCTCAAGACGCATCTTCACCAGCACTTTCACACCAAAGATCTTGGTCCCCTCACCTACTTCCTTGGCATCGATGTCTCCCGGACTGTGGACAATATCTCTCTCTGCTAGCGCAAGTATGCTCTTGATATCTTGCAGGATGCCGGGTTGAGCACAGCCACCGCAGTGGACACTCCACTTGAGCCTGGGGAACGCTCCCTTCATTCCGACTCGGAACCATTTCCTCATACCGAGAGCTATCGACGCCTGGTCGGTAAACTCAACTACCTCACCATGACGCGTCCCGACATTGCTTGTGCCATTGGCAAAGTCAGCCAGTTCATGGAGCATCCCACCAGATCTCAGTGGGATGCTGTCCTCCGTATTTCTAAATACATCAAGAAAGACCCTGCACGTGGACTTCAGTACTCACATCATGCTCACATGAATGTTGTGGCCTTCTGTGATGCGGACTATGCCAGTTGTCTCGCTACCCGCAAGTCTACTTCGGGTTTCGCCTTATTCTTCGCCGGCAATCTCATCTCTTGGCGCAGCAAGAAGCAAACTGTCATCTCCCGATCGAGTGCCGAGGCCGAGTATCGAGCCATGGCCACAGTCACTACTGAGATCCTTTGGATTCATCATCTCCTCCATAAGCTCGGTTTCCCAGAATCGACTCCTGCTCATATCTGGTGTGACAATCAGACCGCCACGAAGATTGCCTCGAATCTCGTCTTCCATGAACAGACAAAACATATCGAGGTGGACTGTCACTTTCTCCGCCACCATCTGGAGCAGCACCATATCAGTTTCGGCCATATCCCGACGGCAGATCAGTTTGCCGATCTCTTCACCAAAGGTCTCCCAGGAGCTCATCTTGAGTATCTCACTACCAGGCTGGGTATTCACAGCCTCCATGGCCCAGGTTGAGGGGGAGTATGAGATGGTCTTGTGTCTTGTTCTCTTTTTTCTTTGTGGGACTCTATCCAATCTGGACATATCCAGCTTGAGGGGGAGTGTTGGACCCCATTTAAGTTTAAATGGGTATTTCTGAGTCTCACATCGGACTTACCCTCCTTGTATTTAGATTTACTCATCTATAAAAGAGTATCCCCACCTCAAATTGAGGTAAGGGGAATTCACCATTAACAAATATTATTATGTGTTATTAGGTTTATTAAGTTATAATATTATTTAAGAGTTGACATGAAATTACATAGTTATTTTAACCTAAACTCTAACTCTATAAATAGACGTTTATGTCTATTGTGTAGTGTGCAGTCGAAAATAGAGAATTGTTGTGTACAACAAATTCTCTCTTGACTCATCTCTCTCTCTCTCCCAATAACAAGAAACACAAGAGAGATTCCTTCAAGACCGAAGGACGGACGATCAACACAAACAACACAAGACAATCGATTCACTGTGCTAGCACCTGAAGATCGATTGGTGTTGCTTAGAGATGAAATGATCACGTGTGGAACACTACTAGAGGCATTCTATCATTCGATCCCTATAGTGCAATGAAGACAATCCGAAAGGGTCTTTTTGGATGATCAACATTTACATCGAAGAAATATCTTATGCCCTAGTATTTATTTATTCTGATATTAAATAAATTAATCATAAATTTGACGTGAAAGATCTCTTCTTGGGGTTTCAGACAACTCGATATTAAAAGAAATTTTAATATATCGCTCACCACCACACGCTTCCACTACACCCAGAACCAACATTTATCACCCTTGGAAATGGGTGTTATACTCGGTGCTTATTCTTTCATTCAAAATCTGTCAAATTTTATTAGCATAGGTTTCTTGAGACAAGCCCAGAATGTCTCTCAACCTCTCCTTCGATATGACAATGGATTAGGATGCATCATCCATATATTTCATGGAAAAACATTTACAGAGAAACTGTTTCACATATAAAAAGCCCTTATCATTAGCAGCACATAAAATGTCATCTATGTATAAAACATGGAAACAAATTTTACTCTCACTGACCTTCGAGAATATGCATTGACACATAACGTTTTGTTCAAAACCAAATAAAGAAATTACATCATGAAACAGTAAATATCACTATTAGGATGCTTGTTTTAAACCATAGATAGACCTTTTAATCTTGCATACTAAATACTCACCATCACCAGAGAGGAATCTTTTTAAACCTCCACATCTATATTGCCATTCAAAATGGAAGTTTTCACCTCCATTAGTTGTAATTCTAAATTAAAATAAGATACTAATTTTAATACAACACGTAAGGAATCTGGAGAGAATGTATGTGTGATTGATTCCCTCTTTTTGAGTGAATTCTTTAGCAATTAGTTGGGTCTTGTATCTCTCAATGTTGCCCGATGAATTTTTCTAGGTTTTAAAAACCCATTTACATCCAATGGATTTCAAACCAAGAAGAAACCTGAAAAGGTCCCAAACTTCATTACTCTTCATCGAGTTCATCTCCTCAATCATGGCAACGTACCATAGTTTTGAATTTTTGCAACTCATGGCTTGTAAAAATGTTTTACGACCATTTTCAGCTCCAATATTGTAGTCAGATTCTTCTAAATATACAATACAATCACTATAAATTGTTGATATTCTCATCCTTTTAGATCTTCTTAATGCTTCACATTCATTTTTCTAAGAAAATTGAGGTTTAATTGGTTGTTCAAGAGTTTCGGGTTCTTAAACCACTTGATTCAGGAGATGATTATCAACTAATTGCAGAATAATATTTGTTCGAACACGACTTGATAAATGAGTGTTATTAACAATTATCCATCTAGCACCTAACATAGTGGGCCGGGCTTATGAATGATCTCTCAAATAAAATTCTGATTATATTATTCTCACTCATCCAGTCATTTAAAAAATATCATTTCTTTATTCCACAATTCTGGTGTTAAAAAATTGAAAATAAAACCAATATCCTTTAGATATTTCATCATATCCAATGAAGAAACCACTGATGGTCCGTTGATTCAACTTACTTTCCCGTGGGTTATAAACTCAGACTTCTGAAGGGCATCCCCATATGTTCATATTTCGAAAACACGGTTTCCAAATCATAAATAATTCAAAAAGTGTTTTTGAAACAACCATTATTGAAACCCGATTTAAAATGTATGATGTCGTTTTAAGTGCTTTGGTCCCCAATAATTTAAGTGGCATGGAATTTCTAAGCATACAACGTACCGTGTCCATTAAATTTCAGTTTCTTTTTTCCGCTATACAATTTTGGTCTAGTGAATCGGGCATAGTGTATTGGACAACTATTCAATTTTCTTGAAGAAACCTCGCAAATGAACCAACTAATTGTCCATCCTTAGTGCATCTTCCATAATATTCTCCACCTCAATTTGATATGATGATATTAATTTATTTACCGCATTGTTTCTCCACCTCAGCCTTAAAAACTTTGTGGCATCGAGAGCTTCATTTTTACTATGAAGCAAGTAGAGATACATATATCGTGAATAATCATCCATGAATGAAATGAAAAATTTATGGCTTTGTAAATCCATATCAAAACTACATATATCTATATGTACAATTTTTAATATAGTAGAACTTCTATTTGCACCTTTATTTAATTTACTGGTTAACTTCCCCTTAATGCAATCCCCATAAGTTTCCAAGCTAGTAAAATCAAAAGTGCTAAGTACTCCATCATGCACTAGATATGACCTAATCTCCAATGCCATAACATACAAAAATTTTAATTTATAAGACTTATTTTAATACCGACCTCAACATGCATGATATCATTATATTATAAATTAATATTGAAAAGACCATCCAATAAAGTACTATATATAACTATTTTATCTTCATAAAATATGGAGCAATTGGTTTTACAGAAGTTGAATGTAAAACCCAACGACACATGTTTGGATACATAAATCATGTTTCTCGAGAGACTTAGAATATAAAAGGTCTTTTCAAAATACAAAGAAAATACAATGCTTAATGTAGGGATACATGTTCCAACAGCTTCCACATGTGAGAGCATCTTGTTCCCTGAATAGACGTCAAACTCACTTCCCATCGGCTTCCTTAGGTTTTTCATACCCAGCAAGGTATTTTCAATATATATTGTGGAAGAAGAGTAAATATTCCAAGTATTATAAGTTTTATCAATCATATTTGATTCATAACAAACTAAAATGATTGAAATACATTTCTTTTCAATCCATTTTTGAAATTTTAGACACCTTTTTTTGCATGTCTCTTTTCTTTACAAAAGAAACAAATGAGTTCCTTCTTAGTCTCGAGTTGGGCTAACAATTTTTCATTCCCCTTCCTACTGGTTTGACCTTGTTGTGGAAATTTCAGGAATCACACAATAGATGTTTATAGATGAAGAAAAATAGAACAAAAGAAGAAGATGAAGAGGAACACTAACATAATGATTTACGTGGTTTGAGAATAATTCCTACATCCACGGAGAGGCAGAATCACTTCACTATCAATTCGGGAGCACAAATACAGGGAGATCAGAATTCCCCCCCCCCCCACACATCAAAAACCCAAGCTTGAAATGATCTAATAAAGAAGATGAAGTACCGTGCCACCAACCGCACAGTAAGTTCACTGTGATACAGTGAATGGCGGCCAGAAGTCTACACTACTACAGTGGTGCGACTACCCAAATCAAAGCTGCTACAGTGGTTGGTGGTAAGAAGTCCACGAAGCTATAGTATCACTATCCACAAAGTACAAGATGGTACAATAACCATGCCAAAGTCTGCACTGCTATAGTACTCTTTTGGTGTTGTCTAGTCAACTCTGTTATAGTTGGTCAGAGTTGCTACAGTCCCCCAAAATTTGGACTGCGGCTCTTCACCTCCCGGACCTCTGGAGTAAAGACTTATTGCCCCTACAACCCCCAACGAGCTCACCGCGGAGCTCGCCCCATGTGAGTTGTGGCCTGATGCGCAATATAGACTGCAAATATTTGGTCTAACATCATCCAAACAGATCGGGCCACATCAATCCGACAATCTCTCACTTGGAGCCCGATCCACTAAACTGATCCGCTTCGATGCAACTAACATAGAAAACATACTTAATATGAGATCATCTTCTTCACTCGTTGGTGCGTTCTTTCCATTCACAACTTCAATTACAAGTTGACAAGTCATGAAATACCATCAGTTTTCCCTTTTGTGCTCCCATAATGTTCTCTCATATTCTGTCTCTCATCCTCTATTCATTAGTGGAGACCCATAGAGGCACAACAGTGCCTCAACTTTTGTATTACCCTTTGCTTCATCAATATATCTGCCGAATTGTTTATTCCACGAATCTTCTGCAATGTTAGCAACTCATCCTGTATAAATCCTCTGATAAAATATTACTTCAACCGAATATGTTTTATCTGGGCATGAAATACTGAGTTCTTTACAAGATGTACAACACTCTGACTATCATAGTGAAATACATTTTCCTCTCACTTTCAACTCAACTCATCCATGAAGTTCTTCAGTCAAACCATCTCCTATCCAATTTCTGTTACAGTAATGTATTATGTCTTTGTGGTAGATAGACTCAACATCTTCTGCAATTGAGATATCAAACTTACTACATTTCCTCTACAGGTAAATACGTAATCCTATGGTACTCCTCATGCCGTCGACATCACCTCCAAGGTTAGCATCTATATACCCCTGTAAAGAATTTCTTTTCCCAAAGAATAGTGATACTTCTTTGTTTCCTTTGAAATAGCTCGGTATCTACTTCACATCTTCCCAATGTTGTTTTCAGGGTTAGCCATGTACCTGCTCGCAACTCCCATTGCATGAGCAATGTCAGATCGAGTACAAACCATGACATACATCAAGCTTCCAACAACTGATGCGTATGAAACCTTTTCCATGTACTCAACCTCTTTTCCCGTCTCTAGCGATTTCTCCTTTGATAATTTGAAATGGTATGTTAGGGGAATAGAATCCGATTTTGCTTCCAGTATATTGAATCTTCCCAAAATCTTTCCAACGTAGTCTAATAGGACCTCAATCTTTAGTTTGAATTGCTATAGGAAATCAATTATATTATACTGGAAATAAATTACAATATTCATAATCGAAGTAGAATTACGCTAGAAAAAACAGTAGAAAACAATACAGAATGAGAAAAAAGAAAGAAATCTCTCTTGGATGTCTTGCCAGAAGCCAAGCCGAAGCTCCCTCTGCAGAATACTGCAGCCAGATGATAATACCTTCGTCTCTCCCCAAAAATCTCAGTGAAACAATATAAACTACCTTTTATTGTAAAAAGACATAATACCCCTCATTTAACAGACAAATTCCTCCTTCTAGAATAGGTCTTAAGTGACACAAAAGTCTCCAAATTACCCACCTGAACACTCATTCCATCAATTCCTTCCCCCTAAAATTCCACCTTGTCCCCTAGGTGGAAGAAAGGAAATTAATTCTGAAATAACTGAGTGTTTTCCCAAGTTTCTTTAGAAGATGGACGTCCACGCCAACAGATTAAACACTGAAGATCAAAACCACTACCCTGGATCACTTGAACAGAATCGGGTAGAACCTGCTCTGGAAGGTCCTCACAAAAATGCTGGGGAAGTTTCTCCAAAACATTATCACCTACAACCAATTTAAGTTAAGATATATGAAAAAATGAATGAATCTTACTGTGTTATGGTAAATCCAGTTGATAAGTAATAGCCCCCGTGCAAGAAACAATGGAAAACGAGCCATAATAATGTGGAGTAGGCTTAGAAAAATCTTTAGAAGACGACACAGTAGGATTCAGTGACCGCAACTTGAAAAAAAAGATCACTAGGCTGAAGAGAAATATCTTGACGCTTCTTATTAACCGACTGCCGCATAGAGTCTTGGGTTGACATCAAATGCTCCTGTAAACTATAGAGGGATTCATACCTGTCAATCAAGGTTTCATCAACAGTATCAAGAGTTGTATCGCCTGGAATATAATGTGGTAAAGTGGGAGGATTGCGACCATAAACTACTTCAAAAGGAGTAAGACAAGTAGAAACATGAAAGGAAGTATTAAAACAAAATTCTGCCCATGGTAGCCAGTGGACCCATTGCTTGGGCATCTTGAAAGAAAAATGGTGCATGTATGTTTCAAGGTTGTGGTTGACAACTTCAGTCTGACCATCCATTTGAGGATGGTAATAAGAGCTCATCTTTATCTTAGTACCATGAAAACGAAACAATTCCTTACAAAACAAACTGGTAAGCATTAGATCCCAGTTACTAATAATAGCACTAGGCATGTCATGCAAATGAATGTTTTCCTTCATAAAAATTCCAGCGATCTCCTTATCTGGAAGAGGATGTTTTAGAGGTAAAAAATGAGCATGTTTGAAAAAACGATCCACCGCAAAAAAAATTACATCATACCCTTGTGATTTGGGAAGACATCAAAATGAAGCCCATTGATACTTCTTCCCAAATCATATCCGGAATCGAAAGGGGCTGGAGTAAACCTGCTGGACTCAATGTTTGGTACTTATTTCGTTGACATGTAGCACATTCCCGGACAAATTTAAGCACTGTTTGGGTCATACCTTGCCAAAACAAGCCTGTTGCCAAACGTTTATAATTTTTCAAATAGCCCTTATGTCCGCCAAGAGGGGAATCATGAAAATAAAGTAGTAGAGGAGGAATCATCCATGAGGTTTTGGAAAGTACTAGACAACCCTTAAAAAATAGAAGATCATTGTGCAACAAAAAACTAGGAGTAGGAGCCTGAAGCTGGAGTGCCAAAATCCGATAATGGATGAATATATCGTAGCTGTTATCGGAATGGACCAAAGGAATATCAATCCAACAGGGTTCGGAAAGATCCATTTAGAAAAATCATGTAGTAGGAATTCTGGAAAGAGCATCTACAATAGAATTTGTCTTTCCAGATTTATAGACAACATCAAAATTATATCTCAACAGTTTGGCCAGCTTACATTGTTGGTCCATAAAAGCTATTCTCTGAATTAATAGATGTTTAAGACACTTATGATCAGTAAAGATAACAAAGCGTCTACCAAGAAGATACTACCGCCAGTGATGCACAACGTGAACCAAGGCCATTAATTCTTTTACATAAACTCACTTGTGTAATGCGACAAGAGACGAGGCTTTGGTGTAATAAGCAATATGACTCCCTTCCTGCATGAGTACCGCACCCAAACCACCTCCCGAAGCATCACACTCAATGGTAAAGTGTTTAGAAAAATTAGTTAAGCAAATAACCAGAGCAGTAACCAAACTCTTTTTTTAAAATTCAAATGTAGAAGCAGCAGCAGACCCCCAATGAAAACTATTTTTTAGTAAGGTTCGTAAGTGATTTAGCCAATTTACCATAGCCCTTTACAAATTTACAATAATAACCAGAAAGTCCTAAAAACCCACATACCTCTTTAACATTACGAGGAATAGGACAATTTAGGATGCTGGAAATTTTTTGAGGATCCATAAAAACACCATCAGGAGTAATACAGTGGCCGAGATACTCAACTTCAGGTCTACCAAAAAAACAGTTCTTCCTATTAACATGAAATAGGTTAAGCTGCAGAGTTGTAAAAACCTACTTCAAATCCAAATGATCCATCCAACTGCCACTATATACTAGTATATCAACAAAAAAACAACTACAAAGTTTCGTAGGAGTGGTTTGAATAAAAGATTCATATTGGCCTGAAAAGTGTCCAGAGCATTCATAAGGCCAAATGGAAAGACAAAAAAATCATAATTCCCTTAATGGGTGTGGAAAGCAGTCTTTTCAACATCCTCCTCTCAGACACAGAATTCGTGGAAACCAGATTTTATGTCCAATTTAGAAAATAATCGGGCCTCAAATAATTTATCCAACAATTCATCAATTATGGGTATGTGAAATCTGTCTGGGATAGTTTGCTTATTTAATGTCTTGTAATCAACGCACATCCGCTAGCCACCCTCTTTCTTACGAATCAAGATGACCAAGCTAGATTAGGGGCTTATACAGCTACAAATAACCCCCTGTTGAAGAAAATTTACCACCTACCTTTCCAATTCGTTTTTCATTAAAAGGACAAATTTTTAAGGTCATACATTAACCAGACACTGGTTCACGAAACAGATCGGGCTACACCAATCCAACAGACATTTAACAAAATATTTCACATGAGTTTTATTTTTCAGGTGTTGGTAACATACTGTTTTCACCCAAGACTCAAACTTGAGACCTCCCCGACACCCCACAGGGTTGCTGCCACTGACTCTTAGCCTAGGATGATGGTAATAATACTGCATTTAACAATCCTAGAATAGTGTAAGTGCGGATGAAGAAGCTGCTCGCCGCAAAAATCATGAAGATGAAGGGAATGTTTTGAAGTTAAACAGAAAGAGTATTCATCATCTTCTTCATCACGCTACGTCATCAAATAATAAAAATAGATTACACAACTATGAAGAGTAACAAATATTCAGCAAGCTATGACTCCAGGAAGGAAATTATAAAAGTAATGAGAAAATGGAGCAGGCAAAGTAGCCGACTCAAAAACTATCAATATTACAAATAGGTATGTAATCTTTAAGCAGTGTTTTTTAACAAACCAGAGGTATAATATGACTATGATACCAAATGTAACCAAGAATCGGGATCAAAATGAATGCCTTCAGTATTCTAACGACCTTTTAAAATAAGAAAATAATATACCCCCAGCCATTGTATGGAGAAATTGTAGAAGATTGTCGAGGAAATTGACGCCTTATGCACTGCACTATGCACATGCCTTAGGGATGGTGTACAACTATACCCGACGAGTGCAGGGGCTCAATGAGATATAGATGGGTTTTTCCATAAAAAAACCAACCCCAACCAATTTATGGCCTGTTTGTTGTTGTACAAACTTGTGAACACTTATAAGGATAGAAAAACAATGAAATAATGGATGTTTACTAGAACGTGCCTCTGAATTCATGGTATCATCTCGCCCAGGTGTCGATGTTGTGTCATCTGTGACATGTGAATCATCAATGAAAGAATCACTAGATATAGTCATTACATTGTCCCCATTCTCATATTTATCATCCATCTCTTAATTAATTAAGTTTCATTCAGCCTGCACAATAATACCCGTCTCGTATGTTATCAATCATAAGGGAGAAAGTTAAATCAACCATCAAAATTGGAAACACATGACCTACAGAACTAAGTAGAATTTCCAATGGAGAGACCCCATGAGAGAGAGAGAGGAGGAGAGAGTGTCCACTCTTACCTGGATGAAGATAGAAAAAACCACAAAAACAAAAAATCCAGAACCGAAACTGATACAAATGGACCCCATGCCAATGGACAATGAGAGGTATACAGTTGCGGTCGATGATAATATGTGAAAGCGTACGCGGGGGTGGAGGGGGTGGGGGAAGAAAGAGGTTGGTGAAAATATGGGAGAGGTTAGTTATATCGTTGAAAAGCTGTCCCAAAATTGAAGCCAGCAAAATCGTCTTAGTCACATAGATTTTAAAGTGGGATAAATGTTGTCTTCCGTTAACATTTTAACTGGAATATCTAATACACCCATCGAATGAGTACACATATCCTATTGTATTTCCAGCCATTAGATCATCTGTTCACGACATTCCTTCGATTTGAATTTGGAGACGGTTTTGCACTCACGTTTTGTGAGACGGATCGACTTTGTCTCGACCGCGGCGACTGCGATGAAACCCTAAAATCTGGCACTGCGGCGGCCAAAACGAATCGATCTAATCTGGGAACAACTATGGGGAATCCAATGAGTAAGGCGGCAGGGATGACTCCACCAAAAGTAAGTATTGCGTTGTCCGCAAGTTTTGCTCAACGCAATGGCACAAGTTTTTTCCCTTTGAGAACTGCTTGGCTCTTGTGGGGTTTCGTCTCAGTCTGCGAAAGTCATTTTTATACAAAACAACAGAAATGTATGACGAAGATGGTGTAGCTTATTTATTTTTTTTGAAATATGTACTCTAAAATTTGTATTCCATTTTTGTTGTTAGGATTCCTTATTTAGAACTTTTTTCTTATGAGCAGTTTTTTGTAAATGTTGTTTGTCTATCAATTTCGAATTCCATTTCTGTTAGTGTATTTTTCCTCACTTGAGGTTCTAATGGAACTTCTCCACTACAAGTTCCATTAGAATATGCACCGACACCTCCGCTATCCAATAGAGGTTCGTGGAATATACAGTGGAACTACAATTACAACTTCCACTGGAACTTTGTGGAACTTCCATTGGAACTTCCGGTGACACTTCCTCTTTGTTGTTCAATAGAAGCGTTATTTCCCAGTGGAAGTTCCAGTGGACGTTCCACTGGAACTTCCACTCTAATTCAATCTTTCAAACTTATAGTGCATAAGTCTAGGTGGAACTTCCACCGAAAGTTTCAGTGGAACTTCCGCCAAAAGTTTCAGTGGCACTTCCACCGAAACTTGCACTAGGTGGAAGATTAATTCAATTTACAATTTTTTATAAAATTTGAAATGCTAAATTAAATCATTTTCATAATAAATATGTGTAACAATTTCAATGAGAATTTATTTTAATTATATTTAACGATAATATTAGTTTTAGAAATATACATTTTTGTTGTAGTGTGGAAGTTCCAGTGGTAGTTCTAGTGGTAGTTTTAGTGGAACTTCAACTAGAACTCCCAGTGGAACTTCCACTGGAACTTTCATTGGGTTTTGGAAAATTTATTCAATATAAAAGTGATTATACTTTTTCAAATGCTAAATTAAATCATTTTTATAATAATTATGTGTAACAATTACAATGAGTATTTCTTTTAATTATATTTAACAATAATATTAGTTTTAGAAATATACATTTTTTTGTTGTGTGGGAGTTCCAGTGGCAGGTCCAGTGGAACTTCCACTGGAGCTCCCAATGGAACTCCCACTGGAACTTCCATTGGGTTTTGGAAAATTAATTCAATATAAAAGTACTTATACTTTTTCAAATGATAAATTAATTCATTTTTATAACAATTATGTTTTAACAATTGCAATGAGTATTTATTTTAATTATATTTAACAATAATATTAGTTTTAGAAATATATATTTTTTGTAGTGTGGAAGTTCCAGTGGAAGTTCTAATAGAACTTCCACCGGAAATTCCACACTAACTTCCACTGGAACTTCCATTGGAATTGCCACTGGCACTTCCAGCAGGACATTCACTGGAACTGCCACTGACACTTCCACTGAAACTTCCAGTGAAACTTCCTCTAGAACTACCACTGACACTTCCATTGGAAGTCTCACTTAAACTTCCACTGGAAGTCCCATGAGAACTTCCAATGGGTAGTGAAAAATTTATCGAATTTAAAATTGTTTATTCAATTTAAAATGGTAAATTAAATAAATTTTATAATAATTATATGTAACAACTAAAATCCATATTTCTTTGAATTATATTTAACAATAATATTAGTTTTAGAAATACACATTTTTTTGTAGTGCGGAACTTCCACTGGAACTTCCACTGGAAGTCCCACTAGAACTTAGACTTATTCAACCTTCTATGCTGTAATTTTGTGGATGACCCTAATAATTCCTTAATTTCTACAATGTAGTGAAATTTTTACACGATTCAATGTGGAATTATTCTATTCTTTGTAGTCCTACTGTATGTTTTTTGATTTCATGTAAAGGTCTTACTTTCAATTTTCAGGTACGCATTTTAGGTCCAATTTGACCTCTTTACAAATACTTTTACAAGAAATCAAAGATCAAATGAAAGGTCATATAAATTCTTTGCACAATACTCCTTTTTGTAATATGTTTGAAGCGTTCATATCGAATAATATATCAGCATCGGATTGTAAAAAATATGATAGTTCTGTTTTGTATGTATTGGATAGCTATAATCCATTAACAAGTGCTTTCCGATTAAGTGGAGGAGAAAGACATTTCTCTGAAGCTAATATCCAAAGGATCTTTGCAATAACAGAAGGTCAAACAAAAATGGAGGACTGCTACTCGTTTAAACCAACCAAGGCATCATTGTATGTAAGGAGATTTCAAACTGGTGTGAATTTGTTGACACAAAAGGCAATAAAATCAGCTCTTTTAGAAGTAGTAATGGGAGATGAAGAACCCGATCATCTTGACACAACAACACTATGTTTATACACATGTGCGACTGTTTTTTTCTCTACTACAGTTTCTTACCTGAGCTGGGGTTTTATCAATTATGTGAATACTATAAGAGACATGATAACACTAAGGTGGTCTCGTGCAATCCACTAACAATTGATGAGATCAATTAAAGAATTTCACACGCACCGTGCAAGGATTATGAGGGAAATTATCGCATTATTGGTAAGGATTAATATTTATTTTCAATTCAATGTATAATATACTCTTCATATGATTCTTGTTATTATAGTATTGGTACTGTGAGCAAAGTGGAATAGTGAAAGGGAGTGAACAAGTGACCAATCCACCATTCACAAAGTAGAGCCTCTCGGATTTTGATGCTTCTTTAAAGAAATTGGAAGTTCATCAACTTCCAACTAGAGAGTTAACTGTACCAATTTAATTGTTTTCTAAACCAAAAATATGTAAAAAAAATATATTTCAGATACAAAAAAAAACAAAAAATGAGGAGCCACCAACGATTAAGGAAGCTGCAGAAAATGAGGAGCCACCAATGATTAAGGAATCTGTTCTTAGACAACATGAAAAGGGGGAACCAGAGGACAACACAATAAAAGTTTTTGCTAATGAAAATTTGGTACTTAAAAGAAAACTACATAAAATGGAAGTAATTGTTAGAAAACAAGCCAAAAAAATTAAAATACTCATACTATTAGTATGTGAGAATGCCAATATAGAGGGAAACAGAAGAGAAGGTAGCAATGAAAAGAGTCATTCTGTGAAGGAGGAAACCCAGATATAGGGTAAAATTGAAGTTGGGATATAGAAGGATCCTCCTAAAAAACCAACATCTCCCTGCAAAGCAGAAAAATAGATGGAAAACTAGAAACAAGGAGCCAAGGAAACTGGGATTGAGGAGCCTGCAGATCAACTGCCAGAAGGTGCTGAACAAACCACACATGTACATCAAAGAAGCCAAACTGGACAGACAGAAATAGAAAGTCACCAAATGAGATCAATGATTAGAAATATGAAGTCCAGAGCTAGAAAACACAAGAAATTGGAATCCACTTTTCAGTATCAAACCCGATACACAAGAAGAAGAACAACAGTAGGACAAAAAAACATTAGAACAACCAAGTCAGCTGGAAAAACCCATTGAGGTAGGCAGTGTTTCAATGAAAAAAGAACCAAAAAATGCTGTTACAGGGCTGCTAGGAAAACCTAAATGGGTCAGGTAGAGTAGACGCCTGCAAAAAAATGACTATGAGCAGCTAAAAAAGATTCTCCAAATGGAACCAGGTTGGTATATACACCCTTCATTTAAAGGATTTCAATTCAATTCCCCTGAAATTTATATGTTTTTATATAAGTTACTATTATTATAATGTAGTCAATATGTATGGGAAGTTGAGAATTGCTTGTATTCAATTGCATTAGATGACATTTTCCAACTTTTCACCAAAAGCATGACAAGTAGTAGGGTAAGTATTTAACTTAACCATGATTACTATAAACTAATATTCAATTAGTCTCACATTCTCCATTCTTTTTTTATTGATACCAGGTTATAGATGCCTATGCTCAGCTTATCAAAAACAAGTGTGAAATAGGGAAAATGACCATAATTTTCGATGATAAATCAATTATGATTACAATTGTTTCCAAGGTGAGTGTAATATTCTCTATATTCTTGAAGTTTTAAATATATTAATTAATATTTTGTCTAACTGTATTCATTTTTACAGAGCATTATATCTGGTAAAAACAACAATTTGAAAGAGTTTTTGTTAGAGAAACCCATAAAAGAAGCAATTCAGTTTAATGACAAAGTCTTCATCCCCATCAACATAGAAAATCTGCACTGGACTTTTCTGGTGTTTGATATTGAGAAAAAACAATTCAACTACTATAACTCCATGCATGCTCAAATGGGTACTACTAAAATTGATTATTACCAGAAAGATACTTTACAAATGGTAAATTCTATCTATCCTCTTTGACATCAAATGAATTTTCATATACACCAACTCATTGAATACAATTTCTACAACACATATAGAAAAAATTTATTGAAGAAATCATCAAACAATGGAACCCTAAATACTTAGAGAAGACTACTCATATACGCCATTTATAGTGGAAGACAATCCTCAACCGGGGGATGCAAAATTAGACTGTGGGATAATTTTTTTCTATCTCATTGAGAAGCTATAAACGGATCAAGGGTAAAACAAGAAGCTATTATAAGATGAAGTTGATGACATGCACCAGTATATGACTCATTGTTTCCTTATAGACCCTCCATACAGCTGGAGTGAAACCTCATATAAAAGCAGGAGTTGTCTTGTGAAAACAATGTCGTCAGAATTAAGATAACAAATTAAACAGTCGGGTTCAATGGATCTGACATCGGATTAGAATTGAAATGGTTTGGAAGGTTTTAAACATTTATACAACCCACTTTAATGGCTGTTAATGGAAACTATATTTGACTGTTGTTAGGTTTTTAAATAGCTATACTTCCCACTTTAATGGCGGTTTGTTTTTATTCGTATGAATATTTCTTTATTTGGTTTTGCTGTTAGAATTTATGTTGGAAATTGCAGTGGTTTAAAAGTGGTGTTGACGATTGTATTGGTTTTATATTTGTTGCTGGTTATTACAATGGTTTATATTTAGTGTTGGTAATTGTGGTTTTGCTTTTATAATTGTTATTGGTAATTTCGGTGGTTTAAAAGTGGTGTTGAGAATTGCAATGGTTTTATATTGGTAGTGGTTATTTCAATGATTTATATTTGGTGTTGGTAATTGTGATTTTGTTTTTATAATAACTATTAGTAATTGTATTTGTTTAAAAGTGGTGTTGGCAATTGCAATGGTTTTATATTTGGTGTTGGTTATTTCAATGGTTTATATTTGGTGTTCGTAATTGTGGTTTTACTGTTTTAATTGTTGTTGGTAATTGCAGTGGTTTAAAAGTGGTGTTGTAAATTGCAATGGTTTTATATTTTGTGTTGGTTATTTCAATGGTTTATATTTGGTGTTGGTAATTGTGGTTTTCCTATTATAATTGTTGTTGGTAATTGCAGTAGTTTAAGATTTGTGTCAGCAATTGCAATGGTTTATATTGGATGTTGGTAATTTCAATGGTTTATATTTAGTGTTGGTCATTGGTTTATATTTTTTGTTGGGTAATTGCAATTGCTGTTAGGAATTTCAATGGTTTATATTTGATGTTATTAATTACAATGACATTTATTTGGATTTGGTAAGTAGATGAATAGTTATGTTTACATTTTCAGGACAACAAAAATGATTTATAATGATAATTTTATGTCCTTATGAGGGGAAATATTTTCTTCCAAGTAAATTTATTTGGTTTTCTTGTTATTGTTGGCGATGATAATTTCAATTGGTAAGTGGATGAATAATTATGTTCACATTTTCAGGACAGAAAACATGATCTTCACTGCTGTTACTTTCAAAATTGCATACAACACAAATACATAAAACACATTTTCTATTTATTGGAATGGTATCCCAATCCCAATCCCTTACAACCTCGTCGACTATGAAATATTGTAGCCTATAAATGCTTCAATTGAGTTGTTACAATTTGAAAAACTACTGCCATAAAATGTTCTCTAAAACTTCTCATCCTCTTCTAATGCTATGCCAGTCTACCTCCAAAGTCGAAGCTCCAAATTGGTTGATAAGTCTTCCTGCAACAGAAGAACAACACAATTACAATAGTTAAAGAAATGAATGTTGATAAAAAATTACATTTAAAACTATTTCTGTAGCCGCAACACCAAATTCTGATCTGGATTGCTATTCAATTCCCTACATACTAACATAAATGCTATCAAATACCACATTAACAATAGAAAGATTATCTTATAAATGAAATACATCGTATAATGAAATCATATCGTCATCATAGTAGTATAATTTTTTTGCCACTCTAAAAAGCTTTTCATCCTATCTCCCCCTTTCATGTTTAGTTTCTTTTTAAAAGAAGACTTTCTTAAAATTGTTTCTGAACTAGCATGATCATTAACTCAATCCGATGATGTATTTATGATAGACAACTCTTGAAAATTTACTAAAATTAGAAAATGCAAAGTCATAACCCACATCTGTCTCACAAGCTATGGTAATTAACTTCATTCCCATTCATGCTAAATCTTTATAACATTTTTCTATAACTGATTTCTTATCAAAAAGTACTTCAATAGAAGATTCATTGAACATCAAAATATTTCTATCCAATAGGGTCCATCTCCCCAAAATATATTTTATAGGTATTGATCTCACATCAAGACACTCGTAAAATTTTAAAACATGATAACAAAGATACCCAACAGACTCAATCTTTCAACAAGAACATTCAACAACTTCATTGGAAGCTTCATTTGATACACAAAATTGATCTTCACAGCCAACCATTCCAATAATATAAATGAATTGAACTCTAATTTCCATACATGATATAAAAAACAATTACCAATCAATTGATATTCATGTTGAAATATATCAATGGATCTAACATTAGATTAGATTTGTAATGGTTTGGAGGGTTTTAAACATTTATACAACCCACCTTAATGGATGTTATTGGAAAATACATTTGATTATTGATATGTTTTTAAATAGCTATACTTCCCAATTTAATGGTGTTTTTTATTCATACAAATATTTCATTATTTGGTTTTGCTGTTATAATTGATGTTGGTAATTTCAATGGTTTATAATTGGTGTTGGTAATTGAAATTGATGTTGGTAATTGAAATAATTTATATTTGGTGTTGGTAATTGCAATAGTTTATATTTGGGGCTGGTAATTGCAATTGGTGTTGGTAATTGCAATGGTTTATATTTGGTGTTGGTAATTGCAATGGTTTATATTTGGATTTGATAATTTTAATGGTTCATATTTGATTTTGGAAAATGCTATGAGTTAAATTTGGTTTTGGTAATAGCAATTGGTAATTGAAATGTGATATTACTTGGTTTTGGAAAATGTAGTGGGAATATTATGTCCTTATGAGGGGAAACATTTTCTTCTGAGATGATATATTTGGTTTTTCTGTTATAGTTGGTGATGATAATTGAAATTGGTAAGGTGATGATAATTGAAATTGGTAAGTTGATGAATAGTTATTTTCACATTTTCAGGACAAGAAACATGATCTTCACTGCTGCCACTTTAAGGATATTATCTTTAGTGTTTATAAGACTATTAAGTTTGACCGACATCTAGATTTCATCAGAAGATGGAGAGTCTCCATATGTAAAGAATTGGCCCGAAGATCAGATAACTCTTACTCAATCTTCTGGATTTCTTCATCAAAATTCAAGAACATGGATTTTTCCCACCTTAAAGAACAAATGCATACAAAATTCTAGAACCTGGATTTATCCAATCTTCAAAGTTGCATACAAAACAAATTCAAACATCAGACTTACAATTTATTGAAGTATGCCAATTGCAATCCATTATAACCAAAAGTGGACTATCAAGTAATACCACATCCTCAAAGAACAAATGAATACAAAATTCTAGAACCTGGATTTATCCCATATTTATAGTTGCTTATAGAAAAAATGAATACAACACATTTACAATTTCTTGAAGTATCCCAATCCCACTCCCAATCCCACTCCCAATCCATTATAACCAAAACTATACTATTAAATACTACATCCTATACATTCTTCAATTTAGTCATTACAATTTAAAAAACAACTACCATCAAATGTTGTCTACACTGCTTGACCTCTTCCAATGTTATGCCAGCAATCTACCTCCCACACTGAAGTTCCAAATTGGGGGAAAATTCTTCCTACAACAAAAAAAACATAATTACAATGGTTATTGAAAATAATGCTCATAAAAAATTACATGTGAAATTGTTTTTCTAGCTCCAACACAAAAAAATCTGATCTTGCATGCTCCGTGACTCCCTGCGTGAAAATAATAATGATATCAAATAACATATTAACAATAAAAAAAGTGCTCTTATAAATGAAATGCATCATAAAAGGAAATCATATTTTCTTCATAGCAGTAGACTTAATTTTTTTACTCAACTATTTCCTCTTTCGAATGCTATTGTCTAAAACTCTTTTCAATCTATGTCCCCCTTTCCTATTTGGTTTCTTTTTAAAAGAATTATTTCTTAAAATTGTGTCTGAACTAGAATGAATATTAACTTTATCCCCTGATGTATTTATGATAGACAAATCCTTTGAAAAATTACTGAAATTTGAGAAGGCAATGTCATAACCCACATCTATCTCACAGGCTACGGTAATTAACTTTTTTCCCATTCATGTTAAATCTTTGTAACATTTTTCTACAACTGATTTTCTATTAGCAAGTACCTCAACAGAATATCCTTTGAATATTACAATATTTCTAGCCAATCAGATCCATCTCCCCAAAATATATATTTTCAGGTATTTCTCTCACATCAATCTGATCAATTTTTTTTAAAACATGACAAAAAAGATACCCAACATACTCAGAATTTTGACAAGAACTTTCAAAAACTTCATTCGAAGCTTCATATGATACACAAAATTAATATTCACAACAAACCACTCCAATAACATAACCGAATTAAACTCTAATTTTAAAACATGATATCAAAAAACATGCACCAATTAATTTATATTCATGTTGAAATAAATCAAATAACTTTGGTGTATATCTAGTAGAAACCTGGCACATTAATGCATAATAAGGGTAAAGATTATGAGGCAACTTCTCCTGCATCTTAAATTCTGCCTTTGTTTCACGATATCAATTTTTTTTCCAACATGCATTCAAACTGCTTAAAGAAATCAATAACACTTAACATCCTAAGAACATAATATTTAACGATCCGTTAAAACTTTCACTTAATTGAGTGTTTCGAATACCCAATGTTAAAGCATCATTCAAAAAATAAATGTGCCCACTTTTCTCACAATACGAATACATCATCTTACCACTGTGATTTCCCAACCTCGTATTCTACTCTAAGGGAAGACCACTCCTGATCAAACTGATTTGCATCATGGTATTCGAACATACACTTCTTAAATATAGTTAGAAAGCAAGATGAATCTTTCATCCAATTACCTAAATGCTTAATGCCATTTTTCATCAAATGCCATGAACAAAGAAAATGTCGAGTTCCCACTAAAACTTCAGAAATGGATTTTCCCATTACAACATCCTTGATCAATAAAAATAGTTTGAGGTCTCTTCATGTGATGCATATGTAATTTTTTTTTTGAAACAACCAAGAAAATGAATTCACAGTTTCATCATATAACAAAGTTGCCCAAAAAAAAAAATCTCCCGATGATGATTGAACCCCACAAAAACACCTAACGACATGCACTCTTTATTAGTGCTAAAATTAGTGTCCAAAACAACAATATCTCTAAAAAACTCCGAATCTGTTCTCATTTTTGGATCAACCCAGAAAAATATTACTAATTTTCCCATTCATGTCAAACTGCACAGTATAGAAAAATGATGGATTGTCCTGACTTTATCTTTCTAGGTACTCTAACATGCAACATGCATCACCATAAAGAAAATCTTTTTCCTGTTTAGACTTTAAAAAATTCAACTGATCAACACGCGTGTACCAAATAACATATCATCCCCTGCAATAGTTGTCGCCAACAAGAAATAATCATTTGGTTTAATATCTATAGAATCATTCACATCTAACTCGACTTCTTGTGCTTATGTTATTTTTCTTTGGAACCTCTCCATATAAATTGATTCAGGCCTGTGCAAGGGATGATTATGCTCTTCAAAAAATATGGTATATGCACATTGGCTAGAAGACAATAAAATAACACCCATTTTGGCAAGGAAACTTGTACGTGTCTCACTATCACATTTATCAAACCTCCCATGACCTTATTTGTTACATGAATAGAGGCTTGATGCGATAATTGATTTATCCTTTCTCCTTTTATTAAATTATTGTCAGCATTCACTGAAACAATTTAATCCCCCATACGTGACATAGAAATGTTGTTCTTCATCATGTGACTTGAACGTCATCCCTACAACTGGTTTAATAGAATCTGTTACAACATCAACATCACCATAAAAAACATTGCAACAACCTACAACAAAAAACTTCATTTCAAGCAAAGTATATTAATTTTATAATAGGATTTAATCCGTTTCAAAATGTATAAACTATATGAATAGAAATGTAACTAAATAATATTTAATTATGAATATATATATAATATAAAATTATTTTTCTGAAATTATAAATAAAATAATTTTTAAGACATATTATATATATTTTCTAGTGGAAGTTCTAGCGGAGCTTCTAGTGGAAGTTCTAGCGGAGGTTCCAGTGGAAGTTCTAGCGGAAGTTCCAGTGGAAGTTTCAATGAAAGTTCCAGTGGAAGTTCCAGTGCAACTTCTAGTAGATGTTCCAGTGGAAGTTCTAGTGGAAGTTCCAGTAGAGGTTCCAGTGGAAGTTTCAGTGGACATCGTGCAGAACTTCTAGTGGAATCTTCCAGTGGAAGTTCCACTGGAAATTGCACTAGAACTTCCAATGGAACTTCCAGAGGACATCGAGCGAAACTTCCAGTGGAAACATCCAACGGACATCAAGTGGAAGTTCCATTGGACCTTTTAGGGTCATAACTTCCAAAGGACATCGAGCGAAACTTCCAGTGGAAACATCCAATGGACATCAAGTGGAAGTTCCACTGGACCTTCCAGGGTTGGAACTTCCACTACAAAAACTAGGAGAACTTCCACCGTAAAAACTAGTGGTAGTTCCACAATGAAACAAAACTATATATTACATTTAGTAAAAGAACCACTGCAAACTTCAGCAAACAATGTTGGACAGATTTTCAATAAAACTAAGAAAAAACAAACTTTAAATATAATCTCCAATACCTTCACATCATTCAGTATACAGTCATGAAGAGAAACTTATTCCAAATTTACTAAAAAACTATAAAAATACTTGAAATAGAATCCAAAATACCTTCATCACTATCCATTATAAAGAGCCAAAACTCAAACATCAAACCATGTCGTGAATCCAAAGATTCGCCCTGATTCGAAACCCAATGATCCCCTAGACCTCGACCGGTGAAACCCAAAAAATGAAAATTCGATACCCATATGAAGAAACTGACAGCGACGCAACCCACTAAAAATTTTGCAATCCCACACACCTTGCCCGCACTCCTTCAGAGCATGTCCGATCGCTCCAAACTAAAATACGCATTCTCCAAATCCATGTCACGCTTTGATAATTTCACACACATCTAATTTTTTCATGAGACAAAAATGCCCTCCATCATCTCAAAGAAAGAGGATGGTGCCACCTGTAAAAAAAGAACATGTGTTAAGATCCCCACATATGGCTGGATCATCCAGTAAAATGAGGCACTAGAGATGATAAAAAGCGTTTAAAATGTGTTTTACAGGTTAAATGTTCAAAAATTGGGTTTGGGAATCTGAAATAAAGACAAATATAACTAAACAAACTAATTTTATTTATTTTGAGTCATATGAGGTCTTCCTTTCATGCAACGTTTGGAATGCTCCAAATGTGGTTTCAGACTCTGAAATAAAGAGAAAAATGGAATCTAACAAACTAATTTTATGTATTTGACAATATTAATATTAAATTTTTGAAGATCCACAAAAATTACTTATTGCATCTGTTTAACACATGTGAATTTAAATGTTTAGAGATCCATAGAAGTACTCCCACTTAAATAGATTAATGAACTTGATTAAAAAATATCATAAAGCTAGTTTAAAAAATAGAGATGTAGAGTATTTATTAGAAATCATTAATCAATAGATCTCGAATTATAAATTGAGTTTTGATGTATTTAATATGCAATTTCTTGTCTTTAACACATTCCTTTATGGATAATTATTTAGCATCCATGTTACTTTAACTACAACTTTCATTATTATTAGCCATAAAGACAACAATAAAATTGTTGCAATATATAACTATTAGCTTGAAAATAGAATCTATAATTTTAATCCCTCGAATGAAACTTCATAGTCATACACCATGAAAAGTGGTTTGGAAACAAGAGACAAACTCAAATTTCACTGTATAAGTTATTGCCAGCATCTATTTGACACTTCTCCATGATACAAATTTTTAGTCATCTTAAAGATGTACCTCGAAGTTGATTTCCATGAATCAACATGATTGAAAAAATTTGCATCTAAGTAATTGATAACCTCCAATCCATCAGTCCGTCTATATAAAAGTATGTGAAATGTAGTATCCTAAAGGTATCTAAATACCTTTTTCATAGTCTTCCAGTGATCCAAACTTGAATTACTCTAATATCATCTCAACATTACAACTGAAAAATGCAATGTCAAACCTCGTGCAAACCCAAGAACACATTAAACTACCAACAATGAGATAGGTTTCATTTGTTCTCACTCCAAATAATTTTTAAGACATTGGTTTGGATTTAGTTTATTTCCATTTACAATGGGTATTATACTCGGTGCACAATCTTTCATTCAAGATATTTCAAAAAAACATATCAATATAGGTTTATTGAGAAAAGCTAAGAATGTCTCTCAACCCATCTCTTTGTATTTTCATACCAATGAAATGGGATGCATCACTAATGTTTTTAATATAAAAACATATTGAGAGAAACTATTTCACCTCGTATAGAAAACTCTAGTCATTAGCAGAAAGTAAAATGAAATCTATATTTAGAACAAGGAAACAAATTCTATTTTCACTAACCTTTTTGGTATATACATTGATCCATAACATTTTCTTTGAAACCAAATTAAGAAATTAAAACATGAAACCATAAATACCATCATTGGAATGATTGTTTTAAACCATAGATAAACCATTTAAGCTTGCATATTAAATGCTCACCAACACTAAAGAGGAGTCCTCATGATTGTTTAATGTAAACTTCCACATCTAGATCATCATTCAGAAATGCAGTCTTCACATCTATTTGTTGTGATTCTAAATTAAAATAATCTAGTAATGTTATTAAAACACGTAGGGGGTCCATTTTAGATATGGAAGAGAACACATATTTGTAATCAATTCCTTCTTTTTAGTGAATCCTTTAGCAACCAGTCGGGCCGTGTATCTCTCGATTTTCCCCAATGAATTTTTATTGGTTTTAAAATATCATTTTAATCCAATAGGTTTCAAAAAAAGAGGCAGGTCAACAAGATCCCAAACTTCATTAATCTTAATGGAGTTCATCTCCTCAATCACGACATCATACCATAGTCGTAACTCATTACAATTCATGGCTTGTGAAAATGTTTTAGGATCATTTTCAGTCACTACTAAAGATAGTGCTTTTAAAAGTGCTAGAAACCGCTTTTAAGAGTGCTAGAAAAGCGCTGTTAATCATAAAAAAGATTAAGGGGGTCCTTTATCCATGGGAAGAAAGCACTGATAAAGGCCCTCCATTTATCAGCGCTAAAAATAGCACTGATAAAGGGGGCCTTTATCACTGCTCGAAATAGTGCTGATAAAGGGGGGCATTTTTTCTCAAAATAGTACTAATAAAGGGGGCCTTTATCAGTGTTTTAAATAGTGTTAATAAAGGCCTAACTTCCTGTGATGTGCTATTTATATAACAACACACCCACCATCACCTACACATCGTACACACACCACCTGCACAAAACAACACCTATACAATCCACACAAGAACAAAGAAGTGCACACAAGGGTTTGACAAACAATGCTATATACATTTCAAGCAATTTTTTATATAATTATATTTATAATTATCTAACAAATAGTTAAAAAGAATTAATGTTTCATCCTTTAAAATCTGTGATCCCCTCTTAAAAATGTCCTCCCATGGTATTAGTTTCCGAAAAAATCATCCCAACTAAAGCAAAAGGTTCCACCTATTTAAGAAAACAAATATTATGTTAGTAATACTATAAAGAAATAAATTAAACATTAATATGAAAGAATACATTAATAAAATGTAAATTTTTAATAAAAAAAGATACATTTGGAGTTATATAGGTCACATCGTGCGTCGTATTGAGGTGGGGTTGATTCCTACATGTCACAAATGAGTTATGGATCATTGTTCTAAAATATCAAAACAATCCGAATGAGTTTTCTTGGTTTTGAGTATGTACCTTGTTCTTTTACTAAAATTAATATCAAATTTAAATGACACATTTGGATTTATACCAGTCACATCGTTCATCGGATTGAGGTGTGGTTGATTACTACACATCAAAAATGACTCATGGATCATTGTTCTAAAGTATCAAAACAATCCAAATGCATTTTCTCAGTTATTAGTATGTCAATTGTGTTCTTTTACTAAAATATCATTTCAAAATGGAAACATGCATTTTGAGTCACACTGGTCTCATCGTGCATCGGTTTGAGGTGAGACTGCTTCATACACATCATAAAGGACTTAATAATTGCTCTCCGAAGTTATGAAGATAAATATAGGGAGTTTTCTTGGTTTTCAGTGAGTGAAATGTTTTGAGATAAAATGTCAATTTTAATCTGATAACAAACACTTTTAGTCAAACTTGCCACACCGTGCGTCAGATTGAGGTGCGGTTGATTCCTACACATCACAAATGATTCATGGATTATTTTCTTAAAGTATCAAAACAATGTAAATGCTTTTTCTTAGTTTTTGAGTATGTCACTTGTTCTTTTTTACTTTAATTAATGTCAATTTTAAATAAAAACACATTTAGATTTATACCAATCACATCGTTCGTTTTATTGACGTGTGGTTGATTCCTATAAATCAAAAATGACTCATGGTCCATTGTTCTAAAGTATCAAAACAATCAAAATGCATTTTCAGTTTTCAGTATGTTAGTTATGTTTTTTTACTAAAATATTATTTCAAACCAGAAACACGCTTTGTTGACCTCACCTGTTTTGATAATCCCAATTATGCTTTAATATGTTTTGATAATCTCAATTATGTTTTAATATGTGTTTATAATCTGATATATATGTTAAATTATGTTGTCAAAAATATCAAAATGATCATTGGAATTGGTTAATCAATGGTTATCTATGGTTATACATGTTTTGAAATAATTCTAACTCAATCTGGATATGTTTTGCATAGAACAGATTAGTATTCGAGTCACTGATACAGACCTACCAATAGAGTAAGTCCACTAGTATGCATAAGTCCACCGCTATGCACAATAGTTACTGATACAGACAGACAGAAAACTACCGATATGAAGTCCACCGATACAAATACAAGAGCCACCGATACAAACAGATACTGATACAAAGGTCTCAGGTATACAGCTACCAATAAGGCTAAATACACCGGTACAGAAGTCTATCGATATGGATAAGGTCACCGGTATACAGACAGTTACCGTTACACCTGAGCTACCGATAGAATAAGTCTACCGGTATGTACAAGTCGAGTGATACAGAATAACCGCTACTATTATGAAGTCCACCGTTATAAGCTCACTGGTATGGGTAACTGATACATATGTTCACTGATACAGAAAGGTCACCGATATGCATAACATCTTCCGATAGAAAGAGCTACCGATACATAGAGCTACTATTATAAAGAGTTACAGCTACTGACAGAAGTTCACTGGTACAATGAGCCACCGACTGATAGAAAGAGCTACCGATAAGAGGAGCTACCGATAGAAAGAGCTACCGATAGAAGGAGCGACCCATTCCTGCGAGCTACCGTTATAAAGGATAACAGCTACCGATACAAAAGAGCTACCGATACAAGCTTACTGATACCAAGAGCTACCAATGGAAATCATTCACAGTTTCTCTAAACTCTATTTCTATTTGTTATTTAGCAACGGTCATATTTGATGTTTTTAATGCACCTGTTATTAATTAATGATAGTGGTTGACATTTCAGGAACCATACCTAGTACCTATAAAAAGGTAATCATTCATATTGCCGGAGCTAAAGCTATATAAGGGAACCTCAAACTACTAAAGACGTGTGGTGGTCGGTCAGTATTTCCATGCACATACGAGAAAATCATCTGGAGATACTCAAGAACTTACATTCATAGACGAAGAAGGAAGAATACATACTGAATCTGTAGAACCTTAACATTCAAGGAGAAAAAGAGCTTCAACAATTTCACTTGCACTCAAGCTGATCAGACCGATCAACCTGGATCTGGAAGTCAAATACAAAAATGACACTCTGTTTCTTGACCAAAAACCAGAGGACTCAAAGCCTCATCTGCATCAATCCAAGGATTCCATAGCTTCACTCAAAACACATAGAGCATTCTAAACTCATCTCTATCTGTTTAGCTCTATTGTGTTTCATTTATTTACATTTTGAGCAGCGTGTGCTCTATATTTTTAGACACACACTGTCTCTTGTGCTGAATTGGAGGATTTCTAAATCCTCACTTAATCTCTCTCTTATACTCTTATATCCTACTGTGGATAGTGGTAGAGGTCAAGTGTGACCTGGATAGCCTGTGTGATATTGTTTTTGTTTTTCCCACGAAGAACTGTGGTAGAGGTCTTAGTACCTGGACAGTCTGTGTACTGTTGTGAACCCTGATCTAGGGTGTGGATCAAAGTTTATATAAAACTGTTTGAGAGGACTAATTCTCAGCTTGAGACTGAACCTCTTGGTTAAAACTGATGTGCTTGTTTATTTTGTTTTAAACTATATTGAATATTCCACTGCTAAGTAATTTGAAATACAAATCTATTTTAAAGTTACTCTGATAGTTAAACTAGCAAGTGTTTTTATTTATTGTAAAGAATTAGGTTAGTTTCGAAAGCTAATCTAATATTCTGATTAGATTAACTGAGAACTAATCAATCTCTTGAGAGTCTAACTGACCATTTACTGTATTACAAATTCACTACAGTTTATCTTGTTATTTAATTTGGGGGATTTTTAATAGAAATCTTTTTAACAGAAATTTTTAATTGGAACTCAATTCACCCCCCTCTTGAGTGTCCACTCTGACCAACATTTGGTATCAAAAGTTTATTATTTATAAAGGATTTCCAAATACTTTGTTTTTCAACTGTGATTTTAGTTGTATCTTAAAGATCTTAAATTTATGTTAGTTCTAAATTTTATCTATTTAAATATATTTTCTAAAATCTAATGATGGATAATAGATTAGAAGGTGCTGCTACCAACAGACCACCTTTATTTAATGGTGTTAATTATGCCCAATGGAAACTGAAAATGAAAATTCATTTAGAAAGTATGATATTTGATATATGGACTGCTATAAAGACTCAGTATAAGATTCCAGAAACTAAAAGAACTACTTGGGATGATCCTACGAAAACTGATTATAATAATAATTGTAAATCAATGAATTCCATGTATTGTGATTTAGTAGATGAAGAATTTAATCGAATATCTACCTGTAAGACTACTTATGAAATCTGGGATACTTTGGCTATTTCCCATGAGGGAACAACCAATGTTAAGGAAATGAGATTGAATACCTACACTATTAAGTATGATAATTTTAAAATGAAGCCTGATGAACCAATTTCTGACATGTATCGCAGGTTCAACGAAATTGTAAATACAATGAGCTCACTTGGAAAAGTTGTTCCAGCAAAAGAGCAAATCATGAGGATACTAAGATGTCTACTAGAAAGATGGAGAGGAACATCAGTTTCAATAATAGAATCATGTGATATAAGTTCACTGCCTGTTAAGGAGATGATGAGTAAGTTGATGATGTATGAAGAGGAACTGAAGGTAAACAAAGAAGAAGATGATGAACCCAAGAGGAAGTCAGTGGCATTTAATTATACTGCCGTAAAGAGCAAGGACAAGGAGAAAGTTCACATACCTACTAAAATCTCAACAAGTGGAGGTTCATATTCTGATAGTGATGAAGATATGGCTCAAATAGCAAGGAGATTCAAGAAATTCTGCAGGAAGAAGAAATTTTTCAGAAAACCAAATTATAAGGGTAAGTATGACCAATGAGGTGATTGGAAGAAAGATTGGAAAAATAATGATAAAAGTGATGACATAGTCTGCTACGAATTCAAGAGAAAAAGACATGTGAAAGCTGACTGTCCGAAGTTAAAATATAATAAGAAATATGATTATAAGGAAAAAAAATATAAGAAAGCTATGAAAGCAACCTGGAGTGCTTCAGAAGACAGTTCAAGTGATTCTGACTCCACTCAGGATGAAAAATCTCAAAAAGCTAATATGTGTTTCATGACAAACACATCTGAGGTAACATTGGATACTCCTGCTTTAAATTCTTATTATTCTGGAGATGTTTCTGATTCTGAAAGCATGACTAGTGAAGAGTTATTTGAATACTATAACATGCTAGAGGAAACTTTTAATGAGCTGAAAGATAAGTATAAAACCTTAAAGAAACAATATGCTTTAACTAGCACTGTCAACTCTGCATTAGAAGTAGAAAGGGAAAAGAATGATCAACTGTTAATGGAAAATACTGAACTCAAACTGTCTAATGAGAAACTCAAGAAGGATCTAGAGAAGTTCACAAATCAAAAGAATACTCTAACTAAAATTCTTGGAAAAAAAGTTGTACCAAAGTACACTACTGGTTTGGGATATCAACCTGGACAGAGACAACTTGTTAAGAATAAATTTATTCCTAAATCTGGACAGTATGCTGCCAGTTCCAGTTTTGGAAATTCCTATACCTCAACTAGCTATTCACATAGTTATAGATCAAAAAAAGTTTATATTTCAAAATATTTTGAATCTATTGATTATATGAAACCCATTAGACAAATCTGGGTACCAAAAGTTTTGCTTGCTAACCTGTCTGGACCCAAGAAAATTTGGGTACCAAAATCATTTTCTGTTTAAACTTGTTTTGTAGGAGACTTGCTTGAAGAGTTCCCATAAGAAGATATGGTACTTGGACAGTGGATGTTCTAGGCATATGACTAGAGATTAATCATATTTCAAAAGTTTAATCAAGGTTGATGGAGGGAATGCCACCTTTGGTGATAATTAAAAAGAAAAAATCATCGGCTTAGGCCAGATTGGTAACACTGATTCAGTTTTAATTTCTACAGTTTTATTTGTTGATGGATTAAAATACAACCTGTTAATCATTTCTCAGTTGTGTGATGATGGTTTCAATGTTAAATTTGAAAATGATTCTTGTAATGTTTTTAATTCTAAAAATGTTTTAGTATTTTCTGCCTTAAGAAATGAAAATGTTTATGCTATAGATTTTATTTTTTTAGCCAAATAAAAGGTTACTTGTTTAAATGATTTTCATAGAGAGTCTTGGCTATGGCACAGAAGATTAGGACACTGAAATGTTCACTCACTTATGAAACTGACTAAGAAAAATTTAGTTAGAGACCTACCTCAACTAAAATTCCCAACAGACAAAGTTTTCACTCCCCGTCAAAAGGGAAAACAACATAAAGTTTCATTCAAATTAAAGAAAGAAGTTTCAACTTCTCAACCTCTTGAGTTGGTTCACATGGAATTGTTTGGACCTTCTAGAGTTTCTAGTTTAAATGGGAAGCACTATGTCTATGTCTTAGTAGATGAATTTTCTAGATACACTTGGGTATACTTTCTTGCTCACAAAAGTGAAGCTTGTTACTATTTCATTAAATAATACAAGTCTGTAGAGAACCTAAGTGGACTTAAGATTAAGACCTTGAGAAGTGATCATGGCCGTGAGTTTGAAAATCATGATTTTGAAACCTATTGCTCACATAATGGCTACAATCATAATTTCTATGCCCCTAGGACACCTCAACAGAATGGTGTAGTAGAAAGAAGGAATATAACCCTTCAAGAAATTGCAAGAACTATGCTTAATGAGTATGACCTACCTGTTTATTTTTGGGCTAAAGCTGTAAATATAGCTTGTTACATTATAAAGAAAGTCTTGATTAGACCTATTCTTAAGAAGACCCCTTATGAACTGTGGAATAATAGGAAACCTAAAGTTAGTCACTTCAGAATTTTTGGTTTCAAAGTCTTTATTCTTAATACTAAGGATAATCTTGAAAAATTTTCTTCTAAAAGTGATGATGGAATTTTACTAGGTTACTCTATAACCAGTAAATCTTATAGAGTCTTTAACAAAAGAACCAAATGTGTGGAAGAATCTGTTCACATCAAATTTGATGAAACTGATCCGCATGAATCTAAGTCTTCTCTTGAAAATCTTGAAGAAGATCTGTCTATTCTGGACCTTAATGATAAAATCAGTGAACCTGCTGTAAAACCAAGAAATTCTAGAAATTTTCCAGAACTTGATTCCATTGAACCTGAACATAGAGAAGAACCTGAAATTTCTAGTCCTACCTTTACTAGATCTACTAAGATTCTGAAGAACCATCCTTTAGATGCTGTTGTTGGTAATCTTGATAGAGGGACACAGACTAAAGCTTCTCTAAGAAACCAGGTTGAACATCAAGCCTTTCTTTCATAGTTAGAACCTAAAAATATCAATGATGCAATCAATGATGAATTTTGGGTAATGGCTATGCAAGAAGAATTAAATCAATTTGAAAGAAACAAAGTCTCGGAATTAGTTGACAAACTTAAGGACACTTTGACCATAGACACTAAATGAGTTTTTAGAAATAAAGTTGATGAATCTGGAAATATCATTAGAAACAAAGCAAGGCTAGTTGCACAAGGGTATAGTCAAGAGGAAGAAATAGACTATGAGGAAACCTTTGCACCTGTAGCTAGATTAGAATCTATTAGGATTCTACTTGCCTATGCTGCTCATCTGAATTTCAAGTTATATCAAATGGATGTTAAAAGTGCTTTTCTAAATGGTTTTATAATTGAAGATGTTTTTGTTGAACAACCACCTAGATTTACTAATACTCATTTTCCAAATTGAGTTTTTAAGCTCTCTAAAGCTTTATATGGTTTAAAAAAAGATCCATGAGCTTGGTATGATAGACTTACTAGTTTTCTTATTTCAAAAGGTTTTTCTAAAGGGATTGCTGATCCGACTCTCTTTATTAAAAGAATTTACAAAGATGTTTTGATAGTACAAATCTATGTTGATGATATTATTTTTGGATCTTCTAAAAATACTTTGTGTATTGACTTTTCAAAGAGTATGAAAAATGAATTTGAAATGAGTTTTGAAATGGCCCAGACCTCTCCAGTCCATTACATTGTAAAAATTTGATGTGGTCAAACATGACGCGTGGGTATTGTGGGAGATAGGGAGTAATTATAAGATAATAATGGGCGTCAATAATAATAATAATTATTAACGATAATTATGGTGACCAATGATGAAATTGAAAGAGGATTTATTACTATTGTATTAAATAATAATGATAATGGTGACACAAATATGTGTGTGATTGGTAAATGAAATTAAATGAGTTTAATTTTTTTTGGAGTTTTTCTATTATTATTATTTTAATAATAATAATATTGTCTTATTATAATTATAATTATTTCATAATGATAATAATGTTTGAAAAAAAATGTGCAACTAACAAAATTAAATGGTTTTAATTTTGGTTAGTAAATTAAATGATTTGAATTTAATTAAATGGAATGGTTTTAATTTAATATGAGAATAACCATGGTAAACTAATTTAATGGTATTAAATTAGAACATTAACGATGGGTGTTATTATTATTAATTTTATTAATAATAACATTGAATTGAGAAAGAAAATATGGGGTGTGTTGGGCATGGAGTATAGGCAAGGCACCACTTTTGGTGGAGTGAGGGAATTGTGGAAGAGAATAAATGAGATTAGAGAGAGGGAAGAATTATAAGGTAATATTTGGAATAAAATTAAATGAGAAATAAATGATAAATGGGAGATTTAGTGAAGAATTATTGCGTGAAAGGGAGTCCAAATCGTGATTGATTTTGGAGTTAGAAAAATAAATAAATAAGTAATTAATAATAATAATAAAATATTGTTAATATTAATTTTGATGATAAAACACTGTTTTCATTATAACTTCTTCGTGCGACCTCGGTTTTACAAACCGTCAGCGGCAGTGTAACCCTGAAATTATGATAGTCATTTTAAGACCAATGATGAATACCTTTTTATGACTCTTGTCTCGGGTCAATAAAACACCCATTATTAATTGAAGTTATTATTATTATTAAACACATGGAAATCGCGTGACGTGTCGTGTGTTGACCAGTCAAACAACGTAACAGTTGTACGGTCACGTAGTGTATTCATTAATACACGTTGCGTACCATTTTACCTTTTCATTTCCTATATTAGAGAGGGTAACGTGTTATTTACGAACCCCTCTTCTTCTCCGCACGTCAACGCTCCCGGATGACCCAGAAGCCTTCCTCATATCTTCTTCATCCGGACTCCAATCGTCGATCTGTTGGTGGCTGCGGGATTGTGTCGACAAGGCGAACATTGTGCACCTCATTCCTTTCCCTATTCTTCGACTTCCTCTTCGCAGTTTCCTATCGAGGAGATTGATGATATTTGACGGGAACGACGCTCTTCGACTAACGTCATCTTAATGGTGCGTTTTACCCCATTATTATTCCTTCATCGATCTCCTCTTTCTGTTCCTCCTTGCCATGCTATGAAAAGTGACACCTTAAACCTTAACGGAGTCTCTCTTGGTTGTTAGTGCGGTTGTGCCGCAGCGTCCACGGGAGGACGTAGTCATCGGGAGGAGTGATCAAAATCCTCATAGTGGTTGTTCTCGTAGAAGGACATCAAAACATGTTCAAGTAGGGATCTTACCTTTGTCTCTCTTTCTTTTGTGCATCATGCGGGGTGGGTATCCTCTTGTTTTCATGAGATACGGTTGAACCAGAAAATAAAGATAATAACTGGTTAAATAATGGGTTTGGGGAAATTTTGTTGATATTGTTGTTTTATTTCCATCAATTCTTATCCTTTTATTATGTTGTGAATTGAATAGGCTTATGCCTATTGAAAATCACGGTCGTTGGGGGACTTTTCTCGCGCAATTAAATGTTTCCCTGTTTTTCTGGATTGTTTTGTGGATGGAATTTCATAGAATGTGGAAATTGGTTAATCATGTAAATTTGGATGATTAAATGAATACCTAGAACCCTTGTATGATCACCCTGGTTAAACAAAATGAAAGAATTAATTTTTGTGGGTGATGGTTGGGGTTTAATTATGTAAAGGGGTGTTTCGTGGGTTATTGTGGAACAGGTGAGCAGCGGGGCTGTGGTTGGATTGGTTGTGGGTTGGCATGTATGATATGGTTGTGATGGGCAGCAGAGCTGCGGTAAATGGTATCAAAGGGATGATGATGTGGTACGGGTATTGTTTCCGATGTGTTTGTGGTTATGGTGGTTGGCAGTAGGGCTGCAGGGATGGGTTGTGCATATGAATAAAAGTGGAAGAGTTAACCAATGAATTGTGGGGCATGGTAGTTGATTAAATACGGAAAATCAATGGAATTTATTGGTTGATAAAAGAAAATGGTATTGTGTTGCTTGTGTTTTCCCTAACTTTATTTGTGGTTGGCAGGGATATGTTTTACGAACAATTGATCTGGTTGGGTTGTTGTTAGTTTCTCGGTAGTTAAGGAAATGATAAACGAAAACTATTGAAACATGAAAACCTTAATGGGGTTTGGGGCTGTTTATTGTGTGCATACTTTCGAGGTAGCAGTTCCGAGGCATGTGCTTAGATCTTATGTGTAGAAGCCTTAGGATGGGTTGAGTGGTTGATATAATTATATAAATTTGTACGTTTTATGTTTCTTTACGCACCCCACCCATGTTGAGAACTACGCGCCGAACACTCATGGGATGGGGGGGTGGGATTCTCAAAAATCTAAAGGATGGCTGGTTACTGTTCTTCCCTGTACTCCCTCTTCCAAGTTATATAGCCCAAGATCCTTCAGGCAGGTTACAAAAGATGTTTCCCAAGAGTCTTTGGGATGAGGATGTGATATGTTCCGAGGTGTCTTCAGGATGAGTTGTGATGTGGTTCCCAGGTGTCTTTGGGATGAGATGTGGTTATGGCCAAGGATTGAGTGCCGCCAGGATACTATGAGCTTCGTATGACCAGGTTGCGGCACTAGCTCAGGAAGAGGGGGAAGCATCAGAGTGTTAGGTGTGAGGGCTTGAGCAGTTTTCAGTGGGAAGGTGGTGCGGGGTACCCATACTTTGATAATATTACTATACTACTCTATTGAGTTGCGATATTTGGTGAGTGTGGCTTGTAAGGTTGGGTGGATAGATTCCATGCTAAGCTTTGGTTCCTTCTGTTTTCTCACGGGGCATTAGGATGTCTCCCCATCTGTGCACGAGAGATTTAGGTTTTCCTACTAAGTATACTTATATTCTCACCCTACGTTTACTTTCAGGTTTTCAGGAGGACTTCAGGGATCGTGCGGGACCTTTCTAGTTGGGCATTGGAGTTTTGCTGGTTTCAGTTTTTGATTTCTTTTTTTGGTATCGTACTTTGGAGCTTTTCTTGTACTTGTACTTTTATTTCAGTATTGTATAAAACATGCATATGGGTTTGGTTTTGGGTTTATTTTCATTTACTTGTTCCTTTTTCTTTTGGTGTTTGATTCATCCTATTTCCCGATATTAAATAATAAAAAGGGTAATGCCTCCCATATTTGAGAAAACTTATACCCTTGGTGCTAGTCGCCACTCCGGGGCCTACTGGAGGCGGGAATCGTGGTTCATTATCACCCTTTCACCATTGCCAGCTCAGGAGGGGCATCTTTGGTGGGAGGGGGTCATGACAGAATGGTATCAGAGGCTGATGGTTGAGAGATATGATGGATTCTGGAGTTAGGCATAGTGAGGATTGCATGGGATGGTAGGGAAATAGTGTTGGCTGATCTTAGTGCATGACATAGGCTAGGGAAGACCGCCTAGGACACGAGATTTTAGGGCCCCCCATGATCTGATGCAAGGACTCTGAGCTTACCGAACGACCAAGTAAGACTACATTTATTGTAGGGTAGAGAACCTAGGAAAGGTACATGCATCATCATGATTTGTGTTTTACTTGATTTGGGTGTTCTGGGAAAGCAATCGAAATAAAATGATAAAATGAAACCTTGAGAAAATTTCCTTGCTACTTTGGCTTAGGCGTTCTTTGTTTACCTTATAGCTATGGCACCTGGACGTCATTCCCGGGTGACTCGGGCAGTCGAGGCCCAGCAGATTCAGACGATCAATCAGCTGAGGATTGACCGAGAGGAGGAAGACGACTTGTGGCAGCGCACGTTTCGTGCTTTCCAGCCACAGATCTTGAAGAAGTATGAAGGCAGCACTTCAGATACGGAATCAGAGAGTTGGTTGGAGGAACTCGAGATCACCTTTGGGCTGATTAGGACACCATCAGAGTACTGGGTTTCTCTAGCAGTAAGCCAGCTGCAAGGAGCGGTGTGTCAGTGGTGGATGCTTTACCTTGGGGAGGGGAAGGAGACATAAGTTCTATGGGCCAACTTTGAGAAGGAGTTCCGTGAGGAATTTCTTTCCTCGACGAGGAAGGCCGAGAAGAGGCAGGAGTTGTTGTCTCTCCAACAAGGAAGCATGTCAGTGTGGGAACTAGGGGTCAAGTTCAAGGATCTCCTCCATTTTTCCCCAAATCTCTTTTCGGATGAGGATTCCCGAGCCAGACATTTAGAGGAGGCACTTCACTCTTCTATTTGGTGTGCGGTGACCCCTTTCACCTTACCAACGTACCTGGAAGTACAGAAGAAGGAAAAGATAATCAAGAGGATGCACTCACAAGTAGGTCCACCGCGAGAGAGGAGTCACCGAAGTTCATCCAAGAAGGAGGCGGTCAGCAGTAGATCCCCAGCAACAGGACCTTCCATGTTTCGACTGGTAGGGAGCAGACTTCAGTAGGTCCCATACCAATCTCATGATTTTCGCCCGTTTTCTATGGGCCAGGGATCGAGGTGCTTTGCATGTGGGAATCATGGGTATCTTGGCAGACATTGCCCTTTTTAGACTTAGTATGGAGGGACTGGCCAGGTTCAGCCCCATCCCTAGCATCAGTTCCCAGCACGACCCTTCCAGCAGCAACAGGCTCCAGTCCCTCCAAGGGGAGCTGGAGCAGGTGGTGGCCAACCACAGGGAGTTCCTTAAGGACCCCAACTGGGATGTGGTCAAGGAGGTGGATGTCAACAGAAAGGCAGAGGAGTGGTACGCGAATAGTTGCACGCAACAGAAGAGGCAACCCTAGAAAGTACAGATATCGAGAGAGATGTTTTCGGTTTTACTTAAAATTATCTCTTTTATGTTTTGTTTAAATTCAGGAGCATCACACTCCTTTGTTGAAACTCATTCTCACCCATGATTTGGGCCTGGACCTTATTTTTCATGAGTCTATAATGCTAAGTTGTTTCCCTCTTTCCTTTAAATGTGTGTGAAGAGTCCTAACATGTGGGGAGAGGAGGACCTGATCCCTAATCAAGACGCATTAATGTGGATGCGATTAAACCCGTGAGGGCGAGTCAGTGCCGCCCAAAGCAGATAGTATCTTGACATGGGAGAAGGTATTCCCCAATCCATGTGTTGGGGAAGCGTGTTGCTTGTTTTGTGTGGTGTTGGGGGCAGTGTGTGTATGAGAAATCCTAAATTATGGGGGTGGGAGGACCTAATCCCTAATCAAGACACATTAATGTGGATGCGATTAAACCCGTGCAGGTGATTCAGTGCCGCCTAAAGCAGATAATATCTCAACATGGGGGAAAAATTCCCTAACTCATATAATTAGGATAGTGGTTGGATTCCTGTTATGACGAGAGCCCTGAGAGGTATCTTTCGGGGTGATTGTTCGGACCTTTCCCCTTTTTATGGGTTGGTTTTTAATTCTCAAGGACGAGAATGTTTTGAGAGGTATCTGATGTAATGGCCCGGACCTCTCCGGTCCATTACTTTGTAAAAATTTGATGTGGTCAAACATGACATGCGAGTATCGTGGGAGAGAGGGGGAAATTATAAGATAATAATGGGCGTCAATAATAATAATAATTATTAATGATAATGATGGAGATCCGTTGATGAAATTGAAAGAGGATTTATTACTATTGTATTAAATAATAATGATAATGGTGACACAATTATGTGTGTGATTGGTAAATAAAATTAAACGAGTTTAATTTTTTTTGGAGTTGTTCTATTATTATTATTTTAATAATAATAATATTGTCTTATTATAATTATAATTATTTCATAATGATAATAACGTTTGAAAAAAAGTGCAACTAACAAAATTAAATGGTTTTAATTTTGGTTAGTAAATTAAATGATTTGAATTTAATTAAATGGAATGGTTTTAATTTAATATGATAATAACCATGGTAAACTTATTTAATGGGATTAAATTAGAACATTAATGATGGGTGTTATTATTATTAATTTTATTAATAATAACATTGAATTGAGAAAGAAAATATGGGTCGTGTTGGGCATGGAGTATAGGCAAAGCGCCACTTTTGGCGGAGTGAGGGAATTGTGGAAGAGAATAAATGAGATTGGAGAGAGGGAAGAATTATAAGGTAATAGTGGGAATAAAATTAAATGATAAATAAATGATAAATGGGAGATTTGGTGAATAATTCTTGCGTAAAAGGGAGTCCAAATCATGATTGATTTTGGAGTTAGAAAAATAAATAAATAAGTAATTAATAATAATAATAAAATATTGTTAATATTAATTTTGATGATAAAACACTGTTTTCATTATAACTTCTTCGCGCGACCTCGGTTTTATGAACCGTCAGCGGTAGCGTAACCCTGAAATTATGACGGTCATTTTAAGACCAATGATGAATACCTTTTTAATACTCATGTCTCGGGTCAATAAAACACCCATTATTAATTGAAGTTATTATTGTCATTAAACGCATGGAAACCGCGTGACGTGTCGTGTGTTGACCAGTCAAACACCGTAACAGTTGTATGGTCACATCGTGTATTCATTAATACACACTGCGTACCATTTTACCTTTTCATTGACTATATAAGAGAGGGTCACGTGTTATTTATGGACCCCTCTTCTTCTCTGCACGGTGACGCTCCTGGATGACCCAGAAGCCTTCCTCCTATCTTCTTCATCCAGACTCCAATTGTCGATCTGTTAGTGGCTGCAGGATTGTGTCGATGAGGCGAACATCGTGCACCTAATTCCTTTCCCTCTTCTTTGACTTCCTCTTCATAGTTTCCTACCGAGGAGATTGCTGATATTTGATAGGAACGATGCTCTTCGACAAACGTCATCTTAATGGTACGTTTTACCCCATTCTTATTCCTTCCCCGATCTCCTCTTTCCGTTCCTCCTTAACATGCTATGAAAAGTGGCACCTTAAACCTTAATAGAGTCTCTCTTGGTTGTTAGTGTGGTTATACCGCAGCGTCCACGGGAGGACGTAGTCTTCAGGAGGAGTGATCGAAATCCTCGTGGTGGTTGTTCTCGCAGAAGGAAATCAAAACCTGTTCAAGTAGGGATCTTACCTTTGTCTCTCTCTCTCTTTTGTGCATTATGTAGGGTGGGTATCCTCTTGTTTTTGTGAGATATGGTTGAACCAGTAAATAAAGACAATAACTAGTTAAAGAACGAGTTTGGGGAAATTTTGTTGATATTGTTTTTTTATTTACATCAATGCTTAGACTTTGATTATGTTGTGAATTGAATAGGCTTATGCCTACTGAAAATCATGGTCGTTGGGGGCCTTTGCTCACGCAATTAAATGTTGCCCTGTTTTTCTTGATTGTTTTGTGGATGAAATTTCATAGAATGTGGAAATTGGTTAATCATGTAAATTTGGATGATTAAATGAATACCTGGAACCCTTGTATGATCACCCTGGTTAAACTAAATGAAAGAATGAATTTTTGTGGGTGATGGTTGGGGTTTAATTATGTGAAGGGGTGTTTCGTGGGTTGTTGTGGAACGGGTGAGCAGCGGGGCTGCGGTTGGCTTGGTTGTGAGTTTGCGTGTATGATATGGTTGTGATGGGCAGCAGAGCTACGGTAAATGGTATCAAAGGGATGATGATGTGGTACGAGTATTGTTTCCAATGTGTTTGTGGTTATGGTGGTTGGCAGCAGGGTTGTAGGGATGGGTTGTGCATATGAATAAAAGTGGAAGATTTAACTAATGAATTATGGGGCATGGTAGTTGATTAAATACGGAAAACCAGTGGAATTGATTGGCTGATAAAAGAAAATGGTATTGTGTTGCTTGTGTTTTCCCTAAATTTATTTGTGGTTGGAAAATATATGTTTTACGAACGATTGATCTGGTTTGGTTGTTGTTATTTTCTCGGTAGTTAAGGAACTGATAAACTAAAACTCTTGAAACATGAAAAGCTTAATGGGGTTTGGGGTTGTTTATTGTGTGCATACTTTCGAGGTAGCAGTGTCGAGGCATGTGCTCAGATCTTTTGTGTAGAAGCCTTAGGATGGGCTGAGTGGTTGATATAATTATATAAATATGTACGTTTTATGTTTCTTTACGCACCCCACCCATGTTGAACACTACGTTCCGAACACCCGTGGGACGGGGGGGGTGAGATTCTCAAACATCTAAAGGATGGCTGGTTACTGTTCTTCCCTGTGCTCCATCTTCCAGGTTCTATAGCCCAAGATCCTTCAGGAAGGTTACGACAGATGTTTCCCAAGAGTCTTTGGGATGAGGATGTGATATGTTCCCAGGTGTCTTCGGGATGAGATGTGATGTGGTTCCTAGGTGTCTTTGGGATGAGATGTGGTTATGACCGAGGATTGAGTGCCGGTGGGATACTATGAGCTTCGTATGGCTAGGTTGCGACACTAGCTCGAGCTTCGTATGGCCAGGTTGTGGAACTAGCTCTGGAAGGTGGGGAAGCATCAGAGCGTTAGGCATGAGGTCTTGAGCAGTATTCAGTGGGAAGGTGGTGTGGGGTACCCATACTTTGATAATATTACTATACTACTCTATTGACATGCGATATTTGGTGAGTGTGGCTTGTAAGGTTGGGTGGATAGATTCCTTGCTAGGCTTTGGTTCCTTCTATTTTCTCACGGGGAATTAGGATGTATCCCCACCTGTGCACAAGAGCTTTAGGTTTTCTTACTGAGTATACTTGTATTCTCACCCTATGTTTACTTTCAGGTTTTCAGGAGGACTTCAGGGACCGTGCAGGACCTTGCTAGTTGGGCGTTGGAGTTTTTCTGGTTGCAGTTTTTGCTTTATTTTTTTGGTATCATACTTTGGATCTTTTCTTGTACTTGTACTTTTGTTTTAGTATTGTATAAAACATGCATATGGGTTTGGTTTTGGGTTTATTTTCATTTACTTGTTCCTTTTTCTTTTGGTGTTTAATTCATCCTATTTCTCGATCTTAAATAATAAAAAGGGTAATTCCTCCCATATTTGTGAAAACTCATACCCTTGGTGCTAGTTGCCTCTCCGGGGCATACTGGAGGCGGGACTCGGGGGTCATTATATCCCTTTCACCATTTCCAGCTCAGGAGGGGCATCTTTGGTGGGAGGGGGTCATGACAAGTTTAATGGGAGAACTCAAATATTTTCTTGGATTTCAAGTTTTCAAAATGAAATTGGTATTATTTTAAATCAAAGTAAATATACAAAGGATCTTTTAAAACGTTTTGGTTTAGATAATATTAAGGAAAGTGATACACCTATGAGTACTAATTGTATGTTGGATGCTGATGAAACTGGAAAACCAGTGGATCAAACCAACTACAGAGGTATGATAGGGAGTCTGCTTTATCTTACTACTAGTTGACCATATATTATGTTTAATGTGTGTATGTGTGCAATATTTCAAGCTAATCCAAAAGAGTCACACTTTCTTGATGTTAAACGAATTTTCAAATATCTTAAACATACTACTAACTTAGGATTATTTTATCCAAAAGGACAATCATTCTATTTAATAAGTTGTTCAGATGCTGACTTTTCTAGTTGCAAGTTAGATAGAAAGAGCACTTCTGGAACATGTCATATTCTAGGTAAGTCCTTAGTATCATGGTGTAGTAAAAAGAAGAACTCTGATGCATTGTCTACTGCTGAAGCAGAATACATTACTGCTGGTAGTTGCTGTGTACAAATTCTATGGATGAAACATACTTTATTGGACTACAAATATCAGTTTAGACATGTATCTATAAACTGTGATAACACTAGTGCAATTAATATCTCAAAGAACCCTGCATCTCACTCTAGGACCAAACACATTGATGTAAGACACCACTTTTTGAGAGATCATTACCAAAAGGGTGATATTAGTCTTGAATTTATAGGTACTGAACATCAATTAGATGACATATTCACCAAGACTTTAAGTTCGGATATGTTAAGTTACATTAGACATGAGTTAGTAATGATAGACTTTATACATTAGAAACCTCGCCGTTAGAAACCTCACCGTTAGAAATCTCACCGTTATAAACCTCACCGTTAGAAACCTCACCATTAGAAACCTCACCGTTATAAACCTCACCGTTAGAAACCTCACCGTTAGCCAAACCTCACCTTTAGAAACATCACCGTTAGCCAAACCTCACCGTAAGCCAAAACCTCACTGTTAGCTTAATCCTCACTGTTAGCCAGAACCTCACTGTTATACCTCACAGTTAGGAATTCTCACCGGTATGTATTACTGTTAAGATTGCACTGCTTTTAAAATTCTATATCTTTAGCCGCCAGAATCTGTACCATTTATATTTTACTTATTATGTTTTATTTATTTATTTTATGATTCCTAAATGATAAAACATAAATCTTGAACTCATCTCAATCCACCTCAAACCCTTTACCTTCAAGCCTTAGCTCCCAAACCTTCGTTTCTCTCAAACCCTAAGCCTCTCGATTCGCAGAATGGCAAGAGTGAAGAGACCATCAGTCAGTGAAAAGGATGATGAGCCGAATGCAAAGAGACTCAATGGAGAGTCTATTGGTGTAAGTGAAGTGAAGAAACCTACAAATCCACATCTCATTGAAAGGGAGATAATAGTTGAGAAATATCTATGTGTGGACTGGTTAATGACCAGTAAATCTTTAGTTCTAGAAGTACTGGAAGACCATAAATGGGTAGAGTGTTTCTCAAATAACAATGGTTCTTATTATCCAAAGCTGGTAAAAGAATTTTATGAGTTTGGTCGCTTTGAGAAATCTAAAGTTGAGAACATGATGGTATCAGTAGTGAATGGCAGGACAATATCTTTTTCCTTTGTTGAGTGGGATGAGTTCCTGAAGGTTCCAAATGAAGGAGAATTTGGGTATTTCTCGAAATCAGTACCACCTACCAGTGACATATTTGAATATTAAGCTGCTTTGGAAGAATTAATAGGAGATGACACACCAAGAAAAGTAGTTGCTGCAGAAATGGATGGAGAGAACCGGTTACTGTTCAAGTTCATTCAACATGTGCTAAGTCCAAGAAGAGGGGACTTTGCAAATATGAAATACCAAGATATTTATTTGCTGCATCTGTTAAGACATGGTGTTAAGGTGAATCTATGTAGACTGTTAATGATTCAAATTGAAGATATGACCAGGCCAAATTCAAAAACTAATTCTCTATTCTTTGAAAAGATGATATCTGTGATGATAAAGGTAAGAGGTGTGGATAAGTCTCAGGATGAGACAATGGTTATGAAAGACAACTTCTGTATTACCAAAACCATCTGTAAATACATGAAGATCAATTGGAATCCTTGGAGAAGAGAATAGGTCGGTGATGATGAGAAGCTGTATGATAAGTTTAATCCTATGGATCATCCTTCTAGGCCTAAGGATGTGAGGGATCCAAGTCTAGGACCTGATGAAGAGGAACCTCAGTATAGTGATGATACTGATGAAGAAGATACCTCTATAGCTGATGGAAGGGATCCGGACTTGCCTCCAAGTCTTGTTGCTAAAATTGTATCATCTGCAAAAGAAACAGTCTTGGAAGAGAGAAATGAAGAAGTCCCTATTGATAAGGAAGAATAGCCTACTCCATAGAATGAGGAAGAAGAAGAATCTGAAACTGAAGAATCTGTTTCTACCTGCTTGAATCTCAGTCCACTAATTGGGAACTCCTCAATGCCTACTGAGGAAGTTGTTAAAGTAGACAGACCTGCACCTCTTCCTGAGGAGCCTCCTGCTGTTGGAGAAATGGAGATGGTTGTGGAAAATTCTTCTGAGTAAGACCAAGCTGCTGAGGGTGCTATTTCTATACAAGAGAATGCAAATATTGAGGGGGAGCATCCTACCAGACATGGTACTATTTCAATTGCTCATAAGATTGAAGACTGGGCTGAAGACCTAGGTTTTGTAGTTTATGGATTGGACTATCCTAATTCAGAAGATGAGACACCCATCAATAGACCTACTATCACTTATAATCTCCTTTTGGAATCTTTACCTAAGTACATAGTAAGAAAATATGATTTAAACCAGTTTAAGTCTGATCACCAGGCCAGTTTTGTGGAAGAAATGAAAAGAATGGAAACCTCTTTAGTATCTTCTATTCAGTCTGTAATGACTGAATCAGTATCTGGTGTTTTGGATGAAGTCAAGACCCTCCATAATCAAGTTTAAAGCTTGGAAGAGGATTTTGAATCTATAAATAAATCAATTGTCTCTGTGGAGTCTTATATGAGCTCTAAATCTCAAGAATACAAAGACTTGGCTTTTGTGAAGAGTGTAGTTGGCCAAACGGTATCAGTTTTTGAGGAATTTAAGAAATCCATGGAACAACATGTCGGCACCCAGGACTCTCTTGTGAAAAAACTCATAAGTGGTCTGACTACATTCTTTAAGTAAACAGTTTCCTTTATTGTTGCACCTCTGAGTTCTACCAGGACTTCTTTGGATATTGATCAGATTCGAGCTGTGATGAGAGAAGATATTGGATAGTCTTCTACCAGTGGCTCTATAGACTCTGCAACTTTGACCCAAGTGGTGAATACCACTAGAGATATAGGGAAAATTGTTCAAAATTTTATGAGAGAGGCCACTGCTTCTCAAAAAGAGGTCAAAGACAATGTGGATTTCTATTTCCAAAGGATCTATACCAAGCATCAGCTCAACAACCATTTCAAGCTTCTATTAGAAAACCTGAAACTTCTTCCAGTCAATCAGGATTTTAGAGAACAAGTAATCAAGCTCAGGGAGTTGACTCCTACTCTAGACAAGTTTATGGAGAACAAAGATGACTTCATTTCTGCTATGGAAAGAGGAGGAGGGATCATAATGGACTTCAGGAATCTGTTCCTGCCATTTTTTCATGTAAATAGTACTCCAATCATTGTACCTCCAGCTCTGCCTGCCTCTGCTCAGCCTGCCTCCATTCCTCAGATGACTCCAGCTCAAGCAATCAAGAGCCTCACTCCTATGATCACCCATCGAGCTACACAGTATAGTCCAGGCACTGTATCAGTAGCTCAGCCTCTATTGATCATCTCTGATGTTCCTAAGCCTCCACCTGAATCCACCAAACCTAACTCCTCTTCTGATCCCAAGGGAAAATCACCTGCTGAGGAGGTGGATTGAATAGTGGATAAGACATTTGATAGGAATCACTTTTACTCCTTTTGTCTCAATTTTGTATTTATCTTTTTTCCCCAAGAAATACCTACGATCTTATTCTCTTTTACCTTCTATTACTTATCTAATTCTTTGTTTCCCACTTTTTTCTAATCACAAAGGGGGAGAAATCTAAGCATAATACATATGATCATAAGAAAAGGGGAGAAATATGAGAAATATGGAATATGAGAAGAATATATTCTACCTCTAATACAGCTGTTTCATACCTCTGGTACATTTATTTTCTAATTTTACCTCTGATACATTTGCACGTAATACTCTATTCTATGATATATTTGAAAATGTCTTGAGACCCAATGTATTTTACACTGACACATTATTGTTTTTTTGGAATTATAGTATCATAATTTGTGATTATCAAAAAGGGGGAGATTTTTGACCTCACCTGTTTTGATAATCCCAATTATGCTTTAATATGTTTTGATAATCTCATTTATTTTTTAATATGTGTTTATAATCCTATATATATGTTAAATTATGTTGAAAAAAATATCAAAATAATCATTGGAATTTGTTAATCAATGGTTATCTATGGTTATACATGTTTTGAAATAATTCTAACTCAATATGGATATGTTTTTCATAGAACAGATTAGTATTCGAATGAATAAGTCCACCGGTATGCACAATAGTTACTGATACAGATAGAAAGACAACTACCGATATGAAGTCCACCGATACAAATACAAGAGCCACTGATACAAATATCTACTGATACAAAGGTATCAGGTATACAGCTACTGATAAGGCTAAGTACACCAGTATAGAAGTCTAAAGATATAGATAAGGTCACCGGTATACAGACAGTTACCGTTACACCTGAGCTACCAATAGAATAAGTCTACCGCTATGCACAAGTTGACTGATAAAGAATAACCACTACTATTATGAAGTCCACCGTTATAAGCTCACTGGTATGGGTCACTGATACATACATTCACCGATATAGAAAGGTCACCGTTATGCATAAAAACTACTGATAGAAAGAGCTACCGATACATAGAGCTATTGTTATAAAGAGTTACAGCTACTGACAGAAGTTCACTGGTACAATGAGCCACTGACTGATAGAAGGATCTATCGATAAGAGGAGATACTGATAGAAAGAGCTACTGATAGAAGGAGTGATCGATTCCTGCGAGCTACCATTATAAAGGATAACAGCTACCGATACAGAGGAGCTACCAATACAAGCTCACTGATACCAAGAGCTACTGATAGAAATCAGTCACAGTTTCTCTAAACTCTATTTCTATTTGTTTATTTAGCAACGTTCATATTTTATGTTTTTAATGAACCTTCTATTAATTAATGATAGTGGTTGGAATTTCAGGAATCGTACCTAGTACCTGTAAAAAGGTAATCATTACTATTTCCAGAGCTAAATCTATATAAGGGAACCTCGAACTACTAAAGACGTGTGGTGGTCGGTCAGTCTTTCCATGCATATACTAGACAATCTTCTGGAGATACTCAAGAACTTACATGTATAGACGAAGAAGGAAGAATACATACTGAATCTGTAGAACCTAAACATTCAAGGAGAAAAAGAGCTTCAACGATTTCACTTGCACTCAAACTGATCAACCTGGACCTGGAAGTCAAATACAAAAATGACACTCTGTTTCTTGACAAAAAACTAGAGAAGGAATCAAAGCCTCGTCTGCATCAATCCAAGGATTCCAGAGCTTCACTCAAAAAACTTAGATCATTCTAAACTCATCTCTATCTGTTTAGCTCTATTGTGTTTCATTTATTTACATTTTGATCAGTGTGTGCTTTGTATTTTTAGACACACACTGTCTCTTGTGCTGAACTGGAGGATTTCTAAATCCTCACTTAATCTATATCTTATACTCTTATATCCCACTGTGGATAGTGGTAGAGGTCAAGTGTGACCTGGATAGCCTGTGTTCTATTGTTTTTGTTTTTCCCACGAAGAACTGTGGTATAGGTCTTAGTATCTGGAGAGTCTGTGTACTGTTGTGAACCCCGATCCAGGGTTTGAATCAAAGTTTATATAAAACTATTTGAGAGGACTAAGTCTCAGCTTGAGACTGAACCTCTTGGTTAAAACTATTGTTCTTGTTTATTTTGTTTTAAACTATATTGAACATTCCACTGCTAAGTACTTTGAAATACAAATCTATTTTAAAGTTACTCTAATAGTTAAACTAGAAAGTGTTTGTATTTTTTATAAAGCATTAGGTTAATTTCGAAAGATAATCTAATATTCAGATTAGATTAACTGAGAACTAATCAATATTTTGAGAACCTAACCGACCCTTTACTATATTATAAATTCACTACAGTTTAGCTTGTTGTTTAATTTGGGGGATTTTTAATAGAAATATTTTTAACAGAAATTTTTAATTGGAACTCAATTCACCCCCCTCTTGAGTGTCCACTCCGACCAATACGTTTTTTGAGTCATACTGGTCAAATATTTTTTAGATTTCATGTGATACTACTTCATACACATCACAAAGGACTTAAGAATCACTATCCTAAATTATGAAGATTATTGGAAGTCGTTTGATTTGTTTTTAGTGAGTGACACGTTTTGAGCTAAAATGTAAATTTTAAACTAATAAAAGACACTTTTAGTCATACCGGTCACACCATGCATCTAATTAAGGTGAAGTTGATTCTTACACATCAAAAATGACTCATGGATCATTTTTCTAAAGTATCAAAACAATAAGAAAGCATTTTCTCAGTTTTCAGTATGTCATTTTTTCTTTTTACTTAATTTAATGTCAATTTTAAATAAAAAGAAACATTTGGATTTATAGCAGTCACATCATGCATTTTATTGAGGTGAGGTTGATTCCTACATGTCAAAAATGGATCATGGATCATTTTACTAAATTATCAAAACAATTCGAATGCATTTTCTTAGTTTTCAGTATGCTAATTGTGTTTTTTTACTAAAATTAATGTCAATTTTAAATAAAAAGAGACACTTTGAGTCATACCGGTCACACCAAGCATCAGATTGTGATGAGGTTTATTCCTACACATAAAAAATGACTTATAGATCATTTTACTAAAGTATTAAAACAACCATAATGTGTTTGATCAATTGTTAGTATGTCAGTTTTGTTTTTTTACTAAAATATAATTTCAAATTGGAAACATTCATTTTGAGTCACATCGGTTGCATCATGCATCATTTTGACACGAGGCTGCTTTATACACATCACAAAGAACTAATAAATCATTTTCCAAAATTATGAAGAAAATCAGAGTGAGTTTTATTGGTTTTCAATGAGTGGCATGTTTTGAGCTAAAATTTCAATTTTAAATTGATAACAGACACTTTTAGTCATATCAGTCACACCGTTCATCGGATTGAGGTGTGGTTCATTCCTACATTTCACAAATGACTTATGGATCATTTTACTAAAGTATAAAAACAATATGAATGCGTTTGATCAATTTTCAGTATGTCACTTGTTCTATTTTCTAAATTTGTTATTAATTTAATATAAAAATAATCACTTGAAGTTATAATGTTCACACCGTGCATCAGATTTAGGTAAAATTGATTCCTACATGTCACAAATGACTTATAGATCATTGTCCTAAAGTTTCAAGTCAATCATAATGTGTTTTCTCAATTTTTAGTGTTCCACTTATTTTTTACTAAAAATATTGTTAATTTTAAATAAAAATAGATACTTCGAGTCACACCGGTCACATATTCATTCCATTTGTGTAAATTCATCCATTAAGTATGTTTCCCATTCATTTCTAAACGATTCTATATCATCCTGTGAATATGAGTCTTTTCGACAATCATGTTAATACTGAAAAAATATAAATACACAAAGGATTAATAAATATTTTAAATGAAATAGTGATTATTTTGGAAAATACCTCTTTAGGGATGCTGGTTCTTTCATGGAATATGATCTCTTTCATAAATTTACAAACATAATAACCATAGTATTTTCCATTTTTTTCTTTCAGACATTGTAGAAACATTGAGAAAAATAAGTATTTTATTTATTTATGTTCAGATAGTGAAATATTATTATATATACCCTGATATTTATCCAATCATAGTACTTGTGATGTTTCTTTTCCTTTTCCACTGGCCTCATTTCATGATTTAGACAATAATCACGCACTGACCTATCATATTATAATCCTCATTAAAAGATAATATAAATTATATAACTAGATTTTTAGTTCGAAAATGTTGTATGTAGTGTATTAAAAATTGAAAAACTCCATCATGTGTGGTTGGTTTTTTGGATATCCATGCATTGAATCCAAGAAATAAATCTTTGGAGTATCAAAATTGATCGTAGTGAGCATCCAATACTGCCTAAGAACACAAAAAAGAATAAGTAATGAAACAAATTAAAATATATTTGATATGATTAAATTGCATAATTTTACCCCTGCATCATTGGTATTAAGAAGATTCTTTCATACACAATTTTTTTGTTAAATGATTTGAGTAGGACTACCACTATTTCACCCTCTTTATTGGATTCTATTTTTGTTTGTTCTATAGAGGTGACATGAGGACTAACAAGACCAAATTTTTGTTCATGGGGAAATCCCTTCAATTGATTTTCATATATACACCTACAAAAAATATGAAATGTAGTTAGTCATAATTATCATAATATATCAACTTTTAGAAAACCAAATCATGAAAACATACCTCATGTATACATTTACAACTGAGCCGCCTAGCCCATAATACTCTAGGATTTCACATACATTTTCATTACTAATCAAATATGGATCTTCCCCTCTGTACATATTTTCATCAAAAATAATTGTGTGATTACCACCGTATTTTAACTTCGTATTGCCATGATCCTATAATGATAATAAATGCAGATATAGAACATGTGGGTTTAAGGTGGTTTCATTAGATTGTTTTGATCAGTTGGTTGATCCTTGAGATTGTTTTGATTCGTTCTTTATTTTCACCCCCTTCCCTGTGTCCATCTATAATAACATTATTGGTTTAGTCCTTTTTTAATTAAATGTTAGAGGTTTATCTTGAAAAATAAATTGGAAATTAATACCTCCTTATTGACATGTTTTTTACAAGATGTGATGACCATGTGATGAATGTTCGAAGAGATTTTTTGAAAATATGAATATCATTGTCATCAATTGGAATAGGTAGCTCGACGTTTGACTCATGTGATACATTAATCAACACTTTGACATGACTTTTTGTAAGTGGTTTGTTGTGTAGCATAAAATTCTGGATATTGAACACTGTATCCCTCGCTACAAGGCGATGGGTGGGTGTTGATAGATATAAATCACAGTCATTTCCACTCTTTAAAATATCAGTACAGGAAAGGTATAATTATCTATCTGATTCAAAATTCATAGAAAAAATTATTAGAACAATGATTACCTCATCTAAGATAGGTTTTTGAGGGGAATGACTCACCTCAAAGCTGGTAGGGGTGGGGTGGGATCTTCACATGCTGGTTGTTTTGGAGTTTCTTCTTCTATTTCCCCCACCATAAAATTTGTTATGATATCTCTATTCCATTTCATTTTTTCTTCAATGATAGATACTCTTTCTCTCATCATTTTCATTTCTTCACATTGATCCTCCTCTTGTTTTTTTATCAAAAAATATTCAGGGTGTCACCCCTAAACCCACAACTCTGACACAATCATACTTACCTGGATGATTCAAGGTCACCGAAAGTATGTCTGCATCCGGTTTGGATGTTTCTAATTTCTGTAACTATGTCAAATAGAAAATATAGGAAAATAAGTAATCATTGTTATGTAATATCAATTTAAATCAAAATAAATATTTATTATGTAATAGTTACACATGTTTCCCACACTTTTTGTGTGTTTTCATATATTATTATCTCATATTTATTTACACGCACCTCCTTCCATATCACATGGTGTGGGATGGAAGTGGCTTTGGATTTGGATTCATCAATATGCATATAAACAGAGGAACATGGTTATAGTGTTGTTTTATTTCACATAAAATTATTATGGAAGATTTAAAATACGTCCTATTTTTTTCAAGTGAAGTATGCCCCATCCTTGCTTTATGGTAGGGGTACTCTGGTTTTACGGCTCATTCCTTATTTTCTGCACTCATTTGCTATTTCATAAATAAAAAACTATCAATCAAATTGATGAATACACATATCGTCAAAAAATGTATTACCAAACACAATATATCTAAAAATACTGCTCCACGAGATGGATAATAAAATCATCCCACACTCCTTGGGTTATTAGGTGTGCATAAAGAGGAGGTGGGTGCATGTTTATTTTCCCTTCATCATCTTTAAGATAATATATCATTAAAATTGTGAAAAAACCTCTGTGAATCCTTCTACAAACCCTTAATACATAGTCCTTTTGCGATTCATATACTATAAATGAACTCTATAAGGGATAATGAAGAGTAAGTCAAAGTTTCATTATTTTATTTCTTAGTAAATTAAAGAATTGATATCATAATGTTACTGTAATATCTCCCCACATCAGTTTCTTAATCTCGGTGACAACATGGTGCCACGAAAATACATTAATCGACACACGTTTCCGAGTGATGATTCCAATGTAACTATTGAACATGGCCTTGTTGGGGTTAACATGCTATCCCTACTTATTACACCCGACCTCATATTTGATTCCATTTACTTTTTCCTTAAGGATTTTTTTCTAACAACATCAAACTACGACACTCATGTTTTTTCTGCACCACCAGTGTTTCATTGCCTACCATTTCCTCAATTTCAACATCATCAATATGTTCATCTGGAGCTCTAACATTGGCATGTGCAGATGGTGGTTGTACCTCTGCCCTGAGAACAGTAGAAGCCGATTGAGAAACCTATTGGTCCTCTACACTATGAGCAACATTAGGTTGAGATACCTATTGTTCCTCTACACTGCGAGTAACAGTAGGTTGAGAGACCTATTGTTCCTCTGCACTATGAGAAGTAGTAGGTTGAGAGACCTATTGTACCTCAAGATTGGGAGAATCATCACATGTAGAAGTCATTATTTGTATAATTGGTTCAACATTTAATTTAGATTACATAAAAGAATCAGTGAACATATAATAAAATAAGGTAACACGATGTATATTACAAAAAAATATAACCTGATTATTGAAATCCCTTTTTTTCAAGGCTCAAGGGATTTGACTCCTCTATCGACTATCTAAATACTTTCATTGTGGTCTCCTCTTACATAAAAAACACCATCTATATTGGGACTGCTGTGAAATGATTGCGACTTCCCAATGAAATGGACATCCTCTGTTTAATTTTCATCTTACCTTTCAGTGGTTTTGGTTGACAACAGAAAAATTGACCAGTCTTAGTTTACAGGATCTAGAATATAAAATACTTGTACTGTCTGTTATTCCATTATAAACAGTTCATCTTTGTAACCTTCCTTACTAAAATAAACATTCATGAATCCCAACTCATCCATTTTAATCGTTAATTACATAATCATTATAAGATAATACATACACACTTGGTCCTTCGACTAGCCATCAAAGTCAATCTGAAATTGAGTCTGAATTTTCATCTGACTCCTTAAATATATGGTTCTAAAACCATCCTATAAACTGTCAATTATGTTTATTTGATATCCATTTTTCATCCCTTGTTGGATTCAAATGCCTAATAATTTCTTTGTGGGTTTTGACATATGGGTCAACCTCCAAACTGCTATGAAAAACGTAAAGGTGGGCCTGCTCCCGATCTGTAATATTGATTGTGACAACCTCACTTCCAAAAATTCCTTCACCTGCAGGCCGCCTAGTGTGATGAGATTTCAGTAGACTAATTATTTCCACACTAGACAGGTATTCGGTATAGAATTCAATGTCTTCCTCAACAATCTATCTCTCCGCAATACAAACCTCTGTCCAACTTCAGTTTTTGATATACCCTTTCAAAATATTCATATACCTTTTAATGGGGTTCATCCATCTATAGTGTACATGACCACATAGTTGAATATCACTCACCAAGTGAACCATCATATCAAATAATTTCGTTGGGATGAACATTTCCAATTCACATAATATGACATAAATTTCTTTTTCTATACTCAGAAATTTCGTCAGGTCTATAACTTTGATGCATATAGATTTGAAGAATAAACAGATATTTGTTAATGTATAATGAAAATTATTGGAAAAAATTCAATGTAAAGATATAGGAATTAGATCTTTCATCCAAACATGGCAGTCATGTGATTTCATACTGTTTAACTATAAATCGATTATTGACATGATGTTCTTAATATTCAATGAATACCCCTATTAAACCTTTACACCATTCAATAAATTTAAAAATTGATATCTCTCATGCCAGGAATGAGTGTAAGCAGCTGGAGGAAGAAAATTTTGTTTTTCACCCTTCACTGGTGCCAACTCTTCTTGGATTCCCATGTTAACCATGTCCAACCTATCCTTAATTCCATCTTTTGTTTTTCCATGTGCATTTAGCAACAAACCGATGGCAATATCACATACATTTTTTTCCGACATGCATAACATCAAGAAAGTGTCTAATGTATAGACAATTCTAGTATAGTAATTAAAAAAACCCAATATCTTCTTTCAACTGATTTTCACAAGTTTTTTCGAAAATGGTTTTCCAAAATCAGTGTCCATATTTTTTACTTTCTCAAATAGTTGATCACCTGTTAGTGGAGACGGTGTTGTACATTATTCTGAACATCCATAGAATGATGTCGTCCAAGATTGGTACTTATGTCGTCAGGGTAGAAATCTACAATGTCCTAGAAACACATTTTTCGATGAATGTTTCAACATAATTGACTGTGTACCTTGTTCGCATATGGGACACCAATGAGTTCCTTTAATGTTATATCTTGAAAAATTTCCATAAGAATGAAATTCATTTATCATCCCATACAACATGTCACTCAACATGAAACCTTTATTTATGTAATCATCATATAACGTAACAGCTGAATCCCACAATATTTTCAAATCCTTGATCAATGGAGACAAATAAACATCAATATCATCACCCAGTTGTTTCGGTCTGGATATTAGCATAGATAGCATGATGTGTTTTCATTTCATGAATAACCACAGTGGAAAGTTAAAATTTATCAAAACAACTGGCCATGTACTATGAGTGATACTTTGAAAACCAAAAGTATTCACTCCATCTATAGAAAATGCAAGACGAAGGTTTCTTGACTCATTTCCAAAATCAGGATACTCATGATCGATTCTCTTCCATTGAGGAGAGTCTGCTGAGTGACTTAGTTTCCCATATTTATTTATTTTATTTTCATGCCACATCAATTGACCTGTAGTCTACTCAATTTCATATAGGCATCTAAACCTTGAAATGATCAGATAGTACCATACAACGTTCGTAGGACCGAATTCATCTTTCTTGTATCAAGAAGCACAACACTTTGGGAATTCTCTATATGATTTGTGGTCCTTGAGAAATTGTATACAGTCATTTGAGAAGTCGTGTTTTCTTTTAGAGATCTTACTCATCGAGCGTAGCATTCGTTTGGCGTCATATGTTCAGCTCAGGAGGTTATTATCTTCTGGGATCATGTCATTCGAGAGAGAAAGTAATTCTGTAAAACTGGCGTCACTCCATTCGTTGCCTGATTTCAAATTATATAACTTCAGTACGGCTGACAATGCTGTATATTTAGTTCAACCACCATACAAATGCATCTTTGCACAACTCTTTAACTACTCAAACAATTTTGGGTAATAACAAAGTACATCTTCAAATGTCCTTGTCATTTCCTCAATAGGAACATCATCATCATTCACATCTATAATCATGTCCTCAATACAATATTCTTCATTTTCCACACTTGTAATCATATCAAATGATCCATAAAATGCACTATTATCCCATCCACTATCTACATTCGCTTTGTCCCTATGTTTCTTCAAACATTTATAACATCAATCTATTCCATGACATATCAAATGTTCTTCCAACCCCTTTAGACTAACTTGTCTTGAATAACAACAACATAAACATAGACAAAGGATTTGAGAAGGGTTATATGCACGATCTTTTGAAAAATTGATAAAATCTTTCACTCCATCTCTATACTCTTTTGTCAAACGATTGGAATCCATCCATTCTTTATTCATATCAATCCTATTTGATTTTGTGATATTAGTATTTAATAAAATAAATACACAAAATATTTATATAATGTAATGGTGTTCCTAATTCTATAAAAATCTAAACTTAAAAGATTATGGAAAAACTACTATTCAAATGTCCATTGAAAACTATTTAAAAAATCACACTTGAAATACCATTAAAAAAACCAACCATTTAAACAAATTACTCTTCAAAATAACACACCCTTTCTAAAACAAATCAATCAGTTCGAAACAATCTTTCACAAAACCACAATTCCTTTTTTTAAAACATTCAAGGCAGCTTCATGACCCAAAAAGATTAATCATTTAAAATGAGAAAAAACTCTATAAGAAACATTTCAAAACACTTGAATCATTTTAAAAGATCCACTTAGGCATTTTCACAAAGACATAGATCCCAAGAGAGTCACTTTATAAAAGATACATAGAAAACACCTCGATTCATTGCAAATCAATCAGTGTTGTATGATTCCATCACATTATTCCAAAGGTTGGTGTAATAATAATAATTTCCATAATAATTTTATATTATGCTCCCCACTATTGGATATCTCTTATCCATGCTTCCATTGTCCAGTTATATCAATTATCCTTCACCACAACACTAGAGTCCCAACGGATATGTTCCATAGTCAGTGACCACACTCACAACCATGAAACACTCGGGTTCCAGTTTACTACCAACACTTCATTATCCCAATGACCATTAGATCACACCAAATTAATTGGTTGTACACCCCAATAACAATGTATATGTCTCTCACAAGATGTACTATTGGTTCCTTCATTTATAAATACACCAAAGAAAATCTATAAGCATGAACCCAACTACTAGATCAAGAGTGATCCCTAAACTCCACTTCTCAAGTACAATGCATCCACATGACTACCCACAAAGGCGTTTTTTATATAATTATCTCTTGGTGAAAGAAGACCCCTACAGGCCCAATAAATTGGAATATCAGCCACACCCATCCATGCCCTTGACAAATAGTAGTCCCCCCAGCTCCCACTATAAGACCTGATAGATAACACATGGTAGGAATTTCCCTTTCTCCTCTATGAGGGTTTGGAACACCTTACACGAAACCTGAACCTTAAATAGTGTAACAAAACCAATGATAGTGGTGAAAATTGGGAAATATATGAGAAGATATAAGCTAAAAGGAGTATAAAGTAGACTGAGGAAACATTTGAGAAAGAAAGGTAAGAAGATCAATGAAGAATTGAAAATAAATAGAAGATGAGTGGTTATTTAGTGAGGAATAACCACTAAAATATCAACCAATACTACCCATTCAAGGGAGTGAAAGGACATGAGAGTAGAATGAAAAAAGAAAGACATTTTTAGAGTTGACTAATAAATAATAAATTTAGATATCATTTGTTGAGGCTATAGTGAACATGTCTACCTATATATAATTTATAAATTAAATGGTTTATGAAAAGATAAAGCCAATGGAATTGGGTACCATAACATTGATGGGGTATTTTTCTATTTTTTTATGAAGAATCCTATTGAAGAAGTAGTGTGATCTCGTTAACTTTTCCATTATGATTAATATTGGTTCTAATGAGTTTGGTCAAGCTTTGAGTGGATTATGACTTAGAATAAATGTAAAGTCTTACATTATATTTAAAATCTAGGGATTGAGATAGATTAATTCAACCCGAGTTATGATTTAACTTGTAAGTACTACATTATGGAGTCCACTGAGTTTTCATGAGGATTTCATTTTAAATGTGGAGAAGTTCAAATTCCCAATGGACTTTCTTCTGATGGACATGGGGAAAGAGAAGGTTCTTAAAATATTTTGAGGACCATACCCATAAATTCTAGGTAATTGATGTAAGTTCAAAGTGTGAAGTTGTTCTTCAGAGTTAGTGGAGTAGAAGTGACGTTCAATATCCATCGGATAGTGAAAAATATAGATAAGAAAGTAGATGAGTGGGGAGAATATAGATTAAAAGTACTTGAGGATACTACTGTCCTTGGAAAATTATTTTCTACAAAAAAACTAGTTAATAAATAAGTGGGTGAAAAAGATTTATGGAGATAAAAAAGGTTGTTATAGATACTTCATACAACTAAACCTTCATTTTCAGAGAAATCACACATAGAAAACCATATGACATGTTAATCCTACATGCCTTGAATGATGCATGGGAATTGGCCTCTTACTAATAATCCAAGATCCAAAACCCTTAAATCATAATATTCAAACTCAAGTGTATCACCCAAGTTGAAATCATACAACAGTAAAAATGGATACATAGAGCAACAATCCCATCACCCTGGTAATTTGGACTTCCCATTGAAAAATTTGTTCATGAAGCATGAGTATGAGGTATGTCATATATTGTGACACAACCCTAATCCTCTTAATTAATAACTCCCAAACTCATAAAAAATACGGGCATTGATACCATTTTTTCCTGAACTAGAATGAGTTTACCTGACCTATCACCCAATCTAGCATGAGACAAAACCATTGGAAACCCTCCTCATATGTCAGAGGCTACCAACTAGTCATGGGGGCATAAAAAGAATATGGTAGAGATAATATTTCATTGGATCAGAGTGCAGTAACAATGGAAACAAGGAAAACCAACATGCAATTCATTTAGTGTGTAAACAAGGACCACCAATAACCATGATTTTAAGCGGGGCGTTTAGCCCGTAAAATTCACAACATCACCATTAATATCAAACTATAATAACATGAAAAACAGATGAGAAAGAGGAGAAAACTCACCGCGGAGCTGTGGTTCAGCACACGGTGTAGGTGAATTCGTGGTGGAGGGGATGCACACGGTGGAGGAGTCCTCTAGTGAAGGAGAGGCATGAAAAGGAGGAGTCCTCCACCAGAGGAGAGGCGAACGATGGAGGAGAGGCACGTAAGGAAGATGGGTTCATAGCAGAGGGAATCGTGGAGGTAGAGGAGTGGGAAATAGAGGAGAGGGGAATGGAGGAGGAGAGGCGCATGACAGAGGAGAGTCGCATGAAGAAGGAGAGTCGTACGATGGAGGAGAGTCACACAGCGGAGGAGAGGCGCATAGGGAAGGTGGGTTCGCGGTGGAGGATTCGGCAGGAGAGAAGGAGGAGGAGGAGGAGGAGACGACAATAGCGAAAGGCCTTCATGAGAGATTGATGGGTGCGAGGAAGGAGAAAAAAGTTAGGGTTTCTTTATAAAACCCGGTGAACCTTTTATGAGTGCTAGCTGAAAAGTGCTGATAAAAGTATGTTTTATCAGTGCTCAAATAAAAAGTGTTGATAAAACATGTCTTTATCATCACTTTTTTAGCTTTGATAAATATATAATGTTAATAATTTATTTATATTCTTATATATATTTATATAATTATATACATGATAAATATATATTTATATTTATAAAATTATAATTTTAATAATTATAAAATTATAATAAATGTACATATTATATTTATAATCTTAGAAATATATATAATAAATATATTAATTATATATATTTATAAGATTATAGATGTATATTACTATATTTCTTTTAATTTTATAATTATTTATATGAATATATATATATATATATATATAATTATAATTATAAATGAACACACACATATATATATATATTTAAATAATTATAAAATTATAAAAAAATTAATATTTCTAATATTTATAATTTTATTAATATATATATTTAATATATTTATTATAATTTTATAATTATTTAAATATATATGTATTTATATATAACTATAAATATAAATATTTGTATCTCTTTCTCAATATTTCTATATATTTGTAAATATATTTAGAAATATATTTATTTAATTATATATAACATTAAATATGAAAATAATAAATATATTTTTTATGAATTAATAAGTATTTTAACAAATATATATTTATTTATATTTATAACTAATATATATATATATATATATATTTATTTATTTGTTATTAAAAATTATAATAAATAAATTATTTATATTTAAAATTATAAATATATATATATAATTATAAAATATAACAAATATATTTATAATTTTATAAATATATATATTTAATATATTTATTATAATTTTTTAATTATTTAAATATATCTAAATTTATTTAGAATTATATTTATAACTATTTGTATTTATGTATAGATATTTGTATATAAATATATATAATTAATATATTTATTATAATTTTTTAATTATTGAAATATATCTATGTTTATTTTGGAATTATAATTATAAATATTTGTATTTATTTATAAATATTTGTATACATTTATTTAATTATATATTTATAACTTTATAAGTAGTATAATAAATATATTTATTATAGTTTTTTAATTATTTTCATATATATATATATATATATATATTTATAGCTATAATTATAACTATAAAAAAATATATTTATAAATATTTGTATATAATTTTATACATATATATATATATATAGAAAATTATAATATATGTATATATTTATTGTAATTTTATAATTATATAAATAAATATTTATTTATTTATAATTATATATACAAATAAATATATTTAAATAGTATTTATATATAATTAAAATTTAATAATTATAAATATAATAAATATATTTATTCTTTAAATATATTTAATGTAATTTTATAATTATTGAGAACATAATATAGTATATATATGGGTAACATGCATGAATTAATCATATACACATAGTAAAATATACATAATAAAAAATGAGTCATCAATGGACAACATTAATAATAAGAAGAGTGTAATGTATAAATGAACATTCATGATGATACATAACATATATGAATGCAGAAACACATATATATTTTATTATAATCGTAGAAATACTTTTTTAAAACATTATATACATATTTCTTAATTATTAAAAAATATATATTAATTGTAAACATGAATTTTTTATTTAATGTATACAAATGAACATTATTTTTGAATATAAATATAATAATTGAATATAAATTATTATTAAAAACATTTATCATCGCTAAAAATAGTCCTGATAAATGTATCATTTATCAGCACTAATAAAAGCACTGATAAAGGATACATTTATCAGTGATAATAAAAGCGTTGATAAAGGATACATTTATCAGCGCCTTTAACTAGCATTGATAAAGGCCCCCCTTTATCAGTACTTTCTACTTAGTGCTGATAAAACGTGGTGCTTCCCTTACCCTGTTTTGTGGTAGTGGGATCAAATATTATTGTTAAATTCTTGTAAATATACCATGTAATCAATAGAAATTGTTGATCTTATCACCCTTGTATATCTTCTTGATGTGTTACCTTCATTTTCCAAAGAAAACTAAGGTTCAATTGGTTGTTCAAGAGTTTTAGGTTCCCGAACCACTCGATCCATTAGATAGTTGTCAACTGATTACGGAATAATATTTTTTCTAACACCAGTTGATAAACGAGGATCATTATAAACAATTATCAATCTACTACCTGAGATAAAAGGATAGGCTTCTGAATGATCTTTCACATAAGAATTTTTGATCTGATCGCTCACACTAATTTGGTCATTTTTGAGAAATTTTTCATTTATTGATTCTACCATTATGGTTCTCAACAATGGATAATAAAATCGATATCCTTTATCATTTTTATAATATAAAATGGAGAAACCATTCATGATCATTGGATCTAACTTATTTTCCCGTGGGTTATAAACTCACACATCCAAAGGCTATCCCCATTTGCACATATATCACAAACTGTAACACCACATGTTACTGTTATTATTTATATTGAATTAATTTTGAGTTATCTCGAGATTTTGGGAATTTTTGGGCATTAGTTTTGAAAATTGGGAGATTTTTAGTAGTCACATGGTTAGTAGAAACCGCACGGTAATTGTGAGATGATGATGCAACTCTTGACAATGCACTTTTTCATGGTTACTGCATAGTTAGTTCGGCCATACGGGGAATTCTAGGAAAGCACGTGACTAACTTTTTATCTTGGACTGACTCACATGATTGGTGCATGGTTAGGAGTAACCATGTGGTATCTAGTGAAGTATTCAATAAAAGCCACACGATTTACCAAACCATGTGAAATGCCCAGGTTTTAAAATTTGAGTTTTCTATTTTTTCCCTAATCAAATTAAAAGGTATGAAACCACTTTTTCCTCCTCTCCATTCAACCAGATTAGGGTGCACATAGGGATTTCCTTCTTCCCCTCCCCTTTAATTTTGAGCCTCTATTTTTTTTGGATTTCAAGTGAATTTATAAGGGTAAAACCCTCATCCCCTCCCACTTTCCCTTTTCCACTTTTCCCTTTTCCTTTTAGTTTCTTTCCACCCATGAAACTTAGGGGATTCCGTGGTCGGATTAGGGTTTTGGGTGACCTTTATCTTTGGGGTTTTGGTTTTTAGGGCTTATGAAAGGTCCCTCATTGAAGGAAAAGGCTTCTGTCTTGATTGTCGTTTGATCGAGGTATGTACTTTTGTGTATTTCCTTTATTTGACACATCATTCAGTGGTTGAGGTTTATAAATGTTTCATCAGTTAATTTATTCTTATATATAATTGTAAAATAGATTTTATAATTATTTCATATTGATTCTTCACTTAAAAAAATAGGGTGGGGGGGGGGTTCATGGTGGGTTTTGATTTTTATAATGAACTAACCTGAGTTGATCTGATACATCACCTGATCCAGCTCACCATAAGGCCCCAAGCATGCCTCCCCATTCTCTAGAGGTCACTGACTAGCGATGAAGGTCTAAAAAGATTATTTTAGAGACTATACACTCGAATCATAGTAAAATAAAATTGAAAAATAAACCAAACACATCCATACCCATAAATATCAGAATTCACATAATAAATAAAACAAAAACATGATATAATAAAAGGAATGCAACATGCAAATACACTATCCTTCTATAACATGCAAAATTCCTAAATGTCACTTTCTGACTATTGATCTTGTGGTTGATTTATCCCTTGGTTTTGGTGTGTCCTGAGTTTGAAATCTTGAGTTTTTGATGTTTTTTCAGGGATGCATGATTGGCCACATATTTTAGGAAATTGTGCAATGAAAACCATGAACCATCTATAGTTTTTGATAGAGGTGATATCACAGTCTGTGCATAGTTTTTTAAACTGTGTGAGATTACTGTGTGACTTCTAGGGTTCTAGGGAAATGGAGACTACATGATCTATTCATAGTTTGGTAAACAGTGTGAGAAAAGTGTTCAACCAACTTTATTTGGGGTATTTTTTTTGTCATTTTAGCTTCTTTTTATTTGGGCCTTCCTTCATAAGCCTTCTATTTCATTCTCCACATCCAAGAAGCCTATTTGAGACCTATTTGGATTTTCTAAGCCTCTCCAAGGGGGATTTGGAGTGTATATTTGGCATTTCTTAATATGGATGAAGAGGTGAGGGCTTATCCTCTCCCCCTCTCTTAGTTTCTCCCTATTTCCCCTCTTTCTATCTAAACTCGATGGCCATGTGTACTGATTTTGGTAGTTAGGGTTGTGTTTTTTGTTTCTTAAGGTTATAATCCATCTCTTAAGGTTGATTTTTGTGGTTTCATCAAAGTTAGCATGTTTCCACCACTTGAGTTAGGAGTTTTCATTAAATTTCCTTTTATTAAAGAGTTACATGATTTCTTGATATTTTAAGTGTTTTTTAACTAAATTAATTATGTATATGATACCTAGTTTTTTGTTATCAAATTTATTCCATGTTATGTTGGGGTTTTCCTTTGAAAAAATGGATAAATTTCATAGTTCAACGGAACTTTGGTTTTAAGTGGTATTTTATGCATTCAAGGTTTTTGAAAAAATTCCATTGTTGGTTTTACACAAGAAAAGTGATTGGTTCATGGTTATTAGAACCAAATGGGTTTTATAAAGAGAATTTTTCTTGGTGTAAAAAGGATTTTCCTTATTTTAAGAGGTCACCATGGTTTTCAAAGAAGCATCCTTGTTTATAAAGGGGGTTTTCTTGCTTTTATAAATGGTTTCGCTTTTTTTAAGAAACCATCTTATTTAAGAAAGTGGTGTGTGCATTTTAAAGTCTTTTAAAGTTTTGAAAAGAGGTGTGTGTGTGTGTGCATCCTCTTAACTTATGTTTTTGGATTTAATCCTTCAATTGTTTAAGCATGTTTATTCTTTGTTGTGGTTTGTGAGTTTCTAGAATTTACCTTGTTTTCAAAGGTGATTTCAAAGAGGATTTACAAAGTGGTTTCTTTGATTATGTTTTGGTGTTATGTGTGACTTAACTTGGGTTTTATTTGGATTCCAATTATTTTTAAAGGTTATTCACAAGAAATAAAATATTTATGTATAAATATAAGGATTGGTTGGAACCATATGTGATTCTGGGTCACAAACCAACCCAGGTCAACCCTGAACCGGTCACCCGAGCTGGCCCGTGACATTGCCCGAAGAGCGTTCCCGATCCCCACAGGCTGGAAAATAGCGTCAGACATCAAAACTAAACAGGTGGGAATGATTTGGCCCATAAAAGAAAGAAAAAATAAATTAATAAAAACTAGACAAAGAAAAAGAAAACTAGAAGCGATAAGACAACAAGACAGCACATACCTCCATGTGACCTCTTGGTCACCTCCAACAACTAACAACCTACCTCGCACGTGCAGAAGAAACAAGAACCTGAACCAAACAGCTAAACCAGCATCTAAAATGATAGGATAGGCATGAGAATTAAAATGCTCAGTAGGGATGCCAAAAGTGAACCACAGAATCCATGCATTTTCCTATTCCAAAACAGCCCAATAATACTAGTTTGAACTACAGTTATAAAAATAGGGTTTTCATATATACAATTCATTTTGAAAACTAACAATCACAATTTCATTGCCCTTGTAATTCAAAAACAAGGAAAAGAAATAAAGAGGGGCTCACACAAACTTTTCCAAAATAGCTACTTTGAAATCCTTTTTAAAACCAACCACACATACAAATATTTTCAAAGAAAACACCAAAACCAAGTTCCAGGGTATGATTCCACACACACAACAAGGGAAACGGTACTAACAATGCTCATATCAAAGGATCACGAAAAACCTAGCAACTCAGAGGAAGACCAGAACGTACTATACATGTGACTCATCTTGAAGTCATACCTACTCTCGATGATGTCATAACACCCTAACGCCTGATCGTCGCCCTACCTGGCCAAGTTGAGTGGCCCAATCCCATAGAAATAATAATAACCAAACATCTCTCTGCTATGGGCCACTAGCTAGTTCGTAATCTAAACTAGTGCATCAATTGTTCTCAGTAAACCCCCTTGCTATGCTAAGTTTCCGTGCTATGTTCTCAAAGAGGTGTGCCACACATTCAAATAATAAGACACATATATATAATCAAACATGCGACACTATCCAGAACCACCTCGACCACCTCAAGGTTAGTCCCACGCCTTAAAATAAATATTCTCAAAAGGAGGCCCATACCGAGGACCCTCCTATCACATGGTCGATAGACGAGGCAAGGGGCCTAACCAAGGAGGGGTTTTCCAAACATACAGTTTCAATGATGCCAAACTGGCCTCATACAATTCACACATTTCAAACCTTTTGTAAACATCCAATCTAAAATGGAAAACGGGCCTTTAGCTTCACAACGCTCATCCTTTTATCAAAACATTTATTAACCAATTAAAAAACAACCACAAATACCATATTTATACCAAAGTGTCCAAACAACCCCTTAAATCAAACATTTACCAAAACATACCCAAGTTCACTTTAAGTTAAGTTAAAACAACAACACCTAAAAAAGTTCCAAATGGGATTTGACTTCCACTTTCACCCAAACACACCCAAAAAAACAAATGCCGCTTTCATTTTCCAAAAACTCACCCTAGCATGTTTCCAAGTCCAACCGAGCCAAACCAAAAGGAACTCTCTAAAATCAACCAAAACGTTTGAAACCAAATTTTATAAATACACCCTTTTTTTCAACCCAAAACACCCATATCACTCAATTATAAAATACCACACAAGTTCATAAACCAAAATCCTGTTTTTAGATAGACACCAAACCATAACCAAGGGAAATCATCACATTTCACACGAAAAATAAAAAACATGTTTCAAACCAATTTTAAAAAATATTTCTATGGGAAAAACCCCACCCAAAAATCCAATTTCACCCAAAAAGAACAAGTGTCAATTTACAAACACCTAAGGCATTGTAAACAAGTCATAAACCAAGATTCATGTAAAACCCTATCTTTAACAATACCAAACAAATTTATAACACCCCAACAAGATTTAAAGAGGTACCATGGAGATGCATAGAAAGATAATAAATTAACAAAAACATCAAGAATTAAGGATAAGAAATGGAAAGGAAATGAATGGATTTTCCTACATCAAAGAGGAACTGGGTCATGCCGAACACTTTGGCACTTGTCGAAAAAGGTGGTGACCACTCGTTACTAGCCCGCACTCGCACACACATACCTATATATATACACATATATCCATAATCCAATGCATGTATTCCCCGCCCCATGAGGGAATACATACTTTTAGGACATATATATATATTATATATACATACCTTAAGTATATGCGTGCACACCCTCTGTCGTTGACCAAAAATTCACTATAACAAAAAAAGATACCCAAAATTAAGATGAAAAAGACCAACGCATAACCAAAAAGTACCAGGGAATCACATAAAACAAATGCACAAGTCATAAAAAACAACCAAACGCTACCAGAAAGAGTTATATCCAAAACACACCTAGATCAATGTTAGAAACCAATAAATCTTTTTCAAACAACTTACAAATCACACCATAGAAATCACTATTGCTTCACAAAAGAGCCTGAATTAAAACCCAACCATTTATCACAATTATTATAAGGAAAAAACACACAAATCACCCAACGTCACTATTAAAGACCAATTAACATTTAACCACACACAATTAGCATAAAAAACATAAGCATAAACAAGAAAATACTTCAAAATCTATTTTTGGAAAATTATTTTATCATAAAAACACCAACATAAGTTAACCAAAGCCATTATAGTGGTGCGAAACATGACAAAACAATAATTAGATCCTCCAAAAATTATATGGATTGAATTGGAATGAGAAGAGGTTGAAACATCTGCCTCGGAGGCATGCAAACACAATGAAACTTCAATGGTAGGAAGAAAACAAACTGAGGAACAATTTGCATCACCTAGCATCCAAGGAAATCGAACCGAACACAACCCTAACTATTAGGGCTTGGTTGAATAGGAAAAATGTAACACCCTAAGAATTTTACAAATAGATTAGAATTCATAGATAACTAAGACTCTACATACACCACTTTGTTATAACCTAGCCAAGTAAACATAATTTTGTCAATTCTATGTTTTAAATTTCAAAAAATGGTCATCTAGAGTTGTGTTCAGTAAGTCATTTGGAGTCTGATAGAACAAACTTGATTTTTAGTGAATAGTAACATACCCTTATGAATAGTAAATAATAATATTATTTTATTTTCTTAAGGTAATAAGATAATGTGATCTAAATTAATTTTTCAATGTCACATAAAACTAATTGCACTTCAAGATTGTTATTTTTCAAATTAACTATGACCTTATTTAAAAATTAAATTAATAATATTTAGAAAATTATTTTTGAAAAATGGATTTCACTTTTGAAATATACACATCGAAAAATGGTAGGGGTGAATTTTTGAGATTTTTTCTGAAATTCTTGAATTTTTGATGAATAGTGAAATACGATAAAATACCGTGTATACAAATTATCAGTTAAATATACTATTTATGACATCACAAGTGATGCAAGGCCACTTGGTTCGAAATCACATGAACTTATTACTATTATGGGTCACATGAAACCACACTATTGGTTGTCTTGAGGGAAATAATAAAATAATGAATTAAATATTCAAAATTTACTCCTCTCCTCCACTATAAAAACCCCCTCTCACCCCATCTTCCAATCACTCCTCTCAAGCCTTGTGCCTCATCCAAATTCTGACCAAATACTCTCCCAACCTCCTATCCCTCGTCCAGAAAGCTTTGGTCTCATTAAAAGACCAAAACCTCTCCCTTAAGGAGGTTCTCAAGGAAGTTTGGTTCAAGAGGTAAATTCCTCTTTTCAATTCTTTGTCTTTCCTTTCAAGTTCATTTATTTTATTTTTCTATTACCTCTCTTTATCCAAATTTTGTGATGACTCCAGTACCTTATATGTACTGGAATGTTGTCTTGATAATGGAATAAGTTATCATCATCTCCCCCTTTTTACCTTCTTTTATACTAGTAGCAAGAACACCATCCGAGATGTGTCAATTTTACACATTCAAGGACGATGGACTTTTGATTTGTTTTATAATTCTAAATTCTGGTCATGAAACCATTATTGTTATGGTTTAACCATTTTATTATATATAATATAACCTATTTAATATTCTGTAATCTCTTTGTTCAAATGGTATTAGGTTATAAAGAAAAATGAGTTCGTTGTAATCAAAACCCACAAATTAACCAAAACAATTATCATTAAAGTTATATATGATAATTCATCCTCGTTCCATGTAACCAAGTTATATAAATGAAAAATAACATCTATTTATGTTCATAAATAATATATAATTTCAATTCTAGAGATTTACATCCATTCCACTTCATTACTTAAAAACAAGTTAACCGAATATGAAAATAAGAGAAACAAACACTCCGGAACGATGAAAGTCAATACAATAAATAATCAATAAAGACATAAATGAACTAACCAGAATTATGGTAAACTAAATACATGTATAATAGGTTCTGAAATAAGTTATTAAAAATTATAATTTCATATTCTAGGAGCTTAAGTACAAGAGCGGAACACGTTTGGAGTTAAGGTAAGGGGTTTCTCATCTCACTTTCATTTCTGTGAGATTTTCATTGTTTGCCACTTATTTATTGTATGTGGTATATGTGTGATTCCATTTGATATATAATAACATGATTATATTTATAATAAATTTATTCAACAATTCACTTTATGTTCATTACGTTCTGCTCATTTGATTCGACTGATTACATTGTGGTAAGGGGTTTATCATCTCACTTTCATTTCTATGATATTTTCATTGTTTGCAACTTATTTCTTGTATGTGGTATATGTGTGCTGCCATTTGATATATAATAACATTATTCTCTTTATAATAATTTTATTCAATGATTCACTTGATGTTCATTATGTTCTGCTCATTTGATTCGACTGATTACATTGTGGTAAGGGTTTCTTCATCTCACTTCCATTTTCGTGAGATTTTCCATATTAACTAGTAATACTTTTGTATTGTGTTTGTATACTGACAATTGATGTCACATATCATTAATATCTTTATATTCATGGTATTAAATCTATCATTTTTATATTAGTAATTTTGGGGCATATGAATCATTTGATTGCAAGGTGTAAGGGTTTTTCACCCGAACTTCCATTTTCATTTGGGTTACTTGTATTGTCTAATTTCCTCGATGAAATTCTTATGTATTTTTTATGTACTCCTCATAAATTATGTGTGAGTATTCTATATATGTACACCAACTAGAATCCTTCCCTATTTTCTGGATAGTTACACGTTTTAAAAGGAACTTTCAAAACTGTTTCAAAAATACAATCCCGATTCAAGGGAATTTCTCAAATTCTTATCTATTCTCAAGGGAACATTATAATCTATTTTTGGGAACCCTTATCATTATAAAATCACTCATTTTATTATGAAAATAGTATCATAATTTACTTCTGGTTTTATACAAATATTTTCCTCAAATAACTGTTCTTTTCAAAATAAAAGAGTATTTATCTCATGAATTACTTAATGATTTTATAAGAGTGTTTTAGTCTAATTCAACACTCTTGTTGATTCCATGGTATTATTGGGTTTAATCATTTATGAAGTCATATACCATATTTGATTTAATTTTTTATGACTAACTCTATTGTGGATGATCTATCCTAAAACCATTCACCATATTATTCCGAATGGTTAGTGTTTTATGTTTAATGATTGGGGAAAGATAGTTACATTTCATATGATAGTTTCAATATGAATGTATATATTCTTTACGTTTATCCCCTTTCATATTAGGAATGAATTGGACTTATTATGTGGCAGGTGGGTCCCGCTATAGCCCCTCGATGCATCAGTAGGTCTCATGAGACAAATAGACATGGAATTGGCTGAGGCCTTTCCCAATGTGATATAGATTTTGGCCAAGGCCTTAATCATTAGACGTCTTGGCCGAGGCCTTGACAAAATGTTTCAGAATGTCCGAAATTATTCATTCCATCATTATGAGTTCAGCTATTGATATTTTATGTGGTTATTCGACTAGTAGAATACCCATGATTATGTTTTATTATGACATTATTTACTCAGCTCATATTCCTTCCATACTGTGTTCAAGCTTATTATTAAAGGCATGTGTATTCAATTATTCACCATGCCCAATGTTAATATTATCTTTTGCTGTATTGATTACTCTTATTAAGCGTTTGAGCTCACCCCTTTCTTATGTTTTATTTTCTCAGGACATGAAGAAGTAATTTATGAATGACTTTCAAGAATAATCTAGGAGACGTGATGACACTAGTGGAATAAATTTGTGTTGTTTTTCCTTTCAATATGTAAAGTTAAACTTATGTATGTATCTTGTTTCCAATAATACTAAAATACTCGGTCCTTCAGGATTCATATTCCTTGTATGTATTCCAACGTAATCAAATAAGTCACCGACTCCGGGAAACTGGGGTCGGGTCCTTATAGTTGGTATCAGAGGAAGTTTAGTAGAAAACTTGGAAACTAGATTTAGAAAACGCAGACTAGGGAAGAGTCCCTAAGATAGTCTTTGAGGATAAACATTCAAGAATGTTCTAGTATTTTGGTAAGGAATAGATTATGTGGATCATTCAAGCAATACATCCCTATCTGGATACGAGCAGGTAGAGGTGGCTCTGACATAGATATACCTAAGAGTGAAAGCTCCGGCAAAGAGTTTTGGGCTTGACCCGAGGTATCCTAGTATACGAAAATGGTCCTTGATACACTCTTGGTTACGACACTCCCAGGGGATATGCTTAGGATAACTAATGTTTTCTTCACAAGCCATTATGAAGGATTGAAATGTAAATTTTCCTCATAGAAACCATGTTTATGAGATTAGCTATGCATAGAATGAAAATATATGTTAAGTGCCCTTCTATTTTAGATTTATAACCCAATCTAGTGTATGCCATTATTTAGGAATGGTGCCTTTAGGGATTATGAGTTTTCATTAAACTTTTGGTTAGTGTCTATGTCTATTCTTTAAGTTAAATCTTTGTTTTATAACTTTTTAGATTAAGGAAAGTGAGTTACAAATGGAAGGAGGAAGATCTCAAACGACATTCCTATCCCTTCCTGATGACTTGCTTGCAATAATTATTGCAAAGTCATGTCCCGACAATTCTGAAACATTTTACAACATACAACTCACTTGCAAGCAATTGTTTGAGATAACAAACACCTCCACTATACCTAGATACCATCGTGGATCATGAATTGTATTTAATCAAATCCTATTTTCTCAATATTCTCATATTTTCAAGAAAGGTAAATATTATCAAGGCATTTTCAAATGTTTTACTTTATCACAAGATTTTGATGTATATTATGATTTTGAAAAAGGTGCTGAAGAAGGAGACCCTTGCGCAACCTATTTATATTTTCTTTTAACATATAGTATTTCAGAACATACTTATGGAATTTTAAAAGGACCATTGATTGAAAGTTTCAACTCAAATTCGGTCTGACTATTTTATAAAAATCAAGTTTTATCAGATGTTTTGAAATTATATGTAATACATGATTATTTTCTGAAACTATTTTTCTGTGAACACCCATATGACCCAAGTTGTACAAGGTGTATCAGGATGAAGGAAGCAAATTATTTTGAAGGATCCCTAAATCATTATTAAAATGAATGGACCTTGTTTTTACATGAGCAAGATGATGATGAAACCATATTGACACCATGATCAAGGTACCCTTTTTTTAATAAGTAAATAAAATTTCGAGGATGAAATTTACGAAGGAGGGAATATTGTAACACCCCAAGAATTTTACAAATAGATTAGAATTCATAGATCACTAAGACTCTACATACACCACTTTGTTATAACCTAGCCAAGTAAACATAATTTTGTCACTTATATGTTTTGAATTTTGAAAAATGGTCATCTAGAGTTGTGTTCTGTAAGTCATTTTGAGTTTGATAGAACAAACTTGATTTTTAGTGAATAGTAACATACCCTTATGAATAGTAAAATGAATAGTAATATGACCCTTATGAATAGTAAATAATAATATTATTTTATTTTCTTAAGGTAATAAGATAATGAGATCTTAATTAATTTTTCAATGTCACATAAAACTAATTGCACTTCAAGATTGTTATTTTTCAAATTAACTATGACCTTATTTAAAAATTAAATTAATAAAATTTAGAAAATTATTTTTGAAAAATGGATTTCACTTTTGAATTCTAGACATCAAAAAATGGTAGGGGTGAATTTTTGGGATTTTTATGAAGTTCTTGAATTTTTGATGAATAGTGAAATACGATAAAATACCGTATATACAAATTATTAGTTAAATACACTATTTATGACATCAAAAGTGATGCAATGCCACTTTTTTCGAACTCACATGCACTTATTACTATTAGGGGTCACATGAAACCATACTATTGGTTGTCTTGAGGGAAATAATAAAATAATGAATTAAATATTCAAAATTTACTCCTCTCCTCCACTATAAAAACCCCCTCTCAACCCCTCTTCCAATCACTCCTATCAAGCCTTGTTCCTCATCCAAATTCTGACCAAATACCCTCCCAACCTCCTATCCCTCGTCCAACAAGCTTTGGTCTCATTAAAAGACCAAAACCTCTCCCTTAAGGAGGTTCTCAAGGAAGTTTGGTTCAAGAGGTAAATTCATCTTTTCAATTCTTTGTCTTTCCTTTCAAGTTCATTTATTTTATTTTTCTATTACCTCTCTTTATCCAAATTTTGTGATGACTCCAGTACTTTATATATACTGGAATTTTTTCTTGATAATTGAATATGTTATCATCATCTCCCCCTTTTTACCTTCTTTTATACTAATAGCAAGAACACCATCCGAGATGTGTCAATTTTACACATTCAAGGACGATGGACTTTCAATTTCTTTTATAATTCTAAATTATGGTCATGAAACAATTCTTGTTATTGTTGAACCATATTATTAAATATAATATAACCTATTTAAGATTCTGAAATTCTTTTGTTCAAATGGTATTAGTTTATAAAGAAAAATGAGTTCGTTGTAATCAAAGCCCACAAATTAACCAAAACAATTATCATTAAAGTTCTATATGATAATTCATCCTCGTTCCATGTAACAAAGTTATATAAATTAAAAATAACACCTATTTATGTTCATAAATAATATATAATTTCAATTCTGGATATTTACATCCATTCCACTTCATTACTTAAAAACAAGTGAACCGAGTATGAAAATAAGAGAAACAAACACTCCGGAACGACGAAAGTCAATACAATAACTAATCAATAAAGACATAAATGAACTAACTAGAATTACAGTAAACTAAATACATGTATAATAGGTTCTGAAATAAATTATTAACAAGTATAATTTCATATTCCAGGAGCTTAAGTACAAGAGCGGAACATGTTTGGAGTTAAGGTAAGGGGTTTCTCATCTCACTTTCATTTCTGTGAGATTTTCATTGTTTGCCACTTATTTCTTGTATGTGGTATATGTATGTTGCCATTTGATATATAATAACATGATTATATTAATAATAATGTTATTAAATTATTCACTTGATGTTCATTATGTTCTTCTCATTTGATTTGACTGATTACATTGTGGTAAGGGGTTTCTCATCTCACTTTCATTTCTGTGAGATTTTCATTGTTTGCCACTTATTTCTTGTATGTGGTATATGTGTTCTGCCATTTGATATATAATAACATGATTCTATTTATAATCATGTTATTCAATGATTCAATTTATGTTCATTATGTTCTGCTCATTTGATTCGACTGATTACATTGTGGTAAGGGTTTCTTCATCTCACTTCCATTTTCATGAGATTTTCCATATTCACTAGTAATACTTTTGTATTGTGTTTGTATACTAACCATTGATGTCACATATCATGAATATATTTATCTTCATGTTATTAAATCTATCATTTTTATATCAGTAATTTTGGGGCATATGAATCATTTGATTGCAAGGTGTAAGGGTTTTTTCCCCCGAACTTCCATTTTCATTCGGGTTACTTTTATTGTCTAATTTCCTCGATGAAATTATTATGTATTGTTATTTACTCCTCATAAATTCTGTGTGAGTATTATATATATGTACACCAACCAGAATACTTCCCTATTTTATGGATAGTTACATGTTTTAAAAGGAACTTTCAAAACTGCTTCTAAATACAAGCCCGATTCAAGGGAATTTCTCAAATTCTTATCTATTTTCATGGGAACATTATAATCTGTTTTTGGGAACCCTTATCCTTATAAAATCACTCATTTTATTATAAAAATACTATCATAATTCACTTCTGGTTTTATACAAAGATTTTCCCAAAAGAACTCTTCTTTTCAAAATAAAAGAGTATTTATCTCAAGAATTACTTAATGATTTTATAAGAGTGTTTTCATCTAATTCAACACTCCTGTTGATTTCATGGTATTATTGGGTTTAATAATTTATGAAGTCATATACCATATTTTATTTAATTGTTTATGACTAACTCTATTGTGGATGATCTATCCTAAAACCATTCACCATATTATTTCGAATGGTTAGTGTTTTATGTTTAATGATTGGGGAAAGATAGTTACATTTCATATGATAGTTTCAATATGAATGTATATTTTGTTTATGTTTATCCCCGCTCATATGAGGAATGCATTGGACTTATTATGTGACTGGTGGGGCCCGCTATATCCCCTCGATGCATCGGTAGGTCTCATGAGACAAATAGATGTGGAATTGGATGGGAACTTTCCCAATGTGATATAGATTTTGGATGAGGACTTAATCATTAGAAGTTTTGGATGAGGCCTTGAAAAAATGTTTCAGAATGTCCGGAATTATGAATTCCATAATTATGAGTTCAGCTATTGATATTTCATGTGGTTATTTGACTAGTATAATACCCATGATTATGTTTTATTGTGGCATTATTTACTCAGCTCATATTCCTGCCATAATGTGTTCAAGTTTATTATTAAAGGCATGTGTATTCAATTATTCACAATGTCTAATGTTAATATTATCTTCTGCTGTATTTCTTACTCTTACTGAGCGTTTGAGCTCACCACTTTCTTATGTTTCATTTTCTCAGGACATGAAGAATTAATTTATGAACGACTTGTAAGCATAATCTAGGGGACGTTATGACTCTAGTGGAATAAATTAGTGTTGTTTTTTCCTTTCCATATGTAAAGTTAAACTTATGTATGTATATTGTTTCCAATAATACTAAACTACTCAGTCCTTCGGGATTCTTATTCATTGTATGTATTCCAATTTAATCAAATAAGGCACCGACTCTGAGAAAATGGGGTCAGGTCCTTACAAAAAAACTACAATTATGGACCCCCAAAATGGGGGATGCTTACCGGAGGGGGGAAGAGAGGTGGTTGTCAGCTTGCTGCAGGTCAAGGGAGCATGGATGAGTGCAGGGTGTGGGGAGGGTCCGACTGAGGGTGCTTTTTGGCACTGGCTAGAGCAGGAGAGTGGGGGGGGGGGGGGGGGGTGGAGAAGGTTGGTTGGTGAAGACAATGCAAGGGAGTAGGATGTCATGACGGGTGCAACCAGACGACACAAGGAAGGATGAGCCGCTGCGGGTGTGGTCGGTGCATGAGGGGGAGGTCAGCGTCAGCGTGAAGGTGCGTCGGGTGAGGCCTGCTCCGCACCTTGCACGAGAACCCAGAGAAGGGGGGGTCTAGGTGCACTGTGAACATCCAGTAGGAAATAGGGGGTGGGGGCAACGCCCCCCTAAGATTGGATACATTTTTTAAATTAATTATACTAATAATAATAATAACAATAGAATTAGTAAAAAAGAAAATTTCCATCTCAATAATAATAACAACAACAAAATAGTACTAATATACAAAAAATTATAAGTAAAATATAAGTTGTTTTTCATTTCATTTTGAATAATAATAATAATCAGTCAACCGCACAGTCTCCAGGACCGAACGCACAGTCGCCGCTAGTAGTGCGGTGACCGTGCACCGACCCGAGACCCGCCAAAATATATCAAAGTTTCAAAAAATTCAAACCCAGACCCAAACCCAACTCTATCCAAAGGATGTGGGACCGGGAAAAGAATAAAATAATAGGTGTTCGTGGTCGGGGTGTGACAATTAATGTAACACCCCCGAATGATAAAGGGTTAAATGGATAAATGATATGACTCATGGCAACAAGGTGAACCTTCCTTTTTGGGAGCCTACCTGATTAGAACTCCACAATTAAGTGTGATTGGCCTGGAGTAGTGATCAGGATGGGTGACCTTTTGGGAAGTTTCCTAGGGTGTGTGTGAGTGAGGACAAAACACACTGGAAAGGATATGTGTCGGCCTATGGGAACTGTCATTAGTTAAATGGTACGTTCATGCATGTGGGTGGACCCTTGGGTGGGGACCATGTGTTTGCAGGGCAACTGGTGGTACCTAGTGGGCCAGGACTCGATTTCCATATTAAGGCGGGGTGTTTGTGTTGTCACTGGGACCCAGTTTGTGACATTTGGTACCAGAGGAGGAACCCAACCTTAAGTGCGGTGCACTTCCTGGGTTGAGATGTAGGGCCCATAATGAGGACGTTGTGCTCTAGGGGGGGGGGGGGAGGGGGGTGAATGTAACAACCCTGAATGATAAAGGGTTAAATGGATAAATGATATGACTCATGTCAACAAGGTGCACCTTCCTTTTCGGGAGTCTACCTGATTAGGACTCCATAGTTAAGCGTGCTTGGCCTGGAGTAGTGACCAGGATGAGTGACCTTTTGGGAAGTTTCTTAGGGTGTGTGTGAGTGAGAAAAAAGCACACAGGAAGGGATATGTGTTGGCCTGTGGGGACTGTCCTTAGTCAGATGGCCCATTCAGGCATGCGGGTGGACGCTTGGGTGGGGACCACATGTCTGCGGGGCAATTGGTGGTACATGGTGGGCCAGTACCCGATGTCCATGTTAAGGCGGGGTGTTTGTGCTATCACCAAGACCCAGTTGTTACATTCTACTTGTTTGGATATTGCTTAAACACAAGTTGGGACCCATTTCTACCCATTGTTTATGCTTGTGAGCATGTTCTTGGCTAAATGAATTATGCTTCGTGTTTCAACATTTGGGTTAGGGGAAAATTATCAAAGGGGTGAGTTGGAGGTGGGATTCCTATTTTATTGCTAAGTTATCATTCATTTAGGTGATGTGATTGTCACATGATGACATTGGCATGATAATAACCACCTATTATAGACATGACATGAGAAAACTAGGCTACTAAGTGGGATTTTCAGGAATATTTCCTTACTAGTTGAGTGTGATACCTCAACCGGTAACCCCTAGTTTAATGTAATACTTGGATAGGGGGTGTGTCACCAATGAGGCTAGTGCGATAGATATTCAGGTGACTAGTAGTGTGATTGTTAACCTTTCAGATGTTTGTTCCACCTTTTCACATCAAGAACCTCTTCACATCAAGAACCTTTCTACGTTTGGGTTAGGGGAAAATTATCAAAGGGGTTATTTGGATATGGGATGCCTATTTGATTGCTAAGTTATCATTCCTTTGGGTGATGTGATTGTCACATGATGACATTGGCATGATAATAACCACCTATTATGGACATGACATGAGAAACCTAGGCTACTAAGTGGGATTTTCCGGAATATTTCTTTACTAGTTGAGTGTGATACCTCAACCGGTAACCCCTAGTTGAATGTAATACCTGGATAGGGGGTGTGTCACCAATGAGGCTAGTGCGATAGAGATTCAGGTGACTAGTTGTGTGACTCTTAACCTTTTGTATGTTTGTTCCACCTTTTCACATCAAGAACCTTGCACCATTAGAACCTAAAGTGTTGCATCATGATATGTATTCTATGTTTTCCTTATTCATTTTTTGGCATATGAGTTGTCACATCTTGTTATGTGTCTATTTCAATGCCTTGAGTATCTAGAATTGAGCATCATGGGGGTGGGTAATGCCTAGTGTGATTATTGAAATTAATTTGTAAATTTATGGATTTTTAATTTATTATTATTTCCCTCGGATCCTTCCACTTATTTTAAGAAGTGTGTGTGTGTCTGAGTTTTAAAAATGGAAATAAGTGGTGGTATTCAAATGCAAGTCATTTCTAAAATGTCTTTGAAAATTATATAAACCATGGGATGGTTTTTTTCGAAAAGTAATACTTTAAACACTACTATAAAACAAGCATTTAACGACACTAAAAATAGTCATTATCAGTGCTAGAGAAGTGATGAATACCGGAGTGTGATTAAAAGCCCTAGGATTTTAGCAATGCTTGAAAAGCGTTGATAAAGGGGAATACTATAGTGTGTTGTAACAACACACTACAACACCAGAAACAACACCATAAAGAAGAAAAATCAAAAACCAATACAAAATTTAAATGAAATAAAACTTATAACACAGATATAAGAAAATAAACACTATATTATAGAAATTTCAAACATTAGTTTACATAATTATATAATTAATTACAAATTATTACATACATTTAAAAATATCAATGATCCTCTGTCTTTTTCCCTGGACCCCGACTCATGTTATTGTCGAAAAACCACCCCTGATTGAGCAAAATAATGCACATGTATAAGAAAAAAATTCTTATGTTAGTAATATTATAAATAAATAAATTAAATATGTTAATTTTAAACTATACTTTGAGTCATACCAGGAACACTGTGTATCATATTGAGTTGCTGTTAATTCTTGCATGTTACACCATTTCTTATTCATTTTTAAGAATTATCTATGTGAAAATTAACTAAATAAGTATATGATAAAAATGATATGGAAATTTATTAATTAATAGAAGATATAATGATGAGAAAAAATATAGTATCATTTTCTCAGTTTTGGAGATGTGATGCATGTTTTAAACTAAAAAGACACTTATATATTGAAAAGACGCACTTGGAGTCATACCGGTCAAACTATGCATCAAATTGAGAAGTGTCTAATTCCTACACATTCAAAATGACTTATGAATAATTTTACAAAAGTATTAATATAATTCAAATGCGTTTTCTCAGTTTTGAGTACGTCACTTGTCTTTTTAACTAAAATGTCATTTTAAACTGGAAACACACACTTTGAGTCATATCAGGAACATCGTGTGTAAGTTTTATGTGAGAATAATTACTATATTTCACAAATGAATTATTAATAATTTTTAGAAATTATCAAGACAATCCAAGTGCATTTTCTCAGTTTTCAGCGAGTGACACTTTTTGAACTAAAATGTCAATTTGAAACTGATAATCGACACTTTGAGTCATACCAGGAACATTGTGTATCAGATTAAGGTGTAGATGATTCATACACATCAAAAATGACTTATAGTTTATTTTTATGATGTATAAAGACAATCCGAATGCATTTTATCAATCTTGAGTATGTCATTTTTATTTTTTACTAAAATTAATGTCAATTTTAATTAAATAGATGCACTTGGAGTCATATCGGTCACTCCGTATGTCAGATTGAGGTGAGTCTAATTCCTATATGTCCCAAATGAATTATGTATTATTTTAATATGGTATAAAAATATTATGAGTTTTTTTTATTGGTTTTGAGTATGTCACATGTATTTTTTACTAAAATGTCATTTTAAAATCAAAACACGCACTTTGAGTCATATTGGTCACATCATGTATCAGTTTGATGTGAGACTAATTCCTACACATGAAAAATAACTTATTAATAGTTTTTATAAATTATCAAGACAATCCAAACACATTTTCTTAGTTCTAAGTGAGTGAAACTTTTTGAACTAAAATGTCAATTTTAAACTAATAACAGACACTTTGAGTCATACTGACCACATTGTTTTAAGATTGAGTTAAAACTTATTCCTACACATAAAAAATATACTATGGATAATTTTTATTAAGTATCAAAAAAATATGAATGTGTTTGATCAGTTTTTAGTATGTCAGTTGAATTTTTTTATACTAAAATTGATGTCAATTTTAAATAAAAAATGCACTTTGAGTCATATCGATCACATCATGTGTCATATTGAAGTTTGGTTGATTCCTACATGTCCCAAATGATTTATTTATTGTTTTCCGAAATCATCAAAACAATATGAATATGTTTTCTCAATTTTGAGTATGTCACTTGTCTTTTTTACTAAAATGTCATTTTAAATAGGAAACACACACTTTGAGTTATACCGGTCACATCATGTGTCGGTTTGATGTGATAATAATTCTTAAAAATCCCAAATTACTTATGAAACATTTTCATAAATTATCCAGACAAAATGAGCATTTTTTCTTGGTTTTCAGTGAGTGACACTTTTTTAACTAAAATACAAATTTTAAACTCATAACAGAAACTTTGAGTCATACCGTGAACATCGTGCATTAGATTGAGGTGAGTATGATTTCTATATATCAAAAATGACTAATAGTTAATTTTCCTAAATTATCAAAATAATCCGAATGTGTTTGCTCATTTTTGTGTATTTCAGCTATCTTTTTACTAAAATTAATGATAATTTTAAATAAAAAACACACTTGAAATCATATTGACCACACCATGTGTCATATTTAATTTTGGATGATTCCTACACATCCTAAATGACTTATGGATCATTATAATAAAGTATCAAAACAATATGAACCGCCAATGTTATCACACTTTCTATTGTATTTATTTTTCAAACTGCTAATACTGCATATTGACATCTCATGATATAACAAACACAAGAGCTTCCTATAATATAATAGTTTTCAAGAATGAGAAAGGATTGTTGGTTAAGAACATCGACTCAATATGAAGTGTTGGAAGTTTGATAAAGAAATAAATTGAAAGTGTGGAAATATTGGAAAAAAGGAACATGTTATCTCTTTTTTTCCTTATTGTAGATAGTTGAAAACAAAATATTATTTCCCAAAAGATCTATGAAAAAATATAAACAAGTATTTGATAAAAATGATAAGGAAATTAACTTAAAAATAGTTGCTAAAATTATGAAAAAATTAATTAAATAATTAATAGTGATTCACCTTTTCATGATGGTTATATACATTCTTGACCCACTTCTTTATTTTCATTATCTCAGTTGCAACCTTAAAGTCTAATATCTCATGAGCATGAGAAGCTTCAAACAAACCACACCAACTAAAACAAAAGAATCCACATGTATAATAAAACCATTATTATGTGAGTAATACTAAAAAGAAATAAATTAACCATAAATATGAAATAATAAATTAATTATATGGATAATAATTTTACTATGAAAACATCCAGATTACCTCTATTATTGAGAAGAGGTAGGGTCATTTATCTTCCTACAATGGTAGTGGAGGGAACTTAAAGGAAAGTGATAAATGAAAACACTACATAGGTGAAAAGGTGTTTAGGTATAAGAAGTTTGTGGATTTTTTGGTGTAGAAAGGCATGAAATATGGAAAAAATCTTCTAAAATAAATGAACTCTTCAATGAATAATGAAAATTAAATCAACAATTTATTATATAATTTTTCGGTAAAAAAGAAAAAGTATATCGTAACATTACCTTTACATCTTCTCAAAGGGTTTCCTTCATTGTAGTTTATTCTTCCATGGGATTGGTAATATCATCATGTGCAGAATAAATTGTCTACTTGAGTGGTCAAAAATTTAATTTATATTGTGCAAATATAGTATAGAAAAAATAATATTATGATTAAAAACATAGTATATTGAGGAACAATTTTACCTTGTCATTGAAATCTATTTCTTTTTTTAAGGTTTTAGGGATTTGAAACCTCTATCGAGAATCCAAATCCCCTATTTTTGGTCCCCTCTAATGCACAATACATTATATACATTGGAACCAACATGAAATGATTGTGATATCCCAATGAAAGGGTCATCCTTGATTGAATTTTCATCTAACCCAATAGTTGTTTTAATCGCCAACAGGACAATCGACCAATTCTTGTTTGCTGGATTTGAGATATAAAATACTTACACTGATTGTGTTTCTATTATGAACAACTCATATTTCCCCCTTCCACATTAAAATTCACCTTCATGAATCCCATTTCATCAACTTTCAATGCAATCCTATTTTCAACCAATTTTCAATGGAAAATTGACAATTAAAATTTTGTATAATTCAACTCATATATCTATTTGATAATGCCAAAATATGGCATAATTTCATAAATTGGATTTATATCCTTAGAACTAGATATGTATATCACTTCATCCACAAGATTAACTCCACTATTTTGTATCATATTGTAGTCATTGTGTTCTTTTGTATAGAATATATAACCATTGATTACAAAACTAGTGTAAGATATAAAATTTGTATTCAGTCCCCTAGCTAGAAATCGATGTCGTTCAACAATTGAATTTGTATTTTCAGATTACTACTTATAAATTTTATCTCAAAACCATCCTATAAAGTGTTGATTATGTGTATTTGATATACAACCTTCAAACCTTTATGAATTCAAATATCTAATAATTTCTTTTTGGGATTCAACATATGGATCAACATCTCCACTATTATGTAAATTGTAAAGGTGTGCTTTCTCCCACTCTTTGATGGTAATTTTAACAACATATATTCTAGGAATCCCTTCATCCATAAGGCATCTGTTTGAAGAGACTTTGGGAGACCGATGCTGTCAACATTTGATTGGTAATTGATATAGAATTCAACATCTTCTTCAACAATATATTTTTCTGTAATACAAACTTTTGGCCGACTTTGATTCTTGGAATACCCTTTCAAAATATTCATTTACCATTCAATGGTGTACATCCATCTATAATGGAAATGACCGCATAGTTAAACCTCTCTAACCTAGTGAACCATCAGGTGGACCATTGTATCAAATAATGATGGTGGGAAGAACATCTCTAATTCACATAATATGACTGCAACCTCCTTATTCATGATTCAAAACTTTATCAGGTCTATACAATTACTGCATATGGATTTGAAAAAGAAGTAGATTTGGATTAATTAATGCCATACATTTTTAGGCAGAATGTAATCGAACGAAACATGCATCAAATATTGCATCAAAATATGACAATCATGTGATATTAGTCCCTATAAATTAAAAATATTTATTGAAATGAATTTATTGATATCTAATTAATACCCCTCTAGAACATTTACACTATTAATGAAAAAGAAAAATTGTAATTTTTCTTGTCTGGATAGAGCGTAAGCTATTGGATATTTTCTTGTGCAAGCAGATATACTGATAATTTTGAATAGTGATGTTGGACTTATGTTAAATTGAAAGAGATACTTATTGTCAAAAAGGCACTGGGAAGGCCATGTGACTAATGAATTATTAAGGGGAAAATACTACAAATTGAAGAATCAACTTGAGAGGATGCTCAGCATATCCGGGAGCAGTTTCAGGACTACCACCTTAGGGACAAGGTGGTTCTTGAGGAGGGAAGAATTGTTGGGCCTCATCCACCAATTAATCATACTTATAAGAGGAGGGATAGAAAGTGAGATGGGAACATGAGTTTGATAGGAGTGAGTTGGGAACATGATTCTGTTAAGTCAGTTGATAAGGATGGTTGTATATTTATAATCTTTTCAGTGGGCTCGAGAGAGGGGCAACCATTATTTACTTTGGAAACCATGTTATTGGAAGCAGTTGGACTGGAGTGATGGTATCTCTCTATATCTCTAGTCTATTGGAAAGTACGTAGCAAAGGATGTGGTCTCTCCCTAGTGTCCCCTTACTGTATGATAGTTCCTCTATATACCACTATAAATTACTTCGTATTCTTGTTTTATGTACTAGAAATAATAACAAAAATTGTTGGTTTCCTCTCAATCACTTACTTGAACAATTCTTGTTAACTTAACACCTAAAATGTTGAATGTATAACATCCTTGTTATTTCATGATGTATGGGTTTATAAGAAAACATGTTTAATATGACATGTTAGTCATAATGTTTAGTATGTTCTAGATTTTTTTTAAGATTTTCAGGTGAATTGTTGGTAAAGCATGCTAACATACAAAACATGTTAGATTTTAATATTGTGACGTGTGAACTGTTGATATCCTATTAATCATGATAATTTAAATTTTTTGGACTTGTTGAGTTATTGAGAATTCTTAACTGGTAATAAAATATTTTTTGGAACTTATTTTAGTTTGGGGTATGATGATTTTGAGAACTCCACATGTAGTGTTGTTTGATGATGTTTTCTTGACTTGTTTAATGCCATTTTTTTGGAAGTGTGTTTTTCAAAAAAAAAAGAATGAGGTTGAAGGGTTTTATTTTAATGAAATATATATTGATTTTAAAAAGGGGGTTTTTGGTGTCCTATTTTAAAGAAAATATTTATGAGTTTCCTTTTTAAATGAATTTTTTGAAAAATGGGTTTTGTGGCCGATTTTAATTTTAATGTTTTGAGTGTCTTTTGAAAAAACTTGTGGTGTTTTAAATTGATTTTTTGATTCAATTTTACCTATAAATAAAGTTTTATTATGAAGATATTGATGTATGAAGTATTTATAATGAAATTATAAAGTTGATGTGAAGTAATTTTTTGTTTCCTTGGAAGAGATTGTTGAAGTGTTTTCATTGTTGTGCATGTCATGTGTGAACATGTTTTGTATTACCTTGATTATTTGTTACATGAAATTTTTAATCAGTGGTGTGGGAGTAATGAGGCAGTTGTATTGTTAAAGGTAGGAACCATTGGTTGGAATAATGATGGGGTTTTGTTATGGAAGTTGAGTTTGTTTGGAAGAGTGGTTTTATGTGAATGTATGTGAACCTTTTTGTGTGTTTTGTTTCTCTACTATTGATGCCAATTTTAATTATTTGAATTAACCAAGTTGATTTTGATGTTTGAATTGAAGAAATATCATTGAAGCACTGGAGATGATAACTAGAAGTAAAGTAATGGGATAAATTGATATTAATATTTTAGTGGAAAGGAGTGTTGATGTTTTTGGTGGAATGTCATCTCTTGAGGTTAAGGAGTGGATAGAGAAGGTTAAAGTTTCCTTTGAGTTTATGAAGACTCTGGATTGATTCCATGTTACTTTGGTGGTGGGTCTACTTTGAGATATGACCCAAAATGGTGGAAAATGAATCATGGACACCCAGATGAGGTTTCTTGGGAAGAATTTTTTGAATTACTTAAAAGGGAATTTATTTCCCAAGTTCCAAAGGTTGAATCAGTGGAAGTGCCTCAATGGTTTCGACAAGGCGAGTCTAGTGTGTGCATGATTGGAATTCACTTCGAGAAGCTAATTAGTCAATTTTTGAGTATCTTGGTTGATGAAGTTGTTCAAGTGTGATGTTTTACAGTTTCTTTAAAGTCATGGATTCAACAATAAGTAGTTTTTATATGGTTAAATACTTGGACGAAGGTGAGGGATCACACCAAAGAAATAGAAGATGACTTTTTTGGGGCAAAGAGATTCAATACGAGTCACCTTCAAGAGTTCAAGGATGATAAGGTGAATTTTGTGAATAATAGTCTTTTTGGTCAACAAAGGAAAAGGGTAAGACAACCCTTTGGTGAGAGGATGTGTCTTTGAGCTATAGGTGTGGGTGGTGCGAGGTGTCCAATGACAAGGAGTAGACTTGTTTCTTTCGCCACGTGGAAATTCATCAGTGACACCAGAAATAATATTGTTTTCATAATGTAGAGATCCTAAAACTGGTTCATGAATACCATCAACATCAACTAAAATAGAAATAATTAAGGTGATTATAAATACAGAAGTTGCGTTTGATATGATGGGGATCATCAAAACACCAAACCATCCAAAGTAAATGTTGTTTTTTGTGTTTTTCATCCAATTATAGAAGCTAAGTGCCCCATGATTAGAGGTTTCCCTAGGTCATGAGTTCTTGTTTTTTCCATTAGTGTGGTCAGAAACCAATTTTAGTTGGATTTGACAATTTCAATGTATTTTGTAAGCTGATGGCCTTGTTCATTTCATAAGAAAACTTATTTAAATGACCTTGGTATTTTAAATTTAAAGCGTTTGTGCATAAAATATTTTCACATTGTTTTTCCTGAAGTAGTAAATAAATTAAAATTTATGGATTTTTTTTAAAAATGGGGTTGTTGATTAAACTTATGTCATTTTCACAAGGTAAAATGTAAGAAAAAGCAGTTTTCATGTTTGCATAAATTCTCAATGGTTTTGAAAATGTATGTGATGTTTTGAAAGGTTAAGATAGTGTTTGGATAGGGTAATTTTTTTAAAGTGATTTTAAGAACCTAAACATATCTTATTTCTATGAAAGGATTAAAGGTAGGTAAGAGGGTTAATGTTATGGGTTAGAGTGATTATTGTTGTCTTTTCTCTTCTTTGTCGTGTTTGATCCCTTTTGATAATCATCCAATGGCCCAAAGGAATTAAATGTTTTTTTATTAAAAAAACCCCTTTAAGGGAAGTATGGGGAACCCAAACATCATAGAATTAAGAATAATCACAACCCAAAGGTGGGAAAATAATTCTAGATGAAAAAATTGGATTGGTCCCTCCCTAGTGTATGAATCGTGATGAAGGTCTCCACCATTTACAAGGCTATTCAGCAAGAAAGTGTCATGTGTCAAAGCATAGGCCCAATCTGATGGATGTCACCATACCCTCTCAAACATCTAAATTCGAACAAATATGCATAGGTGAACCGAAAACTTTGAACATCATATGGGACCTTTTCATAGTGATCGAGTCCAACTACTACATTAAAACATCAAAAAACATCACCACTATAAATCACCTCGCCGATGCCAGAACAATTCCCACCACACCATTTCCACAAACCACTCTCGACACCATAGTAGCAAGCAACCAAAGGGAATGAAATCCATGTTGCAAGATGCCAGGCCAGCGCCACCTAGGGCTAGGAGGCCCAACAACTGTGCCAAATAAGCACCAATGGGGAGGGGAACCAAAAAGACCAGACCAGTAGAGCCACTCTGGGATGAAACCGATAAAATCATAGAAAAATTAAAACCCAAACCAGATGAAAAATCATATGAAATCGCTATAAGAGATAGGAGAGGCATATGTAGAACCATGAGTGGGGATTTTCCAGTGCCAACGACACCACAAACCACCCACAAAATTCCAAAATCCAAAACATCACAAAACCACACAAAGAAGCCATCATACCACAAAAGAAAGCATCCACTGAGAAACCAGAAAATAGAGATACCCCCTCCCCCCGAGCCACATTATAACCCGAAACTAACCCAACCGAAAACATCAGAACCACTATACTGCCACACCAACCCCACCGCACCGATCCAGGTTCTAACTAGAATCTGAAGCACCGATCCACACAACAGATGAAGAACCAGGGCTGACGATGAGCCATGCCATGCTCCTGGGGGACACACCGCCAAATATCGAAGACCAAATCCTGGAATCCGAGGACTAAGGCTCGCCGATCCACTGAAGCGTTGAAGATGTCAAGATCTAGGACCGAAGCACCATGGCTCTCCGTAGTGTTGTAGTGTATTTTTTGAGTTAAGGGTGTTGGGTGTGTGGTTATTAGATGATTCCTTTGAGTGGGGTTAACCTTAGGGGTTAGAGTGTAGTTCTTTTAAGGGGTGTAGTTATTAGGATTTAGTGAGAAGTTCTTTTGTGATGGATATACAAGACGAGAAAAAAAGGATGAAGAAATGGAACACAAAAAAACCAAAAGATCTTTCTAGCTTTCTTATATTTCATAAATTTCTTTCAATGGAGTAAATTCACCATATTTATAGGCTATTCCCCAAAAAATGAAAATACATAATTAAAAACTTAACATTTATGAAGGGACAAAAAAAACAAGACAGAAGTATTAATTATTTTGGAACAAGTGGATGCATGGGAAAAGCAGAGGCATGGGGAAAAGAAGAATCTCACAGTGAAGAGGCGCTGGATGGAGAATACGCCACATGGGGAAGAGGCAAACTGCATGAGGAAAACTATCTAGTGGTTTTTAGTTTTCATTTCCAACATTTTGGATAGTATCAGTCATTTTTGAGAGATGTCTTCCTTAGTTGTTTTATTTTAGAAATTTCTCTCTGGGGTTTTATTTTGATTCTCAAGAATGATAATAATTTGAGAGTTATCAAATGTATAGGTCTAGATTTTATGGTCCTCAACATTGTGGATTGAGGTGTTAAAGGTGTTGGGGATGAATTTAGAGAAGTAATTTAACAATATTTTTAGGGGGATGCATGGATCACATCATAACTAGGGTTATTGCGTCATGATTTGTTGGCTATAAGAGAGGGGTTGTTGTGGTCTGGTCAGTTGCACCATTGAAGTGTTATGTTGTAATGTGAAATATAAGTCATGATATTTTGGTGTGATTTTGAATGGTTGTGTGGGGGACACTCCCTAATTTGGGAGTCTACTTTATCGGAAAACACTATAGTGGGCCTTTGATGGTGGGCAACCGATGGGGTGGACAACAACTTTCGTGGACTACAGCAGGTGGCGGGAGGAAGTATCGGGGGTAGATGAACCACCCCAACCACTGGAGAAACTCATGTTTTCCCTTCCTCTTTTAAAAAGGATGAAAATACCAAGGATGTTGTGATGTAATCATGTAATACTCCAATGAGATTCAAAGATAGTGATAATAGAGAGTTGGTCTATTTTTCTCGTGGATGCAGGCTTCAAACCAAACCATGTTAAATTCTACGTTTCTCCTTTTTTCATCATTTTTGTGTGATTTTTGTTACCACACACCTCTACTGCGCCCTTACAAGTGGTATTAGAGGGAGCCTAAGCAAAGAGAGTTCGAAACAGTGAGGCGATGAATAATTTTCCAGTGACTAGAAAATTTAAAGTGGTCAGAAAATTTTTCTGAGGCCAGATCTGGGAAGAAGAAGATGAGACGATTCCAATGATGCATGTGGCATTGAAAATATAGCTGAAACAAAAGAGACAAGATAGGTCAAATTTAGTCAAAAACAAAGGTGAATAGTAACCTGTGATGGAGAAGATGGCATTGTTTACACCACCAGCGAGAATTCCGGTGAGATTCTGGCAGCTGCTTGGGTGTGCCACGTCAGTGCCATGTCAGTAGGCTATCTGGACCATTGAATTTGTTTTGGCGATAACTCGACCAATCAATTTCTGATTTCGAAAATCCTGGAGTTGATTCTGAGTATTTTGACTATTCTAGGCACATCTGTATATTTAGTTTTTCAAAATTCTCACTCCATCAGGTGGATTCAGAAGGCTGTGATATCGACAGTGGTGATCGTGTTTTGAGACAATAATGATGGTTGGTGGCAGAGCACTACCAATGTTTGAGATCGAGAATTTTGATGGTCGGAAAAATTTCACCTCATGGAAAAGAATGGTGAAAGATATTCTTATGCAGCAAGGAATGATTAAACCGTTGATAAGAGAAAATCCTCAGACAACCATAAATGATGATTGGGAAGAGCTCGAGATATGGGTCGTCAGCCCAATTCGACTTTGTCTAGAGAATGAGGTAAAGTACTCAGTGTTGGATGAGACCTCACTGTAGGATATCTATACGAAGTTGGAGTAGAGATATATGGTGAATTCACTCAACAAAAAATTATTTATGAAGAAGAAATTGTACCAGTTGCGCATGGATGAGGGAAAAATTTTGTTGGATCACACCAACGAATTCAACATAATCCTAGAACAATTATTGGGGCTCAGTGTAAAGCTTGAAGAGGAAGACAAAGAACTTTTTCTTTTGCCATCTCTACCAAGTTCATTTCAGGACGTGTTACTACATTACTTGTGGGGAAGGAAACATTGAACCTGGAAGAGGTTATGAAATCACTTCAAGACTCAGAGGCATTCTGAATACCTGCGACGCATTCAAGCAAGAAAATAATTGTGATTCCAGATGATCAATGTGGGAGGATCCGACATCGGAAGTCAGGAGGTAAAGAATGGTGGTAAAAATCAAGGGGATGTGATCCTAAAAAAATCACGTGTTTATGGTGTGAGAAAAAGGGTCACTATAAAAGTGACTGTGGAGAGTAAAAACGGTACATTATTTGGAATGAGAAAGATGAAGATAAGGTTACAAACATCACAGAATTATCAGCAGATGATGAAGTCTACGTGACAATGGGAAGATCACACTTAGATGAGAGAGTTTAACAGGGAGAAATATAGAGTCATTACTACAAAATATATGGAAACATGAAGCGAGAATGTCATTTTTTAAAAAGGAAGAATTAGTGGGATCAAAATCCAAAGGAAGACATATGGATTTTTGGATTTGGGGAGCTCAATACACATATGTACAATGAGAGTAGAATTTTATACTTTTAAGTAGGTGAAATATTTGGTGAGACTTAGTGATGGGTCAACATGCGAGGTTCGAGGAGTCAGGACGGTGAAATTGAAGACACCCAACGGAGAAGTTTGAAAACTGGTTGACGTGAAATTTGTTCTGAAGATGAGACAGAACCTGGAATCATTAAATAGGTTCAATGTGAGAGGATACAAGATTTCCATAGTGGGCGAAGTGTTGGAATTCTCACATAGGGATGCAGAAAAGATTATTAGGAATGAGTCCCAAGGGTTGCATCATTTGTTGGGGACTGCAGTCAGCCCAAGATCGAGTGAAGACGGTGGAAGTGCTACATCATCTGAAGTGAAGAAGCATGTTTGATTTTCCGATGAAGTTTTCAAAACCTGCAAGGAGACTACATGTCAATATTCTATCCCAAATTGACCGTCAGGGGGATATTTGTGGGAGATACTCCCTAATTTGGGATTCTCTTTTGTTGGAAACCACTGTAGTGGGTCTTTGATGGTGGGAAACCGACGCGGTGGACAACAACTTTCATGGACTGCAGCAGGCGGCGGGAGGAAGTCTTAGGGGTAGATAAACCACCCCAACCATCGGAGAAACTCATGGTTTTCCTTCCTCTATTTAAATGGGATGAAAATCCCAAGGCTGTTGTGATGTAATCTTGTAATACTTCGACAAGATTTAGAGAGAGTGATAATAGAAAGTTGGTCCATTTTTCCCGTGGATGTAGGTTTCAAGACGAACCACGTTAAATTCTGTATTTCTCTGTTTTTCATTGTCTTTGTGTGATTTTTGTTACCACACACCTCTTTTGTTCCCTTATAGTCTGGGTTTTGGTCATTGAAACGTGGTCTCTTATATTTCAACATGGAGCTTTAAGTTGCTTCATGGAGGCCTTGGCCCTGAAATATTGGTGTCTCTCTATCTAGCTAGGTTATTCTATATTGTTATTAAATGTGATTTGGTGTTGGTCTGGGGATGATTGAGTTTAGAGAAGAAGCTTGGGGTTTTCACTGTGATTCTTGGTAGTTTGAGTGTTGCGGAGTGGAGGTGCTCATTGAATCATGGTTGTACTTTTTTATATCAATTTTAAACTATATTGACCTCTAAAATTTAGGGATACCATACAGTGATTCTCGATCTTGGAAATCATTGCAATGTTTCACCTTGCATCATACCATGATTTTGGGCCCTAAATTCAAGGATTCACTCAGATTTATTCTATTACCTTTAGCTTCTTTCAAACCCTAGGTGTCTTTTGGATTGTCTTCGGTGCTTCTTAGTCATCCTCTTGGCATATTTTGATCCACAACTTTGTGTGATTAATCCCTTTCATTCCATGGTTTTTGAGGGTTCCTCTTGGGATCTTGGTGATATCCAGACACAGTTCCTCTCCTCATTATTTTCCAACCACTACTACAAATATGTCTTTTAATAGTGCTAAAAACCGCCTTTAACAGTGCTAAAAAAGCACTATTAATCTCGGAGAAGATAAATGGGGGTCCCCTTTATCAGCGCTAAAAATAGCTCTGATAAAGGTATTCTTTATCAGCACTATTTTCAGTGCTGATAAATGTATAATATATCAGCGCTAAAAATAGCACTGATAAACACTACCTTTATCCGTGCTATTTTGAGCGCTGATAAACACTACCTTTATCAGCGCTATTTTGAGCGCTGATATATTATCCATTCATCAGTGCTTAACTAGCACTGATAAAGGCCAAATATCCTGTGAAAAATCAGAACCTGCACAGAACCTGCACAGAACCTTCACACATGACAACACCTACACACATCACAAACAACACCCACACACAAAGCACATAAGAATAAAAATGCTACATACATTTACTTGAAATCATGAATACAAAATAACAAATTGCTATATACATTTCAAACAATTTTTAATTTGGTTACAATTACAATTATCCAACAAATAGTTAAAAAACATTGATGTTTCATCCTTTTTACATCCATGATCCGCTCTAAAAAATTGTCGTCCATGGAGGCGGTTTCCGAACAAAGCATTCGAACTCAGGAAAAAGATTTCACCTATATAAGAAAACAAATATTATGTTAGTAATACAATAATGAAATAAATTAAACATTAATATGAAAGAATACATTAATAAAATGTCAATTTTTACCTATTACAACATTTATTTTCATTAGTTCATAGGTCTAGGAGATATGACTATAGAGCGAGAGTTCCTTCCCCATTGTGATGTGATGACCTGGGTAGGTAAATATTTATGGGATGGTTTGTGGATTGTGGGACTTTCATGAGGATTTTAGGCTATGATGACACATAGGGGACCCAAGAACATTCCCAAGATATATACACTCATGTTAGTCTATATAAGAAATAAAAAACACTCATGAAATGGGACTCTTATTTACTCATATTGCTAAAAAACTACCAGGATGACTAGATAGTAGAAGAGGAATCACTCTAGTTATACCTAGATTATGGTTTCATCCTTCTTTTAGCTAATCTTGGGGTATGTACATCCTATTAGATTCAAAAACAGATTCTATTCCAAAAGAGATTGTATAAAAAGAGTGGTGGATACTAGGGGAGAAGTCTTAAAAAGGAAATGCACAAATGAATGCCTATAAAAGATAGCATAGAGAAAGAAGCACCAGGAATCTTACACAATCATTTCACTTCTCAAATTGGTGGGTTGGAAAAGACCTCCATAGCCAGATACCTAGATAATATAAAGGGAAGCACTTAGTACACATACATGATTCACCTCACTCTATTCCTGACTAGCGGCATGAGAGGGAGGACTTGGGGAGCTCAGTTGGGATCAGAGGGGAAATACCTCTTCTGGTAAACAAATAGTTATGGACTCAGATATAATGCTCGTACTTATATTGATATTTCCCTCTGGAAGAGACTCCTTCTTGTAAATATACTCGACCGGGATACCCAGATAGAAAATGACTCCATTTATGCCTTTTGTAAGGCCTACCCCTTATAGAAGGAAGAGGTCTTTCATCACCTAATTGTAGACCAACCATAGGAGGGTCTGAAGGAGAGCAACCTCTCTAATCTTCTTACAGGATGTAAAAACTACCTAACCTAATGAGGATATAAAAAATTATATTTTCAATGTGTAAGAGAGACCTTCAGGAACTATAAAAGAGAAGGCGACCAGAGGGAGGATGATAGGTTGATGTTGTTGATCTCTTCTAGGTAGAAAAATACATAAGGTTGGGCCTAGATCAGAAGGAAAGTGTTGCTAAATCTATCTGTCATAAGGGTCCTCCCTCACTCTCACTAGAATAGAGAAGTAAATGATTCCCCATTCGGGCTCCCTAGGGGGATCCCTTCACTCAACATGCAATTCAAAAAATGATTATCGTATAATAACCACTGAAAGCATATTTTCTCGTTTAAAAGGAAAGAAACCAGACTTAAAAATTAAAAAAGGATACTTCTGATGCTCAAAATATTCCGGTTTTATTGGAAGGCGACAACTCAACATGACCCAATACTAAGTTATTGCTTTAGTACAATGGCTCCTACTTCCTCGTAGGAATAGTATTGATCTCCCAGTTATCCAGACTTTCTCCTGGCATTACAGGTTGAATGGTGCTGCCTTATGACATACTAGGGAGTGTCCGGATCATAACAACCTATTCTTCTTGAGAAAAAAACCATTGTAGGAATTATTCTTGTACTTCATCATAGTAAAATGCCTCTCTCATGTCCAGAGGAATGTTTATCAAATTTGATACCTCAATGGTTTATTTGGGCTCTGGTGTTGACGTTTTGGGTTGGAGGATAGAAGCAAGCATAGGCGAATTAATAGAAATGGGAGGCACATATCCCAAACTTGTCATGGTAAGTCCTTTTCCCTCATATTTTTCTTGCTTCTTCCTTTGGGATGCACGTTTCCTATCATATTTGGTTGGATCATACCCCAGAAGATGGGGATAAAGGGGTTCACTCTATAAAGAACCCCTTGTTTGATCTCCATCCTCACCTTCCATCAACATGTTCCATGGGAACTAAGGTTTTTTAATGTCCTTTATTTTTATTGTGTCTATCTAAGTAGACAAGTCCTATGTAAGTATGGAGTGACATGGGTATCCCTATTAGGAGATCATCTCCCAGGGGAAGAAACTCCCTGAGATATTTAGGAAGCAAACCACCTCGATCATAATAAAAGATTTATGATGGTTCAAACCTGTTGCTTAAAGGGATAAAAGGCCTGGCCGATATATCCATACCTCTAGCCCCCCCCCCCCATCTCAGGTTGAACTGGAGTCACCTCCCCCTCACTGTGTTCCTCAAAGAGATCCCCTTCAGCAACCAGCACCGGCCCTTCCAAGGCATTCACCCTACCAAAAATCGCCACAGTTCCCTGGCCATCCCTGACCAACTCTCTACTGACCTCCTCTCTCTGATCAGCCACCACTATAGGTTGAGCCTCCCTACAACTTCCTTCTGGTCTTTCTTCCTCTAGAACAGGTACCACCCTCACACCAACCTCCAACGCCTTACTCAGGACATCTACTTCTCCTCAAACAGAGCCAAGACCATCCATAACCTTCATTCTACAATCCTAAACCAGTTGTCGTTCCACCACCAGGAGGTGAGGCTCCTTACCCACACCTTCAGGCCCTGTTTTCTCCTGTCCTGGACCCGCCTCGCACCACCCTCTGAAACCCTTCCTGAAGCACCTCCTACCCTTCGGGTAGACACCTGGGCATCTGGACTGCGAGCCTTCCAGGGCCCTCCATTATTGCAAACCACCACTGAATGACCCAAGCGGTGCCAAATAGAACAATAATCCGTCCAGTCCTCATAAACCACATGCTGTTTTCACTTATCCAATTATAATCCACATGTGATCAAAAGGTATCTGGGAAGCATCCAATTCCACACTAACCTGTGGATTAATCGGGTGACACACAACTTCCGTTCGAGAATCAGAACATAAATACCTTCCTACGAGAATACCTAGCATGTGAATAACATCCGGATTCTGAAAAGGCAGTGGAATACCCCACACATCTTCACCTCCAATGGTAAGAGAGTAACCAAATCCAATATATGGATATAGATAATATATATATATATATATACTTAGTTAGAATAATCCTAAATGAGATGGTAAGGGCAGTGTTGTTAAAGGTGCACGCCATAGGGTGCCTTGGTGAGAGGCGAGGCGAGGCACAACTGGAGCGCCTCATCACAGGTGAGGAGAGGCGACCTCACAGAGGCGTGCCAAAGGTGCACGCCTCACACGCCATCTTAGGAGGTGCTAAGGCACAAGGCGCTATAATGGCGCACCCCCAGAAAAAAAAACAGACCTCCTTTCTAAAAAGCGGCAGCGACGAGGGTGGAAATCATGGATACATATATAGCGGATAGGGGCAGCGGAGATCGGGGGGCGATGAAATCCAGGATGGCGGTGGAGATTGAGACAGGATGCTGAAAATCAGGCGTGGGTGAGGTCGATCAGCGAAAACCGTGGTGCACCAAAATAAATCGGGGTAAGTTTAATTAGATAGAAAATTTAATATATTAATAAAAAAACATATCATACTATAAAAATATCACTTACTGGCACCTCAATCCCATTGCATTTGATTGAATGTATTAATTTGTATCTTCTTATTTAATTTAAGTTTTTTAAAATTGAAAATATTGTTTAAAACTGTATATAATTAATTATTCGTGCGTGCGCCTTATTTATGACTCACGCCGCGCCTTGCACCGCATCCCCAAGCGGCCTTTGCGCCTTATTGCGCCGCACGACTTTGAATGCAATGGGTAAGGGGATATCCATCTTACAGATCATTCAAGGAAGAAGAGTATCCAATAGTTCCAAAAGTCCCTCAACGATACCCATTATCTCATGCATCTACCTAGAAATAATTGTGCAAGTCAAACAACAACTCATGTGCTCAAATACAAGTTCAAACAAACGAGATACAGAACATTGAAATTTCTTAAAAATGAACCAAAGGGTACACGACGTGTGAGAGGAACCAAACAGAGTCTGGTACCACTCCACCTATGGACCATGTCCATGGGGCTACATGGACCCAATTACATGTAGCAGTACATTTTGTACACGTGGAATAAATGGCGTGTCAAAACTAACTGGGACCAGGTCGTGTGCTGCTGGTCATGTCCATGTGCTTGGGTATGCGGTTGTGTACTTCCTCATGGGATCCCATAATTAGTAATAATTAGTAATAATTAGTAATAATTAGTAATAATTAGCAATAATTAGAAATAATTAGCAATAATTAGCAATAATTTGAAATAATTAGCAATAATTAACAATAATTAGCAATAATTAGGAATAATTAGAAATAATTAGTAATAATTAGAAATAATTAGCAATAATTAGTAATAATTAGAAATAATTAGTAATAATTAGTAATAATTAGTAATAATTAGTAATAATTACTAATAATTAGTAATAATTACTAATTATTAGCAATAATTAGTAATAAAAAATTTATATTATCAATATTTATGAAAAAAAATATTAATATTATTAAAATAATAAAAAATTTATAAAATATTAAAATTATCAATATTCGCAACAGGATTTTCTCTATTCTTAACATGTTCAAATCTCAAAGGGTCGTCAATTGTCAGTTCATGCGCAATAAAAATTTTGTGTCAGCCATGTCCAATGTAAACTCTATAATTGTCCTTGCATGGTTGATCACCTCACAAGTACTGTTGCAATAGGACAACCCAAGTCATGCCCTTCTCATCTATAAGAATTATCTCAGATGACACTTTACATAGACCATTCTTCCTTGAAAATTTAAGGAAAAGATACTGATATCTCTTCAAATTTTTAAGGAAGAATGATCTATGTAAAGGGAGTGAGATGATTCTTAGAGATGAGAATGACATTACTTTAGTCGTCCTATTACGACACTACTTGCGAGGTGATCAACCATGCAAGTACAATTATAGAGTTTACATTGGACATGGCTGACACAAACTTTTTATTGTGCATGACCTGACAATTGGCCATCCTTTGAGATTTGAACATGTTAAGAATAGAGAAAAGTCTGTTGCGAATATTGATAATTTTAATATTTTATAAATTTTTTATTATTTTAATAATATTCATATTGTTTTTTCATAAATATTGATAATATAATTTTTTTATTAGTAATAATTAGTAAAAAAACTGCTTGGATAATGAAGGGAAAATTTGTAATCATCTCCACAACAATGATTACCAAATTTCCTTTCATTATTCAAGAGGTTTTCATTTTGCTAAGTATTGCTAAGTATTGCTAAATTAGTAATAAATTATAATAAATTGTAATAATTTTTAATAATTAGTAATAAATTGTAATAATTAGTAATCAATTGTAATAATTAGTAATAATTTGTAATAATTAGTAATAATTAGTAATAATTAGTAATAATTAGAAATAATTAGGAATAATTAGAAATAATTAGGAATAATTAGGAATAATTAGGAATAATTAGGGATAATTAGTAATAATTAGATATAATTAGTAATAATTAAGAATAATTAGGAATAATTAGGAATAATTAGCAATAATTAGTGTGAGAAAGATTCCATTAAATGAGCTATCGGACAAAAGAGTAGCCGTTAATCAACTAGAAATTGTGTCGCCCTTAATTAATGGTAATTATTAAGTAGTTGTAATTATTTATCTAATTTTTTAGATAGTGTTTTTATAATTTCAAATTATTCAAAAATAGTGATGATTTTATATTTTATGTAGAAAAATATGGAATAAGGAAGTCGACATCAGTCATTATTAGATGATCATGCTTGGATAAATCAGCACAGAAATCCAAATGGTTCTAGTTTAAATCCTGTATATATTGAGGGTGTTGAATCTTTCTTAGAATTTTCATAATCAAAACCAGAATATGTTTCAGAAGGAACAATTAAGTGTCCTTGTAAAAAATGTGCTCTGAGAACATTTGAAACATTTGACAAGGTTGGGGGACATCTCTTGCGGTTTGGTTTTCAAACAGATTATGTTTTTTGGAATTAACATGGTGAACGCAGTTCCAGAGAAGATCCTAATAAATTGATTTCAGATCCATCACAGTTTCAAAATTTAGTACATGATGTTGCATGTCCATCTGTGAAACAAACTGAAACTCATGATGATATTGATTTAACTCCTGAGTTGGAACCATCTAAATTTTATGAGTTGTTGAGGTCTACTGAGGATGCATTATATCCTGGTTGCAAGATAAGAAAATTAGAAGCGATTTCAAAATTTATGGCTATTAAATCAGATAATGCAATGTCAAACAACTGTTTTGATCACATATTTTCTTTGGTTAAAACACTGTTACCTGAAGGAAATGTGTTTCCTGCAAATTACTACGAGAGCAAGAGGCTGATTCATAATCTGGGCCTTAGTTATCGGAAGATTCATGCATGTCCAAATGATTGCATCTTATATTTTGGCGAAAATGAGTCATTGGATAGTTGTCCCACATGAGGAAAATCGAGGTATAAAGAAGCTCAACCAGGGAAGTCTAGATCTATTCCAGTAAAACAATTGAGATATTTCCCCCTTACACCCAGGTTCCAGCGTTTATTTATGTCTTAGAACACAACGTCAATGATGTCATGGCACAAAACCAAGATTTCAACTGATAAAAGCTTGAATCATCCATCTGATGGTGATTCATGGAAACATTTTGACCGTCTGCATCCGTCTTTTTCTATAGAATCCCAAAACGTGCAATTGAGTCTTTCTACTGATGGTTTCTGTTCGTTTGGTTCTTATGGTAGTCAGTATTCATGTTGGCCTGTCTTTATAACTCCGTAAAATTTTCATCCATGGATGTTGATGAAGGAGCATTATATCTTTTTGACTCTATTAATCCCAGGACATCCGAAAAAGAATATTGATGTTTATTTGAAACCATTGATTGATGAGTTAAATGAATTGTGGAGTGATGGTGTTAATACATATGATGTTGCTGCGAAAAAAAATTTCATATTAAAAGTTTCATTGATGTGGACGATTAGTGACTTTACGGCATATGACATGTTATCTGGTTGGAGTACACATGGTCCGAAATCATGTCCTTGCTGTATGAAAGAAAACAAAGCCTTTATGCTCATCAATGGAAAAAACCTTGCTATTTTGATTGTCACCGTAGATTTCTTCCAACCGATCATCCTTTTCGGAGGAACAAATCTCATTTCAAAAAAGGTACAATTGAAAGGGATAAACCTCCAAAGATGATCTTAGGTATAGAGTTAAAATCAGTTGTATTTTCATTACCCCCATCACATTTGGACCAACAGTAAACCAACAGAAAATTCATGGCTTTGGGAAAGAACATAATTGGATAAAAAGGATCATTTTTTTGGGATCTTATGTGTTGGTCTGATTTGTTGGTCCGCCTCATGTTGGATGATATGCATATTGAGAAGAACTATTTTGATAATTTATTTCATACAGTTTTGGATACACTAGGTAAGACCAAAGATACTGTAAAGACACGATTAGATCTTGCCCAAATTTGTAGGCGACCAGAACTTGGACTATTTGAAAATGTAAAATCACAGATGTTAATGAAGCCAAAAGAATCTTATACACTATCCAAAGAGAGTCGCTTATTATTTTTCAGTGGATTGCAGATTTGAGACTTCCAGATGTCTATGCTTCTAATTTGGGTAGATGTGTTAAGAATGATTATATTACTGGATTAAAAAGTCATGACTGTCATGTTATAATGGAAAGAATTATGCCGATTGGATTCATAGGTTTGTTGAATTCTATGATTTGGGATTCGATAACAGACATATCATATTTTTTTAAGACATTTGTGCAGTGACAACAGACTAGGATGCGCTAAGAAAACTGGAAGAAGATGTTTCTGTAATTATATGTAAACTGGAAAAAATCTTTCCGCCGGATTTCTTTGACTCAATGGAACATCTGATATTACATTTTCCACATAAAGCTAAATGTGGAGGTCCAGTACAGTTTCGATGGATGTACCCATTTGAGAGATGCATGTAGAAATTGAAGAAAAAAGTACATAACAAAGCATCAGTTGAAGGGTCAATTGTTGAATCTTATTTGCAAGAGGAAATTACTTTTTTTCTACTCTCAGTATTTTGAATCTCAATATCCCTCAAAACACAATCACATGGGAAAAAACGAGGGGAATGTTAATGATGAAATGGAAAATCAATTAATAGTTTTTAATCATCCAAATCTTGGTTTCGGTGGAGTTCATGAACGATGGATTTCAGATGATGAACATCACAGAACTCATACATACGTTCTACTCAACTGTGAAGAAATGACATCATTTGTCCTGTGAGTGCTTCTATCACTTATTCTATAATTTATGTTACAATATTTAAACTTATTTTATTTGTAGTTTATATGATAATAATATCAAGAAACAACTTCCACAAATTAAAGCAATTTCTCTTGAAGAACGCAGACAAATTTTTTTCTCAATGGTTTCAAAAACTGGTAACATAAATTATTGATGGTTTAATATCAATTCTGTTTATTATTTATTACATTGATAATTGTTTTACAAATTTTCAGGTGTCTCAATATGCTGATAAAATTGATAAGAGACTGTGTATATTGAGCAACCCACCATCCAAAATGTTTAAATCTTATAATGAATATGTAGTGAATGGTTTTAGATTTCATACACATGCATACGGGGAATCAAAAAAAACAATGAACAGTTGATTTTTCTTGAGAGGATCACATCACAAAGAAACTAAAGTTGAATTTTATGGCATTTTAGATTAAATTATTGAGCTATGTTATCTAGGATAGAATTACATAACAATGTTTAAATGTCAGTGTTTAGATAATGAGAGAGGATTGTGTGTCCATCCAACTCATGGAATCGTCGATATTAAATATAAAAGTCTTGCAGTAAATGAACCATTTTTACTGGGTCAACAGGCACATCAAATTTATTATGCAAAGTACTGTGCTAATTCAAGAGACTTGAGCAATTGGTGGAGCATAATAAAAATGAAATCTCGGGAAAATCAGTTTACTCAAACTGAATGTGGTTCTGCTGTAGTGGAAGGAATTGAAATTTTTCAAGAGACTTCTCAAAATCCATCTGATTCACAAAGAGATGTGAATATCGATGATGACACCCCACAATTAAGGATCAATGGTGATGAAGATGTTAATGATGTTACAAATAAATTTGAAATGGAAAGAGATGCTGAAACTGAAACTCATATGGATATTGATGATGCTAAGGAGGAAGATGAATACATTAGCATTGACAGCTATGGAGAAGAGGATGAAGATGAACATTGACATAGTTAACTGCTGTTTATAATCATAACTAATATATATCTATATATAATAGTTATTTTAAACTATCTACTAACAACAATCATTTTGTGTTTCAGATGGACTCTGATCTATTGCGTGGATTAGAGGAGGATAAGCTAGCTTTGGATGATGGGGATGTGGGATCATCTGACCCTCAGCCTACTGGTGGTTCAGGAGGTATGTGGAGGGGGTATGGTCTTACACGACTAATGATTCCTGACCCTATCCCCAAGAGACGTCCACATCTTGGTTTCGATCCACGCACACAGAGGTATGATAACCTGTATATTTTAGTTATATTTCATTAATATATTTATATATATACTAATTTTTTGATTATTTATTCCTTTTTCACAGTTTTTTGCATGTAGCTATGGGGAAGGGGAGCGCTATATTGCGCAATTATTTTTCTCAGCCATGGATCACATGGAAACAGATTCTCGTTGATGTGCGACACGACATGTTCCATCATTGGCTGGTATGTAAATAAATAATATTTATTTTTAAATTTATTTTATTAACAACTTGATACTATAAATTATTTTTAGGGTTTATGGTATCCTATCGATGATATCATGCACGACGCTATCCACACGACATGGCAGGTTTCTATGCGTCACCATTTTCGTCAGTTTTTTTCCCAATTTGAGAAGGACAACCATTAATAAAACAGGAGTGACAGAATTTGATGAGTCGTGTAGAGCCCACTGACCAGAGTACATTTCATCTCACGTTTGGGATGGATTATGTTTACACTAGTTGGGTGGTGGATTTCAGAGGAGATCTTCAGTGGGATGGCAGAACCGAGGGAGACAGGAGGTGACACATCGAGCTGGTAGGCGTACATTCAATTCTCATAGAGATTATCTGGTAAGTATATTTTTTAAATATTTTATATAACTTTAAATATAAATAGTTTATTTTATATTTCTATAGGTAGTCGAGCATCCCGATATTATGGAGTTCGATATTTATCGGAGGATGTACAGTGATCCAACCACTGGAGAGATTAGAGGTTATCGCTAGTGTCAGATTGTGGTAAGTATTATTTTTTAAGTTTGACAATTAACTACATATAATATTTTCACAATTTTAATTTTAAATTGGAATTGAATGAGTCATATGAGGCTGCGACCTCTCAGACACAGGCTGAGGGTCAGGACGAGACGACTGAGCAGACCAGTGCGCACCATTTCTATGAGGCGGCATGGATGAAGACGACTCAGTATAGCTTTGAGAAGGGAAGAGTAGTTGGTATCGACTCTCATTTGAATCTTGGTACTTATTATGGTACTGCTGTGATGTCGGCATCCAACTCAAGAGGAGCTCGTGGAGAGGCATCATCGCATGGCTCACAATATCAGGAGCAGTTGCGAGCTCAGGATGAGCTTATAGAGACTTTTCAGAAGTAGCAAGAAGAGATGTGTCGGTGGCAGCAGCAGCAGGAGCAGCATCACGAGGAGCAGATGCGTCGATGGCAGCAGCAACAGCAGCAACATGAGGAGGAGATGTCATGACCCATCCTCGGGGCCCGTTCCGTGACTACCCCAAGCCCGCCTTCCATAGGCCAGGGGCTGGCGACTAGCACCAAGGCGTAAATCCCGGAAAAAGGGAAGACATTGCCTTTGTAAAGTAAACAACAAACACCACAGAGCAAGCAGGCAGAAGTAAACACTAAGTAAAAGCTGAGTACAATAGTAAGTTTGGAAAAGTAAGTGGGCCAGAATACAAACCCAAACTGAAAGTAAAGTACAACTAGAAAGGGAAAACAACAACTGAAAAGTAAAGTCGCAACGTCGAGCTGCCCATTGGAAATCCCACCTGAAGGGTGGGTATAGAAAGCCTCCACTGCTCCTCGGGTCCAGCCGACCGCTCCGAGTACGTCCCGCCCAGTGGTCCACCTCCAGGTACCGTCCTGCTCCGCAAGCCTCAACTATGATCAGCGTTGTACGTCGTCTGCAACCAACACAACGTAGTGCGGGCATAGCCCGTGCATGGGTGAGTATAAGCTACTCAGTAGGGACCCCGAGACCCCCGAAGGTCTCCCAGAATCCACAAAGGATAATACACAAAGGAAAGATACAATCACGAAGTAACATCCGACACTACTTAGGTATATGCCCATACATATACCTAAGTCATCAAATCTCATTCGGCTCCAACATCCGAGCCCAAGCACAACCCAGTCCACATAGAATAGCAAAACGTAAATCCAAACAGGATAGAACAAACCAATCCACAAAGGAAATCAAAAGGGATTCAGCTCACACAGGAATACTTCTTTGTATGACGATAAAGATGACCAGATATTGCCACTGATTCATCTAAGTCGTCGGACCCACAAAGGATTGATAGGTACTAACCCCCGCAATGACCCATAAAGGATCTGACCCACAAAGGATCGATAGGTACTAACCCCTGCAATGACTCACACACGATCGGACCCACACAGGATCTGTAGGCGCTGGCCCACACAGGACCACTGACCGCTGACCCACATAGGATCAGACCCACACAGGATCGGTAGCACTGACCCACAAAGGATCGCTGAGTGCTGTAGTCCTCCCCGTCGAATCCACTGAGGATCTCTGCACAGTCGTCGTCGTCACAGTAGCAGTCACAGCCAGCTCTAGGGTTCTCGCACACAACAAGCTCGTTCGGGAGGGTCTGCTCCACGAGCCGAGAGGCTGATACATCAACTGACACATAGTCCAGAGTTGATGTATCCAAAAGTTCCGTATCGCCAATAGGAACTCAACGTCGCATACAGCGCGTCAATCAGACGCCCGATCTGAGAGTTATTGGCCTTTTCGTCCCAGGGACCCGGTTGGTTTTTAAGAAAAAACCAACCCGACCGTACTCCACCTGCGTCCAAACCTCGGGCGGAGTAAGCCTAAATATCCGTCTCACTTAGAGGAATTCAACAAAGTCGATGGAACGTCAATAGGACGTCCGGAGATCAAGATATGAGCGTTTACGCTCCAAGGGCCCGATTGGTTTTGTGTACGAACCAACCCTACCAAACCCAAAGTATTCCGAAACCTTGAGTGTGATATACCAAAACGACCATCTCGATCCAAGGATCGCATCGCCTCTGACGGCGCATCGTTCGGAGGCCCGTAGCTCAAGTTATGAGCAAAAGACCGAAAAGGTCTGGAAACGGGGGTCTGGCTCGAACCGACCCGGTTGGGCGCAACCCGGCCCGACCGGGGCGGCCCAGCCCGATGGGTCGGATCGTCTCGGCTCGGCCGAGCGGCCGAGCGAGGGAAACCGCGGGTGGGGGCGCCCTGCCCCCGCATGAAGGATCCGCGGACCTGGTTGGGGCCGCCTCTCGCCAACGGATGCGGCAGCCGGCCGCGTCCCTGCCTTCGGTTCCGCGTGGCCACAGAACCGCACCCTGCTTCCGAGGCTTCAGCCGCGGCGGCTCCGTCCGGCAGCGTGCCGGGGTGCCGCCGGTGGACTCCGTGGGCCACCGGAGTTGCTCCGTTGGTCCGATTTCATTTCCATCTGCGCCGTAGCTCATCCCGGGTCCCGTTCTTCACTGCGGAATCAACAAATCGTCATTGTGGCCCGTTTTGTCGTCGTCCGCCGTTCCGCACACCAAGAACAAAAGGGCGGTGGGTTCGGACTTGTTCGTTGGTCCGCACCCACCACGTTAGCAGTTTGGAACAACACCATAATTCCCAGCAATTGATAAACCTCGACCTGCAATAATAATCTGCAGACCAACTTGTTAATTGGTTGGCCCGCGTTCTTGCCTTGGAGGAAAATAAACATGGGTATTATAATTTTCAAAACGACCCCTACCTCAACATCTTCGTCAGATGCAAGTTCGTCGCGGAATTGACCGTCGAGGAAGAAAAAGGATCGTCGCGTCGCGGAAGGGCATCACTGTCGCGCGGTACTCGGCGTCGCGTAGACAAACTCTGAGGATCAAGAACATACAGATTTAATTATAACAATTAAATCCATGTTGATGTTATAATCCACAAAGAATTAAAAGGACCGCAATCCCCTACCTCAAGATGCCGATCGAATATTGTCACGGGGATGGAACGTCGCGGAAGAAGCGTCGGCGTCGCGTCGCGTCAATCTCCGGGGGTATGGCGTTCTTCGTCGCCCTTCGTCGGAGGCCAGAGTTCTTCGCATTCTTCGTGTTCTTATCGAAGGAGGATAAATGACTTAAAGTTTCTGTCAAATCCTCTCAACGAACAATCCTCAAGAAGACATGTGTTGGTCTTATTTCATTACATGCCAACAAACGAAAATTAAAGATATGTAACGAACAAATTAATTCATAGAATTAATTGCAACGGAATTAACCACCCAATTAATAGGGGCGTTAAGAATTTAGAAAACACGCCAGTTGACTTTCATTTAATAGGGGTTTTCGCGGGTGCGTTACTTAGCGTAAAAGAAACGGTGGGGCTCGTACGGGCCCCACCTCACAAATATCCTACCAAGAGGGTAGGATATTTTGGGTTCCACCCTATTCGCTTCAACTCAGCTTAAGCAAATTTAAGTGGCTTTAAGCGGCTTTAAGTGAAATAAAATAAAGTTGTCGCACCACTTTATTTTATTTTCTTCACTTAACTCCCAAAAATTAAAAACCACACCTGAGCAAACGCAACTCCGGAAGAGGCGTTTCTAAGAAAGTACCGGCGCTGCGATTCCATCGGTGCCCTCAGAATTCGATTCCGAGCACCGGTTCAAAAGTTAGAAAACCCCGCTCATTCGTTCACTGAACGTACCCGAGCCAAACTTCAGAAAATGATTCTGGGAACACCGGGCCTCAGAATCACGTGCTGTCAGAAACTGCGTTCTTGTAAAATTCCAAAGAAAATTAAGAAAAAAATATTTCCTTTAAATTTAAAGGTCTTTACATCACTCCCACCTCAGGTTTTTACATCCCCATAAAGATACATCATAAGCTAGGGAAACAAATGTGGGTACTGAGCACGCATCTGAGCCTCCCACTCCCAAGTGCTCTCCTGGAGGTTCTCGTGCTGCCATCTGATACACACAAGAGGAATCGATCGTCCACATAGGACCCGCTCCTGTCGATCCTCGATCTCCACCAGGACCTCCGCAAAAGTCACCCCATCATCAACGTCCAGCTCCCCATGGTCAATGATATGCATCGGGTCGTGCACATATCTCCTCAGCTCAGATACGTGGAAGGCGTTGTGCACCCGGTGCAACTAAGGTGGTAGAGCCAGGCGATAAGCCACCTCGCCGATCCTATTGAGGACCTGGAATGGTCCGATGAAGCATAGAGACAACTTTCCGCCTCGGCCAAATCTCCGTAATCCACGTCGAGGTGAGACACGCAAGAAGATGTGGTCGCCATCCTCGAACTCTAGTGGCCTCCGCCTCCTGTCAGCATAAGACTTCTGCCAGCTCCGAGCTGTCCTCATCCACTCCAGGATGACCTGGACCTTCTCTGTCATGGCTTGGACCATCTCTGGTCCCACAAGTGCTGACTCCCCAGGGTCTGTCCAGCACAAAGGAGATCTGCAAGGTCTGCCGTACAACGCCTCGTATGGTGCCATCCCGATGGTGGAGTAGTAGCTGTTGTTGTACGCAAACTCCACCAAGGGTAGGTGGTCCTCCCAGCTATGACCAAAGTCGAGGGCACATGCGCGGAGCATGTCCTCGAGAGTCTGAATGGTCCTCTCCGTCTGACCATCCTTCTGAGGGTGAAAGGTGGTGCTCAGACGTAGCTGCGTCCCGAACGCCTCCTGCAACGCCTTCCAAAGCCGGGAAGTAAAGTGAGCATCTCGATCGAAGATGATAGATGATGGCACACCGTGAAGCCGTACAATCTCCTGAACGTAGAGACGCCCCAAGCTCTCCACTGAGCCCTGCTCTCTGATGGGTAAGAAGTGAGCCGACTTGGTGAGTCGGTCGACAATCACCCAGATGGAGTCGTGACCTCTAGAAGTGCATGGAAGTCCAGTCACGAAGTCCATAGATATCTCGTCCCACTTCCACTCCGGGACCTCCAAGGGCTGTACCAAGCCTGCTGGTACCTGATGCTCTGCCTTCACCTGCTGGCAGGTGAGGCATCGTGAAACGAAATATGCCACATCCTTCTTTATGCCTAGCCACCAGTGCTGTATTTTGAGATCCTAGTACATCTTCGCCACTCCAGGATGTACCGCTAAGGGAGAAGTGTGAAACTCTCTCAGCACTTCCTCCCGTAAAGCAACTGGTACCAAGGTACGTCCTATGAAAAGGATGTCATGCTCTACTCCAAAGAAGAAGCCATCAGGTGCCTGTCCTGAGGATATCTATGCACGCCGCGTCTCACAGTCAGCGTCCCCACGCTGTGCCTCTCTGAACCGCTGTAGTAGTGGAGGGGTGACAGTGAGAGACTGAAGGAAGGCTTCTCCATCTCTGTCCGCGAAGGATATCTGCAAAGCAGCTAGCTGCTCTATTGCCTCCTCGAGTAGCTGAATACCCGTCCTCCGGCTGAGAGAATCGAATACCATGTTCCCTTTCCCAGGAGTATAGACTATGTCAAAGTCATAGTCCTGGAGGAACTCGAGCCATCGCCGCTGTCTCAGGTTCAGGTCCTTCTGAGAGAAGATGTACCTGAGACTCTGATGGTCAGAAAAGACTGTAAAGCGCTCTCCCATCAGATAGTGTCACCATGTCTTCAGAGCGAAGACCACTGCTGCTAACTCCAGGTCATGGGTAGCGTAGTTCTGCTCATGCGGCCTCAACTGATCAGAACTTCGCTCTGAAGACAGGAACTCAACGTCGCAGACGGCGCGTCAATTGGACGCCCGGTCTGAGAGTTATTGGCTTTTTCGTCCCAGGGGCCCGGTTGGTTTTTAAGGGAAAAACAACCCGACCGTACTCCACCTGCGTCCAAACCTCGGGCGGAGTAAGCCAAAATATCTGTCTCACTTATAGGAATTCAACAAAGTCGACGGCACGTCAATCGGACGTCCGAAGCTCAAGATATGAGCATTTCCGCTCCGAGGGCCCGGTTGGTTTTGTGTACGAACCAACCCGGCTGAACCCAAAGTATTCAGAAACCTTAAGTGTGATATACCGAAACGACCATATCGATCCAAGGATCTCATCGCCGTTGACGGCGCGTCGTTCAGAGGCCCGTAGCTCAAGTTATGAGCAAAATAGCGAAAAGGTCCGGGAACGGGGGTCTGGGCCCGGACTGACCCGGCCCGACCCCCCTGGGTCGACCCGACCCGGGTCTAGGTCCGACCCGGTTGGGCGCAACCCGGCCCAGCCTGGGCACGACCCGACCTGGGCGCAACCCGGCCCGGCGGGTTGGCTCGGCTCGGCTCGGCCGAGCGGCCGAGCGAGGGAAACCGCGGGCGGGGGCGCGCTGCCCCTGCGTGAAGGATCTGCGGCCCCGGTTGGGGCCGCCTCTCGCCAACGGACGCGGCAGCCGGCCGCGTCCTTGCCTTCGGTTCCACGTGGCCGTGGAACCGCACCCTGCCGCCGTGGCGGCTCCGTCCGACGACGCGCCGGGGCGCCGCCGCGCCGGCGACCCGCGCCGCCGGTGGAGTCCGCGGGCCACCGGAGTTGCTCCGGTGGTCCGATTTCATTTCCGTCTACGCCGTAGCTCATTCCGGGTCCCGTTCTTCACTGCGGAATCAAAAAATCATCTCTGCGGCCCGTTTTTTCGTCGTCCTCCATTCCGCACACCAAGAACAAAAGGGCGGTGGGTTCGGACTTGTTCGTTGGTCCGCACACACCGCGTTAGCGGTTTGAAACAACACCATAATTCCCAGTAATTGATAAACCTCGACCCGCCATAATAATCTGCGGACCAACTTGTTAATTGGTTGGTCTGCGTTCTTGCCTTGTAGGAAAAAAAACATGGGTATTATCATTTTCAAAACGACCCCTACCTCAACGTCGTCGTCGGACGCGAGTTCGTCGCGGAATTGACCGTCGCGGAAGAAAAAGGATCGTCGTGTCGCAGAAGGGCATCGCTGTCGCGCGGTACTCGGCGTCGCGTAGACAAACTCTAAGGATCAAGAACATATAGATTTAATTATAACAATTAAATCCATGTTGATGTTATAATCCACAAAGAATTAAAAGGACAACAATCCCCTACCTGAAGATGCCAATCAAAGATTGTCGCGGGGATGGAACGTCGCGGAAGAAGCGTCGGTGTCACGTCAAGTCGATCTCCAGGGGTCTGGCGTTCTTCGTCGCCCTTCGTCAGAGGCCGGATTTCTCCGCATTCTTCGCATTCTTCGCGAAGGAGGATGAAGGACTTAAAGTTTCTGTCAAATCCTCTCAACGAACAATCCTCAAGAAGACATGTGTTGGTCTTATTTCATTACGTGCCAACAAACGAAAATTAAAGATAAGTAACAAACAAATTAATTCATAGAATTAATTGCAACGAAATTAACCGCCCAATTAATAGGGGCATTAAGAATTTAGAAAACATGTCAGTTGACTTTCATTTAATAGGGGTTTTCGCGGGTGCGTTACTTAGCAGAAAAGAAACGGTGGGGCTCATGCGGGCCCCACCTCACAAATATCCTACCAAGAGGGTAGGATATTTTGGGTTCCACCCTATCCTCTTCAACTCAGCTTAAGCAGCTTTAAGTAGCTTTAAGAGGCTTTAAGTGAAATAAAATAAAGTTGTCGCACCACTTTATTTTATTTTCTTCACTTAACCCCCAAAAATTAAAAACCACACCCGAGCAAACGCAACTCCGGAAGAGGCGTTTCTAAGCAAGTACTGGTGCTGCGATTCCATCGGTGCCCTCATAATTCGATTCCGAGCACCGGTTCAAAAGTTAGAAAAACTCACTCGTTTGTTCACTGAACGTACCCGAGCCAAACTTCGGAAAATGATTCCAGGCACACCGGGCCTCGGAATCACGTGCCGTCAGAAACTGCGTTCTTGTAAAATTCCAAAGAAAATTAAGAAAAAAAAATTTCCTTGAAATTTACGGGTCTTTACAGGAGATACATCGATGGCAGCAGCAACATCACGAGTAGATGGAGTACATGTACCATCTGAATTGTAGTTTAGGGATGGAGTTTCCTCTACCAGCTCCTTCAGCTCCTCCACCTCCCCCAGAAGACGACCCCCCAGTGATTTTTTATGTTAAAAAAATTTGAATTTAACATTGTAATATGAATTATTTATATTTTGTGTCTTTTATATAGGTGCAAATATTACATAATTTAATTTTTAATTTTTAATATTTTTTAATATTTTTTTGTGAATATTAAGAATTTTAATATTTTTTATTATTTTTTATTTTAATAATAATAATATTTTTTTTGTATTATATTTTTTAATGTTTGTTTATTTTCTAACAATAATAATAATAATATTTTATGATTTTTTTATTTTTTTTGTGAATATTGATAATTTTAATATATATATATATTTAATAACAGTAATATTATTTTTTTATTAATCGTAATTTTATTAAATTTTTTTAAATTAATTTATTATTTGCGACATGACCTTTTGTGATGGGACCCCGTCGCAAATAGTCTAACTAAATATTTTTAAAAAATATATTTGCGACGAGACTACTTACCCGTCGCAAATACTTTGTTACGAAAGGCCTGTCACAGAAGGTTATATATATATATATATATATATATATATATATATATATATATATTTGAGACGGGACGGCGGGCCCGTTGCAAAAACTATTTGCGACGGGCCCTTCGCAAAAAATTTATGTATATATAATATATATAATCAGAGACTTATTTTCGATGGTGATGTTTCCCGTCGCAAATACCATTATTTGCGACGGACCGTCGCAAATAATGGTATTTGTGACAACGTTTTCTGCAACGGGCTATTTGCGACGGGATCCCGTCGCAAATAAGCCATAAAAAATACCAAGAATTCCAGTAGTGGTTATTATCCTTAGGCCCTGGATTCATTCCATGCATTAGACGATGTTGATGCATCTCCCTATCATAACAGAATCCTTATTAAAAGATAAAATAAATTATATAACTGGATGTTCAGTTTTATAATGTTGCATCTAGTGTATTACAAATTAACAAACGCCATCATGCGTGGTCGGTTTGTTGGATATCCATGCATTGAATCCAGAAAATAAATCTTTGGAGTATCCAAATTGACTACAATCAGCATCCAATGGTTCCTAAAAATACAAAAAGGAATAAGTAAAGAAAGAAATGAAAATATAGGTGATATGATTAAATTGTAGAGTTTTAACCCTGCATCGTTGGTATTAAAAAGAGTATGTCATCTGTAATTTTTCTTTCAAACGATTTGAGCAGGGATGACATTATTGCAGCCTCTTTATCATAATCTATTTCATCTTATGAAGAGGTGGTGTAAGGACTAACGAGTCCAAATTTTTGTTCATGGGGAAATCCCTTCAATTGTTTTTCATATATACGCCTGTGACAAATATAAAATGTATTTATTCATAATTATCAGAGTATATCAGATTTTTTAAAATCAAATCATGAAAAAATACCTCATGTATACATTTACAACTAAGGCGCCTATCCATTCATACTTGAGGAGTTCATTTACATTTTCAGCACTAATGAAATCTGATGTTTCCTCTCCATACATATTTTTTTCCAAATAAACTGTTTGAGTATTGCCGTCTTTCAACTTTGTATCCACATAAGCCTGTAATGATATTAACTGTGGATATAGAACGAGCGGGGTGAAGGTGCTCCCAGTAGACCGTTTCAATCGGTTGGTTGATCCTTGAGATAGTTCTGAGATGATATTTCATTTCACCCCACACTCTTTGTCATTCTGTAATAACATTCATCGGTTCAAACTTTTTTCATTAAATGTTAAAGGTCCAGCTTGAAAAATAAATTGGAAATGGAAACCTTTTTGTCGACATGTTTTTTTACAAGAATTGTCGGCCATGTGATGAATGTTCCAACAGCTTGTTCAATCGTATGAATGTCTTCATCGTCATTTGGAACAGGTATCTCGACACTTGGCTCATTAGCTACGTTAATTGACACTTTGAGATGATCTTTTGGAAGCTGTCTGTTGTGTAGCATGTCGTTCTGCATATTGAACACTGTAGCCCTCGCTACAAGGCGATAGGTGGGAGTTGATAGATATAAATCACAGTCATTTTCACCCTGTATAATATTAGTACAGGAAAGGTATCAGTGTCTATGTGAATCAAATTTCACAGAAACAATTATTAAAACATTGATTACCTCAACTAAGTCAGGTTTTTTAGGGGAATGGCTCGCCTCAAAGCTGGTGGGGGGTGGGGCGGGATCATCACGCATGGGTTGTTGTTGAGTTGTTTCTTCTCTTTTCCTCTCCCCCTTCAATTTTTCTATCATCTCTCTCTGGTATTGTAATTATTCTTGAAAAATAGATAATTGTTCTTGCAGATTTTCCATTTTTTAATTTTGATCCTCCGCTTGTTTTTGTTTTTGAAAATATGTTCGGGGTGTCACCCCAAAACCCGCACCTCTGACGCGACCATACTGTTCTGGTTACTTCAAGGTTGCTGAAAGTATGTCTGCATCTGGTGCGGCTGTTGTTGATTCTTGTGACTATTTCATATAGAAAATATAGAAAAATAAGTAGTTATTGTAATGTAATAGCAATTTAAAGCCAATAAAATTTATATTATGTCATACTTACACATGTTTCCCACACTTTTTGTGTGTTTTCATCTATCAGTATCCCCTCTCTATTTACACGAGCCTCCTTCCATAACACATGGCGTGGGATGGATATGGCTTTCAATTTCGATTCATCAATCTGCATATAAATAGAGAAACATGGTTATGGTGTTGTTTTATGTCACATACAAGTAGTACGGTAGATTTAAAAGACATACCAATTTTTTTTCAAGTGAAGCGTACCCCATCCTTGATTTACGGTAAGGGTACGCTGGTTCTATTGCGCGTTTTTTATTTTAAGCACTTAGTTGCTGTTTCATAAATAAAAAACTGTCAATCAAAGTGATGAATACAAGAAAATGTCAAACAACGTATTACCCCACACAATGTACCTGAAAAGTTTTCTCCCCATGATGGTTTCTAAATGTATCCCACGCTCCTTGGGATATCAAGTGTGCGTAAAGAGGAGGTGGGTGCGGCTTCATTTTCCCTTCAGCATCTTTATGATGATATTTCGTTAAAATTGTGCGGAAACCTCTATGAATCCTTCCTGCAACTCTTAATACATATTCCTTGTGTGAGGCATCTACTATAAATTCACTCTGCAATGGATGATGAAGAGTAAGTCAATGTTTTGGTATTTTATTTTATTTTAATAAATTAAAAAAATGATATCATAATGTTACCATAATCTCTTCCCACATTAGTGTCTTCAGCCCGGTGACAACATGGTGCCACGACTGTACATCATTCGGCACGTGTTGCCGAGTGATGATTCTAATGTATCTACTAAATATGGCTCTGTTGGGGTTAACATGTTGGCCTCGCTTATTCCATCCCACCTCAAATTTGATGCCTTTTTCTTTTTTACTTAAGGATTTTGGCTAACACAGTCAAACTATGATGCTCTTGTTTTTTTTGCACTTTAAGGGTTTCATTTTCTACCATTTCCTCATAAGTATCATAAATATGTTCCTCCGGAGCGCTAGCATCGGCACTGGGACCAGCAGTAACAAGTTGAGAAACCTTTTGTACCTTAGCACTGGGACCAACAACAACAAGTTGAGAAAACTGTTGTTGCTCTGCACTGGGACCACCAACATCTGGTTGAGAAACCTATTTTTTCTCTGTAGTGGGACCACCAACAGCTGGTTGAGAAACCTGTTGTTGCTATGCACTGAGACCACCGACTTCTGGTTGAGAGACCTTTTGTGCCTCGGGATTGGGCACATCAGCAGGTGCAGAAGTCATTATCTGCAGAAGGGGTTTAATATTTAATTTAGATTACATAAAAACAGCAGCGAACATATAATAACATAACGTAACACAATGTATATTATAATAAAAAAATTACCTGATTATTGTAATCACTCTTTTTTTTCTTTAAAGGCTGAAGAGATTTGACTCCTCTATGGACTATGTAAATCCATTCATTGTGGTCTCATCTGACATACAAAACTCCATCTACATTGGGACCACTATGAAATGATTGTGAAGTCCCTATAAAAGGGTCAACCTCCGTTGAACTTTCATATGACCCTTCAATTGTTTTGGTTGATAACAGAACAATTGACCAATTTCAGTTTGCGGGATCTGGAACATAAAATACTTGTACTGCCTGTGATGCCATTATAAATGGTTTATCTTTCTCCCCTTCCTTACTGAAATTAACTTTCACGAATCCTAATTCATCTATTTTAACAGCACTCCTATTATCAACCCACTTTCATTTAAAAATCAGCACTTTGAATTTTGTATAATCCAACTCCCATATTCATTTGATGATGCCAAAGTATGACATATTCTCATAAATTGGATTTTTATCTTTAGCACCAGAAATATGCATCGCCTCAGCCACAAGTGTAACCCCACTATTCTGCATGGTACTGTCTTCATCATGTTCATTAGTATAGAATATATAACCATTAACTGCATAATCATTGTAAGAGAATACATACACACTTTCTCCTCCGGCTAGCCATTGAAGTCGTTCTGAAATTGAGTCTAGATTTTCATCTAAATGCTTAAAAATATGGTCCCGAAACCATCCTATAAACTGTTGATTATGTGTATCTGATATCCATTTTCAGCCCTAGAAGGATTCAAATGCCTAATAATTTCTTTGTGGGTTTGAACATATGGGTCAACGTCGAAACTGTTATGAAAAACATAAAGGTGGTCCTACTCCCGATCTGTAATATTTATTGTGACAACCTCTCTTCCTGAAATTCCTTCACCCTCAAGCCACTCAATGTGACGAGATTTCGGTAGCCCAACTATTTCCACACCAGACAGGTATTTGGTACAAAATTCAACGGCTTCCTCAACAATATATTGCTCCACAATAAAACCCTCTAGACGACTTCGGTTTTTGACATAACCTTTCAAAATTTTCATATACCGTTCAATGGGGTACATCCATCTATAATGTACATGACCACATAGTCAAATCTCTCTCACCAAATGAACCATCATATCGAAAAATTTCGACAGGAAGAACATTTACAATTTACATAATATGACGGAAATTTCTCTTTCTATAGTTGGCAATTTCGCCGGGTCTATAATGTTTCTGCATATTACTTTAAAGAAGAAACAAAGCTTCATTAATGTATGGCGGACATTCTTTGGAAAAATGCAACGTAAAGCTATAGGAATTAGATCTTTCATCAAAAAATGGCAGTCATGTGATTTCATACCCTTTAATTTTAAATCTCTCATTGACACGATGTTCTTGATATTTGATGAATACCCCTCTGGAACCTTTATGTCATTCAAGAAGTTTCAAAACTAATATCTCTCCTTCCTAGAAAGAGTGTAAGCAGCAGGAGGAAGAAATGTTCATTTTTCACCCTTCACTGGTGCCAAATCTTCTCGTATTCCCATCTCAACCATGTATAATCTAGCCTTAATTCCATCCTTTGTTTTTCCGGGTGCATTTAGCAATGTGCTGATGACACTATCACATACATTTTTTTCAACATGCATAACATCAAGAAAATGTCTGACATACAGAAAATTCTAATATGGTAATTAAAAAAAACTGATCTCTTTTTCCAACCAGTTTTTGTAAGGTTTTTCGAAAACGGTTTACCAAAATTAGTGTCCAAATCTTTTACTTTCTCAAACAATTGATCACCTGTTAGTGGAGATGGTGCTGTACATTCTTCTGAACTTCTGTCAAATGATGTCGTCTAAGATCGATATTTATGTCGTCGGGGTAGAAATCTGCGATGTCCTAGAAACACGGTTTTCGATGAATGTTTCAACCTAATTGACTGTGTACCTTGTTCGCAAACGGGACACCCTTGAGTTCCTTTAATGCTATATCCTGAAAAATTTACATAATAAATAAAGTCATTTATCGTCCCGTACAACATGGCTTTCAAAGTGAAATATTCATTTTTGTAATCATCATACAACGTAACACCTGAATCCCCCAATATTTTCAAATCCTCGATCAATGGGGCCAAATAAACATCAATATCATTACCCGGTTTTTTTGGTCCTGATATAAGCATAGATAAAATGATGTATTTTTATTTCATGTATAACCACAGTGGTAAGTTATAGTTTTCCAACATAACCGTCTAGTACTGCGACTGCTGCTTTGAAAACCAAAAGGATTCACCCCATCTGTAGATAATGCCAGATGAAGGTTTCTCGGCTCGTTCCCAAATTCAGGATACTCATGATCAATTCTCTTCCACTGAGAAGAGTATGCCGGGTGACATAGTTTCCCATCTTTAATTATTGTATCTTCATGCCATGTCAATTTTCCTGCAGTATCCTCACTTCCATATAGGATCCTAAACCTTGGAATGATTGGAAAGTACCATAAAACTTTCGTAAGACTAGAATCATCTTTCTTGTATTGAGAATCATCACACTTTGGGAATTATTTAAGTGATTTGTGGTCCTTGAGAAACAATATACAATCATTCGGGCAGGCATGTATTCTTTCAGATATCATACCCATCGATTTTAGCATTTGTTTGGCATCATATGTTCAGCTTGGGAGTTAATTATATTCTAGGAGCCTGTCATTCAGGAGAGCAAGTAGTTTCGTAAAACTGGCGTCACTCCACCCATTGCTTGCTTTCAAATTATACAGCTTCAATACGGATGACAATGCTGTATATTTAGTGAAACCATCAAACAATGGAATTTTTGCACAACTCTTTAACTTCTCAAACAATTTTGGGCAATCACGAAGTTCATCTTCAACTATCCTTGTCATTTACTCAATAAGATCTTCATCATCATTCACATCTGTAATCACACGCTCCATATGATCATCTTCACTGTTCACGCTTGTAATCATATCATATGATCTATAAAATGTCGTGTTATCTGAGCCACTACCTACATTCATTTTTCCCCGTGTTTATTCCAACATGTATAACTTCGATCTATTCCGTGACAGATCAGGTGTTCTTCCAACTCCTCTGGACTAATTTGTCTTGAATAACAACAGTGTAAACACGGACAAAGGATTTTAGAAGGGTCACATGCATGATCTTCTTCAAACTTGATAAAATCTTTCACTCCATCTTCATACTCTTTTGTCAACCGATTGGCATTCATCCATTATTTATTCATATTCATCATCTTTATGGGTTCTATATCAAACTTGCCTAATATTATGTTTTAATTAATCAAGTAGCATTTTTTGGGTTTTATAAAAACAAATCATGGTACAAATGCCTCTAAACTCATGTGAAATCCATATACATGGTGTGTACAGTAGGGTGAACATCGTGTATGGATATGATACCTGATTTAATATGACATATATCAAATTAATTACAAGTTAGTCTTATAAAGACTGAATGATGCCTTTGAAAATAAATGAAATATAGAAAAACTTGAGCTAAAGTCATTTACTTTAGATACATATTGAGTCACCTCACCAGCTATGCATCACATTTTTTGTGGAATACATGGTGTGTAGTCCTTACATGGCCACTAGGGGTGTGTAGTCTATACACATCAAGTTTCTATTGTATCTATACATGGTGTGAGTGATTAGTCACTGAAAGTGGCTAATATTAATTGTTAATATCTTAATATTAATGTGTTTAAAAGTTCATAATCATCAATTTTAGTCCAATTCAGAAATTGAACTTCATTTCCCATCATTGTGCAATTCATGCTTAAAATGTCAATTTGGGCCCACTCAATAATTTGCTTGTGGAAATTACAATATTCATCATTTTAATTTGAAATTTTGGTATATGATTTATCACTTTGTTTGGAACATTTTATCTTTTAGGTCCGATGGATGAATCTCAAAGGAAGATGGAGAATTTTGCGCCTGAAGGCAGAAACTTGCTAGAAAAAGCATAATGGGCCAAAGGCCCATCAAACAAATGTGGGGCCCAGAAACCAAGCCCAATGAAGCTCAAATTTATACATTAGAAAGCTAAAAATATGAGGATCATTTTATTCCACTGTGTCCAGAGCTAATTCTGATGTTTTCATGATGATAAAGGGATATGAAGTTAAGATTTAAATGGTGGACTCGTCATTAATGCACAGAAATCCGTCCCAACATTTCGACCATAACTTCCAAACGGCTGAGCCAAATTTCCTTATATTTTGAGAGATTCTAGAAGACACATGGACGAAGATAATTTATATTTATGGAACCTTTGGATTCGGCCATATGAAGTGTCAAAATCACACGTCAAAATGGAGGACGAATCTGGACAGTTTTCCGGGTCAACTTCGAAACATCAATTTCCTTTTGATTCTTCACCCTCCTTTTGACTCTCTTAATTTTTGGGGGGTGAATTTAATGTTGGGGGTGGACCTAAGGCTCCTAATATTCCTATATAAGGAGATGGTGGTGAATGAAATAATCATCTAACATTTTTCTTTGAATCCATGTTTTTCTTTCATCCATTGTATTTCTTTCAATTGTAATTTTCTGCTTTCAATTTGTAATCGCATCGTCAAGTTTTCCCATGAATGTTTTTCTTTCACGTTTATTATTTTAATAAAATTTCTTCTTCTTCTTCACTTTTTATTTTCCTTTTCTTCACACGTTGATACCGTTGAATCATGGTGTGAAATTATTCACACCAACACTTGTGATTTCAATCACACAACGGTGGAGTGTTCGTTCTTTTAATAATTTTCTTCTTCTTCAATTCCGCCCCCGTAAGTCTACATCCCGCTTCCATTGATAGAATAGAATCAATGGAGGGCTAACCTCTTAAGGGTTTATCCAAGGGAGTATCAAGGTCATAGATTTAATGTTATTTCATGTACTTAATATTTAAATCTATTCGTTATTTTAGGATTTCCATTTGATGAGTTACATTCTTTCTCATCTTTGCCAACTTTAACGATGACACATTTTGAGTGCTAGTATGATATATTTCCTTTGAGTGCTCATTAAAGTGATCCTCAAAGTGAATTAGTGATTAACCTTGGAATTGTGTAGGGATTAAATTGGTTAATGATTTGGAAGAATTATCTCATTGTTTGGATATGTCTTGAATTAATGACATGAAATTTTCTAAGAAAAGAAATTCATCCAATCCACCCCAAGCAAAACCCTAAGATCAACCCACCATCAATAATTTTTTAGGTCACATCATTTTTTATTATATCTTATTTAAATTATATCTTTAGTTATTCAATTAAAATCTACCTCAAAGTTGGCCACTTCATAGCCAATCCATAAATAAATCATAACGTCTCAAGGTTACTTCTTCGGTCCCTGTGGATTCGATCCCTACTTGTACTCCAACGACCGCTTTTACCAGTAGGGTAAATTTGGTCGCAACCAAATTTTGGCGCCGTTGCCGGGGACCCAAGTAAGTTTTCTTAGACACCCACCTTCTATTCTCACCTAACTTCTCTTTTCTCACCTCTATTTCTCTTTTCTTTTCCCCTTTCTGTTTTTCCAAAAAAACAAATCCAAATCCAAATTTCATTAAACTCCAATGGAGTATCATCAACAATTTCCTTTCATAAAATCGGGCTGGAATCGAATAGAAAATCAACATTGGGAATCCCCTCACATAGGAAATTACTTTGATCAACCTTTAAATGAATACCCCAAACCCGATAACATGAACGATCAATGGGATGCTGATTTTTTAAAGGATCAATTTCCATACCTCTCAAAGATGATTGAAGAGATCAAACTTAATGATGACGATGATGTACAAACAACAATCAATCCTAATTCTGAAAAAATTCTTGAACATTTGTGTGAAAAAATGGTTAAAATGAATTCAGAAGTTTCATCACTGAGATTAGAAATACAAAACATTGAGACTTATAAAGAACCCATTCCCACTCAGGATGTCCTTTCCACATCACTTATAGATGAATCTTGTTTCCCACATAACTCATGTGAATTTAGTGATGAACCCACTTTAGAATCTTGGAAAACAGAGTTGGATAATGAAGTGAATTGGTCAGGTAATTTTGAAAGTCAAGCTAATGAACCTGAGGGAATTGTTAACGAGTGTTTAAATCAGGATGAAATTGATTTCATGAATTCACAAGAGGGAAATTTTTCTTCAGAGATTGAATGTTCGGAATATTTCTACAATGATGATTTTTCAGAAACACAAACCACTGAACCATTAGGAGAAATCACAAACATTAAACCCATACCCATTTATGAAACTCATCTAGAAAATTTTGGGGTTGAATCTTCAATTCAAAGTGAACCAATTGTGTTGGGAAATTTTGAAAATGAAATTGATATTGATTCTAATTCCTTATCTATTTTTGAATGTCCTATCCAACCTGAACTTAAAATCAATGTCCTTACTTCCCCACTCAGGCATCCCATCATAGGGTACAAACAAGACCTCTCAGTTATCATTCATCCATATCATGAAACCAATAATGTTGGAATGAACCTTATAATCTTAGGAAATACTCCAGATAAAACACGATCAACCATTTTAGATATTCCTTGGATTTTACCAATCATTGTAGAAAATAGGATTTCACATGAATCAAATTATAAAAAAATCAATCTGAATAAAGTTGAAGTGGACAAAAATGGGGTCCTAAAAATGATGAAAGTTGGAATTGGATAAGTTGGGGGGTACAAGTCGGGCTAACGACGTTAAACAAAAGATCTGCATGGGAGGAAACCCATGGTTTTCATGTTTCTAATAATTTTGAATCATTTTTTTTTTCATATAATAAATTACCATAAACTGTTGACCTGTTCTTCTTTTATGAGTAAGGATGGGTATGAAAGGGGAGCGCCATATTCATCCGTGTCACGTGGTGTGATCTCTAAGTAATACCTTGCCCAGAAAATATAAAGAAGACAATGTATCATCAGTTTATTTTGTTTTGTTTTATTTTTATGTTTTTATAGGTTTAAAAAAAATAAAAGGACATGTCGTAAGCCATAAGGAAAATCCATTCACCACCATCCAAGCCGCTGAGACTCAAATCCAGGATTGAAGGGAGACTATGACATGCACTATCATCATCAACCACCAGGTGACTTCATTCCATGATTTTCATTTTAAATTTCTTCTTTGAACTCCTCTCCTACCCCCTTCTATCTTTTCTTTTCTTTAAACACTGGGGACAATGTTATTCTAATTTGGGGGGGGGGATAAAAAATGATTTTTTTTAAAAACATGAATGAAAAGAAAAATTCCATTAACCTTGAACATGATAACACACATTGAAAAATCTAAAATTGGATATCAAATAAATTTTGCATGCCTTGATTCTGATTTTAATGCAAGTTTAAGTTCATGAGCATAGTTTTTGGAAAGTGCGGTTGTCTAATGTGATTTTTCAAAGTTTACATTTTCATCCTCTTAATAAAAATGCCACAAAGCACGTCTACTGGATCGTGGGTGTAAATTTGAGTTCTTGGGTCCCTTTCATTATAGCATAGGGTTCTGGGGTCACTTTTAGTTTAATTTGAGTATCCAAAAAAAAAGACCACATAGAGCAATGTTTTGTCCAAATGCGCGGCGTCCGACACTTGGGGATCGTGACTCCATAGTTGTCTTGCCCAGAGTTAGGCTTTATATCTCTATTGTAGAGCATGAAATTGAAAAAATGCGTGGCGTCCGGCACTTGGGGATCGTGACTCCATAGTTGTCTTGCCCAGAGTTAGTCTTTTCATATCTATTGTGGTTAAAAAAAATCAAAAAAAAATCAAAAAAAAAATGGATACTCATCTTAAGGTTTAATGTGATTCCCACCTAGTGCTTCCATTTTTTCCCCTTGAACAATAAAATGAGCCCCATATCTTTTATGATGCACAACACTTTATCATGCTTAATTGGAATTGGATGAAATGTGGCGATGAATTTGAACAAAGGAATGGGCTTGGGCTTGGGATATGCTTATGGACCTAGCTTGTTTTAAATGATTTTGATGGGTTTTCATAATTTTTTTTGGTATTAGATATTTGGGTGAGTAATTTGTATTTAAATGTTTTTGGAAAAGGGGATTTGGATTTCATATTTGTAATTTATTTTGCTCGGGACTAGAAAAACTCAAGTTGGGGGGTGTGATTAGTCACTGAAAGTGGCTAATATTCATTGTTAAGATCTTAATATTAATGTGTTTAAAAGTTCATAAACATCAATTTTAGTCCAATTCAGAAATTGAACTTCATTTCCCATCATTGTGCAATTCATGCTTAAAATGTCAATTTGGGCCCACTCAATAATTTTCTTGTGGAAATTACAATATTCATCATTTTAATTTGAAATTTTGTTATATGATTTATCACTTTGTTTGGAACATTTTATCTTTTAGGTCCGATGGATGAATCTCAAAGGAAGATGGAGAATTTTGCACCTGAAGGCAGAAACTTGCTAGAAAAAGCATAATGGGCCTAAGGCCCATCAAACAAATGTGGGGCCCAGACACCAAGCCCAATAAAACTCAAATTTATACAGTAGAAATATAAAAATATGAGGATCATTTTATTCAACTGTGGCCGGAGCTAATTCTGATGTTTTCATGATGATAAAGGGATATGAAGTTAAGATTTAAATGTTGGATTCGTCATTAATGCACAGAAATACGTCCCACCATTTCGACCATAACTTCCAAACTGATGAGCCAAATTTCCTGAGATTTTGAGAGATTCTAGAAGACACATGGAAGAAGATAATTTATATTTATGGCACCTTCGGATTCGGCCATATGAAGTGTCAAACTCACACGTCAAAATGGAGGACGAATCTGGACAGTTTTCTGGGTCAACTTCGAAACGTCAATTTCCTTTTGATTCTTCACCCTCCTTTTGACTCTCTTAATTTTTGGGGGGTGAATTTAATGTTGGGGGTGGACCTAAGGATCCTAATATTCCTATATAAGGAGATGGTGGTGAATGAAATAATCATCTAACATTTTTCTTTGAATCCATGTTTTTCTTTCATCCATTGTATTTCTTTCAATTGTAATTTTCTGCTTTCAATTTGTAATCGCATCGTCAAGTTTTCCCATGAATGTTTTTCCTTCACGTTTATTATTTTAATAAAATTTCTTCTTCTTCTTCACTTTTTATTTTCCTTTTCTTCACACGTTGATACCGTTGAATCATGGTGTGAAATTATTCACACCAACACTTGTGATTTCAATCACACAACGGTGGAGTGTTCGTTCTTTTAATAATTTTCTTCTTCTTCAATTCCGCCCCCGTAAGTCTACATCCCGCTTCCATTGATAGAATAGAATCAATGGAGGGATAACCTCTTAAGGGTTTATCCAAGGGAGTATCAAGGTCATAGATTGAATGTTATTTCATGTACTTAATATTTAAATCTATTCGTTATTTTAGGATTTCCATTTGATGAGTTACATTCTTTCTCATCTTTGCCAACTTTAACGATGACACATTTTGAGTGCTAGTATGATATATTTCCTTTGAGTGCTCATTAAAGTGATCCTAAAAGTGAATTAGTGATTAGCCTTGGAATTGTGTAGGGATTAAATTGGTGAATGATTTGGAAGAATTATCTCATTGTTTGGATATGTCTTGAATTAATGACATGAAATTTTCTAAGAAAAGAAATTCATCCAATCCACCCCAAGCAAAACCCTAAGATCAACCCACCATCAATAATTTTTTAGTTCACATCATTTTTTATTATATCTTATTTAAATTATATCTTTAGTTCTTCAATTAAAATCTACCTCAAAGTTGGCCACTTCATAGCCAATCCATCAATAAATCATAGCGTCTCAAGGTTGCTTCTTCGGTCCCTGTGGATTCGATCCCTACTTGTACTCCAACGACCGCTTTTACCAGTAGGGTAAATTTGGGCGCAACCAGTGAGTGAAGTAAAACACATGTCATATTTTTCTACCATTATTTCATGGCATGTACATGGTTTCATGATAAAGTATATGTCTTGGAGATACATTGTGTGTGACCTAGGTTCACATGACATGTACCATTTAAAATGAAACTTATTCCAAGTTTGAGTTAGAAGATTAGTCATGTGGTGTAAATTTTGGAGAAAAATGTTGTGTGGAATTAAAATCTATATGAAATCCATGTACGGTGAAGCATGTTCCATTTAACAAGACTACATACCATGTATTTTAAAGTTTCTCATAGAGTCCTCTAGAAGTGGTTTTCTAGGATTCAGTGGAATTGCACTAGTAACAAAGTTATGGTTCCATTGAAATGGGTAAAGTTTGGATTGATATTCAATGGTGGAAGAAATAAAACATGAAAAACAAATGGCATATCAATCATGCCAACAACCGCAACACCATAAAAAAACAAAATTGTGATCACAATCGCAACACTATACAAACCAAATAATCACAATTTTAGATTTTACAAAGCATCCTTTATTCAATTTTGTTTGTTAATTCATGGGTTATCACAAAAGTTTTATCATCCTAGGGTGTTCATTAATAAGTCAAGTATACGTAAATTACCAATTTTTATATTCCAATGTTCAACAAGAACCAACCAACATTCAATTCATTTAGTGTGCAAACAAGGACCACCAACGACCACGATTTTCAGGGGGGCATTTAGCCCAAACATTTCATATTATAACCATCAATATCAAATAGTAATAACATGAGAAAAAGAGGAAACCAATGAGTAACAGGAGAAAACTCACCACGAAGGTGTTGTTAATCACACGATAGAGGTGCGTTCGTGGTAGAGGAGAGGCACACAACAGAGGAGATTTCCAACTGAAATGAAAATATAAAATAGGGGAAACCCATGAGAATAAAATAATCTAAAACCGAGTACACCATTTACCACATCCCAAAAACCCCAAGAACCCACTAAAACTGAAATCAACCCACACCATGGTTAAACACACCTTAAGATAACAAGAAATTATAGAACCCACCTTTGATAGAACGAGTTCAACATAATTTTAAAATATAAAAGATGAACATACAATGGGTAAGCCCTGACCAACAGGTCCTCCTTACTAGGTATAATCCCCAAGTTTATTCTAGATAGTATATCCCAAATGAGTAAGCCCTGATCAATCCTATGTTATCACATATTTCATGACATGCCCTATCCTAATGATGGTCATTATTAAGAACACCACAATCCCACCCAGATGGTGGTTGTTATCCTTAGATGATGGAATGTCCCAACCAAATTGTTGGAAATAATTAGATAACACATCACCCTTGCATAGAATTCTCCCACCTCATCCTATATCTGATGGATTATTGACCCATGCATGTTCTACAGGTAATTCAATATCATACAAAATATACACTATATAAAGGAGTAATATGGAATATCAAGAATAGTTCACAAGGGGATATAAACTAACCATTAGATCATATATAAAGAACTAGTTTCAAGGTCTACTCACACTATTTCAAGCAATAACATCATGAAAGGGAATCAAGCGTAAACCATTAATCATGGAAACATCATATACAAGGACTTATTTGTTAAGGAACTTCCAACCACAATCTCAAAATTAACGTTAGTGTTCATCAGGTGTTTTGTATCCTAAAACATTTTCACAAACCAACCAGAATAATCTATCTCTCTAATAACTTCTAGAACCAATTCCATATAAATAAATGGTTTTAGATAAAGGAACATGGAAGAAAAATCGAAGAGGTAGAAAAAAAATTTTCCGGAAAATTAATATCAATAATGGTAGAATCCAAGATTATTTGAATTAAGAAGAAACTATCACTCTTGGATAGTGATGAGAGGAGAATTCACCAAGATCAAAACTATGAGACATCATATAACTACACTGATCTCCAAGAAGATTTTTGCTACACCAACACTAGAATTACCTTTCTAGATGACATAAGGCATAATAATCTAAGATATAATAACTATATTCCATGACCAAATAAACAAAAATTAAGGAAATTTCTCTAAATAAGATGTCTCACAAAAAAAAATTCACTAAATTAACCAAATTTGGAATCACCAATGAAAAAGGATGAAAGGATACCTTCTATAGACGAAGGAGGTAGCGGCGACGACAGAAGAAGCGGTGGAGGCAGAGGCAGCGGCGGCGGCGGAGGCAGCGGCGGTCGCAGTAGCGGGGGAAGAGGTAGCGGTGACGGTAGAGGTAGCGGCGACGACAGAGGTAGCGGCGGTCGCGGCAGCGGGGGTGGAGGCAGCGGCAGAGGCGGAGGATGAGGAGGACGACGAGGAGGAGGATGAGGAGGAGGAGGATGACGAGGAGGAGGACGATGAGGAGGAGAGGTCGCGGCGGACGAGGGGCCTGGTTCAGCTTTCATGAAAGCTTTACCGCATGCGAGCGAGGAGGGCCTGTTAGGGTTATTAAATAAAAACCAATGGAACCTTTATTAGTGCTCATTAAAAGCGCTGATAAAGGTATGTTTTATCAGTGCTATAATAAAATCGCTGATGAAACATTAATTTATCAATGATAAAAGAAAAGTACTGATAAAACATTCATTTATCAGTGATTTTTTAGCGCTGATAAAGCGTTGATAAAGAGATACCTTTATCAGCGCTAAAAAAAGTGCTGATAAAGGGTACACCTTTATCAGCGCTTATTTTAGCACTGATAAAGGTAACATTTATCAGCACTTTTAGCTAGCACTGATAAAGGCATACCCCTTTATCCGTGCTTTTTTGTTTAGTGCTGATAAAGGGCAGTGCTTCCATTGCCCTATTTTGTGGTAGTGAACGTCCATTAAAGTTTCAATTGAAGTGGGAGATTCTAAATCTCTCTTATTTCATTCTATGTTAAATGTGGAATTATTATTCTTTAGTTTTCATTAGGTAGATGTTTGGAATTAACCTAACTAAGATAATAAACTGAATTAATGGAATTGAACATGGTGATGTGAATCGTATGTGATTTATGTGGTTCTATAATTGCTTAAGTATTTATTCTTATATTGATTCATATGTAATATTATGATATCATTGTTATTGTTATTGATATACTTTAACATGTTCATAATTGGTTAATTAAACAGAAGACAGTAATAAAATATAGAGTACAAAAATCAGGATTTTTTTTAGGAAATAGTAGGTAATTAAAGACTGAAACATGATTCAAGAAATAACCAAAGTTGTAATTATATTCTTATTATTGTTTTAATAGTGTTAGTGTGATGTGGTGATAGATTTTTTTACTACTTTTATATGTTTAAATTATTTTGATAGATGTGGTATGGGTATTATAGCCTTAATATTTTATTTAATGAATTATACTAAAATTGGATAAACAACTTATAGTTGGTAAGAAGATAATGTAAGATCTCTTATTTGTACGAGTCTTGAGTTTTAGTGTAAAATTAAATTTTCAGCTGGATGACAGGCCAAAATTTTAAATGAGGTTCAAAATAGAATTTAGGGAGTTTAAACACCTCAAACAGGTGTTTATGGACATGGAATGAAGGTCGGAATGTGGAATGGAGTAGCGAGTAAGCACCAAAGGAAGAGTTGGGTGGTCCAAGGTACTCGTCTTTTGGTTTAATGCATGTTACCTATAGTGCATGTGATGCAAAATTACACCATTGAAGTTGTTCACCCAGTTTATTTAACTAATTGAATTTCTTGATTAAATTTAGTTTTTAAGTTAAATTTTGTGCCTTAAATGAACCGAACAAAGTTTGAAGGCCACATTAGCCTTTATGCACGGGCTCACTGACCTCGTTCACCAATGGTTGAGGTTGTGATTAAAATGCTTTCCCATGACCCCAGGGGTGTGTGGATAGACATTTCATGAACTGAGATATTGAGGTGGGTCATGAACCATCTCCTTAGACTATTTCCAATGAGTCTTGACCTATGAGTCTATGAGGCCAGGTAATAATTATTGCATTGTCGGGGAACATGATACCCCATGTGACAGGAATTGGCTGAGGCTTATGTATTGGACCAAGGACCCCAAGTGGTGTGCCTCCACTATTTCAATACCCTAGGGGACCCCTATTTCTTCCCCAATGATAGACTGACCTTGAGAGTGTGCGATGGGTTATGGATACTGATGATAGGTTTTGGCATTCTGTCAACCCTTATTTCGTTTGTTTTTATAAATGACATAGAAAATTTCTAAGAGGTCGTCATGAAAATGTTAGCATACACCTTCATGGTGGTTATGAAGTGATATGACATGCACCCCCATGGTGGTTGTGTTACATATTAAAAACACCCTTAGGGTAGTGTTTATATCATTTTGAGTGGAAAACACCCATATAGTTTGCCGTGAAAACACAGTTTGAGGATGTTGTGAAAACTCCCTTCAGGGAGATCACAATACTAGAGAAAACACCACATGTAGGGGGTTCTTGATACTATTGGTGGGAATGGAATGGATTTGGAACTGGGATTATTGGTTCTGGGTAAAAAATGGTGTTCCTACCATATGCTTGCTACCAGGGGATTGTGGGGTCTTCAGTGGGCATGGTCTGGCCTTTCGGACTGTCATAGATTAGCTGACAAGAATGATTATATACTGGAAAGAATCATTCCCTAGGTTGTGATACTAGTATGGAACATTCCCCAAGTCATTAAACATTATAATGGGGTGAGTGTGGCCCCCAAGTTCCTTATCACTGTATACCAGGGTGAATGATGTTTTTGTCATTATTATGGTTTGCATGGTCATCACACCATGCTCAGAGACACTCTGACATTGGTCTAAGATGGTATGGTCTATTAGGGTCAAGATATTGAGGATAAATGGTGGTTTATTATATGTTCCATGATCATTTTTCTATTGTGTTTTTGGTTTGGTTATTTATCCATGATTGCGTGCTTAGGTTTATGGGGTATAGTCTCCCCATGATACCTCATTAGACCCACGCTATTAGTCAGCAGCCTCTGGCATGCAAGGAGTCATGCCTGAGGTCATGAAGCATCACTGGTCAAGTTATTATTTAGAGTGTGTTGAGTCGGGACATTACAAAGTGGTATCATAGGACTTTTGTCTTACTATTTGATATATAATAGCTAGGAGATATAGGAATGTGACAGAACATGTGACACACCTCGGGATGGTGCATGATGTAAAGGTTCTAAGTGTAGTGAAAGCGCTTATCGAGGTCAGTCCTGACCTAGTAATTGTCAGATGATGTACATGATGTGGGAGCCATGACCAATGAAAATTCTCAAATGAAACTTGACAGACATGTCAAAACCAAGAGGATCATTCACATTAAATTTTTAATTAATTTAAATAAATATTAAAAAATAATACCTTGGTCTTAATATCATTATTCAATGAAGATATTTATCCTTTGAAACCCTTTTGGTCTACCATTGTAATGTCCTGGCCTGGGTGCCACACACTGATGCCCCAAACCGGCCAGTCACATGACCTCAGGCGCACCTCCCCATACACTAGAGGCTGATGACTAGCAGTGAGGGTCTAATATTGATCATGGGGAGACTATAACATCTTTATTAAAGTAGTACAACAACAAAAATTAATAGAAAATATCCAAAAGATATAAACATAACCAGAATAAGATCAATATCACATAATGGATAATGCTAGAATATGATATCCAAACCAAAACTAAAGAGATTCCATGCCAAGTATGTATCCGGTGTCAATATGAAAAACCCAAAATAAATAAATACACTGATAGCTCCCAAGTGGGTCTCAAATCACGTCTGGTACCCTCATCCATTCTCCATCCCAACTTATCCATATAACACATGTCTCTTTCCCTTATATTGTCTTGCAAACATAAATTCTATTCAAGTATCGACCAGGATGCCTGAGTAGGGTGTGAGTACAACTCAGTAGACCACCACCAATAGATATCCAATCAATTAAAGTGTATGTAGTTGTATAAATAATATAATACATTGAATAATTGAACAATTATCACATTTAAATTATTTTTTTACTTAATCACAAAAACCCCCAGGTTCCCGAAGACACCCGAACCCTCAATACTTGCTTTGGCCCATGTTGGAGTCTAAACGATATCACATAGGGAATTCAAGATTTCTTATAACTAATTGGATTTCATTATCCATTTCATTACATTTCACATCACGGTCATTTGTACCCATAGTACAATACCAATCTCAAGGGCATAGAACGTCGTGTCTCACACCCTGTGGATATTTAGAGCCTATGTCCCTGTCCCACACCATAATGTCACATGGGTATTTGGAGCCTCAGTCCCTATCCCCTACTCACTATCTCATATAGGTATTTGGATCCTCATTTCCTATCCCACACTCATTTATCACACATGGGTATTTGGTGCCTCAGTCCTTATCCTATACAATAATAATCACATATGGGTATTTGGAGCCTGAGTCTCTGTCCCAAACTCATAAATCACATATCACACATATATCACATAAATTACATCAATGAAGGTTAATCAGATTAACCCTCTTATCACTTTTCACATCAATTAATATACCATTTCAACTATCAAGACAATCATGGTTCAATAATTTAATCTCATAGAATACTATGAACAATCCACAATTAAACCATTTATCAACAATTAACCATTTAAATCATAAACCCTTTAAGGTTAATCCAAACACCCCTTAATTCTCATTATCAATTAATTCAAAAAAACATTAATTGACCAATCACACAAACCCAAATTCTCATTAATTAAAAAATCACAACATCCAATTAATTAATTCACAAATTAATTAATCAAATTCCACCAATTTCATAATCAAAAAAAGTTCCATTAATTAATTCACCAATTAATTAATCCAATCCAACCAATTTCATTAAATCAATTTCATGATTTGATAAATTAATTAATCAATTAATTCACACAATTCAAGATTCAATTGTCAATTGTGCCAATTGAAATTTCACAACACATACGTGCAATTGGAATTAAAGACTATGGGAATTAAATTTAGACCACCTAACTCAATTTTGACGATGAATGCTCACTAATGAAAAAAATATTCAATTGAAGCGCAATGATCAAGAACACGATGAATAAAAAGATCTAGATCTGAATGCTAGATCTAATATCAAATAGATTAGATCTATCACAATCTAGATCTATTTCCACTTCCAATGGAGGAAGCAAACCCTTCAAAGGATGATATAATGATGGGAAATAGGGAGGAAACCATAAGGGATGATAATATCTTACCAGGAGAGGTGTAAATCTTTAATATGGAATTCAAATCATCAAGAAAAAAGGCTAAAAGGCCTTGGAATCCATCCAGAATCCTCAAAAAAATGGGAGAAAATGCTTAGGATTGAGCTGGGGTCGATTTAGGGTGAATTATGAGGGTTTAAAATTTTTAATCTAATTTTTTGGGGTTTAAAATTCAGTTCACGGTTTCCTGTACTGGGCACACGGTTTCCCCTAACTATGTGATTAACCGTGAACATCACCTAGGTGTATTGTTTGGTTGTTACTAAAATGGCATATAATTTGATAAATCATGTGCCAGCTATGTGAATCTCCTCTGTTTGGGTTCACACTGTTTGCTGGGATGGACACATGGTTTGGGAAAATCGTGCGTCAACCGTGCACAACCCCTCTTCTTCCCAAAATTATCCAATTTCACCCAAAACTCTCCAAAGTAAAACCCAAACAAGATATAATCAAATGAAGGCAAAAGAGTACCTGAAAACATGTCCATGGAATATCCAGAAAAGGTCAGGATCATACAATCTCACCAACTTATAATAGATATTCCTAAAGATATACTCCCAAAAAACTCTATGATTTTGATGTAAAAAGATAGGGTCACTGATCCCACATATCCGCTTCCCTTTCACATGTTTCCTCCTCAACATGGTCATGCTACCATAACACAAGAACAATTGGAATGGTATTTCCCTACAATACCTTCTCACTGTGATACAACACACGTATCAGATGATTATCAAAGGAAAAATTATTCTTAAACTCAACATCATTCACATCAATCATATGAGAATGGTTGGGGTGATACTTCCAATGTTGTGAAACATGAAAAACATCATGCATAACATTGTACCACTGCAAAAGATCCAATCGGTACCTCACTTTCCCGATTCTCTCCACAACTTCAAATGGTCCAATAAACTTGGGTGCCAACTTTCCCTATCTCTATATCGTATGATGACACAATCTTGGTGAAACCCAAAGGAATACACTATAACCCTCTATAAACTCTAGGGGTCTTTTAAATACATCAACATATGACTTCTGCCTACTTTGAGCCATCACCATACGGTTCCGAATCAGCTGAACCTGTTCTGACATCTCCTGTATGGGACTCAATCCTAATAACATGGAATCACCTACCTCCATCCATCATAGAGGATATCTACATGGCCTATTATAAAGTTCCTTATACGGTGTCATCTAAATAGTTTTATGTTAACTGCTGTTATAGGAAAACCTCAACAAAGCTATGTGCTTCTCCCAAGACCCACCAAAGTATAGTACACATGCCCAAAGCATATGCTCAAGTACTTTTATAGTATGTTTTGACTTCCCATCTATCTATGGGTGGAAATCTATGGGATGTAGAACCTTTGTACCAAGCACCTTATGCAAGCCCCACCAGAAGTTTGAAGTAAAATGAAAGTCATGGTCTGAAATAATACTCTGTGGCACCCGTGTAGATGGACTATCTCCTAAACGTATAAATATCCCAACTAATACACTGAGAAAGTCTATTGTATAGATAATAAATGTAATACTTTCGTTAGTTAGTCCACAATCACCCAAATAACATCATTCTTCGGAGGTTTTCTCAGAAGACCCACCATGAAGTCCATAGTAATGTCATCCCACTTCCATTTAGAATGGGAAATGACTGTAGTAAACCACAAGGTTGTTGATGATCATCCTTCACCTATTGATAGGTGTATCATCATATAAAAAACACTTCTATCTCCTTTTTCATGATTGTCCACCAATAATGTCATCATATGTTATAGTACATTTTGTTAAAACTCGGATGTACTGCCCATTTTGAGGTAATAAATTCCTGCATCAACTCCTCCCACATACTCGTAGGAACGAAAACATGATTCCTGACATAGATAATCTTCTCCTCATCTATGATCCAATCAAAAGGTGACTCCCCACCTTGAAGGCTTTACCTTAAGGACAAAAATTCTAGATCCTCATACCATATCTTCTTAATCTAGACCAAAAGTGTAGACTCAACTGAAACGGATACAGGAGTCATCTATTCCTGACTCTCCTAAAAAAAACATACATCTCAGCCAGTAAAGTCATCATTTTACACTCAGTACTACACTCTTGAACTGTCTGAGTATGAGTTTTCCTACTTAAAGCATCACCAACACTATTTCCCTTCCTAGGCATATATGCTAGATCAAAATTTAATTACTGCATACACTCAACCCATCTCCATTGCTTGAGATTCAAATCTTACTATAAAAATATATACCTTAAGATCTTGTGATTAGTATACACAATAAAATTATTTCCCAACAGATAATGTTTCCAATACTTCAAAGAATAAACCACTATGGTCAACTTGAGGTCATGCTTCATGTAGTTCTATTCATGTGGCATCAACTGTCGAGACCCATACGCCACAACTCGATCTACCTACATTAAAAATGCCTCAAGCCCTATCCCGAAGCATTTAAAAACATCGTATACTCCTCCCCTAGGCCAGGTAGGATCAATATTGGTGTTGTTTTTGAATGATTATTCAGATTCTGGAAGGAATTATCACATGCACCCGACCATTCAAACTTGACACCCTTATTGGTCAAGTCGAAAGTGGTTTTTAGAAATGGAAAAATTCCTAGATGAACCTTCGATAATAGCCCAGTAATCCAAGAAAATTATGGATATAAAAAATATTCATGGGATTCTCCCAAGAAACTATTGATTTCACCTCCTCTAAGTCCATATAAACACCTTCCTATGAGATGATGTGACCTAAGAAATGTACCTGATCAATCTAGAATTGACACTTAGATAGATTAGCATATAGTTGAGGCTCTCTAAGTGTACTCAGGACCATGTCAAGATGTTGGGAATGATCATCATGAGTCTTGGAGTTCACCATGATGTCATCAAAAATCACTACCACAAACTAATCTAGGTACAGGTGGAATATTCCGTTCATCAAGCCCGTAAACACTACTGGTGCATTTTTTATCACGACCGACATCACGACAAACTCATATTGGCCATACCAGCTTCTAAAATTATTCCTTGTTATATTAGAAGGTTGAACACTCAACTGATGATACCCTGATCTTAGGTCAATCTTTTAGAAGATACAAACTCCCCTTAACTAGTTGAAAATATCATCGATACACAGAAGTGGATACTAGTTATTCATTTTCTTTTGGTTCAACTTCCAATAATCAACACATAAGCACAAAATACCATCACCGTTCTTAGAAAAAAAATTGGAGAACCCCAAGGAGACGTAATCAGGTGGATAAACCCACTATCGATAAACTCTTCTAGTTGAGTCTTAAACTCTTAAAACTTCTTTGGTTCCATTCTATAAGGTGGAATATAAACTAGCTCAACCCCCAAAATGAGCTTAATTATAAATTTCACATCTCAATCAGGTGGCATACCTAATGAATCTTCAGGAAACACATTATGAAATTGGTCCACTATAGCTAGAAAGACATCATGCTTCACATCCCCATCATCCAGAAAAAGAAATGAAACCTGGGCGGTAAGCTCCCTCAGTTGCTGATGAATTGGCCCTCCTGACCTGCCTAGATATCCCACTATCCATGGTGAATATATTTTTCACCTTTATGAGATGTATAAGTCACTCTCATTATGTAATAATCAATGTCGGATTAGTATTCCACCAACCAATCAATACACATAATTAGGTCGAAGCCTGAAATATATAGAATGTAAAGATCCCAAAGGAAATGATACTCCCCAACCTTGAGAGAAAACCATTCTCATGAATAGATGTCTCTCAAATGTACTGATAAAGGTGTATCTATTTTCATCACTCTTCACATGAACTCCACCTCCAGGCTCAAAATATTCACAAGATGTGTAGATATAAAAGAATGATAGGAACTAGTATCAAATAAGGCACTAGATAGCATAGAATATACAAGAATAGTACCTCTAACTATTGATGATCTAGTCTCACTATCCACTAGTATAGGATGAACTGCATAAAAATGTCATTCCCCTCTTCCTTGTGATGCAGTTTGAGTCCCCTAAGATGCACCACTATGCTAATACGGGTGCTCTTGCCCAGAAGCACGACGTCCACTACCTCTAACACCATGTCCAATGGAACTCCCACATCTAAAATGATATGGTGTATAAGATCCTCTTACCACACTCTAGTTCTGCCTAGCTGCTCCATCACCCCCATCTATTGTGGGTTCTTATAGAACCTCAGTAGATGTATCATCCTTCCGTAAGCTCAGAGCTCTACTAGTGGTCAGGGAAAATGCCTACGAAGGTGGCCTATCCTAACACACTGGTGGAAAAGTACTCATTTTTGATCCTAAGCAACTGATACTTCCCCTTGGCCAACCTTCCTTCCCAAGATCTAGTAATAATTTTCATAGTAAAGCTTCTTACTCTCGAAAGATGTACCTTCGGAATTACTAGTAGAACCCGCCTGTCCTACATTGGAATCCTCCTTCAGGCCCCCCATTAATATGAGATTTTTTACACCACTTCATAATACTTTTTCAATCAAAAGATATTATATTGAGACTTAATCTCACAATTATGCCCATCCTGGAAATGCTTTTCCATATCTTTCTTGTCACCTGCTAGCGCTGGACTAAAGCACTTCAAGTCAATAAAACACCCAACATAGTCCATAACATACATACTTCACTAATTAAACTACATGAACTCAAATACCCTCACCTATCATAGAGTATCTGGATAAAAGTGCTCCATGAATATCTCCAAAATGTCCTTCCACACCATACCCTTTTTCTTCCCAATCTGAGCCTGAACATCTCACTAGTGCTTCACTAATCCCTATAGCATGTAAGTTGATAACTTGACTATATTCCCAGTTAGAGGCTCTAAATGGTCAAGTATAGTCTAGATGGATTCGATCCAGAATTCTACGGCTTGAGTCCCAACCTCTTTAGTGAAAGTCGAAGGGTCTTGCAACTGAAACTCCAATGTCAGTTCAGACATACTCCTCACTACCCGCTCTGTGTCTCTCTCTAACAAATCCATGAAGTGATAAAAGTTCTCCTGGAACTGATCTCCAGCTCCTTAACCTGACACTATCAGTGCCTCAGATTCTACTACTGGTGGATCATTTCTAGCCATAACCTCAGGTTTTCCTATCAACAAGCACATTCATGGAGTCATATATCCAATGATAAACACATGTCTCATGATATATTACATAACATTTACACATTTATATAAGAGGGATTCACAATAAGTCATAACATTTAATTTCCCCCAAAACCAGCCACATGGTCAAACTGAGGCACTATCACTACCCTTAACCATCCAATATCTAGGTCATGGTTAACAAGGTTAACTCATTATCATATTCAAGTTTCTCATTATAAGCCCATTTAATCATAACTTGCATCATTTTACATGTTTGAAATCACATTAGGTACCTTTTTCAGTTCAACTACTCAAGCAAAGAGAATCATTTTTTTTTCATTTAAACAACTTACCCCAAAACCTGATTTTCCCATGTGTACCTAAAATGATGCATGTCACATAATAATTTTGTGTACCTAGAGTAATATATACATACTCAACTCTCATGCCATACCAAGCCCCAATTCAAATCTCATAAATCTCAAAACAATAATCATAACACACAACAAGTGCATCCCTCGAGGTGAAATGACTTCCAACTGTAACTAAAAATACCAATAACAACAATCCCACCTGGGGTACTTGGCTTTTACCATTGTACATGGGTTAGCTACTCCAATTCTTGAGCTCTTGACCATGGCCTGAATCATCCTATTCTTATGTCTACCTTTCCAAAATAGTAAGAAAAAAAAAAGAAAAGAAAACAGCCTCTGATACCACATTACTTTGTCCCGACCCAGGGGTCACACAACGGCGCCCCAAGCCAGTTGTTCACATGGCCTCATGTGCACCTCCCTATATGCCATAGGCTGCCAACTAGCAGTAAGGGTCTAATACCGATCATGGGGAGACTATACCTTCTTTATCGAAGAAGTACAATAGAGAGAATAAATAAATAATTTCCAAACAATATTACCATAACCAGAATAAGATCAATATCACATGATGACTAAATAAGGTATACGATGTCCAAAATAAAGATGTAGAGATTTCATGCCAAGTACGTATTAAGTGGTAGTATGCAAACCATAAAATAAATATAAACATTGACAACTCCCAAGTCATTCCTGAATCATTTTCGGTTATCCCATCCACACCCCATCCCAACTTTGTCATCTAACATAGGACTATTTCCCTTATCGTTCCCTGTAAACATAAAGTTTATTTGGGTACCAAAAAAACAAGCTAAGTAGGGTATGTGTACAACTTAGTAGACCACCACCAATGATGTTTAAAACAATATATAGTCAATAATAGTGTATGAAATTGTATAAATAATAATGTAAAATGTATAAGTAAATAGTTATCACATTTAAATTATTCTTTAATTTAACCATATAAACCCCTCAGATTCCCGAGGGCACCCAAACCCTCAATACATGCATTGGTACATGCCAGATCCTGAACCATATCACATAGGGAATTCAAAATTCATTATAACACATGGGATTTCATTATCCATTTCATTATATTTCACATCATAATCATTTGGAACCGTAGTCTAATGCCAATCTCATGGGTGTATAACATCATATCTAACACCCCATGGGTATTTAGAGACTCAGTCCCTATCCCACATCTCAATGTCACATGGGTATTTGGAGCCTCAGTCCTCGTCCCCTACTCACTACCTCATATGGGTATTTGGATCCTTAGTCCCTTTCCCACACTCATTTAACACCCATGGGTATTTGGAGCCTTGGACACTATCCCATACAATAATAATCACAAACACATATATCACAGTTAATCAGTTTAACCCCCTTATCACTTTTTTTACATCAATTAATATACCATTTCAACTATAAATACAATAATGGTTCAAAAAATTAATCTCATGGAATAATATTAACAATCCAATATTAAACCATTTATCAAAAATTAACCATATAAATCATAAACCCTTTAAGGTTAATCCAAACATCCATAAATCCCCATTATCAATTAATTCACAAAAACATAAATTGACCAATAAAAAAACCCCAATTTCTAATCAATTCCAAAATCACAACATCACATTAATTAATTCACAAATTAAATAATCTAATTCCATAAATTTTATAATTACAAAATTTTCCATTAATTAATTCACTAATTAATTAATCTAGTCTAACTAATTTCCTTAAATCAATTTCATGATTCCATAAATTAATTAATCAATTAATTTACTCAATTTAGGATTTAATTTCCAATGGTGTCAATTAAAATTTCACAACACATACACATAATTGGAATTCTTGACCATGAGAATTGAATTGAGACCACCTACCTTAATTTTGAAAATGAATGCTCACAAATGAAAAAATACCCAATTGAAGTGGAACAATCAAGAACACAATGAAAAAAAATCTAGATCCAAAACCTAGATCCAAGATCAAACAGATTATATCTATAAAAACCTAGATCTAGTTCCACTTATAATGGAGGAAAAAATCCATTGAAATGGTGAGAGAAATATGGGGGGGGGGGGTGCCATATGGGATGATAATATCTTACTAGGAGAGGTGTGGATATTTTATCTGGGATTCAAATCATCAATAATGAAGGTCAAAAGGACTATAAATCCTTCAGGGAAACTCCAAAAATAAGATAAGACATTTAGGGCCGATATAGGGTTGATTTAGGGTGAATTTCCGGGGTTTAGAAACTTATAATCTAAATTTTGGTAGTTTAAAATTCCACATGCATAGTTTCCTTTACAGGGCGCACAGATTCCCCTAATCGTGCTCCTCACCCAGGAGTGTTTCATGATTACTTCTAAAAGGGTGCACAGTTTGAAAAACTGTTCTCCAGCTGTGTGAATCCCCTTTGTTTGGGTTCACATGGTTTGATGGGATGGGTGCATGGTTTGGGAAAACCATACGCCAACCATGAACAACCCGTCTCCTTCCCAAAATTATCTAATTTGACCCAACAAATCCCCAAGGTAAAAATCAAACAAGATATACTCAAAAAAAATTCAAAAGAGTACCTAAAAACAAGCTTAAGACATCTCTAGAAAAGGTTGAGATTTTACAACTATCATTGCGCTTGTAGTATCCACATGTAGAATCCCTCCAGTGGTGATCCACACATGCTCGACATTGATGGATTGTCGGGTGTTAGCGTGGTAGATTTATCATCTTGTAGTGTTTTCCATGATTGTTGTGATGATTCCTTCGAGCTTGGAGAATCGTCATTGCACTCTCATTCTTGAGAATATGTAGGAGGGAAAAGAATATCTCGAGCTTGAGAGAAGAAACTCTAGTGTGTTCTTTGGTCTTGGGAAAGAACGTTAGAATTAATTGTGCTGAATGATTCTCCTGTTCAATTAACCCTACCACAATAAACAAATCAGTTTATTTATAGAGTTATGGGTTAGGGTTAAATATTATTTAATTTCACATATTCCCTTAATAATATATTAAACCCTTAAATGATCACATGTAATGTAATAATAATATTATTTTCTGAACCTGATTAATTGTATTTTTAGGTAAAGGGTATTTCTAAGTTCCACATCAGATTATTATAAATTTTAATTCTTTTCATCTATCTATAAAATAATATATCCACCTCTCATTGAGGTATGGACTTGTACCGATCTACATGGTATCAGAGGAGGATTTCTAAAAAAAACTTTGCCCACCCCCAAATCCTATGGCTGCCTCCCTGTATAGATTACTGGCCCCACCTACCTCCATGTGTGGCATCCCGGCCCCACCTCCCTCCTGCATGTCTTCCCAGACCCTCCCTTCGCCTCTTGCCTCACCCCTCCATTACTCCTCTGAGGCAGCCTCGGGTCACCGACACTTACCTGTAGATGCCCCACCTCCAAACCGACCTCCTCCTACGACATCCCCTACATCTCCCGTGGGATGATCCTTAGTGTGAAGGGCCCTCCCTTGGATCACTCACTGTCGTCCCTCTCGTTTCACCCTCATCAACCCTCCCGTGAGTCCACCCTACCAGCCTGACTATGCAACTCCTCTTCTGCACCCCATCACCAACCTCTCCTACACGACGTCTTCCTCCTCCCAACGCTCTCCTAGGTGAGGTACTCTCCAGAGGCCTCCCATCCTATGTGATGGGTCCTCAACACCACCCCATTCCATATCCATATCTTATCTTCCCATCTACCTTGTTTAGACATGTCTTCCCCTGTGTAGAAAATGTCACTTCCACCCCTCATGTGATGGCCTCCTAGGAAGTTCCCCTCCTGATTAGCCACCACCCCTAGCGACACCCTCCTCCTATTTCTAGTGCCTCATGCGGAATCCCCACCTCCCATCGACCAACACCCTCTAGTGAAATCCCCACCTCCCATCGATTGGTTCCCACCTATGGAATACCTGCCTCCCATTGACCGGTTCCCTCCTACGGAATCCACTCTTCTCGTCGCCGACACCTCCTATGGAATACCCACCCCCTGTCAACCAGACCTGCCTCTGTGGATTTCCTAGTGCACTGATGACCAGCCCCACCAATGCGTTTTTCCCATCATTCCATCAACAAAATCCACCTCTATGGATTTATCAGTTCTCATTAGTTCCTCCATCACTGACATGATAGTAAATCTCACCCTATGCCTCCAATTGCCTACCCTCATAAGAGGCATCCCCCTCGCCTCAGTTTCCGTCCTTCCCGCATGGAAACCCCACTGTCCATCACCGCGTCAGTGCACCAACCCGCACAATTGTCATATGTTTCATCACCAGTCCTCCCACGAGCCAACCCCACCTCCATGGAACACTCTACATACCCATACATGTATTTAACCTTTCCACCATCTAGTATCCATCACAAACTGGCACTCTTAAAGGAGGATATTTCTTTTATACAATTTTGTTGGGCTGCTTTTCCACCTTCCTATTCTACATCCACCATTTCTCTAACTGGTGGCCTACCGCATGTATATCTCATAGCCCGATAGAATGGATGTTTGACTCTAGTGAATCTGAACATCTCACTAGAGATTTAGGCATGATTACTACATAACATCTATATACTGGTGCCACTGCAATTACTGTTGCTAATGGATCTAAAATACCTACTACATGATTTGGGACATGCTCATTGACTCCATCTATTCATCTAGGATCAGTATCTCATGTTCCTCATAATAATTTTAATCTTATATATATAAGTAAACTCACAAAATAATTAAATTGTGTTAATAATTTAACATCTTCTGGTGTTGTTTTTAAGGAGCATTAAATGAATCGATGACTTGGTAGAGTTTCTATTAGTTATGGGGTGTACATGTTCGATACCCAACCGTACCTTGATTACTTATCCACCTCTGCTTGTTCCCTCGACCTAAATTTTCTCCTTGTTCATCCACTGGATTCCATCTTACATAATCATTACCCCCAATTAAGTCCACAGATTTCCTTCCATTGTGAATATTTCAATTTTTCTAAATAGAATCAGGTGACATATGCTCTTCAATTGGAAAGAAAAGTAATGAATCCTTTCGACCTTATTCATTCAGATATATGGGGTTCTTTCCTGGTTCATAGCTAGTCAGGGTAAAATTATTATGTATGCTTTATTGATGAATACTATTGGATGACATTACTATATCTCATTCATGATCATTTAAGGTGTGTGATATTTTTAAAACCTTTTACCATGAAATTCACACTCAATTATCCAAGCCTATTAAAAATTTTCACTTGATAAATGGACAATAATATTTGTCCACTTCCCTTCAATAGTTTTTTAAGGACAATGAAATCATTCATCATACATTATACCTTGATACACACTAGTAGAATAGAGTGGTCAAGAATAAACATCATCATATTCAAGAGACTTCTCATTCCCTCTTATTCCACATGCAGGTGCATCTTCATTTTTTGGGGATTCTATCCTTACTTCTACCTACCCTATAAACCGCCTTCCTTCTTCTATCCTTTAGGGGGAGACTCCTTTTCAGGTTTTGTTCTCCTTATACCTCCTCACCCTCTTCCACTCCACGTGTTTGGGTGTATTTGTTATATACTTAACACTCATCCTAACCTCTCAAAATTTTCATCAAAATACCTCCATTTAATCTTCCTTATATATTCCCACACTTATCATAGGTACCAATTTCACTCTCTAGACTTGTGACATTATATTATCTCTAATGATATCTCTTTTGTTGAGAGTTCTCCATTATCTCCTCCCTCTTCCCACCCAAACACCACTATTGATGACTGTCTTCCTCTCACCATCCACCCACCTCTGCCTCAGGCGACTCACTCTTCTAATCACCGTTTTGGCACCGTCTACTCTCATGGACCATCAAATCTTTCCCCTGTTCAGGATGAGGACACCATCTTACCAGATTCATATGACACTCCTACTCTAGCAATAGATGATTTTCCAATTACACTATAAAAAGTTACTCGCTCTTTCTAGAATAATCATATTGACACAACTTCATACAGAGGCCTCTATTCTCCGTAGTTTATATTCATTCCTCGCATGGTTGGTGAAGAAAAATCTCACCCTGGTTGGCTTCAAGCAATGAGGAATGAATTTCAAGCTCTGGGTAACAATCATGCATGGGATTTGGTTCCCCTTTAGGTAGGTAAAAAGGTGGTCAGAAAAAAATGAATTTATACAGTACTCCTGAATGCAGATGGAACACTTCATCACCTTAAATCTAGACTTGTAGAAAAAGGATTTTCCAAACATATGGTGTAGATTATTTTGATATATTCTCTCCAACTAAAAATATGGAATCTTTCTGATTATCCATCTCACCTACCACTTCTCATCATTGGCCTCTTCATCAAATTGATGTCAAGAATACCTTTATACGTGGTTTTCTTAAATAAGAGGTATATCTACAAAAACATCCTATCTTCCTTGACTAAGGAGCCGATTATCTTGTCTGTCAGCTTCGTCGTTCTCTTTATAGAATCAAACAGTCTCCTTGTTCTTGGTTTGGAAGATTCTTCATAGTCATTAATACATTTGGCCTATCTCAGAGTATGGAGGACCACATTTTTTTCTACCACCCAACGTACTCCAGATAAATCATTATAGTTTTCTATATTGATGATATTATTATCATTGGGAGAGACTAAAATGGAATTGAAAATCTAAAGGTTTATCTTCAAAAAAATTTCAAACCAATGATAAGGTGTCTCTGACATACTTCCTTGGTATTGAATTCTATCGTTCTTTGAACACCATCTTTCTTTCCCAACATAAATATGATTTTGATATCTTGTAGGATGCAAGTATATCTCAAGAAACATCCATTGACACTCCTCTTGAACCCATAGAATGGTCTCTATATGATAGCACAGACCCATGTTCTCACCTAGATATTTATCATCGTCTTATAAGAAAACTCAATTATTTTACCATGACTCGTTCGAATATTTCCTACACTGTCCACAAGGTTCTCCAATTCATGGAACATCCGAAGAAATCAAAATGGGATGTTTTCCTTTGGATTGTCAAGTACATCAAGAAAAACCCTGCCTGTAGTCTTTAATATTCACATCACAATCATCTAAATATTGAGGCCTTATGTGATGCTAACTATACTGGTTTCTTAGCTACTAGGAAGTCTACTTCTGGGTTTTCCATTTCCTAGTAGATAACCTTATCTCATGGAAAATCAAGAAATAGATTTTCATCTCTAGATCTAGTGTTGAGTCTGAATACCATGTGATGGTCATAGTCACTACTGAGATCCTTTGGCTTCATCATCTCCTCCAAGAGATTAGTTTACCACCATAGACATCTTCTCATATTTTGTGTGATAATTAGGAAAAAATGAAGATTTAATCCAATCCAGTCTTCCATGAAGGCACAAAGCATATCGAGGTGGACTGCCACTTTCTTCACCATCACCTAAAAAACACCATATCAGTTTCTGCCACATACCGATGGTAGATAATCATGCCAATATCTTCACCAAAGGCCTCCTGGGAGATCGAATGGAATCTCTCTATACCAACATGGGAATCCACTACATCAACGACCCTGCTTGAGGGGGAGTGTGTATGATTTGTTTGGTGTATCCTTTCTTTTTTGTGAGACTCTTGTTCCAAGATATGATTTTCTAACTTGAGGGAGAGTGTTGAACCTGGTTAATTGTATTTCCAGGTAAAGGGTATTTTTGAGTCCCACATCAGATTATTCCAACTTGAAATTATTTTCATCTATCTATTAAAGAATCTCTCCACCTCTCATTGAGGTCGAGACTTGGACCAGTCTACATTATTATTATTTTCTCATGGTGTGTACTAACTATCATAACAATAAATATTATTTTACATTCTTTTAAATTAATATTCACCACAAGACCTTATCTTGATCTGCTTGTCTTTAGAATTTATTGAATGATCGAATAAATATTCAATTAAACATTTATTCGTTCAATGAATAAATAAATAAATATACTATATCTGCGTATTTAAAGGATTACCTTGTTAATAAATATTTATTTAATTTATTGGACCAATAATTCTTGAATAAAATTATTTATTAGACTTGATAATAATATTTATTCCAATAATTAAATTCAAATAGAATTTAATTGAGATCAACAGAGACAGTGTATAACCCTCTAGGTATATTCCTCATTGGAATTAGTCATGTTTTTCTAGTGTTTAATATTATTGTCTAAAAATGAGAAAGGGAACCCAAAAGGAATAATTTTATGTCACAACATCGACTTCAACATACATGTGTGGACTATATAACATAATATTTTTGTTGCGATATCTCATCTAGCAGGTCACATACTTGTGTTATTAATGTTTGATATATATTTCTTTGATTATTAAAAATGAACATGTCTACATACCCATGGCCATAGAATTTATTTCTATGGTTCCATTCTAATCAAAGAGATAAAGTATTGACTTCCATAAATAGACAAGACAAATCATTCATCGGCTTATTCGGTAGTAACATATTGAATGTGACGTACCCATCATATCCTACTTAGTAAGAAAATAGTGCCTTACGAGTTTCTTCAATAAATAAAAGAACGAAAGTCATGATATGTATTAATAATAATCATAAAATTGAAGGACCATTATACACACTTGAAAATAGGGATATCCAATAAAACACAGTCATGAAAAATTACTATTGGTGAGACTATCCTCATAATCTTCGATCTTGGAGATCTCTATGTGAGAACTTCATGAGATGAAAAACCATCCCCTTACAAGAAATATCATTTGATAGTCTACAAAATATGTTCCCCATTATAGTTCTTTATCCAATCCATCTGACAAAATATTTAAGAGATATCATTATCTCATCTCAAGATTCTCATTATAACAATGAACTATTATGACTTATTTTGATGTGAAAGATACCCTAGGATATTATAACATTAAATTCATGTATAATAATGATCAATATATGATAAGATATATTTAATATTCACTTATTTTAATATAAATGTTAATCTAAAGTACAAAAAAGGGTTCTAGGATACCAATTCAACAAATTTCCACTTGGCCTAGAGCCAACTACTAACAACATAAAGTACACTAGCCCTCACGGGAAGATCATGTTTCTAATGAGACATGGTTTATGTTAAGGGGTTTTATCATGTTTTATTACATGGAAATACTTATCATGGAAACTTAACCTCAATGATAAAAATCCCTCATGAGATGATACTTTGGGAGTATGTACTTTATCAACTGATATGACCTTGGTTCTTTGGAGAGAGTTGTCGTTGTAATATTATCATAGTAAATTGTGATATGGTATTTACATTTTGGCATCACATAAAGATATTGGATGAAAATGTGTATTCATAATACTTATTTATCTGCATTAGAAGCCAAAATATACTCTGACTTTACTATAGAATCAGCAACCACTGTTTTCTTTGAGATCTTCTAACTCGTGTCTCCTCCATTGATTGTAAAGACGCATCCTGAGTGCGACTTCAGATCTGCTTGATCTACTAAGAAACTAGAATATGAATATACTATTGTGAAAATATCATCATATCCTCCATATAAAAGGAACATATCCAGGAATATCCTTCTATGGAAATCTCATCATATCCTCCATATACTAGGAACATATCCTAAATTCACCTCAGATACTTAAGGATAGTAATGAAAATCATCCAATGGAGGTCTCTTGGATCTGTTTGATATAGCCTAGTACATAGCATGACATACATGACTAACCTAGTTTGTGACAGATATAGAATCCTTTTCATTATTCGTCTCTCCTCGTGTGTCTGAGAGAACATTTTCTTGAAAAATTAATGTCATGTGACATAGGCAACAATCCCCTCTTGGATTGTTTCATACTGAATATACTTAGTATCTTATTAATATATTTACCTTGAATTTGACCAATTATTATCTTAGATATATTGTTATGGATCATGATCCCAAGAACATATGTTGTTTCACCTAAGTCTTTCATGGAGAAGCATGTATTTAACATCTTAACGGTCTGTAAGACTGATTTTTCATTTCCTGTACGTAACATCTATTCTCACCCATAGAAACCTGGGTCATCACATCACAATCATAACAATAGTAGTAGGGTATATTTAATATGAAGGACACCAACCTCATTACCTCCTATTACCATGAATAAACCCCACAATAAGTTTCTCCATAACATGGTCATATCACATCTCACATAAAAACACTTGGGCCATCGCCCCACTACTTGACCGTATCACGTCTCGCCCGAAAACACCTAGGTCATTGCCTAATGCACTAAAATACCTCCAAAAATCATAGCCTATGCATATATACTCACCTAGAATAGAGATTGGGAAAATGAAGATATTCAGTCTTCCATCCTCATCACAAGGATGTTGGAAAAAACACCCCCATGTGAAAGTATAGGTGTCATCACATAATTCTCAACCTGGGTGGAGTGTGTATAGAAATCAAAAGGAATATAAAAGTATGTACATATAGCCACACACAAGTCCAGCCTATGGGTTAACAATAAAAAACTAACCAACTCACAACATTCCCACTTTCGCTGTCATCTCTAAATGCATAACACCACACAAACCACATGCCACATCACACACCACCAACCAATTCCACTATCCATCCCATTCGATGAATTATTCACCAAAAACCACATTTAACCACACAAATCGTCATTTATTTGTTTATTAATCGTTTTCATATCATTAACCAAACAAAACCCTAGTCATTTCAATCATTATTAACTAAATATTTCATCACTACATCGGCATCTAACACAATGTGACCACACCTCACAAGCATCTCATCATCCCCAATGTACCATCACCTCACCGCCCCAAAAGCATGGTCAAACAAACCGTCACCTCACTACCCCAAAAGCCAAACCAAACAAACCATCACCTCAACTTCCAAAAAGAATGACCAAACAAACCATCACATCGCCGCCCTAATAGCACAACCAAACAAACCATACATCACCCCATATTGTGTCCCAACCACAGATTGCCTCCCCATAAGCACGATCACACATCACAACACATCAAAGACCATTTTACATATTTAACAATGGGTTTTTATCACATTTTATTTTATTTTAGATGTTTTATCATACAATACATAAATCTAGGGGCAATAATTTAATTATCCAAATATAAGTGGTTAGCCAATTTCCATTTTAGGGTGATATCAAAACATGAAACATTGTTTCCATATAACAAAACAATAATATTAATGTTGTAAAAGAGTGGGAATCATTATCCCACCTTCAATTTCATTTAATTGATTAATTTTTCTTGATTAAGATAGTGAAACCCATCCCTTATAGATAAACAAGAGTAAAATCCTCCCGATTGATACATAAAAGTAAGAAACAAGGGATTTCCTTCCTCAAAAAAGATTCATCAACTCGCTGTTCACCGCAGAGTGAAGGAGAAACGCATGAAAACCACAACCACATGAAAACCCATGGATCAAAATACACCACATCAATATTTATAAAAAACACATCCTAACACACAACCTAAACCAAATAATCACCATCATAATGAATCCCCAAGATAAGAACAAAAAAAAACACAGGGAAAGAAGAAGCACTCCCCAAGGATCACCTAGGGTTCGTCTGGAATGAGATAGAAAGATACAACTGAATGAAAAAAAATTGTTCATAAGGGTTATAAAATAACCTGGATCACACTGGTTTCACATCGTGTAACCATTTCATGATGTGTAATTCATAAGTTTTCCCAAAAATTATAACTTCTGCTGAAAATCATGTTGTATTAATCTTTATTTAATTACACATCATGAATTACCTTCACGATGTGAATCCGTTTCACGAACCCCCCATACACTTACAAATCATGAAACTGGATGACTACACAAGTTTTGAACCACCAATTCACGTCGTGTAAACCATTCATGATATAAATATCTTGCAGTAGCTCTGTTTCACCTCCTACCACCATGGAACGTCCTAAATCCTCCTCTAAAACACATCTAACATCAAAAAACTGAAAATGTAATGGGCCAGGAAGGAATATACCATTACATTAGATACCACTGAAATTATTTTCTCCCTTGAGAATCCAAAACCAATACCAAAAGAAAAAGGGGTCTGAACAACCACCCCGCAAGATACCTCTCAAGGATCTCATTACTCAACACTACCACCGGCCAAACACACCAACCAAAGCACCCATGAAACACACTATATATCCAAAAAATGCATCTTTTCACACAACCATACTACCACACAACCTTTGTATAACCTTCTCAACCTCTATGAAACCCAAACCAATAATCTCTACAGCCAACAAAATCCACCGCCCTTAACACACAAAAGAGATAATTTCATCCTCCATGTCAAGATACTATCCTATATCGGCAAAACTGAATCACCCACATGGGATTTACCACATCAAAGTATAATTCATCTCAATTAGGAATCAGGTCATCCCATTTTCATATGTTGGAACTTTATCACACATCATACTTCAAGAAAATAGAAAATATCATAACATAACAAGATTCAAACATCATATCACAAGCAGAAAAAAGTGAGGAAAAAATCAAAACAACTATGGTTACTGGGAATGCATCTACATCACTCGCTCCTATGTACTCTCCTACAGGCTACTGTGCCTCCACAACATGAGAACCAAGGGAATGATTCATCCACACAATGCCTTCTCATGGTGATCCTAGATCTTTATTAGATACTCCATGATTGTCACATTGTCCTTGATATCCAAATATCCTCACTAAATGACATGTGAGTCATCATGAATATACCAATTAAGTTAAGAGACGTGCAAGATGAAATGGATCCTCTCCAGACATGGTGGATATTCCAACCGATATGCCACCTCACCAACTCACCCCGGCACCTCAAAGGGTTCAAAAAACATGGGAGAAAGCTTAATCCCCCTGCCGAACATCTACTGCCCAAGTCAATGAGAAACCTTCAAGAACACGTGGTCCCTAACCTTAAACTCCAAGGGCCTACTCCTATGATCTACATAAGAATTATTTGGGTCTTACAATACTTTTTTCCCCTCTCAAACTAGATAAACCTTCTCAATTGTGCTTTGCACCACCTCAAGACCAAGAACAGTAGACTCTCGAACCTCCTTCCAGTATAATGTAGAATTACTCAACCACCTGTGCAATGCCTAAAACAGAGCCATACCAATGGAAGAGTGAGATATTATTTTATGAAAACTCAACCAAAGTTAGGTTTCATACTTAACACACACCAAAGTCCAAGACGCTTTCTTGAAACATATCCTCTAGCATCTGGATGGTCTACTCCATCTTCTCATCTATCTAAGGGTGGAAAGTAGTGCTATGACATAACTAGGGGAAAAACATGATGAAATCTTCTACAGACTCATGAGATAAAATGTGAATCCTTATCTGATATAATGGACCTCATAAATCCATTCAACTGCACCACCTCATCCACATACTGCCTCTCCAAAACATCCACTGTTCCTGACTCCTTGATCACTAAGAAGTGAGTCGACTTCGTCAGTTGGTCCACAATCACCCAAACCAAATCACATCCTTCCTGATCTAGGGAAAAACTATGATGAAATACATCTATATGTAACCTTATTTCCATTTGGTAACATCTAAAGGTTGCAAAAAAACCACAAGGAACATGATGCTCGACCTTTACCTGATTGCAAACCAAACACCTCACCACAAACCACGCCATCGCCTGTTTCATCCCAAACCACCAAAAAACTATCTTAAAGTCATGATAAATATTAGATACTCATAGGTGTACTTCAAAATGTGAGAAATGAAACTCAATAAGGACTCTATTATGCATCTCTACTAGAATTACCTCCCACGAAACAACATTTGGTTCTAACTGTCCCTCTAGGGAATTACCATGGCCAACATGATCCCGCATCACCTCTGCCTTCGATTCTACCCACTGATACTTATCCACTTGTTGAATTAGAGAAGATTTCACTGTCATTTGAAACAAACTGACTCTACCATCAACCAAACTTGCATCTATGTGCAAGTCTATCATTTCCATTATTCCTTTCCCAACATCCCTAGACTCCTAAATAACATCCTTCCATGGATTCTTACTCAAAGAGTTAGCCACAACATTTTATTTTCCTAAGGTGTTGAATATATCAAAATCATAATCCATAAGAAACACCATCCAATTCAACTACCAAAAATTCAGATCATACTGAGAAAGTTATACCCCAAAATCTTGTGATCCGTGAAGACTACAAAGAACTCCCCAATGAGGTAATGTCACCACAACTTCCGCGCAAACATAACTATTTCTAACTCCAGATCATGGGTCGAATAATTAATCTCATGGGGACATAAAATCCTAGACCCATAAGAGATTATTACCACCTACTTCATCAACACGCATCCCATGCCCAGAAGAGAAGTGTCATAAAACACCTCAAACATCACACTCTCCTTAGAATACTGAAGTACTGATCAAACTCCGCTTTAAGTAAATAAATGCTATATAGCACTGATTGGTCCAAAAAAACATGGCCATTCCTCGTCAATACTGTCAATCGGGCTGCAAATCAAGATAAATTGGGTGCAAACCCACGATAATATCTTGCAAGACCAAGAAAAATATGAAACTCTGCCCCATTTTTGGGTGTTACCCAGGGAACAAATGTCTCGAATTTTGATGGGTCTACTATTACACCCAAATGATATACCATATTCCCTAGAAAATTCCCCTCTCATGTCCAAAACATACACTTGGACAACTTTACATAGAGCTGGTGGAATCAAAGAAATTTCAAGATAGCTCTTAGATGATCAACATCCTCCTCCTACGAATTTGAGTAGATCAATATATCAATGGAAATGATTATTAATTGGTCTAGGAATTCATTAAACATGGATTACATGAGTCTCATGAGCACACCTAGTGTGTTTGTGATACCAAACGACATGACTAAAAACTCGAAGTTCCCACACCTGAATTTGAAGGTGGTCTTTAGGATATCATCCTATTTCACTCTCAACTAGTGTTATCCAGACCATAGATTAACCTTAAAAAACCAACTCTCCCTTCTTAGCTAGTCAAAAAGACCATCTATCCTCATAATAGGGTAATGGTTCTTGACTACCACTTTATTCAATTTCTGAGAGCCTATACACAACCTCATACTATCATTTTCATTTTTGGTGAACAACATCAGAGCACCCCACGACAACACACTCGGTCGGATAAAACCCTTTTGCATTTGATCATCTACCTTAATCCTCAAATCCTGCAACATAGAAGGTGTCATCTGATAAGGATTCATAAATATAGAAGAAGCACCATAATACATGTCTATCCCAAAATCAACATCACGTCAAGGGGGTAGAATCACAACATCATTAGGGAAAACACCCAGAAACTCCCCAATGACCCTGTCCATTTATTTCACCAAAAAATAATCCATCAAATAAAGAATGGTATCCACACGCTAAATTCCCACCCAAAACCCCACTCACCAATGAAAACCACATGCTGGTCATCCACATATGAGATTTCAACTGTCCTTTGGAAGCAGTCGATAACAACACATACAAAATATGACATTTTTGATATTAGGTTGTGTCAAGTCCCAATTTAGAATTGATTTATCATGTAATCTCTTTTATTAATTTTAAAATAACCCCAAGGCCTACCTTAGTGATATACCTTGGGTATTCAGTCCACTTCCATTTCTACATGGTATTAGAGCAGTTTCTCCAACCCTAACCCACCCTATCTTTCTTGAGTGGACCCCCCTGCTACACCACTTTTGTCCAGCGTGAGGATTTGGGTCCACTATGACATTTATTGGGAATTTCGATATTCAAATGTTCTTAAGGAATTTTTCTATCTCAAAGGAATAATGTTCTTGATCTTCTACAAGAGACTGCAATGAATCTAGTTAACTCGGTTGAATCACCCCTCGAACCTATAGAAATGTTACTAAATTCTGATAGTGAGATGTTTTCATCACCAAATAGATACAAATGACTTGTTGGGAAGCTCAAATACTTGGTAATGACTTGACCAGATATTTCTTGTGTAGTTAGAAAAGTGAGTCAATTTATGGAATCTTCAACAAAAATGAGGTGGGAGGATATTCTTCACACTGTAAGATATGTGAAAAAGTAACCAAGTTTAGGTATTCTATATTCCGTTTATGGGAATATAGACATTGAGGAATTTTTTTAAAGTAAATTATGATGGATGTATCTCTTATAGGAGATCTACATCTGGTTTTTCATTTTTCGTTGGAGGATAATTTAATCTCATGGAGAATAAAAAAGTTAACTATTATATCCCGCTCAAGTTTAGAGTCCGAATATCATGCCATGGAATATGTGACTATAGAGATTATTTGGGCATGACAAATTTTTCACGAGATTGGGTATACAACTAATAAACCAACACATATATGGCGTGATAATCAAGATGCTACCAATATTGCCACAAATCCATTATTTGATGAGCAAAAAAAAGAATATTGAATTTGATTATCATTTCATTCGAGAAAATTCTGAAAAGAATAATATCACCATCGACCACATTTACACCTCTGATCAAATTGCTGATGTTCTCACAAAAGCAGTGCCTGGACCACAAGTCCATTTTTTTGAAACAAGCTGGGCATGATAAATATATATTTCCAAGCGTTAGGGGGAGTGTTATTATTTGTTTTTTAATTATGTATCCAATCTAGTAACACCTATATTGAGGGGGAGTGTTATAAATTTGGTTGTGTTAAGTCTCACATCATACTTAACCTATCATGTAATATCTTTTATTCATTATAAAATAACCCCAAGGCCTCCCCTAGTGAGATACCTTGGGAATTAGGTCCATATTAAATTTTTTCACAACCAATTGATGCCTAGTATGACATAGTATGGCTGTATCTGTAGCAAGAAAAGATCGCTACAAGACTGATGTGTCCCCATCATCATTTTAGACCCCTAGAACAGATCAAATATGCTAGTTTTTCCTATGACTGTCATAGTCAACACAAGGGGCTTGAGAAGTCTCTTTACATGTAGTCCCAGATCATAGACTAGAGTGGGTGAAATAAAGGAGTGTGAAGATCCTGAATCAAACAAGGCACAAAAAAAGGTAAATGAAAAACTAAGTGTACCCTGAATGATCTAGGGCCCCTCTAGCACTACTGCCTCCACTTCTTGAAACTTACCACGACCAAATCCTCTACCTCTTAGCTGATAGAAACTTCCACGAACATGATCAGGTCAAGGTCCTTGAACACAAGGAATATCTTGAGGTTGGTCTCTACCCACTCCATCCCCCCTTGGTGGAGAATAATCATGCTACTGCTGATTCTAAAACAGTCTCATTGGCAACTACTGATGAGGTTGGCGTTGAACCTATCCACCTCCACCAAAATAAGATCAAAGAACCACCGAGAAATGATTTTAGCGATGCCCATGAAACCTGAAAAAAAACACACTGTCCTGATATCCCTAAGAAAATAACAGAAACCACTTTCTCCAAAAGGTCGGAAGGGGGGCTATTGAGGTCAAATCCCCATTGGTCAAAACATCAAAGGTCCTGGTGCATGAGGCCTACTACTGACAACCCTACTCATTCAGGAACCATTTAAATTTACCTCTCATGGAAAACCACCTTGTGAGTGCATTCGCTTCATCACCTTTACCTTCATTAGAACCTAAAGATATGTTTTCAATGTGAAAGGAGTAATTTCATATAGGATAGAAGGATAGAGTTCCCCCTTAATACATCTTTCATGAGACTCCTCATTTGGTAAAAGATCTCGGGAAAAGCGCAGAATGTCCTTAAACTTGATTCTCAACCCCCACACTAACATATTCCTCTGCTGAAGAGAAAGAAAATTCTACCTCTTCACTGCCTTCATGGTCGATGAATGGAACTCCACCCAAATTTTTTAAAAGTCGACCCATGAAACATATTCCACCTTCCGCTCACCCAGATACAATATCCACCACTGACGTGCACCTCCCCACTCACCTAGTTGTTTTGATATTCTAGTGGAAAGGATCCATGTAAACCTTTTCATAACTCAAGAAATGGTCTAATAAATTACTTGAGGGTATTTAGCTAGGAATGTTTTTCCCAACTTTGGTATTTTATCTCTTTGATTTGTTGAGTGGACTCCCCAATTTAGAAACTCTTACCCATGTTTTCTCAACAATTTCCTCCAAGGTACATCGAGTATATAAAGGGATACTCCTATTGATGTAAATTGGTTAAGTTAACCCAAAACATTCATAATAACTCCCTGATATAAGTACCCAAATAAGGGGTAGACTAACACTTGATTATATGGTTTCATTCCTAATCATGTAATGAAAGGTTTAGTCACACATAATATTTTTTGTTGAGAAATTTTTTTATTATACTTAAATTTTTTTATTATTTTATCATTTATATGTCTTGTTAATATTAAGTGGATATTACTTAAGAGATTAAAAATATTCTGATAAAAAATTTACACATAATTTATTTATTTTTATTCCATAATTTCATATTAGTACATTTATTTAAGTGGTCGTCATCTTGCATCCGTCAAAAAAACCATGCAATAGATAGAAATAAAATAAATAAATAAATGGTATGATGATGAAATTTATATAATGGTTAATTTATTGATAAAACAATAAATTAACCTATGACTAAAGGGGAAAATTCCTTGTGTTGGTCTTGACACAAGTTGCAGCATCTCACATGTCCACCTATGTATTGCTTGTCTTGGTTTTTCCTTGATTCTATCTTGAACCACCTCTACCTCAGCTTCACCTTGAACCAAATCTATGCATCTTCAGATACTCCTTTTATTACATATGTTTTATATCTCAAACACATGTGAGGAAAACCAAATGATTTGTTAAGGATAATTACATAAAACCTTTGTCACACAGAGGAAACCCAAAGTATTGGTTAAGGGGAATTACATAAAACCTTTGATACACTAAGTAAAACCATAGGATTAGTTAAGGGAGATTACATAAAACTATTGACACATAGGTCCTATATAATAGAGGGAGGGTTGACATGAAGACCATCATAGTTAATTTAATAATAAATAATTGAAAACACATGTGATACAATTAAATTAAATAAAACCAAAACATAGAAAAGTCTAGTCAAAGTTCATGATCAGTCATACACATGCAACGACTAAGCATTTAAACCAACTAACTGGAATTCATTTCAATTCGTGCTTTGATAAGATAAAACACACATGAATTAATCTAATTAATTATCTTATTAATTAATTAATTAATTTTATCTTATTTCATCAATCATACACATTCAATGACTACACATTTAATACAACTAGCTATCATTAATTTCAATTTATTCTTCGATAAGATAAAAACACATTAATTAATCTAAATAATTATATTATTAATCAATTAATTCATTTTATCTTATTTCATCCAATAATCATCTAGATTCTCATCTTCTATGATTTTAAATAGAAATAATTATTTTATTTTATTTAAAATTTTAGAAAATAGTAGACAACTTTGTACTTAGAAGCAACTTAGTGAGTACTTTCCCTAACTACTCAGTATGGTCCTTATTGTATACAATGCACTGACATGACATGTTATGTATAGAGCATGTGATATAATTTCATGGAATGTATTGTAATATTAATGAAACATGGAACACATTATAATTAATTTGTCTGTATAATTTAACACAAGTTGAGTCTTTAGTATGCAATGACCATACATGACTTGTAGTTTTGAATATTATGTGGAATTAATTAAGCATTTGATATAATATAAAACCTAAAAACCAGTATGAACTGTCAATTAAATGACTCATAGAACTCAGACCAATGAGGTTTTTATTGAGTAATTAATTAAATTTAATATTTACACGTAAACAAGTACATAGCTTGTACAGGCTAGCCACCTGGCATGTACTATGCTTTGTCGAATGTCCACAGTCAATTTATAAAGTTATGGGTTAGGGTTATATATTATTTAATTACACATAAGTCTGTAATAATATATTAAATGCATAAATAACCTCATGACATGTAATAATAATAATAATATTATTATTTATATTTTCTCATGGAATGCACTAACCATCGTAACGATAAATATTATTTTACCATCTTGAAAATTAATATTTATCCTCAAACCTCTTCTTTATCTAGTTTTCCTCCTTGGCCTTTATTTAATACTCAAACAAATATTTAATTAAACATATATTTATTAAAAAAATAATTAAATAAATACTCTATATTTGTGTGATTAAATGATTACCTTATGAATAAATATTTATTTAATTTATATGATCATTAAACCGAGAATAAAATTATTCCTAGAAGATGATAATAAAAGTTTTTACAATAATTAAATTCAAAGATAATTTAATTGAGATAAATGGAAACACTTAATGTGTGACCCTCTGAACTTATTCCCTATTGATATTAGGCAGACTTTCCTAAAGTCCAATATTACTAGGTAATAATGAGTCAAGTCACCCAAGAGAAATAAGTAAATGTTGCAACATCAAAAACAACATACGAGCATGGACTAGGTAATATAATCTATTTGTCTCGATATCTCATCAATAAAATTGCATACTTGTGCCATCAACCTTAATGTTTGATATATATCTATTTTATTATCCAGAATGAACATTTTTATATCACCATGGACATTGAATTTATTTTTAAAGTTCCATTCCAATCAAAGGTCCAAGATATTAACTTCCATAATTGGAAGGTAAAAATCCTTCATTGACTTATTCATTAATAACATACTGATCATGATGTACCCAGTCTATCCTACATACTGTGAACATAACATGACACGTGATTTTCCAATACATAAAAGTATGTAGAAAGCTGGGGAGGGGTCACAGGGTCACAGGGCCTTCGGGTCACGTAGACCATGGAGTAGCCCAGTTCACACAGAACAAGCCCCAGAAGAGGATCAGAGCAACATGAGTAGTAGCCACCTGATGCAGAGCTAATCGGATTGGAAGAATGAGAGGGTATGGCAACTGCCATCAGGACTAGGCACCGTGCAGCTTTGTACGGGGCAATGCTAGCTGATCAACAATGCAAGGTGGGGAGATAGGTGATCAATGACATAAAAAGCTGGGGAGGGACAATTCAAGTGGGCTATGCCTACGGGTCATGTATTGGGCATGGTATTCCTCTGGGCCTTCGGGTCATGTATTGTGGGTTTGTCGAGCCTTGTGCCTTGGGATACAGGTCATTTACGGGTTCCCCTTAAACCCTTAAAAGGGGGATTATCCATAATAAAAATAAAAAAGAAGGCCTTAGGGCCATTCAGGATAAATACATAAAAGTACACAAGTCACAATATGTATTAATAATAATCTTAAAGTTTAAGGAACATTACACACACTCATATATAGGAATATCCAATGACACGTAAACCTGAAAAATTCCTATTGGTGGGTCTATCCTAAAAATTTTCTATCTTGGAAATCACTAAGTGTATACTTCATGCGATGAAACATCATCGTCTTATGAGTAATCACACCTAATAGTCAAAAAACTATGTTCCCTGTTGGATTTTTTCATCATTCATGTAGGACAAAATATTTAAGAAATATTGCCATAGAATCTCAAGGTTCTCATCATAGTAGAGAACTGTTATAACCTATTTTGATGCGATAGATACCCTCAGACATTATCGAATTAAATTCATGAAGAATAATTATAAATATGTGATAATATTTATTTAATATTCACTTATTTGAATATAACTGGTAAACTAAAGTACAAACCAACTGGGTATAGAACACCAATTTCAACATCATGAACACCATTTCTGATGGGAATTCCTGGTTACTAGAGATGGGATTGATTTTCTTGGTATGTAAAATTATAACAGATATAATTTTTACACCATTTGATGAAAATGGATAATGATTTGTGATTTATTATGGATTTTAGCTCTTATTTAGTGGAGGCAAGAGGCATCTCTTGCATCATGATTAGGAAAATAGGATTCAAATGACATGTAGTGGCCTGTTAGTATGATTATCTTCACTGAAGATAGAGGTTCAGTTGTTTAAAGTGTCAAAAATATCTCATACTATGCTTCCTCATATAAGTTCTTTGTGACATTATCCTCAAATAGACCGACATGTTTATGTATCCTTTGGATGACAGGTCAGGTAGATCTATGGTAAGACACTCATTGATGATAATGATGCAGTCCCTTATTGTATGGGACATGGGGTGAGGCTAGAAGGTTAGTATAGACATGTGATTTCATATATATATATATATATATACCCCATGTGGGTTTTATTTCCATAGGGTTGGTTATTTAAAGTGTCAGTACCAACCTATATGGTGTTTTCCCACATAGCTTAGAATGCCATTCTACTTAATAGAGCTAGTGACAGTGTTCCCATTAATACAGATCGTATAGGACAATGTTGTTATACATGTATATGTATATATATGAATATATTCATATGAGAATATGATCCTATAGGTGGTGACTCCCATCCAGTGGGGACCTGTCTAAGTTTGTGATTCTGGAGGGGGTAGTCCCATGTGCAGATGCGCATGATAATCGATGCCCTTGTCGGCGGTTGGGTTGAATTTTATGTGATCATGTATATGAGATCCATGAGTGGGCGGTTGGGAACATGAGTTGGTGGGTGATTTTTGAAAATGGATCAAGTACATCACATGAGTTTTGGAGTTTGTGAGTTTTGGTTTACCGGCTAGGTGGGAGGACCAAGTGACCTTGGACGTGACTCAGTGTTTTAGTGACTCAGTACTTTGTTTTTCATACAAGGGAAACCTAAGTGAGTGGTTAGCCCATGATTGTGAATCCTTTATAAATGGAATCATGGGTAGATTCCTTGAGTTGAGTTCGGTGCATGGAAGGTGCTACCTGGGTATGTGGTTCAAGCATGGGGATGACTTGGGAATGTCGATACAAGTGGGGTATGTTTCAATTTAGCAATTCCCCTAATGGAAAGAAAAATAGAAAGGAATTGGCCATTATGGGTTAAACTATATGGTGAGGATCACCATGAGAAATTGAATAATCATATGAAGACACCTTAGGGGTATCAAGATAAACAGGTGCAAGAGAGCACCATCTTGGTGTTTCAATGAAGGGTTGAGTTGTGGATCATGTTTGGCGGTTTGAGTTCCTTATATTGGAATTGTGTCTTGAATTTGTGTTTGGACTTAGAGGATGGAAAGTGGTTATTTTTATTTGAATTGATGACTGACATAAGTCGAGTGATATGATTGGATGACTCCAGAGGCTTCATGTGGATGAGAAGTATTATGGTGGGAGGTTATAAGATCCTCTGTCCGTACAGGTTTTGAGTTTTAGTGGAAATTTAAATTTTTTTCTTGATGGGAAATATGATTTTGAATAAGGGTTCAAAATAGAATTATGGAAGTTTGAAAACCTCAAATAGGTGATTTTTCACATGGATTATAGGTTAGAATGTGTTTGGGAGTAGTGGGTGATCACCAACAGAAGGGTTGGGTATTCGGGGCCCCTCACTTGCAGCAGCCTACAACCACTGGCAAGTAGTGTCCTTGTTCCACTACTAGGCTCACCGACCAGTTGGTGGAGTCCTTTTAAGCAGTAAAATTAAAAAAATTACACCTTAGGATTTTAGGGGGGGGATTCTTCCTCCCAGTTTTAGTGTGTGTGGACGAACACTCCTTTCCTCCCTTATCTACCTTTAAATCCCATTTATTCTAGGGTTTTTTTGTGGTGATTCCTGATGATTAAAGGTTTGTATTATCCTATATTGTCCTCCTTCTATCTCCTCCATCATTATTTTATAATTTCATCTTAGTGATTTTTCCATGCATTATGGATTAAATTAAATTAATTTGGCAATGGAACTGTTGTTATGAGTTAGGGGAATGGGAAGTCTCTTTACATGTAGTCCCAGAGCATAGACTAGAGTTGGTGCAACAAAGTAGTGCGAAGCTCCTGAATAAAACTAGGCATGAACAAAGGTAAACAACAAACTAAGTGTACCCCAAATGATCTGGGGCCCCTCTAGAATTCCTGCCTCCTCTTCTTGCAACTGACCATGCCCAAATCCTCTACCTCTTAGCTGATAGACACCGCCATGAACACGCTCAGGTCAAGGTCTGTGAACACAAAGAATATCCTAAGGTCAGTCTCTACCCACTCCACCCCCCCTTGGTGGAGCATAATAATGTTGTCCCAGCTTCTAAAACAGTCTCACTGAAACTACCAGTGGGGATGTTGTCAAACCTATCCACCTCCACCAAACTAAGATCAAAGAACCATCGAGAACTGATTCTAGCGATGGCTATGAAACCCGTAATAAAAAACAGACTGTCCTAATATCCCTAAGAAAATAATGTAAACCAGTTACTCCAAAAGGCCAAAATGGGAGCTGTTGAGTTCAAATCCCCATTGGTCAAAACCTTGAAGGTCCTAGTGCATCGGACCTACCACTGACAACCCTACTCGTTAAGGAACTGCGCAGATTCTCCTATCATTTCAAACCTCCTCATGAGTGTATTCTCTTGATCACCTCCACCTTCATTAGAACCTCTAGATATGTTTTCAATGTAAAAGGAGTAATTTCATACAGGATAAAAGGATAGAGTTCCCCCTAAAGATATATTTCATGAGACTCCTCATTTGGAAAAAGATCTAGGGCAAAGTGCATAATGTCCTTAAACATGATTCTCAACTCCCACACTAAAATATTCCTCTGCTCAAGATAAAGAAAATTCTACCTCTTCATTTCCTTCATGGTCAATGAAAGGAATTCCACCCAGAAATTTTAAAAATCAACCCATGAAACATATTACACCTTCCGCTCACCCAGATACAACATACACCACTGACGTGCACCTCCCCACTCACCTAGTTGTTTGGATATTCTAGTGGAAAGGATCCATGTAATACTTTTCATAGCTCAAGAAATGATCTGATATATTACTTGAGGGTATTTAGTTAGGAATTCCTTTCCAAACTGTGGGCTATTATCTATTTGATCTATTGATTGGACTCCCTAATTCAGAAAATCTCACCTATTTTTTCTCAACAATTTCCTCCAATTTACATCGAGTATCGAAAGGGATACTCCTATTGATTTAAATTGGTTAAGTTAACCCCAAAAATTCATAAGAACTCCCCGATAAAAGTACCACAATATTGGGTGGAATAACACTTGATTATATGGTTTCATTTCTAATCAGGTAATGAAATGTTTAGTTACGCTTAATATTTTTTGTTGAGCAATTTTTTTATTATACATAAAATTTTTCTTATTTTTTCCATTATATGTCTTGTTGATATTAAGTGGATATTAATTAATATATTAACCATATTATAATAATTTTTTTACGAATAATTCATTTATTTTTATTCCATAATTGAATATTAGTACATTAATTTATGTGATCGCAGTCTTGCATCCATCAAATAAACCATGAAATAGATAGAAATAAAATAAATAAATAAATAGTATGATGATGAACATTATATAATGTTTAATTTATTGAGAAGACAATAAATAAACCTATTAATAAAGGGTAAAACTCCTTGTGTCGGTCTTGACACAAGTTATAGCATCTCACCTATCCACCTATGTATTGCCTTTCTTGGTTTTTCCTCGATTCTGTCTTGAACCGCCTCCTCCTCGGCTTCACCTTGAACCGAATATATGCATCTTCAGATACTCCTTTTATTACATATGTTTTATATCTCACACACATGTAAGGAAAACCAAATTATTGGTTAAGGATAATTACATAAAACCTTTTTCACACAGGGGAAACCCAAAGGATTGGTTAAGGGGAATTACATAAAACATTTGACACACTGGGTAAAACCAAAGGATTAGTTAAGGAAGATTACATAAAACCTTTGACACATAGGTCCTACATAATAAAGGAGGGAGTTTTGACATGAATAACATCATGTCTAATTTATTAATAAATAATTGAAAACACATGTGATAAAATTAGATTAAATAAAACCAAAACATAGGTAAGTCTAGTCCAAGTTCATGATCGGTCATACACATGCAATGACTAAGAATTTAAAACAACTAACTCAAATTCATTTCAATTCGTTATTTGATAAGATAAAACACACATGAATTAATCCAATTAAATATCTTATAAACCAATCAATTAATTTTATCTTATTTCATCATTCATACACATGCAATGGATACACATTTAAAACAACTAGCTATCATTCATTTCAATTCGTTCTTTGATAAGATAAAACACACATGAATTAATCTAAATAATTATCTTATTAATCTATTAATTCATTTTATCTTATTTAATACAATAATCCTCTATATTCTTATATTCTATGATTTTAAGTAAAATGAATTATTTTATGTTATTTAAAATTTAACAAAATAGTAAACAACTTTGTACATAGAAGAAATTAGGTGAGTACCTATCCTAACTACTCAGTATGGTACTTGTTGTATACAATGCACTCACATGACATATTATGTACAGAGAATGTGATATGATTTCATGGAATGTACTTTCAAATTAATGAAACATGGAACACATTAAAATTAAGTTGTTTGTATAGTTTAACACAAGTTGAGTCTTTAGTATGCAATTACCATACATGACTTGTAGTTTCAAATATTTTGTGGAATTAATTAAACATTTGATATAATATAAAACCTAAAAACCAGAGTGTAATATCAATTAAATGAATCAAAAAATCAGATCATTGAGGTTTAATGGAGTAATTAATTAAATTTAATACTTCCACTTAAATAAGTACACAGATCGTGCAGTCCGGCCACATGACATGTATTATGCTTTGTCGAATGACCACAATTTATTTATAAAGTTAGGGGATAGGGTTATATATTATTTAATTATAAATATGTTTGTAATAATATATCAAACACTTAAATAACCTCATGAAATGTAATAATAATAATATTATTATTATTTCCTCATGGAATCCACTAACTGTCGCAAAGATAAATATTATTTTACCGTATTGAAAATTAATATTTATCATCAAACCTCTACTTGATCTGCTTTTCCTCCTTGGAATTTATTTAATACTCTAAAAAATATTTAATTAAACATTTATTCATTCAATAAATAAATAAATAAATATTCTATATTTTTGAAATTAAATGATTACCTTATGAATAAATATTTATTTAATTTATGTGATCAATAAATCATGAATAAAATTATTCCTCAAACTTGATAATAATATTTTTTCCAATAATTAAATTAAAATAAAATTTAATTGAGATCAATGGAATCACATAATCTGTAACCCACTAAACTTATTCACTCTTGATATTAGGAAGATTTTCCTAAAGTCCAATATTACTAGCTAATAACGAGTCAAGGAACCCAAGAGCAAGACACCAATGTTTCAACATCAATAACAACATATGAGCATGTACTAGGTAATATAATATATTTCTCTTGATATCTCATCAAGAAAATTGCATACTTATGTCATTGACCTTAATGTTTGATATATATATCTTTGATTATCTAGAATGAACATTTCTACATCACCATGTCCATTGAATTTATTTTGACAGTTCCATTCCAATAAAAGGGCCAAGATATTAACTTCCATAAATGGAAGGGAAAAATCCTTCATTGAATTATTAATTAATAAAATAATGATCATGACATACCCAGTGTATCCAACATAGTGTGAATATAGCAGGAAATGTGATTTTCCAAAACTTAAAAGTATACGATTCATAATATGTATTCAAAATAATATTAAAGTTTAAGGAACATTACAAAAACTCATATATAGGAATATCTAATGACATGTAAACATGAAAAATTCCTATTGGTGAGTCTATACACATAATCTTCCATCTTGGAAATCAATAAGTGTAGACTTCATGAGATGAAGCATCATCCTCTTATGAGTAATCGCACCTAACATTCGAAAAACTATGTTCCCTGTTATATTTTTTCATCCTTCATATAGAAGAAAATATTTAAGAAATATCGCCATAGAATCTCAAGGTTCTCATCATAGTGGAGAACCTTTATGACCTATTTTGATGCGATAGATACCCTTAGACATTATCACATTAAATTCTTACAGAATAATGATCAATATGTGATAAGATTTATTTAACATTTACTTCTTTGAATATAACTACTAATCTAAATACAAACCAATTCGTTATAGAACACCAATTTCAACATCGTGAACACCATTTCTGATGGGAATTCCAGATTACTAGAAATGGGATTGATGTTATTGGTATTTAATATTATAACTGACAATATTTTCACCCCACATGATGCACATGGATAATGATTTGTGATTTATTATGGATTTTTTCTCTTGTCCAGTGAAGGGAAGAGGCATCTCATGCATCATGATTAGGAAAATAGGAATCAAATGACATGTAGTGGCCTGCTAGTATGATTATTTTCACTGAAGACAGAGGGTCGGTTGTTTAAAGTGTCAAAAATAGCTCATACGACATTTCCTCATATAAGCTCTTTATGAAATTCTACTCAACTAGACTGACATGCTTATGTAACCTTCTGATTACTGGTCTTGTAGATCTACGGTAAGACACTTTTTGATGATAATGATGCAATCCCTCATTGTATGGGACATCAGATGAGCCTTAAAGGTCAGTAAAAACATGTGATTTAATATATATATACCCCATGTGGGTTATCTTTCCATAGTGTTGGTTATTTAAACTATAAATACCAACCTATATGGTGTTTTCCCACATAGCTTGGAATGTCATTCTACTTAACCGAGCCAGTGATCATCTTCCCCTTAATACAGATCGTATATGACAATGTTGTTATATATGTATATGTATATATATGAATATAGTCATATGAGAATATGATACTAGAGTTGGTGAATCCCATCCAGTGAGGACCTGTCTGAGTTTGTGATTCTTGAGGGGGAAGTCCCGTGTGCAGATGCGCATGAGAATCGATGCCCTTGTGGGTGGTTGAGTCAGATTTTATGTGATCATGTATATGAAACCCATGAATGGGTGTTTGGGAACATGAGTTGGTGGGTGATTTTTTAAGATGGGTCATGTAGTACATCACGTGAGTTGTGGACATTGTGAGTTTTGGTTTACTGGCTAGGTTGGAGGACCAAGTGACCTCATATGTGACTCAGTGTTTTGGTGACTCAGTACTTTGTTTTTCTTACGAGGGAAACCTGAGTGAGTTGTTATCCCAAGCTTATGAATCCTTTATAAATGGAAGCATATGTATATTCTTTGATATGATATCGGTTCTTGAAAGGTTCTACCTAGGTATGTGGGTCAAGCATGGGGATGCCTTGGGAATGTCGATACAAGTGGGGTATGTTTCGGTTTGGTAATTCCCCCAGTGGAAAGAAACATAGTAAGGAATTGGATGTTATGGGTTAAACTATATGGTGAGGAGTACCATAATCAATTGAATAATCGGATGAAGACACCTTAGGTGTATCAAGATAGACATGTGTGGGAGAGCACCAAATTTGTGTTTTAGTGAAGGGTTGAGCGGTAGATCGTGTTTGGCGGCTTGAGTGCCTTATATTGGAATTGTGACTTGAATTTGTGTTTCGACTTAGAGGATGTAAAGTGGTCATTTTATTTGAATTGATGAATGAAATATGTTGGGTGATATGATTGGATGAATACAGAGGCTTCATGAGGACGAGAAGTATTTTGGTGGGAGGTTGTAATATCCTGTGTCCATACAGGTCTTGAGTTTCCGTTGAAATTTGAAATTTTGGCTTGATCAAAAATATAATTTTGAAACAGGGTTTAGAATAGAATTATTGGAGTTTAAACACCTCAAATTGGTGTTTTTTCACATGGAGTATAGGTCATAAGGTGTTTGGGAGAAGTGGGTGAGCACCAAAGGAAGGGTTGGGTAGTCGGGCCCCCGACTTGCAGAAGCCTGCGACCACTGGAAAGTAGTGTCCTTGTGCCACTTTTGGGCTCACTGACCTGTCAGTGGAGTCCCTTTATGGGGTAAAATTAAAAATTTTCCACCTTAGTATTTGGGGGGCGGGGGGTTCTTCCTTATAGTTTTGGTGTGTGTGGACGACCCCTCCTTTCCTCCCTTCTCTACATTTAAACCCCATTTATTCTTGGGTAGTTTTTCGGTGATTCCTGATGATTAATGGTATATGTTAGCCTTCGTTTTCCTCCTTATATATCCTCCCTCATTCTTTTATAATTTCAGCATAGTGATTTTCTAAGAATTATGGATTGCATTAAATTTATTTGGCAATGGAACTATTGTTATGATTTAGGGCCTTTTCCTAGAACAAGGTCTGGAATACGCTGCAGACCACCTGTGTATGGTTAGTCATGATTTTGACGACCGGGTGTTGCCTTGTGAAAATTTATGAATTATTCCTATTTTGAGTAAATTTTTAAATAAATTATAATTATTATAATCAATCAATCATCTTGGATTGTTTATCATGATTTAGGGCCTTGGTTGAGTTACTGACAATCGGTAAAGTGTGGACGAGCTTAAACAGGAGATGTCAAGCATCGAGTTAAAAGTGAAAGGTTATCTAATGAGGTAGGTGGTATTTGTTACACACGCTATTATTTAATACATGTTATTTATGATGCATGTGATTCCCAGTCACGCCATAGAAGGCATTGAACCAATTTAATTAATTGAATTGCTTAATTAAATTGAGTCTATAATTTAAATTTTGTTCCTTAGATGAATTGAACAAAGTGTCAAGGTCACGTTTTCCTTTATGCACTGGCTCTTTATCCTTAACCATTGTTGGTTGAGGTCATGATTCAAATGGTGTTGACCCAATTTGATTAATCATTAGAATTTCTTAATTAAATTGAGTGTGTAATTTGAATTTCATGCCTTAAATGATCCATAGAATGTACCAAGGCCATATTAAAATTGTTTCAATAGCTCATTGACAAGGTCAATGATGTTCTAGGCCATGATTCAAATGGTTTCCCTTGACCCCTTGACACATACATGAAGGGCCGTGAGATGACTTGAGTTTGATGCCCCAATTAGTCCATGTGAGGACCCTTGAGATATGTTTAGCATGAATAGACCATAGGTCGGGTGGACTTGGGTGGGGTTTGGACCGACCTAGAAAGAACCAAGATCTTGATGTAAGTCTTGGTCCATCCCCCTAGACTGTTGTCAGTGAATCTTATACTATGAGGCTGGGTTACAACTATGACATTCCAAGGGAACGTAACACCCCATGTGATGGGTGTTGGCCAGACATAAAGTATTGGAATGAGGACCCCAAGTGAGGTGTCATTACCTTTGTATTACCCTAGGGGACCCCAGTTGATGCCTCAAAGATATACCAACCCCTATATGATGCGATGGGGTGTGGATAATGACGACATGTTTTTTCATTCAGTCAAACCTTATTTCCTTTGTTTTAATAAGTGATCTATAAAATTACTAAGAGGAATTTTTGACACTATAATAATATTCCCTAGTGGTGTTTATAGTGTGATATGACCCCTCCATCATGGTGGTTGTGATCTTGGTGGTGGTTATGGTGTGATATGACCCCACCCTCATGGCGGTTGTGATATGTATGGAAAAAAACCTTGGGGTGGTGTTTATATTGTTTGGAATAAAAACACCCATATAAGAGATCATGGAAACTCCTTTTTGGGAGGTTGTGAAAACTCCCTTCGAGGGGGGGTGATACTAAAGAAAACACTTCAAGTAGGGTTAACTTGATACTTCTAGTGGGGATACCATGGATTTGGAGTCGGGATTATTGGTTTTGGGTAGAAAAATGCGTTCCTACTATGTGCTAGATATCAGGGGCTTGGGAGGTATTCATCAGGAATGGTTGGGTGTTTTGATATTCTATGGCTCACCTATTAAGAACCACTGTTTACTAAGACAGATCATTCCCTAAGTGGTGTTGTTGGGATAGAGAAATCCTCAGGTCATTAACTATATATTAGGGTAAAAGACCCTTAGGTCATTATTATGGTTGGTATGGTCATCACGATGTGCTTAGAGACACTTTGACACTGGCCGAAGTAGGTATGGTTGATCGGGGATGCAAATCGAATGATCAAAAATGGTTTATTTATTTATCTATTTATTTTCATCATTTCATTTATTTATTCAGAGCACATCACATGAACATATCAATGTATAGTCGGTATGTACATGACTATGTTGGTGGTTTCCTACTGAGTCCTATACTCATATCTTTCTCAGACCACCATTGCACATGGGTACCCGAACATCCCTTACTTGTTGTAGGTCTAGGTTAGGATGATTTTAAATGATTCTTGATCATGCTAGAGTAGCTCAGATGGGATTTGGAGCTTGGGATGAGGTATGGATCGATGATGCAGTGGAGATTTCCTTTTTTATTTTATTTCTTTTGTTTATTTGGTATATATGATTTTCCCAATGGGACATTGAGTCTATATCACCATATGCGTGCTTCCTCTCTTCATATTATTATTGATTGAATGTTTTAATTATTCTTCATACTCTGGTAATTTTTTTGTTATGGATGTGACTTAGATATTTATCTATGATTGTGTACTCTAATATAGGGGAAATAGTCTTCCCAAAGTACCTCCTTAGACCCCTACTACTAATCTCCAACCTCTGACATACAGGGATGTGTGCCTGAGGTCACATTGAGCCACTGATCTGATTTCTGTTCAAAGTGAGTCAAGCAAGGATGTTAAAGATAATGAATTATAGAATCTTGAATTCATAAATTTCTCATTAGATGATAAAGTGTGAGGAAAGGAGAGTTTTTATTGTTTTTGTGATCATGTGGTATTATTGCTAAAATGGTTTGGGTGATTGTGTGGTGGACTTGTTGTGAAGGGGTCATCCATCATCGAAAGTGCATGGGTCCAACACCAGCAATGTATTGTCATGGTGTTGAATTCTTAGTACATTTGAAGTTTCCTTTTCAGGTCCCTGTGTTGTTGTATCTTATCATGTTTAGTGTGTCTACTCCATTTATACTCCAAGCATGTTGTATTGTGATGCTGGTTGAAATGGTTGATATTGAATAACATGATTGTTCTTATGGGTTTTTGGTATTGTTTTTGATGTTGAGGTGTGATGAGGATTGTTGTGGTTGGTGTGATAGTTTCTTGAAATGTAGATACAATGATCAATAAATGGAATAATTGATAAGTGAATTGGGGATTAAGGTGGAATTGAATACGAGATTAATGAATGAATATGAACTAGTTAATAAGAGGTTAATGAATAATAAGAGGTTGGTAAATAAATGATATAAAATTGATTATGAGATATAAAATGAGATGAAGATTCTTTGTTGTGAAATATTAGTGATGTGGTGTAGCGGAGTTGGTTCATGTTATGGCTAAACGTGGCAACAACATTGAGGTGGGCTTTCAATAGTTATGGATATAGTGTTTTCGTGTTAGATAATAGACTATTAAAATTTGTCTTCCATGTATCCTTATATATATATTCATTATAACTTATGTAATTTCTTACATATTATCACTAGAGTCAGGTAGCCTTGATGACATCCATGAGGTTTTGGGTTTTGAGTGTTTTCTTCCACATTTTGGTTGCAAAGTATATCGATATTTGAAGTCATATCAATATCCTATGGATAATTAAGAACATACTTTATTTGAGATAAAAGATACCTCAAGTGCATAAGGAGACCTCGATTCCAAAGAAATATCTTAGGATCCAAATACTTTGTTTGAAAATTTTGATAAAGGATTTGAGTCAACCAATGTCAGTACCATTACTACCGGTAATAACAATATCATCCATATAAACTACAAGAAAAATGATTCTCATGACAGGTTAGGGATATAAAATAGAAGGACCCATCATGTTATAACATATGTCATAGCTAATGAAAGTTGGGGAAAATCCATCAAACCAAGCACAATGCGACTAATTAATCTCATACATCAATCGCCAAAGGTGACATAATTTGGAGGACTCTCCCTAAGAAAAAAATCTTAATGACTGCTTCATGTAAAACTTCATCATCAAGAAAACCATAAAGAAAATCATTTTTAACATCCAACTAATGTAGAGGCCATTGATAAGTGTTTACAAGAGATATAAGTAGGCAGAGATATGTCATATTGGCCACTAAAGATAAAGTGTCAAAATAATCAATTTCATAAAACTATGAATAACTCTTAGAAATAAGGCAATATTTGAGGATATTGAGATATTTATCGAAATTTATGCACACAATATAGATCCACTTACCTCCTACAACCTGAAAACATGAAGGAGGGGGATATATTGCAAGTATGGTTTGCATTCAAGACATGTAGTTTTTTCTGCATGTACTTAAATCATTGATATGGAATTTGAACTTAAAAATAATGCACAGTTTGAAGTTGAGTCATCAGTGTCAAGTTGAGTCATCAGACCCCAAGATGGAGGGTATGAAAAGCTGACGAATATAGACCTGGAAAAATCATTATCCAACAACATCACTAAGAATAGATGGTGGTGTAGGTGGATCGAGAGAATATGGTGGTTTAGCCTTGAGATCAAGGGAAAGAAGCGATGGGGTAAAATTTAGAACATGAAAAATAGAGAATTCGACAAATAAAACATCATTCGATAAAATATAATGACACAAATTTAGGGAGAAGCGGTGATACTCACATTGAGTATGAGAGTAACTAAGAATGATACATTTATGGGTGTGTACATCAAACATAGTAATTTAGGATCGAATATCATGAAAGTAACACCAACAACCAAAAATGTGAAGATAAAATTAATGGGGTGATGATTTTGGTCATAAAGTATATAATGGTTTCCCCTCCTTTAGAACGAGAAATGCAATTCGATTTATAAGATAGGTGGTAATGATTATTGCAACTCCCAAAAAAATGATCGCAACCTTCAACTAAAATAGAACCAAATGAGAAACATTTAACAGGTTGTGGTTCTTACATTTGACAACACCATTTTATTGAGGTGTATCAAAACCAAAGTAGCATGCATGCCCAACAAGAAAAGACAGGAACACTCCAGAAAAATACTCACGGGAATTTTCAGAAAGCAGATATCTATGGGAACAGAATGTTGTTAAATATCAATTTTTTTAATAAATAGACCCAAGTCATACATGAAAAATCTTGAATAAATATTAAAAAATATCAATGAACCAATTTACTAGGACTAGAGTTGGGTCTCCATACATCATAATGTAATAATTGAAAAGGACTGGACATGCATATGATTTCACATGGAACATAGGTGACCCGATGATGCTTGGTGTAATGTCATGATTTGTAATGAAAAGAAAAATATGACATGAATTCAAACAAAGTGTCTTAAAATGGGTGCATGAGGATGAACATAGTGATAGTGAAGAAGAAATACATGGTTAGGAATGATAGGAGATATGAGAGTTAGGAACAAGTCAAGGATCACTGAGGAGAGCATCAAAATAAACGTAATCGGGAAGCTTGCGTAACTCGAAATTTGAATTGTCGAACCATTGGAAATAATTATATTATCTCTATTTGAAGTTGAGCTATAAGACTAAAGAATACCCAAAATCCAAGCGTTGAGCTCATATGCACCAAAGTCAATATCCCAAGAGGAAAATCATTGGGAGGCATACATCAGAATCATCATCATGGGAAATAATAGCACTAGATGAAGTAAAATTATGCTACCCATCACCATAGTGATAACCAATATGTTGAATTCCAGATGGAACAATAGAGTCAAGTATAATGGCCTATGTTGAACAAGTGTGTCCTAAAACTGGAGATTCATCGAGATGATAATGAAAGTGTCAACAATTATCAATGGCGCGATAATACTTTCCACAGTGTGTGTAATGTTTTCAAGCCTTGGGCTGGCTAAATCCCTTATAATGTTCACCACCATGGTTGGGAACATGAGAGATAATAACAACATGGTCAAAGTGGTCAATGGTGATTAATGGTGGAGGAAGACTAGCAAAAAAATGATGATTATACACCAATTTTGGATGTAATGTGATGGTGTTGATCAAGATATCCGTCATTGTGGTAGAGAACACCGTATTGAGGTCATGGAGTAGTGAAAATAAGAATAAGTTACTACATCAAGTCCAGGCCTCTTCAGAGGTATGTGGAATGGGTCACAAGTCATTGATCTTGTCAACAATTGACTTTGACTCAGTGTAATATGATGAGATTAGGTTAGTTATTCTTGAATTGAAAATATTTATTGAAATAAATAATGAGATGTGAGGAAGATTATTTGTCTCATGAAACATCAATAATAAGGAATCCAATAATTCCTTGCATGTGTTGGCATTTTTTGCAAAGTGTATGACAGAACAGTCCATGGAATTATGTAGTATGGAGAAAATATTGTTATCATTTTGTTTCCATTTCCCAAAACAATACAACTATAATGAATTATTCCATTTAGTGTGAAGATAATTTTACTATTGCACATAATAAATTTAATGGATTCAAGGTATTCATCCACCAATAAAGTGGAAGAAACTATTTCATTTGGAAGAATGGATGAGCATGAAGTAACAATACATAAATTCAGTCAGTGGGAAAAAGAAAAAAACTGTAAAATAATTTCCATGAATTAAAAACTAGAGTTTTGAAAGTGCATTGGTGCCTAAACTGGATGAATTGAAAGTGCACAATGTGGTATTGTCAGATAGAGTGTCTAAGAGGCACATTACCATTCGACTATGTTTTGAAAATGCACAAAAGATAGAGAATATACGATGAATTTGCATAAGTAGATAATTTGATAACTAATCAAATTAAATATTAGATCAGGAGTAATGAAAATTCATAAAGAATTTCCAAGGTAGGTGCACACAAGGACTACATCATGAGGTTACATGGGAGGGAAGGTGGGGTGGCAGCCATTTTTCAGTTAGGAACTAAATCTAATGAAAGGAAATATTATAGAAGATAAATTTAAATTCTCAAATGGAGATGGTGAAGTAGTAATTACAATGGAAAAATATATGAGGGTGGTCAGAAGAAAGTGATCGAAAGATACCCCTTGACTTCATATGAAGGTGGAGTGCGAAGGCGAAAATCACCGGTGTAAGAGTAACTCTGGGAATACGTAGGAGTCTTTCTGAAGGATACATAAGATCCTTTCACTATTGGTTTTTCTACAATGGGAATTGTATATTCAGGATGGAAGATAGGGGTAAACTTAGGAAGATTTTGAAAGAAAACATTGTTCACAAAAAATAAATAACTAAGGAGATTACTATCTTTGACCAAGAGAAGAGTTTCCTGCAAATATAGGATCTATATAGACATTCTCATCATGATGATCAAAAGATATCATTACTAGATTCACTACTAAGATAAATAGATTAATAATATTGACATCTTGAGTCGATTAATGGGGCGTATGGGATCATATTGAACTAATGTCAAAGTCTTTATCAATTCTGTTATCTCTCTCTTGACTTTATCACTTGCATTATCATCGATTCACATACTTTAATAAATTCGATTTGATCGTTTCCATGATTAATTTCATTTTATATTTTCTTTATAATGTGTATTGAATTTATCAACTACCACACAATTGATTTATCATAATTTGAATTCACCTTTTACTTTCATTTTTAAATTTTTTTAAAATGGAAATCACCCCCTCTTTTCATTCTAATCCGACCAAAAATTTGTTCCCAACTTGGTTTGACTACATCTAGAAGGTAGTGGAATGCTTATGGATGAGCGAGGTGAAACTAGTTACCACACCTCTAGTCTAACATTTCACGTTTTTCAAGGATAAATAACTATGAACAGAAGTAGAGCCTTGGAAAATTCCAAAGGTTATTTATGCATCAAAATTCGATATCTTGATGTACATGATGGAAGGGGGACTTGAGAATTGATAAGGTGGATACCTCTAGTATCTAAAACGTTTTTAATGTTATAGAAACACTGGGAGTGACACAATAGAGGTTTTTAGATTAAGAAAAGACAGAAACAAAAGAAGAATAAAAATATGAACATATATACACCAATTTATATAGTTCGGGAATAATACCTACATCCATGGAGTGGAAAATAACTTCACTAAAATCAGAAGCACAATTACAGGGAGATTTTAGAGTATCTCTCACACACACAAAACCCTAGCTCGAATGAGAAAATAAAGATGTCGAAGTACTGTTCCACCAACTGTACAGTAAGTCCACTGTGATATAGTAAATAGTGGCTGGAAGTCTGCACTGCTATTGTGTTATAGCTTCCCAATTACAAGCTATTACAGTGGTTAGTGGTAAGAAGTATGTAGAGATACAATATCATTGTATCCAAAGATTAATTTTCCATAGTAGCAGTATCAAAGTCCACACTACTACAGCCCCTCTCAGTGTTTCCTGGCCAGCTCTGCTTCCAAGATCCCAGACTTCATGGAGGTATGTCCTTGTGTAAATTTTGGTTCAAATCTCTTAATTTTGGTTAATGTAATGTTTACCAAATGTATGAGGATGTTTGGGGGTGTTAGGGATTTGGGACACAAAGGAAAAGGATTTTGGTCATTCAATTCATATTGCATGGTTGGCACATGGTTAGGGATAACTGTGCACCCAAACCGTGCTAGCCAGAAGGGGGGGTGCATGGTTAAGAAAAATAATGTGAGGAGAAGATCCAAACCATGAAACCTTGGATAGAGAAATTATTCACGGTTGGAAAATGATTTTTCAAACTGTGTGGGACTCCCCAAAAAACCATGCTACTTAACCCCTCTTAGAGAAAGTCAAGCATGGGGTTTGTGCACAGTTTGGCAAACTGTGTGACCAAACCATATGCCCCATTAAAAAGTGCGAATTTACTAAACATACCCTTGGGATTTTAAGTCTCTCACCCAATTTTCTCCCAATTTATTCCTCATCCATCCCTAGTGATGAACTCAAGCTCCCAAATTTTAACAAGGGTGGATCTCCTTCTATTCTAGTTTGTTTGGAGTCTCGTTGGTTGTGGATAGAAGCTCTGGGAAATTCTAACGCCCCTCTTGCTTCTATTTTCCAGATCAGGGATTTTGATTTCGTTCTTCCTATTCCAAATCCCTAAAACCCTCATTTTTCAGGGAATCATAGGTTGGAGTTTCAAGGGGTGCTTGAATATGGATCTATGTCTAAGGTCAATAATGCGCTCATGTTCAGATTCGAGGTAAGTTCTCTACAAGTTATATCCCATAATCTTGATGTTAATTTTTTCTTGCATGGTCTTGAGTTTTCTTCCCTCTTGTTGTGAATTTGATTATTTTAGTAATATTTGGTAAAATGGGTGTCTAAATGAAAAATTAAACCCCTCATGATCCTCATCAGATGCATTGAGGTTGATTAGACCAATTTAGGGCCACCCATGGGGCGTGATGGAATTCCTGAACATGGATATTTTTGACATTAATCCTAGTATTATTTTGAGATGAAGTAGATCCCATTGTAAATGTGTTTACATGTAGTTTAATCCAAAAGGGGGCACCAATGGTGGTTGTTTCTAGTTATTAGCGAGGGCATACAAGATTTTTTGTAATGAGGTGATAAAGGATTAAATGGATTAATGTGAATGTCTCAAATGGATTATGAAATGGTAATGGAAATTTGTAAATGGGTTAAGGAAAATGAAATGATAAGTGGGTTAGATGGGATAATTCTTGGGAAGTTAATGAAAATGTTAAATGGGACAATGTTTAAAAATTGTTAATTATGCTAAATGGGTTAAGGTACAAAAATGGAAATGGATTAAATGGGATATTCTAAGTAAATGGTAAATATGATAATGGGTTAAGGCTCAATGATGCTTGACATGTTTAATGTAATGTGAATTGTAAATGCTATGTGTAGTGATTATGAATGGTTTGTGATATGATATATCTGTTGAATGGATAAATAAGCATGTGTACATGGATTGGTGGTGTGGGATAAAGGACCGAGGCTCCTCTCATGGGTCGGGTTGGACTGAGGCTCTAAAACCCACCCTAGAATGCATGAGTTAGAGAGTCAAACTGATGCTCTAGGAACATAGTAGTTTTATTGGATGAGACTACCTAGACTGAGGACCCAAGGTAAGTATTTTATTATTATTTATGATTTTTTCATCCCTAGTGAGATAGGGAACTTGACTTTTTTCCACATGTATAGTAATTGACCATCTTAGGCCATTGTGTAAATAATGTAATTTCCTAAATCATAGATCATGTGATGAGAATGAATCTAGTAACAAGGATTGTATAAATTATGGAAATGAAATTGATGATGGAAATGGTTAAAGTAAATTTTGATAACTAATGGAACCGAATTTGTGTTTTGTTTAGCTTTTCATTTACTCAGTACTTTCATGCACTATATTTTTAGACAAGATATTTTGTAGACTTTGTTATTGTTTTCCTACTAAGTTGTAATCACACCCTGCTCAGGCTGCCATTGGGTACCCAAGCAGATTTCATGGTTTCCGGTCAGGACAAGGGAAAATCCTTATGCTAGGGAGTTGATTTGGGCTTAGGATGTGCATAGATGGGGATCTCGACTTAGATTTAGGGCCTATTTTCAATATTAATCTATTTTTTTTATTTTGGGTTGCTTTCACTTTTAGCACTGTTAGCATGATATGACACTTTTACTATTTGGTTGTGGTTTATACCCTTTTTGGAGAAATGGTTAGTAATGATTGTTTATGGTTATTTTTCTATTCTTAATATTATTTTATTTTTTATTTGTTGTGGAATACTTTGATAGAGAGGTTATAGTCTCCCCCCATGACCCATTAGACCCTCACTGGCATTCTCCAAACTCAGGCATATGGGGAGGCGTGATTAAGTTCTTGTGCTGACCCAACTCAGGGTACCAGTTAATGGATTCTAGGTCAGGGATGTTACACTTCTAGAGTCAGTCATAGTTTCTACAGTCCCCCCAAATTTGTGTGGGGACTCTTTGGCCCATGGATCAGGGGCTCGTTTCCCCTACAACCCCCAACAAGCTCATCTCAGAGCTTGACTTGAGAGAGTTGCGACCTCATGCACAATATAGAAGACTAGCATTTGGACCAACATAATCCAAATAGATCAGGCTATACCAATCCAACATGAAATATATATCCCCTTTATTGGGATAGATGAACCATTGTAGGGGTTGTAGACTCGAAATTTGGGCGAGATATAGATACACAAAATAAAACCATGATCTATGTGTTCACTTTCAGATGCACAGTTGAAAGTTGGATGTTGAAACTTCAACTAATAGTTTCACTTTCAACAATAGAATTAGTGTATGAAGCACTGATGGAGGCTAGGAAGGAGTTGATCTGGCTGAAGGGACTCTTTGAAGATATCAGCAGAAGACAAGAAGTTGGGATATAGTTATTTGATTTTTAGAGAGCGATCCACTCATCCAACAATATGATGTTTCATTTAATGAAAAAACATATTCAATTGAAATATCATTTCATCTAGAAGTTGTTGGAGGAAGAAGTTTTGGATTTATGAAAGGTGTATGGAGATCAAAATTTGGAAAAAATAATAACAAAAGTTATAGTCTAGGATGTGTTGAGGCGGTGTTGCACCTTAGTTGGGATATGATGACTGAAATCATGGAGGAATCAGGCAGCTATAAAGGAATATTGAAGAGAGGAAAATTTATATGAATGGTGACAAAGGGATTGGTGGTGGAACCTAGAAAATGATTATCAAGTGAGATATTGTTATGTTTAGGGGAGTGAAAACCATTTTCCATCTACGAACTAAATCTAACGAAAGGAGATATTTCAAAAGATAACTTTCAATGCTCGAATAGAGATGGAGGAGTAGTAGCTACAACATATAGAAGTCCAAAATCTAGTAGACTAGATGATGAAAATAAAAAGAATGTGACTAGGAAGATACATCCTAACTCGAAATAAAGGTGGATTGCAGAGGCGCAAATGATTGGTGTAAAGAGTAACTTTGGGAATATGTAAGAGTTTATTAAGGATACACAAAAGTCTTTAGCTAGAGGTTTTGTGAAAAATAGATATGTGAGAGTATTTAGGATGGAACATAAGGGTAACCTCACAGAATTTCTAGAAACTCAAATTGATCATCATAAGGAGAAGCTAAGGTGGTGGTTGTCTTTGACGAAGTGAAGGGTTTTCCACAAATAAGGGATCGATGAGGAATCACTAGTGATGTATATGATTTCCACTTGAATTGTAATAAAAGTTTTCTTATTTAATAAAAGAGATTGTATCCTTCCCCCCATATATCAAGACTACCCTCTGAACCATGTAAAATATTTATGTTGTTCTTTTTTCTTTGTTTCATTCAATCATTGTCTTTCAAAAGTTTTTATTTGGGTTGTTTCGAAGGTGCGTGTTGTAGTGTGGTGACATAGATGCAGATTTTCTTCTACATTTTAGTGAATTGTTGATGTGGATATATTATAGTAATTTGTTTCCACCTTGTATGTTTTAGAGGTGTAACATTTGGTGGTTTATTGGAAGTTACATCAGACCCAACAAGAAGGACAATATGGTTCCATGAAAAGGGGGTTACACTTTAGGAGGCATGTGATAAGAAGGGGAAAATGGCAGGGAGGGGAACACGAAAGCTAGGGGCATGATAAGAGGAAAACTTTAAGGGGGCATGAGAGCATGTGACACATCAAGAGGTGTTTATTGTGAGGGTTGAGAATCACATCAAAGGGGGAGACACGTTTAGGTGGGGAAATATAGTGATCGCCTAAGAGATGATCAGGGTAGACTCCTATTGGATGATGATCTGTAGGGACAAGAGGAGGTGGGAATTGTCACTCAATGAAGAGGACATGAGGCTAGGGTTGGGGGAACTACTTTGATACCATTTTAAATGAAATAATGTACCTCATAAAGTGGTTAGACACTTTATTTATAGAAGAATAAAATAGTATAAATAGGAACATTTATTGATGTGGGACACAAATAACAAAAAGAATAATTATGGGCTTAGCCCACTAATTTAACCCAAAGGATTAAACCAAAAAAACTCCATATCTAATTAATCTTAACAATTACTTTATCATATTTCATGGAAACCCATTCCTTAGCATGTTCTCCACTTTTCAATCCATTTTTTCTTTACTATATTTTTTGTCTATCCAAAATAAAAATGGTGAGAATAATGAATCAATCAGCAGAAGGATCAAATATATTACCCCATTGACCAAAGGAAATCCAAGGCCTAGTTCTGTATCTTATTACAGTGTACTGGAAAGGTAAAAAAAAGCCCATTTTTTTTAAATGCAGTTTCTTTCACAGATAGACCACCAAAAACAATTTTTTTGAAAGGGCACCAATCCACCTCTGACTATTCTTTCATAACCCTGTTGTTTTCTATAGTATATTTTTTTTCTAGAAATACACTAGAAACCTCCTCCAAAATATTTCCATGCTACTTGATCCAACAAAGATGGTCCAAAATTAGTCAATCCCAATGATTAAATATAACACTGTAAGTATAAAAACAAACATCCTCATAGGCCTCTACTTTTGTAGATTTATTTGAGCCTCAGTAATAGAATTATTAATATCACTGTAGTCTGGAATCCTACCCATTGTTTCCTTTTTATCCAAGATTCAGTGATACAAACATTAGGGTCCTAACTTTCTCTCCACTTATACAATCTTGACAGCTTAATGTCATCCCAGTCAAGTTGTTCCTAATCAATGATGAATTCATTTATGTCTACTTTAGTTAAAAAGATACCAAAAACCATATGAAAAGTAGAGTAAACATATTTTTTCAGGAAGAATTTACATACATCAAATAAGTTGGTTATAGCTCAATCAAGTTTTTACAATTCAAATAATCAATAATTTAAAACCCATTAGAAGTAAAACGTGACAGACCACTTTCTAAAGTCAAAAGTGACAAAAATAAAAAGAGAAAACACCTCAAACTGACTGAAAACAAATCAGATAGAAAAGTATCCTAAAATTTTGTAATAAATGTTTTATTGAAATCAAAAACATACTAAAATAATGAATATTCTTGTAGTATATAGGTAAATCAAAGGGTAACAAATACTTAAAATTTATTAGCATGGATGCTTAAAAAAATAAAATAAAAAATGGATAAAGTGGAAATTAGCTCATAGAAATATAATTACCAAAATAACTGAGTTCCACAAGCTTAAAAATAAAAATAAATATTTAATATTTATTGGCATGGTTTCAAAAAAATTTGAAAAGGTGAAGTTGAAATTATCTTCCAGAAATAGGAAAACTAAATTTTAGAAATTGAATGAGTAGGGTAATATCATGTACAAAGAACAAAATTTTTACTCAAAAATGAAGAAAGAACCATACCAAAAGTCTACAAATTTAGTATCGAGGTCACCCACCACTTTAGATTAATATGAAGTGTTTGATTAGTTTTCAATATGTCACCTCTTGTGTTTACTTAAATTAATGTAAATTTTAAATAAAAACAGACACTATGAGTTATAATGGTCACACCGTGCATATTATTAAGGTATGTCTAATTCCTACACGTCAAAAATGACTAATAGAGAATTTCCATAAAATATCAAAAAAAATTCTAATGAATTTTATCTTTTTTCAGTATGTCACATGTTTTTTTACTTAAATTAATGTAAATTTCAAATAAAATGAAACACTTGGAGTCATACCGATCACACAGTTTGTCTAATTGAGGTGAATTTGACTCCTACATGTCTCAAATGACTCTTGGATTATTGCCCTAAAATATCAAAACAATCCAAATGTGTTTTCTCAGTTTTCAGTATGTTACTTGATTTTTTACTTAAAATTGATGTCAATTTTAAATAAAAAGACACACTTTGAGTGATACCAATAACACCATGAATTGTATTGAGGTGTAGATGATTCCTATGCAAGAAAAATGACTTATTATAATTTTAATAAAATATCAAAACAATCCAAATGATTCTGATCGATTTTCAATATGTCAGTTGTGTTTTTTTAATAAAATGTCATTTCAAACTGGAAACATGAATTATGGGTTATACCAGTCACATAATGCATCTGTTTGACATGTGACTACTTCATACATGTCATGAATGAATTATGAATCATTTTTATAAATTATCAAGAAAATTGGAGCATGTTTTCTTTGTTTTTAGTGAGTGACATGTTTTGAATTAAAATGTCAATTTTGAACTAATAAGAGACACTTTTAGTCATACTGGTCACACTATGCATCAAATTGAGTTGTAGTTGACTCCTACACATCAAAAAAGACACATGAATTGTTTTCTTAAATTATCAAAACAATCCTAATGGGTTTTTAGTTTTCAGTATGTCACTTGTTGTTTTTACTTAAATTAATGTCAATTTTAAATAAAAAGAGACAATTTGAGCTATACTACCCACACCATGTGTCGTATTGAGGTATGGATAATTCCTACATGTCTCAAATGACTAATATATCTTTTCAATAAAATATAAAAAAATACAAAGGAGTTTTATAGGTTTTCTGTATGTCAATTTTTGTTCTTACTTAAATTAATGTTAATTTCAAATAAAGAGACACACTTGGGGTCATACTGGTCACACCGTGTGTCATATTGAAGTTTGGTTGACTCCTAAATGTCAAAAATGACTCATGGATCATTTTACTAAAATATCAAAACAATAAAATTTCATTTTCACAATTTTCAGTATATCGCTTCTTTTTACTTAAATTAATGTCAATTTTAAATAAAAAAACACACTTTGAGTTATACCAATCACACTGCTCATTATATTTAGGTGTGGATGATTAATACACATCAAGAATAACATATATAACATTTTCTAAAATATCAAAACAATCCTAATGCGTTTTCTCAGTTTTAAGTGTGATAGTTTTGTTTTTTTTACTAAAATGTCATTTCAAACTAGAAACACGCATTATGAGTCATACCGGTCGCATCGTGCATCAGTTTGATGTCAGACTACTTCATACACATCAAAACTAAATTATAAATCGTTGTACTAAATTATCAAGACAATCAGAGTGTGTTTTCTTTGTTTTTTGCGAGTGACATGTTTTAAACTAAATTGTCAAATTTAAACTAATAGTGGACACTTTTATTCATACCAGTCACATAGTGCATTGTATTGAGTTGTGGTTGATTCCTACACATAAAAAATGACCCATGGATAGTTTTACTAATGTATCAAAACAATCCTAATGAGTTTTCTCAGTTTTCAGTATGTCACTTGTTGTTTTTACTTAAATTAATGTAACTTTTAAATAAAAAGACACACTTGAAGTCATACCGGTCACACCATGTATCATATTGAGGTTAGGTTGACTCCTAAACATTAAAAATGACTCATGGATAATTGTAATAAAATATCAAAGAAATCCGAATGTGTTTACTCTATTTTTAGTATGTCACATTTTCTTTTTTACTTAAATTGATGTCAATTTTAAATAAAAAGATACACTTTTAGTGATACCGATTGCACCAGGCATCGTATTGAGGTGAGAATGATTCCCACACCTCACAAGTGTAACTCTACTATTTTTCATGGTACTTTCTTCATAATTATCATTTTTATTGAATGTATAACCATTAATTACATAACCATTGTAAGATAATACATACACACTTTTCCCTCTAGATAGCCATCAAAGTCATTCTAAAATTGAATCTGGATTTTCATCTAACTTCTTAAAAATATGGTCCCAAAATTTTCCTATAAAATGTTGATTATGTGTATTTGATTTCCATTATTCATCCCTTGATGGATTCAAATTCCTAATAATTTTTTCATGGGTTTCAACATATGGGTAAACCTCCAAATGGTTATGGAAAACCTAAAAGCGGGCCTACTCCTGATCCATAATATTGATTGTGACAGCATCTCTTCCAGAAATTCCTTCACCCTCAAGATTCCCAGTGTAATTAGATTTTGGTAAACCAATGATTTTCACACCAGATAGGTATTCGGTATGTAATTCAATGGCTTCCTCAACAATATATCACTCTACAATACAACCCTATGGTTGACATTGATTTTTGACATACCGTTTCAAAACACAGTGCTTTCCCATTCAATAGATACAATCTCTTTTCCCCCATGTTTCTTATAGAATTTATAACTTAAAAAAAATATTCTTTGACATATCATTTTTTCTTCCAACTCCTCTTGACTAATGTTTCTTTAATAACAATAGCATAAACATAGAAAAAGGATTTTAGAAGTGTCATATACATGATCTTTTGAAAACATGATGAACTCTTTCACTCCATCTTCATACTATTTTGTTATAAGATTGGAATACATCAATTATTTATTCAAATAGATCATATTTGATTCAGAAATATTAATATTTAACAAAATAAATACAAAAAATGTTGATATAATGTAATGGTTTTCATAATTCTATAGAAATGTAAACTTAAAAAGATTATGGAAAAAAACATTTTAGATGCCCTTTGAAAACTATTTATAAAATCACACTTGAAATACCATTAAAAAAACATTTACATAGATACCTCTTTAAAATATCACACAATTTTTAAAATAAACCAATCAGTTCTAAACACTATTTCATAAAACCAAAATTCCCTTTTTAAATCATTCAAGGAAAATTCATGACCCAATAGTATTATTCAAATAAAATGAGAGAAAACCCTATATATTATAAAAACTTTCATTTAAAACTTCACATACCCCTTGTTAAAATGAAATCAACTTTAAATATGCTTTTAAAACATTCACATCCCTTTATCAAAGCCAACCGAGTGAGTTGAAAAACACTTGGTATTCAACCTAAGTCCATGTTGAGTGTTTAAATCATTTTAAATCTATTTAAAACAAAAAAATGGTATGTTGAACACATATAATTTTTTAATAAATATTTAAAAACACTTTAATCATTTTAAAATATCCACTTATGAATCTTCACAAAGACATAAATCCCATGGGAGGCACTTTATAAAAGATACATATAAAACACCTCGATTCATCCAAAATCAATAAATGTTGTATGATTCTATCACATTATTACAAAGGTTGGTGTAATAATAATACTTTCCATAAGAATATGATACTATGATCCACACCATTGGATATCCGTTATCAATGTTCCATGCTTCTATTGTCTAGTTATATCAATTATCCTTCACCACAACACAAAATTCCCAGCAGATATGTTTCATATTCAGTGACCACACTCACAACAATGAAACACTCATGTTCATTTTACTACATACACTAAATTATACTAATTATCCTTGGTTCATGCCAAATCAATTGGTTTTACACCCCAAGAATAATGTATGTGTCTCTCACATGAAGTACTATTGGTTCTTTCCATTATCAATACACCTAATAAAATCTATAAGCATGAACCCATTACATAAGAAAAAATGTCCCAAGTTTCATTCCTTTCACAAAAAGAATTTACCTATGACACAAATCACTAAAATAAACTATATTTATTTCCCAGTCCTTTTAAGTACATCATGTTTGAAGTCAAAATATGAAAATAACTATGGTAATAAACTAATAGATGGTATGATTTTACATAGTCAATTTTCTAAAATCTTCAAAAAGACTTTATAAATGAAATTACAAAGACTAGTCATTCTAAAATCCTTAACTAAACTCATATCACTAACCTTTATAATCAATTTTATGAGAGTATCATTATAAGTATCAAGATAATTCTTACCTCTCCCAAAATAATTCAAGAGGATAACAACATCAAGTCCCAAAATAGTCTAGAACCTTTTAAAGAAAATTTCATGAAGAAAATCTAGGTTAGTTACATTTGATGGATGAATAAAACTATATTCCATGATCACTTCATAACATTTAACATACATAGTTAATAATTCATTCATATAATTTGTTTAAATTGTAATAAAATAATAATTTATATATTTAGATATTAAATTATTCTAAGAAGTAAATGTGATTTGACAAAAATATGTTATTAAATTCTTAATACCATCATTTGTATCATCCAACATACCATTATCAGCCTTTAACCTTGAAATATGTTTATTTCTCCATCTAACATTGTATTTTTGATAAAATAATGAATTTTTTTATATAATTAATTAATATAAGAAATCCTTGATCTCAAATTCCAATTTTGTTCTCTATTTAATAGATTAATATCAAGTTAATTTTCTTAGTATGCAATTCATTATGTAGAAGCATCATTCAGAAGAACTTCATGAATACAATGTTTCTTTATCTCAAAATAATTAATATTATTATTAATGTTTTAATATTTAGTAATACCCCATATATATAGTTCTTTGGTAATCACCTAAATTATATCATGCATGTTCATCCAAGAAACAATTTCAAAACCTAACTTATTTTTTAAAACTGGGGTATCTTGGTTTATTATCATTGTATCATATTCAATGAACAAGTCATTGAAAAATTCCAATATCCAATTATTTAGAATAAAAATTGTTGGATGGTTGTGAATTCATCAAAAGTTACAAAAAAGTTTTTCATTATTTCATGACCTCAACAAAACCAATCCAAAAGATGGTTAATAAACCAGATGATTATTAGAGGATTTCATTATTCAAATTCCATGGAAGATGATTATATATGGTTCCATACACATATAATTATATATTTTTTTGAAAATAGAATATTATTTCACAAGAATAAGATGACTATTTCATTATAATATTATTTATTTCTTTCATTATTCCAAGTTATCAGTAGACAAAAATTCCAGAACACATATGTTGAGAAATCAATCCATTTGATTCCAATGAAGTTAATCCATCAATTTAAAACCTATCTAAAATATTATTATAATACACCATATGTTGAGAAAATAATTCTATAAGGAGAACCAATCTACCAAATTAAGACATTACAACATATATAGATGAGTCAATCCACCCAATGCAAATGAGTTGAACAACCAGATTCATCGAATCCACCAAAAGAGGGCTAGACAAAAAATGTATAATAAGTTGATATAATAGATTTAAAAGAAGATCATATGAATATTGTTTGAATAAAAAGGGACCCAAATATAGATGAAATTTAATTTTATAGGTTTATAATGATCTAACAACAACTGTTAGACACAATGAAAAGAATCCCAAAACAAAGATCACTATGCAAGATAAATGAAACAAACATAAACTAGAAATGAGAAAACTATAAACATATACATTAAAATATTATTTTCATTACTCTAATGGTGGAGGAGTCGGGGTAGGTGATGGTGGTGGTGGTAGCAGAGGCCGCAGAGGGGTTCACAGTAGAGGTGGGGTTCATGGTGGAGGTGGGTTCGTGGAGGAAGGAGGGTGTAAGAACCCGATTATTTTTCTTGAGGTATGGGTTTCTTCTTTTCCTCTTTCCTTTGGTGTTTTTTGTAAAATAAGGAAAATGGGGAAAAATCCCAAATTTTGGGGGTACACGCCGTGTACTTTTCCACACTCTGTGTACTTTGGCCGTTTGGGATGAGTACACAGGGCGTGTAGGCCTATCAGCGATGAAGGGTGTAAAAACTGACTACATGCCGTGTACTAGGTATTTACACATCGTGTAATCAGTTGGCATGTGAAAAATAATGCGGTGGAGGTAGCTTCTAGATGAGAGATAGTACACACCATGTATTCCGGAATACACGCCGTGTACACATGTTGACAGATGAATAGTGCCATGGTGGAAAGAAGCCGCCAGGGGAACAATTTAAAAAATGAAAAGTACACGCCGTGTACTTGAGAGTACACATAGTGTAGTTTTATTTCCGCTTAAAATGGGAAGTAGCCTCCTCTGTTGACAAATGAATCTTAGAACGCCAGAGGAGAACGAGAGAGACGACTAGAGCTTGGAAGATCTCCCGACTGCACACCGGGAACCTGATTCCTACACCGTCAATCTCCTTGGAACCGCACAGGTAAGCTCTTCCTTCTCTTAGGGCCTTTATTACCAATTCTTTCTCAAGGGAATGTTATTTGAGTTTGAGTTAGTGAACGTTTATCTCAGATCTACGTTGTTCTTGGATCCAGGACCACCCCGAGGGTGTGTTTCTCTATTTATCCGTTTGGCCAGGATACCTATGGGTATACTGTGATTTTTTTAGCATGCTTTGAATTTCCTTGAGAGGAATTGTATATAATTTCTTGCTTATATGTTGGTCTTGGCCTAGTTACTTGTATAGCCTGAGGGTAGTGTTCGTTTAGCCTATGGGGAACTCTTCTTATGCTCATGGGTAGTAGATTATGTGCCTGTGGGCGACACCTCGTACGCTTGTAGGAAATATTCGTTATGCCTGTGGGAAGACACTTGTGGGTTTCGATTCTGATTACCTGAGGGTATGGATTGTATGTCTGAGGATAGTGTTATCATGAATATTCACCATGATGATTTTTATATGTTATACCTACCAAGTTAAAGCATAGGCTTGGCATGGTTAACTGAATATTAAAATGGAAATATAACTGGTAGAGTTAGTTACTTTTGAGTACTTCTTAGTTTATTGCATTTACTATTGCACAATACTGTTTCACATTTTCACTGACAGTTGGGCACATGCCTTTGGTGGTTGCCTACTGGGATTTATTTCTCACACCCTGTTTGGGTCATGTCTTCGGCCCAAACAGATTAAATTTCTATAGGTGTCGATAGGGGAAAGGGTCCTTATACAGGTACATGATTATAGCAGAGGAGTAGAAGAGCATGAGACCGATCTTAGGCTTGCGATGCAGATGTGTTCTGTTTACTCTACTTTGTTTTGTTGGATGTACCTTGTACTTTGAGTTGTATTGTATTGTATTGTGATGTATCATGTTATGACTACTTTCATAGAATTAGTGACATGCTGCATCTTTATATATATGACTGTTGGTTCTCTTTTACTTCAGTTGTCCATTTCAGTTGTATATTGTTTACTGCTTCTTCTGTTGTATGTTATTTATCTTTTCCGCTGCGCTACACTTTGAAAAATTAGGGCATAGTTTTCCCACTATCAGACCTGGTCCCTCGCTGCTAGTTGGTAGCCTCTAGTGTTTAGGGAAATGTTCTTGAGGTCATGTGACCAACCGGGTCCAGGGCACCCGTTGATTGGCTTCCAGATCTGGGACGTTAAAACATGGTTTTAGAGGAGTTCTTTTCTTCGACTTACTATTTGGAGCCTTATTCAGGGATAGGAGGAAAATGTTAGTTGGTAATAAGATTTTACCAGGAGTAGCTAACTCGTATACAAGGAAAATCCAATCTACCTCGTTATTGCAATTATTACTGGTTTTGCAATTTTACAGTTGATTTGATTTTTACCATTGGGTGACGCACTTGTGGTGTGCTGTGATATTTTTATATTTGGGTTCTATTTAGCTTCAACCCGATGAGATGAGGGTATTCCATCTCATGCATCATTTAGGAACATGCTAGAAATCACATTTCATGCATTCTTTCCATTCCATGTAGGTGCATTAGAAATTGCATGTTGTTGTGATAGTTGTTGTGCTAGAAAAGCATGTTGTTGTGATAACTGCTTTGATAAATACCTGCTATGTTATAGGGTATTTTTGTAAGAGGTTGTTGATATAATGAATGCCAAACTTTGGTTTTTAGGGATTATGGGACCTCAATAACCGGAATTTGGTGCATAATTGACAAGTTTACTTTGTTATAACATGTGTAAGATTCCATGCTTTGATTCACGGGGAGTATGGGCCCCCATGGATCAGAATTTGGTACTTGATGTTTGTTTCAATGTTTTTCTGGGTTCTAGAGTAGTATCTGAGGCTTAATGTCTAGAAAACCCAGGATACACGTCGTGTAGACCTATGGACACACGTCGTGTGTTATTCTGTTTGGGAATAAATAAAAACTTTTTACATACATGCCATGTACCCTTAGTACACGTCGTGTAGTCTCTTCCCATGTCATAGGCCGTGTGGGTGGGGACACGGGGTAGAAAATGGCTTGGGAAAACACGCCGTGTACCAGTTGTACATACTGTGTAGTGTTGAATCGGTGTCCACCCATGTAACTAACAACACAGACAGAGGAAACCTTAATACATACACGCTGTGTCTACCTTGGACACGCCGTGTAGTCTAACTCAGGTACACGGCCGTGTCACTAACAATACATGCCAGTGTAATCTTTCCTAGTACACACCATTTCCTCCTAGAACACACCGTGCAATGTCAGTCGTGTAGCTGGCGGTGTAGCGAGCAACACAGGTTAGTCTGGGGCTTCTTTGAACACACTGTTTTTTGTTGGAACACGCCATGTAGTGAGACCTGGGTATACAGGCCGTGTCACGGAAAACACAGGCCAGTGGAAGCCTATCAAGCACACGCCGTGTGCCTATGGGACAAGCCATGTAGTCTTGTTTTAGGAGAGCCGTGTGGCTTAGCTATGCAGAAGGACTCGGGCAGGGAAATATGGTTCAAGAACACACCGTGTATTCAGAAGACACGCTGTGTGTTTGGGGTGTTACACGACCAGTTTAGCTGGAGTACACGCCCATGTGGATGGCCTGAGAGAACACGTCGTGTAGTATTTATACACGTCGTGTAGTCAAGTTTTATAAATCTTGAATGCTTTCTTTCTCATTTTCCCTTCTTGGTATCCTTGTTTTCGGTATTGAATAAAATTTGGATCTAAGTTGTGCTTTGACTTTATAGAGTCATTCCACCAAGATGACCACCGGTTGTTCTCTAGGAGAGCGGCGACAATTATACTCCAGAGGTGGTAGTCCATGGGATACCGATGGAACCTCTAGTAGTGCCAGATGCGGTGATAGCCATTATACCGGACACAGGTGCGGATGCACAGTTCCATAAAGGCTTCATGCGGTTCATGAAGACCTTCCAGGGAGCACCACTGGTTGCCACATCTATGGAAGAGCTCACTCGTATCTTCCAGCAGCAGCATCCACCTACGTTTTTAGGGTATGGTGGACCACAGGCTATGGAGTCATGTCTAGATTCGATGCAGACGATATTCAAGCATCTAGAGACACCTCTAGGGTGGAGGGTCAAGATCGCTACATACATGCTGTGTGATTCTGCCAAGAGGTGGTGGGATGTTACCACCCAATATGAGCGTCACCGAGACATGGCATGGGGATATTTTCAAGCAGCTTTCTATGACTTGTTCTTCCTGGAGATGCTGAGGGTAGATCGAGATCGAGAGTTCATGAATCTGCAACAAGGTGCCATGTCAGTGATGGATTATTCTGCTCACTTCAATGAGCCATAGCATTTTTCACTAGTTCTGGTAGGTGATGAGGCGTTGAGGGATCGACGCTTTGAGGATGATCTTTAGTATGAAATTTGAGCGATGGTGAACATTTTTAGGTTGCCTAAGGTACATGCCATTGTGAACCAGTCACTGATTACTGAGAGGAATTTTCCGGAAGCTAGTGGTGCAGGCCAGGGCGGTTCGGCACCGGTTTCTTGTACTATTTCTTCTAGTAAGAGGAAGAGGTAGATAGATTTCTCTCACGGTGGCAGTACTAGCCAGAATAATACTTCGAGTGGCCAGGTCATGTGCTACCAGTGTGGTAAAGAGGGGAACAAGAGACCGCAGTGTCCATGTGACCCAGTGGAGTGCCGGGTTTGTGGGAGGATGGGTCATCTCTAGCGTTATTGCAGGGTGTTTTCACCAGTGGCTAGTGAGAGGGGTTTTGTGCAGACTCCGCGTGTGGGAGTAGGGCAAGCAGCTTCTTACCAGTCAGAAAATTGGGATACTTTGGGATGTACAGGAAGAGGTGGTGGACGTGGCTGTGGTAGCCAGACACCAGGATCTCAGAGACAGCAGGGCGGGTCAGCTTAGGGTAGCCAGGCTGTGTCACAGGGCCGCGACACTGGGCAGGCATATGCAGTGCAACATACCCTACATGAGCATGATCCCAGACCTTCCACTGTCAGAGGTACTATTCTAGTTACTACTGTTTTATCTTCTATACTTTTTAATACGGGTGATACACATACCTTTATATATGTGCCTGTTGTGGAGAGCCTTGGGATCTGTGTTTCTTCTTCTTCTTCTTCTAATTTTATGACGCTAGACACTCCATTGGGAACTAGAACGGATGGTGTGTGCCATTGTAGAGAGTGCACCCTAGATATTAGTGGGTGTCACTTTTTATGGCACCTCTATGTCTTAGAGATAACGAGTTATGGTGTCATTCTTGGGATGGACTGGTTGGTACCCTTTCGAGCCTTTTTAGATTGCTATCGTCGCAGGGTGAGTTTCACGTCACCAGAGGGCATAGAGTTTATATACAAGGGAAAATGGGATGTCCAAGAGAGCTGAGATGGACCAGAGCATGGTGGGAGAGGTGGAGTGACAACCCAGATTGCGAGTTTATATTTGGATGACCAGGGGACTTGTTAGAAGGATTTACCTACAGTAGTTAATCGTTTCAGGGATGTCTTCCCAGATGACTTTTCAGGTCTACCTCCGGAGCGAGAGGTGCATTTCTCTACTGAGCTTGTGCCAGGAGCGGCACAGGTGTCCATTCCTCCTTATAGGACGGCTACACCTGAGTTTCAGGAGCTCAAGAAGCAGTTGGAGGAGTTGTAGGCTGAGGGTTTCATCTGACCCAGTACTTCTCCTTGGGGTTCGCCGGTCCTCTTTGCGAAGAAGGCAGATGGTACCCTCATAATCTGTGTGGATTATTGGAAGCTGAACCAGTTGACGGTCAAGAACCGATATCCCTTACCAATGATTGATGATCTTTTTGATCAACTTCGGGGAGCACGAGTGTTCTCGAAGATTGACTTGAGATTCAGATATCATCAGTTACGCGTTAGACCATCAGACATACCGCTGATAGCTTTTCGGAGCAGATATGGTCTATATGAGTACTTGGTTATGCCATTCGGACTCACGAACACGCTAACAGTTTTCATGGATATGATGAATCATGTGTTCCATCCTTATTTGGATTCTTATGTGGTCGTTTTCTTGGACGATATCTTGGTGTACTCTCACACTCAACACTACCATTCCACCCATCTTGAGATCATACTGAGTACACTGAGGGAGCATCAGTTATATGCTAAGATCTCAAAGTTCCACTTTTAGATGGACTAGATACACTTCCTGGGTCATATCATCTCAGAGGAGGGAGTTGCGGTGGAACTAGTGAAAGTGAGAGCAGTAAGTTTCTGGGAGCATCCTAAGAACGTGTTTGAGATAAATAGTTTCTTGGGGATGGCTGGTTAATACAGGCGCTTTATACAGGACTTCTACCACTTAGTAGCGCCGTTGATGGGTTTGACTAAGAAGGGTGTGAAGTTCGTCTGGTCAGAAGCTTGTGAGATAGCCTTTCATGAGTTGAAGGGAAGGTTGACATCTGCACCAATCCTGATACTTCCAGAACAAGGGAAGAGCTATATAGTTTACTGTGATACATCAGGTATTGGGCTGGGAGCAGTGTTGATGCAGGGCAATCGAGTAGTTGCGTACGGGTCTTGGCAGTTGAGGCCACATGAGAGGAATTTCCCAATGCATGATCTCGAGTTAGCTGCAGTAGTTCATGCGTTGCACTGTTGGAGACATTATCTCTTGGGAGAACATTTTGTGGTGTTCACGGACCACAAAAGTCTCAAATATATCTTTACCCAACATGACCTGAATCTAAGGCAGTGAAGGTGGGTTGAATACCTTCAGTCCTTCGACTTTGAGCTTGCCTATACACCTGGTAAGGGTAATGCAGTAGTTGATGCACTGAGTAGGAAGACTCAGACACAGGCAGTGCAAGAGGCCCGTGGTGAGAGGAAGCTTATGGATTTGTTCTCTGAGATGTATTTGGAGGTGCACAATAGTCAGGGGAAAACCTATCTTTCTTCCTTAGCTGTGACTTCTACCCTTCTGGATAGAGTGAGGATGAGACAACTATCTGAATCCGAAGGCCTAGTTCTACGGGTGTCAGTGGCAAGTGAGGACCCTCCTCCTGGATGGACGATAGATGATGATGAGGTACTATGTTTCCATGGATTATTGTGGGTTCCATGGGATATACACGATGAGATGATGTGGGAGTTTCATGCTTCAACTTGGGCAGTTCATCCTGGAGTCACCAAGATGTACTGTGACCTGAGATGTCAGTATTGGTGGATAGGTATCAAAAGTGAGGTAACTGGTTTTGTTATGAGATATTCCACCTGTCAGCAGGTGAAGGAGGAGCATCAGAGGCCAGCCAGACTGTTACATCAGTTACCCATTCTGGAGTGGAAATGGGATGATGCCGCGATGGACTTCGTGACTGGGTTGTCGAGGTCACCTCAAGGCAGTGATGCCATGTGGGTTGTTATAGACAGACTTACGAAGGTAGATCACTTTTTTCCGATCAAGGAGACCTTTTGTGTTGATGAGCTTGGGAAGTTGTATATCCAAGAGGTAGTACACCTTCATGGGGTCCCTCGTTATATAGTTTCAAATAGGGATTCCCGCTTTACGTCTTGTTTCTGACAGTGTTTTCAAAGGTCACTGGGTACACAGGTGCTTCTGAGAACAACTTACCACCATCAGACCGATGGACAGTCAGAGCGTACGATACAGGTTCTTGAGTACATGCTGCATGCATGCGTCCTAGACTTTGGGGGCTCTTGGGAGAAGCATATACCCCTGGTCGAGTTTGCCTATAATAACAGTTTTTAGGAAACTATTCAGATGGAACCTTACGGGGCTTTATAAGGTAGGCCATGTCGATCACCCTTATGCTGATTGGAGGCAGGTGAGGTAGATTTACTGGGACCACATCTCATGTAGGAGACTTCAGAGTAGGTCTAGTTGATTCAGAAGTGGATGGATACCGCAAAGTCTCGTCAGAAATACTATGTTGATTGCTGTAGATGACCCTTGGAGTTCGTGGTCAGGGATCAGGTTTTCTTGCGTGTTTCGCTGAGGTTGGGACATAGGCGGATCAGGGGATAGAGTAAACTTTCACCGAGGTATGTGGGGCCATTTGAGATTATGGAGAGAGTCAGGCCGGTTGCCTATTAGTTTCAGTTACCCCAGAGGTACCAGGCCTTGCACGACGTCTTCCATGTATCTTAGATGCGCCGTTATCATTCAGACCCATCTCACGTCTTTCAGCCTGATGAGGTTGAGCTTCAGATCGATGCATCCTTTGAGGAGCATCCGATTCGTATCGTTGATAGGAGAACGAGGGTTCTCTGAGGCTGGTCAGTTCCTCTCGTACGGGTTCTATGGCAGCATGGCCGAGTGTAGGATGAAACATGGGAGCAGGAGACCGATGTACGTACTCAGTGGCCAGAGTTTTTCTGAGCTTATCTTCACCACCCTTGAAAGGGAAATTCTGGGACGAATTGGTTTAAGGGGGGAATTTTGTAAGAACCCGGTTCTTATTCTTGAGGTACGAGTTTCTTCTTTTCCTCTTTACTTTGGTGTTTTTAGTAAAATAAGGAAAATGGGGAAAAATCCCAAATTTTGTGGGTACACGCCGTGTACTTTTCCACATTCCGTGTACTTTTGCCGTGTGGGATGAGTGCACAGGGCGTGTAGGCCTGTCGGTGATGAAGGGTGTAAAAACCGACTAAATTCCGTGTACTAGGTATTTACACATCGTGTAATCAGTTGGAAAGTGAACAGTAAGGCGGTGGAGGCAGCTTCCAGCTGAGCAATAGTACACACCGTGTATTCAGGAATACACATCGTGTACGCATGTCGACAGATGAACAGTGCCGCGGTGGAAAGAAGCTGCCATGGGAACAGTTTAAAAAATGAAAAGTACACGCCGTGTACTTGAGAGTACATGCCATGTAGTTTTTTTTCTTAAAACGGGTAGTATCTTCCTCTGTTGACAGAGGAAGCTTAGAACACCGAAGGAGAGTGGGAGGGACTTCTAGAGATTGGAATATCTCCCTACCGTACACCGGGAACCTGATTCCTACGTCGTCGATCTCCTTGGAACCGCACGGGTAAGCTATTACTTCTCCTAGGGCCTTTCTTAACAATTCTTTCCTAAGGGAAAGTTATTTGAGTTTGAGTTAGTGAAAATTTATCCCAGATCTACATCGTTCTTGGATGATCTGGGAGGCGTCGTTCACGTATACCGATCAGTGACAATCGTGGTAGGTGGTCTGGTGTTTTTTTCCCAACTGCTGAGTTGAATTTGTGTACTGTTGTGCTACGAACTAATGTTTGGGGTGTCGTATGGCTGTGGCCTTTACTGAAAGATATCTAGAATTGCATAGATAAACTTTTATGAGTTAGAACTTCTATTTGGGATCACTGCTTGGATCCAGGACCACCCCGGGGGTGCATTCCTCTGTTTAGCCGTTTGGCCAAGATACCTGTGGGTATACCATGATTTTTTTAGCATGCTTTGAATTTCCTTGATAGGAATTGTATATAATTGCTTGATTATATGTTGGGCTCGTCCCGATTACTTGTATATCCTGAGGGAAGTGTTTGTTTAGCCTGTGGGAAACACTTATTATGCCTGTGGGCAGTAGATTCTATGCCTGTGGGTGACACCTCGTACGCCTGTGGGAAATATTCATTATACCTGTGGGAAGACACCTGTGGGTTTCAATTCTGATTACTTGAGGGTAAGGATTGTATGTCTAAGGACAGTGTTATCATGAATATTCAACATGGTGATTTTTATATGTTATACCTTCTAAGTTAAAGCACATACTTGGAATGGTTAAATGAATATTAAAATGAAAATATAAATGGTAGAGTTAGTTGATTTTGAGTACTGCTTAGTTTATTACATTTACTACTGCACACTGTTGTTGCACATTTTCACCGACAGTTAGGCATGTACCTTTGGTGGTTGCCTATTGGGATTTATTTCTCACACCCTGTTTGGGTTATGTCTTCTGGCCAAACAGATTACATTTCTACAGGTGTCGATAGGGGCAAGGGTCCCTATACAGGTACATGATTTTAGCAGAGGAGTAGGAGATCATGGGACTGAGCTTAGGCTTGCGATGCAGCTGCGTTCTATTTACTATGCTTTGTTTTGTTGGTTGTACCTTGTACTTTGAGTTGTATTGTATTGTATTGTAGTGTATCATGTTCTGACTGCTTTCATAGAATTAGTGACATGCTGCATCTTTATATATATGATTTCTAGTTCTCTTTTACTTCAGTTGTCCATTTCAGTTGTATATTGTTTACAGCTTTCGCTGTTGTATGTTATTTATTTTTTCCGTTGCGCTACACTTTGACAAATGAGGGCATAGTTTCTCCACTATCAGACCTGGGCCCTCACTATTAGTCAGCAGCCTCTGGCATTTGGGGAAATGCGCTTGAGGTCATGTGACCAACTGGGTCCAGGGAACCCGTTGAGTGGATTCCAGATCCGGGATGTTACAGAGGGATTCACAGTAGAGGTGGGTTTTGACAATGGAGGTTGGGTATGCGGAGGAGGTGGGTTCATGGTAGAGGAGGTGTTCGGGGGTGGAGGTGGGGTTTGGCACGCGACGGAGGCTGGGTTCGTAGTGGAGGTGAGGTTGCAGCCGTGGTGGGGTTCGATGACAGAGGTGAGGTTCACGATGGAGGAAGGATTTTCGGTGGCAGTGGATGGATTTTCAGCGAAGGAGGAGCCAATAACAGAGGAGGAGGAGGAGGAGGAGAAGGATTCGACAACAAGGGTTGGATTCTGTGAGAACACAAGGTGTGTGAGAGAAGGAGAAGAGTGTTAGAGTTTAATTATAAAAGCAGGTGAACCTTTTATCAACTCTAGCTAAAAAGAACTAATAGAGGTATGTTTTATCAACGCTAAAATAGAAAGAGCTGATAACTGTCTATCCTTATCATTACTAAAAAAATGATGATAAAACTACAATGATAATAAATTATTTATATTTTTATATATATTTATAAAATTATATGTATAATAAATAAATATATTTATTTATAATAATAAATAAAAATAAATTAATAAACAAAATATATATATATATATATATAATAAATAATTATTTATTTATATTTATAATTATATAGAATTAATATAATTATTATAATTTTATAATTATTTAAATATATCAATATTTATTTAGAATTAGAATTATAAATATTTTTATATATTTATTTTAATTTTATAATTATTTGAAAACTATAAATTTATATATATTTATTTAAATAATTATAAAATTATAAAAACTGTATTTCTAATATTTATGATTTTATATATAATTAATCTCATAATTATATATATTTATATAAATATAAAATTTAAAAAATTATAATAAATATATATTTATTTATGGATATAATTATAAATATATATATATTTATTTAAATAATTATAAATTATAAGAACTGTATTTATTATACTTATAATTTTATAAAAATATATAATTAATATATTTATTATATTTTTATAATTATTTAAAAATATCTATATTTATTTAGAATTATAATTATAAATATTTGTATTTATTTATAAATATTTTTATAAATTTGTAATTATTTAAATAAATATATAATTATTTTAATTTATAACTATAAATAAATATTTATTTATTTGTAATTAAAAATTATAATAAATATATATTTATTTATAGGTGTAATTATAAATATATTTATATATATATTTAAATAATTAAAAAATTATAACAAACATATTTATAATTTTATAAATATATAAAATTATTGAATTTATTATAATTTTACAATTATTTAAATATTCCTATATTTATTTAGATTTATAATTATTACTATTTGAATTTATTCATAAATATTTTCATATAAATACATATAATTAATATATTTATATGATTTTATAATTATTTAAATATATATCTATTTATTTAGAATTATAATTATGACTATTTTTATTTATAATTTTATAATTATTTAAATATATATATATATATATAGTTATAATTATAATTACAAATTAATATATTTAAAAAGTATTTATATATAATTAAAATTTTATATTTAAAAATATATTAAATATATTTATTATCTAAATATATTTATTATAATTTTATAAGTATTTTTGAGTACATAATAAATTCATGGGTAAAACATGAATGAATCACATACCTAGTAATGTATAGATAATAAAAAACGAGTCATCACATATAGACAACATGAATAATAAGAAGGGTATAATGTATAAATGAACATTCATGATGAATACATAACATATATGCACGTCAATTTTACTCACATGTAAATATATTTATTGAACAAATTCATTGGAAACATATATATATTTATTATTATTATAAATATATATATTTTAAAGGTATTTATATATAATTATAAATTTAAAAAATATAATAAATAGAATAAATAGAATAAATCTAATAAATCTAATAAATTTAAAAAATCTACAAAATCTAATAATACAAATAAATCAAATAAATATATTTTTTATTTAATAAAATTTATTTTAATCTTATAATTATTTAAACATATATTTATTTAATTATAATATTTGAAATAGTTTTTTAAAATATTATATATATATATATTTGAACTATTAAAAAAATATTAATTATAAACATGAAATTTTCTTTTATGTATACAAATAAATATTATTTTTGAATATAAATATAATAATTTTATATAAATTAATTATATTTTGTATTAAAAACTTTTATTAGCTCTAAAATCAACGTTGATAAATCTATCTTTATCAGTTCTTAAAAATCACTGATAAAGGGTATATTTATCAATGCTTTTAGCTAGTGCTGATAAAGGCCCCCATTTTATCAGCGCTTTCTGCTTAGCACTGATAAAACCCGATGCATCCCTTGGAAAGATCTATGGTAGTGTTCATAGCTAAAATTTCAATTCAAGATGAAGTAACAAATTGTATACTCCTTGTGGATGATATAGTTATCGTTGTAGAGTCCAATGATAATATCAATGGAATGTTAGAATTGTGGAGAGAGACTCAAGAATCGAGGGTTTCCATCAAAGGGGTAAGACAAAAATATATGGAATGTAATTTTAGGAAATCATGTACCAATGACATGAATGAGAGATTGGGAGCTCACATCATTCCGAAAGTAGATCACTGTTTATATTTAGATTTTTTATGCTATGTGATAAAGATATGGATGGTGATTTCTCTCATAGGATTCATGTTGGATGACTAAAATGGATAAAGGCTTCATGGGTTATTAGTGACCATAACATTCCTTTGAAATTTAAGGGAACATATTATAGAAAGGTTATTAGACTAAAAATTCTATATGGTAGTGTGTATTGGACTTTAACAAGACAGTTTAAACAAAAAAGTAAAGGTGAAATTAATTAAAATTCCAATATGGGTATGTGGTCATAAAAAAATTTATAGGGTTGAATATGAGAGGAAATTGGAGTGAAATTGATCAGAAAAAATATGGCTAAGACAAGATTAAAATGGTTTGAACATATAAAAAGAAGGTCAATAGATGCAGTTGCTACCAATGGTAGAATAAGTGATGAGTACTCAAATTAGGCAAAGTAGAGGAAGACTAGAAATGGAACTAAAGCAAGTCATCAAAAATGAACTTGATTGTAATGATCTTAATGAAAATATGGTCTTTGATGGTGATCCATGTAGTCATGGTCTCAATGAAAATATTGTATTTGATAGATCTAATTAGATATGTTTGATCCATTTAGTGGATATCATTTAAACCATGATTAAAACGAATGCCTCTTGCATTCTATCAGCCACCTAAAATAAGAAAATAATATACCTCGAACCATTGTAGGTAGAAATTTTAGAATATTTATGAATAAATTGACGCCTCCTGCACACTTTACAAAACTAAAAGATGATTTACAGCTGTTCCTAGTGAGTTTAGGGGATTTATGAGATATATATGGGGTTTTCCATAAAAAACCCAACCCAAAAACAATTTTATCGACAGATAAGGGGGTAGATGGAATATGTAGTTGAGCGGGAATAGGTATTTGAGTAGGAGTGGACCACATTTTTTACATTCTCCCACATGGTTCATACTGATTAATGAGAATTTATTAGCTCACTATCCCCCTTAAATAAGAAATATAATAATTAATCATGGTGTTATGTCCTATGAATAAATTAGTATCACCTTCCATGTATCACAATGTATTACGTGTCTTAAATTAAAAAATGAATAAAGCATAAACCCATAGTTTATTTTGTATCCCCAGAATATTTGTCAAACAAATGTGTACACAACAGTAAAAATGAGAAATATACACAGTTAAAGTGGAGGAGATTGGACACAATACCCAAGATACCTCTCTAAGGGAGGCCTTGGTGTTTATTTATAATGAATTAAAAAGACGACATGATACCTAAAGTCTGATACGGGACTCGACAAAACTTAACCTCTATCACTCCACCTCAAGCTAGGTACATAAGAAAACTAAAAAGAAACATTACCACACTCCTAATACTCCCACTCAAAATGGACATTCCCAACTTGTAATAGAAATCCAAAAAAAAATGAAACTCGACGGAAATCTGAGGAGTGATAAATAAGACAAATGGTTAACTAGATGGACTAACCGTGATTTGAGTAAAGAAAAAGAAGCCCGAAGGTGATTCAGACATTAGGGAATCTCTTTTAATACCATGTTAAAGTGGAGGAGATTGGAACTGATATCCAAAATACCTTTCTAATGGAGGTCTTGGTGTTTATTTATAATGAATGAAAAAGATGACATGATACCTAAAGACCCATGTGGGACTTAACACAACTTAACCTCTAATATACACATATGAAGTCTTAGTAAAATTCATACATACATTGAAATTACATAGTATAATTTAATCTCATACATATTACATGATCCCAAAATTTAAATGGAGGTATTCCCTTAGGGAATTGATCTGTAATTATCAATTCAGTGTTGATATGATGAATAGTCAATTATTATCTCTAACTCGTTCTGTTATGGCTAAGTAATTAATGTCAATGTGTTTAATTCAACTAGAACATGTTATTTTTATCCATAAATACAACACCATAATTGTCACAATATATAACTAATGACCATGAAATTTAATATATAATTTTAATCCCTGAAATGAAACTCTACAGCCATAAACCATGAGAAGTTTCTTTAAAACATGATATGAACTCAGCTTCCATAGTATGAGTGGTCATCATTGTCTTTTTGAATTGTCTCCATGATACATATTTAACACCAATCATAAAGATATACCTTGAAGTTGATTTGTGTGAATCAACATGAACAGAAAAATCTTCATCACAATAGCTAATAACCTCCAAGCTATAAATCCATCTATATATAAGCATGAAATATTTATTCACCTAAAGGTATCTAAATATGTTCTTCAAAGTTTTTCAGTGATCCAAACCTAGATTACTCTGATATCATCCCAACATTCCAACTAAAAATGCAATGTCAGGCCTTGTGTAAACTTGACCCTGTATTAAACTCCCTATAACGAAAGCACATGGGATGGTTTTCATTTGTTCTTATTCCAAATAATTTTTAGGAAAATCGTTCAAATTGAATTTATTGTTGGAGTTAGTGCCCTAAGACCCACTATTTGTACTTTGATTACATGTATATTCGTTGTATTGAATAATAAAACTTCTAATTACATATTGTTTATAGTTCTGCATGACTATAATGTAATAATGTCCTAGAGTATACATAGCATTGATGACGTCATAGAAGTTCTCCGCTATGATGAGAGCCTTAAAGTTCTATGACGATATTCTTAAATAATGTTATGCAGTTGGATAACATACTATGATGGATTCACAATACATAGACTATCAGGTGTTAGTACTCGTAAATAGGTGAGGCTTTTCTCATGAAGTTTGTACTTAATAATCTATAAGATGGAAGATTATGAGAACAAACCCTCTATTAGGAATTCCACATGTTTTGGTGTCATCAGATATTCCTATTTTTTTGTGTGTAATGGTCCTTAGACTTTAATATTATCATTAATACATTTCATGAACCAAACACTTAGATTTTCTAAGAAAAAACATGATGCCATATATTCGTGGTGAGGTAGGGTATGCTGAGTGCATCACGATTGACATGCCATTAATTGATAAGTCAAGAAAGGATGTGTCCCTTCCATTTAAATGGAAGCTGATATCTCATCCCTTTGATTGGAATAGAACCATCAACCAAAATTCCATTATCATGGTATAACAACATGTTTATTTTAGATAGTAAAATAAAGACATATTGAGCAAATAAGTTAGTGAAATAGATGTTCAACATGTTTGATGAGATATTTAAACAAAAGGATTATATTACAGAGTGAGCATTCATATTATTTGTCTTCATTGCAACATTAAGTTCTTTCTCTCAGGTGCCTTGATAAATTTATAGATAGTAATCTCAGACTTTAGGCAAGCTCACCTAATGCCAATGATAAATAATCCTAGAGGGTCACACACTAAGTGTTTCTGATCTTTTAAATTAAAATATATTTTAATTTAATTAATCAAATAAATATTATTTTCAAGAAAATTTGATAATTTTATTCACATTTTATTGATAAAAAATATTTATTTCTGAATTAAATATTTAAATTAAATATTTATTAGAGGGTTTAATAAATGATAGAGTAATTCAATCAAACTAAGACCATGTTTGGTGAAAAATAATAATTAACAATCAGGTTAAATAATATTTGTTGTTACGCAAGTTGACATGCACAAAATAATAATAATAATATTATTATATGGCATGAGGTTTATTAAAGGTTATAATACTATTTAAGGGTTGGTATGCAATTAAATAATTATTTTAACCTAAACTATAGCTCTATAAATAAACATTTATGCCTATGGTGTAGTGTGTGCAATTGAAAATAGATAATTCTTGCATACAACGAATTCTCTCTCTACTCCTCCCCTTTATCTCCCAATAATGAGAAACATGAGAGATATTTTTTCAAGATCGAAGGACGAGTGATTAAAACAAACAACACAAAATAGTTAATTCATTGTGCTAGCACCCGAATATCGATTATCATTGCTTGGAGATCAAAGGAGCATGTTTGGATCACTGCTAGCAAGATTCTTTCCTTGGATCTTCACAGTGCAATGAAGGCAATCTGAATAGTTCTTTTCATAATATCAACTTTCACATCAAAGAAAGATCTTATACCTAAGTATTCATTTCTTCCAATATTAAATTAATTAATTATAAATTTGATGTGAAAGATCATTGCTTGGGGTTCCATGGAACTTAATATTAAAATAAATTTTAATATATCACTCACCACCACATGCTTTCACTACACCTGAAACCAAAAAGTGGTATCAGAGCAGTCACATTTAAATTTATAATTATTTATTTGAATTTTGATTCATACACAATCGTGGTTTAATTTCCATTTCATATTATTTATTATTTAATCTGATTTGAATTAACTTGTTATCGATATATTAATCTTGTTCATTCAGTGTTTCATTTTCTTAAAGGTCTAAGAACAAATGAAGAATGACCAGATATGTCATTGGGAACTACCAATTTTTGGATGGTATGACAGGGTTACACGACGTGTAGCCGAAGTAAACACCATGTAACCTAGTATGCTACACCTATACATGTCACGAGATACACTGTACATCACATAGTTATCACATTCCATGTACACCACATGCTGACTTGCCAACCTGGAACATTGTTGTCAGATTACATGGCGTGTATATGGTGTACACATAGTGTAGTGTACGTGGGTTAGCAGCACAAAATTGCACAATTCATGTGGTCATTATACATGGCCAAACCATGTGAGACTGATAACCTGGAGATTTTATGATATACACGATGTGTATGTGGTGTACACGACATGTAGTTCATCAATTCCCACATCTGATATACACGCTGAGCTATATAGAAAAATGGAATTAGAGATAAACAACATAGTTAGAGGCACATGTCATGTATTCTCTCTCTTAGGAACACATCAAGTCTTTCGGTAGGTTTCCCAAGCACACGACATTTGGACCACACAACATGTAGTTGGCCTGTACACGCAGTGTAATCCACCAAGATACATTCCAAATACCCAAGCTATTTTCTCAAGCACACGACAAGCGAATACATGGCATGTAGCTGGTATGTACACACCATGTGGTCTGACCGAATCGAAATATTGAATCCCCAGGAATGTTACCCAGATACATGACAAAAATGGTATACGACATGTAGCTAGATAGTACATGGCATGTAGTCTTCAAATTATTGGAAAAAATAAATTAAATTAAATTTACAAATGCATCATTAAAACCTTATTACTTTGATTGGAACTATGTTTGAAAATTTAATAAGGGTTTTAAATGATTTTAAATGCTCAATTAATTTATTGTAATAAATCTGAAACTATTGGTTCTACTATTTATTTATCATTAATGTCTTTATGATAGTTATCTCTAAGAGGGTTTGGATGGTCATTAAGAAGAAAGGGAATTAATTAATTAATGCAATCGTATTTATCTTAATAATAAATAATGGATAAATAAATGAATGTTATCCATTTAATTTCTATATACGTTGCATATAAGCTCATTCATAAGGTAGACCAAGACATGTGTATGTGCTGGAATTTATTTAATTTAATTTATTGAATGTGTTTGAAATTATTTATCATTAAATTAAATATGATGGTGTGCGAGTCACCCCTCCCTCCATTATTATGTAGGAACTCCATATCCAATGATATTTATGTAATTCCCATTTAACCCATCTTTTGGTTCCCCTCACCTGCATGTGAGTTATAAATACTTGTAATCAACAGAGTTAGGTAGGTGGATGCGGTTCAAGATGGAACCATAATGATTCCAACCAAGGTGTTGCATAGGTGGATAAGTGGAATGTTGAAACTCATGTCAAGATCAATAATAAGAGCTATTTCACCTAGGTCATGTTTTGATTTAATGTACACAAATTAAATCAACCATTAGATAATGCGCATGAATGGATCATTTAATTAATTAATTATTTATATCTATAAAATTATTAATTTTATGTATGAAAGATCGAAATCACATAAATAAATGAATTATGGTGTAATGATGGAATTTCGATAAATGGATTATGAACAAGTGTTTTATCAATCATGGTTAATTAATTAACATCCACTTAATATTTACAAGACTTGTAAAGGATAAAAAAAGATAAAATTTATGCATAATAAATTAAAATCTCTCAATTAAATATTAAGTTAGACTTAGTCTTCCATTACTTAATTAGGAATGAAAGTATTAGAACTAAGTGTTTGACCAAACCTTGTTGGGACACATATGATTAATGTGGAGTTATTATAAATTTTATGGGTTGACATAGCCATCTTATATCAATATAAGTATCCCTCGTTAGATTTTATGTAACTTTGAGGCAAGTGTTAAGGAAATCCAAGTCCTGATTTCAAGATAGGGGAATCTACTCAATGGATAAAGGAGCTGCAAGCCTTCTGTTAGCAATGAACTGCATATATAAATACCTTAAAGTAGCTTGACCAACACTAATTATAGTTATACAAAGGGGCACGTGGATATTTTCCACTAGAATTTCCTAGAAACTTGAAATTCTAAGTTCAATTGTTAGAGATATTGGGACTTGATAAAATAGCAGAAGATTTAATAAAAAACAATTAATTTATTGTTTCTTATATAATTTGTAATCAAGAAAAATTAAAAATAATCTTCCCATTAATTGTAGAATAAAATGTAGATATCATCATCCACATTATCCCTATAATAAATATTAGAGAAATAAAACCACTTCATTGGAAGTAACTTCTAAGAGTGGTTTAGATACCTTCAGGTTGCGATATGCCATGAAAAAAAATATTACATGCTAGAATACTCAATGGATGATCTTCCTACCAAGGAGGAAAGTGATAAAGAGTTCCTTTTCTATGAATACCATTTGAGAAAAATGGCTAATGTTCAATGTTTAATGATTTTTTCTATGCCTAGTAAACTCATGAATTCTCATGAAAACATGGAAGCATATAGCATGATTGGGTACCTTTGTGGTCTTTACCAGGAGAGAGCTTGATAGGAAAGGTTTGAAATTTACAATGTGATATTTTAGAGAAATATTAGAGAGGGTGCCTCAGTGGGGGCTCACATAGTCAAGATCATTGGCTACATTGTGTGCCTAGAGGTTCTAGGGTTTAAAATCACTGAAAGAACCGATCCCCAATCTCATTCTTGCATCACACCCTAAGAGATTATCTAGCTTTTTTATAAATTTTAATATGAAAAACATTTAGAAGTATCTATCAGATCTTATTACTCTCCTTTACCAAGTATATGAGGATATAAAGCATGAAAAGTATTTTATCCTTATGGTGGACAAACGTAAAGGGAAATCTAAGATCTCTAAGTCAAAACCTTATTCACCCCTTCCAAGAAGACGAAGATTAATGGGAAAGGAAGGGAATATGATGATATTTTATTTGAATGTGGCAAGAAGGGTCACATGAAGAAAATCTACACCCAACCAAAGAAGAAAATGGAATCTTCAGGTGCATTTTCCATGGATTGGAATTTATCTATTTCTATAAATTTGGATTTAGATATATCTTGTGGTGCTCACATATGTATTTAAATACAACAACCAAGTAGATTCAAAAAACTTGACCTAGGGGAGGTAGATATATGAGTAACCAATGGAGATAAAATTTCTATTGTATCTATTAGGGACTACTAACACATGTTTCCAACTAGAGTAATCATTTTTTTAAAGGGTTGTTGTTATATTTATTTGGTAAAAAAACATTATTTTTGTATCTAGACATGATACAGATTGATTAATTTTCATGTTATGAAATGAATGATGTTTCTTTTATAAAGATATATTTTTTTTATTGTAATGATCATCTAAATAATGGGTTTTAAGTGTTTAATGACACAAACCAAGTAATGGAAATTGATAACAAAACAACTTCACATGACTCATACCACACCCAACTATAGAATTAATGAATAGTTCATATAAATTAAAAGCGCTTGACTAAATTATACAAGATGGATATTTAGATTATTTTGAACTAAAACCTCTTTATCTATTTCACACAAATTTAAATGGTAAAAAAACAAAAACCAAATTTATTGGGAAAGGTGAAAGAGCACAAGATGTTCTTAAATTTTTTCATACAGATGTGTATGAACCAATTTATATTAATACAAGGGGTGGATACTTATACTTCATAAATTTTACAGTCGATTTTAGTAGATAAGTATATGTATAATTAATGAGGTATAAGTTATATTATTTTTATAAATTCAAGGAATACAAGAATTATTTTTAGAACCATCTTGGTAAGAAGATTAAGAAACTACGCTCAAACTATGGTGGATAATATTTATAAGGACCTAGCCTTAACCATTACATAATATAGATATTTCAACTAGATTTAACTTATTTACAATCCTAAATATCTATTTAGTTTAGTTTTTTAGAATGTTAGGAAAAAATTCAAGCATATCAACCCACAAGCATAAAATGTGGGTACCATTAAAATAGTATTCATTTCTTCCAAAACATAAATTTTTTAATAGAAAACAACAACATGATTTATTTTAAAAAACTTCATAACATTTAACTTAACTTACTTATTTCTCTTAAAAATAATTTTAACCTGTTAAAAACATTTAAAAACATGGAATGAGTAAAAAAATATCAGTAATGTATATAAAAAGAAGGAAATAAACCATTATCCCATGGAAACATATAAGCTTGTGAAATCATTTTTACAAAGTCATACTTATCACCCTTATATACTTACTCAGTGAAACATTATATTTCCATAAAAAATGAGAGAAAATATATAAAACCATAAAGGTATCTTTGTGAATTACTTACTTATATTGTAACCCTCACAGCTACCTTATGATTTGTAACCCTCACCGCTACCTTACAATGTGACCCTCACGACTACCTTATGGTGTAACCATCGTAGTTACACTTGGAGTAACCATACAGACGACCACCAACATACAAATACCAAATTAATTATAGGGAGATATTGGTCCCACCCTACATCATAAACAATTCACAATAACCAAAAAATAATCATAAAACATGAATAATTTCATAAAAACATTGCTTTTGAATTTTGTAAAACAGAATTTTAAAAGAGATTTTTTAAAGAAAAGTCCCTTAAAAATATCATATAATTGATGTGAGAATTATAGAATGAAATGAATATGTGTATACACTATAAATACACATGATACAACATAATATTAATTAAATTAATTACCCAAATGATCTTAGTACCATATAATTAATGGAATAGAAGGTTAGCCCAAAGAAAAGAAACTCGGTTTAGAATTCCATTACCTTAGGTTCATATTACTTAAAACCTATTTAAAACTCATGTGTAATGGTTAAAATAGTGTTATTAATTTTATAAAGAAACATATTCATGTTTATAACACATTATATGATCATTTTGTAACATTTTTTGACCCATTTATAAACATTATTTTGTTTTTTCCATTGTTTCGAGTGTGTGCTTCACATGATTTCCATGGTTAGTTCATAAATGATTTTCTTATAGAATATAAGAAAAAATCCATAAGTGCAAAAATGGTGTTCATATGTATCCAAAATATTAAGTGATTCCATAAATCATTTTGGTTACATGGTATGAGGATGAATCATTAGATAATTCATTAGTGATATTTCTTTAGATAATTTTGGCAGTTCTTCTATAATCACAAACTTGTTTCATCATATACCTTTAATATTATGCGTATAAGTTAATTAAAGAACATAATAGTGGTCATATAATTAACTTTAAAAAAAATTAATCATTAAAATGGGTTTACAAACAGCTTTGAAGGAAATAAAGGAAATTGAAGACACATAATCCACGATGTTGGTAAATCGACACATCACATATGATGTTTTTTTAGAATAAGAGGAAGAGGAAAGAAATAATGATGATGAATTTTTCAATATACATAATAAAAATAAATCATATATATAATATTGGAGCTTTCATTCCTCTTAGATAAGGGGAGGATAATATATTATAATAAAATAAAAGAATTGAAAAGAAAACACAATAAAATGAAATAGGATCTTTACATATTGATCTCTTCTCCTTGAGATCCTCCTTAAGTCATTTTTTTGGCTGTTTGGTAAGAACAATAGGTCTTGGACATGTGGAAGAGCCTTGGGAAAAGTATTGGGTAGAATTTAGATAATTTTCAAAGCTTGAGATGTGTGATAGGAAGAGGGAGTTGAGTGTGGTATTTATTGTGAAAGTGAAGGAGTTTTTAATTATTTTCAAAAGGATATACCATTAGTGGTATTGGAAAAACCATGGGCTTTCCCATGATTTATTCCCATGGTATTGGAAAATTTGGAAAAATCATATCATATTTTAATCCCCAGGAGTCGACCGTAATGATTACATCATTATGATTTCATTAAACACCTGAAATCATAAATTTTTATTTTTACAATTCACCAAAAATTCAACTATCTATGAAACCCCCCCCCCCCAAAAAAGAACCCTAACCATTTTACAACATGTATAATTAAAAAAATAAACTCCATTTTTTGAAAATAAATTTCTAAATATGATATATTTTTAAATAAAATCAAATTTTATTCGAAAAATATCAATTTTAAAACTATAACTGATTTTATATCTCCTTGAAAAATTAATCAAGATCTCATTATATTATACCCTTAAGAAAATAAAATAATAATATGATTTAATTTTAATAAGGGTATGTTACTATTAACCAAAAATATTTTCGGTTCTATCATACTCCAAATAACTTACTGATCACTACCATAGATGTCTGTTTTTTGAAATTCAAATAACATAAGTAAAAAAATTAAGTTTTAATGAGTAGTTGATAAATATATCTTTAAAAAAGGTTTTTTTTCATAGAGTATTAGTGTTTAATTCATTTCAATTTATTTTTAAATACTTGGGGTGTTAAATTCTCCCCACCTTCTGGAAATTGCGTCCTCGCAATTTTATTTACTTATTAAACAAGTGAGGGTACATTTCCCTAATAGAATTTTCATATTTACATGTTGATTATTTAACCATGTGGTTTCTCCAAAAAACCATTACCTGGAGGATTAACATATTACACAATACTTTTCCTCTTATATCAATAATTTGAACTAGTTTCTCTTCATAATAAAGGTTCTCTTTCAGCTGAACTGCTTCTGGGCTCAAAACATGAGATAAATCTGCCACAAACTTTCTCAACATTAAAACATGAAAAAAATAGTGTACCTGAGATAATCTCAGAGGAAAATCTTATTGGTATGTGACTGGTCCAACTTTCTCTAGGAATTCATAATTTCCAATGAACCATGGACTTATATTTCCTTTCTTAACAAAACATATAACACTTTTCCATGGTGAGATTCTAAGAAAAACAATATCACCTACCACAAAAGAAAAGCCTTTCCTCCTGTTATCTGCATAACTTTTCTACCTGCTCTGATCTATCCTCATGTGTTATTAGATCATATTCACTTTCTCATCCACTTCCTCTATTAATTTTAGTCCCATCAATATCTTTTCACTGACTTCTCCCAAAATGATGGAGTTCGACACTGCTTCCTATATAATGTCTCAAAAGGTTCCATCTGTTTACTCGAATGAAAACTGTTATGATAAGAAAACTCAAATAATGAAAGATATTGATCCCAACATCCCTGGTAGTCCATTTAATAAACTCAAATAATATCCCCCAAAGTCTGAATTGTCTATTCTAACTACCCATCTAATTGAGGATGAAAATCTGTACTGAAATTTAATTCTGTTCCTAACAACTTATGAAGGAATTTCCAAATGTTAGAAGCAAACCTGGGATCATGGTCAAATACAATAGAAAGAGAAAATCTATGAAACCTGACAATCTATTTGAGGTACAATCAAGAAAGATGATCCAAAGACATAATATCTTGAATAGGAAGGAAATGAGAAGATTTAGCTAGTTGATCAACAATAATACAAATTGCATTATTACCTTGGGAAGTATTTGGTAGTCCCACAACAAAGTCTATAGATATATTTTACCATTTCCACTCAGGCATTGGTAAAGACTGAAACATCCCCTTTGGTAACTTCTTCTCTGATTTAACCTATTGACATGTTAAAAATTTCACAATAAAATATGCAATATATCATTTCATTCCATCACACCAATAATACACTTAAAGGTCTCTGTACATCTTAGTACTTCTAAGATGAACTGAAAACAAAGAACTATGAGCTTAACAAAATAACTCTTTCTTCAGATGATAATCACAAGGCACACAAAATCTTTTTCCAAATCTCAAAACATAATCTTTATCAATGTTAAATTCTGGAAACTTACGCATGTTAACCAATTATAGATTTTCCTATAGCTCCCTGTCTGCCTTCTACTCTTGCTTAATTCTGTCCGAAAATGTTGGATGCACTGAAACCTAAAACAAAATATATGAATTTCCGACACTAACAACTTCGAAGCCAAAATTCATCAAATTATTAATCAAAGGGTCTTGTTCTAGGAATAACATAGTTAATTATGCATGATGTTTTTGACTCAATGAATCTTCCACTTTTTCTGGTTTTCTAGGATGGTAATTGATCGTGCAATCATAATCCTTTATCAATTCAATCCATATACTCTACCTCATGTTTAATTACTTTTGAGTTAATATATACTTCAGACTTTTATGGTCAGTATATATTTTACATTTGGCTCCATATAAAGGATGCCTCAAAATTTTCAAATAAAAAACAACAACTGATAATTCCAAATCAAGTGTGGGACAATTTAACTCATGAGGGTTTAGTTGTATTAAAGCATAAGCAATTACTTGATCATTCTACATCAAAACAAAACCATGTCCCTTTAAAGAAGAATCACTATAAATGAAAAAACCCTCCATTTCTAGAAGGTAGGGTTAGAAGTGGAGCATTCACCTATCTTCTTTTCAATTCCAAAAAACAATCATCACATTCTTTTTTCAGATGAATTTAACTCCATTTAGAGTTAACTTAGTCAGTGGACTAGATAATCATGCAATGTTTTCGACAAACCTCTGGTAATAGTCTACCAATCTAGAAAACAAAAAATCTCGGTTATATTTGTGTGTCTTGGCCATTATTTATCAACTTTCATTTTATCAGGATCAATAAATATTCCATATTTAGAAACAATATGAACAAGGAAAGAAATTGTTTGAAACCAAAATTCATACTTTCTGATTTTTCCATACAGTTTATTTTATTTTAAGGTCTGAAAAATAACCCTTATATGCTTTTCATATTCTTATTTACTTCTATAGTATATAAAAATTTCATCAATAAACACAATAAAAAACTTATCTAAAAACCCATGAAATATTATATTCATAAGATCCATGAATACAAGAGGTTCATTAGTTAATCTAAATGGCATAACAAAAAATTCATAATGAACATATCTAGTTTAAAAAGATTTTTTTGGAATGTAATCCTCCTTCACCTTCAACTGATGGTACCTAAATCTCAATTCAATCTTGGAAAAATACCGAGATCCCTAGAGCATATCAAACAAGTCATCGATGTGAGGAAAATGATACTTATTCTTAATAGTAATGTTATTCAAAGCTCTATAATCAATGAAAATTCTCATGGAACCATCTGTATTTTTAATGAACAAAACCAAAGATCCCCATGGTGATGTGATAGGACGAATGAATCTCTTATCATGAAATTATGACAACTAATTTTTCAATTCATGAAGTTCTATAGGATCCATTCGATAAGGGGGGTTTGAAATTAGCTTAGCACCAGGAACTAAATCTATTGGGAATTCAACTTCCTGATTAGGTATAACAATAGGTAACTCATCAGGAAAAACATCAAGGTATTCATTTACCATAGACATATCATTAATATGAACATTTACCTTGTTTTCAACAATATGATAAAGATAACATTCATTTCCGTCTTTCAACAGTTTCTCAGATTCCTCATATGTTATCAATTGTATGGGTTCGTTCTTGTATACAATCTAAAACTCTTTCTGAAAAAACTTCTTTAGCTCACCAATCAATCATAGCATGATAAACAAAAAATCCAATCTATATATAGAATTAAATCAAACTCTACTAAGGAAAAAAAACAAGGTTTTCAAGTAATTTATTTCCACATATAACAATAGGAAGATCCCTAAAATGCCTTTTTGCAATAAAATTTCCCCTTGGTGTTTCAAAAATAAGTTCTAGTCTCATCTCATGAGGCGATATTTCCAATTTACCAAAACATTTCTCAGAAATAAAGGAATGCGTAAACCCTATACCAAACATGAATTTAGAAAAATCTGAGTAAACAAACAAAGTACCTGATACAACTTCATTGGATGGCCTTACATCCGATGACGTAGTCGCAAAGGATATCACTACACCTTTCTTCTTATAGTCATACTGCTTCCCATCATTCGGATCTTTCTTTGGGAAGCTATTTGTATAATGACCCATCTCACCACATTTTAAATGCTTTATAGTTTTCTTATCATAATTGATCTTAAGATAATTTTCATTACAATATCTTTCCATATGTCCAAACTTACCACATTGACAGGACTTCTTAGTTTTGGTAAGAAATTCCCTAGGGTGATTTTTACCACACTTTTCACAAACTTGAAACTGAAAATTCCCACCATCAGATTTCTTTGATTGATTATTACACATCTCTTTCCATCTGGAACTCTTTTTTTTCTTGTCTTCAAAGCACATGTGATCATCAAATAACTCCATTTCTACCCTCTCATCACATTATACAAGTTTCTCATAACTTTTTAATTCTTGGGCGGCCAATGCCATTCGATATCTTGGTGTTAATCATGAGTAAAAGAATATTGATTTTGTTATCAAGATCCAGAATAAGATTTGGAGAATACCTTTCCAGTCAGGTGAATTTTGATTCATACACAACCACTAAATCTTCCTCATTTTTCTTTAATTCATGGAATTGTTCCTCTATCCTAAGTTGAACCACCATAAGAAAATATTTTTCAAGTAAAATACTATTAAATTTATCCCACTCTAAGGCTTCAATATTCTCTCTATCCTTGATATTCTTAGACATTGACCACCATTTATCATCTTATCCTTAAAAACAATAAAAGAAAAGACTAACCTTTTGATTTCTTGAACATCCCATAACATTGAATATCTTTTCAAGGGATTTAATCCATCCTTCATCCACTATTAGGTCAAAAGATCCATTGAAAGCAGGAGGGCGTTGCCTCATAAAATGTTCCACTATCATCATGATCATTTGTGGTAGCTCTGGTTGTTACCTTGCATGGACGACACCACCATTTATTGCCTACACCACTTGATCCATTACTCACAAACTTCTTGGTTCCAATTCCCACCATTCCCAGTTGCAGATTCGGAAAGATATCAGCCTCTCAGTTCCTTTGGACTTTAGCTTCCCTATTTCTTCTGTGGAAAACAATTCAAAACAGACATATCTTAGCTGAAGAAACATGGTAATATTTAAATTATATCATTTTAATTTAAACATAAGGTAACAAAATTATGGTATTCTATTAACATCATACTAAATCCTAAAGTTATCTAAACTGTGATTTGATACCAAATAAAACGACTTGACCATAAACCATATATAATATATCTATTTCTACTAGATTTCACTTCTTTACAATCCCAAAGATCTTTTTTGGTTAGAGTTTTTGAAATTTAGTACCAAACTCATACATATCAACCCACAAGCATACAATGTGGGTACCATTAAAACAATATCCATTTCTTCTAAAACATAAAATGTTTAACACAAAACAACAATACGATTTCTTTGAAAAAACTTCATAAAATTTAACTCGACTTCCTTATTTCTCTTACACAACCTTATAACCTATGAAAAACATTTAAAAACATGGGTTGGACAAAAAAAGCTCATTAAGGGATATAAAAAGAAGTAAAGAAACCATTATTCCATGAAATCTTATAAGCATATGATATCATTTTAACAAAGACATACTTCTCACCCTTATATACATACTTTGTGAAAAATTAGATTTCCATAAAAAATTAGAGAACATATATAAAACATAAAGTTATATTTGGGAATTACTTACTTATATTGTAACCCTCGTGGATACCTTATGATTTGTAACCCTCATGGCTACCTTACAATATAACTCTAATGGTTACCTTATGGTGTATCCATTGTAGTTATACTTGGAGTAACTATACAGACGACCTCCAAATTACACAAACCCAACGCATTGGAGGGAGATTTAGGTCCCATACTTCATCATAAAAAATTCCCAAGAACCTGAAAATAATTATAAAACATGAATAATTTCATAAAAATATTGTTTTTGAATTTTGTAAAAGAGAAGTTTAAAAGAGAAGTTTTAAAGAAAGTCCCTTACAAATATCATATTATTGAAGTTAGAATTGATAGAATGAAAGGAATATGTGTATAAAATATAAATGAACATAATAAAACATAATATGAAATAAATTCATTACCCAAATGATCTTAGTACCATATAATTAATGAAATAGAAGGCTAACCAAAAGAATGAAAACTGGGTTATGAATTCCCTTACCATGGGTTCGTCTTACTTCAACCTTGTTTAAACTTCTTGTATAATGGTTAAAAGAGTGTTATTAGTATTTTATAGAAACATATTCATGTTTATAACACATTATATGATCATTTTATAATATCATTTGACCCATTTATAAATATTATTTTGATATTTCCATTGTTTTTGGTGCGTGCTTCACATCATTTCCGCAGTCGGTTCGTAAAGGATTTTTTTGTCGAATGGAAGAGAAACTATAGAAGTGGAATGAAATGGGGTTAATATGTTTCCATAATATTAAATTATGACATAAATCATTTTTTTATATGGTATTAGGATGAATCATTAGATAAATCATTAGTGATATTTAGTTAGATCAATTTGGCAGTTTTTCGATAATCATGAACTTGTTTCATCATATACCATTAATATTATGTTTATAAGTTAATTATAGAACATAAGAGAGGTCATATCATAAAATTTAAAAACTATTTTAACCATTAAAATGGTTTTACAACCATATTTGAAGGATTTAAAGGAAATTTAAGGCACATCATCCACGATGTCGGTAAATCAACACATCGCGAACAGTGTTTTTATTTTTAGAATAAGAGGAAGAGAAGAGGAAGAATGAGGATGAAGTTTCCTATAAACATGATGAAAATACAAAATATATATAATAATGGTGATTCCATTCCTCTTGTAGAAGGGGGGGGGGAGAAGATATTATAAGAAAATAAAACAATTGGAAAGAAAACACAAGAAAATGAAAGAGGATCTTTACCTCTTGATTTCTTCTCCTTAAGATCCTTTTTAAGGCCTTTGGTTTTGGAATTTTGGTGAGATCAGTAGGTCATGGACGTGGGGATGAGCCTTTTAAGAGGATTGGATAAAATTTAGACAATGATCAAATCTTGAGAGGTGTGAGAGGAAGAGGGGGGTGGGAGTAGTATTTATAGTGAAAGTGAGGGAGTTTTTAATTAATTTCAAAGAACACCTCATTAGTGATATTTGTAAAACCATGGGTTTGAACTTCATTTTTCTCATGGTATTGGCCATTTGGGACACATAATATTATATTTTAATCCCCAAGAGTCTAACATAATGATTACATCATTATTAAATCATTATGATGTCATTAAACACATGAAAACTTAAAATTGTATATTTACTATTCACCAAAAATTCAACTACCTTAGAAAAATCCCAAAAAAACACCCTAATCATTCATTGAAGAGTAGAATTCAAAAATGAACTCCATTTTTTGAAAATAATTTTCTAAATTTTAAATAATTAATTTTTAAATAAAACCATATTTTATTCCAAAAATAACAATTTTACAACTATAACAGATTTTATATCACTGTGAAAAATTAATCAAGATTTCAATATATTATAACCTTAAGAAAATAAAATAATTATATGATTTAATATTCTTAAGGTTATGTTAAAATTCACTAAAAAATCATGTTGGTTCTATCAGACTTCAAATAACTTACTGATCACAACCGTAGATGTCTGTTTTTTGAAATTCAAATCATAGAAGTGAAAAAATTATTTTTAACAGCTAGTTTATTACTATCTCCTTAAAAAAAGTGTTGATTCATAGAGTCTTAGTGTTTCATGTAATTCAATTTATTTTTAAATCCTTGGAGTGTTATGATATCTTAATCAAGACTTCATTGATTACTTACAATAGTTTGAGATCCTATCTAAACATACTCCTCCTTATACACCTCAGTGAAACGATGTAAGTGAGAGGAACCGCACATTGTTAGAAATGGTGAGATCAATGATGAGTCATGCGAGTATTCAATTATCCTTTTGTGGATACATGTTAAAAAAATAAGCAAAAATACAAAACCAAATTTCAATTAAATAGAAAGACAGTATATCATACCATTTGTTGAATCTAAGTGTTGCATTTGTTTTCAAAGTGTGTTAATATGTGTTTGGTGAGTTTGGATGAAGTGGTGATGCCTGGAGAATTGTTATGGATGAAGTGGTGATTCCTCTAGAATTGTTATGGATGAAGTGATGATGCTAATAGAATTGTTATAGATTCGTCTTATGGAATTTGATGTCACAGTTGACCAATTCTTCTTTTTATTGCATTGGATATCATGTTTGGACAATTCAGCATGGTGAGAATGTGAATATAGTTTGTAATGATATAAATTTTCAACATAATGTTCTATGTAGTTTTCACATTTCTTAATCATTAGGAATACCATGCAAACATTTATTTGTATGATAATAAGAATAATTGAAGTTTCCATAATGAAAAAAAATTATAAATGCATGAGGAGGAATAGAAGGAAGGAGGATTTGCCTTGACATATCATTCTAAAAAGGGTTAGTTTTAAGAGTAATTTATATCTTACATTCTATGTATATATTTTACTAACTATTTATTTAGAGTTTACTAAAAAATTGGAGCCAACACTTCAAGCCTGCTGAAGGGACCCAAGTGCACCCACTGCTGAGGTGGGCACAGGGATCTACTTTAAGCCAACCCGGAGGTGCCCGAGGTCGTGTATAAGCCCTGCGGTGCATGCCCCTGTGTTGGGGGTGTGCTTGGGACGTCTGTATGCTTTCAAGAGTAGCAGATGGGCACATGGTGTGGGCCCAGTGGGCCGAATCCCGAGTGGCATGCGGTGGAAAGTGAAGTCTGATGCTAATCCCCGGAAGCCAGTTTGAACGGTGTAGCGGTGAAAGTTGATTGATAAACCGAAGAAAAGTTTGGTTGAGTTTTCAATGTCATACGGCTTGAGTAGTGGGTATTGTTACTCCACTTAAAAACATCAGTTCTATCTGCTTGATATGATCCTTCTGATCACGAATATCGATGGGTAAATTTTTTTTATGGGTTTTACAAAAAAATAATTCAGGAAAGGGGATTAGTGTTCAGGTATTTTTAAAAATGGGTTGGGGATGCGTGAACACCGTTCACGCATACTTCGCCACGGAAGGATGTGTGAACGGCATTTACGCATCCCATCCCCCACTGAAGAAGTGTGAACCCCGTTCATGCATCCTCCCGAGAGGAGGGATGCGTGAATGGGGTTCACGCATCTCACAGAGAGCTTAAATGCTCCTCAATATTTATAACTATTAATTATAAACTAATACACATAAAGTAAAAATTAAGAAATATTAATAAATATCAATTAAATAATAGAAAATATTTAAATAATGTTAATAATTATTAATAAATATTCATGAATAATAGATATTCATTAAATGATTATTAATAGAATGGATTGAGTATTCTCTAACATATATTGAGAAAGATATAATCTTAGCATCTTTCACTCACTCACATCATCTCAACATGTTTTAGTTATACATCAATTTCTATAAAGATCCTCATATGGTTCCATTTGTATTCTAAAGTGGAAACTGTTATTATATATGAATTACACTAATAAATGTTGTCGATCACAATATCTCTTGAAATGGATCAAGAAATATATTAGATGATCTACAAGCCTATGAATGATCCTTTTAGACTTACTATTAGTTTAAGTGTGGTTAGTAGTTCAAATCTCATTTTTGTATCCAATGCTTGTTAAATAATTCCCAAAAACATCATAGAGATCCTTGAGTCTCTATTAGATATAATATAAAGATTTAATCCATGTAAACTTAACTCTTTATTTATATATTGGTATGTTGATAAAGTGTAAAATACTCTCAAATAGTAATGAAGTAAGAAAGCATTATAAGTTGATCAACTATAAACTGAATGGAATTATTTGTAATACAGGTCTTTATAAGACCTATGATGAATTAGATGGTGATGTTTTATATTTTAATGGGTAATAGTTTAATCATCCACTTTTACATCTTTCATTTGTCCTTTACTTACTGTAAAACTAAGTTTTGAGATGCATACTCAACAAATAATCGTTTTCCACGATATTATAGGATTTTACATATAATTTTAAATCATTGATATCAATAATATTTTTCAAGATTTCTTCAAGTTCACGCATATTTTTATCCAGAATCTATTTGATTTTGAAATAATTAATATAATTAATATTTATTATTTAATTTAATCATATTATTTATTATACATACATATATATATATATTGGTAGATAATTTGATAACAGAAAGACACTTTTTAAAAAAAGAATAGAAGTCTAGATAATAGTAAGACACATACAAAATGTATCATAAATCAAATGTCAACCTAATCTACGCCTCTGGCGTGGATGATCCTATGCCCCACAGCCAGGCGTATACTGGATACGTCCACGCCGTGTCTGTCTATGTCTACACTCTGGCGTACTCTACACATCCTCATCGACAGCCACCTCCACATCCTCCTGTGTGACAGGCGGTGGATGTACAGTCTCACCGCCTGTACCCTGGCCCGTATATAAGGATAGTAGAAGATGGATGGAACTCTCACCAACATAGGAAGTAGATGGCTACTCTGCTGCGGATGACTACAATAAAACATCGAAGTCAATCCACTAATCGTCTGTAAGTACCTGTGGTTGTGCCTGAGAAGCTGGAGGAGCATCTGACTGATCATGCTGAACACCCTCCTCTAGTGGAACAATATCATGTGGCCAGGCAAGCTGAGCAGCCTCCTCCTGTGGAACAACAGTATCCATAACAGGGTCATCACCCCCATGTACATCTATGTGAGGCTCAACAGGCTCCGCGGCCTCCGCCGCAGGTGGTGGATCAAAGAAAATGCCATGATAAATCTTGTTCATCGACGGTAGCACCTGTCGCACAAAGGTGTGAAAATATGCTGGGTCAAAGGCAGCTCTCTCCACTGGATCAGACATATGAAGTAGAAGATAGATACGAGCATCCTACGAAAACAAATTATGTTGTTAACTAATATGAATAAAAAATCTGTTGAACAGTGAAAGGAAGAATGCATACCAAGTCATGGAAGCCCCGTCCGTGCCGTGTCAGAAATCTGACTGGGGACCTGATATACCAGCCTGCATAATCCATCTGATCCATCAAATGAAAACATATTGTCCCTACCCCTCGCAAATGGGACTCCCGTCGTTTATCCCATAACGCAACATATCTGGCATGGTAGCTCCTCCAATCAAAATCCCTCTTCCCTGACATCTTCAGGGAATGCAATGAATCCAACTGACTGGGTGGGTCAGGAACTGGCTGAAGGAATCCAAACTACCTCATAACTCTATCCGTCTGATGCCACTCAACTATATGAAAATGAATCAGTGGAACCATGCAGGAGCCGATAGAAAGCATCACTGTACAGTATGGGGGAAGACTCTGAAGGATATCATCTGTATATGGAATCCATGTAATCTGAAAGAAAAAATGAATAATCAATTAATAAACGAATAGATGTACAATAAAGAGTAAAGATTTAACAATATAAATAATAATCACTTACATCGTCTGGTCGAATGCTGTCTAACATATGTCTGTAGGCATGAACATCATGCTTGGGAGAATCTGAATGTTGATGCGCCTGACTCCACCTGTTATTAACATTTTTATTTTTACATTTTATAAAAGAATATTATACAATTAAGTTAAATATTAGAAGGAATTAATAACATACCAACATCCACGTGGCGACTTTGCTACAATATCTATGAGTAATGGCACACGGGCATGTGGAGCTAAACAAGGGATGTGCTCCCATACCCACATCTGCAGAAGAACCATTCATCATGTGATCTACATCTTATTGATGTGACATGCACTGCATAGGGCCCTGTATGTATATGCTAGGCAGGCAGACCCCCAGTTATACCGGCCTGCCTGGTCCAAATCCTCCAAAAAAGATAAATACATCAAGTTCACAAAAGTAGTAGAGTGGTCAAAAAAAAGCGTGCCACCGATCAGCCTCAAAATACATGCGCGTGAAAATCGCAACATGGTGACGTCATCAGCATTATATAGTAAATGTGTGAAGTGATGTTCTAACCAAGGCATCTGCAATCTACCACTAACGATGGTCCTGTCATCATCCTGGACCTCTATTCCCAGTAGTCTATGAACATGGTCAGACAAATCTGATGGAACTCGACCTTTCAAAGCATGTCCGTCGATAGGGAGGCCCAACATAATGGCCACATCCTGTAACGTAATATTCATCTCCCCCTCACTGAAATGGAAAGTATGTGACTCTGGTCTCCATCTCTCTACAAGTGCGACAATGATCTGATGATCAAGAAATGTGAAGTTGCACATCGCTACTCCATAGAATCCAGCTCGACGAAGATGTGGGACGATAGCGGGAGGTGGTGCAGTATGATGGAAATGGGGAGATCTACGTACACTCAAGGGAGGCACATGACATCCCTTTAAAAGCAGCCGCGATACATGAGTAGTCTGAGATGTAAGTAATGGAAAACCTTCCACCTGCACACATGATATCATCATTACTTATTAATAGTGAATTGAATAAAAATTGTAAACTTTTATTTTAAAAAAACTACAACAACCAAAATAAGGTAGAAAATAAAGCAGTAGTGATGAAAAACCTGCATTGAAGATATGGAAGCATGATATATTCATTTTCGTTTGGTGTCACAATCAACATTAGCCTAGTCTCACAATCAACATTAGCTAATGATGCTTAGAAACTCAGATGCCATCCTAAGCTACCTCTAAGAGGAAACATGCAACCAAGAACATCCACCTGCCTCAACCAGTGAGGAAAAGAATGAAGATAAAACATGAAACTCATTCATTGGACATTAAACATATTCATTAGTGAGAATTCCATCTCTCAACGTCTCCTCAATAGGTATTCCCAACTTTAACCTACTCCATCACCTCTAATTCTATATCCAACACCCACATTTATATACTGATGCATCTCGCCATCATAGGTGTTAAGTTTGACTATATCTTCTGGGATTCCCTACCCACATATTTCACATCATCCATCTCTGGATCAACCATACCAGGATCACATCACATCTAGGCCTACCCACCCAATACCATCCATAACAATATAATCTGTATCAGGATAACATCACTAGCCTCATATCTATAGAACATCAATAAATTAACAGGAAAAAGTAAATCCACAGGGAAACTAGGCCCTCAAAACAAGTCTTTCAACCTTCTCATGAAAATGATCATTGATGATTCCAAAACAAGGCACTTGAACTCCTCTAGAAAAAGTATAACTCACGCTCTAGAAAATTATATTTATCACAAAAATGGAGCAGGTACACAGACTCGATCATGGATGATGAGATGTGGAACTCTGTCCTGCCACTTGGGGACATCTCTTAAGAGTATGTCCTTCTGCGTGACAAATACTGCATCGTATTCTCCCTCCTCATTGTCGAGGCCAATCCATCTCATTTCTGATGCGAGTTGAATTCGGTCTTCCTCGGGGACACAACCTGGTAGCATAAAGCCAATAATTTTAAAAATGACAGACATTGAAAAAATCATAAATCAAACCAAAACCAACTTATGAAAACCTGGAAATATCAGGGACGATGGTCGGTTGATCATCAGGAAATGTGATAGAATAGAAGTCACCAACAGGAATCCAAGAAGCACTATAACAGTTAACCAAAGTGCTCATGTGATACACCGGGTCAACATATGGATCCCATGATATATTTACCGAAGCGCAAGCTGCAATAACATGTACACATGGATATCTCAATGCCTGTAAGTTGCCGCAATCACAGTACCTATTGTCCAACATAACGACAAGCACTCCACCATTAGTGCATGTACCCTGGTCGTAGCACTGTCTTACCTGAAAGCTCCTCTTTTCCCTGTCAAAGGCTATAACATTCCATCTTGAAGCCTCATTCCGTATCCAGTCAATATCACTTTGAAAATGCTGAGTAAAAAGCATTCCATTTTCCATCCTCTGGTAGGCCTTTTGGGACCGGTCAACAAAGTAGTGAACACATCTAAAAAATGTCTCTTGCACTAACCCTGTGATTGGGAGTTTGTGCACACCCTTGAGGACCCCATTTATGAACTCCACTATATTAGTGGTCATATTCCCATATCTCATGCCACCATCGTATGCTAATGACCATTTTTCATTTGAAATTTGCATCATATATTCATATACCTCCTCATTAACTGTTCAGATCTCTTCAAGACGTCGATCAAACCTTTCTTGTTGGGGTTCATATGTTGAAACCATAAGATAATAATGTATTAAAATGGATATTTTTTTTAAAAGCAAGTTTAGAAAACCATACCCAACTTGAGGATCACCTTCTTTATGGCCTCATCTCTAAAATGATTATGCACATTACTTGTAATATGTCTAATGCAATAACGGTGATAAGAATTTGGCTCAATCCAAGAAACCCCATCACTACTCACGACCTCTATAATCGCTCGATGATGATCAGATAGCAGACACATGCCCTGTTTTTGCGTGACATGAACACGTACACATGCCAAGAACCAGCTCCAACATTCAAAATTTTCTTTTTCAACAATAGAAAAAGAAAGAGGCAGAGGAGCACGATTACCATCCTGGGTGGAAGCAATGAGTAGAACACCTGTATAATTTCCAAAAAGGAATGTACCATCTACATGAATAAATTGTTTACAATAGGGAAATGCAGCAATGCATGTTCTGAATGCCCAAAAAATCCTATTGAACTTCACCTTTGACTGATCAACTCGATGATTCTAGGATACATACTCAACACTGTCCAAATGATAAACAATCTGATTATTGAGAGACAATAATTCCATAAGCTATGGCAACATCGCATAAGACTCATCCCAATCACCATACACTTTTACAATGGATTTCTGTTTTTCATTCCAAGCTTTGTTGTATGATATCTTATAGTTATACAACTGTTGAATTCTTTCCTGAACAAGGGCAACAGGAACATCCTGACTTGTTCGTATCATCTCACAAATAACAGTAGATATACACTCTACATCAAGGGAAGAGTGAACTTGTGCTAAGCTGGGATGCAGACAAGTGTGTGGGCCTTCTAATTTAGTTATCTTCCAACATCCATAATATTAATCAAATATTTCGCTTAATCGAAATTTACATTCTGACCCATATTTTTTACAACGAATGAGATATTTGGTCTTCTTTGACTCATCAACCAAAAATGTGAAATGTCGCTCAATGTGGTATTGCTTTATCACATTTTTCATGACCTGTTTACTTTCGAACTCCTACCCAACATATATGGAATTATCATTTGATGCAGGCATATTCCCTATAATGCCAGGGAATTCAGAAGCTGGTGTAATGACATCCCAATCAAAATGTTGTTCACGAGACATTCCTCCAACTAAGGAACTCAAAACTGAAGGATGATTACCACTAACTGGTAGATGTAGTGGATGTCTATCTCTCAAAGGAACCTCAGAAGGTTCATTCCCAACCACATCATCTCCTACTGACTCTCCATATTCTTCTTCCTCAGATAAACTTTCATGCACTATATCAGCACACAAAGGGATGTCATCTACATTTCCTTCCAAATTTTGATCATCTTCCTCATTACATTCTTCCACATGAGTCATATGAGGAGACAATGAATAAGACTGTTGTGAAGGACCAGATTCTACAGAGCTCGCAAAGCATGGTTTTGTAGTAATTGATTGCACCACATCAATATAAAAAATGACAACAAATAATTCCATCAAACCATTAATACACTGTTGCCTGAATAACTGAGAAGCCTCCATCCAATTCTCATCATCGACTATAGGGTACTCGCTGTGCCACAGACGCTCAGGATATTGAAGATGTCGGTATCTAATTGAAGTGATTGCTTGTCCAGCCCTCAGTTTTAACCAACTATGAATCTTATTACGAACTGCATCCAATGTCATACAACCATGGAGATTTACCACTTTGGTAGGTGACACACTGTAGCTAAAACCCTGCTCGGTATAAATTACCTCACCGTTGCAATATATTTGAGCAGACATAATTACCTATAAAAAATAATTTAAAAAATATTATATACTACATTAAAATTTTAGATTATTTAATTTGGTTTTGAATAATTGATTATGTTGAGACTATTTTTTATGTATTGATTTATCACTGTTAAGGTATAGTGATTGTGATATTAGCACAAAAGCAAATTTAATATAATGTTTCATAAAGTTTAATTACTTATGAATATATAATCATGACTTGATCTTGAGACTTACGATTAGTTTATCATTATCTGATAAACTAACCACAACCTATGGGTGTACTTCTGTCTCTATTATCAAATATTTCATCAACCGCCAATCTCCTGTCAAACAGCAATGCCTCCTGTTGAACGAGTTCTCGAATGCCTCTTCGTGGACACCTCTTCGGGGAAGCCTGTTCGGGGACAACTCTTCGGGGGCGTCTGTCTTTTAACTACAAATTTACCCACATGCATGTGAGGAGGTCTTGGGGTATGAAATACATAATTTTTTTTAAGAGGACACGCAAGTCCTTACACTTACTGAGAGATGACTCGCATGTCATCAATGTGGAAAAATGCAATTATTACAAATTGAATAACAACATACACAAAATAAAACATGCAATTTCAATTATGCATGGTCGGTCATCTCAAGATCAGTCATCACTCATACCATGTTTTTTGGTATATTTATTATATTATCCATATTATATAACTTTATGTATTACTAAATGAAATCTATATTAAATAATACACCTCTTTTCCAAAAATTTAACTTCATGTGTATATATATATATATAATTATTAATAACATTTAATAAATTTTATTATAACTGATATAATTGAGATTTACATAATAAACACTTTTGTTATTTTAAATTTTATGAAATTGTAATGTTTTTTGGTCATTCTTCTACTTTTCAAAATATAAGTAAATATATTTTCTACTTTATTGATTAAAAATATTATTACTAGAAAATAAAAGTAATATAATTTACACTTACATCAAAATCATTCATTAAAATAATTTTTTCTAACATAAATTACTTTTCCGAAACATTAAACATTTTAGACATAACATAAAACATTCAATATTCAGACAACATACATTCAAAAAATTAAATCATACAAACATTCAACATCCAGAAAATTAAATCATACAAAACAATACACATCATGCATAACATATGAAATAAATAAATCATACACACAATTAAACATACAAATGAAATAAATAAACACAATTAAACAATTAAAATATTAAATAGAAATTTTACCTCAATAAAAACAACAAATATTTGTTGAGAAAGAATTTCTGCAGGGTTTCGCAACAAAAACCAGAGGAGAACAATGAGTTTTGAGTAGGGGACCCTCCTTTTATAAAATTTCTTGGCCGGATGCGTGAACGCCGTTCACGCATCCTTTAGCTGGTCAACGAAGGATGCGTGAACGGCGTTCACGCATCCCAGACCCATTTTGAAAAATACCAGTACCCTGATCCCCTTTCCAGATTTTTTTTTCCGTAAAACCCTTAAAAAAAATTACTCAATATCGATCGTCTTCAACCGAATTATCACAAAGCATAAAAATGCTTTGCGAGCTTGAGTATGCAGTGGATTCATGATTTGCGGAAGAATTCTATGCGGATGATAATTACTGTATACGGATGAACCAGATATGCTTTGATATGCATGCATGCAGTACGCGATAATAGATTTAAAAATACCATGTGGGTGAACCCGGAAATGCTGTGCGACGACGCTGAGTATGCAGAAAAATCAGTTTGCGGTGCGACTGTTTGCCAAGACGCCTTGCGAACCCATTGCTATGCGGCTGATTTGAACAGTACACGAACGCAAATGAAGCTACTATGCGGACTGTTTAGTATGCGAAGATGAATAAAAATGCTTTGTGATGGGTGCTTTGTAGGTAATAAAATTGAATATGCAATGCCGAGATGCTATGCGGAGACCATTGAACCGCTTTAAACAGCTTACCACGTTGCAGAATTATGGTACCATAACTGCTTCAATTTAAAGGATGGGGCTGAAACCTTGTTTTATTATTAAATCAAACCAAAAACTTCTTTTAACTGGGTAGAGGGAGACCCATTACATAGCCCGAAGTCCCAGTGGGCTTGTAGCCCATTACATAGCCCGTATGCCCAAATTTTTGGACTAAGGCCCATTCTGTGAATAGTAACCTGGCTGCTATAGTGTCCGCCGCTGCTACAGTACCCTGCCGCCACTACAGTACCCGCCGATCAACAGTATCACCGCATCTATAGTACCGCTACAGTACTGCTACAGTACCTGCGCCCCCATGAGTTTTTAACCCCCATTATTCATGTGGGATTACGGGGTGCTTACCACTAAGCCAAACCCCACCACTGCTTCAATAACCGATGAATAATTACTTATAAATATTTGGGTGATTCCCAAATGAATGGGTGAGACAATGTGTAAGAGCATTGATGTGCAGAGCATATTTTGGGAGAGAATATTTTAATGCTCGTGCAAATATCAATTTATGAAGCTGTAAGATTTTTTTGTGCTGACATGCTACAACATGAATGTGATATGAAATAATTATTTGATGTAGGTAATGATTATTTTGCATACTATTTGAGTAGCATATATTGGGGAAAAACCAGTTCAATAATTTATTCACAAAAAAGAGCATATGCTATTTTATTTATCTTGAAGGAAGAGAAGAAAAAATCTTCATCAATTGTTGCAGAATCAATCAAAATTCAGAAGTCATATTTCTTGTGTTGTTTGTAATCATTTTTGTAACTGACAGTGTGTGACAGTGTGAAACTGTCGTTCCAGTGGACAGGACCAGTCTAAGCAATATGATTGCCCAAGACTGGGGAAAATAATGTAGCCCATCTGAATGAAAAGCAATGAAGAAAATAAGATATCCGGCCACAAAACAAACAGAACAAGGAAATTGCTTATATGAATCTGCTAATAATAAAGATAAATCGGAACATTTTTTATTTACCTAGGTTGATGTGTAGCCGCACAGAGGGAGCAAGCAATGTCGGCCCCATTGGTTGTGTCCACTGGCCTCCGACACTGTCATCACCCTGAGGATTCCTAATCGTATCATTGAGGCGAGAGGTGGTGAAAGAAACATATTTGGGAAGAATAGATTAGGGCACTGTTGGTGGAGAAGGCATATGTGGGGCGAGTGCGGGGGGTTGCACCAAAGAGATTTAGCTGGTGTTGTTGGCGTTCGAGCGTGCGAAGCTGGTGTCCGAGAGGGCACTAGTGCAAGTAGAGAAGGCAAAGGGGATGCAAAAGCGAGGGTGGGGAGGCACGGTGGAATGAGGTGCTGCAAGAAGTCGTCCAAACGGTCTACCTCATGGGTTCTTCACACTGGTGCCTCAGTGCACATCACTGGAGATGCAGGTATTCTCCAAGCCTACAAATCAACCTCGAATGACAGTAATATTATTGTGGCTAATGGTCAGACATTACAAATTGTTGGTTATAGGTGTCGTTCAATTATGCCTGACTTGACACTATCCGTTGTTACCTTTGTTTCCACTTGACCCCTTAAGTTACTATCAATTTGTAAAATTACAACTGATTTACAGTCTCACACCATCTTTTCATTTGTTTTGGTTATATTTCAGGAGCAATCGCTGAATCAGGTGCCTGGTAGTGGGCGTCTTCAGGGTGTTGTGTATCTGCTTGACTCAGCCCCAATTCTCGTTCATCCTACCACTTCAGATCATTCCCTCCAATTTCATTATTGCTTTGTCCATCCACTCGCCCCATTCTTTAGAAACTTTTTCCTGGTTGGGAACTCTTCTTCCATTTAACTACGAGTCCTGTCATTATGCAAAACATCATCAGGTCACCTATGTTCACCAGGCAACCACATGCATCCACTCCTTTTCATTTGGTGCATTATGATATCTGGGGACCTAGTCCTAGTCCATCTAAACTGGTCTATCGATATTTGGTTACATTCATCGATGATTTCTCATGAATGACTTGTTGAGGAATCGTTCAAATTTTTTTACCGTGTTCCGCTCCTATTATCAAGAAATCACAACCCAATTTTCTACTAATATTCATTGTTTGTGTTATGACAATGGTGATGAATATTTATCTGGACCATTCAAGTGTTTTCTTGATGATCTTTTCATAATCCATCAAAATTCTTGTCTCGATACACCTCAAAAAAATAGTGTTGTAGAATGAACGAACCATCATCTATTAGAAGTTTCTCGAGCACTTTTATTTCTGAAAAAATTTCCGACCGTTTTATGGGGAGATGTCATTCTCATATCCACCTATATTATCAACAAAATTTCATCATTTTTTCTTTAGGGGGAGACAACATTCCATTTTTTATTTCCAAAAATATCACCTCATTCTCAGCATCTCCACATTTTTGGCAGTGTGTGCTATGTTCGAGATACGCGCCCCTTATTTACCAAATTTGATGTGCATTCTCTCAAATGTATATTTATTGGCTATTCCTGAACCCAACATGACTATCGATGCTTCTCTCTAGATTTGTGTTATTATGTTCTCTTAGCTGATGTTTCCTTTATTGAATCATCGACTATTTAAGCTCCTGAGTTCCCACAACCATATACTCTTTCAGATTTTGAAGTTATTTTACTATACTCTATCGATACACCATCACCCCTATATATTTCCAGTGATGTTGGATTCCGATTTGGCTAGGTATATACTCACTAATCAAGCACACTTGCCACCCGGATACCTGATGTTGCTACCACACTTAACAACTCACCTATTCCTGATCCTCCATCACAAGAGTTGCCTATTACACTTTGCAAAGGCTCACACTCATTTCAGTCTTATCAAGGATTATCTGCAGCTACCTCACGAGTTGTAGAGACACTTTTTGCTCACTCCACACCACAGAATGTTGTCAAGACCATATATCATCCCGGCTGGTTACAAGCTATGTAGGTTGAACTCTGGGTTCTAGACGCCAACCACACTTGGAATCTTGTTTCTCTTCCTTCAGATAAGAAGGTGGTTGGTTGAAAATGGATCAATACAGTTTGCATCAATACCGATGGCTCTTATAATCATCCCAAGGCTCTCCTTGTTTCCAAAGATTATCCACAAACATATAGAGTTGATTATTTTAACACATTCAGAACAGTGGTAAAGTTGACCTCGATTCGCCTTTTCATATCTCTTGCTGCCTCCTCTCACTATACTCTCCATCAATTGGATGTTAAAAATTATTTTCTTTATGGTTTTATTAATGAAGAAGTTTATATGGGCCAAAGCCCAAGTTTTTTGCTTAGGGGGAGTCCTCTAAGGTTTTTCACCTTCTTCGATCGTTGTATGGAATCAAGCAGTCACCGTGTGCTTGGTTCAACTGTTTTTCACCATTATTCTTAGCTTTGGAATGTTCTAAAGCATAAAGGATTCCTCTATTTTCTATCATCAATCTGTAGTAGGAAGCATCCTTTTGGTGGTCTATGGGGATAAAAATGTTATTACCAGTAATGATGCTTCTAGCATTGATCGACTCAAATCTTTTCTTTATAAAAATTTTCAAACAAAGGATTTGGGTCCACTATGATATTTCATGGGAATTGAGGTCTCCATATGAAAAAAATTAATTTTTATATCTCAGAAAAAGTATGCTTTTGATTTACTATAGGAGACTAGCATGACTCAAGCTGACTGAGTCGACTCACCCCTCAAACCTCGAGAAAGGTCACTTCATACTGACAGTGAGATATTTTCATCACCCGAAAGGTATATACGACTTGTTGGGAATCTCAACTACATGAAAATGACTCGATCGATATTAATTGTGCAGTTAGGAAAAGTGAACCAGTTTATCAAATTTCTATAAAAAACGCAGTGGGATCCTATTCTTCACATTGTCAGATATGTGAAAAAGGAACCAAGATTAGGTCTTCTATATTATGATCATGGGAATACAGATATTGAGGCATTTTGTGATGAAAATTATGTCAGATGTATCTCTTCTTGAAGATCTATGTCTGGTTTTGAAGTATTTATTGGGGAAAATTTGACCTCGTGAAGAAGAAAGAAGAAGATGGTTGTCTCTCGATTTAGTGCAAAGTCAGAGTATCATGAAATGGAATATGTGACTACATAGATTATTTTTTAATAATAATTTCAAAAATTTATTGGGTATACTGTTAAGAAACTGACACATATCTGGTGTGAAAATCAAGATTATATGAAGATTGGCACAAATCCAGTATTTCATGATCGGACCAAGTATATTAAAGTTGAGTGTCATTTCATTTGAGAAAACTTTGAAAAGAAGAAGATCACCTTCGGTCATGTTCACACCTCTGATCAACTTACAGATGTTCTCACAAAATGGGTGTTTGGACCACATGTCTAATTTTTGTGTAACAAACAAGGCATGATAAATATATATGTCCCATCATGAGGGGGAGTGTTACAAGTATTTGATGTTTTTAATATTTTTATCCCACATCGATGTGGGTAGTCTATTGTACCCATTTTATCAACTATAAATTAAGAACCCCACCTTGTTGTGAGGTATGGGTTCCATTCTAACAGGTATGAATAAGCAAGGGTGGGGAGGCTTGGTGGGATGAGGCACTACAAGAAGTCATCGACGCATGTTGGATTCTAGTAAGAATGAAGTGGGGAGGCTGGTTTCCCACTAACCTCCAGTTTCCCTAGCCCAGGGGCTCACTGGGCTTACCCCAAGGTTGGGCCTGCTAGTGGGATAATAAAATGAATAGTATAACTCTATTCTAGTAAATAATTTTATGTTATAACTACTTGGGATTATAGTGGAGAATATCTGATTGGGTAGTCTAACCAATCACAAAAATGAGTAGGATCATATTGAGATCGAACCTTATAAAAGTATTGTGTTCCTATGATATTTATTTTTAATGCATTCAGGAGAGGTTGAGTTATCATAAGAGTGGTCAGATCCTAACAGGCCAACAAAGGTAAATTTAAAAAGAAAGAAAAACAGTAAAAATCATCATTGATTCAACCCTGGTCACTTCACCATTTATGGAATGGAAAGGAACTCATGTTATCCTACTTACATGTGTGGGGATAAGAATCATTTGTTATGGCCTCTTCAGGTAACAAAATTTCACCCCGAGGCATAAAGTGTACCTTTAGTGGATACCCCAAAGAAACAAAGGGATATTACCTATATAACCCTCAGATAAAAAGGTAATAGTGTAAATACATACCATATTCCTTAAGAGTGAGTACATATCTAAAAGATAAAGTAAGAGATATATATAATTCGATGAAGTTGAGGATCAAGGTATACAATAGTTGGTACACGAATAGATTCCATAAATCTTCATGGAAGAAGAAACTGTTCCAAAGACACAAGTACTACGTTGTAGTACAAGAGATGTTTGATAACCAAAACAATATTTTTTCATAGTCACTGATGATGGTGACTCATTATTAGTTGATAATAACGATCCTTTAACCTATATGGAAGTAGTATGTGACACATGTGTTATAAAATGGAAAGAATTCATGAATTTTGAAATGGATTTCAGGTCCCAAAACCAAGTCTGGATTTTGGTAGATCCTCCAGTGGATGTAAAGCCCGTTGGTTGTAAATGGGTATTCAAGGAGAAACTAGGAATAGACGGACAAGTTAACACCTATAAGGCATGACTGGTTGAAAAAGGGTTTAAAGAACATCAATGTGTTGACTATGAAGAAACCTTATCATCAGTTTCAATGCTAAAATCCTTCAGAATTATACTTGTCATTGTTCCTTACCATGACTTTGAGATTTGAAAAATGAATGTCAAAACAGTCTTCCTTAACATTAACCTTCAAGAAGATGTATATATATGACACAACCCAAAGGGTTAATAACTCCAAAGGATTCCAACAAGATATTTAGGTTGAAAAAATCCATTTATGGAATAAAGAAATCATCTAGCTCATGAAACATTCATTTTTATGAAGTCATAATAGAATTTGGTTCCATAAATAATGAATACAAGACTTGTGTATATAAATGGTTTAGTGGGAGTGTAGTAATTTTCTTAATAGTATATGTTGGTGCATATTAATCATTGGAAATGAAATATTAGTTTTATATTCTATTAAGGAATGGTTGAATTAATGTTTCTCCATAAAGGAATTAGAGGAGGAAACATATATTTTTGGGATCAAAATCCATTGTGATGGATCTAAGAAGTTGCTCGACCTAAGTCAAAGTACATACACTAATAAGATACTGAAGAGAGTCAGTATAGAACAATCCAAGAGAGGATTGTTTCCAGTGTCACATGTATTTCATCTTTCTAGGAAAATGTGTCCTCAGATACATGGGGAAAGAAATAGAATGAAAATGATTCCATACACATTAGTGATTGGTTCAATAATGTATGTTATGCTACTAGGCTAGATGTTGTCTACGCATTAAGTGCAGTAATAAGATATCAAGATGACCTAAGTTACATCCATTAGATGGAATTCAAGACTATCCTCAAGTTTCTGAGGTGTACTAAGGATATATTCTTAGTTTATGGAGGAAATTAGGAACTAGTTATCAGAGGATATGTATATGCAATTTTCCAAACAGATCTAGATGACATGAAGTAAAAAATGGGATACATCTTCATTTTGAATGAAGGTTTTGTGGGTTAGAAGAGCTCAAAGCTGGGATATGGTCATAGATTATATAGTAGAGTCATAGTATATTGCAACTTATGAGATAGAAAAAGAAGTAGTATGGATGTAAAACTTCATCAAAGAGCATGACATGGTTCCTAATAGTAAAGATACTATCACTCTCTACTATGATAATACTATTGGGGTGGCTCTCACAAAAGAGTAAAGGTCACATTAGTGGATGAAACACATACTTCATAAGTATCATATCTTGGGGGATTTTTCTCAGAGATGTGAAGCTATAGTACATGATATTTGTAGGGAATACAACATGGTGGACTCCTTGATTAAAGCCTTAACTCAGCAAAAACATTTTTATCTTGTGAGTTCTAGCGGACTAAAAGTGGTAGTCTCTAGTCCAAATGGGAGTATGTTGGAGTTGGTATCCTAGGACTATATGTTTTTACATTTATTACATGTATATTATATGTATTGAATATTAATAAAACTTCTTATTACATATTTTTCATTTTTATGCATGACTCTACTGTAATAATGTCCTAGAGTATACATCGCATTTCTAAGGTCAAAGTAATTCCCCGCTATGATGAAAACCTTGAATCCCTATATAGTTATTCTTAAATAATGCTCTATAGTTGTATAACATACTATTATGGGACACATAATACATGGACTGTCAGGTGTAAGTACTCATAAGTGGATGAGGCTTCTTCTCATTAAGTTTGTACTTGAAAATCTTCAAAACAAGAGATTAAGATAATATAATCTCAAGTAATAATTCTACATGTTTTGATGTCATCATATATTTCTATCTACGAGCATGTTTAATGGTACTTAGACTTTAATATTGTCATTAATGTGTGTCATGACCTGCTAACTTAGATTTGTTGACGAAAACCATGATGACATATGTTCACGACGATGTAGGGTATGTTGGGTGCATCACGATTGACATGTCATTAATGGATAAGTTGAGGAAGGACTTACCACTTAAATCTTTATGAAAGATAGTATCTTATACTTTTTATTGGAATATAATCATCACTTTAAATTCCATGATCATTTCATAATGACATGTTTATTTTAGATGATCAAAGAAAGATGTATTGAGCATATAGGTTGGTGACACAGATGTGCAACCTTATTGATGAGATATTGTGACTAGGGGATTATATTACATAGTGAACATTAATTTGTGGTTGTCATTTTTGAGACATCAAGTTATTTTTCTCAGGTGTCTTGACCCTTTGCTAAATAGTAATATTAAACTTTAGGCAAGACCGACTAATTCCAATGAGAACGAATCCTAAAGGGTCACACACTAAGTGTTTTTGATGATCTCAATTAAATTCTATTTGAATTTAACCGATTGAATAAATATTATTTTCAATAATGAAGGATAATTTTATTCACATTTTATCGATCACAGATATTTATTGAAGAATGAAATATTTAAATTAAATATTTATTCAGTTGTTTAATAAATGTAAATGGAGTTTGAAAAGACCAAGACCATGTTCAGTGGAAGATAATAATTAATAAGTTAGTCAAATAATATTTGTTGTTGAATAAGTTGGTGCTCACCACAAAATAATAATATTAATATTATTATGAGGAATAGGTTTTATTTAAGGTCAGAATATTATTTAATGTTTATCATGCAATTAAATAATTATTTTAACCAAAACCCTATATCTATAAATAGATGGTTATGTATGTTGTGTGGTGTGTGCAATCAAAAATAGAGAACTGTTGGGTACATGGAATTCTCTATTGAATCCTCCTTATATCTCTTTCTCAAGAATGAGAAACGAAAGAGAGATTGATTCAATACTGAAGGAAGAATGATCAACAAAACAACACAAGAAAATAAATTCATTACGCTAGCACCCGGAGATCGATTAACATTACTTAGAGATAAAAGTAATATGTGTAGATCACCTCTAGAGGGATTCTATCCTTATATCCACACAAAAAAAAAGGAAATCTGAAAGGGTCTTTTCAAATGATCAAAATTCACATTGAAGAAAAATAACTTAATCCCAAGTATTCATTTCTTCCAATATTAAATAAATTAATTATAAATTTGATGTGAAAGATTCCCACTCGGGGTTTTAGACAACTAAATATTAAAAGAAATTTTAAAATATTTCTCACCACTATACACTTCCACTATGCCAAGAACCAACATTTATCACCCTTTATGATGGCTGTTATACCCGGTGCTTATTCTTTCATTCAAAATCACTAAAATTTTATTATTATAGGTTTCTCAAGACAAGACCAAAATATATCTAAAGCTTTATTTGTATTTTTTTGTCAATGGATTAGGATACATCGTCCATATCTTTCATAGAAAAGAATTTACAGAGAAAGTGTTTCACATATAGAAATACCTTATCATCTACGTATAAAACATGGAAAGAAATTTTACTATCACTGACCTTTGGGCATATACATTGACACATAATGTTTTATTAAAAATGAAATAAAGAAATTATATCACGAAACAATAAATATCACTATCAGCATACTTGTTTTAAACCATAGATGAACCTTTTAAGCTTGCATACTAAATACTCACCATCACTAGAGAAGACTCTTTTTAAACCTCCTTATCTAGATTTCCATTAAAAAAGGCCATTTCACCTCCATTTTTTGTAATTATAAATTAAAATAGGAAACAAATTGTTAATATAACATGTAAGGAATCTGGAGAAAATGTATTTGTGTAAATGATTCCATCTTTTTGAGTGAATTATTTAGCAACTAGTCGGGTCATGTATCTCCCAAAGTTTCCCTATGAATTTTTATGCATTTTAAAAACCCATTTACATCAATCGGATTTCAGACCAAGAGGCAACCCAAAAAGGTCCCAAACATTATTAATCTTCATGGATTTCATCACCTCAATCATGGAAGTGTACCATAGTTTTGACTCATCACAACTCATGGATTTTGAAAATGATTCATGATCTTTTTTATCTCCAATATTATAGTCAAATTCTTTTAAATATTCAATAAAATCACTAGAAATTGTTGATCATCTAATCGGTGTGAATATTATTAATGCTTCACATTCATTTTCCTAAGAAAATTGAGGTCAAATTGGTTGTTCAAGAGTTTCAAGTTCTTGAACCACTTGATTCATGGGATGATTATCAACTAATTGTGGAATAATATTTGTTCGAACATGAATTGATAAATGAGTGTTATTAACAATCATAAATCTATCACCTAACATAGAGGGATATAATTATGAATTATATCTCTCAAACAAATCTCTGATTATATTTTTCTCACTCAATATGTCATTTTAAATAAATTTTTTATTTCTTGATTACATAATTCTAGTGTTCAAAAATGGACAATAAATATATTATCCTTTAGATATTTCAACATATCCAATGAAGAAACCACTTATGTTCCATGGATTAAAATTAATTTACTATGGGTTATAAACTCACACTTCTGATGAGAATCCCCATATGCACATATGTGGAAAACACGGTTTCTAAATCTTAAATAAATCAAAAACTGTTTTTGAAACAACCTTTATTGAAACCCAATTTAAAATGTATGCTGTTGTTTTAAGTGGTTTGGTCCCTAATAATTTAAGTGGCTTGTAATTTCTAAGAATACAGTGTACCATGTCCTTTAAATCTCAATTTTTTTCCTCTATACCATTTTGGACCGGTGAACCAGGAATAGTATATTGGGAAGCTATTCAATTTTCTTGAAGAAACCTCACAAATGGACCCACTAATTATCCATACTTATTGTATCTTCTAGAATAATATCCACCTCAATATGATCTCATTATCTTAATTTGTTTCCCACATTATGTATTCACATCATCCTTGAAAACATTATGGCATCGAGAGTTTCATTTTTACTATGAAGTAGGTAGAGAAACATATATCATGAATAGTCAGCCATTAATGAAATGAAAAATTTATGGCCATGTAAATCCATATTGAAACAAAATATATTTATCTGTATGATTTTTAATATAGTTGAACTTCTATTTGAAAATTTCTCTAATTTACTGTTAAACTTCCCCTTAATGAAATCCACACAAGTTTTAAAGCCAGTAAAATTAAACGTGCTATATAATCCATCATGCACTAATCTTTGAATTATTTATTTAGAGATATGACCTAATCTTCAGTGCCATAATATAGAATAATTTTCATTTATAACACTTGTTTTAATACTAACCAGAACATGCATGATATTAATAGATTGTAAATTAATATTTAAAAATCCATCCAATAAAGTACAATATCTAACTATTTTTTCTTCATAAAATATAATGAAATTGGTTTTATAGAAGTTGAATGTAAAACCCAATGACACAAGTTTGGATATAGAAATAAAGTTTCTAGAGATACTTGGAATATATAAGGTCTTTTTGGAATGAAAATTAAATCCAGTGCTTAACACAAGGATACATGTTCCAACAAATTCCACATGTGAGATCATCTTGTTCCCTGAATAGATGTCCAATTCACTTCCCACTAGCTTCCTTAGGTTTTTAATACCCAGAAAGGTATTTTCAATATATATTATAGATATAGAGTCAATCCACCATGTTTTATAAATTTTATCAATCATATTTGATTCATAAAAAATGAAAAACATTTAAATACATTTCTTTTCAAGCAAGTTTTGAAATTGTAGACATATATTTTTTACATGTCTCTTTTCTTTATAGAAGAAACGAATGAGTTCCTTCTAAGTCTTGGGTCAGGCTAACAATTTTTCTTTTCCCTTCCTACTGGTTTGACCTTGTTGTGTAAATTTTGGGAATCACACAATAGAGCTTTACTAATGAAGAAAAGGTAGTACAAAAGAAGAAGATGAAGATGAACACAGAAACATCTGATTATGTGGTTTGAAAATAACTCCTACATCTATAGAGAGGTGAATTCACTTTACTATCAATTCAAGAGCACAAATACATGGAGATTATAGTTTCACACACACACACACACCAAAACCCAATATTGAAATGGTATTATAAAGAAGAAAAAGTACTATGCCACCAACCACATAGTAAGTTCACTGTGTTATAGTGAATGATGTCTAGAAGCCCGCACTGCTACATTTTTGTGACAACCCAAGTAAAAGATGCTATAGTGGTTACTGGAAATAAGCTTATAGAGATACATTACCATTATCCCCAAAGTTTGAGATGATACAGTAACCGTTCCAAAGTTTTTACTGCTACAATACTCTTTCAGTGTTGTCTGGTCATCTCTTTTGTAGTTGGTTAGAGTTACTATAAATCCGCAAAATTTGGACTAAGGTCCTTCACCCCCCTGACCCCTAGAGAAAGGGCGCGTTGCCCCTACAACCCCTAATGAGCTCACTGTGGATCTCTCCACATGAGAGTTGCGGCCTAGTGTTAAATATAGACCGCAAGCATTCAACCTAACATCATCTAAATAGACCAGGATACATCAATCCAACAATCTCCCACTTGGAGCCCAATCCACTAAACTGATCTACTTAATTCCATCTGACTTAGAAAACTTACTTTGTTTGAGGTCATCTTCTTCACCCGTCGATGTGTTCTTTCCATTCATAGCTTCAGTTTCAAGTTGATGCTCCATGAAATACTAGATATTTTCTCTTTTGTGATCCCATAATGTTCTCCCATATTCTCTCTCATCCTCCATTCATTAGTGGATACCAAAAGAGGCACAAAAATGGATCAACTTTTGTATCACCCTTAGCTTCATCAGCATGTCTTCCAGATTGTTTTTCCATGAATCTTTAACAATGTCAGCAACTCATCCTCTATCAATCCTTTGATAAAATGGTACTTTAACTAAATGTGTTTCAGCCATGCATGAAATACTACGTTATTTGAAGGATGTTTAACTATATGAATATCACAGTGCAATACATTTTCTTCTTTATTTCAACCCATCTCATCAAATATGTTATTCATCCAAACCGTATCCTTTCCAGTTTCTATTACAACAATGTATTTTTCCTTTCTGGTAGATAGAGTCACCACCTTCTATAATTGAGGTATCCAATTTACTATTTTCCCCCCACATGTAAATACATAACCCCATGGTACTCATCATGTTGTAAAAATCACCTCTAAGGTTATCATACACATACCCTTGTAAAGAATTTCTTTTCCCAAAGTATAGAGATACTTCTTTTTTTCCCTTTAAATACCTCAATATCCACATCACAACTTCCCAATGTTGTTTTGCAGGGTTATCCATGTACCTGCTCACAACTCCCACTACATGAACATTTTCAGATCGTGTATAGATCATGGAATACATCAAGCTTACAACAGCTGATGTGTAACACCCCAATCTTCCACGGTACGCTTCTCTTTGAATAATGCAATAACTTTCTTTGTACGCAACATCGAGTTCTAGCACCCCACGACCAATCAAACTAGCCGGTATGAATATTAATACCCAATATTTGAAATTTTATAAATTTTATTTTTTAAAATGGACTTCATTTTTGGATTCCGAATATCAAAATTTTCTTAGGGTGAATTTTTGGTATTTTTTTGAAAACTTTCACTCTTTGATGAATAGTAAAAAACACTACGTTATTGTTTAAAACAAAATTTTTATTTAAATAATTAGTTATTTTATTTAAATTTATTTTCGGTCAAAATAGATACATAATACCTATATATGTTCAATGTAATTCATTGGAGTCATTTTATAATAATATTAGATATATAAAATTTTATTGAACTTTTAACGTCTTTTATCCACCTTCTAGGAACATTTGAAAATTTGCATAAAATGTAATTTTACCGCTTCTGTGAATTGAATTTTAAAAATTCTAGAGACAGGGTTGAAATCAGTATGTAAAACATGGTTCAATTGGATGAAAACATTTTTTTGGTGTATAGTAACTTTTGAATTTTATTTACCACTGTAAAAATTAAATAGTGTAATTAAAGGTAAAAATGATATTATAATTACCCTAACACATGTCCAAATTCTATTGGATAAATGTATTTCGACCAAAATCAACCTTAGGAATAAAATATGATCTTTTTGGTTCACTTGGATTATATTAGGATATTTATTATTATTTAATTTAAACAAGAGGTAAAAGTGTTAAATTCAAAGTTTAATAACTAAAACATTTTTAATATAGGGTTATACATAATATAAATTAGACTATAAATATTCATTAAAAAGATATAAAAGTTCCTAAATAATTTTATTTTATTTATAATTTTGATAAATTAAATAATTAAATTTATTTATGACACAATGATGATGCAGTAATTACCCGATTATTGAAAGATTAAAATATTTGATATTATAAATATTAATATAATTGTAAATTGAGACTTTTGAGGTATTCCAAAAATTTTATAGGTTAATATGACATGTTAGGGTTGATTAAATAATTTTTTTCTAAGTGATAAAGTTGTTATGACTTTCACAAAAACCCAATACTAAATAGTGTCAAAATTCACATAAATGAATTTTTAAAACAAATACTATATTATTAATTGATATAATATTCAAAAAAATCTATGGTTCAGAAAAAGGACTTATATAATAATATATATGTCATTAATGAACCACTTGGGGTTCTCTTGGCATTTTATAGTAAGTTTATTAACCATATAATATAAAAATACAAGAAGACACTGTAAAAGTTAAACTATTTAACTATGAGTTAAATCTAAAAGATAAGGTTAATATGGTGATCTAAACCTATCTAAAACCCATTTGTTGAGAGTTTTTAGACCCATAACAACTTTATCATCGAAATAAATCCTTTTTATCCATTATAAACCGAATATGATTGTATAATAAAATAATATTTGAAGCTTTTCCAAATGTTACCCTCACCTCTCTTATAAAAGGGTACTTCCCATTCTCTCAAAATAACACCTCCAAATTCATTTATATTAGAAAACTCCTGCTCACATATCCTTAAAACTACCCCCACATAAACCTAGAGGTCTTAATTTTATCATAATCCAACCTAAGGATCCCTTTTGATCTAATCAAAAGGAAGAACTCGAAGAAGAGGTAATAATTTCACCACCTCTTTCAAAGTTCTTTTCTTCTTCCACTTTCTCTTTCTTTGTTGTTTCCATAACAAAATAATAAATCCAGTACCTTCTATATACTGTGATGTTATTATAAATATGGGGCATCCATATTCATTATTCTATCCATCCTATGAATGATAAAGTCACCATACGTGCATACGTACGCCTTACCGTCTCCACGTTGTGGTGTAGTTTGTTATTAAAAACATCATCATTTGGATGGGTATAATAATGAGTCTAATTGATTTAAATAATAGATATAACATGTTAATGATTCTGTATATATTATATACCATCCAATTACATACAATTTCACCATCAATAGAATGATATTGTCGCTCATGCGTACGTACGTATTACCATCTCCATGAACACAATGAGATTCATTCCCCATCGTAACCATTCAAATATAATTTTCATTTTAGAATTAAAAATAATGTTTAAGAAATTAATATCATTCTGAACCTGAATCAAATAAATCTTATCCATAACAAACATGTCTTAAGTAACCATTTATATAAAGGAAAACAAATCAGTTAACACCCGAAACAATGATACTACTGAAATATTATTAACAAATAAATACTAGAAGATCATATATGATGTCATATTTATGTATGTGGTTCTTGTATAATTTAATAAAAATGATTTAACTATTATTCATGAGGTTAGATTACACTCAATCAAGGAAAAATATAATGTAAGAGTTAATTTTACAATCTCTTTATTATCTGAGGCTGTTTATACGTGATTATCTACTGGGACCTCTTTATCATCCACATCTGTGGTTCTTAAAAATGTATTTCAAAACATTTTTACTATTTACTAGAATATGGGTTAAAGTCATTTATACCCTTTTTTAACTTTTTAATTTTTTTTGAAAGGAATCCTTCCATCATTTTCCAAACAAGGTACTTTATGACCTTTTTGAAAAATTAAGGTAAGAATGTTTTTTAACATATACGGAGGGTACGGCTATTTTATGCCATTATAACATCTTCGAAGATTCCCTTACAATATTATAATAATATTTTCTAAATAAATGTTTTCCTTTATAATTACATGACTTTTAAATGATTTCAGAATAGAAAGATATATTTCTCTCAAACAGTTTTGATTTCATCTATGTCAATATCCTTTGATGGATTTTAGCCTTGTTTGAAGTTGATTTATTATGATACAATCTTCCATATTGTATTGAAGGTTTTGTGATATGTTTTACTGTGGATGTGTTATTTTTATACCATTAATGGTTAATGGTTAAAGTATTAACATTTCATATTCTAGTTTTAATACGAATGTTTATGATATGTTTCAACCTTTTCATATGAGGAATGCATTGGACTTAGTAAGTGATAGGTGGAGTCCGCTATAGCTCCTTGATGCATCAGTAGGTCTAATGAGACAAACTAGTGTCTTGGCACAAGGAATTGAAAAAAATCTTATTTTTAGTCTTGGATGAGGCCTTGAATATGTGGTTATGATGTTCGACATTATGCATTCCATCATTATGAAATTGGCTATTGATATTACATGTGATTATTCGACTGGTAGAATATCAATGTGAATAATTAAATGGAATTATTTGATTTATCTTTTACATATTATGTTGATGTTTAAGTTTAAATGGCTTGTGTTTTAGGCTTATACATTTCCTTCAATGTTTATGATTATTTATGAAAATTTACGCTATATTGTTATCCTTACTGAGCACCTCAGCTCACCCCTTTCTATGTTTTATTTTTCCCAGGTTGCGAAGAAGTATATTATGATTGATGTATAGGGATAATCTAAGGGAGTTTAATGTGTTCAAAGGAGACATAATTTTTTTGTTTTTCATTTCATAATGTAATTTAAAACTTATGTTTTTATCTAGTACTTCCATGGAAACTAAACTGATCGGTCTTTCAGGATTTGATCCCTTGTGATCATGTCAATGTTATGTAATAATGCACCGACTTTGGGTAACTAGGGCCGGGGAATTACATGATGCGTATGAAACCTTTTACATGCACTCAACCCCTTTTTCTGCCTTCATTGATTACTCCTTTGATATTTTCAAATATCCTGTTAGGGTAATAGAAATCGGTTCTTCTTCCAGTATACTGAATCTTATCAAAATCCTTCTCAACATAGTCTAATAGGACCTCAAGATTTAGTTTGAATTAATATAGGAAATCAATTTCATTCGACTAGAAATCAATTATAATCTACATGATCGAAGTAGAATTACACTAGGAAAAATAGTAGAAAATAAGACATAATGAGAAAAAATAAATCTCTCATGGATATGTTTCCAGAAGCCAAGCCGAAGCTCCCTTTGTAGAATACTACAACTAAAAGATAATACCAATATGTCTCTACAAAAATCCCAATGAAAACAATATAAGCCAACTTTTATTATAAAAGACCAGAATACCCCTAATTTAATAGACAAATTAATCTTTCTAGAATATTTATTAAGTGGAATTGGACTCTCCAAATTTCCCTCATGAACAACCATCCCATCAATTATTCCTACCAGAAATTACACCTTGTCCCCAAAAGGAAATTGATTCTAAAATAAACGAGTGTGTTACCAAGTGTAATTAGAAGATGGAAATCCACACCAATGGATTAAACACTGAAGATCAAAACCACTACCCTAGATTTCTTGAATAGAATCAGGTAGAACCTGCTTCAGAAGGTCCTCACAAAAATGTTGGGGAAGTTACTCCAAAACATGATCCCCTACAACTAATTTAAGTTGAGGTATATAAAAAACTAGACAAATCTTATTGTGTTTTGGTAAATCCAGTCGATAAGCAACATAAACTACCCAAGAAACAATGGAAAACATGCCATAAAAACATGGAAAAAGCTTGGAGAAAACTTTTGAAGACAAAACCGTAGGAGTCGGCAACCACAGCTTGAAAACAACAACATTACCAGTATGAAATGAAATATCATTGTGCTTATTATTATCTGACTACTGCATAAAGTCTTGGGTTGACATCAAATGATGTTGTAAACTATAGAGATCTTTATCCTTATCAATCAAGGAGGAAACAACAGTATCAAGATCTGTATCACCTGGAATAAAATGTGGTAAAGTGGGAGTTTTTTGACAAAAAAAATACTTCAAAAGGAGTAAGACCAGTAGAAATATGGAAGTATTAAAATAAAATTTTCCCATGGTATCCAGTGAAACCACTTCTTGGGATTGTCAGAAGAAAAACAGTGCAAGTATGTTTCCAGGTTGCGGTTAAAAATTTCAGTCTGAACATCCATTTGAGGATGGTAAGAAGAGATCATATTTAACTTAATACCATGTAAAAAAAAATTATTCCCAAAACAAACTGGTAAACATAGGATATTGATCACTAATAATAACACTAGTCATGGCATGAAAATGAAGGATTTCCTTCATAAAATATTCAGTGACCTCTTTATCCAAAAAGGATGTTTCAGTGGTAAAAATGAACATATTTGGAATGAAAATCCTCCTAAAACAACTATATCATACCCTTGTGATTTGGGAAGATTAGAAATGAAGTCCATTGATACTTATTACCAATAATATATGGAATAGAAAAAGGTCTAGAGTAAACCAACTAGTCTTAATGTTTAGTACTTATGTCGCTGACAAGTAGCATATTCCCGAACAAATTTAATAACTGCTTGAGTCATACCATTCAATAACAAGCTTGCTACCAAAAATTTATAATTTTTCAAATAACCCTTATGTACGCCAAGATGGGAATCATGAAAATAATGTAGCAAATAATTGTGCAGTGAAAAACCAGAAGGAGTAGGAGCCCTGAGCTAGAGAGAAAAAATTATGATATTGGATGAATTTATTATAGTTTTTCTCAGAATGGACCAAAGGAATATCAATCCAACAAGGTTTGGAAAGTTTCATTTGGAAAAATTGTGTAGTAGGAATTCTGGAAATATAATCCACAACAAAATTTGTTTTTCTATATTTATAGACAATGTTAAAATCATATCCCAATAGTTTGGCCAACTAACATTACTGGTCCATAGAATCTATTATCTAACTTGATAGATGTTTAAGACTCTTATGATCAGTAAATACAATAATGAATCTACCAAGAAGATACTGCCACCAGAGATCCACAACATGAACCCGGACCATTAATTATTTTTCCAAAACTTACTTCTATAATGTGATAAGATACAATGATTTGTTGTAATAAGAAATAGGATTACCATCCTGCATGAGTACCATACCCAAAACACCTCCTGAGGCATCACACTCAATGTTAATGTGTCTAGAAAAACTAAGTAAGTGAAGAACCAGAGCAGTAACTGAACCCTTTTTTAAAAATTCAAATGCAGAAGCAGTAATAGACCACCAATGAAAACTCTTTTTTTAGTAAGGCCCATATTTAGTTTATCCAATTTACCATAATCCTTAAAAATTTATGTTAATAACCATAAAGTCCTAAAAACCCACAAACCTCTTTAACATTATGTGGAATAATCCAATTTAGGATGCTGGAAATTTTTTAAGGATCCATAGAAACACCATCAAGAGCAATACAATGGCTGAGATACTCAACATTGGATCTACCAAAAAAACATTTCTTATGATTAACATGAAACTAGTTATGATACATAATTGTAAGAACCTACTTAAAATGAACCAAATTATCCATCCAAGTACCATTATATACTAGTATATTGTTAAAAAGAACCAAGAAAATTTTTCATAGGAGTGGTTTGAATAAAAGATTCATAGTGGCCTGAAAAGTGGAAGGAGCATTCATACGGGAAAATGGAATGACCAAAAATTTATAATGCCCTTTCTTGTTGTGGAAATCAGTATTTTTGATATCCTCCTCTTGGACACAGACTTGGTGGAAACCATACTTGAGGTCCAATTTAGAAAATAATCTGGCCGCAAATAATTCATCGAACAATTCATCAATAATGGGTATGGGAAATCTATCTGGGATAGTTTGCTTGTTTAATGTCCAGTAATCAATGTACATCCTACCTCCACCCTCTTTCATATGAATCAATATGATCATGATAGAATAGGGTCTTGTACTACTACGAATAACCCCCTTCTAAAGAAAATATACCACCTTTCTTTACACTTCATTTCTCATTAAAAAAGTAGTTTTGTAAGGCCATACATTAACTTGAGATACTGTTTCATGATGTTAGATGGCATGATCAGTGGAATCCTATGGCAGAAGTCCCTTGGGATATTAAAAAATATGAGGGTACTTCTTTAAAAAATCATGTAAGGTAGACCCATAATCTAGTGGAACTGAAGGAGCCTGCTCAGTTTTATGAATCCTAGGAAGCCACTAGACTCCCAATGTGAAGAAATTATGATTGGATAGAAGGGTTTGCAATGTGAATAGAGTTTCCTAACTGGGATGAAGCCCCTAAAAGGTTACCATTTATCTATAAAAAACAAAACTCATCGTTAAGTTATTCCAATGAGAAGTAACATAGCACAATGATTCCATCCAAGACGTACTAAAAACAAGATCATGACCAGTAGTATTAAAAAGATAAGAATTCACTTCAATAGACAAACTGCCCAAAAGTAATGGTAAAGACCTATATATCCCACAAGAATAAATCAGCTGGCCATCTTCTAAACTAACTCCAAAGGGTTTTTTCGTGGATACTAGTATAAAAAAAAATTAATTAACTTTGTTGGAGGAAAATAATGGATGGTTCCACTGTCCAAAATCACCAAAAAAATAGAACCCTAGAAATAGAAGCTTTATGAATCATCGACTTAGTTCTCCAAACTCCTTGCTTGGATAAATATCCTTAGCTCAAGGCTTGACAAGCCATCTCCCAATTTCATTCTATTTCCATACCTATATTGGTTCAGATATTTCCAAGTCTATCTCATATCCTTGTGGCCAAACACACTCCCAAAACCTAAGTTGAAATACCTGGTTTGGGAATCTAAGGATTAGACCATATTTAGCACCATAAGAATAACCGTCCTATATCCTTCTATTCTTCAAATTCAGTGTAAGAAATAATGTGATCACCCTTCCACTTTGGGAACTCTTCCTTCCACTCTACAATACGCCCCCTATCTAGGTTCACAGAAACTTGATTGAATGTAGAATTTCCTCCACTACCAGAATAGTTATAAGAAAATGGTAACACTAAATTTCCATTTTTTTCCATGAAAAATTCCTTTTACTGCTAACTAATACTACACATTGCAAGTTAATGAAATGAGATGTTTGTTAGTAACAAGCTCATGTGTAGCTACTGTGGTTTCAATTTCTAGACATAAACCTCCCAAAAAACTGATATACCAGGCATCAGGAAAACTAGAAATTCACAATGAAACTTTCTCAAATTCATTTATATATTCATCTACAGTTCCTTCATAATACCTTTAAGCCACTTCAAATGATCTTTCTCTATGGATGAACCAAAATGACCTAGGAGTTCCACCTTGAACTCCTCCCATACGAGAGTTGGCCGTATCTTTAGCAAAGAAAGAATCCAATGCTGAAAATGGCCTTCCATTCACAGTTGAGCGATTGATACCTATAGATGATAGTGAGTTCTATGGAACATAAAATTTGTCTTAGCTCGTGAAGACTACACTATTGGGTCTTCCCCTGAGAAAATATGCAATTCAAATTTCCTGGAAAAAGAGCTCAACTCCACATGAATAGCCTCCCCTATTCCATTATTCTCATTGGAAATTCCTTCAATATTTTCTCGTATCACTAGTTTTTCTTTGTGATCAATAGAACTTGTGTGAAAAATAATCCATTTCACCTAGAATACTTTGGGTGAAATCCACTCCCCTCCTTTTATCTCAAAAAATTCATGGAGAACCTTAAAAGTTTCCGATTCATCCTCTATCCATTATCTCGAAATCATAAATGTTTTTCATATAGATTATTCTACAATGTACTTTGTTTTTTCTTGTATTCTCTTCATTAACACGTCAACCAATACCTACCATAATGTATCCACCATCTGAACCTTCTTTCCATATAAGTTATCATAGTCACTACCCTTGTTTCCATCCTTGTTGGCAACCACCAGTGGGATAAGCCCTATCGCAAGCTTCTCAGTGCGCTCTCAATGAAAGCACCAAATAATAGGACTTCAATATTTAGTTTAAATTGCTATAGGAAACCAATTTTATTTTTCTGGAAATCAGTTACATTATTCATGATTGAAGTATAATTACAATAGGAAAAAGAGAAGAAAACAAGAAAGAATGAGAAAAAAGAAAGAAATATCTCCTAGATGTGTTTCCAGAAGCTAAGACAAATCTCCATAGGTAGAATATTGTATCCCAATTATAATACCTCTGTATCTCCCTAAAAATCAAAATGAAAATAATATAAACTACCTTTTATTATAAAATACTAGAATAACCCTCATTTAATAAATAAATGACTCATAGAATAGATCATAAGTGGCACAAGATTCTCCAAATTACACTCCTGAACACCCATCCCATCATAGTTAACCTGTGATAATATAAATATTATAGTTGTGTAGTCTCTCTTGATCTTCATATTCAAAATATTGTCAACTTCTCCAAGATATTTCATCTTGAACTCCTCATTAATCTACACTTTCAACTCACAAATCCTCTTGATACATGATCATGTAATGAGCATATCATCTACATATAGAAGAAGTATAATATATTCATCACCAAAAGATTTGCTATGACAATATTGATCCGTGTCACACCGTTTGTGTTAATTTTTAGTTATAAATGAATCAAACTTTTTTATTCCACTGTCTGGGTGTTTGCTTTAACCCATATAAGATCTTATGGAGTTAACACACCAAATCTCCCTTCCCAAACTCAACATATCTCTCTAGCTACTGCATATAGATGTCCTCATCCAAAATACCCATGAAAGAAATAAGTATTTACATAAAACCACTCAAGATACCAATATTATGATGCCACAATGTTGAGAACCACCGGGATGGTGGTAAGCTTCACTATAGGTGAAAAAGTCTCAATGAAATCCACTATCTCTTGTTGAAAACCTTTCTCCACCAACATTGATTTATAACTCATATTTCCATCATGTTTTTCCTTGACCCAATATACCCACATGTTCTATAATTTTTCTTTCCTTATGGAATAGGTTTAAACTCCCAAGTGTTGTTGTCATGCAATGAGGAAATATCCTCCTTCATAACCATCTCCCACTTTCTTGACTAGTTAAACTAAATTTCCTCTTCAAAACATTATGGTTCTCCACCATCAGTCAATAAAAAACAATGTAAGGATTATGAATACCTTTGCAATTCATTCTTATGCTTTTTGATCTTCTTAACTCAACTTGAGGAGTATGATCCACTAGTTTTGGAATCACATGATCGGTAACACCTTTAATATCCACTTGCTCATGGAACTTTGATTATTCATTATCATTATCAATTTTAACTGCATGATGATCCTTGTATGTGAAAAATTTATTAAATACCATGCTATGGATCATGATGATCACATTTTTGAGATTATCCCAAAAGTGGTAACCGAACTCATCATCACCATATCCAATAAAGAAACATGGTTTGGATATAGCTTCAAGATTTCCCCCTTTCATCAGCATCAATATATACATATGTCAAACAACCAAGGACTTGTAAATGGGAGAGTCTTACCTCTTTACCAGGCTAGAGATCCTCAGTTAGAAATTCTACCATTGGTATAAATGGAATCCAATTGATGAGATATGCTGGAATGTTCATTGCATCAACCTAGAAGGTTTTGGGTAACCCCGAGTGAAGTCTCATACTCCTGACACATTCATTAAATGTCCTATTCATCCTCTTAGCCACATCATTCTATTGTGGTATACTTGGAATAGTATTCTCCCACTAAATTCCATTATATGAACAAAATTCTTTGAACTGATTATTGTCATACTCTCGGCCGTTATTAGACCTCAATAATTTCATTTTTGTTCCCGACCTATTCTCCACCATGATTTTCAACTTCTAAAACATCATAAATACATGAGATTTTATTTTCAGAAAGTAAAATCATACTTTCCTAGTCAAGTTGTCAATAAATGACACATAATATTGTGACCCATCAAGGGAATGTATTGGTGTGGGACCCTAAAAATCAGTGTGCACAAGGTCTAGCTTCCCAACCATTGGTGTTCTTTCTCCATTAACAAAATATTCCTTCTTCTTCTTTTAGAAGATACAATATTCACATAGAACAACATCAAATAACTTCAACTCAGGTATCAATACTTTTGGTGTAATCACCTTCATCCCCTTCTCAATCATGTGGACTCTCCTATAGTGCCACAGTTGTGAATCTATGATAGCATTTATTGATGAAACTATGTCCATGAAAGTTTCTATCATGTTGTAAAAGGTAACATTATTTTCTCTCTGAGATATAACCATAAATCCTTTGGTGATATTCCATGCACCACCAGTGAACATGGTGCTAAAACCTACATCATCAAGCAATATGATATAAATAAGATTTCTTCTTAAACAAGGGATATAACTCATGTTTTATAGAACCAGTAAACTCTCACTGTTGGTTTGATTCATGAATCACACATCCCTATGACCTAGAAAGGTTCATCATCAACAAGATGTACCTTGTCAAAATTTCCAAAAAAAATAATTTTTCCAGAAACCCTTATCCGACATGGAATGGAGAGATTCTCCTAAGTCTAAAATTCAAGACTCCATAGGGCTATCTATGCTAAATAGTAGCACATCATCAGTTCCTTCAGCTTCCATATTTGTTTCATTAGTTTAAGGTTCATTTAATTTTTCTCTACACTCCTTCTTGGCATGTTCTTTATTTCCCTAAATCTAACAGGTAGGACTTTCACCCTTTTCCTTTTCTCAAATATTTCCTTTTGACATTTATCATTCTCTGTAATTATCTTTCTCTTCATATATTTCTCCTCCTTCCATGTTTAGAGTAGAGCAAGAGAATCTGCCTAATTATCTTCTTCTAATATCCTCACTAAGGATCAGGTCCCTCATTTCCACCAGACCCAACTTGGTATACCTCAAAGAACTGCTCACCACTATTATAGTAACTTACCCACTATTAGGTAATGAATACAATAAAACCAGTGCACATAACTCATCAACATGTAAAATTTCTAAAAATTTCAACTGACTTATGATGGTGTTGATTTTGTTGATGTGATCTACAAAAATCCATTCATGAATCATTTTTTGATTGAACGAGTTTCTCATCAGTTATAACTTATTCGATGAACAAGGATTCTCGTATATATTTTTGGGATATTTTATTATCTCATCTATCATCTTATCTTCTCTGATGTTGAATGCCATGTTTTTTGCTGATGTAAGGTGCACAAAACCTAGAACCTATTGATCTAGTAGCTCCCACTCCATCTGATCTGTAGTCACTGGTTTTACACAAAGAGGTTTCAAGTGCAGCTTCTTCTAATAAAAATAGTCTTCGAACTGCATCCTCTAATAAATAATGTTAGTTATATCGAAGTGATCAATATTCACCTTGTCTTATTCCATAGTCATCATTCAATTCAAGAAATACAAAATCATCCTTTGATACTAGTTGTTGTGGAAACCCTAGGAGTCACACGACATAGGTTTACAAATTAAGAAAAGATAGAACAAAAGAAAAATAGATGAAAATGAACACATACAGAACGATTTATGTGGTTTGGGAATAATACCTACATCTATAGAGAGGTAGAATCGATTCCCTATCAATTCAGGAGAATAAATAAAGAGATATTAGAGTTTAAAAAAAACACACATACACAAACCCTAGCTAGAAATGATATAATAAATAAAATTAAGTACTTCTCAACCAACTGCACAGTAAGCCCATCATGCTATAGTGAACAGTGGGTGGAAGTCCACACTGTTACAGTGTTGCAACCACCCAAGTCCATGCAACTACATTTTCTAGTGGAAATAATTCCACAAAGCTACAATATTGTTGTCCCCAATGTTTGACAAGCTACAGTAATAGTGCCAAAGCCCACACTTCTACAGTGTCCTATTGGTGTCACCTGGCTAGCTCTGCTAAAGTGGTCAGAGTTTCTATTGTTCCCAAATTTTGAACAGGGGACCTTTGTCCCTCAGATCCCTAATGCATGGGTGCATTTCCCCTTAAAACCCCCAACAATCTCAACAGGAAGCTCAACCCATGAGATTTATGTCTAGGTGCGTAGTATGGGCCACAATAATTTAACCCAAAATCACCCAAATAGATTGGGATACACAAATCCAACCAAACTTTAGAAAAATATTTCACAAGATATTTATTTTTCCTGTTTTGATAATATACTACTTTCACCCATGAATCAAACTTGAGACCTCCCCGACACCCCATAGGGTCATTTACACTGAGTCATACCATATGATGATTATAGTAATACTGAATTTAATAATCTCAAAATACCGTAAGTGTGAATGATGTAGCTGCTCGCCACAAAAATCATGGAGATGAAGGAAATTTTTTGAAGTTGAACAGATAGGTTATGAATCATCTTATTCATCATTCTATTTCATCAAATACTAAAAATATATTACACATATATAACGAGTAAAAAATATTCAGCATATTGCGACTCTAAGAAGGAAATTATAGAATTAATGAGAAAACGGAGAAAGAAAATTAGCCAACTCAAAACCATCAATATTACAAATAGGTATGTAATTTTTAATCTAGGGTTTTTTCTTTAACAAATAAGAGGTATAAGATGATTCTGATATGAAATGTAAGTAGGAATTAGGATCAACATGAATGCCTTTGGAATTATATCAACCTTATACAAGAAGAAAATAATATACCCCTGACTATTTTAGAGATAAATTATAGAATATTATTGAAGGAATTGATGCCTTTTTCAATATGCATAGGCCTCAGGTATGGTGTACAACCGTTCCTATTGAGTGAAGGGATCTATGATATTTCTATGGGGTTTTCTATCAAAAAACCATCCCCCAACCAATTTAAGTCCTATTTTTTGTTGTATAAACTTAAAAATGCTTCTAGGGATATAAAAACAATGAAATAATATATTTTTATTAGAAATTTTTTCTTAATGCTAGGTTTTATCTCGCCGAGGTATCGATGTTGTGTCATCTAATACATCTAAATCATCAATGAAAGAATCACCAGATATAGTCTTTATATTTTCCCCATTCTCGTATTTATCATCCATATCTTAATTAAGTAACTTTCATTCATCCTACATAATAATACCCATCTCATATGTTATCAATCTTAGAGAACTAGAGGAGAGAAAGTCAAATAAATCATCAAAATTGGAAACACATGACCTACAGAACTAAGTATCATTTCCAATGTAGTGATCATGCATTATAGAGAGAGAGAAGAGGAGAGAGAGACTACTCTTTCCTTGATAATGATAGAAAAAACTAAAAAAATAGGAAATCCATAACTCAAAATGATACAAATGGACCCCATGCTAATGGACATTGAGAGGTATAATTTTTTTGTTGATGATAAGCTGTGAAAGCACACACGGGGGTGGATGGGGTGGATCCAACCGATATCATTTCCAGTTAACCTTTTAACTAGATATTAAATTATAAACCTAGGATAAGGAAATGTGTACTATTTTATTTTTAGCCATCTAATCATTTATTCATGGTATTCCCACATTTTAATTAGTAGATGGTTTTTCCCTTTTGTAATGAAAATTAAAACCATGAGACAGATTGACTTCCACTGTAGTGACTGTAAAAAACCAGAGATCCGGTACTATGGTGAAAACAAAAAATCTAGCTATTTTGATAACAAATTCAGGGAGTATATTATTGTTAAATATAAGGAATATATTATTGTTAAATATATTTAAAATAAATATGAATTGAAATTGTTACATAATTATTAAAACAATTAATTAATTTATCATTTGAAATAGTATAAACAATTTTAAATTGAATTTATTTTCCACAAACTAATGGATGGTCCACTTGAAGGTCCAATGGAAGATCTAGTAGAATTTCTAGAGTAAATTCTAGTGGAGCTTCCAGTGGACCTTCTAGGGGAACTTCCAGTGGAACTACCAGTGGAACATCCAATGGAACTTCCAATGGAACCTCAAGTGGAAGTTCCAATGGAACTTCCATGGCTGGAACTTCCATTACAAAAAACTAGTGCAACTTCCTCAATGCAATAAAACTATATATTTATTTTAGTACCAAAACCACTAAAAACTTCAGCAAATGATCTTGGAATGATTTACCACAAAACTAATAGTAAACGAACTTCAAATATAATCTCCAATACCTTCACATGATTTAGTATACAGTAATGGGTAGAAAATTATTCCATATTTACCAAAAAAATATAAAAATACTTCAAATATAATACGAAACACCTTAATTACCATCCATTATAAAGAGAACCAAAATAAAAACTCTAAACCATGCCACGAATCTGATGATTCACACTACAAAACAACCCACCGATAATGCCTTATTGTCCCATAATCATGAACCCACTAAAAATTCCCCAATCCCACAGGCTTCCCAAAGTCATTTAGACCATGACTAGTGAAACCCAATAAATGAAAATGCCAGGCTATGTCACGATGATACCCACTGTGACGAAACCAACATTGAAGAAACCAACTATGATGAAACAGACTATGATGAAACCCACTGAAAATTCCAAACCATCATTAAATCTTGGAAAAACACACTGAAAATACTACAATCCAATGCACCTTTCCTGCAATCCTTCAGATCATGCCAACATAAACGGAAAAAAATTTCTAAATCCCTACCATGTGATATGTCATTTCACATGTGTGCCTCATTTTCCATGAGAAAAAAATGCCTTCTAGCAAATCAAAGAATCATGATGTTTCTACCTGTAAAAATGAAAAATGTGTTAAGATCCCTACAAATCACTGGAGGATCCTGTAAAAATGGGAAATAGATATGATAAAAAGTAGGGGAAAAAATAGGTTGGTGAAAATAGTGGAGTGGTTAGTTTTAGAATTGAGAAGAAGTCCCAAATATGTCTAGTGATGGGTATGGAAAAAGTGTGTTTGATGGCATGACCCTCCATAATTAAATCCATCAAAATCATCTTAGTCACATAACCTTTATATATTAAGTAATGTTAGGTATTCCTTTTTTATTTCATCTCCAATGATAAAAAATTGGGACTGGGAATCCAAAATAAAGACAAATATAATTAAACAAACTAAATTTATTTATTTTTAGGAATGTGCGGCCTTCCTTTAATTTTATGTTTGGAATGCTATAAATGAGGTTTTAGACTAATAAATATAGAGAAAAATGTAATTAAATAAACTAAATTTATGTATTTGATAACATTAATATTATATTTTTGAAGATCCATAAAAATTAATCATTTCATCTATCTGATATAGGTAAATTTAAATTTTTAGAGATCCATATAAGTACTCCCAATTAAATAGATTAATGAACTTAGTTAAAAAATTTCATAAAGTTGGTTAAAAAAATAGAGATGTAGATTATTTATTAGAAATCATTAATCAAAGGATCTATAATCATGAATTTAATGTTTATTTATTGAATATGCAATTTCTTATCCTCAAAATGTTTTTAATGGATAATTATTTAGAATTTATGCGTTTAATTAAACTACCACTTTTATTATTCTTATCCATAAAGACAAAAATAATTTTTTTACAATATATAATTATTATCCTGAAAATAGAATCCTTAATTTTAAGCCCTGGAATGAAAATTTATAGACATACACCATGAAAAGTTTCTTGTAAACATGATACAAACTCAATTTTTATAGTAGAAGTTATTTTTAGTGTCTATTTGACACTTATCCGGGATAAAACTATGTTATTCATTATAAAGATGGCCCTAAAGTTGATTTTAATGAATCAAAATGATCGAAATTTTTTTCATCTAAGTAATTGATAACCTCCTTGCCATAAGTTTTCCCATATTCATTTATGTGATATTTAGTCACCTAAAGGTATCTAAATATCCCTTTGACAGTCTTGTAGTGATCCAAACTTGAATTACTCGAATAACATCTCAATATTCCAACTATAAAATGCAATGTCATACCTTGTACAAACCTGAGCACACATTAAACTGCCAACAATGAGATAGTTTTCATTTTTTCTCCCTCCAAATAATTTTTAAGACATTTCTCTAGATTGAATTTATTTTCTTTTACAATTGGTATTATACTCAGTGCACAATCTTTAATTCAATATCTCTAAAAAACATATTAAAATTGGTTTATTAAGACAAGACAAGAATTCGCCTCTACCCATCTGTTTGGATTTTTATACCAATGACATGGGATGAATCAATCATGTTTTTAAAATAAAATCATTTAGATAGAAAATATTTCACCTCATATAGAAAATAATTGTCATTGGAAGCACGTAAAATGAAATATATATATAAAAAAGAAAAAAATTAGATTTTCACTAGCTTTTTTGGTATATACACTGACCCATAACATTTTCTTTGAAACCAAATTAATAAATTACAATATGAAACCATAAATACCATAATTGGGATGCTTTTTTTAATCAATAGATAAACCATTTAAGCTTGAATATTAAATGATCACCAACACCAAAGGGGAATCCTTATGGTTGTTTCATGTAAACATTCACATATAGATCATCATTCAGAAAGGTAGTATTCATATCAATTTGTTGAAATTATAAATTAAAATATGATATTAATGTTATTACAACATGTAAGGGGTCCTTTTTAGATATTTAAGAGAACACATATTTGTAATCAATTCCTTCTTTTTTAGTGAATCTTGTAGCAACCAGTCAGGCCATGTATATCTCGATGTTGCCCAATGAATTTTTATTGGTTTTAAAATCTCATTTAAATCCAATAGGTTTCAAACCAAGATGCAATTAAATAAGATCAAAAACTTCATTACTCTGAATGGAGTTTTTCTCCTCAATCATGGAATCATACCATAGTCACAACTCATTACAAATCAGGGCTTGTGAAAATGTTTTAGAATCATTTTCAAATCCAATACTATAGTTATATTCTTATATATATACCATGTAATCACTCAAATTTTTTGATGTTCTCATCCCTTTAGATCTTCTTGATGAGTTACCTTTATTTTCTTAAGAAAACTAAGGTTTAATTCGTTGTTCAAGTGTTTGAGGTTCTTGAAAAACTTGATCCATTGGATGGTTATCAACTAATTATGGAATAATATTTTTTCAAAAAAAAACTTGATAAATGAGGAGCATTATGAAAAATTATCAATATATTACATGAGATAGAGGTCTAGGATTCTTAATGATCTTTCAAAATAGATTTTTTTATCAGATCACTCACACTAAATTGATCATTTTCTTGAATTTTTTCATTTCTTGATTCTACCATTATGGTGTTCAAAAATGGATCACAAAAAGATATCATTTTTCATTTTTAGGATATATAATGGAGAGACCATTGATGATACTTGTATCTAACATAATTTTCTATGGGTTATAAACTCAGACTTCTGAAGGATATCCCCATTTTCACATATATCATAAACTCTAACACCCCGTTTCACTGTTATTATATATATTAAATTAATATTGGGTTAAATAAATATTTTTGGAATTTTTGGGATTTAATTTTGAAAATTGGGAGATTTTTAGGTGTAACATGGATAGTAGAAACCATGTGGTAATAATTAGATGATGCTGTAACTCTTGAAAATTTAGTTTTTCATGGTTAGTGCATAATCCATTAAGCCATGAAGGTATTTCTAGGAAATAATGCAACTCACTTTTTTTATTGGGGTGACTAAAATGATTGGTTCATGGTTAATAACAACCATGGGGTATCTAGTGAAGTATTTGATGCAAGAAACACAATTTACCAAACCATGTGAATTGCCTAGGTTTTTTAAATTTGAGTTTTTTTATTTTTCCCATAATTAAATTAAAAGGTGTGAACCCTATTTTTCATCCTCTTCATTTGACCAGATTGGGGTGTGCATTGGGATTTCCTTCTTCCCCTATCCTTTAATTTTGAGCCTCAATTTTTTTGATTTCAAGAGAATTTCTAAGGGTAAAAACCTCATCCCCTCCTTTCCTTTCTTCCACATTTCAATTTCCTTCCGATTTCCTTCCACCCATGATCCTTAGGGGATCCTATGGTCATATTAGGGATTGGGGTGACTTTTTTTCTTAGGGTTTTTATTTTTAGGGTGGGTGGAAGGTCCCTTATTACATATTGATGTGTTCCTCATTGAAGGAGATGTATTTAGAATTATTTTTCAATTGATTGAGGTTGGTACTTCTGTGTGTTTCCTTTATTTGGAATGTCATTCAGTGCTTGAGGTCTCTAAATGTTTCATTAGTTAAGTTATGCTTTTATATGATTGTCAAATGGATTTTATAATTATTTCATATTGATTCTTCAATTAGAAGGGGGGGGGGTATTTAAGGTGGGTTTTTATTTTTATAATGAATGGTCCCAGATTGATCTGACATGTCACCCAATCCAGCTCACCACAAGGCCTCAAGTTCACCTCGCCATAATATATTGGCCATTTAGTTGAGAAGAGGGTCTCAAAAGATGTACTTGGGATAATATACACTCGAATCAGAGTAAAATAGAAGAGTAAAATAAACCAAACACATACATACCCATAAACATCAAAGTGAACTAAATAAATAACGCAAAAACATGTTATAATAAATGGAATGAAAAATGAAGATCCACTATCATTCTATGACATGTGACATTCCTAAATGTCACTTTATGACTTTTTATCTTGTAGTTGATTTATCCATTAGGTTTGGGGTGTCCCATGTTTGAAATATTGAATTTTTGAATTTTTATTAGGGACACATAATTGACCACATAGTTTGGAAAAATTTGTGATGAAAACCATGCACCATATGTAGTTCTTCACAGAGGAAATATCATGGTCTGTGCATAGTTTTTACATAATGTAAGACAAACATACCACTTCTAGGGTTCTGGGGTAGTGACGACTACACGATCTATGCACATATTGGTAAACAAGATGAGAAAACTATGAAACCTACTTGATTTTGCGCATTTTTTGTCATTTTGGATTCTTTTTATTTGGGGATTCCTTCCTAACCCATACCATTTCATTCCAAACATCTAAAATGCCACTAAAATATCTCTTTGGATCCTCCAAGACTCTCCAAGGAGGATTTCATGTGTATCTTTGGTGTTTCTTCATATGGAAAAATAGGTGAGGGATTATCCTCTCCTCTTATCTTAGTTTCTCCCTATTTCCCCTATTTTTTTCTAACCCTGATGGCTGTGTTTCCTAATTTTGGTGGCTAGGGTTGTGTTTTTTATTCCTTAAGGTTGTGATCCATATCTTAAGGTTGATTTTTGTGGTTTTATCGAAGGAGGCATGTTTCGAACACTTGAGTTAGGGGTTTTCATTTCATTTCTTTTTATTAAAGAGTTCCATGCTTTATTCATATTTTAAAAGTGTTTTTGAACTAAATTAATGATGTATATGATACCAAGTTTTGTGTTATCAATGTTTTACTTGTTTTATTGGTTTTCCAATTGGAATAAATGGGTAAAATTATTAGTTCAATGGAACATTGGGTTTAAGTTTTATTTTATGCATTCAAGGTGTTCGATAAATTCCATTGATGGGTTTACATAAGAAAAGTGATTCGTTCATGGTGATTTGAACCATTTGGGTTTTAGAAGTAGAATTTTTCTTTGTGTAAAACAGTTTTACTTATTTTAATAATATCCCATGGTTTTAAAATAATCTTCCTTATTTATAAAGTATTTTTCATACTTTTATAAAGGGGTTTCCTTATTTTTAAGAAACCATCTTATCTAAGAAAGGGGTGTGTAAATTTTAAAGGAATTAAAAGACTTGAAATGATTCATGTGTGTGTGTGTTCACTTATGTTATTTTTTTGTATTTTGACCTAAAATTGTTTGGGCATGTTGATGTTTTGTGGTGGTTTGTGAGTTTCCAGAATTTACCTTGTTTTCAAAGGTGATTTGAAAGAGTATTTCCAAAGTGGGTTATTTGAATGTATTTTGGTGTTATGTGAGATTTCCCTTGGGAATTAATTGGATTCCAATTGTTTTTAAAGGATATTCCTAAGAAACATAAACTTTATGTATTAATAAAAAGCTTGGTTAGAACCTCATATGATTATAATTGTTTGGAGATTGTTTACACCCAAGTTTGGACCCATTGCTACCCATTGCTTATTCTTGTGATAATGTTAATAGTTAAATGAAATATGATTTATGTTTCTATATTTGGGTTAGGGGAAAATTATCAAAGGTCATGAGTTAGTGGTTGGATTCCTATTTGATTTCTAAGTTATCTTGCTTCTAGGTGATGTGCTTGTCACATGATTAAATTGGATTGATAATTACCACCTATTATAGAGATGACATGAGAAACCTAGTCTATTAAGTTGGAAGTTTAGGGATGTTCCCTTACTAGTTGAGTGTGATACCTTAGCTAATAACCCCTAGTTGAGTGTGTCACCAATGAGGCTAGTGTGAGAGAGATTCACACGACTAGTTGTGTGACCATTAACCTACATAAGATTGTTCCACATTTTCACTTCGAGAAACTTATTCCATTAAACCCTAAAGTGTTTCCTCATGATATGTGTTATATGTTGTCCTTATTCATTTTTGTTGGTATATGAGTTGTCACATCTTGTTATGTGCCTATTTAAATGCCTTGAGTATCTGTAATTGAGAATCATGGGGGTGGGGCATACCTTGTGTGATTATTTTAATTCATTTATGAATTTATGAATTTTCATTTTATTATGATTTCCCCTGGATCATTCCACTTATTTTAAGAATATTACATATGTTAGAGTTTTAAAAAGGGAAAGAAGTGGTGGGTTTAAAATGAAATCCATTTCTAAAATGTATTTGAAATTTTTTTAAGCCATGTGATGGTTTGTTTTCAAAAGCAATGCTTTAAAAAATACTATAAAAGATGAAATTTACAACCCTAAAAATGGTCATTATCAACTCTAGAGAATCACTGCTCACCGGAGAATGATTAAAATCCCTAAAATTTTATCATTGCTATAAAAGTGATAATAAAGGGGAATACCTTACTATGCTGTATTGAGACACTCCAACACCAAAAAGAGCACCATAAAGCCGAAAAATAAAGTACCAATACAAAATTTAAATGAAATAAAATTTAACAAAAATATAAGTAAAAAACTATTTTATAGTCATTTCAAAAATTATTTTATACAATTACATTAGTAATTACAAATTATTACATAAATTCAAAAACATCAATGTTCTTTTGTATTTTTCCCCCGACCCTGTATCATACTATTACTGAAAAAACCACCCCTAATCGATCAAAAGGACTCGATTTTATAAGAAAAAAAATCTTATGTTAGTAATAATATAAAGAAATAAATTAAATAGAAAGTGTTAATTTTAAACTAAACTTTAAGTCATACCAGGAACAATGTGTATCAGATTGAGTTTTAGTTGATTCTTTCTTGTCAAACCATTTCTTATTCCTCTTTAAGAATTGTCTCTATCAAAATTAAATAAATAATGATATGATAAAAATGATATGGAAATTTGTTAAGTAATAGAAGATAAAATGATTAGAAAACAATCTAGGATTGTTTTCTCGGTTTTAGTGATGAGATGCACATTTTAAACTAAAATGACACTTATATATTGGAAAGGCTCACTTGGAATCATAATGGTCACACCATGCATAAAATTGGGGTGTGACTGATTCTTACAAATCCCAAATGAATTATGGATCATGGTCCAAAATTATTATAATAATTTGAATGTGTTTTCTCAGTTTTGAGTATATCACTTACCTTTTTTTTTACTAAAATGTCATTTTAAATTAGAAACCTGCAATTTAATTCATACCAGTCATATCTTGTATCAGTTTTACATGACAAGGATTCCCATACATCACAAATGAATTATGAATAGTTTTACTAATTTATAAAGATAACTTGAGAACATTTTCATAGTTTTCAGTGAGTGACATTTTTGAACTAAAATACTAATTTTAAATTGATCACAGAAACTTTGAGTCATACTGAGAACATCATGTATTATATTGTGGTTTGGATGATTCATACAAATACAAAATGACTTATGGGTCATTTTCCTAAAGTATCAGAACATCTGAATGTGTTTTTTTGGTTTTAAGTATGTTTTTTGTCTTTTTTACTAAAATTAATGTCAATTTTAAATAAAAAGACACAATTGGAGTCATACAAGTCACACTGTGTATCAGATTGAGGTGATGATGATTCCTACACATCAAAAATTAATTAAGGATAATTTTTCTAAAGAATCAAAAAATTTAATCCGTTTTCTTGGTTTTGAGTACGCCACTTTTCTTTTTTACTAAAATGTCATTTTAAACTAGAAGCACACAATTTGAGTCATACTGGTCTCATCGGGTGTCAATTTGATGTGATAATAATTACTACATGTCAAAAATGACTTATTAATATTTTTCCTAAATTATAAATATAATCAGAGCTCATTTTCTCAGTTTTCAGGGAGTGAAACTTTTTTAAGTAAAATGTCAATTTTAAACAGCAAATGGACACTTTGAGTCATATTTAGAACATCATGTATCCGATTAAGGTGTGGATAATTTATACATGAAAAAAATGACTTATGGATCATTTAAATAAAGTATAAAAACAATATGAATATGTTTTCTTAATCTTGAGTATATTAGTTTTATTTTTTACTAAAATTAATGTTAATTTTAAATAAAAAGATGCACTTAGAATCATATCGGTCACAGCATGCATCAGATTGAAGTAATTATAATTCATACACATCCTAAATGACTTGTGTATTTTTTTCCTAGGGTAAAAAATAAAATAAATGTGTTTTATTTGTTTTGATTATGTCAATTTTATTTTTTACTAAAATGTCTTTTTAAATTGGAAATACGCACTTTGAGTCATAATAGTCACATCGTGTATCAGTTTGATGTGAGAAAAATTCATACACATGAAAAATGACTTATGAATAGTTTTAATAAATTATAAAGAAAATTAGAGCATGTTTTCTCTATTTTTAGTGAGTGACACTTTTTGAAATATAATGCCAATTTTAAACTGATAACAGACACTTTTATTCATACCGATGACCTCGTGTATTAGATTGAGGTGCAAATTATTTCTACAGAACCAAAATTAATTATGGTTTAATTTTATAAATTATAAAAACAATATGAAGTCATTTTCTAAAATTTGAGTATGTTAATTGACTTTTTTTTTACTAAAATTGATTTCAATTTTAAATAAAATGATGAAATTGGATTCATATCAGTCACACCATGTGTTAGATTGAGGTTTGGTTGAGCCCTACATGTACCCAATGAATTATGGATCATTTTACTAAATCATAAAAATAATCTAAATGTTTTATCATAGTTTTGAGTACGTCACTTGTATTTTATACTAAAATGTCATTTTAAACTGGAAACATGCACTTTGTGTCAAACCGGTCACATCGTGTGTCAGTTTGAGGTGAGAATGATTCCTAAACAACAAAAATTATTATGAATCATTTTCAAAAATTATCAAGACAATATTAATGTGTTTTCTTGGTTTTTAGCGAGTTACACTTTTTGAAATAAAAATATCAATTTTAAACTGATAATGGGAACTCTAAGTAATACCAGGAAAATCATGTATCAGATTGAGGTGAGGATAAAATCCTACACATCAAAAATGACTTATGGACTATTTTACTATAGTATCAAAACAATAGAAATATTTTTTCTCAGTTTTGAATATGTTAGTGGTCTTTTTTACTAAAATTAATGTCAATTTTAAATAAAAAGATGAAATTGGAGTCATACTGATCACCCCATGTGTTGGATTGAGGTTTGGCTAATTCATACACATCCCAAATGACTTATGGATAATTTTAATAAAGAAGCAAAACAATCCAAACTGCCAATGTTATCACTCTTGACTGTCGTTTGATCAAGGTAGGTACTTCAGTATGTTTCCTTTATTTGGCATGTAATTCAATGATTCATGTTTCTAAATGTTTCATTAGTTAAGTTATGATTGTAACACCCCAAGAATTTTCAAATAGATTTATTATAGAATGCAAAGATCACTAAGTCTCTACAAACACCACTTTGTTGTAACCTAGCTAAGTAAACCTATTTTTTTTTCACTTCTATGATGTGAATTTTGAAAATCTGACATACATGGTTGCTATAAGTAAGTTATTTGGAGTTCGATAAGAAAAAATTAATTTTTGGTGAATAGTAACCTACCCTTATGAAGAGTGACATACCCTTACGAATAGTAACTTACCCTTATGATCAGTAATTTGAATTTTGAAAATCTGACATACATGGTTGTGTTCAGGGAGATATTTAGAGTCTAATAAAATTAACTTAATTTTCGATGAATAGTAACCTACCATTATGAATAGTAACCTGCCCTTATGAATAATAACTGAACCTTATGAGTAGAAATATGAATCTTATGAATGGTATCCATACCCTTGAATGTATAAATTAATTTAGACACCTTGAAAATGAAGATAAATATTTTAAGTGTTTATATATTTCAATTAAATAATGATTTAAATAAATATTTAATTAATCATATTTAGAAAATTATTTTTGAAAAATGGAATTCATTTTTGGATTCTACACATCAAAAAAATGGTTAGGGTGAATATTTTGGATTTTTCTGAAATACTTGAATTTTTGATGAATAGTAAAATCTGATAATTCACAATAAATGCTAAATAATGGATTAATTGAGTAATTGATGATGATTTTCTGATGTAAGCCCAATTGATTCGAATTAACATGCATATATTACTTTTCTTTGTCATGTAATACTCACTATTGGTTGTCTTGAGAGAAAATAATAAATTAATGAAATTTATATTAAGAAAACTCCTCTCTCCTCCACTATAAAACCCCCCTTCACTCCCTCTTCTCTTCACTCCTCTCAAGCCTTGTACCTTGCCAATATTCTGCCCAAATCACTCCCCAAGATCCTCCCCCATGTCCAAAAGCTCCTAGCCTCTTCAAAATACCAAAACCTCTCCTCTTAAGAGGTTCTCAAAGGAGGAAGTCTCAAGAGGTAAATTTCCTCTTTCAAATCCCTTCTTTTCTTTTAAGTTCTTTTCATTTTGTTTCTCTCCTCACCTCCCTTAACCAAAATAGTATGATAAATAAATTAACATACATGTACTGGAATGTTTTAATGCTAATGGTATATATTTCATATCTTTTCTCCTTTCCCCACATTTATTTGAAAGAAATGAAAGCACCGTTTGAGATGTGCTAATTTAGCACATTCAAGGACAACAATTTATCAATTTCTATTATAATCATTAATTCTGGTCATGAAACCATTTGTGTTATGGTTGAACCAGATTATTATGTAATAGATCCTATTTTTTTAGTTCTGTATTCCTTTTGTACATATGGTATTAAGTTATAAAGCAAAACATGTTCATCGTAATCAAACCCACCAAAACGGTTATCACTAAGGTTATATATATATATATATATATAATAATTCGACTTCAATTTAAGTAACCCAAATTAAAAACATGTAATCTCCAGGATGTTCAATAATAGTATATAACTTCATTTCTGGATAACCACTTCCATCTTTCGTATTTATCTGAACTTGAATATAGGTGAACCGATCTTTTAAAACCAAGTAAGCAAACGAGCCCGAGCAATGAAATTGAACCTTACAACCCATCAAAAAGGACTAGAATGAACTAATAAGGTTTATAATAAATCATTTACACATAAAATTTGTTCTATAATTATGAATTAATAAGCCTAATTTGTTTATTCAGGTCTTTAATAACAAATCAAGAACACCTTCAAGCATAAGGTAAGGGATCCTCCCTCTCACTTTTATTCAAGAATCCACCCTATCTTGTGTGATTTAATTTTTAATGATGGGGAATATTTTCTCACCTCTCCCATACTTCCCTTGTTTCATATAAATAATGGTATAACCCTTTTAACTCTCATTTAGACCTTGAAATAACACTCGTTACCATGCCGAAATGTTTGTAAGAGGTTTTCTCATCTCACCTTCAATTCTGTGGGATTTTCATTGTTCACCTCTTATCTCTTATATTGAGTATAGGAGTAATGACATTTGATTTGTATTATCATGATTATATTTACATTCATGGTATTCTATGACTCATTTTGTTGTTTTAACTTTTGGTCACACGGATCAATTGATTACAACGTGGTAACGAGCTTTGTCTCAATTTTCACTTAGTTATGACTTGATTTGTATGTGCACCTACTATTTCTTATATAGTTTACATACTACCCATTTTAGATCAAATTTATTTCTAAATTATATTCCATTTAAATTTCCATATTCTCATTACATGGATATGATTATTGTCTAAGCTATATACCACTTTACATACGGTATTTATTTTGAATGTTGTTTTGACTGTGGAAATGTTGATGAATCTGTATCCTCTATTCTATACGAATAATGTAAATACATATTTCTCTTGAATTGAATCTATTTATAAAGAATTATTTGGATGTAGAGGTGGGTGGTACCCAATACATCCCCTCGATGCATCGGTAGGTCTCAAGAGACAAAACAGTTTGGCGACAAACCCTTCAAGTTTGTTTCCAAAAATCAGACGGGTTTCTACCCATAGAACTAAACTATTTTTACGGTATTATGGTTCACGTGCCAGATACATGAAATCCAATTAATAAGAATTATCTTTATTCATTATCAGTTATTACTTTCTATGAGGTTTTCACTATGAAAAAATCTATGGATGCAGTTTCATTCTCAGTTTATTAATGGCGTGAGTTTTCATTTATTCACTATGCCATAATGATTACAGTTCAGTTACTTTTGTATTCATGCTTCCTCTATTTGTAACCCTTACTGAGCATTTGAGCTCACCACTTCCATTTTTTACCTTCTACAGGTGATGAAGAGGTGATCGTTTTTTGAGTTACTATGGTTTCAGTTTTTAAGTTTTTGTTATGTATTGTAGTTTGTAACCCTTTCCAATGTAATTTGTGTTACATCTATGTATATATTTTCTTCAAGACTACTAAAATGATTGTTCCTTTGAGATTTTCATTCCTTCTATCCATACCAATATCACAATTAATGCACTGACTTCTGTCTAGAGGGGTCGGGGTGTTACAATGATTATATATGATTTTAAAGTGTATTTTATGATCATTTCATATTGATTATTCACCTAGAAAGGATGGGGGGGGGGGGGTTCAAGATGGTTTTTTATTTTTATAATGAACGATACCCGGGTTGATCTAACATGTCACATGATTCAGCTCACCACAAGGCCTCAAGCGCTCCTCCCCATACTCTAGAGGCCACATACTAGAAACGAGGGTCTAAAAAGATGAAGTTGGGAGACTATACACTCAAATTAGTGTAAAAAAAACCAAATGCATCCATACCCATAAACATAAAAGTGCAGATAATAAATAAAACAAAAACATGTTATAATAAATGGATTGAAACATGCAGATCCACTATCATTCTATAAGATGTGATATTCCTAAATTCAACTCTCTAATTTTTGATATTAAGGTTGATTTATTCGTTGGTTTTGGGGTGTCTTGGGTTTGAAATGTTGAGTTTTTGATGTTTTTTTTCAAGGATAAATGATTGACCACACAATTTAGGACACCGTGCAATGGAAACCATTCACCATATATAGTTCTTGATAGAGGTGATATCATGATCTGTGCACAATTTCATTAATTGTGTGAGACAACCGTGCAACTTCTATGGTTCTGGGGTAGTGGAGACTACATGATCTATGCATATCTTGGTAAAATGTGAAAGAAAAATCTACAACCTACTTGAGTTGTAGTGTTTTTTGTCATTTAATATTCTTTTTATTTGGGGATTCCTTCTTAAGCCATACCATTTCATTCCTCACATTGAAGACTCCTCTCAAATCTTTCTTTGGCTCCTCAAAGCCTCTCCAAGGACGATTTGGAGTGGATATTTGGTGTTTCATCATAAGTATCAAGAGGTTAGGGCTTATCATCTCCTCCTATCTTAGTTTATTCATCTTTCCCATCTTTTCATCTAACCTTGATGGCCATGTGTGTCGATTTTGGTTGTTAGGGTTGTGTTTTTTGTTTCTTAAGTTTGTGATCCATATCTTAAGGTTGATTTTTTTGTTTTCATTGAATGTGGCGTGTTTAAACTTCTTGAGTTAGGTGTTTTCATTTCATTTCATTTTATTAAAGAGTTTTATGATATCTTGATTTTTTAAAAGTGTTTTAAAACTAAATTAATGATGTATGTGATATCTAGTTTTGTGTTTTCAAAGTTATTCCATGCTTTTTTGTTTTTTCATTTGTATAAAATGTGTAAAATGCTTAGTTCAATGGAACTTTGGTTTTAAGTAGTATTTAATGAATTCAAGGAATTTGATAAAATTCCATTGATGTTTTTACATAAGAAATGTTATTTGTTCATGGTGATTTGAACAAATTAGGATTTATAAAGAGCATTTTTCTTTGTTTTATAAGGGGTTTCTTTATTTTAAGAGGTTCCCACAGTTTGAAAATACGCTTCCTTGTTTATAAAGTATTTTTTCTTACTTTTATAAAGGTGTTCCCTTATTTTGAAGAAACAATATTGTCTAAGAAAGGGGTGTGTTAATTTTAAAGGATTTACAAGTTTTGAAAATAGGAATGTGTGTGTGTGTCATCTTAAGTTATTTGTTTTGTATTTAATCCTCCTATTTTTTGGTAATGTTGATGCTTTGTTGTGATTTTGTGAGTTTTCAGAATTTACATTGATTTCAAAGGTGATTTGAAATAGGGTTAATAACGTGGTTTCTTTGAATGTGTTTTGGTGTTTTGTGTGATTTACCTTGGATTTTATTTGGATTCCAATTGTTTTTAATGGGTATTATGATGAAACATAATCTTTATGTATAAATAGATGGCTTGGTTGGAACCTTATGAGATTCTACTTGTTTTCATATTATTTACACCCATGTTGGGACCCATTTCTACCCATTGTTTATGCTTGTGATCACATTATTGGTTGAAGGATTTATGATTCATATTTCTATGTTTGGGTTAGGGACAAATTATCAAAGGGGGTGATTTGTAGTTGGGATTCCTATTTGATTGCTAAGTTATCTTTCCTTTGGGTGATGTGCTTGTCACATGATGATGTTGGATTGATAATAACCAACTTTTATAGCCCTAACATGAGAAACCTAGGATATTAAGTGGGAATTTTAGGGGTGTTGTCTTACTATTTTAGTGTGATACCGTGGATGATAATTCCTAGTTGAACATAATACCTAGCTGGGGGGGGGGGGTCATCAATGAGGCTAGTGCAAGAGCAATTCAGGTGACTAGTTGTGTGACTAATAACCTTATAGAAGTTTGTTTCACCTTTTCATATTGTGAACCTTGCACCGTCAGAACCTAAAGTGTTGCTTCATGATATGTATTCTATGTTGTACTTATTCATTGTTTTTGGAATATGAATTGTCATATCTTATTATGAGCCTATTTAAATTCCTTGAGTATCTATAATTTAGCAACATGGGGGTGGGGAATTCCTTGGGTGATTATTTTCATTCATTTATGAATTTATGGATTTCCATTTTATTAAGATTTCTCTTGGATCCTTCCACTTATTTTAAGAAGTGTGTGTATATTAGAGTTTTAAAAAGGAAAATAAGTGGTGATTTTAAAATGAAAGTCATTTATAAAATGTCTTTGAAAATTATTCAAACCATATGATGGTTTTTTTCTTCAAAAGTGATTCTTTAAACACTAGTATAAAACATGACTTTAATAGAACTAAAAATGGGTATTATTACCACTAGAGAAGTGCTGAATACCAAAGAACGATTAAAATCCCTAGGATTTTATCAATTCCTACAATGTGCGGATAAAAGGGTATACTATAGTGTGATGTAACAACACACTGTATCACCAGAAGTAGCACCATAAAGCAGAAAAATCAAGTACTAATAAATAATTTAAATGAAATAAAATTTACAACACAATTATAACAAAATAAATACTATATTATAGTTATTTCAAACATTAGTTTATATACATACATGAGTAATTACAAATTATTACATACATTAAAAAACATTAACGTTCCTTTTTCTTTTTCCCTATACACCAACTCTTGATATTGCCAAACAAACCACCCCAGATTGAGAAAAATAACTCACTTGAATAAGGAAATGTTTCTTAAGTTAGTTATAATATAATGAAATTAATTAAATAGAAAGTGTTAATTTTAAACTAAAATTTTATTTATACCAGGAACATTGTGTATCTGATTGAGTATCAAGTGATTCTTGCATGTAAAACCATTTCTTGTTTTTATTTTAGCATTATCCCATTGAAAATTAACTAATTAAGTATAAGATAAAATTGATATGGACATTTATTAACTAATTTAAGATAGAATGATAATAAAAAATCTAGGATCTTTTTATCGATTTTGGCGATGTGATGTACTTTTTTAACTGAAATGAAACTTATATATTGAACAGATGTAATATGAATTATACTAGTCACACTGCGTATCAGATTGAGGTTTAGTTGATTCCTACATGTCCCAAATGAATTATGGATCATTTTCCCAAAGTATTAAAATAATCTGAATGTGTTTTATCATTTTTGAGCACATCACATTCCTTTTTACTAAAATGTAATTTTTAACTGGGAATATAATATATGAGTCATACTGATTACATCATGTGTTGGTTTGAAATGAGAATGATTACTACATGTCACAAATGACCTATGAATCATTTTTCTAAATTATATATACAATTTGAGTGTGTTTTCTTGGTTTTTAGTGAGTGAAACGTTTTAAACTAAAATGTAAATTTTAAACTAATAACATAAACTTTGAGTCATACCGAGAAAAATGTGTACCAGATTTAGATTTCGATGATTCCTTAAAATAAAAAATGACTTATGGATCATTTTCATAATTTATCAAAACAATATGAATGCATTTTAAAGGTTTTAAGTATGTCTGTTGTCTATTGTACTAAAATTAATGTCAATTTTAAATAAAAAGACCGACTTGGAGTCATACCAGTCACGCTGTTCCTAATATTGAGGTGAGAATGATTCCCACACATCCCAAATGAATTAATAATCATTTTCCTAAAGTATTAAAATAATTTGAATGTGTTTTCATAGTTTTTATTATGTCACTAGTCTTTCTAACTGAAATGTTATTTTAAACTAGAAACACATAATTTGAGTCATTCTAGTGACATCTTGTTTCAGTTTGATGTGAGGCTAATTAATATATTTAAAAAATTACTTATTAGTCTTTTTACTAAATTATCATACAATAGAATCTTGTTTTCTCAGTTTTGAGTGAGTGACACTTTTTGAACTAAAATTCCAATTTTAAACTGCTAATGGACACTTTGAGTCATATTAGGAATATCATATATCAGATAAAGGTGTGGATGATTACTACATAACAAAAATGACTTATGGGTCATTTTCATAATGTACTAAAATAATCTTGATGCATTTTCTCAGTCTTGATTATGTCAGTTGTCTGTTTTACTAAATTTAATGTCAATTCTAAATAAAAAGGCGCATTTGGTGTCATATCGGTCACATCATGAATCAAATTGCAGTGATTATAATTCCTAAACATCACAAATGACTTGGGTATTATTTTCCTAAGGTATCAAAATAATCTGAATGAATTTTCTTGGTTTTGAGTAGGTTACTTTTATTTTCATACTATAATGTAATTTTAAACTGGAAACAAGAACTTTGGTCATATTGGTCACATTGTGTATCGATTTTATGTGAGAATGATTTATACACATAAAAAATGTCTTATGAATAGTTTTAGTAAACTATCAAGACAATTTGAGCATGTTTTATTGGTTTTTATTGAGTTACACTTTTTGAACTGTAATGCTAATTTTAAAATGATTATAGAGACTTTGAGTCAGACCAAGAACAACCTGTGTCAGATTTAGATTTGGATGATTCCTAATAATCCAAAATGAGATATGGATCATTTTCATAATGTATCAAAACAATATGAATATATTTTCTTGGTTTTAAGTATGTGTGTCGTCTTTTTTACTAAAATTAATCTCAATTTTAAATAAAAATACACACTTGGAGTCATACCAGTCACACCGTGCATTATTTTGAGGTGAGAATGATTCCTACACATCCCAAATGAATTAAGAATCATTTTACTAAAGTATAAAAACAATTTGAATGCATTTTATTTGTTTTTATTATGTCACTTGTCTTTCTTACTAAAATTTCATTTTAAACTGGAAACACGCACTTTGAGTCATACCAGTGATATCGTGTGTCAGTTTGATGCGAGACTAATTAAAAAATGTCAAAAGTGACTTATTAATCTTTTTACTAAATTATAAAGACAATAAAACCTCGTTTTATTAGTTTTTAGTGAGTGACACATTTTGAACTAAAATGTCAATTTTAAACTACTAATGGACACTTTGAGTCATATCAGAAATATAGTGTATCATATTAAGGGGTCAATGATTCCTACACATCAAAAATGACATATGTGTCATTTTACTAAAGTACCAAAACAACTCGAATGCATTTTCTTAGCCTTGAGTATGTCAGTTGTCTTTTTTGCTAAAATTAATGTAAATTTTAAATAAAAAGTCATACTTGGCGTCATATCGGTCACACCGTGCATCAAATTGAGATGATTATAATTAATAAACATCCAAGATGACTTGTTTATTATTTTCCTAAGGTATCAAAATAATATGATTGCATTTTATTAGTTTTCAATATGTCACATTTTTTACTAAAATGTCATTTTAAACTGGAAATACACATTTTGAGTCATTTTGGTCCCATTTTGTATTGGTTTGACATGATACTAATTCCTATACATAAAAAATGAATTATCAATAGTTTTAGTAAATTATCCAAAAAATTTTATCTTGTTTCTTAGTTTTTAGTGAGTGACACTTTTTAAACTAAAATGTCAATTTTAAACTCATAAAAGACACTTTGAGTCATACAAGGAACAACATGTATCAGATTGAGATTTGGATGATTCATACAAATAAAAAATGATTTATGGATCATTTTAATAATGTATCAAAATAATATGAATGAATTTTCATAGTTTTAAGTAAGTCTGTTGTCTTTTTTACTAAAATTAATGTAAATTTTAAATAAGAAGACACACTTGGAGTAATACCAGTCACACCAGGAATCATATTGAGGTTATAATGATTCCTACACATCCCAAATTAATTAAAAATAATTTTACTAAAGTATAAAACCAATTTTAAAGTGTTTTCTTTGTTTTGAATATTTTACTTATCTTTTTTACTAAAATTTCTTTTTAAACTGGAAACACACAGATTGAGTAATACTGGTGACATCGTGTGACAGTTTGATGTAAGAATAATTACTACATGTCTTAAATGAATTTTTAATCCTTTTAATAATTTATCAAGACAATACAAAATCATTTTATCATTTTTATGTGAGTGGCACTTTTTGAACTAAAATATCAATTTTAAACAGTTAATAGAAACTTTGAATCATATCAGGAATATCATGTATCATATTAAGGTGTGAATGATTCATACACATAAAAAATTACTTATGGTTCATTTTTCTAATGTACCAAAACTATAAAAATTTGTTTGCTTAGTCTTGAGTATTCCAGTTGTCTTTTTTTACTAAAATTAATGTCAATTTTAAATAAAAAGGAACACTTGGAGTCATATCGGTCACACCATGCATAATATTGAGGTTATTCTAATTCCTAAACATCCAAAATGACTTCTTTATCATTTTACTAAGGTATCAAAATAATCTAAATGCATTTTCTTGGTTTGGAGTATGTCACTTTTCTTTTTTTTTATCTAAAATGCCATTTTAAACTGGAAACACGCATTTGAGTCATATTGGTTACAAAATGTATCAGTTTGATTTGAGATTGATTCCAATAAATCAAAAATTAATTATGAATTGTTTTAATAAGTTATGAAGAAAATTTGATTATGTTTTCTTAGTTTTTAGTGAGTGACACTTTTTGAACTAAAATGTCAATTTTAAACAGATAATGGAAAATTTGAGTCATACCGACCACATCATGTGTTAGATTGAGGTTTGGATGATTCTTACACATCAAAAATGACTTTTGAATAATTTTTATAAAGTATAAAAACAATATGAATGAATTTTAACAATTTTAAGTATTTCAGTTGACTTTTTTACTGAAATTGATGCAAATTTTAAATAAAAAGACACACTTGGAGTCATATCAGTCACAAAAAGAATTAGATTGAGGTTTAATTAATTCATAAAAATCCAAAATGAATTATTTATATTTTCATAAATCATCAAATTTACCATAATGTGTTTTATTAGTTTTGAGTATGTCACTTTTCTTTTCTACCAAAATGTAATTTTAAAATGGAAACACACATTTTATGTCATACCAGTTACATCATGTGTAATTTTTAAGTGATAATGATTCATACACATAAAAATAACTTATGAAGAATTTTCAAAAATTATCAATACAATATGAGCTTTTTTTCTCAATTTTCAGTGAGTGACACTTTTTGAACTAAAATATCAATTTTAAACTGATAAAGAAAACTTCGAGTCATACCAGGCACATTGTGTATTAGATTGATGTGAGGATGATTCATACCCATAAAAATGACTTATGTTTGATTTCCATAAAGTATCAAAATAATATGATTTAATTTTATCATTTTTGACTATGTCAGCTATCTTTTTTACTAAAATTAATGTCAATTTTAAATAAAAAGTCATAGTTGAAGTAAAAAAGATCCCACCATGTGTTGGATTAAGGGTCAGATGATTCATAAACATCCAAAATAACTTATGGATCATTGTAATAAAGTATCAAAATAATAATAATTTCTAATTTTAGCACAATTTCTATTGTCTTTATTTTTCGAACTTCTAATACTGCATTTTGGCGTCTTGTGATATAAAAATCACATGATATTTTTACAATCTTCTAGTTTTCAACAATGAGAGAGGTTTTTTGGTTAAGAACATAAACTCAATATACAGTTTTGGTAGTTCGACAAAGAGAGGTAATAGAAAACATGGTAATATTGGTAGAAAGGAACGTGTTATCTCCTTTCAGTCTTATTGTAGATAGTTGAAAGAAAAATATGATTTCTAAAATGATCTGTGAAAAAACTAAATAATAATTATATAAAAATGATTAGGAAATTAACTTAAAAATAGTTGATAAAAAGATGAAAAAAGTAATTATATAATTATTAGGAATTAAACTTTTCATGATGTTTGTATAAATTATTAACCCATTTCCTTGTTGTCATTATCTCAATTGTTGCCTTGATGTCCAATATCTCATAATCATGATAAGCTTCGAAAAAACCACCCCAACTCGAACAAAATAATCCACCTATATAATAAAACAATTATTAAGTGAGTATTACTAAAAATAAATAAATTAAACATAAATATCAAACAATAAATTAATTATATCTATAATTATTTTGCTGTGAAAACATCAACATTGCCTCTATGATTGAGTAGAGGTAGCATTGCTACTCTTCTTTCAAAGGCAGTGGAGGGAACTTAAAGGAATTCAATAAATTCCAACATTGCAAGGGTGAAAAGGTTTTGAGGACGAATAAGTTTTTGAAAGTTTTGGTGTATAAAGGAATGAAAGATGAGAAAAAATATTCTAAAACAAATGAAATCTACAAGGATTAATGTAAATTAAATAAATTTTTCATTATATAATTTTTTGGTAAAATACAGAAAGTATATTATAATATTACATTTACATATAATTAAAGGGTTTCCTTAATTATAGTCTTTTCTTCCATGGGATTGGTAACACCATCATGTGGAGAAGACATTATCTTCATAAGTGGTCAAATATTTAATTTATATTATGTTAATATAGTATATAATAGATAATATTATGAGAAAAAACATAGTATATTTAAAAAACACTTTTAACTTATCATTGAACTCTCCTTTTTAATGTTTTTAGGGATTTGGAACCTATATCGATAATCCAAATCCCCTATTTGTGGTCCCATATAACATATAAGACATTTTATACATTGGGAACTACATGAATGTATTGTGAAATCCCAATAAAAGGTCCGTCCTCAATTGAATGTTCATTTGAACTGATAATTATTTAAGTTTCCATCCAGAAAATTGTCGAATTCTTGTTTGATGGATCTGAGACATAAAATACTTTAACTGCTTGTGTTTTTATTATGAAAGACACATATTCCCCCTTCCACATTTAAATTCACCTTTAAGAACTCCATTTCATCAAATTTCCTGACACTCCTATTTTCAACCCATTTGCAATGGAAAACTGACACTTGAAATTTTGTATAATTCAACTCGTATATCTATTTGATAATGCCAAAATATGATATATTTTCATAAATTGGATTTATATCCTTGGAACCAGAGATGTGTATCAATTCTTCCAAAAGTTTAACTCCTCTATTTTACATCATACTGTAGTCATCATGTTCTTCTTTATAGAACATATAACCATTGATTACAAAACTAGTGTAAGATATAACATTTGCATTCATTTCCATAGCTATCCATCAAATTCATTCAACATTTGAATTGATATTTTTAGTTAACTTCATATAAATTTTATATACAAACCACCCAATAATGTTTTGATTTTGTGTATTTGATATACATCCTTCATCCCATTATGGATTCAAATATCTAAGAATTACTTTGTGGGATTCAATGTATGGATAAACATATTCACTATTATGTAAAATGTAAAGGTGATATTTCTCATTCTCTTTGAAGGTATTTGTAACAACATATCTTCGAGAAATCCATTCAACTATAAGGAATCCATTTTGACATGAATTTTGGAGAATGATGTTGTCAACATATGATAGGTAATTAGTACAGAATTTAACATCTTCTTCAATAATATATCGTTCTAAAATACAACCTTATGACCAAAACCAATTCTTGGAATAACCTTTCAAAATATTTATAAATCATTCAATGAGGTACATCCATCTGTAATGGATAAGACCACATAGATGAACCTCTCTAACCAAGTGAACCCTCAGGCGGACCATTGTATCAAAGAATGATGGTGTGAAGAATATCTCTAATTCAAAAAATATAACTATAACCACATTATCCATGATTGAAAAATCATCAGGTCTGTAAATTTAATTCATATGGATTTAAAATATAAGAGATTCTAGTTAATGTATTCCATACATTTTTCGGAAGAATGAAATGGAAAGAAACATGCATTAAATCTTTCATAAGAACATGAAAATATTATGATTTTAGTCCCTATTTCTTCAAATTGTTCATTTCCATGACATTCTTGATATTTGATGAAAAACCTTATAGATCTTTTACACTATTAAGGGAAAAAGAAAAATTGTAAATTTTCCTATCAGGATAGAGTGTAAGAATCTAGAGGAAGAAAAGCCCCCCCTTTACCCTTCATTAGTGTCAACTATTCCCTTATCCCCATGTCAATCATGTCCAAAATAGCCTTGATATAATCTTTCATTTTCCATGAATATTTAGTAACATGCTAATAATACTATCAAATACATTTATTTCTACATGCATGACATCAAGAAAATTTATGACGTACAAAAAATTCCAATATAGTAATTCAAAGAAAATTGATCCCTTCATCCAACCTAATTTCATAAGGTTTTTTGAAAATTGTTTACTAAAAAAGTGTCAATAGATTTTACTTTATCAAAAAATTGATCTCCTATTATTGGTGATGGTGTTGTACTTTATTGGATATTCCCATATAATGTTGTCATATAGGATTGGTATTTTATGTCGTTGAGATAAAAATTTTCATTTCCCTAAGAACAAAGTCTTCTAGGAATGTTTCAATGGAACTGAGTGTGTAAATTCTTCCCAAATGGGACACCCCATCATTCCAATAATGTCACAGCCTGATAAATTTCTATAAGCAGGAAAGTCATTTATCGATCCATACAACATGGACATCAACGTGAATTATTCACTTCTATGAGAATCATATATTGTAACACCTATATCAGAATTCAATTTCAGATCTTTGATTAATGGAGCCAAATAGACATCAATATCATTACAAGGTTTATTTAGTCTAGGTATAAGTAGATACAAAATTATGTATTTGAGCTTCACGCATAACCATAGGATCTAGTTATAATTTACCAACATGTTGGTCCATGTATAATGAGTACTACTTTTTACACCAAAAGTATTTATTCCATCTATATATAATGCGAGATAAAAGTTTCCCAGCTCATTTACAAATTTAGGATACTTATGATCAGTTTTCATTCACTGTGGAGAAGCTGTTGGATAACATAGGTTCCCATATTTAATTCTTTCATTTTAATTCCATTTAAATTGTCTCAAGGTTTCTTGAAATAAATATAATTTTCTAAATAGTGTAATAATAGGAAAGTACCATATAACTTTTTAATGACTTGATTCAATTTTGCTTGTATCGATCCACAACACATTTAGGGAATTTTAAGATTGATTCATGGTCCTTGTGAAACAATATGCAATCATTTGGACAAGATTGTATTTTTTAGAGATCATTACCATTGAACTTAGAATTCATTTAGCATCATATGTTTGACATGGATGTTCATTTTATTTTGGAATCATATCATTCAGGAGACCAAGTATTTCGGTAATGCTGGTGTCACTCCATACGCTTCCAGCATTCAAATTATATAACATCAATACAACTAAAAATATTGTGTATTTAGTACAACCAATATACAATAGTCTATGAGAAAAACTATTTAACTTCTCAAAAAACATTGTACAATCACGACGGTCATATTAAAATTCCATTTTCATTTCTTCCATGAAATCTACATCATCATTTACACTGGTATCCATATCAAATGATCCATAAACTGCACATCATATCAATCGGTGTGCACATTTAGTTTTTCCCCATGTTTAGTACAATATTTATTACTTTGATCTATTCAATGAAAGACAAAATATTCTTCCAACTCTTTCAAACAAATTTTTCTTGAATAAAAATAATCTAAACACAGGAAAAGGATTTGAGAAGGGTCGTATGCATGCCCTATTGAAAACTTGAAGAAATATTTAACTCAATATTCACACTCTTTTGTCTAATTATTAGATTTTATCCATTTTCAATTCATATACATCCTATTAAGTTCATAAAATATTCATCTTGTATAATAAATGAATTAATACACATAATATATTCAATATCTAATGTGAAAGTTATAGATAACTATAATATGGGGAACACAACATTTTATTGTTTCAAATAATTTCTGTATGATTTGAATGAAATGGGTAATTGAATTTATGAAAATAATTACTCCAATATGGTAGGTATTATCCTCTTAATTCATCCAAAGGTGAATGTTATAGACAACTATCATCCTCATCAGATTCATCTTCTGAATAGTTATTATTTTATTTTGTTTCTTGAGACTCATCCCCCATCTATTGTGGACATCCATGTATGTTGATTGAACTAATCTAAGTGGTTGTCATCCCATACAGGGTACTTGAGATAATTTTGGATTAATACTACTTAGACTAGTTCAAGAAACATCGAAGATATGGAGGATGAGTCTCAAACAAAAAAAATAAAATGATAACTTTTCTGGAGATGAAGTTGATGAGGATGAAACCAAAACATTAATATATTAAATAATGGGGGTGCTTAGAAGCCTTTATATTTTCTATTCCAAAAATAAATAAAAATAAAATTATAACAATTAAATAAGTTTTTTTTCTATGGAGATAATAAAAAATCACATAGAATAATTCCCATAGAATCTAATGTAATTTTTGAATCTAGAGTTGTATACTTTTTTAAGAATAAATTTTATAATGATAATTAAAATAATATTATTCCCCATTTCCATAGATCCAATGTTTCATCTAGTTAAAATATTATGTTAGAGAATAAATAAGACACTTGAGTTAACCTAAATGGAGTATAAGACCTAAAAATCAGAAACATCTATATTAGAATTTCATATATTTCAAATCCTTTATTTTTATTATTAATAGAGATCAACATAGTAATATTTTGAAAACATATCCTATGGTGCTAACTAGATATGGTGATCTCAAGTTATATAAAGAATCATTGTATTCAAAATATGTTGTGTTCTAGAAATATTCATTTAAAAATGAAATAGATTTTATTATGAGAATTAATACTTACATCTTTATAAATTTTCTAAAATAATAAAATCATATTAATTGTAAATGTGTATTTATAAGCATGTATGACTCCAATGATAACATTAAAGTTTTTAAAGTGATATTATTAATAAAATTTTTCAAAAAAAAATGGAATGGATTGGTTATTTTGATACTTATACTCATTTAGTTCAAATTACGACAATAAGGAAATTTTTTGCCTTTAAATTCATTAAATAATTTATGCATTCATTAAATAGATGTTAAAACTGTATTTTTAAATGGAAATTTAAATAAAGAAATTTACATATAATAATATAAAGGTTTTCTATATAATATATTTAAAAAAATTATGTAAATTAGTTAAATATACTTATGGTCTTAAATAAACACATAAAAAACATGAGATGTATGATTCTATTATTTTATCTAATGGTTTTTTACATAACAATGCTGATAAGTTTACTTTTTTAATGTTTATAAAATAAAAATAGGTTATTATGTGTATCTATGTTAATGACATATTAGTTTTTAAAAACAACATGACTGGTATTGATGAGATGAAGAAATATTTATCCTCTATGATTAAAATGAATAAAATTAGAATAATAGATACTGTACTAATTATTAATGTAAGAATATTTAGTGGGTTGAAGCATTATTGTTTGTACTGGTATGGGTTCTCACTTTACCATAAATGTGATGGAAAAGAAAAAATAATTTTCCAGTCACAATACCTAATGAGGGTTATTATTTATGTTAGTCTCATTATATTGTGAATATATTGAATACCTTTTATCTTATTGGTTTCAAAGATGCAAATACTCCATTTGACTCCAGCGTTAAATTATTTATTAATGAATACACACTCGTATCACAAAACTAACATTATAGTTAATTTTGTTATTTAATTTATGTGATATAATATAATAAACCCAATACCACGTTTTTGGTTTGTCAAATGCATTGATATTCTATTAACGCTAGCATAGATCAATGGAAATTTATATTTAGAATTTTTTACACTTAAATAAGGATAAAAAAGTCAAGTTTATTTTATAATTATTACTTGAATACATTAAGTATGGACTAATTCAATTTGAAATACCATCATAGGAGATTATAAATCCAAATTTGGATTGATATTTACTCTTAGATATTGTGTCATTTATGGTGTCACTACTACAAAAGAGGACTTTAACAACAATAGAATTGTCCTTTATCCGCGATAAAGAAGTAATGACTATTGAAGTGTAGTTAAAAGGCTTAGGATCTTATCATTTCTAAAAAGGCATTGAGAAAGGGATTCTTTATCAGTGATAAAAAAGTTCTAATAAATCACCCTTTTATTATAACTGATAAAAGAAAAAATTTATTAGCGTTTGTATCTAGTGCTGATAAAGGCATAATTTATCCTCACTTCTCAAAGTGATGATAAAGAGAACCTTTATTAGTACTTATAAAAGCACTAATAAAGCCATCATTTATCAGTGCTTATCAAAGCACTGATAATGTATTCTTTTATCATCACATTTATTAGCTTTCATAAAACAGAATACTGTAGTGTGATGTTACAACAAACTAAAACACCAGACTAAAAATGGGGAATACTATAGTGTGATGTAATAGCACACTATATCACCAAAAATTAGAATAATCAAATATAAATATAGAATTTAAATGAAATAAAATTCACAACACAAATACAAGAAAAAAACACTATTACAGAGAAAAAGAAGGAACCTATATAAAAGAACAAGCGACCCCTGATCGAGAAAAACAATGCACTTATATAAGAAAAAAATTATTATTTTAATAATAATATAAATAAATAAATTAAAAAGAAAGTGTTAATTTTAAACTAAACTTTCAGTCATACCAGGAACACTATGTATCAGATTGCGTTGTAGTTGATTTTTGTATGTCACAACATTTATTGTTCATCTTAAATAATTATCTCTATGAAAATTCTGTAAATAAGTATAAGATAAAAATTAAAAAGATATTAATTAAGTAATAGCATTTAGAATGATAATAAAACAATCTAGGATCATTTTCTTGGTTTTGGTGATGTGATATGAGTTTTAAACTAAAATGACACTTATATATTTAAAATATGCACTTGGAGTTATACCAGTCACACCATGCATTATATTGAGGTGTGGATGATTCCTACATTTACCAAATGAATTATGGACTGTTTTCATAAAGTATCAAAATAATATAAATGTTTTTCCTCAGTTTTGAGTACGACACTTGTGTTTTATACTAAAACGTCATTTTAAATAGGAAACATGAACATTGAGTCATACTGGTCACATCGTTTGTGGGTTTTATATGAGACAAATTTTTAAACATCCTAAATGAATTGTGAATCATTTTACAAAATTATCAAGTCAATTTGAGTTTTTTTACTCATATTTCAATGAGTAACACTTTTTCATATAAAAATTTCAATTTTAAACTGGTAACAAACACTTTGAGTCATACCGAGAACATAGTGTATCATATTGTAGTGGGGATGGATATTACACATAAAAATTTTCTGAAGTATAAAAACAATACAAATGTGTTGTCTCAGTTTTTAGCATGTTATTTGTCCTTTTTGTGAAAATTAATGTTAATTTTGAATAAAAAATGCACTTAGAGTCATATCGGTCACATCATGCGTTGGATTGAGGTGTGTTTGATTCCTAAATGTCTCAAATTACTTATTTATAATTTTACTAAAGTGAAAAAACAATACAAACGTTTTTCCTCACTTTTGAGTATGCCGCTTATGTTTTTTACTAAAATGTCATTTTAAACTAGAAACAATCACTTTGAGTAATACTGGTCACGTCGTGTGAGGGTTTAATGTGAGACCAATTCTCACATGACAAAAATTAATTATGAATCATTTTTATAAATTATTAAGACAATCTGAGCACATTTTCTTGGTTTTTAGTGAGTGAAACTTTTTGAACTAAAATGTCAATTTTAAACTGATAATAGACACATTGAGTCATACCGGGAACATCATGTATCATATTAAGGTGAGACTCATTCATACATGTCACAAATAAATTATGTATTATTTTGTTAATGTACCAAAACAATCTGAATGTGTTTGATCAGTTTTGAGTATTTCAATTTCTTAATTTTTACAAAAATTAATGTCAATTTTAAATAAAAATGCACACTTGGAGTAATACTGGACACACCATGAATTGGATTGAAGATAATATGATTCATAAACATTCCAAATGACTTATGGATCATTTTACTAAAGTACCAAAAAAATATGAATGTGTTCTCTCAGTTTTGAATATGTCAGTTGTCTTTTTTACAAAAAAATAGTATAAATCATAAATAAAAAGATGCACTTTGAGTCATACCGGTCACACCAGAAATTATATTGAGGCGAGGATGATTCAAATGCATCCCAAATGATTTTGGGATTATTTTCACTATGTATCAAAACAATATGAATTCTTCTCCTCATTTTTGAGTATACAACCTGTATTTTTTTTACTGAAATTCCATTTTAAATTAGAAATATTCCCTTTGAGTCATAATGGTCACATCGTGTATGGGATTGATTAAAGGATGATTGTTACACTTAGAAAATTAATTATGAATCATTTTACTAAATTATCAAGACATTCTGAGTGTGTTTTCTTGGTTATCAGTGAGTGACACTTTTTTGTATTAACATGTCATTTTTAAACTGATAACAAAAACTTTGAATTATACCAGGAATATCGTGTATAATATTGATGTATATCTGATTCCTACATGTCACAAATTATATATGGATCATTTTATAAATGTATTGAAACAATCCGAATGTGTTTGCTCAATTTTGAGTATGTCAGTTGTCTCTTTTACTAAAAATTAGTGTCAATTTCAAAACAATCTGAATGCGTTCTCTGGGTGACGATAAACTCTGACAAAACATCAAAATTACCTATTCTTAAAAATGTGAATACCCCTATTCTCACATAATTTTTTATTGAGAATAATGTTGATTTTTTATTAATGAGCTCACGAACAAGGATCATTTTACATAACGAATGTGAAAATTCAAAATGAATGTTACTCAAATGGATTTCCCAAGCATTTAATTAACAATAATATAACCTAAATAATTCCACAACCCACAAAATTGAAACCACTGTATTGTAATTTTTTTAAAATTTCCTGATTTATTTGATGAAATTATTTATTTATTTATTTTTATAGGTTTTGGATGAAGCTACTAATTTCTTTTTCAAAGGGGTGTTTGTTTAGATTTTTAGTGCTTCACAATTTCATTTTAAGTGGGTTTTTCATTTTTAGGGTTTTATTCATAAGGTAGTTTCATTTCAATTTATGTCACGATTTCTTTGACACTATCCCTCATCAATAACCATGATCTCCCAATGTTGATTGTCCTCCAATAGTTCTCTCATACACCCACTGGATTCAGTTGTTGATTACAGTGACCCTAGCCTTTTACAAATATCATTACATGATTTTAAGCATAATAAAGCATCATATTACAATCCAAGGATTGTAAAGTCTAGTATCTTGGAAGACTAGGCACATAAAACATAAATCATGGAAAAAATATAAAATTTCATTATTTAGTCTTCATAATGAGCCCCTGACTTCCATTGTGCTCATACATATCTATAGGATTACCTAGGGATAACATGAACAAAGTTATGAGCTAAAAATACCAATAAGGGAATAAAAATAAGAATAAAGCTTTAGCACATGGGTTATAAGGCGTGACATAATGAAATAAAAAGGAATATAACATATGGAATCCAAACATATAAACATGGGATCATATAAACATGGATTTATAGTATTTTGGAAGAAACATAAAATAAATATTTATCACAATTAAAGGATCATTGCACATAGAATATCACAATTCAAGGTTAACCACCAATACCATTGCACATGGTAGCACGAGTCAAGGCTAACCGCCCGAACCGTTGCAAAAAAAACGTCTCATGAGACTCAAAATTACCCAATTCATTGGATTTATTAATAATTTCACCCATCATAAAATGTTAATTAATACTATTACCACATACATAATCATATATAATCAATCATACATAAATATAAGGGTTACCCGTGGAAAGAATTGGGTACAATATTCATGTCATAAAGCATAAAAAATAGGAGTATCATAAAAGTGTATATGAAGGAAAGGAATTAGATAATTAATGGAAATTAATATGGTATAATAGGAATATATAATTATTATTGATGTAAATTTTAAGTAATAACATTAAAAAATAGAATTTAATGAAATTTAGAATTAAAACATTTTAGTGCAGTTTAAGTAAAATATCAAAGATCACTTAAAAGAGAAAAGGGAATAATATTTTATATAAAACCATAGGTGAACCAAGAATTATTTAATAATAAAAATAGCGGTTTTATAAAAATAATTTTTGTCTTAAAATAGATTATATAGTGCACTTGAAATTGGGTAAGAATTCAGGAAGTTCCCTTAAACAGGTTTTCTTATCGGGAAATTTTGAGGAGAGAACAACTTAAAAACATGTATATAATAGAAATATAATGATGAATGGACCTTGATAAATGTGTTTTTATCATGTAAAAAATATTTATAATATTTAAATAAAAAGAATAGATAAATTTATTTGGGTAAAAAGAAAGATAGAACAATCCGACGGAATAAAGGAGGTTTGGGTAGAATCCATTGCCTTAAGTCTGATGGTATCCTTTACTTGATAATAATATCACTTATAACAAAATTAAATTCCTTAATTAATGTTTAAATAACCTATTATTTATTTAATTTTCTTATTAAAACCTTATTATGTTCATTTATGACCTTTTTGATGGGTTAAGAGGTTTAATTTCATTATTTGTTTCATTTGTTTTCATGATTAGTTTACTCATAGTCATGTAATGATAAAAATGTAATATGAGAATGGTTATCCATAATCAAATTTATATGTTATTAGTGATCATCCAGTATATTAATTGGTTATAAAATTCATTTGGTTATTTAGAGTGAAGATGAATCATTTTTTAAAACATTAAAGATAACTATTTTTGTTAACTGGTAGTTTTTTGATCACATGGAACATATTTTTCTTTATAAATAAATATAATGTGTCAAAAATATTATAGAACCTTAAATTAGACATAAAACATATATTATATTATTTTTAAACCATAAAAATGGTTTCATGAATATATTTGAAAATAATAATATAAATTGAAAACCCATCATCCTTGAATTTGAGAAATTAACACATTCCAGATGGTGTATTTATTTCTAGTATAAATAGAGGGGAAAGGAGAGATGATGATGAATTATTCCATTATCATAACAAAATTATATTAAATTTAAGGAATTTTAGTTATCATAACATATGTATTAAAATAGATAGTAGATAAAAAGAAAATAATGGAACTTGAATGAAAATAAAGAATGAAATGAGGAATTTACCTCTTGATTATATCTTCCTTGAAAACCTCTTTAAGGGAGAGGATTTGGTCTTTTGAAGAGACCAAGGGATGATGGATTTATGAGAGGGTATGAGGGAGGAATTTTAGTAGAATATTTACTAGGATCAAGGCTTGAGAGGAGTGAATAGAAGAGGGGGGGGGTGATTTTTATAGTGGAGGGGAGGAGGGTTTTCTCAAAATTTTATTCATTATTTTATTATTTTTCTCAATAATAAAATAGTATTTATTCTTATGGAACAAAATATTAATATGTATATGTGAGTTCTAACTCAAGGAACTTATATCATCCATGAATAAAAAAATATTGTATTTAACATATAAAGTATATATACATGAAATTATTGTATTTTACAATTCACAAAATTCAAGTATTTATAAAAAATCCCAAAAATTCAATCCAAACATTTTTCAATGTGTATAATTAAAAAATTAAGTCCTTTTTATGAAAATAATTACTTAAATATGTGAAATTAAATTTGTAATTAAAATCATAATTTTCTTGAAAAATAAAAATATTAAAATTAAAAATACTTTTCTAACACTTTGAAAAATTAATTAAGGTCTGTTAAAATTTACATATAATCATAAGTGATCAAAATAATTATTTATGAATAAATTTTATGAAAATATATTTTCTTTTTAATTTATTAAATTAATCATAAAATTGTAATTAAATATAAATAACTTACAAAAATAACAACACTTTACTAATAATTTTTAATATATCTATTGACTTATAATATGATATAAATATACCTTATTGTCACTTATAATATGGATAAATTTTATTTATTATTTAATTTGTGGGGTTACTATTATATTGGCCGGTTTATTATTCATAAGGTTCACCTTACCATTCCAAAGGCCAAGTTACTATTTCATCGGTATACGTTCCTTAACTTCAAGAGATGCCATTTTATCTCACTCATTATTTATTTATATGGTTTGAATTGTGTTCTATATATAATATTATTTTATTATACTATAAGACATAATTATAGTAAGGGAATTTTATTGATAAAACATTGTGTCATTACATTCTTGCCCCTTATGAAATTTCACCCTCAAAATTTTGTTTTACATTCTAAGTCGTAAATAGGTGTGGGTACTTTTCCTTAATTTCCACCTCTAGTTCCCATGTTACCTCTTCATACCTATGGTTCTGCCATAGTACTTTGACCAGGTGAGTAGTCATATTGTGTATAACTTTATCTCTATGATCCATGATATTCATTGTATACTCCTCATAAGAATAATCATTCTCCAACTGTACCACCTCTGAAGACAGTACATGTGAAGGATCAGGCATGTAATTCCTTAAGAGGGATACATGGAAGACATCATGTACATTAGTCAAAGTAGGTGGAAGTACTAGTCAATTGGCTATAAGTCCAACATGATCAAGAATATCTAAGGGGATTATGTACGTGGGACATATATTTCCTTTCTTCCCAAATATCATGGACTTATTCCATGGAGATATGTGGAGGAATACCATGTCTCCAACTTTAAACTCAAGGTCTCATCGACGATTTTCTACATAACTCTTTTGTCAACTTTGGGATTCCTTGATGTGATTTATAATGGTTTTCACCTTCTCCATTATTTCTTCGACCATTTTAGGTATTAGAAGCTTACACTCACTAACTTCATCCCAACATACCAGTGTTCTATGCCTTTTCTTATAAAAGGCTTTATATGGCACCATTCGAATGCTGGAGTGGAAACTGTTGTTGTTTGAGAATTAAACCAGTGGAAGATGTTGGTCTCATCCTCGTTTGAATTCCATAGAACACACTCTCAACATGTCTTCCAGTGTATGCATATTTCACTTAGATTCGCCATCAGTTTGAGGATGGTATACCGTACAGAAGTTCAGTTTAGTGCATAGAACATGTTGGAGACATTTCCAAAACATCAAGGTGAATCTGAACTGTCTATCATATAAAATAAAGAGTGGTACTACATGTATCCTTACCACCACTTTGATATATATATTTGTGCAAGTTTATCCAATTAGAAGTTCTCTTGAATTGTGATAAAGTGAGATGTCTTTGTAAGGTGTTCCACAATGACCCATATATCATTGTTACCTCTATATGTCCTTAGAAGTCCAGTGAAAAAGTCCATGGTGATATTCTCCCAAATCCATGTTGGTATGGGTAGTGGTTTCATTATACCCTTCCTTTTATCATTCACTTATTGAAATTCTAGGAACTTTTATGTATATTCAGCAATCTCCTTCTTCATATTGTCCCACAAAAAGTTCTCTCAGAGATCTTGATACATCTTTGTGCTCCCAAGGTGAATAGAGAAGGTTGAGCTATGTGTGTCATTAAAAACCTCCTTCATTATCAATGGATCAGATGGTACACATAATCATGAACCAAATAATACAAACACATCCTCATCAATCTTAAACTCAGAGGATTTCCCATTTCTAATATCTTCCACCCCTTTCCGAATTTCCACAACTTTTCTTTGAGCTTCCTTTATTTTCACCATGAGGGATAGTTGTGAAATAATTTGAGAAATTATTGATGACATTCTTCCCTTAATTATTCCCATGTCCATCATCTAAAAATCTAATAATATTGGATCCTTTTCAATTCACATAATTGATAAAGACACAATATCCTTTCTAGTTAGAGCGTCATCTACCTTATTTTACTTATCAGGATGGTAATGGATTGATTAGTCACAATCCTTAATGAGATCTAACCATCTTCACTGGTTCATATTAATCTACTCATGTGTGAATATATATTTGAGACTCTTGTGATCAATATATATCTCACAGTTCTCCCCATAGAGATAATTCCACCAGATTGACAATGCAAAGATCACAACTGCCAACTCTAGATTGTACATGGGATATTATTGCTCATGGATTTATAACTGTCTCAAGTCATAGGATATCACTTTATCATTTTTCATCATCACACAGCCTAATCCCTTATTTTAAGCATCACTATACACCACAAGGAGTTATCCACTTTTCGAGTGTGTGAGTACTGGCATAGTGATAAGCCTCGTTTTGAGCTCCTTAAAGATTTCCTCACATTCTTGAGTCTAGACAAACTTTACCCCCTCCCATGTCATCTTTTTAATTGGGTTTGAAAACCATGAAAACATATTCCCAAATTTTCTATAATACCCAGCTAGGCCTAGAGAGCTGTAGATATCTATTACAGATGTTGTCCTGGGCCACTCTTCAATTTCTATTGCCTTGGAAGGGTATATAGATATACCTTTGCTGGTGATAACAGACCCCAATAATGATACTTACTCCATCCAAAACACTCATTTACTGTAATTTTCCTAATGCTTCTCCCTTTTCAAATTCATCAGTATAGTATTCAAACTCTTCTCATGTTCGTCCTTGATCTTCGAGTATATCAGAATATCATCGATAAATACTACCACAAATTTGTCAAGGTAATATCTAAAGACATTATTCATTAAATCCATGAATATTTTTGGAGAATTAATGATTCCTAAGGGAATCAATATGAACTCGTAGTGTCCATACCTCGTTCGAAAGGAAGTCTAGGGAATATTTTCCTTCCTCACCTTTAATTGGTTATATCCTAACAGAATGTCCACCATAGAGAAATAACTAACCCCATGAAGCTGATTGAGAAAGTATATATCCATGGTAGGGAAATTGTTTTCTTTATAATGATTTTATTGAGCTCATGATAATCAATGTAGAGGTGCATTGATCCATCCTTCTTCTTGATGAAGAGGACTGGAACACCCCATGGTGAAACACTCACGAGTATAAAACCCTTATACAGATTCTCATGTCTATTTTATAAGGTGTCTTTGATATATGTATATATCCATGAATAAGTTTATTTAATAACTCAACATCTTTATCAAGAGGAAGACCAGAAAATTCTCCAAGGAATACATCAGTGTAATCCATCACGATGGTCTTATCTTCGACAAGTATCATATTATTTGTCTCAATCATTTGATATAGACATTATTTCTTATAAGGATTTAATATACACACTTAATATAATGATTCTAATGAATATTCAACTTCTTCCTTACACATGTAATGAATTGGAGGATACTTCAGGATGTGAAGAGTGATCTCCCATTCCTGACAGTTGATGTTCACTTTGTATAAAGATAGCCAATCCATGCCCAAGATAACATATAACTCTACTAAAGGAAAGTATGAAAAGATTTTCTAGGAGGTTCTGTCCACAAAAGTTGACAAGGGAGGAGTTATACACTTTAGATGCAGTAATTGCACCATTTTCCATTCTCACAGTTAACTCAGCCTCCATGTTTTGAGGTGGTGTTTAAATAGTTCTACTAAAATTTCAAGAAATTAAAGAATGTGTAGAACCAAAATCAAATAGTACATTCACTATTCTTGAATGTGTAAATAGAATACCTTTCACCACATCATTGTCTGACTCTACCTCATTAGTAGTGATAACATACACCCTTCCATGTTGTCTTGGAGTTTGTTGTTGATTTCCTTCAATAACCATTGGCTTAAGGAAATTGTTCTCATAATATACACATTCATTTCAATTGTAACACTATACTATAGGATGAGTGTTGATATAAACCTTCCTTTCTTGTTCCACATTAGTAGGATTCTTCATATATCTTCATCAGTTTTTAGCTATATATACCATTCTTCAACATTTTAAGTGATTCCTGGTTCCCTTTAGACAATTCCTAAGATGCTTCTTCCCACAATTTTGACACATGAGATGTTTGATATTCTTTCCATCATGAGATTTATATTCCAAACCATCCATATTAGACTCCATTTTTTCTTTTTTTTTTTCATCGGGCCCATGAGACCACTAAGAGTCTCCAATATCCATTTGAATCTTGAGGGTACAATGAAAAATCTCTTCATAACTGTTAAAGTAATGAATCACCAAAACTTTTCATAGACTCGACTTTAGTCTATTAAATAAGAGTTCCACCTTGCATTCAGTGTTCATGAAAAATCCAGAGGCATATCTTTCAATCCTTTTGATGTTTTCTTCATATTCCCTAATGGAATAATATTACTTCTTCTGGAGTCTGAGGAACTCTCTTTCCATCTTGAGGTGGAGGGTTTGGGGAGATTTTTTTATTGAAGAAAATTTTCTTGAATTCCTCCAAATCCATGGAATCAATTTACTCTAGGGACATCATATTCTTGATCAGTTTCCACCACTGATTAGCTTCCCCAAAAAAACAATAGACCACCAATTTGACTTTCTCTTCTTCTAAGCACGGGAGGACAAAGAATACTTTTCAACAGAGGTAATCCACTGTTCTATGAGGATGGTATCAGAAGATCCACTAAACATGTGCGACCTTATCCACATGAAGGATTCAATAAAAACTTTCTCTCTCCATGTAGGAGGGAGTTCCACATGATTCATGATATTATTTATAACTTGAGCCAACTGGGAAAGTACTATCATAAATATTTGAGCACCCGTTCCCATCATATTAGGAATATCATTAGGGAAATCATTTCATTTCTTATCACATTGATTATTTGAACGTGTTCTTCTATTTTCCACCATTAACTTAGAAAAATAACGTTCAATTAGAGGGCTTTAATACTTAGCTATTAAATATAAAAAGGAATATTTAAACATGAAAGGATAAACTCCTAAAGGAAAAGTATATCCTAACTTGTGATTCCCTATGTTCAAATATAGGTTATCCTTGATATATTTTTAACTTATATTCTTATGGGATATTTTTTTTTCACTAAATAATGGTTCATACTAATCTTATGAATTTACCAAAGCATATCCCCTGGGAGTGTCAAACTAGGAGTGCATTAAGCCCTGATGTCATGTACAAGTTCCCATTTGAGTTTAGTTCAATGTGGTGTTTTTGGGTATTACCCATAGATATATCTATTACAGAGCCACATCCACTTGGTCCTATCTAGATAGGGATTTATTTTCTTGATAAACCATTTACTATATTATTACCAAAATTTAGGGATATTTTCTTATACTTTATCTCATCCAAAAGGTTCTTACTAATGTTCTCTATTAATAATTTCCAAAAATAACTAGACCATCCTTTGATACCAACTGTAGTGACCCTATCTTTTTACACATATAATTAAAATATTTTAAGCAAAGGAAACCATCATAATATAATACAAGGATCGTAAAGTCTAGTTTTATGGAAGACTAGGTACATAAAACTTCAAACATGGAACAAAATACAACATTTATTTATTTAGTCTTCATAAATATCCCCTAACTCTTATTGTGATCATAAAAATATATAGGATAACCTGGTGGTAACATGAAAAAAGTGATGATCCCTGTAAGGGAATAAATATAATAATTAAGCATTAACACATGTGTTAAATATAATTACATAACGATATATAAAGGCATGGAATACATGGATTAATAAAATATAAAAATGGTATCATATAAATATGGATTCATAGTAATGTGGAAGAAACATAATACATTAATTTATCATGAGTCAAGGCTCCTTGTACATAGAGGATCACAAGTCAAGGTTAACCACTAAGACTATTTCACTTGGTAGCATGAGCCAAGGATGACCACCAAGACCATTGCACATAACGCCTCACGAGACTAAAATTTACCCAATGAATTAAAGCACTATCTAGGTGAACCCATAATAACATGTCCATGAATATGATTTCCACATAAAGAATCATACATAATCAATCATACATAGACATAAGGGTTACCTATGGAAAGAATTGGGTATCATATTCATGTCATAAAGCATAAAAAATGAGAGTGTCATAAAAGTATCCATGAAGGAAAGGAATTAGACCATTAATGGATATTAATAATGTATAATAAGAATATATCATGATAAGGGATGTCAATTTGAAGTGATAACATGAAAAGAGCATTTAAGAATCTTTTGAATGAAAACATTTTAGTGTTGTTCAAGGAAAATATCAAAGATCACTTAAAAAAGAAAAGGGAATAATATTTTATATAAAACCTGAAGTGATCCGATAAGGTTTTAATAATAAAAATATAAATTTTATAAAAGAATTGTGGATTAAAAATATATTATAGAGTGCACTTAAACTAGGGCAAGAATTCGGGAAGTTCCCTTAAACAGATTTTCTTATTGGAAGTTTTGAGGAGGGAACCACTTAAAAAAATTTATATCCCCAAAAGAAAATGATGATTTGAACTTGATACATGTGTTTGGATAATGTAAACATAATTTTTAATATGTTCATAAAAATAAAATATAACTTCATTTGGGTAAAAATAAGGATAGAACAACAGAAAGGAATAAAGGAGGTTCGTGTAGATTCCCTTACCTTATGTCCGATGGTGTCCTTAACATGATCTTAATATCCTAGATAACAAAATTAAATTTATCAATTAATATTTCCAAAACCTCTTATTTATTAAATTTATTTCTTATAACCTTATTAAGTTCATTCAAGAACTTGGTGATGGGTTAAGATTTTTAATTTCAGTATTTGTTTTATTGTTTTTCATGATCGGTTTACTTATAAACATGTAAGGATAAACATGTAAGATGAGAATAGTTATATAGAATTGGAGTTATATGTTAATAGTAACAATAAATTATATTAATTTGTTATAAAAATCCATTTGGTTATTTGGAGTGGAGATTAATCATTATATATAACTTTAATGATATCCGTTTTGTTTAATTGACTGTTTTTTGATCACATAGAACATATTTTGATTTATAAATTAATATCATGTGTAAAAAAGATTAAAAAACCATAAATTAGAATTAAAACATATATTATAGTCTGTTTAAACAATAAAAGTGGTTTTATGATCATAATTTAAGATGGTAATATAAATTGAAAACCCGTTGTCCTTGAATGTGAGAAATTAACACATGTCAGATTCTGTTTTCATTTCTAGTATAAAAGGAGGGGAAACGAAAGATGATGATGAATTATTCCATTATCATAACAAAATTATAATACATTTAAGTTAAGGGATTTATCATAACATTTGGTTGGAAGTAGGTGAGGAAAGAAAAATAAAATAATGGAACTTGAAAGAAAATAAAAGAATGAAAAGAAGAATTTTCTTCTACAATATATCTTCCTTGAGAAACTCTTTACGGGAGAGGATTTGGTCTTTTGAAGATACAAAGAGATGTTGGATGTGGTAGAAGGTATAAGGAAGGGATTTGAGTTGAATTTGGACTAGGCACAATGCTTTATATGAGTGAATAGAAGGGGGGGGGGGGGTTGAGGGTGGTTTTTATAGTGGAGGAGAGGAGGGTTTTTTCAATATTTTATTCATTATTTTATTACTTTTCTCAAGACAGGAAATAGTATGGATTCTTGTGAAAAAATAGTAATATGTTCATGTGATTTTTAACCCTAGGTGCTTACATAATCCATGACTCAAAAAATAGTGTATTTAATATATAAAGTATATATACAATAAATTATTGTATTTTACTATTAAAAAAAATTAAAGTAGTTCTGAAAAATCCCAAAAATTCACCCCAACCATTTTTCAAAATTTATAATTAAGAATGATATCCATTTTATGAAAATAATATTTTAAATATGTAAAATTTAATTTTTTATTAAAATCATAATTTACTTGAAAAATTCCAATTTTAAAATTAAAAATGCTTTTCTAACACTTGGAAAAATTAATTAAGGTCTCTTAAAATTATAATATAATATTAAGTAATAAAAAAATTATTTATGTATACATTTTTTTTAAAATAAAATTTCTTTTTATTTATTAAATTAATCAAAAATAATAATAATTAAATATACATGACTTATAAAAATACCAACACCTTATTAATGATTTTTAAAATATCTATTTACTTATAATATGATATAATTATACCATATTATCACTTATAAGATGGATATATTTTACTTATTCTTTTCTTTTTGAGTTTAATATTACATTGGCTGGTTTACTATTCATAAGGGTCACATTATTTTTCCAAAGGTCAAGTTACTATTTCATCGGTATATGTTCCTTAACTTGAAGAGATACCCTTTTATTTAAATCATTATTTTTTATAAGGCCTGAATTGTGTTCTATATTTAATATTATATTATTATACTATAAGACATAATTATAATAAGGGAATTTCCTTGATAAAACATTGGGTCATTACATTGATTACACACATATTTATTCAAAAATTTAAGTTGGTTTATATACTTTTTTGATGATTGGATTGATGTTTAATGACTCTCAAGTGAATATTGGCTCTACTACTAAGACCCTTTCTTTTCAGTGTAGAGAAGTCATTGAAAGGAAACTAAATCTATTTTTATGGTTGTTTAGTTTGTTCTTGGTGAGAGGTTTCTTTCAAACTTCAGTAATATTTGAATGTAAATTGATTGTTCTAATAGAAATTGTATCCTATAATAACTAGTTTAAAAAAATAAGTGGTGTTTTTTGTTTCTAAAAAAATTTCTCTACTTAAATTCCTATCTAGAATCACTTAAACATGTGATGAAAAACATTTTTTCAATAAACCACTTGAAACCCTTTCATAATGGATCATATCTTAAGTGAAAAATGTTGTGCATACTTTTCAAAAAAATTTCTCAAATAAAATCTTGGTATAATCATAATTCTACTCCATTTCCCATCAATTTTATTGTTTATAAGTTAGTGCTTTGTCTCCTCCTCCACCTTCGCCTCCACCTTCAACTCCACCATTGCCCAACAATTTTATTGTTTGAAGGTCAAAACTTTTAAATAAATTGATTTCATCTATTATAACTATACCTGAGAAATATATCAGGAATAATATATAATAATTCTGACACTAATGCTTCACCCCCCAAATATATTTCTATTATCAGAACTCATACTAGATCACAAAACAAAGTAGGTAATCACCTAAATTTTTTGTTTAAATAAATTATGAAAACATGTAAGCTTCCACTCATCTATAAAAAAAATTAAGTTCTTCTTTTGGGTGAAAAGGTTATTAGAAATATTGATAGTATAGAGAAAATATATAAAAACAAATGACTATGAAATATATTTATTGAAATTGTAATTACCTTCAGAAATTACCTGTTGTGGGATGCTATTATTTTCATGCCTTATGATATCTCTAATAAATTATAAAACACAATATATACTGTCGATGCCATTATCGTTCTTCATACACTGAAAAAACATTGACCAAAATAATTATTATTTTTTTAAATATTTTGATAGATAAATATTTCTATATATACCTTAATTTTTATCAATTTAAAATAATCCAAAGGCTTTATCTCTTCAGACAACAACTTCATTTCATGATTTTACCTATATTTAGAGATTGCACTATCATAAAAATATTCATGTTAAAACATAGACTGAAACATATAATTTAATTTTTATCTATTAAATGTCGATTTTAATGTATTAAAAATTAACAATACATATCAAGTGTGATCAATGTTTTTGGATATCCATGCATTGGATCTGGAAAATAAATATTTTTGGTATCCATATTGGATATGATCAACATCTAGTGTTTCCTAAAAAATAAAAACAAATAACCAATAAAAAAATTAAAAATATATTTTATGTGATTAGATTGTAGAGTTTTACATATGTATTTTATGTATAAAAAATATTTGGTCGTCTAATATATATTTCTCAAACGCTTCGTGTAAATTATCTTTTCTCTTATTAATTTCATCATTTTCCAAAGTATGTTTTTCCATAGAAATGATATAGGGATTAATGAATCCAAATCGTGCTTCACACAATTTTCCCTTTATATAGAAGTAATATAAACTCCTACATAAAATATTAATAGTTATTAACTTTAATAAATACAGTAGATCATTATTTAGAAAAATTTAATATGAAAATGTACCTTGTATATGTATTCAAAACTGAGATGGCTAACCATTATTGGTTGAGAATCTCAATTATAGACTCGTGAACAATTATGGTATTTATGGAAGTTCCATATATCCCTTATTCGTATGGAATGTAAGAAATATTTGCATCCTCAAATGTGGTCTTTGTATGATATTGTAATGATAATAAATGTTGCTCTGAAACTGGTGGGGAGAAGTTACTCTCAGAAGGTCGTTTTGATTTCTTGGCGATTCACTATATTTTCTTGAACGGACCGTCTATTTCCCCACAACTTTATCCATCTATAATATCATACCTCACTTCAGATCTTTTTCATAAACCATTGTTGGTTTTTTATACAATTTTTTTTAAAGAAATACCTCATGTATCTTTATATGATTATACAACCATGCTATGAAATCTCAAATAGTATCATTTACCATTGTAATATCCAGATCATCAAGTGGAATAGGAAACTAAATAGTCGGCTCATGATATACCTAAATCCACACTCTTATGTTATATTTTGGGAGTTCTTTATTATGTAGCTAGTATCCTAGGATATTATACACTATACCCATCACAACAAGGTAGTGTGTGGGTGTTGACAGATATAAATATCATACAAATGTAGCTCATAGAATATTAGTAATATAAAGTTATAGGAAGTTTTTTAATTCAAATTTAGAAGAATTAGCATTGAAAAAATTTAATACCCCAGGTATGGTATGCGATTGGGGGGAATTACTAGCCCAACGACTAGTGGGATCATTTGGTTCATGTGTAGATCTTTATTCCATTTCCAGTTTTATTTAATCCTTTCACATACATTGGTCTGCCAAACCATAATGAATAATAATATCTTATAGTGAGTCTATTTTTTTCTAAAATTGTCTCACCATATTATATATATCTTAATTTTGGTTTTATCCACTTGAAATATGTTCGAAGAGAGACTCCAAAACCAAATCCTCTAGAGTGACCATATTGTTTCGGCTGCTTCAAAGATTTTGAAATTAGTTTTTCTTCTAGTATGGCCACTTCCAATTCCTATATCTAAACCATATAAAAAAATATGAAAATAAATACATATTTTTTAATAATACTGTTATAAATCATAATGAATTACAATTATTTCATACTTAAACATGTTTCCCATATTGTTTTTGTGTTTTTATCAACTAGTTTACCATCCTTATTTACACAAGCCTCCTTCTATAACAAATAACGCGGGACAGAAGTAGATTCATATTTTGATTAATCAATATACATATAAAAAAAGGAACATAGGTTTTTTATATCACATAATTAATGTTTTATGTTTATTTAAAATACTTATCAATTTCTTCTCTAATTAATCATACCCCATCCTTTATTTGTGATAGGGGTGCATTAGTTTTTATGCACGTTATTTACTTTTAGCATTCTTTTGTTATTTTATAAATTAAATTTTTTGATTCAGGTTAGATAATATAAATAATTTAAAATAATATATTATTTTCTAGAATGAACCAAAAATGATTTATCATTGTTAAGAATGATGAAATAATTCCATGTTTATTGATCTCTAATGTGTGCACAACTAACTTTTGGGTAAGGATTTACTTTCCCCTTAACATCCATAAGATATAACTTTATCAGAAGAGATTGGAAGCCTCTATGGTCTTTTATAGCGGTCATTAAGTCAAATTTATTATATAAATATTCTATAATAAACAAACTCCACATAGAATAATGAAAATAAAATAAACGTTTCATTATATATATATTTTTGGTAAAATAGAGAAAGTATATCATAACATTACCATTATATCTTTCCAAAGGATTTCCTTTTCTACTGGTTGTACTTGGTTTAATGAATCAATATCATCTGGCACATTTATTCTCATTGTGACCCCAATATAACTCATGAACATTGAATTTTTGGGGTCAATAGGTTGGCCACATTGATTCCAACCAACCTCAAATTTTATACCTAAACTTCTTGCCTTGATAATTTTATTCAAAATAGGGATGTTGTATCATTGATATTTTTTTCATCAACATTTTATTGATCCCCTAATAATTCTTTAGTTTCATCATCAATAGTTTTTTATTACTCATGATTGGAAACATCATCATCTATATAAGACATTTTCTTCATGAGTATTCAAACATTTAATTTTTCTTGAATAACTACAACATTGACATAGTGAAAAAATTTGAGAAGGGTTGCATGCATGCACTATTGAAAACTTGATGAACTCTTAAACTCCATCTTCATGTTCTTTTGTCAAATGATTAGTGTGCATCCATTTTTAAGGAAATGGATAACTGAATTTAACTCCATATTAATAATCTCAAATATAAGATCTCTATATCCATTGAGGTTCATGTGTAGGGTGCAATTATAAAAATAAACATATAAATACTAATAGGGCCCCTAAAATATACAATGCATATATTTTAGTATATTTTCAAAGTAGTAACACTAAAAATACACATGTAAGTCATGTCATTGAGTACTAAACATGACACCATGAAAATAAAATGTACCAACTTCATTTAATACCAGTTAATTATATTAATTATACTATACATTTATACCATGATTTTTCCCTTACATTAAAATTATTTCAGTAATAAGTGGTTAACATTTTAATCATATAAGAAGCCAAAATTATTTATCTTCCACTAGAAATAACCACGTCACAGGTACCATGAGATTCGACCTCAGACACCTAGCATCCAAGACTATCCCTCAGGGATAACCATCACATGTACTTATTGAATCTAAATAATAAAATGGGTATAAAATAACCATTTTTATTAGGAAGTGTAGTTGAAATTTGGGAAGACTTAACATAATTGGTTCCCTTAGGGAAGAACCACACAATATGTTTAAAAATACATTAGTTAATCATAACTTCTGAAAATCCATAATTAATAAAAAATAACAACACAAATGTCTTATCACCCTCACCCTATCCCTCGATGAATCACTAAGATGTCTATAGTAACTCACATTCTAACATACCATACCTAGAACTCACATAAAATCTATCCATTATTATTTTTAAAAAATATGTATATCTCATGTATACAATAAACCCACTCATATTAAAAAATAACTTAAATAAAATTTTAATTATTTCTTGTAACATGATACATTTCAAAAATTAAGGAATGAACATTAAAATCCAAATTAAAATAAATTCTGATTGCCTTAATTTATAAAATTGGTTATTCCCTAATCTATTAATTTTTACAAATCACTATTTTTTCTTCCCAAACATAGTTTAAAATCTAGATTCTATTAGAATTTACAGAAACCCTATTCATCAGTATTTTGGTTGACATGACTTCCAATCGTGGTCATTTACATCCACTCACAAGCATTTACAGTTTTCCACTCCCTCTGAAATATATTTTTTGGAATTTCCTTCCAAATCAAGAGTTTTAACATGTTTAAAATATTTTAGCAGGCTTTGATTTCTATCAATAGATGTTTTTTAAGAAAAAATGAATCATGTTTCATTTTCATTAGGTTTTATAAAATTGTTCACATTAATTGGAATCTTTGAAGAAAAATAATGATGATGAAAATATAATAAAATTAGTTGAAGATCAGAAGGTTAGACAATATTTTTTTCTTTTTATTTTCAGTTTTTTATTGTAATGATTAAATTTTAACCTTGTATATTGTTTCAAGAGGAAAAAAGGAGAGTATTTTCCAAAGAATAATTCAACCAAAAACACAACTTGATAGAAAACATGCATTATATTTGGAAATTGAGGGGTTAAATGGAACATTAAAAGTCATGAAGCACATAGAAGTTATAAAAAATATGGATGGAATCCTAGAGTTTTTTAGAGAAATTATGGAATCCCTTGATGGCCTAGAATTCTCTCCATCAAAAAAGATCTAGGATCCCTCCTTATTTTTCATAACTTCCATGTCACCTTCATCTTCCATGTGCTTCATGACTTTTAATGTCCCATTTAACCCTTCAATTTCCAACTTCAGTGCCTAATTTATATCAAGTTGTGTTTTTAGTTGAATTATTCCATGGAGAAGATTATCCTTTTCCCTATAGAAAAAATATACAAAGGTGAAATTTTATCAGAACAATAAAAAAAATTAAAACTAAAAAGAAAAAATACCATGTAACAATTTTATCCTTAGTTAATTTGAATAAATTTTAATTATCTTTCTTTTGATTTAAATATTCCAATTATAGGGAACAATTTCTTAAAACATTCTAAAAAGGATACACAATGCATTTTTTTAATTACAAAACCTCTATTGATAGAAATCAAAGCCCGTTAAAATAGTTCAAACATGTCATATAAATATATAGTCATTATTCAAGGATTGGTAAATGTAATTTTCTTTACCTTCTACATTTATCTATTTTATATTACCCTAATATCTATTACATTTTTTACTCTATTTGAAGTGTCTTTTGATCCATTTGGTAACACATATTCTAAATTTCTTAAAGATATTTGGCTCCATTTTGAAGCACTTACTATGAACTACATATAACACCTATGATAAGTGCTTATTTATAATAGTTTTCATATTTATTATAGAAGAAGTGATTTAAGGTCACTTGTGATGGATTTATATTATGGAAGGATTCTAGGAGATAAAACTTATAGTGGTATTGGTGTAAGGCACATGGGTGATCTTGATAACTAGAAATTTCTCTAAGCTTCCAAGAGAAAGTATCCTGATGATGAATCCAAAAGTAGGGTCAGAGAGCTATACTCATTTTTGGAGGAATATCTTTGAGAGTAACATTGGAACCCTTTTTAATTTATCAAGGATAAAGGTGAAGATAATAAAAAGGTGCATTTGGTGTGTTTTATTTCACAAAAAATGTACCAGATGAGTATTTTTAGGAGGTAACCCGTCATAGTAGTATTCTCATCCATTTATGCTTAACTATGGAGTTTTAATAGGATAAATGTCATTTCACCCAAATTAAAAGTAAAATGTAATGAAGTTTTTTCAAAAGTAACCTAGTGAGTCGCATAAGAAAATGAATATCAAGAAACCAAAAAAATAAATTCATTAGGTTTTGATTAATTTTTAACTGTCATTTTTGGTGTTTTGTAGATGTTTTAAATGATGAGGATGAAAGGATGAAAGAGTTGAAGAATAGACTGGGAGATACAGTATTCAAAGACATGGCAGTGGCTTTGAAAGTGATTAATTAATATAATTTGAGTGGGAGGTATATAATCAAGGAAAATTGGAACTAAAATGATGTGAGGAAGGCTATTTTGAAAGTGGGAGTCTGATAAATCATCTAGAGATGGAGGGAAATCAGGCATATAAGGACAGATTAAATAAAGGTAGTGAAGGTTAATTGTACCAGAGTATTGATGTATTATATCTCTATTCAAGATAGTGACGGTTTTCATGAAAGATGAATCCAAAAATGGACTTTTATACCTGAAGTGTATTGTATTGTATATATTTCTTACCAAAATGAATCCTTATTTACAAAATCTTATTTGTGAAACCCGTGGTCCTTTTTAGTGTTAACAATGATTATGAATTCTTAATCCAGAATCATAATCAAAGAATAATATCAAACAACACATCATTACTACTCATGTGGAAAAGGTTTTATGAGATCCATACAAAATATAATTCACTTTCCATCACAACACACCACCAACCACAATGTATTCCCAAAAAACACTTTTCCATTTAACCGGCTTGAATTTATTAATTCATTTATAGTAAAAATAACCACGATCAAAAATATAATATAATAGTGCTAAGAATCACTAAATTTTATAATATTTTTCACATGTTTATGTTAACACCTATAATAATTATTGTCTATGGTATTTCATTATCTCATTATTCAATAATATCTTTAGCATGTGAAATTATATTCAGATTTATATCCAAATTGTGTATGAAGAAAATAATCAAATGAAAGAAAATATACAGGAACCACCATAAAATTTTATAATTTTATGAAAAAGGATCAAACATAATTTATTCATTCTTCTAAATCACCTATGAAACCCTAATCACCCATTTTTAAATAAAAAAAATCTTCACATATCATTCTATTAAATTTCAAGAAGATTATTTTCTCAATAGGTTCACAAATATTAACAATTATTCTTATTGTCTTAAACTTTTTTCATCTTCATGTGATTTTCCTACTATTGTAAAAATATTAAAACAATGAAAATCCACACTATCTAAAAGGTAAAAATAAATAATATACTGGAAACATAAAAAAGATCACCATCAGTTACAATAATTGATGGAGATGTAGTTTGAAGTGGTCTTGTATGAAGATGGAATGAGTTTATAGACTTGGGGTGGAGTTCTATATGTATAGGTATATGTGCGAGAGGTAGATATGACATATCAGGTTCATTATGGTTATGAACAACACAAAAATGAAAACCTTGGAACCCAAAAAATCAAACAATAAGAGAGGAAAATGAGAAAATTACATACCTTGGATTCTTGCCTTGATTAGATCGAGGGAACGTAGAGGAATATCACCGACAACAGGTGAGTTCCAAAAGAGGTTGAGAATCCTGACTGAATGAGTCATTTCTAGGGTTCTTTTAAATAGATTGGGGATACTTTTATCAGCGCTTTCAAAAAAGAACTGATAAAGAGCCTTTTTATCAGTGCTAAATTGATAAGCATTGATAAAAGGTTTTGTTATCATAACTAAAAAACAATGATAAAATGAAACTTTATCAGTGCTAAAACTTTATAACTAATAAATTATTTATAATTATAATTATAACTATAAATAATTTTTTAACTTTTTTTAAAAATTTATATATATATATATATGTATTATAATTTTATAGTTATTTAAGTATATTATTATTTATTTATAATTACATTAATATTTTTTAATAAAAATATATATTTTTATTTATAATTCTAAATATAGTAAATATAAATTTATAAATATATTTTAATTAATTATTTATAATTATATTATATTTATATCATTATATATATATATATAATAAATATATATAAATATAAATATAGTAAATATATTCATAATTTAAATATATTTATTATAAAGGGTACCCTTCATCAATGCTTCTTTTTAGTGCTGATAAAAAGTACCCTTTATCTGTGCTCTTTTTAGCACTGATAAAGGTGACCTTTATCATCATTTTTTCCAGTGGTAATGTTTTATAGTAGTAGGTGGGAAATAAATAGACATTTCACATTCGACTTTAGATTCATAATTTCATACTTTAACAACTTGTAGAACATAAAAAATGAATCATAAACTTATTAATGGAATTTAAGTTATGTAGTATTCAAATGCCTCTACTTTCAATTAATTATAGTAGTAAAACAACAATGTCAAAATATTATAGTTTCATGTAAAATATAAAGTCTAAACATATTACATTTAGACATTATATATGAGATAATGATTATAAAATGGCACCATAATAACTATTTGTGTAAAATCATTTAATAACCTTATAAATCCATTTATAAAATATATATAAATGGATATTGATGAAACAAATTAATAGATAAATTTGGATACAACCTTTAAAATGAACTATTTAGTGCAAATCATGATCATACACTAGTGCAATACTCATCCCTATATCTTTAACCACACTACCAAGGTTTCTCATGACATGTAAGTAGAGGCGAACAATACAATATAACACATCTCAATACAATAAAAATAATTATTAAAATAGTTCAACAGATATAAAATCACTTTCACCTTCGAACACCCTTTAATGAACAACCCCCTTTATATTAACATAAACAATATAATGATATCAATGACCTATGACCAATCTATATTAAAATAACAATTTTTTTACTAATGAATCAATAAGGGGATTAACTTCAATGGTGTATATAACAAAACATATTAATCTAATTGGGAAAACATATCAAACATAGCTTACTACCTTTGAAAATATGATAAAAGGCATCAAATGTTCAATTTGAAACCCATCTAAAACATTTAAAACAATGAAAGGAAAAAATACTTCCATGTTCATTGATAATGTAAAAAAACAAATTAAAAAGTATCCAAACACGGTCTCATTCCTAGAAAGCCTTAATAAATGCATAAAAAGAATTTATTATAATTTATAAGAAATAATTAAATGAAATCCATTTCGATTAATCCTATAAAACCCATGGGTGGCATTTTAACAAAACTTGTTTTGCATTATTTCCATGGAAAGAAGTTCAAAACATTTAAACAGAAGAAAATATCCTTTCATTTTAATGAAGATTTAAGAAAAACACTTATAAATCCATAATCCCATTAGGGATAATTAAAATATAATTTAATTTAAATAAAAAAAATGGATTTTAAGGATGCAAGAATTCATGGTTCCACGTTTAAAGGAATGTGAATGGATCCACCTAACAAAATGGATGAAATCAGTGTGTGGAAGTCTTAATACACTACAAGAAAGAAAGAAAATACCTTAATGGGTCAATAAAAACCCAAAATAATTGAAACCCCCAATTAGAAATTCATTCTAGAAGGGAAATATTTGATGGATGATGAATAAAAAGAGATAATGAAAAAAATTCAAAAAGATATCATCAAACAAGTAAAATGAGTGAGGAGGATAAAAATTAACATACATTGGATTTAATCTTTGATTCATCTAAGATAAATAGAGATATCATGTGTGAAATCTTGGATTCATTAGAGCCTTGGATTCATCAATCTAGGATTCATTCAAGCCTTGGATTCGTTCGAGACTTTATTTAAGTTTGGATTCATCAAGGAGGAGTGCTGGAAAGAGGTGGCTACCATATATAGCTTGAGAAATTGTGAATGATTCAATTGTAGTTAGGGTTATTAAATAGAATAGGGACAGTTTTATCAATTCTTCTAAAAAAGTACTGATAAAGATCTATTTTATCAGTTCTAAATTAATAACTGTTGATAAAAGACATATTTATTATCACTAAAGAAGCATTGATGAAATGAATCTTTATCAGCTATAAAACTTAAGCACAGATAAATGATTTATAATTATAATTATAAATAAATAATGTGAGCGGTCATCGATCTAGGACAAGATCGATTGATGGAGAGGCTCAGTAGCACAAAATAGGATTCAGTGGTGGTGCGTTAAGGAGAAGGTTGATGTTGTATAGGCGGATGCAATGGATAAGGCCTTCGATGGATGAGGGTTACAATAATCAAATGGCGGTGGGCCCTCTAGGATGAAGGTGGGATCAACATCTTGAGGAAATCTACTAGGCTTCCATGGTGGTGGCGGTGTGGTGGTTGAAAAAATGCTCATATGATGGTAGGGATACCGGGGTGATGATGCAGAATCGACAACAAGGTGGTGGTCTGTTGGGGTTAACATGCTTGTGGTCCCAGGTGATGAGGCTGGATTGTAACAGGGTTATGCAGCTCACAGGAAGCCAACGAGAATGATGAGGTAGAGCGGGAAAAAATTGTTGACTTGGGAGATTTGGACATTTGGCCGTGATCTACTTTCAGTTGGCCTTCAGGTCAATAATTTAATAAATAAAAAGTAGTAGGTTGGGTATGTTATCCCTTGGGGGGCTATGACATACCTTTCAGGTAGCCTGTGTGCGGTGTGTGCGTATCTATCTGTAATTGTACTCCAAAGCACCTATATATATATTTTATAATATTATAATCATTTAAATATATAATTATCTATATATAATTACATAAATACTTAAAAAAAATATATTTTTTATTTATAATTATAAATATTTAATTTTATAAATATAGTAAATAAACCTTTATAAATAGATTTTAAATAGATTTATAATTATTTATATATAATTGTAAATATATTTATACCGTTATATATAATTATATATATAATAAATATTTATAAATAAAAATATAGTAAATATAATCATTATTTAAACATATTTATTATAATTTTGTAATTATAAATATATTTATACTATTATATATATATTTATATAATTATATATATATATAATAAATATATATAAATATAAATACTAAGTATATTAAATATATTCATTATTTAAATATATTTATTATAATTTAATAATTATTTAAATAAATTTATTATAGTTTTATAATTTTTTAAATATAAAATTATATAAATAATTTTTTTAAAGAAATATATTTATATATTTATATATTTATATCATTGTATATATATATATATATATTTTATAAATAAATATAAATATAAATATAAATATAAATATAAATATAAATATAACTATAAATATAAATATAACTATAAATATAAATATTAATATAAATATAAATATAAACATAAATATAAATATAAATATAGTAAATATATTCATTATTTAAATAATTATACTTTTATTTTATTATTATTTAAATATACGTAAATATTTATTTATAATTATATAAATACTTTTTAAAAAATAATATTTATTTATTTATAATTATATATGTATATAAATTTATAAATATAGTAAATATATATTTCTAAATATATTTATTTATAAATATTTAAAAATATAATTTTACCATTATTAATGAATATATAATATTTAATGTATGCATGTCAAAAATGAGTGAAATTGAATAATTAAAAATGAGTACATTTTAAAAATATTGAAAAAATGGATAAGTTTTATTGATTAAATATAAACTAGTAAAAAATATTGATATATATTGAAATAAAGATGAATACATATTGAAAATATTAAAATATTGTAAATAAATAATAGAAAATGAATAAATTCCTAAAAAAAAATCATCAAAAATGAATTAATACATAATTTTATGAAAATTAAAAATAAATAAATAAAATTTAACTATTAAATACATAATATATTAAATGTATCATGCTATAATGGAATTATAAAATTAATTCTAAAATTTGAATAAATTACATAAATATTTAGGTGTATGTGTTTCTATATAAGATTTCATTAATTACATAAATATTTCTATGTATGTTGTATATAAAAATACCATAATTAAGTATATGTATGTGAAATCAATATAACACACATCTGATATATGTTAAATTGAAAAATAAAATGATATTAAATTATTTCCATTACTCGATGCAATTAGTCAATATTTTTAGTTCATATTAATTTTTAATTGTAAACCATTATTCACTAAATATTTGAATTATTTAATATAAAGTATAAATATTTTGTATTATAAAAATCATATTTTAGTAAATATTACATTCATTAATATATATATATATTTGACATATAATATTTATTAATTTTTATAATATATATATATTAAATTTATTCATTTTTATCAATAATAATTTAATTAATAAAATGTTAAATATTTTTCTTAATTTACTCATTTTTCATTTTAATTTATTTAATTATTTAATTTTTTTCATTTTATATATCTATATATTTAATATATACTATTTATTCGTATTTGTAATTTATATATAGTATATTGAATTTATTACTTTTTGTCAACAATTATTTAATTAATAAATTTTTAAAATTTTTTAATCAATTTTAATTTTTATTTGTTCAATTATTTTATTTTATTCCCGAACTTTATCAGTGCTAAAAATAAAGTGCTGATAAAGGGTATCCTTTAACAGCACTAAAAATAAAGTGCTGATAAATGTTACCCATTATCATTGATAAAAAAGAACTGATAAAGGGTATTATTTATCAGTGCTAAAGAAAAGCACTGATAAAGGTTACCTTTTTCAGGGCTAAAAAAGTGCTAGTAAGGGGAACCTTTTATCGGTGCTAAAAAAAGTGGTGATAAAATGTACCTTTCATCCAAGTTTTTTAGCGCTAATAAAGGGTACCTTTATTAGCGATTTTTTTCTAGCACAAAATAAAGGCAAGTGCTATTAAATGCATGTTTTGTAGTAGTGAAATGAAAATAAATGGTTTAACTTACTTCTTTAAAAGTGATAAGTTTAATGATAAATGGTTGGGTTCTTCTAATGAATTTTTTTCCACAAAGAATCCTTGTTGCCTATTTTACAAATGGTGTTCTTTGAGAAAGTATGTATAGTATACATTGTTTAATTTCCATTTGTATAAAGGAAATGGAAACATAGTTTGGTATGATTTATTTTCAAACTAGCGGGCTTAGATTCTTTTTAAATGGAATGTAATGGACTAATGGTGGTATCCTACAGGCCTTTGGCTCACACCATACATACTCACATTGATGGGTTTGTAGTTTTCATGTTTTCTGCAAGTTCTGAGGTTATGGATTTTAGGCTTGTTTTTTAGCACTCAACGGTGGAATGTGGGTGTTGTGTGGGTAATGTTGGTGACGTGAGATATTGGTGTTGTCACTTATTTAGTTCGACCCATTTCGATTCATGTAGTGCATAAAATTTTCCCATAATGTTATTTTATTTTAGTTTTTATTCCTTGGTTTGGAAAAGTAAAAATTTTATAATTTTTTTTCCTTTATAGAATTTTTTTATAAAAGATTTGGTTGATCTTTATTATTATGCCTTTTTTAGTTGATACTATTTTAGTTATGCATATTTATTTTGGAATGTTTGTCCAATGTATGGAGTCTTTATATTGGGTTTCCAATTAGAACTATTTTTCAACCTGTTTTTAATGAGAGTGAAATCATTCCCATGTTTTTTCTTATGATACCCTGGTTTTTATCACCTTCCTAGGGAAATCGGGAACAAACCTCAGGCATTGAGGCAGATTAGCCTGGATGACATGTCAGGTTAGCTCAGGTGAGTTCACTACAAAATGGTATCAAATTCCTCTTCTTATTTGGGGTTTGATGGTAGATAGAAGTTAATACCATAAAAATATAATGGTATGTCAGCAGAAGTGCTTTTCCAGCTCTTCCTTATGTTAGATCTCGAGTCTCCGTGGGCGGTTAGGACTTTTATCATGAGTTTAGGGTTTTCGGTTGTTTTTTCTTGAGATATTTTGATGTTTTTTTCTACTAGTATGAGTTAATGGAATATCATGAGAGATGTCTTGGGAAAATACACGTTTTAGAGTTAAACTAGAACAAATATTGGGGCAAATGATTAAGGCGCATGGTCTGCCAAACCGTGTGCAGCCTATACAAACCATTCTCGATAACTCTAGGGCACTCGCATGGTTAATGCATGACGTAAAAATTAGTGTGACAGAACTGTGTATAGTAGTGAAAGTTTTCAATTTTCATTTTTCCCATTATTTTATGTTTTTATCCTCTCTTGTGTTCTTCAAGGAATATTTATAAATTTTAATGTGAATATTTATGAATTTTAGAAGTTGTTTAACAATGTTTAAAAGAAATGTATTTTGATTTGGTATTTAAAGTTGTTTGAAAACCATATTTGGGGTGTTTGATTCACTTTGGTGAACATTTTTTTAACTACAGAACAAATTATTTAATTCGATAATATGATTTGTGGGTTGTGATGGGTTTTAAGGAAATAATTTCATTGGGTTTTAGTGGTGAAATTATTGTAATGTTTAGCATTTTTTGTTTAAAAGGGAATTGGTTCTCAAGAAATGAGTTATTTTTTTGGGGTTTGATATTTTTTAATGGTTTTTAACCCCTCTAATATTTTTTAAATGGAAGCAGTTATTATTAGGAAATTTTGAAATGAGTTTTAAAAGGGTGTTCTGTAATATTGTTTTGTTGGTTTGGGATTTTTTATCCCTTGTATTGGGATTTGTGGTGATATGATTTAGTGTTGTGTTATTGTAATGTTTTTGAATGTGACCCCATAAAGGAGTCGAAAAATCAAGAGATAAATATATCATTTGGTTATCCTAGTGATCTAGAAGTACTCTTTCTAGTCTTAGACTCTACCCATACTCAATATGGAGTGGCAGAGCCTAGTTCTCCTCAGATTGTGGATCACATGTTAGAGTTTCTGAATTGGTGTCTTCCAATTTTTAGTGGTGATCAAGGATCCCAAGAGGCGAAAAAGTGTCTATCTATGGTTGATGTGATCTCTGAATCTCTAGGAACTCCAAAATACTCTAGGGTGCAGTGAAATACTACTTTATTCAAAGGGCCATGTTTAGATTAGTGTGTGTAAACTACCAATTCCCACCCATTTGATGGGTTTTCTTAGGGATATTTCAAGGCTTCCTTCACTCAACAATTTTATCCTGAGGAAGGATGAATTTCAAAGATGATGTAATTCATGAGTTTCCATCAGGGCGAGTGGTCAAGGAAATAATTTTTTTGAGCATTTCACGAGACGAGTTCCTTTCTTTCCTGGGATAGTTACTAATGATTCAAGGAATTCATGGTTTTCTCCATAGGCCTTCATCCAGATCTTAACATTGTGGTGTTTTTGTCTAGCCTAACTACATTCAAGGAAGTTATGTTCAAGGATATTGTTGCTGAGGCATCGTCGATAGGGAAACCCATGGCAGGTCATGCTTTAACCCCAGCTAGCATGAAATAAAATCTAGTTGTGTGCTATCATTGTGGGATGTTTGAGCATGTTAGGTATTATTGTTTTAAATATCTGAGGACATATCTTCAATGTGGCTATCTTGGTCACATTTAGAGGGTTTTGAAGCTGAGCATATTTCAAAAGAAGAAGGGCTCATAGACTAAGGTTTGATCTAAGTTGTGATTTATGTTGTTTCTTACACCTAGAGAGTTAGAATTTGTTTTTTGGTTTTGGGACTATTCTCTTATATTATCCTTTTTTTGGACCTTGATCCATATCTTTTGTACAACTAGTTTTTTTTATTGTAACCGATAATGAATCTTTTGTCTAGTTCTCTTATCTTTTATTTTTGTATGCCTCATTATTTTTCTTTCTTATTCTTGATCATTCATTGTGTTAAACATGTTTTATGGTTTGATAACTGATATGATAATTCATTGGGTTTGGGTTGGGGTAACAAGGATAGGTTTTTGGTTATTGGGTAGACTGTGAGATCTAATGTGATGAGATATTCTTTCATAGTCACCATGGGTAGGTGTTCTATGAGTTTATCCCAAAGTTATCCTTCATACAGTCTCACGACCATAAGTTATAACCATTCTATTAATTTCCAATAAATGTTCATATTTGGGGTGTTCCCCCCAATTTAGTGGAGTGTGTTGTTTGGGTGTTTGGGTCCAACGATATTTTGGATATTTTCTATGATGTGCTCTCTCAAGATTTTTTTGAGATTTTTTCTTTTGGTTAGTGGATCCATGGTTTCTTGAATATTTTCATTCTCTTGGATGTGTATAGTTGGTATTTCACCATATTATATTAATTCTTAATGTTAGGGAGACCCTCAATATGTCTATATGTTTTTACTCATTCTCAGGGAGTTTATATGGAGATATATTTGGGTTGGGACTATCATTGTTTCTAATGTTGTGGAATCAATTGTTCTATTAGAGCTGTTTTGTCCCTAGGTCTGGTTAGAGCCTAAAAAAAACCTTTTTATGTTAGTTTCTGTGTTTAATGGAGTTCCTGAATTTAAGGTAGACCATGAGAATGAGCATCCCCAAGTTTGTTTATATTAAGAATTTGTTTTCTTATGGTTCTTAGTGTTTTGGAAGAGGGAAATCATTGGTTTTTTGAGTTTTATGAGGAGTGGTCTATTTGGGAACCATGTATCTAATTCTATATTTTAGTGTTGGTCTTTTAGTTATATCCTTCTCCTTATTAATTTAATCATACTTTTACTTTGACTTAATTTGTCGATGAATTTTTGGGAGTGGAATTTTTAGAGGCAGAAAGTTGCATGACGAGGATGAATATGGAACCTTGAAATGTAACTTTCTAGATTTTGATCTTACAATCCATTTATCCTATGTGTTTGTGGAGTCTCAAGTTTGAAATTTTGATTTTTTGATGTTTCTTAGGGTTTCATGGTTATGTTAACAATTTGGAAAACTGTGCTATAGAAACCATGTTCCATATGATGTTTTTGATAGAAGTGATCACACGGTTTGGTCAACCATGCAAGGCATCCATGTGACTTTTAGGGTTCTGGGGTAGTGGTGAGCACACAGTCTGCACAAGTTTTGGTAAACTATGTGAGACAACCATGAAACTTCCTAGATTTGTAGTAATTTTTCTATTTTTACTTATTTTTTTTATTTAGGTATTCCTTACTAAGACACCCCATTTTATTACCCACACACAAGATGGCTCTCCCAACCCTCTTTGGTGCTTCCAAGCCTCTCTAAGGTGGATTTATATTGGATATTTGGTGTTTATTCATTTGGATCAAGAGGTAAGATATTCTCCTCCCTCCATCTCTTAGTTTCTTATTCTTTCCCCTATTTTACACTAACCAGAATGGATATGTTAGTCGATTTTGGTGGTTAAGGTTGGGTTAAAATTAGGGTTTTCATTTCTTAAGTTTTTGATACATCTCTTAAGGATAATTTTGGTGGTTTCCATCATAGGTATCATGTTTACACCACTTGAGGTAGGTGTTTCCATCACATTTCGATTTATTAAAGAGTTCCATGATATATTGATCTTTTAATAGTGTTTTTAAACTATATTAATGTTGTATATGATACCTGATTTTGTGTTATCAAATATCATCTATGTTTTTTGGCTTTTAATCTGGAAAAAATATGTAAATTGATTAGTTTAATGAAACTTTGGTTTTAAGTTGTATTTTTTTCATTTTATGTTTTTTGATCTTATAGTTGATTTTTACCAAGGGTTTGGAGTGTCTTGAGTTTAAAATATTGAGTTTTTGAAATTTTTTTAGGACTACACAATTAAGAACAAAATTTTGGAAACCATGAACCATATGAAGTTTTTGAAAGAGGTTATCACACAATATATGTATGGTTTGGTAAATCATGTGAGAATAATATTTGACTTTTGGGGTTTTGGGGCAGTGTAGATCACACAGTCTACACTTAGTTTGGTAAATAGTTTGAGAAAACCATAAAACCTAATTGAGTTGGGGTATTTTTTTTATTTCTATTCTTTAGTATTGGGTGCTTCCTTCCTAATACACCCCATTTCATTCCCCTCATCCAATACACCTCTCCCAACCCTCTTTGGCTCTTCCATGCCTCTCTGATGTAAATATGGAGTGGAATTTGGTGTTTCTTCATATTAATCTGGAGGTGAGGTCCTTTACTCTCCTACTCTCTTAGCTTATTCATATTTCCAATATTTTTCTCTAAACCTAATGGATATGTGGGATAATTTTTTTGTTAGGGTTTTGGTAAAATTGATATTTTTGTTTCTTAAGGTTGAGAGGCCTCACTTTGGACAATTTTGGTTATTTTCATCGAAGGAATCATGGTTCCACTACGTGAGGATAGTGTTTTCATTACCTTTTTTATTAAATAGTTCCATGATGTCATGATCTTTAAAAAATCTTTTTGAACTAAATTAATGATGTATATTATACATAGTTTTGTGTTATAAAATTTCTTCCATGTTGTTTTCATTTTTCAATTGAAAAAATTGGGTATATTTCTTATTTCAATCGCACTTTGGTTTTAAGTGGTATTTTATGTATTCAAGGTGTTTGATAAAATTCCATTGATAGTTTCACATAAGAAAAATTATGGGTTTATAGTGATTTGAACCAATTAGGTTTTACAATTAGATTTTTTATTTGTGTAAAAAGGGGTTTCCTTATTTTAATAGGCTATCATGGTTTTAAAGGAATATTTATATTTTATAAATGGGTTTTTTATTGATTTTTATAAATGGGTTACCTTGTTTTAAAGAAACCATATTATCTAAGAAAGGGTTGTGTGAATTTTAAAGGATTTAAAAGTTTTTGAAAAGAGATGCGTGTGTATCCTCATAAGTTGTTTGTTTTGGATTTAATACTTTAATTGTTGATCATATTTATTTTTGTTGTGGTTTATGAAATTTTTGAATTTATTTTGTTTTCCAAGGTGATTTGAAAGAATATTTGCAAGTTGGTTTCTTTTATTGTGTTTTGGTGTTGCTTGTGATTTACCTTGGGTTGTATTTTGATTCCAATTGGGTTTTAATAGGGATTAACAAGAAACATAATCCTTATGTATAAAGAGAAGGCTCGTTTTGGGAAAAAATCCCTAAAGGTAACGTTGCATCATTTTGGGCTGGTTGTGTTTGTTGATAATTCAGGTTTCCATGGTGAATTGTTGAGTTCTAGAGAATTTGTTGAAAATCTATGTTGATAAAGAACAATTACAAAGGAACATAAGATCTGGAGGCCGTACAAAAGAACAGATACAAGGTGGCACCTTTTCCCAGTGTTTTCCTGTTGGGTCGGAAGAAACGGGGAAAGATGGCAAGAGGGGGGGTGAATTGACTTTTAAAAAATGATTAACAAATTAAAAATCAAAGTTGAAATGCAGCGGAAATAAAGAGGCAAGACACACAAAATAGATAACGGAGTTCGGCCAAAACCCGGCCTACGTCTCCGCTCCCAACTCAACCGTTGAGAGATTCCTACCGCTTGCTTTTCAATGGTTTTAGCAAGAAACCCACTAGGCTTTGAGGTAGCACTAGGACCTATTACAGCTTGCTTTTGAAATGGTTTAGCAAGAACCCACTTGCTTTTAATGGTTTAGCAAGAACCCACTAGCCTTTTTAACGGGTGAAGGCTAGCTCACCGAAACACAAGCCTTTTAAAAGGAAAGGCTTGAAGAAACCTCTTCACACCTTAATGGTGGTGTGAAACCCAAAAGAAAGGGGGATGAGAAAAGGGTTTGGGGTTTGTAGGCACAAACCCAATTTTAAAGCTCAAAATGAAATATAAAATAAAAACCGTATTGGAGGAAGACTTGGGCGCCAATTGGATGATGGAGCTGATGTAGCGTGCTCTCCCAAGCTTCTTGAGGGTGCTCTTGAATGTGGAATTGGATTGAGCACTTGAGGATCCTTGAAGGTGAAGCGCCGGAGGTTCTCCAAATGTGCAACAAGGTGTCTGAGCGCTTGGTATATGATCCAATTAGGTTCCGGGGCTTCCTTGGCCTTTATTTATAGGCATGGAACCCATTGGGGGCCTTCGGAGCCGTTGGAGAAGTCCTCGGAGCCGTTGGAGGCCAAAAGAAGGTTGACTGGTCAAAGCCAACGGCTAGTTTGACTGTGCTACCGGCTGGCCGGTGCAGGGCCACCGGCTGGCCGGTGCCTTGGCAGAGGAGGAGAATTCTGGTCCAGGTGCCACCGGCTGACCGGTGCCAGAGCCACCGGCTGGCCGGTGGCAAGACAGTAGCTCACACTGTTTGATCTGGGTGCCACCGGCTGGCCAGTGACAGAGCCACCGGCTGACCGGTGGAACCTGGTAGTGGGCAATGCCTCTGCCAGGTCCACCGGCTGGCCGGTGCTATCACACCGGTTGGCCGGTGGACTGAATTTCAGTCCACTTGAGATGCTTTCTTGGGCCATTTTCTTGGCAACCTTGTGCCTATCATACAAAAACACTTCAAACAATATTAGACAAATAAAAAGGTGATTGTGATCATGAAAATCAAACAACGATGGGAACGAGATGTACAACAATCTCCCCCTATTTTGATGATCACAATCACCAAAACAATTAAAGTAAAAACATAAATGAAAGGCATGCTTTTAAATGATAAATTGAAAATAAATACTAAGCAAGAGAGAAAAGATTCTCCCCCAATCAATCAAGAAATTTCTCCCCCTTTGTGATTATCAAAATAGAGTGGGGCATAAAACTTGATTGAGGGACAAAATTGAAAATCAAGATTTTAAACCAATTGAAAATAATACCAATTGTTGGAAATTTTGAAATGAAAATTGAATAACAGTTTGAATCGAAAGTTTTGAATCAAAAATTGAAATGAAAATTTGAATAACAGTTTGAATTGAAAGTTTTGAAAAAAAATCGAATTGAATATTTTGAAATGAAAATTTTGATGCCAAGAGTTGAAATTGAAAGTTTGAATCGAAAATTTTGAATTTGAAAAAAAACTTAAAAGATCCTAACTCCCCCTAAATAAAAACAAAAAGTCACCGGGGAGAGGGATTTTGAAAAGAGACAATTTTAGGCCCGGAGAGACTCGCTAGAAGCGATTTTTCAATCCAAACTTGTCTCATGGCGGGTCTTCTCCTATAAAATTCGTCCGAATAAAAAATCGATTTGGGTTGACCATACCGGGCGTTTTTACAATTACATTCATAAATAAGGTGCCCGAGTTTTTTGCAATAGTTACAAAATTTAAAACTAGAGCTCCCCCTTACAAAAACAGTTGGAGCATGGGAGGAGGAAGCTTGGTTGGTGTAGCCAAGCCCTTGGGTGGTTCTAGAAATTCGTTGGGAACCTAGGATATTGTTCAAATTTTGTTCCCCTTGGGTGAACTTAGCTAGGGTCTCCCTTAGGTCTTTGATGGTTGATTCCATGGAATCAACATTTGGGAAATTTTGGATTTTAAGGGTCAACTCTTCCTTCTCTTTAAGAAGTTGTTCTTTTTCGGAGGAAAGTTTTTTGAAAGACTTTTTCAAAGAAACAAATTTTGAAGAAAGCTCATGAAAACCATTTTCTAATTGGTCTCTAGCATGTGAGAGTTCTTCATAGGATAGATGATTTAAAGAATTGGAATTTGAAGAACAAGAGGAGGAGTCGGATGATGTTACCTCATGGAATGCCATTAGGCATTTTGTACCTTGGTCGCTCGAGGAGGAGGAGGAGGATGAGGTGTCACTCCATGTGGCCTTGAGGACCTTTTTCTTTCCTTTTTCCTTTTGCGTGGCCCGTTTCTTGTTGAGTGGACAATCGGGCTTGTAATGGCCCTTTTCGCCGCACCCGTAGCATTTTACCTTGGGCTCGGATCTTGCGGTGGGTTCTTGCTTTCGCGCCTTGCGAGATTTCTTCTTCTTCTTATGCTTCTTCATAAATTTATGCATTTGGCGGGCGAGATTCTCCATTTCCGAATCGCCGCTTGAAGATGATGAAGATGAGGAAGATGAGGATGATGAGGAGGAGCTTACTTCTTTTTGAACCTTGAGGGAAATGTTCTTTGGTGTCTTGATTGGTGTGCCCTCCTTTTGAGCTTGCCTCCTCATCGTAATCTCGTACGTCATAAGGGATCCGATGAGCTCCTCTACCGGCATATTTTTGACGTCCTTAGCCTCTTGGATTGCCGTCACCTTTGGTTCCCATGAGCTCGGAAGGACCCATAAGATCTTCTTGACCATCGTCTCGGCTGAAACATCATCACCAAGAGATTTCCTTCCATTGCACACGTCAGTAAAGCGAGTAAACATATCGGAAATAGACTCATTTGGATGCATTGAAAATGACTCAAAATCTTGCCTATACATATCCAATCTAGTGTCTTTGACTTTGTTAGTGCCCTCATGAGTTACTTCTAAAAGTTTCCAAATTTCATGTGAGGAGGTGCAAGTAGACACTCGATTGAATTCATTTCGGTAAAGGCCGCAATGAAGAGCATTCATGGCTTTGCCATCAAGCTCAAAATTTCTAATGTCGGCTTGGGTCCATTTGGATTCATCGGGGGTAGACAAAGTGTAACCTTGCATGACTATTTTGTAAATGGGATATCCTATACTTCTAAGAAAAGTGGTCATGCGGGTTTTCCAATAATTATAGTCGGTCCCATCAAAAAATGGAGCCCGACCCAATGAGTAGCCCTCGGGGGCGAAAGAGGTGGATGCCATCACAATGGATCTTTGAATTTGAAACCTTTTAAGGTATTACTCAAATTATCCCTTTGATACCAATTGTTGGGTCGGAAGAAACGGGGAAAGATGGCAAGAGGGGGGGTGAATTGCCTTTTAAAAAATGATTAACAAATTAAAAATCAAAGTTGAAATGCAGCGGAAATAAAGAGGCAAGACACACAAAATTGATAACGGAGTTCGGCCAAAACCCGGCCTACGTCTCCGCTCCCAACTCAACCGTTGAGAGATTCCTACCGCTTGCTTTTCAATGGTTTTAGCAAGAAACCCACTAGGCTTTGAGGTAGCACTAGGACCTATTACAGCTTGCTTTTGAAATGGTTTAGCACGAACCCACTTGCTTTTAATGGTTTAGCAAGAACCCACTATCCTTTTTAACGGGTGAAGGCTAGCTCACCGAAACACAAGCCTTTTAAAAGGAAAGGCTTGAAGAAACCTTTTCACACCTTAATGGTGGTGTGAAACCCAAAAGAAAGGGGGATGAGAAAAGGGTTTGGGGTTTGTAGGCACAAACCCAATTTTAAAGCTCAAAATGAAATATAAAATAAAAACCGTATTGGAGGAAGACTTGGGCGCCAATTGGATGATGGAGCTGATGTAGCGTGCTCTCCCAAGCTTCTTGAGGGTGCTCTTGAATGTGGAATTGGATGGAGCACTTGAGGATCCTTGAAGGTGAAGCGCCAGAGGTTCGCCAAATGTGCAACAAGGTGTCCGAGCGCTTGGTATATGATCCGATTAGGTTCCGGGGCTTCCTTGGCCTTTATTTATAGGCATGGAACCCATTGGGGGCCTTCGGAGCCGTTGGAGAAGTCCTCGGAGCCGTTGGAGGCCAAAAGAAGGTTGACTGGTCAAAGCCAACGGCTAGTGTGACTGGGCTACCGGCTGGCCGGTGCAGGGCCACCGGCTGGCCGGTGCCTTGGCAGAGGAGGAGAATTCTGGTCCAGGTGCCACCGGCTGACCGGTGCCAGAGCCACCGGCTGGCCGGTGGCAAGACAGTAGCTCACACTGTTTGATCTGGGTGCCACCGGCTGGCCGGTGACAGAGCCACCGGCTGACCGGTGGAACCTGGCAGTGGGCAATGCCTCTGCCAGGTCCACCGGCTGGCCAGTGCTATCACACCGGTTGGCCGGTGGACTGAATTTCAGTCCACTTGAGATGCTTTCTTGGGCCATTTTCTTGGCAACCTTGTGCCTATCATACAAAAACACTTCAAACAATATTAGACAAATAAAAAGGTGATTGTGATCATGAAAATCAAACAACGATGGGAACGAGATGTACAACATTGCCAAATTTTTGGGGGTCTAAAATTTGGAGATTGGTGGACATCACAAAAAGAGGATTTCCTTGAAGATCTAATTTAAATATGGAAAAGGAATGTGTTTTGTGAAGATAGGCTTCATGGATTGGATTTCACAAAGACATGAAAAACGTTGATGGTAATTCTTTGCGATTACGACGAGCTTCATGAATGGAAGCATTGAAGATAATTACGGAGGTGAAGGGCATTGTGAGTGGAGCTTCGTGGCGATGGTATGAAGGAATTGAAAGAATGATCCGTGATTACAACGAGCTCCAGAATTGGAAAATTTCCATGGTGCTTTGCGATTTTGAAAGAATTATGGCAGAAATTTTGGAGCTTCACGATTTGAGCTGACGTGGTTTTGAATTCATGTGGAAGGTTCAAGGGTCGGTGGAATTGCCTATAAAAATACCTCAACCCCCTCGAGAAAAGTAAAGAGTTTTTAATGAAAACATTTTTCTCTTGGCTCACGAAGGTGGTTCGCGAAGGCAATGTACTTCACGAAAGGAAGGAGCTTCATGATGGCTAATCTAGCTTCGTGAAAGTTGCATGCTCCACATTGGCTTAGTGAGATTAATGAGGGAATTTTCTCTACAATGACTTGAGATCCATGATGGCCTGAACTTTGTGAAAGTGTGAGCTTCAAAAAAAATGAAGGAACTTTGTGAAGGCTTGTTTGAGCTTTGCAAAATTGGGAGCTCCTCTAAGTAGGGTTCTTTGTGAAAGCACATCCAAAAGGTTATTTCCCGGTGGTCAGGGCTAAAGGGGTATTCATCAGTGGATGAAATTTGGACTTCAATAGAGCATCAACATATAGTGGAGGATGAATTCATTAATGGTGATGAAGAGACATACAGGTCTATAAACTGTGTGTGGATTTTCTGAAGAAGTAGTGATCTCAATTTAGTTGAGAGAGCAGTGAGTTCTCAAATTGTGAGTGGTTGTAAACCAGGAGGGACAGTGAGTCCGCTTCAAACTTGTAAATATCAGTGCACTTATAGTGGAATTGGTACATCAGCACACTGCTGGTGTATACTCCTTGGACGTAGCCCAGTGAGGGTGAACCAAGTAAAAATTGCTGTGTCCTATGCATGCTTTAAGGTTTATTCATACTCTACAATGGGAAGGATAGAGAAGAGGGTTTTGTCTAATAGAAAAACAAGATCAAAAGGGGCAGTTGTTTTAATTTGTCACACCGTGATTCACCCCCCCCTCTCAGGGTTTCTATCCTAGTGGACCTAACATCTCGGTTGGAACCTTATGTGATTCTACTTGTTTGGATAATGTGTACATCCAAGTTGAACCCAGTTACCACCCATTGTTTTTGCACATGATAATTTTCTTGGTTAAATTAATTATGATTCATGTTTCTATTTTTGGGTTGGGGGATTATTATCGAAGGGGATATTTTTGAGGTGGTATGTCTATTCTATTGTTCTATTATATTTCTTTTTGTAAGGGTTTTGTCACAAGATGAAATTGTCTTGATAATTACCACCAATTTTAGCTATGACATAAGGAACCTAGGATATTAAGTTGGTAGTTTAGGGAAATTTACTTACTAGTTCAGTGTGATACCCTAGATAATAACCCATAATTTAATATAATACATGGCTAGGGGGTGTCACTGATGAGTCTAGTGCGAGAGCAATTCAGGTGACAAGTTGTGTGATCATTAACTTGCTGATATTTGGTTCCACATTTTCATGTGGAGAAACTTGCAACATTATTCCATATAGTGTTGCCTAATGATATGTATTATATGTTGTTATTATTAATTATTATTGGTATATGAATTTTCATATATTCTTACATTCCTAATTCTATGACTTAATTATTTGTTATTAAGCATCACGGGGGTGGGGCATGCCTAGTGTGATTATTTTCATTCATTTATGAATTTATGGATTTTCATTTTATTACTATTTCAATTGGTTCTATACACTTATTTTGAGAAGTGTGTGTGAGTTAGAGTTTTAAAAATTGAAAGAGGTTGTGGTTTTCAAATGAAATTCATTTCTAAAATGACTTTGAAAATTGTTTAAACCATGTGATGGTTTGTTTTCAAAAGAGTTGATTTAAACAAAAAGAGATGGTTTAACCTACTTACTTAAAAGTGGGATGTTCAAAGATAAATGGTTGGGTTTTATTAATGGTTTTTTCCATAAATTATCCTTGTTACATGTTTTAAAATTTCTATGCTTTAATAAATTTTATAAAGTATATATTTTTTATTATCATTTTTATTGGGGAAATGGAAACTAGTTTTTAAAATATTTATATTAAAATTAATAGACTTGGTTTATTTATAAATTTAATGTAATAGACTCATGGTGGTATCTGACTGAAATTTTCCTCATATCTTAAATACTCACATTTGTGGGTATGTAGTCTTCATGTTTTCTATAGGATCCTTGGTTATGACTATCTATTTTGTTTTTTACCATTCTTTGTTGAGAAGCAGATGTGGTGTATGTTATAGTGGTGACTTGAGAGTCATGTGGATATTTCAATGTTTTTTCTCATTTAGTTTGACCAATTTCAGGTCATTTGGGGCATTAACCTTTTATTCAAACATCTTTTATTTTAGTTTAGTTTTGATTCCCTGTTTTTTAACTTTAAATGTTATATAAAAATGTTTTTCTTTATGTGAAACGTTTTATAATGTCTTTGGTTATTCTTTATGCTCATTACTTGTGTGGTTGGTTTTGTTTCAGTTTCAAAAATTTATTTTGGCATGGTCAACTGGTTTAAGGAGAACTCATGTCTAGTTTCCAGTTGGAACTGTTATTGATCATGGTTTTTATAAGGGTGAAATAATTTCTGTGTTTTTTATGTGATGATCTAGTGATTTTCCCCATCCTAGGGTAATCGGGAATGGGCCTCAAGCCTTGTGGAAGATTGAAATGGGTGACCTGTTAGGTCATATTGAGTTGTTTCTCTACATAACATACAACAACTAATCAGTCACTAGGTTGAACACATAGAAAATTAGTAAATAAAAGAAACAAAGTACATAGTACATTGTTTCCAACACCACGTCACACCTTAAAACTAGTTCCCAACAACTATCATTCTTCTTTATCCTTATCATGGAACACCGATCCTTGGTCCCATCCACTATGAAACCCATTATCTATTTGAAATATTACATATGGGTCTTCACACACACCAAACTGCACATACATGGAGTGAGAAATAAATCTTAATAGACCACCCAAATGTTGAACCAAACATTTTATATCATATACACGAGCATGAAAATGTGATATGCCCAACCTAGATGAATAAAACAACTACTAGTATAAAATAAATAATTGATACAAATAAAGGGGTCGGAAAAAATGAATAAAGCAGCAAACCTAGGATCTAAGGTGATACCCTAGGTAAATCTACCCCTGACCAAGCCCACATTAGAGGAATTACAGCATGTGGATCACCATAACACATAACATTAGGTGAATATGGTATACCAAATAGAAATCTTCCCAAAGACTAACAAAAAAATAGGCACAAATATTGGAACCTAGGATCACATCCTGAGAATCCACAACCACAACATGAAACACTACTAGGCTCTAGGAATCCGATGATATTATTTGAATTTTCATATTGAACTTTACTAACATTTTGAGAACCTATATAAAACTTGGTAGTCCTATAGTGAAAACAAATATCTAAAATATATTCAATTGGGAAAGGGATCACCCTAAAACTTTAGTCCTCAAAAAATGTTTGTGACCAAAGATACCTAAACCCTAGGTATGTAACTATCCGCTGGAATGGGGGGGGGGTGAACTCCTACAGATCATCCATTAGCCTCCTAGAACCATCTAAAAAAATATATTATAGAATATAGAATCTAAATAATCTATGGGACAACACCCAGTCCACTGATATCCCAAAGGTCTCCTCCTAAATCCAAAACCTGAGCAGAAACCACCTCAAACTATCCAGACATAGGCCATAAAAACACAGGTAAATCAATATGAAACCCATTAATTCAACCGTGTACACAATGGTCCTAAGCCGATAGTATCTTGGTTATAAGGTGATACTTGTAGTCACTAATGATGAAACTAGAATCAACCTCTCACTTGGTCAACAAAACATAGGGTGCCTATAGTCAACTAGACCACATCCATCTCATAACATGAGAGAACTGGGTATATAAAACCACCTTCGGTGACTTCGACACCTAATCCATACACATCACCATTTTCTCTAGGTCATCATCTACAAATACCATCTCTGGTACTGAACTGATCACTATTTGGGAAACTTAACACATGGGAATTCTCTATAAAACCACTCCAACAAGGGAATTCTCAATAGTCTTAAGAATCTCATCATAAATTGGATTCCATACAAGGGGATACTCCATTTTAAGAAATACCTTTGTCCTAGCCTATCTTGAGAAAACATAGCTGTAACATCCTACCCTTGGTTTTCGACCACTAAATGGTTCCCAAACTAGGTGAGTCACCACTAAGACCACATACATGATTCCATGTATTCCAGAGGCTACTGAATAGTAGTAAGAGTTTAGGATAGTACCGTGGGGATACTATACACCCATATTAGAGGTGCAATAACAAAATAAAAATAAACCAAGAATCATCAATTACATAAACCAGAATAAGAATAAAAAATTAATTCAAATAATCAATAATAATAAAAAAATATAGAATCATAGAGACAGTCATATAGACAAACTATCCACCCATAGGTCTAACCCCATATACAAACTTAAAAAAATAAAATAAATTTATAAGAATCTTTACTACATCCTCAAGCCTCACCTCATCCCAAACTCCAATATCATCCAAGCTGTCCAACTCAATCAAGATACTCTAAGACTCTACCCAACCTAAACCTATAAATAATAAGGTCTTCTCAGGTACCCAAATGTCATGGTCACCCGACCAGGGTGTGAGTACAACTCAGCAAGACACCACCAATGCAGTCCCATACATAACTCATAAATTCCGTCTACACATGTGATATGATAAGTATCATAAATCAAATAAAAGGTGTGAAAACATAAATAAAGAACCATCACCAATCATTGGGTTCTCACATGAAACAAGGGATTAAACCAAACATTCTATGGATAGTTATAGAGTTCCTATGATCATTTCAAATAATGATTCATGTAATACGAGTCCCAATGACTATATAGTGGTAGGTGTAAATGACATATCTTTCGATGTATCCAAAGGAATCCATATTGTAATAGGGTTCATGATGATCTTTGGGAGGAAATCCTAGGTGATCAATAGTCATCAAGCATTATTTTCAATTACTAGAAGGTGATCCTAGTCAATCAATAGTTATTAGGCATCATCGTGGAACCCCAAGAGGTGATCCTGATCATTCCATATTCATTAGGTCCCAATATAACTATTATAAGGTAATTCTAGAATATCAATAATAATTATGCATCATCCCCACACCTTGGGAGGTAATCCTGAGCATTCTATAGTCATCAAGATTCAAGTCGATCCATAGGATGTAATATAAGGTGATCAATAATCGTTAGGTATCATTGTCGATTCCAAATGGGATGAACCTAGGAAATCCAATAATAAACAAACTCATTGCTGACTCAGGTTCTAAGGTGAAACCCACAATCATCACTACCTATATCCACCCACACCCTCTCAGGGATCAATATATCACTAGGTTACCCATCAAGGTCCCTTGGTTCACATCAAGTACATACACCCTTCATGTGTTCCCTTATCTCTAACATGTCTCTTAGGTAAAATCCCATTACCCATATGGCATAACTTCCCTTGAAATCACCAAAGTCTCATAGAGGCCTCACTATCCCCTAGGAAAGTCTCATAAGTGAGATGGCCTCAAGCCCACCCCCTTTACAGGTCACTCTAGGTTTGTTTGAACACCCAAACCAACTGCCAGTCTCATTAGGTTCTACCCACCCAGGTTATCAAGTCTTAGTGGGGGAGGAACACAAACCCCACAACTATCTCAATTATCACACATGACCTACTTGGTCCAATCATTCCCTAACCACACTCTCTTATAAAAAGAGGAGTCTAAGGATCCTATGCTAAGGTATGATACATTCATTCATTTCCTTTATTTATTTTACATGACTCATGGGGTTCCTCTTTCTTATGTAGTAAAACTATAATTATAATCTCGGCCATAGATGATAGATAAGTCCAACCAATACACAAAGTTCCATCGTGAAACTTGTATCTTTATCCAATTCAATCATAATCATTCTATTTTAATTGAAAAATATTTTTTTTAAAGAGGCACATCACCAAAAATGGTGTGATTGGGAATATCCCATTCATATAAAGAAAATGAAAAAAATACTATATGGTAGATTCATAAGGAGGACCTACCTCAATTCAGAGTAATTTCCATTTGAATAACCACCAGGTAGCTCTCGTATCAGCCCATCCAAATCAAACAACCATCGTCCTTCTATATAAGGCCCTAAATCATATGAAAAAAACTAAATTAATTAATTATAATCAAATTTTAATTAATAATTCAATTAAAATTGTTCATAAACAATTTTAATTAATTTCAAAATTTAATTCAATTATGAAAAATTGTTAAAATACTCACCGTGCACTCCTGTTACACCAAAACCACAACTGAAAAAAGTAGGAAGCCCATGACGCACTCCTGAAATCATCTCTAGAAAAATCCCTAGTATGTGATGATGTTTTAATATCCAATTTAATTTAATTTAATCCAAAAAATTATAAAAATACAAATGGTGATGTACCTCAACTGAAACGACATAAGGAAACATGAAGATACTACCTCATGGAATCTTCTCACTAGACTACACAAAATCCCTCTAAAAATGACCAATTCAACCATGATCTACTAGAATCAGAACTAAAATCATAAACTATAGAAACTAAATCAAGATATAACCAAGGTAAATCAAGAATGTAGTCTAAAATATGATGAATCTCACATTAAATTTTGATGAATCACACCCAAAATCACCCAAATACAAAGGAAATCAAAGGGGGAGGATGGAGGAAGCTTTGTATGACCACATCTATGCTTGGGATAAAGAAAAGGGAAGATGGGATTAATATTTCAGATGGAAAAACAATAAACTTTCCTTTTTTAATGAGTCATATGGTATGGTTGAACGATTTTCCAAACCACGTACCAACCTTGTGGTGAAAAATATTCAAGAAAACACCTTTTTCATGGTTCTGCTATGTGATTTTATAGATTTTATAGTAATCATGAAAATAAATATTGTCCCACTATACATCACTTCACATGTTTTTTCTACAACCATGCACCAACTATGTTCCAAGCCCCCAGTCCAAGTCACCTTACATAGTTTCCTCTGTGATCCACATGATTTCAATCAAACCATGATCTAATTATACCAGAGAACTATATGATTTAAAAAATTAAATGTAAACCTATCTACACTCAGGGTATTTCATGATTTCTCCTAAACAATTCACCCTGGAAAGAATCCTCCAAAAACTCCCAAAAACTACCCAAGTATCTCAAGACTCACTTTAACACCTAGAAAACCCTCAGGACTCAATCCATATCAAAAAATCCCTTTAAGTCACTCCAACTATCAGATGGTTGATCTAAATATCAATTTTAAAAGAGACCCCTTCTCCAAATTTCCAAAAATTCGAATTCAATTAGAATTTACTATCTCAAAAAGTGATAAGCCTTTAAAACGTCCCCACATTAGCACTTATCATCCCCAGAAGTCTCTTCGATAATTTAATCATAAATCCAAACCAAATCACTCATAAATTCAAGTTCACAACATCATGTTCTACCCCAAAACACCAAACATGATTCCATTTCATTACCTCAAACTTAGGGTTCCCAAATAACCAAAACTAAAGACACCATTCATAACCATCACCGAAACATCGTGATGGTTCTTACTCATGCCTGTTCATCCGGAGAAAACACTATAACACCAATCAACTCATACTTATATCATGGTTCTCTCCATTATAAGCCTTTAATACTAAGTTCAAATCTGACCCAAATCAGACAAGTACCCACCATCTAAGAGTAAGGCATGAATACACTAAATTTTCATAAAAACCCCTGAAAAATCCCCAAAACATCATTCACATCTAAAATGATGTTCTAGGAATTGTTTCCAACCCACTATATCTAATTATAGACAATGGAACTAGTTGAACATCCTCAACCTGAATTTTCCCAAGAATGAATGATCATACACACTAAGGCATCATCAAACCACCTGATCCTGATGCCTTAAACCTTTAAGGAATCCCAAGGATATCTAAGAACCCACACCAATGTATCATGGAATAATTTCCATGGTTAGATCCTTTACAAACTAATCAAACCAGTTTTCATGCTCTCACATAGGCACCATCACATATTAGATCTATCCAACGCTAAAATCACATGAATTTCACTGTGGCCCTAATTCCAATGAATGAAAACCATCCAATATCACATATTAATCCCAAATATAGTATTTAACATGGGACTAGATAATTTTGATTCACCTATTCATTAACACCAAAATACCACATTGATCATTCAATGATGATCCTAACACATAAATGAACATTCTAGCACAAGGGTGATACCTTTATTATTACTCTATCCTTTATTGAACATAATTATTATATGTGACCATCCTGATCATAACTGATAACCATCATAAATGTTCACCAGCCACCCATTCATGCCTCAAAATAACGTTATCTATGATATCCAGCAAAATTCAAATAATAACAAGGTTCACTCCATCAAAATGACCAATATTGCACTCCCCACCATATGGATTACCATATGAAACTCCTTTAAAACCAACTCAATAGGTTCCTATAGGTCAAATATGGGTAAATGTAAAGAGGGTGGGGGGGGGTGTAAATTTCCATTTAAAAAATTAAAATAAAATATTCCATGTTTAAAAAGTTCTCTTTAATAGATTAAATAAAATATATTTTTTAAAGATAAAATAATTAAAGTATAAATCACATCAATAAAAAATAAGAAGAATAAAAACAAGGAAATATTTAAAATGATTAAGAAATTTGAATATAAAACTATTAAGAGTTAATTTATGGATTAAATATTTTTAATAATAGAACAAAATAAAGAGTTAAATAATTGAAATTTCAGCAAACAAATGAAATAAGATATTTGGTAATGAAGTTTGAAAATAGCTCTAAAGGTTCCCCTATATCTACGACCTTAATCACTAGAGGATTTAATGTATTAGTCCTTTGGATTTAAAAGTAGCCATGATAATAAAATTATCTATTGATTTTTAGGTTATAGTATGAAACTTGAAATACAATAGTCATTATATTTTTAATGATAAAGCTAGAAAACTAAATAATAATAGCCCATAACTTTATTAATGGAATAGAAATAAAAGCAAGGTCCATTAATTAAATGGTAGTGATCACTAAATATAAAATAAAGATGAGGAAGAGGGATATTTACTAGTAGTAATCAATTTTTAGATTACTCTTGATTCTCTCAAAGAATATGACAGAACACTAGGTGAGAATAAGAAAATAGTGAGAGTGAAATAATATTACAATTTTTCACACACTATTGAAAGAAGAACATGATTTTAGATAGAGATATCTTTGAGATAAATAAAGGATCATAAAGTATTGGCATTGGATATTGGATGACCAAGTGAGTTACCAAGGCCAGTAAATAATCTATTTACAACATCTAATATCTTAAAAATTCTTCAATAATTCATCATGATTATTTAAGCTAAATAAGTTCATATTTATTGAAATTTTCCACCATAAATTCTAGGCTTGGTACTGTCAGCCTGATGCCACCAGGGACCTGATAGCCTAAATCATGTAATTGATGGGTTTCCTAGAATTTCCTACTCACTGCCTACTTCCACTAGCTAGTTCGTGGTCTCTTGCTGTGCACCTATGTTTTTTCCATTAGCACCATCTATCTGGTACTCCTCAACCAGGTAGCTGGTGGTCTCCTGCTATATGAGGAAGCTCTTTGGAATGCCACCGAGACTCCAGTACTTCCTATATCCTTTTTCTTCAAGAAGTTACTTCTTCACTTCATTCAATGATCCTTCATATATATAATAACCATATTTTAAGGATTCATATCATCCAATATAATATGTTCGGGTATCCTTCATAGGATTATAATTAGATTTCATCATGGCTAGATTCATATCAATGAAATGAAAATATTAAACAATTTAAGAGTTTTTTTGATAATTAAAATCAGATAATGGGGAGATTAAAAATAATACACTGTTTTTTATGATAAAAAACACTTGAATAATACATGAATTAAAATAAGAATATTACTAGATAAATAAATATAATTACCATGACATCGATATTTTCTCATACATTAAAAAATTGAGAAACTTATCCCCTATAGAACATAAAATTCTCTCCCATTTTCAAAAAATAATATTTTATCATAACATTTATATTATAATTAAAACCTATACCCCTTTGTTATTATCAAAAAAGAGTCAGAAATACGGTTAGAGAATAAAGTGATAATATTTAAGAACTATATTTATCATCAATAATGATCTTTTAAGAGAGAATTAAATAATTTTTTTAAAATAGTTTGGAAATTTTTAAAATATTTGAAAGGGATATTTTCAATAAATCTCAAGATAGAATATTTTTTTTCAAAATAAAAGAGTTCATGTGAAAATTTATTTTAAAAAAATGTTTTTTGAAAAAAAGTCAAACAAAATAAAATTTTAATTTTGGAAATTAATATTGAAAAAGAAAATGTCTCTTATAATATCATTTCAATAATAATAGAATTAACTCCCCTAAAATAATGAATATGTTGAGAAAAAGGTTCATAACCATTAAATAAACACTAAAATAATGAAATACAATACTGAGAAAAAATATTTTAAAAAATTAAAAAATTATTAAGGTTTAGAAAAGATTATATTAATAAACCAGAGAAAATTCATTGGGAGTGTCAAACTAGGTTTAAAATAAATTAACACTCACTATGCCCAAGAAGGAGAAAGGGTTTAATACCCAACAAACTATTTTTAAGATAAATATCTGGGAACATCTTCAAAATAACCACATTTTCTTGTTAGTATCTAGATAGAAATGTTTTTATTAGAGTATCATACTCACTTAAATTAACCAAATTTGTGAACAATTTTTAAAATAATTTTATTAATTTGAAATCATTTTTGTAATTTTTTTTGAAAAAAAGATGAAAAATAAATAATATTTCCAAGTGATTAATTGATAAGTGTCACAAGATAATCATACCCAACTCACCTTTAATAATGTAAAAGTGATTAAGAGGAAGTGTTTTAGAGAAGAAATCATAAAATTGAATGTTAGTGAAAATAAATTCCAGAATGATATCAACTTTTTGAACATTATCTCATAGAAAATGGTGTCTCAAGTCAATGTGTTTAGTGTGAGAGTGTTGGATAGGTTTTTTAGAGATACTGATCAGTATAGTGTTATCACACTTGATAGCGATGAAATATTATGTTAGCCCAAATCTAAAGAGAGTATGTTCAATATATATAACTTGGGAGAAATAATTCTCAAATAAAATGTATTCTAATTTGACAATAGAAAGAGAAACACAGTTAAACTTCTTAATACCCAAGGAGATGATAGGTTTTCTTAGTTGGTGATAAGTCCCACTTATAATTTTATTATCTAATTGACATCCTCTAAAATTAGCATAAAAAAAACACGGAGGTTTAAAATAGGTTCTTTAGTTGATATAAAAATAAAATCATCAACATAAATTTGAATGATTAATAAATAACTTGATTTTTTTTGAGAAAAAGGTCAGAATCATCTTTTCTCATTTTGTATTAATTTGAAAAATGAAATTTAGTTAAAGTATCAAACCAAGACTGAGGGGATTGTTTTGAAATGTAAATTTATTTAGTTGACTTGGATTCTAAATTCCTAAATTCATTATTTTCAAAACTAGGTGTCTAGTCCACAAAAATAACATCATAAATAAAACTATTTAGAAAATAAATTTTTAAATCTATTTCAAAACTAGGTGTCTTTCCCAACCTCTGGATCTTCCCCTTCTTGGAGGGATGTTGCTCGGGGGATTCAGACCATTTATAAGTCTTTGGCCCCTTTTCCTAGTGCTTACTTTTCTTGTTCACCATAAGGACCATGGGTTTGTCACGCCCCATGTCCTTATCTACCTAGAGAATCAATGTCAGAATCTCTAATAGACACTTCTCATTTCCGCTCATATTATAGTTGACAATGAAGATAGAGAAGGTATTGGGAAGTGATGATAAGATGAGATCTGTATGCAAATCATCCGGGAATTTAATCCCTAAGATGTCCAGGTGTTCAATGTATCTAATAAGCTTGACTATATGAGGCCCACATAGCACAAAATCTCCAAGATTAGTTGTAAAAAAAGCAATGGAGATCTCATACATCTCCTGTCTCGCCTTCTCTTGGTAGATATCCTTAAGGTGAGACATCATGCTATACACGTCCATGTTCTCATGTTGCTTCAAGAGCTCATTAGACATGACCGATAACATGAAACACTATACATATGTGGAATCATCCATGTGTTTCATATATAGAGATAATTTCTCATCACTGGCCTCTTTCCTAGGTGCAACTGTAATAGGCTCTTCCAGCACATACAATTTCCTTTCGTGGTGAAGGATGACACGTAAATGCCTCTACCACTCTTGGAAATTGGTGCCAGTGAGAAGGTTTTCCTTCTCGAGTATAGTCTGCAGTGATATCTTTGAAGTCATTTTCTTGTCGTTTCTACAAATTTAGATGAGACACGGTTTAGTACTTTATTACAAAAATGAGTCAAATAAACTAATAATTATTAGTCTCCCACTATTTTATTGAAATCCAATAGCCCTCACCATTGACTTCAGAATATTCTATTGCCTGAATATTCTAGTGGTAAGGATCCATATTTCCCTTTGCATTACCCCAACTAGGGTTGATCAAGCAACTTGAAGGGTTTTAGGTAGGCATTCCAAATGCCAACTGTATTAACTCGCAGCTCCTTGATCCGCTGAGTGGACACCCCAATCCTAAAATCCTTTTATTTTGGATTTCCTCAACCTTTGCCTCTTGGTCACAGAAAGTCCTACTATGACAGTCAACCCTTGATGTGAACCAAGTCAAGTCAACCCAAAACGTTGAATTAGAATTTCCCGATAATTGAAAGCACCCCAACTAGGGTTGGTCAAGCACTTTGAACAATGGTTCGATTATAACCAAGATTATGGAAGGATATACCGACTTAATATTTCTTTTGAGGGATTTTATCCTTATACGTAAATTGCCATTTTATTATCTTTGATTACATGCTTATTAATATTAAGTGGGATATATTTAAGTGATTAACCATGTCTAAGATAATATTTACGTATAAGCCGGTTTTATTTTAGTTCCATCTTGCATGCTCATTTAATTCATTAATTGTGTGATCGTGATAACACGCCCACAATAAATAAACCATGAAACTGATAGAAATAAAATAAATGGTAAGATCATAATCTTTTTCTATTGGTTAGTTTATCTAGCAGTTGATAAACTAATCCAAGACCTAGGGGAGAAACACCTTGAACCTTTCGAGTTCGTGTTTACAGCCTTCCACCTGTCCACCTTTGTATCTCCTTGGATTGGTTTCACCTTGGCTCCTGAATTGAGCTGCCTCCACTAGCTTGGGATCTCCATCCATGACATATTCATTTATCTCACACGTAGATGAGGGGTAAAAAGGGGTTTTTACACAAAAGAATCCTTGGGCGTGCATGCCCTACATATTAATGAGGAGACGGCCTGCAGGCCAACAAATTTAATTTAAATAAATAAATTAAAAGAAACCATTCACATACAAAGGTCTCGGTCTAGATCATGATCATCCATACATTCAATGATATTTACGCATAAATAAAACTAGCATTCAATTCTTTAATAATTCTTGTTTAAGATAAATCACGCTCGAATCAATTAATTATCTTTAATTAATCAATATTTTTATCTTAAACCCTTTTCTGAACTTCCTTGAGATTCTCATCCATCATAATTTTTAACAAATAAATTCATTTAAAATTATCCTTGTACATAACTTGTACCTTGGAGGCAACCCGGTGAATTCCCGTTCATTACGAATATGTTAAATTAAACACACATATATAAAACACCTATCATGTGTTGTGCCTCAGCTTTACACCTGCACCATGGTACACGTCTCAAGGGTTTTTATAATATAATAATAAATTTTAATAAATCTGCGTAATTTGGGTGAGTACACGGAGTGTAGTTCCGACTACACGACCTGTACTTTTCTTCACCGTCCATCCGAAGTACACGCCCGGGGACATGGCGTGTTTATGTACTTCAGAAATTTTCAGAGTACATAGCGTGTTCTGTGGGACACACACCGTGTAGTCTCTAGGTTACATGGTTTCCAGTCAGGTAAGCCGTGTACAAGGTACACGGACCAACCCTAACCCGAAGGGAATACACGCCGTGTTCAGTTGGACCACACAATGTGTAATCCAGAAACCGTGTGCCACCTATTTCTGGTCAACACACGGTGTCATAAATGACTTTAATACACAACCAGATTTGGCGGATCAGTCAATGCATTGAACCTAGACTACATGACATGTACTTCCGAATACATGCCGTGTATTCTGGTGTTGTACGTCCAGAAACGTTTGTCTCCTACAGATGAGTTCCTCTATTTTATTTTAATCAAAATTAAAAGAAAAAATCATTTCTGTGAGGTGAACGAGAAATGAGGGAGGAGGAATAGATCTCGACATTCAGATTTCAAGAACGATTAAAAATGAATTAAAATAACTAAATTATTAAATGCGTAAATCACCAATGAAAAACTAAATAATTATAATCAATGATATGACCCCTCTGATACTACTTGTAGGTTCTGGGCGCAGCGGAAGCACGTTGGTGGGTTTTCCCAACTTTAATTTTAGCATTAAACAACGTTCAATACGAGATCCATCATTATATAAAACACTAGATCTTCAGAATGGAATGAAGAACGAAATAGAAAATAAGAGTCCCGAAACCATTGAGATAGGATCATCATATGTTGGTTATAATTAATTTAATTAATTCACAAGAATTACCTCGGTGGAATTATTTCTTCGTTGATGTCTTCAGTCACGATCCTGTGATCCATCGTTGCATCGCAGAATCCAAGTATAGGATTCCTCTAGAGGTGATCCACACATGCTCCACGTATCTCTGAACGTCGCCGAAGGGATCTCTGGGTGCTAGCGCGGAAGAACCTTCGCTTGTGATGTCTGCCTTCGACCGCCTTGATCCGGTGGAGGATCTCGCTCTTTAAACTTTAGGGCATTCTTGGTGGAAAGGGAATTCTCTCTTGGATTGAGAGTATTTCCAAATTTGTTGTGCACAACAAATGGCTCTTGTGTAAAAAATGTTGTGGTTTTGAGGATATTTATAATCGGGTTTGAGGTTAATAATGTTATGACATTAAATAAATGTGTTACACATTTTATTTATTTCATTAACTCTTATTGAAACCCCCATGTCGAATTATTAATTCCTTGACATGCACCCACACTGATTATAATTAATATAATTTAATAAAACAATATTATATCCTCAAAATCCCAACTGGAAAACTACACGGAGTATAATAATTAATACACAGTGTGTACTTTTATTTTCCATTTTTCGCCACCACATTTATTATACCTTGAGTAATGACTATTTATTTCTAAAATAAATGTAACTGCATTACTCAATAATAAATATATTATTTCTCCCACAATATATTCTCTCGAATAACTAGTGTCAAAATAAATACGATCAGACATCCTTAAATAATTATTAAACCACAGTCAGGAATAATATTTATTTAACTTGTTAAATTAATATTTAACTGAGATACATGGACACACTTAGTGTGTGACCCTCTAGGCCTCTTTCTCGGTGGCATTAGGCGGAGCCTGCCTAAAGTCCAAGGTTAGCATCTAGAAACACTCCAAGGCACCCACAGATAAAGAAGTTAACGCTGCAATGATGTGTCACCTCCTACGAACGCTTATCATGTAATATAATCCCTTTGTCTTAATATCTCTAATCAAGCGGGTTGCATTCTAGTGCCATCAACCCATGTGCTTGATTAATCTTTCTTTGACTTCCCAGAACTGAACTCTCCCATACCTTACCATGTCCATGGATTTATTTAGGCTATATCAATTCCATCAAAGGGCCTAAGATATCTACTTTCGTTATGGAATAGAAGGGACAAATCCTTTCTCGCATTATCTATTAATGCAGTATTACTCATGACGCACCCAATGTATCCTACCTCGCTACGAACAGTGTGTCGTCACAGTTTTCGTCAATACATCTATGTGCGCGAGTTGTAATACCTATTAATAATAATATTAAAGTCTAAGGACCAATACACATGTCCGCAGATAGGAACATCCAATGACACTATGAAATGTGGATTTCCTACTGGCAGGTCTCATTCTCATAATATCCTCCTGGATATTACCAAGGGTGCACACCATGAGAAGGTGCCTCAAAGGTTTTTGAGTCCTCAACTCTAATGACCTTTATTATTTGTGTCCCTCAAATAATATCATCTATCCATAGAACATATATTCAAGAACAGTGTTGTGGAACTTCCGGGTTCTCATCATAGCAGGGATCCGCTATGAACCTTTATTGCAACAACTGTCCTTAGGAAATTATCAAATACATTGTCATGCAGAAGAACAATCAAAATGTGATAAGGTTTTTCTTAATGAATAAAGTACAAAGTAGTTGTTTCTAGGCCACCAAATCCAACACATAACTCCTAAGAAACAACACTTTGTTTCCATCTTAAACATCATATGAAAACTCACATGCACAACTAAGCACTCTAGGGTCTCATATCTATCATAGGCATCACATGTCAAATCACCAAACTAATAGAGAAATTATTCTCATAGGGAATATTCCTATATGGATACCCCCTTGAGAATCACAATCTCATCCAAATGTATAAACACCAAAATTTGGTTCCAAACACTTAGCCATACCAGGGCATTAACTCTCACCGAGAATTAAAATAAAGAAATATAACATCAAGAATCATAATCTTAGGTTGATCATAACTGGACATATATATATATATATATATATATATATATATATATATATATATATATGGGAGTTACCCCCTTCAAGATCACATTCACATTTATCATCACAAATGTATAAAGGCATTGACGCACCATGATCTTTGTTGAGTATACCATAGTTAGATAGTCTAATTAAGTATAATTCCACCAAGAATCTATATAGTAAAACATCATATAAGTTTTTATTAAAAATTTAAAGAAAAAAATTTATTTTCATTCATAATCAATGATATTATCACCCACTTGGGGTTCATTACTTAGGAATCATATTATTGTTTAAACAAACTAAGAGTCACTATAAATCCCTTATATGGGGCAACTGAATAGTCATCATCATTGAGAATCCCTTCATAGATTCACATGACCAATCATAAGAAGAAAATATATCATGGTTTAGCTGAGTATAATACCATTAAAATTTATACACAAAAACATCATATATGTTTTTTTTGACACATTAAGCAGTTAAACCCCCATCATAAATGATCTCAATCATAATAAGAACACACATTTCATGTGAATAATACATGCCAAATATGATTCATGCACAAGGCCTCTTTTCAATGGGCTAGGAGACAAATATATAATAACTTATAAATCATAAATCTCAAAACTCATACGTGTCATGCAAGGTGAAAATCCTAAAAACATAACACTAAAAACTATAAAAAAATCAAATACCATAGTAACCTACACTTACTACCAGAAAATGTGTTTGTGACACATTAGTTTGATATCCATCACAAGATCTGAGTCATTTCTATGTCACCCATTTACCATCTCCCCAAATAGTAAAACAAAATAAAAACTCTGAAATAAATTCAGATACATGTCACATAAAATCTATGATACCAATTTATAATGTCCTACCCCTAGATTGCGACCACTGAATGGTACTCAAATTGATTGAGTCACCATTGATACCTCATAGATGCCCACATGTACACCATAGGTTGTACACTAATAGTGAGGTTCTAGGTTAATACTGTGGGGAGACTATACCTCTATATTAGAGTGAAAAATAACAATAAAAAATAAACCCCAAAATATCTATAACATTAAACTAGATTAATCAGAAGCAATAAAAAAGAATAATCAATAATAATAAATAAATGTGGAATAATACAAAAAAACATACAGATTCACTTGCCACCCACTAGGCCGGCCAAATATACAAACTGAAAATAAGAATAAAATAAATTTTCAAGAGATTTTTATATATCCATGAGCTTCACCTCATTCGAAACTCCGATATCATCCATGTTATGAAGAACTCTACAGATACTATAGGCCTCTATCCAAACTAAATCTACAAATAGTGAGGTATACATCGGTACCCATGTTCTATGGATGCTCGAGAAGGGTGAGAGTTCTACTCAGTAGAGCACTGCCAATGTGGCCCATACATTACAAACAAATTCATTGTACACATGTGATATTATAAGATTTATAAAGTAAATAAAAGATTAAAAATAATAAATAAATAATAACTATTGATACTTGGGTAGTCACATGAAATCAAGGACTGACCTAAACTTTATTCAGCTAGTGCCAGAGTGTCTCTTAGTATATTAGATAATCATTCCAGCCATTATCGGGCACAATAACCATATTTTAGGAGGTGTAAATGTTGGATTCCTGAAAGTATCCAATGTCATCTACATTTAATCAGGTTTCAATCTAATCCCTAAGAGTTAATCATAGGAAATAAATATTCCTTAGACATCATCTCTGATTCCCTATTAGTGGTCGTAGACAATTAATAGTCATAAGGTTTCATTTTCAAACCCTAATAGGTAGTCCTAAGAGTTTCATTATAATTAGGATATAATATTATTCCTAAGAGATAATTATATGTGATCAGTAATTATTATATATCATCACCGAAACTTAGGAGGAAATACTAAGTATTATATAGTAATCAATATCTAAGATGATCCCCATGAGGTAATATTAGGGGATCAATAATAATCAGGTTTCATCACCAATTTTTGAGGAGATGAAATTGGGAAAACTAATAATAAAATGGCACAACATCGACTGAGTTTATAACGTGAAACTTGTAGTCATCACTACTCATATCCATCCATACCCTCTCAGGGGTTAATATATCACTGGGGCACCCATCGGGGTCCATTGAGTCACATCAAGCATGAATACCCTTCATGTTTTCCCTAATCTATAAAATCATTCTTAGGTAAACACCCATCACCCCATTGGAATGTTGTCTCTAAAGATTATTAAAATCTTGTCGAGGCCTCACTGGCCCCTAAAAAAGTATCACAAGGGAGATAGACTCATGCCCATCCCCTTTCCAAGTCACTCTAGGTTGGTTCAAATGCCCAAACCAACCATAAATATCATTAAGTTCTACCCACACAGGTGTTCAAGTCTCAATGGGGGAAGGAATGATTTCCAAATAATTATCTTAATTATCACACGTGGCGTACTCAGACCAGTCAATCCAAAATAACACTCTTATATATAGAAATATGTATAAGGATCCTATGATAAGTGGACTACATTAATTTCCTTTATTTAATCCACACCCCTCATGGGGTTCCTATATCCTAAGGAATACAACTGTAATTATACTCTCGACCATTAGTGTCAGATGTGTCCAACCAATATAAAAGGGTCCATTGTGGCCCATTAAACTTAGTGCAATTCAAGCACAAGATTTAAATTTTAATTAAATAACTTAAATAATTTAAAGAGAACCATCACCCAAAGTGGCCAGACCACACATATCACATGCATATAAAACAAATTCATAAATACTATAGAGTAGATGTATAATGACCAACCACTTGAGTTTAGAGTAAGTTCCATTTGATTCACTACCGATCGAGTCTCTCCCAAGACCATTCAAATCTAACAACCAACTTCCATCCCCATGTGGCCCTAAATCTCATCACAGTAACTAAATTAATTAATCATAATCCAATAACGATTAATTATTCAATTAAAATTAATCTTAAATTTTTCTAATTAAATTCACAATTTAATTCAATTAATCATAATTGCCTAAATACTCATTGGGCATTCTAACCACACCAAAAACATGACAAAATGTACATGATAAGTTCATGAAACCCTCTCAATAAAATATTATGAAAAATCCCTAACACACGATGACAATTAAATATCCAATTTAATTTAATTTAATCCATGAACTGTGGAAAAATATAAACAGTGACCTACCTCAGCCGAAATAACTTGGACAATATGTAGATACATCCTTAAGATATCCTCTCACTAGGATGTATTAAATCATTATAATTATGAAAAATTACACCATGATTTGGTGAATTTAGAACTAAAACCCGAAATCGAGGAAACTAAATAAATAGAAAACCATGGGAAATCAAGAACGGTGGACCAATATGGTTGAATCTCACCTTAAATTCTAAATAATCACATAAAAAACCACTTAAATCCAAATTGAATAAAAGTGGGAGAAGGGATGAATATCTAACGAACATTTTGACCCTGAGAGAGAAGGAAAAGGAAATAAGGGATTAAAAGATTTGAGGGGTAAAATAGTAAATTTTTTCTTTTAATGATCCATAATGCTTGGCCCCATGATTGTCCAAGATATATGATAACCTTATGGTTGGAACTATCTAAACAAACCCCCTTCGCATGGTTGGGCCACACAGTTTACCAAAACATGTTCCAATTATTCAAATCATCATTGTCTTGGTCTGAAACATTTCGTATGGTTTGTATAAAATTGTGTTCCAAGATTTAGGTCCAAGACACCTTTCATAGTTTCCTCTATGATCCACATGATTTCCTCCAAACCATTCCCCAATAATTTCAAACAATAATGATCTTTAGAAAATTAACTAGAAACCTCCCCATGCTCAGGGTGCTGCATAGTTTCTTCGAAACTATGCAAACAAAACCATGCGCCCTCTGAAAAATCCCCCCAAATCTTCTAAAAACTATCTTAAAGATTCAGAGACTTTCCCAATAACACCAAAAACCACTTGGGGCTTAAACTTTAACTAAAAAAATTCCATTAAGACACTCAAAATCTCATATTATTAACCTGAATATCAATTTTTAAAAGGAAGATTGCTCCATATTTTGAAAAATGGATGAAGTTTTATATCATTTGACCTCTCTAGTATGAAATATATCCTCAAGTATCATCTCTGTTATAAGGGGTGTACAAACCATATCATTATTCAATGTATAGATCCTCTACTTTTCGGTCTAGTACTTTTCTTTGGACCTAATATGAATGCCTAATAATACCATAGAGGTTACATGGGGTGTTTGAGGCTTGTTAAGAGCTTGTAACCCTAACTGGTGAAAAAAATAGACTGGCCTCAAGGTCTAGAGAGACCGTGCGGGGTAGGCCACGCGATTATCACTAACCGTGTGGGGCTGGAAAGAGGGGTGGAGTAGGGTGCATGGGTTTCCTATACATTTAAACAGGCGCCATATGCCCATGAAAAAATTATATAGTTTTTAGCTGGGGAATATCATACAGTTGGTGGATAGTTTCTTAGACCATGTGGTTAGACCATGCATGTGTCCTCTTAATGTAGTGGCCTTCACATTGTTGGTGCACAGTTTGGCCAACCGTGCAGCCAGACCATGTGCCCATAAATTTTTGGGTAAAATTAAAAAATTTCCCTTAAATATAATTAAATCATAATTATCCTGTCATTTATCCCATTTTCCAACTTGTAGTTTGTTTCTCCTCCCTTTTGGATCCTTTTATGCTTCCACCTAGTTTCTTCGATAAATCTGTCATCCGAAGTCCAATGTTGCTTCAATTTCTCTCATTGGATTCTTCCAGGTAAGCTCTTTATTAATCTTAAGTCAATCTTTGTTTCTCTTCTCCATGATATTGTTATCGAGGTGTATACTCATATTACCAATTTTCCAGGTGTTAATATATTTTTTAGATTTCTTCCAAGTAAGTCCAAAATAAAGGTTAATACTAGATGTGAAGAGTTTTACAAGCACAAGGTTGGTGGTTTAGTAATTATCCCTTATATTCTTGATGTTTTATAATATGTGACATGTGCCACATGTAAGTTTCACCACGAGTTTCCCCTAAAGTTACGTAGTTTGAAATTGGTTATCCGGTGATAAACCTAATGACTTGTTAGAACCCAAATTCTTATTGAGATTCTCAACCTTGGAGTGAGAAACCCCTTTGCATGTTCCATAATTATTCTAAATTTTTTTCCATGCCTATACACACAAAACACCTAATGGAAAATTTTAAAATTGTGATATCAAATTGATTTGTAATAAATGTAGTGGCATGGCATAGCCAATGACCTTATCAATTACATTGAATTTAATTTAGTGTGAGTGGTAGGACCATGTCACCTATCTAAAATGGAACAATGGTTTCCTCGTCATTATTAAAGGTGAATGAATTATGAATTATGCCTTAGATCATCTTAAAGCCATTAGATATTATTAATATGAATAAATGGGCATAGAGACCCTATTTAATTATCGTAATTTGGAATGAATACCCTTTCACATGATAAATATAAATGGTAATGATGTCCCTTATTCTTCATATCAAATGGAAAAGATGACCCTTTATAATTGTAATAAATGGTAATGACGATCCTATATAATTATACTAAATGGGTATAACGAACCTTATTATACTAAATAGGAATGAAATCCCTTGTTATATATATATATACATAAAGACCCTTTATATAAATGTGATACTGGGTATGGTGTCGCCTATAAATGTGATACCGGGAAAGGCATCCCCTATTTTGATGATACTAGGCATGGAATCCCTATTCAATGATACTGGGAATGATGAAACCTATTATTATGATACCAGGAAGGGTGTCTCTATACCGTGATATGGGGAATGGTGTCCCTTACTATTGTGATACCAAACATTATGTCCGATGATACTTGTTTAGAGATATTCCGGCATGGGCCAAAGCATGTAGTATCAACCTAGTTTTCCTTTAGGAACTATAGACAAAAAATTTGAAGTTATTATTCATGATTTTCATTATTAAAACTAAACATTTTCATATTTTAAACACAGAATGGATATTTATAGATTCCATTAGTGGTTACCTATCGAGTTTAACTCACACTCTATCTAGGATACCAATTGCACCATGGAAGACTACATGTTTGCAGGTGTAGATAAGGGGAAGCATCTTATTATGTATTCTTGAATTTTCTATAATATATTATGATGGATACTTGAAGTAGATGACTGGGATAGAGTTTAGATACTGGGATATATTTTTCCCTTCTTGTACCTTTTTGTATAGTAATACTTCCTGCTGCTTGTATCCATGTTTTCTTGCTTTACAGATACATGACATAAATTATCATCCTTCAATAAATGATTCAATTTTCTGTTATTAGATGATTAATATTTCTTAGTTATTTATATTTACTTCTTCTATGGTAGGTTAATGGTCCAGTCATTATACTGTGTTTCTACTATGCCATCTGTTTATATTTTCTTCCACCATTTATATGTTATTATCTTATCCATCATGTTACAATCTAATAATTATGTCATAGTATACCAACATACACACCCTAGGACCTCATGGATAGTCAGTAGCCTTTATTTTTTGGGGACATGATCTTGAGTTCATGTGGCCCATCAAGCTTTGGGAACCTCTGAGTGAAACCTAGGTCCAGGAAGTCATAATGTGGTATCAAATCTCTTTCATTTATTGTATTATTACTTTGAGACAATAGATCTAACTCCCCGAACCCATAAGCCTAGATTTAGTGCATTATTTTAATATATTGGCATGATTATAAAGAATCATGTCCCAAAGGACTGACCAGTTTAATAGTATTGGAAAATATATTACATACATAAACGTTTTATTACACTTTCTAACATAAAATACAACATAAATAATATATTTAGAAAACCATTATTCCCATAGATTAACCATATATATCAATCATAATACACTTATTGGTATCCTAGGAAAATAAAACATAAGAAATGGGTGAGATCAGATGATCAGTAAGGTTAAATTATTCAGTAGAAGCTATAAACTTTTAAGGCAAGATGTATAATAAAAAAACAACATTTTAAACATAAACATGAACATAATATGGATAAAATAAATAAAAAATTACCATATAAACATGAAAATGGATATTCTACTATTTTAATAATAACATGTAACAACTAATTTCATAATAAGGCAATACATAATGTCAAACATAATAACCACTAAGTCAAGGAATCATGCCAAGACCATACACAAATATTTTGTCTTGGCCTTGTGCCTAGACAATAATTTGTCTAAAGGGACATACCGATGCTTTGAGGGGCTATAAATGGCCCTTCCCATCACTTACTCTGTCCAATGCATTACACATATGAAAATGTTGAAACTAAACCTAATCATTCACATTAAAACTAGAATACAAAATTTCAATACTTTAACCGTAAACCATGAATGGTATAAAAACAACACACCCAAAATAAAAAAACCATAATTCATTCAATACAATATGGAAGATTTTATTATGATAAATCAAACTTAATTAAGAATAAAATCTAGTAAAGGATGTTGACATAGTTGAAAATTATCAGTAAAACTCTTTGAGAGAAATATCCCTTTATCATGAAATCATTTAAAAGTCACACAATTTATAAAGTAAGTCATTTAAAAGTGATTTTGGAATCAAAGTGTCTCATACCAATTTGAAACCTTTGAATTAAATTAACATGTTAAAAAAATAATTTACATATAAATAAATCCTTAAAATCATTTTTAAAACATGGAAATTAATTAAAAATATTTAGAAAAATAAATATTTAAAACATTTAAAATGATGATCTAGTCAAAGAGTGCCTTCCTTAAAACCTTAAAATAATCCTTTTGAATTTTTTTATGAATCATGGATATGGATTATAGTGACCCATACTTTACATACATTGATATTACTTCATAATTTAAGTATATTCATTACAACATATAAAAAAACATAACAGGATCGTATAGGTATAGTGTCCTTATAAACTAGGAAACATAAACAACTGGTTCATAAAATATCTAAATTGTCTCCCATTTATTTCATCATAACTAGAATCCTTTTTGGAATATCATAATTAATACTATTAATCATGACCATGGGAAAAGAAACATATGAAAGGGTGAGCTCAAATTCTCAGTAAGGGTAAACAAAGGAATTATCAATTACAACATATTCATAATAACATAACATTTGAAAATCATATCCTGCATATAAATGATCATAATATCATGTCATAGGATAAATAAAAAAATTTCAATGTAATCAAAATAGTAATAAAATAATACAAGAAATTTTGTGGCATACACACATAAGAATATAAAATCATTTCATATTAGTCAAGCCTCATTTCCAAGACCGTCATAACAAACAATGTGCATTACCAAACCGAGTTCACTCCTTGTTCCATCCATGTATTACTGAACTGGATTTACTTGCCATTCCATTCATTTATATATATTGAGATATAAATATTTACCAAATTAATTGGAGGGAGATATAGGTCCCACCCATCTCATAATGAAACCAATCATACATGTGCCACAAAAACAAAAAAACATTCCCCATAATACAACCCATGAAATAAAATGGGTTTCATAAACATCATTCCATCATAATAGATATAAAACAAATGGATTTATTAAATAAAATTCCATCATAAACACTATAAAATAAATATAATATTAGGGATAGAAATATAACCCTATTTAAAGAGTGTCATATTAGATGGAAAATAATTTTGAGAAAACACTTGAAATTAATTCATGAGGAAAATATCCTTTCTTCTTCTAAAATGTTTTCCGTCCTCAAAATGCCAAAAAAAATTAGAAGAAATATTTTTATGTGAAAATAATCTCCTAAGATTGTTGGAGAATATTCAGGGAAATAAGGCATTATGAGAGTGTAAAAATATGTTCATGTATTACAAGTTAAAAAAACATTCTTCTCATACTTTAGCAAGAAAAGTCCAATAGTACCTCATACTAAAAATGAGAAAAGATTCCATTTATACCATTTAGTAAAATTTTGAAAATGGGTAAAATTGAATTACAAAAATTATACAATTATTTAAATAATATTTTGAAATACATATTTAGGAATCATAGACGTGGATGATAAATAACCCCTAGTAAATACTTATAAATAAACAATCTCATGTAAAAACAATATTTGAAAATTTATCCCTTACCTTAGGTTCGATATGATTTGTATATATACGAACCTCCTATATAATGATTTAAATAATTTTAATGATTTATTAAATAATCATAATAATTTTTATAATAAAATTTATGATCATATTTTCATCCATTTTTAGTAACATTTCATTGTTAGTCAGTATTCAAGCATTAACTGCTTCATGTTCTTATGCACGTTTTGTCGGATAAGTTATTATTCCTAATTTTTTTTAGTTTATAGTTAAATAATTTACATCACGGTATTAGTATAATATATATCATATTTATTCATTCAATTAATTTATATAATCATTCTTTTAATGAATATTATGTAGATCAAATCACATTGCACTGTGGAGACGGTAAGCCGTACATACACACGAGCGATGATATCGTTCCCAAAATTATTGAATGGTATTGAAGTGGATGGTGTATAATATATCATAATTAGTATCATGCTATAATAACCATATATAGTTATTATTTCCACCATTATACCCATCTAAGTAAGGTGGTGGTGAAAAAAAGATTACACCACAGCGTGGAGATGGTAAGCCATATATACACACACGCGGTGATTTCATTTTTCGTAGGATGGATAGATGGTGAAATTGGATTTCATCATTTTTATAATAACATAGAAGTATATTAGTGATACTGATTTTATTACTTTATAATGAAACAACTAAATATTATGTAGAGGAAGAAATAAATTTTAAAGAATCGGTAGAAGAGATTACCTATTCCTCAGTTCCTCCTTTAAATTTCATCTTAGGGAACTATAGTTGGTCTATGAAGAAGACCAGAACCTATATAATGAAAATAGGGATATTGAGAAGGAAAAATGGTAGTAGTGTCTGAGTTTTATGGCTCAAAATGAAGTGAATAGGTAAGGGAGTAGGTTCCCTTTTATAATTGAGGCGAGGGGCACTTTTGGAAACCTAACAAATATTAATTTGTAATAAAATAAAAACCCACTTAAAATCCTATAAAATGTCCCAATTTAAAATATGATATGATATAGTGTTTTAATATCATCAAAAAATAAATTTTAGACAAGTTTTTATGGAAATTTAAGAATCATCATTTTAATTAACACTTAGTTATTCTATTTAATTTTAACTATGGTAATAATATTCTAAATATTTAATGGTTATAAATATTTACTTATATGGAGTTAATTGAACATAAATGGATTTTTATTAAATTTTAGAACTTATAATTACCACTTTGTAATTTTTAAATATTTTTATGGTTTTTAAATAATTTAATAAAATGTTATCTTTATAAAATGTCATTAGTGTAAATTTTGACACTATTCCTTTATTTGACATTAAATAAAATCCACACAGAAGATAAATTAGAAAAAAATATTTAATTGTATTATAACATGTAATATTATGATAGAAAATTTGTGGAGAACTTTTATTAGTTTATATTATATTTATTTTAATATTTTTAAACCATTTATTTTATATTTCTATTAATAAAATAATTTCTACATCAATATTGTTTCATCATTAATGGTATATATATAATCTCTAAAAATTATAAATAAATTTCTATGATGTAGGTAATTATTTTATATTTACATATACTATCTATAGTCGATATTATATCCTAGTTATATATATATATATTAAAATTAATATACTTATATAAAATGAGATTTTGACATTTTGTCACATTCATTAGTTTTTGTTACATTTATGTTATATTCATAGGTAAGTGGCCATAAAGTAATTAAATTTAGAAAAATAGATGATAAGGGTCAAATTTAGTCATTTAATATAATTTTTACAAATTTTAAGTTAATTTTATAATATTATTTTTAACCTTAATTACCTGATTTACCTTTAACCATGGTAATAAAAATAATTATCAAAGTTACTATTCATAATGCTAAAAAATAAAAGTATCCTATTAAAATAATTTTTACCTACATATTCCAAATAAATAATCCAGTCTAAAAAATTAAAAACACATAATTTTTAGTAATTAATTTAAAATTAATCCCATTGTTGAAATGTGAAAACGAGTTTTAAAAGTTAAAACATCGCAAAATATTGAAATGTTTTTACCTATGAATTCAATGTAAAATTAATGATAATGACATACATTATATTTAATGATAAAAATATATTCTATTTATACTTTAAAACCATTCAATATTATAATTTAACCATATAAATTAACTTGATGAATTTTTTTAATTAAAATTTAGCGTATTTATACTATTCATCAAAACACGAAAGTTGTCAGAAAAATATCATAAATTTATCCAAATTAATTTTTTATATATCACTTAAAAATAAAATTTTTATGTTTTAATATAAAAATTATTAATTTGTCAAAATGTCAATTTAAAATGGGTTTCCCATTCAAAGGTGTAAAATTAACCTTTTAAAAAAAATTAAGTTTTTATAAATCAAATAGGGTTTTATTCATAACCTATGACTGAAATATCAAATGGATGAATATAAAAAATATTTTATAAAGTATATAACACATATATATCTAATTAATTTCATTACCAAAAGTAATTCACTCTAGAATAAAAATATCTAATTGATTTTTAATTTTCATAAATAATTAATAGCCAATGAATTCACATTGAATTTTTATAAGTTTGTTATAATTATTCCCGCTAACCCAACGACTAGGATATAATGGTAAATTTTTAATAAGGGAATCTCATGGTTCGTTTAAACTCACGTTTGGGTGAAAAGAAAGCTACCAAATAATAAAAATTATTTGAAGAAATTATTTCATAAAAACATCGAGCTATTACATCCCCCCTTAAACTGATTATTTCCCTTGAAATTTGTCACTTCGAAACAAATAGGTGAGTATAACTATCCTTGAAAATATCCTCAAGTTCCCATCTAGCTTCTTTAAATTGGTGGTCCCTCCATAAAACATTATCTAAGTGATTTGTCTTACTTTGAAGAAATGTTTCACTACAATCCAAAATCTCTATCAGCTGTTCTTCATAAGAAAGATCTTGCTCTAACAGTTTGACTTCTGAGCTTAGTACATGTGTTGGAACAGGTATGTACTTTCTCAGGGAATATACATATAACACATCATGAACTTTTGAGAGATTCTGTGGAAGCACCAATCAGTAAGATACCATCCCAACATGATCCAGAATTTCAAAAGAGTCGATATACCTAGGGTTCAAATTTACCTTCTTTCAAAATATCATTACTATCTTCCAAGGAGATATTAACTGGAACACTTTATCACCCACTTAGAACACTAGGTCTTTTCTTCTATTTCCAGCATAACTTTTTTGTCGACTTTGAGCTAAACTTATGTGTTTTTGAATATACCTAACCTCTTCTACCATTTCACCAACAAGATCAGGTACTAATAGCTTTATTTCCCCAACTTCATCCCATCATGTTGGATTACTTCACTTCATTCCATAGATGGATTCATAAGGAGCCTTCGGAATACTAAAGTGAAATAAATTATTGTAAGAAACTTCCCCTAATGGTAGGTGTTGATCCCAACCACCATTAAAATATATAGAGTAGGATCCCAACATATCTTCGAGAGTTTGAATTGTCCTCTTAGAATGACCATATGTCTGAGGATGATAAGTAGTTCTGAAACTTAACTCTGTATCTAGAGAATACTGAAGACTTCACCAGAACTTCGAGGTAAACCTCATATCCTAATTGGATATAATGGAAAGTGGTACTCCATGAAATATTACTACTTAATTTATATATATATTGTAAAGTTTATCAAGAGAGAAATAATCTATCATAGCAATGAAGTGTTCCAAATTCATATGGAGATCAAATATAACCCAGATAGCATTATTGACTATGAATGTTTTAGGGATTCCGATGACAAATTACATAGCGATGTTTTCTCATTTCCATTCTGGTAAGGGAAATGGTCATAACATCCCCTTAGAATTATGTCTCTCAAACATAACTTGTTGAAAATCCATGAATCTAGAGGCATATTAAGAAACATATCTTTTTATTCCATCCCACCCAATGTACTCTTTTAGATCCTATTATATCTTTCTTCTTAAATTTGTTCCTGAAACTAATTATTTCATCACAATCAAGGTTGAATTCAGGAACATTTCATACCTTCTTTTTTTTTCTCTACATCTTTCTTCTGCACCTCCTTAATCTTCACTTGTATTGATGGTTGAACATTCATTTGAGAAAGATAATATTACCCCTTATATTAAAATTTCGAGATCCATCCTTTGAAAATATGTAAATATTGGATCTTTTGTGATCCTCATCCTAGATGAGATAACATGGTCTTGTCGACTTAATGCATCTGCCACATTGTTTTCTTTCCCAGGGTGGTAATGTATTGACCATTCATAATATTTAATCAACTCCAACCATATTTTTTGGTGTATATTCTACTAATTTTATGTGAAAATATAAATTACACTTTTATGGTTAGTATAAATATCACAACTTTCACCATAAAGGTAATTCCTCTATATCTTTAATGAAAAAATTACCGCAGCTAACTACAAATCATGAGTTGGGTAATTTTTCCCAGGAATTTTCAACTCCCGTGAGGCATAAGATATCAACGTATCATTTTGAATGAGAAAAAATCCCATCCCCTTTTTGGATGCATAAATATAGTTCACAAAACTTTCTCCACTACTAGATAGTGTGAGCATTGGGGCACTAGATAACCTTATTTTTAGCCCTTTGAAATTCTCTACACATTCCTACAACCAAAAAAACATAAATAATTTCTATGTCAACTTGGTGAGTGGATTATGTAATAGTGAAAGAATTAAAAAAAAATCCATCCAAAGAAAGAAAAATTCAGATCTCAGTTACTGTTATTGGTCTTGACTATCTTTTAATAAACTTTTTTTGCTATATCGACAAATATCCCCTCTCTTTAGATTATGTGACCCAAAAATGAAACTTTCTCAAGCCAAAATTCACACTTGGTAAATTTTTCATAAAGATTCTCTTTTATAAGGGTCTTTAGTACAATTATCAAGTAATGTTTATGTTATTCCTAGATCTTTGAATAAATAAGAACATCATAAATAAAGACTACCACAAAATGATCAAGATAGTATCTAAAGACTCTATTAATTAGATCCTTGAAGATAGAGGGGTAATTAGTAATACCAAATGGCATCACTATAAATTCATAGTGTCCCTACCTTGTACGGAATTCTAGATTTGGTATATCCTCATTTTTGACCCATAATTGATGATATCCTACATAAAGATCAATATTGGAAAAGTATTGTGCTCCGTATAGTTTTTCAAATAAGTCATAAATGTGTTGAAGATGATATTTGTTATTTATAGTGATCTTGTTATGTTCTCAATAATCAATACATCATATCATTGATCCATCTTTATTCTTAACAAACGGAATAGTTGTCCTCCAAGGTGACACACTAGGGTGTATGAATCCTTTATCAAGATTACCTTGGATTTTATTATTCAATTCTTACAACTCAATTGGAGCCATTTAATAAGGTGTCTTTGAAATATGCATAACACCTAGTATGAGTTTTATTTAAAACTCAACTTCAAGATTTGTTGGAAGACCTGGGAATTCCTCTCGAAATACATCATCAAACTCTCGTACAATGGGTGTATTATTAATCTTGAGTTTCTCCCCAACCATTTGAGATAAATTTCCTTCATTTATTGGAATCAAGACCCATAATATGGAAGAAACTTCTACCAAAAGGTTATATTCATACTTACATCGATTGATTATCCTAGATTGATATAGAATATGAAATGTGACTTCTATTACTTGGAAATTGATATGAGATCCATATAGAGAAATCCAATCCATGCCAAGAATCACATCAAATTCCACTATAAGAAGGATCACAGGATTTTTAGGAAGAACTTTCCCACAAAATTCAAACAGAGAATAATTATAAACTTTTGATGTGTCCATTATGCCATAAAGAGTTGTCACAGCTAACTCAACATCTAATTGTAGAGGTAATATGAGGATACCCTTAGAACATTTTTTATAAATAAAAGAGTGGGTGGATCCATAATAAAATAAGGCATTTCCTACTTTAGAGTGTATGGTATGTGTACCTTTCACCACTTCATTATCATACTCCACATCATCTATAGTAATTACATGTGAATTTCCTTTGTCTTTGGCCTTAAGGGTTTATTGACATCGATCATCATCAATAACCCTTGTATTAGGGCATTGATTGGTATAATTACCTATTTCCTTGAACTTTTAACATTGAAGTATAAGAGGTTAATTCAATGTAGCCTTTTATTTATTCACATCATTGGATATAATTTTCTAATTACTTTGGCATTCAATTTACTAATGAAATTATTTTCTAAACATAAAAATTTACAAGTCCATTTAAGAAAATTCCATCCATGTTTTCTTCCACACATTGAACATATGGGAAAACTCATCTTCTTTTCAATTTGGACTTTGTATTTTATTTTTAATTCCATTTTTATCATCTTATCAAACCCATATGATTGGTGGATTACTCCAATCTCCATCTCAACCTTGAGAGCACATCAAAAAATTTCCTCGTAGCTATTGAAGTCCATTATGGATAATTCCCATTGGAGACATGGTTTTTATCCACTAAAGAATTGATAAATATTAATCGCAGGTTAGATAATAATTCTAGAAGCATACCTTACAAGTCTTGTAAAAGTTTCTTCACAGGTACCAACAGACTCATCATCCTTTTCCTTAAGATCAAGGAACTTATTATCCATATTTGTTCAAAGAATACATGGAAAGTACTTATTGAAAAAAATGTTCTTGAACTCATACCATTCCATGGACACAATTTCATCTCTTTGCCTCATATTATTTATAATATTACACCATTTATCAGCTTCACCATCCAAACGATATACAGCTAATATGACAATATCACGTTCAGAACATTATAGAACTGAAAATATATTTTTAGTGGTACTGATCCATTTTTCATCCTCAAATGGATCAGAAGTCCCACTAAATGAAGGTGGGCGATACCTCATGAAGGATTCAATAGAATGTTTCTCACTACTTTGATCTTTTGTATGTACGCCATGATTCATATCTTGTCAAAGTTGTGTGTGCATGGCTACAATATTTATCATTCCTGCTCCCATAACATTTGGCTGATCATGGGGACAATCATTGCACTGCCCGTCACATTTAGCATTAACACAGTTCCATCAGGTTCCAACAATTGACTAAAACCAATAAGCATAGTGTGATAAACAATAATCATAACAGAAAACCACATAATCAAGAATAATATTTAAATTTTGGAAACTTTATGTTTTATCCTAGGTTATTCATTTTCATTTCAAAAACACAAGGATTGTATCCTATACTTATACATATCATTAGGTTTCTTAATAAGCCTTTCACATCCTATTTTTCAAAGGTTAACTATACATTTCCTTTGATACCAAATATAGAGACCCATAATTAAATACATTGATATTACTTCAGAATCAATGTATATTCATCACAACATATTACAAAACCATAACATGACTATATAGATATAGTGTCTTTAGAACCTGGGAATCATAATCAAATGGTTTATAAAACATCTAAATTGTCTCCCATTATTTCATCATGAGTAGAATACTTTTTGGAATATCATACTTAATACCCTTCATCATGACATGGGGAAAAGAAACATATGAAAGGGTGAGAATAAATGATCTGTAAGGGTAAGCTAAGGAAATATCAATCATATCATATTCATAAGAAAATAACATTTGAAAATATTATCCTGGATATAAAAGATCATAATATCATGTTATGGGATGAATCATAAACGTGAAATGTAATCCAAATAGTCATAACATAATAATTTAAATTTTGTGGCATACACACATAATAATATAAAATCATTTCAAATTACTCCCGGCTCATTTCAAAGGTCATCATAGCGGAAATAGTTCTTTACTAAACCGAATTCACTCCTCGTTCCAACCTTATATTACTGAATCAAATTTATTTTCCATTCTATTCATGTATATCTAATGAGATATAAATCCTTACCCAATGAATTTGAGGGATATATAGTTCCCACCCATCTCATAATGAAACCATTCTTATATGTGCCACAAAAACATAAAAACATTCACCATAGCATAACCCATGAAATAAAATGGGTTTCAAAAACATCATTCCATTATAATTGATATAAAAAAATGGATTTACTAAAGAACATTCCATCATAATCACAATAAAATAATATTTATAATAGGGATAGAAATTTAACACTATTTAAATAGTGTCATCTTATATGGAAAATAATTATGACAAAACACTTGAAATTAATTCCTGAGGAAAATATCCTTTCTTTTTCAAAAATGTTTTCCTTCCTAAAAATGCCATATGATTTTATATGAAATTATTTTATTTGAAAATAACCTTGTAATATTGTAGGGTAATCTTCAAGAAAATAATTCATTTTGAAATCATAAATATAAGTTCATTCTGTACATGTTAAAAAAATTGTCTTGTCGTAATTTTTCTGTAAAAGTCAAAAAGTACCTCGTACTGAAAACAAAAAAAGATTCCATTCATACCATTTAGAAAAAATTTTAAAATGGGTAAAATTGACTTTTAAAAATTATAGAAGGATATAAATAATATTCTGAATTATATATTTAGGAAACATGGATGTGGATGACAAATAACCGCCAATAAATACTTACGAATAAACAATCTTGGATAAAAATGAGATTTGAAAATTTATCCCTTACCTTTGGTTCGATATGCTTCATATGTATCCAAAAATCCTTTATAATGATTTAAATAATGTTACTGATTTATTAAAGAATAATAATCATTTTTATGATAACATTTAGGATCATATTTTCATTTTTTTAGTAACATTTCATTGTTATTCATTATTCGGGTATTACCTGCTTTATGTTCTTATGCATGTTTTGTCAGATAAGTTATTATTCCTATTTTTCAGGTTATAGTTATAAAATTTAAAAAAATGATATTAGGGTAATATATATAATATTTATTCATGAAATTAATATATATAATCATGAATTTAATTAAGATTATGTAGAATGAATCACATCGCATTGTGGAGATGATAAACCGTACGTACGCACGAGCGACAATATTATTCCCATAATTGTTGAATGGAATTGAAATGGATGGTGTATAATATATAAAAATTAATATCATGTTATAATAATAATATATATTTATTATTTACACCATTATTCCCATCCATGTAAGGTGGTGGTGAAAAACAGATTACACCACGGTGTGGATATGGTAAGCCGTACGTACGCACGTGCAGTGATTTCATTTTTCATAGGATGGATAGAAGGTGAAATATGGTTGTTTAGTATTTATAATAAAATATAAGTAAATTATTGATATTTATGTTATTACTTTCTAATGAAACAAATAATTAAGAGTAAGTAGAAGAAGACAGAAATTTGAAAGAATCGGTAGAAGAGATTACCTCTTCCTCGATGCCTCCTTTAAATTTCTTCTTAGGGCACTAGAGTTGGTCTTTGAAGAAGAAAAAAACCTCTTAAATGAAAATATTGAAGTTTATAAAGAAAAATGGCATGGGGTGGCCAATATTGAAGGCTCAGAATGAATTGAAGAGGTGATGGAGGAGGCACCCTTTTATAATTTTGGTGAGGAGCACTTTTGGATACCTCAAAATTATTAATTTATAATAAAATAATACCACACTTTAAATCTTCCAAAATGACCCAATATCAAATTTTATAAGAGATAGGGTTGTAATATCAAAAAAATAATAATGTTTTGAAAAGTTTTTCTATCAATTTAAGAATTATCATTTTAATTAACACTTAGTTATTCTATTTAATTTTTAATTGTGTTAATAATATTCTAAGTATTTAATGGTTATAAATATTTAATTATATGGGGTTAATTTACCATAAATGGATATTTTATGACATTTAATACCTTATAATTATCACCTTGTAATTTTTAAATATTTCTATGATTTTTAATTAATTTAATAATATTTTATTTTTATAAAATGTCAATATAGTCAATTTTGACACTATTATATTATTTGACTATAAATAAAATTCACACAGAAGATAAATTCTAAACAATGTATTTAATACAATCCTAAAATTTAATAGTCACCTATAAAATTAGTGTAGAACTTTAATTAGATTATATGATATTTACTATAATATTTTTAAAACCATTTATTTGATATTTTTATTAATAAAAGAATTTGTACATCACTAGTGTGCCATCATTAATGGTACATATATAATCTCTAAAAATAATAAATAATTTACTTTGATGAATTTAATTATTTTATATTTCCAAACAATATATATAGTAAATATTATCTCCATGTTATCCATATATTAAAATTAATATACTGTTTTAAAATGAGATTGTTACATTTTGGCACATTCATTAGTTTTTATTACATTCATGTCATATTCATAGGTAAGTGGAAATAAAGTTATTCTATTAAGAAAAATAGATGATAAGGGTAGAATTTAGTGATCCAATAATATTTATACAGGTTTCAAGGTAGTTTTATAATTTTATGTTTACCCTTATTACCCAATTTACCTTTAACCATGGTAATAATAATAATTACCAAAGTTAATATTCATAATGCCCAAAAATAAATCTACCCATTAACATAATTCGGACCTATTGATTCCAAAATAGAATCCATTTTTTAAAATTGAAAACACATACATTTCAGTAATTAATTGAAAATTAATCCCATTGAAGAAATGAGAAAACTGGTTTTTAAAGTTATAACATTGCAAAAGAGTGAAATGTTTTTACCTATGAATTCAATTTAAAATTAACGCTAATGATATAAATTATATTTAATGATTAAAATATATTCTATTTAAACTTTAAAACCATTCACCGTTATAATTTAACCATAAAAATTATCTCAAAGATAATGTGGTTTTTAAATAAAATTTAGCGTATTTTTACTATTTGTCTAAACATGAAAGTTATCAGAAAAATATCAAAAATTTATCCAAACTAAGTTTTTATACCCCAATTCAAAATAACATGTTAATTTTTCAATATAAAAATTATTAATGTGTAAAAATATTAATTTAAAATGGGATCTCTATTAAAAGGTGTAAAAATAACATTTTAAAAAAAATTATGTTTTTATACATTAAATAGGGTTTTATTCATACCCTATGACTAAAATATCAATTGAATAAATATCAAAAATATTTTATTAAATATATGACACATATATATCTAATTAATTTCATTACAAAAAGAAATTAAATCTAAAATAAAAATATCTAATTGATTAATATTTTTCATAAATAATTGATAGACAATGAATTCATAATGCATTTTAATAAGTTAGTTATAATTATTCTCGCTAACCTAATGACTAGCCTATAATGGTAATTTTATAATAAGGGCATATCACATTTCGTTTAAACTCACGATTGTGTGAAAAGAAAGCTACTGAAGAATAAAAATTATTTAAATAAATTATTTCCTAAAAACATCTGGGTGTTTCATAGATGATAAATATGTCCCAGTAAATTATTACACATAAAAAATATCATATAATAATGAGATTGATTAATTAACCCTTACCTTAGGTCCGATACTCTCCGTACGTGTCTAAAACTCCTGTATAATGTTTCTAAACATATTATAAACTTATATCAGAATTATAATAACATCTATGATATCATATTATGTTGATTTTATGAATTTATATCACCTGTTTATTAATAATTTCCATGTGAAAGAAACATTTCGGGTAATAATCACTTTTTTTATCATACAAGTTTTGACTTGTTATTTTTGGTCGTATTACTCAGATCACAATTTACTTATTTTCGAAATGTAAAATATGGTTTATATATCATATAAAATTATAATATAAATATATATAATATATATATATATTTATGAAATGGAATACACCGTTCATAGAGATGGTAGGCTGTATGTACAAATGAATCTCATCGCATCCCAGTGACGGTAGGCCATACGTATGTATGAGCGATGATATAATTCATTTAATGATTAAATTATATGGAACAGGATGGTATATTAATTATAAAGAATCATAATCATTTCATATTCATTATTTATGTTTATTATACCCATCATCATACCCATCCAAATAATGTAATGTGGAATAATAAATTACACCACGACGTGGAGACGATAAGCCGTACGTATGCACACATGGTTATATTATTACTCATAGGATGGGTAGAATGAGGAATATGGTTATACCGTAATTTTAATAAAATCTAAGCATATGGAAGGTATGGTATTTATGTAGATGAAGAAAATAATTTGAAACCAATGATAAAACAATTACCTCTTCTCCAGGTGTTTTCTTTTGATTGGAACAAAAGGGCTTCTTAGGATGCATATATTCCCAAAGTTAGGAATATATTATGAATTGAGGGAGGTCATGAGGATAAATGGGTAGGTTTAGGCAAAAAAGGCTTTAGAGGTGTGATTTAAAGATAAAGGGAGGTGAGCTTTTATAAGAGAGGTGATGGGCACTTTATGAAAAATCTTGAAATATTAATTTATTATAAAATCATTTTCTGTTTATAATAGCTCCAAATTTATTTCTTTCAAGGATAACAATATTATGAGTCTATGCAATTTTAGTTTATGAAATTAACCTTATATTTTTGCATTAACCATCAGTTAAACAGTTTCACTCTCACCACGTCTTCTTGAATTTTTATACAATAGGGTTAATTTATTAATTATAAAAGGAAAATATAACCACAAGTGGATCATTAATGAAATTTTTAACAATATATAAGTTATTTGTATGAGTATGAGATTTTTATTATTTTTTTATCATTTAATAAAATAGTATTTGTTTTAAAAACTCCTTTATGTCAATTTTGACACTATTTAGTAAGTGATTTTTCTAAAAGTAATTAAAACTATAATCCTTATACAAAAGCAATTAAATAATCCCTAATATGTCAATATAATCCATAAAATTATTGTATGGAATAAAAATTTTCAAATTATGTTAATTTTAACATTTATAAATTCATTTACTTGAATAATTCAATAAAAATGTAATCACTACATCATCATTGTGTCATAAATAAATATATTTATATAATGTCTATAAATTATAAAAAAATACCATGATATATGAACTCTTTTTAGATTTAAAATTAATACTTATAGTTATATAGATCAATTATATAACCCTATATTAAAATTTATTTAATAAAAGATACAAGTTTATGTTATATTTCCATTTTCTTTAAATTAAATATTCTAAAATGTCCTTTTCACACCCAAGTGGTCCCATGGGGTAATAAAATATAAATAAGGATTAAAAGGGTCTGAAAATATCATAAAATAGGTTTTGGACACGTGTTAGGGTAATTTTATATGATTAGAATATTATTTTTCCCTTATTTACCTGATTTACCTTTTAACCATTGTAAATAAAATTAATTACTGAAGTTACTTTTCATAATGTACAAAAATAAAAGGTACAAATTTACACAATTTGGAACTTATAATTACAAATATATAATCAATTCTTCCAAATTCAAATTACATAATTGGAAGGTATTAATTAAAAATTAATTCCCATTGTCAAAATAAGAGAACTAGTTTTTTAGGAAGTAAAAACTATCAAAAGGCTGACATGTGTTTATATCAAATTTAATTGTGAGATTAATTAAAATGAGCTAAGTTATATTAAATGATAAAAATATAATATAATTATACTTTAAAACCACTAAAATGTACAATTTAACACTATAAATTATTTCGATTAAAAAAGTTGTTTTTCAATTAAAATTTAGTATTTTTCCCTATTCATCAAAATACAAAATTTTTCAGAAAAGTAGAAAGAAATTATACAAACTAAATTTCTATGTCCTTATTATGAATAATAATTTAATTTCATATAATTTTATATATAAAATTGCAAAATATTGGATTTAAAAAGGGTACTCTATTAAAAGGCGAGAAAAAAATCATTTTTTGAAAAATAATTATTATATGTAAAAAATTAAATTTGTCAATATATTATGTCTAATAAACACATAATATAAATGTTAAAATTATATGGGATATATAAAATTAAAAATGTGGTTAATACTATTCATAAATTCTTTTTAAATGGGTAGTTTGATAGGTCATGGTGCCCTTAAACTCGGTGTTGCGTACATCACACGCTATTGAATTGTTTAAAAAGAAAGAATACCATTGAAGCTTGGGGTGTTACAATATTACCTCCACAAATAAATTACATCCTTACAATTTAATCTCGATATTGGAAACTAGGGTTTTGACATTTCAAAATATCTTATTTGAAATCCCACATCAAAAAATGGATTAATGGGGCCTATATTTTAAAATAAAGAAAGGTAAGTGAAAAGGTTTCCAAAAATAACACATACTAGGGTTACATGTATAAAAAAAATGAAATGAAAGAAAAATATAACCATAATGTTATGATGGAGAGTGATAGAAAACATTATTAAGAGAATGTTAACAACTATAAAACTATAAATCTGTGATAATCTAAGGGACCATTAGATTCATTTTCAAATAAATTACTTGGAAACTTTTTTTGTTTTTCAATATCCTTTCCATAAAGTTCAAGAACATTAGAAGAAATTATTACTTGACTACAATACATTCTCATCATTTTTCATCCATTGAAAAATTTCCACTTCATCTCTTATTCAAGGAAATGAAGTTGATTTTTTCATTTCTAAAGTGTTCAAAGATCATACGAACCATAAATAGAATGATAGGTCATTCCACCTATCTCGAAAAATATTTAGCACAAGTTATTACCAAATCATAAGTCCACCTATAGTGAGATAATACATTAATCAAAAAAACTTCAACTAGATTATAAACTATAATATCAATAAATGGATAACCTTACAATACTTTTAAAAATTAGAAATCTAAAACAATAGAAAGAGGTGAACCAAATCGGCGTAGCATTTATCTCCCATATCTCATAGGGAAGTTCTTGGTTGTCACACTCCAAAAATGTGAACACCTTCATCGTGTATTCTCTTGATTCACTGTAACAACCTAAATTATCAGATATCCTTATTGATAACATGCATGCTTCCTTTTTCCAAAATATAGAGAATTATTTATTAAATCCCAAAAAGTTTTACACATTATCCATTTCAGCATAACCCACTTGTTGAAAAATATCAAATTAATTCTTAAGTAACTAGAATAATCCAATTTACTTATTCAATCATATCATTATTATCTAAACATAAGTAACATATTAAGGGTTATATTTTCCTTGATCATATGCACTTGAAATATAATCTTACCCTTAAAATAGTTTTCTTGCCCATTATAACAATTCAACATATTATTCAAAATACTTAGAAAAATACATAAAATAAATACTCCTTATATAATTAACCTAATCATAATTCTAGGATCCAAATATATAAATACTTCAATCCTTACATTTTAATGATTGGCATGGAATAGTTACTTCTGTGGTTTAGAAGTAGATTATTATTTTTGGGCATTGAGTTGGGTAATGTCCTTGATTTCAACAAATTAAATATTGAACTCCATAATAATTTGTTACTCTATGAACCTTTTCCCACAGAGATAACTTCTTCCCCTCTATTTGAGGTTTTTTTCAAGGTTCTTATTCCCTTAACCTTGATAAGTAGGAAACCAAATCTTCTTTCCACTATGCTTATTAAAATTTGAACATTTATAAAATTTCATCTTCCTATTATGAAATGAATTAGGAATGTCATAAAATATCACATTTTTAATAATATATCATGATTTATGATTCATCATAATCACAATATCATTCTATCCAGACATTATCTGATTTTCTTGCTCAAAATCCCTATATTTTCCTTCAAACTCAATGTTAATCTAATCCCTTATGGTTTCCCCCATTAACTAAGACCAAAAAGCATAAGGTGGGAAACAAATATCACTGAAGAGAACCACATAATCAAGGGAAGGCACTTTCAATCTATAACATCTTAGGTTTAATCCTAGGTTATCCATGATCATTACCAAAATTCTTGGGGGTTCTTCTATACTTAACCTCAAAGTCATTCTTAGGGTTATGATCCCTAATATATGTTTACCAAATCTATATCCAAGGTTATTTCTAAACATCCTCTGATTCCAAATTTGACACGCCAACCCCAAAAGCCTGAATTTAGTGCATTATTTCAATACATTGGTAAGATTACAAGGAGTCAATTCCAGAAGAACCGATCAGTTTAGCTATATTTGAAAATAGATTACATACATTAACATTACATTACACTTTATACCATAAAACACATCATAAATAATCTTTTGAGAATGCCATTATTCCCCTAGTATAACGCTATATATCAATCATAATACACTTTTTGGAATCCTGGGAAAATAAAACATAAGAAAGGGATGTACTGAGATGCTCAATATGTGTAAATAATTTATCATAAGCTATAAACATTTAAAGAAATATGTACAATAAAAACCACAATATTTTAAACAGAAACGTGAACATAATATGGAAAAAATATATCAAACATTACCCCATAAACATGCACATTGATATTCTGCTAGTCAAATAATAACAAGTAATAACTAATTTCATAATGAGAAAATTCATAATGTCATAAATCTTAAAAACTAAGTCAATGCCTCATGCCAAGACCATACCCAAATATTCTGTTGAGGCATTATGAAAAGAAACTAGTTTGTCTCATGAGATCTACTGATGCATCAAGGGGCTATAACGGGCCCCACCCATCATGTACTATTTATAATGAATTCCTCATATGAAAATGTTGAAACATAGCATAAAAATTCGTATTAAAAATAGAATAAGAAATGTCAATACGTTTACTATAAACCATGAATGGTATAAAAATAAAACATGCATAGTAAAGAAAATCATAACTCATTCAATACAATATAGAAGATTGTATTATAATAAATCAACCTCAATCAAGAATAATATCCAGTAAAGGATGTATAATAGTTTAAAATGACCAGTAAAAATATTTGAGAGAAATATACATTTTTTCATGAAATCATTTAAAAATCACAAAATTTATAAAGGAAGTCATTTAAAAGAGATTTTTGAATCAAAGTGTCCCATACCAATTTGAAAATTTTGAAAGAAATTATCATTTTAAAACAATCATGTCCCTATAAATAAATCCTTAAAATCATTTTGAAAAGATAGATATTAATTAAAAAGATTTAGAAAAATAAATCATTAAAACATTTAAAATGAATAACAAGTTAAAGAGAAACATCCATAAAACCTTAAAATATTTATTTTGAAAACATTTTTATAAAAATTGGACATGGTTGATAAATATTTCATAGTAAATTCTTATACATAACCAGTCTCAGATAATAATGAGATTCAAGAATTAACCCTTATCTTAGGTTCTATACTCTTCATACGTGTCCATAACATCTATGTAATGTTTTTAAAGACATTATTAACTTATATAAGAATCATAATAATATTTATTATATCATATTATGAATATTTTATGAATTTATATTACTTGTTTATTAATAATTTCCAAGTAAAAGAAACGTTTCGGGTAATAATCACTTTCTTTATCATACATGTATTGACTTGTTATTTTTGATCATATTACTTAGATCATAATTTTCATACTTCAAGAATGTAAAATATGATTTATATATCATATATATTCATAATATAAATATATATTATAGATACATATACGAAATGGAATACACCGTTCATGGATACGGTAGGCCGTACGTACTCTTGAACACTATTTCCATTTTGTCATCGTATTGAATGGAAGTAATTAAATGGAATATATGTACATATATATATATATATCTTTAATTAGACTTATTATTTCATATATTTAATAATTATTAATAATATTTTTTTATAATCATTCTAGGATGGTTAATGTGGAGAATGAATTTCATCGCATCGTGGAGACGGTAGGCCGTACGTACATATAAGCGACGATATCATTCCTTTAATGATTAAATGATATGGATATGGATGGTATATTAATTATAAATATTAATAATCATGTAATATTCATTATTTATTTCTTTTATACTTATCATTATATCCATACAAATAAAGTAATGTGAAATAACATAATTACACCATAGCGTAGAGATAGTAAGTCGTACGTACACACACGTTGTGATATTATTATTTGAAGGATGGTTAGTAGGAGGAATATAATTGTAAAATAATTATAATAACATATCATAATATTTAAGGTATTATAGTTATTATTTTATTATGGAAACAATAAAAAAATAATAAGTAGAAGAAGAAAATAACTTTGAAAGAAGGGATAAAACGATTACCAGTTCTTCGGGCGTTACCTTTTGATTTGAACAAAAGGGATCCTTAGGAGGGATCTATGAACAAATTTTGGAATATAGGATAAAATGATGGAGGTTGGGAGAAGAAATGGGCTATTTTTGTCTGAACCAGAAGGCTTTATAGGTGTGAGTTAAAGACAAAGGGATGTTCCCTTTTATGAGAGAGGTGAGGGGAACATTAAGAAAAAATCATGAAATATGAATTTTATTATAAAATTATTTTTTGTTTATAATAACTCCAAATTGAAATATTTCTAGGATAAGATGATTATATGTTGAAATGATCTCATAAAATGATTTTATACAAGTTTAGTTCTTGAAATTAACCTTATCTTTTGGGATTAACCCTTAGTTAAATAGTTTAACTCTTACCATGTATTCTTGTATTTTTATACTATAGGGTTAATTTATTTACTATAAAATTTCAAGAGAAACTCTAGTGGATCATTAAGGAATTTTTTAACATTATCTAAGTGATTTGGATGAATATTTTATTTTTAGTATTTTTATATCATTTAATAAGGTAGTATTTTTTTTAAAAACCCACTTATGTCAATTTTGACACAATTTAGTAATTCATTTTTTTAAAGTCATGAAAACATTATTTTTTTTAAAAAAGGAATGAAATAATTACTAAGATGACAATTTAATCTATAAAATTAGTGTATTTGATCAAAAGTTTAAAATTTTATTTATTTTAATATTTATAAATTAATTTATTTGAATAATTCATTAATAAGCTAATCACTACATCATCATTGTGTCATAAATAATTATATTTATATAATGTCTAAAAATTATAAATAAAAATATCATGATGTAGGAAATGTTATTATCTTTGAAATTATTATTTATAGTCATAGATATCAGTTATATAATCCTATATTAAAATTTATTTAGTAAAAGATACATATTTATGTTGTATTTCACTTTTCTTTAATTTTAATATTTTAAAATGTCATTTTCACACCCATATGGTCCCATGAGGTCCTAAAATCGTCTTAAGAATGACCATGGTTGGAAATATCTCATCCAATAGGATTAATACATGTGTTAGGGTATTTTTATATTATTATAATATTATTTTTTACCCTTATTTACTTGATTTACCCTTTAACCATGGTACATAAAAATAATTACTAATGTTACTATTCATAATGTCCAAAAATAAAAGGAAACTATTTACACAATTTATACCTTATGATTAAAAAATATGGAATCCATTTTTCCAAATTCAAAACACATAATTGGAAGAAAATAATTTATAATTTATTTTTGTTGTTAAAACAAGAGATGGGGTTTTTAAGAAATAAAAACTGTCAAAAGATTGACATGTGTTTATGTCCAATTTAAATATGAAATTAAATAAATAAACTAAATTATATTAAATGATAAATATATAATATAATTATACTTTAATAACACTCAAATTTATAATTTAGAACAAAAAATTATTTCAATTAATACGTTGTTTCTAATTAAAATTTAGTATTTTTTTACTATTCATCAAAATATGGAAGTTATCAGAAAAGTACAAAAAATTTCTCCAAAATAAAATTTTATGTCCTGATTCCAAAAAAGAATTTAATTTCATAAAATTTAATATATAAAATAGAAAATATTTTATTTGGAAAAGGTTCTCCATTAAAAGGCGCAAAAACTACATTTTTTTGAAAATAATTCTTTTCTCTGAAAAATTGAATCAGTCCATATATTGTTCCTAAGAAACAATAATAAAAATGTTAAAATTATATGGGATATATGAAATTAAAAATGTGGTTAATAATATTCATAAGAGGTTTTTAAATTTATATTTTGATAGTTCATGGTGCCCTTGAACTCAGTTTTGTGTACATTGCACGCTATTGAATTATTTAGAAAAGAAGCATACCATGGAAGCTTACGGTGTTACATCATACCCTCTTCAATAAATTGCATCCTCTCAATTAAATCATGAGATTGGAAACTAGGGGTTATACATTTCAAAATATCTTATTAGAAATCCCACATCCAAAAATGGATTAATGAGTCCTCTATATTAAAATAAGGAAATGTAAGTACGGAGGTTGCCAAAGATAACACATACTAGGGTTCTATGTCGAAAAACATGGACATGAAAGAAAAATATAACCATCATGTTCTGATGGATACTGATAGAGAACATTATTAGGAGATATTTAACAACCATAAAGCTATAAATCTGTGATGATCTAAGGGACCATTTTATTCATTCCAAAATAAAGTACTAGGAAAACATTTTTGGTTTTCAAGATCCTTTATTTATAGTTTAGGTACATGAGAATATATTATTACATGATTTCAATATAATCTCAAAATTGGTCATGCCTCGAAAAATTTCTACTTCATATCTTATTCAAGGAAATGAATTTTAATTTTTCATTTCTGAAGTGTTGAAATATTAGGTGATCTGTAAAGAGAATGATAGGTCAATCTATCTGTCTCAAAACAAATCCAGCACAAGTTATTACATACACATAAGTCCATCTATAGTGATATTATATATTAATAAAATAACATGAACTGGAGTATAAATTATACTATCCATAAATGGATAACTTTAAAATCCTTCAAAAACTGAAAATATATGACATCAGAAAGTGGTGAACCAAATAAACATAACAATTATCTCCCATATCTCATAGGGAAGTTCTTGGTTGTCACATTCCAAACATATGAACAACTTCATCTTGTATTTTCTTGAGTCACTGTAACAACCTGAATTATCAGATATATTTATTGAAAACATGCATGTTTCCTTCCAAAACATAGTGAAATATTCCTTAAGTCCCAAAAAGTTATACACTTAATCTATGATAGCATAACCCGCGTGTTGATAAATCCAAAATTAGTTCTTAGGAAACTAGAATCATCCAATTTACTTATTACAACCTAAAATTATTTTCATAAAATAAGGAACATATTAAGAGTTATCTTTACCATAATCATATATTTCCCAAATATAATCTTACCATTAAACAAATTTTCGTTCCATTTACAACAATTCAACATATTCCTAAAAATCCTTAGAGAAAAAAATAAACTAAATACTTCTTATATAATTAACTTTTTCATAATTCTTGGATCCAAATACATAAATAATACAAAACTTACAATTTAATGGTTGGAATGGAATTTTTTATTCCTTATTTTAGAATTAGATTCTTATTTATGGGCATTGAGTTGGGTAATGCCCAATATTTCCACATCTGAGACCTAGAACTCCACAAAAATTGGTCACTCTATGACCTTTTTCCCACAGAGGTTACATCTTCCCCTATATTTGAGGTATTCTTTAAGGTTCTTTTTCCCTTCCTCTTGACATGTAGGAAACCAAATCTTCTTTCCTCTATGCTTTTTAAAAATGAGCATTAAGAGGCATTAATCTTATTCTTATGAAATGCGGTAGGAATTTCATCAAAGATCACATTGTTAATCATATATTGTGACAACTAATTCTTCATAATGACAATATCTTTATCTCGAGTCATAATCCGATTTTGTTGCTCTAAATCAATAGATTTTCCCTCAAAATCAATCTTATTATTATTTTTTCCATTTTCTTCTATTAACTAAGATCAGAAAGTAAAGGGTGAGAAATTGAACTCTTAAAAGAAAACCATATAATCAAGTGAAAGTACATTCAATCTATAATATCTTAGGTATAATCATAGGTTATCCAAATCATTACTAAAATTATAGGGCGTTCTTCTATACTAATCCTCAAAATCAATCTTAGCGTTATGATCCATAATATATTTTTTCCAAATCTATTTCCTAAGTTTTTATTAAACATACTATGATACCAACTATAACGCCCCGTTCCCCAGAATCCTGGAGTCGATGCATTATTTTAATACATTGACATGATTACAAGGAATCAATTCCCAAAGGACTTCTCCTTTTAACAGTCTTGGAAAATAGATTACATACATGAACTTTATATTACACTTTCTAACATAAAAAAACATAAATAATATTTTTAGAATGCTATTATTCACCTATCTTAACCCTGCATATCAATCATAATTCAATTCTTGGCATTTTGGGAAAATAAAACATAAGAAAGGGGCGCACTCAGATGCTCAGTAAGGGTAAATAATTCTATGGAAGCTATAAACATTTAATAAAAGATGTATAATAAAAACAACAACCTTTTAAATGTATATCATATGGAAAAAATAGGTCAAACATTACCATGTAAACATTCTCATGGATATTATACCAGCCAAATAATCTCATATAATAACTAATTTCATAACGAGGGAATGCATAATGCTTGACATATTAACTTCTAAGTTAAGGACTCATGCCAAGACCATACACAAATATTCTATCAAAGACATGTTCCAAGGAACTAGTTTGTCTCATGAGAAATACTGATGTATCGAGGTGCTATATCATGGTGCGACCATCACTTACTAAGTCCAATGCATTACTCATATGAAAAGGCTGAAAAATAAAAAAATCATTCTTATTAAAACTAGAATAAGAAATGTAAATACTTTAACCATAAATCGTGAATGGTATAAAAATAACACATCCATAGTAAAAAAAATCATAATTCAATTAATACATTATGGAAGACTGTATTATAATAAATCAACCTCAATCAATAATAATATATAGTAAAAGATGTTTACATAGTTGAAAATGATCAGTAAAACTCTTTGAGAGAAATATCCCCTTTTCATGAAATCATTTAAAAGTCACAAAATTTAAAAAGGAAGTAATTTAAAAGAGATATTTGAATCTATGTGTCTCATTCCACTTTGAAAATTTGGAAATAAATTTAAATTTTAAAACAATCATTTCTATATAAATAAATCCTTAAAATCATTTTCAAAACATGGACATTAATTAAAAATATTTAGAAAAATAAATCACTAAAACATTTAAAATGATGATCTTGTTAAATAGTGCCTTCCATAAATCATAAAAATATTCATTTTGAAAAGATTTTTTATGGAACATGTACATGTATTATAAATATGTCCCAATAAATTCTTACACATAAACAATCTCAAGTAATAATGAGATTGAGGAATTAACCCTTACCTTAGGTCTGATACTCTTCGTACGTGTTCGAATCTCCAGTATAACGTTTTTAAAAATATTTTTAACTTATATTAGAATCCTTATAATATTTATTATATCATATTATTATTATTTTATGACCTTATATTACCTTTTTATTAATAATTTCTATGTTAAATCAACGTTTTGGGTAATAATCTCTTTCTTTATCATACGTGTTTTGAATTGTTTTTTTGATCATATTACTTATATCATAATTTACTTACTTCCATAATGTATAATATTTCTTATATATCATATATTTTGATAATATAAATACATATAATAGATATATATATGAAATGGAATACAATATTCATGGAGACGGTAGTTCCTACGTACGCATGAACGCTGTTTCCGTTTTCTTATCGTATTGAATGGAAGTAAGTTAATGGAATATATGTACACACACACACACATATATATTTTAGATAGAATTATTATGTCATATATTTCATAATTATGAATAATATATATATATATATTTTTATAATAATTCTTTGATGGTTAAAGTGGAGAATGAATCTCATCGCATCGTGGAGACAGTAGGCCATACGTACGCACGAGCGACATTGTCATCCCTTTAATGATTAAATAACATGGAACTGGATGTTACATTAACTATAAATAATATTAATAATTTCATATTAATTATTTATTTCTATTATAATCATCATTATACCCATACAAATAATGTAATGTGGGATATCAAATAAAGTAATGTGGGATAACAAATTACACCATGATGTGGAGAGGGTAAGCCGTACACACGCACACATGGAGATATTATTATTCGTAGGATGGGTAGAAGGAGGAATATGGCTGTCCCATAATTATAACAATATCTCATCATATGTAAAGTATTGGTTTTATTATTTTAGTATTGAAACAATAGATAAAGAATAAGTAGAATAAGAGAATAACATTCAAAGAAGGGATAAAACGATTACATTTTCTTCAAGTGTTTCCTTTTGATTTGAACAAAAGGGATCCTTAGGATGACTCTCTTCACAAATTTAGGCCTCTAAGAGGAATTTAGGGAGGTTGGAAGGAGGAATGGGTAGGTTTTGGAAAAACCAAAAGGCTTTAGATGTGTGAGTTAAAGAGACAGGGAGGTGCCCTTTTATAAGAGAGATGAGGGGCACTATCGGAAAAATCTTGAAATATTAATTTATTATAAAATTATTTTCTTTTTATAATAGATAAAATTGATATATTTAGAGTCTAATATAATTATGGGTCCAAATAATCTCATAATACGTTTTTATACAAGTTTATTCATGAAATTAACCTTATCTTTTGGGATCAACCCTTAGTTAAATAGTTTAACTCTTACTGTGCCTTCTTGTATTTTTATAATATGGGGTTAATTTGTTTACTATAAAATTAAAAGAGAACCTCAAGTGGATCATTAATGATATTTTTGGCATTATATAAGTTGTTTCTATGAATATTAGATTTTTAGGACTTTTATATCATTTAATAAAATAGTATTTGTTTTAAAAACACATTTAGGTCAATTTTGACATTATTTAGTTATTGATTTTTTAAGTCATAAAAACATAATTATTAAGAAAAAAATGCATTAAACCATACCTAATATGTAAATTTTATCTAGAAAATTCTTGGATGTCATCAAAATGTTAAAATTACATTTATTTTAATATTTATAAATTCATTTATTCGAATAATTCATTAATAAGGTAATCACTGCCTCATCATTGTGTCATAATTAAATATATTTATATAATGTCTAAAAATTTAAAATAATATTCCATGATGTAGTAAATAATTTTATATTTAAAATTAATATTTATAGTAATATATATTAGTTATATAACCGTATATTAAAATTGATTTAGTAAAAGATAAATGTTTATGTTATATTTCCCTTTTCGTTTAATTAAATATTCTAAAATGTCATTTTCACATCCAAGTGGTACCATGGGGTCCTAAAATCGTCCTAAGGATTTCCATGGTCAGAAATATATTATTAAATATTATTAGGACAAATGTTATGGTAGTTTTATATTATTATAATATTATTTTTTACCCTTATTTACCAGATTTACCCTTAAACAATGGAAAATAAAAATAATTACTAAAGTTACTATTCCTAATGTAAAAAAATAAAAGGTACATATTTACAAAATTTGAAAATTATGATTACAAATTTCGAATCCATTTTCCAAATTCTAAAAATAGATTTTCCATAAATTAATTTAAAATTAATTCCCATCGTCAAAACAAGAGAGCAAGTTTTTAAGAAGTAAAAAGTATCAAAAGATTGACATGTTTTTATGTCAAATTAAATTGTGAAATTACATCCAATGACCTAAATTATATTAAATTATAAAAAATATAATGTAATTATACTTTAAAACCACTCAAATTTATAATTTTACAATATAAATTATTTTGATTAAAAAAGTTGTTTCAAATTAAAATTTAGTATTTTTCACTATTCATCAAAATATGAAATTTATCCAAAAAGTACGAAAAACTTATCCAAACAAAATTTTTATGTCCCAATTCTAATTAATAATTTAATTTAATCAAATTTAAAATATAAATGTGTCAAATATTGTACATAAAAAAGGGTTCTCCATTATAAGATAGAAAAACTGCATTTTTTGAAAAAATATCTTTTATATAAAAAATTTAATTTGTTAATATATTATGTCTAATAATTACATAATATGAATGTTAAAATTATATGGGATATATAAAATTCAAAATGTGGTTAATACTAATTTGATAGGACATGGTTCCCTTAAACTCGGTGTTGCATACATTATACACTATTGAATTATTTAAAAAGGATGCATATAGTGGATGCTTGGGGTGTTACAATAGGCCTGATATTAGGAAGAAATTGGGGATTGGTAATGAGTGGATCCTGGGTGCAGCTACACCATGTATTGAGAAAAGGCAACTTACCTCAAATGGATTTTTTCTGTATTATGCTTGTTATAGTTGATTTGATAAAACAATTTGGTGACTCACTTGAAGTGTGATGTTATCATTAATATTATGATTGAAATTTAATTTTTATCCTTGGACCAATGAGATGAGGGAAAATATGCAATGAACATGAATAATATTTGGAACCTTGTAGGGACTTCACATTCCATGCACATGCCAGGCCATATAGGATCATTTTTTATTGCACTGCTTGTGAGTACTATGATTGCTTTGACTATTAAAAATAAAATTGTTACTAGATAACAATTCTTGAATGTATTTGAGAAAAAATAGTTGGTAAATAGAGTTAATTATATAACCTAAACAATATTTTTATGATTATTCTATTGAAGACCCTCTAATCAGTCAAATATAGCACATTGAGTCATAGACCATTGGTTGCTTAGTCTAGAACCTGTTATGTTACGGATTGGGTAGACACCACTATTCGATTCGTAAGGTGTATGGGTCCTTATGGATCAGAATTGGTGAACCATTTTTTTCAACCATTTAAATAGAATAATAATATAATTATTAATATGAAATTAAATTGAAAACCAGAAACACTGATCTTGAACCTGTACTGGACTTAGTAGTGGGTAGTATGTAGCATCTCTTGTGTGCTATATAAATGTTCCTATCACCAAGAATGAATTAATTAATCTATTATAGAGGTGAGAATATAACATAGATAAGAATTGTACCTATTCCATTCTTATATCTATGGATTATTCCTTTATCGAATATTATATGAGGCATGTGTATGACAATTGTAGACAAATTCCACCGTGACGTCCATTAATCATACGCCAGAAGGGTGGTGATGACTATACTCCAGAGGTGGTGGGATCTAGGCCACTATTTATACCTCCACAGGTGCCTCCTATGGAACCTATTTCTATCCCTAATGCGGGAAATGATGAATAGTTTCCTGGAGAGTTTTTTAGTCTTATTCAAACTTTGTAGGGAGCTCCATGCTTTGCCCCTTTTATGGGAGATTTGACTCAAGAGTTCCAACAGTAACATCAACCTATATTTTTGGGGGATAGAGGGCCACTGGATACTGAGTTCTATCTTGAGACTATTATTTCTATATTTGATCACATAGATAGACATCCTAATATGATATTGAAACTCACTACTTATATGCTTAGAGGATCCGCCAAACACTGGTGGGATATTTTGAATCAGGATGGTCAGTATCGTGAAGTGACATAGAGGGAATTAAATTTGGTATTATTTGAATATTTATTCCCTAATACCCTAATGGATGATCATTCAAGGGATTTAAGGAACCTATAATAGTGTTGAATTACAGTTATATAATATTAATATAATTTAGTAGATCTTCAGCAGTTCTTTCCTATCTATAATACTGACGAGCCTGTGAAGGTGTGATGATTTGAGGATGGTATGAGGCATACTATTCATTCTTAGGTGAACATTTTCCAATTTAATATCAAATATGATATATTAAAATAGACCCTTATCTCAAAGAAAAACCATATGGAAGCAGATGGTGTGAGCTAGGGTGGTTCAGAACCCAAACATAGTAGTGGTTTGACAAGAGGTTAGATGTGACACTTTGAGACTGCGTGCATGAGAAGCGAAAGATAATTGAAACCCCTATCCAGTTATGTGGTATGTGAAAAGTGTGAGAATCCTGATAATAAGAGACCTCAGTGTCCTAGAGACCCCGTCAAGTTCTGAGTGTCCAGCAGATTGGTGCATCTATATCAATTTTGAAGGACCTTACCATATGTGCCGAGTGGGAGAGGATCCATACTTTTTAAAACTTTAGAAGTATGTTTAGTAGCACCTATATAAGTAGGTATCTATAGAAATAATATTTTTATAGGCAGAGAAAGAGGTTGTGGACATATTATCTAGGCATTAGATACACAATGATAGAATAGAGGAACTACTCTAGGTAGTTAGGTTGCAACACAAGGCCATTGATTAGGATATATCTATTCAGTGTATTATATACCAGAGGATCAAGATATTGGGACATATACTATTCAAGGTACTATTCTAGTATCCACTAATATTTTTTTATGAATTTTTCGATATAGGTGAATCACATTCATTCATATCTGTGCCTATTATGGAGAGTCTTAGACTTCACGTTGAGTAATATTGTGGTGTTTTGAGACTTAACCCATTATTCGCTATACAATCAGAGAGCATACACTAGTGCAAGGACACTACTCTTGAGGTAGGAATCCATAATTTCTTATGAAACCTATTCATCTTTGAGATGAATAGATTTTATGTCATTCTTAGGATGGGATAGTTGGTTACATATCAGGCCTATATGGATTGTTATTTTTGGAGGGTGTGTTTTACATCACGAGAGGGTGGTACTTATACTCACTAGGGAGAGTGGGATATACAAGAGGGTAGAGCTAGACCAGAGCATCTTGGGCTAGGTGGAGTGATCGCCAAGATTTCTAGACTTTACATGGGGGATCAGGGACTACATCACATAGAGTTGCCTCCTATAGTCGATCGATTTAGGGATGTATGTCCTGATGAATTTTCAGGACAAACTCCTAAGAGAGAGGTAGATTTTACTATTGATCTAGCTCCTGGAGCTACACCAGTATCCATTACTCCTTATATAATGGATAATATTGAGTTATTGGAGATCAATAGGTATCTAGTGGATTTAAAAGAAAAGGGTTTTATATGGCCCAATACTTCTCCTAGAGGTTCACTAATTCTTTTCTCCATGAAGGTAGACATAACCCTTAGGCTTTTCATGGATTTCTAGAAATTGAATGAACTTACAATGAAGAACTAGTAACCCTTACTTTGTATAGATGATATTTTTGACCATCTTCGAGGAGTGAGGGTATTATCATTGATCGAACTGAGATTTTAATATCATCAGGTTCGATTCCAGCCTTCATATATTTCATTTATTACTTTCCATAGTCAATACAGTTTATATGAGTATCTCGTGATGCCATTCGATCTAACAAACACACCTTCTATATTCATGGCTTTAATGAATAGGTTTTCCATACCTATCTATATTACTTTGCTATTATTTTCATAGATGACATATCAGTGTATTATAATACTTGAAGTAACCATACCAATCATATTGAGATCATTTTTAATACACTTAAAGAGAACCAGATATATTCTACGCTAAGTAATTTTCACATCCAGATCAACAAGTTACACTTCCTGGGCCGTATAATCTCATAGGTAGGAGTTTTAGTTGACCCTGATATGGTGAGAGATGTGGTCACTTGGGAGAATCCTAATAATTTCTTTGAAATACAGATTTTTTGGAGGCAAGCTAGTTACTAAAGTATTTTTATATAAGACTTCTCATGATTAGTATCACCTCCTACATGATTGACTATGAAGGGTGTAAATTTTATATTGTATGAATCCTATGAGACATCCTTTTTAGAGATGAATGGGAGATTTAATTTAGTACTGATCCTAATTCTACCAGATCCAAATAGAAGATATATTGAATATTATTATGTATGAGGTATCAGGTTAGGATAAATTATGATGTAGGAAGATCGAGTTGTTGTATATAGGTTGTGGAAGTTAAGGAATAATGAGAATAATTACCTGACCTATGATCTCGAGTTAGTAGATATTTTTCACGCCCTGTGTTGTTGGGAGAATTAAATTTTGGGAGAGTGTTTTGTGTAATTAAATAACTAAAAGGTTTTCTCATATTTTTTCATATTTTGACATAAATCTTTTGGAGTGAAGATAGTTTGAATATCTACATTACCTTTAATTCAACCTAGACTATATTCATGAAAAGGGGAATGCTATTGCTGAAGAAATGAGCAAGAGGACTTAGACACATACAGTTCTGGAGTCCAGTTCAAAATGGATGCTTATGGATCTTATTTTTGATATGGACATAGCGGTGTAGGACCATCATGGACAATATGTACACGAATTTATATCTTTGACCACTTCACTTATCAAGAGAGTGAAGATGAGGTAGTTTTCAGATCCAGAGGTCTTGGTCCTATGGAAGAGTACTGTTGGTGAGGACCCACATTAATATTATACTATCGATGATTACAATATCCTACATATACATGGGAATATCTAGGTTCTCCCAGATAGGATATAGGAGATGATTCATGATTAGAATTATTTATAGTGGGAAGTTCACTCAGGAATCTCCAAGATGTATCATGATATGCACCAACAGTATTGGTGGCTAGGGATGAAGCACCACTTAATGGGTATTATCACTAGGTGTTCCACCTGTCAGTAGGTGAAGGATAAGAACCAATGATCAGATAGATTGTTACATCCATTTCTGGTCCCAGAATAGAAATTTGATGATGTTGCAATGGATTTTGTTGTCATCTTGCTAAGGTCACCTCAAGGTAGTGATGCAGTTTGGGTTATTGTGGATCAACTGACGAAAGCAGCTCATTTCTATCATATTAGGGAGATTTTATTGGTTGATGAGAGGGTAAGACTATACTTTTGTGATATTATAAATTTTCACAAGGTCCATCATACTATAATCTAAGGTAGGTATTATTACTTCCCATTGAGGTTATAACAAGGATTATAGGAGGATATGGGAACACAATTGCTTCTGAGAACATACATTCATCATCAGACTGATGGCCAGTCAGAACAAACTATACAAGTGTAAGAGAACATGCACTAAGAATGATTCATTAATTTAAATGGTTCTTGGGAGAAGAATATTCATATAACTGATTTTTACTACAATAATAGTTATCAGGTGATGATTTAGATGGATCCCTATGAGTCCCTATATGGTTGGATGTTCTGTTCACCCCTATATTGGTCAGAGAGAGGAGAGGCAACACTGCTGGGTCCTCATATCGTTTAGGTGAATTTAGAGTAGGTTCATCCAACTAGAAGTGGATGTCTACCACTAATTCTAGATAGAAATCCTACACTGATAACCATTGAAGACCTCAGTTGTTTTAGATCATGGATTGTGCTTTCTTATAGGTATCACCCAGACATGGGAATAGATGGATATAGAGGCATGGTAAGTTGTCATCATGATTTTTCGGTCCATTTGGGATTATAGAGAGAGTTGTGATGGTAGCCTATAAGCTAATATTACCTCATAGGTACCATTACATGCATGATATCTTCCATGTTTTAGAGATTCACTATTATCATGTTGACCCATCTCATACTTTTGATCTTCATGATTTTGAGATCGATGGTGATGATTCTTTTGAGGAGTATTTTATACGCATCATTTATTGGAAAAAAAAGGATCTCTGAGGTTTTTCTATCCCTTTAGTATGGGTGATATAGAAACATGACCGAGTATAGTATGATACATGGTAGTGGGAGGCCAAAGTATGTGCTCAGTGGAAAGAATTATTCTCAGACAAAGTTTTTTCCACCCTTGGAAGGTGAACTCAGGGACGAGTTCCTTTAAGGGGGAATAATGTAGGAACCTTGTATTTATTCGAGGTTTTGATACTTTAATTTTTGGTCTAATACTTTTCATTGGTACTAATATGAATTCCTAATAAGATCACAAAGGTTACATGGGTGTTTGAGTCTTGTTTAGATCTCGGAACCCCAATCGATGGGAAAAAAAGTCAAACTGCATAGTTAGGAGAGACCATGCAGGGCATGCCACATGGTTATCCCTAACTGTGTAGGGCTGGTCTGTTGGGTGGATTATGGTGCACTGTTTTCCCTAATCATTCATTAGGAATGACACTCTCATGAAAATATTGTTTTGTTTTTAGCTGAGGCATATCACATGGTTGGTGCATGGTTTCTTAGACCACGAAACCTATCCATGTGAGTGTCCTCTTAAGTCAGTGGCCTTCATAAGGTTCATGGAAAGTTTTCCATCCTTGTATCCAAAATATTTACCCCAAAATATTTGGAAAAAATTATCAAAATTACCTTAAATATAATTAAATTCCACACTTACTCCCATTTATCCCATTTTACAGCATGTAGTGGGTTTCTCCACCCATTGATCTTTTTTGAAGTTCCCACTTTGGTTAATTGATAAATTCTATATCCGAAGTACGATTTAGATTCCCATGGTATCATTGGATTACTCTAGGTAAGATCTTTATTCGTCTTGATATATTCTTCGTTTATTTTCTCCTTGATAGTGTTATCGAGGTGTGGACTCATATGCCCTATTTTCAGGGTGTTCTTCCATTTTTCATATTTTATCTGATTCAGGGAAAAATAAATGCTGATACTGGATAAGGAGAGTTATAAAAGCACGATGTAGGTGGTAAACTAATTATCCCATGAATTATTTATGTTTTAGAATATGTGATATGTGTCACATGCTGGTTTCACAACACGTTGCCCCTAAATTGACCCTATTTGAAATTAGTTGTCCTGCTTGGATCCTAATGAATTTTTAGAACCCAAATTCAGATTGAGATTGTTGAATTTGGAGTGAGCCATCCCATTTGGTGTTCTATCCAAATGGAAAATTTGTTTCCAAGACTCTACACCCAAAATTATTAATGGTTTGTTTGGACATATTTAAAATGGTCTTATCGAATTGATATTGAATAAATGTTGTAGTGTGGGATGGCCAATTTCCTTATAAATTATATTGAATTGAATTGAGTTCATGTGGAACGACTATTTCACCTTTATAAAATGGAATAATGGTTACACCCTAGTCATTATTAAATGTGAATTAATTATGAATTATGCCTTGGATCGTCTTAAATCCATTGGATATTATTACTAAGGATAAATGGGCATGAGGACCCTCTTTAATTATGGTAATTGAGCATGTAAACACTTATGCATGATAAATATAAATTGTAATGACACCCCTTTTAATTTATATCAAATATGTAAGATTTACCTATATAATTATATTAAATTTTCATGGAAACCTTTTATAATTATAATAAATGGGAATTAAAACCCTTTTTATACTAAATAGGAAAGATAACCCTTATTATATATATATGGGCCTGATGAAACATTATATAAATGTCATACTAGGAATGGTGTCCCCTATAGATGTAATACTGGGCATGGAGTCCACTATTTCAGTGATACTGGGATGAAATACCTATTATGTGATACTCTGTAGGGAATCCCCTATTCATGTGATAATGGGCATGAAATCCCAATATCTTGATAATGGGTATGGCATCCCTTACTACTATGATACCGAGTATTGTGTCCCTTGATAAATTCTTAGATATATTATATCATGGGCCAAAGCAGGTAGTGTCATCTTAGAAATCCTTCAAGAACCATATCAAACCCATTTACAGTTATTATTCATACTTTTCATTGTTATATCTATACACTACCATATTGTATACACATACTAGATATTTTTAGGCATTATTGTTGGTGGCCTATTGAGTTTATCTCACACCCTACAAGGGTTGATGATGGCACAAAATTAGACTACACTATTTTAGGTATAGATAAGGGGAAGCATCGTCTTATGGATGCTTGAATTTTCCAAAGATTGGTAGTAGATGATCAGGTTGGAGATCTTGATGTTGGGATAGATTTTTCCATTTTTGTACCTTTTTGTATTGTACTAATGACTACTGCTTGTATCCATGTTTTCATACTTTATAGATACATGAAATATATTATCATCTTTTATATATAATTCAGTTTCTAGTTATTAGTTTATTATTATTGTTTGGTTGTTTATATTTTCTTCTGCTACAGTGGGTTACTGGTCCAGTTATTATAGTGTCCATTTCCGTTGTGCCATCAGTTTATATATGCTCCCTCTATTTATTAATTATTATCATATTTTATATGTTCCCCTCTTGTAATGAGGGTATCTTATCCACAAAGACACACCCTAGGTCCTCACTACTAGTTAGAATCTTCTGGTATTTGGGGAGATGTGCTTGAGAAATTATGGACCACTGGACTTGGGGCACCTATGAGTGACACCCGAGCTCAAGACTTCACAAGGGGATTCCTAAAGATCCCCTTAGACTCATCAAAATATATACTTAGTGGATCCATTCAGCTCACACCATCCCACAATTTAACCCATCATGAAGGATCTAACCAAACTCAACCTCATGCGATTGGTCTAAAACCTCAGCAAATCAGACCTCAAGAAACAGGTCCCAACATCCAAGGACTATCTAAGATCTTACTAGAGATACTACTAGATATTTCCTTCTAAGAACTACCAAAATTAACCCCAAACAAGTCCCACTTGGTGTCTATAAGCCAATTCACCCAATGAGATCTCATCCCTCACTTGTCCCTCATATCACAACCCAACCCTTGAGAGGATTATAAATCAAAACATTATGGAAATATTCCTGCCCAAGATCACCCAAAGAAAAAAATCACTCCAATGACTTAAAAATAGCACGAGGTCCCCATGATCATTTTATATGTAAAAAACACATTTAATTGACTACTCAAAATACTATGTCTTACTATATAGTAAACAACATGTGAAATAATTCTAAAGAGGGAGTATATGGCATGTATCTCCAATCAGCCTCCTTGGCGATGTGCCATAACCAACTCATCATGTAATTTTCGAGACTACTGTATGTGTACCAAACACACAAGGCATGTTATACACATGGGGTACCTGTCCATGTACCTCAAACAGGGTCGGGCCATGTACCCCCTATGGATTCTTTTTGTATCACACAAATAGGGCATGGCTATGAATTCTACATGGCCATGTACCCTGACAGATTGTTTCTATATGAGTACCAGACCACACCTTGAGTCCAACCTACATGGCATGTCCACTTGGAATAAAATCCATGCAATACCTTCTTCATCACCTCTCCCAAAATGAATAACTCATGGTGTGTGTTCTTTAAACTACATTTTTTATAGATGGGTTTCACTAATATAAATCCATTGTGAATCTATCAGAACCCATGATTCACCTAAAGACCTTTTAGGGAGGCTCTCATAGCACTCTTAACAGAACATAAAATGATTAAAAAACTAAAATAAATTATTCTATGTTTATTTAAATTTTAACATTAAATAGGGCCTACCGCTCGGTGAAAACTCCAAAGCTTTGAGCCTGGATCCATGTCGTGCCTTCACTGCAGCCTGATCCACCTCCACAATAAAACCTTGATTTTATGTCCCCTCTCACACTTTCCCTCCTTATCCTGGCCTAGTATTGTGACACATAGGGGAAGGATTATTACATGATAATCGAAATGGGGAAGGATAAAAAGAAAAGAGAAAAAGAAAAAAAAAACAAAATAAATTGGAAGTGGAAAAGGATAAAGGGTATGGGCCCATTCCCACCCCCAAGATGAGTGTACACATCACCAGGGTAAAAACATATGTTCCAAACTCAATCAAGAAGTCATAATTTAAATCCAATACTATATTAAATAGATATTACTGAATGAATTCATGAGAGTAATTAAGATTTATTTAATTAAATATTAAATATTCAGTGAAAATATGAACAACCTAGAATTTCACCAAATTCATATACAAGGGTAAACACCATATTAAAAGACCAAAAAAGTAGTTTAAAAAATAATAAAAGATAATAAAACAAGGTTAATTTCCATTTTATCCCTTAAAACCACTAAAGAAGAAATGGTTTAGATTTCCCATGATATTATCAATACATGACGACATGGGTCATCATAATCTCCCCACAATAGTGTTTATCACCCTCAAGAAGCCTCTATTGTCAACCAATTGACATGCCCCTACACAAAGCTCTGGTACACCTATGACTCACCTAAGATGAAGGTCATTCATATGCAACTGATAAGATGATCCCCACCAAAAGATCATCCACATGATTTCCCTACAACCAAAAAACTAAACACTACATAAGATGCTCCATCCACTACCAAAAATAATGATTGTATAGGGTTTCATCACTCACACCTAAGTTCCAAAATAATACAATAACCACTGATCATTCCCAACACAACGTGAATGACATTTACCACAATACAAAACCCACTTAGAATGAGGATCACATCCTCCAATGGTATAAGGTGCACTCCAAACCATACAGATTCCCTTACACTACTTCTCATGTGATGACCTCAACATGTAAAATATGACTACACCACTTAGGTTATCAAAAAACTTGATCAAATACAACATACCCACACATGGTCCATTCCATAAATCTATAAACCACTTAGAACTACACAAAACTATCATGAACATGATTTTTTTAAATAAGGATCTCTCCCAAAAATCAATTTCAACCAACACTCCCCTACTAAAGGCAGAGTGATTATCAAAGAACCTCTCATAATACCTCACACTATAGCATAATTGGATTCACAAGAACACAATGGTCACATGTTCCCATGTAACCTGATCACATAACCAAATTCACACTCACACAAACCATGTCCTAATGAACCTAGGATGACATGCTCAAACCACTAAAAATTCTCCTCAAGCATGTCAGTTAAAAAAAATCCTGAATAACCTTTAATACCCTATTCAAAATAAAGTAACCCCCCTCATTCAAAGATCAACTACACAACCAATTGCCACCCCAGTGTTGATCCAAAACAATGAGCATCTAAAATGCTATCACTGTATAACTAGAATTGCCACCAGAACCAGTCCAATGGCCTGAAGGCCTTCATTTTTTATTGATTTTTGATAATCCACCTTTCAAGGGGTGAGGTGGAACCCTTACAAGGCCCGTGGGTGTAAGTTTTACATGGCACATAGGGCTTAGAAGAATTCATTTCCCATGGGATTTAAGAATTACATATAACCCAGACTAACTACATGGAACTGCTCCTCCCCAACATCTTCATCATGAAATCAGATCTCCACCTTCACATGGCTGTTCATCTAGTCTTTCTCGTGCATGCACAGGCTTGTACCGATGGAAGGTTCCATACCCTCTGAATCATGTATTCCATTTAGCTTCTTCTATTATGAAATCTCCTTGCTCATCCTCCTTCCGAAGCTTGTTCTTTGTAGGTTGGCTGGTTTTAATCTACACTTAAGCTGGACCGAAGGCCTTGAGGTGGCCCGAAGGCCTTGCTGACCTGAAGGCCTGGGTGGCCTGAAGGCCTTAAATGACTTAGGGACCAAATTAGTGACCCGAAGGCCCAATTGGGGGAACATTCCCAACTACTACTATGCCAAACAATGCCTGCTATAGTTCCCACTATAGTACCTGCTACAGTACTGCACAGTTCCTGCTACAGTACTACTACAGTACCCCCAAAAATTATCATCTTCCTGGATTTGTTCCCAGGTCACCTGGATGCATTTAAGGAGTCCTCACCAACTGGGATGAGGCTCATGTGCCCACCAAAACTAGTAGAATGAATAATGACACACATCCAACCAAACATTCCCTCTCAATCCAACCAAAAAACCAAGGGCACCCCCACACATCCCACTTCTCAAGATTGAGGAATCCAAATGCATATTGATAAAGGTGAATTATTATATGCAACAACTCCTAGTGATAATAGACCCCTACGTACCCCACGAAAATTATGACTATCCATGACCACCCATGCTCTCGGTAGATAGAAATCTCTCATGCACCCACTATAATAATTATAAGATAGCAAATGTTAAGAAATAACCCCTCTACTATAGTGGTTTGAAATGCCTCTCCCACAAATCAAACTATAACTTTTGGGAAATAAAAACCCTATGAAAAAACAATCACAATAAAAAAATCTCTCACCCATCCTTTCCATCACCAAGACACCATCAGGGCACTCAAATACCACATCAAACCACTAGATCTCCATGAATCCCTCAATAAAGGGACCACATTTCCATCACTAATAAATACCTCACTACAAGATCCGAATGGATTATCATTAGAAGAAAAGTATTTACAGTTTAGTCAATTAGAATGTCACCAAGGAGAAAAATAAGACAATTCTATATAGGTCATTAGAGACAGTTTAATCAACTGATCCTCTATCATCAGTTCAATCACACACTAACAAGTATATGTCATGTGAATCCTACAAGCCATGAATGATGCATGTGAAAAGTCCTTTTTCATTGATCCAAGAACCAAAAAACCATAAATTATAAATAAAAAACCTATGTGTATCACACAAGATGAAATCATACAACTACAAAAACAAAAACCAAGAACAAAAATACCTTTCCCTAAGAAGTTGGAATTCTTATCAGTAATGGAGTTCATGACACACCGTTTGATATCCATCAAAAGTTCCAACACATTACTAAACCACCCGTATTACTTCTCCCTAAATTTGTAACCGTGACAATATCTGGTACAATCTTTTAATGAACTTACCATGGAAAACTTGAGACATCACCTGATCTGGCTCGACATAAGGTCTTAATAACACATCCCCATACACAAGAGACTGATTAAATGCTGATAGAGTTTATAAATATGTAGTGGGAATACTATAACTTTTAATCAAAGTACAATAAAAGTATAAAAAAACCAAAAAAATCCATACCCATAAACATGAAAGGACACATAATAGATAAAATACTAGTATGCTATAATAAATGGAATAAAATATACAAGTTTTTGATCATTCCATATCATAAAACAATTGATCACCCATAGGGATGATAACATATAAAAATAGTAAATAAAATAAAAAAAGTATCGAGATCTACTTTTAAATATAATTCACATCTCAAAACTAGTCCTTGGAAACTATAGAACTACTCCATCCCAATCAAGAAACACAAGGCCTTAGCCCAATCCATAGCGCTACCTATTCTCCATTTGAATGAAGACATGTGTGTTTACACACACACCAATGTTAAAATGCATGGGGTGAGAAATAAATCTCAATAGGCCACCCCAATGACAACCTTAACATATTCTATCATATACAAATGCATGAACACATGATATTCCTAGTATAATTGAATAAAATAACAAATGGTATAATTTTAAAAACTATACTAAATAAATAGTGTAGAAATATATATATAAAATAGTAAACCCTGAGATCTAATGTGACTCACACAAGGTAAATCTACCAACACTCTATCCCACACTGAAAGACTTATAACATGTGGTACACCCAGCCATATAACATTAGGTGTATCTTACATATCAAATAATAATATTCTAGAAGACTTACATAAGAAATAAAATGAATATAGGACTCCTGGATCTTATCTAGGGCTTCTACAGCCCCAAAATGAAACTATACTAGGATTTAAGTCTCTAATGGTATGATCTGAATTAGTGACATGAAATCTATTAAAAATGAGACAAATTTATAAAAATCGGTAGTCATGAAAATAAAACTCAGATAAAAAATATATAAAATTAAAGAAGGGATCACCCTTTAAATTAGGTCCTCTAAAATGTTTGGCACCATAGACACCTGGCCTATAGACTGGTAACTATCCACTATCCTAGGGTGGTTTCACTCCTAAAAATAATCCGTTAGATCCCTAGAACTATCTAACACTTGAATACCAACAAAGGATAGCATCTAATAAATCTCAAGGCCAAATTCCAATCTACTGATATACCAAAGGTCTCATCCTAAATCCAAAAAATGAGTAACAACTACGTCAAAGAACTTGGCTATAGGTCATAAGAATGCGGGTCAATCAATAGTGAACCCATTAATTACACTAGGAACATAATGGTCCGAAACGACCAGCATTTAGGATATAAGGAGACACTCTAAGTCACCAATATTGAAACTATCAATGAAACCTCACAAGGTCAACAAAACAAGGTAAACCCATAGTCCCCTAGACCATGTATATCTCATAACTTGATCCATAAACGATATAGGAATCCTCCTCTAGTGACCTTGACACCTAACCCATCCATGACCATCACCTTTCCAATAAGATAATCCATATGTATTACCATTCCTATAAGAGAATCTTCCTTAATTACCATCTATGTATCCCAACTAATCCTTGGACTAGAAACCTCCCACATGGGTATTCTCAAGAAAACAATGCCATAAAGGGTGTTTTGAATGGTCCTTAGGACCTTATCACAAATGAGTTTCCCTTTAAGGGGTTTATCCATCATAAGAAAAACCTTGGTTAAGCCCATTGAAATAAAACTTAGTCATGCAGTTCAAGGTAGAACCCATCCCTAAGATTTATCTCTCCCATAAAGGGGCACCCCCAAGAGTTCCTCAGACTCATCTCAACCTCTAATTGGCGAAACCTATCCACAAACACTATCCCATAACATCAACCCAAACTAAAGTATCAAACTGAAATAAACCTCAAGATATAATTTTAAAACCTCAACCGATCAAACATCAAGAAATAATCCCAATATCTAAGGACCATCCAATATCTCATCAAAGATATTAATAGATCCAACCATCTAAGAAGCATTTGAAATAAACTTAAATAATCCCCAATTAGAGTTATATAATAAAAATCATCCAATAAGATTATTCTTCTCAACTGATATTTGTATTACAACCTAACCATTAGAAGAATAATAAATGAAAACATTAAAGAAATCCACTCACCAAAGAATTCCAAAAAAAAAACATCTTTCCAATGACCTCTAAACACCATGAGGTCCTAATAATCATGATTTATGTGTATGTTTTTTTATAAAATAGTACCCACAAGTTTAATTATATATCTATGGTGAAAAAAGTGAAATACCTTAATAGATAGTTTATATGGTGTGAACCTCGCGTATATAGAATGTACCTCCAACCTTCCTCTTATCCATGCGCCATATCCCACATGACATGTATTTTCCCCAACTACATGCCATGTACTAAAAACACATGGAATTTAAACCACATGGGGTACCTATAAAGGATCTTCATATGGGGTTAAGATAAGTACCCTATATGGATTCTATCTATATCCTACAAATAGGGTCTAGTTGTGTATTCTACACAAACATATTCTCTGACCCAAGGTGTTTGGCTGAATACCCAAATATTCCCTAAGTCTCCCCAATAAGGAAAATCCATATGGACTACACACTAATTAGTCTGTTATTTCTCACTTCACTCTAAATTAAGAACACATGATGTGTGTTCTTGGAACTACACACCCTATTGGTGGGATTACTAAATATAAATATCCCGATAAGCCCCTGAAACCCTCGTTTTACCATATTATTTTAGGGAGGATCTCATGGAACTCCCAACAACACATAAAGGGATACATAAATTAAAGGAAATTATTACATGGGGATTTATGTTTAAAATTTTAAATAAGACCTACCATATGGTGAAAATAAGAAATATTTGATCCTGGATCCACACCATGAATTCACTGTAGCCGGATCAACCTCCTTGGATAAAACTATATGCAAAATATCTTCTCCCCCTCCCTCTCCCATACCTCTCCACTATCAACCATTTTGTTCCTAGGGGGTTTTATATTAAATAATAAAATGGGAGGAGAAGAAGAATAAATGGAAAAAGTAAAAGAATTAAAATTAAAAGAAAAAAGAAAAAGTGACCAAGCCCAGGCCCAACATCCCGGATGAGTTTGCAGATTTCCCAGGAAAAACACCAATTTTTTAACTCAGCCACAAAGTTCAAATTTTAATTATAGACTTCATTCATAATATATCACTGAATGAACATATGAGACTAATTAATATTTAATTAACTATTAAAATTTATGTTAAAATAATAATTGATTAGAGTTATACCAAACTGTGATTCAATGGTAAACACCATATTACTGGACTAATAGAGTGGTTAGAAAAATTATATGGGATCATATAATAATGGAAGTTTCTATTTTACCCATACAATTAGATGTAGAGAAAGAGTTCAAATTTTCCTTGATTTTTTCAACACATGATGAAATGATCCTTCATAATTTTGAAAATTATTTTTAGATGACATGTATTTTTAAAATGGTTTTTGTGGTTTCTTTCAATTGAAATTGGGTTTTTATAGGAATTTGACCCCATTTGGGTCATGAATTGGGTGAAGGTAAGGTTTTGTTTTCATAAATGGTTTTTATTGGAAAGGAGTTAGGGATTAAAATTGTTTTGAAAGAGGTTTTAAATGTTGTTCTTAAAGGATGATTTTGAAATGTGTTTTTAAAATAGGAATAAAGTCACTTGGAACCACGAATTTAATTTAGTATGGCCTTTTTGAAACATTTAATTAAACTAATTATGATGGATGTGAGACCATTTATGTGGATCCTTCACTTTTGATATACTTGTTTGATATGGATTACATAGTTGGTATTATTCCTATGAGGGCATTGGAAGTGTTTTGATATTTATATTATCTTTTACATTGATCATGTGGCTTATTTAATTTCCCCCATCCTATTGTTTGATTCATGGGAACTGAATAAATGAGTGAGTGGTCTAGCATTATGCTACACTAGTTCAATCCACACACTATTTAGTGTCCCGTAGTGTAGCATTTTCAAGGATTGAGGTTTGACCCCGAGGAATCGGCGTGAGAAGAATCAAGAGGCTTGTTAGGGTTTGGACACAACATATGACAACTGTTGTTCTGAGTATTTGGTATTGTTAAGGATTGTCTTAACTTAGGATGTAGTGTATTTCCCATGATAATATACCATATTCAAAAAGGGTATTTCTTATCTTTTTTTCCCTATTTTTATTTACACAAATGGCACCCCAATTTTTTCTTATTTATTATATTATCATATCTCATTACAAATATGGTGCCTTAGTGTTTTATTTATCTAATTCTAAGATTGAGCTTATTTTATTAAAATATTTTCCCTAGTGTTTTAAAAATTCCATTTCTAATGTGATTTTGAAGTTAAACTATAATGGATCTTTTAGTGGAAAGTAAAGGTTTCAGAATGACGTTTCCAAAGTAGATGAAATCATAATATGGTTGCCAATGTGATATTCATATTTTATATTCTTATGAATAAAAATACATATTTTAAATGTTTTTCAATCTAGCATGAATTAAATGGATTTTTAAAGGACTTACAAAAACTCTTTGGTGGGATACCACTGGACTTTGTTTCACTCACACCGTGCATACACTTTTCAATGTATGAAACTCATATATTTCTTTTTAGGAGTTATTTATTTGGCTACCATTGGGTTTTTGGGGTTAAGGTTATTATGTGGTGGATGGTATGGGATATGGAGTGTGTCCATGGGCCATATGTATATGGTTGAAAATAGTGCATTTTTGGATTCTTTTGGGATGCTCATGTATAATCCTTATCATCTTGGGATTTTGTTTTGATCTATCTTATATCATGATAATTTTTATTATAACTAATTAATTTATGAGATGAATTTATTTAATTTTTTCATGTACTCTGTTTGGATGTTCCTGTTTATTTGAAACTATTTATTTATATATGTGGGCATCTGACATATTTATGGGTCTTACTGGATTCCTTGGTGGAATAATTTTTTCTGGTTTTGGATTTTGGGGGTAAAATCATTCCCAATTTTTTTTCCACCCTTATGATTTTCACTCATCCAAGGTGATTGGGGACAGACCTCAAGCCTTTCCATTACCTAACTAGAGTGACTAGTTCATGGGTGACCTAGGTTGGTTGGTAATAAAATGGTATTATAGAACCATATTATTATTTGGGGAATGTATTATTAGAAATAAGTTTAGGATATTCATTGGGACTCTGGTGTAGGGTGTGGGGAATTTCTTAGATACTCTACTTCATACTGTACCTTAAGTGTTCATGTGTGTTTGGGATTTGAGTCTTGCATTTGAGTTCATTTTTGATTATTTTCAATTTATTTTGATATTTAATGATGATATTTTAATACCTAATGAGTATATTAGTAATTTTGGGGGTTTCCTTTAGTTTTATAGGTTAAAGTGGTGAAAGAACCAGAGCATCATGTTTATCCCTTACAATCTAGTAAACTGTTTAGAGACCATACAAATGGTCTTGGTACCATTCCATAGTGAGTTATATAGTTAGAATTTGGTTAACCAGCTTGGGCAGCCAAACCGTGCAAAATTTAGTATCTCCACTGATTTTTTCCTCCCTTAAATTATAAAATGACCCCAAGGGTGATTGAAATCAATGTGATATTAAATAATGGATTTTTTGATATTGGCATGGTTTTAGCTAACATTTATGTCTTTTTTCATAGTTCACCCCTTGACGGTATCTTTTATATTTTGTAAAACAATTTTTTTGAGTAAAATTGGGGACTTTATTTTTTTTTGAAATGTTAATTATTCATAATATACTTTAAAGTGGTTATTTAGATTGTTTTCAAAGATAATCGATTTCAAAATGAAAATTTGAAAGTATTTAGGGGAAATGAAAAATGGTATTTTCAAACAAAAATTCCTTGATCTTGGGGATAAAAAGATCAATTGTCTTTTTATTTTTTTAATGTGAATGGGTTTTTAATAAGAGTGATAATGTGTTATGAAAATATGGTTTTTGTGGATATTTAACTAATGTAAAATGTTTTCATAAAAGATATGTATTTAGGATATGTTTTTTTTCAACGGGAGTTTTGGTTTTTTTCTTTAAGATGGAATTATGTGATTTTATTTATTGAATGTGGACTGATTGAGGATCATTTTTTTTTGTTTAGAATATTACTCCAAGAGTGTCTTTGAAAAAAAGTGGGAATTCTGTTCATTGTTCTGATATTTTGGATGGCACCTATAATTATTTAGGCATCACAAACTATCCAAGGATACCCATAATTTGAGAAATCAGGATGACTTATGACATGGCCCGAAGGGTTTTATCAATCCCAATGCACTGGTAACTAGTTCTTGGAAATCAAGAATACAATCTTGGTAATAGTTTCACCCAAATAAGCATGAATAGCATGATACCCTCACCTAGTACTCTAACATGACTATTTCGTACATCAAATGATCACACATATAAAATTAAATGATTCAAATATTAACAGAACCAAAATAAGCATAAACATATACAGAAAAACACAGAAATCAGAATATATAACTAAACCAACATAAATATGAGAAATTGAAGGAACCAACAGAAATGGCCTAATATATTTAATAAACAAACTACTAAAAAAAATCAAAACAAAGACCTAAAATTACTATCACCTAAAGTCAGGAAAAGATCCTTTTCTTGGAACAATCACCAAACTCAAAAAATATATGAGATCAACTAGTACACCCAATGGAACCTATACTGAACAAATAATTTATATAAACGTGAGTATAATATCCCAATAGGCATCCTCGCACCTCACTTAATGCATGAACTTTTAAAAATAAAACCTTTTCAAGATAGTTTGAAAAGAAAATAAAAAAGTATGTTTTCCTATTTTAAATCCATAAAATCACATGTAGTAATAACTTTAAACCATTTTATCCAAACTATAAATTTTTCATTCAGTTGATTATAAACATGTTATAAAATCATATCAAGAAAATATAATCTGAATATAAAAAAATAGTTTCAAAATAAAATGAAACCACATGTTTTTAAATACCTATTTTTATTTTTTTGTTAAAATATTAGTAAATAGATTAATACCTTTGAAAAGAATAAAATTCATAGAAACAATAAACGTTGACATAACAAATAACACCAAATAAATAAGAAGATTAAGATGTTTCAATATATTTAAACAAAAAATAATCAACAAAAAACCCTTAATAAAAGAATATAAGTAATTTAATATAGTAAGAAATAGTAAAAAACATGTAAGATAAAATAATTTGAATAAATATAATTTACGATAGCATCACTCAAATAAAATTAGGAAATCACTAATATCATGGGATAACACCTTTAGTAAACTATGGTTAGTGTCATTTTATAAAATACTTCACTAGAATCTAGATTAAATGATAATAACTACTCCACTAGACAATGGGGGTTCTATATAAACTACTTCACTAGTTGGGGAGATTCCCAAACAAGTGGAAAAGAAAATTGTTCTGTCTAGTTCCACCCACTCAAGAACTTGGGGGCTCCAAAAATCTAGACATAGGGGGTGAGGAAATAATTATCATATATAAATCCAATATCAATAAAAAATATAAAATATATCTCAATGAAAATTCTTATCCATCCCTCACATATCCCTTTTTAGTAAAAATGCATAATTACTATACTATGTTCCAACTCAACTTTTACAAATATATTTTAAAAGTAAACTAGAATATAAAAAACTTTTGGTTAGAAACCAAACCAAAGAACGATACATAAAATACTCTTTAAAACATTTTTATATTTCACAAATTTCACCCAACCACATTCAAAATAAATTACCATGAGAAAGATAAAATAAATGTAAAATAATAATATATAAAGTAATTTTAAGGAAATTGGGCCCACTCCCAATCATAAATATTTTACTCAAAATATTAGATCTCTTTTCTAAAAGGTAATTAATTTTTTTAGTAAACTCTAGGCTCATTTAGGAAAGAGTTTGAAAACCTAAGAGCTTAAAACCCTTTTTATAAATTACATGGGAACTGTAAAAGAAGTTGATTCATATAGGTAATGAAAATTATTTAAATATGGAATAAACCAGTAGAGAAAAAATGTTATTAAAAATTAAGGAAGAATTTGGGGTTTTATATTTTAAAAGATATGCACGGAGCCCCTACCTCAAATGATGGATTTCACAACAAACATTATACCATAGTGACCCATTCTAGGTTTAGAAGTACGTATCTCAGTAAAAACACCTTTATATTAATAAACTATACAAACAAATAAAATATAACATGATGTAATAATCAGATCTAAACTCATTGGATGAAATAACGACACAAAAATATTTAGCTACAATGTGTGGTCAACTCAAGACACAATCCAAAACCTAAATAATGAAAAAAACTTAAGGAAAACACCAATTATAATGAATAATTTTACTCATAAACTCTACAACCTTAAACAAAACAATGAAGGAACATACAATAAGTCAAATGATGGATGGAATCATGAATATCCCTATTTTTTGACCACCATTACAAGTCACACACAAAATACTATTCTAGTGGAAAGATTCTACCCTGACTGGGTGGAATCAGGTCTTCATAACCCTAAAAAAATGAGAAAGATTCAACAAAAACCCTAAAGGAAGGACAAGAATGAGTGGAGGAATAAACTTACCAAGAATTAATATGATGTAATCAATTTGAACACCCCAGATTGAAGGGAGACAAAGGGGAAGAGAGAGGATATACAAGATGAGTGTCTCCCCATATCATGAATTAATGGGGGTGAGGAAACTTTATGGAGTCCTAAATAAGACCCATATAAAAATTTCTAATGACCACTAAAAAAATAAATACCCAAAAAGGTCATGATGTGGCCTCCCAATTTTCATTTTAACCAACCTCCCCTACATCCCTAGTCGATCCCCGACATAGAGCACTACGGCATGGTACATAGACCGTGGACACCCCCTTTGTAGGGTAACTAGTGTTACCCTTGTATTAGTGTGACACCACCTAAGGGTAACCAATTTCACCCCTATGTATCCTTTACAAACAACACCGTAACATGGTATAGGGAAAATGGTGCGAGCAATTCTGAGCAGGAAAGTATAATATCCCTCGTGTGTCATAGATCCCCTATTCTTCCATAGGGCTTTCACATATAGGTAAAAAGTGTTGACCTTATACATGTCCTAAAATATTTAAGGGTAACCAATTTTATCCCTATGTAGACTCACTAACCCATTCTACAATGTGGTCTATAGACTACAATGTAAGTGCCTCTAAAAAAGTGCACAACATCCCCTCTAGCCACCCCTTGTGTCATGGATACTTTATGATGTTGAGTGACAACCACATGTCACTATAGTGTTTAAGTTGAGTTATTTTACCTTATATTGAGTCTCCTTGTGTCCAAGTAATATTTGGGTTGGAAATCTAGAGTTTTGGAGGTTTTCTAGGTGTTTCACAGTTTACCCACATGGATAATAGTAACCGTGTAACTCCCATGTGAAGCGTACTACCATGGAGACAATGAGTTTTTTCATGATCTATTAAGGGGTTGTTAAAAATGTGAAGCTTCCCTAGAACCATGTGTCTTTTAATTGTGTAGGGGTACACCCACATAATTTTATCATGGTTTGGAAAGCCGGGAAGCCAACCCAAAATTATGTAAAAAGTGTTTTTTTATTGAAATTCCCTTTCAAATTTAGAGGGTATTCACCCCTCTCATCTCCCATATGACTTGAAAAACTCTAGGGATCCAATGAGGATCCCAAAACCTCTTCCATATTTTGTTTATTAAATTTTCTTAGCGCTTTCAAGTGACTCAAAGGTAAATTTTCCCATTTTTCATCCTTCTTCCTTATTATTCAATTTTCTATTGATTTTGGTTTAATACATTAAAACTAGTGAATCCATTAGAATATTTAGGGTTCAGGTTAGACCCAATTTTGGTTTTTTTGTTTTCTAGGGTATATAGATGTCGTCTCTATCCTTTATTAGGTGTTCATCATCAAAGGCAATACATTCTGGCTTATTTTAGTTTGGTTTCCACTTATCCAAAGTTGGAATTTTTAAATTTTTTTTCATTTGGGAATTAAAGGTGTGATCAAGATCTATAAATATATTTTTATTATAAGTATGAATATATGTGATATCTGTGTTATGTTTCTAAATAATTTCTTTGAAATTTGAGCTTGTCATAAAGGGTTTTTCTTTTGAATTCCATGTGTTCATATTTGAAGTGGAATATTTTAATGTGACAACCATTTGTGTAATTCCTATAAGGATTTTTGAAATAGTTTTAATGGAATTTGTTCTATTTAGATCCGATTTTGGTTTTCAAAGAATGAAAACTAGGTTTTAATGATATTCTCTTATAATGAGCTACTGACCTCAAAAAGGGGTTCTTTTATGAATTTAAAAAGTTTAGTTGAAGGGGGTATATTGTTATGCCCATTGGGAAAATTCCTTAATGGATATTTAAAATTTGTTTGAGGGAAATGGAAATAACTATGACTTATATTTTATATCAAATAGAAATACCCATATTTTAAAGGGTATCTTTAAAATGTGAAGGGCGTGTGTGGTTTTAAAGGATTTATAAACGATGTTTGAATTGGTGTTTTATGAAATGTAATGGATTTGGGTTTCAAGCCATGTTTTATACTGAATTCATATATTATAATTTATATAGAAAATTTTTCTAAATCATATAGGACCCACTTAATTTTCTCTTGATGTATGTTTCCACTTAGAGGGGTTGTTTATCACTTGGTGATACCTTCGACTTCCTTTTTAGGGTATGTAATTTGTTTTTTCCATGGATATATAATCTATTAAAAAGGGTTGATTTATATGAGTATTATGGAGGTGAGGGAGAGTAATTTATAATTCCTTGTGTGTTGATCTTGGATTGCATTTTCGCTTACCTCACTTTTCTATTGGTCATGAGTACTATGGTACTAAGCGGGAGGTCTATTTTAATGTCAAACTAGTTGGATTACATGCTCTTAGTGTCCCTCCAGTCATGCTAGGAACTATGAATAAAAGGGGGTTCCACTATAATGGGGCTTATCTAGGATAGTTGGTTGAATTTTGGTTTAGACATCACATATGTTGATTTTTTCTATGTGGGAAATTAATAAAGTTATATGTGTTTCAAATTTTATTCCTAGGGTAGATCCCATGATATATTCATCTCTTGATAAGTGGTCTCTTTAGAAGAACCTATCCTAATATTTATTATATCCTTCCCTTGATTGTATTTTAGTGTAACATTTATCTTTTGTTTCTTCATTACCAATATTTGGACTTGTGTTTCCCACATTGTGTATGATTAACCTGCTATTTTTGGGTACATTATTTTTTAAATGATTTCCAATGATATTTGAAAAACTCGTTTTGAATTTATAGACTCTTATTTTGGGTTTTTAAAGTGGATTTTGAAATTGATATTTTGGTTCTAAAATGTATTAGGATGGTTTAATGTTTTTAATGGGAGTTTTTTTATTTTAAATAAGACAAATGGAATGTTTTGAAAAGATATTAGGGACTTTATTTGATTGTTCAATAGTTTATGTTTGAAAATTATACTTCTTAGTTATATTTTCAAAGTATCATTTATGAAGTTTCTTATGAAATGAATATCATAATATAGGTGAGAGGTGACCTCTAGGTTTTTTAGCTCACACATATATATTACAGGCTCCATATTTTTCAAATAGACTTGTTTTTAGATCTTATTGATAAAATTGGTCTATTTGGGAGGTGTGGAGAAACCAAAGGTTGCATGGAGTGGGATTCAGGCTTGGTATAAGTTTGATTATTTTTTATTATTGGTGTATAGGCCAAGATAACCAAATTTATATATTGTTTTGTTATTTTTGTCGTATTTGGTAATTCCATGATATATAAAATTATTTATGATGATTTTTATAATTATAAAAAAGGTATGAATCAGTGTTTTTGGTAACTACCAATTTGGAATATCTTTTTTTTTGGGTTTTATATATATGATTGATACTACATGGATGTGCAAAGTAAATATGTTCTATTTCATACGTTAGTAATTGTTTCTCTATCATTTGTATCTTTTTTAAAACTAAAATTATTCCCAAATGTGTTTCTTGTGATGCCTAAGGACTAGTTTCTAGCCAGCGGGGATTAGGAATTCCCTTACAGCTATGTAGTAGACCGAGTTAGGTAATAAGTTGGGTCAACCCAGGCAGGTTCACTAAAAAATGGTATTAGCGCATAGGTTCATTGGTGATAGCCTAAATATCTTGAGTGTCCCTATTGTTATTTGGGGATTTCATGATAGACTAGAGACTAAGGCTATTAGGGTTTAAGTGGAATGAGGGAGGATAGTATAACTAGATCCTTTCTCATCCTGATCCTTATGATACTAGTGGAATTTGGGTTTTGAATTGTGAATTTGAGTTCTTTTTTAGCAATTTATAATGTATTTTTTTGTGAATTAATTTTGTTTTGATCCCTTAACTTATAATGAGATTATTGTTTTAGGAATCAAGGCAAGGATTTATGTTGTTCATGTCTTTTGTTATAAATAGTATTCAACCCATAATGGTCAAAAGAGAATATAGAAGGATTGTCATTGAGGACGATCCTCTCACTGAATCCTTCCATTTTATAGAAAGATTTATGTCAGTTATATAATATTACCGGACATCGAAAAAAGTGATAGAATTGTAAATTTCATTTCTCTTGAACCCTATCACATACTTATTGAATCATTAAATACTCCCTATTTTTATGGAAATTTGGATTCACTAAATGCATTAAGGTGGTTGAAAAATATAGGGGTAATCCTCAATTGTCTTGGGACACCTGAAGATTCTATGTTGAGAGATACTGTGATATTTTTGGTTAGATCTAGTTGAGTATAGTTGTATTATATGGAACCTTCTATGTTTCATGAGTGTATGTCTTGGGAGTTTTTCAATATGGTGTTTATTCGGTGATTTTATCCAAAGGATATGAGAGTGGAGAAATATCTCATTCTTATAATCATTCATTAGGGTGGGTAATCATGAAGCATTATTCCAATAACTTTTTAGAGTTGGTCATCTTCTCATTGAGGTTGTTTCTTTAATGATTTTGGTAAATATAATTTCTTAATAGGCGGTTTTTACCCAAATTGTGTTTTTTCTATGCTTACGACTTGACTAAAATCCTTTTAAGAGGTTGTTGAGGAATCTATTATAGTAAAATTTGGCTAGTTTAGGAAACCGATTATCTATGAGGAACATAGTTCTATCATATGGTAATGAGGGTACCCCTGTTGCGTAAAGAAGAATATGTATAAGACAATGTTGGGGATGTAGATGGATAAGGGTCAATATTTCCAGAGCTCTGGTGATTCCCTAGGGAATAATAGGTATCTTGTGTGCTTTTAGTGTGGGGATCTAGTGCAAACTAACTCACCCCATTCTAAATATCCTATGTTTTTCCTCCACTATGTTCATTTATTCCATATATATAAGTTTTTAAGATGGATTTTGGAATATGTATTAGGTTTGATCTGTTTGTGGTTATTGGTTGTTTTAGGACCTTTTTGTTTGATAGTTGTATTTTGGTTCAGCTTTTGGTGATTTTATTATTGTATTTATTTTGGTATCTAATGGAATATTCTTTGATGGAATGTATCTTGTAGATGTATTTCAATATCATTTTATTCCACACCTTATTCTTTTTTGGATAGTTTTGGGGGTTGGTTTTGTTATTCCTCATTATTTTAATGTCTCTATTTTGAGATTTGTTGCAGGTGATTGTTGGTTATGTTGATCTTTTGAGTTTCTCTGTAGTTAGACATGAGGAAGGGCCTTGGGTTTATAATTTAAAAACTAGGGTTGGTGATTTTATGATTTAAAGTATGTACTAGTTGGTGTATGGATTGAGGTGTCATAGAGTCACCATGAACGGGTTATCCAACTTGAGAACCTTGGTTATTCAAGTGTGTTGTGGCCCTCGGTTAGAGCCTGTGTCATTTATTTGAGGCTTCTTATTGTTTTTTATTCTTTATTTTGGTTGGGATATTCTTGGCCTGGGAGTGATTTTCTGTAATGGTTGTTTAATTGGTTTTAGGATATACATCTTAGTATTTTCTTTTGGTTTGACCATGTTATTTGAATTCTAAATAGTGGGAGACCATGTTTGGTCTCCCTAGTTTCTTAGGACATATAATTTTATTTTCATGTATTTTATGCTTAGAGGCATTTGGGAATGTTTTTTGGATGATTGATTTCACCTATATTGATGATATTGGTCATTGGGTTTTGATGTTAGATCATGTTAAATGGTTCTTATTATTTTGGACTTCTTTGGATCTTTCATCATTGGATGCATTTTTTTTAATATGAACTTTCTAGGGTTAAAAAGAGACATGGTTAGGGGAATTTTTACACCCACATGTATATATAATTTTTAATTTTAGTTTTTTACATTATATTGAGTCACCTTGAGTCTTAGTAATCGTATAGTTATTAATTTTTGAGTTTTGAGGTTTTTTGGGTGTTGTATGATTTACCATCATATTTATTTGAAACCATGTGTCTCCCATGTGGAGGGTATTATCATATAGAAAATGAGTTTTTTCATGGTCTGCACATGGTTTTTAAACTATGTGGAGATTACCTGGAACCGCGCATCTTGTTTTGTGTGTAGTTGAACACCCACAGGATTATTACGTGGTTTGAAAAATCATGCATCCAAACCATACATCTTACCTAAAATCACTTAAAAAGTGATTTTTACTAAAATTCCCTTTCAAATTAAGAGGGGATTCACCTCTATCTTCTCCCATAAGACTCAGTCAACTCTTGGCAGGAAATTAGGGGATCCAACCCTCTTACCTCATCGATTATTGGCTTATTCTTGGTGATTTTCATGTGATTCCCAGGTAAATTTTCAATCTTTTATCTCTTTCTCCCACTCTCTTTATTTTACTCATGGATTATGTTCTAACTGCGAATTTTTGTAGCCTTATTGGCCAATTTAGTGTTCAGGGTAGACATAATGGTGGGGTTTTTGTGTCTTGGTCAATAGAAACCTTCTCTATCCTTGTTTAGGTGCTCGTCATTGACGATTAAACATTCCAAATTTTTTTAGTTTAGTTTTTGCTTCTTCAAAGTTTGTGTTTCTATGAAAATATTTAATTGTTGAATTAAATGTGTGTTTAATTTTTCAAAATATCTTTTTAATTTAAAGGATAAATATATTTGATATCCATGTTATGTTTCTAAATTGTTTATATAAAATTTAATCTGTTCATAACAAGTTTTCTTTATTAATTCCATGTTTTCATGTTTGAAATGGAAAATTTTAATGTTCCAATCATTTTTGTAATTACCATGTGTTTTATTAAATGTTTTTGATGGGGTTTTCTTGGATTTTGATCTAGTTTTGGTTTTTAAATAATGAAAACTAGGTTTTAATGAAAGATTATTTTTATAATGATGTGTAGACCTTGAAATTATTTTAAAAGGGTTTCTTTGATGAAGTTCAAAATTTTAGTTGAAGGAGTGTATTGTTATTACCATTAATAAAATGACTAAATGACACTTTTAAAATGTGTTTCATGGAAATTGAAGTCCCTTTTCCATTCATTGTATTTAAAAGAGGAAGACCCATACTTTTTTGGGTGGATTTGTATTTTAAAGGGAAAGTGGGGTTTTAATGTATTTCTAAAGGATGTTTATAGTGATGTTTTATGAAATGTTATAGGCTTGGAATTACCATCCATGATTTTTGGTGATGGATCAATTATAAAAATTAAAAGAGTATTTTTTATAGCTTGTGATACCATCTTAATTTACCCTTGATGTTTTTCTTATTTTTTGGGTTGTTTGATAATTTGGTGATGCTTGTTTCCCCCTTTTTAGGGAATGTGATTTATTTGTTCCATAAATACATGATGTATGAAACAAGAGTTGATCTGTATGAGAGTGATTTAGGTGATGGAGACTCATTAATTATAACTTATGTATTGATCTTATCTTATATGTTCAGTCACTTCACATTTCTACTGGTCATGGGAACCCAAGTACTATATGGGAGGTTTATTATTATGTAGAACTAGTTTTTTCACAAGTTTACAATATACCTTTAATCATTATATGAATTTTTTCTAGGAGGGTTTCCATTGTAATCAGGCTTGTGTCATATGATTGGATGGATTATGGTTTGGAATCAGTATATGCTGGAAGTTTTTCCTTAAGAAACTGATAAAGTTAGAAGCATGTTGTGTTATCTTTCCAGGGTAGACCCCATGACACAATCATTACTTTATTAGTGTTTTATTTAGGGGATTCCTATCTCATTCATGATTATATCATTCCCATAGTTGTATTATAGTTGAACTTTTATCTTTTATATATTCATTTCATATCATTAGACTTATGGTTCCTACTTTGTGTATGATTTATTCAATGTTTTTGGTTTATTTCGTTTTTAAAAGGTTTCTAAAGAAGTTTGAACAAACTTTTTCTAATTTAAGGACACTTGTGTTGGGGTTTTAAAGTAGATTTCAAAATGGGTGTTTTGATTCTAAAATGTATTAAGTTGAAGAAATGTTTTCAAAATTAGTGTTTTCTTTTTAATAAGAAAAATTTAATATTTTGAAAATATATTAGGGGCTTGATTTGGTTTTCCATGAGTTTATGATTTTAAATCCTACTTTTTAGTTATATTTTCAAACTATAATTTAGACATTACCTCATGAAATGAATTTCATTATCATGATGGATGGAAACTTATTGAGTTTTTTATCTCATGCCTATATATTTCAAGTTCTATGTTTTTTGGACTCATGTATAGTTATTTTGGATGACATTGTTTGAGATGAGAGGTTGTGGGGAACTATAGGTTGTTTGGAGTTGGATTCGGTCTTGGATTGAGTTTTTTTGTTATTGTTGTATTAGCAAAGATGATTATATTTTTTGATGCTTTTAGTTTTTTTATTTTATGTTGTTGTGCCTAATATTATTATTTTTATATGATTATGTTTTTTAAATAAGAAAATGTGTTGAATTAATGTTATTTTATATGACTAATTTGAATCATCTGTTTAATTTGGTTTTATATATATGCTTGATGCTATATGGTTTTCAAATGTAAGTATGATCCCTGGTAGGCCATTGTAAATGTTCAACTATCATTTAAATATTACTTTAGGGTAAAATTGTTCCAAGAAGTGTTTCCTATGATGAAAAAACATATGTTTTCAGCCTCTAGGTATTAGGAACACCTTTCTGTATATGTGAGAGACTAGGTTTGGTCAACTTGGGCTGATTTGATATATACAAAAAGTCCTTCAATTGGGTAAGCTCCATGGTGAAACCACTATAGCTGCATCATGAGACTTCCTATACCCAAAACAACTCAACATAGTTAATAGTGGTTATTTCATAGATCCCTACTGACTCTACAGTTTGAAACGTTCAGCACCTAAGACCCACACAAGGTGTTCTTCCACCAAACTAACACCACTGAAACATCTTGAAAACCATCTGAAACAAAATTAAAACTCCATTTTCCTTGTTTTTAAAACAAAAATTAAAATTATCCATAAATTTGAACAATATTAACAACCCATATTGTTACAATCCTCCACCATAAAAAATTAAAACACCATAAAGTCCCATGAACACAAAACTCCATGAGACTGATGAATAAACTGACATCGAAACTCTATGCATTAGTGGGGTTCTTCCCATTATAAAGGATTCACCCTCGAACTCAACCAAACATCATTAAAATACTACAAAATATTGGAAACTCATAAAAAATAAATCCATCCATGAAAGAATCCAATTTATATAGAAAAATCCTCAAGCTCAATACAGTTATAGGAAACCCATCAAAATAAGAACAAAATTAGTAAAAACTCATCAATAATTAAGAATAAAATCATAAAGGAACAAAATCAAACAACATATTTTTTTAGATAAATTACATCATAAAATAAACACACACTTTAAAAAGATAGTCTATATTCAAAACATAAGGTATTTCTCAACACCAAAGAGAATAAAGGTCACAAAATTATAGTTTAATCCCTTGAAATAAAAGAGTTTATATAGTTTAAAACCAAACAAAAAATAACATGTAGACATTATTTAAAATCAAAAATATTAAATATTTACTCCCAAAAAACTAAAAAACAATATTTAAAATAATATAAACCCAAATACAAATAAAACACTCAACATCCATCTTATTTTGAGAGGAAAACTAAAAGAATTTCTTTTTCATTCACATGGATTATTTTACTAGCTTCGAGAAAACCAATTTTTAGAAAACACAACTTCTATGAAATTTTGGATAATTATTTAAACACATGATTGAGAAGTGGGTAAACAATAGTTCCAACTATATAAAAAAATGATAGTTATGATTCAAATAATACTAGTATATATAAAGAATTGTTAACTAATTTCCAATTGGGTTTCTAGTGAAATAAGTCATTTAGCTCAAGATAAGAATTTTATTTTTTGATGATTAAATTTAGATAAGACCTATTTAATTTAATTAATATTTAATACTTGTTTAAAAAAAAATTAGATATCCCAATACAATTATCCATTTATTTTTAATTTAGACAATCATTTATACAATGTAAGTACATTTTCTAGAATTGATTTTTTTCACCATTTTAAAAACTAATCATCTTTTAAAACACTACCATAAAAGCAATTAAAATATCAAATTTTACAATATTTCAACCTTTCCAATTTAAATTTTCCATTAAGACCATTATTTCATAATAACAAATTTAATTCAAGGGAAACCATCAATTTTAAAACCCATACATAACATAAAATAATACACTCTCATTCATTAGAATCAGTTAAAATTTCATATACGACATTAAGATAAATAGAAAATCCTTATAAATTTTTAAAAATTATTTCAATGAGTCTGGTATTTAGAGAAATAAAAAAATAAATAACACATTAAATGATACCCAATAAGATCAGAAAATTATAAAACCTTAAGGAAATTATATCAATTCAACTAAAATTCAAGGTAAATCAGGGGAAAAGTAACTGAAGATCACATAAACATCATAAATATACATAGAAAACACTAAGAAATAATATAATAGAGATAAAAAATAATATAACCACACCCTTATTGGATTCCTGGTTTTTGTGCACAATCTATTTCCCAAGCACCAAATTAATGCACCTCATTGGTTATTCTTATAACTTTCTTCAAAGTTGAAATCACACCTATAATAAAGGATAAATAAAACTCAAAAAAAAAAATTAAACATTCCAAAATTAACTTAAAATATCATGTTTTGGTAATAAAGGTAGTTATTAAGCACCTAATCATAAACTACCTCTTGAGTTCCAATAGTCATATCTCTTTCATATCTTGACTTCCCAAATTACATAAAACAAAACTGGGACCTGATACTGCTTTTACACTAATAATACTAGGATACCTCTGATATAAGATCTTCATCGAACCCATAACATATCCCAAAGGTTGTTCCCAATGCCTACATTCTGGAAACTAGTGTTTTGGGACCAAGGATACACTATCAGGAATAGTTTTACCCAAACACAAATGAATAACATGAGGACACCTCCTAGAAATATGGCATGACCATTCTGTACATCAGATGATCGCACATATAAAATTTTAAAATTCATATATAAACTGAACCAAATTAGAATAATAATATATATCACAACCCATGAATCATAATACATAATTAAACTAGCATAAATAAGAGAAACTGAAAGAACCATATAACATGTAATGATATAAGTGATATACAAAATACCAAATGAAATTTAAAATAAAGACCTCAAGTGCCTATCACCTAGGGTCAAGTGAGTATTAATTTCATGGAACCATCACTAGAATTGAGTAAAAACCTAAGATCAACCATTACAACCAATGAAACATATGTTAAACCTATAATATATATAAGAACTAGTATAAAATCCTAGTAGGTATCCTCCTACTTCACTCAATTCAAAACCTTTAAAAATTAATCCCTGTTAAGATAGTTAGAAAATTAAATACAAAGGTATTCTGTCCTATTTTTAATCATAAAATATCATATGGAGAAATACCTTTGAACCATTTCACCCATAACACGATTTCTTTATTTAGTTGACAATAAAAAAGTCTTAAAAATGTTTCAATAAAAGACAGTGTAAAGTGAGGAAAAATAGTTTCAAAATAAAATAAAAACAACCCATATTTAGATATCACTTTTAAATATCCATTGGAAAAAATACTAGTGAATATATTTATTATTAAAAAAAGAATAAAATTATCTTAAATGAGAAAATCTTATATAACAACCAACACCAAAGAAATAAGTTGATAAAGTTGGATCGATACATGGAAATAAGAAATAAGAAATAACAAAAAACCTTAACAAAAGAAAATAAGTTAATAAATTTAGGAAAAAATAGTGGAACATAAGTATAATAAAAGGATGTTACATAATATAATTATAACATTATCACTCAAATTAATTAAGGAAATCTCTGAGATCATGGGAGAACCCCTATGAGAAACTACAGTTAGGGTCACCTATTTTACTAATTCACTTCAATCTAATGTAAATGATAATAACTACTTCACCAACTAGTGGTGGAACCACGTAAACTCCTTCACTAGTTAGAGAGATTCCAAAACTAGTGGAAAAGTACCTCATCCTTCAAAGGTTCACCAACCCAGGAACTTGAGGTTTCCCAAAACAAATTTATATGTTCGAGGTAAAAATTATCATTTAAAAATAATATATAAAAAATAACCATAACAATATATCCCAAATAAAATCCTCATCCCATCCCAATATACCACTTATTAGTAAAAATCCATAATTACTATACAAGGTTCCAACTAGGCCATTATTATTATCTTATATAAATAAATTGAAATATAAAAACCATTCCATTAGATTACAAACCTGATTATGATTCTTAAAATCCCTTTTAAAACATTTATGTATTTAAAAAATTCCACATGGCAACATTGAAAATCAATTTCCAAGAAAAAATAAAAATAAACATTAAGAAAACAATCAATATATAAGTTCTAATTAAGGAAATCGAGCCCTATCTTATTTATAAATTGTTTACTCCAAACATTAGTTATATTTTAATAAAGTCCTTTAATTTTTTTTAGTAAAAAACATGCTCATTTAGAAAAGGCTTTGAAAACTCAAAATCTTAATACCCTTATTAGAAATCACATGGGAATCGATAAAGAATCTAGTAAACCAAGTTATAAAAATGTTGGTTAAAATCAATAAAGAAATAAATGTTTCATATTTAAAAAGATATACATGGATCCACCTGCCTTAAATAATGATTTTCATACAAAATATGATACCATAATGACTTACATTGAGTCCATGAGAACATATCTCAACCATAAAAACATTTAAATTAATAAACCGAGAACCCAAACTAAAAATTACAATATGTAATAATCGGTATGAAACTCCTCAGACGGAACACTAGCACCCGAAAAATGAGCTATAAGGTGTGTTTAACTCCTACACATTCTAGGGCCTAATCCATGTAAAACCCGTAATTAATACACTTAAGATAATGAATAATTTAACCCAGAAATACTAAAACCCTAAACACAACCACATCGACACATACTTTAAAGACAAATGCTGAATGAAGACATCAAATCCCCCTAGAAGCACCTCCTCTACAATCCTAACACAGAATCCCCTTCAATAATTTCAAAAACTAAATCTAGAACACCCTAACACCAGACACTAGTTCCATTCTATAACACACCCAAGGAATGTTCTTGATCATCCTAGGCTGGAAGCTAGTTCCAAAGCATTAGATATAAACTTAAGGGAAAAATTTCATCTAATAATTATAATATAATAATAATCATAATACTTTTAGTAATTCTAGAATAACCCATTTATATTTTTGATATCCATGTCAAATCAAGTAGGTAGTTTTATAAATAAATGAACATACAAATATGGTATAATTAATAAATAATAAAAATATTTCATAGGTAAAAAATTCAAATGAAAATGAAATTGATACAATAATGGATGACTTGGACGATATAGGAGAGATACAAAAACTAAAAAAACCCCACAGTACCGGATACAATCTCTGTGTGACCCTGAGGTCACTATCCATCCACAATACCATTAATCAATCATGAGTGTCCAAAATAATATCCTCAAACCTGAACTAAAAGATAAATTTTTTATAGATGTGATTATAAAATCCTTGTAGGTATAAAAAAACCACACCACATTTATTACCTTTAAACAAAGATCCAATTCATTATAGTTTGAATGAAATTTTATAGAAGGAGGTTTTCTCTATTACTATTAAAACTATAAACATCATATTTCCCTTATTTCAATGAAACTAATCTAGTTTAAAATGTGAGGTATAATAATTTTAAAGGTTGTTGTCCTTATAACAAAAATATTAAAAGAGGTACTTTCAAAAATTTCTTTTAAAGGGTGTTCATATATTTAAAATATAATTAAGGAGATCAAAATAATTTTTCATAAAACCAAAAAATAGTATTTTTATTTTAAAATGAAAAGAGTATAATGAAAACAAACATAATAACGAGATATGGGAAATGAGAAACAATAATGTCTACTATCAAATATTTAAATCAAAAGTAATCAATATAAGATAATAAAAAAACATTGATCTCAGGAATAAATAGGATTTGGGGGGGAAATATTGAACATCATAAAACACGATCCATCATATCATCATGTGTGACAAAATCTAGCTTCCCTAATGCATGGTCATACCCTACGTGCCCTAACCAAGGGGTAAATACCATAGAAGGGTGTATATATACTAAGCACTAATATCCAGATCATTATCCTAAGCTAGTGTAGCATGTTTTCTTAGAAATTCCCCCAACTACTCTTGGTTCCTATGATGTATAGAAATATGAGAGATCTAATAATAAATAGAAAACAATGATATAAATATAAAAAAACACACATAACCGGTTATATGAAGAATTATCCATATACAAGACTCGCCCCTGAGAACCCTCCATAGAAACATCCCCTTACAAGAAAATCTATACAAGTTAGTATGTCCTATACTAGTGACAATTTTATCTATTTCAAAAAAATCAATAATGGGAATGTTTTTAGGACATATTTTCATCGAGAAAACCTTATTTAATGGTGCCAACTAGGCCTCATAATCATCCATTAAGAATAAATAGTTATAAAACTAATTTCCAAAACCATTTGCATAAGTATAAAAATATTAAACATTTTAATTCTATAAAATATCCTTTTTAGAATTACCAAGAACACGTTTAGAATTCATGAAACATTTAAAAACCATATTTTAATACAAAAACCCCTCTTAAAATATCAAAACTCACTATTAAAGGATATTTAAGCATTTTAACCAAATTTTTGTGTGCATGGTTAAATAAAATAGGTTTTTATTATATTTAAAAATTGAATAATCCTTTTTATTCAAATGAAAATGAATTGAAACTTGATTTTAATTTTAAATAATCCTAAAACACATTTAATACTATTATTTGATATAAAAAACATGAATTTAAACAAGAAATAAATCATGATTATAGAATTTAATGGATAATACAAGAGGAGACCTACGTAAAATCATAAATTTAAAAAAAAATGCATTTTATTCCTCCTTTAGAAGGTAATAATGATCCTTAGGGATCCATGATGAACCCTAAAATCACAAAAACCACAATAAAAAATGGAACAATACCCAACCCTAGGTGATTGAGACCCTCACAGGGAAATAGGAAGAGATGAGAATAAGAATAGTGGGAGAAATAGAAGATATAAGGGTGATACCTAGAAGAAACACGAAGAATATAATAGAGGAATCTATGAATCATAGGAGAGTGGGAGTGGAGTTTCCTAGGGTTATCCTTTGATTATAACTGGTGATGAAAGGATAAGAAATACCCAAAAGTGGGTTTTAAATAAATAAGTGTAAGAATTGAATTTTGATTTTTAAAAAGCTAGACAGAATTAGACCTCAGTATATTATCATGCACCACAGTACAACACCCTGAACCAAGATACCCTATTCTATGTCCCTCAAGTTATAGCATGGAGGTTCTCTAAAAGGAAGGGAAACCACTTCTAGGGTCTCAAACTTCCACGGTGCAACATGAATGCTCTGGTGTGGTTGACCAGTAAGACGGAGGGATGCAGCTTGTTCTCCTTAGAACACACCATATCCAACTACACCTGTGTAAGGTTAACACTAGTTACCCTTATACAGTGCAAGGGACCCACGTCAAATCCCTAGTGGCCATGTTATATCCCACTACAGTGTAGGAACCTATATAAGGGTAACATTGGTTAAACTTATGTAGTAAAAACATCTGACCCTTATGTAACACCCCTATATAGCACCCTACTAAGCATATCCTAAGCGATGCAACATGGTCCATCCTCATTAACACCATCACGAAACATTGAAACCTACTATAACATGTTCAAACTCAGATAAAGAGGGGTGGGTTATGGAATAACCTCCATCAATTTTATCATGAACTATGGTAGTCTATAATTTTCATATGATAGTTCACCACCGGAACACCCAAAAATCATATATAGGGACCAGGGACACAATGAAATGAAAGAAACCAAATTATAAATCTATAATTAAGTAAAATAAAACTAAAATTGAGTCAATGTGTGATAAATCAGAATAATTCAACCATGACTTTGTGGAGATAGTTATTTAGAACCCTAACAAGGTGAGAAAGAGTCAAAGAAACCCAAAAATGAAGGGAATGGGAGATTATAGGAAGAAAATTAATATAAATCAAAGTAATAAAATAATTCTAAACACCCTAGATAAAAGGGTAATAAAAGGAAATATTTGGGAGAGCCAGGAGTATCATATTCACCTCTCTCGATTGAATAAGGTCGATGAAACTCAAAGGAGAACCAAATAAGACCCATAAATGACCCGAAGACCACTTAAAAATTGACACATTTTATGGCAATGATGTGGCATCCCCCTCTGCATCATAACCAATCTCCCTTATATCCATGTATGAACCTTGAAACAAGGTGTTATGACATAGTCTATTGACCACAATGGAAGCCCTTGACCACATCCCATGTGTGGGATAACAAGTGTTACCATTACACTCGGCCAATATTGTGTAAGGGTATGTAGTATCACGCCCATAATTCCTCAAAAATCATCTCTATAACATGGTTTAGGGTCCATAATTAAAGAACCTCCCAAAAGTAAGTGCTGATATCCCCTTACAACATAACTCCCCTTCTACATCATAGGGCCAACTTGTAGGGGAATCTAGAGTTACTATTACATATGTTATTCATTGTATAAGGGTAATCTATGATATCCCTACATTTCCTCTCCAAAAATAATTGCAGAATAGTCAATAGAAAATGGTTTAAGAGCCTTCTAAGAGGTATAGGGGTTTACTTCCCCTCTATGCACCCCTTGTGGAGTGGATCCTCTACAATACCACATGGATTACACACCTAAAATCTCCATGATGCAGCCCTTACTATTATTTCATGGGCCTTCCAATACCTTGACCACCATGGAAAAGTTCCTAGTGGTTATTCCATGAATCCCTAAAGACTCTATAGTCTACAACCTTTATCACTCATGACTCACTATGGGTGTTCTTCCATTGGAATAACACCCATAAAACATCTTTAAAACCATATAAAACATGATTAAAGACCCATTTTATTATCCCAAATACAAAAAATATAATTCCCCAAAAATTTAACCAATCATAACTACATGGTTCATTACATTTGGAGTGGTTTCTTCACTCATCAACTCTACCCTAACATTGGACCAATTGGTGGTGTTGAACACTTATCTGCACTTAGACCCCATACAAGTCTTCTTGAATAATCTTTCACCATATTTTCAGGTAAATCAAGGCCCACTAGAATAAATTGAGTGTATATAAAGGATTTTGGGAAACATTAATTCTTTGTAGACTCTTAAGTCTTCAATGGTGAAGCACATTGCTTCTTTACATGAAAGACCTAACTGAGTGTCATGGGATGTGTTGGTTACCTCCCAACAACATGGGGGTATGTCCTAAGAGTTCATTAAGAAAATATTTATTCAATGGAACTATCCTGAATAGGTGAAAATAGGTAAGAAAATTGAATTCATGGGCAATCATCTGGGTGAGAGATCAATGAAGGAGTATTCCAAATGTTTCTTAGAGTTAGTGGTCTTTATTAGAACCACATTGGGATATACTCAACATCGAGAGGGTGGGGGTAGGTTAAATAGTGTAGGGGGATTTTTTTCCAATTTAAAATTTTTATAACTTTACCTCTTTGATCTATTAGGATACTTATTCTCTTTCTCTCTCATCCTTTTCATATATATGTAGATGAAACAAAATAAATTAGTCACAAAAGGGTTTTGCAAGGTTCTTTAATCAATAAGAGTATCCAGTCCATACTTTGTTTGATGGTAATAAATAAATAGATTTTTTACTATATTGAGAGACCAAATATAGTGTTTTGGCACAAAAAAATATTAAATAGAAGTGTTTTTACCTACACTTTAGGAGGGAAGATAGAAAATAATCCTAATTCCTTATATTAGTGATATATTGATCCAATTACATCCCCATAACAGGTCTTTATACTGCCTGTGTATATAGTCATTAACATCTTAAAGTTCATTGAAAAATCAAAAAAGTTATCCACTTGTTGAGACTTTTATTTAATTTCATAGTTCTTACTAATCTTATTATCATGTTATCCACTTACTTTCCCAATATCAAGCAAGAAACTATTATTCTTCTTCTATTTTTTCACAATAGTGTACACAAAAATATATCTTATCTTCTCCACTTACATTAATTGAAAGAACCTTCTTTATCTATACAAAATTATCTACATAGATCCTTATTAATTTTGTCAATTTCATGGACAACATGACAAATTCTCCGTATTCTACTTCTTATTCCTATGAAAATAGATATGCACAATACAATATTTCCACAATATCTCTTCCTTCCTCTTCTCTTATCTTTTTCATCTTCTATTTAAAACCAAAATATTATTTCTTCAAATAACAATCTCATAAATCTTAGACTATTATTCATTAACCTATATTGTATATGTAATGAAATGACTACCAAGTCAGTTTCTTCTTCTTCTTATGTTTATTCTATATTTTGAATATCGTGTAAACACATGATTTTAATTACCATGTGTTATGGTAATTAAAATCCTTTAGGATATTTAGTAACCACTATCAACTAGATATAACATATTTGGCCACAATATTCTTCTTAATTAATATTCCTGAGGACTCATCATTAAATGATCCCATGATAATAAACATCACCACACAAATTATCCTATAATATCCATACATAATAACTATATGTTAATATATAACAACCGACATGAATCTATCATTATTCAAAATGAATCCTTTATCATTTGTGATTCTCTATTAAATTTAATTTTGGAACCTCCTTCATTTTCAATAGTGTATAATCCCATAAATCCTTTATTCTACTTTCCATGAAATCCACTTCATATTTATTTTCTTACTTGCATGAATACATGAACTTATTACAATCGGGGAACCTCCATCACAACAAAAAGAACATGATACTTATCTCAATAAATAAATGAGTAAGAAAGAATAAATTCATTCAATATTCATGTCTTCTTAAATCATGTATTAAACCAAATAATTGTTATTATCATTTGAATGAATGTAGTATTACTTGTAATCTTCTAAAATTGATTAAATTCGTCGATCTCCACATTAATATTTCTTGACATGTATAATTCTCATCCAAAAAAAGTTCATGTATGTGAAAAGTCAAATATCAAATTACACATTCATAAAATATTTCTACATGCAGAAAAGTCCCATACATAGAAATTAACATACATGAAATTTCATAAATTCATGTACATTGATTCATTTTATATTCTAGTGAATTAATGTATGTGGTGATCTGCTTCCATGGATTTGGATATTCAGTAGTGAATTTAGGTTCATATATTCTATTACATAGGAAAACAAGTATGTGGATATTCACCCACACAGTATCCTATTTGGGTATGTAGATTCATCAAAATAGGAAATCCCACATGTAGATATTTACTTTATGTGAAGTATATATGAAAATTCATATACATGGTTTTTTCACTTATTCAATGAGGAACCAAACCTCGTATTCTTCTATTTTTTTCTTCTGTATTCTTTTAATCTTCATCCAAAATCTTATTACAAGAATCATTATAACCAATATCATGATATTTAAACTTTATAAGAACAATTTACTTTGAATCATCTGATTTTCTTCCCTTTTTTCTTTGATCTATCTCTAAGACACTTTTCCATGGACACTTAGAGTTTCTCCTACTTCACTCATGGAAGGTCCGTGTTGCTCTCATGAAATAAATTACACTCAGAAATTATTTTTTATTTCATAGTATATATGGATGGTATTTTCCATTTTTTCCTCATGAAAGATACAAATATGCATGAAAGGTACATAATGTTTTCATGAAAAAGCTTCATGTCAAAGACACACCACTTCTTAGAAGCTTCATTCTATGGATGCTCCTTTCCATTAAATCTCGTCTTCACTTTCATGAAAAAACCTTTCCAAATAAGCTCATTTCATGGAATCATATTTTTTAACAATGATCAAACACCTGAATAAAACTTCTCAAATCTTCCACCTCAACTTCTGTCATATGATATGTGACAAACAACTCAAAACAAAACTTCCAAGATGTTTTACATAGATCATCACTTAATTTCAAGTCACAAAAATCTTGGTAACTTCTTCTTATTTAACCTTGTATATTTTACAAAAATTCAAGGAAACTTATTTATCATAAAAATATTAGCATGAATTGATAAGCATTCCTTGATAGTAAATAAAACTCACAAAAAGTGGGATCAATTAGCTCCCCCTTTTTATTTGTTGGAAATATCTTCTAAATAAATTTTAAATATTAATTGTCTTTATTTATACTCCCCCACTGTCTAATCAATATTTCATTTCACTTTATATCACCCTTATTAAGAACTTAAAAGTAAATTTAAAAATGATACTAATTGATTCTTAAGGGTTATCCAACTTGTGACCCTAGGTATTCATCTGTGTTATGGACCAAGGTTATTGCCCATGCCATTTATTTGAGATTTCATGTGGGTTTTTCTTCTTTAGTATTTAATGGATGTTCTTGTGGCTTGAGAGTGAGTTTTTATCATGGTTATTAGTGGTTTCTACGATACATATTTTAGTAGTTTACTTTTGTTTTTCCATGTAATATGAATTCTAAATATTGAGGAAACCATGTTATGCCCCCTTACTTCTTAGGACTTCCATTTTTAGTATCATGTTTTTTTTATACTTAGAGGCATTTGAGAATAATTTTGGATGATTGATTTGACCTATATTAATGATATTGGACATTGGGTTCTAAAGTTGTATTGTGTTGATTGGTTCTTATTATTTTGTAATTCTTCAGACCTTTTCTCATTAGTTTCCTTTTTTTGAATATGAACATTATTGGGATAAAAAAGTTACATGGTGGGGAGAATTGTGACACCCACATGTCTATATAGTGTCTAATTTGATATTTTTTACCTTATATCGAGTCAAATAGAGTCTTGGTAATATTTGGATTAGAAATTTTTGAGTTTTTGAGGTTTTTTAGGTGTTGTATGGTTTGCCCACATAGTTATTAGTAACCATGTGGCTCCTATGTAGAGGGTATTATCCAAGAGACAGTGAGTTTTTTCATAGTCTCCACATGGTTTGTTAAACTATGTATCACTTACCTAGAATCGTGTGGATTGTTTTGTGTGTGGGTGTAATCTTGTATGATTGGTATATGTTTTGACAAACCATGCATACAAACCATACAACCAACCCAGAATCACATAAATGGTGATTTTTATTAAAATTCCCTTTCAAATTAAGAGGGGATTCACCCTTATCTTATCCCATATAACTCGGTCAACTCTTAGGAGGAATGTATGAGATCCAAACCTCTTACCTATTTGATTATTGGCTTATTATTGGTGATTTTCAAGTGATTAAAAGTTAAATCTCCATTATTTTATCTCTTTCTCCCACTCTCTTGATTTTACTCATGGATTCAGTTCCAACCATGAACCCTAGTGGTCCTCTTTTCCAATTTAGCATTCAGGGTAGACCTAGTGGTGGGTGTTTTGGTGTCTAGGGTCTATAAAACCATTTGTATCCTTTTTTAGGAGCTTTTAATTGAAGACTAAATATTTATAATTATTTCAGTTTGGTTTCTACTTCTTCAAAGAAGATTTTTCTATGAAATTATTTCATTTTCGTATTCAAGGTGTGTTTGAGCTTTCTAAATATCTTTTTAATTTAATGTATGAATATAAGTGTTGTCCATGTTATGTTTCTAAATTTTTTATATGAAATTTGATCTTTTCATAATGGGGTTTTCTTTTTTAATTACATTTTTTCATGTGTAAAATGGAATATTTTTATGTTCTAATAATTTTTTTTAATTCCCATAAGGTTTTATAAATGGTTTTTGTGTTGTTTTTTAGAATTTTATACAGTGTTGGTTCAAAAATAATAATAACTAGGTTTTAATGATAGATTTTTTTATAATAAGGTTTTGAACATGAAATTATTTTAAATGGGTTTCTTTGATGAATTTCAAAATTTTATTTGAAGGAGGGTATTGTTATTCCCCTTAATAAAATGCCTCAATGGATCTTTTAAAATGAGTTTTTTGTAAATGGAGGGCCCTTCTATTGGAATTGGACTTCAAAGGGGAACACCCATAATTTAAAGGGTGGATTTGTAATGTTTAGGTAAAGTGTTGTTTTAATGTATTAATAAAGGATGTTTATAGAGGTGTTTTTTAAAAGGTAATGGCCTTGGAATTAAAAAACATGCATTATAGTGATGGATTGGTTTGAAATTTATAAAGAGTATTGTTTAATGCTTGTGAGACTCTCTTAATATCCCCTTGATGTTTTCCCCTTGTGAGGGTCGTTTAATCACTTGGTGATTCTTATTTCCCCCTTTTTATGGAATGTGGTTTATTTTTACCATAGATGTATGATGTGTGAAAAATGAATTGATCTATATGATATTTATTTAGGTGAGGAGGACTTATTACTTATACCTTATGTGTTGACCTTATCTTACATGTTCACCCACATCACATTTATATTGGTCATGTGAACCCATGTACTATATGGGAGGTTTATTATTTTGTTACACTAGTTTTTTAACATGTTTCAAGTGTACCTCCAATAATTATAAGAATTAGGTCCAGGAGGGTTTCCATTTTAATGAGGCTTGTGTGATCTAGTTGGATAGATTATTCTTTGGACACAGTATATGGGGGAATTTATTCCATGAGAAATTGATAAAGTTAGATGCATATCATGTTATCTTCCCAAGGTAAATCCCATGATACAATCATCACTTGATTGGTGTTTTATTTAGGGGATGCATATCTCATGAATGAATATATCATTCACCTAGTTTTATTATAATGAAAATTTTATCTTGTATATCTTCATTACATATCTCTGGACTTGTTATTCCCTCTTAGTGTATGCTTGATCCCTTTTTTTGGTTCATTTCCTTTTTAAATGTTTTCTAAAGACGATTGAGAAACTTATTTCGAATTTAAGGACTCTTGTTCTGGGGTTTTAAAGTAGATATCAAAATGGGTGTTTTGATTATAAAATGGATAAGGTTGATGAAATGTTTTTAAATGAGTGTTTTCTTTTCAATAAAAAAATGTAATGTTTTGAAAAGATATTAGGGGATTGATTTTATTTTCCACAATTTGTTGATTTTAAATCATAAATTTTAGTTATATTTTCAAACTAGAATTTATGAATTAACTTATGAAATGAATTTCATTATCACAAAGGGTGGAAACCTATTGAGTTTTTTAGCTCATGCCAATATATTTCAAGTTCTAGTTTTTTTTGGACTAAAGTTTAGTTCTTTTGGCCGACATTGGGTGAGTTGAGAGGTGGTGAGAAACAAGATGTTGCATGGAGTGGGTTTCTTTCTTGGATTGAGTTTTTTTTATTTTTGGTTATTATTGAATTAGAAAAGACGACCATCATTGTAGATGAATTTAGTTATTTTAGTTGTACCGTGTTATGACTTATTTTATTTTATTTAGATGATGATGTTTTATAATTATATAGACGACCATAAATGTCATCAGATATGACCCATTTGAATCATCAGTTTAATTTGGTTTTATATATATGCTTGATGCTACATGGTTGTAAAATGTAAGGATGATCCATGTTAAACCACAGTAAATGTTCCAATATCATATTAATTTTATTTGAGGGTGAAATTTTTCCTAGAAGTGTTTCCTATGATGTACAAACATACATTTTCATCCTCTGAGGATCGAGAACTCCTTTAAGCCTATGTGAGAGTCTAGTTCTAGTCAACTTAGGCTGATTCACTACACAGCACAAGCCCTGCACCTAGGAAATCTTTATAGTACAACCACTATTTTTGCAACATGGGCCTTTCATTACCCATACTAGGACAACATAGTTCCTAGTGGATATTCCATGGATACCTACGAACTGTATAGTTTTCAACCTCCAGCACTCGAGACTCACATAGGGTGTTCTTCCACCAAACTAACACCCTTGAAACGTCTTGAAAACCATCTAAAACACAATTAAAACTCAATTTTCCAAGTATTTAATCCAAAAATTAAAATTCTCCCTAAATTTGACCAATAATTATAACTCGGTTCATTAAAAACCCCCACCATAAAAAAATTCATCCCTAAAAAGTCCCACAAACACCATACTCCATGAGACTGATGACAAAACTAACATCAAAACCCAATGCATGGGTGGGATTATTCACCTTATAAAGGATACACCCTCCAACCAAACCAAACATCATTAAAATGTAACCAAATATTTAAAACTCATTAAAGATAAATCCAACCAAGAAAAAAAATCAATTTATATAAAAAACAACCTCAATCTCAACACACCAATAGAAAAACTATAAAAATAAGAAACAAAATCAGTAGAAAACCATCAACAATTAAGAATCAAATATTAAAGGAATGAAATAAAACTACAAAATTTTTTCTTATAAATTACATCATAAAAGAAACACACTTATTGAAAACAAAAAACATATTCAACATGTACGGTATTTTCCGATACTAAAGAGAACAAGGGTCACAAAATTAAACTAAATACCTTGAAATAAAATAGTTTATCTAGTTTAAAACCAAACATGGAATACCACATATACATTATTTCAAATCTAAAATATTCAATATTTACTTCAAAAAAACTCAAAAATCAATATTTACAATAATATAAACCCAAAACCAATTCAACCACTCAACATCCATGTTATTTTGAGAGTAAAACTAAATGAATGAATTTTCATTCACATTAATTTTTTTACTAGATTAGACAAAACCAATTTCCAGAGAACACAACTTTTATGAAATTTGGGATAAGTAGTTAAACACATGGGTGAGAAGTGGTGAAAAAACAATTCCAACTATATGAACAAATGATATCAATGATTCAAAACATACTGTCCTATATAATGAATTGGTAACTCCTTTCAAATTGTCTTTATTATAAAATAAGTCATTTAGCTCAAGATAAGAAATTTATTTTTTAATGATTAAATTCAGATAGGACTAATTTCATTTTTGGAATATTTACTACTAGTTCAAAAAACATTTATCTACATCAATAAAAAAATTCATTTATTTTTAATTAATAAAACAATTTAACCAAAGTAAGTAGATTTTCTATATTTGGAAAATATTTTTCACCATTTTAAAAAATGATCATCTTTTAAAACACTACCATAAAACAAATTCAAATATCAAAATTTAAAAAATTTCAAAATTTCAAATTGAATTTTTCCATTAAGACCATTATTTCATAATAAAACATTTAATACAAGGGAAAAAATCATTTTAAAACACATATACAACCTAAAATAAAACTATTTATTTCTTTATAATCACTTAAAATTTTATACAAGGAATTCACATAAAGAGGAAAACCTCATACATTTTTAATTTTTTTTTTCAAGGAGTATATTATTTAGATCAATAAAAAATGTAATAAAACATGAAATGATACCCAATAAGACCAAAAAATGATAACACCTTAAGGAAAATATCTCAATTAATCTAAACTTAAAGGTAAATCAAGGAAAAAGTAAACGGGGATCACATAAACATCATAAATATCAAAATAAATCTCTCAAAAATAATTGAAATGATATGAAACAAAATATAACCACACTCTTATGGGATTCACCATTTGTGTGGACACTCTATCGCCTGTTCACCCTATTAATGCATCTGATTGGTTCTTTTTATGGCTTTCTTCATAAATGGAGTCACACCCGTAAGAAATGATAAATCAAACTAAAAAAAAATTAAAATTTCCCAATTTCACTAAGAAACTCAAGGTTAGGAAATAAAGGTGGTGATTAAGCACCAAATCATAACCTACCACATGAGTTCCAACTATCTTATCTCCTTCCTATATTAAATTCCCAAAAAATATAAAAAAATGGGGCCTAATACTATTTTTACGCTAATTATCCTATGATACCCCTGATATAAGAACTTTATCGAACCCATGACATATCCCAAAGGATTTTTCCAATCCTCACATGCTAGAAACTAGTATTTTGGAATCAAGGATACACTATCAGGAATAGTTTCACCCAAATAAACAAGAATTACATGAGTCCCCTCCTGGAAATCTAGCATGGCCTTTCCATACATTCGATGATCACATATATCAAATTATAAAATTGAAAAAGAAACTAAACCGAATGAGTATAATAATATATATAAAAACCCATGAATCATAATCCACAGTTAAAATGTCATAAATAAGTGAAATTGAAAGAACCATTTGACATGGAATGATACAAGCGATAATCAATATAGAAAAATAAAAGTAAAATAAAGACCTCAAAAACCTATCAACTTAGTTTAAGAGAATCTCCTTTTCTTGGAACCATCTCCATACTTGAATCGAAACCCAAGATTTAACATTACAAAAAACTAAACCTATGTAAATCCTATAATATATATAGGAATTAGTCTAAAATCCCAGTAGGTATTCTCCCATCTCACTCAACTCCTATCCTTTTAAAAATAAATTATTTTGAAGATAGTTTGAAAAAATTACAAAGGTATTTTTATTATTTTAAATCAGAAAAAGTCATATAGAGAAATACCATTGATCCATGTAATCCAAAACATGAATTCTTTATTCATTTGAGAATAAAAAAATCCTAAAAATGTTTCAAGAAAAGAAAATGTAAAGAGAGGAAAATAGTTTCAAAATAAAATAAAACCACCCATATTTAAATACATTTTTTAAACAACCTTTGGAAAAATACTAGCGAATAGATTTAAGATTTTGAAAAGAATAAAATTATCAAAAATGATAAAAGCTGACTTAATAACAAAAACTGAATAAATAAGATGATAAAGATGGATCAATACATATAAATAAGAAATAAATAATAATAAAACATAATAAAAGAAAATAAGTAACTAAATTTAGGAAAAAATGGTATCACATAAGTAAGATAAAGTTATGTTAATTTATATAATTGATAGTAGTATCAATCAAATAAAATAAGGAAATCACTGATATCATGGGAGATACCTTATGAGAAGCTATGGTTAAAGTCACCTTGACTTGAAAATTATTTTTTATTAAAGAAAAAACTTTTGTGGGAAAAGTGAGAAACCATAGGGTCCATCAAAACACCCAAACAACCCCGAACAAAAAATTGGAATAAATAGGATCTACCTCATTCAAGCAACAATAACAACCACCATCCCTATGCGGGACACTCGGCGATCCCATGCAAGAATGGTCCCTCCCGATGTTGCCATCCCTCCAAATCAGCCATATCCCAAATGGCCTGCAAAGGAGATGGCAGAGTGCTCTATCCCAATTAAGATGTCCAGACTGCACTTCCCAAATCATTCCAGGGGCGAGGCCTCATAAGAAAAGGAAAAGATACCAAAACATAGCCTTTGCCTATTATTTATTTCCTCCCTGTAAAGATTCCAATTCATTAGCCATACCTTAACATCAGGATCTTCCCCAATAACGTCTTCCAAACGGTCTTCCATTTTGTCCCATGTTCGAATATATTCCTCTTTGCTGATTTTCCAATCGTTGAAGCCTCTCATTAAGATCAAATCTTGTTTGTCAATCCACTTAGCCTGCTCGTTGTCGACCTCCACTCTTACAGCTCTTCCCATCATATCAGCCTCTTCATGTGGAATTTAAACATATAGAAATTCTTCTACCATTTCCTCCTCGGAACAAAGGATAGGTTCCTTTATGTTCTTTAGTTTTTCAGTAGCTCTTCCCATTTCAATGATGTTTTCCTTAATTAAAACTTGATAATCCTCCTTCACCATGTTGAGCAATAACACCGGAAACTTCTTCACAGAGCGGGTCTCTAAAGGTGGGGGAAGCGAGGAGAAATCCTTCTTCCCCTTATTCTTTTTAAGACTCATGTTGTTCTTTGGAATTGGTACCTTTTCAGCCGAATGATCCAGTTCACCTAGGTTGGCTTCCTCCAATCCAACCTCACCACCAACCAGCTGCCAAACAATCAGTTCAGGAACAGAATCACTGTGTGGGAGAATAGAAAGATTATTTTCATTATTTTGATGGAAAGGGGTTTTCTCCTCTTCCACCTCATGAGCCTCTCTAATATATGTACTTTCCAATATAGCAAACCAATTTGGGGAACATGGTATAAAATAATCAACCCTTACCTTCACCGAATTGGTTGACGTGTTCTGAACTGGAATCACATGCTCACCAGAGTCGTGATGGTGCTCAGGTCCCCTGCCCATAAACTGAAGATTATAGATCCCATCCGTGTACAGGAAATGATTATTTATAACAGCATCATGACTCAGAACTTTAGAGTGACCATTCTCCAACTTTCACAGCTCCGAAACATCTGAAGGAGCAGCCACAACATCCTCAGACATGGGTTCCTTCCTCCTAACCTCATCCAATCCTACCTACACTACCAAATCTGTGCACAATTTGTTAGACTTATGCCTCATTTCCTCCAGAACAGCAGTTGGTATACGTGCAACAACCTCCCCTAAAGACACCCCTGGCACCAGTGAGATATTGTCACCAATTGGGATAGAAGGAGCCTGACAGTCCTGAGATAGGCCTGCAGATGGGGTCTAGGCACTACTTTGCCCAGCATTAGGAATGAACACACCACCCCTCAAAGGTATATCAATTGGAAAAGCTGGGATCTCAGAGGGTCGGACACTCCCAGACCTCCTTCGACAACCATATTAATCATGACCCTGTATGTGACAATATAAACAGACGGAAGTCCAATATTCATAGACAATCGACTGTGCATACCTGTACTCCTCTTAAACAACAATCTAGACGATCTCTGGTGGAATTATTGAGAGATCCATTTCAACACATATTCTTGCCGACATGGGAGATGCCCAAACTAGTGGAAAAGGATCACATCCTACTAAGGTCCACCTACCCAAGCACTCAAGGTTTCCCAGAATCATGTTATAGGGTTTAGGTAATAATTTTCACATAAAAATAATATATAAATAATAATCATAACAAATAATCCCAAATAAAATCCTCATCTCATCCCAATATACCACTTTTTATTAAAAATACATAATTTCTATACTAGAATCCAACCACACCTTTATAAATATCTTTTATAAGTAAATTGGAATATAATAAAATTTCCTTTAGTTTCCAAATAAGATAATAATACTTAAAATAATTTATAAAACATTTATACATTTTATAAATTCCACCCGGCCACATTGAAAATAAATTTCCAAGAAAAACTGAAAATAAATATAAAAAATAATCAAAACATAAAGTGGAATTAAGGAAAATGAGTCCTATATTATTTAGATTTTTTTACTTGAAAAATTAGTTTTATTTTAATAAAGTCCTTTAAAAAATATTTAGTAAACAGTATGATCATTCCGAAAAGGCTATGAAAACTCAAAAGATTAAACACATTTTTATAAATCACATGGGTATCAAAAAAGAAGCAACTAAATTTAAGTAAAGGAAATTATTTACATATGGAATTACCCTTCAGAGATAAAAATGTGGTTCCAAATTAATAAATCAATCAATGTCTCATATTTAAAAATATATGCATGGATCTACCTTCCTCAACTAATGTTGTCCACAACAAATTAGAGCCTATAGTAACTTACTTTGAGCCCATGAGAACTTATCTCAACCATAAAAACAATTAAATTAATATACCAAGACCCAAAAGTCAAAATTTCTTGATGGAATAACTAGGATTAATATCATCATATGGAACACTAGAACTATAATAATAAGCTATAAGGCATACATAACTCCTAACACATTTCATGGCCTAATTCATGTAAAACCCCCAATTAAGACACCGAAGCTAATGAATAATTTTACCCACAAACACAAAAACATTAAGCACAACCTCATCGACATATAATTTAATAGAAATTCTGAATTTAATACCTAAAAACCCATTATAAGTACCCCCTATAAAAGCATCAAAACAAATCCCCTTAAACAATTTCAAATACTAACTCTAGGACACCCTGAAACCAGAAACTTGTGCCAGCCTGTGACACACCTATGGCATGTTCTTGATCTCCCGAGGTTGGAAGATAGTTCCAAAGAATTATTAATAAACTCAAGGGAACAATTTAATCAAATAATTATAATATAACAAGAATCATACATATTCTCTTAATTCTGGCCTGAAACATTTATATTTTGGACATCCACGTCAAATCAAACAAATAGTGTTATAAATAAATAAAAAACCAAATATGGTATAATGAATAAAAAGAAAAATAGTTCAATGGTGAAACATACAATAGAAAATGAAATTGATACCATAATGGATTAATTGGCCGATACAATAGAGATACAAAAACTAAAATAAAAACCCACAATACCTAATACAGTCTCTGCATGACACTGATGTCACTATCCATCCCCAATACAAAAAATTTATCATCAGTGTCCTGAAGAAGATACTGGAACCTAAACCTAAAGATTAAACATATATAGGTGTGAGTATAAAATCTTAGTAGGTATTATAAAAAAACCATACCCCATGTATTACCATTAAAAATGTCTAATTGAAGCTGGTTTGAAATATAGTTTATAAAATGAGGTTTTCTCTATTAGTTTTAAAACTACTAATAGTATATTTCCTTATTTTTTTAAAATAAATCCAATTTAAAACAAGTGGTATAATAATATTAAAGTTTTTTATCATTAAAACATAAATATTAAAATTTGAACTTTTGAAAACATCTTTTTAAAGGTGTTAATATATGTAAAATATAATTAAAGAGATCAAAATCATTTTTCCAAAAACATAAAATTAATTTTTATCTTTAAAATGAAAGCATTATAATAATAAAAAACATAACAATGAGATAAGGTAAATGAGAAACAATATTTTACACTATCAAATTTGTAAATCAAAATTAATCAATATAAGATTATAAAAAAACAAAGATTGTGGGAATACATTGGAGTTTTGGAAAAAATATTGAGCATAATAAAATATGATCCATCACATCAGCATGCTTGATGAAATACAGCTACCCTAATTCATTTTCATATCCTACCTTGCCTAACCTAGGGGTAAAATACCATATAATGTTGTATACATATCATTGGTTACTAGTCATATCATTATCCTAAGCTGGTTTAGCACGTGTTCACCCAAATTACACTAGCTACTCTATATTCCCATGATGTATAGAAATAGTGGAGATCCAATAATAAATAAAAAATAATGATATAAATATAAATACACGTACATATCCGGTTATATGAAGAATGAACTATAAAAAAACCTCACCCTTGATCACCCTACATGGAAAGATCTCCTTAAAAGAACAACTATACTAGTAAGAATGTCCTATACTCTTGACACTTCAATCCATTTCAAAATTAATCAATAATGGGAATGCTATGAGGGAATATTTTCATCAATAAAACCTTCTTTAAAGGCCAAAACTAGTCCAAATAATCATTCATTAATACTCAATAGTTATAAAAATAATTTCTAAATTTATTTACATAACTTTGGAAAATATTCAACATTTTAAAGTCTAAAAGATCCTTTTTTTAAAAACTAATCACACATTAAAAATTTAAGAAACATTTTAAAACCATATTTTAATACAAAAACACATCTTAAAATATCAAAAATCACTATTAATGGATATTTAATCATTTTATAAAAAATGTTATGTGCATGGCTAATTAAAATAGGTTTTTATTATAATTTGAAATTGAAAAATATTTTTCATTTAAATGAAAATCAAGTGAAACATGATTTTACTCTCAAATAATCCTCAAACACATTTAATACATTATTTGATATAAAAAACATGTATTTAAACAAGAAATAAAACATGGTTCTTGAATTTAATGGATAATACAAGGGGAAACCTACCTAAAATAATAACTTTTAGAAAGAGGGGTTTTCTTCCAACTTTATAAGATAAGAATGATCCTAAGGGGGCCATGATGAACCCTTAAATCACAAACCCCCCGCTAAAAAATTGAGCAGTACCTAGACCTAGGTGACTGAGACACTCAGAGTGTAAGGAATGAATTTTAACGTTACAAAAATTTGATAAAATTAGATCCTAGTTTATTATAAAGCACCATAGTACAACAACCTGACCTAAGATACCCTATGGTGTGGCCCTCTAGTTATTTAATGGGGTTCCCTAAGGGTTAGGGCCACCACTTCTAGGGCCCCAAGCCTCCATGGTGCAACATGAATTCTAGGGTGTGGTCCACCAGTAAGGAGGGATTCAGTTTGGTCTCCTTTGAATACACCATAACCCACTACACATGTGTAAGGTTAACACTAGTTACCCTTAGGCAGTGTAGGTGCCCGATGTCATAGACATAGTGGCCATGCTATATCCTATTACAGTGTAGAAACTTGGATTAGGGTAGAATCAGTTATCCTTAAGTAGTAAAAACACCTAACCCTTATGAAATACCCCTCACAACACCCAACTAAGCATAACCTAAGTGATTATACATAGTAAATCCTTGGTAACAGAATCATGAAACATCGATTCCTACTATAACATGTCTAACAACCTATAAAATTGGGGAGAGTGGTTATTGAATAACCTTCATCAAATGTATTGAGGAATATGGTAGTCTACAATTTTCATGAGAAATTTTACCACCAGAACACCCAAAAAACATATATGGGGACTAGGAAGACCATGAAATTAAAGAAACCAAATTAAAGATTGATAATTAATTAAAATAATAGAAAAAATGAATCAATGTGTGATAAATCAGAATAATTTAAACATGAATTTTTGGAGATTGGTTTTTAGAACCCTAATAAAGTGATAAATTTTCAAAGAAACCCCAAAACGAAGGACAATGAAGAGGATAGAAGGAAAATTACATAGAGTAAATGTGATAACATAATTCAAAACACCCTAGATAAATGGGTAACACAGGGAAAGATATAGGAGATCCAAGAGTAGTGTATCCCCCCCTCTCGACCAAATAAGGATGAGGGAACTCAAAGGAGACCGAAATAAGACCCTAAAAAAGATTAAAACACCCCTTAAAAATAGACACATTATAGGGCCATGACGTGACCTCCCTTTATGTATTATAACCAATATCCCCAATATCCCTTGATGAAGGATGACACAATGTGTTGCAGTGGGGTCTATTTACCATTATACAAGCCCTCAACCTCCTTCCGTGTTTGGATAAAAAGTGTTACCCTTACACTGTATTGATGTTGTGTAACAGTAAGTAGTGTCGCCCCTACACTGCCTTACAAATCAGTACTACGACATGGTTCAGGGACCACAGTGAAGGAACCTCCAAAAAGGCAGGGTTGATCCCCCCTTAAGGCATAACTCCCTTGCTACATCGTTGGTTCAACATGCAGGGGAAACTAGAGTTACTCTTACATAGGTTCTTCATTGCATAAGGGTAACCTATGCTATACCTATATTTCCTCTAAGAACTTCATTATGGAATGGCCTATATAAAATAGTGTAAGAGACTCCTAAGAGGTAGAGGGGTTTACTTCCCCTCTATCCACCCAATGTTGAGTGAATCCTCTATTATACTAAAAGGATTTCACCCATAAAATCTCCATGATGCAACCATTAAAATTAAGGCATGGTCCTTCCAAGCCCTAAAAAACCATGTAATATTTCCCAGTGGTGATTACATGAAGATCTATTGACTCTATAGTCTACAACCTTACACACATGAGGCTCACTCTAGGTGTTCTTCCACTAGAATAACACCCCTAAAACATCATGAAAACCATATAAAACAGGATTAAAACTAGATTTTAAAGTACTAAAAAAAATCAAATTCCCCATGAATGTAACCAATCATAAAAACATGGTTCATTACATTTGGATTGGTTTATTTACTCCTCAACTCTACTTGGACTCTATACCAAGTGTTGGAGTTAACCACTTATCTGCACTTGGACCCCATCCAGGTCTTCATGAATCATCATTCACCATATTTTCATGTCAATAAATCCCCCATGAGGGAATGGAGCAGATATAATGGATTGTGTGAAACATTAATTCTCTCAAAGCTCTTAAAGATTCAACTTTGAAGGATATTGTTTCATTTCTTGAAGGAACCAACCGAGTGTGGTGGGAGATGGTGGTTCCCTCCCAACTACATGAGGGTATGTCCTAAGAGTTCCTCAAGAAAACATTCTTTCAATGGAACTATCCTAAATAGGTGAAAATAGATATGGACATTGAATTTTTTGTCCATCATCTGGTTGAGTGATCAATTACTGAGTATTCTAAATGTTTCTAAGAGTTATTACTCTTTAGTATAACCACTTTGAGATTTTCTCAAAATCGAGAGGGTGGGGGCTTGTGAATTAGTATTGGGGACTTTTTCTTACAATTTAAAATTTTGATCCCTTTACCTCTTAGATCTATTAGGATCTTTATTCTCTTACTCTCTCTTCATTTACATATGTAAGTATATTAAATAAAATAAAGGATTGCACAAAAGGTTTTTGAAAGACTCTCTATTCAATAAAATTATAGATTCCTTACTATGTATAGTGGTGGCCAATACATAGATTCTTTAATATAATAAGATACCAAATATATTTGTTTGGATACGAAAAAATCCTAAATAGAAATGTGGTTAGATACACTTTTGTATTTTAGACATAAAATAATCATAATTCCTTATATTGGTGATATCATGATCCATTTACAGCTCCTTACTGGTTCTTTATACTCCCTATGTAGATACTCATTATCTTCTTCAAGTTCTTTGAAAAATAGAGAATGTTATCTACATGTTGATTATTATATTTAATTTCATGGTGTTTCCTTGGCTTATTCTCATCTTCTTCACTTACATGAACAAAATCATGCAAGAAACTATATTTCTTCTTCTAGTTTATGCACAATAGTGCACAAAACCGTATTTTTTATCTTCTCTACTTACACTAATTTCAAGATCCTTATTTCTCTATAAAAAATAATCTTCCCAAATCCTTATTCCTCTTGTGAAATTCATGGCCAACTCATCCAATTAATCTTATTCTATTTCTTATTCCTTAGAAAATATATATGCACAATACTCTCTTTCCCTATTCTATATTATTTCATCTTCACTTTTATTTTTTCTTCTTCTATTTGAAACCAAAATATTATTTCTTTGAATAAAAATCTCGTGAATATTCTACTATTCTTCATTGAACTATATTTTATATATAAAGAAATTATTAAAATGTCAGTTTCTTCTTCTTCTTATCTTTCTTCTATATTTTCAATACCCTGTGAACACTTGATTTGAATTACCATGTTTTATAATAATTCAAATCCTCTGGGATATTTAGTAACCAAAATCAACTAGATCCAAAATATTTTACCATAATCTTCTTCTCAATTATAATTCCTAAAGACTTGGAATTAACTGATCCCATGATAATAAACACCTTCAGAAAACATATCCTATAATATCCATACATAATAACGGTTTGTTAATATTTAGTAACTGAAGTGTATTCATCACTATTCAAAATGAATCATTCATCATGTGTGATTTCACAACAAATAAAATTTTGGAACCTCTTTCATTTTTAATATCAGATAATCACAAAAATCCTTTATTCTTCTTTCTATGAAATCTGATTCATATTTATTGTCATGCTTTAATGAATGAATGATCATACTATAGTGGTGAAAAATATTTCGCAACAAAAAACCAATGATAATTCTCTTAATTAATGAATGAGTAAAAAATAATAAATTGATTCAATATTTATGTCTTCCAAAATCATGTCTTAAACCAAATAATCATTATTCAAATTCAGATGAATATAAAATCACTTGGAGTCATCTAAATATATTGAATACGTCTAGCTTCCCTTGCATATTTATTAATGTGTCCAATTATCATAAAAAATAAATTCATATATTTGTACCATTAAATATTCAAATACCCATTCGTATAAGATTCGTATATTTTGAAAAGTCCCGTATATAGTAATTCACATACATGCATTTTCATGAATTCATGTACTTCAATCTATTTTTATTTTCTGGTGAATTCATGTATGTGGTGATCTACTTCCACGGATTTGGATATACAGTATGGAATTTCTATACATATATTCACTTATATAGGAAAAAAGATTAGTGGATATTCACACATGCCATAGCCTATTTGGATTTTCTGATTCATCTTCATAGGAAATCCCATATGTAGATATTTCCTTTTTTGTGAAGTATATATGAAAATTCGTATACATGGTTTTTATCTTCTTCAACAAGAAAAAAAACTTCTTCTTATTCTATTTTTTCTTTCCTATTTATTTTTTAATGTTTCATCCTAAATATGATTGCATGAATAATGATAACCAATATCCGAATATTTAAACTTTATAAGAACACTTTAGTTTGAATTGTATGATTATTATTCCCTTTTTTCCTGGGTCTATCTCCAAGAATCTTTTTATAGGACACTTACAGTTGCTCCTCCTTCACTCAAGGAATGTCCATGTTTCTCTCATGAAATAAATGACACTCATTAATGATTTTTTTATTACATAGTATACATGGAAGGTATGTTCCCTTCATTCCTCATTGAGGATACACATATGAATGAAAGTTATAATTTTTTTTAATGTGGTTTATTTATGTCACAGACACACCGCTTTATAAAATATTCATTCTATGGATGCTCATTTCCATGAAAGCTTGTCTTAAATTTCATGAAATAACCTTTCCAAAGAATCTCATTCCAGGGAATCATATTCTTTAACATTCATCCAACACATGGATGAAACCTCTCAAATATTCCACCACAACTTTAATCATATGATATGTGACAAACATCTCAAAACAAATATTCCAAGATGTTTTTCATAAATCATCACTTAAAATAAAGGCACACAAATCTTGGTAACTTCATCTTATTTAACCTTTTATTCATTAACAAGAATTCTAGGATACTTATTTGTCATCAAAATATTAGAAAGACTTGATAGCCATTCCTTGATAGTAAATACAACTCAAACAAAGTGGGATCAATAATTTACCACTTTTTATTTGTCGAAAATATCCTCCAAATAATGTTTAAATATTAATTGAATTCATTTATACTCTCACACTTTCAAGTCAATCTTTCATTTCAATTTATCTCACCAATAATGAAAAGTGAAAGGTAACTTTAAAAAGGATGTCAATTAATTATTTAGGGTTATCCAACTTGATACCCTATATTATTTATCTGTTTCACGGCCCATGGTTATATCCCATGTAATTTACAACTTATGACTATCTAGACTTGATAATTTATACATCTCCACTAAGGATGATATTATTCAATGCATAATATTTTAAGTTCAAAAAATCTAGGATCATACGGGGATGTGAAATTCTTGAATTTTTTTTCAAATATTGACAATATATCCACTATTTATCAAGTTCTCACTCCGTGACCATGATTCACCATTAATTCAATTCCTTGTAAGAACAAATAAAATAGATAAGGAGTAAGGGAATAATGTGTATATCCTTGCTTATTCAATGTGAAAAACAAAGGTTAAGTTGATTTATCATCCATGATGATCCATTATTTTCAATCATCATGATTTCATATATGGTATTTCAATTTTATTTAGTTTGGAGTAGCATGGATCACACCACATCATCCATGTATATGTGTGAGATGATAATTGTTTCTTTAGTAATAAAATCATACACACCACCATGTGCATTATCCATTGTTTTTATGACTTTTTTTTGTGTTATTAGTGTTGTTAAACATACTCTTGTAGTGTTTCTAGACTTATTGAATCCGTTACATAAAACTTCTTCATCCTAAGGGTTATAATTTGTTCTAAACCCCCCATGAAATTATAATTAATCATGTTAAATTTTTTCTTTTCCATTGGAACTGTATTTTTTATGCCCCTCCATCTTCCTCTCTCTTTCTAAATCTACTATCAGAATGGCCAACATATTTATAGGTACATAGGTATCATGTTTGGGTTGTCCAAATAGATTATTCTGTCCACCTTTCATATATTTTGGTCTTTTAAGATTATTTATACCCCTATAATTCTTGCACTTGTTTAGAATATGACGTGAATTCATTTTGTTTTCCCAGGATCTTCCATCTATACTCTTTTACATATTCTTGGGAGAATTTTTATTTAGAACATAATTCTTCTTCCTTCCCAAGGAAAATTATTTTTTCTACACCATCTTCTATGTTATTCTTTTCTCAACTGATTTTGATACATGATTATATAATCATACACTATTTCTACAACCACCACTATTCCATACATCATATAAATTTTCAATTATATCAAATTTATTTAGTGTAAACAGATTCCCCCTAACCTGTTGATGTTGCTTCTTTCCTGACTTTCTCCACGTTGACATGAGATTTCATTTTGATTTATAATTTTGAATATTTTTCCAAAAATACAATGAAAAATTCTCAAATTTGTTACAACACTAATAAGACCATATAAATATACATCTTTTCACTTTATTTGTTTGTTTTCTGGATTTGTGAAATTTGTATTTTTGGGATTTCTCCACCACTAGTTCAGTTGTTCTTGGGGAACCAATTTCCACATTCCTTCATTCGTACAACATGAACATGATGGTATCATTATAATCATTTTTCCTTTTTAATACTCATTCAGATTTTTTTTCAAACCTACATAATCATTGAAAAAAAATATATAAATTATTAAAAAAATGTATAGATGGTACCTCTTTCCTTATAGCTACTTGAGATTGATCATCTGGTGATGTAATGATCTTCTTAAAATATTCTAGAGGTATTTTATCAATTGGATCCTCTATAGATCTTTTTGTGGAAACATAACCATTTTATTTCTTTTATAAAGACTCAATATGTGACTTTTTAGGATATACCAATTTAACTTCCAATTATAGTCACCTTATAATAAGTATGTTCATCTAATATTAAATCATAATTACTTTCTCTTCAAAACAATTATTCATTATTTGAATTTAATATTCATGTATTTTATTTTTCTCATTATGTAAAGTGTCAATATACATGATTATTTTTGATTTCCCATCCAATGAAGCATTTGTGACATCAATTCCTCATTTTATATTCTTGAAATGCATGGATATTTAATTAAAATTAATTAGTGGTGTCATTACTTTCTTAGATAATGTAAATATACACTTATTTAAAATTTGTGAACTTTTATTTAATTTCCTTGATTTCTATATCTCTTTATACAACCTTTTTAGAGATCTTTATACATGATAAACCCATTTCTTCCAATTCATTCTCCATATTATATAACATTGGCTCAAACTAGGAGATCTTTTCCCACTAACTTTCAAAATATCTAGAGACCAATGAATATAATTCTTTGGGAAAAAATTGTAACATATATTTTAACCAATTTAATAGTATTTCATGAGATCTTATTTGTAAACAATTATCAAAAATTATTATTCGTTCTTCTTCTTAAGGTTAGTTTGTGTGTGAATTTTCACATACCTCACTAATATTTAAATCCTTTTAGGTGAAAGAGTGGTTCATATCATTAGTGGAAATTTAAACCACATGTTCTTCTCTATCCTAAAAGTCTCTTTCTTCTTCTATACCAAGATTTAAGATATGTTTTTTAGGAATAATAAAAATTACTTCCTTATCATCATTTTTTATCTCCTTTTCACAATCAATGTTGTCTTAGTAAATATTAAATTATGATCTATAGTACAAGAATCTTCCCCAAAACCCAACATTATTTCCTATATAAGAAATACATTCAAATATTAAAAAATATACCAACTTTAAATTATATAATCCAATATAAAAAAACATTCCCTTTGATAGAAATTGTTAAGACCACTTTAAGATATACTCAACACTGAGAGGGGGAGGGGTGAATTAGTATTTGGGAAATTTTATTCTAATTTAGACTTTTTTATCCCTTTTCCTATTAGATCACTTTGTATTTTGATTCTAGTATCCTCTTTTCATTTTCAAATTCAAGTGGAGGAATGAAAATAAAGGAATGCACACGATGTTTTTATATGGTTAACTACTTAATAAGAGTAACTAGTCCTTACAATTTATATTTTTAACCAATATAAAGAGTATCCACTATATTGAGGTACCCAATATAATGTATTGGCTTAAAAACAATCTTGAACTAAAGTGTTCTTCCCTACACCTTAGGAGGGTGAAAAAAATAAATCCAGATTCTTTAGACTAGTGATAAACTGGTCCAACTTCAGCACCTTGTGGGGAATTTATACCATTTTTTAAATGAGTTTAAATATCTTAAATTTCTTTGAAATATAAAGAAATTACTCCACATGCTGATACGTCTATTTAATATCAAAGTGATTCATGTCCTTTTCTCCACTTATTCACTTACATGAACAATAACATGAAAGTGAATCTTCTTCTTATTATCTTTTATGAACAATAGTTCACACAACCTTATTGCTTCCCTTTTTTGCATGAATTTATTGTAAGAACAATTTTCCTCTCTACAAACTACTCTACATAGTTCCTTTTTCCTCTTGTTAACATGATGGAATACTCATCGAGTTCTTCTTCTTCTTCTTTTTCACATGAAAAATATTCATAATACTATCTTCCCCCATTCCCTTTTCTTCCCACTACTCTCCTATTTTTCTTCATCAGTTCAATATGATTTACACTATTTATTCTTTATTATCTTTGACTCATAGAATGTATGAATATTACAATTGAGTGAAATTTTCTTCATTTTGACCCCATAACATTCCTTCTTTAAATAATTGTGTTATGCATCTTCTACCATTATTCATTTACCTAGAGAGTATATATAAAATAAAATGGTTTCAACATCAATTTCTTCTCTTTATACTTTGTATTATATATTCAAAATACCATGAGAGAACCTAATTAGAATTACCAATTTTTACAGTAACTCATATACTCCGGGATTTTCCATAACCACTATCATCTAGATCAAAAATATTAATCCAAAATCTTTGTATCAATTAAATTTCTCTAAGACTTAGCATTTACTTATCCCAAGATAATAAACATTATCACATAATTTATCCTTTAATAACTAAACATAATAATTGTATGTTAACATAAAACAACTGGTTTGACACTACCATTTTTCAAAACAGATCCTTAGTCATGTTTGTTTCTATAGTAAATAGTGTCATGGGTCCTCCATCATTTTAGGAATCAGATAATTCCACATATCCTTCATTTTTATTTCCGTGATATCTACTTAATATTTTTTGTTATTCATTAATGAATTAATTAACCTAATACAGTCATGAAACCTCCATCATGGTATAAATCCCATGATACTTCACCTTATTCATGCACAAGAAATAAGTTATATCTTACTTTTATCTTTCTGTGTTACTAAATAACATCTTAAAACAATGAATCATGATTATCATTTAAATTAATGCTATCTTTCTTGGAATATTTTGAATCTATTTTCACATGTTTATATTTTCATGCATATTCCCTAAATTGACCAATTATTATCCACAACAAGTTCATATACATGACCCATTATGTATCCAAATTCATATTAGTATAGGATTCAGTTACATGGACAATTCCTATATGTATTAATTCAAATACATGCATTTTCATGAGTTTATGTATGTTGATATATTCATATACACCAATGAATTAATGTATGTGGTTATATTTTTTAATAGGTTTAGATAAGAGACATGAAATTTGCGTACACATATTCTCTTAAATAGGAAAATCCATTCATGAATATTCACACATATAATATCCTATTCAGGTATATATATTTTTATACAAAGAAAATACCATATGCAAATATATCATTTATCTTGAGAATTTATGAAAATTAAAATACATTGTTCTTTACTTATTCAACCAACAACTATAAGTCATATTTTTCTTTTATTTGTTTCTCCAAACTTATTTTAAACGTTATCCAAAAACTTCTTGCATGAATCATAATAACAAATATCATGATATTTAAATGTTAAAATTAAACGTTAATTTATATTTTCTGATTTCTCCCTTTTCTTTAGTTGATCTCCTAGACACATTCTATGTGACACTCAGGGTATCACCTACTTCAATAATGAAATGTATGTGTCTCCTTTGAATGCATTGAAAATCACAAAAGATATGTGATATCAAATTTTTCATTGAAGGTCCATGCCCTTCATTCCTCATGAAATATCCTCATCTATATTGAATGTATGAAAATTGTTCATCAAGATTCTTTATGTTGTGATGCTAACTTCATGGAAGCTCGTATCCATGGGAGCTCCTATTCAATTTCATAGAAGGTACTTTCCATGGAAGTTTATTCCATAGAATTATATTCTTTATCCTTTATCCAACACCTAGATAAAACTTCACAAATCATAAACCATAACATATTTTAAATGCGATATGAAAGAAACACTAAACCAATATTTTAAGATATTTTATATAGATCATCACTTAATATCAAGTCACACAAATCTTTGGAACTTCTTATTTTACAATCTTGGATTCTTCAACAAAACTTACATTATACTTCATTATCATCAATATATTGACATGTATTGATAATCATTTAATAATAACAAATAAAAATCAAAAAAATTATTATTAATAGTCTTATTTATTGTGATAGTCAAAAATAATGCTTTAAAAGATCAATTCTTCTAGATATAACTTCATCCGAATCAGGGAGTGGTGGTGTTTGAGCTGACAGGGAATCACTTGAGGAAGTTATTTAAGATGCCTTATTTTTAGAAGCTGAACAAAAAAATTAGTATTTGGTGGGTGGATCTTTAGTTTTGGTTGGTTTAATTTGGGATACCCCTTTTGGAGGAAAGATAGAGCTAGGTGATCCTGAGATAGAAGAGCATGTTGTTAAGGGACAACCTTATTAAAAGAAGAAGTGGTATCCTCTTATGTTCTTATAGTGTAGAGCACCTAGAAATTCCAAGTATTCTTATGTGAAATATCCCAGGGATTTTATTCATTAAAACCACTTGGGCCACCTTAAAAAGTATTTCAATTAAATTATTATAATAATAAGTATTAGGTGTAGAATGGTTTTGGTAAACTAGGTACTTTGGGATTTTGATTAGCTTTTGTTGGGCTTCATGGGATGCATTGTTAATTTTTTTATTCTTCTCCATGAATGTCAGTTTGGGTGTGTAATTCATTTTTTGTGGTGTATATTCCATGAGGTTTATGCTTATCTGTGGATTTTGGGTATAGAAGGATCATTTTCCTGATGGATTGGACTTGAGAAATTGTTTGGTATATTCTTGGGTAACTAGAACCATTGGGGTATTAGTGAAATTAATCACCTATATGTTCTAGTTTCTATTTTCTTCATTCATTGTGGGAAGGTGTTTTGGTTTTGAGGTTATAGTTTACCTATTGAGTGTAGTGACTTGAGGTATAGAGCCTATATTGTTTTATGTTGTGGCTTATTTGGGATGGTTTTGGTTAATATTTTTTCTATCAAAGATGTTGGATCACCTTTAGAATTGTGTCTCTTTTGGTTGGAAAATATTATTTCTTGAATAGTTATTGAGTTTGGTGATGAATCTTGATTTTATGGGTTCATAGTGGAAATGTTTCTTCTCCATGATGTTCATCTTGGAGGTGCATATCTCATTTTGGTTAATTCTAAATGGCTTGGAGACCTACGATAGGAATCCACCTCATTTTGGTCTAATGTATTGGAATATTTTTTGCATTGTTCTTGGATAATTTGCTTGTGTTTCTGATTTTATTCTTTAGGACATTATTGTTTTCTTTTAAGAATACCCACATTTTTATAGGGTGTTATTATGGTGTTTCTTCTGATACATCTACTTTTACTATAGACTATTTGGGGATAGAGAGTGGTATAGTAGGGATATTGTAACAACTCATATAATATTTAATATTTATAGTAAATTGATTTTTTTTATCTTGATCCTTTAGAAAAAATTTTATTTTTATTTTGAAATTTGGGAGATTTTTTGGTGCCCTATAGTTTGCGCGTGGTTAATAGAAACTATGTGATAATCATGTGATAGTTTCAAAACTCTTTATTATGTAGTTTTTAATGATTGGAACACGGCACACCAATCCATGTGAGGATTTACTAGAAAAAATGCATCTCAATTTTTTCTTTTGAGGGTTACTCATAAGGTTGGTGCATGATTAATAGTGACCACCCAACCGAACCATGTAGTTTCTAGTGAAGTTTCATTTGAAAGCCACACGGTTAGAGCATAGTTTACCAAACTATGTAGACTAACCATGAAAAATGCCTAGGAATTATAGTATGGTTTTACTATTTCCCCTAGATCAAATTAAAAGGGGTAAATTATCTTTTTCCTCATCCTCTTCAGTCAACTAGTTTGGGGTGCGCATGGGGAGTTCCTCCTCCCACTCTCCTTCAATTTTGAGCCTTTATTTTTTTGGATTTCAAGCATATTTATAAAGGTAAAACCATACCCTCCAATGTTTTTACCTTACTTCTTCCTCTATTCTCTATTTCTTCTAGTTTCTTTCTGTACGTGATCCTTAGGGTCTTACGTGGTCAAATAAGGGTTTGGTTTCACCTTATTCTTTAGGGTTTTGGTCATTAGATATTTTGGTTGGTCCCTTGTTGCATGTAAAGGCGTTTTACAGCCTATTTAACTACTTATGACATGATTTTCATGTGATCACGGTAATAAATTTTGTGAATTTCAATTATTTGGAATGTTATTTGATTATTTATATTTCTAAATGATTTATTTGTTAAATTACCTCTATATGTTGTAGTTTAGTGTATTTTATAATTATTTTATATTGGTTAATCACTTCTAATAAAATATGGTTTTAATGGGGATTTTGATTCTAAAAATGATTCTTTAATTCTAGGTGTTTGAAAAAATGTCTTAGTGGTTTTTAAAAAAAATGATACTAATGCTTTAAGGTTATTTGACCCCGTTTCCAACATGAATTGGGTGAGAGGATGGATTTGTTTTCTTAAATGGGGTTTAATGATATGAGGATGGTGTTTAAAATGGTTTTCAATGAGGTTTTAAATATTTTTCTTTAAGGATTATTTTTAAATGGGGTTCCAAAATAGGAATAAAGTGTCTGGTCACCCAAAGTTTATTTTCATAAGTCCCATTTGGAATATTCAAGTGAATTTATTATATTGGATGTGATATCCTCGATGAAACCCCCTTCACTTTTAATATACATTTATTATATGGGTGAAAATTTTGGCGTTGTTTCATGTGAGGGAATTGAAGGTGAGGTGATATTTATATAAAGTAGCTGCATTGATCATATGACTTGTTTGATTTCTCACACCCTTTTTTTGCTTTCATGTTAACCTAGGAACTTAGTTAAATGTCTATATTTATGATACACTAGGTCAATCGACACACTATTTTATGTCCCCTAGTGTGATTTTGTCCATGATAGTGGTGTGCCACTGAGGAAGCTAGGGTTAGTGAAATTGGGAGGCTTGTGAGTGTTTGGATACAACATATTCTAGAAGTTGGTCCCATGTATTTGGTAAAGTCCCACAACTTATTTCTTTAGGACCTAGTATATTTCCCATGATATTAGATGATACTCCATAGGGGACTTTCTTCTCTTGAGTTCCCTAGTACTATTAACATGCATGGTAGTATGAATTGTTTTTATTACATGTATACTCATATCTCACCATTGATGTGGTGAATTAGTTTTCTATTTTACTATTTATATTATTGGCCCTATTTTATTAAATTTTTTTCAAGAGTGTTTTAACAAGGGTATTTCTAATGTGTTTTGGAAGTGACACTGTAATGGGTGTTTTAAAGGAAAGTAATGGTTTTAAAATTATGTTTTCAAAGTGGGTGAAATTATAATATTGTTTTCAATGTGATTTTTGGATTTAATGTTCTCAAGAATGATTTTTTAATTGTATTTTAAACTAGAATGCATGAAATTTCCTTTGAATGGACTTTCACAAATTACTTGGGTGGGGTCCTACTGATCTTGACACCCTACATACACCATTCTATGTATGTAGCTCTTATGTTTCATTTTAGGTTCTATGGATTTGGTATCCTTTGGGTTTTGGGTGTTTAGTTTTTTTAGTGGTTGGTATAGGGAATAGAGTATGGAATTATGTCAAATGGAGATGGTTGGCAGTGGTTTGATTTTGGATTTATTTACATTGGGATGCTCTTGTATCAGTCTTATCATCTTTTGATTTCATTTTTGTCTTTCCTGTATCATTTTTAATATTATAATTACTATTAAATTTAGGCGATTGATTTATTTAACATTTTTGTGTACTCTGTTTGGGTGATCCTCATTACTTGAAACTATCTGCATGGATTCCCAACATATGGATGGGTCATGTTGAATTCATGGGTGGAATCTGTGTTCTGGTTATGGATTCCAAGGGTGAAATCATAAAAAATAATTTTTATTGATGCCCTAGAATGTTTTTCCAACTCGATGTGATCAGTAACATGCCTAGGTTCTTTCTATGTCCCTAATTGGATGACTGGTTTAGGGGTGACCCAGATTGGTTCTTGTCACAAACTCAGTTTCCAACCCTTAAATAATTCAAAAGGATTTTTTGAAATTTCCTTAGTTGAAACCCAATTTAAAATTAATGATGTCATTTTAAGTTCTTCGTTTCACAAATGTTTAGATAGATTAGAATTTCATAGCATACACAAATACCATGTATATTGAAGTTCATTTTCTTTTTTCTGATATACAATTTTAGCCTAGTGAACCAGACATGGTGTATTGGGGGACTATTCTATTTTCTTGATGAAACCTTGTAAATGGATCGGGTATTTATCTATCCTTAGTGTATCTTCCTAAATATTCTTCACCTCAATAATTCCTCATGATCTTAATTTTCATAACAAATTATTTCTCCACATCTGTAACACCCCAAGCTTCCACGGTATGTTTCACTTCGAATAATGCAATAGCGTGTGTTGTACGCAACCTCGAGCTCTAACACACACCACAACGAATTAAACTAGCCATTTTGAATAGTAATACCTACTTTTTGAAATTTTATAAATTTTATTTATCAAAATGGAATTCATTTTTGGATTCGGAATATCGAAATTAGCCTATGTTGAATTTTTGGTATTTTTCTGAGAACTTCTATTTTTTATCAATAGTGAAAAATACTTAAAAACAACTTTTTTAATAAAAATAATTTATAGTGATAAATTATACTATTTAGTGGTTTTAAAGTATAATTAGAATATATTTTTACCATTTTATCCAAAGGTGGTCATTAGAATTAATTTAACATTGAAATTGGACATAAACAATTGCCAATCTTTTGATATAAATTGTTTCTTAAAAACACGCTATTTGTTGTAACAACGGGAAATAATTATAAAATTAATTAATGCAACTTATATGTTTGGAATTTTGTAAAATAGACATCATTTTTGAATTCGGAATATCAATTATAGCTTAGGGTGAAATTTTGGCATTGTTCTGAAAAACTTCAATTTTTGATGAATAGTGAAACCACTAAGTGGTAGTTAAATAACTGATTTTTCATTTAAATGAAATATTACCACTTCTATGATTTGATTTTTAAAAATCCGACATACATGGTTGTCTTTAAGAAGTAAAATGTGGTTCAATGAGATCAAAATAATTTTTGGTGAATAGTAACTTTTAAGTTCTTAATCGCGATTAAAGGTAATTAGTGTAGTTTAAGGTAAAAATAATGTTTTAATAATATGAGATGAGCTTTACACTTGTCCTACTCCTATTGGATGAGTCATGGCCGACCAAGACAACCCATGGGTCAACTTGGGGACCCCATGGAGCCACTTTGGTTGGAAAATGACATTAATATATATATATTTAATGTTAAAATTAAATTGACACAAACATGAGTTGTTTTACTAAAACAGTTTTTAAGTGGGGTTACACAAGTCCAAATTTTGATTATAAATATTAATTAGAAAGCTAAAAATATTTCCTACATCATAGTATTTTTTTATAATTTTTATACATTAAATAAATTAAATTAATTATGACATCATGATGATGCAGCGATGACCTCATTATTTAACGATTTAAATAAATTGGAAAGATAATGTAAAATCCAAAGCGTACACTTGTCAAAAACCTATTGGATGAGTATATTTAGAACCCTTATCATATTATCCTCTAATTATATAAGTGTGGGACCTCTAAAATCCGAAACTCATTTTATAATAAAGTGACTTTTCTTTACTTTCCAAGAGTGCCCCTCCTCTCCACTTATAAAAGGCCCCCACCTCTCCCACCACATTTACACTTTCAAGCCATTTGGCTCGGCCAAACTCTGCCCAAATACTCTCCCAACATTCCCTTCTTACTCCTAGAAGCCTCACTTTGGGCATAACTCTTCCCAAGGAAGCCTTTGGCTCAAATCAAAAAGAGTTACCCGATTTTGAGGTAATGTCTTCTCTAATGTTGTTTTGTTTTATTTTTCTTCTCCAACCCCCTAAACTCTTTTTATTCCTTTCTTTTGTAAAAAAACCAGTATCCTCAATATACTAGGATGTTTTTATAAGAAGTATTAGAGCTACAATTACACACACCTACATCTAATGGTTAAAGAACATACGGTTTCTGTGGATGGCGAATTTCTGCCTCACGAAACGATGATTGTTCAACACTCATATAACACCTTCAAATGTGGCCATTAAGATGTCACTATTTTTATATATGATATATAATATGTTTATGTTTTACTTATGCTTCCGTATTTCTCATTTATGGCATACTTTATGATTTCCATTATGGGTAAAACGCGATAATTTCATTTTAGGAAGTGCGGACTACCGCCCCCTCAAAGTGATTTGAATCGTTAATGCCATATGTGGGATTTATAAAGGATGGAGTAAATGGTATTATACAATATATTATACTGGAATTATATTATACATTTATATCATTATTATTTTGTTCCATTAAATATGAAATTGAAATGAAAGTAGCGTTCATGCGTACGTACGGCTTACCGTCTCCATGAACGGTGCATTTCATTTCTTACATCTAAATGTTACGTAATATTATAAATGAATGTATATACTGGATATATAAGATATATATGACATCTAAATCATGAATATAATTCTGGAGATAATGGATATTCTACCACATAAACAACTTGTAATTATAAGAAGTTTATTGTTGACTCAAGTACCAAAGATCGACAAAACGACCGTTATTAACTTAAATAATTACATAATGTTCATATCATTGTAATAAGTGATATAATAAGGATAATGAAATTGAAAATGGTTCTTAATAAGGTATATATTAACTCTAGTTTATTATTCATGAGGTTAAAGAACGTTTGAGTCAAGTCAGACACGAGGTAAGGGAACTTCTTAACCCAACTTCCATTCTTTGGGTTAATCTCCTACTTTCAAATTATGTCATGATATTATTATGTCTTATTTTATATTTTTACTTTCTTTATGTGTAACTATAGTGAATACACATAATATATCTATTTTATTTTTAAAAATGATCTTTGTAAGGACTTCGTCTCAATCTCCTTTCATTGAGGCATATTTGGTTTTATACACAAATTTCTTTTATACGGTGTATAAACCACTTTTACTTTTACGTTTATTCAAAAGTAATCTTTTTTATATGAAGCGTTTACGAAAAGACAAAAGAGAATGTTTTTGTCATACGTATGCGGTGACAAAGACTTCTCCGCCGCCGTGACCACTATTTGAGTTTCGGATTCCTCTATAATCCATACCCTTATTTTTGAAGAATAAATACCATGTTATACTTTTCTTTTATTTTGGTATTGAAAATGGTTTTGAAAGCGTTTTTATTATATCAATGTGTTGTATTTATATCTTGTGATTGAAATGTGGAAATTTTATGTTTCCTTTATGCATATTTTATGTGATACGATTATGTTATGGTTTATGAGATGTTTAAACCTGTTCATATGAGGAATGTATTGGACTTAATAAGTGACGGGTGGAGCCCGCTATAGCTCCTCGATGCATCGGTAGGTCTCATGAGACAACTAGACGTGGAATTGGCCGAGGCCCTTTCCCAATTTGATTTATGGTTTTGACCGAGGCCTTAATCATTTTAGACGTCTTGGCCGAGGCCTTGACAAAATGTTTCAGAATGTCTGGCATTATACATTCCCTCGTTATGAAAGTGGTTATTGATATTTCATGTGATTATTCGACCAGTAGAATATCCATGTGAAGAAGTGAATGGCATTATCTCATTTTACTTTTGCTATATTATGTTTATTTTCAAGTTTAAAAGGATTTTGTTTTAGTTATACATTGACTTAAATTTTTATGTTTATTTATGAAAGCTTCCGCAATATTGTTATCCTTACTGAGCATCTGAGCTCACCCCTTTCAATGTTTTAATATTTTCCAGGATGTGAAGAAGTATTTTATGAATGACCTGCAGGGATTGTGAGAAGAGGATATGAGTGTGGACTATGGAGACTTTGTTATTGTAGTTTTTCACTTTATGATGTAATGTAACGTTTACGAATGTATCTAGTGTTTCCAAGGATACTAAACTAATCGGTCTTTCGAGACTTGATCTTTTGTGATCATGCCAATGTTACGAATTAATGCACCGACTCTGGGTAGCTGGGGTCGGGGCGTTACAACATCAACCTTGGAAACATTAAATGTATCCAGAGGTTCATTTTTACTATGAATCAAGTATAGATACATTGACCATGGATAATTATCTTTAAATGAGATAAAATATTTATATTCATGTATATAAAAATCTAAACTACATATATAGGTATACATGATATCCAATAAAGTCAAAATTCTATTTACACATTTCATTAATTTAATAGTTTTCTTCCCCTTAATGTTATCCACAAAATTTTCAAATCTTGTAAAATAAATATTCCTAAGAACTCCATCATGAACTAATATTTAAATTATATCATTATTGATATAAATTAAAATATGGTTCCATTATAAGGAATAATTTCCATTTATAAGACTATATATAATACTATAATGGGAATTCAGGATATAATTACTTTATAAATAAATATTGATAAGGCCTCTCAATAAAGTAACACATCAAACTATTTAATATTCATAAAATATAAAGAAATTACTTTTATTGAAGTTGAACGTAAAAACCAATGCATAGTTTTGGATACAAAAATAATGTTTTTAGAGAAACATGGAAGATAAGAGGTATTTTATAAATACAAAGTAAATCTAGGTCATAACCCTATAATACTTATTTTAATAGCCTTCACATGTGAGAGAATCATTCTCTCTAAATAGATGAAAAACTCAGCTACCACCAGCTTACTTAGGATTTTCACACCCTGCATGGTATTTGAAATATGTATTGTATAACCAAAGTAATTACATTAAGTATTATAAACTATATCAACTATATTTCATTCATACCAAACTAAAGAGATGTAAATTCTTTTCTTTCCAAGATTTTCTAAACTTTTAGATGTATTTTATTGGAATTTCAGTTCTCTTTATATAATAAAAAAATGAGTTTCTTCTTAGAGTTATCATGGGTTAGAAATTTTCATTACCTTCATATTGGTTTTCCATTTAGCATGATATTTTAGATGAGATTTATTTTTCTGGTGTATTTCTATCATAATTCATTTAACCAGTTCAAAAAAAAGTATATTTTCTCATGAACACATATTTTCAATAATTCATTAATCAACCATTTATCTTAATGTGTGTTATAAGATATTTTTAATTTAACTTATTGATGTTGTAGAGTATTGAGAATATAGTTCATTAAAAATTATTCTTATATATCAACCTCAATATTCTTTAGTTGAGCCTCTATATCCCTCATTTTAATAATGTGAACGCATACAAATTTCATGATGGTGAGTTTAATAGATAAGAATTATGGGTTTCACATGATCATCTAAAGATCATTGGATGTAGAAAAAAACCAAAGATACCCAAATATCTATCTCCAAGTAATAATTGTGTATATAATATGAAAAATAGAGTACCTGGTATTTGGATTTTATAGTGGCTTCAATATTCTATTCATGTAGAGAATGCAAGATAATGATCACTAAAACATAAAAAAAATTGATTCCTACCTTTGAGGGATTCCATAATCCACTCAGATCCGTGATCATATCAATAGGATACCCAAAATATTAAAGGGGTGATAAGAACTTCATTGACAATGAAGAACAACCACTCAAGAAGAAGAGAGGTTCAGTAGTGGCTATCAAGTATCACACCTCCAAAAAGATAAGTTTTCTCCTCTTTTATAGGCAGTTATTGAGGCATATACTGTTGAAAACACATATCAGGTGATACTAAACATTGGGTAGATTATTATTTGAACATACTTAAATTAATAAATGAATGATTAAATATACCAAACTTTGGTTTATAACTTGATGTAATAGGTTTGGATAAATAATATTGGTTGTTTCATAAAATGAAACTTATCCAAAATATATACTTCATGCCTATTTGATAATATATATAATATTCATTAATCACATACATTAATTTAATGAATTATATATAAATTATCACATATTATATATGTTTACATGTATATCATGCATGTACATTTTAGTGCACAACCAATAATCTCCCATTTGAACTAATATACCTTGAGTAATTTATAAATTTTTTACAACTCTATGAAAATCAATCCAAAATATATTGAATAGGAAATTCCGTCAAATATTATTCATATTGAACCAAAAAATTCTCCAAACGTTTATCCTTATACAGTGGCCTTACTATATGATCTTATGGTATGTAGTAGCGTTTACAACCACTACGAAATCCCTATTTCATAGAAGTAAGAAAACATTGGCCTCTAGAAAAGATCCAGTACTACTCAATCAACTATGGTGTTTGGTTTTATCTCTTTCAAACATACTCATTTCTCCATATGAACATATACACCATAATATGTATCATATAAATTGTATGCATACTCATCCATAACATCATACAACCACTTGACATGGAATATATCAATATAGTATCAGCCTCTCGTTATTTCTTGATTCACTATCAAATACTGACCAAGTTGATGGATACATCACATGTCATTCATATATTTGATAAGTACATAACACATCACTTATACAAGTAGTTGAACACGTCACATGTGAAACAAATAAGCATAACCATGAATTTCTGTTGTCTAAACCATTCAAGGTATAGATTTATTTTGTTTTTATACAACTAAACAAATACCATATTATTTATGATCCAACAGATGAAATGATCAAAAATATACCCAATCACCCTATATTTTCTAAGTCTACAACACCCTAATATTTTAGAATATATTTTTATTTGAATAAATTATAAGTGTTCAATAGCTTGCTTGACAAGCAACGCCAAGATTCAAACAAACCATCACATACAATAACCTAATTGAAAAGTATGAATATTAATAACAACATTATGAAAAATACTTATAGAAGTTTTAAATAATATAAATTTATTTTTTTAATTAATAATAAATAAGTCCTCAATTTTTAGTAAAGTGAATTTATTCTTTAAAAATATGTTTTCTTTTGAAAATGGATTCAATTGAATTATTGCACACATACATTATAATTAATTTATAATTTTTTAGAAATTTTATATTAAGTAATTAATATAGTTTTTTAAAATCATCATTTCAATATTATCTTAGAGTTATGTTTTGGGATTTGTTTTGAAAATATTTATTTCTAATGGAATAGTGAAAAGTCCATTTTTTGTAAAATCTTTATTTCTTTTCAATTAAAAAGTATAATTATGTTTTTAATTTGATATTCAAGTAATATAATTATAGTTAAATTATATATAATATAATTAAATAATTATGAATCAATATTATATTTTAATTCGGGATATGTTCATTTTTGGGCTTAAAAACACTTTTTTCTATAAACTATTTTTATACGTGCAATGTGTTTTAATATTAATAAATTAAATTAATATATATTTATTAATGGTTTTAATTAAATTTATATATATTATATTCAATAAAATATTTTAACGTTCATTTTATGATTTTTAAAAGGAAATTAATTAAGTTAAATATTGTTTTATTCTTAAAAAAGCATTATTATAAAATAGGTTATCATTGTTGTAAAAATCCAAGGATTTACAAATAAATTTAATATAGAATGTAATGCACACAACACCGAGTCTCTACGGAAAAAAACATTGTTATTATAATTATTGAAAAAATATCATTATAACCTAGACATCAAACATAATTTTACCACTTTGTGAATTGAATATCAAAAAATGGACACACATGATTATAATTAGTAAGATATTTAGAGTCTGATAGGATCAACTTAATTTTTTGGTGAATAGTAACTTGACCCTTTTGAATAGTAATGTTACCCTTATGGCCAGTAATATAACCCTTATGAATAGTAAACCCGAAAATTGAATAATAACCTCACCTAAGAAATTATATATAAAATTTAAGCATCATGTAAATGAAAGTATGATTTAATCATATCAAAGTGAAATTAAATAAATGTTTTAGAAATTATTAATTAAGTATTTGTATTTAATTAAAACATAAATTTCTATTTAAAGTTTCATAGTTAATATAATTTTTCAAAAGAAAATGTATTTTCCTAAAATAGGATCCTAAGTTAATATTCTGATGTCTTATGGTTATTAGATAATTTTGTGATACATTAGTTAATTTTTCAATGTGCCTTAAAATCAGTTATAATTTTAAAATTTTCATTTTTTGATAAAATAATGTTTTTAATTAAAAATTTAATCCCTCATATATATAAAATTATTCTCATAAAATAGAGTTATTTTTTAATTATAAATTTTAAAAAAATATTTAGGATTAATTTTTGTGATTTTTCTGCAATGTTTAATTTTTTAGTGAAGAGAAAAAATACACTTTTTAAGATAATACAGTATCTTTTGTGTCAGCCTCAAGAGATATTTATGAAATAAAATTTATTAAACATATGGAATAAAAAATGATTTTATAATAGAATTTTTTTTATAGAAATAATTCAGAACATATAAACTATATTTTTCTTGATAATAAAAAAAACATTGTCATTGTCGACGCAGTGTCTGCGCCGTGCTGACAAAGCCTGTTTGGTTCCTTAAAGACAATAATTATGGGATAAAAATTATTTTCACAACCTTGTTATTAATTATTATATATAATGGTTTTGTTTGGATTATAATTTATAATTTTATTTTTATATAATATTAATCTTATCCAAATGCCTATGCAATGTTTTCATAGGGGAAAAAGACAAAATAAGAAATTTAAGAAGTTGTCTTGTTATTTATATGAGTAAATATATATAATGAATGAATATAAAATTTTATTTTGAACCTAATTAATTTATTTTTATGAGAGTAAATTATTTTAAATATTTATATATTATATAATTAACATTAATGCTTATGAAATGATGATGCAATGCCTATGAAAGCGGAAGAAAAAGTAAATAAATAATATTAATTAAAAGTATAAGAATACTTAATTGACATATAAAATATATAAATTTACTTGGATGTTTAAATTTAGTTCAATATAAATTTAATAATATTATTGGGGTCATTTTGGACCCACATGGATCACATTAGTCCATTTATATTATTTTATTATAAATAAAGACAACTTGTTCACATTATAATTATCAAATAGTTTAATATTTTAATATAAGGTTTTCTAGAAGGTTTGTTTGAAAAAATAGTATTTAGAGATATTATAGAATTATATTTCTCATATTATTTAATTTTTAATTTTTAGGGAATAAATAATTTCCTTAATGTCCTGAAAAATTACAATGCAATAATTATTTAATTAATGAATAAATCCAATTAATGTTATAAAAAATATTGAAATAAATATAATTTGGTAATTTTACTTATGTAATGTTTTTTATAGATCAATATTGTATTTATAGGGTATAATAACAAATTTTATTCTAATTTTAAAAAAAATTTGTAGCGTTTAATGTAATGGTTATGAATAGTGTTTAATTTGACATTAATTATTATTCATGATTAAAATATTTTATTAAATTATTTAAAAATCCCAAATTATTGTAAATGTAAAATTATGATAATATTATTTTAAAATTTGTGATACACTATGATTTATAGATCTTTTGAACGTCTTTGACCTTATTTTAGACTTAATATATCTTATCATTTCATGCAAGTCCTAATTTTCCGATCACCTCAATTATAAAAGGAGGCTCCTCACTCCACAAAATTATATCTCATTAAATCTTCTTACTCAACAATATTCATCAAATTTTACTTATCCTCATACCTTGGTACATTTTAGTGCTTCTTTTCTCTCAAAAATACCACTTCCATGATCCAAAGGATGTTCTCAAGGAGAAAAGATTCAAGAGGTTAGATTCCTTTTTCTCCTCTTTTAAATTATTTTTAACTTCTACCATATCCTCACCCCATATAAAATGATTCATGAAAATTATAATGTCGTATATATACTTTAATGTTGTTGTGTTGATGTCATATGAATAAAAATCACTTATTTTTGCTTTTTATTTATAAAAAAATTGTCATCCGTAGTGTGTCAATTCACTACCTTTGAGGATGATACATTTTAATTTCACTTTACCTCCATAATGAGAAGTTTTAATTCAAAATTAATTATTTAAAATGGATAAATATATATATGTAATCAATTCTGGATTATTTTTTATTTTTATAAGGAATATCATAATAAACTGTCCTTAGAATAATGAAAATAAATCACCTTAAACGATGGAAATAAAAAAATATTGTCAATAAATGGGTGTAAAAGGTTATAAAAAATTATATAAGGTATTATAAATATTATTATAGTTATATAATAAATTAATAACACTATTAAAACTATTATGCTGGAGTTTTGAACAAATTTTAATAATGTCATACCTAAGGTAGTAGATATCTTATCTCAATCTCCATTTATTAAGTTAATCATCTATGAAATTGGTTATGTTTTTTAAAGGAATATGTATGAATGAACTCTGATTTTTTATAATACATATACAGTGAATTTTCTTTATTTATATTTTTCACACATAATTATGTCATTTATTTATCCTCACTCGAATGATATGATCATTGTAATGGTTTTCATCCCAAACCTCCATTTTCATTTGGGTCTTGCTTTCTATATCTATAAACCATCTTAATTATTAATTATATTTATATAATTATCATAAATTAGATATATATGTTCCAAAATCCTATATCCATATCATTTTATCATTATTTTATAGGACAATAAATGTTTTAAAATGATCCCTTTTCAATTCTTCCTGTAAAGTAATCCTATGTAAAGGGATCTTCTAGAATTCTTACCCATTTTCACATGCACTGTATAATCCATTTTAAACCATACTTATTTTTATAAAATCAAAAATTTTATCATGAAAAATTATCTTTATTCATTTCTGGTTTTATTAAAACAAATACTCGTTTCTTATTTAAAGTCTCTTTAATATTTTCCTTAAACCACACTAAAATGTTTATTTCTAATATTTCATAATTTTTTTACATGATATCACTTTAGTGGGACATCATTTATGCATCGAATATAATTTAAAATTACTTAAAATTTTATTTTCGTGGATATAAATGTTTAAAATATGATTTTAGGACAAATAAAAATGATTTTAAAAAAGCCTTATTCATTCTAAAGAAAAAAGGGTTTTCTCGTCACACTTTCACCTCTGTGAGAAATATGTCTTATTCCACAATTATTCCTTGAAGGTGGTGTATGTACTTTCTATTTATGTATAAAATCATGAGTCTTATTATTTTTATGATATTATATGTTATTACTTCATAGGTATTGTGATTTAAATGTTTCAAATGGTCTGGTGCACTTTGGACTGTTTAAAGATTATTTTTCTCATAGAATTTATGAATATTTTTATCAGTGTGTTTTAATCCATGATTATGATTCCAATATATCATAGTGGTATGGGATACTTAAATTTAATGATATGTTTTTATTAGACAAATTAGGAAGGAATTGTACATATAAAGGGAAGTGTGGGGCTCGCTATTGCCCCTTGATGCATCAGAAGGTCTCATGAGACAAAATAGAATTGGATTTTGGATAAGGTCTTATCCATTTATCTTCAGAAGGCTTGGATAATGCCTTGATGAAAGGTTTATGATTTCAAACACCTGAATTCATTTATTATTGTATTATTAATTGATATATCATGTGATTATTCGAATAGTAGAATATTCATGGCGATGTTTCATGTGATTATTTATATGGAATTATTTATCCAGCTTTTATTCTGACCATAATATAATGAAGATAATGTTTTAATAAAATATATTAATGTTTATTAATCATGAATTATTTTTTATGTTATTGATTATATTGTATTACTAACCCTTATTGAGCAACACTGATCACCCATTTCATATGTTTATTTTCCCCAAGATTCTGAGAGGTATATAATGAATTACATGGAAGGTTAATCTAATAGTTCTTGGTTGTTATCAATAGAGTTTATATACTGCTTTTACTTTTAAATTTTAATTTCATGATCATATATTTAATTTGGTTTCCAAAACTAATAAATAGATTGGTCCATCAGGGTGTGATTCTTTATAATCATACCAATGTAACAAAGTATGGCATGAGCTACAGGCTGCTGGGGTCAAGGTCTTTATAGTTTGTTTCAGAGGAAGTTTAGTAAAATCCTTGAAAAATAGAATTAGAAAAAATATATTATGGAATATAACCCTATTATTTACTTTTAGGATAATAATATAATAACATTCTAGAATTTTTCAAGGTATATATAATTTGGAACTTATAATCAATACATTTCTATCTCACTACTATAGGTGGACATGGTTCTGAAACAGATATACCTTGGGGGAAAAACTCTGAAAAGGTGTCGTGGTCCTGAGTAGGGGGTACCTAGAACATGACAACATGCCATGATATGTACCTTTTTGGAAACTCTCGGGGGACACTATTAGGATAATTCAAACATTAATTACAAACCATTATGAAGTATTTAAAATTAAATACATTCCCCAAAAAACCATGTTTATGATTATGAGATTAGTTATGTATTTATTTTTCAATTTATGTTATGTATTTCATTACAATTGAGATTATTCATTATGTTTCAAAATGTTATGACCTAATATAAAGTATGTATTTTTTTATAAATGGAACCTACCAGAAGGAATGTGAACCACATTAATGCTCATAATCCAAAGAGTAATAATGATTGTTTCTTCGATGGGATTAAGCCATTATTTTAAAGGTAATTTGTCTTTAATGAATTATAACCATATGAGGAGTTTGAATCCTGTCATAGAAAGAAGAAAAATGTGTTTTATAAGTATTATGGGTTCAGAAGGAAGCTAGAGAGGAAGAGGAAAATTGTGAAAATATGGATAAAGGGAATAAGGGAAAGTAGTATTTTCCCACATGTGATAATTGTGGAAGGAAACACCTTGGTAAATGATTAAGAGGAAAAGTATTTTTCTTTAGATGTGAAGAAAAGGACACCATGATCACGATTGTAAGGAAAGGAAATAATTTTCCAATGTTCAATGCTTTAACTACAAAGAGATGGGACACTACACCAATCAATGTCCCATGTGTCAAAGGAAAATACCACAAAAGAGTATAATGGATCATTGTAAAGATTCTGCTATTACCACAGACGAAGAGGAAAGATTAATGTGATAATGTTTTGAATAAATAATTATGTCATTTTAGTATTTAATGAACAATATACTGATTATAAGAATTATGGATTATTTAAGGATTGTGCTATAGTACTATTTCATTAAGGACTTGTTTTCATATATTGAGTTGTGACAATAAAAATATTTCTGTAGAAAGTGAAAAATTGGAAAACATATAGTTAAGGGAATAATAAACCTTAATGTTCATGGTGATGGGGTAATGATTTTTAATAAAGATATTATTGATTTGGATAACATAAATTTGACAAAACTTTCTACCTTAGATCTAAATAATGGGATGTTGACAAAGTGGTAGAGTCCAGAACATTTGATACATAAGAAATATATCCAAATTCCTATGTTTTAGATAAGAAATATTGAAGAATGAATATATTCAATAAGGGTTTATGGTATTTCAAGTTATTACCATGTATCAATAGAATAAAAGGAGAATGTACTCACACGTTTTTATGTGATGATTAAGAGCTACCTCATGTTTTTTAATAAGTTAATCATGGAAATTCAATGACCTTATTTCTAAAGTGTTGGATCATGATATTTTGGAAAATTTAAACATTTATTAAATGGTTTAATTTTATCTTTGGACATGGTTATAGAGGTTTTCACGATATGACACAAATTGTTCCATGAAATGAAGTAGAAATAGTTAAAGGCATAACTGAAGAATAAGATTGTATTTATAGAAAAGTATCAAGTACTTGTATTTCCTTATATTATTATAGAGTGATATAATTTCTCAACATTTAGGAAAGGATCTTGAATTTTTTTTGTTATCCTAGTACCTTATTTTCTGATATAGGTTTTCCATAAAGGTATTATCTAGTTTCAACCATTTCTTCTTTTTTGAAGTGAAATTTCAAATTGCAAGGAAATATTTAATTGAAGGATGGGAGATTGTAACACCATAAATATTTACAAATAAATTTAATATATGATTAAATACACAAAACACTGAGTCTCTACGAAAAAAATATTTTTTATTATAATTATTGAAAAAATATTGTTATAACCTAGCCATTAAATAAAATTTTCCTGCTTTTTTGAATTGAATTTCCAAAAAACAGATATACACAGTTGTGATCAGTAATATATTTAGAGTTTGATCAGATAAAATTAATTTTTTGGTTAATTATTTGAACCTTTAATAGAGAAATGTTACCTATATGAACCATACGTAAAGTAAACCCAAAAAATAAATAGTAAACTCACTAATGAAAGTATAACTAAAATTTTGGCATCTTATAAATGAATGTACGATATAATTATATAACATCATAAGTAAATAATTTTTATAGAAGTTATTAATTAAGTATTAGTATTTTTATAAAACATAAATGTTTATTTAAAATTTCATAATTAGTATAATCATTCAAAAGAAAATCTATTTTCATTAAATAGAATCCTAAGTTAATATTTTGAGGTCTTATGATTATAAGTTAATTTTGTGAGACCATAGCTAATTTTTCAAGGTGTCATAAAATCTATTATAATATTAAATTTTTTATTTTTTAATAAAATGATGATTTTAATTTAAAAATTGAATTTATCATAGTTATATTTTTTTGGGATTTTTCAGATATAGTTAATTTTTTAATAAATAGTAAAAAAATACAGTTTTTAATAAAATATGGAATTTTTTTTGTGACAGTGTCAAGAGATATTTATGATATAAAATGTATTAAAATTAAGGAAGAAAAAAATAATTATTTTATAATATAAATTTTTTATATAAATAATTTAGAACATATAAATTATATTTTTCCTGATATGTATAAAAGATCCATTATTATTGTTGATGTAGTGTCTCTGTTGCACTGACAAAGCCCATTTGGTTCATTAAAAATAATAATTAAGAGGTAAACATTATTTTCATGTTCTCATTATTAATTATTATCTATAATTTAATTTTTTTGGATGATAATTTATAATTTAGTAGTTATTTAATGTTAATATTATCAAAATTCCTATGAAATACTTGAGGAGGGCAAGAAAAGACAAAATAATAAATTTATGAAGTTGTGTTGTTATGTATATGAGGGAATATATATAATGAATGAATATATAATTTTATTTTGAACCTAATTAATTTATTTTTATGATATTAATTTATTTTAAAGTTTATATATTAAATAATTAACATTAATTATTTTGTAATTCTGATGAAATACTTGTGCAAGATGATGAAAAAAGTAAATAAATTCTTTTAATTAAATTTATAAGAATGATTAATTGACCCACAAACTGTAAAAATTTACTTGTATGTGTAAGTTTCATCCAGTATCTATTTTTTATTCTAATTGGGGACATTTTCATCCCACATCGTTCACATTATCCTCTTTATATTATTTTATTAAAAAGAAAAGAAACTTATTCACACTATAATTTTCAATTAGTATAATATTTTAAGATGAGGTTTTCTAGAAGGGGGTTTCAGAAAAGAATAGACATTGGAAATATAATAGAATAATCATTATTAGATAATTTTATTTTAAATTTTTAGTGAATATATAATTACCCAAATGTATGGAATAATTACAATGCAGTAATTATTTAATTAATGAATAAATCATATTAATGCTACTAAATTTTAAAAAATAAATATAATTTGAGATTTTTATGATAATTAATGATTTTTAAAAATTAATATGATATTTATGGGACATATTAAAAAAATTTCTTTTAATTTTAACCTTGGTTTTTGTGTGTTTAAATTAATGGTAATGAATAGTGTTTAATTTGGCATAAATTATTTTCATGATTAAAATATTTTATTAAAATATTTTAAAATAATATAAATTATAGAAAAAGGCCATGAAAGATAAAATTATTTTGAAATTATGATCAACTATGATTTATATCTCTTTTGAAATTATTTAACCATATTTTAGACTTAATATATCTTAACCTTTTAGGAAATTCCTAATTTTCCCCTCACCTCAATTATTAAAGGGGGCACCTCCCTTCACAAAATTTAATCACATTGAATCTTCTTTCATTGCTGTATTCTGAAAATTTACCTTATCGTAATCCCTTTATACATTCTATTTCTTCTAGTCTCATAAAAATACCACTTCCAAGAGCCTCAACAGTTTCTCAAGGAGAAAAGATTCAAGAGGTAAGATTCCATTTTCTTCTCGTTAAAATTGTTTTTCACTTCTACATTATCCTAAAATCCTATACAACAATTCATGAAAATTATAGTATCATGTATATATATATCGGAATGTTTTTGTTTTTATGGTATATGAATAATAAAATCTATGATTTTATTCTTTTAATCCAAAATAATGAAATCACCATCCCTGGTGTGTCAATTCACCGCCTTTATGGACGATGAGTTTTAATTTCACTTAATACAATCATGGGGTGTTATAATTCACATTTAATTATTTAAAATGACATATATATATATATATATTATCAATTATTTATTTTTATTCATTTTGATATGGAATACCATAATAAACCGACCAAGGAAACAATGAAAATAATGCATTTGAAATAATTGAAATAACAAAATAATGTCAATAAATGGGTGGAAAATGTTATAAGAAGGATATGTAAGGTATTATAAATTGGTGTTTAGTTATTTAATAAATTAATAACCCTATTAAATCCATTATATAAGAGGTTTGAAATAATTTTATAAAAGTATAACCTGAGGTAAGGGATATCCTAACTCAATTTCCATTCATTCAGTTAAACATCTATGTTATTGGTTATGTTTTTTCAATGAATAACTATGAATGAAATCTAATTTTTTAAACTACATATCCACTTATATTGTGTGGATTTATATTTTTCACACTTAATTATATTATTAACTTATCCTCACTCTAATGAAACAATATTTATAAGGGGTTTTCCCCTAAACCCCCATTTTCATTCGTGTTATGCTTTTTTTCTCAATACACCTCCATAATTATTAATTATTTTTATATAATTATCCTAAATTATATATATATGCTCCAAAATATTATATACTAATCATTTTATTATTATTTTATGGGATAATAAATGTTTTATAAGGCTTACATCTCAATTCACCCCCTTAAGAAATCACGATTGAAGGGACCTTCCCGAATTTTCACCCATTTTCAAGGGAACTATATAATCTATTTTAATCAATACTTATTTTTACAAAATCATAAATTTTATCTTGAAAAATAATTTTGCTTAATTTAAGATTTTATGAACATAAAAATTCCTTTCTTATTTTAAATCACTTTAATATTTTCCTTAAAATGCACTAAAATGTTTTATTTCTAAAGATTATTGTGAAATCTTTTTACGTGATTTCACTTCAGTGGGACATATTTTATTAATCAATTATAATATCAATGACTTAAACGTTTTATTATCTTGGATACATATGTTTAAAATATGATTTTAGGGTAAATAGAAATTATGTTTCAAAATAAAACATTTTTCCAAAGTAAAAAAGGGGTTTTCTCATCTCAATTTTACCTCTATGAAATATATTCCTTGGTCTCCACTTATTCCATTCATGTAGTGTAAATAATACCCTTTGATGTATCAAAATGTGAGTCTTCTTATTATTATTATACTATATGTCATTACATCATAAGGACTAATATTCAAATGATTCATGTGGTATGGGACACTTTGGAATGTATAAAGATTATTTTACTGAGAGAATTTATCAATGATATTATTAGTGTATTTTCGTCCACGATTATGATTAAAATATTTCAAAGTGGTATAGGAAACTATATTTTAATGATATATATTTACTAGACATATGAGGAATTCTTTACACTTAGCAAGTGATGGGTTGGGCCTATTATATCCCCTTGATCCATCAGTAGGACTCATGAGAAAAAAAAAGAAATGGATTTTGGTCAAGGTCTTAACCATTAATTTTCAGAAGTCTTGGATGAGTCCATAATAACAAGGTTGTGAAGTCATCCAAATTCATTCCCATGTTATGGTTTTAGTAATTGATAAATCATGTGTTTATTATTCTATTAGAATATCCATGTTGATGTTTCTATGATTATTTATATGGAATTATTAATTCATCTTTTATTCCTACCATATTCTACCAAAAATTATGTTTTAATGGCATGTGTTATTTTTTTCATCATGAATTATGATTTATGTAATAAATTCCACTATATATTTTACCCTTACTATGCATCTGAGCTCACCCATTTCATATGTTTATTTTCCCCAAGATTTTGAGAGGTATATTATGATGGACTTGTAGGGTTAATATTATAGTTATTGGTTGTTATCAAGAGATATCCTATGTTATTTTTACTTTTAATTTGTATTGTAATGTTCATGTATGTAATATGGTCTCTATAACTACTAAACTGATTGGTCCTTCAGGATGCGATTCCTTGTAATCTTACAAATGTAGTAAATTAAGGCACCGACTCTGGGCTACTGTGTTCAAGTATTTACAACTGGTATCAAAGAAAGTTTAGTAGAAGACATGGAATCTAGATTTATAAAACATAGATTAGGGAACACAACCCTAAGATATAATTTGAGGATAAGAGTATAAGAACATCCTAAAATGTTGGTAAGGTAGATATTTTGAGGAACATTGAATAAATACATCCCTGTATGGATACTATTGGAGGATGTGGTTTTGGTACAGATGTACCTCTAGATAAAAACCTCGACACAGTGTTTCGTGACTAATAAGGGGTAACTTGGTATATTAAATGGGTCTTACTGTGCCCCTAGTTTGACACTCCTAGGGAAAATGCTTTGGATAATTTACATTTTCTTTACAAACCATTATGAATGATTTAAAAGTAAATATGTCCCCAATGAAACCATTTTTATTATTTTGATATCATCTTAGTATTAATTTTTCAATTTATGTTAAGTATTTCACTAGTATTGGGAATATACATTATGTTTTATATTGTTATGATTTAATATAGACTATGAAATTGTTTATAAATAGCACATATAGGAAGGAATGAGAACCACATAAATGCATATAATACAAAGAGTAATAATGGTCATTTATTCGATGGTTTTAAGCTAGTATTTCTATGGAAACTTGTCTCTCAAACATTATAATAATATGAGGAGATAACATCATGTCCTAAAAATAAATAGATAAGTTTTCTATGTGTTATTTATTATTAAGGAATTAAGATAAGAAGATGTCAACTGGAAAAAAATATAGATAAAGGGAAGAAGGGAAAGAAGTATTTTTCCACATGTGATAATTGTGGAAGGAAACACTTTGGTATATGAATAAGTGAAAAAGTTATTTTCTTAAAATTTGGACAAAATGGCCACCATGATCAAGATTTTATGGAAAGGAAAGAGTTTTCCTATGTTTAATTCTTTAAATACAATGATATGAGACACTATGCAAATTAATGTCGCATGCATCAAAGGAATACACCACAGAAGAAAATAATTGATCATTATCAAGATTATGCTACTACCACAAAAAAAGAGGATTGATCAATGTTATTATTGTTGGATTAAATAATTATGAAATTTGTGTATTTAGAAATGATTTACTAGTTATAAGAATTATGGAATTTATAATCATAGTACTGTAGAATTATTTTATTAAGGACTTTAGGTAGTATGTGTAATTGTACCAAGAAAAATGATTTGGTATCAAGTTAAAAATTGGAAAACTCATGGTTAAGGGTTTGATTAACCTTAAAATATTCATAGTAATGAGATAATGATGTTTAATAAAGAGATGATTGATTTTGATAAAATAAATTGGATAAAACTTACTTTATTAGATCTAAATAATGAACTCTTGATAATGTGGTTGAGTCTTCCACATTATGTACTTAAGGAATATATCAAAATTACTATGTTTTATAGAAGAAATAAAGAATAATGAATTTATTCAATAAAGTTTTAGGGATATTCATGTTATAACCATGATTCTATAGAATACAAGGGGAATGTGCTCAAATGCTTGTATGTGTTGACTAAGAGACAATTCATGTTTTTTTAATAAGTTCATCATGGAAATTAAGTGACATTTATAAAGTGTTGGATCATAATATTTTAGAAAATTTAACCATTTATAAAATGGTTGAATTTGATCTTTGGAAAAGGTTTTAGAGATTATCACCATACAATACAACTTGTTACATGAAATGAATTAGGAATAGTTAAAGTCACAATCGAAGAATATGATTGTATTTATAAAAACATATCAATTAATTATATTTTATTACATTATTATAGATTGAAATAATTTCTCAACTTTATAGAAAGGATCATGAAACAAAAAAAAGTGTTATCCTAGTACCTTCTTTTATAATGTAGATTTTCCATAATGGTATTCTCTAGTATCAACCAATATTTCTTTTTTGAAGTGAAATTTCAAATTTTGAGGATACAATTTATTGAGGGAGGGGAAAATGTAATGCCATAAGGATTTAAAAATAAATTTAATATAGAATGTAATACACACAACATTGAGTCTCTACAAAAAAACGTTTTTATTATAATTATTTAAACAATATAGTTATAACCTAGCCATTAACCATAATTTTACCTCTTTTTTGAATTGAATATAAAAAAAAGGACATACATGGTTATAATCAGTAATATATTTTGTGTCTGATATGATAAACTTAATTTCTTTTTGAGTAGTAACTCAATACTTTTGAATAGTAATGTTACCCTTATGACAAGTAATACAACCATTATGAATTGTAAACCCACAAAATAAATAGTAACCTCATCCATGAAAGTATAAATAAAATTTACGCATCATATAAATGAAAGTATGATATAATTATATTACAATATAAGTAAATAAATGTTTTAGAAATTATTAATTAAGTTTCAATATTTTTATAAAACATCAATGTTTATTTAAAATATTATAATTAATAAATTATTCAAAATAATTTTTTTTTCATAAAATAGAATCATAATTTCATATTTTTATGTCTTATGATTATAAGTTAATTTTGTGAGATCTGAGTTAATTTTTCAAAGTGTTATAAAATGAGTTATAAATTTTAAATTTATATATTTTGAGAAAATGATGTTCTATTTAAAATTATTATTTTAAAAATATTGAAGATTAATTTCATAAAATAAAATTCATTTTAAATTATACACGTTGAAAAATTATAAGGATGAATTTTTTGGATTGTTCTGAAATAATAGAATTTTTAGTAAATAGTAAAAAATACAGTTTTTAAGAAAATACTATATTTTTTTGTGATATCATCACGGGATATTTATGATAGAAAATTTATTACACTTATGGAAAAATAAATACTGATGTTATAAGTAATTTTTTTGGAAATAATTTAGAATAAATAAGTTATATTTTTTTGATATTTATAAAATAACCATTGTCATTATCGTTGTAGTGTCTGCGCTACGCTGACAATGCCCATTTGGTTCCATAAAAATAATAATTAAGAGATAAAACATATTTTCATGAAAGTTTTATTAATTATTATGTATAATTCATGTTTCTTCTAATAATTTATAATTTTATAGTTACATAATATCAATATTATCCAAATTCTCATGTAATGCTTGAGGTGGGAAAGAAAAGTAAAAATAATAAATTTAAGAAGTTGTCTTGTCATGTATATGAGTGAATATATATAACGAATTAATATAGAATTTTATTTTGAACCTAATTTATTTTTATGATAGTAATTTATTTTAAATTTTTATATATTAAATAATTAACATTCAAACTTATACAATGCTTGTGCAAAAGGAATAAAAAATAAATAAATTATTTTACATAACTATATAAGAGTACTTAATTGACCCATAAACTATATATATTTACTAAAATGTGTATTTTTTGTCCAATATCTCTTTTTATTCAAATTGGGGAAATTTTCGACCAACATGGATCACATCGGTCCATTTATATTATGTTATTAAAAAAATATAACTTGTTTACAATATAATTTTCAATAGGTATAATATTTCAATATGAGGATTTCCAGAAGGTTTTTTAAAAAAATAATAGTATTTGTAAATCTAATAGAATTAAATTTCTCATATAATTTTAAATTTAATTTTTATGGGAAAAAATTATCTTAGTGGATTGAATAATTACGATTTATTAATTATTTAAATAATCAGTAAATCATATTAATGAAAATAAAATTATAAAATAAATATAATTTGATATTTTTAAGTTAATTAATTATTTATTTATACTAATATAATATTTATAGGTTATTATAAAAAAATTTATTCGAATTTTAAACTTTTTTTGTTGTGTTCAAATTCATGGTTATGAATAGTGTTTAATTTGAAATAAATTATTTTTCATGATTAAAATATTTTATTAAATTATTTAAAAATAATAAAATTATTTATAATCCATTAATGATTATATTATTATCAAATTTGTGACCCCCTTTTATTTATAGCACTTTTGAAATTCTGTAACACTATTTTAGACTTAATATATCTTAATATTTTATGCAATTCTGAATTTTCCCCTCACCTCAATTATAAAAAAAAGGCTCATCCCTTTGCAAAAATTCATCACTTTAAGAATTATTGATCACCAATATTATTAATATTTCCTTTATCCTAATACCTTTCAATATTCTACTTCTTCTAGTCTCACAAAAATTACACTTCCAAGATCTTAAGGAAGTTCCCATAGAGAAATGATTCAAGAGGTAAGTTTCATTTTTCTTGTATTTAAAATTATTTATAACTTCTACCATATCTTCATCTAATATCAAATTATTCATGATAATAAAATTATCATATATATAATATATATATTTTTTATTTTATATGATCATAAAATCTTTTATTTGATTATTTTATTCTTAATAAACAAAATCGCCTTTCGTGGTCTATCAATTCACCACCTTTGTGGATGATGTGTTTTCATTTCACTTTAACACAATCACGGAAAGTTTTAATTCACTTTTAATTATTTGAAAATATTTAAATATATATATTTTAAAAATTCTGGATTTTTAATTTTTTTGAAAAGGAAAATCATAATAAACCAACCTTGGAAATAATGAAAATAAGACACCTGAAGCAATTGAAATAACAAAATATTGTTAATAAATCCATGAAATATGTTATAAGAAGATTATGTAAGGTATTATAAAAATGATTTTAGTTCTTTAATAAATTATTAACACTATTTGAACCATTATATAGTAGGTTTGAACAAATTTTAAGGATGTCAAACCTGGGGAAAGGGATATCTTAACTTAATTTCCATTCATTGAGTTAAAAATTTATGTCATTGGTTATGTATTTTAAAAGAATATGTGTAAATGAAATCTAATTGTTTTATAATAAAAATCAAATTATATTGTGGGTATTTATATTTACAGACATTATTATTTCATTTATTTATCCTAACTCTAATGATACAATCTTCATAAGGTTTTTTTTTCTGAAACCTATGTTTTCATTCAAGTCATGCTTTATTTCTCTATAAGAAAAGAATATTCTTAATTATTTTTATATAATTATCATAAAATATATATAAATTCTAAAAAAATAATATATAAAGATCATTTAAAAATTATTTTATTAGGATAATAAATGTTTCAAAAGGCTCCCTTCTAAATTTTTCCCGTTAAGAAATATCAGTTAAAGGGATCTTCCTGAATTCTTACCCATTTTCAAGTGCACTTTATAATATATTTTAAGTCATAATTATTTTTATAAATAAAAATTTTTATCATAAAATATTATCATAGTTCATTACTAGATTTATGAAAATAAACATTCCTTTTCGTAATAAAATCTCCTTAATATTTCCCTTAAACCACTCTAAAAAGTTTTATTTATAATGCTTCTTAAAGACTCTTTTTACATGATTTTACTTTAGTGGGACATCATTTATTATTCATATATAATTTAAATCTCATTAAATTTTTCTTTTTTTGATATAGATATAAACAATATGATTTAAGGACAAATACAAATGATTTTCTAAGATAACTATTCTTTCTAATGTAAAAGGGGTATTCTCGTCACACTTTTACCTCTATGAGATATATGTCTTTTTCACCACTTATTCCTTGCATGTGGTGTATTTAATTCTATTTGATATATCAAATCTTGAGTCTAATTATTTTTATGCTTTTTTAAGTTATTCCATCCTCGGGATTAATTTTTAAATATTTCAAGTGGTATGAGACACTTTGGAATGTTCAAAGATTGTTTTCCTTAGAGAATTTATCAATGCTTTTATTAGTGTATTTTCATCCTTGATTATGATTAAAATATTTAAAATTGTTTTGTGAAATGTTAATTTAAAGATATATTTTTAGTATACATATTAGGAATTCATTGTAATTATCAAGTGATGGGTGGGTCCAGCTATATCCCTTCAATGCATCAGTATGTCTCGTGAAACAAAACAGAAATTGATTTTTGCTGAGGCCTAAACCATTTCATTTCAGATGTCTGGTCAAAGGCCTTGATGAAATGTTTATGTTTTCTAGAACATCCATTCCCTTATTATGATATTATTAACTGATAAATCATGTGATTATTCGACTAGTAGAATATTCATGGTGATGCTTCATGGGATTATTTTTGTGGAATTATTTATTCAGTTTTTATTCCATCCATATTGTGATAATGATTATGTTTCAATGGCATGTGTTATTATTTATTTATCAGAAATTATTGTTAATTTTATAACATTGTCCATATTTCTTACCCTTACTGATCTTCTAAAATTACCAGTTTCATATGTTTCATTTCCCCAGGATTCTGAAATGTATATTATGAATGACTTGTAGGGTTGATAAAAGAGTTCATGGGTATTATCAATGGATCTTATATGTTTTTTCCCTTATAATTTATATTGTAATATTCATTTTTGTAATAGGTTTCCAAAACTGCTAAACTAATTGGTTCTTCAGGATATGATTCCTTGTAATTATACCAATGTAATAAAATAAAGAACTAAATTTGGGATACTGGGGTTGGGGTCTTTATAGATGGTTTCAATGAAAGTTATTAGAAACCATGGAAACTAGATTTAGAAAACACAGACTAGGGAAAATAACCCTAAGATATAATTTGAGGATAAAAGTAGAAGAATATCGTAGAATTTTGGTAAGGTATAGATTATGTGGATCTTCTAAGTAACGAATCCATGTCTAGATACTACAGGTGGACATGGCTGTATCACAAATGTACCTAGGGGTAAAAACATCAATAAGGTGTCCTAGACCACACTCAAGGTAACCTGGTAAATGAAAATGGGCCTTACTGGACACCTATTTTGACACTCCTATGGGATACTCTTAGGATAATTCACATCTTAATCAAAAATAATTATGAAGGATTTAAATGTAAATATGTCCCCAAAGAAACCATATTTATGATTATTAGATTAGCTATGTATTAATTTTTCAATTTATGTAAATTATTAAAATAGTATTGGAATTATCATTATGTTTTATAATGATATGATCTAATCTACTGTTTGAAATTGTTTGTAAATGGAACCTACCAGAACGAATGGGAACCACATCAAACCACATAATCCATTGAGTAAGAATGATCATCTCTTCGATGGGTTTAAGCTAGTCTTTTTAAGGGAACCAATCTCTCAAAAATTGTAATCATATGAGGAGATAGTATCATGTCCTAACAAGAAGTAGAAAGGGTTGTCTAAGAATTATGGCTTCAGAAAGAAGCACGATATGAAGATGAAAAATAGAAAAAAGTTAGATAATGATAAAATGGGAATGAAGTATTTTCCCACATGTGATAATTGTGGAAGGAAACACCGTGGTATATGATTAAGAGGAAAAGTATTTTTCTAAAAATGTTGAAAAAAAGACCACCATGATCATTATTTTAATAAAATTAAAGAGTTTTCCAATGTTCAATGATTCAACTTCAAATATATGGGACACTACGCAAATCAATGTCCCTTGCGTCAATAGAATATACTACCAAAGAATATAATTGATCAGTGTTAATATTATGCTATGACCATAGATGAAGATGAATGATTAATGTTATTATGTTTGGATTAATGAATTATGTAATTTGATTATTTTATCAATGAAATATTTTTTATAAGAATTATGTAATATATAAGGATTTTACTACGGTACTATTTCATTAAAGACTTGAGGTCACGTGTTGAATGGTACCAATACAAATGATTTAATATAAAGTTAAAAAATATAAGCACTTTTTTAATGGAATGATTAACCTTAAAATGTTCATGGTAATGAGATAATGATGTTTAATAATGAGATAATTGATTTAGATAACATACATTAGACAGAACTTACTATCTTGGATCTAACTAATGGACTATCAATAAAGTGGTAGAGTCTACAAAATTTTTTATGTAAGGAATATATCCAAGTTCTTATGTTTTACATATAAAATAATGAATAATGAACGTATTCAATTAGATTTTATAGTAATTAATTTTATTACCATGCTTCAAGAGAATACAAGGGTAATGTAATCATATGTTTGTATGTGATGATTGAGAGCCACTTCAAGTTTTTTAATAAGTTTATCATGAAAATTCAGGGACCTTATTTATATAATGTTAGATCATGTTATTTTTGGAAAGTTTAACCATTTACAAAATAGTCAAATATCATCTTTGGACAATGATTTAGAGATCATCACCATACGATACAACTTGTTCCATGAAATGAAGTAGGAATAGTTAAATCCACCACCGAAGAATAAGATTTTATTTATAGAAACATATCAATTACTTATATTTCCTTATATTATTATAGAGTGAAATAATTTCTCAAATATAGGTAAAGGATCTTGAAACAAAACAATTTTTTTTTCTAAAACCTTCTTTTTTGATTTAGGTTTTACACAAAGGTATTATCTTGTTTCAAGTTTTTTTTAATTTTTTGAAGTGAAATTTCAAATTGATAGGATGAAATTTATTAAAGTAGGGGAGAATGTAACACCCCAAGGATTCAAAAATAAATTTAATATAGAATGTAATATATACAACACTAAGTCTATGTGAAACAACACTTTGTTATTATAATTATTTGACCAAGATAGATATAACCTTTCCATTAAACATAATTTTGTCACTTCTGTGAAATTAATTTCAAAAAATAGATATACACAGTTTTGATTAATAATATATTTAGATTATGATAGGATCAACTTAATTTTTTTGTGAATAGTAACATGACTCTTTTGAATAGTAATATTACACTTATGAATAGTAATATGATCCTTATGAAAATTAAACTAGTAAAATGAATAGTATCCTCACCCATGAAAGTATAAATAATATTTAGGCATCTTATAAATGAACCTATGATATAATTATGTCACAGTATAGGTAAATAATTTTTTTTAGAAATTATTAATTAAGTATTAATATTTTTATAAAAGATAAATGTTTAATTAAAATTATATAATTATTACAATGATTCAAAAGAAAGTTTATTTTCAAAAAATTTAATCATAATTTAATATTTTTATATATTATGAGTATAAGTTAATATTGTGGGACCTTAGTTAATTTTTCAATGTGTCATAAAATCAGTTATAATTTTAAAATTTTCATTTTTCATGAAAATCATATGGTCAATTAAAAATTTAATTTCCCAAATATATAAAATTATTTTCATAAAATAGAGTTAATTTTTGAATTATATATGTCAAAAAATGGTTTGGATGAATTTTTGGGATTTTTCTAAAATATTAGATTTTTTTATGAATAGGAAACAAATATAGTTTTAAATAAAATGTGGTATTTTCTGTGGTAGCATCAAGAGATATTTATAATATTATTTTTTTAAAATTTTATAAGAAATAAATAATAATTTTGTAAGGGAAATTTTGTATAGAAATAATTCAGAACATATAAATTATATTTTCCTTGATAAGTATAAATGAACCACTATCATTATGGACACATTTTCTGCACCGTGCTGACAAAGTCCGCTTTGTTCCGTAAAAATTAAAAATATTTAAAAATTATTTTCATGAAACTTTTATTAATTATTATGTATAATGGATTTTTTGGATGATAATTTATAATTTTATATTTATATAATATTAATCTTATCCAAATGCCTATGCAATGCTTGCACAGGGCAAGAAAAGGTAAAATAGAAAAATTAAGAAGTTGTCTTGTTATGTATATGAGTGAATATATATAATTAATGAATATATAATTTTATTTTGAACCTAATTAATTTATATTTATGAAATTAATCTATTTTAAATTTTTATATATTAAATTATTAAAATTAATGCTTATGCAATACTGATGCACAACAAGTGAAAGCAGAAGAAAAAATAAATAGATTATATTAGTTAAATTTATAAGAATAATTACTTGACCCATAAACTATATAAATCTACTTGTATGTTTATTTTTTGTTCAATATCAAATTTTTATTCTAATTGGGGACATTTTGGACCCACATGGATCAAATTAGTCCCTTCATATTATTTTATTAAAAATAAAGACAACTTGTTGACACAATAATATTCAATTAGTGAAATATCCAATATGAGGTTTTCCAAATAAAAATTTCCCAAAAAATTGTCCATGGGAATATAATATAATTATTTTTCTCATTTAATTTTATTTTTAATTTTTACAGAATAAATAATTACCCTAATGAATTGAAGAATTACGATGTAGTAATTGTTTAATTAATCAATAAATCATATTAATGTTATTTAAAAAAATAAAATAAATATAATTTGTTATTTTTATGTTAATTAATGGTTTATATATATTAATATGAAATTTATAGGATATAATAAAATAATAATTCTTATTTTGTACTTTGTTTTGTTGTATTTAAAATAATGGTTATGAATAGTGTTTAACTGGACATAAACTATTTTTCAGGATTAAAATATTTTATTAAATTATTTAAAAACAAAAAAAATATTAAAAAAGTCCATTAATGATAATATTTTTTCGACATTGTGATTTCCTATTATTTATATCTCTTTATAAATTCTCTCAACCTATTTTAGAATCAATATATCTTAACATTTTAAGTAATTCCTAAGTTGCCCCTCGCCTCAATTAGAAAAGGAGGCTCCTCCCTTCAAAACATTTCATCACCTTAAGTATTATTTCCCAACTATAATTTTCCAATTTCCATTACCATCATCCCTTTATACATTATAGTTTATCAAGTTTCTAAAAAATACCACTTCCAAGAGCCTAAGGAGGTTATCAAGGAGAAAAGATTCAAGAGGTAAGATTCCTTTTTCTTCTCTTTTAAATTCTTTTTCACTTCTAACTTATCCTCACTTACTATCCAATGATTCATGAAAATTTATGTGTCATATATAAACTGTAATTTTTATTTCTGATGGTATATTAATCATAAAATCTCTTATTTCCTTCTTTTATTCCTAAATAACAAAATCACCGTGTATGGTGTGTCAATTCACCACCTTTGTGGATGATGTGTTTTCAATTCACATTACCAAAATCACGGGAAGTATTAATTTACAAGTAATTGTTTAAAATGATATATATATGTATATATATATATATTATTGATTCTGGATTATCATTTCTTTTGACAAGAATGACCATAATAAACCATCCTTGGAAACAATGAAAAGAACGCACATGAAATAATGGAAATAAAAACATATTATTAATAAATGGGTGGAATATGATATAAGAAGATAATGTAATTTATTATAGACATTATTTTATCTCTATAATAAATGAATAATAATATTCAAATGATTATATAGAAGGTTTGAACAAATATGGAGGAATTTTTACACGAGTTAACTGATATGTTAACTCAATTTCCTTTCATTGAGATAAATATCTATGTCATTGGTTATGTTTTTTCAAAGAATATATTTGAATTAACTATGATTTTTTTATAATAAATATCCACTTATATTTTTTGGATTTATATTTGTCACACATAATTATTTCATTGTTTTATCCTCACTCAAATGATACAATCTTTGTAAGGGGTTTTTTTCCCAAACCTCTATTTTCATTCTCGTCATGCTTTATTTCACTATACACCAATGTATGTCATAATTATTTTTAAATAATACTATTAAATTATATATATATCATCCAAAATCTTATATCTAGATAATTTCTAGATTATTTTATCAAAGAATAAATGTTTTAAATTTCTCCCTTCTCAATGCTTCCCCTTAACCAAACCCAATTAAAGGGATCTTCCCAAATTCTTACACATTTTCAAGTGCAATATATAATCTATTTTATGCCATAATTATTTTTAAAATATCACAAATTTTATCATGTGAGATTATCTTGGTTTATTTCGGTTTTTATGAACACAAGCATGCGTTTCCACTTTACAATCTCTTTAATATTTTCCTTAAACCACACTAAAATGTTTTCTTTCTAAAGTTTCTTAAAAACTCTTTTTACTTGATTTCACTTCGGTGGGACATCATATAAGCCTCAAATATAATTTAAATGTCCTCAAATTTTTCTTTTCTAGGATATAAATGTTTAAAGTATTATTTTAGGACAAGTAAAAATTATTTTCCAAAAGTACTCTTCTTTCCAAAGTAAAGAGGGTTTCTCTCATCTCAATTTCATCTATGTGAGATATATGCCTTATTCACCACTTAATCCTTGAATGTGAAGTATGTATTGCCTTTTTATATATCAAATATTGAGTCTTCTTATTATTATTATATAATTTAATTCATTAACAAGGATTAATATTTAAATAATTCATGTGGTATGTGACACTTTAGAATAATTAAAGATAATTTTCTTGAGAGAATTTATCGATGATTTTATTAGTTTATTTTCATCCATGATTATGATTAAAACATTTAAAAGTGTAATGGGAGAGTTTTATTTAAATATATATTTTTATTGGACATATGAGGAATTCATTGGACTTAGCATGCGATGGGTGGGGCCCACTATAGCTCCTAGATGCATAGGTAGGTCTCATGAGACAAAAGTGAAATGGACTTTGGATGAGACCTCAACCATTTATTTTCAGAAGTCTTGGATGAGTCCATGATGGAAGGTTTATGATTTTCGAAACAATATTTCCCTCATTATGATATTACTAATTGATAAATCATGTTATTATTTGAGTATTAGAATATCCATGGTGAAGTTTTATTTGATTATTTGTATGACATTGTTTATTAAACTTTTATTCTTTCCATATTATTCTCAAGATTATATATTAATGCCATGTTCTATTATTTATTTGTTATTCATTATTGTTTTTTTTACATCCATTTTATTTCTTACCCATACTAAGCATCTGATCTCACCCCTTTCATATGTTTCTTATCCCTAGGATTCTGAGAGGTATATTATTAATGACTTTTATGGTAAATCTGAGAGTTCTTGGGTGTTATCAATAGTGTTTATATGTTGTATTTTCCATCAAATATTTAATGTAATGTTTATGTATGTAATATTTATTCCAAAAATTTATAAACATATTGGTTCTCTAGGATATTATTCCTTTTAATCATACCAATGTAATAAAGTAAGGCACTAGATCTGGGCTATTGGAGTTGGGGTATTTATAGTTTTGGTTTGATTTATTATTTAAAATTAAATTCAGCCACTTATAGAAATTGAATCTAGTAAAATTGATTTAATATTAATATTAATCATAATTAAGATAATTTAGCAGTTTCAACATATTTTTTGGTCATAATGAATAATAAAAATAGTAAAATTTGGGTACCGTGGTAAAGGTTAAAACATGTTTATCTAGGGGGTTAAACCATGAGATAAGTGATCGAATTCCTCCTAAAATTGTATAATTTTAACTTTTTGAAGATATTTAGACCATATATTACCCCTACTTATAATTTATGGCCATTTTCAGACACTTTCACAAGAAATTGACCTTATATCATTGAAATATTCTAAGAAATTCCATGTGTTTCCTTCCCCTCTCTTATAAAAGGTAACCTATTATCCTTCATTATTCACACAATTTGAGACTTATATATCATCCAATACCTACTAAAAAACTTTATATATTACTTACATTCATCATAGAGAATATGTTTTTCTCCTAAGACCATTCTTTCAAGGCTTAAGGTGTAAGTCAAAGGAGGTCTCTCAAAGAAGAGGTATAAATCTTAACCAACATCTTTCAATTTTTTAATCCAACTTTTCTTAAATTAATTTTTATATAAAAAAATGATGGATTAGGTATCATAAATACACTGATTTGTTATTATTATTATGTCACAACAATTTACAAACAATTATCCATCAAATGGGAGATAAAAGTATCACTCATGCGTACATGTGGACTACCGCCTCCAAGAAACGATAAGATTAATTTTTTATCAACATATTTAATGGATGGTTATTATGAAGTATTTAATATTTATATAAGATATTTATGACATAATTTTTCTTTTCTTAATTATAATATCATATCTACTAACTTACCTTACCATCCATTGAAAAATTATAACATTTCTTATGTGTACGTCTAGACTACCACCTCCACAAAGCGATGTGATTAACATTTATTTATTCATTAATTGAATGGAAATAGGGATATATTTGATTAATATAAATAATATCTATGATATAATATTTTTTTAAAGGGTAATTATAATGTAATATTCTTTCATTCCAACTATCAAAATGTGGAAACATCACTCTACGTACGTACGAATTAATGTCTCCACAAAGTGGTGTAATTAACTTTTCATCACCAATTAATAAGAATGGTAATAAAATTTTATATATGGATTAAATATGATAATAATTACATTATTAATATTATAAATATGATGGAACAATGATCAAAGTACAAGGACCAAAACTACCAAAACAAAATATACATGAGAAACAAAGAAGTTAACATTGGAAATGACACCTTTAATAGAGAATTGTTAATACAAATGTATTGAAATGATATAATTGGATCATATAAAATATTATAAGTATGAATATGATAATTTTAAATAATTATAATAAACCTATATTTATTATACATGAGGTTATAAAATTTACGAATCAATTTATGTATAAGGTAACAATTCTTCATCTCAGTTCTTTTTCGTTGAGACATGTTTGGTGTTATGAACATAATTATGTTTATATGATGATATATTGATAATTTTACATTTAATATAATGGATAATTATTAATCCCTGGTATTAAAAGTTATAATTTAAATTATTTCATCAAAGGGGTTTTGATTCCCAATTTACCAAATTTTTAATGGTCTACCGTCTCAAATGTCTTCATTGGGAAATTTGTCATGTTATAAACCTATATAATTTTATGAGAAGTATACACTAACCATTTTATATGTTGTATCATGATATAATTATTTTTATGGAATTTAATGTTTCATTTTATGTTATTTATTTAATGGGAGATATGATTCAAAATTTATAACAACAGTAAGTGTTTTATGTTGCAATCTCATTTTGACCCAGATTATTTATGCTTAAATTTACAATGATGAAATTATATGATCTATATATCAAAAGTATTATTTATTTTATTCTACAATGTTTATTTTTTGATATTACTTGATTTAATTTTATTTTACTCTCTTTAGGTACTCAATAGACCAATATATTTTTTTAATAAAAAATTACGTTATTGGTCTCTTCCATTAGGAATAATTTTTCTATGTATCTATATTTTTTGAAATATTTTCATGAATGTTTTTAAAATTACCTAATTAATTTATTACGTTATTTTAAATAATTTTTTAAATTCTATAATTTTTTAAAAGTAATCTTATTTTATTTTTTTGATATCAAAATACACATGACTTAGGGTAGGTTGAGGAAGGAATTACATATTCAAGGAACATCTAGGATAAAAATAATCCAAATTCCACCCAAGGAGCTATGTTATCAATGGATAAAACCATAAAAAATGAAAACCACCTTAAATGGTGGAATAATCATGTTGAGTAACCTCTCAACAATGTACCTCATAATTTTCAAAGGTCTACGGTCCACACAAAGGTAAAGGTGGTAACCTCCACATAATGTATCTTAGATTCATGAAGGTATCTAGTCTACAAAGAGGTGGAGGCAGGAACCTTCACACAAAATATGTATATTAAAAAAAAAACCCTTGACTCCACAAAGGTCGTTATATTTTATTTAGGCCTATATCTTTCTTGAAATTGATTCTCCTTCCTTCATTGGGCTTATAAATACCTCCCTGTGTTTGAATTTTTAGGATAAATGACCTTTGGAATTTTATTGGAAGCTCTGAATTCAATGAACTCCAACATTAATGAGACAAAAAGGATATGGATTTCACAAGTAATCAGTTTTTCATGAAATAAAATCCCATTGGTTTTGGAGAACCATAAGAAATGGTGGAGAAGCCTTCTGTGATAGTCTATGGCCTTCATGAATAAAGAAAGCCCTTTGAGTTTCTTGGGGCTTTGTGAGATAATTATAATTTAGAAAACCAACCCCTTGGGAACCAAGACTTCAATCCCAAGTAGGGACACCCAATTTTTTGAAGCAGTCACTTTCATGAGAACCCATCCAATTGTGCAAAACTTATCTTTTGCAAAACCACTACCATCCTAAAACCAATCCAACATGCATCTCTACGGTTTTTCCTTTAAACCAACACCCCTTTTAGAAAGATGAGTGTCTAGGGAACCTTTACCCATCCATAACTGGTCTATCCACACCTCAAATTCATGTGCTACTGGTATCAAAAAACATCATGTCAACCCTATTTTTTTAAGCATGGCCAAGACCCATACTTTTCCAATTTCTCATAACCAAGGGGAACATAAATCCAATTACTCCTAATAATAGGAAACCTATAATTCATGTACTTGATTTCCATTCCTACATGGTAATGTTTACAAAATTCCCTACCCATAGGTGTATGGGTAGTAGACACATATTTCCGGAAGATTGCATCATTACGGGAAACTGCCAACCTTTCCTAGTAGAGAGCCCTTATACTGGATCTTCCTCTTATACTTTGGAATTTTCACCTAGGATGTATATCCTGACAATATCTAGGATTTATTATGTAGAACTTCGTAGCCTAACAACCTAGTCATAAGACATAAAAACTATATGAAAATTTTCTCAACATATCATGTAAAATTGTAGCCTTACGATCTATGGTAAATGTAGGATTCCCTATTTATGAATTGAATGGTATGATATTACACCTCCTATCTTATGCCATAAACCTAGGTCGTATCATGTACAATCATCATGACATTCCACCTCCTTCCCCACTATAGGATGAAACTCCTACACTGAGCCGCTCTCATGAGTAATCCCCACACTATCCTTCCCCACCAATGGGATGAACTAACACACCTAGGATGAAATCCCAAAACCTAGGTAGGTTCTATGTGTAATTTGCACACCATCCCTCATTGAATATCATATTAGGACATGAGTATCCTTACCACACATTGTTATACTACATGGACTAGTCCTATCACATGACCTTAAACTACAATATCAAACTATGTGGGTTTTGATCCATGATTCCAAATAGGGTATGTATGACACCTCCACGAGGTTCAATATCGACATACCAACAAATTCATGGTACCTTCCTGAGTTTTGATCCTGAAACCCCAATATCACCCTCAAATCCCAAAGTGAGATCATCTCCCCCATGGGGGAACACTTTATCTCACGACCATCAAATATTAAAGTTTGATCATCTTTCCAATAGGAACACACTGAAAAAAAGAATGTAATCATTATCCCATTAGGGGTGAATACTCTCTCATTACCATTAATGCCCCAATGTGTGATCATATTCCCCACAAGAATACACTAAAAACCTATCTCCACATGATGATAAAACTATGAACAAACCAAAAATCTTTACCCCATACCATAAAAATTGGATAAATGGGGTAAAATTTCTCAGATAACATAAATCCCTAAAACTAATTACCCTTGGTCAATATATGATGCCTTGTGATACACACATAAGATTCCTCATACACGAGATCCCTTTGAAATTAAAAGGAGAAGAAATTATAGATTCCCAACAAGTCCAATATATAAAGATTCCCAAAGATTTACAATATTACTATATACTCTAACTAATGTTTTCCCTATTGAGATTGAAGTAATGTAATTAACTAGAATCCACCATGATATGGAACTAAGAATTATTTTCATGATCATGACTTAAATATTTTAGGGAGACCTAAACTAGGGGATGGGATACAAGTAGGAATCCATGGAAGGAGGCACCAATATCCAATCATCCCATTTCGACCAAGGATCCAATATCACCAACCATAGAAGAAGAGGCTAGCCACCATTGGGAGGAAGTAATGTTGAGCATAAACACATGAAATGCATGAAGCCATCTTTAAAGTGATGGAAAAAATGGTGAACTAGTCATGAATCTCTTATCCTAAAACTATGAAAACTAGTAACATTGGGGAACTATCAGATTCTCATGTCATCAGAAGTAGATATTCAATGCCATTTTCTACTGAACATGTGGTGGGTCGACCATGAAACTCTCTTGAGTCTTACGAAAGATAATGTTAGGAATCCTTAGTCTGAGGCATCATCACCATAGTTTATTTTACTTCTTCAGAAATAATGGATGATTTTGGGGAATTAGTCATCACTTTAACTGGATCTATATTGATGGATGGTTTTATATTCCTTATATGACTCATATTACAAGAGTTTGGGGACCAAAATCTAATAGGAATAAGGGAAAGAGGATAACTGGTGTAGTAACTCCACATGATTGTGTCCCTACCTTGAAAACAACCACACATTCATCTACTAGGATCCCATGCCCCATATCACCCTTCGATCTCATCTAGAGGAGGGCGATCGAAACCCTTTTTAATTGATACAAATAAGTAGGGGTTATTCCCACCAATGAAATGGCACACTAGGATCCTAATGTATTGAAACCTCATCGACATGAATGCCCCAAAAAGATTCATGGGGGGAAAACCACTGCTATTTCAATAGAAAAATTATTTGTAAGCATCTCCCTAGTGTGTCATAATAGCTCACTCTCCTATGATGAGGAGGTAGGGGATGTTCAAGTAGTACCTACAGTGTTTACAACTCAGGAGTCACCCAATATGTACCCACCCATCCAAATTAGATCCAACAATGACTTGTAAAATTGGTCTACAAGTGAGATTACCCCATTTATGCTACATTGAACTCGATCCAAATCACCTAATTCTGATGCTGAGGGTAGGCCCATAACGTCACTTGGAAATAATAATCATTTTTTTCTCATGTGGACCTCACCACCACTGACACATATCATCACATTAACACACCTTCTAAATGGGGATTCATCATTTCCTAATTGGGATAATGACCCCAATCACCTTTTATATAGATTGAATTAACTCTCTAATCCATTAGTGCGACTAGAAACTGTTATGGGCCATCCCATAATATGGAACTTCACTGCAGAGGTACTCATTTCACTACCACCAACCAACATGGAGGGTCCTCCCCATGTCAAATATATTCCTTCCTCAGATGATCCATCCTAGGGTTGGATGGTGAATAACCACCATGGGGGTTGTCCTTGTAGTGTAGGTTGCAACACGTGAAAATGAAACCCAAGAATCTATCAACAACTTGCACTTAGATAAGTCCCACGTAATCATAGGTCAGACCATGGGAAGTGTTGTGTCACTATTGACCAATCATACTTTATGAATGTTGAATAATTGATGAGGGAAACATTTCCCCTATAGACAAAGTTGGTATAATAAGACTGCTAATTAAGGCTAATGATACCTAGATCCAAGTACCATAATCATTGGAAAGCACATGCAATCAAATCATTGAAATATATCTATTTTTCATGAAATATGAATGTCATCTGGGTTCTAGGTTCCTATAATGATGCATGTAATAGTTCTCCTTGCTTTAGAATTCCAATATAAATATCCCTAAAACATATCAAAATCCAAAATTCAATTGAGTCACCCAATGGTGAAATTATGTCAACTACAATAGGTTAAATACATAGAACAATAGTTCCCATTCCCAGGAAACTAGGTATTTACCCAAAACATGGGTTAGCTACTCCCATGCATAGCATATAATCAAGTTCCATCATGTTCCTAATCTCCTATCTATATTTCACAAACAATAAGACAAATGAAAATAAAACTAATCTGATACAACATTGTGATTTCCCATCCCATGTTACACTAAAAGTTTCCCCGAACGTGGTTGGCCATATTTCCTCAAGCGCATCACCCCATATGGCCAAGGTTACAGACTATAAGATTGGGCCTAGGGTGTGCTATGGGGAGACTATTCCGTCAGGTCAAAATGGATCATAACATATATAATAACATGCTAAATAGAGTAATCATAAAAATAAATGGAAAAAATAAAAGTGTAAGTTAAGTATAAAAATACATCGATAATAATCAACTCAAAATAGAGAAAATGAATAATATAAAAAATGACTATGATGTATGTAATGTCTCTACAAAACTAGAAAATAGGTATACTTGGCAGCCGAAAATACATTCTATAAAAAAAGAAGAAAAAGGGAACCAAAAAATATCCAATCAACCCATGAACTTGCCCAATAATCTACTTCTAAGCTCCATCCTAATGTAAGCAATCAAGATTAGGTGTCCAAAGTGGAATGATTCCCCTTATTGACACCTACATACATATAATTTTCCTAGGTAACAATGGTGGTCCATATAGGGTGTGAGAAAAATCTCAGTAGGACAACACCAAAGAAATATATACCATCCAATCTATGAATTATAATAATATAGTGAGAATGAATATATAGATGTAATGACACCACAATAATGTAAATACCTAAATACATTTTATATCCTTAGCTTGTGTCTGAAAATGTATCATTTCATTAATTATTTTCCTGTTTATAACAAGTTTCAATTGTAAGGATTATGATAGAAATAATTTCATAGGATCCATGGTGTAACCAAGACATCCTATAATATTGGTAATAAGGAAATATGATCCAAGGTAATAACCAAGGTATCTGTGTCCTCAAGGATCAATCCAAATCAGTAATAACATGCAGTCCGACTAAGGGGCCTGAGTGTAATCGAAGGGGAAATACCCAAGGCATTCCACTGTAAATATTTCTAATGATGTCCTAGGATCCCAACCAACCATAAATGGGAAAATAATGACTAAGATAAATGGGGTTAATCCAGGTTACAATGTGTCTGAATTCATCAAGCTAGATCCAAGGAGTGTATATAAGGAATCCTAATATCTTAAAGATAGTGAGAGGATCCTTCAACATTATTCAAGGAATCCACATGTAGTCTATGAGAATCTTCCAAGTTGGATATCTATATTGGAAATTTTCTCCATGAATCATAATGGCATCATATGAGTGCTCAAGGCATTCCATTGGGAATCCAAGGCTAGCTTAAATAATCCTACTCCAATAAAGATAAAAGGTCCATATGAAATAAGAACCTTATACATAACTCATTCTTTAATTAAGGACAAATATTACTCATGCCTTTAAATAATTCAATATTTTTATTCCATTTCCTTTCATACAACTTGAAAAGGATAATTAGGACCTGAAACCAATTACCAATTTAGTTTATAAAAATTTAATGGGTTCATTCCATGGAGGACACACAACTAATTACTACTTTGATTCCATATTAAATTATCATGTTTTTTTCCTTTACCTTCATAATCATGACAAATAGGGATAAAGAAATTCAACCATATTCAATTCAATTAAAAAATAAATAGGCCTAGATAGATATATAAATATACATTCCATTTAACATCTTAAAGGTTTATTAATTAATTGGAAAACATTACTTAGAGGGATTTAGTGATAATTAAACATGTTCTAGCTATTAATGATTCATATTTAATTTAATTTAAAAGGGATTACCATTATTAAGGTCAAGCCACACACCCAAATAGTGTCACAGATAATCCCACAAGTGTTACGAAGGAAAATTTAAGGAAGAACCCTACTTTGGGTGGAAGGAATTAAAGTTATAAAATCCAATGACATGAATAAAATGTATAATAGGGATATAGAATATGAGAATTAAGATTATAAACATGATATATGAATTTTAGAGGCAACACACAATGAAATTGGAATACACCTAATGGAATCAGTTTATAAAATGGTGATACTCAATAGATTATTAATAAACCACCTACCTTGAGCCTATAACACTATACTTATCCAATATCGACCTTTAGTTTGGCTTGGAGAAGAAGAAAATTGAAGAGTAGATCTAAATATTGAAAATATGGCACCTGATCCTTCACCAAAATTGTACAAAATCATGAAATAAAAATGAAAAATAGAAGGCAATGTATTTGATCTCTTAATGAGAGGAAACTAAATAAATGATTGGTGGTTTGACCAGACACTAGATTTTGATGATATCAAGAAGCCCAACTTAGGAGGATTTAGATCCCTTCAATGATGGAAATGTAGGACCCCTATATTTTGTATTATAAAATGATATGAGAGGTTAGGTTAAAATATATTTAATTGAAAAACTATCATTTTACCCAAAAATTAATGGGTCTCATGCTTTGGTTGCATAGTTGGCCAAACCGTGTGCCACCTGTGCACCTCCCACTAATTAATGGGGGGGGGACCCCATAAATTTTCAAGTGCAATGTTTGACTAACTTCTCACAAATAATGAAGAACTAATCTAAAAAAATTGTAGAGATACCCAGATGGTCATTCATCCCTAGAGGAATGGTTTACTCAAACCTTGTGGCCTCCTGAAGCCCTCTATCTAGCCCTCCCACAGTAAGGGAAACCATGCAGACTGGATCTCATGGATTCTTTTAACTGTATAACCTAATCCTTACCTCAGTCGACTGAGTTTCCAAGATCAAAATAATCCTAAGACACCCCTAAAACATCCATGAACTCATTAGTAATCTTAAATAGGTTGAAAATAAATAGTTATACAAAAAAACTAATAAATCTATACCTGATGAAAAAGCCAGGTTCTTACAGAAGACAACAACAATTTCAACACCATAAAATAAAAGGGAATATAAATACATGAAATAAAATCATATACAACCCTATAGGAATATAAAGACACTCTTATATGAAGTTAAAATCACATCAAATATTCATTAATCATGGTATCCAAATAAATAACACAGTTTGATAGGACTTTCAAGATTTTATTACCTCAAAAAATAATGACCAGTTCATACCAAATCAGCACAACATAGTTCTCAACAAAAGATTCAATTTGATATGTAGTAGATCCAAAAAAGGCACCCATATGAAAATTTATGATTGTTTGAAGTTGAAATTTGATTTTTAAATTTTCTTAGAATGGTTTTAATTTTACACTATTAATTATTGCCGAATTATTATCCAATTTTACTTTAGTTCATTTCAAAAGATTCAATTGGATTAGTTTTGAAGCTAAAACATACACCTATATCAAATGTTATGATCATTTGATTATGAAGTCAGATATTTAACTTATCCTAGAAATAATACAAGTCTCAAATAATGACTAATTAAGAACTATAAATAATTTATAATTAACTCATAATAATTAAATATAATAATAAATAATAATTTATTATAAACAATAAATAATATTTATTAACAATAAGTAATAAATAATTATTAATTATTTACTATTTTCAATTATTTTTTTCACTGGTTTCTTAAAAAAAACCTTCTACTTCACTGCGGTTTTTATAAATAACTAATAAAAATTATGGGATTTTTTATAAAAATAATAGATTTAGTGACATTTTTTCATAAAAATATTACCATGAACCAACTCACTAGGGCCTTTATGAATAGAAATAGCTGGAATGAGACACCCTAGTCTTACCTCCAACAGCCCAGGGGCTAGCGACCAATACCATGTAGGCATATCACACACATGAAAAGAATTAGCCTAATATACATGTAAACACACACACACACCTCTAAATACCCATACAATGATGAAAGTAAAATACCACCAATACCATAATTAATGAATCAAATCTTTCCCACATCAAACTATGATAATGTAATATAAATAAATTAAAAGGTCCTAACTCAAGCCTGCCAAAATTTTCAAACAAGTCCAACAGGGGGAGTGCTGTCAAATTCAATATCTGGTCAAACCATGGCCATTTTAGATCAAAATTCTCCACCTTCTCCCAATAATTTTAAGATACCATCAAAAGGATCATAATTTTCATAAGAAATGACATGTTCTAGTAGAATTCATGTAGGGGTGTGTACGAATATACCTAGTAGGACACCCATAAATCAATAAACATAAATCATCCAGGGTAGTCAACTTATCATCTAAAAGTCATGTTAATGAGGAAAATATAAATGCCACAAAGATAACCATGAAAACCCAAATTTACTCATAATAGACTCCATATTTAAAAAAGGACTCATTCACTACCAAACAGATGATTCTTCTCAAGGATTCAATGTAACTTTCATCTGAGAGAACTCACTCCATGAGTCATGCTGCCAACATTGTCACTCATCCAAGATGTTTTACACATCGGGTATTTTCAAAGAAGTTCTTGATGAAACTCCAAAGATATCAATATTTAGATAGGGGATCACAACCAGGACTCATGGGGTGCACTGAAAACCCTACATGATCAAGTTACTAGAGAGGGGATCCATTCCCTATGCATGGCAGTGATGCATATACCATAAACACCACATAGTGAGGATTATATGATAGAGGATCCCACCATGCTCCCCATAAAGGGATACTGTGAACTCATTCTAATACATAAAATGTATAGGGGATCATAATCATATTCTCATGAAGTAATTCCACACCGCACCCTTATAGGAAATGAACTAAGGGGTCACACTCAACTAGACCTAGTATACACACAAGGGATGAAGGAACTAAACCTGTAATAAAAGAAGTGTACAACATGTCTCATCTTACCTAGGTCTACCAAGGCCTCACCATATCACATAGAATATAATCCTAAATATACACAGTGTGTTTTCTGTGGGTACATGACATATAGAGGTCGGGCTAGCACTCAGCATGCCACATGCCCATGCCCGTGTACATCTAGACATGCTCATTTACTTTGGGTTGTGACCTTGTATCTAGACGTGTCTGAGTTGGGCTATGCCCGTATACTCTACCCATGCTAGTATACCCTCTAGGATACATGTTGTACTGCCAGCATCGAGTCACATATCATGTTATACATGTCACATGGAACATTATATTTTCATTGCACCTAAAACCTAGTACCGCATATGGGAGGAATACATGGTGTTTGTTCATTGGGCTAAATGACATGTAGATGAGAATTTATCAAAAATTGAATATTGGTCTATGCATCCTCATCAAGCCTCTTTCTTATGATCCAATTTCAATTTCCACCGAATGTCATAGATATTGATTTGATCAAGTCCTGCCATCATTGCCCACTAGATTCTAGCCCTCCAAACCGATTGAGAATCAGTTATTATCACATCACACCATCATCACCCACAAAATTGGGAAAATTAAGATCTCCAATTCTATCCTAATCCTCCTCTAATTGTTCAATGTACCCCAAACACCCCGATCACAAACATGAACCCACAATATCAATATGTTTCAATGAAGTATAGTTGTTCAATGATCGATAAACGAGTAAAGGCTGAACCACCAAAAAAACATTTATGGTGATGAACGTGCAATGAAATGGTAGATAAATCAATGAAATTACAAAAGATTAATGAAAATCACCCATCTTCAGGTTTTCTTTAATTTATTATCGTTAGAATGAAGAACGAAGTGAAATAATAATCAATAATATCAATTCTCTAAAACCCATGATGATAAACCTAATCCCATAAACATGAACGAACCACGAATCAATATAGTGGTGGATGTAATTCATATTCATCATGGAATAATGAAATTGTGAAAATAAACAAATAGAAAACAATTCCCTAATGAATCCTCATTTTCATCAGTGGTGAGATCAAGAACACCATTATTGTTAGAAATCCTTAGGGTAATCCAATAGTTGATCCATGATCCCGATTTCTTCCAAAACTCCTCTAGTATATCCTCTAAATTCTTAGGGTTATGTGAATAACCATATGAATTAGATATAATCATGTATTTTTAGAGGATAGATAGGCAAAGATTTAAATAAAAAATTGAAATAAATATATTTAATTATTTCTCCCACAGTGGATCTCAAGACAAACCCCTGACTATGACCAATATTATGTCACTACTAGGGTAAAAACAACATTCCTAATTCAATTGTGGTCTATGATTTCGGATCTAAGGCTAAGTTCAAGAGTTATTATATTATACCCCAAAATATACACACATGTGATATTAATATATTTATTATTTATATAATATCAATTCTGAGCCTCTTAGGGCTTCTAAATCCAACATCGACACAATTATTAGCTTCAAAATATTATTATATATATTCAAATTCTATATATGGAAAACATATTATTGTTAAAATATAGCTATTTTTTTAATGAAATATTTAGCGGTAGTTTTGGAAACCACCACAAAAAAATTCCATTAATTTTAACATTTCTAGTAGTGTTATCTTTCTTATTCATGCATTAAATGAATTAATTAAATACAAATTATATATAATATCATATATTATATATGTGTACATGCAACTGATACATGTACATTTTAGTACACATCTAATATAGAACTCCCTAATTAATGTAATCACTGATGCTTTTGCTGAAAAGACAAATCAATCCGTCATCTATAAAATTTTACAAGTCATGATCATTGTTATGGGATTCAAATGAACCACAAATGCATGAAAATATTTTATCTTTTGTTAATATTAAATTGATGTGTTTTACCCACTCCAAATGTTTATATAAATTTATTTCATCAATTTTGATATCATTATTAACCATAGATTGTTCATCTTTCCCAATAGCATAATTAGTGTCCATCTATCCTAAATGAAGAATAATTCTCTCATTTAAAATTTTATAATTTTCAACCTTTTGTTATGGAATATCACAATAAATATAAGAAAATTCATGTAGTACAACTAAAATTCAAATATATTCTTATATATTCATAACATTGTTTACAGAAACTTTATGAAAATATGAATCTAAAATTTAAAATTATTCAAGGGAAAAATTTAAAATTAAATAAATTCTTATATTAAATTATGAATTATCATGTAATAAATTAATTTATAAATTTTTTAACTTTAATATGATGGATAAAATATTAAAACTACTATTTATAATCCCTTTGAGTAAATTATGAAAAATAAATTTAATATTTCATCTTATTAAAGTATAATAAAAATTCACATTGTATAAAATTTATTATAATTTTAACATAATATTAATTAATATTATTTGATAAATATATGAATTTTATTTATTAGGAATGTTGAGGAAAAACCTAATTTAATAAGATTTAAAAAAATCAAAACTAAACAATGACACCATATTAAGTGGAAAATAATATACATCCTTTAATTTTAGTACACTATTACAAGTGCAATTTACTGAAAACATTAAACTCAAATGTTAAATTTCAAAATTTTCCGGTTAATTATTTTCAAACCACATGAATTTTTTCCATATAAAATATATATTTATTGAAGAAAACATAATAATAAAATGAGTTCATTATTATGGTAATCTCACTGGATTCAACATAAATATATCGGGTTTATAACTTATAAAATTATATATTTAACAATGAAAATTTGTATATTAAAAACTATAATATTTTTTTGAATAAAAATAAAACACTTAGAGGTCTCGTTGTTCACCATGGAAAAATCGATTTCATGGAATATATGTATACGTGGAAATTGAATAACGAAAAAGAAATCCCAAATTAAAGCATTGTAAACCTAAAGAATAAACAATTATCATGCAAACACCAATAATTAATTAATAAATTCATATCAAAAGGTGTATGTTGAAATTCATCCCATTTAAACTTTATTACACTAAAAAATTAATTTAGATAGAAATGGAAAAGGTACACCATTGATATATTTAAAAACTACATTTTTCTAATAAATTTTGAGATACATTATCCCTTAAAATAATAATTATAAAAAATATTAAATTGGTGAAACTCTTAAGGGGAATAACATATAGTAATAAAAATATATTTAATAATCTCTGAATAGAATAAGTGAAGATGAAGAAGTCATTGGCTAAAAAAATCACAAAGATGAATGGAAAATTATGAAGGTAAACAGTTTAGGATTTCTTCATCTCTTAAAAGGTGGGTTACACAACCAATTAATGTTACACACACTACATGAAACAAATAATGAAACACCCTGCGACCTCGATGAAATAAATTCAAAATGTGATATGCAGATGGGGAAGAAAAAGAAACTGAATAAAAAAAAAATAAATTTCATAGGTAGGTATGTAATCTTTAAGCATGATTTTTTAATTAAGCATAATTATTAGATGGATTTGGTACCAAATGTAAGATAAAGTCAGAAAAAAATGAATTACTTTGACATTTTATCTACCTTCTAAAAGATGAAAATAATATACCTCCAACCATTATTGGAAGAAATTATAGAATATTGAGGAGTAAATTAAGGTTTAAAAACTTCATGGACCACACAAATGGTGCACAATCATTCTGGACGATTTTAGGTGCCCTATAAGAAATATATAGGTTTTTACATAAAAAAACAATCCTTAACCAATTTTATCGACATTTATGGGGTAGATGTAATGGGTATTTGAACAGTGGTGGACCACATTTATTATATTTAAGGATTTTTTGTTATCATAAAAAATTTATAAAACTTATTCTTATAGGAAAATTATGAAATAATTGATGTTTAATAAAACATTTCTCTAAATATAAGGTGCCATCTCAAACAAGTGTTGACGCTTTATCATATAAGACCTATGATTCATCAATGAATGAATCACTGGATAGTGTCTCAACATTATCTCCATTATAATATTTATGTTGGAATTATTTTCCATTGATGGTGCCTCCTCACACTTTATTAGTGGGGGAGGTTTTGGGTAGGTGGTTGGTGGCCATATCCACCAAACCCACTAGTGGAGGATTGGAATTGGAGAGGTTGGAAGCAACCCATGAATGGGGATATTTCCCAATGGTTTCATTATATTAATATAAAAGAATTAATCTCTCATTTATAGTGTTTATTTGTGTGTTATGTTTTGAGGAGTATTACCCACATATTGAATATAGATATTTACTAGGGATATTATCATTAAAAATTTGGGGGAGCATGTACCAACTTTTCCCTACAGTGAGATCCTTATATTTTCCCATGGGATTTACCTCCTTATTTGGGGTTATCTATGCTTCATTTAGTGTCATTTATTTCCAAATTTTATCAATTTTTTATCTCATAATCATTTTCATACTAGTGTGCAATCATTTTTAGTACCAACAAGTAGTATCAGTTGTAGGTTCTAGACCAGTGTTGTTCCCTTTTTTGGGTATTAATATTTTTTTTAAAATATAAATATGATTTGTGATTATGACTACGATTTATCTTTCACATCAATTTTTTTTTACTAAATACATGATATTGAAATAGAGGATGTTCTGGACTAACATTGTATCCAGATGGAAGAAAAAATTGTGAGTAATAAATTAAATGAGAAAACTTTTCTACTATGTAAACTAAAAATGGAAGCAATGGTACGAAAGAATTATTTTTTAATTATGGTTGAAAAAAATACCAATAGGTTTCATGATGGAGTGTGGTTATAGTGGGGGGTCAGAATCATGAAATAGAGTAAAATTTAGAGAGTAATTCTTTAAAATGAGGCATACTAGTCAGGGAAGTGACAATGACTACTGGAGGTAGACAACATTTCAACGATGCATGGATTATCAACATTGGAACAAAATGGAACATTAAATATAAACTATAAATTTTTTATTAATATTAAACTATCTTATAAGGAGTTTTTTATGTGAGGAATTACCACCCCTTGAATTTTATTGGATTTGGTACCATCAAACTAAATATTCATGATGGTATTATTTGAACCATCCAAGGAGTACACCATATAATGATACTGAAGTTGAAAATATTAATTTTGGGATAAATTTATGACATGATATTCAAGAATCACATAGAGAATAGAGTGTTGAGAATTGTTAAGGGATCAATTTTTGTGATGAAGTATGAGAAGATATCAAAGAACCTATATGTATTATGGGTGAGACATTAATGGAGGTAGAGATAGTTGTCTCATCAACTACCTTGAAATAAACTTTGACAACATAAAGGCATCAGAAGCTTGGTAATATGTCTGAATGAGGCCAAAATATTATTATTAATAATGTTTTGTTACTTGATAATTCTATGTTATCCTTACCATTTTATGAGAATTATTAATTGAGGAAGCAACATAGGATAATGATCAGAAAATCAAAAAGAAGAAGCAAAAAGATCTTAGATTTGATCCATTTTGGCATTTTTAAATTACTGATTATATCCATGGGAGGGGAAATGTACTTTTTATCCTTCATTTATGATTATTCTTGGAGATTTTGGGTTTATACAATTACCAGGAATGTAGAATTTTTAAATGCTTCAAAACATTTAAAGCATTTATGGAGCTTGAATCTGGAAAAAATATCATGTGTTCAAGGACTAAAAATGCAAGAAAATATACAAGTGAGGTGTTTAATACTTTTTGTATACATGAAGTCATCAATAGATAGTTTATTGTGGTGTACCCTCCTCAATAGACCAAAGTTGAAGAGTGTAGAAATATTACCCTATTGGATAGAACATGGTCGATGTTAATGACTATAGGAATTGCCAAAACATTCCAAGAAAAAGCTGTGAATAGAATATGTTATTTTATCAATCAATATACTTAAATGGATATTGATTTGAAAAAACTGATGGATATGTGTAATTTAAAAACTACTATATATTCTTAGTTACATACATTTTCAAGCCCTATAAATGCATTGTTTAATGAACAAAAAAAATATAATTTCCTTTGGGTCCCTACTCCCCAGAAACATACCGTCAGCAGAGATGTAATTTTTGAAAAATTCAATGTGAAAATAATTATTTATGAAGACATGTTGAGAAATAATATAGAAACTAAAATATTCAATATAATATTTTCATATATTTCTTATACTTTAAACCCTATTTAAGTTGTAATTTATAATCGTTTTTAAGTGAAAATATAAATTGTCAATAAAAAACCCTAATTTATGATTTTAAGGTACTATGTAAAGTTATAATAGATGCTATTTAAGGGTAAAAATCCTTTTTATAATGGATAAATAAGGGTAACATCGTCTTCATAATGGTAGAGATATTGGTCTATGCATTTCGTAAGGGTACTGAGCCTCTGGATAAGGGTAAGATGAGTTTGGTAAGGGTACATCCTGTAAAGTTTAAAGGTAGCATGAGCTATTTATGGGTATTCATTCATTTTTTAATGAATATAATAGTGTTGTGTGAGGGTACGAAACATGAATAAAGGTACTATATAAGGTTATCAACACACTTCTTAAGGGTAACCACCCACGTAAGGGTAGTTGTATAAGGGTACTGGATCACATAATTTTAGTTATGTAAGTGTATCTAGGGTTTGTTAAGGGTAATTTTAGCACTTCTTAAAATAAGAGGTATTTTCATAAGGTTGTGTAAGGATACCCCAACTTTTCCAAATCACATGTAAGGTTAATGTTCTGTGTAAGGGTAAAACCAAATTTCTCTTATGTAGCACATACCACATATGTTAGGATAATAGTTTACCTTGTTTTTATTATTTTATCTCTTTTTCTTCCATATCAAAAGACTATAACATGTATTTGAAAATTTTAAATGCTAAAAATCATGGAATTAAATCCTTGGACTCATTTTAATCCATAATACATATTTGTGGAATAAATGAAACACTCTTTTATTATGAATCACATAAAAAGAATTAAGCAATTCTATTTAATATTTGGTTTTTATTATAGTAAACCATTAAACTAAATTGTTTTCTAAAATATCCAAACCTCACTGCCCTTTATTTTTAGTTTATTTTTTGAGTCTAAGAATCCTAGAGTTTCATTTTTTCTTGTTTGGTGAGACCTTCTTCGACCAAACCGAGTTCTCCATCCAGATTATTAGAAAAAAACCTCTATTCTCTCTCCTCTCTTCTAGGTGTTGGGTTTTTATGAATATAAACCTTGGTAAAAAAAGTTAACTACCTAGTTTTTGTTATTAATATTTGTTTCAAGAATAATTTTGGGTTGAATTGTATTATACAATATTATACAAGTTAAAAATATAGAAGAACTAAAATAATTATCTCATTAATAAATATCATCACATTATTTATCTATGATACCAATTAAAATTACAAACATTAAAATTGGAAATAAATATAAAGTAGACAAGATGAAATGGGAAAATATGGATCACCCCAATCAACTAGAATCATCACCCCCACGACCAAGAATATCCAAATGAAAAAATTATTAATAAACCAATAAACATCTTATAAAATGAAAATATATAACCTCAGGATGAATTTTAGTGAATATTTACTGAAATAATGAAGATCTATTTATAAGAGGTAAGGTGAGAGTTGGAATAGTAATTCCATCATTGGAATATTGACCAGACCATTGGGAATAATAACCTAATAGTTGGAATAGTAATTTAACCTAAAAATAATAAAATGTTGTATTAATAATATTTATCATGATAAATTTAAGTAAATATAAATATTATAATTTAAAAAAGTTAATATGATGATTAAAAAACTCAATCAAAATATAAGCACATTATTAATAAATCATATTTTAAAGTATTTTATAAAAATCATAATTTTTATATTAAAAATTAAAATTAAAATTTTTATAATTTTTTTGAAAATATTTATAACATTTTTTAAATCAACAAGTCAAAATTTTACAAGGGTGGTTTTTGGGTAATTTTCTAAAATACATCAATTTTTAAATAAATATTAATAATATTGTTTTTCATGTAACTAATGTCTCTTAAATTACATCATTCATGATGTAATAATTACATAATAACTTCTATAACTCAAGTTGAATCCAAAAATATATTTAATTTCATAAATGATACATGAAAATGCAATAAATTCAATTTCCAAACCTTAAAGTAATTTTCGAAAACCTAAGGTCAAAAGTGTTCCCACCAAATAACAATTTATCATATCTCCACTTTCATTTTTAATAAATGAATGAATTAAAACTATAAAGAGTTTTAAACCCATGAAAACCATTATATTATATTTACATATTATTTCTACTGTAAAAAATTAACTATTACATGTTTTAACTTTGATATAATATTTTATTTAATATTTTTTATTTAAAAATACCCCTCTCCACAAGTATAAATAACCCATATCCCTTCCATTGGAAAATCACTCCTCCCTCACTTGAAAATTAAAATTTTATACCTATATACTCCATTTTAATCCCCTAAGAATACATAGGTATGATTTGGAGTAAAATAATTCCAAACATTAATGGATTTTTAGTGTTGTACAAGAGAATCTTCACCAAGGAAAGAGTTAGTTTCTATCAAATATTCTCTTTTTTCTTCACCCCTTTATTTTTCCCAATTCCATTAAAAAAATCTTATAAAATTAATTATTCAGTATTTCAAAATTATATTAATGATTTTAGCCAATTATAAGTACCATAATAATGAAATATATAAATTTCACACTTCCCATTTTCGATCTTTCGATAATGTCCCATTAACAGTCAGTTAATCACTAATGTGGACATTTCCAATCCTTTTCTTTTCACAAAACCTATGGTTAGTTAAAATAAATTATTTATGATATATAATGGTATAAATATATCTTCTTTTAAGCTTTTTTAATTAATTTTACTTATGTAAAAATGACCTTTAACAAAAAGAGCGACATAAAAACAAAATAAAATGTTTAATAAAGACAAGATATAAAAACAATTAAAATTTTACATAGAGTGATATAAATTATAATAGAATAATTAAAATGGATAAATATTGTAAAAAATTAAAATAATTTACTTATGTATTGTTTTTAGTAATCCTATTTTTATTATTTAAGAGGTGAAAAAGTGATGTAATAATGCGAGATTTATGATAAGAGGATTCTTGAACACAATTCCTTTCCTTTAGGTTATCCCTATTTCATGAAATATTCAGTATTTATATTCATATAATATTATATAAATATCTTTTAAAAATGATTCAATTTTAGTTTTTAAGACATTCATGTTTCTACCTTGATTATTAATACAAATACAATGATTTTCCAAAAAGAGTTTTCTTCTAAAAAGCACATCTTTTACTCCTCTTAAGTTATCTCTTATTCACTTAAGAATTATGATGTTTATTCCGAATATGGTTTCTATTATTAATTTTTGTAATATCAATTTTATTCATTAAATTATTATTTATGAAATCCTTATGAAACCCGTTCCATTCCATGATTTATTTTATGAAAATGATTATTAATTGTTATATGTCACATTCATGATTTTGAAAATATTATGATGTGATGGTTGGGTCAAGAATTATATATCCCACAAATGAATTGGTTAATGTGATTTATATCATGAGATAATGTGTGTAATGCATTAACATTATTCTTTTTTTTATAATGATGATTTTATGGTTATGCACATATGTTTTGCGTGAACATGATTCTATCTTTGTTCACAACAATGTATGGTATATGACCACTATGACGTGATTCTTATTTTTTATGTATTTCCATATTTCATTAATTTATCAAATATTTTCCCCATGATATTGATGATGAAACTATTCTTATGTTATGATTATTATGATTATGATCGCCCATGTTATATTGATTCATGTCTCTTACTCATCCACTTATTAGGATTTTAGCTCTCGCCTTTCTTTGTTGTATATCCTTAGGATAATACTTGTACTATGGAGAATGTGAGATTTTAGATTTATAAAGGGCAAGGATATAAATAAATATTAAAATTTAAATATTTATTAGAGATGTATAATTATAATTTTCCATGATATCAAACCTTTTCATCATTCAATGTAAAAATATTATGTTTTTTATCATTAAATTATGTAATAATCATATAGGAAAAATGAGGGTAACTATTATTGGTATAAGAGGTATGGTTAAACTAATTTTTGAATTAGGATTAGAAAACATTACTGAAAACAATATGTATATGTCTGTGTAATGGTAAACTAACCTAGAAGTATCATTTTTGAAAAAAGGCTAATCATAGGGATCCTATAAGATATTCCATTTGAGTTAATTACACAAAAAAATTAACTAGTTATTTAGATCTATTGACTTATGGTTAATTCAAAACATTTACATGTTAGAAATTGGTGGCAACCAGAAGAAACCAGGAAAAAAAACTATATGAGAGACAATCTAATGATTCTCCATATTATATCACCAATGCCATAGGAGGTGGAGTTTAAAACGTTATAGAAATTACTAACTAGCTATCCTATGTTATGATTATTAAATTGAACCCAGTGGAATGTCCTACTTCACTAAAGAAGTAATAAATGGCCATTGAGTCTATTATGCAGAAACAACCAATGATGTTTAGTGGATCTTCCAATTCAAATTTCATGGAATTGTGAGAAAACTAAATATAGAAAATCAATTTTGTCCTCTACTATTCTAATAAGGACAAGGCTACTATGTCCATCTTTTATTAATATATAGAGGCAGATCAATGATGGTCAATGATAAATAACACCAAGACAATGTATGAAATTAAAGAGATGGAGTGGGAAGGCTTGAATAAAATATTTCTTAACATTTATTTTCCATGAACTCTTAAAAAAAATATCGAGAGATAATTCATAGAGTTAAAGAAAAAAATAAGTATTACTTTTCATTAATTATAAGGAAAAACTCACAAGGATTTCGTGATATGACTCAGGTTTTGTTATCTATACTGATAGAAAAATAGATAAATTCTTTAGTGGTTTAAAATCCCAAATTTAGAATAATTTATCCATCCATGAGTTTTGGAGTTAGGAAGGAGTTGTTCAATGTGCTCTCAAAGTAGTGATAGGGTTTGAATATTGATCCTTTGGACATGGGGATAAGAAGAGGATGATAAAGTTTCTTGATGGTGGGTCAAATGATAAATGAGGAAAGATTATCCAACCACCCATGCGTCAAAAATGTTTGAAGATGCATCATGGGAATTTCCTTAAAGGGATAAAGAAATACATAAAGTGTGGGAGAGATTGACACTAATCTTATGAATACTTAAGATCAATTAATAATCCTAAAAACATGATAGAGTAAATGAAGGAACCTCATTATGTACTACCCATGATTAAATGCTTCAACTATAGGGATAAAGGGATCTATGAATGTCAATATACTAAACCATGGGTCCTTGCAGGTTATCAGTGGAAGAAACCACCAAAGGAATAAGTTCAAGGGAATGATTATGAAATCAATACTAATTAAGTGGATCATTAAAATAAATTCATACAAGGTAAAATTACTATTCACACATGAATTGAAAAAGTTTCACTTGATTGTAGTTATACACATTCCTTTATATCTTACATGTTTTCTTGGACAATTTAATTAGATTTCAAAAACTGAAAAGTATAGATATCTAAAAAAACACATAGTGGTGCTATCATTAAAACCCATGTGTTGGACTCCTCTCCTATTATCATATGTGGAATTATTCTTCTAGATGATCTCATAAGACTTACCATATTGGAATCTGATGCGACACTAAGAAAGGATTGTCTCTTGTTATATAGAGAAGACATAAACTATTTGGAAAAAGAAATAACTTTTAATATTCTAATATATCCCATGATCTACTATAAATTAAAGGAAGGTCATAAATATTCTTTTGAGAATCCCTTAATGATATGGGGGTTGATACCCTATGAAGAAGAATACGTCACCCAAATGGTTGATTCAAAGGAAGGTATCAACCTAGAGGAAATTCCCATTATGCGGGAATATCCTAATTTATTTTCCAAATAGCTACCAAGACTCCCCCCTTGACCATGATATTGAGATCTTAATAGATATCATCCCTGGATCCATGCCTTTATCTAAATTCCCCTACCAGATGGCTCTGATCGAACTGGAGGAGTTAAAGAAGTAGTTGAATTAAAATCTCGACAAAGGTTTCATACACCATAGTGCATAACCTTGGGGTGAGCCACTGCTTTTTATAAATAAAAAGGATGGATTGATTAATATTTTTATTTATTACTAGGAACTCAAAAAGATCAATATAAAGAAAAAATATCCTCTTCCAAGGATCGATGGATTGTTAGATCAACTATGAGGTGCTCAACACTTCTCTTAAATGGATCTCCATTCTTGATTTCATTAATTAAAGTTGAATAAAGAAGATATTAAGAAGACTTATTTCCATAGAATGTATAAAAACTGTGAGTTCATAGTGATTCCCTTTGGACTTACTAATTCCCCCACAATATTCATAGATTTTATTAATATAGTCTTTAGATACTGACATGAAATATTTTGGGTTGTCTTTATCGATGATATTCTCATTTACTCCAATAGTAATAAATAACATGAAGAGTATATAAGGATTGTGATTGAGACATTATGGAAGAATAAAATGTATTCTAATTATATTAAGTGTGACTTTTGGATATAGAAAGTCACAATCTTGGGGAATGCGATCATAAGTGAGGGAATTTTTGTAGACCCTTGAAAGAAAAAGGCAATTAAGGAATGACCTAGAACCATTTATTTTAATGAAATACAAAGTTTTCATGGGCTTTAAAGGTACTATAAATGTTTGGTAAGGAATTTATCATTACATTCTATCCCAATGACTAAGTTACCATGGAAAGGGGTAAAGTATGTCTAGATAGAATACTGTGAGGAAATATTTAAGGAGCTCCAAAAGAGTTTAATCACTGCACCTGTACTAACACAACCCTCATGAAGAGAAAGTTTTGTGATATAAAATTTTTATTCAAAGAAATTATTTGGTTGTGTTCTCCTAATAAATGAAAAAGTGATAGCATATTCATCATGAAAGTTGAAGATCCATGAGAAAAATTACACGACACCTAATCTGGAGTTAAGAATTATGATCTTTTTCTAGATGATTTGGTGGCACTACCTCTGTGGTGAAATGTGTGAAATTTATTAAGATTAAAAGAGTATAAATTATATTTTCACATATAATGATCTCCACATGAATCAAATAAGATAGTTATATCTAATAAAGAACTACAATTTCTCTATTTACTAACATCTGAGAAAGGCGAACAAGGTAGCTGATGCTATTAGGAGAATATAACCAACCACTTTATCCATGGTATAGATTGATAAAGATCATATTTTCATGTATATTCAAAGGATGTATATGGAAATCATAACAAAAAGGAATAAATCTCATTTTCTCTAATATATTTTCTAACCATCTATCCAAATAAGACCAATGATGCATAAAGGGATGATCTAGAGATTCCAAATAATTTGAATGAAGTAATGGATGTGAATCTACAAGAGTTTCACATATATGTGGATGTTGTAATTTGGTGTGGAACTAGTATTCGTGTGACTTAATCACTTCATATAATGATTGAAACATTGGATAATGTGCATAGATAATATTTATCTATCCATCCTATAAGTATCAAGATGTACCATGATCTTTGAGAGCACTATGAGTGGGACAACGAAAAGAAGGATATTAGAAAGTATATCTCAAGGTTCTTGGTATGTCAAAAAGTTAAAATAGAGAGATAGAAGTCCAATGGGATGATGTAAACATTTCCTATACCCACATGGAAATTGGGGAACGTCATCATACTTTGTCACTGGTCTCATTAATACACCGAAAGGAAACAATGCATTATGGGTTGTTGTGGATTGACTCACCAAGACTACCCACATCATTTCTATTCAGGAAGATATCATTCTCGTAAAAATTTCCATGATATATATAGAGGAAGTGGTGAGGGTACATGGGGTTCCAATTTCAATCATATATGACTGTGATCCAAGGTTCACTTCTAAATTTTAGAGAAGACTTCAATAATATTTGAGTACTGAATTTAATTTTAGTGTGACCTATCATCACCAAACTGAGGTCCAATACAAATAGAAAATTTAGAATATAGAGGATATACAAATAGATTTACCAATTTAATTTAAATGAGGATGGGATCATCATGTCACATTGGTTGAGTTGTCATATAACAATAACATCCACTTGAGTATTTAGATGGCCCCATATGATGCTATGTATGAGAAGCGATGTAGAATTCTTACTTGTTGGTATTGGGGAAAAATATACTTAGACCAGATCCTATGAAAGAGATGATAGATAAGGTTCAATCCATCCAAAAAATTATAAAATCTACTTAAAGATATTAAAATAGTTATAATGACAACCGTCGAAGGGACATGTAGTTTGAAGTTAAAGAGAATGTCTTACATATAATACCACCATAGAAGAGACTCTGGTAGTTTTTATGGAAGGGAAATCTTATCCTTTGATTCATTGGACCCTTTGATATCCTTTATAGTATTGGATAAGGGGTATAGAAACTTTCACATTCACTAAATATGGATCATGTTGATGATGTGTTCCACATATATATCCCAAGGAAGTACATCCCTGACCCCAAACTTGTAATGAATCTGAAGGTGGTATAATTGGAGAATGAAATATTTTATGAGGAGCATCCAGTGCAGATCATGGACTATAGAGGCAATGTTATAAATAAAAAGGCATCACACCTTATAAAAGTTCATTGGAGTAAACATAATTATGAAGTTGGGATGTGGGAACCAAAAGAAAAAATAAAGTATAAGTACACTCATCTATTCTCAACCAGGAACATGTGATGAAATTTTGGGGATAAAATTTCTAAATGGAAGAAGAATGTAACAACCCATTTTTTATTATTAATATTTGTTTCCTAAAATAATGTGTGAGATATTAAATTATATATGTTTAAAATATATAGAATCTAACAAAAAAGTATCTAATTATAAATTATCATGAATTTATTCTGCTATGAAATCATGGACAATTCCACATATTATAATTGGTAAAATATATAAAATATAAAAGATAAAATGTGAAAATATGGATCACCCCCTCTACTAGAATCATCACCCCAATGACTAATATTATAGAAATAAAACAAAATATTATTAAACCTATCAAAATATTAGAAAATGAAAATATATAACCTCGGGAGGAATTGTAGTGAATATTGAGTGAAAGAATGAAGGGTATTTATTAGAGTTATTGTGACCATTAGAATATTAATGTGATTATTGGAATAGTAACCTATCCATTGAGAATAGTATCCTAACCATTTGTAATAGTAGCATGACCTTTGTAATAGTAATTTAATCTAAAAAAATAAATTGTGATATAAATAAAATTTTTCATGAGTAATTTAATTAAATATAAATATTATAATGTACAAAAGATAATATAATAATTAAAAAAATCAATGAAAATATAAACACAATTTTAAAAACTATATTCTAAATTATTTTGTTAAAAAATAATTTTTATATTTAAAATTAAAATTCCTTATGTTAGAAATATATTCTAACAAACTGAATATAATTTTTGAAATCAGAACATCATAATTGTCCAAGGTTTATTTTTGTGTAATTTTCTAAAATACATCAACATTCATGTGACTTGTAAAAAAATAATTTTTTACATAAATGGTTTAACATAAATTAAATCAATCATGATGTAATTATTATATAATCATTTTTATATATTTATTTTGGGTCAAAATATTTTTATTTTCATAAATGATCCATTAAAGTATAACAAAACCAATTTCCAAACCTAAAAATCATTTTCCAAAACCTAACGTCAAAAGTGTTCACTTAAAATAATTTTTCCCCTTTTAACACTTTTTCATTTAATAAACTAATGAATTGAAATTATAAATAGTAATAAAGTCTTAAAACACATTGTTATATATATATATGATTTATATTGTAAATAATTCACCATTACACGTTTTATCATTGATATCATATTATATTGTTAAAATACCTCTCTCCTTAATTATATATAACTCTTATTCCTCCCCTTGTAAAACCACTTCTCCATAAAATTACAAAGAAAAATAACTACCAATATACTCCCAATCAAGACCCTTGATATAGTAAAAAAAATTCAGACCTCAAGGGAGTTTTAGTGTTGTACAATATAAGCTACTATGAGGAAAGATTAACTTTCTATCAACTATTAGCTTTTATTCTTCATCTCTTTTTTCCCAAATTCCATTCAAAACCAAATCCTATAAAATTAATTAAAAATTATTTTATAAATATATTAATTATGTTAACCTATTTTATGTATCATAATTATGACATATATAAATCTGAAACTTCCCTTTTTACACTCTTTCAATAATGTCCCGTCAACGGTGGGTTAATCGCTATTGTGGAAATTGTAAATACTTTTATTATCACCAAAGCTGTGGCTGTATAAAATTAGTTATTTATGATAAATAAAGTTAAAAATATATGTTTATTAAGATTATGGAATTATCTATACCAATATTTAAATGACCTAAAAAAACAATGGCAGAGGGAAAATGGGAAAATTTAATGAAATCCGGATATCAGAAAAATTAACATTTAACAAATAATGTTATAAATATGAATAAAATAATTATAATTGATAAATATTAGAAAAAATACAATAATTTAAATCTGGAACCATGTTTTAATAATCCAATTTTTATTATTCAAGAGGTGTAAAAATGATGAAATAAAGACGGATTAAAGGTAAGAGGATTCTAAAACCTAACTCCTTTTCATTGGGTTATCCCTATTTTGAGACATATTCTGTAAGTATATTAATAAAATATTCCATAAATATCATTACACTCTTATTAAATTTTATTTTCTTGTATATACATGTTTCCACCTTGTTTTTTAATAAATATAAAATGTTTTTAAAAAATGGTTTTCTTTCCAAAAATGACATATTTTACTCTGGTTGAGTTTTTTTATTTATTCAAGAATGATGTTTTTTATTCCAAATATGGTTAGAATTATACATTTGGGAATCCCAAGATTATTCATGAAATAGTTCTTGATTAAATTCTTATAAAACTCATTCATTTCTGTGGGTAATTTCATGACTATGACTCTTGTACTTTCTATGTGGATTGCATGATTTTTTATATATTATTGTGATGGGTGGGACCAGAATTATATATCCCTATAATGAATTGGTTAATATGATATATCTCATGAGATAATTTTTATTATGTAGGAACATTGTGCTCTATTTTTCTTAACAATGATGATGTTATGATTATGCACAGATGTTACGCATGAACGTGTTTCTAGCTTTGTTCACAACAATGAGTGGTATTTGACCAGTATGACATGATGTTTCATTTTTATGAATTTCCAAATTTTGTTCCTTTATTAAATTTTTCCATCATGATGTTTATGATTATACAATGTTTATGATTTGATGATGATTTTAATGGACCCTCATGTTATATTGATTTTTCCCTTATTTATCCACTTACTAGGCTTTTATCTCACCCCTATATTTGATATATATCTTTAGGTTACTACATGTACTAATTAGAGTGTAAAGACCCAGAAATTTCAAGTAAAATTTTTTCTTAAATACTTTAGAATTTTACAAGTCTGTGGCTTCTGACGGCACTTGATTCTGATGCCCAGTGTGCCCAGAATCAATTTCCAAATTTTAACTCGGGTACGTTCAGTGAATGAATGAGGGGGTTTTTATATCTTTTGAACCGGTGCTCGAAATTGAAATTTGAGGGCACCGATGAACTCGAAACGCTGGTAATTTCTTAAGGGAACCTTTACCACAATTGCGTTTTAAGCGGGTTGAGATTTATTATTTGGCGATTTAGTTTAAAATAAATAAAATTGTTGGAACAATTTTATTTTATATCTAAGGAGGTTAACTCCTCCCATGGGAAGTTTTTGGTGGGGCCCACACCCACCCAACTTCCCATGTGTGGATAATTGAGAGGTGGGGCCCACACAAGCCCCAACCTTTCACCTCCCCCTAAACTCCTTAACCCCTTCTTTAATTTGAAAACTCCTCTTAAATGTAGACTCTTCTTCTCCCTCACTCTCCCTATTTAATTCATGCCAACACATGATAATTAAAAAATTCACACTCTTCAATTAATTAATGGAGTGGTTTGAATTTTGAAATTATAATTTCTTGTGTTAATAAAATAATAGTGGAGCATTTTATTTTACTAGGGAACACATTGGGTTGGGGAAGATTTGGAGATAACTCTTGTGTGAAGAAGAAGAGGACTCCTCTCTCGACGAAGAACGAAGTCTCTTCCATGAAGAATGCCAATTCCATGAAGAACGACAACGTGCCAACCTTTCTATTCTCCGTGAAAAGTGAGGAAATGCCGCTTCCTCCTCGGACACACTCTGACATCGTCTACGAATTCTTTCCCCACGACAACGTCTTCCGCGACGCCCGGCGTGCGACATCAACTATCGAGGTAGGGGTTATGTTCAATTTTAATGGATAAAAATTGTGCCTTGGTTTATTGTTGTATAATCTTGTTTCTCCGACCTATTGCTGTCGCTTAACGCGGAGGGAACGGGCTGAAAAAACATGGCCCGACAACCCTCTGTTTGATCCTGTTTATCATTGGAATGGGCGATCGGAGGCGGAACACGGAGGAGGCCAGTGGCGCAGGGGCCGTCGTTGCACATGCTAATAAAATCCGTGGCCAAGCGGGCCGTGGCGGAGGAAGCACGACGTCGTCGCGCCGTGCCGGGGATGTGGAGTCGCGTCCAGCGTAGGCCGCGGTGGAGGAAGTCGGAACCGTCGCTCCTGCTGTGCAGCAGGAACCATGTCCCACTTTGCAGGCCGCTTCGGCAGAAGAACCAGCCGGCCCGTTGGTCGGATGGGAAAAGGGGAGCCGCAACGCTAGGAGGGCGTCGAGCTGGAGAACCGGCTGGCCCGTCGGCCGGCCGGATCTGAACAACGGTGCCAGGAAGGCACCGTGCTGAAGAAATCCCAGGCCCGTCGTGCGGGCCACATGTTCCAGAAGGCCAGCTAGCCTAGCCGGCCGGTTTGGGAGGGGGGTTCCATAAGGTGACGCCGGTTCGGACAGCCGGGGGGGGGGGGGGGGGGGGCTTAGACCGCTCGGCCAGCTGGCTGAGCCAACCGGGCCACGCTCTCTTCGGGCTGGGCCGCACCCCGTAGGCCAGACTGCACGAAGCTTCGGGCCAGTCCGACACTCCTACCCGGACGGACCCGCCAAAACTGGGTGACCCAACCCGCCAGCCCACTGGGCTTATCGGGCCGAACCCGTTATTCACTTAAACATGAATAAATTAAAGATCTCATGTACGATCGATGCGCCATCTACGACACCAGGACCATATTTACGAGGTGTTCCTTTTGTTATACTCTAAGTGAGTTTTTGACAATTTTGGTAAACGACTGGGTTTGGAACGAGCATATTTCTAGCCGGGCCTCTAGAACGAAAAATCCAATATCTCTCAAACCGGGCGTCCGATTGACGCACCATCAGTCGTGTTGAGTTCCTTTTGACGAGGCAGAACTTTGGGATACATCAACTCTATAATTCATGACAGTTGATGTATCGAACCCTTTACTCGAGGAGCGGACTCTCCCGGAATCAAGTACGTTGTGTGCGTGAACCCTAGAGCTGGTTGCAATAGTGGTGAATACCGTGCTGGGATCCTCCATGGGTTCAATGGAGAAGAAGACTGTACTTGGATCCTACATGGGTTCGACAACGAGGACTATTGTACTTGGATCCTTCGTGGGTTCGGCAGTGAGGACGACTGTACTTGGATCCTACGTGGGTTCAACAGCGATGGTTATTGTACTTGGATCCTACGTGGGTTCGGCAGTGATGAATTCTGTACTTGGATCCTATGTGTGTTTTGAAGAGGAGGTGATTCAGAGGCTACATCTAATCATCTCCACCTCTCTTTGTGAGTAGTATACCTGTGTGAGATGAGTATTGACTTGCAATCATTATCATTGATGTGATTGACTTCTTTCCTATGTGGACCGAATTGTGCTTGGGCTCGGGAGTTAGAGCCTAATTGAGATTGATGACTTAGTTATATGTATGGGAATATAACTAACTAGAGTTGATTGATATTTAGTGTTTGTATCTTTCCTTTGTGGTTTGTCCTTCGTGGATTCTGGGAGACCTTTGGGGGTCTCGGGGTCCCTACTAAGTATCATAAACTGACCCCTACACGGGATATGCCCGCACGACGTTGTGTTGGATGCAGACGATGGATATCACTGATCAAGGTGGATACTTGTGGAGTAGGAATGTACCCGGAGGTGGTCCACTAGATGAGACGTACATGGAGCGGACGACCGGACCCAAAGAGCTAAGGAGACCATATGTACCCACCCTTCAGGTGGGATTCCCGGAGGACGAATTGGTGGATGCTGATTTACTTTATAGCTGTTGTACTTTCTTTCTCAGTTGTAATGTACATTCAGTTGGGTTTGTATACTGGCCCATTTACTTTCCAGCACTTACTTTTGTACTCAGTTTTACTTAGTTCTTACTTCACTTTCTTACTCTATTGTTTTTGATTACTTTTATAAAGGAAATGCCTTCCCTTTTACCGGGATTTATGCCTTTGGTGCTAGTCGCCAGCCCCTGGCCTATGGAAGGCGGGCTTGGGGTAGTCACGACATGGGCCCCGAGGACGGGTCATAAAAAATTGGTATCAGAGGAGTCTGTTCTACCGCAGAACTCAGGACTCTGATAATTTATTTCTGTGAAGAAATAATGTTTAGAGTATTGAGTATGGTTATTAGTCCAGGGTGTCCAGTGTTGGTGTGGTGGCCGACGTATCCATACACCAGGACCCTAACTTCTGATTTCCAACTCAGTGCATGAAAAAATTGATTGCATGTGTTTTTCATAAGTTTTATTTGTGATTACTTTGTGTCAGCTCACTAGGTATACTATATTATCTGTGGTACACCTGTTGTTTTTCAGGATGGCCCCACAAAGGCAGCCATGTAGGGTTCCGAGCTACGTGCGAGATGGCAGCCCACCGAGCGACGAAGCCTCGGTGTAGGGCCCCATTACAGCGGAGAAACCAGTGGTACAACTACCTCTTGGGCCACCGATACCACCAGCCCTAGCAGCGGAGAGTGCACGCTACCTAAGTACGTTTCACGAGTTTCAGTGACAGAGGCCACCTAGGTTCCGCAGAGAGACGGACCCTCAGGCAGCCGAGGATGGGCTGGAGGCTATCATCAGAGTCTTCAGATTGGTAGGGACACCAGTAGAACTTATGGTGATCCTTGTCCTGAGTCTCCTCCACGCAGCAGCAGGTAGATTGTGGAGCCTGATTCTCTAGGTGCACGAAGAGGCATCACTAATTTGGACGGACTTTGGGAGCCTCTTCCTCTTGGAGTTTGTTCCATCCACCATCCGTGCGGTGCGCATCTAGGAGTTACTACATATGTGGCAGGGAAAAATGATATTATCCCAGTACTCGTTTAGATTTACCGATCTCTTGCGCTACTCCACAGACAAGGTACGAGACCCATTATTCTGGGCCTGGACGTTTGAGCTAGGACTGAGGCATGATATCAGGGCTTCGATGGTCTCCCTCAACATTCTGAAACAGGTAGGAGTACTGGAGCGATCCCTTATTGTGGAGAGATTTCTTGCTGAGCCGACGCCAGTAGTGAGACCCACCACAGGGCAACACGTAGCGGAGTCTTCTGCAGGTGACACGTAGCGGAGTCTTCTGTAGCCGACAGTAGAAAGATGTCACAGAGGTCCAAGCAGACCAGGCCATAAGGTTGGCGACCCTAGGATTCTGGATTGTATGTGTGGGGCACACGCAGCAGAGCCAGCCATACAAGGGGCAGGTAGTGCTATGCATGCGGATGGTAGGGCCACATGGCTCGTCACTGCCTGACCATCCATGAAGTGGAGCAGAAGATTGTAGAGGGACCTCCCAGGCAGAGGCAGAGGTTCAACCGTGGCAGTCTGCAGGGAGAAGCCAGACGAGGCAGAGGAGCTAGCCGAGCAGCGGGTGGTGGACGATGCTTCAAGAATTTACCAGCACCACCACTAGGAGGACCACCCCGACCACATGGAGCTGGCAGATAGGGGCAGACTCAGTTCCAGGTAGTTGAGGCCTACGTCCACAGGGCACCTGAGATGATTTGAGGTACTATCTGTGTCTTCTCCACCCTTGCTGTAGTTCGTATAGACAGAGGAGTGAGTCATTCTTTTATTTCTGCTACCCTTGTTCAGAGCTCAAAGATTCATATGGAGTTGTTGGCTCGATCCTTACGGCTAGAGACTCCTATGGGAGCAGACTCGACGATTACGCACTTGTGCCAGCAGTGTGAGCTTACTCTAGGAGGCGTGATCTTCGGCGGGTATCTTCTTATAGTAGCATCGAGGCCTTATGGTGTCATCTTGGGTATGGATTGGTTATCTATAGTCCATGCCCAGATCGACTGTATTAGGTGCAAAGTGCGGTGTTTCTGCACGGATGGGACCAGGTTCACCTTTACCGGCGAGAAGGGAGCCTTTGCAGTGCAGGATGGACTTATGCAGAGGAGAGGGAAGCCGATCACACATTAGTTGGGTAGTTTCATCCTAGGAGCAGTAGATGTGCGGATTCCGAGTTTTCCTGTTGTGATGGATCAGTATTTAGACGTTTTTCCTAATGACATTCCAGGACTACCTCCTCACAGAGAGGTAGATTTCTACATTGACCTATACCCTAGGACATCATCGAAATTTACTCCAGCATATCGGATGGCTCCCACTGAGCTTCATGAGCTGCGAATACAGCTGGAGGACTTACTGGGAAAGGGATTCATCCGACCCAGTGTTTCACTCTGGGATTCTCTGATTCTGTTCACCAAGAAGGTTGATGGGAGCTTACAACTATGTGTCGACTACCGTCGCCTGAATCAGGTGACCATAAAGAACAAGTACCCACTCCCGAGGATTGATGACCTATTTGATCAGCTCAAGGGAGCATGATGGTTCTCGAAGATAGACCTCAGGTCAGGCTATCATCAACTCAGAGTTTGAGACGAGGATTTGCAGAAGATGGCATTCAGGTGTCGGTATGGCCACTACGAGTTCTTGGTTATGCCATTCAGCATAACCAACACTCTAGCAGTGTTCATGAGTCTCATGAACAAGATCTTATATCCTTACCTTGATCGTTTTGTCATAGTCTTCATTGACGACATATTGTTATACTCGACTACTGAGGAGGAGCACGCCTACCACTTGCGGGTTGTACTGGACACACTCCGAGAGCACAAGCTTTATGGTAATCTCTCGAAGTTCCAGTTTTGGATTCGAGAGGTTCAATTCCTAGGGCACGTTATCTCGGATGCGGGAGTTGCTGTGGATCTTACGAAGATCGAGGCAGTATTTTCTTGGGATCCACCCAAGAGTGTGACGGAGGTGCGGAGATTCCTAGGTCTGGCTGGGTACTATCAAAGATTTGTGTCAGACTTCTCCAGAGTTGCTGCACTACTTTCAGCATTGACGAAGAAGGGGAAACACTTCGTGTGGTCAGATAGATTCCAGCAGAGCTTCCAGGAGCTGAGACAGAGATTGAACAGTGCGCCCATATTGAGGGTACCAGAGGAGGGCATAGGGTAAGTAGTTTACCGTGATAAACCAGGGAGCAGACTCGGGTGTGTCCTGATACAGGAGCGAGTAGTGATCTCCTATGGTTCATGACAGTTAAGGCAGCATGAGAAGAACTATGCTACCCATGACCTGGAGTTAGCAGTAGTGGTCTTCACCTTGAAGATGTGGTGGCACTATCTGATGGGAAAGTGCTTTACAGTCTACTCTGACCACCAGTGTCTCAGGTACATATTCTCGTAGAAGGACATGTACTTGAGACAGCGAAGATGGCTCGATTTCCTCTAGGACTATGACTTTGAGATAGTCTATACTCTTATGAAGGGGAACGTAGCAGCTGATGCTCTCAGCAGGAGATCAGGCATTTAGCTACTTGGAGAGGCGATAGAGCAGTTAGCCGCTTTGCAGATATCCTTCATGGATAATGATGGGGCAACCTTTCTAGAGTCCCTCAAAGTCAATCCTTCACTACTTCAGTGGGTCAGAGAGGCACAACGTGGGGATGTTGACTGTGAGACGTGACATGCTCATATTTCCACAGGGCAGGAGCCTGATGGTTTTTCTGAAGGAGGAGAGCACATCTTCCTCTTGAGGGGACGTACCATGGTACCAGTTTCACTGCAGGAGGAATTTCTGAGGGATTTTCACACTTCCCCTCTTGAAGTACATCCAGGAGTGGGGAAGATGTACCAGGACCTCATACGATAGCACTGATGGCCATGTATGAAGAAATATATATCATAGTTCATTTCACGATGCCTCACTTTCCAGAAAGTGAAGGCGAAGCATTAGGTATGGGTAGGCTTGGTACAACCCTTAGAGGTTTCGGAGTGGAAGTGGGATGGGATATCCATGGATTTTGTGACAGGGCTTCCACGTACTTCCATAGGACACGACTCAATATGGGTGATCATAGAATGACTCACCAAGTCAGCCCACTTCCTACCAATCAGAGAGAAGGGCTCAGTAGAGATCTTGGGACGCCTCTATGTTCAGAAGATCGTACGACTTCTTGGTTTTCCATTGTCTATCATCTCCGATCAAGATGCTCTCTTTAATTCCCTTCTTTGGAAGGGGTTGTAGGAGGAATTTGGGACGCAGCTATGCCTGTGCACTACCTTTCATCCTCAGATGGATGACCAGACAGAGAGGACCATTCAGAAACTCAAGGACATTCTCCGTGCATGTGTCCTTAACTTTGTTCCTAGCTGGGAGGATCACTTACCTTGGGTGGAGTTTGCGTACAACAACAGCTACCACTCCACCATCGGGATGGAACCTTATGAAGAACTATATGGCCAACCTTACACATCACCTCTGTGCTGGACTGACCCTGGGGAGTCAGCACTCGTAGGACCAGAGATGGTTCAGGCTATGACGGAGAAGGTGCAGATCATCCAGGAGCAGATGAGGACTGCACAGAGTAGACAGAAGCCCTACGCTGATAGGAGACAGAGACCACTGGAGTTTGAGGATGGCGACCACGTTTTCTTACGGGTCTCACCTCGACGTGTATTACAGAGATTTGTCCGGGGCGGAAAGTTATCTCTGCACTTCATCAGACCATTCCAGGTCCTCAGCAGGGTAGGCGAGGTGGCTTACCGCCTGACCCTTCTACCTCAGTTGCACCGGGTGCATGAAGTCTTCCACGTATCTCATCTGGGGAGGTACGTGCATGACCCGACCCACATCATTGATTATGGGGAGATGGACATCAATGATGGGGCCCCATTTGCGGAGGTTCCGGTGGAGATCGAGGATCGATAGGAGCAGGGCGTATGTGGATGGTCGATTCCTCTGGTGTGCATTCGATGGCAGCACAAGAACCTCTAGGAGAGCACATGGGAGTGAGAAGCTCAGATGCATGCAAAATACCTTCATTTGTTTCCCTAGTTTATGTTATAGCTCTACAGGGACATAAATCCCTGATGTGGGAGTAATGTAAAGACCAGGAAATTTCAAGGAAAATTTTTTCTTAAATAATTTGGAATTTTACGAGTCTGTGGCTTCTGACGACACTTGATTCCGAGGCCTGGTGTGCCTGGAATAAATTTCCAACGTTTAACTCAGGTAAGTAACGTGAATGAACGAGTGGGTTTTTCTATCTTTTGAACCGGTGCTCAGAATTGAAATCTGAGGGCACCGATGAACTTGCAACGTCGATAATTGCTTAAGAGGACCTTTACCGCAGTTGCGTTTTAAGCGGGTTGAGAATTATTATTTGGGGATTTAGTCTAAAGTAAATAAAATTATTGGAATGACATTATTTTTTATCTAAGGAGGATAACTCCTCCCATGGGAAGTTGTTGGTGGGGCCCATACCCACCCAGCTTCCCATGTGTGGATAATTGAAAGGTGGGGCCTACACGAGCCCCAACCTTTCACCTCCCCCTAAACTCCTTAACCCCCTTTTTTAATTTGAAAACTCCTCTTAAATGTGGAATCTTCCTCTCCCTCAATATCCCTCTTTAATTCATGCCAACACATGATAATTAAAGAATTCACCCTCTTCAATTAATTAATGGAGTGGTTTGAATTTTGAAATTATAATTGATTGTGTTAATAAAATAATAGTGGATACTATTATTTTACTTTGGCATACGTTGGGTTGGGGAAGATTTGGAGAGAACTCATGTGTGAAGAAGAAGAAGAGAACTCCTCTCTCGATGAAGAAAGACGTCTCTTCAACGAAGAACGCCAGTTCTAGGAAGAACGACGACGCGCCAACCTTTCTCTTCTCTGTGACAAGTGAGGAAACACCGCTTCCTCCTCGGACACACTCCGACATCACCTACGAATGCTTTCTCCATGACTCTGTCTTCCGTGACTCCTGATATGCGACATCAACTATAGAGGTAGGGGTTAAGTCCAATTTTAATGGATTAAAACTGTGCCACGGTTCGTTGTTGTATAATCTTGTTTGTCTGACCTATTGCTACCGATTAACGCGGAGGGAGCGGGCTAAACAAACACGGCCCGATGGCCTTCTATTTGATCCTGTTTATTATTGGAATTCGCGATCAGAGGAGGAACACGAAAGAGGATGACTACGCAAGGGCCGCTATCGTACACGCTAAGAAAAGTCGTGGCCACTGGGCTTATCGGGCTGTGCCTAATATTCACTTAAACATGAATAACTTAAAGATTGCGCGTCCGATCGACGCGAAATCTGCGGAACTGGGACCCTATTGATGAGGCTATCCTTTTGAGATACTCAAAGTGAGTTTTGGACAATTTTGGTAAACGGCCGGGTTTGGAACGAGCATATTTCCAACCAGGCCCCTAGAACAAAAAAACCAATATCTCTCAGACCAGGCGTCCGATTGACGCGCCGTCTATCGCGTTGAGTTCCTTTTGACAAGAAGGAACTTCGGGATACATAAACACTAGACTTAGTGACAATTTATGTATCAGCCCCTTTACTCGAGGAGCGGACCCTCCCGGAATCGAGTACGCTATGTGCGGGAACCCTAGAGCTGGCTGCAACTGCAATGATTACTCTGTTGGGATCCTCCGTGGGTTTGACAACGAAGACGACTGTACTTGGATCCTATGTGGGTTCGGAATCGAGGAAGACTGTACTTGGATCCTCTATGGGTTCGACAGTAATGACGACTGCACTTGGATCCTACGTGGGTTCGACAACGATGGTTTCTGTACTTGGATCCTACGTGGGTTCGGCAGCGACGACTTTTGTACTTGGATCCTATGTGGGTTTGGAAGAGGAGATGATTCAGAGGCTACATCTAATCATCTCCAGCCCTCTTCGTGAGTAGTATACCTGTGTGAGCTGAGTCTTGACTTGCAATAATTATCATTGATGTGATTGACTTCTTTCTTGTGTGGACCGGATTGTGCTTGGGCTTAGGAGTTGGAGCTGAATTGAGGTTGATGACTTCGGTATATGTATGGGAATATACCTAAGTAGAGTTGATTGATACTCCGTGTTTTTATCTTTCCTCTGTGGTTTATCCTTCGTGGATTCTGGGAGACTTCCAGGGGTCTCAGGGTCCCTACTGAGTATCGTATACTCACCCCTGCAAGGGCTATGCCCGCACTACGTTGTGTTGGATGCAGACGATTGACATCACTGATCGAGGTGGAGGCTTGTAGAGCTGGACGGTACCCAGAGGTGGTCCACTAGATGGGACGTACACGGAGCAGACGACCGGACCCGGAGAGCTAAGGAGACCATCTGTACCCACCATTCAGGTGGGATTTCCGGAGGACGACTCAGTAGTTGCTGCTTTACTTTACAGCTGTTGTACTTTTTTCTCAGTTGTACTGTACTTTTAGTTGGGTTTTTATACTAGCCCATTTACTTTCCAGCACTTAATTTTGTTCTCAGTTTTAATTAGTGCTTACTTCACTTGCGTACTCTATTGTGTTTGTTTTTTTTATAAAGTCAATTACTTACCTTTTACCGGGACTTACGCCTTTGGTGCTAGTCGTCAGCCCCTGGCCTATGGAAGGCGGGATTGGGGTAGTCACGGCATGGGCCCCGAGGACGGGTCGTGACATAGAGAATGATATTTTAGAAGTATAAAGATGAATTATAAGTAAATTATTATTTTTATTATGTATTACTAATTTATGATCCTAATTATCCCAAGATAATAAAACATTCAATCATTGAATGTATAACTATTACCTTTTTATATTTAAAATGATTTAATAGTAATAACATAAAAAGTCAGGTCACTATAGAAATTCATGAAATCCTTTCACAACCAGCTTATTAAATTATTTCTCCTATTCTTCTGGATAACTAATGATAAATAGTTAAAAAATTACAATAATCGAGAATGTTATCAAATATAATAAATGAATTATTATCTTGGAGAATCAAAGTTAATATAAGAATTATTATCCTAGAACATAAATGAATATTAATAAATTATTATTACATGAATATTATTATAGATATATAAATATTATGGAACATGATTTTATAATTATTATTTGAGAAATAAATTTCAAGCACCTGCATTGAAATAAATTGATAATTTAGAAATTATCTTGGAGAGAGTGATAGTTATCACATGATATATTTTATTTCATTTAGAAATAAAATAGTTATTTTTTTGTTTTTGGGGATCCTTGATGAACCTTGAATGTTTATGTGTCAAAAGATATGATAATAAGGCATGTGAGGATATTCCCTTGAATGTAGAGGTTTCCACTATATCTTTTGAACCACATATGGTGGTTTATCCTTGATGTTAACATTGATGAATTTGATAGAGGAGGTTAAATAACTTTTAGGGATCAGTTTTACACTTGATATCATGATATAACACTTGTGTAGACATAATTGATAATTGTTCTTGTTTATGATCTCATATGGGTGTGTGCATAGTCCGTGATAACCTTTTGGGATATTTGATGCTATGAGTACGTACGTAGTATGATTATTGATGTTTTATATTGATCACATGTATTTCATGTTACAAATTTACTTCTAACGATAAGTTATGCTTTAAATTGTGTTATACCCTATTATGTGTGCATTTTTGGTATTGTTATTGGCACCAAAGGAAAGTGGACCAGTGTGACCTGTTTATCCCTTATATGGGGAGTGCACATGAATTTTTATGGTGATGATGATGTAACTAAGAATAGGGTATGGATATGATGATGCCTCATGAATTTCATTTGATACACTCGATACCTAATAGATACCAAGGATCATGTTAATCAATGACCAGTGAAATTTTGATTAGCTATCAATGCCTTGTGAATGTTGAGAACATGAATCACTTGATTCATAGTGAATTATGAGTATTATGTTCACTTTATGACTAAGAAAAATTATTTTTATCCTCCAGGATAGTTATTAATTACTTTTTATACCCCTCTATTACCTTCAACATGGATCCATAATAGGTGCAGCTAAGGACCATGGTTCCCTACTTGGCACATGAGTGCTTAGTTTTGGGTTATTGTGTTTCTTGTACATTTATTTTTACTTTTTTATACACTTGTTTACTTGGTCACACTTGTTAAGGATGCATTGGTGGTTTCCAATTGATTTTTTTACTCAAACACCACTTTATAATTTTAGTGTTCTTGTAGATGTTGTGACTAGGGATCTAATAAAGGGAAAGAGCCTATGGTGGGAAGTTGACTAGTGGAGCATGGAGTTGAAAGTATATCGGGATGGACTCTATAGTACCCCCCTATTATATTAATTTGTTTATCTATACTTACTAATTTCATTTGTGTTTTGACTTTGGTAGCCGTGTATTACCTTTATGTCATGTATTCCCTTTTATTTATCTAGACTTTTCATGATACCCTTATCATTATAATATTTATTTTTATGTTTATTTACATGTGATATGAAATTATAATGATGGTATAGTCTCCCCACTAATGTACATAGACCCTCACTACTAGTCGAATGCCTCTTGCATATGGGGAGGCACACATGAGGTCATGCGACCCTCCAAAGCATACCCAATTGTTTGAGTTAGGGTCTTACAAAATTGTATGAGAGCACCAATTTTATTATTTTATTTTAAACAAAACTGATACATGGTAGAATGGAGAATAACTTGTGGGGATCAGGTAAGGGAGTTTCTATGCATATGGAAAACATGGTTAATAGACCACTGCGTTACCATGTATGGGATTTTTGTTATAATAATTATGATATTTTGAGGGATTTCATGCATCATGGTTAGACATGTATGTTCACATGCCATATATATACCTATTTCTGTGTTTCATCACAATTCTTTAATTAAATTCATTGAATTATACTATTTGTTCAGGAGAGTTTCTTTTTTGTATGATATATATGTATTTTCATGTTGTTATAATATATCTCTATTGGAATTGATTAGTTTAACATATCATGATTCTATGTTTTAGTATATATGTGATGACTGTAACTAACATGTTGGGTTTAGACTTTGGTTTGTTCTATGAGGGGTATACATTCGGTTCTGGGTAGACTATTAGGAGATTCTTGTGTGTTCCCATATACTGGAGATGATCTGGTTACATTCTTAATGTATATTCATGTTATAGAATATTCCTCCTCCCAAAAAATTTGTGGGACCTCCATATGAGTAGGAGGGTGGTCAGTTTCATGTTCTTTCACATTCTACAATAGTGCTTGTAGTAGTCCCACTACATCTTGATTTCCATCAACTAAGTTCTATGGTCAACAACTCAATATATTTTTATCTTTAGCATGATCCATCTTTTTGGGGTAATGGAGACTCCAAAGATATTGAGGATTAAATTCAGAATATTGTGAGGATTTTTTGATTGGTAGTGACCTCAGATTATATGAATGTGAATATAGTGGTGTTCATACTACCAGAACCCACTATGTGGTAGTGGGGTGTAGTGAGCCTTGCTGAATATTAAGAAGCCCTAACTTGATCAACCTTCAAGGACCATTTATTCAAATAATTCCCTCAAGTTATGTTATAGTTGGATAGTGATCAAGAACTAATGGATATTTGAAAAAACATTATGATAGTGTCTTCATACATGAGAAGACTCACAAAAGTTTTTTAAAAGGCCCTGTTGAACATGAAGATTCTAGAGGAGGATAATGTTTTAGGAATTCTTCTAGACACTAATGATCATTCCATCAGAACTTCCAAAAGAGGGATGTGGAGGTTGATGTTTCTCATGAGAGAAGTTTCAGATATGTAGGATGGACCAAGATATCATCATTACATTTTTTAAAATATGGAGGTGAACCATAGGTCTTAAACTATAATAAGAGTAGTCATTATCACAATGTTTGTGTATTAATTCATATCCAATGACAAAAAAGTAGAAACAATGTGCATCTTCAACATTTCTATGCTAGTGCATTAATGAAGAGGTTCCATAGGCATGTAGGAAAGACTTGATCATTTAACTAAGGATTCGATTGAGGTCCTTAATAGTGTACCGAGATGATAATGACTTAATAGAGTCATCCTTATCAAGTAATGGGTCATGGAGCTACGGAAGGATATGTCCATGTAGCAGATCAGACCTTAGATGATTTACAGTGAGGGACATTCAATTGTAAAAGTTATGGTATTGATCACATCAACATAATATACATCGTTTTTTAATAATAGTGCTTCTTATAATTTCATATCTACATAAGTAGTTGTTTAAATTGACTTACCAATCAACTTCCTCTAAGTTTGTATTTCTTGATACACCATGGGTCATGAAAGTTGAACACTACCAGTGATTCCCGGAGTTTCCAATATTCATCTCTTGTTATGGACATATATGAGACTTCATGATCCTGGAGATGAAAAAATTATATGTGATTATTAGAATGGATAGGTTGACCAGCTTCCCGGATCAAACTGATGGAAATCAGAAACTTGTGTTGTTCACTTCATTGAACAGAGATAAGTTTATGATGACCAAAGAATAGGAATTACGAGAAAGCATGTTCTGTTCAAACATGTGTCAGCTCAGGATGATCACAGTGTAGCTGGAGGTCTTGTTTCTTTTAGTAGGATCTGTGAAAACCAACTCAATGTTTCCTCCAAGCGTGGATCTATATCTGGATGCCTTCTCATATGGCTTCATAGGAATTCCTCATGATAAAGTAGTCTACTTTGAGATAGATATTGTGATGTGTTCACAACCCATTTAAATACACCCTTACTATATAACACTAACCAATATAAATGGCATCAAGGAAAAACCAAATGACTTGAAGAAGAAGGGATTTATCAGGACCTGTACTTCAACTTGGGGTGAACTTATGTTGTTCACCTAGAAGGAGGATATCAGTCTTTGAATATACATTGATTAATAGAAGATAAATCCGATGATTCTAAATAATAGATATCCCATTCCCATGATCAATGATATTTTTTTATCAATTATGGGGAGCCCGGTGGTTCATGATTAATCTTTTATTAGGCTATCGACAACCATGAGTTAGAGAGAGGGAAATTCCTTTGATAGAATTTTAGAGTATGTATGGGTTGTAAAAGTATGTAGTGATGTTGTATGGTTTGTACAACATGAATGTAGTGTCTGTATCCTCATGAACAATATCTTTCACCCATATATAGACTCATCCATTTTTTTGTTCGTCAATGAACTCCCCATTTACTCACCAAACTAGAGCAGCATGCCGAACAACATGAACTAGTCCTGGGTAGGCTTTGAGAACATCCGCTTTACTCACATTTGTCAATGTATATCTATTGTATTTAGGAGGTAAAGTTCATATGGAATTTAATTTCTAATACAAGTATATCTATGGACCTATATAAAGTGGATTCTTGGGGCATGGGGTGTTGGAGGTAGGTATATCCCTGGACCCAGAGAAAGTAGTGGTATTGATGCTGTTGATACATCCCTAGAGCATGTTCATGATCAGGAGACTTATGAGATTATTAGGATATTACTGATGTTTTATCGAGGAATTATACCAATTATCAACACCCATTAATATTCTAAAAATTAATGGATTGAGGTTACAATGGTTAGAATAGTGTGAATATGTATTTTATAAGATCAATATGACGTTGACTACAACCCTTTTTTTGATAATTCTATATATAGGAGTTGGATATACTATACACTATGATGCATCATGAATTGTCCTTAGAGTGGAGTTGATGAAAAGGGATAACAAAGTGGCATATGGTTCACTTAATTTATGACCCCATGAGAAAAACTACACTACTTATGACTTGGTGTTAGTAGTCGTGGTCCATGAACTAAAGTGTTGGTGACACAATATCTTCAGTGATAGATTGTTAGTCTACACACACCATAAGAGGCTATGTTATATCTTCACATAACGAGACATAGACATAAGTTAGAGGTGATAGGTAGAGTATCAATTTATTTTTAAATTATAGATGGATTACTCACCAGGAAAGGGTAATGTATTTGTGGATACTCTTATCTGTAAGTTGTAGGATGAGCTAGAGCTGGGTGAATGGCCTTAAGAGAAGAAGTGGTACATAACGACATTGTTGAATAAGTAGTGGATGAATGATCCTAAGGATCACAGGTCAACTACTTGTGCTCCCTTGGTGGTTGAATATTCATTAGGGTTCTAGGTAAATACTGGACAAGACACAGATTTATAGTGTGTAGTGATATTAGAACAACTTTTCAGAAGTTACTTGATACCCGGGTGGTTATTGAGAGATGATGATGTGATCATTCTACATGGGTGAGTAGTAGTACCTTCATCCATAAGAGAGGATGTGATGAGTTATTTCAATACATCTATATGGGAAGTAAATCCCAGTGTGACCAAGATATACCATGACATATGCTGACTTTTATGATGGATGAGGATAAAGAGGGACATCATTGGGTTTGTGTCCTAATGCTTTACCTAACAGAGGGTAAGGGTTGAGCATCAACATCCTAACAATATCATCCATCCCCATCTAGTGGATGAAGAGTGGTGATAATTTTTTGGTGATTTTCAATCAACTAATGATGGTTTCCTACTTCTTACTGATCATATAGTCTCACTTTGTGGATAAGATGGAAATGTTATATGTCTCCAAGATTTTACAATTTCAAATAGTTCCCTTGAGCCCGGTATATGATAGAGAAAAATGTTTAAAATAATTATTTTGGTAGATATTTCATATATACCTTGGGTTTAAATAGAGATTGAGTATAGAGTACCATCTTAAAATAGATAGATAGTCTAAGAATAATATACCCATATTAGATGATATGCTTTGTGGTTATGTTTTAGGTTTCAGTGGAGTATGGTATGATTATTTATCCCTCGTAGAGTTCACATACAAAAATCATTACTAGGGATTGATTTATATGGCACATTATGAGGTTATTTAGGATTGGCTATGACTTTGACTACTATATTGGAATGATGAAGGCAAGGTAGTGGTTATAGGGTCTGTTTTGGTTTAGGAGGCCTCTAAGAGAGTGAAACTAATTCAATTGAGGATGATGACTGCTTAGAGTAGGCATCGATCATATATAAACCATATGAGGATACCTTCATAGTTCATAGTGGGTGATTTGGTTTTCTTAAGAGTGACTCCTTGGTTATCCCAATGATGTATGAGAAAGAAAGGAAATCTAGAACCAATTTTTTTGAACCTTTCATACCAATTAGTGGGTTAGGATAGAAGTGTTCCATATCGATCTTCCTTCTTCCTATAGAGGTATGCATGACCTGTTTCATGATTCATGTGTCATAGCTATCGAGGTACATGACCAATCCTATGAATGTAAATGACTACATGGACATTGCATTGGATCCAAATGCTTCTTATGAGGAGTGCCTGATGTGGATTATAAATCAGATCAAGAAAGTCCTATGAGGGAAGATAGTACCACTTGATCATATTTAGTAGTAGCATGGATGAATCTGGGAGGAGATGTAGGAGTGTGAGTCTAATGTTCAAGATCAGTAGACTAATCTATTAAAATAAGACCTCTAGAGATATTTATAAGGTCTGATTAGTTTTTGTAGGTGTAGAATTGTAATATTGTCAATTTTTGTACATGAAACACTTTTTTGGTTATAATTTGTAAGTGTTTTTATGGGAAAAATATATATTTTCTATAAAAATAACATTATTTTTGGGTTTAAGGTTCTATTTACTGGTAGAACATACCATACATACAGGTAAAATGCTTTTCTATAAGGGTTACGTAGGGGTAGTGGCCACTACATAAGGGTAGATCTGTAGGTCCATGCACCATGTAAGGGTAACAAGCCTCTATGTTAAGGAAAGATGAGTAAAATAAGTGTACATCCTAAACTGTGTAAAGGTAAAATGAGCTATGTAATGGTAGACATGCAATGTGTAAGGGTTATTATAGTGCAACATATGGGTAAATCCATTGTGTAAAGGTACTTTTTAAGGGCACAAGTGTGCTGCATAAGGGAAACTGACCATATAAGTGTAGTTCTGTAAGGGTACTGGTTTTCATAAGTGTAGTTGAGTTATGGTAGCTAGGGTTATGTAAGGGTATTTTTAGCTTTTTGTAATGGTATTATTGAGTTTCCTAAGGTTTCATAAGGGTAACTTGAATGTTCTAAATCCCAGGTAAGGGTAACCCGCTGCATAAGGGTAAAACCAAGTTAACCTTATGCAGCGTATACCCCAAATGTAAGGGAATAATTGTACACCATTTTTTCTCAATTTTATAACTTTATCTTATGTAACACTACCCTATAACATGTATTTTATGTTTTTAAATTTTTAAAATCACATAATTAAATAATTGGACTTGTGTGAATCCATAAATCATATTTATGGGAGAAATTAAACACACTATTATTATAAATTTCATAAAACACAAAATAAATGATGGTATTTAATTTGTGGATTCATTTATGGTGCACCTGTATGAGTAATTTATTTCTAAAATTTCTTAACCTCACCTCCCATTGTTTTTGGATGATCCTTTGAGTGTGACTGTTCTAGATTTTACTTTGTTCATGTTTGGTGAAACATTATTTGACTAAATCGAGTTATTTATCTAGATTACTTGGAAGTAAAAACTCTATTTATCATTACTAAATTATTTGTGTTGGGTGTCAGGAATTAGAACCTAGGTAAGAAATTCTTAAAACCATTTTAAAATCTTCAAGATAAATTCCTCCTCTCAAGCTTCCAAATAATTAATGATAAATACTTCTTAAACTATAATAATCTTGAAGGTTATCGAATATGATAAGATAATTATTATCCTAGATTATAAAAGATAAAAAAATAATTATTATACTCAAATAAAAAATAACAAATTACAAAGTATTATCACCTGAATATTATTCTAGGGCGATGATGTATTATCTTAAGTGGTTTTGTTAGTATTCTTTGAGGAAGAAATTTAAAGCACATGTGTTGAAATAAATCGATAATTCATAAATTATCCAAGAGATTGAAAATATTGTCACATTTGGTATTTTATTTATTATTGAAATAAAATACTTGTTTTTTTTCTTATAAGGAACCTTGAAAAACCAAGAATTTTGATGTTGTAGAATCCAGTGTTCTGAACTGGACTGAAATATGGAAGTTTTTGATCTTCTTGATTTACTAAACTTGTTGTTTTTAAAACCGATCATCGAAACTTAATTATGAGAGTTGTATCATGCCTAAGTGATGTTTTTGGGAATGGGAGAATTCCCAATAAGTATCCCAAATTTATCGAGTTGTATTTGGAGTTTCAGACCCGAATAACATCATGTTTTTAAATACAGTAGAGGGTGCACAATTTACACATGGTCAGCCAAACCGTACGACCCACAATAGTTAACCGTGCAACCCTGTTATAAAATGGATAGTGGCTTGTGCACGGTTTCCAAAACCATGCGCCTAGCCCGTGCGAGGTGCATCTTGGAGGTTGAAGACTCTGTATGGTTTGCACACGGTTTGGCAAACCATGTGGGTGGAACCGTGGGCGACACCCAGTTTTTAAAATTTAAATTGTTTTCATTTAATTAAATTAAATAAAAAAATAAAACATAAATAGTCATATCTCTCCCTCAGATCACAACACACTAGGGGATGCTCCACTTCAACTTGTGCTTGAACCCTCTCCCATATCCTCATTCTTCCATTGTTTCTTTCAATTTTCTTGGATGATCCATCACAGTATGTCCTCTTCTCCATTCTCCACCCTTTTACCGGCATCAAATTAGACTAACTATTGCCCCATGGGGTTCAGCTAAACCCTTTCATTTTAGTTTTAATTTTTATTTCAGTTTTCCCTTGTTCTTGGGTCGAGCGAAAGGCCTCTCGCGACCCTAGGGTTCTTGCTCGGGCAACTTCCACCAAAGGTGATGCAGTTCGGGTGGTTTCGGTTCACTAGATTTGATTCGGGGTAAGTTTTATCTTTGTCACCTAGTTAATATTTGGGACTTTTGGTATTTATGATCCCCAAACTTGTTGATTATTGGGTGTTGAATTGTTCTTGGTGGTTTCTCTACAGTTTTGTTCATTGCCGAAGTGCACATATTGGTTCCACCTTGAGGTAGGGTCCCTTTCCAAGTCATCAATCTTTATAAATTCATTAAAATAGTATATTATTCCACTTTTGTTATAAATTAATTCAAATAATGAAGTATTTTTCTCAATGCCTCCGAAATGTGAATTTATCATGTTTCATGTTTTAAATGATAAATATGATAAATGATTTGTGGATAAACAATATCATGTTTTTATAATAAAAACCCTCCAACGGAGTTGCGCTAAATTCAAGATAAAAAATAGTGGTTAGACCATGATTTCTTGAATTTTCATGTTTATAATCCTTATTCTTGATGTTATGTTGAGATATGGTGTGCTTATCCCATGGACCTAATGACATTAGAAACACTGAGCTTCCCTTTTTTAAAATGATTAAAAGACAGAATCACCATCTAAGTGTTTGGTCCAGTTTTGGATTGGAATTACCCATGTAGATAATTTATCTTTGTATGGATACTTGAATTCCTATAAAGGTAATTGACATGTTTTGATAAATGGAATGAGTTTAGCTAATTGAATGGTTAATTCTTAATGATTGAACCTAAAATGAATTTTAGAAATTGTTTTCGAATGTTTTGAATGCTAATAAATGCTTGGGTGACATGTGGGTTCCCTACTAGGAATACCATGATCAACTAAATGGGGTTTTATGCTCATACCTTGGGAGATACATAGATTCCCATGTAGAAATTCCAGGGAAAAATCTGGGTTCATGATACAAGGTTTGGTTCCACGTCCGTGGAAACCCTTACCATGCTAAGGGAAGGTAGCAGTGTAGACCTTTCCCTTTGAAAAGGACTTAATACTGTTTTCTAAATGGTTGCAATGATACATGACATTTCCACACTAAAGGAAGGAAATTCCTGAACTAATTAATATATTGTTCCAATGCTACTTGACTGTTACACACTAATTGAAGGAAAGGCATGAACCATTAAATAAATAGTACCAATACTACTTGAACATTCCACACTAATGGAAGGAACATATTGAACCAATAAATAATTGTTTTAACTCTACTTGACATATAAAAACTAATGGAAGGAATGACTTGAACCAGAAGAATTGTTACATGAGTATTTTATCAAATAAGAATGGACTATGTCGAGCTCTCCTTAGATTCTGAGAGGAGAATAAATTGTGTATTGGAAATCACATTCTGATTCAATGATATAGGTTTCTTAGGTTGATTCACACCTAGAATCTAGTTCTTGTTTAATCCTTGGATGCCCGATATACTACTGCTGGGTCCCTTCTTCTTACAGGATTCCTCGAATACACTCCTTGAATCCAGCATTGACTAGTAGGTTCCTTGTTTAAAGCCCATCAGGCCCTGCCTTTACATAGCACCATTTTACCTTGGTCGATCACCTTGTACTCGATAGGTGAATTATTGTGGAATTCCTTGTATTACGCTCCTTGTTTTACACTATTACCCCATATCTTGACTCAGATGCTACTGATTCAGCTTTACATGAGTTTATTTTACCATGGTTTTTATCTTGTAACTCCCCCACGAGATATCTTTTCCAGGTTTCCATGTTATATCTTGGAACCTTCACTACTTATACCATCACAGGATGCCTTGGATACATTCTTTGGGTCTAGCATTGACAAGTAGGTTACATGGTTAAATCCCATTGGGCCCAGTAATTTCTAATCTCCATTTTACCTTTGGGGAAACTCCTTGGACTCAGTAGGCGACTTACTCACATATGACTTATGAATAAAATGGTAATACCCAATTAATGAAATGGTTACATGTCCAGAAACTAGCCATGGGCTAAAGTTGGTACTTGGTTATTTAGTTACATTTTATTACATACTTTTTTTATTCATTCTTGAACCCTATTTAATTTATATTACACTATCGGGATTGGGTTAGACACCGGTGGTGCCGACCTACTGATATTTATATCTCACACCCTACTCGGGCCACTATTGTACTAGGGTACACAAGTAGACCTTTCTTATTCACATGGTCGTGGACCTTGATTTTTGTTGTTTTATTGTACCCAGGAGTTAGGGGAAAAGGACTGAGTTGGACCTCAGGATGCTCGTGGAGATCGACTTTGGGTTTTTAGTTTATTTATTTACTTGTGTATCATTTTGTATTGTATTGAAAATCATGTTGTACTGTTTTCTGCTTTCTGTAATGTATCAATGCCAGGTCATGAATTCATCAATCATATAAACTGGAATTGGCCATTATTGTTCAGTTATTTGAAATATTCGTTCCGTTGTTTTATTAATTCCATTTTATACTACTGATGATGATTGTTATTTACTATTTTATACCACTACACTACTCTGATAAGAAGTTATAGTCTCCCCATTTACGGTTCTTACACCCTACCTTTTTTTTTGGCAGCCCCTGGCATATAGGGAGGAGCACTTGAGGTCAAGCGGTGACGAATTCAGCCACTATCTTAGTGGTGATCTGGGTCAGGACGTTAAAAAGTTGTATCAAAGGTAGTTTTTTTCTTTTTTATCTTACTATTTTGGGTTGGTAGATAAGAGACTAGGAAAGTGTCAACACTTGGTTAATTGTTGTGCTCGGGGTTGATCACCCCACATACGGGGAATGACCAAGTGGCCAGGGGTGGGATTGTTGTTTACGTTGTTCACTATTACAATTAATATGATTTCACCTAGAGTGATTGGTGTAAATTCTGATGCTTATGATTTATAGAATTATAAACATTAACTTTGTCCTGTTAGGGAAAGGATGAAACATACGTGCATTATATTAGGCACATAGGAATACACATTCCATGAATATATGCCATGACATGTAGTTGCAATAGTAGGTTTCCTTCTAAGTATGATTCAGTGCCTTATTAATATGCCATTCTTAGATTTATACCTGTTTAGGTAATACACTAGCATGCCTTCTATGCTTACTTCTTCTTATAGCATGATCCTATGATAAAAATACCATTCTTCTGTGATTTAAGCTTGTTGATCTGTGTTAGATTCTTGTAGTGACATTACATGAAAGCTTTGTTTGATATATGTACATGATGGAATGTGAGGAGTTTACAAGTTTCAGTTATAACAGGAGCCAATTTTTTGTTATAAGGTATATAGATGCCTTATAGCTAGAAAACGATAACTCGTGTAATTGAACCATTGCGAAAAGGCTGCTAAATTCAATTATTATGTGAATCTATTTTAGACTAAAGGGAGCCAAATGCCAAACTGTAAAGTTTAAGGGTTCTTAATAGATTGGCAGGTGGCCACCCATATAATTTGGACAGTTATGTTTGATCATGTCAAATTATGAATTGATATTGGTACTGATTAATGGGATCCAATTTTCAATCCATGGAGTGTATGGGCACTTCGTGGATTGGGAAATGGAAATCCATATTAAATGAAATGGAATGATGCTTTGTGAAATGCTTATAAATGTTAAAAAGGTTTAACTTGATCTGAAATCAAATGATTAACTTTTAAAAATTAAACAAGGACCAAATAGGTCAGTTGGGGAATACTTTTATGAGAATACCCATTTGGGTTTTTAAATTTTAATAATTGTGAGTTTACTAATGGGTTGATTTATATAGAACCCATATTTTTTAAAATGCGACCTTAGTAGGTTGCCTTATTTTCCTAAAAAGGTATTTATTTTGATAAGTTTCCAAAAATATGGGATGTCAACAAACCTAAAATATTTTAAAAAGGTATTTTTATAAAAATTTCCTACTTTTCCATTAGGGAATTGGTTAAAATCAAGTACCTTGTGTTGTTTTGAAAATGGTACTTTGATGTTTTGATTAAATTTTTGATGATTAAAGATTAAATGTGATTAAATGTAAGAGTCTTGGAAATGGAACCAATAGTGGTGTCCACTGTTTAAAAACCCTCATGTAAGGGTAGTTCAGACTTCTCTTCGGTTTCCTTGGAACAGAAGCATGAGTACTTTCCGTAGGTGTTAGTTTCTATAGAAATGTATTTACGATCGAATTTTGAGCCTAGTGACTTTTGTTTGATTTGACCCAGTGTCAGGGTTGAAATTTTTCCTTCACAATGGGATAACCAAGGTAGGAAGTTCCCATAGAACTAGATTGACTTTTTAGTGTAGTGACTTTTCTCACTCTTGGGGCCGTTTGGGTGTTGTTTTCCAAAGTAAGACTTTTAGTTTTATAGTGACACCCTTTTTTAGACAGGTGGTCATGCGTTTCTTGACCTTGTTATGTGCATGTGAATAAATTAATGCTTTTTTTTTCTGCTGGTTAGACATGCCTCAGGCATGGTCGATTGCTTTTTTGGACATTTTCCCCTTTTTTCTTCTTAGAAATGGATGACTTGGAGTCGTGTCGTCTAGGAGAATGGTCATATGAGACAATGCATATCTGAAATAAATCTTTTTGTAATATTTACTACGATATTAGTCCATCTCCAAGTATATTGGTTTGAGAATTAAATAATTCGTTCCATTCAAATACTTGGACTATTTTTTGAATGGCTTGGGTGTTTTGACATGCCGATATCATTGTTATAATCTAGCGTGCTTATGAGCGGTTAGTTTTCTTTCCTTTTGTGACTAGGAAACTCTTATGGTGGTTAGTGTCATCTTGAGCATGGTAAATGTGTCCTTCCATGTAGAAGGAGCACATCCTAAGGGGGCCATAGAGAAATGGGTGGTTATATCTTGAAATCCCTTGAGGCTTGCTGGTGTTTCTTTATGTCGGTGATTTCTCGACAACATGACTTTGTTTTGGTTTGACTGTTTCACCTTCAAATTTCTAGGTGTGTTTGACTAGATACCAAGTCTTAAATCCTCTCAGTGTACTCTTCTTAAGAGAAGAGAAAGTCCCCTATCTTTATGTCATACTCGATACACTAAGATAGTGTCAGTCTTACACTACGCTAAATCATAATAGGTGTTGATCTTTTTGGATGATCATTTTCAATGTGGCATGATAAGCATGGTTCTCATTGAGGCTTGGTATTTCTTGAATGATTCCTGGGTTCCCAAGTAGGAACCCCTTGTTTGGACTAATGGACTCCCACCATTTCTTTTAGTTTGCAGTAGTCTTCTAAGCCATACTTCTTCAACATACGTCCTCCAAGTGGCTCAACTAATTCTCTTCTTTTCAGTTGATTTTTATGGTTTAATGGGTCCATTTTAAATCATGTTGCCCGATGTCGACAAGTGTGGTCTCAAGGTCAGTAATATATTATGAGGAAACATTCTTGACTAGTTCTATTAGGTTGATCAAAATTTGACCATTTCCTTTTTATGAAGTTCTTCCAGGAGTGTCGTAAGAACACTTATAGTTATTCCTTAATCAACAATTCCAATGGTGGAGGTACTATGGATTGTAATTGTACCCTTCTTATGTTAAGACCTATGGTGGTAAGAACCATCAGTCGAGTGTTTATGATACTTTAACATGTACTTGTCTCTATTTAAATGGGATCATATAAGCTCTATTTTTGTGTTTTAGTTTAACTTTGAGCGTTGGCTCAGGATATAAATGTAGAATTGTGGAATTCTTAAGACATTATTAATGGTGCATCAGGCATTGGGAATTCAATGAAACCATTTGAATGAAAATTCATGAACCTTGTAAGTTGGGTGGTGTTTAAATTTTTTTCGAAGGCTTCTAGGGGACGAGATGTTTTTATGGTGGGTAGATTGTAGAATCATGTGTTCTGAACTGAACTGAAATATGGTTGTTTTTGAACTTCATTTACAAAATTGGTTGTTTTTAAAACTGAGTTTTGAAACCAAATTCTGAGAGTTGAATCACTCCTAAGTGATTTTTTTGGGCATGGTAGAATTCTCGAGAAGTATCCTGAGTGGATAGAGATGTTTCGGGTGTTTCAGACCCGAAAGACATCATGTTTTTAAAAGACATCAGAGGGCACATGATTTGTGCACAGTCTGCCAAACCTTGTGGCCAATAGCAGTTAACCATGTGACCCTATTTTAAAATTGACAATGGATCGCACATGACCTATGAATGGGTTTTTAAACCGTGGGCCTAGCCTGTGCGGAGTGCTTCTTGGAGGATGATGACTCTGTATGGTTTACGCATAATTTGGAAAACCGTGCCGGTCAAACCGTGTGCGACGCCCAAATTTTAAAATTTAAATTGTTTTAATTTAATTATATTGAATTAAAATAAATAAAACTTAAACTCTCCCCTATCTTCCTTATATCGTGATGCACCTGGGGGTTCTCCCTTTCACCTCGTTCTCTGACACCCCCCATCTCCTCCTTCATCCACCGTTTCCTTCAGATTTCATGGATGATCCCTCATGGTGAGTCATCTTCTCCCTTCTCTCTTTTCCCGACTTCGAATCGGTAAAATGGTTTTCCCATGGGGTTCGTCCAAACCATATCTCTTTAGGGTTAATATTGACTTCAGTTTTCCCTTTTTCTTGGGTCAAGATAATGGTCTCTTCGGACCCTAGGTTTTTTGTTCCGACAACTACCGACAAAGGCGATACAGTTATGGTAGTTTTGGTTCACCGACATTTCTTCGGGGTAAGTTTTCTCTTTTTCACCTTTTTAATATTTTGGGATTTCAGTATTTATGAGTCCCTGAATTATTTCTTATAGGGAATTTAATTGTTTCGGGAGGTTTCTCTATGTTTTGGTTCGTCGCTGAAGTACATGTTTGGTTCCACCTTGAGGTAGGGTCCCTTTCCAAGTCATCAATCTTTATAAATGCATTAACAAATTTGTTTAATACACTTTTGTTATAAATTAATCCATACAATGAATGATCAATATCAATGAATCTTAAAAGGGAATTTAGCCTGTTTCATGTTGTAAATTCTAAAGATGATAAATTATTTATCGATAAAAAATATATTGTTTTTAAAATAAAACCCCTCCAATGGAGGTGCACTGCCTTCAAGATAAAAAGTAGTTGGTAGACCATGATTTACTAACTTTTCATGTTTATAATCTTTGTACTTGATGTTTTTTTGAGATACAGCATGCTTAGAACATGGCCCTAATGACATTAGAAACACTGAGTTTCCCCTTTTAAAATGAGTAAAATATCGAAGCACCGTCTATGTGTTTGGTCCAGTTATGGATTAGAATTTCCCATGTAGGTAATTTCTATTTTTATGGATACTTGGATCCCTTTAAATGTAATTGACATGTCTTGATAAATGGAATGAGTTGTGCTAATTGAATGGTTAATGCTTAATGATTGATCCTCAAATGAATTTCAGAAATATTTTTCAAATATTTTGAATACTAATAAAACCATGGGGGATATGTGGGTTCCCAAGTAGGAATACCAAGATGGAATCGATGGGTTTCCATGATCATTCCTTGGGGGATACATGGATTCCCATGTAGGAATTTCATGGACGGACCCAGGTTCATGAAACAAGGTTTTGTTCCACATCCATGGTAACCCTTACCATGCTAAGGGAAGGTAGTGGTGTTGACCTTTCCCTTTGAAAATGACTTAATGGTTTTTGATAAATGTTTGAGATGATACTTGGACTTTCCACCCTAATGGAAGTAAAGGCTTGAACTAATCAATATATTGTTGCAATGATACCTGACCTTTTCACACTAATGGAAGGCAAGGCTTGAACCAATAAATAAATGGTTGCAATGCTACTTGACCTTTCCAAACTAATGGAAGGCATGGTTTGAACTAATAAATAATGGTTTCAATTATAATTGACCTATCCACACTAATATAAGGAAAGACATGAACCAAATGAATTATTACATGACTTCTTTATCAAATAGGAATGGACTAACTCAAGCTCGTGTTGGATTTTAAGAGGAGAATACCTTGGGTCTTGGGAACCCCATTACGATTCAAGGATATGGTTTTCTTAGGTTTATACCCACCTAGAATTCAGTTCCTTTCTATTAATTTGATTACTGGTATACTACTGTTGGGTCCCTTCTTCTTATATGATACCTCAGATATACTCCTTGGATCCATCATTTACTAGTAGGTGCCATGGTTAAATCCCATCGGGCCCTGTCTTTCCTTAGCCATGTTTTACCTTGGTCGATCACCCTGTACTCAGTAGAAAAATTAATATGGAATGACTTGGATTATTCCCCTTGAATTACACTCTTAACCATTATCTATACTTAGGTAATACTGAGTTATCTTTCTGTGAGTTTACGTTACCTTGGTTTTTACCCTAGAACTCCCTCACTGGATATCTTTTTCAGGTTTCCTTGTTATGTCTTGGAACCTTCACTACTTATACAATCACATTATCCCTTGGATACACTCCTTGGGTTAAGAACTGACATTTTTTTTCCATTTTTAAATCCCATCAGGCCCAGTCATTGCTAAGCCCCATTTTACCTAGGAGGAATCTCCCTGGGCTCGGTAGGTTACTTACTCACATGCAACTTATGAATAAAATGGTAATTCTCAATTAATGAACTGGTTACATGTTCAGACACTAGCCGGGGGATGATGTAGGTACATGGGTATTTAGTTAAATTGTACTACTTTATTTATGCATTCTTTCAACCTATTTAATTTAAATTACATTGTCTGGATTAGGTTAGACATCAGAGGTTCCAACCTACAGAGATTTATATATCACACCCTACTCAGGCGGCAATTGCACTAGGGTGCCCGAGAATACCTTTCTTGTTTGCTGGGCCTTGGACCATGCTTGTTATTATTTTCTTATAATAGGGAGTCAGGGAAAAAGGACTGATCCGGAGCTCATGATGCTTGTGGAGACTTGTGTCCGATGTTTTATTGTATTGAAGAGAATGTTGTACTGTTTACTGATTTCCGTAATGTATCAATGCCATGTCATGCATTCCTATATTTTATAAACTTTCATTGGCCAATTTTGTTCAATTAAATGAAATATTCTTTTCGCTGTTTTATTATTTCCATTTACTACTTCTGCTATTGATTGTTATTTACTCTGTTATACTGCTACATAACTCAAATAAGAGGGTATAGTCTCCCCATTGACTATCCTTACACCCTCACAACTATTCATCATCCTCTGGCAATTGGGGAGGCGCACTTGTGGTTAGGTGGTGACCGTTCTGGCCACTGTCTTAGTGGTGAGCTGTGTCGGGATGTTCAGATGTTTCTAAAACTATGATAATAAGGAACACAAGGAGGTTTTTCTTGGGAATAGTGGTTTCCACACCAAATTTCAAGCCCCACAGGATGGTTTATCCCCAATATTGACATTGAAAACTTTAAGGTGGGATATTCCTTAACTTTTGGGGCTCTTGTTGACACTTTTTACCATGATATAACAATTAAATTGGCATAATTAATAGTTTTTTATTATTATGGTTTCATGTAGGTATGTGCATAGATTGTGAGAACCATAGGTGATATTTGATGCCATGAGTACATATGTATCTTGATTATTCATTTTTTATGTTGATCACATGTATTTTATGTTTATACTTTACTTGTGATGATATTATATTATTTCTTATATGTTATCCCATTTAAGTGTGCCTTTATGGTATTTTTATAGGAGCCAATGGCAGCTGGACTATTGTGACATGTCTATCCCGTAGGGCGGGGGGGAGTGTGCATGAATTGTTATGATAATGAAAAAATACCTAGGAATATGGCAGCGATACAAAGATGCCTCATTAATTCCATGTGATAAACATGAGGCCTTGGGAATTCCATAGTTCAAATAAATCGATGTCCTATGAAATTCCATGTATCTCTTAATGCATACTGGATGCTAAGAACATGAATCATTTGATTCCTAGTGAATGATGAGTAATATGTTCACACGATGACTAAGAAAAATGTTTATTATCCTCATGTATAATTATTTATTACTTACAATACTCTCATGACTTGACCCACTAGGGACCTCATGACTATAAGTAAGGAAAGAATGACACCATAAGCCTGCCTCCAATTGGCCAGGGGCTCACAACTAGCACCGAGTGGGAATATCACACACATGAGAGGCCATATCCTAATGTAACTTCACACATGCAAACATATCCATATAGAAATATAATAAGTAAATATAAAACAATTCATAAATTAATTCATGAATTACATCCATCCCACATCAGAGAAGAACAATTAGTACAAAAAAATCTGAAAGGGTAAAACACAAGCCCACCATAACTGAAAAGGAACCAAACCTATAAAAAACATGGGAGGAAGTTACCAAATATACACTCCTTGATCCATATAAGGAAAATATATAAAAAACAAGCTCCACCTGCTCTTGGTCCAACTAGGACTCCATCAAAAATCCCATCATTTGCAGAAGACGAGCTATATGCATGCACATCCCATAAAGGGGTGAGTATAAACCAACCTAGTAGGAAACCCCTAAATAACCAAACATGATGCTTAAAGAGAGTAGTAATATCATCATCATTAAGAAACAATAATAATAATATTATACATAATAATAAAAATAAAAAAATAATAAAAATAATAAAAATAATTTCAATAATTTCAATAACCAAGATAAACTCAAAGGTAAACACCAAGTCTCATGGAGAGGTAACGTCCTCACTACCAGCTGAGGATTCTACTAGAGGCTCAATGTATCAATAATCTGGGAGAACTCACTCCATGAATCCTTGCATCAGTAATGAAACTCATCAGAGATGTCTCACTCATTGGTTCATAATATACTGATGGCAATCATCTAAGAAAAGATGATTGTATGGTCTTTCCAAGAAGAAGAATTAAGAGGGATCATAAAAGATACCCACTCTATTGAAACGACTTACCAAAAGACAACAGATGTTGATAAAAATGTATGGTATCCTACCTAGGGTGTATAGGGTATACCTGAACCAATCTAGAATAACATTCTAGATATAGGAACACGTATGCAAATGATTTATGAAACCCTACCTAGGGAAGAAGATGATGGGAATGAGGATAAAAAACCTATGAATCAAGGATGGATTCCTACTCTAGTCATCCAAGGAGTTCATGTCCAATGATCTAAACAAGATTCCACATCTAACCCTAATGGGGGTAGATATTTAAAATCACTTTAAACTATTAAATTAGGGAAGAAACCAACACATATATAGTTTGAGGGAAATCACCCAAGCTAATACCAAATCTAGTCTAAGATGAACAAGGGTACCAAGTTTTTATTTAAGGAATACATGGAGTGTCCCATGGGGCACACAAAATTCCTCTATGAGTCTATCACAATATGTGACCTACATCTTCATGTGGAATGTGTTTTGAAAAACTATATAGTGTGTCCACTAGGGGTACAAAAAATGTAGAGGTCGGTCTGGTACTCAGTTTGCAATCAAGTCTATCCTTTGTACAATGGTCATATATTGGGTAATAACACCATGTTCATGTATGTTGGTTGTGTCTAAGTACTTTACAATGTTCATGAAGTAAAATCCACATAACATTACATGTAGGGTATAGATCCGACACTCATCATTTTACATTGTTCCAAACTTATTTACTTTATGAATTACATGGTTCGTTCTCTAACTCACGTGGCATGTGGTCCACATGGTCTCTTAGTAATGTACTCCTTATACATATTAAACCATTTGGGTTACATAGTGTTTGATCCCACTACATAGTGTGTGTGGTCACATGGCCTCCTGGGCATGTACTCCCAGTACACTGGAATCCAGTTGGATAAGGGTAACATGACATGTTTACCTAGTACATAACATGTGATATTTAACTCCATGTAGAAATACTAGCAACTTCACAGAGGGGATAACATAACTTGTATTCCAGAACTACATGTCATGTATGTTGGGATTTTCCAGAAACTATCACCCATTCAATGTATTTTTCCCATGATTCATCCACTACAGATTCTTCCACTAATCAGAATCTTAGATCCTTGATTTGGGGTTGAATATTTATATGATGTCTATGGTGTCCAAACTTTCACCACCTAATCACCTGAAAAGGATCCCTATTTCATTGTACTATCATGTTTCTAAAACCCATGAATGATGAACTCCTAATTCAACTCAGATCGATATTAGATATCCTATAACACTAAATTACACCTCATTCATACTCTCTATCTTTAATACAAACAAAATGGAATGATATATTACCCCAAATATTGAATGTGAGATGATTAGTTTCTAGGTATTCATTAACCTACTTCATAAAGAATCACTGATGATGCCTGCATGAAGAACAAGGGGAGGAAAGTACAAATCAAAAATTTGAGGAACAAACCTTGATCATTATTCTAGTTGAACTCAATATATTGATTATGGAACAATAAATTTCATATAGTAATAGTATTTTAATCTAAATCATATCCATTTATAATTCATGGAAGATAAGTCAATACATGTAAATCAGGAGTTGACCCACAAATCAATTTGTTATAAGGATTGATTCATGTTTGAAAAGGGATAAAAATATGGGGATTAAATCTAAAAAATAATTCCTTACCTAGAGTTTAGATTTCTGAATGATAAAGAGTGGTTCCATTTCATTTTCATCAGTAAGATCCACAAACTCCTTTCATGAAGACTAATCCTTGTTAGATCATTCTCCAATCCTCAATAGCATTTCCATGTGAAAAAATCCACTCTATGTACCTCTCTACAACACTAGGGTTATGTAGCTAACCCTATGTTTTTTCATTAATGGATATTTTATAGAGGGATAGAATGTCATGATAATTAAATTAAAATAAATAAATAAATAAATTTAAATTATTATTTTCATATGCAAGTTATCTTTAAAAAAATTCCTAATGCTAACACAGATTATATCATCTATAGGGTAAAATATACATTCTTCAATTAATTGTGGTATAATATTTCCCATTTATATCACTGTTTGAGAGATATTTCATTATTTTTGAAAAAAACTATTATTTTGTGATATATTATATTTAATATTTTTAATATATCCATACTAAGGCTCTTTGGGAATCACAATTCCACACCGAATTTGTTCACAACTCTAGAAATATTTATTGAAATATTCTAACATGTTACCTTATAAAAATAGAGTCATTATACTATCCCCACCTTTGAAGATTTGATTCCAAAAATAGAAAACCAACTTAGATAAGAGATTACTGATCTAACATATGTATCTTCTACTCCAATGATATCTCATGGAGGTCCCCATTCTAATAACAATCATGAACCCAAGGGAAACAGTTTCCCATGAAGGGTATTATTCCACTGGTTCTCAAACAACACCAGGAACCTCAAAAAGGATACTCCACCCTTGATGTCTATCTCACCCTAGTTGACATCATGGAAGGATTCATGTACCCATCTTGTTAGTTGTGACACAAAGAATATATCGTGCACCCAATCTAACTATGGTGGTAGAGATAAGAGGTACGCCACCTCACTAACCCAACATAGTAACTAGAAAAGGGCCTATGAACATAAAAGATATACCTTCTCCATGGAAAAATCTCTACAACCCTCGATTAGGTGAGATCACATAAAAAACATGATATCCTCGTTGAACTACAATGGCCTCTATCATTGTTCGGTGAAGGAAACTTGATGACTTTGGGAAGTCCCCATCTTCCCTAATATAAATTTAATCTTCACTACTATTGATTCCACCATTTATGGGCCTATAAGAGTTGTATCCCACTAGCTATGACCTAGTATAATGGTGATCTAAAGGGCCTCTCATAAATTGGCTGAAACGATACTATATTGATGGTAGATGATTCTCCCAATATGATAAAAAACTAACAAGAAAACATGAAGCATGTTCTGCAAAACTGGAATGGACAAATTTAGATGGCCATCTATTTTGTGGTAGAACTTCTATGATCAACGATAAATGAGTCCCAAAGTCCTCCTAAATCTACTCCATAATCATGAAGTGAATTGATCACAATGGTATAAAATGATCTTTGAGGGAACTCCATGTAGCTTTATTACCTCCTACATGCACATAAATCCCATGATCCCACCTAAATTCTTCTCTTGGAAGATTATAGAGTGGTCTTACATAGTTAGTTGTTCCATGAACACTCATATTTTATTGTGACCTCTCTTTTATCTTATAAACCCCATCAAAAACAACAAGGATTCCATCCCATTAACACTTCCAAATAGGAACCTCATCCTTCACCTATTTATGGGTGAGGAATCAAGAGATAAACTCATAAAAACACCAACACATCCTGGTCCACCCAAACCAATGCTAAAGGATCCATGTACAACCTCACCTCTGTTAGATGTATTTATAATGGAAGGCATTAAACCTCCTATGCACCTACTCCAACAACATGAATGGTATCATTTTCCTTCCTCAAAAAAGGATGAAATTCAATCAACATTTAAAAAATAAATCATGAAAAAGTATAGGGGGTATATAGTCATACAATATCTCATAATCTAAATCCTCATGGTATGAATCCCTATACACTAAATAAGTATAGGGGTGAAAACTATCGACTGGAGATATGTTTCACCATCTGCATCCTTAAGGGTTAACTACTATACAACCTTAATCAAAAAAATAATACATAAAACCTTTTTATGTGTATATGATACCATGGTTATTCCCTTGTCTAGATCTTAATCTTGCACCACCTCAACCTTTTCAAGCTCCATTTCCAATCCCATATTTGAGAAGACATATCCTATGAAGTTGAAATCTTGAATTTATAATCGATACTTAGAGAGTTTCCCATAAGGATGATACTCTTGAAGCATGTATGAAACAATCCTCAAGTGTTTCACATGATCTAACTATGACACTAAGTACAATACGATTTCATCAATGAATATTAACATGAAACAATCTAAGAAGGGTTGAAGGATCCAGTTGATATGTCTCACAACCACTACTGGGGTATTTAAAATGATTAAAGGTATCACTATGAACTCAATGAAACCATAACATAATTATAAATACATCATTATTACATCCTCCCCTCGAACAAGGAGCCACTGACAACCCTTCATGAGGTTAAAATCTAATAACCACCTAACCTCTAACCACTAGTCTAAGACATCATTGATTCCCAGATGTGGATACTCCATCTCAATTCACCTATTGTAGGTTATGTTAATCCACACATAATCTTAATCACACATTCAACTTATAGGTGAAAATCACTATGCTTTCTTGGGGAACAAACTTAGTCTAAAAATCCCTTTCTTTGTAGATTTCCAAACATGAATTCAGATCTCATAGCAACACATGCCATATTATATGGAACCGCAGATATTGGGTCATCCCTCGGTGTAGTTCTATTTAGAAAACATGATTTTGATGGGGTGGTAATCGTAACACATACTTAGGTATGATTTCTTCATAATAATCTAACACTGCTGTAAACTGTAAGCTTGTCGCATCCATTTCTCTAAGGTTCATGCTAGCCACATGATTTGATGTCAGTTTTATCCACATGAACACATAGTCATCTTTCTATTCCTAGGATTACTTCTCACCAAAGAATGAAAATTAATTCTCAATAGGGAAGAATACTATAAACCTCACTGGAAGTAGTTAAACTAGGCATGGATTGTATGAAACTAGCCTATGCTAAGGAAATCATCATAGGGCCTCACATTAACTATGAAAATATTTAATATGAGGATATATATCCTCTAATAGTTAGGTCACATTGTTATTAGAAGTGTGTGATCACCTAACCATCTCTTCCAGAGCAAACAAACAAAAGGCTCAAGCTAAAAGGATCAATAATCATTACTAGGTCTCGAACATGGGATGCTTTAAGGGAAACATGGATTGAAACTGTGTGTTAAAACTATATATAGAGTGGAGAAGTACACACATTTTTTCCCAAACCACAACCAAAGGATTCCTCAATAATATCCTACTTCCTGAAGCTTTCCATTCCACTTCCCGTCTATTCCCCACAACTAGGGATTTCTCTGAAACATTATCACATCAAAACAACCACAAAAATACAATTCAAAGGAGCTTATCCACCACACCTCAACAATATAAATTTTCAGTGACAATGACTCACCAACATAGTTTTAAATAGAATCATAATAATGAATCATAGTGTGGGGGGGGGGGGGGGGGTTTCCCCCTTCATTGTGCATCTAAAGACACATAAATCATCACCATTACATTGCTCTACTGACACCATGAATCACCCAGTAGATGCCTCACCACTAGCAGAACCATCAAAAAGAATCCTAACCATGTGGGAAACTTTCAGTACAAGAAAGTTCCTATCCTATAATTCCTGATAAAAGGATCCATCTCACCATGAATTCTAGGAATTATCTTTATTTGAAACTCATAGAGTTCACTTAGAATAAGTGTGTCTTATACTGGTACCACCAAAACCAATTGATGGAAAACTTTACTAGGAGAATCTGACTAAACTGCCAGAGGTGGGTCAAAATGCTATTGAACCAGTGGTGGCATTTCATTCCATCAAATTAAAGAAACAATCTCTTGTATAGGTCCATAATTGAAGCCTCATCACTTAGGTGATAAAAAACACAATACTTCAATAGAATTTAATATTGTTATCATCATGGAGGAATACAACAATATCTTAGATGCACCGAATTCAAAATAGAATATCTGGGGAGTAGACTCAAGGAAATGGAAACCACAACCCATTTCTATATGATCCATGTGATAATTGTTTCCTTACAACCAGTGCTTATATCATCCGAGTTAATAAGTAGGTTACTGGAGTCCTAGTAAATGGATACATCGACTTCCACACTAACATTGTGTTCCATATCCTATGATACAAACATATAACACTTTAAAATTGATTCCCTGGTTCCTAAACCAATCCTCAAATTTAGAAAATCTCTAAAATTTGGTCTTAATATGAACACCTTTAGCACCACTATCTCAAGAACCAACCGTTCAGGGCCCTCTGGGATGGAGGTAAGATGATAAAAACACCCCAACCCCACCTCTAATAGGCTAAAGGAAGGGGACTAGAACTAAGTAGGCATATCAAACACATGGGAGGACTTATCCTAGAGTACTTGGACACACACACATCTCCACACACCAATAAAATGTAGAAATATAACACAAATCATACTATAAATTCAAGCATTTCATCTATCTCACATCACAGTATAACAAATAGTACAATAGAAGAGAAAAGGTAAAAATTCAAGACCACCAAAACTATAAAAGAATAAAACATCTAACAAAATATGGAAGGCTACTCAAAATAAACTCTAGGATTCATTTGAATATCATCTAACATAACTAGGATCCACCACCTTCTAGTCCACTTAGGTCTCCATAAAAACTATTTTCATCTTCATAAGAAAAGACATGTGTGGGTAGATAAGATAGGGATGTGTATAAAAAAACCTAGTAGGACACCCCAAAAACACCAGACATAAAGCATAAAGAGATTATTTAACTCACCATCATGAAGGTATTTCAATCAAAATATGGTAAACATCAACCAAAAAACAACAACAACAACAAAATAAAAATAATAAAAATAACCCATATATGCTCAAAGGTTGACACCATGTCTCAAGGGGAGGTTGAGCCCCCACTAATTGCCTAGAATTTTAAGGGAGGTTCAAAGTAATAACCATCTAGTAGAACATGCTCCCCAAGTCATTCTATCACCTATTGAACACATCTAAGAGGTCTCACTCATCTGGTCTTACTATAATGATAACACTCATATGAGAAAACATTTTCATCGGGTCATGCAATGAAGTTGCATGAAGAGGGATCATCTAAGATACTCAATCGATATGAAAAACATACCAGAAGACAATATGTGTCAATACATAGTCAATGGATCAAAACTAGGCCCCATGGGGTATACCAGGCTCTAAATGGAATAACCCACTAGATATGGGATCATGCCTGTGTATTTTGGTCACTTGATTCCTGAAACCCTACCCAGGGAAGAAGATGGAGATAATATGTATAAAACCCCATGTCCTAACAGAGGGATTCTTACCTTAGTCCACTGAGGAGGTCATTTTCCAATGATCTGAGCATGATACCACACTAAACCCTGATAGATATTGACTAATAAAACTAACTCTAGAACTATAGAAGGAGGGAAAAACCCACATAGATATGGTTTGAGGTAAATCTCCCATGATTATACCATAACTTTTATAAGAAGAAAAAGGACTCCAACATTCCCTTTTTGGAATACATGGTGTGTCTTATAGGGTAAACAATGTGTCTCTATGGGTCTGACACTACTCATGCCCTTCTGTCTCATAGGGAATGTATTTCACCAAATACATGGAATTTTCACTATCAATACATGATTTGTATAGGTTGTTTTGGAACTCAATGTGTCATTTAGTCAATCCTGTGTACTACGGACCATGATCATGTACTCAGGCCACACACGTGTATGCTGGTTGTGTCAAAATAATATTCAATGTACATTGCGTGCACTCCGCGTCACATGAAATGTAGGGGATTGACCTGACACTTGACATGTTCCATTGGCCCAAAACTATATACTTTACATACTATATGATGTGTTCCATATCACACATGGTGTGTGGGGACACATGGTCTCTTGGGTGTGTACTCTATATACATTCAAAGCTGTATAGGATACACAGTGTGTGATTCCACCACATGATGTGTGGGGTCACATGGAATTTTGGGTGTGTACTCACTATATATATCGATTGGGAAGAAAAATGGTCACATGGGATGTGGAACAACCACATGGAGTGTTAAATTTAACTCCAGACAGAAACCCTATCCTCTACACAAAGGAGACTACACAATCTGTATTCTTGAACTACACATCAGGTATGTTGGTGTTTTATAAAAAATACCACCTATTCAAAGCATCTCACCTACACCCCTGCCAACTAATATTTCTCCATGAATCATTCTTTTAGAAAATATACCTTGGGTGGAATAATCTAAATACATCATCGTTAACCATATTCTGGACACCTAACCACCCAAAAAATGATCCCTATCACACCGCACTACTTCATCTACAAAACCCATGAACGGTGAACACCCAATTTTTCTTTGATCCATCTCTGATATTCTGTTACACTATATAGCACCTCAATCATTATATTGATATTGAATTTGAATCCTCAGGAATGATCAGTTATTCCAATGATTTAATGTACAATGATAAGTCTATGGGTATTCATGAAACCATTGGACAGTGAAATAGCATTAATTAATACCTAAATAATAATGGAATAAAATCATAGAAAAAGTGAGGAATGAGCCTCAATCATTTTTTGACTGGGCCTTAATCTTTCAATGGTGGAAATTTCGATCACAAAAAATAATCAATGTTTAATAAGAAAAATATACATTCATATTTATAGGAAGATAAATCAATACCCATAAATCAATGGCCAACCCACAAATCAATTTTTTATAAGGATTTATTCATTAAAAAAAGGACAAATAATACAAGGATTAAATCTAAAAAGACAATTCCCTAAATTGAGTTGGGATCAATTTTTGATGTTCAACAGTTCCACATCAAGTCTATTGGAAATATCCATGAACTCCTTTGGGGAAGATAAATCTCTCGGAAATAGATATCTGATCCTTGATCACATTATCATCTATCAAAATATATACTATCTCCCTATATAGAATAATAGGATTTTACAGAAAATCCTAGGTTTTGGATATAACTAGTATTTTATGGAAGGATATTAGGTTATGAAAATTAAATAATAAATAAATAAATAAATAAATTTATATTATTATTTTCCCCTATGACTGCACTTTTACAAAATACCTGACACCGACAAAGATTATATCACACCAAGGGTCAAACCCCTAATCCATATTTAACGGTTCTCTAAAATTTCCTATCCAGATCACCGTTCAAGAGATATTACATAATTTATAAAAAAACTATACACACATGATATATTATATTGAATATTTTTAATATATCTGTACCAAGGCTCTATGGGATCCGAAATTCTGTGCTGACTCCACTGACAACTCTAGAAATATTACATGAAATATTACAAAGTGTAACCAGATGGAAATAATGTTATTAGAAATATTTTGAAATTCATTCTTGAATCGAGCTGATGAATGTATGGTTGGGGATCATGGAGGCTTGGTTAACACATGAGTTCTCAGTTTTGGGTTGTTTTGTTTCTTATTAATTTATTATTTTTATTATATACACATGTTTACTTGTGAAACATTACTATGGAACCATTCATGAAGTTCTAATGTGTCTTGTATTGACATCATACCTACGAATTTTATTGCACTTATATATTTAATTATAAGGGATCTAGAGAAGGGAAAGATCCATATGGTTGATGGCTGAGCTTAGGAGAATGTAGTTGTTAGATGACCTAAATGGAATCTGTAGGACCCTCCTATTTTATTTATTTGTTTATTTTCACTAATCACATTGGTTTGACTTTCCAATTTAGGATCCATGTATTACCTATATGTCATGCATTCCATTTTATTTATCTATTTTCCACATGATACTATGATCATTACAGTATTTATTATTCCTTTTATTTATTAGTAATATGACCTAATACCAAGGGTATAGTCTCACCACTAATGAGATTATAACAGCACTACTAGTCGATAGACTCTGACCTAAAAGTAGGTATACATGTGGTCATGTGACCCTCTAGATAACACCCAGTGGTTCAGTCAGGGGTGTTAAAGTGGATTTGGAGGACAGATCCAAGGATGAACCAGTTTCCTGTGAGGCATTACCAGAGGATGGCAATCATGTATGAGTTGAGTCTAGACCATGATGGTAAAATTAAAGGAAAAGAGCATCAATATGACCCTAAGACTATATTAATGAGAGAGATATTTCATATTAATTTTGGATAGTGGATTTAGATCCATCTTAATTTATGGAGGTGACCTATAATCTATATTTATTCTCATGGATGGCAACGATAAAAGAGGAACTTTAATCCAAAAATAAGAAAAAAACATGAGATTTTTTTTCCATTACGTCCTAGATGAAAATACATCTGAAAAAATGGGTATGTAAGATCTAGCGGGATGGAATGGAAAATGTGGAAATATATCCTAAAAGATTAGTAGTCAAAGGATATTACCAGAATGAAGGTACCAATTTTAATGAAATATTTTTTCATGTTGTTAGTATGAAGACTATAAACATTATTTTGGTGATGAGTGCTACATACAATTTACATCTAGTGTTTATGAATATGATTACTACCTTTCTCAATAGTGATCATGACAAATAGATCTGAATGCTGCAACTAGAAGGATTTTTAGAAGAAGAAAAGGAGTAATTGGTTTATAGGTTGACCAAATCTCTATACGATCACAAGTAGGCATTTAGTTGTTGTTACAATAGATTCGATTCTTATATCATGTCTTGGATTCAAAAGAATTCATTTAGGTCCCTATTTATATTTTAGGGGTTTAAAGGGAAATGATTTCATCATTATTCAGTTATATGTGGATAAAATGTTTTTTGGAGGCCCCAATATTGACTAGATCTAGGAGACAAAGTTTTTATTGACTAAGGAGTTTCATATGATGGATTTTTTACCAGAAAAAAAATGATTCATAGTATAAATATTTACTAAGATAGAAATAATGGGAAGATTTGGATATCAAAGAAGAATAACATGAGAAAAATATTGAAATTATTCAATATAAATGAATGTAATAATTTCTCTATCCCACTTCTTATTAATTTCAAGCTTTCCACTATAATGAGTCAAAGTAGTGATGTATAGAGGATTAATATGTCTTCAGTATTCTATGTATCAAAAGTAGGAAATTTGATATTCATTATTGTTTGTACTAGATAAAAAATTATACATGTAGTGGAATAATTTAGTTGGTACCTAAACAATATCATATAAGAGAATTAAAACATAGTGGAAAGGACCCTAATATAGATCAATGTGTCCTAAAATGCTGCATTATGTTAATGAGGATTCTATTTTACTATCAAATACAATGTTGATTTAGATTTTAAAGGTGATTCTGACCAAAGGAAATCAATTACTGGTTATGTGTTTACTCTTTTAGAAGGATCTATGAGCTAGATTTCAATGTTACAATTAGTTGTTCTTTTATCCACAATAAATGTAGAGTTCATGGTGTCTACACAAGATTAAAAAGAGTAATTTTAGAGGTGTTTATTAGAGGATCTAATGTAAAAACATGAGAATATTCAATTTTTTTATAGTAAAAGTGACATTACCATTCTAATAAATCCATATTTTAATTCTAGGATAGACAATATAGTGGTAAAATATCAATTTGTTCATTATGCGTGGGAGGTATGATGTGTGGATATATAAAAAAATCATAATAAAGAAAATATGGAAGATTTATTGAAATAGGTAATTGAATCAGATAAGTTCATATGGTGATGATACTCAAGCATCCATATAGATACATGAACAACATCGTTTGGTATTTTTAAAGGATGTATAAAGATGTGATTGGTTCTCAATAAATCTCTATGTGAGAGATATATTAACAATATTTTACACAGATGGTAACACCCCCAATATTTGTCGAAGGTGGTGGGATGGGTAAGTGGTTGATGGTCATCTCCACCAAACCCACTATAATAGGAATAGATCATAAGGGGTTGGAAGTAACCTATAAATGGGGAACATACCCAATGGTTTCATAATTTTAGGTTACAAACAATCATCTATCATTTTGTGTGTTTATTTTTGTTGTATTTTATGAAGAGGATTATGCACATATTAAAGAGAGAAAATTATGAGGGTTATTATCCTTGTAATTGTGTTGGGGGTGTGTATTTTATTTTACCCATAGTGAGATCATTCTATTTTACCGTGGTTTTTAACTCCTTTATTTTGTATTTTTCCATGTTAGAAATGGTTTCATTTATTTTAGTTTTTCTCAATTTATTTTTTCTCATAATTATCGCAGCACTAGTGGACAAATCATTTTTGGGCCCAAAAATTAATCCAACTCTCATATATTATTAGTCACAATAAACTAGAGTGGAAAAATTGATTTAACGCATTAATTTTGGTGGCACATAACCTATAGAACTAAGTAGAATTTCCAATGTAGAGACCACATGTGAGATATATAAAAGGATAGAGAGACCACTCATACAAATATGAAGATATTAAAACTATAAAAACTAAAAATCAAGAACTGAAACTAATATAAATTAACTCCACATTTATGTAAAATGAGTGGTATATCTTTTCTATTGAGGATAAAATATGAAAGCACATGTAATACTATAGGGGTCAATGAATATTGGAGAGATGTCAGTTTTATCTATGGAAAGTGTTCCATATATTTTTATTAGGAACAAGTTGGAAGATTTGAGGGGGTAGAATGGTATGAACCTATAGAATTGAATCCCTAAAAATCATCTTTCTGATGTTACTTTTATATATTGAGGAATATTAGGCAATCCTTTTGTATTGAATCTCAAATGATCAAAATTATGTTTAGGAATATGAATTAAAGAGAAATACAATTAAATGTTTGATGTTCAATAAAAATTAATCATCACCTTTATTTTACATGAGTAAATTAAAATATTTAGCAATCTATATAATAGATTAAATAATCTAAAAAAGGTGGGTTGTTTTAAATAATAATGATGATAGGTGTTTTTAGAAATCTTTATATAAAGGATCTGTAATCATCAATTCAGTAATGATATAATGAATAGACACTTTCAAATCTCTAAAACATTCCCCTAAAAAAATTAATTAATTTTAATTTGTTTACATTGAATATAATTTTTATTATTCATAACCCTAAAAATAGATGATTTTTTTTCATAATATATAACTAATGGTTTGAAATTAGAATCAATAATTTTAAACCCTAAAATGAAACACCATACCCATAAACCAAGAGATGAAACTTCAAAACATGACACATACTCAAATTTCATTGTATAAGTGGTTTTTAGGGTCTATTTAACACATATTCATGATACAGATCCACTAGACTTCATGAAGATGTTTACTAAATTTAATTTATGTGAATCAAAATGACAGTAAAATCTATATATGAGTATATGATAACCTAAAGCTATCAATCCACCAATCCATATATATATAATTATATAACCCTTAGTCCATTTAAGGCATCTAAATACCATATTTATTGTCTTCCAGCGATCTACACATGGATTAATTCGATATCGTCCAAAAATTCCAACTGCAAATGTAATGAATGACTATTTAAAAACCAGATCATACATTAATCATCCATCATTAAGGGAATATGAGGGGTTTTTTTCTCATTTGAATTTTTTAGGGAACTATTTGAAATTTAATTTATCACCCTTTATAATGGATTCTATACTTAGTGAACAATATTTCAATAAAAATTACTCAAAAAAATTAATTAATATGGGTTTCATAATAAAATAAAACAATAAATATACCTATATCTTGGTATTTTTATGCCTATGAAACATTATTTATCATCTATATATTTGATGTGAAGGAATTTTGAGTGAAACTATTTCACCTCATACAAAAATCCCTTTTTATTTGTAACAAGTAAAATTTCATCTAAATATAAAAGAAGGATTTTTTTTACTTTTATTGACCTTCTCGTATATACAATGATCTATAAAATATTCTTGAAAAACAATGAATAAATTATATCATGAAACAATAAATACCCCTTTTAGGATTATTTTTTTATACCATAGATAAACCTTATAAACATTAATAACAAATGCTCACCATCCCTAGAGTATAATCCTTTTGGGTTTTTCATGTAAACCAACACATATATATTACCATTCAGAATGGTAGGTTTCACATCTATTTTTTATAATTATAATTTAAAATAACCTAATAATGGAAATAAAAAATGTAAGTAATCCTTTTTAAATTCTTTAGAGAATGTATCCATGTAATTGATTCTTTCTTTTTGAGTGTATCTTTTAGAAACTAGTCAATTTTTATATCTCTTAATGTTGCCTAATTAATTATTACTAGTTTTTAAAATCCATTTACATCCAATAGGCTTTGAAATAAGAGGAAACTAAAAAAGATACCAAAATTTATTACTCTTAATGTAGTCCATATCCTCAATCATGGCATCATAAATTTAGACTCATATAACCCATGACATGTGGAAATGGTCAAGATCATTTCTAGATCTAATATTATAGTAATAGTTTTATAAATATGAAATATAATAACAATAAATTGTTAATATTATCATAATTTTAGATATTCTTAAGGTTTTTCTTGGTTTTCTTTGGAAAATTGAGGTTCAACTAGTTTTTCAAAAGTATAAATATCCTGAACAACTTAATCCATGGGATGATTATCAATTGATTATGGAATATTTATTTTTGAACAATACTTGATAAATAAGATTTATTATAAACAATTATAAATCTATCACTTAAATAGAAGGATGGGATTCTAAATGATCTTTCTTAGTTGAGTTTCACATTAAATCTCACTCATGGATCAGGTCATTTTCAAGAAAATTATAATCATTTCTTGATTCCATAATTTTAGTGTTCAACAACAGACAACAAAACTGGCATCCTTTATACTTTCTGAATACCTAATTAAGAAACAATTGAACTTCTTTTGGATCCAACTCACTTTATTATGGGATATAAACACTCATTTCTTAATAGTACCCCTATATATGAAAATGTGTGAAATTATTCCATTTTTTTAAAGAAACATAACAAATAGACTAGGATATTGTCCATTCTTAGTGTATCATACAAACATTATCCACCACAATCTAAATTCATTCTCTTTATTTACATACCACATTATTTCTCCACCTCACCCATAAAAACAATAAAGGCATCGAGGGCTTCATTATTTTCTTGGAATAAAATAGAGATACCTAACTGGGATTAATCATCTATGAATGAAATTACGAATTTATGGACTTATAAATCAATATATGAACTATATATATTTGTATATATTATTTTCAATATATTTGTGCACCTATTTTCACCTTTATACCAATAATTCTTAGTCAGAAGCAACGCTTATGACCATTTATTAAGAAGAAATAAAAAGTACAGATAAGAGGTGGGCAGGATCAGATAAGAAATAATGTCCTCATACACATAACAACAGGCCTAGATATCATAATAAGACATGTAATTTCCATAATCAGAGCAACTAGAAACCTCCCAATCATATTGAGATTTATCCGGATTAAAAATCTTAAGAATATCTGTGTCCACCTTCTTGGGCATCTTCGAAGACGATTTGGTAGTAACATTCCTAGGATGGTTAGAATAGTCCTTGTGTGGTATCCTCTTTAAGGGAATAGAGGTGAAACCCTCACCATCATCAATATTTTAGTTAATTAGAGATTTTAACTAGTATCTAGTGAAACAATATATAATAATTTTCATTTATAACACTTCTTTTAATACTGGAATGAATATATATGGCATCATTACATTATAAAATAAAATTAAAAATACCATCCAATAAATTATAATATCCAACTATTTAATCTTCAAAAAAATATAGACCATTTATATTTACGTAAGATGAATGTAAAACCAAATGGAATAAGATTGCATATAGAAATCATGTTTATAAAGAAACGTGGAATATAAAAGGTATTTTACAAATACAAAGTAAATCTAGTGCTTAACATTAGAATATATGTTCCAATGACATCCACATGTGAGAGAATTTTGTTACCTGAATATACACCAAGAACAATTCCCACAAAATTCATTAGTCTTTGAATAAATTTCAAGGTATTTATAGTATATATTGTCGAAAAAGAGTCAATCCATTAGGTGTTGTAAACTATATCAACCATATTTGATTCCTAAGAAACCTAAGTGATTGGAATTCCATTCTATTAAATCCATTTATAAATTTTTTGAAAAATTTTCTTTGAATGTTAATTTTATTTATAGAAGAAACTAACAAGATACTTATTAATGTTAGGTTAGGATAATTTCTCCCCTTCTTACCCATTTAACCTTTAGGAAGATATTTCATATGGGCTTCATTTTTTGACTATGTTGCCAACATATTTTTTTCTCCCAATTTTACCACAAGCCATCCTTAATCTTTTACAAGAATCATCAATAATTAATTAATAAACCATTTACCCTTATTTGCATTATAAAAAATTTTAAATGGACCATATTTATGTGGTAGATTATTGAAAATGTAGTAGGCCATAAAATATTCCGATATATCAACCTGAATTTTCTTCAAATGAATCGTTATGTCCCTAATTTTAAAAATGTTCTCTTGGAAACCTTACACTGAGAAGGTTTAATCAATCCCAATGATCATATATAGTTATTTCATTAATTGTTGTATCATTATTAGATATTTGTGTTTTATCTTTTTGAAAAACATATTCAATTTAAATCCATTCCAAAAGAATAGGAATTAATTTATTCCAAATTTTATTGGTGTAACCATTTAATTTATGGGTATTGAAATAGATATCAAAAAAGGAAGGTGGTTCAGCTAAAAATTAAGTGCATTATTATACGTATAAAACATAATTTAAATATTAAATTTTGAAATCATGAATTTGAAAATTTAAATTTTTTGATCCTAAACGTCAAAATTTAATAAATTAATATGCTAAACTATAAAATTTCTAGTATTATATTAATTCATAATTTTATGGAATACAAATTGATAATTCAATAAAATATAAAGAAAAATATATATTTTTTTGTCATAATCCTCATAGGTAAATTATGAAAATTAAATTCAATATTTAATGTTATGTATGTATAATAAAACATCTTATAGGATAAAATTTATCATAATTTTAGAATTATACTACTTAATATCATCTAATAAATATTCAAATTTTATTTATCATGAATTTACGGGAAATACTTAATTTTAAAAAATTTCTAGAAATCATAGTTAAATAATGATACCTTATTAAAGGAAAAATAATATATATCCTTTAATTTTAGAAAAATGATACATGTGAATTTTATTAAATTCTTAATGCATAAATGTTTAATTACTAAAGATTTTAGTTGTTATTTACATTCCACATGTAAATTATTTTTTTTCTAGTTATGTAAAATATATATTTATTGAAGAAAAATTAATAAGAAAATGATTTTATCATTATGTTAAATTAATTGGTTTTAACGCTAAGATGTTGGGTTTAATACTTATCAAATATTTTTATAAACATTTTAATATTATTTATTCAAAATAATGACATCTTTTTAATACAAACAAAACACTAAGATGTATATGAGTTCAACTTGACTCAATAAACTATATAAAATATATGTATACCTGGAATCCCAAAAAAGGAAAAATAAAATAAAAATAAATGCATTGTAAACCCAATGAGCAGAACATTATCCCAAAGAACATAAAAATTTATTAATAAATACATACCAAAAGTTGTACCATGAAATCCACCATGACTATATTTTATTTACATAATAAATTAATTTGAATAGAAATAGAAAATCTACACCATTGAAATAAAGAAACATAACATTTTAAAAAAAAAATTAGATATTGTTTAAATTTGAGCTCAAACATAACATACAATAATAATTAAAAAAATATTAAAATGGTAAATCTATTTACGAGAGGAAAAGATGGTAATAATACTACATTTAATAATCTCAAAAGTGCATAATAGAAAATGAAAATGGTCTTGGCTATAAAAATCATGAAGATGAAGAGAATATTATGAATGTAAATAGATAGGGTATACATCATCTACATTATCACACCACTTCAAAAAATAATGAAAATAGAATTCATAGTCATGATGACTAAAAAATATTCCGAAAATTGAGACATCAAGAAAGAAATTATTGAAGTAATAAGAAGATAAGTCAGGAAAAATAGATGACTGAAAAATGTTCAATATTACAGATAGGTATTTAATATTTCAGCATGGTTTCTTTTAACAAATTTGTGGTATGAAATATATCTGATACAGAAAATCATGTAGAAATCAAGATAAAAAATAATTATTTTAGAATTCTATAGACCTCTAAAAATAAAAATAAAATATACACGTAACTATTACGTGGAGAAATTATCATAGGTTGACCAAGAAATTGTCGCCTTATGTACACTTTACAGGCCTCAAGGATGGTTTACAACCATACCCAGTGAGTGTAGGTGGATCAATGAGATATAAATTGGGTCTTCATAAAAAACCAACCCCAAACCAATATTTTCATTAAACAAATGGTATAGGTAATTGGTCATTATGAAAATATTTATGACATTTATTATATTTAAGTATTTTTTGTTGTTTAACAAACTTGTGAACTCTTCTACAGATAGAAAAACGATGAAATAAAGCATTTTTACTAGTAATTTCCTCTACATTCATGGTTACATATCACCCAGGTGTTGACGCTTCTATGTACAAGACATATGAATCCTTAATGAAGGACTTGATGGATTTCATATGAACATTTTATTAATATATGTAACCATAACCCAAATACAGAGGAGATCTATCTTCAAGAATATAAATCTGTGAATTGAATGAAAAATTGAGTACCTAGAAAATGAACGTTTCAAAAGCCATATTCTTAATTTCAAGGATAATGATTGACATAGATCACATGGATTGGTGAATATAATAACCCTATATCTAAGGGTGTACTTTGGCTAGTGGACCCATGAATTCTTCATGATCATACCCATAATATGAAGGGGTTTTAGCGACTGCTCAAAAGATTAATGGAGTCTTAAGAGGAAGATAGTTTTATTAGTGGGTTATAAATATTGCCCCACCCACACCCAATAAGATGATATCATCCTCTTATATAACTATAGTTGAAGCCTCCTCTGTTGCATCTTATGTGTTTGTATTAGTTGAGGTATAATTCATTCAATGGTTTCAATGAATTAAAACAAATCCCTTAATTTATATATATATTAATTAATTGAAACTAATGATAACATTAAAAAGGAAATGAAATATATATATATTTATTTTATATTCATGCATTATATGAATGTGTTCATTCATCTGATGCATGTGTACATGCATCTCATGGATGCACATTTGATTTTCCATCCAAAATTCACCCACTTTCATAAAAATCTCTTATGGAATTTATTGAAATCATAAAAACTCATTGTGAATATATCTAAGTAGTTTTCACTAAAAATAAAAAGGGGTTTCACAGTGGGGTTTGGTGTGGTTTAGAAAACCACTTCTAAATACTCTAGAAAATTATTTTTTGTGGTGGTTTTTAAAATTGAAGTTAAATGAGTTTTTTATTTTTTATTTTTTTTATTTTTCTATAGAGGTTTATTAAATTTAAACTAATTTAGGTTTTTTATTTGTCAAAAAAAATTAAAATTTATCTCTAGAAGTAGGTTATGAAAGACGCTGTGAAATAACAGAGGTTTTTATAAAACTACATCTAATTTAATGAGAAAAAATATTAAGTTATGATTTATTATTAATAAGTATTATTTATTATTTATACTTATTTATTTATTATTTATAATTTTTATTAATTATAATGTTTCAACTATTAATTATATGTTTTTATTAGTTAATAGTTAGTCGATACATAAATTAATTCTTGTATAAGTTGAAAAATCTGAATTCAATATCAAATAACTATAAATTTTGTTTCGAGAGTCCATTTTATTTTTACAACCCATCAAATCGAATCATATAAAATAAACTACAACCAAATTGGATAATAATTTCATAATTATTTATAGAATAAAATTTATCATAGTTTGAAAAATGTAGAAAATTAAACTTCAACTTCAAATGGTCATAACTTTTGATCTGGGGTCCGTTTGGGTTATAACAAATATAAAATCGATGAATGCTTATAGAACTATGCCTTAGTGACTAGGGGAAACCCCAGTCACATTTTTCATGGTCGAAAAGACCTAGAAGGCTTCTAATGTTGGGGTTTTTGTTCAGATATCATTATTTTTGAACATTTGATGTGATTTTATATTTTTTTTAAACTTTCTTAAATTTCTTTTTTAGGTTATATATAATTTTATTCCACTGATTTACAGACCTATTGAATTAATGGTGTTGTAGTTATTAGGATCCTCCCTCTTTTGGGGATTTGTTATCTATTATATATATATATATATATATTTGTATGTACTTCTATATATTTATTTATAATTATTTATATTATATTTATATTTATCATTAACTACTTAAAATTATAAAAAATTATATCTCTGCATAGATATTTATATGTATTTATGAATATATGTCTATATTTTTATACATTTGTAAATATTTATACGTATTTCTGTATATATATGTTTATATATTATATGGATATATATATATATATTTTCATATTTACTTAGGTTTATATATATATATATATATATATATATATTCGTATACATTTTTTTGAATGGGTGTTTATATATATTTACATAACATAAATGTGTGTTTATATATATTTATGTAAATTTAATTATATGTATATTTATTTAGAGATGTTTATTTCCATGTATTATTTATTATTTATTAATTAGTCATTAATTAGTTTTTCCATATAATATTATGTTTATTTATTTTTATTATTAAATTATTATTTTTTATTAAATTATTATTTTTTATTAATTTATTAATTATTTATTATCTATTTATTTTTTATTATTTATTTTTTATTTTCTACATATTTATTATTTATATTATATTGATTTATAATTTTTTTAATATTTATTTATTTCATATTAATTTATTATTTTCCATTATTTATTTATTATTCACTAATTGTATATATATTTCTTATAAATTTATTATTAATATATTAATAATTTATTATTTAAATGAGATTTTGTATTTATTTTTTGCTTATATTTTTCTGTTCATTTTTTATATATTATTAATTAATTTATTATTTATTTATAATTAATTTATTATTTAATATTTATTATTTAGTATTTATTATTTCTTATTTAATATTTAATTGTTATTTATGATTATTAATTACTTATTACTTATAATTTATTATTTATATTATATTAATTTATTAATAATTATTAAATAATTATTGTCATTTATTATTTCTTTTTTTTAATTATTTGTTGATTAATAATTAATTAATTAATTAATATTTATTTTTTAAAAATTTAATTGTTATTCATTTATTATTTATTTGTTATTTATTTAATATTTAATATTTATTTATTTAATATTTATTAACTTTTATTTTTTTATTATTTATACTTTATGATAATTTTTTTTATTTATTATTTATTGTCATTGTTATTTAGTGACTTTTTATCTATTTATTATTTATTAAAAAATTAATAATTAATAATTATTTTATATTTATATATTTATTCTTTATAATGTTTTATTATTTATTATTAATTTATTATTACTTTCATTATTTATTTATTATTAATTAAATAATTAAATAATTTATTATTAATTATTTATGCATTTAATAGTTATTTATTTACTATGAATTTGTTACGTATTTATTATTTATTTATTATTTGATTATTATTTATTATTTATGTATTATTTATTTATTATTAATTCACTAGTCACTTGTTTATTATTTATTATCATTTATTTATTTATTTATTATTATTATTATTATTTAATGATTATTTATTTATTTATTATTTTTTTAATATCCAATTAACATTTATTTATGACATTTTTATTATTTATTTAATAATTATTTATAATCTATTTTTTATTTATCTCTGATCTATTATGTATTAATTTATTATTGGTTTCTTAATTCTTTATTATATATTCATTATATGTTTTTTATTTATTATTATCTAATATAATTATTTGTTTTTTTTCTGTATATGTATTAGTATTCTATATAATGTTTACTCACCACATGAAGAGATTACTGTAGTGGTAATGTTATTGTAGTATATCGATGTGGTAAGGGGTTCAAATATCTCCTAGTGCATATATATGTCATATTTATGCATGACATGCTTGGAATATGCATGCATGGTAGGTTAAATAATAAGTAAATAATAATAAGTAAAAAATAAAAAATAAAAAACAAAAAAATAAAATAAATAACTAATAAATAATAATAAATAAATAATAAATAATAAATAATAAATAAAAAATAATAAATAAAAAATAAAAAATAAAAAATAAATTAATAATAATTAATATTAATAATAATAAATTAATTAAATATGTAAATAAATAATAATAAAATAATTAATTACACAAATAAATAATAATAAATTAATTAATTATGTAAATATTTTTTTAAAAAACCACTGCCAAACAAAATGATGCTAATTAAAAAATTGCCGCACAAAAAGTTTCATGAAATGATTCCTAACAAGAAAATACACCACACTTTTAGAAAGCATCACACATCATTTAGCAGTGGTTTAAACCACCGCAGAATGCTAAAAAACTGCAGGGAAATGCCTTTTTTATAGTGTTTGAAAATGATTTTTCATCAAAATATATTCATTTTGGACAAACTTTTTTCCCAAAATTTTATCATCATACAAGGGACTAATTGAGTGGCCCTAGGGGCCTTAGGAACATTGACACCCACTATAAATTCCTAGTTTCATACATGTAAGGAAAAAATCGACCTCTAGAAAAACTTCAATGATACTGTTGCTACTAAGGGGTCTGATGTGATCTCCATCAAACATTTTCAAATCTCTATACAAACATGTCCAACACAAGATGTATCATATACATGATATTTATACCTATACAATCTATTTTTCATTGACATCACATAAGCACTAGATATGAAACATGTCAATCTTGTTTTGGCCTCTCATCCTTTCTTGATTCTTTAAAAAAGACTGATATAGCCAATGAATGCATCACATGTCATCTATTTATTTGATAATTACATCACATGTCAATTATCTAAGTAGTTAAACACAATATATGTGAAATAACTAAGCATGGACATGCATTTGTTTGGTCAAATTCAATCAAGGTCCAAATGCATTTTCTTTTCATACTAGTGGAAAAATCCCATCTTGGTTGTACTCCAACTGAATACATGATTAGAAGCATACCCAACCACCCCTTATTAGAAGTGTTCATATGTTGACTTGCGTAAGTAGAGTATCAAATCATGAAGTTTCACTTTCTAGGTATCTTTCTAATCTCATGTAAGAAGTATTGATAACAATTATACACCCCTATGATATCTATGACTGTATGAAATTCCATGAGATATAATTTCCTAGATCAGTCCAAGTAATAATTCGCTACTTATTACCTTAATAATAAATCCTTCTTATCTCAAATACAACCCTTTGAAATGAATATAAGAATCTATTCAAGTTAACCTTATCATATCCTCACCACTCATTATACTCTGAAATGATCATCAGTTGTAGAAAACTCAATGTTTTAACTATCATGTGATATTTATCATTCGATATCTCATGTAAATTAAAGTACAGAACAAATGAATGAATGAAAAATGGAGATCACCTTTATTATAAATACATTATTGGTTTATAACCATTCCAACCAATCTCTTAAAATATTCTATATGACTTTCAGATTGTTGCAACAAAAATGGTTTCTGAACATTTCAATCATAAGTAATTCCTATCACAGCCCTATGTGATCATGTAATAAAATACTCCCACTATCCAATTAGTGAGTAACATTTATGATGCAAGGTAGTTGGAATAATATTGAGACTTATGAATCAGATTCAAAATATTTAACTCTTTTAATATATTCAAAATCCTGAACATCATAACATCAAACATTATAATGTTATCTTCTATTTTCTTCTTAGAAATCCTTCTAAGTACATTATCATCATCCTTAGAATTCTTTCAATCAATATTTTCCCTAGTAATATTTTTTCAAAAATCTAACTATTTTCATTATCACATTACCATCATATCCTAATCTCTTTTAAGAGAAAGTGATATCCACTTCATGTAATTGATAATATAAACCTTTAGGGAATAATCATGTTCACTTTTAATGTTAACTAATTGTTTCTCTTTATTTTTTTATTTACTATTTCATATCCTAAAATTCTATGGGATATTAAGTAAAAAATCTCTTTAATAGTAAACTAGTAATATTCATTAGTTAATAGTGATATAAATTTTCTCACAACAACTAAATGTGACTATTTTTATTTTTTATTTATTGTCTCATATCCTAAAATTTTAGGATATTAAGTGAAAAATCACTCAAACTTAGATTGAAACATTAATTTATTTATTAACATTGAAATTATCTAAGTCCAAACATATTCCAACTAGCCTCTTAGAAATTATATTATTAATGATATATCTTTCTAAGTATCAACATAAATTACATTATGTTTTATAAAATAATATTAATTTCCTTTTAGTAGGAATATATAACAAATGAAATGTCATTACCCTATCTTATATGGTATTATTTGTATTTGTAACCTGTTTTTCATTTAAAATAATAATTAATAAAAATATACAACCGATGAGTGGTGGGAACACATTCCCACATATTTTATCAAATAAATATATAAAAATTTTATTTGGGATAAATCAATCTTATCCATATCTCCTTCTCAAAACATGGTATTGAAATTGATGAATCATAAACTATGTGTATAAAATCAATCATCACATACTTGTTCATAATAAATCATTGTTATCAAAAAAATTATCTTTTCACATAATAGAAATGAGATAAAGATACAAAACTTTTACTTAGATTCATTTGAGCTTGATAAAAATTTTTACATTAAAATCCTCAATTTTGTAACAATTTACTGTATATCGTGAATATAAACTACATTATCAATCAACTCTTCCTTGAATTTCAAACACTTATATATTATTTTTTAAAAAATATATATTCAGTATCACATTCTTTTCAAATTCAATGAATTAATTTCTATAACATCTATACCTAGAATGGACATTCCATGGAGTTTCCTAAACTCCTCTATGTATATATTTGGATAATACAATTTTACGTAATCTTTACTTATTCCAAATAATACCATAAAATTTCAAGTAACCTAAAATAGATTCTTAATGAAATATTATTGGACTATCCAATAATTTTTCTTCTGATTTAGAACTTTTACCTCCTTGTATTATATATAAAATACCAGAAAATATATATCATATTCCTAGGTTATCTATTTTCAATAAAAGTTAGAATGTTGGGAATAAGTCAGTTAAATTCATTCATCTGTCTTGAACATTTACATAGACGAAAATAAAAATAATTCCATAAACAAAATAATCCTTATATTATTTTTTCAGTCCCTCCAACCATATTCAATCTTATTTAATATTATTTACACACTTTATCATATTGAGTATTTGATAATATAAATACTTTGGTAAATTAGAATCTAGTGCCTTCAAAACCTTAAATAAATCACTCCATGCTTCCACAAGCATATTTATTTTATTTTTAAACAACTTTTACACGTAGTTACTGTAATATCCCAGGTAAATAATGAAATAATAAATTTTCATTTTAATTAATATTTTGTGAATTTAGTTTTAATTTTAATTTAAAGGGGTTTCTATGTACGATGGTGTACCCGATACGCAACAATGGGTTTCTTTGAAATCATACATTGGACACTAATAATATAGTAATATTATTTTAAATTGTAGTTGAGGCCTAGCCATTGTATTGGAATGAATGAATATAACTAACTAATATATGATTATAAAGGTTTGTTAAATGTTTTTACATTTATCTAATAAATGTTACCAGCTTAAAATATGAATTAATCTAATTTTAAGGATAAATACTCTAATATTTTTTAAATGGTCGATTTACTTCCTTTTGATGGAGAACCCTCATTAAATATTGTTTTGGTCACTTTAATATGATATTTTTTACAAAATAAAATTCTCCTTTAGAATTGGGACATCAAAATTCACTTTGGGTAAAATTTTGGTATTTTTCTGATAAAATTCATTTTTGATGAATAAAGAAAAATACTGTATTTTATTTCAAAACTACTTTTTAATCTAATTTTTTATATGGTTAGATTATATTTTCAATTGGTTTTAAAGTGTAATTATATTATATTTTTACCATTTAATCTAATGTTGGTCATTGGAATTAATTTCACTTTGAAATTGGATATAAACAAGTGTCAATCTTTTGATATTTAATATTTCTTAAAAACTCACTTTTTGTTTTGACAACGAGAATTAATTTTAAATTAATTAATTGAACTTCTATGTCTTGAATTTGGTAAAATTGACATCATTGTTGAATTTTGAATATCAGATATATCTTAGGTATAATTTTTGGTAGTTTTCTGAAAAACATTAAATTTTGATGAATAGTGAAACCACTAAGTAGTAGTTAAAAACAATATTTTTCATTTAAATGAAATTTTACCACTTCTGTGGATTGAATTTTGGAAATCCAATATACATGGTCATTATTAGTAAGTAAAATTAGGTTCAATAAGATGAAAATAATTTTTGTTAAATAGTAACTTTTGACTTTTATTTACTGCAGTTTAAGGTAAATAGGGTAATTCAAGGTAAAAATAATATCGTAATAATACAAAATTACCTTAAAACTTGTCATAACCATATTTTAAGAGTTATGTACCACCATGGGAATCCTTGGGTCTATTTTGAGACCACATAGATCCATTTTAGAGTGATAATGACACTTTATTTTAATTAACTCAAGTAAAGACAAAAATGACATAAAAATATCTTTTTGTAAATAAATTTTTACAAGGGGTTATATAAGTTATATTTTAAACTATAAATATTAATTGGAAAGCTAAAAACATTTCCTAAATCATTTTATTTTTTTAATAATTTTTAGACATCAAATAAATAAAATTATTTACGACACAATAATGATGTAGTGTTTACCTCATTAATAAATGATTTAAATAAATAATATTATAAAGATTAAAATAATATCCAAAACGTGTCCAATTATTTTTTATGATTTTATTTATACCATGAGTCATATTGAATTCTACTTTAATACGTTTTTGACCTTTAGAAACCAAAAATCATTATATAATAAAATAATATTTTCACACTTTCTTAAAGAGCCCCTCCTCCCCCTAATGAAAATCACACACCTCTAACCCATTCCTCACACCTCACCAGCCCCTTAGATCATCCAAACATTGCCCAAATAATCTCTCAAGATCCCTAGATTCCAACTAAAAGACTTAACTTTGGTATAAGGCACTTCAATAAGTCCTTTTGATTCAAACCAATGGGAGTTACCCGAATTAAAGGTAACAATTTCTCTTAAATTCGTTTATTTTATTTTACCTATCCAACCCATACAATATTTTTATTCTATTCTTTTAAAACAACACCAGTATCCTCAATGTACCAGAATGTTTTTATGAGAAGTATTATAACTACACTTACACACACATCCATCTAATGGGTAAAGGACATACTGTTTCTGCGGATGACAAAATAACGCCTCATGAAACGATGATTATTCAATTATCTTCTACCACCTCTATTTGTGGCCATTATAATTGAACTATATTTATATATGATATATATTATGTTTATGTTTTCTTTATTATTCAATATTTTCCATTTATAGCATGCCTTTATGGTTTCCATTATGGGTAAACGCGATAATTTCATTTGAGGAAGTGCGGACTACTGCCCCCTCAAAGTGACATGACTTTTTAATGCCATATATGGGAAGTATAAAAGATGGATTTAATGATATTATATATTATATTATACTGAAATTATAATATAACTATGTGCCATTATGTTTTAATTCCATTAATATAAGAAACATAAATGAATGTAGCGTTCAAGCGTAGGTACGACTTATAGTCTCCATGAACTGTGCATTTCATATCTTACCTACAAATGTTACGTACTATTATAAATAAATTTATATACTGGATATATATATGATATATAGGATATCTGAATCATGAATATTATCTTGGATATAATGAACTTTTAACCACATAGACTACTTGTAAATATATGATGTTCATTTTTGACTCTAGTATCAAATATCGACAAAACGACCATTATTAACATAAATGATTACATAATGTTTATAAAAAGGTAATAAGTGATATAAATGGAATAATAAACATGAAAAATTTTCTTAATCAAGTAGAAATTAACATTATTTTACTATTCAGGAGATTAAAGAACGAATGGGTAAAGTCGGACATGAGGTAAGGGACTTCATCTCAGTCTCCTTTCATTGAGGCATAGTTTGTTTTAATACGCAACTTTCTTTTATAAGATGTATAAATACTTTTGAATTTTCATTTTATTAAAAGGGAATATTTTTCTACGAATCAATTTTCTAAACCAAAAAAAAGAATGTTTCTTTTTAATGTAATCACTGAAAACGTCCTTTCCATCGTAGTGAATATTATTTGATCTTCGATTTCCTTAACAAGCCGTAATACATTTAAAAGGAAAATAAATAACATATACTCTTTTACATATTTTGGTATTGAAAATGGTTTTTATAGTGGATTTGTTATGTCAATATATTTAAATGATATATTGTGATCGAAATTTGGAAATTTTATGTTTCCTTTATATTTGTTTTATGTGTTATAAATATGTTATGGTTCCTGAGAATTATTACATATAAGGGTGGTTCTGTGATAAACCTAGGGCAGGTGAGACCGAGATAGCTCTCTAATGCATTGGGAAACATGACAGAGGTAAACATGAATGCTTCTCCTAATATATTTAGGGAATATAATTTGATGTGTATTCCAAATGTAACTCCCTACATAGCTGTGATAGCTATAATGTTAGTATGATATGGATGCCACAAGTTACCTTTATGATTTATTTTTTCTATGTGTTATTCATAAATCTTATGATTCCATGAAGTTTTTTAAAGAGCTTATGTTATGTATGCAATTATGAAATAATGTTTTCTTTCTTTGTTTTATAACCCTTACAGAGATTTTTATGCTCATCCCAAGTTTTGAAATGTTTTTCACAGGACCTAAAGATGAATAGGGTCAAGAATGGGATGAAGGAAAAGTCATGATGTCTAAAAAATGGGACTAGACATGTCACTTTTTTTTCAAGAGTTTTTATTTAATGAAAAAATGGAAACTGATTAGAAGTGTCTACCTTGTAATTTTTGAGACGTAATGTTATAGTTATGGCCAAATTATCTAAAACAATAAACCTAAAAAGATCCTCGATTTGAATTGTTCATTTAATTAAAGTTTATGTAATGCATAAGGTTGGGTCCTTATAGTTGGTATCAGATGTACGTTTAGATAACTTTAGGAGTTAGGGTATTGCTAAATTAATAACCATAAAATACATTATATTAATACTGAAATGATATAAAATTTACAAATTACCAGGTTTTATGACCTAAGATATTACTGTTTTTAGAATGGTTTTTCGCAGAAGAAACATGGCTGCTATATTGGGACAACATCAGGAGGAAGACAACCTTCCAAATCAAAAACCCTGAGATGGTCGGAATCGGAACTGAACAGTTCGTTGCAGTGATGGCACAATTGACTCAGTCTATGAATGGTGGAGGTATCCATGCATGAGACCAGTCAGATCAACCACAGAGGAACATGTTAGTAGTGGAGAATTTCATGAGGCAACATGCCCCATCATTTAAGGGATCATCTAACCATGTTCTAGATGAAGGGTGGATTAAATTACTAGAGAAAATTTTCGATGTCATGGGGTGTTCATAACATCAAAAGGATAGTCTTTCTATTTACCATTTTTAAGGTGAAGCTTATTAGTGGTGGTCAATGGTGAAGAATATCTGGGATAGTGAAGATATTGATGCTCTTGATTGGGATGAATTCAAAGGTAGGTTTCTTGAGAAATATTTTCCTAAGGTGGTTCGTCTTAGGATGGAAAAACAATTCTTGGAATTGAGGCAAGGGGATGACTTAGTGACTGTGTATGTAGCAAAAATCACTCGACTGGCAAGGTATACTCCAAATTTCATATGAGATATTGATAGTAAAATCAATCATTTTTACATGGGATTAAAGACAAATTATCGAAGGGCTTTAGCTTCTCGTGAGTCAAAAGTTATGAAAAACTTATTCGATGTGTGGAGAAAGTAGAAATAGAGTTTGCCGATGATCATATGTTTTTTGACAAACAACCGAATAAGAGGTCAAGGTGGCAGGAAAAAGGGAAAAACTCTACAAAAAAGTCCGATTGTATGAAACTTAAGTTTACAATTTGCGAAAATTGTGCTAAAAATAATGCTGGGGAATGTATTTTGAATTATGGTAAGTTCTACTAATGTGGTAAAATGGGATATAAGGCTCATAATTTCACTGAAAAAGAGCAGGGTAATGGTTAGATAGAATATGATTTTCAATCAGCAAAATGTTTTATGTGAAATTAAATGGGTCATTATGAAAATGAGTGTCCAATGAAGAACTCAACTAAGGGAAAGAAATCAAACTACAAGAAGAAAGGGGTGGTGATGTCCATTGAAACTACTTTAGCAGATTTTGGGCCATCAAATGATGTAGTATCAGGTACATTCTTTGTTTGTTCAGATTAAGCCAATGTGTTTTTGATTCGGGATCTACACATTCATTCATTTATGAGAAGTTTTCTAGTAAATTGGGAATTCCATATCATGATATGAATCCTAAACTTATGTTAAAAACCTATGGAGTAAATGTTGAAACACAAATAAATTATAAAAACCTTAATGTCCTTATGTGTAGAAAGAATCTACATGAAATCCTCATTATTTTTCCTTTAGTAGAGTATGATTTTTTTTGGGTATGGATTGGATTTCTATTTATCATGATAAGATTGACTACAAAGCTAAAGTGGTATCTTTTCAAGATGATTTATAGTTTGTGTACAAGAACGAACCCTTACACTTTATAACATATCAGGAAGCTAAGAAACTTGTAAAATATTGAAATGAATGTTACCGTGCACATATTGTTGAAAATAAAGGAACTGTTTAGATTAATGATATGCCAGTGGTAAATGAGTATCATGATGTTTTTCATGATGAGTTGCCTGGTATTATACCTGATCGGGAAGTTGAATTTACTATGGAATTAGTTCCTGATGTTATGCCAATTTTAAAACCACCTTATCGAATTGCTCAAATTGAACATATAGAGTTAAATAAGCAACTGCTGGAGTTATTAGATAATGGTTTCATTTGACCTAGAACATCACCATGGAGTGCTCCTGTCTTGTTTGTTAAAAATAAATATTGTTCAATGAGAAATTGCATTGATTACAGAGAATTCAATAACATAGTTTTTAAGAACAAGTATCCTTTACATCATATCGTTGATTTGTTTGAACAGATCTAGGGAGCTCAGTATTTTTTGAAGATTGATTTGAGGATGGGCTACCATCAGTTGAAAGTAAAGGAAGCATACATTCCAAAGACCGTGTTTCATACTATATATGGCCATTAGGAATTGGTAGTTATGCCTTTTTGTTTAACCAATGCACCTATTGTATTCATGGATCTTATAAATAGAATTTTCCATGAGTTCTGGGATATGTTTGTTGTTTGGTTCATTGATGATATTTTGGTTAATTCTTAAAGTAAAGAGGAGCATTAAAGTCATTTAAGGGTTGTGTTGCAAACCTTAAAAGAAAAGAAACTATTTGGGAAGTTCAATAAGTGTGACTTTTGTTTACAATTTTTTTTCCTTGGTCACATTGTTTCAAAAAATGGCATAACTATTGATCCTGCTAAAAAAATTTTATTGAAGAAAGGCCAGGACCCACAAATATAATCTATATTCATAGTTTTCTTCGTTTGGTAGGTTATCACTAGAGGTTTGTTGAGAATATTTCCTGGTTATCTAGTCCAATGACAAATTTAACTCGAAAAGGTGTTATGTTCATTTGGAGAAAAGAATGTTATGATTGTTTTCAGGAATTGAAAATAAGTTTGGTGAATTCTCTAGTTTTGGAACTACCTTCCAGAAATGGTGAGTTTGTTATTTACAGTGATGCTTCATTGAAAGTATTTGGTTGTGTCCTTATGCAGAATGATCAGGTAATTTCTTATGCATTATGACAGTTGAAACCTCATGAGTTAAATTACCTTACAAATGATTTGGAATTAGCTACTATTGTTTTTTTGCTTTAAAAATTTGGAGGCATCGTTTGTATGGAGTAAAATTTTAAATATATACTAACCACAAAAGTTTAAAGTATATATTCACTCAGAAAGAATTGAACATGAGACAAAGGAGATGCTTGGAATTAATCAATTATTATTATTGCACGATCCTTTACCATCTTAGAAAATCAAATAAAGTGACTAATGTTTTGAGTCTAAAAAGTAATGCTTCAATAACCATGCTATATTTGGAACTAGATCCTTTGGTTTTTAATTTGATGAAATTTGGCATAGAAGTTGTTGGTATAGGAAATTCTTTTGTTTTATTTTAGGTGTCCGTTAAATCATCTCTATCAGACAGAATAAAGCAAGTGCAGAAGGAAGACAGTGAGTTGTAAAAAATAGTAGAGTTGATTCAGAAGGGTAAGTTTATTTAATTTAACATTGATAATGATTTTGTTTTGAGGTTTGGAAAGTGATTATTTGGGCCTTGTGATTCACATTTGAAGAAAGAGTTATTATTTGAAGCTCATATTTCTCTATTTTCATTTCATCCTAGTAGTACTAAGATGTATAGAGATCTTCAGGTGTATTATTGGTGTGATGGAATGAAAATAGATATTTCTGATTTTACTGTGAAGTGTTTGACTTGTCAGCAGGTTAAATTAGAGCGGTAGTTATCGAAAGGGATGCTTAAATCTTTACTGGTTTCAGAGTGTAAATGGGAAAATATATACATGGAATTCATTGTGGGATCACTAAAGACATCTCTAGGTAGAAACGTAATCTGGGTTATTGTTGATCAGTTGACTAAATCAGCTCATTTCCTTCAAATTCTTTATACTTTGTCTCTAGATCAACATTCTTGGTTGTATGTTAAAGAGATATTCAGGTTGCATGGTGTTTCCCTATACATTGTATTTGATCGTGATCCCAGGTTCACTTCTAGCTTTTGGAATGTCCTTTAGAAGTCATTTGGTTCCGAATTAAATTTTAGTGTAGCTTTTCATCTACAATCAGATGTGAAATCAGAATGAAAAATTCAGATCATGGAGGATATGATACATGCTTTTTCAGTGGATTACCATGGAAGTTGGGACAAAAAAATTTCTTTGGTTGAATTTTCTTATAATAACAGTTTTTAATTCCAATATACAGATTGCTCCATTTGAGGCATTATATGGGAAGCAGTGTCGAACTGCAGCTTTTTGGGATGAAGTTTGTGAAAGGAAGCTGATGGGACCAGAATTGGTAGAATAGATGGTGGAAAAGGTTCAGTTGATTTAGAAGCACATGAGAACAGCTCAGAGTAGTTATAAAAGTTCTGCGGATAATCAGAGGAAGGATCTCTCTTTTGAGGTAGGTGATCATGTCTTTCTCAAATTTTCTCCATGGAAAAGTGTGATGCATTTTAGTAATAAGGGAAAGATGAGTCTGAGGTTCATTAGACCCTATGAAATATTGGAGAAAGTTGGATTAGTTTCTTATAGAGTGGATTTACCTCCAATTTTATCCCAGGTATATAATTGTTTTCATATTTCAATTTTGAGAAAGTATATTCCAGATCCATCTCATGTTTTAAGTTCAAAGGTAGTTCTGTTGGAAGAGAATCTCTCTTATGAGGAATAACCAGTCAATATTATTGACTGTAGAGAGCAAGTTTTGAAGAATAAATTGATTCATTAGGTAATGGTTTTGTGGAAAAACCATATAGTTTAAGAGGTAACGTCGGAATCTAAAAATGCTACGAGGGATAAATACCCCCATTTATTTGATAAGTGAATAAAATTGTGAGGATGCAATTTACAAAAGGGGGGAAGGATGTAACATCCCAGGTAAATAAAGAAATAATAATTTACATTTTAATTAATACTTTGTGAATTTAATTTTAATTTTACTTTAAATGGGATTCTATGTTCGATGGCACACCAGATACGCAACAACGGGTTTCTTTGATATCTTACATTACACACTAATAATATAATAATATTATTTCAAGTTGTAGTTAATGCCTAGTCGTTGTATTGGCCAGAATGAATATAACTAACTAAAATATGATTATACATGTCTGTTAAATGTTTTAACATTTATCCAATAAAATTTAGAGGCTTAAAATTTGAATTAATCTAATTTTAAGTATAAATACTATATTATTTTTTAAAAGGTCGATTTACCACCTTTTGATGGATAAAACTATTTAAATATAGTTTTGGTTACTTTTATATGTTCTTTTTTACTACCTAATTTCCTTATTTAGAATTGGGACATCAAAATTCTCTTTGGGTAAAATTTTGGAATTTTTTTGATAAAATTCATTTTTTAATGAAGAGTGGAAACTACTATATTTTAATTCAAAACTGCATTTTAATATATTTTATTTATATGTTTAGATTATAAATTTAATTGGTTTTAAAGTGTAATTAGATTATATTTCTACCATTTAATCAAATGTTGGTCATTGTAATTAATTTCACTTTGAAATTGGATATAAAGAAGTATCAATATTTTGATAGTTAATATTTCTTAAAAACTCGCTTTTTTGTTTTGACAACGAGAATTAATTTTAAACTAATTAATCCTACTTCTATGTGTTTAATTTGGTAAAATAGACAAAATTTTCTGAATTTGAAATATCAAATATAGATTAGGCTGAATTTTTGGTAGTTTTCTGAGAAACATCAATTATTGATGAATAGTAAAACCACTAGGTAGTAATTAAAAACTGATTTTTCATTTAAATGAAATTTTACCGCATTTGTGGATTGAATTTTGAAAATCAGATATAAATGGTCATTATTAGTAAGTAAAATTTGGTTCAATAAAAAGAAAATAATTTTTGGTGAATAGTAACTTGTTACTTTAATTTACCGCGGTTAAAGGTAAATAGGGTAATTCAAGGTAAAAAGAATATCATAATAATACAAAATTACCTTAAAAATTATCATAACCTTATTTAATGAGTCATGTCAGACCATGGTCATCCTTGGGTCTATTTTTGGGCCACCATGGAGACACTAAAGAGTGATAATGACACTTTATTTTAATTAACTTAATGTGAGGAAAAAAATGACCTAAACAAATATATTTTAGTAAATCCATTTTTGGAAGGGGTCATATAAGTTATCATATCGGCTATAAATATTCATCGGAAAGATAAAAATATTTCCTACATCATGGTATTTTGTTTTATAATTTTTAGACATCAAATAAATAAAATTATTTATGACACAATAATGATGTAGTTTTTACCTCATTAATAAATGATTTAAATAAATAATATTATAAAGATTTAAATAATATCCATAACCTGTCCAATTCTTATTGGATGATTTTATTTCGAACCTGAGTCATATTATATTTCAATACAATATTTTTTGGACCGTTAGAAATTGAAAATCATTATATAATTTAATAATATTTTCACACTTTCTTAAAGTGCCCCTCCCCCCCCTTAAAAAACGACCTCACTTCTAACCCATTCTTCACAACTGAAAATCCCATTGGACCATCCATACCCTGCCCTAATATGCTCTCAAGATCCCTATTTTCCACCTAGAATCCTTAACTTAGGCATAATAAAATTCAATAAGTCCTTTTGGTTCAATCAAAAGGGAGTTACCCGAATTAATGGTAACAGTTTATCTTAAATTCATTTCTTTTATTTCACTTCCACAACCCCTAAACTAATGTTATTCTTTTCTTTTATAACAACTCAAATATCATAAATATACTTGGATTTTTTTATGATAAGGATTATAACTACACTTACACACACCTCCATATAATGGGTAAAGAACATACTGTTTCTGTGGATGGAAAAATAACGCCTCACGAAATGATGATTGTTCAATTATCTACTACGACCTCTCATGGTGGACATTATGATGGAACTATATTTATATATTATATATAGTATGTTTATGTTATCTTTATGCTTATGTATTTTCCATTTATAGAATGCCTTTATGGTTTCCATTATGGGTAAACACGATAATTTCATTTGAGGAAGTGCGGACTGCCGCCCCCTCAAAGTGATATGACTTGTTAATGCCATATGTGGGATGTATAAAGGATGGAATTAATGATATTATGTATGATATTATACTTAAATTATAATATAACTATGTATCATTATGTTTTAATTCCATTAAAATAAGAAATATAAATGAAAGTAGCGTGCATGCGTACGTACGGCTTACTATCTCCATGAACGGTGCATTTCATTTCTTACCTTCAAATGTTATGTACTATTATAAATAAATTTATATACTATATATATATGATATATATGTTATCTAAATCATGAATATCATTCTGGATATATCCAACTTTTGACCACATCGACAACTTTTAAATATATGATGTTCATTTTTGGCTCAAGTATCAAATATCAACAAAACGACCATTATTAACTTAAATGATTACATAATGTTTATAAAATGGTAATAAATGATATAAATGGAATAAAAAACTTTAAAAACGTTGTTAAGAAAGTATAAATTAACTTCAGTTTATTATTTAGGATACTAAAGAACGAACGGGTCATGTCTGACATGAGGTAAGGTACTTCATCTCAATCATCTTTCATTGAGGCATATTTTGTTTTAATACCTGAATTTATTTTATACGATGTATAAATACCTTTGAATTTTCATTTCATTGAAAGAAAATATTTTTGTACGATGCATTTTACTAAATGACAAAAAAGAATATTTCTTTTTAACGTAAGCGGTGACAACGACCTTTCTGCCACCGTGAGTATTGTTTGATCATTGGCTTCCTTAATAAGTCGTAATACTTTTAAAAGTAAAATAAATACCATATTGTATTTTATGTATTTTGGTATTGAAAAAGGTTTTTATAGTGGATTTGTTATGTCATTATATATAAATTATATATTTTTATTAAAATGTGGAAATGTTATTTTTCCTTTAAGTTTGTTTTATTTATTATGAATATGTTATGGTTCTTAGGAATTGTTATGTATACGGGTGGTTCTGAGATAATCCTTGGGAGGGTGCCCCAGACAGCTCTCCAACGCATTGGGAAACACAACAAAGGTAAATGTGAATGTTTCTCCTAAGAGATTTAGGGAATATACTATGATGGGTATTCCAAATGCAACTCCCTAGGTTGTTGTGATAGCTACAATGTAAGTATGATATGGATGCCTAAAGTTACCTTTATGATTTATATTTTCTAAGTGATATTCATAAATCTTATGATTTCATGAGTTATGTTAAAGAGCTTATGTTATGTATGAAATGATCAACTAATGTTTTCTCTCTTTGTTTGATAACCCTTACTGATCTTTTTATGCTCATCCCAAGTTTTTAAATGTTTTTCACAGGACCTAAAGATGAAAAGGGTCAAAGATGGGATCAAGGAAAAGTCATGATGTCTAAAACATGGGACTAGACATGACTCGTTTTTTAAAGAGTTTTTATTTTATTAAAAAAATAGAAACTGAGTAGAAGTGTTTAACTTGTAATTTTTGAGATGTAATGTAATAGTTATGGCCTAATACTCTAAAACTCTAAACCTGAAAAGATCCTAAATGTTAACTATTAATTTAATTCAAGATTATGTAATGCATAAGGCCGAGTCCTTATAGTTACTCCAAATGGTGTTGTTCTATCATGTAGAATATTTATCTTGCTAAAGAATTTTTCTTAAGCTACTAGCCTTAAGAGTTTATTACATATTGATTAATATAAATTTTAGTTTGATGCTGATGATGCATTTATCTGCAAAATAATTTTTTATTCGATTATTGTTATATATTATATCTATACCTTAAGAACATTTAATTATAATAGTCCCACTAAAACTGATAACCCCAACATCTTATCCATTTTGTGAGCCAAGATTTATTTTTCACTAAGAAATGAGTCTTTTTGGGAGTTTTTCTAAGTACATAGGTATTTAGATAGTGAATCATCCTAGTCACAATGGTTGTGAATCTCAGATAGTTATCTTTTTAACCCATTATCCAAATCCGTAATACGAATTATATCTACTCTATTTCATTGGAATCCTTACTAAGGGTTTCCCAATTAAGTGTGACAAAAAAATAATAGGTTCATATGATCATATAATGATCATTTTAAGTAGAAGAAAACCCAAATATAGGTAGATCAGGGTTAAAGAAATATAATGTAAATAAAAATATAAAATAGGGTACCTAGTATTTGAAAGTTGCAGAATATTGAATCATTATTACATGGGGAATGTTTGAGGAAGATTATGAGGATTAGTTAATAAAATCACCCTTACTGCAAGGGAATATGTTGATATCTTGGATCCATGAATGCTTCGTGAGGATACTAAAAAACCAAAGGGGTTATAACACTTTCTAAAATGAGATGAAAAGTGTTTTGAGAGGAAGGGTGTTTTGTAGAATATCATACACACCACAACACCCAACATGAGAGGTTCCCATCCTTTTATACAATTGAATCCCAAGGCATATCAAATATATAATCCATCTCATGAATTACTTCATGTTGGCTGTAATTCATTGAATGATTTCAACGAATTAATTAAAAAACATTAATCCATGTATCCAATGAATAAACCATTCATATAAAAATAAATAATATATATCAAATATATATATTTATATATTATTTCATATATGCGTTAATGAATAATACATGAATCAAATGAATATATTAAATGTACACCATATATAATATCTAAAATATTATATGTCTTATTAATCATATGTGTGTGTACATGCATATCATGCATTTATATTTTATTGCACATCAAAAAATTCCCCACTTTCACTAAAGTCCCATAAGGAATTTATGTAAAAATTCAAAAATCATTGTTAAACCATATAATATTTTTAGATATTATTTTCTTCAAACTCTATTCATTTTAAAAAAGAATTTTTTTGACAATATTATCATTATATAAGGGCCTATTTATGCGACCCTACAATAGTTAGTATCATTAAAAAAATCTATGTAATCCAAATTTTATCGATATAAACAAAGAGTATCCTCTAGAAAAATATCAATCCTACATAACATACTAAGGGGTCAAGTATGACCATCATAAAACATACTTGTATCTCTATATGAACATGTCCACCATAAAATGTATCATATACAACATATGTATCTCATATAATCTATTTTTTCAAGGCATTGATTTAGCACAAGACATGGAAAATTTCTATCTATTTTTGTCTTATCCTCATTTCTTGATTATCTGAAAAAGACTACTCAAGTGGATGAATACATCACATTTACTTCATATATCTAATAAGCACATCACATGTCACTAATCTAAGAAGTTGTACAGATTTTAAATGAAATAGATAAAAATTCCCACGTATTTCTTTAGTCTATATAAATCATGTTATATATGTATTTTCTTTGAATATATGTTTAAAAATACAATCTTGGTGAAACTCAAAATGATAAAACTATAAAAAACATACCCAAATAACTACTAATTAGCTAGGGTATCAAACTGTGAAGGTTATCATTCTAGGTATATCACTGAACTCATGTAAGTAGGATTGATAATGGGAATACACCCTGAAGTATATCTTATGTCTATATGAAATTTCATGAAATATACTTTAGCAAGACATTCCATGTAATAATTATCAACATATTAACCCAAGAATCCATTATTCATATCTTATATACAACCATTTTTAATGGATACAAGAATCTATTCATTCTAGCATTTACATATCATCACATCCTATTATAATCCATGATTATCATTGATTAGGGACAAATTAATGTCATAATTTGAGGGGATATTATCATTTCACATATTCATGCAAAATAAAATTACAACACATATGAATCAATGATAAATAGATATTTCAATTATTATAACCACAAGATATATTTACACCAACTACAACCAATATCTCTTGTGTCTAGAACAGAAATATTCTATTTGAACCTCATGTTGTTTCTATGATAATGGTTTTTTCAATAGATCTGATACATTCTACTATGTAGCCACCAGATTGATCATTACATCACCACTCTCAATGATATCCTAAATGAGATTTTATTTATGAAATATATGTTTAGTCCTTTTGTGAGATGAAGGTTATTTAGCATGAGAAACAACACCATTATTATCACAATATATATTCATTACTCCCTTGATGTTTGGAACCTCTCCTTGTTTAAAAATTAAATTCATGATCCTAATAGATTCCCTCATAGTATCTAAGGAAATGACATATTCTACCTATATTTTTTAATTCTATATAGTGGGTTTTCGGGAAGTCATCCAACTAATTTCTCTTCTCTTAAGGTAAAACACTATTTTATTTTGATATTTCATATCATCTTTGTTGGATTGGATACTTTCATTTGTGAAACCCTTTATACACAGATTACCCTCACCCCCAATGACCAATAACACATCCTAGTATTTCTCATGAAATTAAGGACATTATTTATAGAAATCTAGTTACTCTCAGTGGAATTGTACTGGTATATACTTGTTATTCTCAAAGAATACATGAGATCAATTCGAGTACAAAATATAGAATACATGATAGATCCAATGTAATATATATAAGGAATTTTATCTATCCATTATAAATCATTATATGGATCCAAAATATTCCAACGATTCCAATGATCAAACATTGGTAAAGACCCATTCATAGAGTTTTCTATGATAAAACCCATTATTAATTTACCAATATATACATTTTGGCTCAGTCTAAGTAGTTTCTTAGATATGTCACTATATATCCTTTTTCTGAGCTTGTAAGGTGCTTCACTGATGTATTTAATTAAGAAACATTTTCCTAGACACTTATATATAGAGTGAAGTGTTTGGATGTAATTTAAAATAAGTACTATGTCATATATATATAGTTTTAAAAATACTACGATAATAATACGACGATTCTCTTATACATAAGAATCATCCATCTTCATGATGAAACTAAACCCCTTTTTTATATCATCAAACTGGATCTTCCAACTCCGATAATCTTATATTAATCCATAAATAGACCATTGTAACTTGAAAACTATATCATTCTAATTTGGAACTTCAAAACCCTAGGGGTGTATCATATACATGTTTTTGACTTAATTCCCATTAAGGAATGCATCTTTGAAATCCAATTAATATATCTCATAATCATAATGAGAAACTATGGCTAGAAATATTATAATGGAATTTTTCATAAAAATTGGTGAAAAGCTGTCTTCATAGTGAATACCATTTCTAATCATTTGCATCCATACATGCTTTATAGATATACATTATACCATCCATATCGGTTTTCTTAGGTATAACCCACTTGCATCGTATGAGTATCACTCCTTCTGGTGCATCTACCACATTCCAAATATGGTTAGTGTACATGGGTTCTACCTAAGATTATATATATTTTAACCATTTCTCAGAAAAAAGCTCAATATGGCCTCTTAGTAGGAAGTAGTTTAATCTACTATGAAAATTACTTCATTATATTTAGCTCTGAAAAATCCATATCTCTTAAGTTCTCAATGAATCCTATCAGAACATTTCAGTTATTTTATAACGTGAGGTCGTTCTTCTTCCAGAAATGATTATGGAACTAGGCCAACCTCTATAATAAAAACAATTCCTATTTATTAATCCTGAAATTATCCAAGATCAACCTCCCCCCAAAGACTTATCAAATTATATGTTACTACATGAAGAACATAGAATATAGGGCCACAAAAAATTTCAACTCAGTAAGATTGTAGAAATAATATCCCTTGGTTTCCTTGAGATAACCAATAATTGTTTTCTCAGTTTTAGGGATAATTTTATCAAAAGTCAAATGTCAAACGTGGAAGAACCCAATGTTTTTAGTAATTTTTCCCCTATATAAATGAGTGATTTATTATATTATATAGTATTATAAAAAAAATAAAGAGATTCTAAAAAATATTTTTTTTCATTACTAAATACTATTACATTAATCTGCAATGAAACCAATTAAAATTCCAAACATTAAACGACGAAAGAAAATCAAATACAGAAGCTAAAATTAGAAAATATGTATCACCCCAATCTGTAAGAATCATATCTCCCACTAAAAACATATTATGGATGAAGAAAAATATTAGTAAACCAATAAAAATTATAAAATAATGGAAATATAGAACCTTTAGAGGAACTAATTGGAATATTGAGTAAAATAATGAAGTAGAATTTATAGGAAGTAATGTGAGTGTTGGAATAGTTACCAAAACATTTAGAATATTAACCTATGTGAAGGAATAATAATTTCACTTCAATATAATAAATCATGATATAAAAAATATTTATCATGATTACATTAATTAAATATAAATTTTATAATTCATAAAAATTTGAATATCATGATTAAAAAACTCCAAGAAAATATAAGCACATTTGTAGTAAAGTGTATTGTAATGTATTTTGTAAAGATAATTTTTTTTATTAAAAATTAAAATTACCTATTTTGTAAATTTATTTTGATAAAATAAATAAATTTTTTGAAATCATAACATCAAAATTTTCAAATAGTGATTGTTTGGTAATTTTCTGAAAGACTTCAATTTTTAGGTGAATATTAAAAATAACGTTTTTCACTCCACCTGTGTGTCTCAAATTAAATTATTCATGATATAATAATAACATAATTATTTCTAGAAATTTATGTTTGGTTGTGGTATATTTAATTTCATAAATGTTTTATTAAAATTAAATAAAATCAACATCCAAAAATTAAAAAGATCGTTCCAAAACCTAAAGTCAAAAGTGATTCCTTAAATTAACAATATTTATTTCTTTCATCCTTACTTTTTAATAAACTAATGAATAAGAATTATAAAGAGTATTTAGTGGATAAAAACCATTATATAATATTTAAATATGATTTATAATGTAAAAAATTCACAATTACTTGCTTGACCATTGATATGTTATTTTATTCAATATCTTATTCTAAAAATTTCCCTCTCCAAAATTGTAAATAACCCTACTCCCTTTCCTAGTAAAACCACTCCTTACACCCATTCCAAATCCTAATATTTTCCCAAATCCTCCCCCTAAATCCCCTTAGAATACATTTTTACATTCTAGATAAATCCAACCCAAATCACCAAGGAGTTATAATGCCGTACAAGAGAAGCTACATAGAGGATTAAGTAAGTTACGATCCACTCCTATCTGTTTTTTACTTATTCTTCCTATTCTATTTCTTTTTTTACAAACCCTTTCCAAAAAAAAAACCTTAAAATAAATAATTAGGATGTATTTTGACATTATATTAATGATTTTAACCTGAATGAAGTATCATTATACTATATATATAAATTTTAAGCTTCTTCCCACTCTCCTCACAATGCCCCATCAAAGGTCGATTAACCACCTATGGAGACATTTCTATGTAAACAAATATAACCATAATCATGGATGGATAATATAAAAAAATACAATATATAAAAATGTAATTATATACCTTGTAATATATTTTATTTTTATACTAATTTATAAATTTAATTTAATAAAATAGGAAAATAAATGAAAAATGAGAAATTTTTAAGTAAAACCATATATAAAAATGATTAAAGTCTCTCAATGGAAATTAATAATTATAATCCAATCTTTATAGTTGTTTAATATTTGTATAAATAACTTTAATTCACTTATGGATCAATGTTTTATTAAATATAGGTTTATTATTCAGGTGGTGCATAAGGGACAAAATAAAGTGAGAATTACGTAGGGGGATTCCCAGACCCAATTACTTTATTTTGGGTAATTCTCTCTTCTAGAGTATGAATTTTCATATCATTTTATCCAAATTTCCATTAACTTTTCCTTAGAGGATATACATGTTCCTACCGTGTAAAAAAAATTTTCAGAGAAAAACAATTTTTTAGTGACATCAATTTCCCGAAAATCATGTTTTACTCCTCTCAAAATACCTCTTGTACACTTAAGAATAGTTATATTTTATATCCAAGTATGATATTGATTATTCATCGTGGAACCAAAAAGATTATTCATGAATGTATTCTTTGTTAAATTATAATTAAACCAATTCTATTCCTTTATTTTACTTCAAGAATTTAATTAATATACATTCTATGTGGCATGCATGATTTTGTAAATATTATGATTTGACGGGTTGGACCAGCATTATATAACCCTCAAATATATTAGGTAATGTAATGTATCTCATGAGTTGATGTGTATTATGCATGAACATGATGCTTTCTATGTTTACAATTATTATGTTATGATTATGTACATTTATTATGTGTGAACCTGACGCTAGCTTTGTTCAAAACAATGTGTGGTATTTGACCACTAAAACACGATGTTTCATTTTAATTCATTTCCACATTTCATGCCTTTATCACATGTTCTTTTAATGATGTTGATTAATATCTTATGATTATTATATGATTATGATTTTTATCCTCACCCATGTGATATTGATTCATGTCTCTTATTGATCATTTTTTTGGGATTTTAGGTCACCCATTTTATTGATTTATATCATAATGTTTTTACTTTTAATAAAGGTGAATGTGAGGGGCATAAAGAATATAGAGAATAAGTAATTAAATAATGTTCAAATTTTATATTGTATTTTTTTTGTGTAATCCTAATTTTCCTAAGACATTAAAACTTCGGATCCTGGATTTGTAACACTATTATGTCATTAATATTTACAATAATGTAATAGTAATGTAAGATAAAGTAAGGTATCTATATTTTGTATTAGATCATTGTTTAGTTAATTTGGGAATTAGGATTAGATAGAATTAGTGAAATCCCTTAGGATAAGTCAAAGTATTTGTAAACAACCAAGAATATTTATTTTAGAAAAAGTATAAACATAGGGATCCCATAAGATATGCCTTTAGAGTTGTTTGCACAAAATAATATATTATTTATTCATGATTTATTGACTTACATTTTTTTAAAATATTTTATAATTTAGAAAATGGGGGGAACTATGAGAAACCCATCCAATAACCCATGTGTGGGACAATACAAAGATTGTATGAATGACGTCCCCAATGCTATGGGAGGTGGATTTAAAAACATCATGGAAATTCTGAAAAAACCCTATTACGATATGAATAATAACATAAATCACGTGGAACCTTCTCCATTAGCCAAGAAGGATCAACTATAAATTGAGTCCTTTTTGTGAAATGACCATAGATGTTTAGTGGAACATTCAATCCATTGGTCATGGAATAGTGGGTTAAATTATTAGAGAAGATATTTTTTGTGATCCATTGTTCTAAGAAGGAGTAAGTGACTTGGTATATTTAACATTTAGATGAATAATCCAATAAATTGTGGTCATTTATTAAGTACACCAATCCAAAAGACAAAATGAAAGGGATAGATTTTCAATACATTAAGAAAATATTTTTTACCAATTATTTCCCTCTAACTCTTAGAAAAAAATATGGAGAGAGAATTCATTGAGTTAAATCAAAATGAAGGTGAATAACTCATGTATTATGAGGTAGACAACCCAAGTATTGAAATACATTCATTGGGTTTTGGTATAAATAATTATAGAAAAGAAAATAGATTTTAGTGGTTTTAAACTGCACCTTCTAAAGGCTAGATATATATAAGACTTTAATAGTTATGAATAAGTGGTTTGGTGTTCTCTCAAAGTAGAGATGGATTTTGGATAATTCATCCATGGTTTTAGAGATAAGAAAATAAGAATGGAGTTTCAAGAAAGTGGGTCAAATGAAAATAGATTAAATAGGATATAACTACCCACATGTCATTATTGTGGGAAGAAACAACATGGGTATTTCTTCAAAAGGGACAGGGAAGGACTTCAAGTGCAAGGGAGAAAGAAACCAAGCTCATAAATTTCAAAGAGACATTAAGAATATGTCCTAGATGATGGAATAAAGGAGGTCACCTCTTAATGCACAACATATGATTAAATGATTCAATTGTAGGGAGAAAGGGAACTATGAAAGCCAGTGCACTAAATGTTGAGTCTTGGAGAGTAATAAGTGTCCATAGACACCAAATACAAAGGATAAATGGGAATATTATGCCTTCCCTACTAATGAATTTGAGAAAGAAAACATATTCATACACGGTACACTTAATATTCACTCCAAAAATTGAAAATTGTTATTTGATTCTGGTTCTGCACATTACATTATATCTTACAATATTTCTATAACTGTTGAATCAAATCCATGATACATTGAAGTAGAGAAATTCATAAAAATATCTAGTGGTGCAATCATTGAAACCCAAGTTTTGGAGTCTTCTCCGAATGGATTCAATGGGAATATACTTCCTTATAATTTCATAATGATTCCCTAGGTGGAATTTTATACTATATTGGGCATGGATTGAATCTCATTATATATAGTGAAAATTAAATTCCAAGAAAAAGAAAATCTATTTTCATATTCGGAGACTTCAAATTCTATTATAGAAATGAATGTAAGATCATGAATCTATATTGAAATATCCATTAAAAGTTTGCGTGTTTATACCCATGTGAATAATCATACCTAGCCTAAATGGGTGTGTCAAAGGAAAGAATAAAACATGAGTAAATTACCATTTTTAGGGGATACAATGATATATTTATAAGAGTTATCCAAAATTCCCCCAAATCATGAGGTAGAGTTCTCAATAAATCTAATACCTGAAGCCACTCCTATCTCAAAATACCCCTACATGATATCCCTAATCAAACTGGGGGAGTTAAAGAAGAAGGTTCAAGAGTATTTAGACAAAGGGTTGATACGCCTTAGTGCATCACCTTGGGGTGGAGAAGTGAACTTTTTTAAGAAGATGGAGGGATCAATGAAGTTATGTAATGATTATGGGGAGCTCAAAAAGATCCCTTTAAATAGAAATTATCCTCTACTAATGATTTCTGACTTGTTTGATCAGCTATGATGAGCTGAGTACTTCTTAATGGTGGATCTTTATTCTGGATATCATCAACTAAATGTGAAGAAGAAAGATATTTAGAAGACTAATTTCTGTACAAGGTATGGGCTCTATGTGTTCATAGGGATGACATTAAGACTTACTAATTACCCTTAAATTTTAATGGATTTAATGAAAAGAGTTTTTAGAGACTACCTCATCAAATTTTTTGTAGTTTTTATTGATGATATTATCATTTAATCTAAGTGAAAAGTGGAATATAAAGTGCAAATAAGGATTTTTTTGGAAACATAATGGAAGGAAAAAATTTATGATAAGTTCAGAAGTTGTGACTTTTGGATGAAACAAGAAAACTTCCTGGGGTATATGTTCACAAGTAAGGGAATTTTTGTGGACCCTTCATAGGCAATTGAAATTTAGGAATGGCCTAGACCCACTAGTGTCATAGAAATATGCATGTTTCTTGGATTAACAGGTTATTACCATTGTTTTTTGAGAAATTTCTCATGATTTTTTGGCCCCATAACTAAGATAACATGGAAAGGGGTGAAGTATGTATGGATATAAGAATGTTAGTAATGCTTTACAGAGCCCAAGAAGAGATTAAACACTACACCTATACTCACACTACCAACAAGTAGAGAAGGTTTTGTGATATATAATGATGCTTCAAAGAATGTCTTGGGTTGTGTACTTAAGAGAATTGATAATGTGATATCCTACACCTAAAGAAAGGTGAAGATCCATTAGTGGAACTACATGACACATGATTTGAAGTTATTAGCTATGATCTTCAATCTAAATATTTTACATCACTATCTCTATGGTGAGAGGTGTGTCAAATATACATATCATAAGAGTCTAAAGTATATATTCACATAGAAATAGATTAATATGTGTCAAATAAGATGGTCAAAGATAATCAATTACTATGATTTATTTATTCACTACCATCCAAGAATGGTGAAAAAGTTAGTTGATTCTCGTAGCATAAAATGACATGATACTCTATCCACTATGCAGAATTAAGAAGACACCATCTTCTTTTATATAAAAAGGATTGATTTAGGAATAATAATGGTTGGAAATGCATCCTACATTTCCCATATGATTTCCCAACCATCTATCCAAAAACATTAAAGAAGATGGTCAGAGATACTCAATGACTATGATTTCTCTATTCACTACCATCCAAGAAAGGTGAAAAAGTTAGTTGATTATCATAGTAGAAAATGACATGCTACTCAATCCATGATGTAGAATAAAAAAAACAGTATCTTATTTTATATGAAAAGGATGTATTTAGGAATAATAATGGTAGTAAATACATCATACATTTCCCATATGATTTCCCAACCATCAATCCAATAGAAGATCAAGGAGGAACACAAGGATGATCTGAATCCACAAAATAAATTAAAAGAACTAAAGGAAGGTAATCCACAAGAGTTCCACATCAATGATAATGGTGTGATTCAGTTTCGAATGAGGCTTTGTGTGCCTTAATCACCTGAGTTAAAGAAGGATCTATTGGATAATGTGCATAAATCACCATTCTATATCCATTTTATGAGTACCAAGATGTACCGTGATATTTGAAAACACTTATGAAGGGGAAATATAAGGAATAAGATTACAGATTATATCTCAAGGTGTTTGGTATTTCATCAAGTTAATGTAGAGTAATAAAATTCCAAAGGTATTATTCAACCATTTCCTATATCCACATGAAACTGGTAGAATTCCACTATGGACATTGTCACAGGTATCCTATAAAAATCCATAGAAAACAATGCGATATGGGTTGTGGTGGATTAAATCACCAAAGTAGAACAAATTATCACTTTTTTGGTAATATTTCTCACATGAAACACTTTTCAAGATATATGTGATGGAATTGGTGGGGCTATATAGTGTACCAATTTTGATCATCTCTGATAAGGATCTAAGGATTACATATAAATTCTAGGGAAGACTAGAACATTCTATGAGTTCTAAATTGAATTTCATCACAACCTATCACCCCTAAACAGATGGTCAATTTGAACAGACTATTCATAAATATTGAAGATATTTTATGATCTCATGAGATAGAATTCAAAAGTGGATGAGATGAACATATCCCATTGGTTGAGTAATCATACAGTAACTGCTTCAAATCGAGTATTCAAATGGATCCATATAAAGCTCCATATGGGATGTGATGTAGTACTCTAAATTTTTGGGATGTTCTTGGGAAAATAAAAATACTCATACAAGATATTATAAATGTGATGATAGAGAAGGTTCAAACCATCTAACAACATATAATATAATCTTAGAGTTAGAGAAATTTCTATGTCGATAATTTTCTAAGGTACTTTTAGTTCGATGTTGGAGAAAATGTATTCCTTTAAATATCACCATGGAAGAGCATCATGCATTTTGTAAAGGAAGGGAAGCTTACCCTAAGGTACATTGGACCCTTCGAGTTTCTTAATATCATTCGAATAGTAGAATATTAGTTTTTACAACCTCTAAGTATGGATGAAGTTCATGATATTTTCCATGTATCACTCCTATGGAAGTATAAACCATATCCCTAACATGTATTAAATCCAGAAGGGGTACAACCGGAGGATGAAATCTAATATAAATAATAACTAGTGAAGATCTTGGACTATAAAGACAAAGTTCTACATAATAAGAAAACTCACCATGTCATAGTGTTGTAAAGGAACCCAAAGTATGGAGAGGAGAATTGAGAACTAGAAGAAAGAATAGAACATAAGTATCCTAACCATTTATTAACTAAGAATACGAGTTGAAATTTTTGCTAAGAAATTTCTAAAGGGGGGAAGGATTTAATGGCCCAATGTTTTTAGTAAATGTTTTTTCTGAATAAACATGTGTTTTATTATATTATATAATATTATACACATATAAATTACTGAGAAACCAATATAGACTTTTTTTATTACTAAATTCAATTAAATTATTCAATAATGAAACCAATTAAAATTCCAAACAATACAATTGTGCAAAAACATATAAAATAAAAAGGATAAAATGAAAAAATATAAATCACCCCAATCTACTAGAATCATTGCCCCCACTACAAACATTATTGGGAAAAATAAAAATATAACAAACCATGAAACATAATTGAAAATGGAAGTCTAGAAACTAGAGAATAATTAAGATGAATATGAAGTAAAATAATAAAGTGGTATTTATATGTGGTAATATGATTGTTGGAAAAGTAATGTTACCATTGGAATAATGAACTGACTATTGAGAATAGTAACTTGACTGTTTGAAATAGTAACACAACCGCTGAAATAATATTTTTAACTAAAAATAATAAATTATAAAATAAATAATATTTATCATGACTAATTTAAGTAAATATAAATATTATAATTCCAAAAAATGAATACCATGATTTAAAAACTTAATGAAATTGTAAGTACATTTGTAATAAATTGTATTTTAAAGTATTTTATAAAAATCATTAATTTTATATTAAAATTTTAAACTACCTATTTTATAATTTTTTCCAAAAGCATCAATACCATTTTTAAAATCGTCACATAAAAATTATTCAAGGGTTATTTTATTTTGTAAATTTTAATGAAATACTTCAATTTTCAAGAGAATAGTAAAAATACAGTTTTTTCACACAACCGGTGTATCTTATATTACAGCATTCATGATGTAGTAATGAAATAATACTTAATATAACTTTAGTTTTGGACATGGTATATTAAATTTAATAAATAGTTTATTAAATTAAAATAAACTTCATTTCCAAACCAAAAATAACTCTCCAAAACCTATAAATAAAAGTGATTCCTTAAAATAACAAATTTTCTTTCTTTCCACCTTCCTTTTTTAATAAACTAATGAATTAAAATTATGAAAAGGATTTAAAGGCCTAATGAAATTATATAATATATATATAATATTTATAATATAAAAAATTTACTATTACATGTTTTACCTTTGATATATTATTCTATTCAAAATTCTATTCTAAAAATACCCCTCCCTTATGTATAAATAACCCCTCTCCCTTCCCTTAGAAAAAAACTCCTCCAACCCATTCTAAAGCCTAAAGTCTGATCAAATACACCCTATCAAGACCCTTATAATATTTCTAGACATTATTAAGTAATCATACTCTATTCACCAACGATTTATAGTGTCATACAAGAGAATATATACAGAGGATTAAGTATGTTCTGATCCAATCCACTATCTTTTAAATTTATTCATCCTCTTCTGTTTATTTTTTCCACCAACCCTTTGATAATAAAAATATGATATAAATAAATAATTCCTAATTTAACATTATATTAATGATTTTGACCTACTCTTTTGATCATAATACTATATATATAAAATTTTAACTACTCCTTCCAACAATCCAGACATTGTCTTTTCAAAGGTTAGTTAACCAGCTATGAAGAGATTTCCATGTAAACACATATACACATATTCATAGACAAATATTATAAAATATATATAATACATAAAAATTTAATTATATTAATTATAATATTTTTGAATTAATTATACTAATTTATAAATAAAATTCAATAAAATAGAGAAATCAATAAAAATGGGAAATTTTTAATTAATTTTTTTTTCAAAATGCTTAAAATTCATCAAAAATAAATAAATAAGTATAATAAATTTATTACAATTGTGAAATATTTTTATAAATTATTATGATTAACTTCTATATCGAAATTTTAATAAATATATGTTTTTTATTCCGGAGGGGTAAAAGTTACCAAATAAAGCAGGAATCAATGTAAGGGGTTTCTCAAACCCAATTCCTCTCTTTGTGTCATTCTATCTTCCCTAGTATGAATTATAATATTATATTATTCAAAAAATCTTTCCATTTTAATTTTGTGATGTAAATTTTCTTACCATCTCAAAAAAAAAATCTATGGAAAACCTTTTTTTTGAAGTGACTTCAATTTTCAAAACATCGTATTTTAATCCTCTTGAAATAATTATTTTCCACTCAAGAATAATTATAAATTATTTCCTTGTATGATTTAATTTATTCATTTGGGAACCCAAAAGTTTATTCTTGAATTTATTCTTTATGAAATCCTTATCGAATCCTTTTAAAACCAATTCATTTCCTCAGGTTTACTTCATGAATTTGACAGAGATACCTTCTATGCTGCATGCATGATTATGTATATGGATTGATGTGATGGTGGGACTATAATTATATATCCATCTAATGTTTTGGTAATGTGATTTATATTATTATATTATGTGTATTATAGGTGAATATGATGGTCTATTTTTTAAAAATGATGATGTCATGATATATTAACATATGTTATGCTGGAACTTTTTTCTAGCTTTGTTCACTACTATGTGTGGTATTTGACCACTAAGACAAGATGTTTAATTTTTATGAATTTCCACTTTACATGCCATTACCATATGTTTTCATCGTGATGTTGATGATTATCTTGTTCTTATTCTATTATGATGATGTTTATTCTCACCAATTTTATATATATTCATGTCTCTTATTCATCCTCTTATAGGGATTTTAGCAATCCCCTATTATTGATATATATCTTCAGGAGATTACTTGTAATAAGGAGAATGTGATGTCCACCAAGATTATAGATAATATGTTATTAAATAATTTTTATCCTTTATTTTTTAAATGTTATGTATGAGCCTAATTTTCCCAAGACACTAAACCATCAGATCTTAGATTTATAATGCTGTTATGTTGTTAAACATTAAAATGATGTAATAGTTATGTTTTAAAAATTAGGGTTGATATAATATGTATTCTTAACAACCCCAAATCATTACATAAGACAAACTGGGAATTTTACCATACAATATCTCATATGATGTCTTTATGACTACTTGGAAATGGAACACAGTCAAGTAAGAATGAAATTGTCTCTTAAGAATAACCCCAAAATAAGATTTGAAGGTCACATAAACATGCTATCATTTGAAACATGTCTAATAAGGTAAAATTAATCCTTTTAGACACATCATTCTATTATGTTGTTCCAGGAGCAGTTAGTTTTGAAATAATTCCACAATCTATTAGATTCCCTATGAAATCATAGTTTAACTGTTCACCACCCTGATTTGATCATAGTACTATAATTCTTTTTATTAGTCTATTATGTACATAATTCTAAAACTCACTGATCTTTTTAAAACTTTCATACTTGTTTTTCATCAAAAACACATACCCATACCAACTAAATTCATATGTAAAAGTAAAAATGTTCCTAAAACCACCATTTTCTTGTATAATCATTTGTACACATACATCACTATGTATAAGATTCAATATTTCACTAGCCCTCTCACATTTTCTCCCAAATAGAGACTTTTTCATTTTTACCAATAGTAAATATTAACTTGTGCCAACTGATTCATAATCGAATGAGTCCTACAATCCTTGTTTAAAGAGTCTTATAATTCATTTCTCGTTGATATATAAATGTTGATAATGACAAAGTTATATGGGATTAAAATCAACCCGGATTTTCTTATTCTCAATTTTATAAATTATATTATCCATATAATGAATTTATAAACCATTAATTATATTCCTAATTCCATAAAATATTTCATTTTTATATATAGAAGAACTCTTTTTCTTAACAATGAATAAAAATCCCAACTTGTGTGAAAAAGATACAAAAATCAAATTCCTTTCTACAGTGGGATCATAATAAATGTTTTTCAATTATAGGATCAATCCACTTGGTAATATTATATCATAAGTTCCAACCTATAATGAATTTATTCTCCATTATTGACTTGATGTTCTACTTCACCATTCATCGATTACCTCATATCTCTGAGTGTATGTTTGGTAGAACAAATATTTGATTCACAGTCGGTATCTAAGACCCATGAGTTAGTGTTGGAGAAATTGATTACTATTACAGTAAGTCTTGGTTACTCGAAATTTGTCCCCTTGGTAACACTTCTGAATCCTATATACCAATATTCAACTATTTTATAGGTCATAACTATTTATGTTCTCAATTTGATTAGTGTGAAGTATACCATAATCTATAATAGAAACAGTTTAATAGGTGAATATCAGGTATTATTTCATTTCATTAAGGTATTCATATGAAATTTATCACACCTAAAAATGATATCCACATATATCATATCTATTAAGTTATCCATGATCCGTATTTTACTAAGAAATGTTTCTGATAGGGTGCACATAAAACTACATAGTTATTTTGGTAAGGAATCATTGCAATAAAAATAGTAATGTCTCTTGGACAGTTGATTAGATAAAGCATTATGCAAAAACATTATATGGATTCAATCAACTATATTCTTCTAGCATCTTTTGTATTAAGGATTCCCAGATGGTGTAACCCAACTAAAATTACAGAATAAATCTAATAGAGGAATATACATGGGAAACCATCAATGGAATAAAACTACATAATAAGATAATCTAGAGTCACTTATTATTTTTTTCTTTACACTAGATAGTCTAGGATAACCTGTTTATGGAATGAAACTACCCAGTTGGATGATCAATGTATTTACATGCGTTTTATTAGATGGAATATCACATTTAGTATTTTTCGGGATTTTATTTAAGGTCACACCCATTTAATATACATCATATTTATAATAAATTCATTACTATTACATCTTATGTAATATTTATCTTTTCATATTTTATTTACTTTTTTTATGCTTCTAAAAATATAATTTTTAAAATACCTATTCCAACCAGAAAATTAATGTTTTCATACCACATTAATGTGTAACTCTTTACATAACCCACAATTCACTATTAATCACCCAAAAATTAATGCCATGTATATCCATAAATATCCAAATACATAATATTTTTAGGGTAGATTAATGTTTAATATAAATACATTGAGTTATATGAGATTGAAAAGATCAATATAAGTATGCCTAGTGTGATAGATATCCAACCCCATTCACTTTCCTTTCCACGGAATGTCTCCTATAAAGTTGTTTGTTTGACCCCATGTCCCTCTACCCATGATACATTAATCTATAAATAGTTTAATTCATGAAAACAATTAACACCAAATATGCACAAACTATGACCAATAACTATTCTTAATTTCATAATTGAAAAAACCAACCGAGGTCTAGGTGGATGAAAACTAAATTTTATGATATCAAACATAGCATGATATTAAAGGATCTATCTTAGAATAAATTTATCAAATTAATGGGAATACATAATATACATATTTCATAATTTTTTTTTCTAAACATGAATATCTAGAAAATTTAACAAATAAATAAATAATTTATTTATTTTCAAAAACCCGAGACATTTATGAACTGTTCAAAAATTAATACCAATTATATAGATGTTATAAATTATCATTAATACAAACATTCTACATTAACTTCAATATGAACCCATTTATATTTTATATTAAATAGATTTTATATGATATTTCATGAATTGTAAGAATTTAATAATTTAATATCTATTATACTAACATTTAATATAATCTAAATATTATATATTTTTTCATTATAAAAAACATTATAAATCAACTTGTATGATTTCAAAATAATCCTTTTAATTCAATAACATAAGGCATGCCGTTAATTTTTTAAAATGTATTTTATAATATAAAAAATTAATATTTTTGAAAAAAATTTCAAAAACATTTATTTCATTAATTATAAATAATTTATAATTAGTTAATTAATTTATAAAATCATTATAAATCAAAATATCACAAAATAGCTTATATTATGATTTATAAAAGTTTTATAAATCATAAAAACCATTTAAAATGTTAAAAAAATTATTTTAACAATATTTCATTTACCCTTGTAGAAAACCTATACATTTCATATGGGTATCCACCCTATAACCTTTTTTAGGAGGTGTAGAAGCCTAGGTGTAAATGTAAGAAACTACTTTCCTTTACACATCTATGATTTAACATGCTATGTAAGGGTACAAAAAATATTACCCCTATGTGAATTATTTATATAAGGGTAGGTATTTGTTTTAAAACTACTATATAAAGATAATATGCATATTAACTTTATGAATATCCCTCACTTAAAGGTTTTATATTTTAAAAATTACTTTTCATAAGTGGACATCTAAAATTTCTTAGGCTGCATAAAGGTAAACATAAGGGACCCTCACACAACATCTCATATACCTCTATGTGTATGTGTAAAACATTGATGACCCTTTTATAAAACCTTATATGTTAGGGTATTTCCCTTACGCAACTCATTTTTATAAATATAACAATTTATTTACCCTTACTAAGACATTATTCATAAGGATATCATGTAAGGGTAAATAATATTTACCACTACGCCTGACATCTAATTTTCCAAAAAAATATTTTACTTCATTTTTTTTCAAAAACTTTTTCTCAAAACACGTATAATTATTGATAAAATAGGCATTAGTACCACAGATGGGTTTTGTATAATAATCTAATTACCATTCATAGTGTGGGAAAACTCAAAAAATGGGATGCTCTATCTTTAATAAATAAGATGTAAATTAAAGTGTAAAACAAGTTACCTAATGTTTGAAAGTCAAAAAATCTTCCACATTCCTTCCATGTAGAATTTTTAGGAAAGTTAATTAGAAGAACTGAAAAAATAACCCTAAATTTGAAGAAATTGATAGAAATTTTGGATCCAAGAATGCTTCATGTGGATACCTAAAAATCGAAGTCATGCTAGCACCTTTTCAAATGAGATCTATGGAGTTTCGGAAGGAAGATAGTTTTATTGAAGATCAAAAAAATAGCCACACCTAATAGGATCATATCTCATCGTCTTATATTAGTGAATACTATGTATTCTCAATTACATAACGTTTTTCATCCATTACTTCCCTTTAGGTATAATTCCTTAAATTTTTTCAACGATGTAACTGATGAATTAATAGTTGGGAGAATATAAATAATATATATCATATATATATATATATATATATTATTTCATTCATAACATCCATGATTAAAACATGAATAATAAATATACTAAATTTACAACATATAAAATATCTATTATATTATATATCTCATGAATCATATGCATGTGTATGTACATCTCATGAATGTAAATTTTAGTACTCATCCAAACAAAAACAATCATCATGAAAATACTATAAAAAGTCATTTCAAGAGAACCCTTCATGGGTAGAAAATACCAAAGTATGATCCACTATTATCTATCACTTGTTTTCCTTAAAAAATATAATTCAGGGGAACCCTGATTGGGCATAAACAACACAGTTGAATAATTGAGGTCTTGATAAGTTCTATTGTTGAAGGAATATCACACAAAGTATTTGAGGGATTTTGGACTTATAAATTCCATAAACTTTATATATATAGTAAATACATAAATAGTAAACCATATTTAATATTTATTATTTCATGTTTTATTTTCTTTTTTGTAAGCTTGTACCAAACAATTTATTATTCTAAATCCCAATTCCAACCACGAAATTAATGTGTTCACACCACATTAACTTGTATCAATTTTCATAAACAAAAAGTTTGAGTTAATCTAAAAAAATAGAAGTAGATTATATTCATACATACATTATTACATCATAATAAAAAGTAACATGAACACTTCATGCAAAGTAATATAATTCTATGAGATTGAAAAACACTATATGAATAACCCTAGATTGAAATATAGCCAACCCCATTCACTTTCATAGCCAAGAAAATCCTCCAGGAAAGTAGGTGACCCAACCCGAAGTCCCTCTACCCAAGGAGGCTTTACTCAATGATATAATAAAAATTCAGGAAAATTTCTAACACCTAATATGCACATCCTATTCCCGAAAAAATATTCTCAAGATCATAATATCCATTACAAAATGAGTTTATGGTAGATGAAAACTAAATTTTTATGTTATCAAACACAGCATTACATACACTGCTCAATCCCAGAAGCAATTTATCATATAAATGAGCATACACAATATTCATATTTCATAAAAAATATACTAAATATAAATATTGACGACGATGAACAAATAAACCAAAAATTTAATTATTTTATAGAACATGAGACTTATATGTATTAATCATAAATAAAATCTATTTATTAACCCTTTTATAATTTTATCATTAAAAATATAGACATTTTGTAATTATGAATATAAAAATTATATATTCAATAAAATGTGATAATTTCATGTAAATTGTTATATTTCATTTCCATTTTAAACATATGGAATTATATAGATTATAAGAAATTTATAATTCAATTTCTATTTTGTAAACTTTTTAAATAATATAAATATCGCATACTTAATTATTTTTTAAACCTTGATCATTTCTTCATCAAAACACCTTTGGATGTGTCTTAAATAATGTTCCAAATAAGGACCCTTTAATTTGAACAATTTCAAATTAACTAATTATTAAATATTCATTATTTTGAAATATAAAAATTATATATTATAGGATTATTTCATAATTAATAACCCTTTATAAATTATTTCATAGGATTTATAAATAATAAATTTTATATCCTAATCATAATAATTTCTATATAATTTATTAAAAGGTAATTTAAAATATTATACTTTTATAATTGAAGATAAATATTCATAGAAATTTATTTAATTATTTATAAACAATTTATAATTAATTTATTATTTTATAAATTCATTTTTAATTAAAATATCACAAAATACCTTTTTATTATGATTTAAAAACAATTTATAAACCATAAAATCCATTTCATATCTCAAAAACTAGTTTGTTAAAAAATTTGTCCTTATGCTTATGTAGAACCCCTATGATGTGTATGGATATACTCTATTTCAACCTTATGAATAATCTATACATAATGGTTAGAAATATTTTCTAAAGCATGTGTAAAGGTATAGATAAATTACCGTTATGCAACTCCCTTACATAATGGTACCAACTTTATACAACTCCATTGCATATGGGCACTCTGAATATTTCATATGTTGTGTAAAGGTGAACACCAGGCTCCTTTACACATTAGGAACCTTTATACAGATATATGTTTATTCATAAGGGTAAACTGACAATGAAATTTACAAAACAACTTTTCATAAGGGGGTTACCATTACAAAACACCATTATGTAAGGTTATTACTTAACACAACTCCCTTACAAATGGGTGTTACCTTTATGCATACCATTTTCATAAAGGTTAATATGAGGAAACCCTTATGTAGAAATTCTATGTAAGGTTATCATGTAAGGGTTAAAACATTGTGTTGGGACTCATGTAAGGGTACATACTTTAAACAACCTACGTACAAAAGGGTAAAAACATTACAAAACACATTTCCACAATGGTAATATAGATATTACTATTATGTAGACCTAATATGTACTTGTATTACCCTTATGCAATTGAACTATGTAAGGGTAAATCCAATTTAACCTTTACACAGATCACATAAAGGTCCTAAATATTCACATATTTATTAAAAAATGTTCTTCATTTTTGTTTGAAAACCATTTTTTCAAACATGATAAAAACTTGAAGAAACTTACATTGAAACCACTAATGGGGTTACATAATTTATATTCCTCAGATGGACCTTTCCAATGTGACATACATATGAACATACCAAGGAATCCATTTCCAAAACTCTTTGGAAATTCAACCATTTCCATTATAATGGATCTCATAGGTGGAGAGAAACACTTAGTCACTCTTCATGTGAGAGAGTTACCAAAAATTAATTAAATTATTAACATTCCCTCTGATACCATTGATGGGATTATTATAAATATCTTACGATAAAATCTATTAGAATATAACCTAGATACAAAATAAATCTATCTTCAATAATATTAATATGCAAATTGAATGATAAATAGAGTACATAGAATACACGACTTGCAGAATTCATATTCATCCTTTGAAGGAGAATTATTAGTGAAGATCATGAGGATCAGTGAACAAAATGAAATTTCCTTTGAGTGACTACATCGACTAGTGGATACAAGAACACTTTATGAGGATACTCATAATCTAGAGGGGTTTTAGTTCCTTCATAAAAGGTAAATAATTTTTTGGGAGGGGGAGTGTTTTAATAGAGGCTTATACATATTTACACACCCACACCCAATGGGAGGATCTCATTCTCTTATATAGACTAAGTTCGAGGCTCCTCCAATGCATTGTATTAATTTTTTCTAGCTGGGTTATAATTCAATAAATTAATGAAAATACTTCAATATAATCATAATTGGATTGTAAATGATGAAAACATTCGAGAGAAAATTAATAATATATATATTTTTATATATTAAATTCATGCATAATATGCATGTGTACATGAATCTCATGAATGCACCTTTTTAGTGCACATCCAACATGAATCAGTACATAAAGTCATCACATTGTCCATATTCTGATATTTATCAACCATATATTAACTAAGTGTCATTAAAACATCACAATAATACTCATCTAATATGTTATAGATCAAATAAAATAAGATAGGATAAAGTTAAATCGACCATGAAAATTGGAAACACATGACCTATAGGTCTATGTAGCATTTCCAATATAGAGATTGCACTTGATTGAGAGAGAGAAAAGGATAAAGGGACAAATATTACTTGTATAAAGATATAATGTTCTAAAAAATAAAAAATCATGATCCAAAACTGATAAAAATTTAACCCATGCCAATAGAAAATGAGAGGTATATAGTCATAGTCATTGATTAGTTGTGAAAGAAAACCTGGGACTTGGTGGGGGAGGGAGAAGTTAGTGAAAATAGAGTAGAGGTTAGTTATAGTGATGAAAAGTATTCATAATTGTATTTATGAATGTTTCATATGAATTAATTAGGAATAATGGAAAGACCCTCTTGAATTAAATCCATCAAAATTATCTTTGTGTTTCTACATTTATAAATCAAGGAATGTCTAGACTACCTTTTATATTTTGTCTAAAATGATCAAAATAGGGTTTCAAAGACACAAATATATAGAAATATAATATCAAAACTAATTTTATTTATATTAAGGAATGTGAGGCCTTACTTTATATGACATTTTAAATTATTATAAAAGGGTTTTATAATCACAAATAAAGGGGAAAATGTAATTAAATAAACAAATTTTATTTATATTACAATATTAATAATAAGTATATGAATATCCATAAAAATACTCATTAACTTTGGTGGATGTACATAATTTACATGTTTAATGATCCATTGAATTACTCCCACATGGTTATATTAATTAATTGGATTAAACAATATCAAGAAGTGTTTTTAAATCAAGAGAGATGATAAGTATTTGTCAAATATAAATAGTTAGAGGATCTATAACTAAAAATTCAGTATTGATATACAATCTAAAAAATATTTTATCTTTAATATATTTTTTTATGGGTAAGTTCATAATTTTTATTTTTTTATATTGACTACCAATTGAATTATTCTTATCCCTAAAAAGAACAATATAATTGTACCAATATATAACTAATGTAAATAAATATAATCCATAATTATAAGCCCCAAAATGAATATACATAACCATACACTATGAGAAGTGCCTTCAAAACAAGATATTAACTTATCTTTCATAATAAAAGTGGTTTTTAGTGCCTATGTTACACTTATCCATGTACAAATCTACCAACCATCATAAATATGTACCCTTGATTTTCATTAATCAACACGACCCTCAAAATATGCATATGATTACCTGAAAACTGTTATGGGTAGGAATTCAAGAGACCTGCAATAAATTCCCAAGAGGGAGTCTATGAACTAGAATCCCATCAAAAAATAGAAAACACAATTAAAAGTGAGGAAGATATGAAGTTCCCAGTACGAATAGAAACACAAAAAACAAAAGTAGTCAATGAATACATGAGAAAAACCAACAATTCCAAAAGAAATATTGGAAGGATAAATGACACATGAGAGTTTATTTTGTCCACACCACTTTGTTATTGCTCTATGAAAATAGAACCTCCAAAACCCATTTATTAATAAAAATAACAAAAAAAAATCAAAGAAAGAAAAAACAACATGATCAAACTAAAACCAGAGTCTAAACACAACACCTATGCATAACATAATAATAACAAAAAGACTAGGGAAAACAAATTCAACAATAAAATAAAAAAACTAGTCTAAAAACCCCTTAATATGGTTTTAAATCACTCATAGAATCCCTATAATATCACTGTAATCCTATCCAGAATATGAAATCCTTGAGCTCTCCATCAGAAACTTACTCCAAGAATCAGTTGTGAACATAGTTTGCAACAGAGTAATGAATAAGTTTAACATCCACTGGATCATGTCATTCTCCCTCAATTTTTCTTTGCTTCCCCACTATAGGATTAAAAGTTCATATAATTCCACTAAAGAAAAAAATTGAGCACTTAAAACTGAAGGAAAAAATCCCCTGAACAAACTTTAAATAACCCAAAGTCACATTTTTGGTTGAGGATCATGAACAATAATTTATTCTAATAAAAATATCATGAACTGGTCTAGGATTCCATCCATTCCAATACCTGACCCAGCCCATGTCATATCCTTAAGTGATTTTATAATCCCCATGCAGTGAAAACATGTTCCATAACATCAATTAACTGATTTGGGAATGATTTCACACACAAATATCAACTGGAATACCCATTACAAACCAAAAAATACCCAAAAATACCAACAACTATACAACATGTACAAACAATAATACACCCGACATCTATACGTGAAAATAAAAAATATACCTGTATATGTGATGGTTCCACATACATTTCTACCTAAAGCCAAAAGGGCCCAAATAGGAATAACCATTAGAAATAAAATAGCCTCTTTGAGGCATGAGGGAAGATTCTCCCCATGCCACCACTATCAAAACCTACAAAATGAAGTCTCCACTATCATGTTAATTCAATTACACATTAATCGTAAGCCATCCTTTTACCTATACTAGACAATATAAGGTCTACATACACCCATTTGGTATATATTGGCTGTGATATCACTTTCCCAGTAAGATCCCATGAGTTTTTCTATGTATATATATTAATAGATAAATAAAAATTCTAGTTTTATTGAATATATATTAATTTTACAAAAGTAAGATATTTAGGTTTCAAAATGGAAAAATAGTGCACATGTAAATTAAATAATGGAAACAAAACATAAGAACCCTTGGAAACCCCCTAAAGATTTAGTTCATACATATTATAGGATCCTCATACACTTAGTGATCAGTCCCAACCATATCTACCATCATGAATGATCCAATATAGATTCCATCACCAATGTTCTAGTGGTACTCCCAACATCAACACCATCATAACAGGTAGTTTCAATTCTAGATCTATCCTGTTAGGTGGAATTGGTCACAAAATACCGTCTCTCCTAACGTATTAGTCCTTATACCACCCAAATAGATACCTAGGGTTCCCAAGTGCATAGTTATAGTTATAAACCACAATATAACCCTTTACATCAAGAAAAATATAATCAAAAGACAAAAATCCATTTCAAAAACCATAGACACACCAACACCATTTAAATAACCCATTTTTATAGATAACCCATTTATGAAAAACATTTGTTAATCACAGAAATTATATTTTACTCAACAAATAGTATAAAAACAAGGAACAACTTATATTTAATTTCAAAACCAGAAAAAACATGGTGAAAATAATGGAACAAAGTGTGATAATATCCAATGGATGAAGGAACATAACTCACTCTAGTTCAACACAACTAGAGAAGAATAGGAAACCCAAGGGAAAAAGAAGAAAAGGTCAAGAGAAGAGAATAATAGACACTTAATTAATAGAATCACGAAGATCCAAGGTAAAAAACACCCAAGTATTGATGTCAGGGGAGAGGATAAGGAAGAGTGACACACTTAAGGTTATGGATAATGAATGGGGAAAATGGTAGGGGTTAGACAGTTGAAAATTAAAATGGGTAAATGAGTAATTTCACATATTTAAAATATCTAGTAGGATACTTAGTCTACTATACCATGTACCAACCATATGAAACCTCATTCCAAAGGGTAGGGGTAGACACAAAAGTTATTGGGGTTGGAATACATTTGTGAGGGTAGGCTTGTGACCACGACATACCCACTATCTGGGTGACATGGTTTGTAGAGGGATGGTGTACAATTTATACTAACAATGTACAGACCATTTTACACACACTATATTACCCCAAAACAACTATTTTTCTTAGTAAATGTCTTAGAAAACTAAAGGTTAAAATCTTGAGAAAAAAATAAATAAGAAATACCAAAAAAGACACAACATATAGGAAAATTTTCTCAACCATAAAAACATTTCATCCATGGAAGGTCTATATATTGTTTGATTAGATAAAACATTAAGTTAATACACTTCATTATAAGACATATGATCCCACATCTCATTCCCATAATTACCATATTTCCATAGGATCCGAACTAATAGAAAATATTTTCCGTAGATCTCTTTTACAGGGGAATCCCCAATTGGAATTGGCTACTCGATTATTGATAAATTGGGTTCTATCTCAATTATTGGATCAAATGTAATGGAAACTAAGATTGTGTGTGTGTGGGGGGAGTGAAAAATTATTTTTAAAAAATAAAGGAAAAACAATCAGAGTTTTATTAATAAAATATTTGGTTATGGGTTCTATGTTCAAGATAATAAATGTAGTATAAATAAATATAAATAACACATAGATTTATAGTGGTCTATATCCCCAAGATCTCAGTCCACTACTAAAACATTTCTACTATTTGAGAATATTATTACCCACTAATAAACCCACTTTTAAAGGTGTGTGAACTTGTTATGGATAATTACTTTTATAAATACCTAGAGTCACAACATAGAAATTTTGTTGGACCCTTAAACATAGTCTATGAACTCACTTTTGATCAGGAGTCACAACCAAAAATTCCTTTTAGGTGGTATAATAACCAAAAAAACAAGACTTATTTTTGATGGGTAAAAGCATAAACCCCAAATTAATAGATTAAAAAATAATAAGAAAATATTATATGAGGAAAAAAATACCATGAATAACCTAGAAGAAACATATGATAATGAGGATGATGATGTTCGATGATCATAGTCACAACAACAGTAGAGGATAGTGTAGTAGAAGTCACTTCATGATCACAATATGGAAGATGATTGAATAGAGCCTCTTTATTGAATGATATGGAAGAATGTATCAATTTTTTTTCAAAAAGTTATTTTAATCTGTATGTAGATGTTTTAACCCTTGATGATATCTCTAATTGATTAATACAACTTCGTTAACATCGAAGATCTCCTCAGAGCATCATGTAATCCAATCACTACATGACACTTGTTATTGCATAACAATAATATATATATTATTTAATTTCTAATGCCCAAACCAAGTTACCCAGAGTCGGTGCATTATTACATAACATTGGCATGATCACAAGAGATCATGTCTCAAAAGACAGATTAGTTTAGTAGACTTGGAAGTACTAGATACATACGTAATTTTTACATTACGTTATGATATAAAAAACAACATTGTGTCCCATTTTTAACACACTCATATCTTTGGACTATCCATGAAGGTTAATCATAATATACTTCTGCACATCCTTGGAAAGATAAAACATAAGAAAGAGGTGATCTCAGATGCTTAGTAAGAATAACAATATAGTGGAAACTATCATAAATAAGAAAAAACATTTAAGAAAATGTGTTAGACTAATTCAAAAGAAGTTAAACATAAAAATAAAAATAATATGGGAATGATTATTCAAATAATGCCATTTACTTATTCACATGGATATTATACTAGTCGAATAATCACATGTAATATCAATAACTAATTTCATAATGATGGAATGCATAATGCCGGACATCATAACCACATAGTCAAGGTATCATACCAAGACTAAAAATAAGATTTTGTCAAGGACTTATTCCAAGACACTACATTGTCTCATGAGACCTACTGAATCATGGAGGAGCTGTAGCGGGATCGACCTCTTACTTACTAAGTCCAATGCATTCCTCATATTAAAAGGTTGAAACATATCATAAAAAATTGTATTAAAGAAAGCATAATAAATGAAAATAATTTAACCATAAACCATTAATGGTATAAAAATAACACATCCACATTAAAAAATATAAAACAACCTTCAATAAAATATGGAAGATTGTATCATAATAAATCAACTTCAAAAAAGTGAAAAATCCATTAAAGGATGTCGTTATAGATGAAATAAAAACTATTTGAGAGAAATATCTTTTTATATTTTCAAATCATTTAAAATTCACAAAATTGTAAAAGTAGATATTTATTTTGAAAATATTCTTATAATCTTGTAAGGGAATCTTCAAATATGTTATAATGGTGGAAAATAGATGCACTCCTTGTATAAGTTAAAAAATCATTCTTTTCTTAATTTTGTCGAAAAAGTCATAAAGAACATTGGTTGGAAAATGAAGGAATGATTCCATTATAAAAATTATATAAAAAATTCAAAAAAGTGTATAAATTACTTTAACATGTAGTATAAGAAATAATAAAAATGTTTTGAATTAAATTATTGAGAAACACAGATGTGGATGATAAAGAGGTCCCAGTAGATAATCACGTATAAACAACCTCAGATAATGAAGAGATTTTAGAATTAACCCATACCTTATAATTTTACTTAGTCGAGGGTTTGTTAAACTCATTTATAATAGTTAAATCATTGTTATTAAATTATAAAAGAACCATATACATAAATATGATATAATATATGATCTTCTAATATTTCTTTGTTAATGATATTTTAGTAGTATCATCATTTTGGGTGTTAACTGATTCATTTTCCATTATATGTTTTGTTATGTAAGTAATTTTTGTTATGGATACGATGTATCTAATTTATATCCATAAGGATATTATTTTCTTAAACGTTATTTTTAATAATATAATGAAAATTATTCTTTAATGGTTATGATGGGGAAATTAATCTTATCGCGCTAGTGGAGATGATAATCCGTATATATGCATGAGATACAATAAAATCATATATAATTGGATGGTTTATCATATATTCATAATCATTTACATGTTATATTTTTTATTAACAGAAATTATACTCATTATTATACACATCCTAAAATGAAATGTTGAATAACAAACTACACCAGGATGTGGAGATGGTAAGCCATACATACACACGCATGGTGATTTTGTCCATCATAGGATAAATTGAATATTGAATATGGTTGAACCATATTTCTAATAAAATAACAGCATGTATAAGGCACTGGAGTTATTATTTTGTTATGTGAACATCAAAGAAATAGGATGTGGAAGAAGAAAATAACATTGAAAGAGTTGATGAAATAATTACCTCTTCTTTGAGTGCTTCCTTTTGATTTGATCAAAAGGGCTCGATAGGTTGGATTTATGATAAAATAAAAGCCTATATGTTAAATTGAGAATATTTGGGAGAATATTTGAGTAGGTTTTGGCTGATCCATGTGGTAATGGAGGTGTGATTTTGAGAGAATAGGAAGTACCCTTTTATAAGAGAGTTAATGGTCACTTTAGGAAATCTTGAAATATTATTTTTTTTGTAAAATAATATTCTATTTATAATGGCTCCAAGTGGATTTATTTCATTGATACAGTGCGGCTAGGTCGAAAACCTATCAACCAATATGTTTTAGAGATGTTTTGGTTACCATGTTATCCTTATCATTTAGATTTAACTATTAGATAAATAGTTTAACTTTCACAATGTCTTCTAGTATTTTTATATTACATGGTTAATAAACTTAATATAAAATTCCAAGAAAACCCCAAGTCATTCATTAATGACATATCAATATAATTCCTGTGGCCTATACTTATATTTTTAGGAATATTATATCATTTAATAATATAGTATATGTTTTAAAAACTCATTGATGTCAATTTTGACACAATTTGGTATTTTGGTTTTGTGAATGTCAGAAAAACATTATAAATTTGAAAAAAATATTATTTAATCAACGCAAAAATATCATATTAACCTATAAAATTAGTGGAATCCATGAAAATTCCCAATTTACATTTATTTGGATATTTATAATATCAATTATTTTAAACCTTCATTAATAAGGTAATTACTGCATCATCATTGTGTCATAACTAAATTTAATTATTTAATTTATAAAAATTATAAATAAAATACCACTATGTTTGAAATATTTGTATCTTTCTAATGAATATTTATAGTAGAATTTAACTTATCTATAACCCTATATTAAAAATGTTTTTGTTATTAAAATTTGAATTTAACACTTTTAACTCTTCTTTAAATAAAATAATAATAAATTTCATAATCTAATCCATGTGGATAAAAAAGATAATATTTTATTCCTAATGTTTATTTTGTTCAAAAAACACTTATCCAATATAATTTGGACCTGTGTTAGGGTAATTATAACATCATTTTTACCTTTAATTACCCTATTTACTTTTAAACGTGGTAAATAAAATCCAAAAGCTACTATTCACCAAAAATTAAGTTCACCATATTGAACAACATTTTACTTACTGAAATCAACCATGTATCTTTTATTTTCTAAATTCAATTCACAGAAGTGGTAAAATTACGTTTTATGCAAATTTGTTATCATGTCTAATAGATGGGTAAAAGACTTTAAAAAATATTCAATAAGTTTTTTTATATGTGATCTTAATATAAATTGATTCCAATTAATTAAATTGAACTTATATAGTTATTATGTTTCTATTTTTACATAAAATAAATTTAAATAAAATAAATAACTATTTAAATAAAAAGTCGGTTTTAAACAATAACACAATGTTTTTCAATATTCATCAAAAAATGAATATTTTCAGAAAAATACAAAAAATTCACCCAAATATATTTTTGATATTCTAAATTAAAAAATAATTTCTATTATTCCAAATTAAAAACCTAAAAGTTTCATTTATTAATAAAAAATTTATTTCAATTGTCAAAACCATAAAGTGGGTTTTTGAGAAGTAAAAATTATCAAAAGATTGATATGTGTTTATGTACAATATAAATTTAAAATTACTTACAATGACCTAAATTATATTAAATTATAAAAATATAATCTAATTATACTTTAAAACCACTCAAATTTATAATCTAACACTAAAAATTACTTTGATTAAAAAAGATGTTTTTCATTAAAATTATGTATTTTTCACTATTTATCAAAATATGAAAGTTATCAGAAATGTACAAAAAATTTATCCAAACATAATTTTTTTATGTCCCTTTTCTAAATAAAAATTTTATTTTGTCAAATTGAATATATAAAAGTGTCAAATATGGGATTTTAAAAGGGTTCACCATTAAAAGGTGTTAAAATTTCATTTTTTGAAACAAACTTATTTTATTGGAAAAATTGAATTTTTCCAAATATTATGTAAAATAAACACAAATGATGAATGCTAAAATTATATAGGATATATATATAATTAAAAATGTGGTTAATACTATTCATAACATCTTTTTAAATGTCTAGTTTGATATGTCGTGATGCGCTTGAACTCAATGTTGCGGGTAGAGAAAGCTATTGAATTACTTTAGATATTTAACACACTATGGAATCCTTAGGTGTTACATTATTCCCTCACTCAATACATTTATACCTCATAATTTGAAATTTTTTTTGAATATAAAAGGTTGAAAATAAAAAATAGCATTTTGGATATCCAACATCAGAAATAGTGTTATTAAAATTATGTTTTAATAAGAGAGAAAGGGAAATGAAAAAGTCACCACTAAATTAGGGTTTCAAATATGAGATCATTAGTGGAAATTATAGATACATAATTTTATAAAAACAAAAATATATATAGGGAGTGATTGTGGTCATCAATCACAAACAAGTGAACAATAAAATAAAAATTGATGGCCTTAAAGCCATAAAAATATCATAGATTTAACAAAATCTAAGTTATTAGGATAACATATTTTTGGTTTTGAGATCATATCCCTAATATTTAAAAATTAATTTCTTAATAGAATAAGAAAAAAATACTTGACAAGTCGAGTTCCATCCATTAATTAATTTCTACCACAAACACATCTTTCACTCCAAAAGATAATTGAATTCAAAAATATTCTATTAAACTTAATCGTATAGGGTTAAAAAATTAATTTATAATTCATATCTCATACCATTTAAAAAAACTACATTATACAAACCAGGACATAACGTAGGCCAGTGGTAGGTGATGCACCTTTGTCGCACATCGGTTGCGGGTTCAATTCTCGCAGCCTGGCCAGAAGATATGGGTTGTCACCTGACCTTTGGGTTGTCCTTTTTATCCAAAAAATCCCAAAATAATCTTAAGTAATGTTTTAACCTTAAACCATAGTATCCAATGTCCAAATTAATCCATTCCAATATTTATACTTATCCAAAATACTTGTGTCTAAACTCATAGTCCAAAAATTTATATGGATGGTCAACATAACATATTGAAGATCTCTTTTTTCCATATAATAAAATGTGTGTACCTTCATCATGTATTCTCCTAAAACATGGTAACACCCTAAATTACCATAAAAACTTATTTATTACATTCATTCTCCCTTATTCTTTATAGAATACTAGATATATTTTTGATATCCAAAAATTTTGAATACTCTAATAATGACAGAATAAATAAACCATTAATCAGTTACAAGGTTGTTAAGAATATCAAGTATAATTTATCTCAATCAACCATATCTTTTTCCAAAATCACTACCTTAGTATCTGGACCATATTAAGGCTTATATTTCCTTCAACCAGGTATTTTAAAAAAAGTTTAACTTACTGTTGAGTGACTTCTCTTAGTACCGTATAATCTTAAATCCTCAATGAAATAGTAGTACAATACAATCCTTATTTATTTCCATAATTCATATAACCAGTAAATCATTGATATAACACTCAAATGAAATAATTCTTTAATAACAACATAAGAACACTAATCATTCCTAATCATCTTTGGTAGTATCATAACATTATTATTATCCAATAGAATCATTTGTGGTATAATCTGATGATTGGGACATTGATTTGAGTAGTGAACCTACTCCTTGTAGAAGAAGCATTATACATTTGAAAACTTTTTCTTACCCTTACAATCACGTACTTAGAGTCTTTTTCTCCACACTTATAAAAAACTCCCATTCCCTTCCAGAATTTACCAAGGTGATTCTTTCCACAATTATCAAATGAGGGAAATTATTCTTTCCTTTCTTCCATTTATCCATATTTTTCTCTCCCATCATGTTCTTCTCTTGTTTCCATTCAAAGACATAAGACTCGGAGAATTATTTACTTATCTTATTAACACATGATATTATTTCTTCATATCATGAGAATACGTGGGAGACTATTTCCCTTCTAAATGTTAGATTATGACTATGAAATATATGTCCTTCTTAGTCTATGGATCATGCATATTGCTAGTGTTCTCATTCATTCTACTGGGTGCCATTTCTAAACAATGGTATAACCTAGGTCAATTTATTAATAACAATGCATAATTAAAAATGTTTAAAATATCTAACTAAAATTGAATGGTTTATCTATAGAATCCATAATCATAAATGCGTTTTCTTTAATGAAGTGTTTACTCATATATCATTTATAATGGTTTGTAAAGAAAATATGAATTAGTCTTAGAAAATCCCCCGGGAGTGTCAAAACCAAGAGTTCAGAAAGGCCCATTGTCATGTATCAGGATACCCTAAGTCAAGCTCGAAACTCCTTGTCAGAGATTTCACTCCTAGGTACAACTGTTCCAGAGTGACCTCTACCTGATCGTATCCAGATATGGATGTATGGATCGACAAACTCACAAAATCTCTACATTACCAAAATTCTAGGAAGTTATTCTATACTAATTTTCAAAGTCCATCTATGGGTAATGTTCATTAATCAGTGTTTTTTTGAATCTTGCTTCCAAAGTTTGTAATAAACTTCCTCTAATACCGGCTTTAATGCCCATAACCTCGTTACCTAGAGTTGGTGCATTATTACATACATTGGCATGATCACAAGAGATCAAGTCTTGAATGACTGATTAGTTTAGTAGCCTTGGAAGTACTAGCTACATACATATATTTTACATAAAATCATGAAATAAAAAAACATTGTGTCCCATTTTTAACACACTAATATCCTTGTCCTATCCCTTTAGGTTAATAATAACATACATCTTCACATCCATGGAAAAAAGAAAACATAAGAAAGGGGTGAGATCAGATGCTCAATATGGGTAATAGTATAAACGAAACTATCATAAATAAGAATTAACATTCATGGAAATGTATAAGACTAAATAAAATGATTTTTAAACATAAACTTCAGAAAAATATTGGAAATATAAATCCAATAAATATATTTATTTATTCACATGGATATTCTACTAGTTGAAAAATCACATGTAATATCAATAGATAATTTCATAATGATGAAGTGCATAATTCTGGACATCAGAACCACATAGTCAAGACCTTGTGCCATGACTAAAAATAATATTTTTTCATGGACTTGTGCCAAGACACTATTTTGTCTCATGATACCTACCGATGCATCGAGTATTTATAGAGATCACCACCCGTCACTTACTAAGTCCAACTCATTCATCATATTGAAAGGTTGAAAAATAACATAAACATTCATATTAAAACAAGCATAGAAAATGTTAATACATTAACCATAAACCATGAATGTTTTAAAAATAACACATACACAATAAAAGATATCACAAAACCTTCAACACAATATGGAAGATTGTATCATAATAAATCAACTCCAAACAAGTGTAAAATCCATCAAAGGATGTTGAGATAGATGAAATAAAAACTATTTGAGAGGAATATCTCTTTCTATTTTGAAATAATTTAAAATTAAGATAATTATAAAATAAAACATTTATTTTGAAAATATTCTTATAATATTTTAAGGGAAGCCTCGAAGATGTTATAACAGCAAAAAATAGTCGCACTCACTGTATAAGTTTAAAAAACATTCTTTCCTTAATTTTGTTGAAAAGGTCATAAAGGACCTTGTTTGGAAAACAACAGAAAGTTTCATTTATAAACATTACATAAAAATTAAAACAATTATATAAATGACTTTAACCACTAGTTTAGGAAATAATAATTTTTTTTGAAATACATTTTTAAGAAACACAGATGTGGATGATAAAGAGGTCCTAGTAGATACACTCGTATAAAAAACCTCGGATAATGAAGAGATTATAGAATTAACCATTACCATGTAATTTTAATTAGTCAATGGTATGTTAAATTTCTGTACAATTTTTAAATCATTATTATTAAATTATATAACAACCATATACATAAATATGATATCGTATATGATCTTCTTAGACTGCTTTGTTAATGATATTTCAGTAGTATCATCATTTTGTGTGATAAATGTTTCATTTTACATTATATGTTTTATCAAGTAAGTAATTTTTATTATAGATAGAATGTATTTAATTCACATCCATAATTATATTAAGTTCATAATTTTTTTAATCATATAATGAAAATTATTCTTTTATGGTTATGAATGGGAAATGAATCTTATCGCGTTTGTGGAGACGGTAATCCGTATGTATGCCCGAGGGACAATAAAATCATATGTAATTGGATGGTCTATCATATATACCGAATTATAAAAATGTTATATTTTTTGTTAACATCAATTATACTCATTATTATACCCATCCAACTAATGAGGTGTTGAATAAAAAACTACACAACGAAGTGGAGATGGTAAGCCGTACGTACGCACCTATGATGACTTTTTCATTAATATGATGGATTTAATAATGAATATGGTTTTAAAATATTTATAGTAACATCAATGTATGTATAGGGTACTGGGGTTATTATTTTGGTATGGAAAAACAAAGAAAGAGGAAGTGGAAGAAGAAAAGAACTTTAAAATAAGTGATGAAATAATTACTTCTTCTTAAGGTTCTTCCATTTTATTTGATCAAAGGGCTCCATAGGTTGGATTTTTGATCAATGTAAGGACTCTAGGATTAATTTATGGTATTTTGGAGGATATTTGAGTGGGGTGTTTCCAAGCTAAATGTCTTTGGAGGTGTGATTATTAGAGAAGAGAAGTTCCCTTTTATAATAGAGTTGACGGTCACTTTAAGAAAATATTAAAATATTATTTTATTAGAAAATAATATTCATTTTATAATGGCTCAAAATAGATTTATTTAGAGTATAATTAAGATATGGGTCTGAAACCTCTCATAAAATAGGTTTTAGACATGTTTTGGTTACCATATTAACCTTATATTTTAGATTTAACTCTTAGTTAAATAGATTAACTTTTACAATGTCTTCTTCTATTTTTATATTACATGGTTAATAAACACACCATAAAATTCCAAGAGAATCCCAAGTGGTTAATTAATGACATATATATCATTATATATGTTCTTTTTCTAAACAATATATTTTTAGGAATATTTTATCATTTAATAATATAGTATTGTTTTTTTTAAAAATCATTTGTCAATTTTGACGCTATTTGGTATTTTGTTTTTGTGAAAGTCATAAAAACTTTATCACTTTGAAAAAAATTTTATTTAATCAAATTTAACAAGTCATATTAACCTATAAATTTTTTGGAATGCATGAAAAGTCTCAATTTACATTTATTTGGATATTTATAATATCTATTATTTTAATCTTTCATTAATAAGGTAATTATTGCATCATCATTGTGTCACAAATAAATTTAATTATTTAATGTCTAAAATTATAAATAAAATACGATTATGTAGGAAATATATTTATCTTTCAATTTAATATTTATAGTCGAATTAATCTTATGTAAAAACCTACATTAAAAATGTTTTATTTATTAAAATTTGAATTTAACACTTTTAACTCTTCTTTGAATAAAATAATAATAGATGACCTAATAAAATCCAAGTGGATAAAAGGGGGTAATATTTTTTTACTAAGGTTTATTTTGGTCTAACAACACTTATCCAATTGAATTAGGACATGTGTTAGTGTAATTATAACATCATTTTTACCTTTGTTTACACATTTTACTTTTAACCGTGGTAAATAAAATCCAAAAGTTACTATTAACCAAAAATTATTTTCATCCTATTGAACCAGATTTTACTTACTGATGTCAACCGTGTCTCTCGGATTTTTTTAAATTCAATTCACATAAGTGGTAAAATTATGTTTTATGCATATTTGCTAACATGACTAGAAGATGGGTAAAAGTCGTTAATAAAAATTCAATAAAATTTTATATAACTAATATAATTATAAAATGACTCCAATAATTTAAATTAACTTATATAGGTATTATGAATCTATTTTCACTTAAAATAAATTTAAATAAAATAAATAATTATTTAAAAAATAGCCAGGTTTAGACAATAACGCAGTGTTTTTCACTATTCATCAAAAATTGAATGTTTTTAGAAAAATACCGAAAAGATAATTTTTATATTCCAAATTAAAATATGATGTCTGTTTTACCAAATTAAAATCATTAAATTGGAATTAATTAAGCTAAAATTAAGTTCCTTTGTCAAAACCAGAAAGCTGGTTTTTGAGAAGTAAAAACTCTCAAAAGATTGATATGTGTTTATATCCCATATAAATATAAATATACTTACAATGGACTAAATTATATTAAATGATACAAATATAATCTAACGATACTTTAAAACCACTCAAATGTATAATTTTTCACTACAAATTATTTCGATTAAAAAAGTTGTTTTTATTAAAATTCAGTATTTTTCACTATTCATCAAAATTTGAAACTTCTCCGAAAATTACCAAAACTTTAACTGAACTAAATCCCTAAGTCACGTTTCAAAATAAAAATTTTATTTTTGTCAAATTGAATATATAAAAGTGTCAAATATTGGATATAAAAAGGATTCTCCATTAAAAGGCGATCAAATTGAATTTTTGATAGACTCTTCTTTTATCTAAAAAATTGAATTTGTCTGCATATTATGTCTAAGAAACACAGAATATATATTTTAAAATTATATAGGATATTTATAAAATTAAAAATGTGGTTAATAATTTTAATATAAACTCTTTTTAAATGTCAAGATTGATAGGTCGTGATGCGCTTGAAGTCGGTGTTGCGTGTAACACAAGCTATTGAATTAATTTAAAGTGACAACGTACTATAAAATCCTAGGGTGTTACAATAGTTACCTATAATTTGAAATATTGATCTCATTAGAAAAAAGTTTGTGTATTATTCTATTTATTACAAGAAACACTTTAAAAAACTTTTCTAATATAATAATCAGAATAAAAGTGATTTTCAATATAATTATAATAATAAAAATTACTCACATGAACATGAAGTAATTCAATATCTTAAAAATAATATAAATTAAAAGATTTAAATAAATTAAATGAAAAATATAATTTTCTTATGAATGTTTATGATAATTTTAGATAAAGATTATTACACCGACAATATGTTATAAAATAGTTAAAAAAAAGAATAAAATAGTAAAAATAACTTTAGAAAACACAGAATATTTCAATTTATAAAAATTACACGGAAATAGAGTGTAGAAAAAAACATATTGTAAAAAATAATTAATGTGATGCATTAATTGTTGAGATAACATAATAATATGATTACCATGAACTCACTTGGATTCAATATATCTTCACATACCAAATCAAGATAATTACTCCAGATGTTACCATTGTAAGATGAATGCACTCATGGTAGAAAGACCGTAGTCGAAAATTACTTCATGTAAATGTCATGGTCACTGGTATATACAGTCGAAGTAGGTGTTGGCAGATGGGTCATTCACTATACATGGAAATGAGATATTTTCTCAAAAAAAAACCCTTACATAGAGATTGAATACACAGTGTAATTTTGAAAATAAATATGCAGAACTCATCTACACATCATTATATAGAACCAAACTGAATATTTCTACATCATTTTCTTCTATAAATTGATCCAAAGGAAATGGATACATCCCTGGATTCTATAGATGGATTTATATAAAATGGATACACGAATCCTATTGAGAAAAGGACAATGTGAATATCAATTATAATGGCCACATTTTTCTCAAATACCCTTGAATCAACTATTGTTCCTTTTCTTAAAACTCTTCAATATATATATATATATATAAAATAAAAATACCATATTTAAAAAGTAAAATATGTATTTTGAAATTATAGAATTAACAACATTAAAAAAATATTCTAAAAGTAAAAAAAAATTACACATGAAATAGTATTTTAGAAACATAAGAATATTAACTGAACTATGAAAAATTTAGATAGGAAAAATAATTTTAATTATTAACACATGTACTTATATAATTTCTATAAAAGTTTTTAAACAATTTACCATATACCAATTAACATTATGAAAATATAATTTTTTAAAGATTATAAATTTTGTTAAATGGGAGGATATTTTAATTTTTCAAAATAAATATATTAATTTATCAACACACTGGTTCAAACACGAGTAATCTCCCCCTTTTGTAAATTATAAAATCAAAAATGTATTTAAATTTTAAAAAATATTCTCCCCCATTTTGAAATTTATCAAAATGTATATTCAAATTAAATATAAATTATATTCTCTCTTGTAAACAGTATGAACTTCATTGTTGTATCCGAGAAGAAAAAAATTGAGTTTTAGTACACAAGAAAACTGTATTTAAAACAGATATCAATTATTACAAAGTAGTAATAATACTAAAGAGAAATAATAATCTTTTATCATTCCCAGTTCAAAAAACATTTTATGATATTTGATTGAATCTAAATGTCTAGTGAAAGTGTTACCCAATTTTTTTTAGTAGGAAACATTTTTAAACATATATTACCTTTATTTACATGATCTTGTAGAAAATTAAATATAACATGTACATGTTTTTTCAAGAGTTTTTTAGTGGGATTTTAGAAATTTAAATTTCACATTAACTATAAAAAAATTGAAATTTTATAAAAAAATATTAAAATCACAATGTGTTGGTTTAATATATATTCTTTATAAAAAAAATCTAGAAACAAAAATGTATTCAGCCATAGTAGTTGAAAATGATACTCACAATTGTCTCATATAAATCCATGTAATTAAAAGTTTACATAGAAAATGACACATACCTATTAGGATTTTTTTGTCAAGCTGACATCCCCCAAATTCCAAATCAGAATAAGATAATGAATCAAAACAATGATCATTTGAAAATAAAATATTTCTTATAGAACCCTTAATATATCTTTTTACTCTTTTAATAGCTTTAATATGACTTACCTTAGGGTTGTATTGAAATCTGTCACATAAAAATATTGAGAACATTAGGTCGGGTCTAAATGCGGTGAGATAAAATTAAATCCTTATCATGCCTCTATATAGTGTAATATCAACTATTTTTTCTAGATTCAACCATGTCTAATTTGGCATTAGTACTCGTTGGTGTTTTCATATTCATACTAAAATCAATCCCAATACTTAAAATAATTTTTTAGCATACATTTATAGATTTAATAAAATATAATCTTATCATTGATTAAATTTTAAAACATGAAAATTTTTAGTTCTCCCATCAAGATCAGGTCAAATTCATTGGTCATTAATTTAGGAAAATCATTATATAATAAATCATTTTTTGAACCAAATATTTTATCATCAACATAAATTTTTATAATTAGTATATCATTTAAAATTCACTTTATAAACATGGTTGGATCAAGATATCCTTTAACAAAATCATTTTTAATTAAAAACAATGTTAGTATTTAACACCATGATCTAGGATATTTATTAAGACCATATAATTTTTTTTATGTTTAAAAACATTATTGGGAAATATTTCATTTTCAAATATAGGTGGTTGTTTAACATAAACTTTCTTAAAAATCATTATACAATAAATCATTTTTTGGACCAAATATTTTATCATCAAAATTAATTTTTATAATTAGTATATCATTTAAAATTCACTTTATAAACATGGTTGGATCAAGATATCCTTTAACAAAATCATTTTTAATTAAAAAGAATGTTAGTCTTTAACAGCAAGATCTAGGAGATTTCTTAAGACCATATAAATCTTTTATAAGTTTAAAAACATTATTTGGAAATATTTTATTTTCAAATATAGGTGGTTGTTTAACATAAACATTCTTAAAAATCATTCCATTTATAAATCACTTTTTACATCCATCTATAATAATTTAACAGTCTGAAAACATGTAAATGCTAATAGAATTATAATTACTTCCATCCTATCAATATGAGAAAAATAATCTTAAAATTCAATTCCCTCTTCCTAGTAATAACCTTTAGGCACTTGAATTTCTTTATTTTTATCTACATTTAGAGCTTTATCAAGCTTATTAGAAAAAATCCATTGACTCCTATTATAGGTTTATCATTTGGAAATTCACCCAATTTCTTTAATTTAATTCTTTCAAATTTGATTAAATTTATCTAGAATATAATTTATCCAATTTTTATCAACTAATGCCTTAAAATTGTAATGAGATAATAATTAGAAAAAAAAGAATAATTTTCACAATAAAGTAATTCAATTGTTCTAGTTTTTATAATATATTCTAAATTACCAATTACTTTTTCATTTGGATGATCTTTTGGAGATTTCCAATATTTAGGATCAATTTGAGAAGATATATGCTCCACCTAAACTAATGCATTATCATTTTCTTGGTTAAAATATTCACCAAAATGAATTCCCTAAATTCATTACAATCGTTGTTCAAATTATAATTCTTTTGGATATTGATAGTGTCATTAATCTTAGCATGTACATACTCTTCAACAACTGAATTTCTCTTATTGAAATCCGTATATGATTTTCTATAATTATAATATCCTAAAAATGTACCTTCAAAAATTTTATAATCAATTTTATTCTACATTATCTTTATTATTTATGATGAAATCATTACAACCAAATACCCAAAAATATCCAACTTTGAGTTTAAACCCTTTAAACAGATTATAAAGAGTCTTATTTAATTTTTTTTAATAGAAACTCTATTTAAAACATGAAAATATGTACTGATGTATTCTACCCAAAAATATAAAATCACATTAAATTACAAAAGCTTTGATATATCCATTTATATATATATTCATTATTTCAAGCACACCGTTTTTGTTGTGGTGTCCTAGGGGATAAAAAATAATGTTTATATCCATTTTCATCCCAAAATTTATGAAATTATAAATAAATTAATTCAACACCTCTATCAATTCTAATAGATATGATTGAAATATTATTGATTTTTGGAATAAGTTTACAGAAATAATATAATTTAGTTAAATTATATTTTTATGTGATATGAAATAAATACAAATGAATATGCTATAAAAATCCAAAATTAAAAAATACATTCTACTTACAATGAAATCTAAAAATATGTAAAGGTCCAAAACAAGTCAATAGGTAAAATTTATAATCACCAAGTTGTACTAAAATTATTTATATATTTAAATATATCTTTCTGCTACTTACCCTTTAAACATGAATCACACATAAAATACTTGTATGTAATTTTGGAAATTTTCAAACCTGTTCATACGTTTTGAGTTTTTGGAAACATATATATTTTTCACTCTGAAGTCTCATATGACACATAATATCATATGATTCTATAGAATCTAAACACTTAAATTTTTTTTGGTTAGATTAGATAAATCAATAGTTTAAAAATTATCTTTTAAATTTTTAGAAAAAAACAGATTTATTTTTTAGAATTATAAAACTATTATTTTAAAAAATAACATTTAATCCATCATAAAAAACCTAAGATATAATTATTATATTATGTTTTAAACAATATATAAATAATGTTTTTGAAATAATAATAGTTTTAGAAATACTAACATCACCAATACCATTAATCAGACCTTTATATTTCTCTCCAACTATGACAAGGCCACTGACATGTGAATTAAAGGATAAAAATTTAGAAATATTTCCTTTCATGTGCTTGGAGTATCCACTATCTAAATGCCATGAGTTTTTTTAGAATTATAAGGAATATTTTACGAATTTAAAAATTCAAAAAAACTATTTTGGTACCAATTACAACTTAGATCCAAGAGGATTAGAAGAAAAAACATTTGGAACCCAAATTGATTTAAATTATTTATTAGTGGGATTTTGAGAAAATAAATATCTAGAAGTGAAATTTATAGAATTCCAAAATTATGGTGTAAATATTAGTGAACTTTTTTTTTCATAATTACCATTCATTATATATTAAGAATAGGTCACACTAGAAATACTTCCTTTTGAACTTTTTACAATGTTATTCTTATGTATCCTTGGGGATAAACTGTTATAACCAAAACCTATATTATTGGTGTTTAATTTAATAAATGAAATCATTTTTCATATTTTTTATTTACAGTAAAAATATTCAGACAAATTCCCTCTAATATAGAAAACCTTAATTTTGTAATTTATTTTATCCATTTTAATTTTATCTAAATTTGTGTAGACATTCACATTAGATCCAAAAGATATGTTTCAGAATTTATTATTTTCTTGCTTAAGGTTATTAAATTCATTTTCAACTTTAGTTAAATCATTAATAACTAAATTAAATATTTATTCATGATCATTATCATTCACTTTCAAAAATTCATTAAGATTATCATTTTATACTTTTACTTTTAACGTATCATAATTATAATTCTCTATATATTTTTCATTTTTTGAAACAAAATTATTTAAATTATCAAATATCTATTTTAGTTTATCATTTTCCAGAACCAACATCTTATATTTATTTTGTATATAAGTTTATTTTTCAATAATACTAACTCCATTATTAATTAATCCTTCATTTTCATTTAGCATTTGTTTAACTTTGGGATTAAAATAACTTGAATCAAAACATGGATCAAAATTAACATCATTTTCATCTTTAGATATATCATTAAGATCTATATTATTAGGAGTAATTAATTGAGTTAAAATTTAATCTATTACTTCATGATGTATCCATATCAAAACATGTTTCCCTATCTCTTGTCCACTTCCTGAATCACTAATTGAGATTGAACTATCTGAGCAGTCCTATCCTACAAAAAAATCATTATTTTTTATATCCTCCATTTCTATTATTCTTTATTTGGATGTTTGAGTTTTGGGAAGACTATTATAATGTGATCTTTTTCCTTACCTTATAAAATTTTAATTATAAAACATCATTATTGTTATTATAATTACATTTCATGTAGTATTCTTTGAAAGTTCTGTTGAATTGTATTGTTCTACCTCTATTTTTCATGAACTTGAAAAACTTCTTGAAAAAATGAATCACTACTTTCTAAATTTATTAGAACTCAGATTAAGAAGTTTTAATTATTTCATTAACATTATACATAAAATTAATAACTTTTCTCTTAATGGAATCCTCACTAAGAATTTTTTTATCTGTAATTGATACTACAATAAAGTGCCTATTAGTTCGTCTAAGGATTACTCTTTAAATTTTTCGATCTCATTGATTGAAACATTCTTTGAATTAAATCATTTTGGAAGGGATCTTGTTACTCTTTCCACATAATATGTGTTTTATAGTACTTCTCCAAGTTCACCCAAATAGTTTCTAATACTTTTAAACTGATGGAGAGTCTATTTTATTGACTCTTCATCTCCCATATTAAATTCTTAGTATTCTTCTCGTAATATTCCCTGCATAGTTCTATTGATCTTTTTAGTCCAATAGTGATTCACTTGAAGTATTACACACATATTTTTGGGTGTATTACAAGATGTGACATTTTTATAGACACTACTACTTATAGAATAGTACAAAATATTTTTATCATTATAATTCAGAACTTATTTTACAACTTCAATACATACAAGTATCTATGGATCAGCTTGGGTTTCTAATATGAATAATCGATGATAGTCCAATGATCCACATTTAACTCTTTTAGGTAGGATTACATTTTATATTTAAAGTATTTATAGTCACATCCATTGAAGAATGTGGGTTTTTTTGGGGAATCCATCCATCCTTGCCATTAACATCAACCATATTAAAAGAAGCGTTTCTTTTAGTTATTATATTATTAATTCTATGATATTAGGTTGGCATAGAGTAAAAAATAAAAAAAATAAAAGACACTAAATATATTTTTATTAAACCTCATCCTCTGATACGAATTGTTTTGAACCAAATTAATATAATAAGAGAAGCTAGCTATCATTTTAGGATGGTCTTACCTTTGATACCAATTATTGGATTGTTAGATATGGAAATTAATACAAGAGGGGGGGGGGTGAATAGACTTTTTAAAAAATTAAAGGCAAAACAATCAGAGTTTTATTAATAAAATATTCTATAGTGATTTCAATGTTTAACATAATAAATGAAGTGAAAATAAAAAATAAAGAACAATAATATTTATAGTGTTTATATCACCAAGATCCTATTCCACTCCTTAAACTTCTCTACTCTGCATAAATATTGGTACCTACTAAGAAACTCACTTTTAGTGGTGTGAGAACCTGTTACATACACTTCCTTTTATAAATACTCATAGAAAAAGTCCATAATTTTTATAGGATCGTTAAACCTTGAATGTGACCTGAATTTTGATCGAGGGTCACAATCCGAACTTACTCTTAGGTGATTGAATAACCAAAACCAAACATAATACATTTTGATGGGGGAAAGAGAAACCCATAGATAAAAAAAATTACATATAGGTGATGAAAATATTAATACAAATAAAAAAATACAAAGAAAAACCAATAAGAAATATATGATTATATGGAAAATAATTTTCAATGATATTATTAATAATTTAAATAGAGGAATGTGTAATAAATTTCACTTTATGATCACAATAAAGAATCAAAAGTCATAGATATTCATGATCAAATGAGCAAAAAAAACATATCACATGAATGTTTTCAAAAACGTTAATTAGAATGATATGTATAAAATTGTTTTATCCCTTGAAGATATTCCAAATGGATTAATATAGCTTCATTAAATTCAAGGATATCCTTGGAGCATAAATTAATCCAATCACTATATAAAACATGTTATCACATAAGAAAAAAATTACAATTAATAGTAATTTAAAAAATGGTGATCATTAATAAATATTTCAAGTTTTTTTCTATTTATTCAAGAAAATATTTTAAAAAATCTTAAAAAATGTTTTTAATAAGATAAATGTTTTCAATAAACTAGAATGATAAAAACTACTCGCACAAACTTGCAGTAATTAAAATCTTAAAAGTAATAAAAAAATAGAGCATAAAAAATGAAATAAAAAATTATAATTTTCATATTAATTTAAATGATAATTTTAGATAAAAAATTATAACACAGTCATTATAATACAAAATAGATTTAAAAAAATAATAAAATAGTCAAAGCAATCTTAATAAACATGTAGCAAGTCATTCTATAAAAATGACACTAAAATAGAGTGTTGATTTTTTTTATATTATAAATAAATAAATTGATGTATTGGCTGTGTGACTGAAGCCCCATAGTATGTATTCTTACTACATGCTTGTGTCCAGTCGGTACACTTGCTATAAATAAAGAGTTAGTATACTGACCGTGACAACATGGTCCCTTAAAAAATCATGCAACCAATATATATTCCTCACGGTAACTTGGGTAAGAACTTAAAATACCTAAAAAATATGTTGCATGAGTTTTTCAGTAACTTTACTTGGATTTGTGGTAAATACACTTACTACATCATGCCATGTTCTTCGGTTTTAATCATGGTAAGGTGATTTAACCAATGGTAGGAAGTTCATAGTCGAACAATTAGTTCACGTGATACTCAAGATCACAAATATATGCATTCAAAGTAGGTGTCATAGGTGGGGTCCTACACTTTTCATGGATAAATGAAATTTTAACAAAAACCATTTTGTAGAAGTTGGATATGTGGTATTATTCCAAAAATGAATATGTAGCACTCATATATAAATAGCTACATAGCACCAAACTCAAAAATGGCTACGTCATTTTCAGCTGCAAACTGATATGTATAAATTGGATATGTTGTTGACTTTTGAAAATGGATATGTAGAAAAAGTCTACATGAATACCATTTAGAAAATTACTATATGAATATCAATTATAGCTACCTCATTATTCTCTAATACCCATGAATCCACTTCTATTCCTTTTTTTAACTACTTCAATATATATATATAATAACACATTTAAAAAGTAACATATGTATTTTAAAATTTCCAAATTAAAAAGATAAAAAATATATATTATAAAACTATAAAAAATAACACATGAAATATTATTTTATAAACATATGAATATTAACTGAATTGGGTTAAAATAAGATAACAAAAGTAATTTAATTATTAACATATGTACTTATATAATTGGTATAATTTTTTAATTTTTTTGACATCAATTAATAATTATTATGAAAATATAAATGCTTAAACATTATTAATTTAATTAAATGGGAAGAAATTCTATTCTTCCAAATAAATTATTTACGTATTAACGTATATGCTAAAATAATGACACCAAAATGTTCCCAGATTAGCATATAAGATGGATGAAGATTATACTTTTTCAGATATTAGACATGGAAAACATCATGAATCATTGTAAAATAAGAGGAAAACACCAAGAGATATTCCACCAAACTGATTTTCCAAAAAATATAAAAGGGTTTTATATTCCTTAGAGTGATCTTAACCTTCTTCCCAAAACAACGATGACCTAATCGAGGTGTTATCTTAAGAAAAATGTAGTCACCTATCAAGAACTATTGAGCACAGCATCGCTGATCATGTCTGACTTATACTGACTCTGCGTCATCAAAAATCACTTTTGGATAAATTGAACAATACTAGCTGTCTCTAATACGGTGGTCCATATCAAGAAATAAGACTCACATACAACATTCCAATATAGAGTATAATAACATGATTGGCCATAAAACGCTTCAAAAGAGCAATTCTAATCATGGATTGGTAACTATTATTATAGGTGAATTAAACCAATCCAATATGGCTATCCCACAAACCATTTATGTTAATGATGTAGGCATGAAGAATTTACTATATAAGTTGGTTCACTCGCTCCGAATGGAAATTTGTTTGAGGATTATATGGCATGCTAAGCTTGACATGTGACCCCATAGTTTCTTATATACATTTCCAAAACTGAGAGGTAAAATGATGTTACATATCAGAAATGATAGAATACGACCCACCCTAAAGTCTCAAAATCTATTGGATATATAATCTTCCAAAATATTCTACTTTAGAAGTGTCCTTAATTAGGGTAAGGTTAGTAGACATTGTCAGATGATCAATAACCACTCAAATTAAATTCCATCATCAATGTGTAATTTCATAACCCAACCCATACTGGAGATTGAGCCATGACTAACCCATGGACGCCCCCATATGATAGGGGGTGGCGGCTATGGATGAAGGAACAAAAATTGGGGGAGGACTTTCCATAAGTACATGTACACACACGTAGCCAAATTGATGAAATAATGTAGAGGGAAAAGAAAGTAAAAGACACAACCTGCAAAAAATAATCCAAATCATGAATTGACCACTAAAACGATATGAGAATCATAATGTATACTTAATGGGAAAAAAATGAAAAAATACATTCCCAAATGAAGAAAATTTCAAGCCTGAAAGAAAACTTAAAGTAAAACTACAGAAGAAGCCTCGCTCCTAAAACCTAGAAATGAGCACCGCACGTGGTCTAAGATACCATATCCCTATGATCCTCTAGATTCATGATAAAACTGGTCCATCATCTTCATAAATCATGATATGTGTAGGAAAATAACATGTAAGAATGAGTATAAACATACTCAGAAAGACACCCCGATATGAAGGTGGAGAAGTAAGATATAAAAGAGGAAGATAAGTAGAACATATAGAGCATGGTTTAGTGAAATATTGATGCTAAACCCAATAACAGAAGAAATTAAGATAATCCAACCACAAGTATCAATAAACGGTGAGAATTTGGACTTCTCATAGAGTCTTCACTACCTATAGCAGGAGAGTAGACTCGTCCGACAATGAGAATCTAGAAACAGAAAGCATGTGCCATACCCCTCGTATTTTAGTGTCTCCTAGAAGGGGATTAATTAGAACCTAGAGAGTGGGTACTACAATAGTATATATATAAATATATTATTATAACAAAGAAGCCTAAATGAGAGTGAAAGGGGATCTCCATCTCACAACTAAACCAAGGAAAATATATGCCAACAATCCTAGATGAAACCACCATCAATACCTAGTATTCTTCACGCTTTCCCTGAACCACAAGTCTAAGTGTCTCAAACACAAAACCTTGATACTAGTCTATTTAGGTGGATTAGTATTTCCCACACAGTTTTAGGTAGCATGATAAGGACATGTATCTGTTTGGAATGTGCCCCTCTTAGCCATGAGTCCAAAGGAATGTCAATGTATGTATCATCATTGATTTATTGGTGAAATCCACTACCCAGACCCACTGGATTGTAAGCCTGGATGATAAAATGGATAATTCCACTACCTATCCCCATGGGAGGATAACCCCGAAAGAGAAAATACCAAACTCCACTACCCATCCTTGCAAGAGGGTATGCCCGGAAGAGAAAACGGAAAACACCACTACCAGGCCCAATAGAGGGAAATGTTAGAGGAGTCATCAGTGAATGCCACTACCCAGCCACATTATAGGGTAAGTCAATAAAACTTTAGGGATTCTGAAAACACTACTTCCATCACTGTTGTTATTGAACACCACTAGACGATCATTGAGTTCGGAAAACCTCTCTTTGTTAACCAGGATCCACAATAGAGGTCCCCAATGTGTTATACATAAAAATAAATGAAGGATAAGGTGTTTATTTTTAAAAAATGGAAACTAGTAAAAGGGTTCTTTTCACCACAAGACACCTGAATGGGTCACTGTGGGGTCCACATACTGACCCCGAACATTAAATTCTCAAAATTTCCTCAAAAGGTCTTTCTTGAAGAGAGGGTCACGCTTCCATAGATGGAAAATCTAACAAATGCCTGGTTAAAAATATATGAGTGTTTGAAACCATAGAAATGGGTCATGAGGTCGGGGGACCGACTTGCGGTCAGTCTGACCCATAGTCAATAGCCCCATGGTCGACCGGCTGACCACGCCCACACTGCGAAAACAGCCATGGAAGTAAACAGAGGGCGGTCAACCATTGGCCAACATGGGATCTGACTCGGGTTTGACTCACCAGGTGGGACCTTACCCACATGTCCAGCTTGGCCCACTATGGTAGGGTAGACTAATGGTGGCCCAGACCACTCATCGACACAGCCTGAACCAATGCCGAATATGGGTTCAGCTCACGATCCAATCATTGTCCATGTCAATGTGGCTAACTAGCCATAGGATTGGTTTAAGTGGTCACAGCTTTGGGTCGTGCCGCCCCACCACGCCCAACCAAATGGATGGGCAACATGTCCCACCACATCATGACATCGCCAGACTGTGGTGTTGCGACCGCTCTGCGGACCACCTTCAGAAGCCAGTGGTGCCCCAGTGGTTCATTCTGTGGAACGTCGGGGCCAATCCAGTCTCCCGATTGTGATTCTGTCAATGGATCGGGAACACTTGTGATGATGGATTCACTACTCTACACTCTTATTGTGTAACCATCCGTTGTTGGTTGTACCCAAATGTTATAGTGGATATCCACAAAGAACAGATGACGAACGATAGTTTAAACACAGATCGATGGTTGTGTTCATTTGACAATTGATGATTCAATGATAGAACTAAAAAAATAAACCCATAAATTAAATATTCAATGGAGAAACTAAATCATAAATAAAATATGAGATAAATCCTATGTCTATTCGGTTATTCGTTGTATGCGACACATCCACGATGCTCCAGCTTTGATCTACCAATGTTCCGAAAGAGATCGCTACTCAATCCGGTGAAGAGAAATGAAGAACGACTAGAGAGAGAGAGATCAAGAGATTGAGAGAGCTTAGTTTTAGAGAGATATGAGATTAGGGATAACCCTAATCCCTAATACCTAATTTTCAATTTATAGGATCTCCACTCAGTGTGGAATCTAAAACCATTGTGCCCCTTCATTTTACGTCAAGACTAGTAAAAATACCCCATTCCGAACTTAGAAAGGTCTTAGATTTCCAATCCATGCACTAGTTTGAATGTTATTTTACATGGCATCAGGTGTAAAATAATTATGGTTAATTATTTTAATTATTATTTTCCCTTAGATTTAATTTTCCATAGATGTCCCACACCAAATAATTTTATACCCCACCGAGGGTAAATGCCACATTCCAGAATGAACTGTGGTCTCAGTTTTCTGATATGAGATTCCATTTGAAAGATATTCCATTTCCATTGCGTGAATAGTAAACCATATACTTAATATTTTTATAAAATTATTTCTGGTCACACCAGAACTTAGTATTTCATGCTGTCATAGTTCCCAACTCTATAAATATATTGAGAAATATTTCAAAGTATTACAAGGTTAAAACCTCTTCTCTACAATATTCCCTCAGTCAAAATTTTCCTCCCTAAAAATAAAAAACTAGTAAAACAATTTTGAATTCTGAACTTGCATCTAGATCTCCCGTTCCAAAGAACTCTCTTGTATGTTTCCTTTCTACCATAGTATGTAAACCAAAAGGATGTTCCATCCACGTATGTTTTCTCTCTTTTCCATCATCGATCTCCACCGGGTGCTCTGCATAGGTAGCTCCATATTCAATGTCCATCTCACCTTAGTAGATGATGTGAATATGATCATGCACGTATAATATCATCTATGAAACATGGAAGACATCGTTCACCTGCTCCAACTATGGGGGTAGGTCATGGTGTTAGGCAACCTCACCAACCCTCTGCATGATCTCGAATGACCCGATGAACCATTGGGGTTAGCTTGCTTCCCTGGACAATACTCTACATTAAGAATTGTGAGGAGAATCTTAAGAAGATGTGGTCTCTCTGATCTAAGTCTATGGGCCAATAATGGTGGAATGTATACAATTTCGGAATGCTCTGGAATGTATTCATTCGTTTATAGATGATCTGCACCTTCTCCCTTGTGGCTTTCACCAACTTTATGCCTATGAGGGATGATTATCCATCCCCTATCCAATAGAATGGTGACCAGTTGGGTCTCTCATATAGGGAATCATATGGTTTCATGATGATGGTAGAGTGGTAGCAGTTTTTGTAAACAAACTCTACAAAAGGAAGGTGATATTTCCAGCTCTGGCCGAAATCAAACATACAAGCCCTCAACATATCATCCAACACCTGGATAGTGCACTCGGTCTTCCCATCATTCTAGGGGTTAAAGGTAGTACTATTTTGAAATTGTGTCCTCAATTTCACCTACATTCCTCTCCACAAACATGACATAAACCATGCATCAAGATTGGAGACAATCGACGATGGTACCCCATGAAGGCGTACGATCTCTCATAAGTACAAATGCCCTAAAATCACCCCCGAACTCCAATTCTTGATAGAAATGAAGTGCATTGACTTGGTATGCTAGTCCACTATCACCCAGATAGAGTCATGGACCTTCACTGTGCACAAAATCCCTATGAATAAGTCTATATATATTCCATCCCACTTCCACTCTGGGATGCTGAGAGGCTGCAACAGACCCGTCATAACATGATGTGTAGCCTTCACCTGCTGATAGGTAAGGCATTGTGAGATAAAATAAAATACACATCATCTCATGTCAGACCAAAAAAACTTCCATTGAATATCCCTATACATCTTCCCCACACAGGGATATACATATAAGGGAGATGTATGGAAATACCACATTACATCCTCCCACACCACGACTGGAATCACTATTCACCCCTCGAACAAGATCTCATGATTCCTTCTTTTAGAATACCCATCCTGTGCAGAAATTATGGATATAAAATCATGTTTAACATTATAGTTTGATATCCCCCAGCTGGGACTCTCTCACACACTCAATGAGAGAAAGATTCAGCACCATCGATAGTAAAAAAACTATTCCCTGCTCCTCCACCAGGGATAACTACATTGAAGCTAACTACTATGAATCTTAGTACACTAGGAAAGCATAGGAATTATTATTAATGGAATATATTACAACATTTAACTCACCTAGGGTATATATTATCTCGAATTTTTAGTCCTATAGGATCTTGATCCAGTGTCATGGCCTCAGATTCAGATCATTTTGGGTAAAGATAAACCTAAGGCTCTGGTGGTCTAAGTAACCACAAATTATCTTCTATGTAGAAGTGTATCCAAATCCTTAGGGTGAAGACTAATTCTATGAGTTTTAGGTCCTAAGTCACATTGTTCAACTCCTATGTTCTTTCCTACCTCAACCCATATGCGATGACTGCCTATCGTTGCATCAAAATGTTACTGAGACCAGATCCTGAGGTGTTGTAATACACTACAAACTCAACGCCCACCTATGGTCGTATTAGAATTGTAGAACTTTTAAACCTCTGTCTAAACTCCTTTAATGCCTTTTAGAACTATTCATACCTAGTAAAAATATGCCCCATTCATGTCTGGGAGGTCAAAGGGACTTCTATCCTAGAGACATCAGCCACCAATATCCGATAGTACACAACCAACCCTAGAAATATCAACACATCTGATGCATTCTTCAGTGTCTCCAAAGAAATAATTTCATCAATATTAACTGGATCCATGTATAAAACCTACTCAGAGATGGGATTCACCAATAATTGAACCACGTGTATCTTGATCTGTCCCTTCAAAAGCTTTCTTTATTGCTGGTGCACTCAAAGAAAATCAAGGACCATCATCAGATTCTCTACATGATCCTTCTCTTACATCAAGTAAATGAGTATGTCATCTATGAAAACAACAAAAAACTGGTCCATGTATGGCTGGAAAACCTAGCTCATCAAGGCCATGAAAACGGAAGGGGCGTTTTTGACACATAAGAGAATCACTTGGAACTCATAATGTCTGTAGAAACAATGAAAAGATAACATCAGAACACCAACCCCGCAAACCCGTAGTTAGTGGTAGACATATCTAAGATTGATATTAGAGAGCCATATCACACTTAAAAATTGGTCAAAGAGGACATAAGTTCTCGATATGGGGTACATGTTCTTTATTATGTCCTGATTCATGTGACTATATTCCACAAAAAGAAGAAAACAACCATCTTCCTTCTTCATGAATAGAATTAGAGATACCTTGGGGACACACTAGGTCTGAAGAAACCCTACACGAAAACGAAATTAAATTGAAAATGTATCTATCAGAGCTAATTGGGTGCAATTTGATATGCCAGAGAAGATATCGGGGTAGTCCCCAGTTTCAAATAAATGAAAACTCCAAATACCACCACAAATGTAGTCTCGGGATATCTTTAGGGATGAAGCCCATGTAATATTCCATAAGTGAATTTACCCAGATTCCTGAGGATCCCATTTCACCAAGGGTCACACTCACCAACTGATGGGTAAGAGGTTGTGGTCTATAGCTCATAGCACTCACCTATCCTGATATGAGGCCTCATTCTCCAAATAAGTTGTACCTCATTCCATCCATGTGTCGGAATTTAACAAGCATGAAACGAAAATCAATCTGGGCTCAAGCCATGGAATGAAAATCCATGCACAAGATGATTTCATAAGGTTCTAATGTGATGACAAGTAGGTCCCACTTGAACATTTCTCCTACAAATTAAATCTTTCACTGTCAATAGATGAATGATTTAGAAGAATAGATTCCCATAGGAACCTCGAGTCAAGACTATTATGATAGTTCCTATACTGTGAGCTAAAACTCCCATTCCTTCAGTAATGATAGAAAGGATTGACCAGATCCTGTGTCTATTAAAATTGAAGCAAGAGTAAAATATATACAGAGTGCACCTCGGATAATCTCGTGTGGTGGAGGATCATAGACACACATAACATGAAGATGCCCATGGCCCAAACTGCCAGCTCCCTGAGCCTAATGCGGGACACTCAATAGTGGTGATGGGGGAAACTCATAACACCCTCACCCACCTATTGGTCCTCCTTCTCCTTCTCCCCTACTAGCTATGCCTCCCTTGGGGCCACCCTGGTCATGACACTACCTCCGCCACGATTGTCCACATACTACCATCCTAGGATGATCAACTCATCAGGTTTAAGCAGTCTCAAACCAATTGACCTCACCAATCACACACATAGAATCATGGCTGTAACACCCCAATCTTCCACGGTACGCTTCTCTTTGAATAATATAGTAGCGTGTGTTGTACGCAACTTCGAGTTCTAACACACACCACAACCAATCAAACTAGCCATTATTAATAGTAATACCCACTTTTTGAAATTTTATAAATTTTATCCTTCAAAATTGACTTCATATGTGGATTCGGAATATCGAAATTAGCCTTGGGTGAATTTTTGGTATTTTTCTGAAAAATTTCAATTTTTGATGAATAGTGAAAAAACACTGAGTTATAGTTTCAAAATGAATTTTCATTTAAATAATTATTTATTTTATTTTAATTTAATTAAGGTAAAAATAGATAAATAATAACTATATAAGGTCAATGTAATTCATTGGAGTTAGTTTAGAATCATTTTAGATATATAAAAATTTTATTGAACTTTTTACCGTCTTTTACCCCCCTCCTAGGAGAATTTTAAAATTCACATAAAACTTAATTTTACCACTTCTATGAGTGGAATTTAAAAAATCCGATACACATAGTTAATATGAAGGAGTAAAATGTGGTTCAATAGGATGAAAATAATTTTTGGTGAATAGTAACGTTTTACTTTTATTTACCACGGTTAAAAGTAAATTGGGTAATTAAGGGTAAAAATGATATTAATATTACTGTAACACAAGTCCTAATTCTATTGGACAAGTGTATCTCGACCAGAAAAAACCTTAGGAATAAAACATTATCATTTAGGTCCACTTGGATTAGATTAGGACATTTAATATTATTTAATTCAAAGAAGAGTTAAAAGAGTTAAAATCAATGTTTAATAAATAAAACATTTTTAATATAGGGTTATACATAAGATAAATTAGATTATAAATATTAATTAGAAAGATAAAATGATTTCCTACTCAATGGTATTTTATGTATAATTTTTAGACATTAAATAATTTAATTTATTTATGACACAATGATGATGCAGTAATTACCGTATTAATGAACGATTAAGATAATTGATATTATAAATATACAAATAAATGTAATTTGATACTTTTTATGAATTAAATTAATTTTCTAGGATAATATGACATATTAAGATTAGTTATATGAATTTATTTCTAAGTAATAATTGTTTTCTGAATTTATCAAAAACAAAATACCCAATAGTGTAAAAATGCACATAAAAGAGTTTTTAAAAAAAATATTATATTATTAATTGATATTCTATTCATAAAAATCTAAGGCTCATCCAAAATACTTATATCATGATAGTTGTATCATTAATGGACAACATGGGGGTCGATTGTAAGTTTATAGTATGTTTATTAACCATATAATATAAAAATACAAAGAGACATGGTAAATGTGAAACTAATTAACTAAGAGTTAAAACTAAAAGATAAGGTTAATATAGTGACCCCAACCTATCTAAAACCTATTGGTTGGGTGGTTTTCGACTCATCCCTACCATAACCTTTAAATAATTCACTTTGGAGCCATTATAAACTGAATATTAATTTATTATAAAATAATATTTCTAGCTTTTCCTATGGTGCCCCTCACCCCTCTTATAAATGGGAACTTCCCCTTCTCTCTAATGAATAACATCAAATCCTTTTGGCTCGGCCAAATACTGCCCAATTTTTCTCTCAACTTCCCTCACTCCAACCTAGAGGCCTTAGTGTGATCATAAATCCAACCTAATGAGACCTTTTGATCAAATCAAATGGAAGAACTCGAAGAAGAGATAATGTTTTCACCACCCTCTTTCAAGTTCCTTTCTTCTTCAAATCCGTATTTATTTGTTATTTCAATTATAAAATAATAAATCCAGAATCTACTATATAATATGATGTTATTATAAATATGGTACAACCATATTCAGTATTCTATCCATCCCTTGAATGATATTTCACCATACGTGCGTACGTACGGCTTACCGCCTCCCCATCGTGGTGTAATTGTTATTCAATACATTTTTATTTGGATGGGTATAATAATGATGTGAAATTAATGTAAATAATAAATATAACATGATAATTATTCTTTATATATATGATATACCACCCAATTATATATTATTTTAATATTAAAATAATGATATTTTCACTCATGCATACGTACAGAGTACCGTCTCCACGAACACGATGAGATTCATTCCCCGTCGTATCCATTCAAGAATAATTTTCTTTAGATGGTTAAAAATAAGGTTTAAAGACTTAATATCATTCTGGATATGAATAAGATACATCCTATCCATAACAAACATGTCTTACGTAACAAAGAATATAAAGTAAAATGAATCAGTTAACACCCGAAACAACGATAATACAAAAATATTACTAACAAAGTAATGTTAAAAGATTAGATATGATATCATATTAATGAATATGATTATTTTAAAATTTAATAACAATTATTTCAGCATTATTCTGGAGTTCAACCTACCCTCAACCAAGGAAAAGTACAAGGTAAAGGATTATTTCACAATCTCTTCATTATCCGAGGTTGTTTATACATAATTATATAATGGGACCTCTTTTTCATCCACATCCATGTTTCTTAAAAATGTATTTCAAAACATTCTTACTATTTTACAGAATATGGGTTAAATTCATTTATACCCTTGTTTGAATTTTTATAAGAAGTTTGTGAAGGAATCTTTCCGTTGTTTTCCAAACAAGGTCCTTTTTAACCTTTTCGACAGAATTAAGGTAAGAATGACTTTTTTTAACTTATACGACAGGTGCTGTTATTTTTCGCCGTTATAAAATCTTAAAAGCTTCCCTTAAAATCTTATAATAATATTTTCTAAGTAAATGTTTTCATTATGTGGCTTTTAAATGATTTAAAAAAAAGAGATATTTCTCTCAAATAGTTATGATTTCATCTATATCAACATCATTTGATGGATTTTAAGCTTATTTGAAGTTGATTTATTATGATACAAAACTTCCGTATTGTATTGAAGGTTTTGTGATATGTTTGAATGTGGATGTGTTATTTTTATACCATTCATGGGTTATGGATAAAGTTTTGACATTTCTTATGCTAGTTTTAGTACAAATGTTTATGTTATGTTTAAACCTGTTCATATGAGGAATGCATTGGACATAATAAGTGACGGGTAGAGCCCGATATAGCTCCTCGATGCATCGGTAGGTCTCATGAGACAAACTAGTGTCTTGGCATGAGGCCTTGAGAAAATCTTATTTGTATTCATGGAATGATACCTTGGCTACATGGTTATGATAGTCTGGCATTATGCATTCCATCATTATGAAAGTGGTTATTGTTATTGCATGTGATTATTCAACTAGTAGAATATCCATGTGAATAAGTAAATGGAAATATTTCATTTTATTTCTGCCATATTATGATGAATTTCATGTTTAAAAGTTTGTTGTTTTAGTTATACATTTCCTTAAATGTTTATGCTTATTTCAGAAAGTTTCCTCTATATCGTTATCCTTAATGGGAATCTGAGCTCACCCCTTTCTAAGTTTTATTTTTCCTAGGATGTGAAGAAGTAGTTTATGAATGACCTACAGGGATAGTATGAGGGGATATGAGTGTGGTCTATGGATACAAGATGTTATTGTAGTTTTTCACTTTATGATGTAATGTAAACTTTATGAATGTATCTAGTGATTCCAAGGCTGCTAAAATAATCAGTCTTTCGAGACTTGATCTTTTGTGATCATGCCATTGTTTTGTAATAATGCACCGAATCTGGGTAACTGAGGTCGGGGCGTTACAGTTGGTATCAGAGGAAGTTTAGTACAAACCTTGGAAGCTAGATTTAGATAAACTCTGATTATAGCACATAGCCCTAAGATAAACATTTAGGATTAGTATAGAATAACTTCCAAGAATTTTGGTATTGTAGTGATTTTGTGAGTTTTCCTTGCAATACATCCCTGTCTGTATATGAGCAGGTAGAGGTGGCTCTAGAACAGATGTACCTAGGGGTAAAACCCGAAAACACCTCTTTGAGCTAGACTCGAACGAGAACCGGAGCACAACAACGGGCCTTGCTGCACTCTTGGTTACGACACTCTCGGGGGATATTCTTAGGATAATTCTCATTTTCATTACAAACCGTTATGAAGGGTTTATGAGTATATACATCCTCAAATTTTTTTTTATGATTATGGATTATATCCCTAAATAGTTTAATTTTTGTTATGTGTTTTACAAGTATGTAATTATGTATTTTGATTCATAAGATGATCTAGTTTATTCCATTGTTTAGAAATGGTGCCTAGTGGACGGAATGGAATTTGTATCTATACGCACACTCCATGTAGGGATTTCCCTCCTACTCAAGATAATTATAGTGGAGCTGGTGATGCAACTGGTTCTGATCATCTAATACCATACTGGGACAACTCACTCTGGTTATGAATAAAAACCGTATCCGTATGGAGCACCCTAATCCACAGCATGGAGGATCAATGTTAGATCGCTTTATGAGGCAGCAACCACCAACTTTCAATGGGAGTACAAATCTATTTGTATCTGAGCAATGGATAAGTTCCCTAGAGAAAATATTTCAAGCTTTGGGGAGTAGTGAAAGGGAAAAAGTTGTCATGGCAGTTTATCGCCTCACTGGAGATGCTGATCATTGGCGATCATTGATACAAAACAAGAAGGAAGATGATGAATTATCGAATATGGAATGGAGGGAGTTTAAAGATATTTTCTTAGAAAAATACTTTCCCCATGACCATTGAGCAGATATGGAAAGGAAATTTCTGAGTCTGAGACAAAAGGAGGATGATAATGTCGCAATGTATGTGGCTAAATTTACAAGGTTAGCGAGCCATGCATCAGATTATATACTTAACCCAAGAAGTTATATTGATCATTTATTTGATGGGTTAAAACCATTTCTCTTTTGAGAATTATTCTCATAGTATTTCTCTTCATACAAATATATTCTCTCACGTGCCATCAAGACATAAAATTAATTCTCTATGTCTTATGACTTTAAGGGAAAGAAAGAAAAGAAGAGATCTGTTGATCACTCTGGGAATGGAAATAAGGGGAAGAAGGGAAAAGTTGAATATCCATCGTGCATTAAATGTGGGAAGAAACACCCTGGTACTTTCTTGAAGGGAATGAGAGTCTATTATAAGTGTGGTGAAAAAGGCCACCAAACTCGTGATTGCAAGAGGAAGAAAGAAGCTACCGATGTTCAATGCTACAATTGCAGGTAGATATGAAATTATTCAAATCAATGTCCTAATCATTAGGGGAACTTACCTCAGAAAAGGCCAAGGGATCAAGGCCAAGTTTATGCTATCACTACTGCTGAGGTAGAAGCTCCTAAAGATGTAGTGGCAGGTAATTTAATAGTTTACTCAAGGGAGTTGTCAGTTAAAACTCCTAAGGGAAGTATCATTGCAACAAATTTTTGTGAATCAGTCCCCATTAGATCACATAAATGTTCTTTATCCGCTGATATCATTGTCATAACTATGATTGAGTTTGATATAATCTTCAGTATGGATTGGCTTTTGGACCATGATGCGAATATTTATTATAAGAAGGAGGTTACTATTTTTGATGATGATGATAAGGAACACCTTATCTTTAGATAAAAATCGTCACCACCTGATTCTTATCTAGATCCACCCCCAGTAGCTCAACTAAATTCAATTATCAGGGAGGAAGAGAATGAAATAACTGTGGGTGAGGAATAAAATGTTCAAATAGAGGATGTACCTATTGTGAAAGAATATATAGATGTGTTTCCAGAAGATTTACCTGGGCATCCTCTAGAATGAGAAGTTGAGTTTTCCATTGATTTAATTCCTGGATCAAGGCCTATATCGAAGAAACCTTATAGAATGACCACTGTGGAATTAATTGAACTAAATAAATAACTAGTGGAATTAATTAATAAGGGGTTTATTCGCCCAAGTGTTTCTCCATGGGGAGCCCCTATTCTTTTTGTTAAAAAGAATGATTTATCTATGAGGTTATGTATCGACTACAGGGAAATCAAATCTATAACAATAAAGAACAAGTATCCCCTACCTCGCATAGATGATTTATTTGACCAACTTCATGGAGCTCAATACTTTTCAAAGATTGACCTTCGATCTGGATACCATCAGTTGTGTGTGAAGAAGGATGACATTCTGAAAACAACATTTTGAACTAGTTACGGGCATTATGAGTTTACAGTAATGCCTTTTGGGCTAACTAATGCACCATCTGTTTTCATGGATCTAATGAACAGAGTTTTCAAGGAATATATCGATGATTTTGTAGTGGTATTAATTGATGATATATTGGTATATTCCAAATGCTATGAAGATCATGAAAATCACTTGCACATTATCCTTAAGTCTCTGAGAAGACATGAATTATATGAGAAGTTTAACAAGTGGGAATTCTGGCTTCAAGAGATTTATTTTCTTGGCCATATTGTCTCTAAGGATGGAATCTCTATTGATCCTTCTAAGACAAGAGCAATCCATGAATGGCCAGCGCCAACGAGTATAACTGAGGTACGTAGTTTTATTTTTTTAGTAGGTTATTATCAACGTTTCACCAAGAATTTTTCCCGATTGTAAAACCCATTAACGAAGCTAACACGTAAAAGGGTTAAATTTTTTGGGACAAAAGAGTGTGAAGAATGTTTTGAAGAACTGAAGAGAAGATTGGTCAATGATCCTATATTGACTCTACCATCGAGGAATGATGGGTTTGTTATTTATAGTGATGCATCGAAGAAAGGACTTGGTTGTCTCCTTATGCAGAATGATAGGGTTGTTGCCTATGCGTCACGACAGTTGAAAATTCATGAGAAAAACTATCCTACTCATGATATCAAGTGAGCAACTGTGATCTTTTCTTTGATGATATGGAGACACTACTTCTATGGTGAGAAATGTGATATTTATACAAATCAAAAGAGTTTGAAGTATATTTTCTCACATAGAGAACTCAACATGAGGCAAAGGAGATGCCTTGAACTACTTAAAGATTATGATTGCACAATACACTACCACTCGGGGAAGGCAAATAAGGTGGCAGATTCTTTGAGTAGAAAAGATCATGGAGTTTTGAACAAGACGAGAGTAGAAAGGGATCCAATTTTTATGGATCAAGTAAAGATAGATATGGGAATAACTATGGAAGGTGAAACATCAATGATTTTTTCAAATGTTTGCCAATCCATCTTTACTAGAAAGGACTAAGAGTTCTCAGACCGATGATGAAGAATTTCAAAAGAATATTAAAGCTTTGAATGATGGGAGATTGAGTGACTTTGTGAATGAAGATGTAATTTTGAAATTTAGGAGGATACTTTGTGTTCACGATATACCTGATCTAAAAAGGGAATTGTTAGATGATTCTCATAGTTCCAATTTAACTATACACCTTGGGAGCACCAAAACATATAAGGATTTGAAGGAACATTTTTGGTGGGACAACATGAAGAGGGATATTTATGATTTTGTGTAAAGATGTATGGTTTGTCAACAAGTGAAAGCTGGAAGGCAACAACCTGGAGGATTCATGAAGCCTTTTCTCGTACCTGAGTGGAAATGGGATACTATCACGATAGACATTTTCATGGGACTACCAAAGACTCCTACAAGGAAAAATAAAATATGGGTCATTATTGATCGTCTTACCAAGTCAGCACTGTTTCTTGCTATAAGGGAAGATTTACCATTTGAACATTTAGAAAGACTATATATTAATGAAGTTGTGAGACTTCATGGTATACCCCCATCGATTGTTTCTGATCGCGATCCCCGTTTTACTTCAAGATTTAAGAAGAGTCCTTAGAAGGCTTTGGATACTGAACTTCGTTTGAGCACTTCCTACCACCCTCAAACAGATGGAAAATCAGAACAGACTATTCAAACCTTATAAGACATGTTGAGATCTTGCTCACTTGACTTTCAGGGTACGTGGGATCAATATTTACCTCTGGAAGAATTTTTATATAACAACACATTCCATTATAGTATTCGGATGGAACCATATGAAGAGTTATATGGAAAGAGAAGTCGCACACCAACCTATTGGGATGACGTTGGTGAAAGAAAATTCGTAGTCCCATAACTGGTGGAGGATACGATGGAAAGTGTGAAGGTAATCCAAAATCACATCAATGAAGCTCAATGTAGGTAGAAGAGCTATGCTGACAACCGAACGAAGGATTTTGAGTTTCAGGTAGGAGATCATGTTTTCTTGAAGGTATCTCAATGGAAGGGAGTTATACATTTCGGTAAGAAGGGTAAATTGAGTCCCAGCTACATCAGACCTTTCGAAATTCTAGAACGAATTGGGGCTCTAGATTACCATTTGGAAATGCCGCCACGTCTTTCCAAAGTTCACGATGTGTTCCATGTATCACTTTTGAGAAAATACACGCCTAACCCAACACATGTAATCACCTATGAGGAATTAGAACTGGAACCCGATCTATCTTATTGCGAAGAGCCCGTCAGGATTCTTGATACAAGAGAACAAGTGCTGAGAAACCGGATGACTCGTCTTGTAAAAGTTCTATGGGGAAACCATAAATGGTAGAGGCAACGTGGGAACCCGAGGAATATATGATGAATAATCACCCGAGTCTTTTCATGTGGTATAATTCATGAAATTTCTAGGATGAAATTATTTGAAGGAGGGGAGAATGTAATAACCCAAGCTTCCACGGTACACTTCTCTTTGAATAATACAGTAGCATGTGTTGTACAGAGCTTCGAGTTCTAACACACACCACAACCAATCAAACTAGCCATTATGAATAGTAATACCCACTATTTTAAATTTTATAAATTTTATCATTCAAAATGGACTTCATATTTGGATTCGAAATATCGAAATTAGACTAGGGTGAATTTTTGGTATTTTTATGAAAACTTTCAATTTTTGATGAATAGAAAAAAAAGCTGAGTTATAGTTTAAAATGAATTTTTATTTAAATAATTATTTATTATATTTGAATTTAATTAAGGTCAAAATAGATACATAATAACTATATAAGTTCAATGTAATTCATTGGAGTTAGTTTAGAATAATTTTAGTTATATAAAATTTTATTGAACTTTTCACCGTCTTTTACCCACCTCAAAGGAGAATTTGCAAATTCACAAAAAACATAATTTTACCGCTTCTATGAGTGGAATTTTGGAAATCCAAGAGACATGTTTAACATCAATGAGTAAAATGTGGTTCAATAAGATGAAAATAATTTTTGGTGAATAGTAACATTTTACTTTTATTTACCACGGTTAAAAGTAAATATGGTAATTAAGGGTAAAAATGATATTAATATGACCCTAAAAATGTATTAATTCTATTGGAAAAGTGTACCTCGATCAAAAACAACCTTAGGAATAAAATATTATCATTTAGGTCCACTTGGATTAGATTAGGACATTTATTATTATTTAATTCAAAGAATAGTTAAAAGAGTTAAAATCAATGTTTAATAACTAAAACCTTTTTAATATAAAGTAATAAATAAGATAAATTTTATTATAAATATAAATTTGAAAGATAAAAATATTTCATAAATAATGGTATTTTATTTATAATTTTTAGACATTAAATAATTTAATGTATTTATGACACAATGATGATGTAGTAATTACCGTATTAACGAAAGATTAAGATAATTGATATTATAAATACCCAAATAAATGTAATTTGAGACTTTTTATGAATTAAATTAATTTTTTAGGCTAATATTACATATTAAGATTGTTTATATTAATTTATTCTAATGAATAATGTATTTATAAATTTATCAAAAACAAAACACCCAATAGTGTCAAAATTGACATAAAAGAGTTTTTAAAACAAATATTATATTATAAATTTATATTCTATTCCTAAAAATCTAAGGTTTGACCAAAAGGCTTATATCATGATATTCATATCATTAATGGTACACTTGGGGGTCTATTTGAAGTTTATAGTAAGTTTATTAACCATATAATATAAAAATACAAAGAGACATGGTAAATGTGAAACTAATTAACTAAGAGTTAAAACTAATAGATAAGGTTAATATAGTGTCCCAAACCTATCTAAAACCTATTGGTTGGGAAGTTTTTGACTCATCCCCACCATTAACTATAAATAATCCACTTTGGAGCCATTAGAAACCCAATATGAATTTATTATAAAATAATATTTCTACCTTTTCCTAAGGTGCCCCTCACCCCTCTTATAAAAGGGAACTCCCCCTTCTCTCTAATTCACAACTTCAAATCCTTTTGGCTTGGCCAAAACCTACCCAAATATTCTCTCAACTTCCCTAAATCCAACATAGAGTCCTTATTTTTATCATAAAGCCAACCTAAGGATACCTTTTGATCAAATCAAAAGGAAGAACCCGAAGAAGAGGTAATGTTTTCACCACCCTCTTTCAAGTTCCTTTCTTCTTCAACTTCTTATTTCTTTGTTATTTAAATTATAAATAATAACTCTAGTATCTCATATATACTGTGATGTTATTATAAATATGGTACAACCATATTGAGTATTTTATCCATCCCTTGAATGACATGTCACCATATGTACGTATGTACGGCTTACCGTCTCCACGTTGTGGTGTAATTGTTATTCAATACATTATTATTTGTATGGGTATAATAATGATGTTTAATTCATTTAAATAATAAATAAAAAATGTTAATGATTCTGTATATATGATATAACACCCAATTATATATTATTTTAATTTCAAAAGAATGATATTGTCGCTCGTGCGTACGTACGGACTACCGTCTCCACGAACGCGATGAGATTCATTCCCCATCATATCCATTCAAGAATAATTTTCATTTGATGGTTAAAATTATATTTAGAGACTTAATATCATTCTAGATATGAATAAGATACAACCTATCCAAAAAAACATGGCTTATGTGACAAATAATATAAAGGAAAACGAATCAGTTAACACCCGAAACAACGATAATACAAAAATATTACTAACAAAGAAACATTAAAAGATCATATATGATATCATATTAATGTATATGATTCTTGTATAATTTAATAAAAATTATTTCACCATTATACAGGAGGTTAACCTACCCTCAACCAAGGAAAAGTACAAGATAAGGGTTTATTTCACAATCTCTTCATTATTCGAGGTTGTTTATACGTAATTATATACTGGGACCTCTTTATCATCTACAACCTTGTTTCTTAAAAATGTATTTCAAAAAAATTCTTAATATTATACAGAATATGGTTTAAAGTCATTTATCCCATTGTTTTACTTTTTATAATATGTTTATAAAGGAATCTATCCATCATTTTCCAAAGAAGGTCCTTTTCAACCTTTTCGACATAATTAAGGTAAGAATGGATTTTTTTTAACTTATACGGCGGGTGCAGATATTTTCTGCCATTATAAAATCTTTAAAGCTTCCCTTACAAGCTTATATTAATATATTAAAAGTAAATGTTTTAATTATGTCACTTTAAAATGATTTAAAAAAATAGATATTTTTCTCTCAAATAGTTTTGATTTTATCTATTTCAACATCCTTTGATAGATTTTAAGCTTATTTGAAGTTGATTTATTATGATAAAAATATTCCATATTGTATTAAAGGTTTTGTGATATGTTTGACCGTGGATGTGATACTTTTATACCATTCATGGTTTACGGAGAAAGTATTGACAATTAGTATGCTAGTTTTAATAAGAATGTCTATCTTATGTTTAAACCTGTTCATATGAGGAATACATTGGACTTAAAAAGTGACGGGTGGAGCCCGCTATAGCTCCTCGATGCATCTGTTGGTCTCATGAGACAAACTAGTGTCTTGGAACAAGGCCTTGACAAAATCTTATTTGTAGTCTTGGCACGAGGCATTGGATATGTGGTTATGAGAGTCTGTCATTATGCATTCCATCATTACGAAAGTGGTTATTGTTATTGAATGTGATTATTCTACTTGTAGAATATCCATGTGAATAAGTAAATGACATTTTTTCAAATTATTTCTGCCATATTATGCTGAATTTCATGTTTAAATGAATTTTGTTTTAGTTATACATTGCCTTAAATGTTTATGATTATTTAAGAATGTTTCTGGTATATAATTATCCTTACTGGGCATCTGAGCTCACCCATTTCTATGTTTTAATTTTCCCAGGATGTGAAGAAGTATTTTATGAATGACCTGCAGGGATAATATGAGGGGATATGAGTGTGGTCTATGGACACAAGATGTTTTTGTAGTTTTTCACTTTATGATGTAATGTAAACTTTATGAATGTATCTAGTGATTCCAATTCTAATAAATTAATCGTTCTTTCGAGACTTGATCTTTTGTGATCATGCCAATGTTATATAATAATGCACCGAATCTGGGTAACTGGGGTCGGGGCATTACAATGGCTCACCAGCCTAACCCGGTGCTCTGTGCTTCCCAACTACCATTTGACCACGTGGAAGAGTGGGATCCTGAAAAGGCCTCCTACATCGTGGCACTGCCGAATGATATCTACCAACCTCCATGGATGTATTTATTATGAAGTGACTACTTCTAGTCCCTACAGACTGGTGTCCCTCTAATATGAAAATATCCATCACGAGTTCCTGTTCCAGCACCCCAGCATTGGTAGGGAAGCATAGGGGCACTGTTCCCACATAGATATCGCAGAGGATACCCTTATCTTACATACACACTTGGATGTAACTATCACAGATAATATCTAGGGAGTAGCATCCAAGGTCAGAAAACCTAGTCACATATGCATTCACTATCATGGATCCCTTATGCGTCCCCAAAAGCTCCTAAATCTTTATAGAGCACAAGCACTTGGGGAACTACTCCTCATGAAATAGTTGCTGGAACTCGTCCCATGAGGGAGTCATCTCATTGTGTATCTAGGTGACCAAACTCATTCAGTGACCAGTTGGCCTGAAAAATGGATGGCTACCAATGCCACAATATGTTCTACCAGTTTCTACACTAGACTAAAGAGGTGGAATAATAAATCCAACTTGTCCTCCACTACCAGGGGATTTGGCTAACCTTGAAATCTCAGCGGCCTCTGGAACTAGAACTCATGAAGCATAGTCCACCTGTGATGGTCCCCAGCCTATTCTTCCAATAATAACTACTTGTCCACAGGTGGAGGTGATTCTTCTAGTCCACTACAAGGATGGAGATCTGGTGATTTCCCCTAAATTGAGGCCTCATCACTAGGAAGGTCATCGTCATGATCTAAGGTGGGTAACATGGTAGGCTCTCATCATGGAGGCATCATGGAAATTATCAATGAGTACCATGGTCATATGAGCACACATACAGATATATATATACAAAGAATAGAAAAGTCAGAGGTTACTCAAGAAGGATAGTTAAAGATTCAATCCAATATGATGCATGTACCAATGCTCTCTGCCACAATATCTCAGCACACCAAGTCAAAAAGTGGGTAATTAAGGTCCTGGTGAATGGCTACATCAAGAACGACCCCATCACTAGACTCCTTAGCCTGAGATCAACCCTTTATATATCTTGACATTGTTTCTATAAACCCAACCAATTCCATTTTAGGGATCATCTGAACAACGTCCCAAGGAATGAACCACCTCAGATATCACTTTGTCACGAACCGACCTATACCGAGGCTCGAGCCACAACTACCCTAATCCTTCCTATATATTATAGGGGGTGGTGACTAGTGTGGAAGTAAAAAAACTCAGGGAGGAATTTTCCTAAGAACCTATATACACACTTTCACAGCTTGGTCAATGCAAAAGTGCAGAAAGAAATAAATGTAAATGATGCATCTTGTTGAAAATAAACCAAATAATTCATGGAACACTAAAATGTAATGAGTATTATAATGTTAGATGAAAGGGAAAAGGGGAAAAAATACCTTCCCAATTGATGAAAAGTCCTAAACTATGAAAAAAATAAAAGTAAAACTACTAAAGAATTACCGCTCCTAAAACCAAGATTATACCACCGCACATGGTCCAACCTCCAGTACCCCTGAGCTCCAATAGAGTCATGATCAGACCTTTCCATCGTCTTCATAAAGAAAAATACATGTGGAAAATCTTGTATAGGGGTGAGTATAAAAATAATCAGTTGGAATCCCTGAAAAGAAGGGGGAGTAGTAAGAGATACAAGAAGAAGAGAAGTATAATATATAGAACATGGTACAGTGAAAGAGTGCAGCTCACCCCAATAAGAGGAATAAGTATGCTCATCCGAACAGAAGGATCTAGAAGCGGTGAGAAGGTGTAATTCTCATCGAGTGTTCCCTAATTATTGTAGGATAGTATACTCATCCAACAATGAGTATCTAGACATAGAAAGAATGTGACATACCCCACGCGTCTTTGCCTCTATTGGAAGGGGAGTAACCAGAACCCTGAGAGTGGGTACTAGAATAGGTTATATATATATATATCCATACAAAAGAAACCCAATATAGATAGAAATGGGTCTTACATCTCGTATCTCATCCCAAAAATAGAGACACCAACAATCCTAGAAGAACCCACCATCGATACCAAGTATTCCTCATGTCTTCCCTGAACCACAAGTCAAATGGGCTCAAACAAAAAACCATGATACTATCCACTTTGGGTGAGTCGCTGTCACCCACATGGTATAAAGTCCCACCACACTGATGCATCTCAGTGGGGAATGCACCCCTCTAACTCGTGAGTTCAAAGGAATGTCAAAGTATGTCTCATCAATGATTTATTAGCAATCAACACTGCATAGCCTCGATAGAGGGTAAGCTCAGAAGAGAAAATAGTGAAAGACACTGCCTAGCCCCGCTGGAGGGAAAGAGTGAAAGAGAAAATGGAGAACTCCACTACCCATCACCATTAGAGGTTAAGATAGGAAGAGAAAATGGATAATTAAACTACCTAGCCAGGTTGGAGGGTAATCCTAGAAAAGAAAATGGAGAACACCACAACCCAGACCCGTTAGAGGGTAACACCAGAATAGTCATTGTTGAATGCCATTGACTAGTCCCACTTGAGGGTAATCCCATACTTCTCTGGTGTTTCTAAAAAACATCACTTCCATCACTACCATCATTGAAAAACATTAGACATGCGTTGAGTTTGTAACACCTCATTTCATAACCCGAAATCCACAACATAGGACACCATTGTGTTCTATGTAAAAAAACATGCAGGATAGGCTATTTATTTTTTCAAAATAGAAAACCAGAGAAAAGTTTGATTTTTACCACAAGTCACCTGAACGGGTCAAAGTGGGCCCCCATATTTCTACCCCAGACATAAATTCTCAAAATCAACTTGAAAGGTCCGTCTCAAAGAGATGGTCACACTTCCATAGACAATGCTTCAAGTGGATTCTCTATTCAAATGATATTGGATTTTGAATCCTCAGAAGAGGGTTAAGAGACAGGTGGAATGACTCATGGTCAGTCAGAACCACGATCCACCACCCTACAATCGTCCATGGGTAGGCGATCGTCGGGTGACCCAGGATCCGACCCACCGTGTGGGACCTTTCTGACTTATTCGGTCAGGCCCACTATGGCATGACCAACTCATGGAGGCACAACCCACTCACCGATATGGCCTAGACCACTACTAATAGCAGGTCCTTCAGGTGAGCTGGTCACCAGCCACATCAGCATGGTTGATCTACTGTGGGATTGGTGGCGGTGGTCAATGGCTAGAGTATCACTGCGTGACCCCACCCGTCAAACCAGCCAGGCCATGTGGCCTGCCACAACGCAACACTGCCAGACCATGATGCTTCGGTCGCTCTACAGACCTCTGCCGGAGAGGCCTGCTTCTAGAGCATCCCACTGCTAGAGTGGTCTGCCGCTGGCCTCCGTGAAATTTACACCCATGTGGTCTATTTTTCAGACCTCCCGGCTCAATCTGGTCTCCTGATCATGATTCCTTTAGTGGATCAAGGACCACTACAATGACGGATTCACTGTTTTTTCATCTGTTTATTGATCCGTCGGTGGTTAGTTTCCCCCAAAAGTAACGATCCATATCCACGAAGAATGGACCTAGGATTAAGAACATATAGATTTTGGTGTTCATGTGTTCATCATTGATTTGTTGATAGAACATCAATCATAAACCCCAATATTGAATATTCAAAGGAGAAACTGAATTAGAAATCGTAAAATGAGATAAATCCTATCTTGATTCGGCCGTTCGTTGCACGTGAAACATCCAGGGCACTCCCATTTCGATCCTCCATGGTTTTGATGATGATTTCTCCAAGATATGGTGATGAAAAAGAATAATGGTTAAGGGTAGGTAGGGAAAGAGAACAATTTTAGATAGAGAAGGGATTATGGCCATCCATAATCCCAAATTCCAAATTCCCTATTTATAGGAGCTCCACTCAGTGTAGTATCTGAAACTATCATGCCCCCTATGTTTATGGAATGCCTAGGGAAAACACCCCATTCCAAAATCAACAAAGGACTCTAATTTCTAATCCATGCCCCGGTTTGAACATTATTTAACATGAAAATAGGGGTAAAATAATTATGTTTAATTATTTTAATTATGATTTTTTCTCTTAGATAGATTTTTTCCACAGATGTATCATGCCAATGAATGTTATGCCACACCTAGGGTAAATGCCGCAATCCAGACTGAATAGTGCACTCAGATTTCTGAGCCATGATAAGGTTTGAGAGAAATCCCATTTCTACTGTGTGTATACTATAAAATATACTAAATATTTTTATAAAATTAATTCATGGCACACCAAGGCTTGGTATTTCTATTTATCTCACTTCCCAATTATTGAAATATAAAGAGAAATATTTAAATGTAATAAAGGTAAAAAATGGGGGTCTACATGTAATTGGTTACCTAATAAAAAATCCATTTCCATATCCAATCACATCCAGGTTGGAATGTGAAGAGGTTGAATCAAACATGAGGGTTTTTGGCGACCATCATTAACCTACAAGCTAGTATAATATCAATAAATGAAGTCATCTATATCATTTAGCATATGTTCCCTCCAAAATAAGTGTCACACATCATAAAAAATCTTCATGATACAAAGATGAATGACCCATTGTGACTGAAGATAGTCCTTCATCACATATTTCCTCAAAGAAGATGGTATGCCAAAATGAACCTTTATCCTAAACAACCACTCATAGGATAATGAATAAACACTAGGATCCTCTTCAAAGTTTAGAATATGGTTTTGATTATAGCACAACTCATCCTTCGACTCGACATCTTAAATCTGATCTAAAAGAAATGTTGTTAACTATATGCTATCAAGAAATATATCTCCACGATATTCATTTTCTTCTAGAAGAATTTTTGAAAAAATCTACATTATATCCCACTCATTACTGGACTCCTTTAAAACATGAGTAGGATAATTTCTTCTCAAATCATTAAGAAACCACATTTCCATTATTTGGGGTGTAAATAATATCTATGTTGAACCCCTAAAGGTACTCAATCCATCGCTACTACCTTAGGATAAAATAATTTTATAATAATATATACCTTAACATTTGATGATCCAAAAGACCATAAAATCCTTTTCTAAGAGATAGGGACACCAAAATTTAAGGCCATGCATCACCACCACAATCTCATGGTCATGGGTTGAGTAATTATTTTTTTGGTAAGAGTTGGTGAGATCCATAATCCACCTTTTTATCACTCTACAAAATCACACAACCCAAACCCATACATTAAGGATCATAGTAATCCACATAACCATGTCTGGCCTCAGGTAAGATTAGGATTGGAGTGGTGTACCACCACCACTTCTTCTCTATGAAAGATACATGACCCTATGAGATATTTAAGAAATTATCCAATTTCGTGGTGAGAGATTTCATTAGCCAATAAAGCTAAGATAAATCCATGATGAACTTCCTATAATACAATGACATTCCAAGAAAATACATGATCTTGAAAACATTACTCATCTGCTCCCTTGACATCACTTCCCCAATCATTTTTAGGTTAACTAAAACTCCATGCCCTAAGGGAACATGAACCAAAAATTAAACATATTGTATCTAGAAAATTCACGTAGACAACTTACAAAATACATGATTATCCCTTATATTACATTGAAAAAAGTCTCAAATGATTCTTTTTCACTTCTTCCGATCTTGAATAGACAAAAGTTGCATCCACAGACAACATGAAAAATGAATCAAGCTAAATATGGAACATTTTGTTCATATGTTCCATAAATAACCTTGGAGCATTGGATAATCCAAAATTGACTGCCAAATACTCAAAATGACCATACACACTTCAAAAAGTAGTCTTGGGAACACCAACATCCTTTTACCTAATGTGGTGATACCTTGATTGGATGTTGAATTTTTTTAACCCCCTTTTTCTTTTAAGATTGTATATGATATCATAATAAAAAAATATTATAATTTTTTCAATGGTGACCCTGTTCATCTTCGGATAATCGATACACAAGTAGAGATATATGTCTACATTTTTATAAAAAAATAATAGAGTGGATCAAGGAGAGATACTTCAGTGAATAAAACCATTGGATTCTAGACCCTCTAGTTGTATCATTTACTCCCTCATCTTGGTTGGTGTAATATGATAAGAGGGAAGAGATATCATATGCATATTAGCTCTAATTTGATTGTGAAATCCATATCCTGTTCTTGAGGAAAACCAAAAAAATAATTTGGTAATAACTTAGGAAACTCATTAACTATAGAAGGAAACCGTCTATCGGAGTCCTTCCCATTATCATATATCAAAAGGGAATAAAGATGACAAGAAATCATACCAAAACCTAGAAGTGGAGGTTCCATTCAAACCGACCACAGATCCCATTATCCCTGAAAAACAAGAGTACTCCCATTAAGGACTGTAAAAGTCACCCATAAATGATTAGAATCGTTATGTGCGTTAAAAAATTTCAACCAATAAATTTTTAGGATCACATTATAGAGGTTCATCTCCAAGACAATGGAATCACAATTCATATCAAATTATTCAAAAGAGGCCATGTCATAAGGACATCTAAAACCTTTCTCTTTCCTCATGCCGAGAGGCAAAACCGACTATAAGAAATATGGCATTTTCTTAGTTGGGATTTTCAATAGATTCAAAAAATTAGGAGAAAAGATTTATTTAGAATCACCTATATTGAACGAATATATTACTAGGGATGATGAAATAAGAATCATACCCCAAACTATCACTGTACATACATATAACTCCATGGGTACCTAATCAATATCTTGAATATACATCATCTCTATCTATTATTGAGGTAGATTACTGATCTGAGGATCATCCTTAAGGCATATTTGGAAAAAATAATATCTAACCTAACTACCACAACCTATAGAACAAGAACTCGTGGTCCTAGAGGCATTAGATGAAGCCACTATTCTGTTGGGTACAATAGAAGCCATGATAATTTGAGATATAAGAATACTTATAAAGAACCATTGAATGTGGCACATTAATCAAAACATATGAAATAACATAGTTGGGGATTTTCAAGAAGATTGTATATCTCCAAATTTCATACATTGACATCATGTAACTGCTCCACCAACTAAAACATTTGATAGAACCGATCTGAGTGTATATCCATATCTACCGCCACCCACTTTTTCATTCTCCTCATGATTCATCTTTTTCTTAAATGATCCATCCCCAATCTAGAATAGTGATAAATGTTTAACATACCATACTAGATGATCTCCATAATCATATCTTGATCAACCATCTTATCTTAGGTCTTCAACATAAATAAAATGATATGAGATCAAATATCCAATCACATCATCATTTATAATTTTTGATATTTTGTATTTTCATTGGAAACTACTTTAGGTGAAATACAGACCAGCTTCGGGAAGCATTTGGCGTATTCCAACAATAAATGCTCACCAAGATAAAGGTCCATAAATTCATAGGTCTTTGGGAGAGACAATTTCTATAGATAGTAATATTTAGTAATGATGGACTTGAAATCCTTCCATCCCATCTATTCGTACTGAACTTCTTGATCCACTAACTCCCACCACCTCCAACTGGGTATTTCTAATGAAAACACTATACACTTTACTTTGAAACCTTTTAGAGTCCTCACGAACCCAAATATCCTCACAATATTTTCCACCATATCATCTACTTCTTGGGGATTTATGACTCCCAAAAATTAAAGGGGATTAAACTTGAGAAACTACTGAGTTCGATCTATTCCCAATCCCAGTTCTGCTTCCTCATCCTATGTTGGACCAGTGATCTCTCCTTGATACGAATATCAGATGGTTCAAACAACTACCGAAACTAATATCTGATCAACAGGCGGTGGGGTACTCTTTCTGGCCTCCTCCTATAGTTCTATATGATATTTTTAGAGAGGCATATTTCTACATAAACTAACATAAAAATCATCAAGACACATCTTACAAATATCCGTTGAACAACTTAATTAAACACCCACATAGTTTATCATGGAACCAGAATGAACTAAAAAACTCTAACCATTCCACCCGACCATATTTTCCTTGCATAGATTTAATCATATTCATTTCATACAATGGGGGATTCAAACTAGATTCATGATCCCCTATAGTATCCCGAGGTTTATCATGAGGTTTTTGGGATAGACATGCCACTCGAAACCAATATAGCGAGACATAACATTCCTAGAACTAGCCTATTTAGACATCACTATACATGAATGCCAAAGAGAGAGTGACACCTACTCTGTTACCACATTTTCATGAATCGGTCTAGGCTTCCACCCAACCCGACACCTGACCCAGCCTGTCTTATGTCCTAAACTATGTCCCCGATCCACATGGCCTAGAAACTACTGGAAGGGCGTCAACAAAATATTTTGGGAATGATTTCACCCATGAATATCAACCCGAATACCTGTTATAAACCCGTATATACCCAAAAAATACTAAACATTGTACCAAATATATGAAAAACATTACAATCAACATCTATATGAGGTTATTTAAAAGATACATGTAAATGTTAAGGTTACATTTACATTTGTACCCAAAACCAAAAGGGAAAAAAGGGAAACAACCAATAGAAAAACACCGACCTATGTATGGAATGAGTGTTGATACCTACCACATCACCCTCATACACACCTTCCAAACAAGGAGTTAATTATCAAGAGAATCATATTACACTTCTATAGTAATCCTCTATTTTACTAGTTTCAAAGAGTACAAGATCTATGTATAACCATTACATATATATTGGGTGAGAGATAACATGAATAGTAGGACCCAAACAAAAGCTCTATATATAGAAATTATGAGATAAATAAAAATAATGATATTAAGGAAACTAGATTTTTGTATAAAAAACAAAATTGAGGTTTAGAAGAGATAGAAATAGTGTAATAGTAAATTAATGTTGGGAATCACATCTTAGGAACCCTAGTAAAACCTCATAAGAATCTAGGACACATTGGTTATAGGGTACTCTTACTCTTAGTGATCAGTCCAAACCATACCTCATCTCATGCATGAGATACTTGAGAGGCCATCATGAATGTTATAGTAGTACTCACAATATCAACATCATCATCACATTTAGATGTTATTATAGAATTATCTTGATTTGAAGATTGGGTAATTACCTACTATTCTCTTAGCATACTAGTCCTTTGCCCACCCAGCTTAATCCCAGGGTTACCAAGTCCTTAGTTTCATTTCTAAATAATAAAAATATCCTTTCCATCACGAACCATCTCATAACAATCAAAAAATCTTTTCAAAAAATTTACACACTCCAATGGATTTAAAATCCCACATTTTCACACCAAAATGGAATAATAAAATCATTTAGAAAACAAGGTATGTATATTTAACTCCTAAAATAATAGAATAACAAAGATCCACCTAACTTTACTATTGAAACCACCACCAACCTGGTGAAAACCACAATACAAATTGATAAAAGTTCCATTGAAAGTAATAACACCCCCCCAGAATCATGATTCAAATCGAAATTTTCAAATCCTACTGACTCTAGGTTAAAAAATCACCTAAGAAGAGGAATCCCAAGGGAAAAGGAAGAAAAGGTAAAGGTAAGAGAAGAGTATACACCAGGAGGAATATTAAGGATCCAAGATAAAAACCACCCAAGGATTGAAACCCAACAGAGAAGAGATGGAATGTAGATGAGCCTATGGACATGTAGAATAAATGAGGGAAATGAGAGTGTTTAGAGAGTTAAAAATGGGGGGTGGGTGGGGGAGTTGTAATTTATCATTTTTTAGAGATTTGGAATGCCTCATAGTTTGGATGCATGATCTCTTGGACCACATACCAACCATGAACTTCCTCTGTTCCAAGGTAAGGGGTGGTCACACAGGCTACTAGGGAAGGCACACAACCATGAGCCAAACAATATGAACATCAAAGGCCCACTATCTGGGCTACATAATTTTCAAAGGGTTGGAACATGTTTTATACTAATCTTGTGAAAACTAAGTGACATTCACTATCCATCCTAAAAACATCTATTTTTTCTTGTAAAATGCCTAGAAAAAATATGGGACAAAAACTAGACCAAAAATAAAGAAGTAATACCTAAAAAAGGCACAATTAATGTGATAAAAACCCAGAAAAACGATTCTATATAAGGGTACTCATATGCTTCCCCTCATAAAGTTAACTTTTTTCCAATGTGTAAGGGTTTATCCACCATTATTCTAGGGGATCACACCCACTGCATAAGGGTATTGTGAACCGTGGGTTCTACATAAGGCAACACCACATGCTATCTAATGGTAGACTTAGACTACACATGGCTAGCTCACCCCTTATATTCCTTCAATAAGGGTATCATATCCCTCATTTAGGGGTCTATTTAGAAATGAACCAGTTTTGTAAATGTAGAACAACTTCTACTAAGGGAAAGATGATCCCCAAATAAGGGTAACACATCCAAATCCACTGCCATGTAAAGGTCAACCTGAGATATTGTAATGATAGATCACATAGAATCGTGGCTAAGAAAAAATATACCAACCCCTATTTAAATTTCATCCCAAAAAAACCCAAGACACCTAAGGGAAAAATAACACTTATGTAAGGGTAATCAACGTCATGTATGGGTAAAGAATCCCTTAGGTAAGGGTCAGTGACTCCTCATGTTATGTTAAAATAAAATAATATAGAATTATAAAAAAATAATTATATGAAAAAACTAAAAAAATAATTAATTTATAAATAAAATATTAAAATCATAGGTGTCAACAAATAAAAAACACTTTAATTTGTAACATCCATCATGCCAAAATTAAAAAATCTCCACCTTATAAAATGATATGTAAACACACTTGGGTGATGTTCTTAAAGGCCTACACTAGCCTAGCAAATTATATGGGTTGGATAGTGTTCACTTGCAAGAAAACCCTAAGAACAATCAAGATTATCCCAGAATAACCACCACTTAGCATATACCATAGTGGCACATGTTTTCTCATACCACGACATCTATTACTATCAAATACTAAAACATCATCAGAAAAAAATATAAGAAATTTTTTTAACAGAACTCATACATTAACATACTTGATCTTTCTTAATTACATACATATAATCAAATGAAAAAATGATATCAAAGTCCTTGACCATCTCTCTTATGGTTGCATTACATTTAAAGAAAATATAGCAATATCCAATACCTCAAGAAAAAAGAAACATGGGAAAATAGAAATGCAGACTATAAACAAGATAAAAAGTGAAATAGTTATAAATGAAATCATTAAAGGTAGCAGAAAAAATATAAAATAAAGGCAATAAGATGATAGGATAGAATTAAGCACCTAATCCCAAACAGATCATAAAATCATCCCTACCATCACCCACTATTCCAACTGGGGTCTCCTACAAATAACATTCAGAGCCATTCCTAGGAACATAGAAGAAAGAAAACATAGATCTATACCTACTCTATACCATTGGATGCTAAACACACTAATAGAACCTCAACACTAACATAAATATGTTATTCCACACTGTTCTAGGCCATACTATCCCCATAAGTATCCTTAGGGAAGTATCTATTAATCCAGATAGTATTTATAACACTGATAAAAGATAAACTTCATAAACAAACTACCATCTAACCATTATTTTATTTTACCTTCATACCGAGAAACTCAAGCCAAAGATTTAACCCATTACCGACCATATTCAATCCATAAATCATAAGATCCATAAAAAACAATTGACTACACTTCCTTTAAATTGATGGAATCCCCACCCAACATTAGGAAATCTATAACCATTTTAAATGATTCGTCCAAGGTATTCAACAATAAAAAATCATAATTATCATCCATTAATTTAGTATCTACATCGGCTAAGTCCAACACCATCTTATTAGAACTATAAAAATGTGTCCATATTGATGTTATTGGGATCATTTTGAAATTATAAAGATGTATTTTATTTTTTTTGTTTCTCTAAAAGAGACCAAGTCATGTAATGATGCTCTAGCTTCTACCAGATTGCATATGAAAAATTCACGTGGAATAATTCTTGCGAAACCTTATCTCCCATGGTAAAAAATAATAGGGAATAGGAATTTTTAAAAACCTAGAGTCAAATTCATCAATAGAGGTCAAATTCTCTTATGTAATGGATACAGTGATGGTCTTCCTCTTAGTTCTTACCAAAGGGTCATCATGTCCATTATGGATAATAGGAGAAAATATTTTAACTTTGCACAAATTTAAATCCATTTCTCTATTAAACCTCTCAATATATATCTTAATTTATTACATATCTAAATCCAATAACTATATATAATACCAATTTTTATCTATAGGAATATGGGAGACCCAAAAATAATTCCCAATAGCAAGACTATAAAGCAATAACCCACCATAAATAAAACAAAACAAGAAATTGAGTAAAGATGAACCTCATAAAAAGAAGAGTAAAAAACAAATATAATCTATTGATCAATACAAGAGAAAAAACAAGATAACTATATCAAAAGAAATGAAGGAAATATAAACAACTTAGAAAAATTTACGCGTTTCAAAATAACTTAGTTCTACTCCTTAAAAATAACACCGCCCTAACCATTTTTATGTATATAACCTATGTAATTTGACAAAAAAACCAAATGGATGAATAAAATACAAGAAAATACTAAATATAGTTGTCAAACATGAAACCTATTCATATAGGAACATCAACGAAAAGTCCATTGAATAAAAATTCAATAATAAAAGAAAACAAGGATGCTTAGAACTACTTTATAGGGTTTCAAAACACCCGTAAAAGCCCTATAATATCACTATTATTCTCTTTAAAACCCTAAATCCTCGAGCTCTCCATAGGAATAGTACTCTCAGAATCATCTCTGAATGGGGTCGCCAACATAGCCACCAATAAGCTTATGAACCTATGGATCATCTCTTTATCCCTTGATATATCTTGGGTTTCCCTTTTTGAGTATCAATCTATCTATCACCCACCAAATTAGGTACTCGATCACTTAAAACTAATAGAAAAAAATCCATAAAAAACCTTCAAAAACCTAAAGAAACATGTTTGGATCAGGTGATTGATAAAGAATCCATTGCAAAAAAACCCGAGCGACAGACACTATGTAAGGGTCCTCATAAGAAAACCAATTTAATTGTAACTTTTCCCTATTTTTTAGTGTCAATCCACCATTTCATAAGGGTCTCACACTCCCTACATAAGGGTATTGTGAACCGAGGCTACTACGTAAATATAGAACCACCCACTATGTAAGGGTAGACCGACACTACATAAGGGCTGCTTTACCATTGAATTCATTACATAATATTATTATATCTATCACATAAGGGTAAATTTACCAATAAAAAAACAATGTAAATGTATTATATTCTTAATATAAGGTAATGTTTATCTCCATGTAAAGGCGACACATCCAACTCCACTAGCCTACAAAGTTCATCCTGGGCTCATGTAATGGAAGCTCAAATATAACAATGGCTATATAAGGGTATAAAAACTCCTACATGATGGTAATACCTTAAAACTCAAAGATATCTAAGGGTAACATACACTTGGTGTTTTTACATTGGATTACATTTATATTCAATGAAGTAAATTTTAATGAAAAATATTATTATATATTGATCATTGTTCTACATGACCTTAATAAATTAATTTTATTGAGTATCTATTAAATTAAAAAGGGTATATTTGTTCCCCTATATGACGAGAACCTTGAAATTACTTGATAATGTTACAGAAACGTTTCCTATGGAAAGATGAAATTCTATGATGTGGAATATATTACGTTGAATATTAGTTGTGAGTAATCATAAAAAAATGAGACTTCATCCCATGAATCTCACACTTAGTAATCTCCAAGACGAGGGATTATGATAATATACTTGCTAGTATGAATTCTATTTGTTAATTTCTCATCAGATATTCTTATCCACGATTGTGTGTAGTGGCCCATATATTTTAATATTATTATTAATGCATGTCATGATTCACACACAAAGATTTACCAACCAAAACCATGATTCCATATGTTCACAGGAAGTGTAAAACATTTGGTGCATTAGGAATGAAATGTTATTAATGAATATGTTGAGTAATGATTTTTTATTTCATATATATGATATTTCACATCTCATCCTTTTGATTGAAATAGAAATATCTCCTTATATTATTTTCCATGTCGTAACAATGATTTTATTTTAGAGTCCAAGAAAAATGTATCAGTCATATAAGTTGATGACATAGGTGTGAAACATACCTCATGAGATTTCATGAAAAAGAGATAATATTTCAAAACGTTTTCTCTTATGTGGTTTTTAATTTTAGGAAACTATCTTCCTTCTTTGGATGACCTGACCCATTACAAGGAAACAATATAGGGATTTAGGAAAGCCCATATAATTACAATAAGAAGTAATCCTAGAAATTCACACACTAAGTGTCTATATTGATCGCAATAAAATTTTACTTTAATTTAACTTTATGAATAAATATTATTTTCATGATTAAGGAATAATTTTATTCCGGATTAATGATCCACATAATTAAATAAAAATTTATTTTCATGGTAATTGTTAAATTACAAAAATATATAACATATATATATATATATATATATATATTTATATATAATATTTAATAAATATTCTATAGTCAATGAATATAATATATATTTTATGAATAAATAATGAATGAAATATTTAATTGGGTGTTCGATAAATAAAAAAAGGATAAGCAGACAATGGTTTTTTGGTGATAAATATTTATTTTCTAGATGATATAATAATAGTTTTCAATACGCCAGTTAGTTCTCTTCATGGAATAAAAATAATATTAATATTTTAATACCTGGTATCAGGTCAGGAATGGATTATAAATTTTATTAAGGTAACTCATAAAATTACATAAATTATAAACCCAAACCCTAAGTCTATAAATAGATCACTAATACCTTCTAAGAGTGATTAACCGACAATCATTCTGCACAATAGATTACTGTCTATAATTAATCCTTACCTTCTCACATCTTCTCTTGAATTAGAGGTTAAAGAGAATTTTATTCAATACCAATCTGATGTGAAGTGATAAAGATGAATAATGAAAGATAATCAATCAATAGTAAAAGAACCCGATGATTTATTAGTGTCATTTAGATATCATAAGAGCACATGTGAATAAACACTGGAGGGATTTTACACATTAATCCAACAAGTGAAAAAATGAATTAGAAAAAAGCAATTTGAATAATCAACAACTTCTATGAAGAAAGATCTTATTAATGATGTAATCCCACTTTTGATATCTTTAAATTAATTATATAATTATTGTGAAAATATCTCCTATTAGTTTCAACCTATTTCTTGTCTATATTCAATTGGAAATTTTTTTGGTTAGTATATTTGTGTTATAAAAAATTTGTGAACAATCTATTAAATCGTACATTTACTGAGTAAGTAATAGCCTCGATAAGAACTTTTATTTCACCTAGAACCATAATGTGATGTTAGAGGGGTTGCATTCAAATTTATAATTATTTAATTTATTATTGATAATTAAACATTTAAGAGATAAAATTAACTTCAAGTTTTAGTTGATTATTGTTCCATTGTCGAAATCTATTCTTCCCCTTCTTCATTTCCTTCCCATATTACTAAGATAAATTTAAAACTAACAATGGTTACACATGAACAACACATCCATAAGTGAAAAATGTTTTGGGTGGATAATACAAGACTAAATGGAGTGTAATACTTTGTTACACACTATGTATCCTTTTTTATTACACAAGGATACCGACATGGATTCCATATCATAATTTTATAAGTATACACCATGTGCAATAAATTCAATGCATGTTTACTATCCAGGGTGTCACACAACTTTTATAGAGTACGTATTGTGTAGATTTATTACATGTTGTGTAGTCTATGTGATTACAGGGTGGAAAACATGAGGTAAATCTATATCATGTAATTAATATGATATGTGTAATCAATACATTATGCATATAGTTTGGAATCTATATAAATTTAGGTACACACTGTGTAATTTATAAATGACTACAAGAAGTACATGGTGAGTACCTGGGAATATAATACAAATATCAGAGGAAATTAAGTACACATCATGTAGTTTACCTATTTATATGGAAATATTAAATTTAATTAACAACTCTACTAACCCTCATCGAGCGGAGTTCCATGAAAAAAATATGATGATAGTACACGCTGATCATGAGGTTTTATATTACATTAAATTCTTAATTAATTCTGTGTAATATTCAAATGTATAAATGATTTATGATTATTTTATGCTATGGAAGCAACACATTAAATTATACATTCTATATAATTTTCATGTGTATCACATGGTATTAAATTTTACACACACACTATAAAATTATGAAATATTTCATGTAAAAAAAATGTTAAATGGGTGAATTTATTTTAATTCCAAACCATTCTTATTATTTTGGATAGTTATTCACTAAGTTACTTCTATGTAAAAAAGCTATAAACTATTTAATTATATTATAATTAAAATGCAATAATTTATTTTATTTAAAATAAAAACTTATGGGAATTATAGGATAATTGAAATATAACATTCCATTATAGATCTATTCTATAAATTCTTGACCTCAGCATGGTTATCCTTTTTCTTGTTGTTTTTAAAGGAAAAATAAGGAATTGGGAGGATTACTGTAATAGATAAGTTAGAGATTTGTTGGTATTTCAAGTTTAACCAACTTTTTATATAGGATGCAGAAGGATTCCACACCATGTAACTAGGTTACACGCCGTGTAATTGTTTCTGGGTACAATAAGTGAAATGGTTTTCACGATGTGAAAGTTTACACATTGTGAAGAGTGGATTCACATAAAAAATTATTTAAATAAGGGATATTTAATCCTAGGTCATATATTTTTTAACATACCAGAACACCTTGGATTTCATGGTGTGTAAATAAATTACACATCATGAAATGGCCATCATATAGTTTTTAAAATAGATGAGAAGCTATTTTTGGATTCTTTCTTTTCTCCAGGCCCTTGGCTCTCAACCAAGAGCTCTTCCAAGAAATTTGGGAGACTCTACTCCATCTAGATCATTCTGATCGACACTAGATCCTCATTGTAGTTGCGGGGCATCTCTCTAATTATAAAATATTTCCACTTCTTTATTGATATTGATCATGGTAGTTCTCTAGGGTTTCATTATCAGATCAAATGAATTAAGTTGGGGATAATTCTTTTCTTCTTTTAGATCCTTTTGGGGATCTCATTATAGAGGCCATTCTATGGTTAGTTACGGTATGGTGAACGTTTGTTCATGATTTATGGGGTGTTTCCCTCTACTTCAACCACTAGTTTTCTATGATGGATCAATCTTGTGTTTTGGATTAAATTCTAGGGACTTCTTTGTCATCGTGGGGTTTTCAACGTTGGTGGATCCCATTATGGACGTGTACAACTGTAGAATCAAGGTAGGTGGTTCCATATCTAGCCTTTGATAATTATCCTAATTTTTCTTGATTTATAATTTATTTTAACAAATTTGAATGGCTATTTTCTTGTGTTGTAAAATTATTTTTTTAATGAGAAATGGTTTTCCCAAGTTCATGATAAATCCAAAGGAAATGGGTAATTTGAAAAATTGAAACCTATTTTTGAAAATGATCACATGGGTTACCTTAGGTACTTAAGTGGATGGTTTATCTTGAGGCCATCGTCGATGTTTTGTGATTATCACAAGATTTTCTCATGGTTATTTTCTCTATTTCCTAGGACCATAGTTTTAGGTAACAAATATTTACATTATCAGGGGGTTTACTCAAGGGGTATTCCTCTACATCCTAGGTATGTGTTATTAGAACTAGATTTTTCACTTGATTTATTGTGGTACGAGTGGTATTATATTCTAACCTAGAGTGTTCCTTGGTCCAGATGACTATGCTGCTGCTTTTATTTTGTACTTCTTGGACTTCTGAGTTTCCCTTGATATGCAAGTTGTACATACTTTTTCTATGAACTATGAAAAATGGAAAAGTTTACCATGTTTTCTATAAATATTATTTATTTATTATCATTCCATGTTATAATTAAAATAATCATATAAGAATTTTTATAGAGAGAGTTGATATGGAACACCTAGGAGGGATTCTATTGATCCTGTTAGCTCACACCATGTGAACATATTCGGTGGTGCGTAGACCTTTGTATATCTTAAATTTCAAGGAAATGAAAGAAATCAATGTGAGGCGGTGAGGTTCTTGTTAGCTGGTTTTGAGTAGATGGTGGTGAGAATTTGTAGTTCATCCATTCCTTTACATGGAGTAGTTGTTTTGTTTTGGTCCATGCAGTTGGAGTTATTTTTGGTGTTTTGACTACTTTTACAGTTTTTCATTTCTACTATCTTAGGACCATTATGGAATATATATTAATTTATCCTTCCACTAAAAGTTTTCATTATATATATATATATATGCCATGTGTTTGATCAGGTTGGGATAAATGGTAACCCCTGTTGAGTTTTTCGATGCCTGGGTGCTTTTCTCCAGTCCTGTGGGGATCAGGAAAGCCATTTGGGTATGTAACAAAATGATTCGGGAGCTAGGATTGAGGGATACCCAAGTTAGTTCATTCCAATTTGGTATCAACGGTTTGTCTTACCTCAAGAATCCTTTTATTTGGACGTATATTAGAATGTAGATATGATTGTCAGGAATTTAGTGGCGTGTTGTGAAAATTTCCTAACTATCACTTATCGTAATGAGAGAAATGTTTCCATGGGATGTTGGGATGTGTGTCTCTAGTTTTCGGTTTTGTTTTAAATCACAATTTCTACTTATGGATTTTCTTGTTTGAATTGATATTTTTTCGATAGTTTGATTGTTCTCATGTTTTACTGTGTTGCATTATGCCTTTAATACATCTTTCATGGGTTTCTCAGGAGGGTGCACCTAATTATCTTTAGGTAAATCCACCTGTGGATCAAAATATCATCGAGGGTATTTTATAATCCATTTATTATATTGATTATGATAAAACATGAGTTTAGAAATCTATTTTTAGGTTCAACCAAGAGCAGGAAGAGAGAGTGATTTATCATGAGAATTCATGTGTGAGAAGCCACCATCCTTTTAAGGAATGACTGAACCTCAAGAGGGATAAAACTAGATGGATAGGATCAATCAGATATTCAAAATTCAAGGAATAATTGAGAAATAGGGTGATGTGTGCAACATTCAGGATCGGGGGTTCCACTAATTGATGGTGGGATTCAATGGTCCATGTAAATAGGCACATGTACATGGATTTGATGGGTTTCAAAACCTAGTTCATTCAATAGTTTTTCCAGAGTCCATGATGCTTGAAAAGTATCTGGTGTTCTTGTATTTACAATATGGATAGTGTTAGGTGTTAACATACACCAACAATTTTCCTGGGCTAGTCTATTTTTTGTCAGATGTGGTGAGGAAAGAACAACCGAAGGCTCAAAAGTAACTATAGGGTTTTCGACCATATAACAGATCACATGGGTTCATGTTGAAACATTATACCTATATGGACATGATAAACCAATATATTATGGTGGATATGGATATGGTAGGAAAGGGTGGTTTTTCCAAACATTCTCATCTATTTAGTGGTAGTTTTAGTGGCGTGCATGGTAAGAAAAGGATGTAGCTGGATCATCATACAAGTGGTGGAGGTGGGTCTCAATAGCTAGCCTCATCTTTATCATCCTTTGAAATTGTAAATGTGTCTTTTAATTTTTATTAGTTCGAAAAGTGAGGACACAAAAATCATTCTTGTACTATTCCCGTGAAGACATGAAATAACTATGGACTCACTGGTATCTTACAATGTTACTATCAAGATATGACTAAGCCTCTTTATGATCATGGTTTGTTGGATCCAAAGGTTGCAGAGGTGTAGTCAGAAACATCATAGACTATAGGACTCCAACCCCATACATTAGGAGAGAATAATTTTTACGTATTAGATGAGTTTCCAACTGATGTTGATGCAATTCCAACAATATTTAGAGGTAAAATATTTATTTCATCTTCAATAGAAACTTATTTAATCAAAATTAGTTCCTCTCACTCTTTTATATCTCCACATTTTGTATATATTCTTAAAATTCCAATGGAATTTATTTCTATTAAAATGGACTTAGAGAAAAATATATATAGAATGAAAGTCTAGGGGTTTCAGTGTCCTTGTTCATTAACGAATGCTGATACTGAGTTGGTTTGGTATTTTATCATTCTAGATCGTGATCAATTTGACATCAACCTCATTATGGTTTGGCTAGTCACTCATTGATATGAGGTTGATATTTATCATGATCATGTTTCATTTCATACTATTGATGAGATATCACTTGTGTTTTAGGGGGATTGGGGCTCGATGTCTAGAAGTAAAGGATTTCCCACCAAGATCTCAAGAGTTTGTTGTCTACTATTGTCTTTGAGATCGATGACATCTCTCCAGTCATTGATCTTTCCATCATCATTTCATTCTTTTATGAAAATTTTCTAGATGAGTTATTTGGTATTTTCTAATATAGGGGTATAATTTATAGTTCACTTGGTGCCAAGTATGTAGACGATATGGATACCTTCTTATCCTATAGCACCAATATGGCTGAAATCGCTCAAGATTTTGTTAGACGAACTATTATAAAATGGTTTAGTTCTCCCAATAATTTCACCTTGCACATCCCCTATGCTATTTAACAAGAAAGAAGATGGTTCACTTCAGTTATATGTGGAATATCAAATGTTGAATAGGGTGACAGCTAAGAAAAAATGTCCTTCTCCTCATGAGGATGATTTTTTTGTCCAGTTAAAGGAGGAAAAGTGGTTCTCAATGATTGATCAATGACTGAGTTATAATATGTTCAGAGTTCAAGAGTCTGATATACCAAGGAAAACATTCAAGAGTAGTTATGGCCACTATGAATATCTTATGAGGCATTTTGGTCTGGCTAACTCTCATATAGTTTTTGTGGATTTGGTGAATAACATATTTCATCAAAATCTTATCACTTTTTTTGTAGTATTCATTGATGATATTCTAGTTTATTCGAAATTCAATAATGAGCACAAGCACTATATGAGTTTGGTTTGGAAAATTCTGAGAAACCACTATTTGAATGGAATGATTTCAATGTGTAGTTTTTGGATTCAATAAGTGAAGTGGTTAGGGAACTATATTTATGAACATAGTTTATTAGTTAATCATGATAAGGGGAAGGAAATACTGTCTTGGAAGGAACCATAGAATGTCTTTGAGATATGGATCTTCCTTGGTCATGGTGGGTAGTACTGATAGGTTTTCAAGTATTTATCTAAGTTTTCCTCACCTTAGATTACTCCTACAAAGAATACAGTGAAATTTATGTGGGATGAAAAGAGTGAGTATTATTTTGATGAACTAAAACAAATTCTGAAATCCTCACCAATTCTAATCTTACCTTATCCAAGTATGGGATACATGGTTTTTCGTGATTCTTCAGGTACTATTTTGGGATACATGCTTATATAGGAGGACCATGTGGTAGATTACAACAATTTTCAGCTTCTACAGCATGAAAACAATTACCCGACTCATGATTTAGAGCTTTCTACAATCATGCATACACTCAAACGTTGGTGGAACTATCTTTTTGGGGAGAAGTTCACAGTCTTTTGTGATCCTAATATTCTGATCTATATATTTTCTCAGAATGTCTTCAATCTATAGAAGAGATTATAGGTAGATTACCTTCAATAATTTTACTTTGATATCACCTACACCTCAAGAAGGGGGAATGCCGTTTTATATGCTCTTAGTAGGAATGTACCATCACATGCTATTCTATAATCAATGGAGGAGGGGAAACAGATGAGGATTTTCACTTTGTTGAGCTTTTATTCTCAAGAGGATGATTTCAGCAAGGTTTTAACAAGTGTTTATTTATCATCATCTCTACTAGAGTTTTATTAGTGGATTCAGAATCATGATGATGAGTTTCAAAAGAATTAATAAATCCCTTATTGTGGGGAGAATATTTCTGGATGGTATCTTTCTTTAGATGTTTTGCTCCATTTTGGGAAGTTGGTTGTGGTCTTGGAATTTGTAAGAATTTTAGTCTTGTATTATTGTCACAACTTTTCATGGGCCATTCAACATGGAAATAAGACGTTTTATTATGATATGAGGTGGTGATTTTGGATTCTGGGAATAAATCATGTCATTACAGAGTTTTTGTGTCACTATTACAATTGCTAATGGATAAAGGTATATAACTTGAAACCTTTGGTTTTACTACAACCTATTCTAGTAATAATTTTGAAATGGGTTGAGGTATCCATGTATTTTTTTCTTTGATTTCCATGGACTTCCCAGGGGAGGAATTCTATTGGGTTGGTTGTTTATTAATTGGAAAAGTGTACTCATTTCACTCTGATCAAAGACACAACTGAATTTGATGATCTGTGTAAGTTGTATGTGCAATAGATTTTGAGGTTACATGGTTTTCCATCTTCTGTTGTTTCAGATAGGTATCCTAAAATTACCTTGAGGTTTGGAGGAGTATCTGGGAGGCAATGGGAACTTAGGTGAAGTTGAGAACAAAATACCATCCATAGGAAGGTGGTCAGATGGAGCGTGTGATTCAGATTCTGGAGGATATGCTACATGCCTATGTCATAGATTTCAGAGGATCATGGGATTTCCATCTAGGATTGGATATGTTTTTTTATAATAACAGTTATCAGTTTTCAATCAAAATGTATCCCTTTGTGGAATTGTATGGTCTACCATGCAGATCACATATTTGTTGGACTGAGGTGGATGAGGTATCTTTTGTTAGACCATGTTTGGTTCAAGAGACATCTATAAAGATATAGGATGTACATCAATATTTGACAATATCCAAGAGTTGATAGAAAACATATGTGTATTGGTGGAGTTGACCATTGGAGTTTTCCATTGGTGATAGTGTTTTCTTGAATGTTTCTCCTTGATTGGGTCATCATCGACTTGGAATGTAGGGAATGTTGGCTCTGAGATATGCTAGACTGATTTAGGTCACTGAGTGGATCATATAGGTTTCTTATCACATATAATTTCAAGTTTAGTTGATGGGTATTCATTATATTTTCAACATGTCTTAGATTAGTAAATACAATCTTAATCCCACCAACATTTTGATTTGGGAGGAAAATGAGTTAGAGCCAGATGTATCTATTTATGAGAAACTAGTTGAGATTTTAGACTCTCAAGTGAAATTATTGCATGGGATATCGATTTTTTTGATCATAGTTCTATGGAAACAAGGATCATATTATTAGGATACTTGGGAACGCGAGTCATTTACGAGGGAGCAGTGGCCTCATATTTTTCCATAGATAAAATCTTCCACATGGCTTCATGGGGATGGAAATTCTTTATTGTGTGGAGTTTGTAACATCCCATTACTGATCTATTTGGAAAATTACTAACCTCAGCATGGATATCCATTTTACTATTGTTTGTAGAGGAACAAGAAGGAATTTTTAGGATTCCTTAATAGAAAAGTTAGATATTTATTATAATTTAAACATTTAAAAGCATTTCGGCATGATGTATAAGGATTTAACACAGTGTAACCAGGTTACACACTGTGTAACTTTTTTTAGGTACATGTTGTTAAAAGTGACTCATACTATGAATATTTACAAATTTTGAAGGATTATTTCACATTGGGAATTATTTAAATAATGGAATTTTCAACCAAGCTAATACATATTTTTGATTATTTTAACACCATGTATTTCACAGTGTGTAAGTGAATTATACATCGTGAAACATCCCACATAAAATTATTAAATATAGAGAGTGGCTATTTTGGATTCAGTTCTTTTCTCTAGGACCTTGTCTCTTAACATAGAGCTCTTCTAAGTGATTTTGGGAGAATTTTACCCATCTAGATCGATTCGTTCAATGTTGGATATTAATTTCAGTTGTGGAGAATCTCACGAGGTAAGAAATCTTTCTGTTTCTTCATTTTTCTTGATCACGGTGGTTCCCTAGGGTTTCATTATTAGATATTGTGGTCTAATTTGGTGATTCTTCATTTATTCATCAAGATGCCTTGTGAAAATTCATTATGAAGGCCATTTCTTGGTTAGTTGTGGTGTGGGTGACGTCTTTAATTGAGGTATGTGGTATTTTCCTTCTCTTCTAACCCCCTGTTTTCAATATTGGATCAATATTGAAATGTGGATAGGATTCTAGGGTCTTCTTTTTCATCGTTGGTTTTTTGGTGGATCCCATTATGGGAATTTTCAATCCATGCTTTGAGGTAGGTGGTTCTATATCTAGCCTATGATAATTATCTGGATTGTTCTTGATTTATAAATTAATTTATCATAATGGACTGAATGATTGGGTGTGTTGAAATGGAATTTTTGAATATAAATGTTTTCCCCATGTTTTTGATAAATGAAAAGGAAATAAGTACTTTGATACATTGAAATTAATTTTTAAAATGAGTGCATGGGATACCTAGGGTACATAAGTATATGGTTTAACTCTAAGAAATCATCCAATATATGTGATTGTTTGGAGGTTTTCTCAAGGGGATATCCTCTGTTTTGTTGGACCATTATTTTAGGGGGCGCATATTGACATTGATGGTGGGCTTAATCAAGGGGTATTTCTCGGCCTCCTAGGCCCATGTTCTAGGAACTGCATTTTGGACTTGATTTATTGTGTCATGAATAGTCTTCAAGTCTGACCTATAGTGTTCCTTGGTACTAATTCTTGTGCTACTGCTTCATTATTTTTAATTCTTGGTTTTTTGAGTTAGCCTTAATATGCATGTGCAAAATTATTTTTTTAGATCAATTAGAAAAAGAAAAGATTATCATGTTTTCTATAAAAGTGCTTTAATTCTTATCATGCCAGGTTTTATTAAAAATAGAAACATTGGAATTATTATACAGATAATTGATATAGAACATCTGGGTGGGATCTTATGGATACTGTTAGCTCACACCCTACACACCTCCTCGGTGGTGTGTATTCCTTTGTATATTTTAAAATATAGGGAATGAAAAGGCACTATAATGAGGTAGTGGGGTCTTTATCAGCTGTTTATGGGTAAATGGTGGTGAGATGGTGGGATAATAACCACACCATTATATAGAGTAGTTGTTTGGTTTTGGTCAATGCATTTTTAATGGTTTTTAGAGCATTGACTACTTTTATAGTTGTTTATTTCTATTGCATTTTGAATGTTATGGCATACATATTCCATTAGTCTTCCTTTATCCTTTTCAGTTTTCTGTATACATATATTCCATGTGTTTTATTAGGTTGGATGCAATTGTTCCCTCTCTTGGGTTGTCTAATTCTTGGGTGCTTGTCTCTAGCCCATGGGGATCAGGAATGCCATTCAGGCATGTTACAGAATGGGTCATGTTCTAGGATTGAGGGTTACCATGATTGGTTTGTTACATGGATTAAATAAGATAAAATTAATTAATTTATTAACACGATAATTAATCATATTCATTCATTGATGTTTAATCTTATTAAATAATGCTTTTAAATAAATGACAACCAGTTGTTTTAAATGAATAATAATTGTGTGTGTATAACCGATTATGGTATTTAATAGACCTTTGTATGTTTTGGTTTAATTTAATTTAATTGTATTTTCTGATAATGAATTATTATTAAATTAAATATTATAGCCTACAAGCTATCTCCCCCTCTTTTATTATGTATGTCCAACATTTCTAGGTTAATATTATGTAATTCCCCATAACTAATCCTTTGGTTCCCCTAACCTCATTATATGTTATGAATAAAATGTAAATTTTTTTAAATATGAAGGCCCATGGATTTAGTTAAAGATGGATCTGAGGCAGAGGCAGTTCGTGATGGAACCGAGTGAAATCCAATATGAGGGACATGTATATGTACAACTAAGATGCCGCAACTTGTACGAATACTAGTACAATAAGTTTATCCCTAGGTTCATAAGTTAATTTATTATCTACGTAATAAATAAACTATTAGATAAAGATAACGATCTTGTCATTTATTTATTTATTTTAGTTATCTCTCATGCATGATTTATTTTATGGATTCAAGATCGTGATCACTAAAATCAATGAACTAATTTTAAAATATGTAATTAAAACAAATGGGTTATGCATAAATGTTTTATGAAAACATGGTTAATTCGAAAATTAAATTCCAAATTATATTCACAATACATGTTAAAAATAAAATAAGAAAAAATTATTTGTAATAAAAAAAATCCCTCAACATAATATTACACCAATATAAGCCTTCCAATACTTGATTAAGAATAAAAACCATTGAAATAAGTGTTTGAAAAACCCACATGGGATACTTATGTTTAAAATTTAGTTTTTATGAAAGTTTTTCATTGACCTATCCAATTTACTTCCATATAAAAATTCAACACTAGACTTGATATAACTTGGATGCAAGTGTTGGGAAAATTTGGGTAAGGGTTTCTGGATTGGGGAGTCTACTCAATAGATCAAGGAACTGCCAAACCACAATTGGAAAATAACATCCTACGGAAATTACTTTGAGTAACTGACTGAGCCCGTAATTGGGTTATGAGAAGGGGAATACGAATCCTTGACACTAGAATGTCAAAAACATCTAGACATTCTGAGTATAATAGTGAGGTCTATTTAGAGTTGATAAAACAATGATAGGCTAAATGAAATTAAATTTAGAATTTTGTCTCACATTTACTATAATCAAGTGAATTAGTAATAATATTATCTTTTAATATTGTATATAAATGAAAATATCATTAACAACATTGTCCCAATGATCAATTTTAGACAATTACCATCTCCTGACTAGCACTAATTACTAGGAATAGTTCATATGCCTACTGGTATAATTTCTACATGAATAGATGTATTAAATTTTATAATCCCCCATTCATGATCTGCCGTCTATGGAAGTGATCCAGGAGGAGTTCATTTTCTATAATAAAAATTTTAATGATGCAGTCGATGTTCAGTTTTTAATTATTTTATCCACGTCTAATGAACTCACGATGTAACATTAAGACATGTATTCTTATAGAATTTTATAATATTTCCATGGTATACATCCATGGATAGATAGACGAGAATGATTTAATATATCCAAGGTCCTCTTTCATATTAATCTTAGAGAAGCTGCACCAGCTAGGCCTCACATAGTTAATTCACTGGCTACATTTGGAAAAGAGAGGTTCTAGGGTTTGTGTTTCCTAATAACCTACACATTGATCTCATTATTTCACAACTCTATCATATATTCACTAGTTTTGTTTTCAATTTCAACATTAAAAACAAGAGAGTTATCTCCTAGTTCTTCTCCCATTAATTTTTCATGCTGACAAGGATATGAAGTTTAAAAAACCTTCTATACTTATGGAGAATAAATGGAAAGGTCAAGCGACGATCTGTAATTCCTTATATTCTTCCTAATTACCTTACAAGAAGAGAAAGATCACAGGGAAAACTATAGAACATGATTTAATCTATTATTTATGTGAAATAATGGCCAATGGAAGAAAAATTGACCAAGGTAAATAAGTAAGGGGAATCTTCAGGTTCATTTTCTATCAAGGGAAAATTAACTATTTCAAAAAATTAGGAACTAGATATAGCATGTGGAACTGACATATTTATTCAAATATAGGAATAAAATATATTTTAAAATATTTACTGAGGATAGGTAGATCTACAAGTATCTAATAGAGCTAGTCTTTCTACTATGGCTATTAGGGACTACCACATCAGGTTTTTGATAGGAAGGATGATAATTTTGAGGTATTGCTATTATGTCCCATCAGTTACCAAAAACATTATATCGATATCTAGAACTGATATAGATGGATTTATTTCCAAATTTGGTAATAAATATTGCTTCTTATATAACTAAATCACATGTTATGAAAAGTATTATAGAAATTACAGAAATTATGAGTTGGATTATGTGAACCATATAATGGAAATCAATAATAAAACTAGTTCACAAGAATCATACCACATCCATCTATGTAATCACTAGGTAGGTTATGTATGGTTTTTTTCTAAATTACAACATGATTTATATTTATATTCATTTTTTATTAAAACCACTGGGTATATATCTTGCATGTTGACATGGGAAAATGACTAATTCCCTATTTAGTGGAAAATTGTAAAGGGATAAATAAATTATAGAACTAGTTCATACTGATGTGTGTAAACCATTTTTAGTTGATGTAATGGGTTGTTACTCATACTTCATACTAATCCAAATGCCAAGTAAATTGGAAAATGACATTCGATAAAAATTGTGGAGTGGAAAGAAACTTGTGTTATCATACTTATATGTTTTGGGGAGTGAAGTGTGGGTTAAGGCCTCTTCAGGCATTAAACTTTCACCCTGATTCAAAAAGTGTACCTTTATAGGATACCCTAAATAAACAAGGTGATATTATCTATACAAAATCTTTAAAAAAAGGATAATTATTTAAATACATTAAAAATTTCTTAAGAGATATAACATCCATAAAATAGATAGTGGGAGTGATATAGAATTTGATGAATTAGAGGTTCAAATTACACAAGAGTTAGAATAGTAATAAACTCAAAAAATCACCAATTAAGAAGAAGTTCCAGACCCAAAAGTATTGAAAATGAGTATAAGAGAGATTAGAAAACCTAAATGATATGTTTTACTAGTAAATAAGGATGGTGAATCATTATTAGTTTATAATAATGATATTGTAACCAGCAAAAAATTATTAAGTGTCACAAATGTTACCAAGTCTGAAGAATATGTGATTTATGTAATGGATTCTATATATAAATTGTAATGAGGATTTTGGTAGAACCCCTTGTCTATGTAAATATTTTATGTTTGAAAATTCTTATTCAAGAATAAACTATAAATGGATAGATAATTTAGTACATATAAGGTATGACCTGTTACAAAAGGGTTCAAATAATGTCATTCTATAGTGTAAGAAGAATCCTTTTCATTAGTTGTAATACTAAAATACATTAAAATTTTATGCAGCATAATGACGGACCATGGCTATGAGATTTGGAAAATTGATGTAAAAACATCCTTTATTAATGGGAACCTTCTCGAAGAAGATTTTATGATACTACCCCAAGGGTTTATGACATGAAGTTTACATTTCATGTATGTATTTTAAATAAGAAAAGAATATTTTTTGAAATTTAATTATTTAATTCTTATTATATATTATTTATTAATTTATTTTTTGGTGGTCACATGATAAAATATTCAATTTAGTAAATGATTTTAACTTATATTATATTCACAAAAAATGATTTTCTGGAATAAGGATAGGTCAAGGTTCAATTATGAGGCTCGTAATTGAAAATTCAAGTGAGGATGTATTAAAAAACATTAGAAAACGATTATTAATTTTGTTAATGGACTTTTTATTATAAGAAAATTTGATTGGAACTCATGATGTGATGAAAAATATGAAAAATGGAATCCTAGGGTAAATACATGAAATTTCATGGAGTGAAACTATGTGTCACCCCACTTCACATGCTAGAAAGACCTAGTAACTTCAATTTTCGGCCAAAAGTTGATCGGGTCCTATGTTTTAATGTCATGTAACTCCCAAGGTTGACATGGGAACCTTATATGTATTATTTTATGACTTGGGGTGCCTATACAACTACAACTAAAAGTCTAGGGGGATATTTTCAAAATATTATATTGGAGACCAGAGCTCTAGGGTGAGGTGTTGTGCATAATAGAGTCATCCACTGGGTCGTCACAACCATATATTTTAGATTTTTAATTTATTTATTTTTCTTCCCCATATCTCGACTATAATTATTTGGTGATTTTATTTTATTCCATGAACTTTGAATAAAGACAGGTTATATTAATAAATATTTTATCTTGAATAAATAAACTATATTGGGTTTTTTTCATTCAAAAATATCAAATATCTATTTACATCTCATTATTTTACACATAAACATTGTATTATTAGTGGGCGAGGAAGTGATTTTTAATATTTAAAATAGAGTGACATTTCCAACCAAATCATTGAGTTAATTTCATTTTACATTTAAATATTGTTTTGGGTCACCTATATACATATCATGACAATTTGGAAAAGGAGAGTCTTGATATATACTGTGTTTTTCCAAACCATAGAACTCCAATTGAAAAAATTATAATGCCCATTTAAATATTTTTTATTTTAATTTTTTTTATAACTTCATGAACATGGATTTGAAAATAATCTAGCCCTATTATTTTTAATTTCACCTCCCAACTTCTCAAAAATAATCACTCTCCATAGTAAAATTTAAATTATTTCAATCTGAAATAATTTTTTTTCATTATTATGTTAATTTAATTCTATAAACCTATATTTATGCAATCTAACTTTTAGATTTTAAATCCTATACTAATTAATTGTATATTTCGTTATTACTGTTATTTTTATCTTAATTTCTAAATTTTGTATCCCCATGGGAATTAATGATTCCTCACATGGAATCAAATTAATGGAAACATTGTCCTAGAAAAATATGAAATTATTTTTAATTTACTATTTTATAAAAAATATTTTCTCATCTATTTCAATTTCCTAATTTTAAATTATGATTTTCATTTGTTCTTTAGATTTTACACACTGGGGTGTTTTCAGTTGTCATAGAAGGGATATAATGTGTCTTGAATATGAAAGAAAATTTGAATATCCTTTTGAGGGATTTGACACAATACAAAAACAAGCATAGAATGATGAATAGATAAGAAGAAAATAACCAACATTCATACCCAACTGGGAAGGAAGCATCACCCCACATCATATGACCATATTTTAATGAAGCGTGTCAAGAGCATCAATGCGTGGCCAACAGAGATCACATATGTTTCGAAGTAGAATTTATTTTTATAAACGAAACCCTCACTATTGTAGGTTCGGATGAGGAATTAGTAGAAGAAGAACAAGGAACCATATCTATCATATTTTTAGAATGATTTCATAAACATATCAGATCATAGTTAGAGGAAAAATAAAAATAAGAAGAGAAGTTAGTTTCCATGTTTTTAATGGAATTTCACGAATATTTAAGAGAGATTCAAGAAGAAGAAGAAGAATAAAAACAAGAATAAGTATAATAAAATTATAAAGAAGAGTTAAATGTGGAACCCAAAGAGGACATTGTAGTAATTTGAGAACTACTGCTAGTAATTAAAGAAGAATATTTGAACAAATTTCCAATATATTATTAATTCTTCCTACACTCTTTTAAATTATCTAAAATCTGGCCCCCTCCACTAAATTTCATGTTTTTTTCATTTTAGAGGATAAAAGATGAGTTAAACAGACATCAAATTAATAATTGGGTTAACTTGAAAGGGTATGCTTTGTATCATATACTAACATGATAACATAGGTATAGTCGAGCTAAATTATCATTTAAAAATAGAATCTTATAGGTGAAATCCTATATTTTTATTTCATCTATAAAATTAATTTTATTATAATATTTAAATTTAAATTCACGTCATATTTTTTATATTTATTGAATATAAATTACGTTGATGAGTTCTATAATTTTTGCGAGTTCAAATTGAAGGAACAAGGTGGAAAAAAGATAATATATATATATATATATATAATTGACTGTTATAAGAAAGAACAAAATGAAACAGGGGAGTATGAGTTTTAATATTAACATTTCCTACTATAAGCCTTCAATTATTCACTTCAAATAAAATTATATTATGTTAATTGATTTAGTTTTTTAATTTAAAATGCGTGACCCACACTTGAATATTCTCTTTAATCATCAATCACCAAGACAAACAATTGTTAGAATAACCCTCCAAACAATTTTTAAATATTTTTTTCGACAAATAAAATTATAATTTTTTTTGGAATTAACAAAAAAATATAATCATGAGATTTTGGTTTTGATGAATCATAATTTTGAGAATTGGTTATTTTTTTTAAATGAATATTTTATGATATTTTCCATGTCATGAGAATATGATATTTGTGTTAATTAATTTTAACGTTTTTTTAATTATCATGTTTAATTTTCTGATCCACATGATCTCATTCCAATGAAATTTTCTTATGCCTAATTTTTACCATTATTTCCATGAGAATATTTTTTTAAAACATGGTAATATTTTTTTCTATAAATTTCAATACATCTTGTTGATGCTATAATTTTACAAATTGAAATTTTAAATGATGGAGGCATATTTGTGTTATCAATTATCCTAAGACCCTCATTTACATTAATCCCATATAATCCATGAACAAACTTTTTAGGGAAGAGATTAATTATAAACCAATTCTATCCTTTCCTATCATACTCTATTTATTTTTCATGATTGCAAAAACAACTGTGCGGGAAAGAAAACACAGTGGAAGGGATATATTTATTGAAAACATATTACTATGGTGGGATATTTTATAGATATTGAAAAATTCCATGACTATTGACTAATTATAATTTATTTCACAATCTCTTAAAAAAAACAAAAAAATTTCAAAAATTGGTTGTGTATTAGAGGGTTATAAATGAACATTTATTTGACCAATGATATTTATCTTTTTGGACTTCGTGGTGGATGTGATACTTTTCCAAACTCAACATTCTAGAAAATATCAAAAAAATCAAGAGTGTGTACCTTTTTTTGACATGCATTGATTTATGACCTTACTTTGAGCTTTTGTGAAAAGGGAAGATTCCATTTTTGAAGTGAAGAATTTTTTAATACATTATTGTTTATCATTACTATTATTTTACAAATTAACTTATTTTATTCATAATTCTTTATTTATATATCATTTACCCTTATATCCCAAAGACTAAGAGTAATTTGAACCAAATGGTGTAGCCATTATGATTATTCTTTATTTTTTTTATCTAGAGGGTGGAGGAAGTCAATGCATTGAAAACCTATGGTAATGATAATTATTGAACGTATCTGCACAACTTAATTTACATTTGTACCTTGATTATGAGTGAACATATTTTAAAAGAGGTAAATTATTATTTCCAAAAACATTAAAAATAATTTGAAAATATTAATATAACAATGTGAAGGAATGTTTATGTAAAAAGAGAGAGAGTAAAATATATTATTGAACTTTTTCTTTGAAAAATTTCGAGTAGAGAAAATTTTCTTATATGGGGCTTGAATATTTAATTATCGATTAAATCAATGGAATTTATTAATTTTAAATTAATGTATTGGAATAATTGATGTCATTTATAATTTATTTATAATTTAAACTTGAGAAAAATAACGATTTTATGTTTGGTGGGATTTTATCTTTATATTTCATGCATTTATTTTAAATATTGATTTTTTTTATTTTAATTGAATAATACTTGTTGAGAATTCATGGGTTTATTGATTCTTGGAAGGCTAAATGTTAAAATATTATAAGTAAAAACAATAAAAATAATTTAAAATTAAAAACAAAAAAAGTTAGTTGAGACATGTGATAGGTCAAGGATCCATTCTGAGGCTTGGAATTGAATATTCATGTGAATAAAAATCCAAAATTACAGAAAAATGATTATTCACATCATGAATGACCTATTTAAAATGTGGAAATATGATGGGTACTCGCAAAATGAATAAAAATGTGAAAAAAAGATATTGTAATGAAGAAATAAGAAGTCGGGTTATGAAACTATGTTTAACACCGTGACACATGTTGGACTGACCCAATAACACCCATTTTTGGTCAAAAATTGAGTAGGTCCAATTTTTAAGGTTCCAAAAATACCTGTGTTGGCGGGGCTACATTCGATGTATTATTATTTGACCCGATGTTCCTCTATGCCTAAAATTTCAAGTAAAAGGGATAATTTCAAAATATTGGCTGGGAGACCAGAGCTCCGGTGTGAGGTGTTTCACATAGAAGGGTCCTCCACTAATACATTCCCATCATTTTTTTTTATTTTTTATTTTATTTATTTTTCATCACCCTATCATGGTTAGCATTAGGGGTGATTTTCTTCTATTCCATGTAATTTCAATGAGGGGTTTTGTTTAAATTAAATTTTATTTTGAATAAATAAATTATTTTGGGGTTTTTTCATTCAAAAAATTTCTTTTATATATAACAAGACCAAGGGATTCACTTAGACTCAACTCCAAAAACCATATAATTATTATTATTTTATTTAATATTTTATTACTTCCTAAAACTAGATTTTCAAATTACACAGTACCCTTATTTTTAATCTCTCATCACACCTTTTAAAAAATCATCAATCCCTTAGTTTAAATTTAAATTCATTTGACTATAAAAAAATTTGTTCGTTTTTATTAAATTAAATAAATTCTCCAAACCTATCTTTATGGGGTTGAACTCTGGGATTCCAAATTCAATACTAATTAATTATATATTTTCTGATTATTCATCCGTGTTTCAAAATTTATAAATATAATATCAACACAGTAATTAAAGACACCCCATAGGCTATCGACAAGCCTAACATTATTCACTAAAATAAATAATTTAGATTTAATAAAATTAGTTTTCCTAGCCTATTAAGAATGTTTCAAAACCAAATGTATATTTTAGGATTTTAAATGCAATTATTTATGAATGATGATTTTTTCACATTCAAAATAATATTCTTTAATGGGGATTTGGTTGTAAAATAATTGAAATCGCAAAATTGGTCCTTATAAGTCAAATAACAAGGGCTAAAACCATGGAATTTCCAATGGTTTTATATTTTTAAGACACAAGATCTAGGGCCCATGATTTGATATAAATAAAACCCCCCTTATTTACTATAAATACCCCCAATTATCCCATTACTCTCCCCTTTAAATCTATTGTACATTAATTTTCTTTAATTTTCCCTTTCAATAGTCTTTCTAAAATGTTTTTATGGATTTGAGGTGTTCCACTTAAGATTTAAGAAGATACTTTTCATGGTAAGGGACACTGACCTCTATTCTACTTTTAATTATGCAGTCCTCTCAATTCCTTAGCTTTTTTATGAAAAATTTTATTATTATTCATTGTTAAAAATAAATTATTATATTGTAAATGACATATCACAATTCCATCTCATTATACTACCATTATATGTCATTATAATTCTCAAACATTCATGTATCCCCAAAATAATCCAATGTTTTCATAAATAAAAGAGCATATTGTTTCTTATAAATGAGATACCTATTTGGATAAAAACAAGTGGATTAAGGGTTTAGATCAGATGAACCTAGGTTTAATAAAATTGAAAAGGATGTTGGTTTTCAACTCGATCTTCACTCAGTGTACAATTATTGGGTTTAACTGCACACCAAGATTAAAACTCATGGGGGATATTCTCTAGATGGCTAACAAGCTATTTATGATCCATAATAAAGGATTATTTCATATTTATATCCCTACATAAAGTGTTTACTATTCATTAATACCTTTTTATTATTACTTTGATAAGGGTAATTTCAATTACATTGTGAATATCCTATTGTTTCTAAGTTAATTGTGGTATATTCACCTAGATAGATATATTATTCCATTTAATGATGAAATATTAATATTATATATATATATTTTCATTCTTATATGTAAAAAATAATTTTCTTTCCATGATTATGTATAAGGTTTCTTAGGGATCATTACTATATGCATTTCTTATCCATTCTCTTCATATGATGGATGCATTGGCTTTGTTATGTGACTAGTGGTGTAATGAATTATATATCCCCTCAAAGTAGTAGTAGATCACATGATAAAAACTTTTTGGTAATTTGGTATAATCTTAAATCAATATTATATGATGTCTCGAATTAGGTTTTGAAGGTATGTTTATGATGTCCTTTTTTTTCTTTCCATCACTATGCGATCAATAATTCATATAATTAAATTTATTTATTCTTGTGTAATCCAATGATATAAACCCTAATCATTTATTGGGGTACTTTTCCCTTTAAATTATTTTGAACCACTTTAAATTATTTAACTTTGAATTATTCCTTTTCAAAAAGGGGTTTTAGGGGAGTTTAGGGGGATCAGAGGGGATCATAGAATGTAATAACATCTACAAGAGGTACATGTTTTTCTCTTGTAATTTCATTTATTTTTTTAGTTCTATTTTTTTTTCTGAAATTTGGAGGAAAAAGGAAAGGTAATATGGAAGCTAGCTACAATAACTATTTATTCCATGAATTTAAATTCATAATGTTAATGTTCATGGGTAGATTCAATGAATCTCATTCATAGTGTGATTTGTTTTCTTGGTAGAATTAGTTCATGATGTGAGATTCCAATCACATCGTGAATTAGTTTTTGTAAATTTAAGATGATGTGTATTTTTTTCATTGTATTGGGTATCTCAAAAGACCCCAATGCGAGTCACTGAATCACAAAATGAATTGGGTTGTGTCCTAATTTTTTTTATTAATTCTATTACCCTATTTTTCTCTCACACATCTCTAATTAGTCTCTTAAAATCCATCTTTCATCTAATTTTTTTTGATATCTATAATCAAAAGGTAGTTATCATAGATCCTAGTGAATCAAACTTATAAATTGAAGGAAACACTATTGATAATTTGTCTCCTTCTTGATTCACTTTCATTACATTGGTAAAAACTCTAGATTGGGACTACCATACACAAATATAGGTTTGATGACTTGTACTGGTAGAGTTTCATTGGAATTTGTCGAAGTAGAGGAATGTGGAACACAATTACACCTTGGTTGTCGGTGAATTTATTGTTTTTGTTAATTTTGGAGTTAGGTGGTATAAATATTCTCTTTATGGTACAATTTTGGGGTTTTATTAACGAAACATGTGAAATCACACCACAACACCAAACACATGACCACTCTTGTTTGGAGTCTACCCTAACAGCTTGATAACTCATACCTAGACCTACAAAACATCTTGTAGGGTCATTAAGACTAAGTGAACATGGAATTACAACCACTCAGTAGGTGTTCATATATTTTAACTAAGGTTGGTATCATTAATACATTAACCAAGTTCCGTGAAAAATATTTGTGAAATTATATGTTTATCATTAAATTAAACTAGTAAATTTTGGGAACCCCATGAATTGGGAATTTATTTTATGGGAACAGATTGACATGTAAATTGGAAATCATCATGTATAACATAGATAATAAAGGAATATTAGTCATGTTAATCAATAATTGGAATGCTGGATAAATGATATGAAATTCATAATTGGAATATTAGAATACTTTTCATGTTAATTATTTATTGGGATATTGTAATGTAAATCGATAATTTACTTTCAAGAATATTGGCATGTTTGTATTTAATTAAATTTTTTTACTGTGATCATCCAATGGTATGCGAATTCCCTTTGGGTATATTGTGAACAGAATGTGGAATTATCCCTGGCATAAGAAATATCCTTGGTCATGAAAAAAATTGAATATGTAGTTATCCCCAAGAATGTGAATTATATTTGGACCAGTTGTGAATTATGATATCATATATGAATCCCATGGACACTAGTATTAATTTCATTTTTGGGTAGTGAATGAGATATATGTCATTGTGCTAAACTAGGTACGACTGAATCTAAGTGTCAACCTTGAGTTTGAGGGCTGGTGAATTTATTTAAAGGTTCAATTAATTTATAATTAATTACCTTATTTATAATACTATTTATTTCACTATCACTTAGATTGTATTTTTTTTATAAACAATTCTTTATGGCCTTTAGGGTACCATTTTATTCCCTTATACACAGCATGGATATAGGTTTTGACATGGGAAAGAGGCCCTATGGTTTATTATTTGAATTTTCATATTGGGATTAAATGATGGGGATAGTAATGATCATGGGATACATGAATAGTTATTTATATTCCCTATTTTTATTCCTTCATTCAGTTCGTTTTTGTATGAATTTAGTATGAAATATAGTATAGCCTTGCAAGGATTGACTTTATTATATTTTATGGAATTTTATTATATGTTTGCTGGAGTTGATTTTTTTTTATTTTTTTACCATGATTACATTGTGATTGTTTTTCTATACTAGAAGATATAGTCACTCCCACATACTTTTTATAAACTCACTTCTTGTCGAAATCCTCTAATGTTTTGGGAGATGCACCTAAGGTCTCATAGTGACTTATTTCAGTCATGTGAGTAAGAGTCATATTTGGATGGAGATGTGACAATGTTGGGAGCATATTTTCTATTTATTTAATATTTTGGAAAGGTATAAATAATAATACGATGTGTCATGGATTGGTAAAGATCTCGCACATGGGATTTTCTAACATATGTATGGGGGAAACCCATGTTTAAAAGAATGAGATTACTTTTTTATAGTTCACTTTTTACTGTTTTGATGTTATTTTTCCTTGGGTGATACACTTATCATGTGATGTTATTGATTTTTGATATTTTACTCATGGTATGGTACGGATGGTGGTCTAAATTCATGCATCATAGTTGGCACATAGGGAAATATATTAATATTCATATATTATTATATGGAAATAATTATTTCATATGTAATATAAACCTATATAAATTATAAATTAAACACCATAACGTGTTTAAAAAAGGAATTAAAATAATCTTGTATTGAATGATAATTCACTTGTTAAGACATGATTTGATGTGACCTATTATCTAGGTATATGAGTTTCCCATGTTTTCCCTTATGATATTAAAAATGTTATGTACCCTGTTATCTAAGGAGTGTGTTTTATTGTATAGATAAATTCCTCAAAATCATCTTTTGGGTTATGGATAAGAGAAATGTAATGACCATACACCTCACATAATAGAGCCAAAACCTCCTGGGGATAAGAGGAATCTGATGGATGATCAGATCTGCTATAACTTCCTATGGGTCATATGATCTATGGAGAGGGAGACTCATAACATGTTCCCTTATAAATATTATCTAATGAGGGATTTCCATCTATAAAACCAACACATGTTCACTAGGGAGGGAGGCGTTCAGGTAAAAGTGTCCTGGATCGATTCCACCCATATGATCCATGTTCACCTAGAGAAACCAATAGAGGGGGGGGGGGGAATCTCGCTTCTTATATTCTATGGGGAACAACAATGAAAAGATGGGTAATTTTAGTACATGTTATAAAACATGAGGATTTGAACTAGAGGGAATTATAAGAGAAGTTCCCAAGTCACTTATACCTAGATATTATGAAAGATTAATGGATTTGGAGGTTTCGTACACCAAAAATAGGGGTGAATATATGTGATGGACTATGCTATAAATTTTAACAGACTAAAATTTCCCCCCCATCATTGGTAGGAGATGAGATAACCTATTTGACATACATCTAAGATGGTATTTAGGATGCAATCAAGTCACAAATGAATGTATTTCACTTGAAAATATTATATGACATGGTGAATCAAGGTCTCATTAACAAAGGAAATTTTATGGTTCCCTAATGGTGGGATGGAAGTTCTAGTGGGATGATTGGGGACTTATTATTTAGGTAGAAGGTAGCACTGATTTGAGAATTTAAACCGAGGTGGGGTAGATAGAGTGGTTAGTGGAGTGGACCAATGTCCAAGGACCATATCTAGGTATAGTGTTATCATTATAGCATGGATAGACATAAATGTTGGTAGTTCCCTTTTCCACGAGTGGAGTGATGATATTATTGTAATATGGGACACCCACATAAATTTTTTTTTAATGGAAATTAGAAACCTAGTGATGATAGAGGATCATAGAAGACATAAGAGTTGAGGAGGGACTCAACCACCACTCAGTAGATAGGTAATTGTAGGTCCACCTATCTCTCAGACTAGGGTATGGGGTTTGGTACCCCAACATAGGAGCTTAAATATATTCAAGAATGTTCATCTTAGGAGATCTAGTCTATAAACTAGGGTTAAGGGGTAAGTTAGTTATATGCAATGTACTCTACTCCTATAAGTTTCAGTGCAGGTGCTTCTACTATCATAGGTACAATTTTTGTGGAATCTACCATGGATGGAATTTTTTTGGATACATGTGAATCACATTCATTATTATCAAATCAATTCATAAATGTTTGGTTTTTTATATGTAAATCATGGGTGGGTGTATGATTATTGATATTATGTTAGGGGTGTGATCGAAGGATACCAGACAGTATAAGTAGTGTTCTCAGGAACATGGTGGAAACCTTTATTTATGGGAGGTGTTTATGCTAGAAATATTTGGATTAGATTTGATTATAGGTATGTACTGGATAGTTATATACTAATATGATATCAAATTTTATATAAGTAGAGTTACCCTTTTATCATTATAAAGGTATAACTATGTATATAATGGTGAATGATATCTTTAGGATAATCATGTAGGACCAATTCAGAACAATTAGGATATTTTAAACCTGAGGAAGTAATCCTTATTCTAGATAATGGTGGGTTATAGAAGAATACCATTTCTAAAGTGGTGTACTTATTTTTATATGTCTTTCCCAAAGATTTAACTTTCTTACCACATGATAAGGAGATTTAGTTCACTATCAAGTTGGTCACAAGAGCCAATACTTTTTATATTCTATCCTACCAGATGGAACTAGTGGAGCTTCATGAGTTGAAAATTAAGTTGGAGGATCTGAAAGATAAAGTATTCATATATCCTAGTAAATCACCAGGGGGTTCCCCCATGTTATCCATGAAGAAGGATGATATAACATTATGTTAATGTATTGATTATCAGAGGATAATCCAGATGACAATAAATAACTTGTTTCCCCTTATATGCATCAACAATATTTACGATTAGATGAGAGGTTCATGAATATTATCAAAGATTGAATTGATGATAGGGTACCATTAGATGAGGTTAAGACCATATGATATACCCTAAACTTCTTTTTAGAGATGGTATGGCTTGTATGATATGGTGGTAAATCTATTTAGTATAATGAACACACTGGAGAAATTCCTGGACCTGATGAATCAAATCTACCATCCATATCCAGATAAGTTTTTTGTTCTTTTTTTGATGAATTTTGGCTCTATTTACTTTCTAGAAATGACCTTTTGAAACATATTGAAATCACTATCAGTACAGCATGATAGCATCAAATATACACTAACCTTACTAAATATCATTTTGGGATTGACCAATTATTCTTCTTTGGCCATGCAATCTTAGATGTGAGAGAATCAGTGGACTCGATAAATGTCAATGTTTTGTTGTCTTAGGAATGACCTAAGGACATATTATAGATTTGGAGACTTATGGGTTTTGAAGGAAATTATCAATGATTCATCCATGAATTATCCCATATGGAAGCACCGATGATCATTCTGACCAAGAAAGTGGCGAGGTTTGTTTAGTCATATGATTGTGAGGAGTATTTTTGGGAATTTCTGTTTAGTATAACCTGAACACTAATCTTAACCTTACCTGAGCTGGATAAGGAGTATATAATGTATTGAATCATATTAGGAGTCCGGCTTAGAGCAATTCTGATATAGGAGGATCAAGTGGTTTCTTATTTCTCTAGGCTACTAAGGCTGTACAGGTGAAATTTTTCAACCCATGAAATGGAGTTTGTAATGGATGTACTCCATCTAATATACTAGAAAAATTACAAATTCGTAGAGATATTCATGGTCTCCCCTAATCTTTAGATCATGAAGAATGAATTTTCACAGTGGGACATAAACCTTAGATAGAGGTGGCTGTTGAATTATCTGTTGTATTTAGATTTAGAGTTGGAATAAAATCTTGGAATGGGAAATGTTATTGCCAAAAACATGAGTAAGATTATACATACTAACAAGATGTAGGAATCATGTGGTGAGAGTCATATGATGGTACTTTTCGCTGATATGAATCAGGATGTTTAGGAGTCTCCAGGGAAAGAATATCTGGCATCAACCTCTATTGTTACCCACTTATGAATCATATAAAGTGGTTTAAGTTATCTAATTTGGATGGTTCAAACATAAGGGGAAACATATATGGTTTTGAGACACCAAATGGATAGTTCTTTGACAATGAAAGGATTCATTATGACTATGTTTGTATCTGGGATTCTATAAACACACATGAGGAGATTATAAGGTAATTCCATGCATCGAAATGGGTATCTCATCCTGGTTTCTAAAAGATGTATCATGTAGTACATAATTAGTATTGATGAATATGGTTGATGAAAGATAAATATGGATTCATAGTGTGATGAAAAACCAATAATTAGGTTATGGATTAACATTACTGTCCTGCAAAGATAATGAAACCATTACCCATCCCTGAAATGGAAGTGGGATAATATCACCATGTAATTTATGATAGGTTTAGCTATGAAACCATAGGATAATTATGTAGTGTAAGTGATGATGGGTTGACTAACTAATGTTTCCCAATTATTTCTTATCAGGGTGACAATTACCATTGATGATCTGAGTAATCTTTGTGTGTGGGAGATATTTTAGTTTCATGGTGTTCCACTAACCATTAGCTCATATCAAGATTCCTGTTTTACATCATTATTCTTGCATAGCCTTCAGAATATGCTGACATTTCATGTTCTTTTGAGTAGAAACTATCATCCTCAGCCCAACAACCAATCTTCCCATATCATTGAAATCCTAGAGGACAAGATTTGATCCTATATTATGGAATTTATTTTTTATTAGGAGTATAATCTGGGTCTCATGGAGTTCTCATATAATAATATTTTCCATGAATTCATCCAAATGGATCCTTTATAGGATTTAAACATAAGGTTGTGTCATTCACCTTTGTGTTGGTCAGAGGAATCTGAGTCCATAGTCATAATAACTATTCATATATAGGAGGTATCCAAGTTTGTTAAATTGTTTGAAAAATGATTGTAAACTACACAGATAAAGAATAAATTCTGTTTTGGATATCATAGATGATATATGGAATTTTAGGATGGTCATATTACTTTTTTAGGTGTCACCTAGGATGGGGAAACACCATATTCGGAAGTAGAGGATGATGGTTCCCATGTCTTTTAGAACATTTGAGTTAGAGGAGAGGATTAATCTAGTGGTATACTAATTTGATCTTTAACAATACTACAGTTCCATGCATAATGTTCTTTATGTATCACAGTTTCAAAAATTTAATCATGATCCTTTTCATGTTATTTATTTTGATGATTTCAATCTTGATTATGATGTATCCTTTGAGGATAATCTGCTCCATCACAAACTGTAGTTAGAATATTCTATAAGTAAAGGTCATTCCCCTAGTTTGAGTATATTGGAAACATGGTCATGTTTACGAGGATTCATGGGAGAGGGTGTCAGATACGCAGGCATAGTGGCCTTTGTTTTTCATTGACATCTCTTAGTGATTAATGGAGGGAAAAGTCACAGGGGAGGTGTTATATGGTGGGGAGATTGTAAATCCCCACTCCTATCTTGAGGTACTTTTTCCTTTAAATTATTATAAAAACCTTATAAATTATTCATTCATTCATTATTCTTGGTCTAAAAGTTAGCTTAGAGGTTATTGTGGGGTATGGAGAATATATTACACCGGGTTTGAGGTATGTTCTGGTCACTTTTTATTTCTTTTATGTTGGTTATGTTTGGGGATTCATTTTCATATGGTGTTTGGAGGGATAATGAGATAGGAAGATGAAATATTGATAAAGTAACTAATTCACACCATGAATTTATATTCATGATGCAAATGGTTCTGGGTATATTCCATGAATTTCATTTAGGGAGTGAATGATTTTTTTGTGAAGAATCGGTTCATGACATGAGATTATATTCATGAAGTGAACTAGTTTTTGGGATTTTAATCCATAATTACTTTTTTTTTGAAATATATGGTAACTCTAGGATTTATTTTTTGAATCCATAATTCACATAATGGATTGGTTTATGTCCAGAAGATTTATTTAAATATTTTTCCTTGTGATTCTCCCAAGAATCCCACACTTTTCCCTCACACTCAAACACCCCTTAGGATATTTTGGAATTTTTCATTGACCCAATGGTTGATTACACTATATTATTGTATATTAGACCTAGAAATTGAAGGTAAGACTCTTAGTTCTTTATGTCCTTCTTGAATCACTTGATTTCCCTTGTAGAGAACCCTAGATTGGGTCTTCTATAATTGGATCCTGTATTATTGACTAGTGCAGACAAGGTTTCTTTGGAATTCGTTAATGGAGAGGAAGGATCAACCTTGTTCTGCCATGGTTATTTATGAATTTCATCATGTTGAAAATTTTTGTGATAGGTGGTGTAAATCATCTCCCTAAGGTATGATTTTGGTTTTTAGTACATGTAAGATGTGATATTGCACTGGAACACCATTCACATTATCTATTTTTATTGGAATCCAGTTATAAATATTGAATCCTCTTACCTTGACTTATCTTAGATCCTATTGGGTCTCTTAGAAGTTGTAAACATATAATTCCGGCCACTCACAATGTGTATCTATCCTTGAGACTAGGTTAGAATTTTTAATATATGAACCATGTTGCATTAAATTGATTTATGAAATTTTCGGTTTATCCTGAATTAATCTTGTGAACTATTGGAACCCTAGGAATTGGGAATTATGTTTTTGGGAATGGATTATCATATGAATCTGAAATTAACATGGATCACTTGTATTTCAAATTAATATTTTAATTGTTAATTTATACTTTGAATATTAGATAATTGATATTAAAATATTTATTAGTATAATGGTATATTTGGAATGTTAATCATTAATTGGTATATTGACATACTATCTTGTTAATTGGTAATTGAAATATTTTAATACCATTATGTTGTTATTCAATTATCATTTTTGATTGTGATTGTCCCATAACTTGTAGATTTTCCTTGTTTCTATTGTCAACTAAATGTTTAATTTTACACAACTTAATTATTCACCTTGGATATGATGTGAATTGAATATGTAATTAAACCATGACATAGAAATTAAACATGGGCAAGTTTTGAAATATTATATCACATGTGGTTCCTATAGTTACTATTATTAGAATAATTTATGGTTATTGACAGAGGTATCTGGCATTGATTTGAAGTAGGTATGACTGATCCTGGTTATCAACCTCAAGATCGAGGGTCTATAGGCATATTTTGATGTTTATCATTTAATGAATAGTTTATTACCCATTTTAAAATATTATTTCATGAACTATTATGTAGACAAGAATTTTAGATACCTTTTGTTGTAGACTAATGTGTTTTACTAACAACTAGTTTAGGCTACCATTTGGTGCCCAGATATACTTCATAGATGAAGGTTTAGTAAAGGAAAAAGGGACATGTGCTTGATTGGTTGAATTTTCTTTTTTGGGAATAGATATTTGATATGGGATTGCACATTGGATAGAGATTGGTTTTTTGGAGACTTTATTTTGAATATTTAATTTAGTTGGTTACTTTTATAAAATTTATATGACAGTTATTGTGACATTTCATCGATTGATTATACTGGTTTTCTTTGGTGAATACCTATTTATCTTTAGGATTTGATTTGTTTTGATATGTTTATCTTAATTTGTTTCTATAATTGTTATTCTATATTAGATGCTATAGTCTCCCCACTATACTTACGAGACCATTAATGCTAGTCAAAATCCTCTATCATTCGGTGAGATTCACCTGAGGTCTCATGTTTACCTGTTCCAATCACACGAGGGACAACTAGGTTATATAAATTTCAATAGTTATATTTTTTATAGAATTTAATTATTCCTATCATAATATTGATTTTATGCTTATCAATGAAAGATTCTATTATATTCTTGCCTTGATTGAAAATATGAGCTCACCTCATTATATTGTATCCAATTTTCTAGGAATTTATGAATATAATTATGTGTTATAAAAGTAATTTCAAGGAGAAAGAATAAAATTTCATGTATTCAGATAATGTATTTTACGGTTTCAATTTAATTTAGTGTTTTTATATATATATATAGATTCTAATGTTTACTAAAATACAACATCATTTGTATTTTGATTTACGTATTATATAAAGTTTTCATAATATAACCACCTGGTCTAAGGAACTAGATTTTCCATGTCACATGAAAATAGAAAATTGAAAATAAAATTTAATCTTAGGAACTAAGTGGAAAATTTTCTCCCAAGTGTTACTTTTTAGTTATGGATAGGCCTATTCCTTTTATTTTGTTGAGTAAAATTTAATATAAATATCCAAAATTAGTTAAAATAATAACAATAATGATATTATAAAAATTATGAACATAATAAGATGATTATTTAATACATGAATCTCACTCTTCTAAATTGGTCATTCAATATAAATCTTATAGAACATATGTAAACATGGAGGAATGATGATGTAAAATCAATAATGAAATTAAATTAATGACTGGGTGGATATAACATAAGAAATGTTAAATATGTTTAGGATGATCAATCCCTAGACCACTAATTTACACACACACACACACACACACATATATATATATAACATGATGCTATTCCAATAACTTCTATTTTGACATAGAATGGGAAGAGGTTTTTTTTACCCAAATCAAAACAACATTGGGTACAAGTAGTGATCACTCTTTAATAAATAAGAAGACATGTTATTATACTTAGGTCTTATTTACTCATGAGATCTTTGGATTACAAAACATTATTCGTATGATTTCATTATTCATAGAGAATGGGGGATGAAATATCAATGATATAAAGATGGACTCCATGTGATGTTTTGAAATGAAATTAAATCAAGGGTAGATAAGGAAAAAGGATAAAATTAAAATATATAAGAATATTGAGATATTTTATTTCCCATAAAATATTTATTAATAATATAATTAAAGGGATTCATTAGGATGAATGAGTTATATTAATATTTAATTATCTCCCTTTGTTCTTAAGTTTTTATAAAATTGATCAATTAAATTGATTCATCAAATGATCTACCCATGGAATTTTTTATAGAGTTGTAAATTTGATCATTAGAGAATATAGTCATTAAATCCTAAGTTTATTTTATTATAAATTATTCTAATATAAAAATATAGGACAACATGGTTATACTTCATTAAATTTTCAACATGCGTTAATGTGATGTCATAGGTAATATTGAGTTGGGAATGGGAGACGATGAGGGAATGATGGAAACTTAAGTGAGAATGAGGAATGATGGATTCCCTCCTTCCTAGTGGAAGGAAGGGGGAAGATGGAGTGATTCTTCCTCCTCAGTTTTAGAAAAAGTCTTTTATCCATTTCTTTAACCCCATATTTCTCCCTATGTTCCCGGTGATTTCATTAAGCCCAAAGGTTCTAGATCTTCACTATGGGGATCCTCAACTCCCAATCTCAGTGCCAATGTTCTCTGAAGCCTCGTTTTCTCTGAACCTAACCCTTGTGGATCGTTTCAGCCATCGTAGGTCCTCGGTTGATGAGTTTGACCACTTTTTATTAGGAAATTGGGACTTGAAAGATCGCGCAGTTCTGGATATTTTGGATAAATGCCACATGATGATCCATTTTTCCTTTAAATAAGATTAGATATGTTCATGGTCTCTGGCTCCCTAAAGATGAAATGGTTACTTGTTCATTCTTCTCTGATGGTCTTTTTATTTCTATATGAACAAGGAGTCACCCTTCATCGTGACATGGGTTAGTCTCCCGCACATTCCCTTTCCCTTTCAAAATATAGCTATCATTCATAAGCTAGGTAATATGGTAGGCTGATTCATCTACTCTAATGATTGCACTACTACTATGAGTCACCTAATCATTACACTGGTCTATGTGGAGGGGGATTTCTCAATTCCACCAGTTGAGTGAGTGTGGATTACAGTTGGAGAGGATTTTAGATGGAATCAAGATGTGGTTTATGAAACATGGATTGATTTTTTCTTTATTTGCAGTCGTTTGGGTCATTTATCCTCAAACTGACATGATGGAGTCATGAACAGGAGGCCCTCTTGTCCGGGAGAGAGGGTCAGTAAAACCTCATGTCACCAATAGTGGGTTGATGTAGAATTCAGGGATGGTAACATCGCTAGTCTGGAGGGCTTGGGTGAACTAGTGTTGACAAACTCAGCACGAGTGTCTTCTGAGCTGATTGGCATGGCTGTGGATGGGAAGACCCACATTGAAGCTCTAGTTTCAATAAAGGTCGCTAGGGCTATGGAACCAGAACCACTGGTTGTGGATGTCCATTCCCTCCTAAGGAATGATATGGGAATTATCCCAGTGAAGGTGAGTGGTGTGGGAGTAGTGCAGGTGGATGGAAGAGATAAGGAGAATTCCCTGGAGGCGGTCATGGGGAACAATGGGCGGATCTAGATAGCTCAAAGGAAGTTCTAACGAGCTCACTAGTGAGTGGTGTCTAAAGATCCAGGGACACCCATTTCTGGATATGGGAGGATAAAAATTTGCATCCTCAATTTATGGGATGTGGATACGAGCAGGCCATAGGTCCAGCCTTGTCATTACCCCCATGTAGTGTTGCTTCTATGGTTAGTATGAAGGCTCAGATAGCTGGAATGTCACTACTTGGGAAGTCTATTCTATATGCTATAATAGAATCTTTTCCTGGAAAATGGGTGTGGGATGGGGTTAGTGTCTTGGGGCCTTTGGACACAAACACTCCCATCCCAATTACATCTTCCCTTCAGAAGGCTGGGAGTATGGGGAAGAAGATTGGTTTGGAGACAAAAGAAGGCAAGGGGGATTCTTTGAGCAGGATGAGGCCCCTCAAAGCCATCACTTGGGTTGAATTAAATTTTTTTTTTGATGTCTTGGTGGAGAAAGTGGACCCATTGAACCATGAGAATGATGATTCTGGAGATGATAGTCACAACCAATTCCCAGTGGATAGCTTGGACTATTTTCAAGAGAAAGGTCCTCACAAACCAATAAGAAAGAAGGGGAAAAAGGGAACCATGACTCAGGGAAATGCATTGTGGTCCAGGGGAAAATACCCAAGTGACGCAATGAATATTCTCATTTTCTTAAACCAATGGAAAGAAGGTTGGACAATAAGGGTTTAATCAAAGAAAGAAAATACCTACAAGACGGGGACAATGGAGCTCCAAGAAGTTAACTTTGTGGGATGGAAGGAGAAGTAGGGGAGTGTTTGAAACTCATAATCCACTCCAAGTAGGAAATGAATAAAATAGTCTTTAAGCCCATCACATCAAATGGGGAGATTTTAAGAATATGTGAAAGGAAGTTGCAAGTTTCTGCCACTGAGGAGAAAAGAGCATGGAATGAAAATCAAGACCAAATCATAGCTCGAGGCTTCAAACAAGGAAAAATCAACCTATAGGAATTCATTCAGACAATGGACATAATGGTTACTCCCCTTGAAGAACTTATCAGCAAGGATCCAGACCCACATGTTGGTACTCTACACTGGGAATTATTTAGAGTGGATGAATCAAATAATCATAGTCTTTTGTTTAATCTCTTTGTGAGCTTCTTGAGCACATAGTGGTATTCTTCTTTGTTAACTAAGGTTTTCCACTTTCCCTTAAAGTGGTGTCGTAATAAAAAATATATTCTGGATGGATGTCGATTATGTTTAGTTAGATAAAATACCATCATTTTATATACAGTGTAGTTTCATCCAATCATTACTATTAGACAATGTGGATATTTAGATAAATATGTAATTATTATTATTGTAGTTTTTGGTGGGAAGTTTCTTCCACAGAGCTAATCACTTCAATTATTCTTCATTCAGTAGGTTATTTATCTATTTCACTATTTTTCCATTTGTATATCCATAGTAATTTGGTTCAAGTGTTGTTGTAACTATTTTACTTCTTCTATTTAACAACATTTCTATCATTTTCTTAATCATTTACATATTTCACTAAAGATATATAGGAAAACATATTTAAAAAAATAACATTTTTTTTATTAAATTAAGTCATTCAGGAGAATGATAAATTTTATATCAGTAGGATTTTTGAACACACTTAAGAGAAGAACATATTGATATTAAATTTCATTTAAATTAATAAGATATTGATATTGTTTTGGTAGTGGTTGATTATTTACTTAATAACTAACAAAATGTATAAATTTTTTACATTGAATTAAGAGAAAATAGATATTTATAATCTAATATAGTAATAGATTTCGAACCATCCCAATACAATAACAAATGTTACAAGACAACAAACCCATACATTTATTTATATTTTATGTTAAAATAGCCAAATTGGATGAAAATAACCGAATCCTATCCAAATATTTTTGGGATTAAATCATATAATAAATGGGTAGTTTAAAATGAACAATGATTGGGTCTATAAAAGATATAGAAAAATTTTGGAAATTTTTAGTGGAGATAATATTATAAAATAAGATAAAAATTTATAATGATTCATCATATTAACAATAAATCTAAACGAGAAGAATAAAAAATAGGTAATTATCATGTTTCTTTTGTTTTTAATATATTATTTCAATTATCCTTGAAAAATAGGGTTGACGAATAATTGTAATATTATATAAAGACAAAAAATGTCCTATGGAACTAATATATAAAAAATATTACGTAAAACATATAAAATTATAGTTTTAATTATAGAGACAAAAAGAAAACTAATCAAGAGAGTTTATCAAAGATAGTTGAAAAGTAGAAGAATTTTATAGAATCATTGATTGATATATAACATCTTTCAATGATATGAATATAAGTTTAAAATATATGCCCTATAATATTTTGAATAACTAATAAAATGTATTCAAAGATCATGTTGAATTTGAAATATCATTCCATTTATATTGGTAATTATTTTACAATGTGGTTTTTGTAATAATTTTTTTTACTTTTTATTCAATTGAATATATTCATTAGGATATTTGAGAACTCAAAACAGTCACTAGATTCTCATATAATAGTTTCTTCTATAATATAGAACATGTGATTTTCCAATTTGTATATCGATATAAACTTTTCAATGAATTATTTAAAGGCTATTTAATGCTTAATGAAATCATTAAGAGGATTTAAAATTAATTTGATATCACAAAACATTATTTTATTCCATAAACAGATGTTGTATTAGGAATGGTAAATATGTGGAGAATAACTGTTATTTAACCACTATAAGGAAATTGAAATGGATAAAATATTAAAATATATTGAGTTAAACATAGCATGAATAGATTTTAAATATTTTGAAGTCTTATTTATTAAGTACACGAAGTAATGACTAATGAAACATGCTCTTGTAAAATAATATAATTTAACTATATATAATATATGATGGGAAGATGATATTAAAGAGTCACAATATATTCTTTGATGCTCCATTGAGAAGATATTCCACTGTCTAATGAGTACAAGAATTTTGTGCGGGCTATGTCTTGGATAAAATATTATAATGTAGATGTATGAATCAATTAATATGTGATGTTAGAGATCACATAACGTGTACTCTCCAACACAACCTGATGTTCAAAAAATATCATCTCTATGACTAGAAATTAAATTATTTTTTAATAATCTTCATATAAAAATAAATTTTTAATTTTCAACAGTATTTTAGAAGACACAGAATGGTTTCATTATTCATTAAGAAATTATAATTATTTTTAAAATTTACTTAGTTTGATATACAAATAAGTTATTAGAAATTTTCCTATATGTATAAAATTTGAGTTATGATAATAATTTAGAGAATCTTTGATATATTAAATTATTAAATAGTGAACTAAAATATATTCCAATGAGTTTTTATCTAATTACATGATCTTTGTATAACTTTTCATAAAATATTAAAATATATAATATCTAAATTATTTTAAACAGAACAATTTATTTTATATGGTTTATTATTAAATATATGGGTAGAAATATTTTTTTTGTATAAATTAGAGCATATATAAGGTATAATAAAGATATTTGAAAAATAATAGGATATGCACCCAAGAAAAATTATATATTTATATGATATTTAAACATAATATATAATTTTAAGAGTACTCTATAATCATATAATTCCTATACAAGATTGATTAACATGTATAAGAGATATCACATACAATTGTTGTTGATTATTTCTCCCAAAAATAAGTTTTTCAAATCTATAATTTTGAAAATTAAGGAACATAACATTTTACCATAGAATATATGGCTACATAGCATTTAGATTTAGAAAATTTTTCTAAAGTGCTGGACACAATTTAAGGATGAGAATGGATATTTTTTTAAACATTGAGCAGAAAGATTTTGATCTATGTTCAAGAATTAATTTTGATTATTTGATAAAAAATATAACTATATAATTTTTTTTATCTTAATATCAATTTTTAGAGATTTATTATATGTAAATAAATAAGTATTATAACGAAATTATTGGAGATTTTATTATAAATACATTGATTTGAATTAACCAAGATATAGGAATTTAATTTAATAAATTATTCAGTCATTTTTTCAATAAATATGTCAAATTTTTATCCAATATTTAATTCAAAAAAATCAATAAAAATTTATATTTTTAGGGAATTTAAATTATAATTTTTTTATGAATATTTATAAATAATAATTTTGATTGAATCTATTGATACTACGATAGAATATATTGATAATATAAGATTGAATACGATGATAAGAAATAACTAATGGATTAAGGGAAATGTTTTCTTGGGAATCAATTGATTAAAGCTTTTTAGCCTATACTATCATTTAAATTACAAATAAAATAAGATTATCCATTAATTTAATATCACACGAGATTAATTAAATAACATATTAATTCTTAATTATAATTTTAAATAACTGTGGTCCTATAATTTTTAGTGGGATGATAGTTATGGTGGAAAAAATATGATTTATTCCTCATGAAATTAATGATTTCTTAATTTAATGAGTGGTTTAATTTATGGTAGGGGTGATACCATGGAAACCATGAATGTAGTATTCCATAATTAGAACTGAAACCAGTAAATCCTTGTTTCATTACAATGATTTTTTATTTCTTTTATACTATGAATGTTATGAAGACATGTTTGAGAAGAATATTCATTCAATTTAAACAATGCAGGGGTAATGTTGTAATACAAACTCAAAGTTAGGAAAAAATAATTCAACCCTTATTTTCAGTGTCATTATCATTCATTTATGAATCATAATATTTGTATTAGAGCATCCAATATACATCATTCAGTGGATAAATCTTCATTATATGTTACATTGATTTTTTTAGTATTCACATTGTGTTACTGATATAATTTATGATTCCTGAATTATACTAATTATATTAAAAATCAAGGGACCCCAAAATAATATTAAGAATTATAATGTGTAGGAGAACTAATTGAAAACATAACATTAATCACATAAATTATAAGTTCTTAATTATACCAGAATTGAATTCAAACTTTATAAAAAATGATATTCCACGAATCCAAATAATATAATAAATATCTGAAATAATAGTATATATTTTAATGTTATTATAAATTAATTAAACAAAAATGAAATTCATAGGATAATGAAAACAAAAAATTAGAGGATAGAAAATTATATATTTATAATGATTTTCTATTAGACTATAGGATTTATAATGATAAACCAATTAATGATTTCTTTTCTAGGGTCAATGATTTTGTATGAAGAATTAGTGGATTAGGTGAAATCTTGGAAAAAAATAGAATTATAATAATTTATTAGTTATCATTATTGATAAATTTTATTCCTAAGTTTCATCATTAGAAGATAAGAATTTAAAGAAACATTATATGGAAGAATTTCATAGTATCATCATTTCATATGTAATAAGGAAAATATTATCTTTAAAAAGAAAACAAACTGATGTATAAAGATTTAATTCAAGGGGGAGAATAATATTAGATTAAATGAAATTAAATTTATAGTGAACCAGGATTCTCATACATAGATATTACATCTTTTTAGATGAATATTAAATAAATTATACATACAAATTTCTGATAACTACAATGCTTTAGTGACTTTTGGATATTAGGTATGCAATCTTTTAATTTGGTTAATGATCTTCAATATATCCCATAATGATCTTCCCTTTTTTCATCCTTTATGAACACACCATATTTTAAGTATATCATCATAACCAAGGGAAATGAAACATAAGAAAGTGCGAGCATAGATTCTTAGAAAGGGTAAATACTGATTATATGTAAGAATAACATAAACACAAGGGTATGACAACATTAACATAAAATTTTAAAACCATACCATTAATATCAAAGACTATAATATTGATTCATGGAATAAATATTGGATGTTCATATGACATGAATCATAAGGGAATCAAAGAACATGAGACATGTGACCATAAAATTACCATAATACAGAGGTTTATTTCATAAACATCAGGATATAATATTTTAAACATGTATAAATTGAGGTATGTTCAATAATAAAGTTAAGGATTTGAAATTAGGCCCTCACATAAACTTATGGACACATAAACATGTCCATGTATAACATTATAGACACAAAAGATAGGTACTCACATAACACTATGAACACAAAATAAAGTTCACACATAACACTTATAACATGTAATTAGGTTCACAAATAAAATTTTGAACTTGTAATTAGGTTCATGTACAACATGTTGAACACATAATAAGATTCACAAATAGGAATGTGAAAATGTAATTAGGTTCATGCAAAATATATTTACTCTTGGGTTTTCCATAGTTTACCTAATTCATGTGAGAGATATATATGTTCCACACAAAATCATAATTAAATTCATACATATGTGTGCCACTAGATCGTAAAAAAAATTCATAATATCACAACCCATGAAATGAAATGGGCTTTATAAACAATTCATCATATCATAACATGTTCATGAGAGGATAGTTTAATTATTACTTCATCATTTCATCATATCATTATCATGGTATAACCCATTGAAGTGAAATGGTTTTCATAATCACATTTTCCTTATATAAAAAAAATATTCAAAGAAAGAATAAGAATGAAATCCTTTGATCATATCCCTAGTAATGAATATGTAAAATCAATGGATGACATATTAGTTGGAAAATTTAATTTAGAAAACACTTAGAGTAATCCTTGTGGAAAATAAATTCACATTAAAACTAAATTTTTTAAATTTAAAATTCATAAAATATTCTGTAAATCAATTTATTTGAAAATAACCTTGATAATTTATAATGTAATATTTAAAAAATAATTTAAAACATTTCTTGAGGAAAATATCCCATCAACTTTTAAATGAATTATTAAAAATAGGAAAAAATTAATATTAATTTCCTTTGAAAATAAACATGATTATTTATAATGTAATCTTCAAATAAAATGAAGGTCATGATAGAATAAATTTCATTCATTCCATACACATTAAAAGAAATATTCCATTCACATATTCATTTAAAGCCAAATGGGAATTTCTATTGAAAATGTTGTGAAGATTCATTTCAAAATTATTTTTAATAAGTCATACATGTGTAAAAATTTAATTAAAAAATTATTCATGGAATGTTTTAATATATTTATAAATTTTTTGGAAAAAAATTATTGAATAAAAAATGAGATTTCAAACAAAGAGAGAGATGGAGAATATTTAAAATAACATTATTTAAAACTCTTGAGTACATAAATAGAGAAATATGAAAGGAAATAATTAATTTAAATGAAATAATCATAGTATATGAAAATTCATGTGTTTCTTGAGAGATATATCATATTATTTTGTCCATAGAATCCTAATAATATAGAATCCTCATAAACGATGAGATAGTAAATAAACTTTATACTAATTTGGTAACATTGATTCATAATCCCTATGACATAATAAAATAATTGAATAAAATAATATCATTAAAAGAAGTATATTAAAGATATAACATGTTAAAGGGAAACTATTTACGCCACCCAAAATAAATGAGTGGTGAATTTTCACATGTCTCTTAGAAATAAAAGAGAGACTAGAAACCCCTTATATTAAGTATCTAATTCCTTTGTAAAAGTTTGAAAATCTTGTAAAATAAATATATATTTATATAAATATATTTCATAACAATTATTATATATATATACCATAAAATATATTATTTTTTTATGACATTTTATTACCCTTTTATTAACACATCCATGTGAATGTAATATTTCAGGCCATAACTGCTTTGTCATTCATGTAGGTTTAATTTGTTATTTTTGGTACCCATAATTTGATCATCATTACATCATATCCAAAAAAATAAGCATAAAATAATTATAAAATTTATGATTCAATTGTACTATTATGATAAATAATGAAATATGGTTTTAGGAAATGAAATAAGTTACAATCATGGAGATGGTCGGCCCTATGTACGCATGAGTAACATTTTCATTTTTCAATGATCATTATATGAAGGATGTAGGTAATATTTTATAATAATATAATGGTGTTAATATAATAAATACCATATTATTTCTTTAAATATAATTTTAAAAATCATCTATGTGGTTTGGTGATGAAAAGAGGGAGTTACATCATTTCGTGAAGGCGTAGTCCACACATAGACGAATGTCATTATCATCTTTCAGTAAGGGAAAGGGTAAGTAAAAAATGATATATAATCCTCTATGAATTATAAAAATTTCATTAATATCATAATTGTTTCATGTATATCACATATATTCATTAAATCTATCTTAATTATCTTCCATGTAAAGCATTAGTGATAAATGAATCACCTCGCTTCACGAGGTGGCTATCCACCATACACACTAGAAACATTATCGTATGCCCCATTGAATGGAAAGTAAAAAATATAAATATATTATTATGTTATAAATATAATATATATTCATTATATCCATCATCATACCCAAATATGAGTGGTGGTAAAAAAATTTAATGATATTGGTTCTCAAGGTGGTAGCCTGCCATACACATGAATGATGATTTTGTAAAAAATATGATGAAATTGGAGAAGGTTTTAGGTACATAAATTAACATTAAAACAACTCAGTATATTAAAGATATTTATATTTTTATATCACCATGTTTTATTAATATTTTATTGAGTTTTATAATGAAATAACAAAAAAATGATCATTGAATAACGTGACCTCATTCTTCGGGTAACCTCCTTAGGTTTTCACCAAAATCATTCATAGGATGGATATTTTTTAGAAAATAAGGATTATATAATGATTTTAGGGAGGTTTTTATGTTATTTTGGGTTGTTATTTTACAATAAAAAATGGTTTGAAGGTGTGAATAATAGAAGATATGGTGTGGCCTTTTATAAGTGAGGTTAGTGGCATAAATGTAATTTTTGAAAAGAAAAAGGTATACCCACATTTTCACAATCCAAATGGGTCTAAAAGGAGTATTCTCTATTATTATAAATTATAAGGTATAAATATACCTAGAAAATATATTTATTATAAGGTCTATTTCATTTTAATCCTTATCTTTTATTTTTGACCCCCAATAAACCCATTATTACCTTAATTGCGGTAAATAACATTTACGATATTCAATATTTTTTTTGTCAATAATTATGATGAACTTATTAGATAATATAACTATTTTATAAAAAACATGAATTAAAATTTTCCTAATTCCATTCATAGAAGTGTCAAAATTTCATTTTAAATTAATCCTATAGACGTGATGAGAAAATAAGTTTTCAATGTAAAAAAGTTCAAAAGTTTACAAATTGTTTATATCAAAATTGAATATGAAAATGATTACCATGACCTAAATTGGACTAATATTTATTTAATTGAAATAGTTTTTCTTTAAAAAATATTTAATATATACTTTAAATTATAAATAATTTCAATTAAAAGTTAGTTCTCAATTAAAATTCAGTATTTTTCACTAATCATAAAAATTAATTATTTTTAAAAATTATAAAAAATATAACCAAATATAATTTTTATATGAGGTTTTATAAAATAAAGTTTCTTTTATAAAATAAATTTTCAAAAATTTTCAAAAAATATTTTTTAAAATATGTGTGCAAATATGCGTGAAACTATTTTTTAGAAAAATAATGTTTTTGGGAATAAAATAGAATTTCTTTTTATCCCTTTTCTATAAAAAACATAAGATCAATTTCAAATATTTTATTTATTTATTTCTATATAAATTTCATTAGAATCATTCAAAAAATTTGGATTATTTAATTTATTTGGGTGAAATGTGTTTATTTTCATAAAAAATGTATTTTAGAAAAATAATTCATTTATTTTCAAGTAGTTTTTATTTTAATTATTAATTTATTAGTCTCCAATGATTTCATTTTATATACATCGTTAAAAAAATATATTTTCAAAATTTAGTTAATAGTATTCATACCCTCCATTCCAATGGCTAGGTGATAATTACCAAGTAATAATATTTTAATAATATTACACATTTCTTTTAAACATAGTGTTGTGTGTAACACAAGATAAAATGAGTGATACATGTGTTTCTAAATATCAAAAAGATTAAATTAGATTGTTTTTTAGCAAAATCTATTGGTGTAACATTCTACAACCCTTGAAAAGAGTTTCACCCTGAAAATTATTCTTGGCCACTAGAGGATTAAAATTTGAAAATATCTTCATAAAAACCCATAGAGTATCAATGAATAATTAAAATTCCATTAAAAAGGAGAATTGGGAAGGATAAATGTTACCTATATAAATTCATTAATAGGTTTCCACATAGGTGAATATAGGTGGGAAGTGAAAAAAGGGACATAAAAGAGAAAAATAGTACCCAAATATTAATGGAGAGTGATAGAGGACAGGGTTAGGATAAAGTTAGAGATAAAAATGATATAAACCAAAGAGGCACGAAATTTTTTATTGATGTCATAAAAAGGGTAATAACATGAAAATTTTTTATTTCAAGATCATTTTCCTAATTTTGGGGAATCCCTTTTTTCATTTAGATTGAGAACATTTGAAAATATACTTACTTGATATCTTTTTATTTCATAGGCACGATTTCACCCACTGGTTGTGCCGTTATCAATTTACACAATAGATTTTACTTTAGGAGATGGATTTTTCATGTTTGTTATGGAAAATATGATTCATTATAGAATGATAATTCATTACTTTTATCAATAGTTAAAAAAGGTTATCACTGGATATTAAATATGGATAAATATTCATATGGTGAAGTAATAAGTTAATATCTAAAACCTCATCCAAAATTCAACTTATACCATTCAATAAATTGGTATAATTATAACCATCCCAAAATTAAATATTTATAAATAAGGTTTCTAAATTTCTCAAATAAACTTTACATTAACCCACTATATATTATAATGTTGATATTGATTGTCACATACCAAACATGGGAATACCATCATCATGTATTCTCTTGAAACACGGTAATAACCTAAATTACCATAAAACATTATTGAAAACATACATGCTTCATAATTCCTTACACAGAACAGAAATTATTAGATATATTCCTTATATCCAAAAATTATGTTAACACTATCAATTATAAATATGTCACATTATTAATAAATCATTAATCACATCCAATGGAATTAGAAAAATCCAATTTACATTATCCATGTCAATCATTTGTTTTTACCAACACCATTTTCTGAAAAGCAGTAACATATTAATTGTTATATTTTCCTTAATTGTGTGTTTTCCTTGCATATCATCTTTCCATTAAATAAATTTTCCAGGTCATCAACATCATTCGAAATATTCTTGAAAATCCTGGAAAAAAATTTCTACTTAACTATCAATATATATTTTATCATTATTGAATTCCAATACATAAAAACTTGAATAATTATAATTAATTCTTAAACCATTAATTATCCTTCGTCATCTTATTCCTTAACAATACTTTACATTAATATGTCATTTGTAGTCTCTTCATATTAAGTAGCAAAAATCCTTCTAAAACCTTTCTGATTCTTTTCATGAGATTTCCTTTTACGATACTGATTTTTATAATGCATGTAATATCCTTATTTAAAGAATTCAAAAGTCAATGAAACCTTAAAGAGACCAATATTATAATCTATTATGTTAATAAAACAATTAATCTTTTTTCCTTTGAATTTACTTGTTTTTTCCCTCTATTCCACACCAAAATCATATTCTTATCCCATTAAGACATTACCTTGATTACTTCTCCAAACATTCTGGACATTCAGGGAATGAAATCTTCTTTCCCATACAATCTCTATTACTCAAAATCTCAGTGAACTCTATCATTCTATTATTTCATGAGTTTGATAGTTGGTTAAGGTGTATATTTTTGATCATGTCCTGTGATAACTAATTTGGCATAATAAAAATACCATTCACTATAGTAAACATCACATTTTAATTCTTATTAAAAAAATTCCATCACATTAATTGTTATCCTAGTTTCATCTGCTTCCCTCCATTTACTTAGTCCAAAAATCATAGTCCGATCAGTCATAATCATAATGGAAAATGATATAGTTTTCAAAATAATTTATAGGTCGTTTAAATCAAGAATATTTTCCACGAACAAACCTGGGTCAACCTTGAATACGCCACCAGAGCCAATCCATAATAAGGCTCGATAGGCCTTCCCAATCCCCATAGGCCAGTGAAAAGAACCCAGGGAATCATTAGATACATTGGGAATGATATCTAGAAAATAAAAAAACAATGAAATGAAATAAATCAATGATAAAAAAGAAATAAATATGATTTTCAAACTCTACATAATTTACAATTACAATGAAATGAACTAAAAACTGAACACCCCACTATACCAGAAAACTAAACTAAACTTGACACCTAACATACGACCATGTTACCATGAAATTCACTTTCTAATCCACAACCAACTATTTCCCAAGGTGATTGAACCAGTTCCAAACCCACAGTAGGAACTAAAAATAAGAAAACACTATAGGGATGGAATTACAACTCAGTAGGTAAGCCTGAATAATTCTATTCCCAATACTCATCATTTATAAAAATGAAGAATGATTAATAGTATTTAAATACAATATATAAACATAGGTTTTTCCACATATTAAATGTAACAAAAATCAATCAAAATCCATTTCCCTAATGATTTAAAACAACGATGAAGGGGAGTAGGGAAAAGGGAACCAAATAGTAAGTGTTCATTTTTTTATAATAGAGAAAAGAAAAGGAAATAAGTTATATTTGAAAAAATATTCTTTGAAACTTTTTTAATAAAACCAAAAATTCAAAATTTTCCATGATGACACTAAGATCAAGGATAAGGTTCCTGATTCCACACAATGAGGGTAATGGAAGTAATTATACTTATGTAAGAGAAACATAAGAAAACCAAGGAACTCAAAGGAGAACCATAAAATACTGTAAATGTGAATCATCATGAAGGCATGCCCTATTCTATGACATCATAACTCCCAAACACTAACCATTGCGCAACCTGTCCTAACTGAGGGGCTCAAATCCATGGAAATAATAACAAAATAACCCCATGCAATGGGCCACTAGGTAGTGAAATAACATAGTATAATGTAGAAAACATCCTCCAAATTATTCATTGCCATTCTAGGTTCCCATGCTATGTTCACAAAGGTGTGTGCCACATATTCCAAACAGAAATCCATTTATAGACATCATCATACACATCATACAAACTGGAAGCACCTAGAACACCTCAAGGGTAGTCCCTTTCTTTAAAGTAATTATTACATAGGGGAGGTCCCATACTAAAGTCCCTATCGTCTCATGATCAACTACAAAGGAAATTGACCAAACCCAAGAGGGGTTTTCCCCATAACCATATTAATATTCCAAATGGTCCTTACATCATTTTCACATAATTGTCATTTTCACAATATAGCCTTTCCAAACAATTTTTAAAACCAAACACCCCATTGGAACCACAATTTAAATTTAAAATATATTTACAAAGTCCAAAGGGGAATTTGGATGTTATAATTACATATATAAAACCAAAAAAATATTTGAATGATCACAAACCTCTTACAAAACCCAACTATGAAATTTATCCAACACATGGTGGAAAAAAATCAACAAATACTCCCCACACATTCAAAACAAGTATGTAAAACCACCTCATTTCTCACAAAAAATTATTCTAAGCATGGAACATCAATATTTAGTAACAAGGGGAGGTTTAAAAATGATCAAATTAATGTAATCATTAATTTAAAGGAGATGTGAAAAGTGATCATATCTCAAATGGTTAATAAACATCCAAAAAATGATTTGAAAATCTAATCAGACCTCAACCACACCCAATAGAGGTTACATCCAACCTTTAGGTTCTATAAGAGGGAAAAACCCTAAAAATTGAGAAACCCATTCCATGTAAATCGACTAACATTTCCACTAGGGTTACGGAAGAAGAGAAAAAAAGGTAAATCAAGAAAGGAGGAGAATGACACCCAAACCATTTGATTTGGGTGGTGAAACACCATGAAAAACCATTTGATCCCTCTGGATGGACCTGAAGGTGAAAAAATCCCCCTAAGGAGGGTCCTAGGTTAGAGGAGGCCGAATGGGAGAAAAATTATTTGCTAGGGTATTAAAATAAAAGAGAGAGAAATTTTTTTAATGACCCAGACATGACGCATGGTTAGTCGACATTGTTTTTCAAACCGTGCAGTAATAGTGCAACAACCACTATCGAGAAGTAGGACTACCACACAAAAAACAAGAATGATATGAGGAACCAAGAGGTAGGCATGCGATATCTACTATCTCACCCATGAGTTGATGTACTATTACTTGGGCCGTGGTGCATGATTACACTAACCATATGCCAACCATGCACCAGGGCCTTCCCACCCCTGAAACACCCATTTTCACCAGAACTACAAGGTCAAAAAATTGAGGGGAGCTAGGAAAATAATGGATATAATGAACACCCTAAAAATTCTACCCCCACACCTTATTCCCTAGAAAAGAACTGAGGACAAAACTTGATCTGGGACCAAAGATGATTTTATATTAAACTCGAGTCTGATAATTCTTACTACCATAATGCTTTTCAACCATGAAAAGCTAACCCCAGGATCAATTAGAAAGAAAAAACTACAACTCCATTAAAACACAAGGAAATTTACAAGGAATAAAAAATTAAGAGATCATAAAAACACTACCCTTTAGAGAAAATCTAACAAGATGAACTCATGAGGCTAAGATGGACTCCCCAATAAGCACTACATACCCCCAAAATCTTAACACATTCAATTGATCAATCCAAAAAGGAAAATAATATTCATGAAACTAAATACAGCCTCAAATCATGAACACCATAGACATCTCCCAGTGGAACCCAAACCATTCTTCCAAAACATCCATCCAAATTCAAACTACACATGAAAAAAACCTCAATTACCTTACTCCAAAAATACCATTGGGAATACCCACAAACTAATACATAAACAAAGAAGGAACTTTGAATTATGTGGTTCCACATGTGAACACCCACACCCAAACTGATACATGAAATGAAACTACAATACCAACCTAGGGAGGCCCGAGCATACTCCCCACCATAAAGAATAGGCTAACACTGATTTCAGTGAGACCAGTGATGGGTCTCCACACTATAAGTACTAATGAAATTTAATGAACTCAACAAATTCCCATAACAGACCCTAAACCCCCCAATGGGAGGGGAGGGAATATAGACCATGAAATGGACCATAAAAACCAAAACTGACACATACTTACATCTTCAAAACCCCAGATGACCAAAAATCATATCTGAGACCAATTCACACAAGTGGGCCACATAATGGCCATTAAATAGAGGCCTACATCCTAAGAGACACAACCATTCTGGGTTTAATAGAATGAGACAACTATTTCTCCTCATGACCAAAGGAAAAATATTATTCCCAAAAAGGTCACACAACAGAGATGAGGTCTGCACATCTCTTTCCACTAAATGGGATGAATTAAAATATAATAACTACACCAAAGGCTTAAATTTTCTCCATATTTACTCTGAGAACAGAACATAGACCAAAGCCTTTCACATCACTGGGGTTCTCTAGACTATGCAACAACTTCACTCTGAGGCCTATGGTTAAATATCTAATGATCAAAGCATCTCATAACTTACAATCAGTTATTAGAAACCCCTAACTAAACACTAAATTAAAATATCAAAAAAACATAACTTAAAATAGAAGTTTTAAAGGGGTCAACAACCATTCTTACATTCGAAAGATAAAGGAACTCAAAAAAACACCATGAGATACATCTATTACATTAACGAAATATTACAATGAGGTAGACCCAAAATTGATCCCATGCATTTCTTTACTATTTCCAATAGACTGGGAATTCCTTTGAAAGGATGGGTATATCTTCATAGTGCCTCTTGGAAACATTCTGACAGAACCGCTCAATGTTTCCCAAGCTTCAATAGGCGTGGAATATTTTTATATAGCTCAGTCACAATATCCTCTTGTGACTAATCCAGTCACATTGATGAAAATTCACATAATTTCAACCTAAAGAGGTTGATGAGAGGTCTGAAGGCCTCTTAAAACCCCTACCAGCACCCCTAGCATCATGCCTTTTCCAATTCTTCATACCAGCATCCTTGTCACCACATCAACAAACTAGATGAATATTTTCTAGATAAATCTGTCTTTCTAACATAGCTTCATCACAAAACACTTTCCACACCACATGAGAGATAGTGGTTAGGTTGATCTCTACCACTTTCAACTATATTTTAGTATGGATCCCAAAATCAAAATATCAACCCTTCATGTTATTGTTTGAAATATACCTTAGGTCAAAAAGATCCAGGTCTAAGAAGAAATGATAGAGTTCCAACACTAATCCACCACCTTAGTTAAGACAACACATCTCTATCACCTTCCTCAGCTTTTTTATATAAGAGAAATATTGTTGGATGAGCGAAGACTTGAAGAACTTTTGTGTAATATCTTCTCAAATATTTATTCAAGACATAGTCTCCTACTATTTCTTGGATGGAGATTTGACTATAAATTTATAAAACTTAAACTTTAATGAATCAGGAAACAAAGGGAAACTGAAGTCCCTCTCAATTATCTACATCCACTCGTCAGCGTCAAGAGGATATTATTTACCATATAGAAGAGGAGGATTTGAATTTCAAAACTCATGAATGTATCCAGTAGTTCAATCCACGAAACTATTTTCTATTGGTTCACCACATGAAGCTGTACCTTGGGTATCCATCAAACCTTCATGGGGGAGGACACTAAGAAATAAGGAAATAAAGAACACAATTAAAACCTACCCAACAACAAGGATTATCCATTTCATACACCATAAAATAAGCATCATTCCCATAACACTTGGAACACACCACACCACCACAAGATATCAAAACATAAAATTTTCTATTAAAACACATTAGAAAATGTAACTAGATTACAGTATTATACCCCCACCAGTGGTGTCCCATGAGCCACACACATATATCCCCATGCCATACTGGGAATCTGTTCACTTTCTCATACATACCCATTCATGTGTCCACTCATGGGAACACTGAATATAGAAAACCTTCAAAGGGAAAACATTTTACTCGCACATACTTTTGAAACACCAAAAATAATATTTTCAAAAACAACTATCCATAAAATAAAAATCCCAATTTGGATCCCACAAAAAATTTAAAAAAAAATACCAAACCATTCAATTAAAAACCAATTTACACAGTTTTCACATCAAACCCAACATATTTTAATAGTCTCTAAAACATAGATAATTTCCCAATGATTTAGTAAACACCCAACCAAAACCATTTCCAAACTCCATAGATATATTTTCACAAAATCTCAACCCATTACAAATCATTTCCACATACCAATTTTCTAATTAAAATAATGTTTATAAGATCAACACATCTTGTTAAACCGTTTCTATTTTACCACAAAACAATCACATTACAAGAACCCTATTTTCTAATCCTTTTTTGAAGTTAGTTATAAAAATCAATTTTCCACTTTCCAAAACATATCCATAACCATTTTATATTAAGCCTTTCACAATTACATATAAGGACTTCTCAAAACAATGTTTTCCAGAATTAAGAAAGTATCAAACAATACACAAGGGGAAACTAGTGTCGGTGTGTGACTCCGACATATGGATGGCAGCTATATGCCTATCACACCACCATCACAGGGAGCATTGTGAGGAAATTTCTCTATCAACTCATGGATTTCTAGGCCCTGGTAGCTCAGAGAGGCCACTACCCAAATACCTTTTTATTTCCAAATATCAATCAATCCTCAAGTGCCAATGAAAACCAACAAACCCTGACATCCCATAGTAACTCTAGGTTCAAAACGATCAGGGGTTCATGACTTCCTTACCATTCATACAAAATGAGACCCTAAAATCCTAGAACTTCTACCTTGATATCCCCAAATAAAAATTTCTTCTATAAAAATAATTGTCCCCAAAAGGGATGACATGATCTGATAATATTTTTTCATGAACCAACCTAAGTCAAACCAAAATCTGTCACCCGTGCCTATCCACAGTAAGGCATGTGAGGCATTCCTAGACCTCTCAAGATTCTAAAAATCACAATGGGAATCATTAGAGAATATGGGAATGGTTTCTACCAATAGAAAACAATAAAGTCAGCTTAAAAAATAAAATATAAAAACCAAACTAATTTGGATTTTCATAGTTTAAATCATTTATTATTACAATGAAAGGAACAGAAAACTGAACAAAAAAATATACCAAAAAACCAAAAAAAAACATGACATCCAAGACACCTCCATGTGAGATTGAGGGTCACTCTCCAATATTTAATGAAATACCACCAAAGGCGATCGAACTCGAGCCAAAGCTATAGTAGGAACTAAAAATAAGAAAACACTATATGCATGAGTTTTAAAACTCAGTAAGTATGGGCAAAAAATTATATTTATAATACATATATTTAAATAAGGGAACATTGATTAACAAGATTCAAATAAAATATATAAACATAGGGTTTTTCACACCTTGAATTTTAAAACAATCAATCACAATCCATTTCCCTCCCGATTTAAAACAATTCTCAAGGGGAGAAGGGAAAAAGGAACCAAATTGAAAGTACATAATTTTCATATCCTAGAAAATAAAGGCAAATATTTCCTCTTTCAAAACATATTATTCATATCATTTTTAACCAAACCAAACATTCAGAATTTCTAGTATAACACCAAGACCCAGTGTAAGGATCATGATTCAACACAGCAAGGGTAATAGCACTAATGGTACTAGTTTAGGAGAAACACGAGAAAACCTATGAACACAGAGGAGAACCAAAACATACTATACATATTAAAAACTTCAAAGGTGTTCTATAATTTAATACATCATAACACCCAAATTCCCGATCGCCTCTATACTAGGCATGACCAAGGGGCCCGATCCCATCACAATAATAACAAAATAACTCCCTATTGTGTTCCACTAGCTAGTGAAATAACCTAGACTAGTGCAAAAAAGATTCTCAGAATTCCTCTTTTCTATGTTTAGTTACCTTTTAATGTTTACAAACTAGTGTTCCCCACATTCCAAACAATAATCCACATACCTACGTCCTCTTAAACATAACACAAACCAACACTACCCTGGCCACCTCAAGGGTTGTCACTTTCCATAAAAAATTTATTACCCAAGGAAGGTCCCATACCACAGACCATCCCATATCATGATAAACTAACAAGGAAAATGTAGTCAACCAAGAAGGTCTTTCCAATTAACTCCTCCAAAATTCTAAATGGGCCTTACAACATTTCCAAATAGTAATCCTTTTCGCAATGTAACCATGCCAAACCATTTTCCAAACAAAAAAATCCCTTGGAGACCCATTAATCATTACAAACCACTGTATAAGTCTAAAACATATTTAAAAAGGAAAAAGGGGTATTTGGATGTTAAAATTACATATATAAAACCAAAACAAACTTCAAAATATCACAAGACACCTATGAAATCTATCATGGAAATTTTACTAACACATGGTTTGCACAACTCAACCAATTCACGTCACACATTCAAAAATAAAATAGAAACCCCACCTCATTTCTCTAAAAATGATTATTAAAAGCCTGTAAAATGACTATTTATTAACAAAGAGATGTGTGAAAATCAATAAAACAATGAAATATTTAATTTCAATGAGAGTTCTAAACGGATCTAACATCAAATTATGAAGAAACTTATGAAAATAGGTGCAAAAAATGAATATCACATGAACCACACTCAAGGGAGGCTAGATCCAACCTCATGGAACCCTAAGAGGGAAAATTCCCCAATAAATTAGAAACCATAGACAGTAAAATTGGCCAATATGACCACTAGGCATAGGTAAGAATATAAAAATAAAGGAAATCTATAAGGGAGGAGAAAGAAGCATTATCCTTCCGATCCAGTTATAGAACCACCAAGAAAACCCACTGGATCCCTCTTGGAGGGGATTGATTATGAAACAATACCCCTTGAGAGACAACTATGTAGGAGGAGGCTGAATGGATGAATAATGTGGGGTTATGGTAAGAAAATTTGGGAGAGAGAGAAAGTATTTTTAATGATTTGGACCTACTGCACGGTTAGCATGCATGGTTTGTCAAACCGTGAAGATACCATTTTACCACCACTATAAAGATGTTGAACTACTGAAAGAGAATCCTTCATTGTATGACTAACAATGTGATAACTACTGTCTCAACTAGGAGTTATCACAGAGTTACCGTGGTTGAGGCACACAGATACACTTACCATGCACAAATTGTATTCAAAGGCCTTCCTACCCCAAAACAACCATTTTCACCAAAGCTACAAGGTAAAACAAAAGAGAGGAGATATTTCTTGAATTTAAATAAAAACACACAAAAAATACTACCCCTTTACACCTGGTTCCTAATAAAATAACCTATGACCAAACTTGATCAGGGACTAAGGATGAATTTTGAAAAAACCTAGGCGTGACACAAATTCTTATAAATTTAGGACACCTTATGTTTATCATATATCATCCATGATCATTAAATATTTAAATCCTTCACGGTGGCTCATAATGTGACAAAAAATTTACAATGTATATCCTTGAGGAGTGTTAAACTAGGTGTAAAAAGGATCCTTATCATGCACCGAGTGATGATCAACATCAAAATTCCCAAAAAAAGAAAATTCCAGACTTATCAACTTACTCCGTCCATAGTATCAACTTTCTCCATCCTTCACAAAAATTCATAGACATTTTCCTATACATTGAATCATCCATATACATATCCTTAGAGGCATCCTAATAAATATCCTTATAAATATCCCCAGGGATCTCACTATTGTTTTCTAATTCTTGTTTCTAATGGTTAACTAAACCATTCCCCAGATACTAACTATAGATACCATGTATTATTATAAGTATATGTAATAAATTTTTAGATTAATATTAAATTGAATACACAAACAAATACATGAAGATGAAAATATTTTAGTGTATTAAGATACTAGGTACCCAATCTTTTAATTCAGTAAAGGATCTTCAATATCTCCCATAATTATACTTCCCTTTAGTACTCTTTACAGGAATACCCTACTTAAAACCATTATCATAACTTAGAGAAAGGAAACAAATAAAGGGTCATCTATGATTCAAAGTAAGGGAAATAAGAGGGATATGTATGAATAAGATGAACAAATGTGTATGAGAATAAGATAATAACATTTAAAAACCAGACCATGCATATCAAAGATCATAATACTAATTCAAGAAAAAAATAATTTTAGTTCATAAGACATTAATATTAAGGGAATGAAAGAAAATGATCTCTAAGAGCATATAATTGGAATAATATGTAGGTTTTTGGAATAAAAATAAAATTATATCATTTTGAACATTTATAAGAAGAGACAGTTTCACTCATTAAATTAAGGGCATGAAATCAGGCCATCCGAAAAACATATGGACATGTAACTAGGTCTACGCATAACCTTATGGAAATGAGATAATGGTCCATGAAATAAAATTTTCGCATGTAATTAGGTTCATTCATAATATTGTGAAAATTTAAGAAGGTTCACCCAAATCATTTTGATCTTTTGATCTATTTTATGTAAAACATTGTCAACATGTAATAATGTTCACACATAACTTTTGTGAACATGTAATCTGGTCCACTCATAAAATATTTACTCATAATTTATACATATTTACCCAATGCATTTGAGGTATATATAGGTCCCACTTGTCTCATATTGAAAATAATATTTATATGAGACAAAAAATCATAAAACATTCATCATATCATAACTCATCAAATAAAATGGATTTCGTAATCATTTCACCACATCATAACTTGTGGAAAAGAGATAGGTTAGAAAATTATTTAATTATTTAATCATAGAATAGCATGTGGGAAATGAAATGGGTTTTATAGTAAATATATCATGGTATAACCTATGGAAGAGAAACATGTTTCTAAAAAATTATATCATCATAATCATAAACTATTCAGAGAAAGAATACAAATGGTATCTTTGAATCAAATCCCCAATTAAGAATATATATATTAAAAGATTTCATATTAGATAGAAAATTATTTTTATAGATCAATTAAAACATTTCTCTTGGAAAAAAAATTTTCATTGAAAATCAATTTTCGAAAATTATAATTCATAAGATATTTTTAAAATAATTTTATTTGAAATTTAACTAAAATAATTTTAGAGGAATCTTTAAAAAATAATTTAAAAATTTTCTTGACAAAAATAAAAAATCCAGTTTGAAAATAAATTCAGTGAACACAAAGTTTTTTATAAATAAATTCATTTTAAAATAACCTTTATAACATATAAATGGTTATTTAATTTAAATAATTTTCATGATGATAGAAATTACATTCATGTTATATACTTTAGAACAAATATTACTTTAACAGTTTTGGTAAAATAAAAACAAGAATAATTTTTTAATACAATATGAAGATTCTTTTCAGAATATTTTTTACAATGTAAAACATGGGTAAAAATTTCATTAAAAAAACTTTTTAAAATGTAAAATCATTTTTGGATGAATTTTTTTAATCTGTGGGTTTTGAAGAATAATTATTTTTTGACTGAAGAGAGAGTAAAAGACTATTTTAATTAATAAAATTATTTTAAAATATTGAGTACATAAATAGAGGAAAATGAAGGGAAAAATGTATTTTAATTTCATAAATAGTAGATAGTAAAATTCATGAGTTTATTGAGGGATATATCATAAAAATGTTTCACTAGAAACATAATCATAAACAATCCCAATAAATGATGAGATTGTTACGTATAACCCTTACCACTTTGGTAAAGTTGAATCCAAATCACCATGAAATGATAAAATTGAATGAAAAAAATATAATATCATGAAAAAAATTATTTTAATTATGTAACATTTCAATGGGGAGGTATATATATTACGCAAAAGAAATGATCAGTTAATTTTCATATGTGTCCCAGAAATTATAGAGAGACTAGAAACCCCTTACATTTAGTCTTGACTTCCATCATACATGTTTGAACCTACCATATAAGAAATATAAGTTTATTATAAATATATTTTAGAACCATAATTACATATATCATACTATATATGATTTTCTTATGAACTTTTTGTAACCCTTTATTAACAATTCCATGTTAAAGTCATGTTTTGGGAAATAACTACATTGTCTTTCTTGAATGTTTTGATTTGTTTTTTTTGTCGACTTTTTTTATCATGGTTTTTTCATCTATATAAAAATAATCATAAAATAATTATCATATTTATACATAAATTATACTTTTAAGACCAATCATAAATGATGGTTTTGAGAAATGAAGAACTTTATGATCATAGAGATGGTAGGTCGTTTATAGTAATGAGTATCATTTCCCTATTTTCAACGATCATTATGGAATGGAGGTATGTAAAATTTTATCTCTATAGAATTATAATAATACCTTAAACACCATATTAATTCTTTTAATATAATTATAAATTCCATCCATGTATAGAGGTTATGAAATGAGGGAGTCACATCACATTGTGAAGGCGTTAGTCCACACGTTCACAAATGACCTTATCATCTACCAGTGAGGAAACAAGTATACAATAAGATGATATATTACCTTATAAGAATGAAAACTATGTCATTAATATCCTAATTATGTCATTTATATCATATTTATATCATATTTATTATATTTATCCCTATTATTTTACAAGTAAAGTGCTAGTGAAAAAAGAATCACAATGCTTCGTGAGGCGGTAGTCTGCCATACACACTTGTGAAGTTATTACATCCCCTAAGAATTGGAAGTTAAAAATGTGTGTATTATATAATAACTTAAATGAAAAAATTATGTTATAAATATCATATATATACTTTATATACAACATCATACACAATATTGAGAGGTGGTAGTGAAAAAAGAAACGACATTGGCTTGCGAGCCGGTAGTCCGCCATACACATGAAAATTTATTTCGTAACCCATTTCATGAAAGTGGATATGATTTTAGGACATTAAGATAACATAAATAAATTTATGTATATTAAAGATAATAATTTTCATATATCATTATTCATTAATAATAATGTAAGTTGGTGGTGGATGAAATAACCTAAAAACACTTGTTGAATAATATTACATCTTCTTTAGGTAAAACCCTAGTTTTTAACAAAATAAATTCTAGGATGGGTTTATACAAACAATAAGTATTATAATATGTGATTATAGATTTTGGGAATTTATTTTCTCAGGAATTGGATGAAAAAATGGATAGAAGGTGCGATGAAGAGATGAGAGGGTGTTACCATTTATAAGTGTGATCAGTGGAACACTTATATTTTTTGAAAAGGAAACAGATTACCCACATATTTCATGTGACACAAGGGTAAATAATTTATTCTTATCAAGAATATTAAATTTTAGGTAAAAACTATTGCAATAAAATTAATTATATACCATGTTTTAGGTCATTTTAACACTTATCTTTTTATTTTAACCATCAGTAAACCCATTTTTACCTTAACCATAGAAATTAGTTTTTTTTATTATTTTCACTATTAAATTTAGTTAAAATTAATTTGACCTTATTATATAATATAATTAATTAATATTCCAAATTTTTAATCCATTTTTCCAAATTCCTTTCAAATAACTGAAAAAATTTAATTTAAAATTAATCTTGTAGAAGAGACGAGAAAATGAGTTTTCAAATAGAAACATTTAAAAGTCTACAATGTTTCTATGTCAAAATTAAATATGAAAATAATTATAATAAAATAAATTATTTTAATAGATATATAATTGATATAATTTTAATTTAAAAAAATTTATAATTTAATTTATATTTATAGATAATTTAATCAAAAATACACTTTTGAGTTAAAATTCAGTATTTCTCCCTATTTATCAAAAATCAATCTTCTCTGAAAATTATCAAAACTCCAATATAATATATTTTAGACATGATGAATTAAAAAATTAATTTTAATTTTTCAAATAAATTTTATAATATTTTCAAATATTAGTTTTAAATAAAGTATGAAAAAAGATACAAAACTGATTTTTAGAAAAATAACATTTTAAAGCATAAAATTAGATTTATTCAAATATCTTTTCTATAAAATACATAATATTAATGTTAAATAGTGACATAATATATAATATATAAATAAAATTTTAATCATTCACCAATAGTGTTTTGATATATTTATTCGGGTAAACCATGTATGTTTTCATAAAAATGGTTTCTTTATAAAAAGATTTCCTTTATTTTCAAATAGTTTTTATTTAATATTTTAATTAGTTTGTAACTAAAGTCTTAAATTTATATACATGTATAAACCATAAATTATCATAATTTTGTAAATTTTATTCATACCCTCCATTAAAACATCGTGGTTATAGCTTCCATACAATAATATTTTAATAATATTTAATGTTTTGCTTAAACTTAGTGTTGCATATAATGAAATATAAAATTAGAATTACATGTAAAATTAAAATATAAAAAATATATAATTTATTTGGGATCAAATATATAAAAAAATTTAGGTATTTTATAGAATATTTTTCATCCATTGGATTAGAGGTGGTTTCAAAAAAGGAATATGTGCATGAAAAATAATGTATTTTAATTTTAAAAATATAAAAAAAATTAGAAAGTTAAAATATAATGGTAAATTTAATTTATAATTATTTATTGTTGTGGTTTTTGGTAAATTTTTTGTTGAATAAATAAATAATAAGTTTTATGTATTGTAGTATTATCTTCAAGATGAAATACATAAAACAAAAAAAATCAATAAATTTTTTAATTCATATAAATTTAGAAAAATAATTAATAAAAATAAAAAAATTCCAAGATATAAAAGGATTATTTTGGTTATTGACAATGAAGACGATATATCAAGATAATAAAAAAATATAACCCTAATGAAGTACCCATTAAACAAAATAAGAAAAATTATTATTAATGCTGATAATAGAATTTTTTTCAAGTATAGAAGGAGGGGTAAAAAAAGAAATCAATGTAGAATACAAGATGATGTTTCAATTGGTATCCTATATTAATTAAAATTATAAAATCAAAAATAAATTAATGTCTTGGAATAAGTTAGTTAAGAAGTATAAATGAAATGAGTCATAATTTTAAAACAAATAAGTTGAATATTTCGAATAACTTAGAATTATGAATGGACAGGTGGAATAATTTAATATAATCAATAATTAATAAGATGATGAGACTTTTTCCAAGGATAATGATATATTAAAAAAATAATACCATTTTATTAACGTAAGAAACACATTTAATTACCTAATAGAATATTTTAATAAATTCAAGTAGGTTTATTTTGGATTATCTAAGGCTAGGGAAAAGTGTACTAAAAACCAATAATTTTAAGGAGTGTATCAATATTACATTACCACACTCCTAAAAAATAATTTCCATAAATACATATAATAATTGTTTAACTCGCTATATAATGTAATGAAAGTAAAATTTATCTCATATAATTTTTATAATATTAAATTAGTTTTATCTAATAATGTAAGATTCATGAAGAATTAAAAGCTTATATCAGTAGAAAATAAATTTGAAACATCAACTAATAAATTAATATACAATTTAAAAAATATAGTAATATTTGAATCTCAATGTAGTGAGAAACATATAACATATTCTATGAAAAAAATAACATGATAATTTTATATAAATACAAAACATATGAAGGAATAATATTTTATAAATAATGAAATTAATTTTGAAACATTTTTTATGTTTTAGAAAATAAAAGAACAAATTATATAATTTCTACAATAATATATAATTTTGAATTGGATATATAAGGTCAAAAGTCAGATGGATCTATCAAATTAATATACCAATAAATGTTATTGAATAAAAACATGCTCTTGAAAATGAAAAATGACATTATTATTTTCCACATTCATTTAAAATGAAAAAAAGTTGGTCATTTATAATTTAGAGTGATAATATATACTCCATGAGAAATTAAATTGATATCATAAATATTGAAATATGTGAAAAATACAAATATTTATAAATTCCTATGTTATGAAGGATTATTTGAGGTGTCAAAAAATATTAAGAAATAGATCTTAGATAAGGGATGTTCATTATATATGTTAATAGGGATTATTATTTTAAAGAATATTAAAAAATATATATAATTTGTTATAAAAATATTTTGAAAAATATTTGAATTTGCAAGGGATGTCTAGTTAAATAATTTATTGGTAGTGCTATGAATATTATGTGAGATAAAAAAACTGAAATAGAACATAAATATTTGAAATCAAATGGAATGTTTGTTTATTAATGGGTTAAAATATAATTTATCATTTATAAGATATTTGTTTCTTAATGTAAATGATGTAATTTTTTGAATAAATTCTTTTATAACAAAAAGTGTCAATGTTAGAGAAATTTTAATATAATAGGAGTGAATAAAAGAGAATTTATGATGTATAGATAATTCTTAAAATTATTTTTATTTTAATTGAAAGGGGAAGAATTTTTTTTGGAATAGAAATATTTTTTACATTTGAAAAAGGAGAGACATCAAAATGATAAGGAATTAGCCTTTGAGATATATTCTACCATTGAAGAGAGAATGTTACTCATTTATATGAAGTGTTAAAATGGGAAGATAGTTCAAGGAATCCATGAAATAATATTAATCAGATCCAAAATCAAGATGAATTAATATATTATTTTTTTGGACTTACGATGCATAAATCTACCAAAAGTGCAGGTTATTTCATCACATACACTGATGAATATATAAGAATAAAAAAGTTAATAAACATGATACCAAAATTAGAAGTTGTAAACAAATTTAATATTTTTAACTGAATGTGGAGAACTAACTTTAGATTTCTATTAACGAATTAACGATGGATAATGGTTTGAAATTTCCTTGAAATATCAATTATTTGTATTAGATAAATCAAGGAATTAAATTTTATAATATCACAATGTTTAAAGATATATAAAATAGAGTGGTTAATAGAAATATTATACTACCTGTTGAGATGAGAAGAACCATGCTAGTTTAATTTGAAATATTAAATTTATTTCGGAAGGATGTTGAATCCATAATTATACACATTCATAAAAAATATCTATGAGGACTTTTTAAAAAAATAACAATTTATATATTGGTATAGGAATAAATATCCTTTAATAAAATTTAATGTAACTAAAAGGCAATTATTTTTCAAAACATAAAAATAAAATTTTATTTTTTTTTACAAAAATGGCTATTAAATAACATTTGTGGATTATTTTAAAAAAATAAAGCTATAGGTGCAGAGAAAAAATATTTATAAAATTATAGGCTGTTATTATAAAAATAATATTAAGGGTTACATAGTGAAATATATTCACGATGATGATATTATGAATGTAGAATGTGATGAATAAGAATCTTTTATGAATGTTAAAGAATAATAATTAGAATATGAAACTCCTATTAGTGATAATGACTCTGATTTCACCAGTGATGATCAAAACCATTTTATTATATACCCAAAAATAATATCATAAAGTGGTATGAAAAATTAAATTAAATAATGTTATATATATGATAAATTAGCTCCAATAAAAAAAATAAGGATAATGAAATTATTAATTTAAAATGGATTTATTTTTCAAATACATTCAATTTTATTAATGATTCTATTGATCATAAATAGTGGGTATGAATAATGAATTATATAAAATTAAAAAAATAATACAATTTGGGACCATATTATTATTCCGAAAGAAAAAAATTTCATTTCAACTATGTAGATATTAAAAAAATGATTTTTTTGAGAAATATAGTTTTTTAGTTTTAAATGGATTTTCATAAGTAGAGGGATTAGATTATGAAGAAACCATATCTATTATTTTAAGGTTAGATGCAATATAAATATTCTAATACATGGATACCTAAATAAAAAATGTATATCAAATATATTTTGTATTTATATTCTTGAATAGACAGTTATAATAATATGTCTATATTAAGAAACCTAATGTTTTTTTCCTTAAACTAGTGGAACTATATTATGAAAATTTAATTATTATATATGTGGTTTAAAGAAACTCCCAATGTAAAGGTGTTCTAAGCTTGATGGTTGTCTACACCACATTAATTTCAAGAAATTAACTGGGGATAAAATCTCCCATACAAATGAATTTTTGACAGGTAATTTAATGTTCATTTATATTACGAATTAAATTATTATTTTTGGGAGGAAAAGGGAATAAATTTTATGTACTAAATTAAAAAAAATAAAAATATTTTAAAATATCAAAACACTAGGAAATTTATTTTTTCATGGATCATCAATTATATTTAGTGAAATATTATATTTTTATTTTTAAGAGGAATATTTCAAAGAAATTTTAGATAAATTTAGTTTAGATGAATATAAATAAATATCTACACATATCATTATTGTAGTAAAATTATGAAAATGGTAATGTTTCCACATGTTTGAATCAAATGATAATATTTTAGTCTTTAATATATTACCATAAGCAAGGGTTATATTGTATTTTTAGTAATAATTTTGTAAGATCTCAATTTGATGCAGAATAATCAAATATGAATACCACAAAAAAATGTCTTTCAAATATAAATAAACAACGAGATTGGGAATTATTCAATAGAGGAGAATACCTGACCATATTTTTTTGGTATATTGATACTGGTTTTAAAGGAAATATAAATAATAATAATAATACTTAAGGTAAAATATTATTTCTTGTAAGAAAGTGTGTAAGTTGGAATTAATATAAAGTAAATATCATATAAATGGGGCCTTAGATTAAAAATCAATTAGTGTATTATTTCCTGACAAATTGAATTTTATTCAGTGGTGACATAAATTTTACATGTATTCCATGCGCAATGCTATCATTTTTACATATTAATAGATAATTATTATCAATCATACTGATTAGAATATATTTCATGGAAGATTAATTCAAAGGATCTTGGAGTTAATGTGGTCCCTTATTTAGAAAGGTATGTTGGACCATCTCTCATATTATTTCCTTATGCATTTTTATTCACCTATTAAATTATAAAATAATGTTTTAGATAACTTGTTAATTTTTTAAATTTAATTTAATTAAGAAAATACATTTTATGAATGTTTGACTTGATGATATAAATTTCCCACTCCCCTTCCTAATGTGGAGGCCATGCTACCACATTCTTTTTTGTTTTACTAGGACAAGAATATCATCTTGTAAAATACCACGACAAACACTAATTCCCCAACCTCTATCATGGTGGTCCATAGAGTAGAGAGGAATACAAAAAGGATAATTTAAATCTTTATAATTCAAGTTCTCTATGCATGTCATGAATTGTTTCAAGCAGGGAATTAATCTTTTAGATTCAATTTGTTTGGAGTTGTAAGATGGGGTTTCCAGTAATTGGATTGGTTGGTGGTAGTGGTGGTTTGATGAAGGCGTGACACACATAGGAATGGTACATAAGGGTTCCAGATAGGGATATTGAGGATAATTTGGTGGAGGGGTGAAATCAAGTTATTTGGTTCATCTAGGGAGGCCTTTTAAGTGTTGAATTGATGTGGTTATAACTGAAATAAGGTTATAATTATTATTAATATTGGGATATTTGTGACCTAGTATATTTAAATCCAGATAGAGAGGATATCAAGACCTAAAGTTATAATATGTGTTTTGGGATAGAACACAATTGGGCTAGAAGAGTAAGGAATCCTGACCAAACTAGCTAGGTTGAGATGCTTCAGAAAACCACTCCTAAATCATTTATAAAAATATAAATGTTTTACACGTTATTTTATACCAAGTGATACATAATAAGAAAAAAATACAAAAATTTTAAATTATTTATATAATTTAAACACCATTCCCTGTAAATTCACAAAATCCCAAAACCTAATGATTTAGTGTCCGTAGATACTTGCTATTAAGATTTCTTATTTCACATTAGTTGTCAAACATATTCCACCTATATATTTTTCACATTCAATATTTATGTAAACATCATACTTAATAACCTTCTTCATGACGAAAGGAATGGAAAAAAAGAGAGGGTGAGATCATACATTCAGTAAGGAAAAACATCACAATGATTCATTAATTCTTAATTCATAAGCATGTGAGAAAACATGATCAGGTGAGAAATATATAATTAAAAAGAATATTGAATCATAATTTTTTTCCATATGGAATTATGTAAGGACATATAACATAAAAGGAAAATATATATACCATTATGTAAGATTGTGTATACATGAGTTAATAATAATGACCCATAAGTTAATCATAGCAGTGTGGGATAACCAAGAAATATGTCTTATTAATATGTAGAGACAATCATAACATTATGAAAATTGATAACCAAAATCATGTCCAAAGAAACTTGTGAAAAAGATAATTTTAATTATTTACATTAACCAACATGAGAACATCGCTACCCCCAATCAAATCCACACAGAATCATGATTACAAAACTAACCAAAATCACTTTTACAAAAAATCTTGGGAATATAGATACCTAAAATCATGTCTATTCACAATCTTATGAACATAGTTACCTGTAATCAAGTTCATGTACAATATTTTCAACATAGATACCCTTATTCATTTCCATGTAGAGTCTTGTGAACATAGCTACTCTAAATCATGTTCACGAAAAACATAATTTTATTATGAGATATGAAACATTACCAAACACATTGAAAAGATATATCAGACCCAACCAACCCAAAAAGACAAAGCCTAAAAGCGTCTTCTATATAACCCTGAAAACAACCATAATTCCCTCATATATTAGTTGACTCCTGGAAAAGAAATGGGTTTCATGAAAAATTCCATAATAAATTATCATAATCTATCTAGATAAAGAAGGTGGATGATATCATTAGATCATATATCCAATGAAGCATAATAATATTAAAGTATTTTACCATATATGAAAAATACATTGATATGTGAATAAGAAAATTTAATTAAATAATTATAATAAATATCCATTCTTTTTGATAAATTTTACATTAAATGAATATAACTTATAAAACAATGGGAATATAAATTTCATTGGAAAAACATGAAAATGTGGAGAAGAATATTCCTAAAGGAAATTGATGAAGATGGTGTGAAAAGATAATTCATGTAAAGGACATTAAAAAGAATATATTTTTTCACTTTCTGATGAATTTCAAGTCAATAGAAAATGACCCAAGTTGAAATAATTGAAAACAAATATTACATTCAAACCATTTTAATGAATTTAAAAGTTAATATAAAATTAAATTATATAATCATATAATTATACAGATAGAAAAATCCATTAGGAAATATAATGAATAAAGATATGGATGAGGAATATTTCTTACAGAATGAAGAGATATGGTCTGATCCACTTACTAGAATTCTTTTGGTTGAATTTGGAACCATGGAGAGATAAAATTGTAAGAAGACATGTCAAACTAAAAAATAACCATTAGAGAAGAAGAGAACAAGGTATTGGGAGAGAAGTAATATAAAATCACTTTTAATTGATGTTTTGTTTTAAACAATTTTTATTTCAATGTGAAATTTGATAGAAACCCTTATTTATTTTTTAACTGTTGAATCAAATACCATTGAAAGATAATTATTTATAAATCCCATGAATTTCATGAAATTTATTAAAAAATACATAAATAGGGTGATATATACACCACAAAAAATAAAATAGGTGGTGAATATAGAATATATCTCAATGAAAAGAAAATTTTGATGAGAAAACCCTTACCATAACTCCCTACATCCACGTATGTTATTTATCCTCAATGATGAATTATATCCTTCTTAAAATGTGTCCATTTAGAATGAATGGTTTTGGATTTCTCATTGGGATAATTTGTCCCCATGTGTGTAAGAATGATTTTGGAGAGAAACAATTGGTTGAGATTCAATTGGTAAGTAAAGAAAAATTGCGGTTTGAAATGGGAAGAGGAGGGAACCTTTTTTAGGTGAGTTTGGAGTGGTATTTATGAAAATATTCATTCCCTAATAAAAAATGTTAACTTTTTAATGTTTAATAGAATAAAAATTTAAATATGATGGATATAGTTCCTGAATCCCCTCATCCAAACATTTTTTTGGATATGTTTTCTTGATATTTACAACATAATTTAACACATTTTACCTTATTTTACCATTACCAAGATAAGTAATTTTTTACCTTTGTAAATTATTTTTATAACAAAAAATAAAAATAAAATTCTTACCTAATTTTGATGGGATAAATAAATTTTTTTGACTCTATTTAATTTAATTAATTATTCAAATATGAAGAATTTATCTTTTAAATTAAAACAAAAAATGAATATATATTTTTTATAAAAAATTATCCTTTTAAAATTAAATTGTTCTTAAATTTGTTTCATATATTTAATTAACTAAATAATTATTTAACTATAAATTTCAATAATGAAATAGTACCATAGATTCATCATTCAAAAGTGATATATTTAATTTATTAACATAAAAATATACACCACCAAAAAATACCAGTTCTTTATAATATATCATTATTTAACTTTTACTTATATTATTATTATTTATAATTAATTAATAAATGTTCCATGATTATTAATTAATTTATGTCTAAAAATAATACATTTTTATGTTTATCACTCCAAATAAGATAAATTTTAATTTTACATAAAAACATATAATATAATATAAAATAATATTTTAAAATAAACCTTATTTCACTAGTCATGAATAATTAAATTTGTATTCCTTATATTTAATTAATTATTTCATAGACATTTATTTATTTAGATTACTAATCATTCATTTTTATCAATCCAACTTATTGAAATCATTCATTAAAGTAAACAAGTTTAACATAAATTTATATTTTATAAAAATAATATCTTTAATATAAATGTATTTTAAAAAATGGATTAGTATCTTTTTATTAAATTCCAAAATCATTTAATTTATTTAAAACAAATTATTTATAATGAAAATTTATATTTTTAATGTCTTAATATTTTTTGAATATTAACTACATAATAGTAATTGTAAAATGGTAATATGTTTACTGGTATTATACCCAATAACTATATACCATTATATAACATTCATATAATTTTAATATTTCCCCCATTACATCCTATAAATTAATTCTATTTTAACATCACAAAGAACACACCTCATTCATATATATTTTTTATTTTCGATATTACAACATAATTTATCCTTTCATTATGTTTTTTCCTCATTACAGGTTTTGTTTAACAAATGGTGATTCTCTATGGTGTAGATGATCCATGGGTTTTCATTATATTAAAAATAATATTATTTTAAATTTACGGACCCCTTTTAATTTATTCAATTTCAAGGTATCTATCATCCATGAAATTTAGCAATCCATGGTATGTAATACTTAGTTTCATGTAATTTTTTTGTTATTTTCTATTATAAAAAATGTGTTGACAGTTTTATTTATATCATGTATGCCTTATTTTACACTATAGTTCAATTATAAAAATAAATTATTTATTAATAATTGAAAAAATAAGGAAAGAAAATTCACACTAAAACCCAAGGTGTTACATTCTCTCTCCCTTGAATAAAATACAGCCTCATAATTTTATTATCACTAAATGATGAAAAAATAAGGGTATAAAAAAGGTAGAAATCCCTCAAGATATAATTTCTAATGATATATCTACATTTTTATCTTGGGAAAGATACAGAAACTCATTTTTCCACAACGATTTGAGAAAAATACCCTTCATGATTCCGTATAATGACCAATATAATAGAATTATTTTCGATAGAGATTTCATAATCAGACATGTATTGATTGATGTTCATATATTGTTTTGAGATTTGAAATGTTATTTTTTATTCATGAAATTGATATTGGTTCTATGTATAGAGATACAATCAATTCACAAAATCAAATAAAATTTGACTACAGATAGAATAATAATAATTAAAAGAATCATATTACCATAATTATATACCAAGGAGGATTTTTAGATTTGGGATTCAATAATTATAAAACTATAATTTTTACTTATAGTTTAATATCTACTCAATGGATGATGATTTTATTTCGTTAGTAAAATTTACAGATAGAAATTAGTCGGTCAAACTAGAATGAAATTTAAAAATTTTATTTCTTTAATGGATGATGAGTGTACCTTACATCACATTATTTTAATGAAACACTTTATTACATGTTATTAAATAATTATTACTATTTTCCATTGACTTAGTATGATAATGATTTATATTTTCATAATTAATCCTTCTATTAGTGCATTGATTTTATTAATTCCTATACACCTTACAATTAGATAATTGGATTGTGGATAGTGAATTAGGTAGATCATTCATTTCATTCATTGTATCACATCTATAATAACATGATGTTTGACCTTATCTCCCACACACTTAAACCATTTATCTATTTCCTTGATATAATTATCCCTATCATTCTTCCCAAATCATTAAGACATTGAATGATTAATTTTCTTTCCTCTATGGGTTTTATCATTTTACTTTCTATAAAAAACATTTTTATCTTATTTTACCTGAAACATCAATATTAATGGGATTCACCAATATCCATTTCTACTATGAGAGTACATTGAAAATTTTCACTATATATACCAATGTATTATATAGATCATGCCTTCTAAGACAAGATTTTAAGCCCCAAAATAAATGATCTATTTTTTCATTCAAGACCAATAATAAATCCATAAGGGTACCTCTAATGACTTGTGATGTTTCTATCTTATGATCCAATAGATTAAACCACCTTTATCTTTATATAAATGGATTATCTCTCAATTTTAGTGAGAATATTTTAGAGAAAATATTTATTAGAAAAATACTTCCTTATACTCCTATAATTTCATGGAGATAATTTCTTCCCCATGAATCATGTTCTTGATTAGAAACCACCATTGATACAACTCACATTACATATGATTAATGGATAATACAATATTTCCATGCTCTAATTATTATATAATAATAATATCTTTATTATTGTATTCATCCAGGTTTTGGAAATTAGTGGATTGAAAAACCCACTAAATGAGGGTGGGGGTCGATGCATGAAAGACTCAATAGAATGTTTCTCAATAATTGGTTCATTCGAGGGATCAACACGGTTTAGGTAATTATTTATAACCCGAGATATATTTTCCTTTAATATTTTTACTACTCTCATTACATTTGGTTTCCTGTTGGGATAATTATCACATTTTCTATTACACTCATGGTTTATTTGATCTCTTTAGTTCTAACTATCCCATAAACCCAAAAAGTTTGTTTTTAATGCTGAGAAAAAAATTATTATAGTTAGTGATTATTGGATTATAGAAATAAATCCAATGATGTCCTATATTATCAGACCTTAATTTCAACCTATGACATTTTAGGATCATTATACATCACTTTTGGATCATCAATGGCTATTTTAGATTATATACATACATTTTTGATAACCAAGTGAATAAATATAACTAAACTACACTATGATACATAGTGATACACCACAAACCCATATTCCTACGTATGATTAAAAAATAAAAAGTTTAGACATATATTTTGATACTATGTGATACGACCATAGCATAAATCACATATATTTTACATCATTTCTATAATTTAAACATTATGTCTCCAAAATTCACACAATCTCAAAACCCAATCGTTTAGTGTCGTTAGAGACTATCTATATAAATGCCTCATTTCAAATTATTTCATCAACAACTCACACATATATCTTTTTCACAATCTACCCTTTTAGAAACACCAAACTTAATACTCATATTCATTACATATTGAATGGATAAATTAGAAAGGGTAACATCAAAAACTTATTAAGGAAAAAAATTATCAATGATCAGTAACTGATTAGAAAATAATAATTAAAGAAAAAAATAGTATGGAAGAAATATCTTATTAAAAATTACATGAAACCATAAGATTTATCCATATGAAAGGACATAAGGACATATAACCTCAAAGGATAATATATATATATATATATATATATATATATATCAAGGCGTAAGAATGTGGATACACGAGAAAATAATCACGAGACATAGAGAAAATCATAGGCATGAGGAATAACAATGAAATGTGGAATAATTATAATATTATTAAATCAAAACAATGTTTACATATCTAACTACAATCATGTCCATACAAAAACATGTGAACACAATTACCTGTAATCATGTCCATGAAAATTCTTGTGAATATATCTTCCCGCAATCATGTGTACACACATGTTTATCCACACAACTAAATATAATAATGTATATATAAAATCTTGTGAATAGAGCTATCCAAAATCATTTCCATGAATAATAATTCAAACATAGGCACCCACTAATGTATCCACCTATAATCTTGAGAAAATAGCTACTCAAAATCATGTTCATGCACAATATTGTGAATAAATCTACCCATAATCATGTCCACACACGACATTATTATCTATTGAGATATAAAACATTAATAAATTAATTATAGTTATATATCTTACAAAAAAATCACATAAATATTTTCCATATGTATGTGTTCAATATAAACAAGAAAATAATTATAATTTCACCATAGATTAATCATTTTCTAGGAAAGAAATGTGTTTCAGGAAAAATTCCACAAGAAATCAAGTTATGTAGATAAATAAGGGTGAGAAAATCATCACAACATATCCCAAGGTAACAATAATAACAATTAAAGTATTTTGGCATAGATTAACGATACTATAATAAGAGTATTATAAAATTTATTTCAAAAATAATTAGGAATATCATTTTCTTTTGATCACTTCTATTTTCAATTAAAATAATTTATAAAGAATAGGGAATAGAAAAAACATTGGAAAACCATGAAAACATGGAGAGTAAGCTTAATAAATGAAATTGGTGAAAATGTCTGGAAAAGTATTTCATGTGAAGAACATTAAAAATAAGATTCTTTTCACAATTTTTAAAGAATCTCAATTAAGTAGAAAATGAACCAATTAGAAAACATTAGAAAATATTTCGTTCAATCCCTTATAAAGAACGTTAATGTTAATAAAAAATTACCTTGGAAAATATTATACTTTTATAGATTAGGATATCCATAAAAAAATAATTAATATGGGCATGGATGATGAATATTTTTGAAAAAATAATGAGAGAAGGTTAGTTCTTTATATAAGAATACTTCTAGTTGAATTGTGAACCAAAGAGAGATAAAATGTTAAGTATATAGGTAAACCCAAGAAATAAACATAGGGTAATAAATTAGATACATTTTAAGAGATAAAGAACATAAAATCCCTCCCAATGGATGTTTATTCTAAAAAAATATCAAATTCATAGTGATATTGGAAATAAATCCTTTATGATTTGGTAAATTTTGACTAAAAAACCCTCAAAGGAGAGAACATGATATGGATTTATAAAACCTTTAAATTTAATTAAATTTATGATAGAAACATCTATGTGGATGTATATACATCAAAAAAGAATACATTTTAAGGAATATTGAACGTATCTCAATGATTTTAAATTTGAGTTGAGAAAACAATTACCGTTAATCCCAACTTTTGTAAAATCATTTACACCACTTTCAGGAACTCTCTCTCTCTCTCAAAATAGGATTATTTGGAAGGAATTATTAAGCTTCCTTTTTTGGGAACATGGATTCCCACAAACGTAATAAATCATTTTAGGGGGGGGGGACTAGTCAGTTATTTAAGAGTGAATCTAAGGGGAAGAGTGGTTTGGAAGGGTTAGAGGTGGGGTCCTTTAATAAGTGATTTTTGAGTTGTATTTATACAAATATTCATTCTTAATTTATAAGTTTGTCATTTTAAAAGCTGAAGTGGATAAAAGGTGTAATATAATGAAAATGGGTTATGAATCCTCATATCCACACAAGGTTTCATTATATTTTAAGCCTTTATCACTTAGTTTAACCATTTTTACCTTATTTTACGTTAATCGTGGTAACAAAACTTTTACCCCGATAACTTATTATTTTTTCTTAAAAAATGAAATTGAAATTTTAACATATTTTTGATGTGATTATTAATTTTTTTTCACCAATTAAACTAAATAAATTTATAAATATGAAAAATTTAACTTTTTATTGAAAATATATTATATATATAATATATTTGGTTATAGAAAATGGGGTTTTAAACATCAAGTGTTATTAATCATGAATCATATCAAATAAAAATTACTTAATTGATTTTATATTTATTTATAAATTGAAACAATAAATTTTATTAATCATTAAAAATTGATCGATTTAATTTATTCGGATAAAAATACACAACACATAAAAAAGTATTTTAAAAATATCACTTTTTAACATTAAATGATATTATTATTCACTATAACCATTTAATAATCAATCAAAGAATTATAATTATTTATTATCAATAAAAAACACATTTCATTAAATTTTTTACACTTAGTAGGAGGAATATAAAATTTAACTAAAAACATATAATAAATGATAATTTTTATTAAATTAAATCATATTTTAGAAGATATAAATAATTTAATTAATATTCATTATAATTATTTAGTTATTTAATTATTTCCCTAATTATATTTATTTTCATTACTTGTTATTCTGTTTAATTAACCAAATTTTTAAATCAATATTTAAATGTAATAATTTTAATGAAACTAAATATTTTATAAAAAAAATTTATTTAGAATAAATTAATATTCAAAAAAGGACTGAATTTTTTTATTGTACTTCAAATTTATTTGTTTTAATTCAAATTACATATTTACATTAAAAATTTATTTGTTTTATCATCTATGTAATCTAAATGTATATTAACTATATAATAATATTTCTGAACTGGTAGGATGTTTAATGTTATTGTAACCAATGATTATATGGCCTTATACAATAATTCTAAAATGAATATATTACTTCTATTACATCTTATGAATTTTGAAATGACGTGTAACATTACTCTATGGAAATTCCATGAAAAATTTGAAATTTCCATTTTCATTATGGTTCGTTTTGAGATCCAATTCCTGGTATATAAGAAAAAAGGTTTAGACATAATAAAATGATGTTTTGGTCTTGTAATAAATCACAAGATGTGATACAAGATTTCTAGAATTCAGAAACAGAAGTTAATAGTAGTAGAGGTTGCGGTTGTAGCCGCCAACTAACTAGTGGGATGGGTAGTAGCCTAGGTGGATAGGTGGGCTTACTGGTTGGCTAGTGGCCCACCGACTAGGTAGTGAGGCTATACACCTAGACAGTGAGTTTGTCTTGTGGATGTTATATTTTGGTGTTATTTTATCTTTTTGGTGAAAAAACCATTCAGTATTAGAACGTGTTGAAAACTCCCTTTTAAAATGGAGAAATCGATCATTGAAAACCATATTTATTTATATATAAAATTCTGCAAATGTGTGTGTATTTATACATGGGATCACGTAGGGAGTTCATGACCATTAGATAGGCACAAGTAGGGTGAATGAGGACTAAGATACCCTTAATCTAGAAAATGAGGTGTAATATTATTCAAGACATAAAGTAAGTACTTAGGAGCACTAGGGATTTTCAAATTAATCTAATGAATATGTCTCAATAGGGGGATGTTTCTAGTTGCAATGGAAAAATACCTTGGCTGATATTTGATTGTGAGATGGGTAATGGATTTAGCTTAGCTATGTCATAGAGATTTTTTACTGACCTGACGATGTTACAATTCAGTGATAAGTGGATCCTTTTGTGAGATGGGGGATAAACCATTGTATAATATGGGAGTTGTATTAGGTCATGGATTTGGAAAACCAAGTGGTTATTTATTGGAATTTTGAACATTATTATTTGGGGATATGGTTTTGGATAAACCTATGGGATGAAGTTTTATTGTGCAGTGATGATTGAAAGCTAGTATTGGTGAGCGTGGACTAGGGTTATATGGAGAACTCTTATAGAACATCATAGGGAGATTTGTTTTTAGTGGTGACTTGATTTATCATCAGGGGGTAGGTATGGTAATATCATAATTATAACCAATGTCAGGTTTTTACCATGTTTAGATACCTTATGTTAGTTATCTGGTGATGAATACCTATATGGTTGGAGGTTCTATACATTAAGGACCTACTGGATGTGAAACAGAATTGGTGATTGTGTATTTCCAATAAGACCATGGATATTATAATATGTATATGAGTGGCATGCATGTGCTCCCCATGAGAGATATTTTAGTTATTATATTGTTATAGAGTTCATGTGTAGCATATGATACCTATGCCTATATGATGTGTTATTTTTGTTCCTTCTTAGGTTTTCCCTGTATTGAATGTTTGGCGTATAGAGGTTTTCTTTTGGCACCAAGGTAAGAATGAAGATCTTCATGACTTAGCTGACACCTAGAGGGGAGTATGTAGAAGTTATAGATGATAAAATGATGACAATGGACCTAGATATAAGGAATGTGAGTGATATCCTTGTGGCCTGATTCAAGGTAGAAATGGGGTATGATAAACTTCCCGCTTGACCTATGATAGGGGTGGTGTATGATGGATTTGTGGCCGGATCCTTGAAAGAGATGGTGTATGATGGCCTTGTGGCCTAAACCCTGAACGAGAATGATCAAGTATTGCATTGGTTTGATGGTCTTACCTAGAGATAATTTGGGATATGGGCCTTGATTTGAGACATGTTCTGACCTAGTAGTACAGTATAAATGATGATGACATTGAACAAGCGGTGTAGTTCAAAAAATGATGACATGGCATTGCAGTATGATCTGATGGGTGATGAAGTTTTCAATGAAAATCATTCAGTAAATGTTAATGCAAGAGACAATCCTTCTTTAATAGTGTTGAAATAGGTCTTCTTGGGTATTGATGGAGCCTAATTAGCACTCGATGACCCAACATATATGTATATCCCACCAAGTGTCGTTGTGGCCTAGTTAGCACCTAGTATCTAATAGTTACTATTTAATTATGTATTTATATACTTCATGAATATAAAAAAATATGACGGAGTTTGTAAGGGTTACATAGTGTATCCCAACAAAGATGTATTTCACAAACACTGAATGGGCACTATGATGCATGTGCAAGCCTTATGTCTATATTTAGGTTCAGAAAATTACATGTAGTGGATCAGGGTAGAGAAGATCATGTATATTAAAGATAGGGTGTATGAGGCTCATGGTTTCAATAGAGTCTACTTGTATTTTTTTCTATTCAACTGCATATGTGGTTGTCCAAGTGGAAACTAATTTCATGTTCTGTGAATACATCATTCAGATATCGCATTGTGATTAGTACATTATTGGGTACTTAATTAATATTTTGGATGCTGAAAATTTAATTGTTTATAATTTTTTTGACTTTGATATGAGTTTATAGTTTCAGTACTATCAAATTAGGATCTCACCAATAGTTAAGAGCCTATAGAATATGATAATGCATGATTGAGGTCATGTGCAACACTAACAGGCCTGTTGATCGATCAGGGAAACATAAAGTTGTATTAGGTGAGGGTTTGTATTTTTATTTTGGGGGTCTGTAGACATACAATCTAGTAATGTTTTGGAACTTGTGATTGTCCTTGGACTGGTGATTCATAAGCACATTTCCTATAGAAATTCTAGGTTTCCACGGTAAGTGGATTAATGTTCTTTATTTTCACTGCTGTGATTGGTATTTTTATTTAATATGGATTATTATAAGGGATGTGGTTTTTGAGTTTTGTCTCTTGGAACATTGGAAAGAGGCAAGTATTCATGCATAATATTAGGCATGTTTGACTCACAAGACAAATATATTATTGTGTGTGATTTTTCTAACTCTCTTCTGATGGTTGGTTATGTGGATCCTGGCCCAAGGAGATCTCAAGTGGTGGAACACATACATTTTACGTAAAGTTGCATGGATACCCTTAGTGTCTTATTGTAGGCATTTAATTTCCCTATAATGGAACCCCAATAGGATCAACATAGGGAATATTTTTCTGAAAAATGAGCTAAATATGAGAATGATTTACCTGAAGATGTAGAAATCTCAAATGGGTTATAGAGTATGTCATGAGAAATATGTCTTAGGATTGTGATTTTGAGCATGTGGGAATTTTTTCCTTGAGGTCCTGACATGAGGGTAGGATCAATATATGCATGTACCATTAGTTTTTGGATGTGGTTCTCATTATATTGACAGTGAGAATCTTAAGTGTCCAAACATAGGATAGTTAGAGCATGGGAATAGGATCTATTATATTGAATAAATACCCATGTAGTGGGTGGTGTGAAGTGAATCATGGAATTCGGGTGATGCAAATTTTATTGAAAAACACCAAGGGTATTCCTAGTTTGGATGGAACTAACATTCACGAGAGCATGGTCAATGGGTTAGTCCTGTGAGATTAGGTTTTGTTGAAACACTACTCATTGAATTATGATTCAGTGTATGAAATTGGGTAGAACAAGAGAATGTAACCACTGGGTTTTTGTGATATTTAGATGAATATTGAGTGAGTACACATGGGAGGGTTACTGGTTGATCACTATAATTTGGAAAAGAGAATAGTCAACATTTTTTAGGCTTAATGGAAAATTTCTTCATGTGAAAAGACATATTCGTACTTGTCTCATGTAATGGATGGGTGTGTTGAATTTGCTGATCAAGCGTTATGTTGGTTTTCTAGGAGAAATTTTCGTTGTGGAAGAAATTAAGTGGTTTTATAGAAGTATAATGATGATGGTCTCAATTACTATTCCCACATAGATTATCGTCACCAATATTTTTGTGATATGAAAACATGCATGATGGCCTACAGTTTCTCGGTGAGGAATCTAAATGTACCTATGGTAAAAGGTGACATTGATGCAAACCATGTATGTTGTAATGACCAATCAAAGTTAAACCATAATTTAATTACTTTTTTCAGGGCTAGAAGAGTGTGACATTGTAGAAGTGGTATGTGTTTAACATTGGGGCCCATTGTGGTTGGAACTCCTAGAGAAAAAATGGAATCCATATACTATGGAGTGTGAAATTTGATGGTGGTGGAGTTTGAGAATAATTTTGGATGAATTTATCCAATGTTTGGAATGTTTTTGTCAGTAATCCAAGAACAAGAGGAAATCAATGTTGAAGTCGGTACTTAGATATGAGCTGGATGGCCATACCAACTCACTATCTGTAGTTTTGGGAAGAGAGTAATATGTGGATATTGGTTCTTGGTTTTAGTAGTGGTGACAACGATACTACGATGGTGGGAGAATCACTTCAGTATAGGGTAAATTATATTCGTTTTGGATTGCACATGGGGTTGGTGAATGTCTGACCTAATATAGTTGTGGTGAAAACATGGTGCGATACTATGGTATATCTGAAGTGATTTTGTTACGTGATAAATACCGAAATTAAAATTTCAATGCATTGTAAAGTGAGGTGGTTCATTAGAATTAGGATAGAGGTGGTTTAGTCCTATCCAAGAATGAGTCAGATTGGAAGTGTTGATGTTACTTGGGGAGAGTGCATAATGGATGAAGTACGTGGTTGAATTCTAAACGTTAGATTCACACTAAGAATCGAGTTTGGATTTTTGTTTATGTGTTAGGACATCATGTGATGATGTTGTGAGTTGAGGCATCATGATCAGGTTTCCTGGTGGTCATCAGAATACAAAAGAAAGTGTTTCAGATGGGGATAACTTGAGGAGGTTCATTGGTTTTTTTCTATGAGTATTTTAATGAGTGATTTTGGAACCACATTGGAAGAATTGTTTTTACATAAATGGTGGGTTAGAGGACTATGATATGTATATTTTTAACAGTAAATTACTATAGTGGTAGAACTATAGAGGATAATTGGCCATTATGAGTGGAGATTTAATGTGGGGAACACCACAAGATCCATGAGAATATAGTAAAAAACCCGGTAGTGTATCATGAGAGAGGGGTGTGATGATATTTATCTCATTATGTATACTAGAAAAGAGTGGGTGGCCTGCTTTCAACTAAATAATTTGTGTTATATTTTTGGAGATTAATGGTAGTGATGCATTGGAATTTAGAGATGGATAATGGTGAGTTCTTATTGAACAAAACACCATGGAATGTTAAGATATGTGGTTTTTGGAATAGCATGGATTCTTGAGGATGAGAATCTTTATAGTGGATAGTTTGTAGTCACCAGTGTCATTAAGAATTTTAAATTTCAATGGAAATTTGTATTTTCTATTTAATAGATGATCTGTTTTGAGAATAAATGATTGATTTAGAATAAAAATGATTTATAAATCCCCAAATAGTGTTTTTGGACTAGAAAAAAGAATTATATGTGAGATGGGAGCTCTAAAATTCAATGAAGGAAGGTTGTGGTAGTTATGGCTAATACTAAATTCATTGGCTCATTGGTGGGATGAACAGTATCCCGGGTGGCCAGTTTGTGGGTTTGGTGTGGGAATGTTTTAATCAAGGATGTTTTAAACTTTTAGGAGATGAGACCTACCTATATTTATGTGTATTTTATTACCTAAAGATAGATATTTGACCAACCTATCCTCTCCTCCTCATCCATAAGTTCCCCTTGAATAGGGATGGATGTTGATGTTATCTGATGGAAATTTCAGGTAATATCCATCACTTTTGTTTTTTTATGACCCTACCAATCCCTCCCTAGGGTTTTGAATTTATTTATATTAGGTATTATATATCAATTAAATATGAACATTGAAAAATTTTCTAGAAACAATGGTGTATTTTCTGAACTAGTGTTAAGGATGTCCTATGGCGATGAATGAATGTGATTTCATGGTGATTTAACTAAGGTGAGGTACTTAGTGGATTTACTATAATTTTTTTAATTAAATAAAAATTAATTGGATGTTTCTTTTGTGTTGTGGGGAGTAAATCTTGTATAGGGTGTGAGAGGATTCTAAAAACATGTACAATGAAAAATCTGATGTATCGAGAACACCAATGAGGGTTCTTGGAAATTGATACTTTTGTAAAATTGATCAAAAATTAATTATAATCATATAAAATTAATTATTTATATTTATTAGAATGATAAATATCTACAGTGATGAATATAGTCTTGGTTGTGGATGCATGTAGCTTAGATGAGGCTCTGTAAATCTATTTGAAGGCATGCATGGGCATGAACAAGATCATGACTCCTTTTTAGGTTGGTGGACCCAATCATACTAAACCACATATAAGTATATCAATAGGTGTGGTTGTGTGTGTGAATTTTTTATGGACTTATATAGAGTAGTTGAGGACTGAGATATGGGATCTAGAAGAGAGATTGAGGAATAAGATACCCTTAATAAAAAACAAGGGTAATATTATTCCATACCAAAAATAAGTAATTTGAATCAATTGGGATGTTTATCTTTATATGGAGAATATTTATTCATGGGGATATGGTGAAAGGTATAGTAGGAGGAGACCTTGGGAAATCTTGGAACATGAGATGGGTTTAAAATTTGTCTTAGGTGAATCATTGAGATTTTCAGTAGACATGGGGATATTGCGACTGAGAAATATTTAGTTTCTCTTATGATACAGGGGATGTGACCATATTTTGGGTCATGATTTTCCCTAGGAATTGGATTTGGTAAACCAAGTGACTATTTTTAGTGATTTTAGCCCTATTTTTTTAGGGAAAGGGTTGCGGAGAGCCTAGGGTATGTAGTGTTACTATACCATGATGACTTTTGGTTAGTATTGATGAATGGGGACTAAGGTTGGATACAAAACATCAATAGGATTCTATCAAGAGATATACAGTAAGAGGAGACCTAGGTCATTAGTTGGGGCCATGTTTAGACATATCAAGCTAGTAAGACACGTTTCATTACAACTATGTTGTGTTTCATTATGATAGTCTTCCAATGATAGATGCTAAAGTTGTGTTGGTTCATTCCCTTAAGTATTTAATTGATGCGAGACACATTTGTGTGTGTGTGTGGGTATTTCTTGAAGGACCTTAGTTTTTTGGATATGTATATGGGTGGTGTGCTTGTGTAGCCCTTGATCCTTATTCTTGTTTTTCTATTCTAATAACATATTTGTGTAGCCTATGAGGAATATTCCTATTTTATGTGTTATACATGGGAATTACGCGTTCATCCTGGCTTTGAATTCCTGGAATATATTTTTTTTTCTTGCATCGAGGCTATAGTTGGGACTTTCATTACTTGGAAGACCAAAATAATGGATCCTTTATTGGTGAGATGTATGATGTTGATGATGATATAACTAAACATAGGATAAGGACTTGACGACCTTGGGTCCCAATCCGATATAGGGCTATGGTATGATGGCCTTGTAGTATGACTCATGAAAAGTGTGAGGTATAGTGGAATCATTTCCTCGAGTAGGATAAAGACAAGGTATGACAGCCTTGTGGCATGGGTCATGATTGATATTGATCTAGGGGTGCAACAACCTTATGGCCAAACCAAGGGTTGGTTTTTCTTATGGGCTTTGATCAAAGACATTCATCATTGTAATGGTCTAGATCACTAGATGATGATGTTGGCTCCATGGTTTGGTTCAACAAATGCTGACATGGAATTATTGTATAGTCCTATGGATTATGATATTTCCCATGCAGATAATTTAATATGTGTTGATACAAGATACATTACATCCAACATGGAACCAAATATTGTATGGTTGAATTAATGGGTGTCATAGTTTTCTCATGATGACCCAATGTATATGTATAATATCCTATGTGTCATTGTGTCTTAGTCAATAAAAAGAGACTCAAGAAAATGTTTATATATATATATATATTTCTTTTCTTTATGCTTCCACACACAAATGATAGTTTATTTTAGGTCTGATTGGTTAGAACCTTCTGAGATTTATTTCTCACACCCTGTATCGGCACCCTGATTTGCGTGTAAACCAAATGTTTATTTTCATGCTGGGCATAGGACATGCACTTGATTGGGCATGAATATCTCATGTTTATTTGATATATGGTGTATGAGGCTCTAGGTTATAAGAGATACTCCTTGTATTATTTTTTTGTTCATTAGTATATGTGGCCAGTATTGTGGGAAACTTGTTGTATCTTTTGTGAAATCACCATTTTGATATATAATTGTGTTTATTACAATAATATATATTGGATGAATATAGTGTATTAGTACCATTTCATTATTACTATGACTATTTTAGAATTTTATATGAGTTTATAGTCTCCCCCTGTTACTTGAGGGCATCGTTGCTAGTGAGTAGCCTCGGGCGTATAGGGAGGCATACTTGAGGCTATGTGGAACACTAAACAAACATGGTGACTAGGATTGTGCATACTAAAATTATTAAATTATAAATTCAAAATTCACACATATTATTATTATAGTTTTTATTTTTGATTTAATAAAATGATTTCTCCTTTCATGATGTTTTTTTTTAATTTTTCATTTTTAATACTAACAATGATCCTCAAGGGAGAATATTATCCAAGGTATTTCTTAGTTGTAAAAATATTATCCTTTTCTATTTGTTAATCTCTTTGAATTTATTCACTTTTAAGGTATGTAATCATCTTTGGAATGTAATAATACATGGTATATAATACTATTATTTGTGTTCTTTTATTTTAAAGTTCGATTTTGAATAAAATTTTATTAGTTTAAATCATATATTTTAGGACATGTTTTATAATCACGGTGAAAAATATTAAAAAAATATATATGAATTATAGAAATATATTTTATGTTAATATAATTTTCCCTAAAACATACAGTTTTACAAAGGTTGGTCAATTGAATCTCCAAGATTACATGACACGATCCACAGAGGGATAACATGACCTGTGAATGTGAAATTTTACTGTGGGACCTTGTTTTTCATCACTACACTCAGGTCCCATGTGGATCATTTAATGGATACAATGTATCCTTTTACTTATAAATAAATTGGATTCTATGTAAAAACTTAATCACTATCATTTTTTGGAAAAATATAAGTTTCTTTTTATAATTTTTCTATGTAGATCATAATTGTATGGTTTTTCATATCATGAGAGATATATTAAGTGGGTGTTTTATTATTTAGGTGTTCAGATACCAAAAATTAAAGTAGATCAAAAGAAAATTGAGTTTCATTTTTTAATTAGAATACAATGGTGTCCTCGATAGGGTTGTTTTGTGATTCTAACTTTATGTTTTTTCCAAAAGGGAATTTTTTATATAAATGAAAAAAGGCGACATCTATTAAATATTTTGGTGGACATGGCACATGAAAACCTTATAATGGTTCCTAGAAATTTGGGTAGAACTATTGTGACTACTTGGGACCAATCATCTTTCTCAACAAGAATTTATTTTTGATGTTTTTAGAGACAGTGATTGAGAAGATCACTTAATAAATTCATTTAACAGGGAAATGACTGTTAATGTATTATAAAATTGATATTGTAAAATTATACAAATTTGTTTTAAATAATTTTCTTTGTTCAATTATCCATTACAAAATGTTAGTTTGGGGATATCCACTAGAAATTCTGATACTAGAATTGGGTGAATAAATAAAAAATAAGACTATCTTAATCTATATTTAATTTTCATGGATATCTTGACTATATAATATAATATTTTGGGTGTCAGCACCCAAGATAATGGTGTTAGTTTAAGGTAGTATTATTTTATAGTTATATAAAGAGAAGGATAAATTCTTAGAAACTCTCTATGTGAATGTGTTCTATCAAAAAGAAGATAATTAATTTTCATATATTTGAATATTGGGATAATTATGATGCTATGGAAATATACCCTTAATGGAAACTATGTTAATATCGTGACATGTTTTTATATTTATTTTATTAATTTCAATAATAATGATTCAGGGAACCACCAACATGAAGAATTTTTTATGTGATTCTATCACCAGGATGGGGGTATAAGTGGTTATTATGATGTATTCTGATAAATATATAGAGTTAAGAATCACACTAATCAATTATTTCTATATCATGGTATGGACCATTCATATTTGTAATGGGGTTAGAATACCCATGTTTAACACTATTATAATAACATCAGTGAATGGTTTCCCCAAATTAGTGATGGTATCATGAATCTATCAAATCTAAATTATCATTGACAGGGCATGGGTCTCCCTTAATGGGTTAAATAATCCCCTTGAAGAATAATTTCCCTTTTCATGGGATTGATTCTTTGCCCAATATTGGTTCAGGATCAACAAACCTCCATTTTTAATTGATTGATTATTTTTCATGGAAAATTGTGTGGTTTGGATTTGTGGATCATTTTTTATGTGCATATCTTTATGAATTTTATTATTTTGGGATGTGATTCTTATCGTGAATCCAAATTTAGATTAAAAATATGTTTAAACTTCTATTTTATTAAATGTTCTAGTTATAAAACACGGGTGATTTTTTATAGTTAGAATGTGAAATTGCACTATAGTTTTATTCCTTTGTTATTATATATATCTATGTTTAATTTGAGTTATTTTTGTAGTACTTGGGATATCTGAAAAAATATTATTATACTCACTCCCACGTGGTAACTATTTCAAACACATACATATGGCTATAAAGAAGAATATCATTATACATATGATTATAGTGGTCGAGTGGTAAAAGTATTTGATGTATAATGGTGACCAAATGTTGTCTTATAATTTTCCTATATTGTGTTATTATTTTTGGGTTGGTGATCCATCATTATATGTTTTTTTTAAAATTTGGATCCTTATATATTTTTTGTTTAAGATGCAAGTTTAATTTACATCTTCTAAATTTCATGAATTTACATCCATGCATGAATTTAATTTTCCTTGGGTTATTTTATTACTTACAGTGTTGATTTACATTATCTATGTATTAGTTTGGAGATATGTACATACTTTAATATAAATAATTTATAAAATACCATTTATGACATCGTATGTATTTTGTTGTCATTATACCATGTCCTCATAGAGGTGGGCTTGGGAAGAAGTACTCAATACTTTCACTAAACTAGTTGGGGTTCAGACATACAATGTCATTTGATCATGATAACATAGAAGGTATATATTATGGATGGATAAAAGTGTTTATCACCTATATGGGTTGGTTTAAAATCATGAAAAAAATTTCTTGAGGTAATTATGTTCAATCTATCAGGTTGGGGAACTTATTTTTGTGTGTGGGTATCTATTTTATTATTTAACAAGGAAAATGTTTTTTTAAAAACTTGAGTGATTTAACCTCTATTGTAATAGTATATTTAGGTTGAAACACACAATATATAAGGTAATTTTTCAATGATTTGTGTGTATTATTATTTTTGAGAGGGGACGTGTCCAGGGGGATGCATATAAAATTCATCATTATTAATGTAAACAATATTTTTTTATCATTTATTATAATATTGTACTAAATATGTATCATTTTCATTAAATTTTTAGTATTTTACTCTGTATGTTGATATCCAATATTTATATTCAAGGATAATCTATTTTTGTACTTGTTTTTATGCCACCCATTATCGATTAATTAAGAAGAATCAGTTAAGTTTAGTGACTCAATAAAAAGATAATCCCCTATTAACTGGGAGGGGATTAGAGCTTTCAGAGGAGTATGAGAGTACCCATGGGTTATAGTCATTAAACATGTTTAAAATATATATAATACCTAGGTTTTGAGGTTATCCCAATACATATGTTTTAGAGGACATTTTAGGGGTAGTGGATGGGAAAATAAGTTTAGTTGGAACACATAGAGATCAAATTATGCTATTAGAATCAAGTCACCTATAGGGTACATAGATCCATTGGAAATCAATGAAAACATAGCTACGTACTGAGGATATAGTATATTGGGTAATGTTAGATAGCTGTTTAGAGATTATCATTAACTAATTAAATTAATAATGGTGCGATACCAACAGTTATAGGACATCAAATATGGTAGAATATAAATTGTTGATTATGGAATAAGGTTTACTAAATCACATGTTCTAATCCTAGATATTATTAATTGTGGGTTCCTTTGGAACTAAAATTTTTAATGGTGGATTTGGAGTTATATTTCACATAATTTATTACCATTGTGCATACACAATAACATAAAAGTACTAGGTTGGGTGTATGTTATGGTGGATTTTTTTGGGGATCAGTATATAATGATTGAGTTGAGACCTTTATTCCATGGAGTGGATCCCTCATCATCTACTTAGAATCACCACTCCTTGAGATATTTTAAATGGAGGATAATCCATTATAGAACCAAGTCTCATGGGTCTACTAGGGGAGGTTCCTAAGGGACATCAGGTATGTACGATAATTTTTGTGTGTAAATAGAGTATGTTAGTTGTTATAGAATGGATCTATATCCCTTGGGGTTATTAGAAGGTAGTCAAAAATAAAATATGGAAATAACAAAATGATAGAGGTAGCATAGAGATCATGGAACTCCCCTTAGTGGTCATGTTGGTCGTCCCAAATTTTGATTCCATGGTACTCCAAGAAGAAATGGGGTGGAAAATATTTCAAAACATATTTTGTACAACATATTCCTTATTTTCCAAGATGGGTGTATAGGTACTAATATCGATTGAAATTGGATGGAAATGGGGGTGGGAAACTCCACACCTTGTGTTTAATTTAATTTTTATATCCAATCCTTCACAACTAAACCATATTTCTAGGAAATAAATATTCTAGTGGAGGTCCTTTCCTAAACAATATTTTAGACACCCCCACCTGAGATCATCACCAGCTCATCCAAAATATCAAATGATAAAAGATTTTTGTAGGTGAGGAGAAGTTTACATATGGAATTATCATAATGGATATGTTTATCTACCATTTATGTCTTAGGATGGATTGGAAAAATAATATCTATAAATAATTATCTTATTATATATAGTGATTGGTGTACCATTATGTTTATGTGATGAGGTTTTTTCCCATATGTTTATGTGATTCTTAGGTGACACGTGTGAGACATATGAGGATGGAGTTTTATCCAACCACTTATCATTTGGGAGGAAAACTCAATTAAAAAATTATCCCCTAGTAGATCATATTCAATTCTTTTTAGAGTTGTATGTGAATGTATTTTCATAGAATGGTCTATGGTTAAGGCATATTTTCATATTTATGTTAGAATCATGTTTAAATATAATTCCACTATGATATCTTCTATAGAATATCAGATAGCCAAGATAGTGCTCATAAATTTTCACTCATAGACAGAGGATCTTCAAGATAATTTAATCATTAACCCTAATTTATAATCCAAGGAAACATTGGTATTATTTACTAAAATGGATAATCATATTTTATGGTATATATAAAATTTTTTCACAAAAACCAAGAGGTTTAAAAAAACCCATTTCAGTATATAAACAATCTATTCAAAAAAAATTTTGGGGAGAAGTGGTTCTACATGATTGAACTTTGATTCAAATAACTCTTTATTTTGGGTTTAAGATGAGGTTAATCCAAAGAAAAACTTCTGATGTCACTACAGGAATTGAAATTTTTTGGTTATTTCATTTGGGGTGATGAATTCCCCTATCTATTTAAGTGTAATAATGAACTATACATAAAAGTATTATTAGATATATTCAAGTGGTTTTCAAAGATAATGTTCATATTTAGTCCCATGTGGATGAGGATCAAGAAAACAACCCAATGAGTATACTATATTTTCTTTAGGAGAAATAGTTTTATAGAGAACTATCAATGTATCAATTTTGAATCAAATAAGAACACTGTATGGGGGAAATATATTTTGAATATTGGAAGTGGTATATCATTGAAATATTTAAGAAGATATTTCTTATAATATACAAAATAATGTATTTGATTTTCATAATTTCCTTGGATTATTATGGATCCCATAATAGACCACCTACACAATGAAATTCCCCCAATAATTGGCCTTTACTTCATTAATTTTGTTTTTCATAGGATACATTCCAAGAAACCTATGGATAAAAAGTCACAATGGGGGAGGTATCCCCACCACCAAAAAATATGTGCTTCATTCCCCACTCCTTCAATGTGATATCACCAAGTCCACCCCTATTAGGGACCAATTCCCACAATAGAACACTATATGAGACCTGAATCTAATATCATATTTAACCATCTATGACCACGAAAAATAACAATATTTTCACATTATTATCTTTTATCCATTTTAAGTTTATTATTCTCATGTCCCCTATAGAAAATGCTTCGTGATTTGAGTGGTATTCAAACCACCATAAAAAGGGTGATTCATTCTCCACTCCAATTAATATGGGATTGCACCACCTCCTCACTATAGGGGTTAATACATTTTCTAACACATGTATCGATGATAATATCTAATTCCATTTGTAATAGACCACCTACACCATGATATCTTCCCCTTATTTAGGATTTCCATCATTAGATTGTTTTTAGGATATAGGCCAAGCCTCCCATGACATCCTATGTCCTTAATACACCATAATTTATGATTTATTACACAAAGATACACATAATAAAAACCATAAAGATCTAAAGTACATGTTTCTTAGGGTAATTAGATAAAAAAACAACATGGAAAAGGGATACAATGAATTTTTTTAAAAAATCTATAACATGACCATAAAATCCATTGATCTTCTAATAAAATAGAAGATAACCTTTGAATGTACATAAGATAGTGGTGAGATATATAGCTTAGGATGTGAATATTAAATTCATAGAATAAGGTAAATCAGAATAAGTGAGTTATGAGGCTTGAAATAATTTAATTGATAGGTGATAATCAATATATTGAACATTATATCATGGTATAATATGATAACATCATTGAAAAATAGGGAATGTGGGACTAATATAAAACATGACACTAAAAGAATATGTTAAGGATAAAAACAGAAATGTCATATTATAGAGTTCTTAGGATAACATCCCATGAACTATACATGGAATATCATGAGATTAAAATATTACCCAATATATTGGATGATTATATAAGTTCGGTCCCACCCATCACATTCATATCACATACGTGAATTTTCATTCCACATATATTATACAACATAATAATGTATTTCATCAATTTTAATCCCATGATTATAGAGTTTAGGTTACATAAATGGATGTCCCACGTCATTTGAGCATATTTCCATCTTGGTTAATACAATTTAGTGGAAATGGGGGAGGGTATTCATAATATGAATGTTTTTAGGGAAAATAATGGGATACGTTTTGCAACAAAATAGTTGTATATAAAGTTTCTTGTAAGAGATGAGTGAGAGTGAAAGGTATTATCTCATTGAATAGGAATAATAAGGATGTAAAATGTATGTTTAAAAACACATTACAACATGAAAAATAGGAATAAACAATTAGTACAATGAAAGTACTCAGAAAAATAAGGGAAGAGGATCCATTATATTGAGAGGGAGATTATAAAAGATTGAGATGAGCCTCTTAAAAAAATGGGAACACCATGTGAATAACATGGAGAGGGAGAGGGAGATGAAATTTTTTATTAATTATTTTTATTGAATAAGAGTGGGAGGATTTTTGGGTAATTATAGAAAATGAGATGATAATTATTTTTTAATTTTTAACAAGGTTTTGGAAACATTATGATAGAATAATAAAAAACACAACCATTACCCTATTTTTTCAATGGTTATTAATAAATAGATTTTTTTTAATATTTATAAAGATAAGAACCACAAATTTTAACATCAAACCATTGGTGATGTGGAAGTGAGTCATGTTCATAAAGAATTGACTTTAAAACCACAAAATATAATATTGGTTTTAGAGGATTTGTTAATTTTTTCTTAAAATTAATTAAAAAACCTCAAAACAAATTTTTTAATTTTGACACATAATTTTTTTCATCAATAATCCTTATTACACATATTCAATGACTTTTGGCCAATTATGATGTCATGATACATACCATTTATTTATACCATATATAATTTTTATCCAAAAATTTTACTTTCTCTTAAAATTATGAAAAAATAACCATTGAATAATTTCAATGTGATGATTAAAAATATAATATTAATTTTATAAAAATAATTTCTTAAATATTATAATTTTCAATTTTAAATAAAAACTAGTTTACTTAAAAATACCAATTTATGATACATATATCATTTTCCCATTAGAAAAATTACATTAGGATTTATTAAATTAAATTATTATTTATTATTAAATATATTTTATTAAATAAGAATATTTAAATAAAATAACATTTAGTTAAAAATTCAGGAAATTTCCAAAAGAGTGTATATTTCAAAAAAAAATAAAATGTTGATATCTTAATATGAAAATCTAATTTTTATCAAAATCATTATATAATAATTTATAAATTAATTAAAAGGGGATAAATATAATCATTATTTCATTTAAAAGGGAAATATAAAAATTTATATTATCAGGGTCAAGATACATTACCCCTTATTAGACCATCATATACCCTATGGGAAAGGTGTGCGATGTTGGTGATTTATTGGGGTGGGTTGGAAAATATTCTTTGGATCATGACTTCAATAAACCTGAACATATTAAGTAAAAAAATTTAATCAAGATTTAGTTAATGGAGCTCAAATTGGTATTAGTCAAGGGAAATGAATTGTTACTACACCCCCCTTAGAATCTATGATAAATTGGATTCATGAGGTACGATCCTACTAGTCAAAACCATCACTTCTTTATTATGTGGAAGTTGCATTTTATTATAACCATTAATATATACTAATCATAATATTAATTGTAAAAAAGTATATATTATCAATAGAAAATACTCTTAATGGATTCTTAAATATAAAAATCCATAGATTATAATGGTCGAAAATATTTTATGTTCTGCATTTTTTTCTATAACTACATTACACAATAAACAATTTATCTATTTAAAAGGTAATTTCATTCATAAATGTTTCGGTTGTTACATTCTCCCCCAATATAAATTTATCTTAAGAAATTTTTTTCATTCACTAAAACAGACGAGGGTACTTCTATTTCATCACCTCTTCTAACTCTCATGTCACCTCCTCAAATTTGTTGTCCCTATATAGATATTTTACAAGGTTAATAGTATTATTAAATATAAATTTGTCACTAAAATATATGATCTTCACCAGTTTCTTGTCATATGAAATTTTATTCTCCAAAGGTTACAACTTTGGATTTAGTACATGTGAGGGGTCTGATATACACTTTCTTAAGATGGATACATGAAACACACCATACTCTTTAGATAGGTTTGGTTGTACTTCTAGTTTATAGGAAATAGATATAATGCGATAAAGGATCTCAAAGGGGATGATGTATCTTGGACTAATAATTCCCTTCTTCCAAAACCTCATGAATTTATTCCATGATGATATATGAAGGAACACCTTATCTCCATCCTAATTCTCTATATCTGATCAAGATTTTTTGTATATATTTTATATCAACATCGTGTGGATTTCATATGATGATGAATGGTTTGAACCTTTTTTCTCATAACTTGGATAAGATTTGATCCCATAATATTCCTCTCTCTTACATCATCATAATATTCATTTTTTTGACACCTATTCATATAAAATCTCATAATGTGACATTTGAATATTAGAATAGAAATTTTTTTATATAAGAACTCCACCAGGGGAAGGTGTTGATCCCAAAATTATTAAAAATATATTGAACATTATCTCAACATATCATCTGGAGTATTAATAGTTATTTTAGACTGACTACTTGTCAGATGGTGATAAGTAGTACTAAAACTCAGCTATGTGTCCAATTAATGATGAATGATTATGTAAAACCATTAGGAAAACCTAAAATATAGATTAGATATAATGGAGAGTGGGACATCATGAATTATTTCCACTACCCTTATATATATCATGGCGAGTAAGTGAAAAGATAAACCTTTCTTAATTGGAATGATATTCATGGAAATTTTATGTTGACTGATTACTAACCAAATAGATTTATTAACTTTATAATTCTTAGGGAGTCCGATGATGAAATCCATGGTTATATTTTCCCATTTCCATAATGGTATGGATAATGGATTCATAAAACACATTATAATTTTTTAATTTAGCATTGACTTGTTTGCATGTCATGCATCATGAAACAAATTCTACAACCCCCAATCTATGTTATCTGACATGAAGTTTTTCTTATGATAGTTATAAAACTTAGTCCTTCCTAGATGAATAGAGATGTATGAGCTATTCACACCATTTAAAAGTTTCATTTTGTTTTTATATGACATATATCCATGTTCCAAACCTCAAAATTAAATCTTTAGCAAAGTTAAACTTAGGAATAAGCTAAACCATTTTCTATAACTCGTCATCAGTTTTTTTGGCCTCCTTAATTATCTCAATAATGGATGGTTGAGAAGTTAATTAAGAAAGGTAGGATTAATATGCATAATAATTATCATATCTATCCTTTACATTTCGAATAATAATAATGGATTCCATTCAATTCTCATCAATTATAGGTTTATAAGATCATTTATGCTCAGAGCATTATCCACTTTGTTGGCCTTCCTAGGATGGTAATGGAGTGAAAAATCATAATCCGTGATCTGCTCTAAAGGCCATCATTGGTGTATAATGAGATCATTTTGTGTGAATATATACATGAGAATTTTATGATCCATATACATTTCACACTTATAACTATATAGTCAATTTCACCAATATTTAATGCAAAGACCCCTGAAACAAATTGTAGATCAATAATTGGAATGTTCTACTTATGAACCTTCAATTAGTGGGAGGCTTAGGCTATCACTTTACAATATTACATTGGTAAACAATACAAGACCATTTTGGATGCATCACTGTAGATCACATATCCTTCCCCACTAGTGAGTAATGTTAGAATATGTGAAATGATTAGCCTCTTCATTAACTCTTTGATTTTCCCGTTTCATTCATCAATCCAGAAAAACATCACCCTATTACAATTTATCTTGGATAGTAGGTTTGAAAATCATGAGAAGTTTCAAAAAAAAATAAGTAAACTACCCAAATAATATAAGGAAACTAATGATATCCATCATAGATGTTGGTATTGTAAATCCTTTAAATTCCTGTGTTTACAAAGGATCCATAAATATCCATTTTTAGTTATAAAATTCCCTCTAAATGATACTTTCTCCCCCCAAAGCATGAATTCAAAATAATTTTCATATAGATTTTACTTTTATAATATATATAGTAAAATGTTAAAATACTCAACATAGTCATCATTTCTTTTACTATAGATAATTATATATTTTATAATGATTACCAAACATAAGTCCAGTTAATACCTAAATACACTATTCATTATGTCCATCAATATAGTTGAAGAATTTGGGAGTCCAAATAGAATCACTATGAATTCATAGTGCCTGTTCCTTGAACGATAATTGTTTTGGGGATATCCTCCTTCTTAACCTTTACAAGATAATATCCTGACCGAAGATCCACCTATGAGAAGTACTGGGAAGCATGTAGTTGTTCGAACTAGTCATAAATCCATGATAGTGGATAACTTTTATTTATCATGATCTTATTGGTCTCATGATAATAATTGTAGAGTCACACTAACCCATCATTCCTCTTGAATAAGAGGAATGATACACCCCATGTTGAGGCACATGGGATTAAAAACCCATTATCAAGATTCCCCAGCATGTTCTTCTTAAGATATTCAAGATAACTATGACCATTTTATATGGATACATTGATATAGGAAATTATATGGGTATAATATTGATTGAGAACTAAACCATATGACATAGAGGAATATCAAACAATTCTTTTGGAAACACATCAACATATTCCTATACAATGTGCATGTCATCATGGATGATCTATTCCTTAGTCTAAATCATTTGATCTAGATATTCTTTCTCAAAAGTAAATGAAATCCCAGATTGAGATGATGATACTAGGGGATATTATTCCACTTCCATTCACAAGTATATAATTGGAGAGTGATTTGAGATATAGTGGGTTATTTCCTTCTCTTGGAAATTTATCTATTCTCCATACAATGAAAGAAAATACATACATAAAATAGGATTGAATTATAGTAAAATGTGTTTTAATAGGTTACATGGGAAATTTAGAAAACAAATTATGACAGGGGGTGAGTTATATGCATAAGATGAAATAATTGACACATTTTCCATCTATATAGATAACTTGAATTCTAGGTTTTGAGGTGGTGTTTTAATATTTCTATAAAACATGCAAGAAATAAAATAATCCATAGAACTATTATAAAATTGTTTGTTTTCTATCCTTGAATGAATAACTATCATACATGTCACAATTATTTTTTTGGGATCCAGCACAATAATTTTGATGGAATGTGTTTTCCCATTAATCTATAGGTCTTGTATGTTGTTTCTATCAGTTATCATCGAAAAAATTATAAGAGTTCATTGAATCTATTAGTTTCTTTATTCCATTTAGTTTAAACATTGTATTGAAGGATGTGGGTTTATGGGATTATGCTTTTCTTTTATTACATTATTGGGTTTTTCCCATCAGTATTATTAATATAGGCATCATTTCTTCCCATGAATAAATAATTTCACTATCCCCCTTATGAAATTTATGGGATGCATCTTCCCACAATTTTCCAAGTTTGATGTTTTAAATAATTCCCCACTGATATTTATCCATTTCCTCGCTAAAATTAAAATCAGTTCTTTTCTAATTATCTCATAACCTATGGGACCTACTAGATTCACCAACGCCCATTTGGAATATGAGGTAATATCAAAAAATTTAATTATAATTTTAAAAGTATCGAATATCCAATTGCTTTTATAGAATTTTCTTTATCCTATTAAGGAAGTGGTCCACATTAATTTTAGATAATATGTTTAATTTGGAGGGGTATCCTGAATGATTTTTGATTTTTTTCTCATATTCCATGATAGATTAATCACCATTCTTCTTGAGCCCATGTAAATAACTCTCCCTATTTAGTTAGAGAGTTCGTAGAAAATATTTATCAAATTTTTTCCATAATTATTACATTTCCCTCTCTTAGATCTCCTCTTAGAGATTCATATTTTTGATCAACAAACACCATTGATCATCTGGTTCATCCACATGATAAAAATATAACATGACCATCTCATTGTTAGAGAATTTATGTATAGAGAAGATATTTTCAAGGGATTTGATCAATTATTCTATAATTACGGGATTGGAAGACCCACTAAAAGTTGGAAGCATTTTTTACATAAAGGTCTAAATTAAAAATTAATATTTCTTTGGGGTTGTGGATGAACCTCCTGAATCAAGTATCTATTTATAATAAGTGTTTACTATGAAATTATTTTTATGAAGTTCTCAATTAAAGATCCTATCAGGTTGGTCATGTCATTTGGGAAGCCATCTCATTACCAATCACTATGGTTGTTGACTTGGTTCCTCGTATTTCAATCCATTAAATAAAATAAAGTGAAAATTTGGGATGAGAATTTTCATACTATTAATCACGTAAAAGAAAAAAAATGAACATTTATGGGATAACATATATATGAGATATATTTATTAACCTATGAATTTTTAGTTTTCAATATCAGTTATCCATGGTCTCTTTGCTAACATAATTTTTTTGGTCTTTTTTATACCCTTCATAGTGGCTCATAAAGAGATTGTGAATTTTCCAAATCATATCCCCCATGAGCATAAAACTAATTGTGCAATAAGAAATTTTTGCATGCATTGGGTGGTGATTGAGTTAGTGACCAATGTTACCTTCTTGGGGTTATTACTCCGATGCATAACATTGCAAGATTCATATCCTCTTATAGTATCAAGATAAGGATTTTTTTGATTGGAAACAACTTAATACATACGTTACCAAAATTTTAGGATGTATCAATATGTTTAGTATCATCCCTATGAAATTAATTAACACATTCTAATCATCATTATACTAAACAAATATACTTTCCTTTGATACCAACTATGAAAACCCATATCCTCAACACCAAAAAATTCATGATTTATTACATAATGTTACACATAATAAAAACAAGAAGGTTAGATTGTAATGGTGTCTTTTGGAAATTATATAAAAAAATAATATAATGGAAGACTCGTACAATGATATTATTTGAAAACTCCACACCATTCCTGTAAAATAAATTGATCTTATAATAAAATACAGGATAACCTTGGGACGTAAATTAGAATTTGGTGATCTATAAATCCCACTTAGGGAATAATTGATGCATTGTATAAGGTAACAAACTATCAGTGAGTCAAGTGGCATGACATAATGACATAGAAAGGTGAGAAACATTAATCCTGAACATCAAAGCATAAGATAAGATAACAATATCAAGGGAAAATAAGGAATGTAGAAAAAACATAAAACAAGACATAATATTCATAAGTCATGGTTAACTACTGAGAGATCGTAAAACAGTGTGATTAAGATAACCTCCCATGCATCGTACATGGTATCAAATGAGATAAAAACACTACCCAATACATTGGAGTGCTATATAATTCGGATCCCACCCATCACATTAATACCATGTACATGAAATTATATTTCACATAGATCATACAACATAAGTGTAAACCAGTGTGAGTATTTCAAGAGGGGGTGAATTGAGTACACAATAAAATTTTATTCTAAAATTTATTTAAATAAAATCCCACAATAATTTTAAATATGGCCATGTAAAAAAATTTCATATCATTATATTTTTTAATCTGTTGATAATTTCTCAAATGAAAAATTAGGTCTTAGCTGGAATATTTATAAAAATGTATTTTACTTTCAAAATAAAATTATATAATTAAAATATTATAAAAATAATAATTAAGGGTAACCATTAATGTAAGGTGTTTGTACATAGTTTAAAACCAATTAATTTTTAAGCATTAAGAAAAATTAAAACAAAAACAAAACAATAAGGAATTAAATATAAGGGGTTTAGTCTCAAGGAGAGACATAGTCCCCTCTAATTTGAAATCACATATATCCATAAATTTTATATAAGAACAAACATTTATCCACAACCTATATTGGCTATTAAAATAATATGAAAACTATCCAGGATACATATGGACCTATTCCATATTTTTCATGGGAATACAAATAAAAACATGCCACAACTAGACCTCTTCCACAACATGTAGAAAAAATGTGAAAAAGGGTTTGAGAAGATATCTAAGTATATTCTATTTTATTGTCGAAGGAATTGTTCTTGTAAACAATTGAGTATACAAAAACTTTTCTTAATGGAAAATAAATAATAAAAAATGAGCAATATAAAAGATATAAAGGGATAGATTTGATCTATCTAATATTCTTTGTAGATCATGAATCATTGAATTTGATTTGATCTGAGGATAGAGTTTGGTTTTATAAGTTAATATCGAACATAGTATTGTAGACTATTTGTTATGTACTATAAGAATGCACTAGATGTATGTTGTTCTTTGGCTTCTTCAGTTAAGTATATGAAAAATATTTTATTAATGATCTTATTTTACTTGAAATGAGTTTTAGATTACTTCATGTGTGTAGATTTGGGTGTATATATTTTATATCTTTTCACATATGTATTTCTTGTATTCCTCATATGAAGTATTCTTCACAATAATTTTACCAGCAACAATAGTAAAGAGAATACACTGGATCTTCTGCTCCTCATACTGCAAGATCTGACACAGAATTCAATGTATCTCTATCGAAAAATGGAGAACTATCTATATTATGATTTTGAGAATTAAATTTGATGTTAAAAATGTAAAAAATATTAAATAAAAAAGTAAATAGAAAAAACATAGGTGAGTATTTTGAACGTTAACACTATCTAGGGGTGTTTATGTCTGAGAGTTACTCTTTGTAATAGTGAAAAATTACGTGTAGTGTTTAAATCTGGTAGTGAGTCATGATAACAGTGACTAAGGTTGGCAGTAAGATACGCTTACTCATCCTTAGTGGTGAGAATTATTGGTCGTAAGACTTTTTTTTTTGATTGTTCCCATACTCAACCATATTTATTCCTATCTTCTTTATAATTTAAAATACAATTATAAAACAAAAATTTCTTTAATATCATAATAGACATGATTTAGTGATTATTAAAACATGGTTGTCTATAATAAGAACATATTTTACCACCTTTATTCCCATGGTTAATGATTTTGGGTTACAAACATAGAGTTAACCAATAAATGATGTATATGTCCTTCTAGATAAACACAAATGAGTATAAATGGGTATAGGAATTAATAATATTAAATTTCAGTAAAGAAAACCAGGGGATAATATTTTCATCTTAACGAGTTTATAAAAAAGGCTCAATGGTAGGGATTAATGAGAGTTAAATGTAATCCATAATTATATGTGAATAATAAATAAATTAAAATAGATATATAAAAACAAATTAAAATATGAAAAATTAGTAAATGTATTAGTGAAAAGAAATTACTCAAAATTAAAAGTAAAAGGAGAGGACCCCATTCCTTTTTAGGGGACTTTTAAAATCATGAGAGGAGATTCTTAGTAGCATGATAACACCTTTGGAGGGATTTAAATATTCTAGGGGAGAGTTGAAATTCATAATCAATGGTTTTCAATTGAAACCATGAAATTTAATACACCTTTATTGTCTATTACCACATATGTAACTAGTTTGAGTTTTGGGGGAGGCGATTAATCCCTTGAATGGGTCGGGATATTATATTTCATGGGTTAAATTGAGTGATTGGAAGCCAATATCTGTTTATGGGGTTAGGATCAATCCCATAATGTTTGTGAAGATATTTTTGGGCTAGTGATAGGGTGTTTCTTGACTTGGGTTCATTATAGTTCTATTTGATTTTCGTTACATATTTCTCTTCAATTTTATCTCTAGAAACGTTTCCAAGTTTAACCAATGTTTTAGATGAGATCTTAGTAATCGTGGATGAAATTGGGTAAAAGGAAGAGATGTTCTAAAAATATAACATAATAAATTGAAATACTTTGTAACATTGGAATAAATTTAAAACGCATGGTCTTTGAATCAAACCTATGGATTTTAGATAAATAATATATAACAAATATAAAAAGGAAAGGGGATAACGATTCACTATTTCTCAACCGTTTATTAACTAGGAAATAAATAAAAATATTATTGTTAGTATTTATTTAATAATGAATATATATAACAGATCTCATTTCCCAATTAATAATCTGAAATGGAAATTTGAGAGCATTAATAACACTTTCCAACCAAATTAATATAAATTCAGTCGTAATCTATTATCAAGTAAATATTAATAACTATACATGAACCAATTTTCATTCTAGAGTAGTTCAGAACTTGTTCTTGGACAAGTAATGAACATACCCTATAACAATACATAATGAAAATATTAGGTGATAATATATAACTCATTCCATGATGAAATATGTATTAAATAAAGAATAAAATACCTCTAGAAAATTAATTAAGAAGTACCCATGATTCTAATACAGAATGATTAAGTGAATGAGACTATTATAAATTTAGATGACTGGATCCCTATGAATTATAAGTTAATAAATATTTCAAGAGAATGATACATCAATAAAATACATAAGATAGTTTATACCACCAATCATCATATCAAGACTCCCTAAAATGCATCTTCTGAAACTATAAATGTAACATCTAAACTACCTAGTCTTATAATTATATAATAATTAATAAAAATAATTTAAATTTCCAAATTCAAAACCATTCAAACATTTTACCAATCAATCTATCAACATAATTAATTTATTAATTCCTTTATCTTTATATACCATATCTAAAGATAAGGATCATTAAAAAGAGACAACCCCTCTTAATCCATTACATCCCTAAGACAACATGATCTCTCTCTATCTCTCTCACTCCATCTCACTACCATGATATCATCACATACAATAAGAAATAAATATATTTATTTTTTTATTTCCTAAAAATATCTCACATCAACACCAAATAAAAAATAATTTTCCAATAAAGGAAGTCTCAGTGAATTAAAAACAAGAATACCAATGAGATTCAAAGGAAAGAAGACTATAATCCACCTTTTATAAAATTTAATGATAGAGTAATAATTATAATGAAATTTTTTTAATTAAAAATAATGAATCAGAAAACTAAATAAATAAGAAATAATACATCTTTTCCATTAAACTATCATTATATAGCCCACCAAAAATGTCTATGTCAAACTCACTATCAAAGTTAAATATACCTCAAAACTAAATATCATAGGAATAATAAATGGTAAAAATATAGTACCCTAACCTCTTTAAAGAAGGATTATTAAGTTACCCATTTCAAGAGATAAAGAAGAGTATATCATAGTTAGTATTTTTTTAAGAGAAATTTAAATTTAAGAAATGATATTTTTATTCAAAATACAAACCATCGTTATTTTCCATAACATTTTCTAGAAATTACATCACCACTAGTGAATCTTATTAATTAAAGGTTATGTATTTTTATAGGACATATAATTAATTTTTATTTTTATATAATAGAACAATTTATCATTTATATAAAAATAATCAAATTTTGAAAAATGTTTATGATAATAAAAGAACATACCACAATAATAACCTATAAATAATGTATTTATAAAATAAATGACACAAGTAACACAATCCTTGACATTCACCAGTTAATTTTCTAAAATGTAAGAATACCTATTTTTCCTATGGATTCCAAAATGAATTAAAATAATAAAAATTATTATTAATTTATTAATACATATAATACATTTTAATAAGTAATAAGTAAATTGGGTAAAAAAATAATCATTCACATATTCATATAAAATTTCTAAAATGTAAATTAATCTAACATATCAAATAAATTATTAAATACCTCTATTTAAATTTCTAAAAATAATTATATAATTTTTTTAGAATATAGAGAATAGTTTGGATGCATATCACATGAAATTTATCAATTAAAAAACAAGAATTATGATACAACCTACTCGAATAACACATTAGTGTACACCTCTTAATATGGTGACCACTAAGTGGCTCCCTAGAATCAATAAACTATGATTTTTGAATTAATTAAAATATTTAGTACTGTAAATCCCTAGAAAACAACACTTAATAGACTCTAGATACTCCAACACCTAAAACCCCCAATTTCAAAAGCTAAATATCAATTAATCGAACCAAAAATAAATAATATCTTAACACATTCCACCATGTGAAAACCATCATTGAAATGATATTAAAAAAATGAAATCTAACTTCCTTGTGTTCCTCTAATTATGACATATGAACTTAATCAATTAGAGATATTTCACTATTATCTGGTGAAGTCACATACTAAAATCCCATTCATAACTAATATAAATTGTGAATAAAAAAAGTGAAACAAATTAAAAAGGGGAAGACGAACCTCAATTCACCAATCCAAAATAACCATCAATGTCCTTGGTCAACCCAAGGAAATGATAGTAATGAGAAGAGTGGGGAGATAAATCCCAACCATTTATTGTGTAATCTACGGAAGAAAAACCTTAGGGATATATAAAAAATACAATTTACCCAAAGATAAAAAATATCTCTCAGTATCACCATGTACCTAGTTAATCCACACCAACTATTTGGTAACAGTCCCTTGGAGACTACCTCACTAGTTTTCTCAATATGTACTCGAGGACAATATTCTAGGTATATAATGACCCCAGAAATCACTACCTCCTTTTATTAATTTTCAAAAAAATACCTCATATAGATCCTTTTATATACATTTTCATTTCTAAACATTTATATTAAATTCTTTAAAAACACAACGAAATATTACACGCTCAATCAGAATTAAAAAAATAACAATAAAATTTACCTATTTATGTTTTAACATATCATTTGAAAAAAATACCATGGTATATTAAAACATCCCCACAATTTCACATTTAATCCCCAAAAAAGTAAAATATCACCAAAGAAAATCAGCACTATTCAGTCACTAATTAATCACTAATACTGTAAATACTATTCAAAAATTCTCATCCTGATATTTTTTTGTAACTCCAAAAAATAAAACACATTAATAAATATATGAAACAAAAGAAATAAAAAAAGATACATTGAAATGATAACTATTTACAAAAAATACTAATAATTAATCGAATCTATGTCTTATGCTTCACCCCACCTTATGAACCATAAAACTTTTACTAATTCAACTCCTAGTGTTGTATTACCAAATATAAAAAATTATATAATTAATGAATTTAGATTCATATATATATATATAAGAATGTATTTAAAAATTTCATTTTAAGCCACAATAATAAGTCAGAGTTTTACAAGACCAAATACATTTTACAAATCCATTTAAATAAAATTTAACAATTTATTTCAAAGGATAATAAAAGTTTATTTATTTCAATCCAATTTTCAAGTAACCTTATTTAAAAAATTATGTTGAACATTAATTTTCTCTAATTTCTAAAAACTAAAAAGTTAAACTATTATACAAATATACAAATTCTAAAAACACATTTGGAAGTTTATCACTAATAATATAATAAACCATCAATGAAAATAAAAATATGGGAGTGAATTTCATAAATTTACCCGAACATAATAAATTTTCTTTTTAATCAATAATTAATTTGTTTGTGACTTCTAATTAATTAAATTCAGTTTTGAATAATAGCCACAATATATATGTTGAAAAAATATTCTGTAACACTATCCAGATGATGAATGAACAAATTTAAAGGGATTTTATATGATCAATACACTATCCATATAAATAATACTTTAGAATGTGTATTAAGGTTACTCATACATGTCCCATACCAACAGTTCCTATACAAAACATGAGAGAATCGTTGGTAACTGAGGTTTCAACCATGGAATAGGCCAACTCATACCTCTATTACATAGACTGATCACCAAAAAACCATAGTAATTTAGGCATCCACTATAGTAATTTACAATTTATATTCATAAATTGTTAATTATAAGTACCTACATCACATTTAAACCACTAATTGACTCTATCCCACAATAGAAATATATTTTCATATTACTTTATAGAAATCTAACATAGATCTTCTAAATTCCTATATGTGGCCATCATAAGCCTTAGGTTTATTCAATAATTGGATGGGTTTAATAGTAAGTGTTTATGGTCAAATAAAATATTTATGGAATAATTAACACACTTTCAAAACCAATTTTAGTAAAGAATAAATTATATAAGATACCCAATATAATTTTTCTATATATCAGACAATACAAAACCTAAATAATATGAAATAAAATTCTCTATATGTTAAAAACCAAAAATAATTATAGTATTAATATACAAGTAAACCATAGATAAAAAAATATAAAAAAAGTGGTTTTATGTTTGACAATATCACCATCTACAACAAGTCACCCATAACCCAGTACCTATTGGAGACCATCCTAACCACGCAAATTTCTATAAAGTACACATACCTTCCAAGAAACTCCCCCCAAGTGATTTCTCAAACTATTAATGGAACATGTGAATTTTCATGAATGTTGAAGGGAACATTATGAGTAAGAGTACAACAACTCGGTACACAATACAAAAAGAACACAACTTCTACCAGGATAGATAATGACATAAATGAATGTCTGTTAGTATATTGAATTTCTAATAATAATTTATCTATTGATAATAATAAATAAATCCTATAATGGTATGATCACCCTATATAAATACATTAATAACAATGGAATTATTATATCCCACTAGAATAAGTTATACTAAAATCACAATACACCTCTCAAGATCTATCAAAATTATTATTGTTGGACGTATTAAATAATATCTCTCTCGTAAATATGTGGACCAATACCAACATTGATTCCATGATCGTAATCCCATCAGAAAATAACTACACATTTTCAATAGAAAATCAAGAGGAAAATAAAATTCTACATATTATAGGGATATTCCAAGAGTAAAAGAATGTTTATTGATTCTTAATTTGAAATCATGAATTCCAAGTGTTCCAATAAAAAATAAATGGAGTCAGTTCATCAGTAGAATTATTTTATATAGTGGTAAGTATCAAAAATGGATATGTTTTAATACATTTAATGGTAGAAATTTGTTCCTATATGTAAAAGTAAGGTAATAAGTGGAATTCATCCTATGGTTAGTTATTTTGAGATTCCATCAAAAAGACCTAATGGACCTGAAGAGGAGACTCCCACTGGGGAAACAAAAGGGAACGATTCTTGTTCCATGGATTAATTTAATTAGTAAGAGGATAATCCATCTATGTATTATATTTATTTGGATAAAAATAATGGAAATAAAGAGGATTTTATTTTTGGGGGGATACACAATGAACTAGTGGAAGACTACATGGAATTGAAAATATTATTCTAATTTACCAAGACTACTGACAACTATATAGATGAGTAAAGAAAAAAACACCATGATCCTTACCAAGTGGGGATTTTTGAACCAAATTTAATTTTTAATCTATTAAAGAAGTTGGGTATGAAAATGAGGAAGGGAGGAGAAGTAAACCTAATAGTTATGTATCCTAAAAATAACATCCTCAATGCAGGACATATGAATGATTATGATAATGTTTTTCATCACTGAAAAAGTGTCATGAGAATAAAGGAAAAAGTTCAAACCTCTCCTCCCATTACAATGGATGATGAAAGGTTAGGAGGTACATTGGAAATTGAATTTCCATATAATTTATTTCCCTCCATTTTCTCAAATAAAATGATGGATATGTATAATATATTAAGAAAGGCTATAAAAAGAAAAATTTAAGAGGTTAAATGAAGTATTTATAAATTATATCGAAATTAGAAGTGGAATTTAAATGTAATATAGAGACCTTAATGTTTAGTTAAGGCCATTTTCCTTTGGTTATCGCTACACATGTCTTGGATCATTCTTGGATGTGAATGGTTCTTAATTTTCCATTGATGATATTTTTGGGATCATGACAATTATTTTAATACCCTTAGAAGATAGGTTTCATCTATATACAACAATTGATATTAAAGAACATTCTTGGAAATACCGGTCGAACCAAGGTTTGGTCTATGGTGATGGTAGGTGAAATCACTTTTCAAGGTTCATTGCTCCTATGGCTTGTTCAATATGTACTTTTTTCATCCCAGTTGTTATGTGTCACTATGACTATTCACAGTAATCCCAAAAAGTACTTTATCCATTTTCATATATTCATTAATTTAGTCATAACATATGGAAAATTACTTAGGTACCCATATAACTGAAACTATATAATCATTTATACCATAAAAAATAAATAATGAACTAGAAAAATGATAATGTACAATGAAAGTATTATGTGATAATATATAAAAGATGTTAAGAATTAGTACCTGAAAAGTGAAAAAATTATACTTCACATAAAAGATTAAATAAGTAACCCACAGTTCTAATATGGAAGAATATAATATAGGATATAATTTTTTCAGATTGTTGACCCATTCCAATCGCAATATAAACAAATTTTATGATAGGTCCACAGGGTTCTATAGTGAGAGATTACACAGGGGGGGTGAATCTGGTTATGAACCTAATTAATTTATTGAAAACGTACCCCAAAAACATTCACTAAACAAACAAATCATAACCTCACTGTTAATAGGGCCGCACTTCAGTTCTCCATTCAATAATGATCTGGTGTTTATTTCACTTATCCTCTCATAAAAAAGATCAACGAAAGTTAAACTACAATTAATAAGTTATATCTTTCCAAATATAAATCAAGAATGCATATAAGAAAAAATAATCTACTTGGTACACTTTCACTATCCTAATTTGAGGATCATATAACAAAAATGTGTTTATGTACTTGAATCCCTTAAATACACTATTTAGAGGTGTCTTTTGGCTATAAAAACACAATTTTGGGATCACCCCCTTTTAGAAATATTAGAGAAGATGAACTGTATCACTAGGGATAATCCATTAATCCCCTAATTTTTATCATTACTCTAGGAAGTAAAAAACCTTGGAATACAATATAGTACATAAAATATCCCAATATATTTAAAAAAATGAGTGTAAATAGCCTATACTTGATCCCCAAATTCTATTCTAAAAATTATTATTTCTGATAATCAATATAATAACAACAACACCATCATTAATTCATCATAGAAAATTCACCATCCTTTATTGGGGAGATAATCAATGAGGGTCAACACATCATTTAATATTCTCTCTCTCACTAACTTCATCATTCAATAAATTTTTCAATAATTTTTATCATCTATATTCCATCTAATTCTTTTGTTCACTAAAAATATCAATTCATTTTATAGATATATATCAACATAATACCATATTTAGAGAAATATATTTACTATATTACCAGAGATATTCTCTATGTTTCCCTAATTAAATATATTTTATTCTCCATGACTATAATGGGAAAAAAATTTAATAATATATTTCAAATTGAAGTCACAATATCTCATTTGATTTTGGAATTTCTTGCTTGAATGATAGGATATTCAAAAAATGGAAAATTACTAACATGGCTTATTAACCACATGACTTCCCTCTTCATGGCATGATCCATGTCATCTAAAAGATCATTAATATCCTATTAATGTCTTATATTTAACTCCACCCATTATCACAGTAGGATTCTACAACTATTTTAGATCTTAAAACCTATTTTTGTGTGATCTTATCCACTGTGTGAAAACCTATAAATGTACTGAACCTATAAAATCATCCAATCTCCCATCACAATGTTTTCATCCTTCCCATGGATTGACAATATATTTTACTGGATTCCATATCAGTCATATTTTATTATGGATAATTTATTTCAAAACCCATTTTTATATGATGAATTATTTTTAAAGTAACTCTTTTGTATTGGCTTTGGGTCGCTTCCTAACACTACTAAATTTATCAATGGAAAATACCCTTTTCCATTAATTCTCTTATCAAGTTATGTTTATGTATACTCTGAATTTATGCTTAAATATTCTATAAATTTTCAAAAATTTACCATATATATATATATATATATATAAATTATGTATAAGCTTAGTTAGCCATAAATATATTCTAGGTTATCATTACAAAAATGAGTATATGACTCAGTACATTTCCAATTTTTTCCTAAGTAAATTACATTATGTATCACTATATATTTCTTAATAAACTTTATGTATCATATTGAATGTGTTTCATTTTCCACATTTCATCATTATTGGGGATATTAGTTATAATTTAAAAAGATTACTTTTGTAAGGTGTAGCTTAATACTTTTCCATTTTTCCAAAATGTAGAATAAAATATATTTCATATTAGCTAAAAGATATTATATATCACTATGAAGATTTAACAATTAATGAATAAAAAATATTCTATATAATATTTAAAATATCACTCAAATATAATATGTATCACTTATATGGTTTGAGACTTTTCCAATAATACATCATCCATAATTTCTTATGTTTCATCCTAGAACATTTTATGTATATTAGAATCTATATGACTTTAATTTTTCTAAAAACATTAATCAGGGTATGGTCATTGAGCTTGCTTCATGGTTTCCTCATATAAATCAACTATGTTACTCCACTTCTAAAATGTTGATTTTATACATATAAACATATGAAAAATCATCTTGAATAATAGTTTTAGACTGACATGGTAGATTTCTTCATTCTTTAGAAAATTTGGGGTTTTCATCCCATATAAATTTACCACTTATCCATATTTAACTATTCATTTAGAATAACTTATGAACCATTTTTATTTATTCTTCCATAATAACATTTGAAAAAAGTAGATTCCTCATAACTTACAAAACAACATAACCTTTCTAATAAACAATAAATCCAACAAAACACTATTAAATTGGTTTCAAATAAATAACACACATAAAATATAAATAATTATAATGCTAACCATATCCCATTTTTTATATGATGCTAACACTATTCCAAATCTATCTGTAAACCAATATAAGGACAACAATCATATACCTCATAAGAACCATGATTGTATCTTCTGGCCTTGGTCCTAATGCTTCAAATATATTATTTTTAAATTTTTATTGACATAGAATAATTATTATCTCTTACCCCCATCATCAGTGTGGGGATCGATTAGGAAATGAACCAAAATGAGAGGGGAGAATTAGTGTTGGTAATTGTTGATCCAATTCAAATCACTTGAATTTTATAAATTTTTAATTTATTTTTATCACCTTTTACCATGAATAAATAATTATCATTCCAATATTTTTTCTTTCCAACAACACAATTAAACACACACACATAAGGAATACAATAATTTACATGGTTCACCACTAAGTGTGATATGGCTAGTCCTTGGCGTGAATTGTATTACACCATGATAACACATCCCACTAAATTCCTCCCATAAGTTACAACTAGAAGGTTATAACATTAAGAATCATGTTTTAATGTCTTTTTATTATGGTTTGGTTCATGTAATACATAGGCACAAACCACTCCTTATGATGCTAAAAATATGGATAAAAATAGATGATCCTGATGGCAGTGTAGAATTTTGTCTTGTTATAGATGTACTGCCTCTTTATTCTTTTTTCATTCACTTTCATCGCATCATGTAATAACTTACACTTCATGTATCAAAATAAGTTATGAACACAATATCGATTTTATATTTATTGTAGAATGTGATGGATTCCATTCTTACATAGATTTAAATACACATATTCTTCTAATTAAATGTACAAAAAATTATTCAGTCGTTATTCTTCATCGCCTTAAAAAAAATAATTTCTTCAATATAATATAGTTTCATATCTTCTTATCCTTGGAGTAACATTTTTCTCTATAATAAATATGTTGAAATCCTCTTCAATATCTTCATCTTACTCCCTCAAATATATATAAATAAAAAATTACCAATTGGACATAATTCTACTAATATAGATTTAAATTTCAAACCCTTTATTTAGTCAAAACCACTACATCAACTAAGAGATTAATATTTAAAATAAAATTTTAATTATTGGTTACTATAAGATGAAAATTATTCAAAAATTTGAATGTGAAACAAAGTCATCATGGCTATTCAAACTGCCCAAATTTGGAAATCCCAGTGTGAGTACCTCCATTTCGGTGTAGCACAACGGTTCAAACTAGTTTTATTAATTTCATGAACACATTATGAAATAATACATTCACTATGGTGTAGAATATATTAAAATCATTTTGGCACAAAAATTCCATTGAACTCACTAAGGGAATAATCCATGTAGTATGACATAGTCCTCCATATTTTATCCTGAGTTCTGTGTAGTATATAAGTTATGGTGTGGTGACAACAAATTTTTTAAGTACACCTAAAATACATATTGATGAGAACTTAGGTGTGGGCATTCATTATGGTGAAGTGGTCCCATATTTTCCAAATCCATTGATAATCAACCTGAACTCCTCTACTGTGTCATCCTTTTTCTATGGAATGATCACCTAGCTAGTCGAACCATTGCATTTTAGTTCTTCACTATGACATGGAGTAGTATGAATGATCCTCATCAATGGAATCGTTATTCTCACTACGGTGTGAGGTACTATAGAATATATTTCATCCCACAATCCAATTCATCATCTCTATGACATGGGAAATATATAATTTTATTATCCTACATTCTTTTTTATTTCCATAACATGGTGTACAACTTCCAATACAATACTTATTCCCTAATCAACATCAATAAAACATAACCAATTTTTCTTGTGTAGAACCACTCATACTACTCCCCTAAATATTATTGCATCATGAACTCCTCTGATGATTTATAAACACGTTTAACAAGATAAATCATCATTTCAATTAAATTTACAATAAATTCATCAAATAGATTCTATATTATTGATATAAAGAACTTAACTAAGAATCCTAAAACATAATTAAACACCAGTATTTGAATTACTATCATTGTGATAGAGATCTTAATTAAGAATCAGGAAACCGTATGACTCTCTAATATTTAAATAAATTTTTCTTTAAATAAATTTATTACATCTAATGAAATATGATCTGCCAAATTTCAAACCAGGCATATAGGACGTGTCATCTAATCTCGAAACATATAATGATAAGTAGACTTCCTATTAGGAAAATTACTAGATTCTTTACTTGTCTTGGATTCTTTAACTAAAACGGAAAACTTGTTTATCTTGTCTATATATCCAATTTATTAAAATCAATGAAATCCATATTCATTGATAACTATAAAAAAACAAATAAAATCAGAAACATTGGGCTCATGAATCACCCCTTTATATATTATGGAAGAACCCATATATAATGATGTGTCAATATCAATACATGTGAGTAACTTATTACTCAATTTTTAAATAATCATGGGGAATTTTTCTAACCCCATTACGTTTACTCAATAATTTTATTCAATACTATATTTCTAATTTTCTCCCCCTTTCTCTTAAATATTTCCATTTTTTTATCTCCCCCTAATTTTATATAAATAAAAAAACATGAGAAAGCGTAAAAAAATATACTTAGCAGAGTCTGATAGACCATTCTAATATAGGTTTCCATATCCATTCTCAGTGTAGAAAAAATAGGGTTGGATTAATAAAACTAGGGTTTTAATAACAAATTTAAATAAGAAAACTCATAAAAAATTCCCTCATGTTATTTCCAAACTATAATAGATGGTGAAAAATAAAACCAATTGAGATGAAAATGTCTCATGAAATATTCCAGCATGTATTTTTCAACACCAAATTCAACACACATGTCAAAAAATTAATGTAAAAATGGTATGATTAAACATTATTCAAACTTATTTAATATTATTCAAATATTCCATTGATTAATTTAAGTTTTTCCTCTTGATGATAAAATATAATTTTTATTTTCAAAAATGAGTGATAAATAATAAATACCACTCTAATTACATTTTCAAAAATTTGTTTAGAGAATATTTATATTTTCATGAGATCATAATAATGGAAACTTATTCATAATTGTTTACCCCCCCTCACATAGAGATAGTACTCACAATCATAATAATGATAAATATATTAAATAGAAAATATTTAAGAATTTATGATGATAATACATAAAAATGGAAATATTTTTGTGCCTTTCTAGATTTTGAAATCTCTATATAATTAACAAGGATGATCACTTTAATGTATAACCATTGAAATAACAACTTATGAGATCAATATAGGATGAAATCTCTATCATCCTATTTCTCAGTGTAAAGAACACCTTCTTCAACTCGATAATATATGACTCTCCCTTATATTTACATTTCTATACCATTTTATAAATCATTAAAGTATGGAGACTTATTCATCTTTACTATCTATAATTGATAGCATGCACACTATCTCAGGTTCTCTCCCTAAGAGTATTCTTTAGCTTCAATTCCCTATATTGTATGTATAAATATATGACTAATATGTTATGGGAACATATTGGTTCATCTCTATAACTTAATGTTAATATCATTGTTTAGTGAATTTTTTCAACAAATATCCACTCCACTTAATGGTTCGCCATCTATTTCACATATCTAATTTAGACATGGGAACATTGACCACATCACATACCCTTCTTAAATGAGTGAGATATCAGCCATAATTCAATTTGTATCTAGAATTTTGTTGAAGAAATCTATTTTAACTTATAAGATGGCCAAGAAAACTTTGACATTGGTTTTTTTTTCATCTTGAATGTCCCACCTATAACTTCTATGACATAAGATTATAGATTTCTTTACAACCTATCAAGAAACTTATAATCTTTATATGGACCCTTATTTTTCTTTTATCACAACATTTTTCTTTTTATTTTTCAAACATTCTTTCTTTATCCAAAACTTCTAGCACAATCAACATACACAAATGTTCATTCTTAGAAACCATTATGAAGTATTCACATGGAATTTTTTGAGTGGTCATCTTCATATCAATCATTTTATATCTAACACTCATACTATTATTAATGGACTTGTACTAAATATAATCTTATTTCTGTTTTTTGAAAATGGGTGACATATCAATTTTATGAAAACTCATCTATGTAATATTGTTTAAAATATTTTTCAGATTCATACCCATGGATGAATCATTATTATTCTCGAGTTATCTTTCCATCTTTATTGAATTTTATACATGTGGAGATGATAATTTAGTAATATTATTGACACGATGTGTGAAACCACCATAAGAATATCAATGTACCAAAAATATATTGTAAGAAGAAAAATTTATCTTATAAACTGTTGGTTGTCACATTTTTGTTGAATCCACTACTACAAATAGGGATTTTAATAGTGCTAAAAACTACCTTTAACATCGTGAAAAAAGTGCGGTTAATCATGGCGAAGATGGGGGTCCCCTTTATCAATGATAAAAATAGCTCTAATAAATACCATCTTTATCAGCGCTATTTTGAGCACAGAAATATTGGACATTTATCAGCTCTTAATTAGCACTGATAAAGGCCCAATTTCCTGTGCAAACCCAGCACCTGCACAGTAACTACACATTTGAGACAACACCTGCACGCACAACACAAACAACTCCTACACACAAAGTAGATAAGAACCAAAATTCTATATACATTGTCTTGAAATCATGAATACAAAAAAAACACTACTATTTACATTTAAAACAATGTTAAATTTGGTTAAAATTACAATTATCGAACAAATAGTTAAAAATATTTATGTTTCATCCTTTTTTCATCCAAGATCCGCTTTAAAAAATTGTTTTCAATGGTATTAGTTGCCGAAAAAAGCATTCAAACTCATGAAAAATATTTCACCTATATATGAAAACAAATATTATGTTAGGAATAAAATAATGAAATAAATTAAACATTAATATGAAAGAATATATAAATAAAATTTCAATTGTTACCTATTCTATCCTTTATATGTCCATATTTCTTTGGATTGAATTAATATTTTAGAAGAGGCTCAACATGATTCATTGACTTATAAATATTTTTTTTCAAGAATACATGGATTAGAAAAGAAGATTAATAAATGTCAACTACAAAATAGAATCCAAGAGGTTTCATTTAATGACAATAAAGAAGGGAGGAGTCTCCACAGGTTATACAATATGATATATACTTGATGGTGTATTCAATTTCATATGAGTATTAAATTTTAGATTAAATTATAACATTTTTTAGTGATACTACCATCATAGAGACATTATAATATTAATAGTTACATATATCAGGAGCCTCTGATAGTGTACAATCCAATGCCAGGTCAAAGGGAATGAGTACTAGCATGTCCGCATCAGACACTGGGTCGAACCCAGCTTGGACCCTGACCACTCTTGCCTCTCCAAAGTACCCATACAATATCTAAGGTCCCGTTGAAGGTATGGAAGGAATGTATTTATCAATTTTAGAGATGGACTGATGAGAACCTACACAATTAGATAGTCCATGATCATCCAAACCCCCTCCCCCTCCCTAAGACAACCCCTTCCCTACCCCAGGACAGCCCACCCCCCTCCCTCCACTCCACTTGCAGCCCCACCCTCCTCTTGGACAACCCCCCTCTCCTTGAAGCCCCCTCCCTACCCCTGGACAACCACCCTTACCACCACCCCACCTGCATCCCCCTCCCGCCTACTGTAAAACCACCTCCCTCCCCTTGTAACCCCCTCCCATTCCCTAGACAACCCCATCCCACCTTCTAGACATCCCCTCCTCTCCTGGACAACCCCCTCCCCTCCTGGACACCCCCTAATTCCGAGACAACCCCCTCCCTCCCATACCCATGACATCACCCCTAGAAATCCCCCTCTATACAACTAGAGAGGACCCCTACCACCACTCCACCTGTATCCCCCTCCCTCCTCCTAGACAACCCCCTACCTTCCCATGCAGCCCCCTCCCTTTCCCTGGACATCCCCCTTCCTACCCCCTGGATAGTCCCATCCTCTACTAGACATCCCCCTCCCCTATTGGACACCCCACTCCACTCCCGGAAACCCCCCCTTCTTGGACAACCCCTCCCTTCCCTCGCTGAGATAGGCCCCATGGAATGAACAAAAACATATTGGTCTGCAAATCAATAGTGAACATAAACCAGCAAAAACCAAATGATATCTTTGGACAATGAATGAAAATTAACTAAAAATCTATCAATGAAAATAGTAACAGAATAATAATATATTTTAGTGGGTAAGTCCAAATGAACATATTGTCATAAAAAACTTTGATGTTATAAAAAGATGAATAAACCCATGAAATTTTCAGAATTAAGCCATTGTATCTAAAATGGAATCTCTCACGTTGCACCAGTAGTGGTGGGATCAAGAGAAGCGAAGGTGGGAACATGAGTTGACAGAGCAATATGAATACTATAAACACACCACTAACAAGCTTTGTAGCATGGAGAAAGTGCCGCAATAAGAGGGAGAGTGACAAACATTGGCGATGAGAATGACTGAGATGTAGGCAAAGTAAGGCGATCAGTTGATGCTTACTATGGAGGATACTAACATGTTTTGAGGGAATTTCAGTCTTATATTTTGGGATTTTAGTCATGTATTTTATGGACTAAATAAATATATTAAATACTATTTAAATGAAACATGGTGATCTTGTTTAAGGCTCAAAATAGTCTTTTATCATGTTTTTTGGTCTACCTCGATGCTCCAGTTAACATCAATTCCCCCCTCCCTACCCTGGATAGCACCCCCCTCCCACCACTCCACCTGCAGCCCCCTCCCTCTTTAAGGACAAACCTGTAGAGACCAAAATCTTGACGTACATGGACATTACATTACTTTTGCGGAATACTTAATATATAACAAAAACAGACACACAAGGACCATAATTGTTTAGTGTCTTTGGAAACTTGGAATATAATCTTTTAATCGTGGTGAAAGATCTTCAACATCTCCCATAATGATCTTCCCCTTTTGTTTTCTTACCTAAAAACTTTATTTATATCCTGGGGAAAAGAAAACATAAAAAGGGTGAGCTCAAATGCTCAGTAAGGGTAAGCATGGAGAAAATAAAACAAACCATATACATTTGAACATAAAAACATGAACATAATGTTTAAACATCGAAATCTTGAGAAATGACATAAAAAATGGTAGTACGTAAGGCTTAAAACATAATATAACACCAATCATGATAAAATAGCTTGTAAATAAAACATGTAATTGTGGAAAAACATTAAGCACATGATATGATTTCTATAGTAGCCAAGGCATTGCTTCCAAGACCATCTTAGTGGACAATGTTTCTTTCTAAATCGAGTTCACACCATGTTCCAGTCCTGTAACACTAAACCAGATTAACTTACAGTTCCAACCATGTCTATCTCATTAGATATAAATAGTTACCCAATGAATTGGAGGGAGATATAGGTCCCACCCATCTCATAACGAAATCATTCTTACTTGTGCCACAATATAAACATAAATCATTCATCATAACCCAAAGAATAAAAATGGTATAATAAACATCATCCCATCATAACATAATCCATATAAAAAACGTATATCATTTCATAATAAGAACAGTGAAACCATTTAAATCACAGAGACATTATACTTGACACATACACATATGAAATAATGTCACCTTAAATGGAAAAATGGTTTTGATAAAACATTTGAAATGAATTCTTGAGGAAAATATCCTTTCTTCTTCAAAAACATTTTATTTTCACAAAATGCCATGAAATTTTAAAAGAAAGGGATTTTGTTGAAAATTAATATGAAATATTGTAGAGTAAGCTTCATGAAAATAATTCATTATGACACCGTAAAAATCTGTTCATTCCGTATAAGTTAAAAATAACATTCTTCTCCTACTTTTGTTAGAAAAGTCAAAAAGACCTCGTATGGTAAACAAAAGAAAGATTCCTTCCATACGATGTGGTAAAAGTAGAAAAGGGTAAAAATGAATTTAAACATACATGGAAGAAAAGTAAACATTTTTTGAAAACATTTTGAGAATATATAGACATTTATAATAATCATAACCCTAGTAAATACTTACGAATAAACAATGTCGGATAAGAATGAGATTGGAATAATTATCCCTTACCTTAGGTCTGATATGCCTCGTACGTATCCGAACTTCCTGTTTAATGAACTAAATAATGTCATCGACTTATTAAAAAATCATATTCACTTTTTTGATATCATATATGGTTCACTTATGACTTTATATTACCCGTTCTTTTGTAAGTTCCATGTTAAAGCATTGTTTTGGGTAAAATCGTTTCATTATCGTACATGTTTGGACTTATTGTTCTTGATATTGTTACTTATATCCTGATTTACTTAATTATAGAATGTAAAACATGATTTATATGTAATATATATTCAGAAAATACATATATATATGATATATCGATAAATGGAATGAAATACAGCGTTCATGGAGACGGTAGGCCGTACGTACGCATGAGCGCTATTTTTGTTTCCTTATTGAATTGAATGGAATTAAGTAGATGACATAAATATATATATATACATAAATACAGTATCATTATTATTTCATATATTTCATTATTACTTATTATATATACTTTATAATCATTCATGAATGGTTAACATGGAGAATGAATCACATCACGTCGTGGAGACGATAGTCCGTACGTACGCACAGGCGATGATATCATTCCCATAATCATGGAATTGTATTGAAGTGTATGTATAATATTTCAGAATCAATATCACTTTAAAATAATCATATATAGTTATTTATTTACACCATTATACCCATCCAAGTAAGGTGGTGGTTGAAAACAGATTACACTACGGCGTGGAGACGGTATTCCGTACGTACGCACGCGCGGTGATTTCGTTTTCCGTATGATAGATAGAAGGTGAAATATGGTTGTTTTATATTTATAATAACATATCAGTATATAAGTAATACGTATGTTAATACTTTATAATGATACAACTAAAGAAGAAGAAGTATAAGAAGAAATAAACTTGAGAGAATCGGAAGAAGAGATTACCTCTACTTCGATGCACCTCATTTAAGACTTATCTTATGGAAGTAGAGTTGGTCATTAGAGAATAAAAGAACCTCTAGAATGTTTCTAGGGATGTTGAGAAGAGAAATTGGCAGGTTTTTTCTGATCTTGAATGCTCAAAAGGGTGTGAAGAGAAGAGGGAAGGGGTGCCCTTTTATAAGAGATGAGAGGGGCAACTTTGGAAAAAATTAAAATATTATTTTATAATAAAGTCATATTCGGTTTATAATAGCTCCAAATTGATTTATTTCGAAGATAATGTGGGGATGGATCGAAATAATCTCAACCAAAAGGTTTTAGACAAGTTTAGGTTACTATTTTAACCTGATCTTTTAGATTTAACTCTAAGTTAATTAATTTAACTTTTACCGTGTCTTCTTGTTTTCTTACACTATATTGTTAATAAACTTACTATAACAAGACAAACGAACCCCAAGTGGTTCATTATTAATATATATGACCTTATCTAAGTCTTTGGCCGATAGTTAGATTTTTAGGAATCTAATAACAATTAATAATATAATATTTGTTTTAAAAACTATTTTACGTCAAATTTGATACTATTTGGTAATTGATTTTTTTGAAAATCATAACATCATTATTAGTTCCAAATAAGTTAATTAAATCAATACTAACATGTCATATTAACCTAGAAAATTATTTTAATTCATAAAAATTCTCAAATTACATTTATTTTGGTATTTATAACATCAATTATGTTGATATTTCATTAATAAGATAATTACTGCATCATCATTGTGTCATAAATAAATTAACTTATTTATTGTATAAAAATTATAAATTAAATACCATTATATAGGAAATATTTTTATCTTTATAATTAATATTTATAGTCTAATTTATCTTATTTATTACCCTATATTAAAAAATATTTAGTTATTAAACGTTGATTTTATCTATTTTAACTCTTCTTTAAATAAATTAATAATAAATGTCCTAATCTAATCCATCTGGACCTAAATTGTAATATTTTATTACTAAGGTTGGTTTTGGTCAAATTACACTTATCAAATAGAATTAGAACATGTGTTAGGGTAATAATAATATCATTTTTACCCTTAATTGTCCTATTTACTTTTAATCGTGGTAAATAAAAGTAAAAAAATACTATTCCCCCAAAAAATATTTTTATCTCATTGAACCACATTTTAGTCCTTGATATTAACCGCGCCACTCAAATTTTCTAAATTAAATTCACAGAAGTGGTAAAATTTCATTTAAATGAAAAAGTCATCTTTTAACTACCACTAAGTGGTTTCACTATTCATTGAAAATTGATGTTTTTTAGAAAAATACAAAAAATTCAGCCTAAGCATTATTTAATATTAAAAATTAAAAATTGATGTCTGTTTTTCCAAATTCAAAACCTTGAAGTGGCATTAATTAATTTTAAAATTAATTCCCGTTATCAAAACAAATAGCGTGTTTTTAAGAAACAACAACTATCAAAAGATTGTTACTTGTTTATATCCAATTTCAGAGTGAAATTAATTCCAATGACCAAAATAGGATTAAATGGTAAAAATATATTCTAATTACACTTTTAAACCAATAAAAAAGATTATATAACCATATAAATTGCTGTGATGAAAAAAGTTGTATTTAATTAAAATATTGCGTGTTTTTACTATTCATTAAAATATTAAAGTTATCAGAATAATATGAAACATTTATCCAAAGTAAATTTTTATATCCAAATTCAAAACAAGAATTTTATTTTGTCAAATTGAACTTATAGATATGTCAAAAAAATGATTTAAAGTGGGTGCGCCATCAAAAGGCGGCAAAACTTCATTTTTTGAAAAATACTTATTTTATCCAAAAAAATTATTTTGTTCTCATACCATGTTCTATAAAATATGTAAGATGAATAATAATGTTATAAAATTAAAAATTTATTTAATAATATTCATAATGGCTAATCCATAATATCATAACAATATATCGTTGTTTAGTGAAACCTAATATTGCGTACAACACACGCTATAGAGGAAGGTCGCGATTGTGTGTAATGAATGCCAAGTTAGGGTTGCGTGTTGTGGAAGACTCCGTTATTTTTTTGTTGAATATATATATATACACACACTCAATATTGCGTAGAATGAATACAATCAAACGAACTTAAAATTGTGTGTAACACAATCCAAGAATAGTGTTGCGTATACTGCAAGCTAATACGGTGTTGCGTATAACACAAGATAATCTTGGTGTAGCATAAAACACATGACATAAAATAAATTAAAAAGAATACTTATCATAAAATCTCAGGGTGTTACATTCCACCCCCCTTAAATTGAATTTCGCCCTCGAAATTATTCGAGGTTATAAATCGTTTTCTATTCAATGAATACCACATCGTAAAAAGGAATACTAAAACTTAATTTAAAAAACTAAAGCATGAAACGTAACGATTATCCAAAGTAACTCATCACTAGGTTTCCATATAAGAGAACATAAGTGAAAATATGGATATGTAAGATAAATCTTACCATCAAGTTTAGATGGAGAGAGGTGGAGAACATGGCTATGAAAAATCCAACAATCACAAAGCCATAAATTTCTGATGATCTAAGGTACCATCAGATTCATTGGATATGAGGACACTAGGACAACATTTTGGGTTTTCAAGATCATTTCCCTAATGTTGATGAATTAAAATAAATACTTACACGATTTTGGCACAATTTTACTATTGTTCGTGCCTTGACCAATTTACACTTCATCTCTTAATGTAATGAAGTTGAATTTTTTACTCGTGACGTGATAGCATATCATGCGATAGAATGATAGGTCATTCCATCTATTTCTATCGCAAAATGTTTAGTACAATTTATTAAATATACATAAGTCCATCTATATGATTGCAAAAATGGACTTATACTTCATCTATCATACCTCTTAATAAAATAAAACTAGTTTCTACTAACCAGGGACTTCCAGTAGGCTAGTGGTAGGCGATAAAGGCCTATCGCAATTCGGTTATGGGTTCGATTCCCACAACCTTGTCCGACGCGATGGGTTGTCACCTGTCATGCCAGTTGTCCTTTTTCTAAAACTACACTATTAAAAAATTCTAGAAATAATATTGAAAAAAATTTCTATCCTTAAACAATAAAAACTTATGTTCAACATAATCCATTCGAATCTTTAGGCTTATCCAAAATACTTCTTTCCAAGCTTATAGTATAAAGAAAACAATTACTAGAAATGTCATCAACCGAGCATGTGAATACCATCATTTATCCCCGATATATCTTGTTGATCACATTCCAATCATGTGAATACCTTAATCATGTATTCTCTTGAAAAAAATGAATACCCATTGAACCTTATTGAAAACATGAATGTTATCAAAAGATAACTCTTTCCACATACCAAAATCCAAAAATTCTATAAACTCAAACCATGATATAACTTTGTCCTTATATCAGTCATGAGCTCATGAATATTGTTAAACATTTCATTTTCTCATTATACCTTCATTATACGTAAATCATATTCTTTTCAAAAATATCTCAATAACTTTCCATGGTTACCGATGCCATATTCTTATGGAAAACCACAGTGGACCAATATATAGGTATTCCAATATACCATAAAAGTACCTCAACAACATTATTCTTGAATACCAATACATAAACACTTCAAACCATCCTCTTCAATTATTGTCATGGAAGAAGTCCATCCTTGACTTAGATGTAGCCTCTTAGGTCAGGGCATTGAGTTGGGTAATGCCCATGTTCTCCACAGATAAGACATTGAACTCTATAACAGTCTGTCACTCTATGACCCTTCTCTCCACACATATGACATCTTCCCCTCCATTTTATGTATTCATCAAGGTTCTTATTCCCTTATTTAGAAATATCAGTATTCCTTTATCAATTCTACTCAACATGAAAACATGCATAAAAGTCCATCTTCCTCTTATTTGATGAATTGGGAATGCCACTAAAGTTCACCTTGTTAATCATATATCGCGATGTCTGATTCGGCATAATCATAATATCATTCTCTCTAGGCATTACACAATTTCGCTACTCATAGTAACCAATTTTTCCATCAGATTCAATGTCAACCCAATTCCTTCCGGTTCCCTCCATTAACTAAAACTAGAAACCATTGTGTAAGAAACGGTTAAAATAATGAGGAACTGCATAATCATAAAAAGTCACTTATAGGATGTATAAATTATGACACCTTATTTAACCTATGATATCTTAGGTTCACCCTAGGTTATTCATGATTGTCAACATAATTCTAATACTATAACCTATATTTATACTAAACCTTAGGTACATTACTAAACCTTAGGGACATTACTAAACCTTAGGGACATCCCTAGACATACCTTATAAATATCTCTAGGGATCTCACTAATGTTTTCGCATCCTAGTTTCCAAATGTTAACTAAACCTTTCCTCTGATACCAACTGTAGAGACCCGTAGCTCGACGTACATGGCCATAACATTAATTTTGCGGAATAATTAATACATAACAAAAACAGACACACAATGACCGTAATAGTTTAGTGTATTTGGAATCTTGTAATATAATCTTCTAATCGTGGGGAACTATCTTCAACATCTCTCATAAAGATCTTCCAATTTTTTTCTTACCTAAACCCTTTCTTTATATCCTGGGGAAAATAAAACATAAAAATGGGGAGATCAAATGCTCAGTAATGGTAATCATGGAGAAAATAAAACAAAACATATACATTTGAACATAAAAACATGAACATAATGTTTAAACATCGAAATCTTGAGCAATGACATAAAACATGGTAGTACGTAAGGCATAGATCACAATAGAACATCAATCATGGTAAAATATCTTGTAAATAAAACATCTAATTGTGGAAAAACATTAAGCACATGATATGATTTCCATAGTATCCAAGGAATTGCTGCCAAGACCATCTTAGTGGACAAATTCCCTTTTCGAATCGCGTTCACTCCTCGTTCCAGTCCTGTAACACTGAACCAGGTTAACTTAACATTCCAACCATGTCTATCTCATGAGATATAAATCTTCACCCATTTAATTAGAGAGAGATATAATTCCCACCCATATCATAATGAAATCATTCTTACTTGTGCCACAACATAAACATAAATCATTCATCATAACCCAAAGAATAAAAAGGGTATCATAAATATCATCCCATCATAACATAATCCATATAAAACAAATGGATATCATTTCATCATAAGAACTGTGAAACCATGTAAATCATAGAGACATTATACTTGAAAAATACCCATATGAAATAATATCATCTTAGATGAAAAAATGGTTTTGATAAAACATTTGAAATGAATTCTTGAGGAAAATATCCTTTCTTCTTCAAAAACATTTTCTTTTCACAAAATTCCATGAAATTTTAAAAGAAAAGGATTTTGTTGAAAATAGTTTTGAAATATTGTATATTAAGCTTCATTAAAATAATGCATTATGAAACCATAAAAATCTGTTCATGCCGTATAAGTTAGAAATAACATTCCTCTCGTACTTTTTTCAGAAAAGTCAAAAAGTACCACTTATGGTAAACAAAAGAATGATTCCTTCCATACGATGTGGTAAAAGTTGAAAAGGGTAAAAATGACATTAAAAATACATGGAAGATAATTAAACATTTTATGAAAACGATTTGAGAATATATGGACATGGATAATAATCAAAAACCCAGTAAATACATACGAATAAACAATCTCGGATAAGAATGAGATTAGAATAATTATCCCTTACCTTAGGTCCAATATGCTTCATACGTATCCGAACATCCTGTATTTTGATTTAAATAATGTCATTCACTTATTACAGAATCATATTCATTTTTATGAAATCATATATGGTTCACATATGACATTATATTACCCGTTCTTTTGTAAGTTCCATGTTAAAGCAGCGTTTTGGGTAAAATCGTTTCATTTATCCTACATGTTTGAACTTGTTGTTCTTGATATTAATACTTATATCCTGATTTACTTAATTCCATAATTTAAAACATGATTTATATGTAATATATATTCATAATAGACATATATATATGATAGATCGATAAATGGAATGAAATACACCGTTCATGGAGACGGTAGGTCATACGTACGCATGAACGTTGTTTTCGTTTCCTTATTGAATTGAATGGAATTAAGTAGATGACATACATATATATATATATATAAATCCAGTATCATTATTATTTCATTTATTTCATGATTACTTATTATATATACTTTATAATCATTCATGAATGGTTGACATGGAGAATGAATCACATCACGTCATGGAGACTGTAGTCCGTACGTACGCACGGGCGATGATATCATTCCCATGATCGTGGAATTGTATTAAAGTGTATGTATAATATTTAAGAGTCAATATCACTTTACAATAATCATATATAGTTATTTATTTACACCATTATACCCATCCAGGTAAGGTGGTGGTCGAAAATAGATTACACCACGACGTGGAGACGGTATCTCGTACGTACGCACGCGCGGTGATTTCATTTTCTGTAGGTTAGATAGAAGGTGAAATAGGGTTGTTTTATATTTATAATAACATATACATATATAAGTAATACTAATGTTATTACTTTATAATTATATAACTAATGAAGATGAAGTAGAAGAAGAAATAAACATGAGAGAATCAGAAGAAGAGATTACCTCTTCTTCGACGCACCTCCTTTTAGCCTTCTCTTAAGGAAGTAGAGTTGGTGTTTTGAGAATACCAGAACCTGTAGAATGTTTCTAGGGAAGTTGAGAAGATAAATGGGTAGGGGTTGGACGATCTTGAATGCTCAAAAGGGTGTGAAGAGAAGAGGGAAGGGGTGCCCTTTTTATAAGGGAGGTGAGGGGCACCTTTGTAAAAACATAAAATATTATTTTATAATAAAGTCATATTCGGTTTATAATAGCTCCAAATTGATTTATTTAGAAGCTAATGTGGGGATCGGTCTAAATCCTTTCAACCAATAGGTTTTAGACAAGTTTAGGTTTCTATTTTAACCTTATCTTTTAGATTTAACTCTAAGTAAAATAATTTAACTTTTACCGTGTCTTCTTGTTTTCTTACACTATATGGTTAATAAACATACTATAACCAGCCAAACGAACCCCAAGTGGTTAATTATTAATATATATAACCTTATTTAAGTCATTTTAAAAAACTTTAGATTTTAGGAATATAATAACAATTAATAATATAATATTTGTTTTAAAAACTATTTTATGTCAATTTTGACACTATTTGGTAATTGATTTTTTTGAAAATAATAACAGCATTATTAGTTCGATAAAAGTTAATTAAATCAATAAAAACATGTCATATTAACCTATAAAATTAGTTTAATTCATAAAAAGTCTCAAATTACATTTATTTCGGTATTTATAACATCAATTATGTTAATATTTCATTAATAAGATAATTACTACACCATCATTGTGTCATAAATAAATTATATTATTTAATGCCTAAAAATTATAAATAAAATACCATTATGTAGGAAATATTATTATATTTCTAATGAATATTTATAGAATAATTTATCTTATGTATTAGCCTATATTTAAATTGATTTAGTTATTAAACTTTGATTATATCTATTTTAACTCTTCTTTAAATAAATTAATAATAAATGTATTAATCTAATCCAAGTGGACCTAAATGGTCATATTTTATTCCTAAGGATGTTTTTTGTCGAATTACCCTTATCCAATAGAATTAGTACATCTGTTAGGGTAATAATAATATCATTTTTACCCTTAATTATCATATTTACTTTTAATCGTGGTAAATAAAAGTAAAAAGTTAATATTCGCCAAAAAATATTTTCATCTCACTGAACCACATTTTAGTCCATGATTTTAAACGTGTCTCTATGATTTTTGAAATTGAATTCACAGAGGTGGTAAAATTTCATTTAAATGAAAAAGTCAGTTTTTTAACTACTACTAAGTGGTTTCACTATTCATCGAAAATTGTAGTTTTTCAGAAAAATACCAAAAATTCAGCCTAAGAATTATTTGATATTCCAAATTAAAAATTGATGTCTATTTTTCAAAATTCTAAACATATAATTGGAATTAATTAATTTTAAAATTAATTGACGTTATCAAAATAAATAGCGTGTTTTCAAGAAACAATAACTATCAAAATATTGATATTTGTTTATTTAAAATTTCAAAGTGAAATTAATTCCAATGAACAACATTGGATTAAATGGTAAAAATAAATTCTAATTACACTTTAAAAACAATTGAAAAGATAATCTAACCATATAAATTATTGCGATGAAAAAAGTTGTTTTTAATTAAAATATAGCGTGTTTTTACTATTCATTAAAATATGAAAGTTATCAGAATAATATGAAAAATTTATCCAAAGTAAATTTTTATATCCTGATTCCAAATAAGAATTTTATTTTTTCAAATTGAACTTATAGACATGTAAAATTCAATATTTAAAGTGGTTGCGCCATCAAAAGGCGGCAAAACTGCATTTTTTGAAAAATACTTATTTTATCCGAAAAAATAATATTTTTATCATACTATGTTCTAGAAAATATGTAAGATGAATAATAATGTTATAAAATTAAAAATGTACTTAATACTATTCATAACGGCTAGTCCATAATATTATAACTATATATAGTTGTTTAGTGAAACCTGATATTGCGTACAACACACGCTATCGAGGAAGGTCGCGATTGCGTGTAAAGCAAGCCAAGTCCGGGTTGCGTGTTGTGCAATAATCCATTGTTGTTTCATTGAATATATATATATATACACTCAATGTTGTGTAGAATGACTACAATCAAACAAACTTGAAATTGTGTGTAACACAATCCAAGAATAGTGTTGCGTATACTGCAAGCTAATACGGTGTTGCGTATAACACAAGATAATCTTGGTGTAGCATAAAACACATGACATAAAATAAATTAAAAAGAATACTTATCATAAAATCTTAGGGTGTTACAAACCCCCTACCTCCCCTTGCATCCCCTTTCCCTGGACAACCCCCTTCCCACCCCCTGGACAACCCCCTACCCTCCTGGACAACCCCCTCCCCTCCTCGACCACCCTACTTCTGGACACCCCCTTCTTCCTGGAAAACACCCTCCATCCCCTACCTAAGAAAACCCCCATGGAAATCCCCCTCCCTACACCTGGACAACCCCCCTCCCACCACTCCACCTGTTTCCCCCCTCTCTCTTCCGGACAACCCCCCTCCCTCCCCTTGTAGCCCCCTCCCTTTCCCTGGATATCCCCCTTCCCACCCCCTGGACATACCCCTCCCCTTTTAGACATCCCCTCATCTCCTAGACAACCCCACCCACCCACCCACCTAATCACCCCTCTCTTTTGGACACCCCCTACCTCGTAGTTATTTATTGTATATCCATTAATACCCTTTTTTATCCAACTAGATTTTCATAATCTATTTGATAATGGAATAAATATTATTCATAAACCATCATTCACTAATATTTATAATAAAATCTTATATATTTTGAAGAGATAGAGTTCAACAAATCAAGGAAAAACACCAAACAAAAAATATATTGGGGGAATAGAAACGAAATTTCCCATAAATATAATGTGAGAAAGGTAAATGATACAAATGTTGGGTCTTTATGACATCAAATAAGATATATTGGGCCTCAAATTAAACAGGAATATTATTGTTGGGCCTTTACATGGGCTTGGAATTGCTTTGGTTGGTTGGAACTTTTGATGCCTCACTACAGACCCACTTCAGGCTACTCTAGAAGTGATCTACCCAATATATATTATCAGTATTGAATGGAATTAAATGGATCATTGTCTGGACACCCCTCCCATCTGGACACAACCCTTCCCTCCCCTCCTGGACACCGCACTCATGGACACCCCCTGGACACCCCTCCCATTTGGACACCCCACTCCTAGACACCCCTGGAAAACCCCTGCCTATTAGACACCCCCACCCACCCTCACTCCAGGACACCCCCTCCCTCCACCCCTCCTAGACACCCCTCCCTCCTAGAGACCCCCACACACATATAAGGGAAACTAATTAGAAAATTTAAAATCCCAGATATTGTTTACCATCAAGCTTTTAAGATGCTCGTGAGTGGACTGAATAAATATGCATTGGTCGACTTCAACACTAACGACCAGTGTAGTCCAATGAGTTATGCTTTACTAGATAGAAAAATCATTTCTAAAACCATTCTTCATAACCTAAGGATACAAAACATAATAAATGATGATCATATATGCACAATAAGTGTAAATAAGGGAGATATCAATAATCATATATGGATAAAATAAGTTGTAGGAATTCACCTTTATCCTATTTGTGTACAATATTCCATCAGGTACGCTACCCATTCATTTCTAAACACAACTATATCATCTTGTGAATATGAGTTTTTTCAACAGTCATGGTAGTACTAAATAAATATAAATACCCAAAAGATTAATAAATATTTTAAATGAACTCGTAATTATTTTCAAGAATACCTCATCAGGGATGCTAGTTTGTTGATGAAATATGATCTATTTTTTAAATTTACAATCATAATAACTATAGTTCTTTCCGTTTGTTAGTTTTGGACACTATAGAAACATCAAAAAAAATATGTAATTTGTTTTGATATGTGTTTGGATAGTGAAATTTTATTATATATACCATGATTCTTTTCAAGTTGAAGATCTTTTAGGCATTCTTATCCTTAGGCCTTTGATTCATTCCATGAAGTAGATGATACTGATGCACTGCCCTATCCTAACAGAATCCTCATTAAATGATAATATAAATTATATAAATAGATGTTTAGTTTTAATTTTTTTTGATCTAGTGTATTAAAAATTAACAAAACCCATCATAAATGGTTAGTTTGTTGGATATCCATGCATTGAATCTAGAAAATAAATCTTTGGAGTATCCAAATTGACTGCAATCAGCATCCAAATGCTGCCTAAAAACACATAATGGAATAAGTAAAGAACGAAATGAAAATATAGTTTATATGATTATATTGTAGACTTTTAACCCTGCATCGTTGGTATTTAAAATAGGTTGTCATCTGTAATTTTGTTTTCAAATGATTTGAGCAAGGATGAAATTATTGTAGCCTCTTTATCAGAATCTATTTCCTCTTTTTAAGAGGTGATGTGAGGACTAACGAGTCCAAATTTTTATTCATGGGGAAATCCCTTCAATTGTTTTTCATATATACACCTATGAAAAATATGAAATTTATTTATTCATAATTATTAAATTATATCAACTTTTCTTAATTGAAATCAAGAAAACATACCTCATGTATACATTTACAACCAATGCGCATAGCCATTCAAAATTGAGAATTTCATTTACATTTTTAGCATCAATGATATATGATTCTTCCTATCTGTACATATTTTTTTCAAAATCAACTAGGTGAGCATTGTCATCTATCAACTTTGTATCCATATGAGACTATAATAATATAAACTATGGATATAGAGCGGGCAGGGTAAAGGTTCTCTTAGAAGACTTTTTCAATTGGTTGGTTGATCCATGAGATATTTTTTAGCTGATATTTCATTTCACCCCCTTCTATATTTCATTCTGTAATAACATTCATCGGTTCAGAACTTTTTCATTGAATGTTAATGGTCCAGCTTGAAAACTAAATTGGAAATAGTACCTCCTTGTCGATATGTTTTTATATATGAATTACCAGTCATACGATGAGTGTTCCAATAGCTTGTTCAACCATATGAGTGTTGTCATATCATTTAGAACAGGTATCTCAGCACTCAGCTCATTATTAACATTAATTTACACTCTGAAATGATCTGTTGGAAGTTTTCTGTTTTGTATCATGTCATTCTGCGTATTGAACACCGTAGCCCTCGCTATAGGGAGATATGTAGGAGTTGATAGATATAAATCATAGTCATTTTCACCCTGTAGAATATTAGTACAGGAAAGGTATTCATCTCTATGTGATTCACATTTCAAAGAAAAAATTATTAAAACATTGGTTACCTTATCTTAGTCAGGTTTTTTAGGGGAATGGATCGCCTCAAAGTTGGCGGGGGTGGGACTGGATTGTCACGCATGGGTTGTTGTGGAGTTGTTACTTCTATTTTCCTCTCCCGCATCAAATTTTCTATCATCTCTCTCTGGTATTTTAATTCTTCTTGAAAAATATCTAATTTTTCTTGAAACTTTTTCATTTTTTCATTTCAATCCTCCTCCTGTTTTTTTTTGAAAAAATGGTCGGGGGGTCACCCCAAAACCCACACCTCTGACGCAGGCATACTGTTCAGGCTGCTTCAAGGCCGCTGAAAGTATGTCTGCATCTGGTGCGGGTGATGTTGATTCATGTGACTATGTCATATATAAAATATAGAAAAACATGTAGTCATTTTTATGTAATAGAAATTTAAAGAAAATCAGATTTATATTATGTCATACTTACCCATGTTTCCAAAGCATTTTGTGTGTTCACATCTATCAATATCCACTCTTTATTTACTTGAGCTTCCTTCTATAGCACAAGGCATGGGATGGATATGGGTTTCGATTTCGATTCATCAATCTGTATATAAATAGAGAAATATGGTTATGTTTTTGTTTTATGTAACATAAATGTAGTACGGTAGATTTAAAAGGCGTACAAATTTTTTCTCAAGTGAAGCGTACCCCATCCTTGCTTTATGGAAAGGGTATGCTGGTTTTATTGTGTGTTGTTTATTTTCCACACTATGTTGATGTTTCATAAATAAAAAATTGTCAATCAAAGTGAATAATACAGGCAACGTCATACAGCGTATTACCCCAAACAATGTACCTAAAACGTCTTCTCACAACGATGGTTTCCAAACACATCCCACGCTCCTTGGGATATCAAGTGTGCATAAGGAGGAGGTGGGTGCGGCTTGATTTTCCCTTCTTCTTCTTTAAGATGATATTTCATTAAAATTGTGTAGAAACCTCTATGAATTCTTCCCACATCTCTTAATACATATTCCTTGTGAAAGTTATCTACTGTAAATGCACTCTAAAATGGATGATGAAGATTAAGTCAATGATTTAGTATTTTATTTTATTTTAAAAAATTAAAAAATTGATATCATAATGTCACCATAATCTCTTCCCACATTAGTGTCTTAATCCTGGTGATAACATGGTGCCAAGACTGTACATCAATCTACACGTGTTGCTGAGTAATGATTCCAATGTAGCTACTAAAGATGGCTCTATTGGGGTTAACATGTTGGCCTCACTTATTCCATCCCACCTCAAATTTGAGGCATTTTTATTTTTCCTTAAGGATGTTGGGTAACACTGTCAAACTAAGATGCTATTGTCTGTTTTTGTTATTTTAGGGTTTCATTTACTACCATTTCATAAGAATTATCATCATTATGTTCCTTTGGAATTCTAGCATCGGCACTAAGAACATCATCAATAGGTTGAAAAACTGGTTGTACCTTTGTATTGGGACCCGCAAAAACAGGTTGAGAAACCTATTGTACCTCAGCATTAGGACCAGTAGCAATAGGCTGAGAAACCTGTTGTTGCTCTACACTGGGACCACCAGCATCTGGTTGAGAGACCTTTAGTGCCTCGGGATATGGCGCATCAGTAGGTGAAGAACTCATCATCTATAGAAGTGGTTTGACATTTAAATTAGATCACAAAAAAGAAGAAGAAGATAGATAATAAAATAACACAACACAATGTATATGACAATAAACAAAGAACCTGATTACTGTAGTTTCTCTTTTTTAAAGGCTGAAGAGATTTGACCACTCTATCAGCTATGTAAATCCCTTCATTGTGGTCTCCTTTGAAATAAAAAATGCCGTCAACATTGGGACCATTGGGAAATGATTGTGAAGTCCCTATAAAATGGACATCCTCTGTTGATATTTCATCTAACCCTTCAGTTATTTTGGTTGATAACAAAATAGTTGAACAATTTCAGTTTGTACGGTCAGGAACATAAAATACTTGAACATCCTGTGATGCCATTATAAATGGTTCTTATTTCTCCCATTCCTTACTGAAATCAACTCTCATGAATCCGAATTCATATATTTTAATAGCACTCATGTTATCAACCCACTTGCATTGAAAAATCAGTACTTTTTATTTCGTACAATTTTACTCCCATATTAAATTGATGATGCCAAAGTATAAAATATTCGCATAAATTGGATTTCTTTCCTTATCACCAGAAACATGCATCTCCTCATCCACAAGTTTAACCCCACAATTCTGCATGGTACTTTCCTTATCAAGTTCATTAGTATAGAATTTATATCCATTAACTACATAATCATTGTAAGATAATACATATACAATTTCTCCTCCAACTAGCCATCGAAGTCGTTCTGAAATTGAGTCTGGATTTTCATCTAAATGCTTAAAAATATGGTCCTGAAACCATCCTATAAACTGTTTATTATGTGTATATTATATCCATTTTTCATCCCTAGAAGGATTCAAATGCCTTAGAATTTCATTGTGGGTTTGAAAATATGGGTCTACGTCAAAACTTTTAGGAAAAACCTAAAGGTGAGCCTGCTCCTGATCTGTAATATTGATCGTGAAAACCTCACTTCCATAAATTCCTTCACCCCAAAGACACCCAGTGTGATGAGGTTTCTGTTGGCCAACATTTTCCACAACAAACAGGTATTCGGTACAGAATTCAACGGCTTCCTCAACAATATATTGCCCCAAAATACAGCCCTCTGGCCGACATTTATTTTTGACATACCCTTTAAAAATATTTATATACAATTCCATGGGATACATACATTTTTAATTTACAAGACCACATAGTCGAATATCTCTCACCATCTAAACCATCAAATGAACCATCATATCGAAAAATGTCGGTAGGAAGAACATTTCCAATTCACATAATGTGACTAAAGTTTCTCTTTCCATAGTTTGAAATTTTTTCGGGTCTATAACCTTACTGCATATATCATTGAAGAAGAAACAAATATTCATTAATGTATGGAAGAAATTATTGGGAAAAATGAAACGTAAAGCTATAGGAATTAGATGTTGCAACAAAACATGGTAGTCATTTTATTTCAGACCCACTAATTTTAAATCGCTCATTGAAATGATGTTCTTGATATTGGATGAATACCCCTCTAGAACCTTTACGTCATTCAATAAGTTTAAAAACTGATATCTCTCTTAACTGGAAATAGTGTATGTATTAGGAGGAAGAAATGTTTATTTTTCACCCTTCACTGGTGCCAACTATTCCCGTATTCCCATCAAAACCATGTGCAATCTAGCTTTAATTCCAAACTTTTTTTTTCTAGGTGCATTTAGCAATGTGACGATGACACTATCAGATACATTTTTTGCAACATGCATAACATCAGGAAAATGTCTGACATACAGACAATACCAGTACGGTAATTCAAAAAAATCTGATGTCTTTTTTCCAACCGTTTTTCGTAAGGCTTTTTGAAAACGTTTTACCAAAAGTAGTGTCCACATCTTTTACTTTCTCAAACAATCGATCACCTGTTAGTGGAGATGGTGTTGTACATTTTTATGAACTTCCGCTGAATGATGTCGTCCAAGATTGGTACTTATGCCATCAGGGTAGAAATTGCTGATGCCCTAAAAACAGAGTTTTTAATGAATGTTTCATCCTAATTGATTGTATACCTTGTTCGGAAACGAGACACACTTGAGGTACATTAATGCTACATCATGAAAAATTTCCATAAGAAGGAAATTAATTTATAATCCCATACAATAGGGCTTTCAAACTGAAAAAATCATTTTTGTAAGCATCATACAACGTAACACATGAATCCCACAATATTTTCTAATCCTAGATCAATGGAGCCAAATAACATCATTATCATTAACCGGTTGTTTTGGTCCTAATATAAGCATATATGACTTGATTTATTTTCATTTCATGCATCAAACGGTGCTAAGTTATAATTTACCAACATAACTAGCCATGTACTTTGACTGATTCTTTGAAAACCAAAAGGATTCACCCAATATTTAGATAACGACAGACAAAGGTTTCTCAGCTTGTTTCCAAATTTTTGATACTCATGATCAATTCTCTTCCACTGAGGAGAGTCTGCCGGGTGACGTAGATTCCCATCTTTAATTCGTGTATCTTCATGCCATGTCAGTTGTCCTGAAGTCTCCTCACTACTATATAGGCACCTAAACCTTGGAATGATTGGAATTTACCATAAAAAATTCATTGGTTTGGAATCATCTTAATCATATCGAGAAGCACCACACTTTGGGAATTTATTAAGTTATTTGTGGTCCTTGTGAAAAAATATACAGTCATTCGGGAAGACGTGTATTCTTTCAGAGAGCATACCCATCGATCAGAGTATTCGTTTGGCATCATATGTTCGGCTTGGGAGCTCATTATCTTCTTGGATCATCTCATTCAAGAGAGCATGTAGTTTTGTAAAACTGGAATCACTCCACCTGTTTTTTGCTTTCAAATTATACAGCTTCTGTCCGACTGACAATGATGTATATTTCGTGCAACAAACATACAATGGCATTTTTATACAACTCTTTAACTTCTCAGAAAATTTTGGGCAATAAAGAAGTTCATCTTCAACTTTACTTGACTTATCCTCAATATTATCTTCATCATCATTCACATATGTAATAACATCATCCATACGATCGTCTTCATTGTTAAAGCTTGTAATCATATTAGATGATCCATAAAACGCTGTGTTATCTGAGCCACTACCTACATTCGTTTTCCCCCATGTTTATTCCAACATGTATAACTGCAATCTATTCCATGATAGATTAGGTGTTCTTCCAACTCCTCCGAACTAATTTGTCTTGAATAAAAATAGTGTAAACATGGAAAAAGGATTTGAGAAGGGTCACATGCATGATCTTCTGCAAACTTGAAAAACTCTTTCACACCATCTTCATAATCTTTTGGAAACCGATTGGAATTCATCCATTCTTTATTCATATTCATAATCATTATGGGTTCGATCTCCAACTTGCCAAATATTATGTTTTAATTAATCAAGTACCATTTTTTGGGTTTTATAAAAATAATTCATGGTAAAAATGCCTCTACCATGAACCATCATGGGATACAATGTAAGGATATAATAATAGGTCAACCAAAACCTAATACCAACGGTAATATAAGGTATCATAAAGGAACTAGACATAATAAAATGTCAAGAAAACCATGTAAAAGGAAGAAACCAGTCATCATAGTGCATTCCCATGAAGGATCATACCATACAAGAAATTTGTGATACCTTGGGTATTGTAATTCCCACATAACCCATAGTTGGCAATCCAACAGAAACTCATTACTGAAAGGAAATAAAAAATGATCAAAAGGATGATGATATCTCAAAGAAGTCTACATGTTAATATTTTATTAGTTTTGAGACTCTCAATCTTAAATTCATCTATAAAATCCATGTTATATCTCTAGAACTATAGTTATGGATTACACACCATTGATTTAAATGTTTGTCCACTAAGGGAGTACCTAAGCCTTTTGGAGTACCCTACCCCGACACATGGGGGAGTACTGAATCCACTAACGGAGGACCCCCCATCGATACATGAGAGAGTACTAACTCTGATTATATAGAGGAACCTTCCCCAAAACATGTAAATATACTTGAACTCTATCTATATACGAGGGGATTGTTCCAAGTCTTTTTTATATCTCCCTCGAGTACCTAAATCCTATACCTGGAGGAATCTTCACTGAAATATGGGTGAGTACCATACTCCATATTTTCTCCAAACATATCACTTGTCACTTGTCAACTCTCAAGAAGAGTGAAGATAATTAAAATATCTGAACCACATCGAGTGAAATTTCCAATGATTGATGGAATCATTATATTGTGATATACATGAGAAGATATTTATAATTGGATAATCCTATATGAAATACTATCATCTATGTCAAAAATTAATAAAAATAATGAAAATAACATACCGAATAATTTTTTCAATGGGTACACAATGTGTAGGGATCTCAGTCAAGGTTTTTTGTATTCTACCATTTCTAAACTCATGTGAAATCCATATACATGGTGTGTCCAGTAGGGTGAAAATCGTGTATGGATATGATTTACCTAATTTAATCTAGAATATATCAAATTAATTCCATGTTAGTCTTACAATGACAACATGATGGCTCTAAAAATACATGACATATTGATCAACTTGAACTAAAGGCGTGTACTTTAGAAACATACCGAGTCACCTCACCAGCTATGCATCACAGTTTTGTGGAATACACGGTGTGTAGTCTTTACATGACCACTAGGGGTGTATAGTATATCCAAATCATGTTTCTATGGTATCTATACATTGTGTGAGTGATGTAAAACACATATCATGTGGTTTTACCATTATTTCATGGCATGTACATGGTTTCATGCTGAAGTATATGTATTGGAGATGCATTATGTGTGACCTAAGATCACATGACTTGTAACATTTAAAATGAAACACATTCTATGTTTGAGTCTGAAGATGAGTCATGTGGTATAAATTTTGAAGATAAATGTTGTGTGGAATTAAAATCTATATCAAATCCATGTATGGTGAAGCATGTTCCATTTAACAAGAATACATACCATGTATTTTAAAATTATAAAGAATATGAAAAAATAACCTTCACACCTTACACACTACTTTCACCTCCTTTCATAGTTGTGTTTCCATTACCCACCAAAATTTTCAACCACATAGCATCCAATGATCCCTGTTGGGTTAATATATTTCCAGCTATCACTGTCTAATCCATCATTATCCAACTGTTCTTTAAAATACACATATAACTCACCATATCATTATCATCATTCTTATAAACCCAATAACTATTCGATTTTACTCTTTTGTGACATTGTAGAATAACCATCAAACTCAAATGTGTATTACATCTGAATATTTTAGAAGGTGGTGGTGGGAAAAATACTCAACAATCCATGGGTGAGATCATGTTTAGGTTCATCAAAGTACATTAGTATTAGACAATATTATAATTATATATTCATCGTGGAAATGTTTCGTAATGTATTACAATTATTTGAACTAAAATTTATTCCACAAAAAAATAAATTTTCAAATAATAATATTATTGAGAATAATTTTTAGCTTAAATAATCATCAATATGAAAAATCTCACATTATAAAAAATTACAAGGAAAAATACATGAAATAAAATTTTACAAAAACATGTGAAAGTTTCATTATCATATTCATCCCATGGTAGAAATAAAATATTAAAATAATTAAACTAGCATGAACATAGGTAAAATTTAATCAAAGTAAAATAATTAATCTAACTTGATGTATTTAATTTTGTGCACCTTATGAGAAGAAGAATAATTTATTTAACTATTATTCCTTTTTATTATTTTCTCACTATAATCATTTTATCCTAAAAAATGGTCATCATTGACAATTTTTTTAGAAGTATAATTGAATTAAATTTTTATGGAGATTGATTCAAACACAAAAATAATAAAATAATATCTCATTGGAATTTCCTTAAATCTCGATGATCACATCACATTATTTATTTTTTTTGTCTTTACCACTGCATTGAAAATGAGAAACACAAAGAATTTTTTTTTCTATAAATATAGAGGAATGTGAGTTTTTATTCTCCAATAGTTTTTTCCACAGAAAAATGATTTTGGTGAAATCCATTTTTTACTAGGGTGTCTATAAAGTGTCTCATAGAGTCCTCTAGTGAAGTGGTTTTCTAGGATTTAGTGGAATTAGACTAGTAACAAAGTGGTGGTGCCATTGAAATGGGTAAATTTTGGATTGATATTCAATGGTGGAAGAACTAAAACATGGAAAATAAATGGCATATCAATCATACCAAAAACCGCAACACTATACAAACACACAATCGGGCTCACAATCGCAACACCATACAATCCAAACAATCACAATTTCAGATTTTATAATGCATCCCTTATTCAATTTTGATTATTAATTCAAGGGTTATCACAGAAGTTTAATCATCCCGGGTCATTCATTCATTTGTCAAGTATATGTAAATTACCAATTTTTATATTCAAATGTTCAATAGGAACCAACCAATATGCAATTAATTTTGTGCGCAAAAAAGGAATACCAACGACCACGATTTTCAGCGGGTTGTTTAGCCCATACATTTCCTATTTTAACCATCAATATCAAACATTAATAACATGAAAAAAATAAGAAACCAATGAGAACAGGACAAAACTCACCACGAAGGTGTCGTTTGGGACATAGTAGAGGTGAGTTCGAGGTAGAGGAGAGGCGCACAATAGAGGAGATATACAACTAAAAAGAAAACATAAAATGAGATCTCATATGTTATACCAATCCTAAATAGGTCAATTGAGATTTAGGAATGGGAAATGTCTAGTTAAACAAAATTGAAACCTATATATGATGATCCATGAAACACATCCATTCAAGGGAACAAATTTTTCACTAAACATATCATTAGGTTCATGGTGATACCCACCACGATCCTGATCCAAAGTGCTCCCCACCATCATAAACACCTATTGTAAGACATCGTCTAGTTGTCCAACAACCCACTTGGTGTGGTTTAAAACTAACCAAAAGAAAACAAATATGAAAAAACCCTCTAAAATATTATACTAGATGTAATATTTTATTCCAAAGAGAATCAAACAAGTCTCTACATCTTATGAACATGGCCCAAACATGCTGACTTTCCCCCAAAATGTCCCAGTCATACCTCAAAATGAACCTATCATACCCAATATGATGTAACCATTTCCCTCTATTTTCTACAACATCAAATCTCAGGAAAAACACTACCACTACATTTTTACAAATGATTCAACCCTTGAATCAAGTGAAGAAATATGTCCACCCCCTAAATAATGTGATGAATGGGTTTCACCGCCAAAATCACATAATGAATCATGATTTACCTCATAAATCCCCTTTGGATCACCTAAATATTATATTGATCATTATGTCAACATATAAAATTTATCTAGTATATCATTTAAAATATTAATATGGTATTTATGTGGGACCCGAAAATCAGATTCACTAACTCACCAACATAAAAATGCGGTTGAGGAAACAGCGGTGGAGGCAGCGGTGGAGGAGGCAGTCATAGAGGAGGCACCCGTGAAGGCAGAATACGTGAAGAAGGTAGAGGGGACAGAGGTAGTAGCAGCAGAGGCAGCATCGATAGAGGAGGATGATGGTCACTGTAGAGGAGGAGAACCCAATTGCGACAAAGGAGGAGGAGGAGGAGGAGGAGGAGAGGTCACAATAGAATAGGGGGTGGGTTCAGCTTCCAGGAAATCTTGAACGCATGAATGAGAGGGGGTCTAATTAGTGTTATTAAATAAAAACCACTGGATCCATTATCAACAGTCATTAAAATCATTGATAAAAGTATGTTTTATCTGTTCTAAAATAAAATCACTGGTAAAACATACCTTTATCAGGGCTTTTTTAGAACTGATAAAGAAATACCTTTAGCAATGCTAAATAATTGCAGATAAAATTCCTATTTATCAGTGTTATCTGATAAATAAGTATTTTATCAGTGATTTTTTAGTGCTGACAAAGGTATCTCTTTATCAGCGCTAAAAAAGCGCTCATAAAGGTATGTTTTATCAGCTCTTTTATTTAAGCGCTCACAAAACATACCTTTAACAGCCCTTTTAACGAGCACTGATAAAGGTTCTAGTGGTTTTTATTTAATAATTTATTTATATTGTTATATATTTATTTAAATTGAAATTTAAACTAAATATATATATATTTATTAATAATTATAACAATAAAGACCATATATTTATAAATATTTGTATATAATTGTTAATCTATACAAAAAACATTATTTTTGATTATAAATATTATAATTTTTTATAAATTAAGAATAAAAACGTTTATAAGCACTAATAATAGCACTAATAAAGGTTAGAATTATCAACCCTTTTTTCAAGCACTGATAAAGGCACACCCCGTTATCAGCTCTTTCTATTTAGCACTGATAAAAGGAAGCGCTTCCTTGGCCATGTTTTGTGGTAGTGATATTTCCCAATAGATATAAGCCTCCTTTTTGATTTTTATTAGTGTATTATTCCAACTATATAATTCACAATGAATAAAAAAGCTTCCCCACCAAAATTTCCCAAATAAACCTATTATTATCTTTTTCTTTAATGGTAATCCAGATTTTTCTAATTTAGTAGCATGTTTTTTTGGGCCTTATTCATCATTACTTCAGAGAAATTTAGGGAACAAGTACTCACATCATCAAATTTTACCCACCAAAGTCAAGGTAGTAGGATATTAATTCCTCTTTTTCATTAATACTTGTTTATATTTTTTATTTAAACATGTACTTTTCTTTAAAACAAATTAAGTGTAACCATGAAATTTAGATATGGATGGTACCTTACTTCTAGAGACTACTTGAGAATGACCAATATGATGCAATGATCATTAATCTATTGAATAGATATTTTTTTAACATCCTAAATATCCATAAAAAAGTTTTTAGCAGTAAATATTACATCAATAGTTTCTAGAGTATAAATTTTTGTCTTTTCGATATTGGATAGTTTTATTTAAAATTCTTGAAATATGATATAGAGTGCATTCTTCTGATATTTAATTAACAAAACCTTCTCTTCAGAATCCTTCCTCATTCTTCCAAAATCTTCATCATGAATTCTAATATTTTATTGAATTAATATATCAATCTCTTCAATGTTATTATATAGAAAATTCAATTTTATATTATTCAAGTGAATTCTATTTTTAAATTTTCTTACAATTCATGGATCTTCTTCAAAACCCATTTAGTAGACTCATTCTTTTCTTCGATTGTTCTAAGAAACTTATCATAAAATATAGATCATCACTTTTAAGGATCCACTTCCATTTTTTATTTAATAATAACTTATTTTGAGAGATTTATACAATTGAGAACAGTTTATTTCAAAGGGTTCTATAAGATTTTTATCTCACCTTCTTGTTGATTCAACTCTACATTCTATCATTCAAAGATCCCAAAAATTAAAGAAATAATATCTATAAGAAATGTGTGCATCATATCCTTTAATTTTTTAATATATAAATCTATTGACACAATTTCAAACCCATTCAAGTATTCTTTTTATAGACTTTTTGATCAAGAATCATTAAATACATTTACATCACTTCTATCCCTTGAACACTTTATTAATAAAATTTTATCCATATACATTATGGTACATGCAAAAAAATGTTATTATCATTCTAATATAAAAATATCTTCTTTTCCTGGATCACTTTAAAATTCTTATTATTTTTGATAAAAGGGAGATCGTCCTTATGATATTCTTCTCTTCCTTTTTAATCTTCATAAAATTCTTTGAAGAAATTGAGTTTTTAGTAGAATCAATTTTTTTTATCTAAAACTAAAAATATTTATAATTTTAAGAATGAAAATTTATATATTGAATGAAAAAAATTCCATTTTGAGAATCCAATAGAGGCGAAATTATCCCCTTCATTCCAATTATGGGGAATTATTGGTATATGAACAAAGGTAAGAGTTAGGGGTGAACTAGTGTTGGTTTATCTTGATCCAATTAAAGTTACATTAATTTTATGTATTTTCAATTTACCTATATCACTTTTAGGGTAAAAGAATCACTATTTATCTCTTTATCATTATTTCATTTTTGTGCCACATCCGTATACACTAATAGGGGGAACATAAAAATTTAAAAGTAATACCACTTAATGTGATATGCCTGTTCCTTAGTGTGAACTGGATTCCTCCAAGAGAACACAACCCACTAAATTCTTCTTTCTAGATTTGAAATGATGGTTATAACCTTGAGACTCCTATTTCAACATCTCATGATGTTTCTTGGATACATAATTGACAATGTTTTTTCTCACACCTTACAATGATAAAAAATTGGATTAAAATAGGTTATTATAATACTAGTGTAGAACTTTGTATTATAGTAGATGTGCTTCCACTTTCCTCTTCATATTTCACTTGCATAGCAGTATTAAAGGCCTTAATATTCATGTATTGAATGTTTAAATGAACACAATATCCTTTTTTTCTTCAAAATAAAATATTAGGTCTTAATTTAATACATTTATTTCATGAAACTTCTTCTTCTAAATTAGTATAAAAAAGGATATATGGGTTATTTTTCAACACCTTTAATAAAAATGAAATTACCTCATAGAATATGGAATCATATCTACTTCTGTTGGCCACATATATTATATTTCAAAAATAATAGTGTCAAATTCCTCATCAAACACTTCATTTTTCAATTTTTATGAATATAAATAAAACATACACACTAGGGAATGCTTATACAAATTCATATTTGATTTTTAATTTAAAATTAAAATCCCATTCTTCAATCAAAAACACTGGCTCATCTACTATCATTTTCATTACAAACAACAGTTTCATTAAAAGTGCTTAAAAATTTATCTTTTGTTTTAATATTATTTTGAAATTAAATTTAGTTATAATATATTATTATTATTCTTATTTAGGTTATTTGAATCAATTATTTATTTAGTTTTGATATAAAAACTTTTCTTTGGAAAACCAATTTTTCTTCTTGTGTGCGGGAAAAATTTTAAAATTAATTCTAACACATTAGTGAATATAATTTTTTGAAATGGATTAAATATTTTTAGTCATCATAATTAATTTTAGGAAATAATTCTAAATTAATATTTTTAGTAATTAATGGTAGAATAGTAAAAATAAATGTTTGCAGATAAGGTCAAACCTTGTATACGAGGGGTTAAACAAAAGCATAAGGGTGTGTTTTCCTATAAATATAGTATAAAAGTTTTATAAAGACAAATGTAAACCTTATAATATCCAAAATTTAAATATATTTTCATTTGGTATCAATTTTTTTCATAATCAATTTATAATTTTGGATAATTTGGGGAATGTTTCATGTTGTTTTCATGTGGGTTCTTTTCCCCACTTATAAAACGAAATATCCTATCCTCTATACTACACAATACAATATACTTTTTTTCCTAAAATACCTAAAAAATCCATTCTCAAATTCCCTCCCCAAATCCATTATACACTATATTTATTTTGAAACCTTCTGAAAAAGGCATTAGGTATAATCTTAAATAGGTTCCCTAAATAAGAGGTATAGTTCTTAGTAATGCAATTTTATTTTATTTCTTCTTTAGCCTCCTTAAAATATTAATAAATTATATTAAAATAATATAATTATTATCTCTCATATACTCTATTTTTATTATATTAATTTAATTATCAACACCCAAATTCTCTTCCATCAAATGGGAAAATAAACCATTGATCGTGTGTACAACATAATAATACCACATAAATCAATGTAATTAATTTTACATAACCACCCCTAAAGGATATATATAATGATAAATTTAATAAATTTATATTATAGTTATTGAATAATTATTATTTTAGTCATATAACATCACATATACCTTCTTTACATCAAATCCATTGGAAGATGAAAACATCACTCATGTGATCATGTGGTATACCGCCTCCACAAAGTGTTGTGATTCGTTATTAATTTTATTTTGAAATGAATGATGATAAAGATAAATTTAATGAACATATATCATATAAAAATTATTATTTAAATTTTAATTATTTTATCTTTATTTTTTTCATCTTTCATGAAAATGGAATCAATGTTCTTGTATACGTATGGCCCACTATATCCAGGAATGTGGTGATTCATTTTTCTATGTCTAACTATTATGTATGACTAAAAACACATATATAATGAATATATATTATATTTATTTCATTTTTAACATTATTTTGGTATATAATCATGATAAAATAAAAAATACTAAAATTACAAAACAAAAACATATGTGAAAAATGAAGCAGTTATAACCAAAAATGTGATTTTAATGATTAATTGTTAAGTAGTGGGTGATGACTGGTTATAATTTAATCATATATAATTCGATATATATAAGTATGGTTATATAATATATTTATGATAAACCTATATTTATTATATATAATGTTAAAATTTGTATGATTAATGTTGAGACTTTAGGAAAGATATTTCTAGTCTCACTTTTATTTTTGAGAGTCATATGCGGTATTTACTACTAATTTATTTTGTGTTGTGTATATATTTCTCATTTTACATGTAATACCATGAATAAATTTCTATTAACTATATTTAAAATTTCTTTTTATGTCATTATTTCATGGGGATTATGATTTAAATAATACCAAAGTTTTAAGGGATTGCGGTCTCCCTTTTACTTCTATGGGAAATATGCCTTATTCACCACTAGTTTACTTTTTAGGTGTATATAATTATAATTTTAAATGTTATAACATTAAATTATTTATTTTCAAGATATTAAATATTTTATTTTATTTTATTCATTCATGGGGATTACGATTCTAGGGTTACCAATGCGGCCAGGTAATCTCATTTCAGTTTTATTTTTGTGGGACACATTCCATTTTAACCAATTACTTTGTCTTTGTGGTGTATATAATTCCCATGAATATATTTTATTATTATTATCATGAAAATTATAGTGATATACATATTAAAATAATTTTATTTCTTTATTAGTGCTTATGATTCTAAAGATACCCATGTGGTAAAGGTCGTATGTTATAATCTCATTGTTTATAAGGAATGTTTAGGATTAGATTTCCATTGATAGATTATTATGATATATCTCTCAAGAAACTCATGGATTTTCATCTAATATGATAATTTATAAAGAATAAATGTTTTAATCTCATTTAACAATATTTAATTTGTTAATATATTGGAAATATGTTTTTAATAGAAATTTACTTTATTTTTCTCTTCGATCAAAAATTAATTTTCTTCCATGACCCTGTTTTTTTAAAATCTTTTAATGATTCTTTTTACAATTATACAATGTATGTTTAAATACATCTTTACCTTGGTTTAAATTTATTTGAAATGTTTTAAAACTAATCATCTTGTATTTTTATGAAAGATTTACTTTTGAAATTTTACTAAAAATGTGAAAGGAATATTTTTTTAACATGTAAGACATAAAAATTATATTCCACCATCTTGATGAACAAGTGATTTAAAACATACTCTTCATCTTTCGAAGTTATTTTTCAAATGAAATGTTTTATTTAACATCTGGAAAATATTTATATTTTAAATAAGTGATTTCAATTTTAATTAAATATTTTCCTTAAGAAATGTCCCAAGTTAGCTTTCAAAATCATTCTGTAACATCCCATGTTTTAGTAAAAATAATTATTTAATCAATTATTAGTTCTTTTTGTTAAACTATTATTTAATATTATTAATTAGTATAGAAAAATTATGAATGGTAAATTGAATTTTCAATAAATAAATTATAATAAAAAATCACTAATTATAATTTTGAAATAAATTTATAATTTATAAAAAACATTATTTTAAAGAAATCAAATAAAATATTAAATTTTAAATACAGCTTTTAAAATGTGGTTTTATTTTAACATTTGGTTTTATGTGGTTTTAACATTAATAATTTTTCCTAAAATAAGAGAAATAATTTATGAAATTTCAAATTATAATTTATAAGCCAATAAATCTATTTTTTGAAAATATAAATAATTATTTCATTTTAGAGTAATAATAACATAGAAAATTAAATGATGAAAATTTTTATTTTATGAAATAATTTTTTTAATCATTTTAAAGATGTTTTTTAATATTATGTGATTTATATGACAGATAAAAATTATAAAAAATATTTAATTTTAAATGTTTTATAAATTATTTTTAATATTAATTGTGAACATATAATTATAAATAATATTTTAAAAATTATTAATCATAAATTTTTAATATATAATATGATATATATATATATATATATATATATTATTGTGTGTGTGTGGAAAGGAAAAAATGAAAAAAACAGGAAAAAAATATAAAACGATGAAACAAAAATGTGATAGGGTTTCACACGTCGCATTGAGGGTTTCTCCCTCACGAGATCAAGTGGATCAGAGGGGACCAGGTTCCACATTTGTGCTTCGAGTTCTATGCAAGGTGAGTTTAGGTCTATGGTACTATATCATTACAAGCCAAGTGGTGTTTTCGGGCATCAGTCACGCAGATCGGGGGAATCCAGGTCATGGTGTGGAACTGATGTTGAGGGTTCGGCCGAGATCCGATCGCCAGTAAGTGAACGATTATTGTCAAATTCAAAGTAAAATCATTCTAGCTTCAGGATTTGACGGTGGATGATGGATTGAGTCCAGATCTGGAATCGAGCTTAGGTGACGATTTTGAGGAAATGTATGAAGAGAGATTAAGGTTCTTCTACTCCTGATCTGTGTTGTGTTGATGATTCCAAACAGGATAGAGGGAAATTGTCATCATTATTGGAAATATCCTTTATGATGCATGTAGGATTCATTTATTAAAGTTTTCTTTATCCAAATATTTTAGAGATATTTTGAATAATGACATACTTTGTCGATATTCATCCACTTGTATCATTCTTCATCAATCTCTGGGATTGTTTATGTACTGATTTATTCAAGTACATTCATCTCCAATTTGGATTTTTCCTCAAAGGTCAATGTTTAAAACAATATTAATTCGTATGATTCAATTTTTTTCATCGGACAATAAATAATTAATTTGTTTCCTCCTCAATCTTTATTCAATGTCGTTATAGGAAAATTTATATGTTTAACTCATGAATCTATTGTCAATAGTTTCATTCAACTTGGATTATTTTAATCTATCATCCATAATCTATTTGTTATCTATAGTTTTCATATTCTATTTTTCAGATAAAATATCCAAACAGGAGACAAATAAAATTTATTATACTTCATTCTATTTACTTCATTTCTCTTCGACGTTGTTTTTATCTATGTCGGTTTCAATTAATTCTGAATCCAATCGCATCTTAAATATTCAAATAATTATATTTTATTTTAGATTTCCATGCAAGCATGATAGTCAATACACATTCTTTAGCTCTTCCTAGAATCTCATTAATATTTATCATGACCACATATCTGTTGGATATTTTTCTATGTGTATATTTATGTGAGGGAGGATATCCTGGAAGGAATATTCATTGAGTCTTTATTGAGCAAGGTGGAGGAAGGTTTCCCTTACCATTTTTTTGTTCCTACCACTTCTGGAATCATTGGAGATAGATAAAAACATTCCATTGTGAAGAAGAAGTCATGTTCTTCAATTTATTTTAGTAAGGGATCATTTATATTACTCTAAATTTATATATCCTTCTTGTAAAAAAATTACATTAATTAATATTTATAGATTTGCGTAACATAGAAATATTTATTTCGAAGTCAATGTTTAATTGAACATTTATATTTATATGGGATCATTTTAATATAATGAATTTTATTTTATGATATGAAATCAAATATAGTTGTTTACTATTATGATTTTAATTATTCTCAAGTTTTAATATTATGTTTGTGTAAGGGAAGATAATTTCAATTATATATGTTAAATTATAATATATATTTTCTGGGTTTGTGCAAGGAATTTCTTTTACATAAATTATGGTTTTAAGGGTTAGTTTTTATTAATCAAAATCTATTTTTCAATGATGCACTTATATATATGTATATATATATATTTATCCAAATCAATCATGATTAGTAATTTGAAAATATTAAAAAATGTTTTGTAAGTCGCTAATCTAAATTTTCTAGGTAGTCTATTTAACTATGTTACTGTGTTGATTTTTATTTGGATTATTGAACTTATTTCGGAGGAAAAATATTATTTAATTACATGTATGTTTTAATTTTATTACATATTATCAATGTTTTATAAAAAATGAATTTATTATATTAATTCGCAAGCATATAACCATCTTAAAAAAAATATGATCAACAAAATATTACGTATGAATAAGTTAAGAATATCATAAATACATTGTTTCATTTGCATGTCATGGTAAAATCAGGTTTATGGCCAATATTAATGATTTTTCATGGAACAAAATACATGTTTAAGCATATATATGTATATACATATACACATGATCATTGAATAAACATTAAATGAATTAATTTTATGGGATTAAGAATGAAATATTAAATATGTGATTGGTAACTAATCTTCCATATCCAAGGTTTATGTAGTAAGATATTTGGTCGTATGAAGTCAAACATGTAAATTCCCATAGAGATTAGTAATTATATATTTATATATAAAAAAAGAGTACATATTTGTACTAAGAATGACTATAAATATATTTTCTAAGCTAAGAATCTATGTAAATATAAATATATATATATATATAATGAAATCTAAGTGAAAAATGTTTCATAAAAACCGATACCCGGACTTTGAAAATATGATATTGAATTGAAGAGTGAATCCGTAACTCATGTGGGTAGGCCTAAGATACCCTTCAATTTTTTGAGTGGCTTTAGTTTTTTTTGTTTTTAACAACTTTCTTAATATTTTCAACTGAATCACTCGATTAGTTTAACATTATTTCCGAAGTATAATTATTTTTTTAAGTATATAGAATTTTGTAAAGGTTGTTTTACAAAGGTATTTCTAATCAAATTTTTTGAATGTATTATCATAAGGATATTTTTAATGGGAATTATAATTTTTTAAAAACTCTTTACTGGGAAATTGAATGCTCACCCCACTGTTAATAAATGTTTTTCATAGGAATCATATAAGTTCTAAATCTTCTTTTGACGCTTTTGGTGTTAGTGTGCGCAGAAGCATAGTAGGAAATTTTTATACTTTTTTTCAACTGTAATAAATGTAAGGAGTGGTCTAATACTACAGAAGCTTAACCAGTAAAAGGTCCTCATTTGTTTAAAGTGTTATGTAATTGATTAATTTCTTTTATAATGAACATTTATATAGCATTTTCAAGCAATGAGGTCAAAATAGTGGGCTCAGGGCTTTATAATTGGTGTCAAAGGAACGATCTAGACAACATTGAAGATTAGATTTTGTCTGTTTAGGAAAATAAAATAAACATGGTAGAGTTTTCTTCAGAGTGATATGTCCCCATGGAAATACATTAATTCTAAAAAAAGACGATCATAATTTTCTCAAGTATAGAAAGCGAATTGGGAGGGTGCAATTATTTTAAGGGGGATAAAATGTAACATTCCAAGTTTTAGTAAAAAGAACTATTTAATTAATTATTATATTTTCTTTTAGTTAAACAATAATTCAATATTACTAATTAGAATAAAACAAAATTATTGATGGGTAATTTAATTATCAATAAATAAAATATACTGATAATTCATCAATTATGTTTTTTAAATAATTTTATAATTTTTAAAGCATCATTAATTTCAAGAAATGATATTTAATATAAATTTTTGAATATATATTTTACAAAAATGGATATATTTTAATGATTTTTATGTGGTTTGAACATTAATAAATATTCATAAAACAAAAGAAATAATTTATTAAATTTCAAAGTTTGAATTAAAATGTAATATATGTGTTTTTTGAAAATATAAATAATTATTTCACTTAAGAATTATAATAACTTCAAAAAATAAAATGATGAAAATATTTATTGCACGCAGTAAATAATTTTTTATTCATTTTATTGATTTTTTTTATTTTTATTTGATGTTTATGACACATAAAATTATAAAAACAATATTTTATTTTAAGTGTTCTATAAATTAATTTTTTATATGAGTTGCATAAATATAATTATTAATAATATTTTTCAAATTAATAATCAAAATTTTTTTATATATAATATGATATAAATATATATATATATATGAAAAATGAAATAATAAAAAAAATAGGGAAAAAAAATGATAAAATCAAAACAGTATAGGGTTTCACATGTCGGGTTGAGGGTTTCTCCCCCATGAGCTCGAGTTGATCATAGAGGATCAAGTTCCGTCTTTGTGCTTTTTGTGCGAGACCATGTGAGTGTAGGTCGAAGGCACTACATCATTGCATGCTGACTGGAGTCTTCAGCCATGGATGATGCCAATAGGGGGACCCCTAGTCACAGAGTGGAGTCGATGTTGAGGGTTCAACTAAGATCTGATTGTTGGTAAGTGCATAATGAGTATCAAATATCAAGGGGAATAATTCAATCTTCATTGTTCTACTATAGATGATAGATTGACTCCTGATCTAGAATCAAGCTCTCAGGAGGGTTTTGAGGTAGTGTTCGAAGAGCTATTAAGTTTTTTCTACTCTTGATCTGTATCGTATTGATTTTTCCAAGAAGGATTTAGGGAAATAGACATACTCTATAGAAATATACTTCATGATGCATGTTGGATTTGTTAATTGAAGGTTTCTTTTTTTGAATATATTAGAGATCTACTAAACAATGACCTGGTTTTTCGATATTCATCCACTTGCATCATTCTTCATCAATGTATAATATTGTTAATGCATAGATTTATTCAACTAAATTCATCTTTAATTATTATTTTCTCTCAAATATCAATTTTTAAAATAGTATTGATTCTTATGATTTAACATTTTTTACCATATTTTCAGTAATTCATGTTTTTCCTCAATCCTTATCCGATGTTGATATCTGATAATTTTTATGTTTAATGCCGGAATCTATTTTAAACTTTTTCATTCAACATGGATTATTTTAATCCTCTATCTAAAATCTATTTCCTATCTATAGTTTTTATATCCTATTTTTTCAATCAATGATCCAAACAATAGAAAAATATCATTTATTATACTTCAACTTATACATTTCATTTTCCTTCAACATTTTTTTATCTCCACCTGTTTAATTTAATTCTGAATCTCGTCGAATCATCGATTTTCTAACTCATATATTTTATTTAAGATTTCCCAATAATCATGATAGCTGATCCACATTTATTAGTTGTTTCTAGAATTTTATTTAAATCTAACATGTCCACTTTTCTGTTGGATATTTTTCTAAGTGTATATTTATGTGTGGTAGGATAGCCTAGAAGGAATATTCATCGAGTCCTTATTGAGCACGACATGTGATCTTAGAACTTTCCTTCTATTCATTTCTTTTTCTGCACATACCACATTAGGATAGATGATATATAGAGAAAAACCTTCCATTGTGAAGAAAAAGTCATTTTCTTCAAATTATATTGGTAAGGGAACCTTTATTTTTCCTTAAATTTAAATTTCCTTTTGAGAAAAAAATTACATTTATTAAAATTTCTAGTTTGGCATACAAGAATAATATTTATTTCTATGTCAATGTTTAATTGAAATCATATATTTATAGGTGATAATTTTATTATAATGACTTGTTTTTATGATATAAATTCAAATATATTATTTGGGGATTCTACATTTAATTAATCTAATGTTTGAATTATAAATTTGTGTAATAGAAGTTTGTTTTATTTATTTATGTCAAATTATAATATCAATTTTCTAGATTTCTTCAAGGAATTTCATTTATTTAAATTATGGTTTTAATAGTTTTTTTTATAAATAAAATTCACATTTTAAAAGATTCACAAATATTTGAGTATATTTTTTTATTTATCAAAATAAAACTTGATTAGTAGTGTGAAAATTTCGAGAAATATTTAGTAAGATGCTACTATGAATTTGTTAGACAATCTATTTAATGATGTTAAAATTTTGGTTTTTATTTTGATGATTCAAAATATTTTGGAAGAATCATGTTATATAATTACATGTATGTTTTAATTTTCCTTCATTTATAAATTTTTTTGTTAAAAATGACTTAATTTTATTAATAAAGAAGCATATAACCATTTTTAAAAAGTTATGATCAAAAAAATATTAGGAATGAATAAGATAAAATATCTTAAATTCCTCACGTCATATGCATGTCATGTGCAACTCATGTTTATGGACAAATATCAATGATTTTTCATGGAACTTCATATATGTATCTGAATATATGTTTATATACATATATCCATGAGCATCGAATAAATTTTATGTGAATTAATTTTATGGGATTAAGAATGAAATTTTAAATATGTTATTGCAAACCAATATTCCATATGCAAGGTTTATTTAGCATGATATTTGGTCATACTATGTAAAAAATATTTTTTCAAATAAAGATTAGTATTTATATATTTATATATAATTAAAATTGAACATATTTGTTCTAGGAATGATTAAAATTATATTTTCAAAGCTAAAACAATAGTAAAAATTCATATATATGTTAAACTAAGAGAAAAATGTTTTATAAACACCGGTACTCAAACAATGTGAATTTGATAAGGAATTGGAGAGTGAATCAATCCCTCATGTGGGTAGGCCCAAGATAGTGTTCAAATATTTGAGTGGCCTCATATGTTTTGTTTTTAAGATATTTCTTAATAATTTCATTGGAATTACAGGATTAATTTAAAAATATTTCCGAAGTATAATTATTTTTAAAATCATTACAGTATTTTGTAACGGTTAGTTTATAAATTTATTTCTAATTAAATTTTATAATTTATTATCAAAGGGATATTTTTTATGAGATTTATCGATGGTTTTCAAAACACATCACTAGAAAATTTATTGCTCACCCCTTTTTTTTTAAATGTTTTTCAAAGGAATCATAGAATTTCTAAATCGGACATCGACACTTTGGGTGTCAGCACACGCGAAAGCATAGTAGGCACTTGTTTTCATTCTGTTCAACTTCGATAAATGTCTAGTGTTATCAGATCCTCCAGAACCTACACTGGTAAAAGTTCCTCATTTTTTAATGTGATGTGTAATTTCTTAGTTTCTTTTATAAAAAAAATTAAACAAAATTTTCAAACACTGTGTTCGGAAGAGGGGCTCGAGGCACTATACATATTCCATCTAAAATGAAATCCATTGATGTTTCATAAGATTTACTTGGTATATTATCTAATGATACAATACTTATTCATTATCTAGATGATTTATGTGTAAGATGAAAAGAAGTTTATAAATCCATTTCATTTTCAATAGGTTATTCTACTATAAATTTACGAATTGTTTATGATACCCATTTCTTTTCCACATGTTATTCCATGCTAAAATTTTTAGGTAAAAAATTTATTTCCCATGTATTATGCTATGAATAAATTTTTACAAAACCTATTTCATTTTAATAAGTTATGATATTGATAATTTTTAATGATCATTTAGAACACACATGGTCGGATTATGTGATGCTTGGGACTAGTATCTTCATCCAATGCATTGGGTAAAATTCGATAACTCATGAGTCAATTGTGTTACATGTGAACCTACTTTCATGTTCATAATGTTTTTAGTTGACCTTGTTTTATGTCCATAAGGTTATGTGTGGACCTAGTTTCATGTCCATAATATTATTTTTTGGGCCTAGATTCATGCCGATAAGGCTATGTGTGGACTTGGATTCATGCCCATATGATTTTTTGTGTAATTTACTATCAAGTACATAAGTTTATGTGAGGGATTTATTTCATGAACTTAACCTAATGAATGGGATTTTTTCTATTAATACATGATCACAATGTTATAATATTTCATTTTTTCAATATTCTAATATAAATTTTTTGATCTCAAGGATTATTTTAATTAATATTATTTATGATTCATGTCTTACGAAATGCCATGATTTATTCCTTGAATAATTATTATAATCTATGTTATGTAGGATGTGATTATAAAAATTTATGCTCAGGTTCCCCTTCAATTATTCTCATGTTATGTTTAAATTATTATTTATTTTTTCCTTAACCTTAATAAGAAATTTTCATCACCCTCCCTTATGTTTCCTATTCCCTGTACATGAAGAATGCTGGTAAGCATGGTATGTTTATGAAGTATACTATGAGAAAAGATCATTTTGGGTGATGTTGAAGATATTTTATGAAATTAGAATATTTTTTTAATTTAAAAAGATACTATAACATTATGTTCCCTAAGCTATTATTTTATGAAATGTGTCAAATATTCATCTAAAAGTCTTAATTTATATGTATGAAATTCTAGGCTCATTCCTAGAATCTCTATTCGAACTACAGATATTTTAAAACCATAGTGTGAGATCCTCCATTACAGTGTAGAAAAGTGGTTCAAACCCATTATCTATTAACATCTTTAACAAATTACAACATAATAGAGTCACTATGATGTATATGAATTCGATAGTGTAGTAGAACCAATACTCTATCAAACTATCATACAATATGATCCTTGCACTGCGGTGTGGTCCTTAGCATTTTTCATTACAATGACATAAAATATGACATTCTATGTTGGGGCCTCAAATTATCTAGGTACACATGAAATCAGACTCTTCATAAATTACAGTGTGGAACATCTCTTCAAAGTGGAGGTCTAAAATTTTTTATTTCCATTGAAATTATTCCTAGCAACCTCTATGGTGTAGTCCTTAATCTATGACATGATAACCTTACTGGTCAACCAATTATGACATGTTCTTCACTATAGTGAAGAGTACACTAATCAATCCTCCTATACAATATGATCATTCATACTATAGTGATAGGTCCTGTACAACAATTTTATTCATACTTTTTCATTCAACAATATTTACGAAATGGAAAATTTATTACAACAAGCTCTTATTTTTTATTCATTTCTATGTCATGGTATACAACATGTGGAATAATACTTCATCATTAAATAACATCTATGATAAAAAGATAGTTCTATGGAATGGAAGCCCTTGTACTATACCTTCAATCAACTATCATCATAAACTCTTCTCATATAAATAAAATTAATTTCTTCTAAACTAATCATCCAAGATATGTCACCCAATCATGAAACACATAAGGATAGGTGAAATACATTTTCGGAACTTATTATCTTCATTAATAAGTTTTTCTAAAGAACTCTAACACTAGTAACCTAGAACTAGTTCTTACTTTATTACATTTATATTTGATATTAGTGATCCCATCCCAAAGGACTGAATTTTTTAGTAGCAGTAGTAAAAAATATAGGAAAATTAAACTTTTTTTAATTGGAAAAAAATATAAATTATAGTTCATGTAATTATTATAAATCCATGAACTCTTTTAGAGATTAATTATTTATATCTCATAGAAAGAAAGAAAATAAAAGGGTGATCTCAGATTCTCTTTAAGTGTTTTGTATAGGGAAATCTATCATTGTAAAATAATTCATAATCAACATGGTGTAGTAAATAACTAAAAAAAATAAATATAATCAATAACTAAACAAAAAATGCATCCATGGATAATATCAATGCAGTAATATCAAGGATAATAATAACTAAACTATCAATGAAGGAAATCATTTATATTGGATGTGATGATTTTAGATATCATGATATCTATACTGCCAAATCCTTAGGCCAAGATAGTCTAATTAAAGGGTTTATATTAAGAAAAAACTAATTTAATGAAAGCATACTAATTTGTATCATGAGTCTTATCGATTCAACAATGGGATTTATAATTTTGTACCCCACTCATCACTGCATGTCCAATGAAATCATCATATTTTAAATGACTAACTAAATTTCATAAAATATTCCTCATTACAATATTTTTATATCGAGTAAAGAATATTGATTATCAATAATTTACTAGTTGTTAAAATAACATTCATATTAGAACATAATACGTAATAATGATATACATTTTAGTAAATAATCATATCCATGATAGATATTTATTGGAAATTTAATTTTCAATGATCATAAGAAATTGAATATTTTAAGGAAATGATAGTGACTAAAAATCCATCATTATATGATAGGTGATCCTAAGAAATTATGATTTTATAGTAAAATCAATTATTTTAATGAATAGATGAAATTGAAAATGAAAAATTAAAAATAAGTCTTCATTAAATATTTTTCTTTATTAAACCGTTGATATTTTCCAGGATAATCAAAATGGAGTAAAATGGTTATGCAAGTGGGAAAGTCTCTAGTAACATTTATTTTAAAAGAAAATATTCATTTTTTCTCTCTTATAAAGAATGTTGAAAGTGGACCATTATAGGAAAATATTAGAAAAATTACTTTCATACCATGTAAAAATTCAAGGATAACATAAAATATCCCTTATAAATTATTTCTGTAAATTAAAGGTATTATTTGAAAATAATTTTGAAAATTGTGGTTATGGTAGAAAAATACACCAGATCAAGAAGAGAAATATTACTATCTTTCTTTTAAACATTCCTCCAAAAATATTAACATGAATTGAATCATTAATAATCGTGAATACATATATATTCATGTTAAGTATCTTAAAGGGTAATTATAAACACTATATAAATTTAAATAGGTGAATATGTTCAAATATGCCTTAATGGAGTGGAAATTGAGAAATTTTTTTTTATTAAGATCATATCAATGATTGGAAAATTAATAATTGAAGATATTATGAGTAAATAAACACATTAAATGTTTAAATACAATGTATTGACTACCTTTAACTTGTGGATTGAATGCCTTTGACTTATACCATAGAAGATCCCACCAATGTGGATTGACTACCTTTGACTTGAAGATAAACTGTGTAATGTTTTGACACATGTCTATAGGGAATCTAATCACATTACTGATGAAATTTCAAAGAAGGATATTGTGGAGGATAGTTCATTGTGTAATTTTTTAGCACTGACCTTTTATAGTGGTTTGATTGAGGCGAATTCACATGGAGATACACTCACATATGTAAAGCCGCATTGAAAATTCTCATTTGTTGCCAACCCTTTTATTTTTAATAAATATTTCTTGTATCAGATTTTCCTACCTACTGAATTTTTGGATTATAAATTAAAAATTAATTTCCCACATCATCATGGAAAAATATAATCAATAAAGTAAAAGTATAACCCAATTAATAAATATTGAGTTAAGAAACCCCCAACAGTGGGGGTATGTTTTGAATCATAATCCCAATGATAGAATTACATAAAATGAACATTTAAATAAAATTAAAAAAGTAGATTAATTATATATCGTATAAATAGAATATCATGTGAACTATATAAATTAAATTTGATTCATAATATTAAAACACGTCTTAGTGAAGAGAAATTGAGACATAATCCATTACCTCATGTTTCCTTTTGGATAAACATGATTTCACCCCCTGTATAAAAAATTTAGATTTATTATTTTTACATAAAAGAACCATTATATATATAATATCTTATATGATCCATTTATAATATTTTATCAAATGTTTTTTGATAATATTTTTTTATTATCATTATTTTGGGTGTTACCTGTTTCATTTTTAAATTCTGTTTTGATTTGGTAATTTTGGCCTGTGAAATTTCTTTATGGTTATATCATAAAATGAATTTAATTAATAGATAAATATAATATATATTCCATATGTAAATATTTAAATTCATCCAAAAAATATTGAGATATAAAAATGAATTACAAAGTTCATGGAGACAGTAGGTCGTATATACACATGAATGTTGTTCTGAATTTTTGATGGATAAAAAGAACAAAAGGTGAATTATAATTTATTTTCTAGAATTATTATATAACATATATCATATAAATACCTTAAATACATCCTTATAAACTTATACATAAATTTTAAATGAAAAAAGGATATCATCGCTTCGTGGAGGCAGTAATCCTCAAATACACACGAGTGGCATTATAATTTTACAACAGATTGTAATGTATGAAGGTATATATGATATTATTGTTCAAAAATAATAGTTATAGTATTAATATCCCATATAATCATTAACTACCTCTTTATAACAATCCATGTAATGTGGTGATGAAAAAAAAATACACCACTTCGTGGATATGATAAGCCATACGTAAGAACGAGTGATGTTTTGGGTTTTTATTGGTTATAAAAGAGATATTATATAGTTGTAGCACTATCATAATATCATATCAATATATTTTGGATACTAGATTTATTATTTTAGTGTGTGTAAAAACATTAATATGAATTACAATAATAAATGAACTTGAAAGAGTTGGTAAAGATGATTACATATTCTTTGGTAGAATTTCTTTGGAATTATTCTTAAGGGATCTAGGGTTTACCATTAGGAAGGAATATAACGTTTATAAAAAATTTAAGGATTTGTAAATGTTTCTTTTTTGGGGTTTTATCTATATATTTATCTCAAACTGATGTAATTAAGAGAGAAGAGAGGTACCTATTTATAACTGAGGGGCGAGACATTCTGGGAATATCATGAAGTATTAAATTAATATAAATTATCCTTCAAGACTAAATTTCCCAAAATAGATAAAATTAAAATAAAATATGATTATAATTTTAAATACCAACATAAATAAATTTTTTAAATATTTTGGGAATTTTTTTACCCCTATCTTTTTAGTTTTAACCCCCATTAAACCTTTTGATAATTACTATAATATTAATGTTTTCTAATCGTTATGGGTTAATAATGTTATTATTAAATACAAAATAACACATAAATGGACATGTATGTTTTGTAAAACCATATCCTGTTCATGTTCTTAAATATATATATATTTTATATATTTTATATCATTTAATAAATAGTATATATGATAAAATATCTTTATTGCAATTTCTAACACTATTCAATTAATTGGAATGTAAATTCTAAAAAAAGAGTTAATTAAAATAAAATAATTTACAATGTTACTAAAAATCTATATTAATCAATTAAATTAATGGAACATATTAATTTTTTAAAATTATATAACTTATTTAAAATCATTAATTTTATTTTTCTATTAATTAAATAATTAATGTGTCGGTGTTGCACATGCATTTAACGTTATTATTTCATCATTAAAAATTGTAAATAAATTACCATGATGAAAATAAGTCATTTATAAATTAAATTATTATTTAAAATCCACCGTAAGTTTTATTTATCCCTATCATAAAATATTATATATTTTAAAATTAGGAAGGTGAACTTTTGACTCTATCTCTCACTAACATATTATAATGTTTAAAATCATTCAAAAATAAAAAATGGTCATATTTATTAATTTTTGATGTTTGAAGATGATATATAGCCACCAAATAAAGTTATGGAATGTGTTAAGGTCATGTTTCAGTACTTACCATTTTATTTTTATTAAAAATTCATCAATATACCTTTATCGAGGGGACATAAATTTACTAAGGTTACAAATCATAACGGTTAGAAATAAAAGTAATATTTTTACCAAATTTAGGCCTCTTGATACAAAATATTATATCAATATCCCAATATCAATTCCTATAAGTGGTAGAAATTAATTTTAGATTAGAATTCAAAAGGAAAAGAAAAATAGTTTTTCAGAAAAATGAATTTTTATGTATCAAAATGATTTTATACTAATTAAAAAAAATCTATTCTAATGAACATAATTGGATTTTTAATTATATTAATGAACTAATTTTCATTTTAAAGCATTTCTAAAAAATGTTACATTATAATTTCATAAAACAAAAATGCAGTTTTAAGAAAAAAAATAGTTTTTCACTATTCATTGGGAAACTAATTGTTCAAAAAAATGTCCAAAAACATTACCCTTATATAATTTTGATATAATGATTTATAAAATGATTTAATATTTATAAATTAAATTTTATGGATTTTTCAGAGTTTTTTCATGACCCGTTTTAGAGGGTCTTGTGCCGTGACTACCCTAAGCAAAGTCTGACAGGCCAATGGCTGGAGACTAACACTGATTAGGCATGTCCCAAAAATGGGAGGCATTTTCTTAAGTACCTATACTTAAGAATACATTTGTCTTCCGAAAATTTTTAAATGTAAGGAGAACCACTATGTAATCCAACTTTCATACCACTAAGATACCAACAAACAGAGTACAAAAATTGGAAAATTAGAAAGTATACTAGGCCAGAATACCATCTCCCAAAATGAAAATCCTACCAAAGTGGAAGCATGAGTTCTTGATACTCATATGTAGAAAAACCTAGCTAAAGATTATGTGTTGGAAAAATTTCTGAAGCTATAGTAGCACAAATCACCTGTCTGATCACTCAAGGCACCACCTGGTCCTGGTCCACACTGGACTCCGTTAATGTGTCGATCATCCGTACAAGACACGAAACATGCTGGAAAATACCAAGAATGGGTGAGTAAAATAATACTCATTAGGACACCCTAAAACCACAAATTTAATACCACTAGGAAATACACGAAGTACACCGCAAAATAAAAACATGAAGTATACCACAATTGAAACACATGAAGTATAGTAAATATGGTTAGATCAGACATGTATATGTCTTAATTAAGAAGAGAAGGATTTATAGTTGTAGTCCATAGATCTATTAGTCTCCATTAACCAACCAGTCTTGATAGTGCATAGAGATTCAATGGTGCATGGATCATCCATGGCGCACAGAGCGTCGATGGCACACCGGAGGTCAGTGGCACACAGAGCGTTGGTGGCACTCGAAGTGGCGATGATGCCAGGGAAGTGGATGGATCATGAAGCATTGATGGAGCACAAATTTTCAATGATTCATGGAGCATTTAAGGTTGATTATTAGTCAATGGGTCATGAAAACCTCATGTCACACAATAACAAAGATCACATTGTCACAGTAGGCCACAAGATTCTTCTTATAGAGAACATGTTTCCATAGAACCTACTCCTCATGGAATAATCTTGTAAAATTACATAAAAAACTCACATAGAGTATCTAAAAAGGGTCATCTCAACACATGGGTCCCAACACCACAACAATTTTGTCAAAAATACCTCACATTTGAATGATATGGATAATTTAGTAAAAACAGATTGGTCTGGTCAGGATTCGAACCGACCCAATCCATCCAACCCAACCAATTATGGCTTACACGACCTAATATGGTTAGTTTAGGCCAGCCCAAAATGGCCCGGCCTGATGAACCATGACCCATGACACATAGGCAAGATTTTCACCGTAGGACGCGGTCCACCCTTGGCGCATCCCTCTGGTCCATGAAGTCACTTGACCACATGGTCATCTGACTCCCCCAGCCAATGCGACGCCGAATAGCATTTCACTCAGCCGTCCTGCCTCTTACTCCAAGAATCAGGGCCTCACTACAACCACATGATCCTATCTGTGCGGCTACAATTCACATCTGCTGGTTCCACCACCAAAATCACCTAATACGACTACTGGTCGACACCCATGGCCTATGCTACCACGAGACACCTCTCTAATGTGGTCCCACCTGAACTGAATCCCATCTCCTCCAAGAGACTCACTACCAGTGGCCTCCCCTCGTGCTTCGCCTTTCCCGACCACCCCTTTCGGGTAGGTTCTTCCATTTTGTCGGCCACCATTCAACCGACCTTGCCCTACCGCGCTCTGCTAGAGCCTACTAGAGTCATCACCTCTTTGCGCTTCCACAACCTCGCACCACAGTGTGATCAAGTCCCTGATTCTCAGATTGTTGTATCACAGATCAAAGGTGAAAAAATCCTATGATTATTATTCAAAAGGTACAATGAGTGAGGAATATAGAAGATTTTGGGAAAAAGGAAAAGCACATGAACACCCAATTGGATGGATCTTGGCCTTATTAATGTCTTCTATAATCAGTTCATGATAGAAGTTTTAACCGAGAACAATCAATCAATATTCACAAGGATATAAAATCCCTTTAATCCCAGCAATAATTTATCCATCCTGTAAGAACCAACAAACCAAAGATTAACCTATTCATGGGTTGGTCAATTCTCCTTGTTGGAATATAAGAGGAGAAATCAAATCACAATTAAAATAAACATCATACCTTGAGGTTGGATCAATCCATGATGAATAATGGATTTCTGTGTCGTCGTTGATCTTTGACCCACCGGGCTTCATCGATGTTCTTAAAATAGGTTTCTATCTCCTTGCCTCTAAAGAATTTCTAGGGTTTTTTGATAACCCCAAATTCATGAAATTAGGTATTAATTAAAATAAAAAAACATATCATCAAATAAAATATTTTTATTAAAATATTTTAAATATAGTTACATCCAATTTCTAAATTTTACATTGGACATATACTTGTCAATGTTAGCCCCCACCTATGGTAAGGTTGACATTATAAACACTATAGTTCCCTTAGAGTTCTTATCTATGCACCCATTTATGAGTTGGTCAACTTTTTTATGAAACACACTCACATTCACTTTTAAGTACTATAAAATTTTCATTGTATCCTTTTTTTCACATCAAGCCTCATAATCAAATTCCATATTAGCTCCTTCTCATGTAATATGCCCAAATAATTTATAAAAATAAAACCAGACAATATCTGAGACATTACATTCTCCCCACCATAGGGTATTACATCCCCAAAAGTAAAAAATAAGGGCTACTCCACAAAAAGATGAGTGTATTGAGCACGAATATGAGCCCCCCTCCCCCAAGTTCTCTCCTGAAGATTCCCGTGCAGCAACTAAAATTGAACAAGAGGAATTGACCACCAATAAAGGATCTTCTACTATCAATCCTCGATCACCAAAAGGTAATCTATAAAATTACCACCACTGTCAATGTCCTGATCACCCTAGTCGATGATGAGCGATGGATCATGCACGTATCTCTTCAGCTACAACACGTGGAGGTTATCATAAACCTAATGTAACTACCGAGGTAGATCTGAGCAGTATTCCACCTCAAAAACTATACTAAGAATCATATAAGGGAGGATGTATATCAAAGATAGTTTTCCGCACTTTCCAAATATCTTCAATCCTGACTAATGTGAGATCTGAAGAAACACATGGTCTCCCTCCTCGAACTCAAAAGGCCTCGGTCTCCTATCAGCATATGATTTATGCCAGTTCTATGCAGTCCTCATCCATTCCTAGATGATATGCCCCATCTTAGTGGTATCATGAAAAAACTCTTGACCCATGAGGGCAGACACCCTATGGTCCATCCTAAATAGGAATGACATGTATGGTCTCTCGTATACGGCCTCAATTGGTGTCATACCAATGGTAGAGTGATATGTTTTGTTTTATGAAAACTCCACCTGTGGTAAATGATACTCCCAACTACCGAAAAACTGTATGATGCAAACCTAAATCATTAATTCAAAAACCTGGATGGTCTACTCTATCTGGTCATCTATCTGGGGATGAAACACCATGCTCAAGTGAAACTGATCCCAATCAACTCCTACAATCCCTTCCACAACTAGGATGTGAAATGGACATCATGATATGAAATGATCATTATTGAAACTACATGAAGTCGAACTATCTCTTATACGTAGAGGTGTCCCAAGAATAATACTGAACTCTACTCATGGATCAGTAGGAAGTGGGATGAATTAGTGAGTTGGTCAACAGTCACCATAATCATATCATGTCCTTTGGATGTGAATGATAAACCCATCGAGAAGTCCATAAATATCAAATCCAACTTGCACGCAGGTACCTAAAGTGGTTGGGTCAAGCCCACTGGTACCTGGTTCTCAGCCTTCACTTAATGACAAGTGAGGAATCAAGAAACAAAATCTCCCACCACCTTCTTCATCCACGACTACTAGATCAAACATTGCAGGACCTAATACATCTTTTACATTCCTAGATATACATCGAAATGGTAATTATAGAACTCCCTCAAGACCTCCCCCTTAAAATTCAATGACACTATTGTTCTCCCTTAGAATTGAATGATGTTCTCCCCACCTTTTCAATATCCATCAGGGGCTTCCCCGGTGGACATATGAGTATGTAAATTTACACAATCAGTGTCTCCAAGCTATGCCTCCTTGAATAACTGTAGGAGTGAAGGGGTGAAAATCATCTACTGGAGGTAACCTACTCCATGTCTATCCACAACGACTATCTATAACATGACCCACTACTCCGACACATCACTACAAAACTACAACATAGAGTTCTAGTTGAGAGTTTCTGCCACCACATTCCCCTTCCGTCGAGTATAGAATGTCTCAAATTCATAGTACTGGAGGTACTAAATCATTTATTTATATCTCAAATTCAGTTCCTTATATGAGAAGACAAGATTGAGACACTTGTGGTCAGAGTAAAAATTCAGCCGCTCACCCATCAAGTATTGTCGACACATATTATATGTGAATAATAATACAACTAGGTCGAGATCATGAGACACATAGTTCTAATCATACTAACATATATGGTGTAAACCATAGGAAATCACTACTTTCCACTACATCAGGACACAACCAACACTGATCCATGATGCATCACAAACCACCATGTACTCAACACCCTCCTCTGGTAATCTCGTGATGGGGGTTCTTGTCGATATCTACCTCAGCTCCTCAAATGAATATTGATATTTCTCATTCCACATAAAACGCATTACATTCCATGTCAAAACTATCAAGGGTTTTTATAATATTGAAAAGTTAGGTAAAAACCTCCAATAGTTCCAAAAAATCCAAGGAATGTTTCTGCCTCGATAATACTCTTCACTGGCTCCCAAGAAATAACTTCATCAATATTTTCTAGATCAACCAAAACTCCACCTCTGAAATTAATTTTCCTTGAATGTGGACCGCCAAAATCTAGAAAAAAAACTTTGATAGCTTCCCATGATGCTGGTTCTCTCAATATGTGTCTTGATCCATCCTTAAGTATATCGTGTCCTCCCCCTCAGACCCTTAGTACTCCAGGATTTCATTAATGAAGACCAGGACAAACCAGCCTATGTAAAGATGGAAAATATTGTTCAGGTTTACCATGAACACTGACAGGGATTTTTTCATGGAAAAAATTATTATTAAAGGCTCGATGATTCTGTACTAAAATTTTACGGTTGCCTTGGGTATATCCACATCTCGTACATGAATATGGTGATAGCGATATCTGAGGTGTATATTTGAGGACCAACTCTCCCCCTTCAACTGATCGAAGTGGATATTAATCCTCAGTATTGGATACTTATTCTTCATGATCACCAGTTTTAGGAACCATAATTAAACATATAATATCATTCACCCATATTCCTTCTTAAAAAAAACTAGGCCCACACAACTAGAAACACTGGGTCTCACGAAGCCCTTCATCTATAAATCGTCCAGGTATACCCTCAACTCACGGAGCTCTGTCGGAGCCATCTGATATGAAGTTGTAGATAATAGTTCCATCCCATGGTACATATCAATTCAGATGTATACCTATATAGGGGGAGGTAATCGATGGAAATATTCAGGAAAAAAATTCCTATACTCCGCCACCAATACAAGAAACTCAAGACTCATCTCATCAACTATGTCGAGGGGCCGACAAGAAAAATGATGTGTAATTAGCTATACCATCCCATGCGTAAATCCATCCTACACTACAAATGTTTCCTTTTTCACTAATAAAAGGAAAACCTAGTCCCATCACTATGGAAACCTCACACTATATGCCTAAAAAATCAATTTGGGCATGAATTGTGGATAACCGGTCCACACCATGAATGATATTGTAAGGCCTTGCCGATGGCACTAAGAAATCCCAACTCAAAATATCACCTCCTAGAGTAAGGGAACAAAGTTGACACCCGTTTGTGATCATCTAATATTCCCCTGTGGGAGTCTCTAAGAATATGGATCAATTTTATGGTTCCACTGGAATCTCCGAGTCACGAAAAATGGTCATTATGATAAAAGAGTGACTAGCACCCCGGGATATCAAAACTGCATCTAGGGTGGAAAAGACATAGAGAATAACTCTAATCATATATGGAGAATTGGGGTCATATGTCTCCATTTCATGAAGCGGGCATAATCCCTATCCACTAGCTCCCTCAGCCCGGTGTGGAACACCTTGGGGTGGTGGAGGTTGTACGTCGATCCTCCAGCCACCACTTAATGGACTACCTACTCATCTACCATAACTTCCACCCTATGGACCACCAAGCTCATACCTCCTCCTCTTCCATTGCAGTCCCTTATCCAAAATTTCATTGTCCATATAATGTGTCAGGAAATCTTGAGCCACGTTCCCCTGACCGCTGCATGTGTAACACAATATATCTTTCCTCTGACTTACTCTACCCTGTGAGCATCTCACCGCTAATCCCATATCATGGGGTCTTCCCCTGGAGTGTTTGAATTTATTGGTTCCCTATATGTGATGTAAGCTACCCACGACCGAATACTCTGCTAGATGGTGCCTGTTGGTAGCTCCAACTGTTGGCGTATGCTCCTCCAAAAAACGCTCCACAAGTAGAGCTCACTCCAGTATCCCATATTTTTTTGGAATGCTAAGAGATATCACAGATTCCTTAATCTCCCACAGGAGCCCCTGATCAATGGTCTGATCCATGATGAATGGGTCCCACAACATAACAATGGAGTATAGATAATGATCCATAAATCACACTGAGTATATCGCTACTGTCTGACATCCCCACTGTAGATGAAGGAGATCTTGTATGTACATTAATCATAACATCACCAGAATGAACTCAACCCAAATGAGGGGATCAAATTATACCCAAGAAAGAGTCATATCATCATGAAACTAGATCACTAAGCCCGACTATCGCCCCACTGATCCCTAAAGAAAGCTCAAAGCATGAATTGATATTTGGTTGGAAGGCTTCCTCATAAGGTGAAAGACATGCGTAACTGCCTACAACAACTCCTCAGCTACCTGGGGGTCTATCTCACCCCTATACCAGAGAGTTCACTACCTATGTAATAAATGCAATGCACTTAACCTATATGAAACCTCTACCGGTAGTGCTGGTCATAACTTCTTGTCTCTAAGTGGTGGTATAATTGGTAAACCAACAAAACTTTATATCTCTATTACTGGTCCCTGTACCAAAGCCTCATCACAAGGGGGATCATCCACATGATCACACATCAGAATCCCTGCCAGATGCCTGCATAGAGGCATTTTAAAATAAATCAAGATGTACCACATTCAATAGAGTATAAAAAGTGATCTGACTCAAGAAGGACATGGGATCAAACTCAAAATCCAATATGATACATATACCATTTATTTTACCTACAATGAGAGTATTCTTGTACCAATATAGTGAGTCATGTCTTGTAGGGTTAATGAAACACTAGGTTATGTTGAGCCAAACCACCTCCTTCCGAGTTGGTAATGATGAAATCTATTTTTTTCATTTGAAATAAAACATGAAAATTTCGATAGTAAACTTACTTCTATGATCATTGTGTTTTACATTGTTTTTCAATTTTACTTTTTTTTACCATCAGTATAAGGAACTGGCCTTAAAAGATTACATAATATTGAATTAAATGAATAATTCACATTGAGGATCTTTTCAGGTTTAGAGTTTTAGAGAATTAGATCATAAATCATGCATTACATTACACTTTTAAACAAGGTGGTTACATAAAAGACAATATTCATTTTTCCCATCAAAGGAAACATATTTAAAATAAAACATGGATTCATTCTTGACACTTCCTCGACACTATCATCACATCATGTACTTTTCCCTTGACCTGTGAAAAACATTTCAAAAACTAGGGATGAGCATAAAAATCTCAGTAAGGGATATAAAAATACGGAATGAAAACATTAGTGCATGTATACATAGGAATAAATGAAATCATACATTACTCATAAAACACAAGAACTTTACCATACCTCATGAAATCATATGATTTATGAATAACTCCTAGAAATCATAAGACATAAAGGAAACTTGAGGCATTCATCACATTCTTACGCAGGGAGTAACCCTCACAATTATGTTTGGAATAACCATCACAGTATATTCCCTAAATCACTTCGGAGAAACCTTAGCATTTAACTCCTTCATGTTACCCAATGCATTGGAGAGCTATATTGGTCTCACCCACCCTTAGTTTATCATGGAACCACCTGTTTTCATAATCAATGCCCAAGAACAATAACATAATCGTATCACATAAAACATGCATAAAAGAAAACATAAAATTTCCACATTTCAATCACAAGATATCAATACAACACATTGATTAAATCAGAACATTATCAAAACAATTTTCAATACCAAAATAAATGAAAAGTAAAACATGGTATTTATTTTTCTTTAAACAAAGTTATGGATTGTAGAGGAAGACGAATCTCAAATAATGGTCACGACGATAGAGAAGTCGTTGTCGCCACATACGTAATAAAAAACATTCCTTTTTCCATTTAGTAAAATGATTCTTATAAAAAGATTATTTTTGGATAAAAGTAAAAGTCAATGTGGTTTATACAATGTATAAAATAATGTTTTGTATAAAACAAAATATGCCCCAATGAAAGGATACTGAGACGATGTCCCTTACAAAGTCGGTATCCTTTGATTAAGGATAAATCAATTACATGATTATTTGTGGAAAATATAAATACACCTAACATAATGGGATATTAAGTGTAAAACAATCGAAGGTCAACCACACATATACATAGTACGACATAATCAATAAGTAGATGTTTGACCCCAAGAATTAAAATTGGGTTAAGAAGTTCACTTACAGAAATTCGACAGCCTAACAGCGTCACGTTAAAATTCAGAAAATGAGTTGATGAGAGAGAAAATGGTATCTCATCACTTGGACCTAATATTTATAGCAATAAAGATATATAATAACATATCATTACATAACAATATGAAAATTAAAAGTCATAAAAAAAATCTTTTAAAAAAGATGAGGGTGAAAGAATCCTTTACCGATTTGGGTAACATTCGAAACATACACCCCATGAATGAAGGACCAAACAATGCTTTTGTAAATACCCATAAATGAGAGTATATTAAACAAAGAGTATAATCATGGTCATTAAATACACCACTCAATAGAGATAGTGACAAATATAGAATGAATCTCATGGGAATAAAAAAGTGAGATAAAAACCCCATACCTCATTGTAATCAATCGAGTCATATGACCAAAAGATAATAAACACAATATGGATCACAGAATACCAAGAATAAAAATAGAATCATGATAATATATTTCAAATGGAATAAAAACATACACCACATGAAATAAATAAGTGGCTAACAATGGAAATCTCATAGAATTAAAAGTGAGATAAGATATCCCCTTACGAAAATTTGGCAGCCGAATAACGCCACATAAAATTTCCAAAAATGGATTGAAGATATCAATTAGGGTCTCTCATCATATGAACATAAAAGTACAGTAAGAATAATATATAAGAACATCCACCAACATAAGAAAGATGAGTTTAAAATAAGTGATATAAAAGAGAGTACATAAAAAGAAAGAGAGAGGTTGGATCCCATACCTTAAGTCTGACTTGTCTTGTTCGTTTCTTTATATTCCTTTAAATCGGGTAACTCCCTTTGGTTTGAACCAAAAGAGTTTCTTGAAGAGCTTTATGCCTAATGTAAGGCTTCTAGGATTAATAGAGGGATGTGGAGAGATAAAATGAGCAGAGTTTGGTTGAGCCAAAGGCATGAGAGGTGTGGGTAAGGGGGTAGAGGTGTGAGCCTTTTATAATAGGGAGGAGGGGAACTCTTGGAATGTTATAAAATGTTACTTTACTAGAAAATGATTTTCCTATTTTAAAGGTCCCAAAAAGATATATTTCAAGGATAAGGTGATAAGGGTTCGAAATCCACCCATCCAATAGGTTTTAGACAACTGTAATTCTTATATTCTACCTTATCATTTCATTTTATTTAAATCATTCATTAATGAGGTAATCACTATATCATCACGGTGTCATAAATAAATTTATTTATTTAATGTCTAAAAATTATAAACAAATTACCATCATGTATGAAATCTTTTTATCTTTCCAATGAATTTTTATAGTCAAATATATCATTTATGTAAACAAAATTAAAATTATTTTACTCAGGTGATACATACTTTGGTTACATTTTCCGTTCTTTAAAAAAAATATGATAAAGGGTCACTATCACACTAAAGTTATTCCATGGGATCCCAAGGTTGGAAAAAGTCATACCGTGGTCGGCCATGACACCACCAATAGAATTAGGACACATTTTGGGTTCATTTTATATTTTTATGATATTATTTTATTACCCTTAACTACCGATTACTAATTAATCACGATAAGAAAAGATAATTACCGTCATTACTATTCTTAATGTCCTCAAAAAAAGAGTCATAATTACATAATTTGGACCTTCTAAATACAAATATGGAATCCATTTTGTCAAATTCCAAACACAGAAATTTCAGTAATTAATTTAAAATAATTCCTGTTGTCAAAACCAAAGACGAGGTATTAAGAAGTAAAATCTATCCAAATATTGATTTGTTTTTACAACCAATTTAAGATTGAAATTACATCCAATGACAAAAATTGTATTAAATGATAAAAAAATAATTAAATTCCACCTTAAAACCAATTAAAATGATAATCTAACAATATAAATAAATTGGATGAAAAGGTTGTTTGGAATTAAAATGCAGTGTTTTTCACTATTCATTAAAAATGAACATTTGTCAGAAAAATACCTAAAATTCACCCTAAGATATATTTGATATTCCAAATTCGAAAATGATATCAATTTTACCAAATTCAAAACATAGAAGTTGCATTAAATAATTTTATAATCAATTCCCACTGTCAAAACAAATAGCGTGTTTCTAAGAAATAATATCTATTCAAAGATTGACACTTGTTTATATCCAATTTCAAAGTGAAATTAATTAAAATGACCATAATTGGATTAAATTGTAAAAATATAATTTAATTACACTTTAAAACCTATTAAAAAGATAATTTGACCATATAAATAAATTATACTAAGAGGATGTTTTGAATTAAAATACAGCATTTTCACTATTCATTAAAAAAATGAACTTCATCGGAAAAATAATGAAAATTTACAAAAAAGTAAATTTTTATGTCTTGATTATAAAGAAGGATTTTTTTTCAAATATAAAAAATAAAATTATCAAAAATTATATTTAAAAAGGGTTCTCCATCAAAAGGAAATTAATCGACATTTTAAAGAATATTAGAATATTTACGCTTAAAATTGGATTCATTCTCATTTTAAGCCTCTAACATTTATTGAATATATGTAAAAATATTTTAAAGTCATATATAATCACTTTTTATTTTTTTATGTTCATTACTGCCATTACTTCGTCTAGGATTTTACTATCATTTACAATAATATTATTTTATTATTAGCGTGCAACATATGATTTCAAAGAAACTTGTTGTTGCGTATTGGGTACGCCATCGAACATAGAATTCCCTTTTAAGTAATATTAATATTTTATTTGAAAATATTAATATATATGAACATTTCATATTCATTATTTACTTGGGATGTTACATCATTCCCCCCTTTTGAGAATTGCGTCCTTGCAATTTTAAAATTGGGCACGGAAAATTTATTGAAAGCCCCACATCGGAAAGGGAGTCAATTAAACTGTCACTTTAAAAGATAGAATGGGAAGTAAAAAGGTCACCCGAGTTAACCCATACTATGATTCCATGTTGGAAAACATGGACTTGGAAGAGAAAACAAAGGGTCATGTTCTGATGGATATTGAATGAAAACATGATTAGGAGAAAGTTAACCACAAGAAAATCACAAACTTGTGATAGGTTAAATAGTATTTGATTCCCCAATAGGAAGATTTAACAGACAAAATTTTTGTTTTAAGTAAAATTTTAATGATGAATTTATTTATGATCTGAAATAAATCCTAAGGAAACATACTTACTTGTCATTTAGACTTTCATGCCTTACTGGATTTCTTACACAAACTCATATTTTCTCCAAAAGACGAGTATTTAGGATGACATGTTCACATTAAGAGCGCTATAATAATCTTCTAGAGAACCACCTAATCCAAAAAAGTGAACTATATATTTCCCATTTCTTTAGACCAAAACCAAAACCAAAACCAAAATTGATAGTACGAGATCACATAATACACAAAAAGGATAATCCTTTATAAAAAAAATACTACTCTTAATCTCCAAAATATGTCAAACATTATCCAAAGTTCAACAAAGACCATTCAATAAACAGATGTCCATAAAATTCTTCAAAGTATCCCAAACTAATAATTAAACCCAAATATCCTAAGGATTTAATCACAGTCTTCCAGGATAAATCTTAACAGTTAGCTCCAAATAACATCAGTTACTCTAAAAGTCTCATAATTAAAAGTAATTAACCTAATCACATATCCTCCATGATAGGTCAATCATTTCCATAGATAACCCAAAATAAACTAATTATTGACTCATAAAATCATCTAACTAAAAGGAATTAGTTATACTAACCAGGGACTTCACGTAGTCTAGTGGTAGGCGATAAATACCAGTTGCACTTTGGTTGTGGGTTCGATTCTTGTAGTTTTTTCTGACGCGATGGGTTATCACACAGTCTACGTGTTTTCCTTTTTCCAAAACTATATAATTCTTAAAAAATTCCCCAAAAAGAGATAAAATAAAAAATAACCATAACAGAATTTAACCTCAATTTTATCACATGCCTTACATTTTCCATCATATAGTAACCCAAAATTACCTCAAAAGTAAGGGTCATATAAACCCTAATGGTTACCTTCATAATTATTACCTGAACATACACATATAGTTGGTTATCTAGTACATTATGCATTAGATTACTCACCAAGGTTAAAGTGGTTAATCATGACTTCTGATATTTGGTTGAGAAAAACCACAAGTGTTCTCATTGCAGCTCCCATATCATTCAGTTGTCCTTTCAGAAAACCGTCACAGTTTTCTTCACATCCACTGTTACTTTGGTTCCAGATAGATACAACCATTTACTAAAACCAAAAAGGTCAGTGTGAGTATATTAGAAAAATCATCATGTAATAATGAGGAAGATAAAAACCAAGATATACTTATCCAAGTTATATAAATCTCATTCTAACTTTGAAAAATAACATTGACTTCATCTAATATACTGACCATTGTGGTTATATACAACTTGTCACTTGTGCTTAAACAACAATCTGACCTCAAATTTTATCTAAACCGACCTTTGAAACCAACTATATGAACATGGCCTTAAAACATTACATAATCTTGAATTAAATGAATAATTCACATTGAGGATCTTTTTAGGTTTAGAGTTTTAGATAATTAGATCATAAATCACGCATTACATTACACCTTTAAATAATATGGTTACATAAAAGATAGTATTCCTTTTTCCCATCAAAGGAAACATATTTAAAATAAAACATGGACTCTTTCTTGACACTTCCTCGACACTATCATCACATCATGTACTTTTCCCTTGACATGTGAAAAACATTTCAAAAACATGGGATGAGCATAAAAAGCTCACTAAGGGATATAAAAATAAGGAATGAAAACATTAGTCCATATATACATAAGAATCAATGAAATCATACTTTACTCATAAAACATAAGCACTTCATCATACCTCATGAAATCATAATATTTATGAATAACTCATATAAACCATTAGACATAAAGGTAACTTGATGAATTCATAACATTCATACGTAGGGAGTAACCCTCATGGTTACGTTTAGAATACCCATCACAGTATATTCCCTAAATCTCTTCGGAGAAACCTTGGCGTTTAACTCCTTCGTGTTACCCAATGCATTGGGGATCTATATCGGGCTCACCCACCCATAGTTTATCACGGAACCACCCATATTCATAAACAATGCCCAAGAACCATAACATAATCATATCACATAAAACATGAATAAAGGAAACATAACATTTCCACATCTCAATCACAAGATATCAATACAACACATTGATATAATCAAAACATTATCAAAACCATTTTCAATACCAAAATAATATAAAATTAAAACATGGTGTTTATTTTTTTTACAAAGTTAAGGCTTGTAGAGGAATCCGGAACTCAAATAATGGTCATGGTGGTGGAGAAGTCATTGTCGCCGCATACATAAGACAAAAAATTCATTTTTTCATTTAGTAAAATGCTTCGTATAAAAAGATTCCTTTTGAATAAATGTAAAATTCAAAGGGGTTTATACACTGTATAAAATAAATTAGTGTAATAAAAATATATGCCTCAATGAAAGGATATTGAGACGAAGTCCCTTACAAAGTCGGTATCCTTCAATTAAGGATAAATCAGTTACATGATTATGTGTGGAAAATATAAATACACCTAACATTAGAGGATATTAAGAGTAAAACAATCGGAGGTCATCCACACATATACATAGTACGACATAATCCAGAAGAAGTTGTTTGACCCAAAGAATTAAAATTTGGTAAAGAAGATCCCTTGCAGAAATTCGATAGCCTAACGACATCACTTTAAAATTTCGAAAATGAGTTGATGTGAGAAAAAAGGGTATCTCATCACTTGGAAATAATATTTATAGCAATAAGGATATAGATTAAAATATCCCTACATAAAAATATGTAAATTAAAAGACATAACAAAAAATTTAGACTTTTAAAAAAGAGGAGGGTGAAAGAAAAACTTACCGATTTGGGTAACATTCGAAACATACACCCCATGAAAGGAGGACCAAACAATGCTTATGCAAATACCCATAAATGAGAGTATATTATACAAATAGTAGAGTCATGGTTAGTACATACACCACTCAATAAAGATAGTGAAAAATATAGCATGAATCTCATGGGAATAAAAAAGTGATATAAAAACCCCATACCTCATTGTAATCAATCGATTCGTATGACCAAAAGATAATAAACACAATATCGATCATAGTAGTAGTAGCATATTTTTTATTCAAAAAGGAAAGGACAAGGAAAGGAAACATCCCCTCAGGGGTTTCGGAAATGGTGGAGCCCAAGAGCACCCCCTAGCACTATAGATGCACATTCCGGAGGAAGGGAACGAAGGGAATCATAAATGATAAGAGGCTTGTCCTGCCTACCCAAGTGAGCAAGGGAGTCCGCCACAACGTTTTTCTCCCTCCAACTATGGTGGATAAGATTCCCTTGAGAAGTTACGATCTTGAATCTCCTGATGTGGTAAGTGAGCTCCCAAAGAACCCCACTGGTCCCTTTCAAGATCTTCGCAAGTAGTTCTGAATCTTTCTCAATCTCTGACGCTGTCAACTTACCCCGTCTACACACCATCAGACCCAAAGAAAGTGCGTGAACCTCTACACTCAGAGAGTTTCCCATCCCATAATAAGCACTAAAGGCAACGTAAACCGATCCTGATGAATCACACAACACTCCTCCCCCACTCATAATGCCCCCCATGAAAGATCCATCAATGTTGAGCTTGAAACCCGTAACCGGCGGGCACTATTTAACCCACTGACCAGTCCCCTTTCTCGAAATATAGGGGTGGTTGATCAGATTACTAACCGCAGTTGACGCCGATCCTCCTTTGATCTGAGAAGAAAGCTCGAAAATGAGAGCATTGAGACTAGCCTGGAGGAACAATGACGAGTGATTGTCTCCCATCCATACCTGATTGCGGGCCTCCCCTTACGAAAATCGAGTAGCCTAACTGCGCCACTTAAAACATCCAAAAATGGATTGAAGATATCAATTAAGGTCTGTCATCATATGAACATAAAATTAGAGTAAGAAGAACATATAATAACATCCCCCACCATAAGAAAGAGGATCTTAAAATAAGTGACATAAAAGAGAGTACTTAAAAAGAAAGAAAGAGGTTGGATTCCTTACCTCAAGTCTGACTTGTCTTGTTCATTTCTTTATATTATTTTAAATCAGGTAACTCCCTTTGGTTTGAACCAAAAGGGTTTACTGAAGAGATTTCTATCTAAGGTAAGTCTTCTAGGATGAAGAGAGGGATGTGGAGAGATAAAATTTGTAGAGTTTTGTCGAGCCAAATGCTTGAGAGGTGTGGGTAAGGGGGTATAGGTGGGGGCCTTTTATATGAGGGAGGAGGGGAACTCTTGGAATTCTATAAAATGTTACTTTATTATAAAATGATTTTCAGATTTTAAAGGTCCCAAAAAGATATATTTAGAGGATATGGTGATAAGGGTTCGAAATCCACCCATCCAATAGGTTTAGTCAAGTGTAAGTCTTATATTATACCTTATCTTTTCATTTTATTTATATCGTTCATTAATGTGGTAATCACGACATCATCACGGTGTCATAAATAAAATTATTTAATTAATTTCAAAAAATTTAAATAAATTACCATCAGCTAGGAAAGATTTTTAGATTTGCAATGAGTGTTTATATTTAAAGATATCATATATGTAAACAAAATTAAAATTGTTTTACTTAGGTGATACATACTTTGGTTACATTTTCCTTTCTTAAAAAAATATGAAAAAGGTCACTATCACACTGAAGTGATTCCATGGGGTCCCAATGTTGGAATAAGGCATCCCATGGTCGTCCATGACACCACCAATAGAATTAGGACACATGTTGGGGTCATTTTATATTTTTATGATATTATTTTGTTACCCTTAACTACTGATTACTATTTAAACACGATAATTAAAGATAATTACCGTCGTTACTATTCATAATGTCCAAAAACAAAAGAGTATTAATTAAATAATTTGGACCTTCTGATTCCAAATATGGAATCCCTTTTATCAAATTTCAAACAAAAAAATTTCAGTAATTTATTAATATAATTCTCGTTGTCAAAACCAAATACGCGTTTTTAAGAAATAAAATCTATCAAAATATTGATTTGTTTTTACATCTAATTTAATAGTGAAATTACATCCAATGACCAAAATTGTATTAAATTATAAAAGAATAATTAAATTAGACCTTAAAACCAATTAAATTTACAATATAAATAAATAAATAAATTGGATGAAAATTCAGTTTTGAATTAAAATGCAGTATTTTTCACTATTCCTTGAAAATGAACATTTGTCAGAAAAATACCAAAAATTCACCCTAAGCTATTTTTTATATTAAAACATCAAAAATGATATAAAATTTTCCAAATTCAAAACATACAAGTTGCATTAATTAATTTTATAATCAAGTCCTGCTGTCAAAACAAATAGCGTGTTTTTAAGAAACAATATCTATTAAAAGATTGACACTTGTTTATGTCCAATTTAAAAGTGAAATTAATTCAAATGACCACAATTGGATTAAATGATAAAAATATATTTTAAATACACTTTAAATCCAATTAAAAAGATAATATGACCATGTAAATAAATTATACTAAAAGGAGGTTTTGAATTAAAATACATCATTTTCACTATTCATTAAAAAAATGAACTTCATTGGAAAAATAACAAAAATTTACACAAAGTAAATTTTTATGTCTTGATTCTAAATAAGGATTTTATTTTGTCATATATAACAAATAATATTTTCAAAAAGTTCATTTAAAAAGGGTTCTCCATCAAAAGGCGGTTAATCGACCTTTTAAAGAATATTAGAATATTTATGCTTAAAATTGGATTCATTCGCATTTTAAGACTCTATCATTTATTGAATAAATGTAAAAATATTTGACAAGAATATATAATCACTTTTTATTTAGTTCTATTCATTCCTTCCATTACATCGTCTTGGAGTTTACTATCATTCAAAATAATATTATTTTATTATTGGCGTGCAACATATGATTTCAAAGAAACTCGTTGTTGTGTATTGGGTACGCCATTGAACATAGCATCACCTTTTACATAATATTAATTTTTTGTTCTCAAATATTAATATATATGAACATTTCATATTCATTATTTACCAAGGATGTTATAATCAGGGAGGGAGAATAATTTTCCATTGACTTGGTACTAAGTACTAAACCTATTTCAAATCCCATATACTATATGAAACAAGATGAACTATAGAAGTTAAAAAATCATTTGATGATTTTTTGTCCAAGGGATTCTGACAACCCAATGTGTTATCGTGGGTTGTACCTATTCTTATACCTAATAAATTCTATGGGTGCCATCTCCTTTTTATTTACTATCAAAAACTAATTTGGATCTAAGTTAAGAATAAGTATTCCTTTAACCCGATTTATGTTTTGTTAGAACATATGAAATGGGTGAAGTGGATCTCATTGTTTGATATTTGGTCTGCTTATAATGCATTTACAATCAGGGATTGTAACATTCCTAAGATAATCATCTGATGAAGATAAAGAAACAATGAGTACCTTGTTATTCCTTTTGGTCAACACAATTCACCAATATTGTTCATGGGTTTGATGATTGATTTTATATGTGTAAACTTATTCATTTTAGTGGTATTTGTGGATGATATATTGATTTAATCAAAGGATATATTGGACCATGTATATCATTTGAGAGCATTACTAGATAGCTTGAAAATTTAAAAATGATATTCAAAATTTTCAAAATGTATTTTTGGGATAGGGGAATTAAGATTTATTGGATACCCAGTTTTCAAACAAGGTGTTTATATTTATCCTAATAAGGTGAAATCTATTATGAGATGGGAAGAACCAAAAAATGTTCCTTATATTCACTGCTTCTTGTGTTTGGTAGGATATTATCACCATTTTGTGAAGGAACGTTTTTATGTAGGATTCCCCAATGACTTTTCTTAATCATAAGGGAGAAATTTTTTTTGGATTCTATGTGTCTGGCTTACATTGATGATTGGAATCATTAGTTGACTTTAACTCGTATTTTTAATCATCTTGAATCCAATGAAGGATATTCGTTATTTCTGGATGCATTGGGTATAGGTTTGTTCAGCATTTTTATAATGGGTGACCATGTGGTTGTATATGGTTCTCATTATCTTTGTCCTCATTAAAAAAATTATCTCATTCATGATACTAAAATAACAACCATGGAAAATAGTCTACAATGTTAGTGTCATTAAAATACCATATAAAGGATTAATATCTACTATGATCACAAAATATTGAGCTATATATTCCTTGAAGGAGATCTTGACATTTGATAGATTTTATGGGTGAAATACCTACCAAATCTTGATTTATACATTTCTGACACTCATAGTAATGGGAAAGTTGGTTCTTATGCTTTAGTAGGAAACTTCTATTCCATACCATGAAATAATATTATAAGAATTAAAGGTCTATATTTCTCCCTATAGGGATTTGAGAGTCTAAGAGGATGATAAAGAGATTACTTTTTTTATTGTTTAGTTGACATAATCACTCATTGAGATGATTCCATTGGAATAACAACTCGATGATAAGTTCCAAGGAATTAGGGATTATATAAATTGTGGGGAGAAAATCTGAGTGTGGTCCCCATATTTTGAGGGTATCCTATTATGATGATTTTTTTTAATTCCTATACCTTTGAAGAGGGCTATGATAGGGGATTTTCATAATTCCTAGTGGGCTGTACACACTTTCACTAAAAAGATTTTTTATGATATTAAGTGATGTTTTTGGTGGATAGGCCTAAAATAAGAATATACTGATATTATTTCCCACTATTATGTGATTCAAAATGTTAAGGGAGATCATTATAAGCCTTTATGTTTGAATCATCCCCTTATAGTTTTGACTTGGATGTAGGATGAGTTATCAATGAAATTTGTGGTAGGAGTTTCATGCCTACCGCAAGGGAATAATATGATATGGGTGGTGATTATCATATTGGAAAATTAGATCACAATATTCTAATTCTTAATATGAAAAATGCTATGGGCTTGTGAAATCTATACATTGGGGAGATATTTCTTTTGAATTTAGATTCTTATGTTTTCATCTTTGGTAGGGATCCTCGGTTCACTTATAGTTTTTTGAAGTTCCTCTTGGATATGATGATATCCATTGTAATGTTAAGAATGAAAAAAAATTCAAACTAATGGGTAGATCAAATGGGAAATTCATATTCCTTTGGAAATCCTATATGCTATTATTCTTGACAGTAGAGGAACATGGGATAGATATTTGGGACTAATCGAGTTAGTATATAATAACAACTACCAGTTGTAAATCAAGATGAAACGCTTTGAGGCCTTGTATGGATAACCATGAAAATATACCCTTTTTTGGTCGTAGTTTGGTTACACTACCCTAGTGGGACCCATTTGGGTTTACGAGTTGGAATAAATTATTAATAGGATTATTTAGGGAATGAAAATGATGTAGATCCCTTAGGAATCCTATGATATTAATTGTATATTATTTTTGGAGTTTGGAGTGGGTGACCTAGTCTTCTTGAGAGTTTCAATATATTTTGGTCAATTGCAGCTCAAAAAACAAAGAATGTTAGAAAAAAGAAACATATAACCATTTTAATGTTTTTGATCAAATTGTTAAGGTGTCTTATAGTTTAGTTTTCCACCCTAAATGAAATATATCCATAATGTATTCCATGTGTCAATTCAAAAAAATAATCTCTCTAATCCATCTCATATATTGATTTGGGATTATATTTATGAGGTAGTTCATTTATCCATGACCGATCAGTCTGTTCAGACTATTGATTCTAAGATAAGTGTTATTTGTGGGAAATCTGTAACCTTGGTTTCAGTGTTATAAAAACATACTTTAGACTCATACGGGACATTGGAAAATGGAGAATTGATAAGATAATAATATCCCATTATATTTTTAAGGATTCTTTGTAATTAATTTTGGGGGAGAGAATCATTTATGGTGGGGATAATTTTAACATCTTGATCATTAATTTCATGTATGTTCTTTAGTTCCTGATGTTTCTTTCAATTTTGGATTTTTTGGGGACTTTTAATACTATTTATATGACATTTTGGTTTACATTAATGTATTAATTTAAATTTAAATTTAATATTTGGAAGTTACATTTTACCCTCAAGTATAGAAAAGGGTTTGCGCAATGGTATGAACCTTTTATAAATACATAGGATGTGTTTCATGAGTGTAAGTCACATGTTATGTAAGGGTTGTTTGAAAGTCTAATATTATGTTTAAAAGAAGAATTTGATGTGTAAGTGTCTTGTATATGTGTAATCCCTCACTACGTAAGGAAATATAGGTTGTGTAATGGTCTTTTATATGGACAATCCAATGTTTTTAACGGTTATATGGTGGTATCTACAAGTTGTGTAAGGGTAACTCTGTTTTTCTAAAGGATGTATAAGTGTAATCTAGGAGCTATGTATTGGCAGTCCAGGTGGGTAACCCATGTAAGGGTAAATACCATTACCCTTACATGAAATAGATTTTCAAAATAAGGGTAAACCATGTTAACCTTACACAACACCCATTTAGTGGAAGACACATTTTTAAAACTCAATTTATATTCCAGTTCTTATTCTTCTAAATTATCATTAACACTATTTGGGATAATTAAATTTTTTTAGAAAATTGTATTTAAATTATTTTGGCATTTTAAAATTTATAAATCCAATTAAAAATGATTTCAAACCCTCCTCATTCAATATTTAGTTTTAAATGGAAAACTAAATAATGATTTAATTATGGGTCTTCATTTTACAAACTATATTTGATGAGGTATTCATAAAAATTGATGGAAAAGGGTTCTTTATTTAATTTTTTTGACACTCTTGAGAGGATTTTATGGAGACCAACTACTGGTGACTGAACTAAGGGTGTTTTTACCTTCTATTAATTGTGGGGTGATGAATTCATCTAGTTATTTTTTATAAATCCCTCATTTTGGTTTTTTGATATGTTTTAAGACATGTATTTTTATAATATAATATATGTCACTGAAAACCCTTGGTGATTGTTTATTTTATGTAGTATTTTAATTAATTTCAAAATAATTATTACAAATATTAATAAATGGTTTGGAAATGTTAGTGTTTTATGGTGAAACCGTACACAATGCTTGAAGGAAATTATTTTTTGATTTTCCGAACTGTTTTTGTGAATTGAAATAGTGTCTATTAGCAGGATTTTGATGAAAATAAATGGCATGAGATATTTTTATGATTTTAAATGTGATAAATCGGTGAATTTTGATAAAAAAAAATTATAGGTTTTTAAAATAAAAATAGTTTTTTTCATTAAAACACCATATATATATAAATATTAAAAAAATTTATATTAGTTTATAGTAAAAACCTATTTATGTTGGTTTCTTATATTAATGTAATGTTTTGAAACAATAAAGAGAGGTTTAATGAAATTATGATTAATTTTTTTAATAAATATTGATATAATTATATCCCCATATATTATTTGATTTTCTTTGAATCACATGAGACATTAGGTAGTGAGGCTAGAACATAACATGCTTCTCTTTTATTTTCACTACATATAATTGTAATGATGATGGAAAAAAAATCTAAATTAAGGGATATCATTCCTTAGGGATGTTTTTCTTTTCATCCTTAGGGATATTCATTATATACACTAAAAATGAACTTAAATAAGATGTGCTATAATATCTAAAAATCTAGTCTTAGATCTATTTACCTTTCTGAAATTATTGAAAATAACATTAAATAAAAGTGCTATAAAATGTTTTACTTATTTAATTTCTCATAAATATTCTTATTCATGTCTCCTTTTTGGAATTTTTTTATTCATGAAGTCTTTGGAGGAAATGAACATTGTAATTATTTTATTATTAGGAATTGGAATGTTTTTTCATGTATGTTTTGATATTTTCCCTGAAATTATTTACTTTGCATATTTTATTTACATTTAATCATAAATGGTATATTTTATATGTATTTTTTATAAAATTACGGGATAAATCCAATTAGTCCTATAGATAATAACATAACTTTTCCTTCATAAGTCAGTAGATTTTTTATGTTAGGATTAGGGAAATGGAAGGACCCACTCAATGGTGGAGGGTGTACTTGACTTGTGGATTGTTTGTCATGTTATATATTTTGTTGATTCTTATATGATAAAATGTGTTGGAATATCAATGTTTTGAACCCCCCCCATTACTCATATTTATTCCATGGTGATGGTCACTAGGCCATGTGGATCGAGAACACCCATTAAGTCTCTTTAGGGTCATCTTCAACACCATTTAGGTTGGTTATCTAGGCCGGTTCATGACATTTAGGAGGTAATTTATTTTTGAAAAGTTATCATCTTTTCTTTTAATTATTTAATAGATAAATATTTTGGTATATAAACCCACCAACATGAATCTTATTCTTAGCATATTTTCCAAATATTAATCCTCATATACCATAGAATAACTTGTATCCCTTGACCCCTTTATGGTAAAAATGTTATACATATTCTTTATAGAATATTGAAATACATGTTCTTATCCTTTTAAAATAGTTTATCTCCCTTTAATAGATAACATGAAGCTTGAAACTCTTTTTATAAGAGGGAAACCTTCCTCATCATCTTCTTCTCTTCATTTTTCCTATTAATCAATGTGTCTGTTGAAAATTATTTCTAGACTCATATAGAAATAATTTATCCAAATATTCACTTCACTATAATTTATGGAATGAGAAATAAAATATTAAAAAAGAGAATATTCATATCTAGAATACAATAGAGGTGAAACAATTCAATTAATACAAATTACGGGGACATATTTGGATATGAACTACACTGAGAGTGGGGAAGTGGGAGAATTAGTGATCAAATGTCTTGATCCAATTTCAATTACTTTAATTTTATTCATTTAAAACATACCTCTATCACTGGTAAATGTGAATAGATAACTATTTTTTTCTCACAACTTTTTTGTTTCTTGAAACACAACAAAAAAAATCACAAAACGAACATAGATATTTATTATGTTGACTTCTCAATGTCTGATGTTTAGTCCTTGGTGTTAACATGATTCCTCCATGATAAAAAACCCACTTAATTCACCTCATGAGATGAAAAGATTAGGAAATAACCTTAACACTCATGTTTTCACATTTCTCAATTATACTTCAGTACATCCCATTCATAGGTTGATCCAACAAATTATATTGATAAATATTTGGATATCAATAAGGTCTTATGATACTAGTGTTTAATTTAGACTACTTGTATAAGTTATATCTCTTTATTCTTCTTCATTAACATGAAAATATTTTAAAAGGACTTCCTCTAATTGTATAAAAAGTAGAAATTCTCAAAATCTCATCTTAAACATCAAAAAATCAAGTGAAATTTTCCTTTCTTTCATATATTTGGAAGACACAAATTCTTATTCTTCAGTGTAAAAAAAGGATGCACCATTTTATCTTCATCTCACTATTTATCAAATAATTTATATGATAGAATTTGGAAAAGGATATTCATATCCTTGGAACATATATTTCACTATATAATAATAGTGTAAGAATCCTTTTTAATATCTCCATCTTATCAACTCATTTGTATACAAATAAAACTTACACAACCTTATATACTACATCAAACTCATATTTGAATTTTAGTTTCCAATTAAAATCTTTTTTTTTCAATAACAACCATTATAAAATATACTACATTAATTCATACCATTAAATTAAAATTAATTGTAATGATTATATTAGGTTGAAATAACTACAAAAATTTCCAGGTAATTCCATGTTAGTATGGTTGTTCAAACTACCCAGATTTCAAAATCAACAGTGTGAGCACCTCCATTATAGCCTAATATCGTGGTACAAACTTGTTATTTTTTACTGCTTTAATACATTAAAATGTTGGAATGCCACTAAAATAAAGAGTTAATCCAAAATCAAATGGAAAAAAAGAAATATTAAACTCCATTGTGGCATGAACCAGACACTATAGCATGGTCCATCACATTTTTCCTGACTTCAGTGTGGAATATGAGCTATAGAATGGGGGCCCAAATTCGCTAAGTACACTTGAATTGAATTGTGAAATAGACCTTCACTATGATGTAGTGGTAAAATATTTTCTAGAGCCCTTAAAAATCATCCCATCCTCCTATATGTTGTGGTCCCAATTCTGTTGCCCATGCACAAAGCTGGTCCACCCATTTTGTTGTGGTTCTTCACTATATAATAGTGTACTCATGTCGACCCTCCTATATAATGTGGTCATTCACAATATTATATGAGTTCCTATATAAAACTTTTAATCAAACTAAATAATTAAGAATCTCCCCAATGTAGATAATATTCCAGAGTGTGATCCTCTGTTGTTCTTCATTTTCATGGTGTGGTAAAAAAAGTCAAATAATTATTCCTTAAAAAAATTCAATGGTGAAGACTTATTTTGCATTAAAAACACTATCTATAAACCAATTCCGTCTTCTAGCATCTAAACTCTTCCCATAATATATAAAAACTTTGAACCCTCTTAAGAATTGTCTTAATTAAAGTCTCTAAATATTCTTCCAAGAGCTCCATTATTATAGAGATAAAGATCTCCACCAATAATCCTAAAACTCCTTGAATGTCCAACCATTAAATCACTATCATAGATATATAGTTATTCACTATAAACCCTCAAACTCCCTGAATATCCATACATAAAATCCCCTTTTATTTCGATATATAATTTAGTTACAAGGTAAGAACATCAACCAAATTCCAAACAAATCACTTATGACATATCATACAATCTTGAAAAACATTAATATAGTTGGAATCCTTATCAAATACTTCTAATATTATTAAATAATATTGTATTATTATACTAAACAACGAAGATAATTCATATTTTTTACATCTCAAACAAGTTAACATAAATAAAATACTTCTTTATGGAAAAAAATTGAATAAAATTAAAACACAAACAAAGTATCATGAACTAATAATAAATCCAAATAAATTATTTCACAAAAAGATTGAAATATATAATCATTGAAAATTGTTACTGTGAGATTGAAGGTCAATTCCATCCATCATTAATATCAAACTTCTCTTAGCTTATTACTGGAAAAAATAAAATCTCTAAACCTTTGATAACTATTATAAGGTTCTTGGACCTCAATACTTGAAATTACTTGTTAGGATTATAAAATAAAAAATATACCAATCCTACTCATTATTCTATGTGATTCCGACAATTCTAGATTCCAATGTTTACATTAAAACAATATCCCGGATTTCTTATGAGTATATGTCCATCATTAACAGATCATATCTTATTATTTTAATATAGTAGTTTCATTAATGTTATACATACTAGGATCCCCATATTTAAATTGAATTCAAGGATCCTTTAATTTTTTCTCCATATTCACTTGTCAACCATTTGTTCGCCATAATTCCATATTTGAATTTTATGATAAAGAAAATCATTTGAATAAGAATATATTGTTTAAATAATTTATTCAGTTATCTTTTAATATATAAATGAATCACCAAAAAATCCCTTAAGACTATAATCTGGAACTCAGGGTAAAAAATAAGCGATTTATTCAATAAGACCACCATTTTCCATTGAAATCACAAACTTCCATATGTTTTAGGTAGAAATAACATTTAAAATTTACCACTGACACCCAAATGATTGTAACACGCCACAATTTTAGTTTGTAATTACCTTAGACAATATGCCTTCTATAAATAGTGTTACACCAAACACTAAACTATGATGGTAAATTCATTATTTATTATGATAAAATAATAAAATGAAAAATGAAATACCCTAATATATAAATAAAATAAACTAAATAAAATAGTAAAATAAAAAATGAAACCACAAGTAAATGAATATAATACATGTTGAAAATTCAGATCATAATGATCTTACATGATGATCATAGAGACAATAATAACTATAGGTAGAGTAAAACACATTATTAATTGATAAAAACAGTGAAAAAGAAACTATAGAATATGATAAATGATTTTTGTTATGTATGTAAGGATATATAAAATAATGTAATATTACTATTATATATTTGGTCTTTAGACATATTTCCATTGGACATATGGTCAATAGATATATAACTGTTGGATATATGGTCACTAAATATTCCTGTATCCAATTGGTACAACAATGTTATGTAATTATTTTAGAAAAATTAAATACAATATAGAACACACATAATAAGTAATTCTAAAAAACTATAACTCGAAAGATTATAATTACATAGATTATTTCATTATAAAAATATTGATTTATATTATTATTATTAAATAATTATTTCAGTTGTTTATAAAATTAAATGAATTATTACAATATGAAGGGATTGAAAATATTGTATGGTTATGAGATATGTAATATCATGTAATTATATTCATTTAAAAGGGATAATTTTTGAAATAATAGATTTTCATTATTTATGGTATTCTGTATCAATAAATTAAATTGATCAATATTAAAAAATTATTTTTAAAAATATATTCTTTTATATATATTAAAAAAAGTATCATTCATCTAATGATTTATTTCTAATAAGTAAAAATAATAAATATATTTTTGGGTTTGAAGTATATTTTTATAAAAAATATTTTTATACCAATTCCACATAACTTATAAAGGGCTATATTGGCATTTATCTGCACTAAGAAAAACATACTGATAAAAGGGGGGCCTTTATCAGAAGTAGCTGAAAGCACTGATAAATTTACCCTTTATAAGCACTAAAAAAGTACTTATAAAGGTGTACCATTTATCAATGCTATTGTTAGCACTAATATAAGATTATAATAAAAAATAATATTAATTTAAACATATTTATTAGATTTATATTTGAAAATAATGTATATTTTTACGCATTAAATAAAAAATGCATGCTTATAATTTTATATATAATTTTTAAAAATTAATATATACATATATATACCATAATAAAAAAAAGTTTCTATAATATTATAAAATATATTTAAATAAGTTTGATATTATAATAGATTTTATTAAATAATAAATATATTTATTATATTTATTATTATATATTTTCAGTTATATATAAATTCTTTTTAAATATATACTATTATAATTATTATTAAAAATTAATATATATAATAATAAATATATTTTTCATATGAATTTGGTCAATAAATATATAGATGCGTGAGTATAATTGGCATGCATATGATATGTATGCGTCATGTATTAAAGTTCATTTATACATTACACCCTTATTATTATTATTCATATTTTCCAAATGTGATGACTCATTATTTTATTATCTATATATACTTTACTATGTATATAATTCATTCATGTTATACCCCTGAATCATTTCTCATAAATACTTATAAATCTATAATATATATTTTTAAATAATGAATATTTTTATTAAATTTATAAATATGAAATTTTAATTATATATAAATACTTATTAAATATATTTATTTATAATTAAAATTATATATTTATATATTTATAATTATATAATATTATTTGTAAAAATATTTAATTATAGTTATAATTATAAATTAGTATATATATATAATTATAAAATTATAATAAATATATTTTTTATACTTATAAAGTTATAAAAATATATAATTAATTAAGTATATTTTAAATATATTCAAATATTTATAAAAACATAAAAATAAAAATATTTATAATTATAAATAAATCTATATATATTTAAATAATTATAAAATTATAATAAATATATAAAATATATATATTTATAAAATTATAAATATATTAATTGTTATAATTATATAATTATATAATTATAAAAATAAATTAATATATATATATTATAATTTTTTAATTACTAATAAAAATATATTTATTTGTCGTTATAATTATAAATATATATAAATTTATTTAAATAATATAAAATTATAAAATAAATATTCATTATTTTTCTAATGTTATAAATATATATAATTATATAAATAAGTTTATAACTATATACAAATATTTATAAATAAATACAAATATTTGTAATTATAATTACAAAAAAATACAGATATATATGAAAAATTATAAAATTATAGAAAAATATATATTAATTCTATATATTACTAAAATTCTAAATATAATAAATATAATTGTTATAATTTTTTAATTATTCATATATATATATATAAATCCAAAAAAGAATATATTTATTATAATTTTTCAACTATAAATAAATAAATAATTATTTATTCATTTAATTGTAAATAATTATATATATATTTACTTAAATAAATGTAAAATTATAATAAAAATATTTATTATAATTACAATGTAAAAAATATCTTAATTAAATAAATATATTTATAAATTTATACTAATATTTATAAATAAATAAAAATAATTATAATTCTAATTCTAAATAAATGTAGATATAATTAGATAATTATAAAATCAGAAAAAATTTATTAATTATATAAATCTATAACTTTATATGTATAATATATATATATATATTATAATTTTATAATTATTTAAATAAATATATATTTCCTATAATTTTTAAATTATATATTTTTCATAATGATATATTTATTATATTTATTAACTTATAAATATATATAATTAATTTAAATATATATAATTATAAAAATATATTTATTATATATATTAATATAAATAAATATATATTTTCTTATAGTTATATTATATATATATATATATATTATATATTATTTTATAAATAAATATATTAATATAAATAAATTATTAAAATTATAGATTTGGAAACTCTTTTTTAGCTCTAATAATGAGAGGCCTTTATCAGCACTTAAAAAACAATGACAAACCATGTCATTATCAGCGCTTTAATTTTAGAATTGATAAAAAAACTTTTTATCTACTCTTTTTTAGCACTGATAATGTCTTACCTTTTTTAGCGCTACAAAATCGCTGATAATGGCATGTTTTATTAGCACTTTCTTTGTTAGCACTGCTAAAAGAAAACTTTATAATTACTTTTTAACTAGTATTGTTAAAAGTTTTAGCCAACTTTATAAATAAACCCAAACAGTCAGCTTCATTACTCGCACACCTCATGTTTTCACAGAAGGGGACCCCTACCATTACTGACCCCTCATATGCCACTGTCGACCCCTCCCCTGCCACCATCGACCCGTCCTCTGGTGTCGACCCCTCCTCTACCACGACCCATCCTCTTTCACCATGAATCCCACCTCTGTCATGAACCCCACCCTTTCTATAAACCCCCACCTTTTTCATGAACCCACCTCTATAACGCATCAAACCCCACCTCTGACATGAACCTATCTTCCACTGCAAACCCACCTCCACCACAAAGCCCACCTCTACTATCAAACTCCACCTCCATCGCTAAACCCCTCCTCTGCCATGAACACACCTTAGCTTTAAACCCGTCTGCAACATCAAATGTCACCGCCACCGTAGCATACCCCTACTCCACCACCACCAGACCATATTTCCATAACCAAACCTCCCAATCTAAGGTATTTTATTATTTTATTTGGAATTCTTATATAGTGAAATATTAGTTATAGGATTTTAATGTTCAAAATAATTTTGATGTATGAATTATGAGTTTGTATTGATTCATTAATGTGAGACAATGGTTTTTTAATTGGTGAAGTGTTTGATTTGATTGATCAGCATATTCTATAAACTGTTTGATAATTTTTTATGTATAGTTCCATTGTAATTTTGTACAATAAAAATTACCTAATTTGGATTGATCAAAATGTCAAAACATTTTTGGATGAGGTGGTTTAAAATATTAGCAACATTGTAGGGATGGTTTCAAGTGACATGTTTCATGATTTTTATTACATTGGAGTTATTATTGTAGGTAGTTTGGATAGAAAATTTTTTTCATGTTATAAATAAGATAAAAAACTTCTAATTGGAACTTTTCATAAAAGTGGGATCTAGGTTTCGGTTTTGATTAACATTTTGATGATTGATTTTGTATGAATCTTGGTTTTATCTATTAAGGGTTTTCTAATATATATTTCAAATTAAATTATTTTTAATTATGGGTGTTGATGTTTAAGTGGATGCTTCAATGGATTTTCTACCTTGTTGACATGATAGTTTTATAATTTATTTTTTACCAATTATTAGTGTTGGGATTTTAGAAAAACATCATGGAAATATTTAGGTAGAGATTTGGGGTATTCTAGAGATATGAGTTATAATATTATAGTTTCATAATTCTAGTACCCCTACCTTTCGTCTCACACAAACTACTATAATTTCCTTCTCGATGAGTACATTAATGGTGAGTTTATTGGGTTTAGTTTTTATAGAAACAATATTCTAGTATGAGGATTACCCTAATTTTTTAACATATATTATATCCTTATACCTTTGATAGGAACCCTATAATGGTTATTGAATCATATTTTACTATTATTATATCTTATGGGTTTATCCTAAAAAGTATATTTTCATTAAAGGAAAAATATCTGCTTTTTAGTTTTATTTACTCAAACCTATGTAATAAAATAATTTTCATAATTTTCCCTTAAACTAGAATTTTTTTGTTTGTCTTAACAAATGAATGGTATTAAATCATTGAATATATCCTACAAGGATCTTTTCTTACATCAAACATATACACATTGCTGCAAAAATTGAGTTAGTTGTCTATGATATTGGTAAAAGGGAATGGTCATACATTTAGAGTAGTTTTCTATAATCACTTGTTAAAGATATAAGGATAATGTGATGTATAGATCACCATAGGGAATAAACAGGCAATATTCGTTTTGTTTTATTCGAATATATTTACTATTTCATTCCTCTTTTCAAATAAATTAATTTTTGTTCTATTTTTATATTTTGGATAATGTGTAAACCTTTTATATATTTATATTTCATAAATTTTTTGTTATTTTGGATTCATGTATATTTTATAAAGTTATTGTCTTTGGATTTATTTTTGTGAAAATTCCTAAGTGGAACTTTTAAAATTATTAAAGTGTTTTTAAATATTTAATAAAAAATTATATCTGTTCAGAATACCCTTTTTTGGGTTTTAATAGCTTTAAAATGATTTACAAACTTGGCAGGGAATTAGGATTCATTTGATGTGATTTTCAACTCACCCGATTTGATTTCATAAAGGGTTGTGAATTTTTTGAAAGAGTATTTTATGTTGTTTTCATTTTAGCAAGGGGTGTGTGATGTTTCAAATCAAAATTTGTTATATATACAGGGTTGTTTCTCATTTATAAATTTTACGAATATTTCATGATTATGTTCCCTTAAATGCTTTAGAAAAAAGAATTTTGGTTTTGGGAAAGAGTTCTGAAATTGATTGTTTTTTTTCAAAAGGTTGTGTTATTATAATGAGGAATTTGTGTAAATGGTTGGTTTTTTAATGGGATTTCATGTTTGAGTTTATAAGTAGTATTAAAATGATATCTAAAATGTATTTCTTCAATAATATTTTATTTTTAGATATTTATTGATTTATGAATTCCGTTATATTATATAGGTAAGACATGTAGAGTGATAATAGAACCATGAAAAAGGCTTGTCAGAAACTCCATCCAACCCATAGGATATACATCATAACCTCACTCCAATAAAAGTTGAATTAATTCTAACCCAATTAGAACTTTTAAACATACTTTGGATCCAATATCACCTACATGGTTTAAATCTGGGGAGTCCTCTACAATTAAACCTTCATTTTGGTATGGTGTTGGATTCTAACAGGATGAGTCTCAGGAAACCAAATGTAGTAATAACTATCATTCAAATATTGAGTTCCCATTATTTGAAAGGCCCCTTTTATGTATTTATTTTTTAATATATTAAAATTAAATAATCAAATAGGGTGGATATGAATACAGAATGGATGTATTCTAATCATCTGACAAAAGATAATGAAGACTGAATGAAAGAGTTCATCATGTTTGAAAAGGATCATTCATATGAACCTTCTCAAATCATTTTTCATTGTGTATTCTATTTTTATTCAAGAATAATTAGTCTAGAGGATTTGAAGGAAAATAGGATCTATCATAGAATAGAAAAAAGTTATAAATGTTGTATGAAACATGGAGAAAAAAAATTAATCTAGGGGTTGGGATAGCACTACGTTTTATGGATCATCTAATATGATTAAAAGTGTGGGAATTAAAGAAGATCGTATCAATGATGTGATTACATATGTGAATGATGATGGATATCATATTGAGAGAATGAAATGTATAGTTTAATATGAACTTTTTTTCCCAAAAATTGATTGATAATTTAAAGAGTTATGAAAACATGCCACTGTATGCTGGTTTCACTAAATATATAACATTTTCAGTCATATTTATTCTTTATAATATGAATACATGCAACATATAAACTAAGAATAGTTATAAAGAACTAAATTCTCTCTTGAGTGACATGATCCCAAAAAATAATGAGCTCTTGAGACAAAAATAGGAAACCAAAAGAATGCTACACTCAATAGGTATGATATCTGAAAGAACACACACCTACCTAAATGACTTTATAAATTTTCTAAAGGACCGAAAATAACTTACAGAATTCACAAATTGTGCTTCCTCTCAATTCAAGAAAGATTAATCATGTAATATGAATGTTTTATGGTACTTTCCAATAATTATAATTTTTAAGAACCTATATTGAATTGAAGACACATCAATGAAATTGATGTGGAACACAAATACAAGAATAAAATATGGGATAATAGATCACCTGAAAGATTCTCCTCTGGGGAATAGAATTGATCGTGTGTATCAAGAATTTGGAAACTATCATCAAAACCTTTATCATACATTATCTATATATAGAGTGAATCCTTTTGGTTTTCAAAGAAGGACTCATTGTTTATGGTAGACTATGTTGGTAAATTATAAATTTCCACTATGGTTATTAATTATATAATAAATACATCATGTTATCAATTATTATATCTAGACCAAAACATCTGGCTAATGATATTTATGTTTATTTGGATCCATTGATCGATGAATTGATATTTTGGAGAGATTCAGGTGTTACATTTTATGGTGCATATTGAAATGGATATTTTAAATTGAGAGAAATGTTGTACGAGATGATAAATGGCATTCATTATTATAAAAATTTATAAGGATATATCATTAAAGGAACTCAATGGTGTCTTATTTGGAAACAAGGTACAAATTTTATTAGGTTGATACATTCATCAAAGACTACGTTTCTAGGACATTGTAGATTACTACCCCAATGACATAAGTACTAATCTTGGACAAAATCATTCAATAGTAGTTAAATAGAACATAAAACATTGTATCCACTTACAAGTGATCAACTATTTGATGAATTGAAAGATGTGGAATCTTATATTAGTAATCTGTTTTTGAGAAACCATTCAAAAACCGATTAGAAAAAGATATTAGTTTTTTTGAATTACAATACAGGAATTTTCTGTACATCAAACATTTTCATGATATTATGCATGTTGAAAGCTATATGTGATATTTTCATTTTCATGTTGATAAATGAACCCGGTAAAACAATTTATGGAATTAATGCTAGGATGGACATGGTTGGCATTGGAATAAGAGAATAGTTGGCCCCAGTAAATGGTGAAAAACAAACATTAATTCCTCTAGATTCTTAAAATCATTCTAAGAAGGATAGATATAAGTTTTGAATCCTCAAGAATTATGTAAAGGTTCGAGAGGGGTATTCATCAAATATCAAGAACATTGCGTCAATGACCAGTTTAAAGTTAAATGGTCTCAAATCAAATGAATTCTATGTTTTGATGAAACATGAATTTTATATAGCATTACATTTAATTATTCCATACAATTTACATCATACACTAAAAAAATATATTTTTCTTCAATGATATATGTTGAGAATTTTTACACCTTGAGAAATTATCGACCACGTAAAGAAATATTTCCTTCATATTATGTGAACTAGAAATATGTTTACCACTGAATTTATTTGATATGATGGTTAATTTGAAGATTCACATGGTGGGAGAGATTTGAGCATGTGGTCCTATACACTATAGATGGATATACCTCCATTGAATGGTATATGAAGATTTTGATAGGTTATTTTATATATTGAAGTCATCCAAAGGGCTGTATTGCAGAGTGATATATTTTTGAGGAAGCTATTTAATTTTGTACCGAATACCTATCTGGTGTGGAATGATTTTGTTTAAAAAAATCCCATCACACGAGGTAGCATACGGGTGAAGGCATTTCAGTAAGATATGTTGTCACAATCAATATTAAAATGCTACAGTAGACCCTCCTTTATGTTTGGAATAATAGTTTGGAGGTTTCCCCATATGTTAAACCCCAAAAACAAATTTTTAGGATTTTGAATCCATCAATGGTTCAAATATGGATATCAAAATACACATAATAAATAATATATAGGATGGTTATTGGACCATATTTTTAAGGAGTCATAATAAAATCTGGATTACATTTCAAAATGACTTCGATGGATATCCAGAGGACGAAGTGTGTATATATTATCTTACAGTGGTTATTTAATTAATGGTTATAGTTATATATAATGAACAAGATGAAGATAGTACAATGAAAAATAGTAGAGTTACACTAATGGCTAATGTGATAAATGTTTCTAGTATGAAGTAAAAAAATCAAATTTACAGGAATATGTCATACTTTGGAATCATTAGGAAAATATTGGAGTTATATTATACAATATTCCAAGTACCTATTTTTTAATTTAAGTGGGATGATAATAAGATATCTATTAAAATAAATGAATTGAGATTCATTAAATTTGATTTCATTAAGGGTATAATGAAGAACCATTTATAATGTAATCACATGAAGCCTTAGTAATTTATGTTCTAGATCATGAAAACCAAGAGTGGTCAATTGTTTTTTTAACCGATCAAAGTCACTAAAGGTTCAAAAGAAAATTAAACTAAGGATGACATTTTATGAGGACATCACAATAATTTAAATGTGGCCCCGATGTAGATGGAGTTTTATAATATATATTTTTACCTTTTGTTATTATCTATGTGATACTGCATTTATGTAATCCAAATTAAAATTTAAACCACTTATGAAAATAATGACTTCTACATGTGTTGGAGCTCCCAATCTCAATGAACAATAGGTCTCTCAACCTGATACAACTTGTAGTGGAGATGAACAATGATATTCTACATGGTTTGGTGCTCTATTTTATGATGAACAACATATTTCTCAACCCGTGGCTCCTCCCAGTGAAGAGGTACAATGACCATCTAAACATTTTGATGCTACCTCTATATAAGAACATATTGATGATGTTGAATTCGAGGAAATAGTAGGCGATGATGGACTGGTGAAAAAGAAAAAACAGTATTATTGTAGTTTGATAGTGTTAGAATAATTAATTAAGTATAAAATAAAAGACATCAAATATGAAGTTACATGGAATGTGATGGTCCAACATGTTAACTACCACAAGACCATATTTAGTAGCGACATTATAATCATGACACTGTAAAGAATGTAGATTAATGTAGATTCAGGGAATCATGTTGTGTCTGAGCTTAATACCCTGATGTGGGAAGAGATAATGGTAAATTTATGATATCACTTATTTAGTTTACTAAAAAATGGAATAATAAGACATTAAATTACTCTACATCATCCCTTACAGAGTGAATTTAGAGTAGATGACTCCCAAAATATAGATGTATAAATGATTTCTTGAAGGAATCCTTGAGGCTTTCACAAAATAAAAAAGATAAATCTTCTTCATGATATTGAAAGGAAAATAAACATGCACCAACCACTTTTTTATGCCAAAATGATAACTCAAGAATCTTGGGATTCATTTAATAACCATTTTTAGATGTGTCTTTTTAGGTAAATTGTGGGTAGTGATATGTTTTTTGACGATTCGTGTACTCATCATGCTGATTGACAATAATATTTCTTTGAAAAAACAATTAAGTGATGAAATTAAAGAATGGGTAGGAAAACCAATGTACCCATACTATAATGAAAATATGTGTTATGCTTCACTTGAAATTTTTTTTTTACATATTTTAAATATAAAATAATGATTTTATGTGATTAGAAACAACTCTATAATTACGTTCCACTATTTATAAATTGATTGATAACTCCAAATACAAATAAACTTCTATCCCATGCCGTGTTCAATAGAGGGTGGTATGTGAAAATAATGATGGTATTTTTATAGTTGAAAACACCATAAAGATTTAGGAAACATTTTTAATTATGGGATAATAAAACATTTCTTCTATTTAAAGAACTATTACATAAAAATGATTTTTCCCTATATTTTCTATCTAACATAGTCACTAGAATCAGTAACACCTATAGTAGATGAACACCTTCTATCAGTGGCCTTGAAGAATCCGGAATAGTTTTTCCATGTTATCGGTGTGGATTTTGGGTTGACATCCTGAACATATTTTATGAAAAAACAAGAGGAGGGTGAAGGTGAAGAAATGAAACAGATAAGAGAAATACTGGATACCCTTTAAGAAAAATTACAATGGAAGTGATAGATTATATCAGTTTTAATGGAGGGGGGAATCTAAACTAGAAAAAAATCAAGAACTACCAATTTTTGAGGACCCCTAACCCCCACCAGCATTGTGGCAGTCATTCCCCTCAAAGAGCTAACATAAATGAGGTAATAAATGTTCAAAAAATTTGTTATCTGATATGTGAATTAGGTATACACTGATTCCTTTCATGTACTAATATTATATACGGTGTTTATTTCTATGATTTTTATCTATCAACACCCAACAATTTTCTTTCAAAGAGAGCTACAATGTTCAATATCTAAAACAATGTTCTACATAGTAGACCAATTCCAATAGGTCATGTGAGAGTTTGGATTAGCATAGTCAATGAGTTGAGCATCAAGATAACTGTTCCAAATAATTAGGAAGATATTAATATGGTCAAACAAGTTTTTGGAACATTCATCACAGGGATATAACATCATTGTAAAAAAACATGTCTTTAAGGAGGGATTCATTTCCTATTCATTTATCAAGATAAACCTTTAATAATTTAGGGGGAAATTTCAAAACCCATAAATGTTATTCAAAACAGACAACGGAAATTGGTGAATTTAATGTCCTACGCAAAACCATATAAATTATTGACCAACTGATTAAAAAGATATACTGAAACATTTTCCCTTACCCGTTCTATATTTTCATTTTTTAACACTGATGGTTCATTTGGATGAAAAACTAAAAAATAGTTGTATTCACTTAGTAGGTTTTGATGAAAATATATAAAGATAGGAATTTCCAAAAATCACTAGTTTTGAGAATTTAAATGAAATCCTTGACTATGATTGGAAAGGAACCATAGTTATAAATATATACTTGAGTTATTTTTTCATTATTTTATTTTATAAAAGTTGATATACTGTGTCAATTAGGAATAAATGTATTTCATATATTTTGAAGAAGTATATTTCAAAATTAATTAAATGGTTTTTCCCATGAATTGTTTTTGATCCATATGTCCTCACACCACATCTATAGAACAATAAAAAATAGAATCCATAAAAAAGGATGAAATAGTGGAATTCCTAGTCAGATCATTTGAATGCAAAATTTTGGATGACATACACTTCATACTACTAATATTGTAGGGTTAAAACTATACAATTTAATCATATCAAATATATTTTCATTTATTAATTAATTATTAATTTTTTAGTTTTTAGGCAACATTGGATACTCATTGCATTCAAATTGGATACTCCAATGAGTTACTTCCAAGATTCAATGCCTGGATATCAAAAAAATTGACCACACATGATAATATTTTTGAATTTTTAATACACAACATCAAATGTTTTAGAACAAAAAAATCAAGTTATATAATTTAGATTATGTTATAATTATGTTTCTATTAGGATACAATGGTTATTCAATGTCATAAAAAATAAGGAATTAGGCCCGGGGATAAGCTCAAGGACCATAAAATTTTCTATGAATGGACAAGTATTAGGGTATATATAATAGGATTTCACTATAAAAACATAAATAAAAAATATTACTTATTCTCCTCAATCTTTCTGGTGTGTTTAAAACAAACAAATGGAAATGATTTTGGTTATTATGTTCATAAATTTATGAGAGTGGTCATATTCCATCAACAAAATAGCAACCCTAAAGAGGTATTTTTGAAGATAATTAATATTCCATTTAAAATATTTATTAATCCATTGGGTATTTATATTTTCCTAGTACCACTACTAGAAATCTGACCTTTCCCAACACTTCTATACCAACGTTTTGTAAAAACCGTTGGTATAGGCCCCCTTTCCCAACGGTTTGGCCAAACCGTTGGGAAATCCCACTTTGAGGGCACGTTTCCCAAGGGTTTGGCCAAACCGTTGGGAAATGGTATGGCTTTCCCTACGGTTGGAAAGGCTATAGCTTTCTCAAAGGTTTGGCCAAACCATTGGGAAAAGTCCACATTAAGGCCACTTTTCCCAACTGTTTGGCCAAAATGTTGGGAAAGGGTGGGCAACTATCTTTCCCAACGGTTTTGAGAAACTTTGGGATATGTGACCTTATTTTTTATAAGTACATTTTTCAAATATTGTCAAATAAATCAATATATAAATTACATTTATATATATATATATATATCCAAATATATTCACAACGGATACTCTAGGATAGTGGTAAAGTCATTGATTTATAACATGGAGGTTGTGGGTTCAAACCTCTGTTGGAAGCCTTTTTTATATATTTACCAATCCCAACGGTTTTACAAACTGTTGGGATAGGGCTTCATATGGTTGGTTTTCCCATCTGTTCAAGCCAAACCGTTGGGATAGGTTCATTTTTCTAACATATCCCAACAGTTCTGTGTAAACCATTGAGAAAAGCTTTCCCAAAGGCTTACTTACCAACGGTTTTCAGAACCGTTGGTATAAGATATACCAACAGTTCTGGAGGCTTTCCCAATGGTTCAAAACCATTGGGAAATTGTCCATTTCCAATAGTGTACTACTATGACTGTCGAAAAGTATCATAATCAAAAGACGACATAGAAATTATTATAAACGAATCAGTATCATACATGATGGAAGAATGTCAAAAAATAACATGATGACGTGACTTTTATAGAAGCAGAGTATTGTTTCATATTTAGGTTTAGGTTACATATTTTTTGTATTATCCAAAAAATAATTATTTTCTTATATAACTGGATTCCTTTTTTTCCTGTCGAAGTTGTTTTTTAGAAGATTCTCATGCTCATGAGAGATTGGACTTTGAGGATATAACGTATAATTAAATGAGAATGTAATTAGTTTAATATACAATGTTTTTATTCATATTATTATTTTTTATATACTACATTAACATAATATAAATTTAATGATTTAATACTTTATTAAAAAAAATCCCCTCACTGAAAACCAAAAAAACATGCTCTGATTGTCTTGATAATTTAAGACATCAATTCATATGTTTTTTGTGATGTGTATGAAGGATTACCTTGTTGAATCAAGGATTGTTGTGGCTAATATGACTTAAAATTCATGTATCCAATTTGGGATGAAATTTTAGTAACAAACCACTACAATCATACCGAAAACTAAGAAAATAAATTCTTTATGTTTTGATACATTAGGAAAATTATCCATCAGTAATTTTTCAACAGGAGGAAATTTCAACACCCAAATCTACCACACGGTGTGGCTGGTAAAAATCAAAGTGTGTATTTTTATTTAAAATTGTCATTAACATTAATAAAAAGAAGAAGTGACATACTTAAAACTATGTAAACACATTTGGATAGTATTGATATTATAGAAAACAGATCCAATAGTCATTTTTTACATGTATGAGTCAACCACACCTCAATACGATTCATGGTGTGACCTATATAACTCAAATTGAGTCTTTTTATTTAAAATTGATATTAATTTATGTAAAAAAGAAAAGGCTACATACTAAAAACTTATTAAACATTTTTATTTTCTATTAATACATTATTATAAATACCCATGATTCATTTTTGAGTTTTAGAAATCAACCACCTCTCAATATTATGCACTGAGGGACCGGTATGACTCAAAGGGTCAGTTGTCCTTTTAAAATTTAAAATTTAGTTTAAAATGTGTCCCTTATAAAAAAACATGAAAATGTGCTCTAGTTGTCTTGATAAATAAGGACCATGATACATATGTCATTTGATATATGTATGAAGCAGTCTCATGTCAAAATGAATCATGGAGCAACTGATATGACTCAAAATATGTGTTTCCAGTTTGAAATGAAATTTTAGTAAAAACCACAACATGAAAACTAAAAACTGAAAAATTCCTTCAGATTTTATTGAAAATTTAAGAGAATGATCTATTATTAATATTTGATAGGTAGAAAACATCCTCACCACAATATGATGCTTGGTTTTATTGGTATAACTAAAAGTATCTCTTTATATTTAAATTTGATATTAATTTTAGTAAAAACAACATGTTAAATAATGAAAACCATGGAAAAAAATTCCAATTGTTTTAATATTTTAGGAAAATGATCCATGACTAATTTTTGATGTGTATCAGTTATACTCACTTCAATATGATGTGAGGTGTGATCAATATGTCTCAAAGTGTGTATTTTTATTTAAAATTGACATTAATTTAAGTAAAAACGAAAAAGTGACATATTGAAAAAAGAAAAAACAAATTAATATTGTTTTGATACAATATTAAAAGGATACATGGATCACTTTTTATATTTAGTAATAAACCAAACCTCAATCTGATTCATGTTGTGACCGAAGTGACTCAATGTTTCTGTTATCAGTTTTAAATTTATATTTGAGTTCAAAATATATCCCTCACTAAATACCACGCAAATGTGATCATATTTTCTAGATAATTTTGGAAAATGATTCTAAATTAATTTTAAACATGTATGAAGTTGTTCCATGTCAAATAGATTCCTAATCCAACCGGTATGACTAAAAATATGTCTTTCCACTTTGAAATGATTTTATACTAAAAAGAACTACTCACAATCTAAAAATTGAGAAAACACATTCATATTTATTTGATACATTATAAAAATGTTTCATCTGTAATTTGTGATAGGTAGGAGACATTTTTACCTCACTTTGAGGCATAGTGCGGCTGTTATGACAAAAACAGTCAATTTTTATTTTAAATGTCATTAATTTTAGTAAAAAGAATAAGTAACATACTAAAAACCAAGAAAGAACAATCAATTTTTTTTAAAAAAATTTAAAAAAATATCCATATTTAATTTTTGATGTATTAGTGTTAACCACTACTCTATAAGACCCACAGTGTGACCAGTATGAATCTAAGTGAGTATTTTGATTTAAATTTGACATTAATTTAAGTAAAAAGTACATGTGAGTTACTAAAAACTAGGAAACAGTTTTAGGAGTGTTTATATATACATTAAAAAAATTATGAATTATTCATTTTTTTATTTTGGAATCAACCACACCTCAATCCAATGAACAGTGTGACTGGTATGACTCAAAGTGTCTGTTATCAGTTTAAAAATAACATTTTAGGTCAAAACATTCCCCTCACTGAAAAAAATGATCCAATTGTATTATTAATATAGTAAAGTGATTTATAAGTCCATTTTTATGTTTATAAAGCCCTCTCACATAAAAATAATGCACAATTTTACCAGTATAACTCATAATACATGATTCTAGTTCGAAATGAAATTTTAGAAAAAAAAACACAACTAGCTTAATTAAAACTGAGAATACGAATTTAGATTGTTACGGTTCATTACTAAAATGTTCCATTAGTAATTTTTGATAGGTAAGAAAAATTAACAACTAAATACAACACATGGTGTTGTCAGTATAACTCAAAGAGAATCTTTTTATTTCAAATTGACATTAATTTTCGTAAACTGAACAAGTGACATACTAAAAACCAAGAATAACAATATTTATTGAATTTTTATTTTAATAAAATAATCCATGATTCCTTTTTGATGTGTATGAGTAAAAAAAAACTCAATATGATGCATGGTGTCACCGGTATTACTAAAAGTGTGTCTTTTTATTTAAAATTTACATTAATTTAATTTAAAATAACAAATGACAAACTAAAAAAACATTATGATTGTTTTGATACATTATGGAAATTATTAATCAATAACTTATGATGTGTATGAATCATTCACACCTAAAAATTATTAAGAGTGTGATGGGTGGGACTCAAAATGTCTGTTATCAGTTTAAAATGGACATTTTAGTTCAAAAAGTGTCCCTCATTGAAAACATTCAAAAAAACTCTGATTGTCTCTAGAATATAGGATATTGTTTAATAACTCATCTTTGAATAGTATGAATTATTTTGACATCAAACCAATGCATGATGTGACCGGTATGACTCAAAATCCATGTTTCTAGTTTGAAATGACATTTTTGTAAAAAACACTACATGCATAGTGAAAGCTAAGAAACCACATTGGAATTGTTTTGATACATTATTTCAATGATACATCAGTATTTTTTTTACAATTTAAAAATATCTAAACCTTAATATGAAAAAAATGTTGTTCGGAATAATCCCAAGTGTCTTTTTTTATTTAGAAATTACAAGAATATTTTTTAAAAGAACAAGTTACATACTGAAAATAGAGAATATTCCTTTGGATTATTTTTATATTTTAGGAAAATGATCCATGAGTAATTTGGGACATTTAAGAGTGGACTATGCCTCAATATTACACAAAGTGTGACTGATATGACTCAAAGTGTGTCTTTTTATTTAAAATTCATATTATTCATGTAAAAAAAGTGAGCAACTGAAAATTGAGAAAACAAATTCGGGTTGTTTTGATACTTTAGGAAAAATCACCATGAGTGACTTTTGATGTGTAATAATCAACTAGAACCCTATATAATGCACGATGTGACTGGTATTACTAATGTTTCCATTATTATTTTAAAATGAAAATTTTATTTCCAAAGTTGTGCCACATTAAAATTCTAGAAAACACACTCTAATCATCTTGATAATTTATGAAACCGATTCATAAGTTAGTTTTTACAGGGATGAAGTATTATCATGTCAAACCAATTCACGGTGTGACTAGTATGATCCAAAATGCCCATCTCTAGTTTGAAATTACATTTTAGTAAAAAAAACACTTCTGGCGTACAGAGAACTAAGAAAAAACATTCAATTATTTTTAATAATTTAGGAAAATAATCCATTAGTATTTTTTGTTTGGTAGTAAATATCCTCCCCTCAATACGATGCCTGGTGTGACCAATACAACTCAAAGAGTATCTTTTTATTTAAAATTGACTTTATTTTTAGTAAAAATAACAAGTAACATTCTAAAAACCAATAAAATTCAATCATATTGTTTTAATATTTTATGAAAATGATCAATGAGTCATTTTTTATGTATAAGAGTAAAATTTACCTCAACATGACACATTGTGTGACCGGTATGACGCAATGTGCATATTTTTATTTAAAAATGAAAGTAATTTATGAAAAAATTACAAGTGACAAATTAAAAATAGACCAAACACATTAGAATTATTTTGATAAATTTCTTCAATGTTTTATGTGAAATTATTTAAGTGTAAGAATCAACCACATCAAAATTTGACATGCGTTGTTATTAGTGTTACTCAAATTGTCCATTATCACTTTAAAATTGGAATTTTAGTTCAAACCATGTCCCTCACAGAAAACTAAGAAACATTCTATGATTGTCATGATAATTTAAGATATTTATTCATAAGTCATTTTTGACATGTATGAAGCAGTATCAAATCCCACTGTTGCTTGATGCAACATGTAGGACTAAAAATGCATGTTTACAGTTTGAAATGATATTTTATAAAAAAACATAACTAGCATACTGAAAACTAAGAAAATGAATTTAGATTATATTCTATTCTTTAGTACAACAATTCATTGTAATTTATGATAGTTAGGAATCAACAGTACATCATTCTAAAGCACAATGTGGCTGGTATAACTATAAGTGTCAATTTTTATTTAAAATTGAAATTTGTTTTAGTATAAATAACATGCGACATACTAAAAATGAGAAAATACTTTCGTATTGTTTTAATATTTTTGGAAAATGGCCCATGAGTCCATATTGATGAGTCGTAGTCAAACCCACCTTAATATGATGTGTGGTGTGTTCGATATATTTCAAATTTTGTATTTATATAAAATTTAGCTTAATTTAAGTAAAAATAACATGCGACATACAGAAAACTGAGAAAATGAATTCTGATTGCTTGGATACTTTAGGAAAATGATCTATGAGTCATTTTTGACTTCCAAAAATCTACCACAACTCAATCTAATTCAAATTATGACTGATATCACTCAAAGAGTCCGTTATCAGTTTAAATTTTATATTTTACTTCAAAATATGGTCTTCATTGAAAATCAATAAAACTCTCTCCAAATTTCATGATAATTATGTTCAACAATTCATAAGTAATTTTCAATGTATATGAAGTAGTATATCGTCAACCAGATACACTATGAGATAGGTATGACTCAAAATGTGTGTTTCCAGTTTTAATTGACATTTTAGTAAAAAAACACTAATAACATACTGAAAATCTTGAAAATCTATTCCGATTGTTTCAACACCTTAGCACAGTGATCCACCAGAATTTTGTGATAGTTATGATATAGCCTCACCCCAATCTTATTCTTGGTGTTTCCAGTATGACTTCAAATGAGTCATTCCTTAAAATTGGGATTACTATTTGTAAAAGAAGAAGTGATATACTCAAAACTGAGAAAACACATTTAGATTCGTTTGGTATTTTAGGACAATGGTCCATAACATATTTATGATGTGTATTAATCAACCTGACCTCAATACAATGCAGAGCATGACTGGTATCACCCATAAAGTGTCTTTTTGTTGAATATTGACATTTTATTGATGTACTAACTGATAATAATGCTTAATATAATTAATTGTAGTATTACTAAGATAACATTTGATTTCATATATAGGTATAATTTTTTTCTCTGGTTGAAATGATTTTTTCTACAATTAATACCATTGGAAAATAATTTTTAGAGGGGATCACAGGTATCCAAAGATGTAATATTAATATTTTAAAAAGTATGTTGGATAATTTTACAGGTAATTATAAGAATATTTTTTGAAATGTATATAGAATTTTTTTGTAACATACCATTTTCAGACATTTTTTTATTCATGATGTCATTTAAATTAAAAAAACATCGTTTGAAAATATTTCATTTTTCTGAGTGTGTTGTTATATTTACAACACATTGTAGGCATATAATATTTTATTATCGCTAAAATAGTGTGGATAAAGGGGTTCCATTATTAGTGTTTTTTAGTGTGGATAAAGGACCCCCTTTATCAGTGTTTTTTAGAGTATAAAAAGGGTACGCACTTTATTATTAATGTGATTAGTATTTCTTTTTTAGCACCGTTAAAATACTTTTTGAACACTATTAAAGGGAATACGTGTTGGAGTGTGGGTTAAAAAAAATAATATATTAAGATTAATTTTTATCAATATTAAAAATTTAGTCCAATAAACAAGAAATAATTTTTTTAATAGACATATCAAAATTAATTAATAATTTTAATTTCATGTTTTTCAAAAAAAAATTATGAAGTTAAATGTTAGTTCCCATTATAGAAGTAAAAATATGATAAAAGTATTAAATCAATGGGGTAAAGAAAAAAAATATCATAAAAACATTATCTTTAAATGGTTGTATGAGGGAATTCATAATCTCACTTCATCCATTATCCATTATTATTTTTCACTTTTTTCAATATTCCTTTTGAAAATGAAAATATTTCACATAAATAAAGGGGTATTTTTTAACATTACAAGAAATCTCACCTATAAAAGGACCCATCTTCAACCTACCCTAGCATACAACTTTTATTCAGTTTTCTACTGTTTACCAACCTAGATTATCTGTATAAAAATATAATAACACTTTTCTAACCACCAGTCATTAGGAGTTTCAAATTCCACTTTTCTAAATGGCTCTCTAAGAGAAGATCGATGTTTTCAATTTAAGCGTTATCATCCCCTTAATCATCCTTCATTATCTTATTCATACACATATTATTAAATATAATTTATCAGTTTTATAAAATTCTTTTTTGAATCAATAGGTTGCAATAAAAGTGATATAATGAATATGTAATAATATGTTCTTACTCTTTCATTCGTTATAACATGTTCTTTTTGGATTTATTTTATGAGCTACAAGAATGATGTTATAATGATTACATCATGACTAGTTAATAAAAATTAAATCTATGTAATATTATTTAATAATGATATATTTTATATTTTTTTCTGTTGGGAAAAAATACCTCAAGGAGTCCTTTTAGTATGTTTTGTGTGTGGTTGTTTTTTTGAAAAAGCTAGCTGACCGAAAATGTGTATGGTTGGTGTTTTCCGAAGATAGGTTTTTAATGTGGATACATTTCCTAGTGTTTTCCAAATTATTGGGCCTCAAAATTTGTAGTTTGATTTAGAAAAGGAAGTATTTGTGGATACGAGTGAATGGTGTGATGAACGTTGAAGAATATTACAAAAGGGATAGAATGGCGTACCATAATTCAAGGGCTGCGTACCTTGATCTGGGAATGCTACATGGAGCGGTGGAAAAAGTACGCAGGTGAAGTTTGGGAAACCAAAAACTGTTATCTGTGGAAGTCGGTGCGGTACGTAGATTAATTAACGTCATCATAAGAGATTGACCAAGTCGCAGAGAAGGAGGTACTCAGACAACGTTGCGAAAATAGTTCACGGAATGGGAGTGGTTCACAGTGGTAGACAGATCAATACGCGGTGGAGGCTGTATCGAATCAAAGATTTGGAAAATCTCGATTCAGTGGATTAAATATGTATCTTTTCCTATATTATGTTATATAATCCCAGTGATTTTTGTTCAGATCGAATATTATTAGAGAATATCTTTTGATATGGGATTCTGGCTATGTCTGAAGGTGGTTCTCAAGGGATAATCCCGTTATGGCTAGAGTGGTTCGCATGGAAGAATTTCCACATAAGAATTTAAGTGGAATGATGTATCATCTTATGACTTGGTACATGGATGAGGATTCTATGGTATGCAAGAGAGTGAATTAAGTAAGTAGTATGTGGAGGGAGATCTCTGGTATGGGTAAGCGAATGTAGTTTTCGAATAGAGAATAGTTCAAAGACATAATGGATTTCACAGAGGAGGTTCATGAAGTCAGTACACGGTAGCGGTACATGATCGTGAAGGTGGATAATGTCTACAGACGAAGGGTGGTTCACAGTAGTGGAAGTGCTATGAGAAGGAGGTGTTCTGCATACCAACCCCGCTACATAGTATGTGATCGACAAGGTGGTTCACGATTTGCACAAGAAAGCCTGTGAAAGATTCAAGTTAGTTTGAAAATTATTTTTTGGTACCTAGAAGTACCCGAGAAGGTGTACATAATCTACTTTTGAAAAAGGAACTTCAATAGAGCATTTACCTATAATTTTTTATTTAGGAATTCATGAAAATGAAGGGACCTGTAGTCCATAATGTGTGATTGACCTACAAGTCTATAAACATGATTAGATTCCTTTCCAAGAGTAGTGATGGAAGAAAGAAGAAGGCAGTGACCCTTTCCCCCGGTAGTGTGCCAGAGAATGTTTCATAGGGAGTGAACCATGGGAATGCAATAAGCTGACCCTAAACCTTGTAAAGGTAGTAAGCCTGGGCATATAATATCTAGTCTGAATATTGTAATCATTATTGGCAGGGAGCCTTAGTTAATTTGGTACAGTGGAAAATTACTACTGTATGCTCCTTGGATGTAGCCTAGTGAGGGTGATCCAAGTAAAAATCAATCTGTCTGGTGCATTATTTCATATCTATTCATATATTGCTATGGGAGGAAGAGATAATCGAGTTGGGTCTAACAACGAAACAAGATCTGAACAGGAGAATGTTTCAATCTATTATACCTCGATTCACCACCACTCTATGGGTATTCGACCTAGTGGACCTAACAATTTTATATCACTTTAATGGTAATATATATGAGTATATCCATTAATAGAATAATTCATCTCATTGAATCGAAAATTTAAAAAAAATGATATTTTTAAGCATTCAATGCCAATTGACTCAATATTTTCCATGAAATGACCAAGGGAATAAAATGGTATTGAAAAAAATATAAAATTTATTAATTTATATTATATGGATGAAGAATCCATGATAATGTAACAAATAATAGAAATGAAGAACTGAAACATGCATAAAAAATAGAATGGTAGACACTTGAATATTGATTTTTAACTATATACAATTAGCATGTGGATAATAATGAATTATAAATGAAAGGTATTATGTAAAATAATTATGAATAATACTGTAATAAATATAATTAATAAGTCTATATTTATTATACATGGGATTAGATTATTTTCGACTAAGAATAAGTTTTATTTAAGGGTTTCCTTTCTAATCTCAATTTGAAATCAAGATTATATATGTATAAGTTTCAATTAGGGGGAATTATATTTTAGTTATCTATAAATCCCCATCTATTTTATCATAATTGAGTTATTTATTTGGTTTATGTTCTTTCATTCCATTTCACCAACCATTTCCCATAATTCAACAAAGAGGTCGGCTATAAGTGGACCCAACCTTATCTCATATTTTTGTTCATGAATAATTATCCTCTATATTTATATACATTTTTCTATTTTATAAATGATATATTTAGTAATTATATGATTTTTTATGGACAGTTTCTATTCTTCTTGAGATTTTTTATAAAATAATCAATGGAATGACTTTTTAACATTGTTCACATCGGTTATTTTATTCTTTATACATTATTTTCTTCACAAAATTATGAAGAAAATCTATTTTTAATATTTTATACATGATCTATTTATCCTTATATTTTTTCGTTTTGAATATTACTCTTTATGTTTTCAATGTTTTGGCAAATAATTTTCCTTCCCATAGTTTAATAAAGAATTATTTTTTAAAATAATAATGATTAAATATAGAAAGAGTATTTCTTCCTATTTCTCAAAGTAATATTATAATACTATTTTTTTTCTTATCTATGAAAATATACATTAATGTATCTTATAATTCACTAGGGATATTTTCCAATGATATCATCCATATTTATTGAGTTGATTTCCTATTACTATGTATTTTATATGTTTTCATGAAACCTATTTCATTAACAATGGATAATTAAGCAATAGTGGAATTGTGAACTTTTTCATGCTAACGTGGAACTCATATATATGGAGTTACATTATGTAATGGGTGATAAGGGATTTATTCTTCCCTCCAATGATTTAGGAAATTATTTATATCACATGGTATGACATGTAAGTGGTGGTAGAGTTAACCTAAACTAATATGGGTCTCTATCTATTATTTGATAGGAATGATGAGGTAAACCAATCCATAATGTATCTTTTTCCTGAAAGTGTGGATGGCCATGGTTGTAAGACTCTACTTAAGAAGTGATTTTTGTTTCTCATGTATGTGATAGATTTTTATCTTATGAAACATTATGATGACATGTATTTCAAGCTCATGATTATTGTATCATGTTTTTATAGGTCTATGAATCATATCTTTTGTTATGACAAATTATATTTCCCATATCTAATATTTATGCCTAATGTTTTATTGGGTATGGTTCACTTATGTAATTTTTGTGAACCTTGATTATGTTCTCATAACCAAATTGTCATTTATGATCCCTGATTGTTATCTCTTATATTTTCCCTTTCTGATCATTTGAGTTCACCCATTATTATGTTTCCATTCTCAATGTTATGAAGAAAAGTATTATGTATGTTATATCTATAAGGTTATCATGTATGAAAAATATTTGTTGGATATGTTGAATTTTGTTTCTGAATTAAGTTGGTTATGAATCTAATATGAAAAGACACTAAACATATATTTTAAGGAGTCCAATTAGTTGTGGTATATAATAAAAATTCAAATGAAATGATGCAATATAAATGTATGACAAGGATGGGTAATATCAGATGGTATCGTGGTAGTGTTTTTAAATTTTTGGGGATTTGGTTATGAATTGTAAGCGGTTGGAATATAAAATAAATTATGATGAACAAAATTTGAAACAAGATGAACATAAAATATCAAAGGTTGAACTGAAGGAGTCATAATTTTATAATTAATGTATTTATTTTCATTATCATAATATAGGTTACTCTAATTATTATTTCTTGAAAATCATATTATTCCTTTTCATTTTAGGAAAATATCTTGAACCTAGAGGAATCATGTAAAAAAATGTCTCTGATGTGGAGTATAATGATAATTCCAACAAGAAATCGAATGGGATCATAAATATAATAAAAAATCATAGTTCAATGCTCCCCAATGTTTCTGAAGCTATGAATAATAACACAAATTAATGTGAACTCTCAAATTCATCAACGGAGTAACAACTCATCATTGATCCTTTCATGTTGAAAAATCAAACCACATTTAGTCGGTATTTGAATCAAATAATATTCGAGAAATGGATAAATATAAAAGAATTTAATTATAATATTATATTTTTTAGATCATTAAATGTTTATTTTATCCATTTATCATTCGGAAGGGCAGGCAGATGAATGGTGGAATCAATAATATTATAATGGAGGATGAAATTAACTCCATTGAATTGGAGGAGTTTAAAAATATTTTTTTTCAATAAATATTTTCCAGATACTCTTCATACTAAATGTATTCTTCTAGACTAATCATTGACCCCGAAATAAAAACCTAATGTTTATTTACTGTCTTAAAACTAAGCCTCCGAAAGGAATTGGCAATATGAGGCTTTGGTTGATATGAATAAATTGTTCAATGTGCTCTCACGCTGGAAATTCAAACAAGAGACTCTCATTTTTCTTCCAGTTTTGGAGAAAGTATGTAAAGAATGTATATAAGAGTAATGTAAGTTGAAAAAACCTTTGGAGGAATGTAAATTCATCTTCATACATACCAAAAATAATGGAATAAAATTGACGTAAATTACCTTAAATTGACTGGTAAATAATTAATGGTTGGAAGAGAAGGTTATTAAGAACACGAACACCAATGACTTAAGAATATGCCAACCAATGAAATAGATGAAAATAAATATCCATCTAATATAATTTACACACTCCAATTATTTAATTTCCAGGAGTATGTGAATTACGTCAACCAATGAACCAATAAAAGGGTTAATAATGACAATTTACATTAGTAAACTCCTAAGAAAATGGAAAAAGTGAAATCCTAGGCAATCATAACTACTAAAGTGAGTCATGAAAACAATTTGATGAAATATATACCCATCATGTACTCAATGAATAAAAATGTCTTATTTTATTTTGGTTTTACACTCTCTTTCATATGTGGAATATTTTATAATGGAATAAAATTATGAAAATAATGTTTTCATATTTAGTTATCATAGAAAAATCCATGTGGTATGATGATTGAGTCCAAAATTCATAAGATAGAATTTTGTGGAAATTCACTTCATATAAATATTTTTATTCACAATATAATTTTGTGATATTTTTCGCTTGGATTGGATCTCTATAGATAAATCCTCAATTAAATTTTTGTATAGTGAATTCACTTTTCATAACCCAGATTAACAAAAGAACATTTATTAGTGAGAATATGGATATGATATTTCTTTGGAACATACTTACATTATATGAGATTTATCACATAATAATGAGGTATATTTAGCTTGAATTATTCTTGAATAACTCAATATCAAGGATAAGAAAATTGTGATGGAAGACGCCTAATTTTTCCCAGTGGAGTTTCATAGTATTCCTCTATATTGTGAGGTTATGTTTTCCATAAAACTCAAAAATAGTGTTATGACTATATCAAAGAATCTATATAGAATAAGTGTAATTTAATTACATGAATTAATGAAGATAAACTATTTTGATTTGGATAATGGGTTTATACACCCATGTTTTTCTTCATGGGTTGCACAAATTCTCTTTATTATGAAGAAACATTCATCAAAGCACCACCACTTTGATTCTCATGATCATAACTAGATTATGATCAAGAAGAAGTATCGTCTTCCATATATTGATGATTTTTTCAATCAATAATTAAAGGCTTAATAATTATTACATATTTAACTTCAATATGGATATAAAAAATTAAAGGATAAAAGTGAAGGTATAATAAGGAAATCCCATTGTACAGGATGTATACACTATAAAATCATAGAGATCGAATTGAAACATAAAAATTCCCCTACTATATTCAAGGATATGATGTATAATGCATATATAAATTATCTCTATTAATTTTTTTTAGTATTTTTATATAATATTATCATATATTCAATAATAAAGGAAGAGAATAAATATCAGTTGAGGGTTTTATTATCCACCTTGGGAAAGGATAAATTTTATACTGAATTTTTCTAGTGTGAATTTTGGAAAAAAAAATATCACTCTTGAATTATATAATTATATTAAAGGTAATATATGTGGATTCTTCAAATATAGAGGTTATTTAAAAACGTCCTAGACTAATCAATATAAAAATATTGATAGTTTTCTTGTATTGGATGGATGTAACAAATTCATAGTGATAAATTTCTCCCAACTCTTAAATCCAGTTAAAATTTTAAACAATAAAAGACTCAAGTTATTTTAGATATATTATTGATTATAAAATCTCTGGGGTCTTAATATACATTCAATTACAACAAATATACTCACACTAACCTATAGTTAATGATATTTTGTGATATAAAATTCTTCTTTAAAGAATGAATTTCGTTTTTTCCTCAAGGAAAATTATTTGGCAGTAGTTTATGCCACTAGTCAATTAAAGGTTAATGAGATAAACTACCAAATGCGTGATTTAGAAATAGAAATATATTATTTTCATTAAATATATAGGGAAAATATTCATATTTCTATAATTGTCAAATATATACCAATTAAAATGTCATAATGTATATATTCACATAGATGGAGTTAAACTTGCACCAATGGAGATGGTTGGAGGTGATCAATGATTATGACTTCTCAATACATTACCTCTATAGGAAGGAAATTAAAGTTGTTAATTCTACAAGAAGGAAGGATCATTATACTTTATCCATAATAGGGATTCAAATATACCCAATAATCCTAGATTTTTATAAGACAAACCATGAAATCATAATGGATGTGGAGAAATATTATTATCCCTAAATGAATGCTCATCCATCCATATATGTGAAGATCAAGGATTTGTAAAATGAGGTTAGGGATATAAAAAAGGATTTAAAGATTTTTCTAGAGTTAGACCTTGAAAATGATTTAATTATATGTTTTAGGAAATTAATATGTGTCCCTTTAATACCATATTTTAAAAGGGAGCACTTAGATGATGAAAATATATCATCATTTCCTATCCACCTTAGAAGCACAATGATATATATAGATATCAAGGAGAATTTCTACTGGTATAAAAGCAAGATGAATATTTAAAATTAAATATCTCAATGACATTTCTACCAAAAATATATTGATAAAAATTATATGTCTTAGGGGATAATGTAATTATTACGCATACCTATATAGAAATGGTAGACCATCAATATTGATTTCATTACAGGACTTCTCAAGGATTACAAAATCTATAATTAATTAAATTTATTTAATCTCCTAAAAATGTTTTCATATTTTATTTCAATTTAGGAATCTTTATATCATGATTAAATATCAATGATATCCATTAAATAGGTTCTAAGGATACATTGAGTATAATTTTCCATTATATATAATTGTGATTCAACATTTAACATTACATTTTATTGATTTATCTAACAAAAATGGAATACAGTGTTGAGCACTAGTGTTTCTTATCATCTTCAAATGGATGGAAAATATAAAATTACTTTTAAAACATTGGAGTATATGATGAAATCCTATTTAATGAATTTTAATGGAGGCTTAGGTGAATACCATTCCATGGAAGAGTTCTCATATAACAATATTTTCCATTGTAGAATTTAAATGGAACCATATGAAGATATAAATGGGAAGAGGTGTGGAACTCCAAAATCTTGGGTTGAAGCTTGAGATAATAAGGTACTAAGGATTAAGTTTTATCAAAATATGTCTTAGAAGGTTCTAACCAATTAAATACAAAGTAATGATGAAAAATTAAATCAAATATCTATGATGATAATAAAGGGTAAGATTTGGAAATTGTATTTAGAGATATGTTATTTCATTAAATATCACCATTGAAGAGAATTATGGGATTCAGAATGAAGGTAATGTTTATCCATAGATACAATTTCGATTTCAAAATCCTCGATCATGTGGGGATGATATATTTTCTTCTTGATCATATTGTGAAACCACCATCACTAAAATATGTTCTCTATGTAATAGAAGTACATACCCAATCCTAATGATGTATTAAACTTATTGGTGGTAAAATTAGTAAATGATCTCTATTATTAATAAACAAGATATAAATAATAGATTATAAAGATAAAGTACTTTAAATAAATACCACCAAATGGGTTGAAGTTCTCTTGATCAAAGATATGGTTTTGGAAGTATGGTGGGAACCTAAATAAGTAATAAGGAAAAATTACCCTCATTTTATTTTATTATAATAATAAATTTTTTATGATCAAATTATTTGGAGGGGGTAGAATTTAAGACCCTAAAATTTTATAATGTGGTTAACTTTAAATAAATATGTGTTCAATAGATTTTTATACACACAATAATGAACTAAAATGAATAATTTTAAAATTTATTATGATAAATTATTATAATAAAAAATTATACCCATTGTGATATAATTTTATAAAACACAATTAGTGAAATTACTAAATGAATAAAACCAAATGTAAATTAGTACACTACATGGAGAAAAGTAAAATCATTATGATATGATATGATTATACTACCACCAATTATAGATATAGAATGAATAAATTTTTTTATAAATAATATAAACATCTTTATAATAAAATTTATGAATAGGATGAATGATTTTACATATTCATTAAACTCTATATATAATTATAATATTAATATTATATATATGGTCAATGGAAATATGACAAATAGATATTTGGTGGTTGGATATATACCCATTGGATATATGGTAGATGGATATAATTGAATCTAACAGTAACATTATAATTGTGGAATTATTGGTAAAAAAAGTTAAAATAATAATATTATTATATAATAATAAATATTTTAAAGGAATTAAAAGATAAACATAAATTAAAATTTTTTGTTAGAAAAATATATATTTTCTTTTTATTAGAAATTTATGATTTTTATTATTTATAAAAATTATTTAAAGATTATAAAAAGGATGGATTTATAAAATTTAATGGTTAAAACATATGTAATAGTATGTGATTAAATTCATTTAACAAAAGATAATTTTTAACGAATTATTTTTCATTATTTTCCAAATTATTATATTAATAAAATAAAATAATTAATTTTTGTGAATAACATTAATTAAATTCATTATAGATATGAATAATCTAACCATCTATTATTCATCTAATAAATAAAATTTGGTATGGAATAATAATGAAACCAATATTGGTATTAAAAATATATTTTTCTAGAAACTATTTTGATATGATATATATCTGTTATGTTAAATTTAATTTTTATCAATTTTAGAAATTGAATCATATAATATTGTTTGTATATTTGGAATTATAATATCTAAATTGTGTAATATGTACAATTTCATTTTAGGAATAAAAATAAGTTACCAAGGAAAATGTTTGTCACCACGGTTAGTGAAAAAAAGGTAAAAGTGCTAAATAAATGGGTTAAAGGCCCAAAATATCATAAATAAATATATTTAAATTGGTGTGTGAGGATATTAATAAAATATAATAATCAATTATTCATTATTTTTTCACTTATGTCCACTTTTTGTTTTAAAAGGACTACCTTATATATTAAGGTATGTGGGATTAGTGAGAATGCCACTCAAGCATACCTATCAATAAACCTATCATTTTCCTACATAAAAACACATATTTAATTTTTTTTCACTTTAATATATAAAAAATTATCAACCTACCATGAATATCTAACATTTTCATTCCTATTCACAAGAAGGACTCCCGAATGCATCATTTTTAAGAGGCTCTCTAATAAAAGATTCTAGTATTCATCCTAAGTGATATCCTTCCATTCATCATATTTCATTATGATTCTCCTAAAAATATTTTTAAATATAATTTAATAATTATAAAATATGTTTCTTAAGAGCTTTTTACTTTTGTAAAAGTGAAACTGTTGTTATACAATAACATTCTCTTACTCATTCAGTCATTATAACTTATTCTTGTTTAGGTCTGTTTTACCACATACATGAGTGATGTAATATTGAAACACATCATGAACGATTATGAAATATTATATACAACTAATATAATGAATTTTATATTTTTAAATAATTGTTTAGTGATAATTAATATTTGTATATTCATTAATAAAATCAGTTCTTTTCATTGAATTGATATTTTAAAAATAAAACATTTTTATTGTTCCTTGTGAACATCACTAAAAGTTCCTTGAAATAACCATGGGACACTAGAAATATATTTAAAAAAACATAATACATATTTATAAATATTTTATTTTTTATGAACCCTTGATCAATGATCAATTAATAGAACCTCAAAACCGAAGCATGCATTTGAAACAGAACAATGAACACCTAAATATTAATTTTAAAAATAAACAATTAATATATGGTTAATAAGGATTAAAAAATTAATTGTTATAAGTAAAATAAATATTAATAGGTTTTTTATACATATGTGTAATTAATTTAAATGTTTTATAAAATGAATTAGAGTTCATCTCACTAAGTGGACATTTATGGTGAAGTTTTAAATTCTAATATAACGTTGAAGTTGATATTATATTTTTAATAGTTTTTAATAAGGATGATTTTTTGTTATTTCCCTAAAAAACATCACATAATTATAAATATAATGTTTATTTCCTTGGATTCCCTGTCTAATTACCATTTAACCTACCTTTGGCACAACATTAAAAAAAAGGTTTTCAATAAGTGTGGCCGAACTCATATTATCTTTTCAATCGAGATTCTTTATATTCTATGTTAATATTCATAATTATTTTTATAAATATAATTACTTAAAATTATATGACATGTTAAATTAATTTTTTATTGACATTTACTTTCTTATGAAATGAATTAATGGAATATCTTTTTATCATTTGTTTGCTTAGAATATTTTCTATTTACCTTGACTTTCTTAAAAAAAGTGTGAAGCTTATGGATTTTTAGTATTTTCTTTATGATTTTTTATACCATGATTTGATTTTATTTTCTTTATAAATATTACTCTCTATTTTTTCACTATTTTCAAAATTAATTTTTTTTATTTTTTATAAAATAATCACTTTTGAAATAAAATTTTTTAATAATGAAATATGTATTCTTATAATTTCTCAATTCAATTATATTATGATCCTATAAAGTATTTTTAATCTAGGTGGATATCAATAAACATATATTTTCCTTCACAAGAGATAACATTTAATGATACAATCCTCATTCATTATCTAGATATATTAGTACTATGTCTTCTATAGGCCTCCGTGAAACTCATTTATTTCCTATATAATTATTATGATATGATGGAATTAAGAATTTATCTTGTTTATATCTTAAGAATATATATAGTTTTTCATTATGTGTTGTATTATCTTGGAATTATATTTAGAAAAAATTTATTGGGTGAAGCCTTATATCTCATTATATGACATGTAAGGTAATTGGGAGCGAACATAGTCCACTATGGAACTCTTCCCACTATATTTATAGGAATAGGGAGTGATCTCAATCCAATATGGGACATTATCCACTATTTAATGAAGTTCTTGTAAGTTATACACGACATAATAAATTACTTAATATGATTATATGTGAAATATTCTAATGTTATATTATTATGTTAGGAAACATTCCAATAAAGTGTATTCATGGACTGTGAGTATTTACTCCTATTTCCACTCTCATGAATCCTATCATATGTTATGCTAGAATATTTATACCGTGAATAATTTTTATGATCTATGTTTTATTGATTATGAGCCTATTAGGTTATTTACATGAACCAAGATTATATTCTCATACCCAAATTCTCATCTTATGCTGACTACTAGACTTTTATGGTTATCCATTATGTCTACCGTTATAAATAATTTATGTTATCCTTTTAATATGTTTCCATTATTCATGAAGTGTAGAAGAGAATTATCTATGATATGTGTAGAATGGTATAATGTGTGAATACTATCTGTGGGAGATATTTATTAATGTTTCTGAAATATATTGGTTATGTGGCTAATTTATAGAGAAACTAAACCAATTGGTTATAGAGCATGATCTTTTTATGAAATGTACTGAATATTCGTTTAAAATAATTTATATGTATGTATGTTATGATTTGGAAATCTTAGTGATCTTAATAAAAATTTTAAAAAATAATTAGTGAATAAACAACTAATTAAATTGTTTGTAAAACATATTATATTTAGTTTTATTTATAAACTCTAGAAACAAATATGATCAACTAATTTCATCATTATTTAATCGTGGGTCTTTCTATAACATCAATAAATCAATTAGGCAAACCCATTAATTAGTACTTAATAAAAAATATGATTTTACCTATATTTCACTCATGTACTTTCAATTCAATAATCAAAAATACACTCCTTTCCCAATTACAACATCAATTTGATCATCAGATCACATCACACCATCATTGACATATTTTAATGAAATATCCCCATGGATACTATAGTCCCTAAAAGAAAAAACGCTTCAAAAATAGTCATAGAAGTTAAATACATTAGTTATGGTGAACCTCCACATTCCTAAAGCTCAGTAAGATATTGAGTTACTATAGACCTTCAATTTTCAATTATCCTCTTGTTTAAAATCCATCCTTATATATGAATTAATTTTATCATAATCCTAATTATATTTATCTTTCTATGGATTATATTCATCTTTGTAGCCCAAATTATAGTATCTTATTTCTTAGATACTCTTTCCAAGAAGGATCTCATGACACATCATGGGTTATAATTGTTTTACACGCATTATTGATACCCTCTTTATGCCTAAAAACCATTATGTTTATAAATTAATACATTTTATTGGGATACTTCTTTCACATGAGAATCATTCGCCAAAGTAGCATGTGAAATTCTTAATCCTTTCAAAATAATCTTTTTTTTCCTTTTCAAATTGGTTTTTGAAAAAAATATATTTGGAACTCTTCTTTATAACACTTATATCATGGTTATTTTATTCATAAATCCCATGAAGTCTATATCTTAAAAAATTGATTTTTCATTGAATGAATATAGGTTTCCATGATTTCTTTTAGCTGGATATCTCTAGAGACCTCCCCTAGAGGCATGATACTAATGATAGGAATTATTATAATAAAATAAATACACTTTTTTATGATTCATATCTCTATTTTAAAATCACATAATACGATTCAAATCCATAAATTTATTCTAATCATTTATAGAAAAAGATGGAACGATATCCATGCATTACACAGTGATAGCACATGTCTCCACAATGATTTATGTAACTAGTCATTTTCTTCTCACCACTTTTAGTGAACTTATTGAGTTTTTTTCATTAGATCCACTATTTCTCATTTTCATAGTAATAAACATATTCCTATATATCTTCTTCCTCAATGGGGTCCCATCATAGACAAGGTTATATTTTTTCACGGAACATGACCTTTAGGGAATAACTATTATTTCATTTTTCTACTATAATGAAGCATAAATTATATTTATGTCAATATAAATTTCTAATGAATAATTAAAAAATAATGTACATAATATTTTATAATTATTTTAACCATGATATATAGTTATACCACATTATTTTTGACTAATATTAACATATCTTCAAGTTACTATATCTTTTTTTCTTCTCCACTCAAGTTGTGATTTTTTTTATTTCTTGAGCATCATCAATTTTTACATTTAATTCTTTGATGTTTGAGAAATTTTATCAAGAATGTCACTATGTTATTTAATATTGAAGTTCATATGAGAAATTGAATAATTAAGACTTATGTTTGCCTATTTTATTCATTTTTTCTCATTAACCAATTATTCCATGTGTACCTAAAGTTCATCCTTTTTATCTTTCAGGAATTAATTTTTTTTAGTAAAACCCATTCTCCATGGAACCATATTTTTTATTATAATATTTAGAATACATATCCATTCAATATTCACCATGGGAACCTTCTTTTTCACTTTGATCATAATTCATTTCAATATGTATTATGTTTGTTGTTTTATGATTTTCATTTTCAATATGTAATACTATAACACAGAAATATTAAGACTTAATCTCCTCCATAAAATTAATTTTTCCTTCTTTTTTCCATAGATGTACATCCTTTGAAAATTTTGAAGATTCAAACATTATAATTATTTATGTATCATCATAATCAATAGATAAAATATCACATAGGACCTTAGATTCCTCATCTAATACTGCAACATCATTGAATGAATTAATAAATTCAAATTCAAAATCATTCATACATATCATTGTAAATATTCTAGTATTATTCATTTGAATAAAAAATATTCCAAATTTTTTTCCATTATATAGGATTACCTTGGATTTCTCCATATTATTCAAAATTTTCACATTTAAATGTCACAAAAAGAAAATAATGGAAGAATAAAACATAACTCCATTAACAAATATGATGAATTCAATGAAATAAATGAAATAAATGGAACTGATCATTTGATACCTCTATTAGTCCCACATGTTTCTATAGTGAGAGATTCTTAATGAGAAGGGTAAATTATTCTATGGAAATCATTCCTTTATAAAAAATGTACTCCTAAAACTGTCACCACCATAACGGATATTAACATCATTATTAGTATAATCAGACATACACTATTATTTAAATGATTATATATTTGTTATTTATTTATCCCAACCTTAATATTATTTTATAAATGATCACTTAACCCTCACTAACCATTTTATCTCCTTCATAATTAAAATTAAGAGTTCAGACATATTTCAAAAATTTACATGGTTCACATATACTATTTTAATCCAAGGAACATAATACAACATAATGAGAATGTACCTGAATCCAATTTACTCACTATTTTTTGGTGGGTTTATATGAGTGAACTCTAATAAAGGGATAAATTCCAATATGATATTCGTGGATGGTTCACTACCTACACATTCCCCCTCCCTTACTCCTCCCCTACTCACTTATCTATGACAGAAAACACATTGGCATGAATTCCTATAAAAACAATATAACCAATATCATTGATGAACCGATTGAATATTTGTGTCCCTTGTTCTCCACATGTGGCACCATTATATATTGGATATGATTATTAATATGAAAAAATCACCTTCTAATATTCATTATTTAAAATCCACATTCCCTATTTGGAAACATCTTCAAGTAATGTCAATGCATACTCAAATATCCCAGAAATTAACTGTATCATCCTAATATATTCTTTCAAGAACATTATTTCCTTTTTGATTTTTCTTTCACGTTCGGATGTTTAGGGACTTTGTATACTCTTTAGTTATCCATTTTCAAAATTTAAGGATGGATTTTAAAAATAAATTCAATAATTTTAAGATAACATTTATTATTACATATTGAATGAGGTAAACATAAGGGAAATACCATTTTACCTATAAACCGGGGGTGTTGCATATGGGTATTTCACGCATTGGGTTAGGGTACGGTTAAAGTCCTATGCATTTTTTAAGGGTAGGTTTGGAATTGTAAGGGTCTTGTGTAAGGGTAAACATATACTATGTATGGGTATTGAGGTTGTGTAAGGGTCTTGTGTAAGGTTATATTATAGTTTTTAAAGACTTTGTATGGGTAAATCCTAGTTTCCAATGGGTGAAACTTTTTATAAAGGATTTATAAGGGTAATATAGGATTTGATTAAGGGTAGTCTAGGTGGATGACCCTTTTATGGGTAAAACCCCTTACATTTATATGATAACCATGGACTATGTAATGGTAATACATGTTACCCTTACATAGTCCCCTTTTAACAATTAAAAAAAACCATATTTAACATCTTATTCCTCGTGTAAAATTTCTTTAATTCCATTTCAGTCAATTATAATGGTGTTAAATATATGATTTAAACTCTTTTTTACTTTTTAAAGGTTATAAATCCATTTTTAAATGATTTTGAATCCTCTACATTAAATATTTTTTAAAAAAATTAAAACAACTAAAGCATTAATTGGAGTTTTTCTATATAATAACTTGAGTGCCTGTAATATTTTAATAATTTCAGACCAATGTTTTCCATTTTTCATGTTACCCTCTTGAGATAATATTAAGGAGTCTATATATTGGTGTTCGATATAGGGGTGTTTTCTTACTTCATTTGATCATGGGGTGAAGAAATCCACTTGTTTTTTCTTATAATACATCATTTGGGCTATGTGATATTTAATTTATGGTAGGTTCTTTCATAATTCAACATGAGTCACTTAAAACCATGGGGTTATTGTTATTTTATGTTGTATTCCAATTAATTTCTAAATAATGATTTTATATATTTATAAATGGATTGAAAATGGGAAGGTTTTTGTCATAAAAAACCTGGATAGTGGGTGATGGAAATTAATTATTGATTTTCAGAGAAATGTTCTAGAATTGAAATATGGAATATTCAAAGGATATGGATGAAATGAAAAGGAATGTGATATTTTTTTTGATTTTAAATGTGATTATTTAATTATTTTTTTAAAAAAACTTTTTATGACTTTTAAAATTAAATGAATGACTTTTCAGTAAAAACCCATTGATTTTGGTTTTTGGAATAAATGACATGAGTTTATGGTAACAACCCTTAATGTATGTTTTTTAAATGAAAGGAATGTTTCGAAACATGAAATAATGGATGAATGAAATGATGACTGAAATGTTTTAAGAATGGTGGATGGAATAATATCCCCTTTTATTGTTTAATTTACCTTGAAGAATATTGGAGATTGGATAGTTAGGTGATAATAAAAAACTCTAGGCCTATATTTGAACTATCTGGAAACATATTGATGATGAAAATTCATAATAAACTACATTATGGTAGGAAGATTATCTATTAGTGATATTTTTTTCATTACCCTTAGGGTTTTTATTTTATCACAATGGAAGTGGTACATCTGTAGGATGAGTGGGAAATACCTAATAACCCAACTTGGGTTCTCTTAATCGTAGTGATAAGATTGTAACAGACTTTATATTACAATGTTTATAAAATGTTTTACTCATTTTAGTTTTAATATAATTGATTATTCGTTCCTCTATTGATAAAATTTTTATATGTATGAATTCTTTGATGGGAAATGTATTTATACAGATTTTATTACTATCCATTGAAATGATTCCCTAGTAATGATTTAATCGGGACCATGAAAATATTTCCATGATATAATTTAATAACATTTAATCATAAATGGTTTATTTAATATATTTTACTAATGAAAGGACTGGTGGAATCCAACTAGGATTATAGTTCACACCCTACCTTGAACTTGCGCATTTGTAGATTTTGTTATACCAATTCCAAGAAAGTTAAGTAACCACTCGAAGGTGGATGATGTACCTAAATTGTGGTCCCTTTGTATTTTTCATCACATTATGGAGTTTTTGATCAACAACTTGTGTAATGGTTATATTAATATTTGAGACTTTTTTTTAGTGTTTTTGTGGAACTTTTACTCTTGTGGACTTTTTTCCAACCGATATTTACTATATTTCATTCACTTTTATTTCTTATAGTGAAGTATTTTCCTCTATAAATCTATTGACTCCATGGAACTCATAACATCTATTGGGGATTTGGAATTCTTTTTTGGGTCATTTAATGGATGGATCAGGTACCATTAAGGTTTGTTATCCATGTCGGTTAATGAAAATTTTGAGTCCAAGTTTTGTTGAGCCTCTTTTTTGATGTCGATATAATATAATTGAATTAAGGTGTGTGTATGAGTTATTTTATGGAAAAAACATTGTTATAGCATTTGGATTATATGTTTTGTGTCTTTGGATGAATTTAGTGTTTTTATTCTAGAATTTTCTGATGATTAATACGATTTTATGTATCCCTATTGATTTTTATTTAATGAAATGGTGATATTGAGTATTTGAACTGACATTTGTTTTATCAAATGTTAATTTTATGTTGTAATACACCCCGAAAAAGACAATATAATTGACCATAGGTGGGAGATTTTGATGAAACATAGAAAAAGAATCCTCTAGTTGACCAAGACCTTGTTGATTTCATTATTGGGCTGTCCATGATCTGAGTAAGGTAGTGTATCCTATTCCTTTCTAGTGTAGTAGGATTTCATGATGTAGCATGGATGTAGGAAACTCATTCTTCCATTTAGAATGACTGAGTTATTGGTATCATTTCTTTATTGATGCTTGAGAGTTATTATGGTACCAATTTGATGTCATTGTGAAGATTTAGTGGATCTCTTGGAGAGTCATCATCATATTTTCAAGTATGGGGAGAACCTGCGAGCTCATGGTGCACTTATAGAGTCCATACATATGGAGCATGAACATCTCCGTTGACATTAGCAGCAATATGAGATGCATCAATGACAGTAGCAGCAGCAGAAGCAGATGATGGAGTACATGCGATGTGTGACTCAGGTTTTAGTGATAGATTTCCCTCCACAATCACCTATAGATGATCCTCCCCCAATGTGATTGAAATATAATTTTTCTGATAAACATTGGAATGTAATTTTTTTTGGTAAAACTATTATTAATCTATATATTTACATTTTTATAGTGTGATTTTTAGTATGTTGAGAATATTCTGTTTTAATTATTTTAATATTTTCTAATTTATTTATTATTATTATTATTTATTGTTATATTATTATTATTTTTTGTTTTAGTTTTTTTTAATATAGCTTCCAATAATTTATTTTTTATTTTTTTGTTTATTTAATTATTTTTTATTTATATTTTTATTTATATTTTTTTAAAATTTATTAGTTTTATTAGTTTTTTAGTTTTTTAGTTTTTTATCATTATAAGAATAATAATAATTATTATAATTTCATTAATTTTTAATAATAATAATATTATTTTTTATTTTATGTTTTTTTGTGATAGATAATTATTCTCATCGTAATGGGTTTTTTTAAAAAAACTTCACTAAACTATTTGCAATGTGGTTTTCTACAAAGGGGCCTTGGTGATGGGACCCCATCACAAATGAAATATTTCTATTGTATCCTATATCGAATGACCCATAAAAAATATATTATTTCAAGTTTTGGTAATATTTAATTAATTAAAATAGTGAGAAAGGATTTTCCACTTCTGTTCTTTAATAAAAATTGATATCTCTAACCCTTTGTTTGAAATGATATATCCTAAATAAATTCATGACCACAATGTTCTACAGGGATGTTCAATTTTCAGAAATTAAATGAAGGAGACATCAAGAACATTTCTTGATGACACCAACATGAAACCTTATAGATTAGAGACATAATGGTAAAGAGATTATATTACATAGTGATCATTCTCATGAGGTATTTTTTCATTGATAAATAAATTTTTTTTTCTATGTGTGATTTGGTGTATTTCTAGATTCAAAATATTGTACTTTAATATACTTATCCTAATGACACTAAGAAAAAGGCCTAAGGGCTTATACACAAAGTGTACTGAAAATCTCAATTAAATATTATATTGTTACTCATTATTTTGTAAGTAGAATAAGTATTAGTGCAAAACATGGTTTAAAAATTATTCTTATTTTCAAGATCACATATATTATTTCAGAAGTTTTTGAGAGAATATTAAGTTAGAAGAATGTTAAATAAATATTTATTTTCGATTTAGTGAATATAAGATTTATGTATTTATTGGAAAATAATGAAGTGATGTTTATTAGTTTATTAAATAGTCATTATTAAAGGCCCAATACATATTGTTAAGGAATGTAAGTTCGATTATATGAGTCCGTCGAGAAATAATATATATATTTATATATATTTAATATTATTGGATTAAATAATATTTAATTTAAATTCATGAGTTTAAAGCATGTCATGAAATAATAATATTATTAACATAATTATTGACATGGGGTTATGTAGTGATTAAGTAAATAATAATACGAACTTGTGAAAATATTTATTTCTAACCCTAGTGGTATATAATAAAAATTATATTAATTTTCATCTGACCCAATTTCATTTATGTTATGTATATACACAACCATAGTTAATCGTCTTAATCCCTAAAGAGTTCCCATTCCAAGAACATTTCCAAGAATGCCGAGCGATCTTCCTCCACCATCTACTCTCAAAATCTAGAGATATCAAGAAGAATCATTTGTATGTGTTTCTTGAGTCAATAAAAAGTGAATAATTAAAGCATTAGGATCTTCAGTAATAAAACCTAGATATTCCTGCCACAAAGTTCAGAGTTTATTGGAAAACATGTGAATCATCGCTAGAGGGAATCTACCATTGATTCCTATAATACAATGATAGTTCATTGTACAACTCTATTTTGATCCACAAATAGTGAAATAATTTCATGCAAGGTGATTCTTTAATTACATAAATTAATTGTAAATAATATTTTATGATCCCATAAATTGTTCAGGTGTTTTACCCTGGGTATGTTTTCTTTTATTAAATTACATTGATACCAAAATTCATCATCAAGTAAATCTCAGATTAATCATTGATCAATAAAAAATTAATGTTGTGTATGACCCATAACATGCTTATTCTACACCCCTAACCTTTTCATGGAGATTACATTCTCATAGGAACTTAATAATTTTAGTACTTGTCGATACCCAAGACATTTACAATGCTTTTTTGATGTTTTTAACACTCCTCGTAGTGGTGTCGTATCTTCGGTATTGAGAGGATCTACATCATATTTAGATGATTCAATAATAAAGGGGTTCTGGCTATAGACATCAAGAATAATGCTTCTTCACATAGGGGGAGAGTTTCCAGTGAAATCGAATGAGGGTCCTATGATTGTGATAAACATCATTACCATTATCTAATCTTTATTGACTATTATATTTGGTAATTGTGCCGCACATTTGTATTTATCTATCCATATCATCTCATTGTTAAATCTTCCATCTAATATCAGGCCTTATGTTGTAGAGATTTTCCTACCTCTCAAGAAAAAGAGAGATAAGGGGTTTTAATTCCCTTTTAACCCATTTTTTAAGTCATGTTTTGAAGGAAATTTTGGTTTTGGATATGAAACATTTGGATTTAATTCTCTGGGATGGATTGAATGATTTCTCATATTTTTTATATCAACTATTATCTTAAATAAGATTCCATTACATTCCCAGATGGAGTGAGTGATGTATTTTAGGGAGAATGGAACCCTACGCCAAGTTGACTCAAACCTCCTCTTCTGGTGTTGAGAAATATTAAACCCATTTTTCCATTTAAATGGATCATGAAACATAAAATGGTGAGCTTAATAAAGTGGTCGTTGAGTTATTTTTATGTTATTTCCTTCTTACATTTCTATTTTATTACTAGTAATCGAAGAAGACCCTTCAATCGACTTGGTAGCAGGTATTCAACCGATTTTAATTCCCTCTTACCTTATGGAACCATCTGAACTAGAAGATTTGAAAATTTCATTAGATGATCTATTGTAAAAAATCTTTATAAGGCCTAGTGTCTCATCATGGGATGCACACTTACTATGTTTCTTCTACAACTCATTTAGGTAAAAGTTATGAATATGTATACATTTATTGAGATTGATGATTTTTTTGACTAGTTAAAATGGTGAAGTGGGTTTTAAATATTGATATTTGTTCCGGTTATCACCAATTTTGGATCTAGAAGTATGAATGTCCAAATACTACCATCAAGAGTAGCTATGTCCATTATGTGTACCTTATTTTGAATTTTAGTCTACCCAACGCTACTATAGTGTTCATAATGTGGATGAGTGACTTTCCATGAGTTACTCGATTCGTTTATGGAGATATTTATAAATGAAAACTTGATTTAATGTTTTAATGATGAAGACCATGTATTTTATTTAAGAGAATTTTTGGAAATCTTGATAAAAAAATTATTCCAGGATTTCTAAATGAATCTTTTGGATAGTGAAAGTAAGATTTTATGGACATGAGTTTTCTAAAAATGGTGTATTAGTTGATCCTATGTGGGTGAATGTTTTTATAACGTAGTAGGAACCATATAATATCCATGATATTTATATATTTTTGGGTTTTGTAAGATATCATCATTACTTTGTGAAGTATTTATCTAATTTAGATTCTCTGATGGATGCTCTTACTTAGAAGGTTGAATAGTTTGTTTTGGATTCTATGTTCCAGGATTCCATTGATGAGTTGAAGAATTGGTTGACATAATCTATAATATTTAATAATCACAAATAATATTAGGGAAATGTGGTCATCAGTTATTCATTTGTTTTAGGATTGGTATTTTATTCTTATACAGGGTCATCATGTGGTATTATTTAGTTCTCTTCATCATTGGCCTCAGGAAAATAATTATCCCATACATCATATTGAACTCACATTCATGGTGAATTCTATAAAGAGTTTGAGTCATTACTTTTTTAGTGAATGGTCTACCAACTAATAAAATCATAAAATATTGACCAATATCTTCTCTCCAATAGATCTAAACATTCTCCAAAGATGGTTGGACGAGTACCTACTAGATTTTGATTTCTAAATTTCCTATACTCATGGTAAGTGTAATGTCATTACTGATTTTTTGAGTCAGAAACACATATCCCATGACATGAAATAATATTATTAGGAGATTAGGTTTATAGACCCCTTTACTCATACGGATTTGGGAGTCTACGAGGATGAGATCAGTATTACATTAGCGAGTGTTCAGTTGAAATCATCCCCACTTGAGATGATTCTTTAGGAATAACATATTGATGATGAGATTTATGGATCAGGGATTCTTTATATAGTGGGGAGATAATCAGTGAGTTGTCTCTATCATTGGAGGGTTTCCTATGATTAATAAATTAGGGTGTCATTCATATACCTTTGATGAAAGACGTGATGGGGGGGGGGGGGTTCCATAATTCCTAGTGGGTCATTCACCATAGCAACAAAAATAGTTTTAATATTATAGGGAAATGTTTTTGGGGACCGAGTATGAAATGGGATATTGCTGATATTACTTACCATTATTATACCTATCAACAAGTTATGTATGATCATCATAAGCATTCAGGATTACATCATCCCCATCAATTACTGACTTGGATGTGGTATGAGATGTCGATTGAATTGTTTATCATGTTTCTATATATAACTCAAGGAAATAATGTGACATTGGTGGTAATTGGAAAATTTACCAAATATGATTACATTATCATGATTTGTTCCATAAAAAAAGAGAAGCACTTTGGGAAATTTTTAAATCTATTAGATATTCAGGTTACATTGAGATTCATATGATATCATTTATAATAAGGAACCCTGGTTCACTTATATTTTTTTTAAGGGCCCTGTAGAAGGCCATGTGATACATGATAAAGTTGGAAATGACATACCATCCTCAAATGAATGGCCAGATGGAATAAGAAATTTAGAATATTGAGGTCATTCTATGAGATTATCATTTAATTTGGAGGAATATGTGATTGACATTTGGGACTGGCCGAGAATGTATATAATAACATCGACCAACCATCCATCAAGATGGTACCCTTTGAGGCGTTGTATCACTTACCATTAAAATATATGCACTCCTTGTTGGATGTTGGTAAAGCATCCTTGGTGGGACCTAGTTTTTTCCTAGAGATGGCTTCAATAATTTAATTGACTATTCAAATAATGGTAATGACGCGAATCCATGAAAAATCATATTATTTAAATCATGGATTCTGTTTGGAGTTTCGAGTGGGTTAACTATTTTTCTTGAGTGTTTCTCTATGGTTAGTTCAGTGATAACTCAGTAAGAAAAATTAAAGTTGGCACCATGATACATGGAACTATTTGTGTTTTTGACCAAATTGGTATGGTGGCTCCCCAATATTCATTTCTACCATAGATGAAATAAATACAAAACATATTCCACGTGTCGCATCTTAGAATGTATATCAATAATCCATCTCATATCATGATATGGGATGATCTTGATGTTGAACCATATTTTTCCATGACCGATTAGGCGGTTAAAATTTTAGATTCATTGATAATGGGTTTTCATGGAAAATATATACCCTTTGGTTTGGTGTTATATTAACATGTTTCTAATTCATACGTGAAATAAAAGCATATAGAACTAATGAGAGAATAATGGTGTCATCATCTTAATAAGGAGTCTTCTTGACATTATTTTTGGGGGGTAGATTTAATTTATGGTTGGGATAATTTTAACATCCCAATCCTTACTTTCAGGTTTGTTTTTTGGATTTTTATATGTATGTCACTTTTAGATGTGTTGGGGACATTATATAAACTATATATCCAATTTTCTAATTTACATTAATTTATTGTTTAAAACTAAAATATGATAATATTTAAGTTAACTTTTACCCATATATATAGCATTGGGTCCCTGTAAGGGTAAGACCCTTTTACGTATACGCTGGTGGTGTTTCATAAGGGTAAGTCTGATGTTGCATAATGGTAGGTTGAATGTACAATGTGTTACATAAGGGTATACTAGGATGTGTAAGCTTCATGTATAGGGGTAAAACTAAACTATGTAAGTGCATAGTGCCTATGTAATGGTATTTCATAAGGGAATGTTTGTGTTTTTAAAGGCTATGTAATTATACATTTGTGTTGTGTTAGGGTAACTACTTTTTAATGAATAAATAATAAGTGTATCTATGTGATACATATGGGTAGTTTGGGTGGGTGATATCTATGTATGGGTGAATCTTGTTAACTTTATGTGACAACCATGGGATATGTAAGGGTATGCTATGTTACCCATACATGGAGTTATTTTAATGAATAAAACAATTTCAAAAAACAATTTCACTTCTTTTTATTCATATAAAATGTATGTAATTCCATTTTGGTAAATAAAATTTTTAGAAAACATGGGATTTAAATTATTTTAACTATTAAACGGTATAAATCCCTTTTTAAATGATTATAATCCCTCCTCATTCATGATTATTTGGAAAATGACCTGTTAAATAATGTTTTAATTCTGGGGTCTCTATATATGAACCAATGTTCTTGAGTTTTCTTAAAAATATATGAAGCTATGTTCTTGGATTTGATGACCATATAGAGTGGATTTTAAGGATTTCCACTACTGGGAACTTAAAGAAGGTTATTATGTTATCATTAGATCATATATTTATTAAATCCTCTTGTTTCATTTTATTGGTCTATCATTAGTTATTAAAAATATTTTAATTGGTGAAGGCGATTTCATAAAGAAATATGTGTCACATAAAACCTATAGGGCTTTATTTTATATTGAATTACAAATAAGTTTTGAATATTGATATAAAATATTGATAAATGGCATGAAAGTGGAATGGTTTGTGATGTGAAAAACTAGGGTAATTTTTGAGGGGAATTATTTTTTATTTTTCATAATAATTTTCTGGAATTGAAAAAATTACTATTGGATATATTTTGAGGAAAAGACAAGGAATACTATTTTTTATGATTTGAAATGTGAATATTCGATGCATTTTGGTAAAAAAACATTATATGATTGGTTTTTAAAATAAAAGGCATGATTTTTCATCAAAAACACTTTGGTGTTTGTTTTTAAAATAAATGACTTGAGTTTATTTTTAAAACCCCATTTTGTTGATTTTTGAAATGAAGTCATGTTTTGAAACTTGAAATTGGGGTCAAATGAAATGATTATTGAAATGTTTTAAGAGCTTTTTCTTGAATTATAACCCCTTATATTGTTTTATTTACCATTAAGAACATGTTATACTTGGTAGTTAGGTGGTAAGAGCACATGAAATACATTTATTATCTCTACCTAGGAATATATTGATGATGAAAACATAAACAAAACTACTTGGTGGTTGGGTTACTATTCCATACGAAACATATACATTTCACCCTTATAGATATTCCTTGTATATAATGGTAGCTTTACTTCCCCAAGATGAGTGAGAATCTGTAATAACCTACCCCAATATCTCTTAACTATTGTTCTATGATTTGAAATAACATTACATGAAACTATTTTAAAATGGTTTACTCATGTTAGTTTGGATTCAATTTTTTATTCCCATATCCTATGAGGAAAATGTTATATTTGTTCATACATTTATGTAAAATATATTTTTTACTTGTTTTATCATGTCCCATAGTAATGTTTCTTTATGCATGGTTAAATATGAACAATGGAAATATTTCCATTACACATTCAATTTAAACTTATGAATAAATGGTTTATTTGATATGGATTTGTTATTAAATGAGTCCTAAAATACTAGTGGGCCTATAGCTCAAACCATACATTTTCCATTAGTAATTTTTATATTTTCTTATACTTGTTGGAAATAAAGGGAATGAACCAATCGATGGATGAGGGTGTACCTAACCTATATAGTGTTTGTTATACTGACTATTTTGTAGATTCTCAACTATACAATTTTTTCCTTTGTAAATCATATGGAGAAATCATTACCTATTAACTCATTTTGACCTCATTGAACATGTTGAAAACCCATGTGGATTGAGAAAACCCTTCATGTTGTGGGAGGATTGGATTAGGTACCATTTATGAGGGTTATCCATCCTGGTTAAGAAAATTATGGAAATAATTTCTTTGGGAAATGAATGAATCATATATATTAGTAATTAAATAAATAAATCAATTAGAATATGATCAAACCCACTTGAATCTTCATTTTGGGTATTTCTTAAACAACACTCTTCATATTCCTTGGGATCACTTATATCCCTTGATCCCTTTAAGGTGAAAATATTTTTCATATCCTTCATGGTACATTGAACCACATGCTTTTCTCCTTCTTAGATAGATATTTTTCCACATACAAATTCTTTGGAATCTTATTATTATATTTAAAAAAGACAAACCATCCTCATCTTCTTTTAATATTCCTTTTAAGAATCCATCAAATTCTTGGAAGTAGTTCAATTATGATATGATACAAAATTAACTTCCCCAAAACTACACATTCTGATAATTTTTTTTAGAAAATTCATATCATCAAAGGAAAAAATTCATATTAATAATAAAATAGAGGTGAATCAATCTATTTGATACAAATTGTGTCAACTAATTGGGATATAAACCACACTAAGAGGGTTGGGGATTGAATCATTATTGGTAATTATTGATCCAATTTAAAATAATGACATTTTAACCAGTTTCATTTTACATGGATAACTTGTTATGGAAAATATATCACTATCCCTCACTCTGAATATATTTATTTATTGTAGAAAACCCCAAAACAAAAACACAAGAAACATATAAATCTACAATATTAAATACTAAATGTTATTTTTCTAGTCTTTCGTGTGAACTATAATTCTGCACAATTAGAAAACCCATTATATTCATCCCATGAGAAACAATGAGTTGGATCTACAATTAGACGCATGTTTTAACATCTTCTGACTATTATTAGTTATATCCTAAACATAAGGTCATACCACAACTTATAATGATAAATTTTTGGATAATAATAAGTAGTTATAATACCACTTTATAATAATATCTTGGTGTAGATGTGATTAATCTTTCTCCTTTTTATTTCACTTGTAAAGTATTATGAAAGGAAATACTATCCTTGTCTGAAAAGTGTAAATGGACTGAATATAATCCATATATTTATATCATTATGTGACTGCTTCCTCTATTTCAATGATTTCAAGACACTTCATATTCAAATTAATTGTAAAAACATTATACAGTTATTCTTCTTCATATAAAATTATTTTTAGTATAATGATTCTATATCTATTATAAAAGTGTTAAAATTCCATTTAATCTCACAAAATTCTACACTCTTAGATATATAAATAAAACATTCACCAAATGGCATAATTATAGTAATTCAGATTTGAATTTGAATTTAAAATTGAAATCCACATCTTCAATCACAAACATAATATCATCTAACATATTAATCTTGACAAATAAATTAGAATTAGTTGTTATAGTAGGTTGAAATAGAAACCAAAATTAAAATCTAAATCTTAGTTAGTATGGTTGTTCAAAATACACAAAACTAGAAGACACAATGGAAGCACCAATATTACAATGTATCATAGTGAATCAAACTAGTAATTTTTAACTCCATGAACACATTACGTCATTGGAAAGTCACTATGACATATAGGTATTCAAAATTTTAGTGGCACCAATGATCCATCAAACTAAAATAAATTATGATATATGCATTTTAGCACATCCCATCACATTTTTTCACGACCTTGGTTCCAAATAAGAGCTGTAGATTGGGGGCCTCAAATTCACTAGGTACACATGACAAAAATTTCTGTATGGAACCTCACTATTTCATGGATGTAAAATATATTCTAAAGAAATTTAAAATCAACCATGCCACCACTACAACACGATATCCCATCTATAGCCTGAGAACACAGTTGGTCTACAAATCATTGTGTGGTAATTCAATATAGAATTGAGGACTCTGATGAAGACTCTTCTATAGAGTGGTCATTCACACTATGGAGTGAATTCCTATATACCATTTTTCATCCCACTGCATAATTCAGAATCACTCCTGTGAAAAAATATGATGTGGTGTGATCCTACTTTATTATTTGTTTCCACGACGTAATGTAAAACATGTGGGGAAATACTTATACCTTAAATATATTTTAGGGTAAAAAATTTATTTTCTAATTTAAAACCCCTTCTACTACTCCATTCAATTTTATATCATCATAAACTCTTCTCATAATATATAAAAAATTTGAACCAAATTAAACATCATCTGAATTAAATTATCTAAACCTTCTTCCAAGATATAAATTATGATAAAGAAAATGAAAATCACTAAAAACAATCAAAATCCATGAAACTCCAATCATAAAATCACAATAATAGAGATGGAGGTATTCCATATTATTCCTAGAACTCCCTGAAACTCCAATCATCAAATATATTTATTTTCAATATATCAAGTACATCAAAGTTAAGAACTTTAAATGACTTACTATCCAATCTTCAAAGATATGTCATCCACTCATGAAAAGATAAATATAGGTGGAATATTTCTTGGTAACTTCTTTTCTTGTTCAATAATATTATACACTTATACTAAACATAAGGTATAAATTTTTTTCTGCATCTATAAAATGTTGACATCAATAAAATCCTTCTTCACTGATTACCATTAAAAACCATTGAATAGAATACTACTCGCACAAGTTAGTCATAATAAACTTCAAATCCCAAGATATTTTTCAAAACAATGTTACATATATTGAATATTTTGAAAATACATACCTTGAGATTCATAGTTTCTACCATCCATCTTCAATATCAAATTTCACCTTTCGTTTTGGTGATAAATAATACAAGTTACAAACATTGATACCTATTTTAAGGTTATTGGAGCTCAATAGGTGAAATAACGTGTTTGGATTCTAAAGGAAACAAATGACACTAATCAAACCTATTATTTTTGAAGTTTCTAATAGTGTTAGATACCAATTTTTTCATGTAAAAAATAACCTATATTTCATATTTAAATTGGTTAACCCTTAATAAATCATCACCTATTTTATCAATATAGACCTCACATCCAATTTAGATATACTAGGCTCCACCATTTTTTAATAGCATTCAAGGATCCATTAATTTCATCTCAATATTAACTTATTAATAATTTTTAACCACAATTCCATATTTACATTTTAAGATCATGAAAAACCTTGAACTAAGGTTATATTTTTTAAATAATTTTATTGATTAGTCTTAAAATATAGAAATGAATTCATAACAAATCCTCTAAGACTAAATATTTCAAAATAAGCATATAAAATAAGATATTTATTAAATAACACCACCATTTTCCATTATAATCACTTACATCCATATGTTTGCGGTAGAGAGAAAATTAATAATTTAGTAAGGATCCCCCTATGATTGTAACAATAAATGATTTTAGTATTTATTTCTCATTAAATTTACATGTCTTTGATAACTAGTGATACATGGAACAATGGTCTAAAATAAACCATGTTGTATTTTATTTTGATAATATAGTTTGATACAAAGTGAAATACACTATGATATAAAAAGAATAAAATAATTAGTAAAAGTGAATAAAGAATGAATAAAAAAGTAAATAAAAATAATACATGGTTGAAATTAATATCATCAGGATCTTCCATGAGGATCAAACAAACAACAATAACTATAAAAATAATACATCACATTAGAAATGTGAGAAACATCTTGACCAGAAAATTCAATAATACGAAAAATCATTTTAATGATGTATATAAGGATATATATTAGAATGTAATATGATCCTTACATACATGGTCGTTATACATATGACCATTAGACATACGGTCATTGAATATATTGTTTTTAGGAATACGGTCAATAAATATTCTTTAAAAAATTTAATAAAATGATGTTTTATAATTATCTGTAAAAAAAATACAATATATTTCAAAAATAATAATTTATTCTCAAAAATTAAAAAATATCATAATTAATTAGAATATTTTAGTATATAAATATGTATTCAGGTTATTGTTATTATTATTATCCTTATTAGCATTAATTAATTAGTATAGGTTTTTATAAAATTAAATGAATGATTTCAAAACTAAGGTATTGTTAAAATTGAATGGTTAGAATATCTATAATGGGATATCATTAAATTCGTTTAAAATATATAATTTTTAATGAATTATAATCATATTTATGTATTTTATATAAATAAATTAAATTTATAAATATTGAATTATTATTTTAAAAAATTTATTTTTATATATATTCAAATAAATTACCATTCATCTAATCATTACTACTTGGCAGAGAATAATAAAAAATATATTTATGGGATTAAAATAAATTTTTCTAATTTTTTTATATATTATGTATTTACTATTTTAAAATTAATTTTAACCCCTTTTAAAAATTTAATTCCATAATGTGGATTTAATATTTTGGATAAGAATATGTAAATTATTTAAAAAAGTAAATTTCATTTTTATCCCTAAAAATTAGTTGTGAAGGTAATTTCAGTAACTATGTTAAAAGCTAAAAATGAAAAAGAGTTAAATAAATGGGGTAAATACCAAAAATTTCATAAATCCATTTAAATAAATGTCTATGTGAGGGAATTATAAGTCTCCCCTTATCCCTTATATATTATTTTTTTCAATTGTGTCAACATTTTTTTAAATGGAAACCGTATAAAATTTTTAATGGGTATTTGTGAATATTCCACCTAGGACTATCAATAAAAGTACCCATCCAATGTGCACATTGTCCGAAAAAAATCCACCGTTTTTATATTGATTACCAACAAAAATTATCTCCATAACAATCATTTACTACTTTTTTAACCATTAGTCAAAACTAGTCCAAATTAATCATTTCGAAGAGGATCTTTAAAATAAGATTCAAGTCTTAAATATAAGAAGTATCCTATCTTTAGCCATCCTTAATTATATTCTTCATCCACCTCTTCATAAAAATAATTCAAAACATAAATATATTTTTTAGAATCATTATATTTCTATAAATGTTATATTATTATAATTAAATAAACTGTCTTTAATCATTCTTTCTTTATAATGAGTTCTTGTTTTGGATGGTTTTACTAACAAAATGAATGATGTTAAAATGATTACATCATTAATGATTATGAAAAATTAAATCATAGTAATAAGATTTATCAATTAAAAATTTTATATTATCAAATAACTTTTTAATTGTAAAATATATAAGTATATTCATTAATTAAACCAATTCATTTAATTGAATAAAAATTTATAAAAATGGTTTTTTATGCCTTCCATGTGAACTATCTCTATAATTTAACTAAAATGAACATGATTACAAAAAATATATCTGAAAAAATATAACATTTTTTCATGAATATTATAGATGTGATGAATTGAGGAAAATAGAATAGGTACAAGAACAACCACAGTAAAACATGCATGAAAAAAATAGTAAACACCCAAATATTACATTTTTTCTATATAAAATTAATATATTGGAAATAATGTATTATAAATGAAAGGTATTAATTAATATAAATATGTAAAAGGTCCTTATAAAAATTATTAATATGTATAAATTTATTATATAAGTTATTTGACTGTGTCTGACCAAGAAGAAGTTCAAGGTAAGGGTTTCTCCTACAATGCCACTTTAAAATTAGGACTATATATGTATATGTTTTGATTAGGGGTAATTGTATTTCAGTTATATATAAAATATAATATATTTTATCATAATTTATTTGGTTCCTTAGTTTATGGGTTTTTCCATTTCACCTTTCTTTCCCCAAAATTCAACTGAGAGGCTGGCTATAAGTGAAGCCAAAATTATCTCATCTTTTCGATATTAAATCTTCTTCCTCTATATTTATATTCATTATTTGGTTAAATAAATGTTATATTTGGCAATTATATGATATCCTTAGTTCAATTTTCTATTTTACATGATTTTATTTAGAAAACAATTAATGGAATCTAATTTTAAAATTTTCCATATTGGTCATTTTATTATTTTTCATTGAATTTATTTACAAAAGAGTGAAATAAATACATTTTTAATGTTTTCAATTAATCTATAACTCTATATATTTTATGTAGTTTTAATTATGAATTTCCCACTTTAGGAATTAATCGTTTTCTCAAGTAATTGTTTTCTTTATTTTGATATTTTTTGTAAATTACAAGTTATAAAAAATATAAATGGTATTTCTTCTTACTTCTCAATATAATATTCTAAGTCTCATGTGATGTTTTTTTAATCTACATAATTAATATCATTTAAGGTATCTTATATTTCACTAGGTATATTATCTAATGATACCATATATATTATTTTTAGGGATATCATATTAGTAAATTTTTTTATGTTATCTGGAAACCAGCTTCATTCACAGGAGTTAATTAAACTATGATTCAATTTTTAATTATTTTGATGCTAATGTGGCACCCATATATATGGGAATATGTTATTTTATGCATGATAATGGAATTATAATGCCCTCTAATTATTTATGTAATGATTTATATGACATGACATGACATGTAAGGGAATAGGGAATTGACTTAAAAACCTATGGGACTCTAACAACTATGTTCATAAGAATGTTGAGAGAAAAAAATCCACAATGGATCTTTGATCTCTATTTGATGATGGTAATTGAAGTGAGACCTGACATAATAGATTATTATCTATGCTCATGAACATTCCAAATTCTTATGTTACATTATTATGATAGAACAAATTCCTATGATATGTTTTCCCAGCTCATGATTATTGTCTGTTATTTCAACAGTTCTATGACTCATGTCTTATTTTATGCCAAAATACATATTCCATGACTCGTATTTGCGATCTATGTTTTATTTGGTATGATTATCTTATGTTAAGTTTATGAACCATCATTATGTTCCCATACCCATATTCAATATTATAATATTTGATTGTTATATCTTATGTTTAACCTAACTAATAATTATAGATCACCCATTATAATGACTCCATTCTATAGGATATAGTCATGGGATTTATGTGTGATATATCTAAAAGGGTATCATTTTTGAAAAATATATATCAGAGAGGTTGAAGATTTTTAATGAAATAATATGGTTATGTATTTAATCACTAATGGGACTAAACCTATAAGTAATTGAGAGTGATTCACTGTGAAATAGTATTAGTATTCATGTAAAATGATGTAACATATAAATATTTGATGGTTTGGTAATCTCAGTTGGTATAATGGTAGGGTTTTCTAATTTTTTGGGATTAGGTTATGTAAAACCAAATTTGTTGTAGGATTTACCAAAAATGATATATGTTTTATTAAAGGTGTCAAAATTTTGGGCATATTAGTATTTATTTTCCATATAATATTTTTACTAATTATGATTATTAATTCTTGATAAATGAGAAAATGAATTTACATAATCATATTTTATAAATTTATTCAAGGATTAATTATTCTTAATTAATTAATACACTGGGTTTTGATATGTTTTAATAGTAATTGGTAATTAAAGACACAAAGCAATAATTCTAGAAAAATGAAAAAAATTCATCACTCAATGTCATGGATCTAAAGTACATGATGTGTTTTCCTCAACAAGATCACCTACATTAGCCAATGTCCATCCCATGAATCCAATGTACAATCCATGAATTAAATTCAATATGGGAATCCATATTACACATCTTGGAAGACACAAATTTCCAACATGATGAGAGACAAGGAATCATATCAGTTAATGATGAGAATATTTTGAATCTCAAATCCCTCCTAGTATAAAAACCGTGAAATCTTAAGATTCATGATCATCTTATAACATTGTGGATCTGTAGTACATGGTTAAAAAAACATTCATGTCATGAAAGTATCTATATTTACGATAATTATTGAAGTTACACAATATTAAGAAGTTACATGTCAAGAAACTCAGGTACATTTAAACATGAAAGAACCCTCTGATGCATGAGATCTCAGAATGTGATGAATGAAACATTATTTTTTTATTTCCAGTTTTTATTCTATATTTTTTCTATTTCATTATTTTATTGTTTTAATAATTTTATTGTTAGAAATTTCAATTCCAAGTCACATTCTTTTCACATTTCTATTACAATGCTCGAATCCAATTCTGCTAGCCATTCCACTTTATCTATTTCTACATTCATTGTTTTTTCTTCATTAAAGTTAGTATTTAATTGATTTTTAATTGTTTCAATTGTGGATAGATTTATTTTTGAGTTATTTATTAATCATATTGAGCATGTTTCCAAATTTTGTTTGAGGTTTTTTATGGAAAACTTACTTTTTAATACACAATTAAACATACTTTATTACATAATCTTCATTTGATACAATATAGAAGATTGACAGATCTAGTGTCTTTTGGGCTTAGGATCATTAAATAACAACATAAAACATGAAATAAAACATCTTTATTGAAAAATTCCTTTACATGATCACTACATTCCCTCGTACATAGCATTGCATGGGATAACCTATGGACATGCATAAAAATGGTGAGCTATAAAGCCCAGTAAAGGAATAAACATGGAGTAACATGAGGAATAAAATATATGTTAGAAAATAGGCATATCATTAGAGAACAATAGAAGAATAAACATAAAGTTATGATAAAGCTTTATGATCATAACATGGAAATCTGGAAACAACACTTAACATGGAATTAGCATGAGCCAAGGCTCATTCCACAGGGAGCATGAGTAAATCCTAATTGCACATGAAGCACCAGTAAAAACTCATTTCACTTGAATTATCATGAGTAAACACCCATTTCACATGACGTATCATGATACTATACTTTACCCAATGAATTGGATCACTATAAGGGTGAACCCTTCTTAAACATTTCATTTCATGCATAAGTGTGCAACATGGATCATATAACATTGATTCCCAAAACATAATCATTTATTCCATGATAAAGGAATGTGGAATTAATACATGAAACTTTATAATCAATAAGTAAATGTACATAATGGTGAATACCCTTGATAGAGAAATGGGCATGGTAGTCACTACACAATGACATTGGCTTGGAAAATCAGTGCAATTTCAGCACCGTAACGACATGATGTTAGAATTCATAAAAATGGTTGATGAGATAAACATGGGTGTATCATAATATTTACATGAAAATGGAAAGTAATGGGTTATATATATAAATGTCCCAACAAATTTAATGGAATTTAGAGTCATGATAAAAAAGAATTTCTTGAATGTAAAAGAGGAGAGACAAATTCCATTCAGAATTAAGACATAGTAACAAGTGTACATGGGAGGAATTTAATGAGATAGAAAGGGGTCTCCCATAATTTAAAAATAAATCGGGCAGTATGGGGGAGGTGTGAAACCATACCCAACAGTTTATGATTGAAATTAAAAGGACATAACAACTGAAAGAATATTGGACAAAAATGCGAGAGGAAGAAAAAAACCCTTACTTGGATGTGTGCTTCCAAAAGATTGAAAGAGGATTGGGAGAGGCTTCATGGGTGCTTGGGGAACCTTCGGAGGATTATGGAGAGAGTATGTAAGACGATGGACAAACTCCAAAGGCTTTGAGTGAGGATAAAGTGGGAGATTTGTTGGGTTTATATAAGAATGGGGAGGTAATTATTTATTATTTAGGTTTGGGACACCTCACATTAAACTAATCCAAAACACAAACCATCCCATGATTTTTTCCCATGTTTTTTTGGAACATGGAAGTGGGAAAAAATATTTTATATGTCCAAAAACCGAAATTCTTAAAATAATGGGTTTCTTATGTGGAGGTGAGTAACACTCCCAGGGGAAAAAATTTAAAAAGACAAGATGTTTAATAAGCCTTAAATGGTCCATTAATTATTTTTAAAGTAAATCATACAAACCCAAAATCATATTATTTTAATGGAAAAACATATATTGGCCGAACATAGGGCTTATAGTGTTATATTACATCACTATTGGGAAATTATGATGTCATAAAACACATAATATATTTAAACAGTATTTAATTTTTACCCAAAAATTGGACTGTCTCAGAAAGTTATGAAAAATTCACCATTGGATAATTTAAACATCCTGATTCTAGAAATAATATTCATTTTATCTAAATAATTTCTAAATATGTTAATTTTCACTTTTAAAATAAAAACCGACAATTATTGAAAATTCAGGGGTTTTGACAAAAACGGCTTTCGAACCTTAATAAAAGTTACAATGGTATTCATAAAATTGTACAATAATTTATATTTAATAAAAATAAATTTAATAATAATAATAATATCTTATTAAAATTTTATTTAATTCAAAAATCCATTAATTTATCAAAATATATTTCTTAGTTGAATGTTAACTAAAAATATTATTTGTGCTTTAAAAACTACTTACAAGGTAACAATAATAAAATGAAAGTATAATCATTATTATATACAAAAATAATGAACATAACCATAGTGCTATGGTCTTGTTACATAACCCCTTATAACACCATCATAAGATTGAATAGTACGGTGTGCGATGGTGACCGACATTTGGGCTGGCTCAGATAACATTGCTCTGGTGGTAATCCCTATCAACTTCCATTTCTATCTTAGGTGGTCCCGCACGAGTTTAACATATTCAAGCATGGCTTGGGCCTGGTCATAGGCGAAGCCCAATGACTCCACCTCATTTCCAAGCTCCACAAAATGGGCTTCATATAGGGCACATCTACTTGATGAGGTCATCACTTCCTTGGTTCGAGTAAATTAGATTTTTTAAAGCCCTATATTTATACTAATCAGGTGATCACTGTTCAACATCTATATTAGCAATGGTGAAAATTCATTACATAAAACCAAAGAAGTTGACATTTTATATAAAATTTTACTTCAAGTGACATTTAATTATATCAAGAGAGATTTCCATTTATAAAATATTGGGTTGTTATAATCTTCCCCCATAAAAAATTTCACCCTAAAAATTTCTTTTTCCCACACTAAAACAGATTTGCGTAACTCTACTTCATCATTTCCTCTGATTACCATGTCGCTTAATCAAACTTGTGGTTTCACTACAACACCTTGACGAGGGGCATTATCTTATTTCATAGAAATTTTTCTCTATGATCTAATGTATTCACTGGTTGCTCTTCATAAGAAAGATAATCCTCTAACTATACCACCTCTGAAGAGAGTACAAGTGAAGGGTCCAGTGTATACTTCTTTAAGAGGGATACATGAAAGAAATCATGTACTTTGGCCATGGTAGGTGGAAGTGCTAGCCGATAGGCCAATACCCCGACATGATAAAAAATATCTAAGGGGAAAATGTTCCTTGGATTTAACATCACTTTATTTTCAAACCTCATGACCTTATTACATGGAGATATGCATAGAAATACCATGTCTCCAACATTAAACTCATGGTCTCATCGATGGTTATCTACATAACTATTCTGTCGACTCTGGGCTACCTTGATATTCTACAGGATGGTTTTCACCTTCTCCACCATTTCTTCGACCAATTCTGGTCCAAGTAGCTTACGCTCACTGACCTCAGCCCAACACGCCGGTGTTCTACACATTTTCTCATAAAGGCCTTCATATGGTTCCTTTTGGATGCTCGAGTGGAAATGATATTATAAGGGAACTCAACCAGAATAAGATGTTGATCCTATCCACTTTTAAAGTCCATTGAACATGCTCTCAACATTTCCTCATGTGATTGGATAGTTCGCTTGGATTGTCCATCAGTTTGAGGATCATAGGCCGTACTGAAGTTCAGTTCAGTATTAAGAGCATGTTGAAGACTCTTCCAAAACCTATAGGTGAATCTTGGATCTCGATCAGACAAAATAGATAGTGGTACTCCATGAAACCTTACCACTTCCCTGATATATGTTCTTTCCATATGATCTAATGATAAATCCTCCCAAATAGAAATGAAGTGTGCAGACTTTGTAAGACGATCCACAACAACCCTGCTGTCATTATTGCCTTTAGATGTTTTCAGATGTTTGGTGACAAAGTCCATGGTGATTTTCTCCCATTTCCATTATGGTATGGGAAATGGTTGCATCATCCCCCTAGACTTCTGCCTCTCTAACTTCACTTGCTGACACACCAGGCACTTTGATGTATATTTAGCGATGTCATTCTTCATATTATCCCATCAATAATGATCTCAAAGATCTCTATACACCTTTGTGTTTCCTAGGCGAATAGAAAACTTTTAACTATGTCCATCATCCAAAAGTTCCTTCTCCAGCTCGAGACATGATGGAACACATAGTCTGTTCCCAAATCTCACAATTACTTCTTCATTAACATTTATCTCTGAGGATTTCCCTTTTCCGATAAATGTCATGTTTTCCCGAATTCCCACATCATCTTTTTGAGAATATTTTAACCTTACCAAAAGAGACGGTTGAGAAATCATTTTTGAAAGGATTGATGATGTTCCCTTCTTAATGATTCCCATGTCCATCTTCACAAAATCTAAGAAGACTGGATCCTTTTCAATTATCATCAATGATAGAATCTTTGGGTCCTTACTACTTAGGGAATCCACCACCTTGTTCTCTTTCCCAGGGTGGTAATGGATTGAGTAGTCATAGTCTTTGATCAGATCTAACCATCTTCAATGGCACATGTTCAACTCTTTCTGTGTGAATATATACTTGAGGCTTTTGTGGTCCGTATATATTTCACACTTATCCCCAAAGATATTATCTCGCAAAATTTTGAAAGTGAAGATCACTACATCCAACTCGAGGTCATGTGTTGGATAGTTTTGTTCATTAACATTCAATTTCCTTGAATCATAGGAAATGAATTTGTCATTCTTCATCAAAACACATACCATTCCCTTCTTCAAAGCATCACTGAATACCACAAAAGGTTCACCAATTGTGGGTATAGTGAGCACGAGAATAGTGCTAAGCCTTCTTTTCAAATCATTGAAGCTTTATTCGCATTCATCACTTGAAGAAAAATTTACTCCCTTCAGAGTTAGCTTGGTAATAGGGATGGACAATTGTGTGAAATTTCCCACAAATCATCTATAATGTCCATCTATCACCAATAAGCTACGGATATATGTTATCGATGTTGGCCTTGGTCATCCTTCAATTGCATCAGTTTTGGAGTGATCCATGGATATCCCATTTCATGTGATGATATGGCCTAAGAATGAGACATCCTTAAACTAGATCTCACACTTGTCGTCCATTTCATTGTGCTTCTCCTTCCACAAGGTCTCTATTATAGTTCCCATATGGTCCTCATGATCCTCCTTGGTTTGGGAGTATATAAAAATATCATCTATAAAGAAAACCAAAATTTTTTAGATGTAATATCTAAATACTCTATTCATCATGTCCATAAATATTGTTGGAGAATTAGTCAGTCTGAAAGGATTTACTATGAATTCACAGTGGTCCTATATTGTACGAAAAATAGTCTGGGGGATATCTTCCTTCTACAACCATACTTGATAATATCCCAAACAAAAATCCAACGTGGAGAAGTATTGTGCTCCACACAGCTGATCGAAAAATTACTCAATTTGTGTGAGAGGATACTTTTTCTCTATCATGATTTTTTTGTGCTCACGATAATCGATTCAAAGGCGCATTGACTAATCCTTCTTCATGACGAAGAGGATAGGTGCACCCCATGGTGAAGCACTTAGGCGTATAAAATCTTTATCCAGATTCCCATATAGTTGTTTCTACAACTCCTCATGCTCCACAAAATACATTATATACAGATTCTTGGATATTGACAACACCCCAGGTTTAAGATCAATTGGTAATTCAACATATCTTTATGGAGGAAGACCAAGAAATTCCTCGGGAAACACTTCAGCGAATTACCTCACAATAGGCAAGTCTTCTATGATGGTTGCCTCCTTATACTCAATCATCTGATCCAGACATGTGTGCTCATAGGGCAGTAATATCCATGCTTGAGATGATGGAGATAAAGAAGATTCATCTTCCTCCCTGCACTTGTAATGAACCGGGGGTCGATTCTCTATATAGAGAGTGATTTCCCTCTCATAACAATTTCGGTTGGCTCTATATAAGGAAAGTTGATCCATGCCAAGAATTGCATCAAATTCCACCATAGGGAGTATGATGAGGTTCACTGGGAAGTTTAATCCATATATTATGATAGGGTAGGAGTTATATTCATGGGATGCAACGATTTCCCCATTTTCCATACTCATCGAAATCTTCACTTCCATGATTTGTGGTGGTACTGCGATTGTTCTACTAATATTTCGAGATATAAAAGACTGTATATAAACTGAATAAAAAAGTAAGTTCAATATTCTTGAATGAATAACTACTGTACATGTCACCACTTCATTATTTGGTTTCACTTCAGTAGTAGTGATGGAAAAATCCCACCCTTTCTACCTTGGAGGTTGTTGGTTGCCTCTGAAAAAACCTGGCTTAGGGAACTAATTTTCAGATGCTATGGTTTTTGGCAGTTGTAGAAATGAACAATGCGTTGAGGTACGAACTGAGCGTTCCTCTCCTCTGTTGCAACCACAGGTTTTTCTTGTCAGTAGTTAACAACTAGGTTCCTTTCTCTTCCACACCTAAAGCATTTCCTCATCCCCTTCAGGATATTTCCGGGGTGCTTCTCTCCTCACCCTTGGCAAGTGGCGTGCTGAATCTTCTTTGCACCGTTGGATTTATCCATCGGATCGCCATAATTGAATTACACCTTACGATTTTTATCCCCATGATACACCTAAGATTCTCCGATCTCCATTTCAACCTTGAGGTCACATTGAACAATTTCCTCATAGCTGTCGAAGTCACGGATCGCCAGCACTTTCCGCAGGCTAGGTTTCATCCCACCAAAGAAGAGGTCAACCTTACATTCGGGGGTAACAGAAAAGCTGTAAGAATATCATGCAAGCCTTGTGATGCTTTCCTCACACGCTCTAATAGATTCGACATCTTTTTTCATGAGGTAAAGGAAGTCTCGTTCCATCTTATGCAGGAGGGTGCACCGAAAATATTTATTGAAAAACATCTTCCATAAATCCTTCCATTCCAACACCTCGATCTTCTCCTCAGGTTTCGTAGTTTTTATCAACATCCACCATTGATCAGATTCACCCTCTATATAATAAAAAGCCTGGAGAACCTTCTCTTGTTCAGAACATTGAAGGATGGAGAAGATATTTTCAATGGAGTTGATCCATTGTTCAGAAATTGAGGGATTAGATGATTCATTAAAAGTAGGGGGCATTTGTCTCATGAGGCTCTCGATAGCGCCTTGTTATTTCTTGGGAGGGGGGGGGGGTTGAACGTTCAACCTGTCCCATCTATTTATTCAAATCATGAGTTATCTGAGAGAGAATCGTGACAATGTTTGTGATTACCTATCCCATTGGATTGGGAATATCATTAGTACAATCATCATTTTGATATTCACATCAGTTGTTGGCCGAGTCCTCCTATTACCGACCATTGGCTAGTATAAAAGGAAATTAAGGGGTCACACATTAAGGGTAATCCAAGGACAAAACTGATGACTTATAAATAACTTTTAACTATTTAACATATTAATCTATTGGCTTCAGTTTATGTCATTCATGATCTACATTATGACATATATTCTTTGGGAACTTTTTAGTCCCTTAATAATGCTTCATACTAATATTGTGAATTTACCAAAGAATATCCCCCATGAGTGTCATAATGAAGAGTGCATCAAGGCCCATTGTCATGCACCAGTTCCCGTTCGAGTCTAGCTCAAAGTGGTGTTTTTGGGTTTTCCCCCTAGGATACATCTATGCCAAAGCCGCCTCTACCAGCTCATATCCAGACATGGATGTATTTGCTTGATAAACAACTTACTCAATACTCACCCAAACATATGGATGTTTTTATGTTACATAGTCTGGTCTCTAATGATTTACTAGGGTTTTCTAATCCTAATCTAAAATGTAACTAAACCTATCATCTGATACCATATTGGAAACCCTGATTTTTATTACACAATTAAACATACGTTATTACATAAACTTCACTTGATACAACATAGATGATCAAGAGATCTAGTGTCTTTGAGGCTTAGGATCATTACATAAAAACATAAAACATGAAATACACAATCTTTATTGAAAACTTCCTTTACATGACCACTATATTCCCGCGTACTTAGAATTTCATGGGATAACCTGAGGGCATGCATAAAAAATGGGTGAGCTATGAAGCCTAGTAAGAGAAAAACATGGAGTAACATGAGGAATAAAATAAATGTTAGAAAATAGGCATATCATTAGATAAAAAATAGAATCATAAACATAAATTCATGATAATTCATGATAATCATAACATGGAAATGTGGCAACAACACTTAACATGGAATTAGCATGAGACAAAGCTCATTACACATGGGGCATGAGTAAATCCTCATTTCTTGTGAACCAGGAGTAAAACCTCATTTCACTTGAATTAACATGTGTAAAAACCCCTTGCACATGAAGTATCATGATACTATACTTTACCCAATGCATTGGAGTGCTATAAGGGATCACCCTTCTTAAACATTTCATTTCATGCATAAGTGTGCCACATGGATCATAAAACATGGATTCATAAATCATAATCATTTATTCCATGATAAAGGAATGTGGAATTAATACTTGAAAATTATAATCAATAAGTAAATGTGCATAAATTTGAATACCCTTGATAGAGAAATGGGCATAGTACTCACCACACAATGACATTGTCTTGGAAAATCGGTGAAATTTTGGTAGCATAACGACGTGACATAAGAATTTATAGAAATGGTTGACGAGAGAGAAACTGGAGTATTGTCAGATGTAAATTAAATGGATAGTAAGGGGGTCATAGAGATACATGTCCCAACCATTTAAATGGAATTTAGAGTCATGATACAAAATAATTTCTTGAATGTAAAATAGGAGACAGAAATTCCTTTCGGAATTTCAGCATTGTAATGGGTGTACATGGGAGGTATTTAATGAGCGATAAAGGGGTCTCCCATAATTAAAACATAAAGATGGAAGTATGGGGGATGTGTGAATCCATACCCCAAAATTTATAATTGAAATTAAAAGGGAAAAAAACTTAAAGAATTTTGGACAAAAATGAGAAAGGAAGAAAAAAACCCTTACTTGGAAGTGTGCTTCCAAAGGCTTGAGAGAGGCTTAAGAGAGGCTTCTTGGGAGATTGGGGAACCTTGGGAGGATTTTCGAGAGAGTATGGAAGTGTATTGACGAACCCCAATGGCATTGAGTGAGGATGAAGTGGGATATTGGGTGGGTTTATATAGGAAATGTGAGGAATTCTTTATTTATTCGGTTTGGGACATCTCACATTAAACTAATCCAAACCACAAACCATCCCATGATTTTTCCCATGGTTTTTTTCAATGGGATGTGTAAAAAATATTTTGTATGGATAAAGTCTGAGCATCTAAAAATAATGGGGTTGTTTATATGGAGGTGTGTCACACTCCCGAGGAAAACAATTTAAAAAGAGAATATGTTTAATAATCCTTGAAGGGTCCATTAATTATTTGTAAAATAAGTCAAACAAACCATAATCGTATTATTTTAATAGTAAAACATATATTGGCCGCAAATAAGGCTGATTGTATTTTAATACATCACTATTGGGTCATTATGATGTCATTAAACACATAATATATTTAAACAGTATTTAATTTTAAACAAAAAGTTTGACTTTCTCAGAAAATTATGAAAAATTCACCATTGGATAATTTCAACATCCTGATTCCTAAAATAATATTCATTTTATCTACAAAAGTTTCTAAATATGTTAATTTTCCCTTTTAAAATAAAAACTGACATTTATCGAAAATTCATGGGTTTTAACGAAAAAGACATTCAAACCTTAATAAAAATTACAGTTTCATTCATAAAATTATAAATTCATTTATATTTAATAAAATAATAATAATAATAATATTTTATGAAAAAATTGTTTAATTAAAAAATACATTAATTTATCAAAATAGATTTCTTAGTTGAACAATAACTAATAATACTATTTGTGCCTTAAAAACTATTTACAATGTATCAATAATTAAATGAAAGTATATTCATTATTATATACATAAATAATGTACATAACCATAGTTATAATGTCTTGTTACATAACCACTTATAACACCTGCATAAGAACAAAGAGTAAGGTGTGCGATGGTGACAGACTCTTGGGGTGGCTCGGATAACATTGCTCGGGTGGTAATCTCTATCAACCTCCATTACTCCCGTTGGTGGTCCCACTCGAGCTTAAGTTATTCAAACACAGCTTGGGCTTGGTCAAGATTGAATCCCAATGCCGAAACCTCCTTTATGAGCTCCGACAAATGGGCTTCTTATGGGGCATGTCAACTGGATGAGGCCATCGCTTCCTTTATCTAAGTAAATTGGATTTGTTAAATCCCTATATTTAAACTAACCAGGTTATCACTGTTCAATGTCTATATTAGAAATAGTCAAATTTCGTATCATAAAACCAATGAAGTTAAAATTTTATATAAACATTTTACATAAAGAGACATTTAATTAGATCAAGAGGGATTCCCATTAATGAATGTTTGGGACATTACAATTTGAAGACCATAATGGATGAATAATCCTCCTAGGGTTAGAGAATGAGAGTAAGGGTATGTTTTAATGTAATAAATCTTTATATCAAAACATGATAACCCTATGGATATTAATTAATTTTAAAAAAATTAATACCATTTTTTTCAGATTCCTTGATCATCGGAGAGAAATTAATGGACCCTACCCTAGTTGGAGTTGACAAAGATATGACCAATATCTTGTGATTATTTCTACCTATAAGATAAGATTCATGAACATAGGTTGTCAACTATATCTTCACAAAGGGGTAGTTTCCATATTAGTTAGATCTAATTTGTTGCACTAAAACAAATTGGAGAACATTTCAAAACATCACAACCTTATCTATAGGATTATCAGAATCTAGATTTAGTATGTTACTTTTACCAAACCATAAAAATGATCCTAAAACTGTCCCTTTATCTGAATTAAAACCCAAGCAACCTAGTTATTAGAAAACCCAAAATCAAAGTGAGATTTTGAGGAATCCTACAAACAAGTTCTTGCAATTATGCTTCCTACCTACCACCTATACATATGATCTTGATCCCACACTACCACTGTTCTATGCCTTAGTAGCTGAGTGTAGTTTGGGAAATATAATTTCTAATCTAATTAATACACATGAGTATTCACTGACACCATGTGGCTGGGTTATATTTTTTCTCTATTTCCAGGGACAGAGGTTCCATAGCCTAGTATCCTTACATAAAATATCTTGATTACATCACCCCTTTTTCTCTTTCCATTTTTTTACAAATTTTTATTGCACATAATATCTCCATGTGTTCACTCTACTTACACCTTATGTATGCATCAGGTCCCAAAAGCTCATTTAAAGATCCTTGATGCCAATAACTTCTTGAATTATATCCTGAGATCGATAGATATATTTCTTCACATTGGATCCTAATTATTACTAAATGTAATAATATTTCACTACAAAACCTCAATTTTTCCCTTAAACAGCAAAGAGAGAAACCATCACTTTAGGATCACACCATCATAGAATATATCTTTCCATCCATAAATGGTGTTGAACCCATCATTATGTACCCAACAATTCAAGAAAATTCGTTTTAAATAAAATGTGGACTCATCTATATGATACAGAACATTTGGAAATTCAATGGAATTAAAATAAAATGCCCCTTGAAAACACCTCAAATTTTCTAAAGATATGTGGAACCATTCAAAACCCTAGAATATCCTATGATTCACAAGAATACATGTATTTCTTTTCTATTTGTGAGTAATATCCCATAATTGATGTAATATTAATTCTCTTGAGTCCACCATGAAAATGTAAAATTTTTCTAAAATGTTTCTGAAAAATATTTTCCCACTAATCCAAACTTGGATACTCAAAAATGATATTCAAAAATTTCATCCAAGAAGATAGAAAATTAGTCATGGAGGCTTGGGACTATTTTAAAAAGCTTACACATAAATACCTTCATCGCAAATGTGATGTGTGTCTTAGAATCCTGGCATTATACCATGTACTCTACCCAGTCCTCACACTATAGTAGATGCCATCACTGATGGATGGATAATTCTCTCGATACCCGAAGTTGTAAGAGTTATATTGGAAGAGAAAATTATAGTATGTGGTAGAGAAAAAGGGGACCACCCCAACATGAATCCCTAAAGTGGACAAAAATATATTCCATGAATCCCAAGTAGATGTTATAATGATGAATCATGAATCCTCCCTTGTTCATTCTTCACCACACCCTCTCGCCCTAGTTATGGTGAAACAATCATGTTAAATGTATGGATTCTCACACCCATGATAGGGATTTTGGGAAGAATGGTATTGAGAAAACGTAAATATAGTGATTATCTTATTAATAATAAACCAAATAAGTAGTTTCAGAAACCCCATCTATATTGGAAAGTATCCTATCAGTAGATACCGGTTTAGTGGACACAATATCTTAATCAAGTTTATTATCAATGAAGAAGTTTTCACGAACCACCATGAAATCTGGGACCTCTGGGATACCGAACTCAAATTATATATCCTTGACCACAACAACAATTTAAAAAACTGCATTCCATGATACCTAATTGATCATAGTTTCTGAAAGCTCCACTATGGTAGTGACATGAAGCCCCTCCTCTGTAATCAAATCTTGAAAAACTACTCACTACCTTCATGAAAAATATTTATACAAGGATGAATAACCAAGACAATGAAATAAAAAATCAAAAGGCTTCCCTACACAACCATGAGCATCAAGTTGGAAGAATATCAAGTACCATATCATATCGATTGATGTTTTATTGGCCAGAAATATAGATACACATCTAAGAGAAGAGACTATGTATGTGGTTATTAGAAGTGGGATATTGTTGGACCTTCAGCTGCCATGCATAGGTTATGGAATGAATCTTGAAGAACCTAACAAACATGAAATAATGACCCGTAAGGACAATAATGATATAACAAATATAGCTAGTCAATAATAAAATTTGGAAGAAATACCAATAAAAAAAGATTTAGTTCAAGAGAAACAAAAAAAGAAGATTTCAATATGGAAAGTCAACCATACAAAACCCCTATCCCCTTTACAAATAATATGATACAATATAAAATAGAGGTACAATAAAAATGTTGTTATAGATATTTAAATGATTAAATATCAACATCCCCTTTACAAAAGATATCACTCAGATGTCTTCTAATGCCATGTTTTTATTTAATTACTCTAAAATATGAGGAACATTAAATACCTAGGAGTAATATAATTAAGTAAATTATGCTCCAATAAAATTTAATATAACCTTCCTCCCAAGATTCTAGACCTTTAATGTTTCTAAATTCTCTTCACTATAGGGAAACGTAATTTCAGAAGATCCTTGTGTGATTTTGGTGTGGGCATAAATATCATCAATATGAGTGTATTTTGAAAATATGGGCATTATGAGTTAAATCCAACATTATTTTCACTTCATATGACTGACAAATCAGTGAATTACTCTCATGGACATCATGAGGATATCCAATTCAAGGTTGTAAAATTCATCTTTCCTATAGAAATCCTTATCAGGGGCATGGAGGAAGAGGGATTTATTCAAATTATCTTGGGGAGACCATTCCTCACCACTATGAAGGATTTGACTGATGTAAATCAAGGGTAACTGATATTCATATGTTGTTACGAATAGATAATGTTAGACTTAGAAAATTCCTAAAAGAAAAGATATGACTCATTTTAAAGTCAATAAATCCTTATTACTAATGAGAAAGATTATTATTTGAATTTTGAGGATAATTGGGAGACCTAGTCTCTAGATGAAGATAAATTTACTGACAAAGAAGTTTGTAAATTACATATATCTGCTTGCTAGGTATATCATCCTCGCATTGATACATTCAGTCATTAGACTACTGACACTTTAATTGAAATCCATATAGATAACACTAAAGTATTTATTCATAGAAACAATAGTTTCAATTCTTGTTACTATTTGTGAAAAAATATTCAATTTCAAAAATAAAAACTCTTTGAATTACTAAAAAGGAAACAATTTAATTTCCCAGGATGTAGATAAAATTAATGGAATCAACCCCATGATATGCACCAACAAGATTTTATTGGAAGAAGTTTCTATACCCAAATTTCAATCCAAGAGGTGACTCACCCCACAAATGAAATAGGTAGTAAAAAAATGAGGTACTGAGACATCTCAACACTGAGATAATATTTGAAATCTATAATAGTGAGTGACTAAACCCACAGTATGTCATCTCAATGAAAGGCAACTTGACCATGGATAAAAATTATCAAGACAAGGTAATTAAAACTCAAACCATAATTGGTTGGAATTTAATTGTTTACTATAGAAATCCAATCCTAGAGACTCGTAAGGATCCTTATAAGCTACCTTCAATGAATAAAATGGTGGATATACTATAAAAAAATAAATTCTATTATTTCTTAGATGGATATTCTAGATACCATTAAATTATAATTGATCTAGAAGACTACGTGGAATTTACATTTACTTCATTGTTGGAAACCTTCTCCAATAGATATATGTCTTTTAGAATGTGAAAAAATACTAGAAACTTTAAAGAGGTTCATCAAAGATATATTTCATGATATGGTGGAGGTGTTTTTAGAAAAATTATTGATTTATTTATCAGTTTAGGGATGATCATTCAATGTTGACCTAAGAAATATGTTACAAAACTTACAACATTGTAAAGTGATCTGCCTAGTGGTAACTTGGAAAAAATCCATTTCATGGTCCAAGGAGGTATAATCCACCAAAAAGTTATAAAATAAATGCATAGAAGTTGATCCAGTGAAAAAATATATAATTAAATGGTTACCTAGTACGATGATATTTAAAAACAGAAGTTGTTTTCCAGGTCAAATAAAATTTTATCACTGCTTTATTCTAAAAATTGGAAGAATTCACAACCCACTAATGCCCCTTTTTTTTGAAGGATACTCATTTATATTTTATTGAAAAGTGTTAGTGAGCATTCAATACTATCAATATATTTTTTGGTTTCCACTTCAGATTAATATTACTAGATTAGGAAAAAATAATCTAATATGCGACACTAGCGATTTCAATATGATCACTATTTTAGGACAATGTGTCATAAATAGTGTACACCCCATTTTTTGATTCTAGTTATACACTGAATGAAGATCCGTTAAATTATATGACCACATAAGAGAAATTTATCATAGTTATCTATGTATTTGAGAAATTTTGATCACACGTTGTGCTATATAATTTTGTGGCCTATACATATCATGCAATATTCAAATACCAATTGATTAAAATGGATTTAAAAACATAGATATCATAGTGGATCCAAATACTATATGAATTTGATATCATAACCAAGGATATGTATGTTAATATGAAATTAATTACTGATTTCCTATACAGAATCCCACTTCCCAGTATAGAGTCTGATGATAATATATATATTGAGTTGGACTTTCCAGATGAAATGATTTTTAATAAAAATACAAAATCCCCATCACGGTTTTATGTAATTGAAAAATATCTTTCCGAAGTAAAAAATTTACCACCACTACTTTTACCAAAAAAATAGGAAATTCTTTTTCCAGGCCACACACTATTACCAGGATGATCCACAACTATTTAAGTTATATACTGATGGATTAATATGATATTACATCCCATATTATGAATTCCACAACATAATCAAAATGTGTCACAAATATATAGTTAGAGGATATCATGGAAATTAACATGCTATAGATAAAATACAATATAGAGAACTATTCTGGAAAACACTCTGTCAATATGTGAGGAGTTTCATTTAATGATGTGATCAGTTCCATCTAATAAGAACCATTGGAAAAATAATAAAAATGCATAAGAATCCCATTATAGTAGTCAAAAGCTTATATTTATGGGGAATCAATTTTATGGGTCTATTCCCTAATTATCATGGAATATTTTACATATTGATTAGTTTGGATTATATTAGAAAGTGGGTAGAAAATGAGGCAAATTACCATTAATACGATGTGGTGGTCATAAAATGTTTAAGAAAAAACATATTATTGGGATTTAGATTTCCCTGATTTCTCATTAGGGATTAGGGAAGCAAATTAGAATATAATTCCATGAAAATAATTCCTAAAATGTATGGAATTTTTATAACATTATAACATCCTACCCCACACAATTATGTCAGATAGTTAAATTCTCTAATAGAAATATTAAAAAAATTATATAAATGCAATGGTTACAAGTAGATGCGACTGGATTCACAAAATGGATGAATCACTTTGGTCATAACACACAATGTATAAAACACACATCAATAATACTATGTTCCATCTTATTTAGGGTAAGTCTTATCACTTATTGGTTGAATTGGAGAATCATTTTTATTGGTAATTTAAGAAACTAATCCATGATGTTCAAAAATAGGAGGAAGTAAGAATTTTAAAAATCGATTAGTTAGAAAAGATTTGAAGTGATTATTATGATAATTCTAGAAATTATACAGAATAAATAATAAAATTTCACAACAAACCCATTTCATGATGAATCTAAACTACATTTATATAGTTCTACTTTTTAATTTTGAATTACAACTTTTCTCAATGATGATGAAATATGGATGGTCAGGTCCATTTAATGTCTTTATAGTGTTCCTCTATGATGAAATTTAAAATCAATAAATGAAAGGAAAATAAATTAAGGTTAATTTATCGGGACTAAAAATTTATCAAGATGCATTTCAAAAGGAATTTTCCCTTTATGTAAACTCCATCTGATATTTTTTCCATCTACGATGACGCGGACACAATTGTTATCAATTTATGGGAGGAAACCCATATTTTCTTCAGTGTTTTGGTTTATTATATTAGTAATTTATTATATCATTTATAACACTTTATTTTCTTCGGTCTTTGAAAAAAATCATTTTAGCTAATTCTTACATTTATCTAAAATTATTTCTCATAATTTTGGCTGTGATTACTTGCGGGTTTTTCTTATTAAATTTTTATTACCCCTAAATAATTATGGTTCATCTAGTGTGGGTATTTTGTTTCTATCATTCATTACAGGTTGTAAAATTTTACAATAACCATCTAATGGGTTTCCTGATGATAAAATTTTCATTACTTAGGGATCTAGATTACCTATTTATAAATTATAAATTTCCATTTCAAATCTATCAATTCCCTTATTGTTGTCTCTCCCAGTTATTTTACTAGCATATTTTAGATACTATATCATTTAATATGTGGGGGAGTCATTATTGAGCTTTAATTCCTAAACACTTGAATTAGTTCCTATTTTCATTAGTTTAGGAGAAATTTGTCATTAAATTTTTGTGTTAACATGAAATATCATTACACCTATTTAAACACGAGATAATTTTTTGTTGGTGATTATTGAAATCCATTTTTATTCATATTTATAATTTTAGCATAGTTGTTGAGTTTAGTAGTTTTATGAAAATATAAGGTCATTAACTTTATTTTGATTAACTTAACACTGGATAATCTAACTTGAGTGATTATCAGTTAAATTATATAATTCCATTCTTGAGAATATTCTCTACATGTATTTCCATATTCTTTTCTGAGAATATTTATTCAGAGATACTAGGGTCATGAAAACCTATTAGAACAATCACTAGAATATTATTTAGGATGTGATTGAAAATACATTATTAAAAACAATTAAGGAAATCATTATTGAGGTAGCTATGTAGAAACCCACTTATACATCTACCCTTATTTAACCCGTCGTATCCATGAATAACCTTATTTGATTGGATCCGTTCTGTTCTTATTATCCCTTCCTACCCTACTATTGGTATCATGTATGATTTTATATTGAAAATTGCGAGGGATTTGTCATGTCACCCATACTTAATATGTTCATTACTGAGGAGAAGTATGGTGGTATTTTCACCAGATTTATATTACATGGTTCTGATTACTTTTGAAATATTCTACACTTACCCAATTCCATTGAGAAAATTTAATATATTTAAAAATGGGGTGTGTATTGGGAAGGTAAAAAATCACAATTACCAGACAATTGAATATTATGATGGATTATATGTGGTTAGGAGATGGGTGTTAGATTTATCCTAGACATGATTTTCAAAAATAAATAAAAATAAAATAAGAATGGAACATGGAGCATTCTTTATGGTTTCATGACATATTAATGGACTTTCATTGATATTTTTTAATCATGAAGACATTTTTTTCTTGGAAAAGTTAATTAATATCACTATTCGAGATTATCATGCATTATAATATAGAGATTACACTCCATTTTGATATTAATTTGTAATATATTCCTATAATCCCCCTGCCTCAATTTCATTTGAAATCTATTGATATTTCCTCACGATTAATTTTGTTTTTAATTTATATATTAGATATGTTCGAACCAATGCATGCTTATGGCTAGGAATATGCCTTGAAGGTATAATCATAAAACTAGTATAATTTTACATTGAGTGATGAGAAAAAATCATTGTTATCTAAATTTAAAAATGGTTATAGCTTCGAAAGAATAATTATGAAATTGAAATTCAAGGAATAAATAATGTGTATAATGAATTTGACCATGTGACCTATTTTATATTCTCTACTAGATTGATTCATGAGGACCTATTTTTATATTTTTCCATAGTTGTATTTTCCTAGTTGTAATGAATATTTACTATTTTAAAATTGTTTCAGTTGGAATCCTTATTGAGATGGTTTATTATGAAGGATGAGTAATTTTTCAAGCATGGGGGAATTTGATAATAAAAATTTATATGTACATATTGGATACATTTAATTAAGGATTAATTATGATTTATTTGGTAACACACTGGGTTTTTATTTGTTTCTCTAGGAATTAGAAAATCAATAATAAAAATTAGAACGTTATAAAAATGTAAAAATTCATCATTTCACATCATGAATCTGAAATAAATGACATTTATTTCTTGTGAATGCAATATTATTGATCCAAATACATTCTCATGGATCCAAATTATAAATCACGAATCGAGTAAATGACATGAATCATGATTTATTATCATGAAAAAATAAAATTTCAAACCTGATGAGATACATGATGTGACATTAGTGAATGATGTAAATTATTCAATAAATAAATCCCATTAAATATAAAAGCCATGAAATTTTGATATCCATGATCTTTGTAGAACTTTTCAGATCGTAAGTACACAATGTAAATTCTAGCAACACGGTATGAATATATGAATATAGAATCCACATAATGAAATTATATGATGTGAATAAGTTAAACATCATGAACCTATCAAAAATATAAATATGCGAGTTCACCTATGATGCATAAGAAATTGTAACATGACAGCCAAACCTCTTCTTTTTTTCTCATTTAACTTTCTATTTTCATACCAGTTTATTTTTATTTAATACATTTATTTTTTTAATAATTCCATTATTACCAGTTTCTATTCCAATACTAGTTCATTATGGGTTACATTTATGGAAGTTGACTCTAAATTTTATTTTTGTTAAACATCATCCACTCTTGTCTTCTTTTCTTTTTATTCATTCATGTTAGTATTTAATTGATTTTTCATTATTTAAATTCTGGATTTTATTATTTTTAGTTTTTTATTCATCATGTATATAAGGTTTCCATGTATTTACCTACCTTTTATAAATACCTTTATGTGTGAAAAATCCTATTTTGGTAATGGTTTGAGAGTAGGGGTATGTTTAAATTTAATGAGTCTCTAAATAAAGATTTCTTAATCCTATGGAAATAAATTTTGTTAAAAAAATTGTTAATCCCAATCTTTTTCATCTACCCCAATCATTATAAATTAAATAAAATGACCCTAAAGTAGTTTTAATTGAGAAATATTGGACAAAACCATGTGAAATTTTATTCTTATAATCCAAGATTCCTACATTAAGGTTGTCACTATCACAAGACCAATGAGTAGTTTACAGCTTAGGTAGATCCAATTAGTTATACCGAAACCAATTGGTGACCTTTTCACAAATTCATAACATAACACATATGATTATCCCAATATATATATTGGATTATCTTTTTCATAAACTATACAATTGACCATGAACCCTTCATTTCCTCTAAAATAAAGCTCACAGTACAATATTAATTGAAATTCCAAAACTAGATATAAATGTGAGGACTCCAAAAATGGTTCTAGATAATAGGATTCCATTCTACTTGATGTACATGTTATTTTTAGCCCACACATCCAATATGATACATCTTAGAAGTGGTGTGTAGTTTGGGAAATATAAATTCTAATCTGATCAACAGTTGAGTATATTCAAAAAATCCATGTGGGCAAAAGAATACCTATACTATGATTTTTGGTTTTAGTAAATAGTTGGAACCATGATGAATCTAGTTAATAATGAGTGTGATAGACTGTGAAATAAATGTTCCAATGAAAAACCAAATGGGAATATAAATTTATTGAAAATGTGAATACCCATTCAATAGTTTCTCGAATCTAGAGATTTACATTTTTATATTATCAAATATACCATATTCAAATCCCAAACGACCAACCGGTTTTGTTATATTGAAGAGCTAGATACACAAATGGTACCGTTTTTACATTGGTAATAATCTACAAAAATAATAAAGGAATGTAATTTCATAATTGATCTTATTCAAAAAAATTATATTCATATATTTTGGAAAATAAAACAAACAAAATGGTGTGATAAAATTCTTATTAAGGGTTAAATAAAACAGAATAATTCATAAATCAATAAATAATGAAACATAATCAATATTGATATATGTATAAATATAACTAAAATAAATTCCATTTAATCAATATATTTTCAATCATGAGAGGACAAGGTGAAATCATTATGGAAATATAAATTATTGCATCCAAATTCCATTTAATAAATAAGATCATCAAAATACGAATCCCAGAATAATATTATAGTAAAAATCTCAAGGATAATATTGATAGAAATCTTAATGATGGTAATTTTTAATAATTTGGATGCCATAATCTCAGAAATCATGGCACCTCTACAATCAAGAACTTTTAAAATATTGATTAATCATTATGGGTAAAAACCCATTAAATTTGGACAACATTGTCATCTCATGAGACTACCCATGCATTGGGGGGATACTAAAAATAGGGCCACTCCCATGTCTATATGTCGATATCATTCCTCAAATATCTAAATGGCCAATTTAATTAATGAACTAATATACATTATCAACAAATATTAATATTGACTAAAAGATATAGATTTATATTATTTCCCCAGTTAATCAAATAACATTCATATTAAAATATGTATATAAAATTGATTTATGGATTAATAAATAATAATATCCATGTTCAAATAAATTTGAATATTTAATGAAGTTTTCAATTAATAATGATCATAAAAAATGGGGTAGTATATACACTATAGAAAATAAAGTAGGTGAAAAACATTAAAAATATGCCTGAATGAAATAAAATTGAGGTGAAATCCTTCAAGAGGATCATATCACTAATCAATTGAATTGATTATGTTTATTAAATGTAAATGCACATTAAAAAATGGAAATAAAACATAAGACAATAAAGATTAATTTTACACATATCCTTAGCAAGAAATAATCAATGGATTATAAATTTATTCCAATGAATGAAAATTGAGTTAAGAAATCCTTTACCACATTGTAATCACTACAATTTGATACCCCATAAAATTAATGATCATAAAATGAAACATTGAATACCATGAAGACAAATGGTTATATTATATGATATATTAAAGGGTATTATACAAACCCCACACCAAAATAATTAGTGGTGAATAAGGAATATCTCATAGAAAAAGATGGGAGATGAGAATGTCATTACCTTATGTTTGAAAGATTTATGAACATGGACTTAGTGTCCCTGATAGTAAAATTAGATATATATATAAATTAATCAGTAAAATATTTAACTTATAATTATACTATTTTAATTTAATTAAGTTCATTTATGTCCATTTCTATGAGTTATATTGTTTAATTCATTTTTCCAAGAGTGTTCGTTTCAGGGTTTCATTATCTGTTCACTTGTGTATAATTAAAAAAGTTTTTATAAAATTTGAATAATTATCCATAAGTGTAATAAATTTTTATTAGTATAAATCTTATATTTTACCTGGAACCATATAAAACATTTTTCACATTATTATGATCCATTAGATATAACATTAATGGAGAATGATTAGTTTATTTTGGTTGTTTCTGCAACCATCACAAAATAATATCATTTTATTTTATATTATAAATATATAATAGTTTTATAATACTAAACTTGTTTTATTAAACATATATTTATCATTTTTTAAAATATTTTTTTCTATGCTTGGTGATGAAGGTGATAAAGAAAAACAAAAATTCAACATCCACCAGGGCGGTGAATCGACAACTCACGGATCATGTTTTCATAATTTAAATTAAAAGGATCAGAGATATGCATTGATGGCGAATATTTCATTTAAAAAATTAAATTATTTTATATATGTATATATATAATTCTAGAGATACCATGAATATTGGGATTTGGATGGCGTGGAGAGGAATAGAAAAGAAAATAAAATAAAAGAGAAAGAACGATTTTACCTTTTGAATATTATCTCCTTTGGAACCTCCTTATGATATTTGGAATTGGTCCTGTTGTAAGAAAAAAAGGTATTGTTGGTGGGGAGGAGTCTTGGTAAGGGTATTGGGACAAATTTATATAATATTAAAGGCTCAGAAGGTGTGAGGAGAAGGGGTGGTGGTGTGTGGTATTTATAGTGGGAGGAGAGGGGTGTTTTTTATTCTTTTATTAATTAGTATATTTTTTGGCTCAATATTTTCAATATTTATTTATTGTGAATATGTATAGTAACTAGTGAATATAATTTTAAAATAATATTTACTTATCTTATCCATGAATAAAAAATAAATTTATTTATAATAAAATTTTAAATACCTTAAATTACATTATTTCGCTATTTACAAAAAATTCTACTATTTCAAAAAGATACCAAAAATTTACCCAATTGTTTTCAACATATAGATTTAAAAAATAGACTTCATTATATGAAATTAATTTTAAAAATATAATAAATTTAATTTCTTATTAAAATCATCATTTATTTGATAAATACCAATTTTAACATTATAACTAATTTCTTGACACATTGAAAAATTAATTAATGTCTCATAAAATTAAATTATAGTTATAAGCAAAAATATTAATTTATGAATATAAATTGTGTCTATAAATTTTCATTTGAATTATTATATTAATTATAATATTGTAAATAAATTTTTGGTTTCACAATAATACGAACACATAATTTATCATTTTTGAAACAGTTATTTATATATTCCCTGATATAAATACATAATATTTTCATTTATGGGATGAATAAATATTATTTATACATTATTAGGTTAGGATATTATTCTAATAGCCATTTTATTATTACAAATTGCCACATTTCTATTCTAGTGATCATGTTTATGTTTAATAGTATATCTTAGGTTTTTAAGCTCAGTGTTGAATGAAATATAAGATATTGACTGAATTAAATTTATTTAATAAGATGCATAACATAAAATCTTGGGGTGTTATATTCTTCCCCCCTTAAAAAATTTCATTTTCATATTTTTTTCACAAATATTACATTATAAAAATATTGGGTGGTTTTTCTTCATAACATTGTGTGGTTCCCATGTTGAATCTTCCATTTTATGGTGTCGGTAACGAATAATTTTGAATTAAGTAACATGATTTATCATTAATTTATTTATAGTGTCAATAATAATGATAGGATCTTCATAGTAATAAGAATAAGCTTCCAATTCTATTTATTCCTAGGTGAGTACAAGTGATGGGTATGGCATATACTTCCATAATAATGATATGAGAAACACATCATCTTGTTTGGAGAGACATGGTGTCATTCAAAATCTGTATGTTACAGATCCAATTATTTACATAATTTTGAACGGTCTGATGAACATAAGGATATGTTTCCCATTCTTATTGAACCCTATGACATCCTTTAATGGAGATACTTTTTGAAAGACATGTTCTCCCTCAATAAATTGTAATTAATTTCTCTGATTGTCTGTATAACACTTTTTCATACATTGATATTATTTAATATTATTCTGAATAGTATTTAGATTTTATATTTTTTCTTCATTATATTCTTGATTTATATGACTCCTTTAACCAATTTCATCAATGTAATTATTAGTATGAAATTTCTTATTATATATTGCTTCATATGTCTCTATTTGAATACATGAATGGAAAATATTATTGTATGAAAACTAAACCAAATGTGAATACTAATACCACATACCATTAAGTAAGATTATCAAGATTTTCAAATGTATTCCAATTTTTAAATACTCCTTTTAGACATTCCTTCATTTTGAGGATGGTAGGTGGCGCTCAAATGAAGCTTAGTATCTTGAGACTTTTGAAGACTCGTCCAAAATATTATAATAAAACATGGATCTTGATTAAAAAAATTGATATTGGTTAACCATGAAGTCTTAAAAATTCATAAATATAGAGTATTTCAGTAATATGAAGAGCTACATATTCTCTTATATAATTAAAGTGTGCATATTTTATAAGATGATGAATAATTACCCTTATCATATCATTCCTTGTATGTGTCCTTAGTATTATTGTAAAAAAGTCCATAGTAATGTCATCCCAATTCCACATAAGAATAGGTAGTGGTAACATGAATCCTCTTGGATAATTTGTATCATCCTTCACTTGTAGACAAACTAGGAATCTTGAAAAATAGTTAGTAGTTTTCCACTTTATATTTTCCCGCATAAAATTTTCCATTAGATCTCTAGCATATTTGTTCTACCTGGGTGTACAATGAAATTTGAGGTATAGTAATTATAAAATAGTTCCCTTTTAGCATAGGTTTTGTTGGATCACATAACCTCATTCAAAATTTCGTAAATCCATACTCTTAAATGGAGTCATCCAATATTCCATACTTTACCACATCAAATTTCTATAGAAAATTATCATCATCAAGTTGAGAAATTTTTATCTTCTCTAGTAAATATGGTATAGAAATAAATTGATAAAGGTGTGATGTTTCCCATTAATTATAAATTATGATATATATATTTACTCAATCCGTGAACATTTTATATCAATAAATCTTTATGTTTCTCATAAAACCATAATATTTTGTACTTATTGGATCTCTTACCTTAGATTTTTCTGATGTGGTAGTGTATTGAGTATTAATAATCATTGAGTAACTTGATCCATCACCTATTACTCATGTTGATCATATTATATGTTAAGATTAATTTCATCTCTTGTGATCATTATATATCTTAAATATTTCACTATAGAGATAGTGTCTCCATATCATTAGAGAAAATATTGAAGCTACTCACTCAAGATCCTGAGTTGAATTATTTTGTTCAATAATCTCCAACTACCTTCATTGATATGTAATAAATTTATCATTTTTCATAAGGTCACACAATAGTAATTTCATTGATGAATAACTACATATTACAATCCCATCGTTTCTTGATTGAAGAGTCAAAATAAGAGCATTGAAAAATATGCTGTCAAATTATTCAAAACTTTTGCACATTCATTTTTCCATATGAACTTAACCCCTTTAATTTTTACCCTTGTTAATAGGTTATCCAATTAGACAAAATTCTGAATGAAATTCCCATAGTAATCTACTAAAAAATTAAATATAAACAACTTATTTATGTTCATTGGTGTATGTCACTCTTGGACTACCATTATCATCACAAGATAAACTATGATTCTATACTTAGAGGCCATATAGCTAAGAAATGAAATTTCATGAAGCTAGAATTTGAACTTGCTAAATTTACCATATGACTATTTCATCATAAGGGTCTCAAGATTGATCCATAAGTGATTATCATGATCTTCATAGGTTTTAGAATACAATATAATTTCATCAATGATTTTAAAAAATATAACCAACATATTCCTTTTATATTTTTTTCTTATGATCCATAAAAATAGATGGTGAGTTCATAAACCCTAATGGAATTATAGTAAAATTGTAAAGTTCATACCTCATCTAAAAAGTCATATTTAGAATGTACTACTTAGATAATAGCAATTAATGATATCCAGAAAAAGGACAATATTTGAAAAATATTGAGATCCATTAAGTTGATAAAACAATCATCTATAAAGGGGTGTATACTGGTTTTTTAATCATAATTACATTTATTTATATATAATCCATGCACATGCTCGTGGATCCATATTTATTTTTAACAAAGGTAACTGAGAGATCCCTATGAGGAAACACTAGGGTGAATAAATCCCTTATTACTCAAATGAACTATTTTTTTCTATTATTTACATAGTGGCCAAACTATAGGGAGTCATTGATATTGGTTATTTCATCAGAAGTTAAATAAATAATAAACTCTATCTCATAGTCTAGGGGGTTTCCATGTAATTCCTTACCACCAAATGTAATTTTTTTATTAAGCCATTTTAAGGACAAATGGGAAACCATAGTACACAAACAGGACACCAATACATACTGAAAGAGCTCATAAAATGATGAAACAAAAGACTAAGATTACTTGAATCAGTTCCTCTATATAGTTCCCACTGCAATGGAGTAACCTGGTTATCAGGATCCTTTAAGTTAAGCTCTTCAAAGTGAGAAATCATCTTTTCCATTGTTTGAATAAATTACGTCATGTTTATTTTTCTCTGATTGAAGCCCCGGGACAGAATTCAATCTTATTTATCTATCCAAACTTCTTGCTCCTCACTGGAATCAACATTCATCCTTCTTGAATAAATTGTTTTAATCTCCTCTTCTAATACATTGGTCTAGACAACTTTTTCTAGCATTTCTTCCTTGGAGTGCAGTATTAGTTTCAAGCAATCTCCACCCTTTCTTCCATGTCTCTTGTATTTCAACATGATTCTTCACATTCCCTAATCTGTAGGGATTTTCTTGCCTTATTTATACTATTCTAGGCCAACCTTATCTCCATCTTTTTTTTCATGTGGGATTAATCTTTGCGTCCCTTTGGTTTTTTCCCTTGGACCACAATACATTTCCCTAAGTCTCAAATTCCTTTATTCCACTTCTTCCTTCTAGTGCTATAATGGCTTTCCCTTGAGTTCGGTCCATGCTATCCACCAAGAGCTGAATATAGTTTTCATCACCTTATGTCTCCTCCTCTTGACTCAATGGTGGATTTTAAACAACTAGAACTTCAAATCGGTTCCTCAATTTAATCACCAAGCCTTCTTTAAGGGGTCTATGCTTACACAGAGATTCCTATTTTCCTACATTATTCTCTGAACATTTATTCTTCCCCTATTCCCATCCTTCGTGAGGATTACGGAGTTGGAACAAAGAATGTTTCAGTCTAAGGGCTCCAAGACACTCGCTTCGTCTGACCTCCATTGTCTACAAAGATAATTTGATCTAAAAGGTAGATCTACATAGACCACATCCAAGGGACCCTTATTTTCTATTCCACCAACCTGTGAAGCCTCATTTCCCCCCACCTTAGATAGGGGATGATCCTTCCAAAAGTTGGACACCACACTTGAAATTTGTTGCCTAATAGGTTCCATCACCTTTGGAACAACCTTGTGCACCTCCTAATACTCTTCCAATCTAGCATTATTCTGAACCATTTGGTACACAATGAGATCAACCTGCATATTATGTAACTATAAATCCGATGAAAACTGTCCAAGTATTACTGAGTGATCCTTAGGGACTGATCTATAGTGTTTGCTGACACCCCTATCGACATCAGAAGAGCCCATCCTAACCCATGAGGGCAGAGAGGCCACTACCACGTCCAGATTTGGGGGGAGCCACACCTTCGGACTTGTTGGAGGAGACCTAGTAGATATCAAGAAGAAGAAAAATCTATCGAATATTCAAAATGCACTTCTATTTTAGATAATATTCATGTTCTATATCAATCCATACAAAGTGATTTGGAGGATTGGAGACATCTGTTTCAACACAGATGCGAGGAGAAATCATAAGTAAAAGGGTATGATATCTTTGATCAAAGCACAAAAATCTACCTACCATGTTGTCAAGAATCAAAATAATTACAGGGTTCTGAAATGGAAATGGAAGGATTGGGAAACTGACCGAAATTGGAACTGTCGGAGGGTCCCGTCATAGATGGAAGTCAAAATACCAGCAGAATAGGAAGAACCAAACACCGTTTAAGGATATTCACCCACCAGACCAGGCAGAAATAAGGTCATCCTCCATCTCGAAGTGGATGGGAATATGACAAGGATCCAAGAGCCCTACTACATCATGGTGATTCAGATCCCATGAATCATCAATGAAACTGTCGAAGGAGTCAACAGATGGTCGTCGTAAAGAAATTAGAAGCTTGGGGAAACCCTTCTCAAAAGAAGGAACCTTGGGGTTGAGCGCGATAGAAGGGAATGTGGGGAGATCTGATGGGATTGTAAGAGGGGAGAATGGAGGAGGGTGATCTGGGACCACGCAACCCCTCCCCATCATGGGAGGGGGAGGGAATGGATCGGCGGCCATGGTCGTCTGGCCATGGAAATCCTAAGCGGGAGGAGGCTGATATGGGGATATACTATAGGGGATGTTATAGATTCTATCCCATGTAATTCCTTAGGAAATACAGAAATGTACTCTTGTACAATACATATATCCTAAATTTTATGACTACCTTCATCATAAATAGATATTTTTTCTCTTACTACATAATAATTTCATTAAGTAGAGATATTGGGGGTGTATCTAGATAAGAGACAGATGATAAATGCTCTAAATATAAATAATTATACATATTTCTCAAAAATTGTGAATTCATTATTATTTCCATATATTTTCACATCATATTTTGTACTTTAATCCATACCCAAAATTATATTATATCCAACCATAATTATAATGATAAGCTATGAAAATAAAGCATGTTTATTTTCCATAATGGGGATATCCGGACACATCTTTATTCCAATGAAACTAATCTTATGAGTATTGACTAACAACTCCGTTATTAAATAAAAATGGAATTATAAAATTTTATTGGAAATATATGTACATATAAAAGATAACTATGATACAAAATAAAATAAATAATTCAATAAATTTGAAGATGTTATTATTGTACCCACTACCACATAATGGGGTACTTCCACCTCGGCTGTAGTGATCACAAAATTTTTCCCATCTATAATTGGCATATTCTATCTTAGATTCTTAGGAATAATTAACCATTTCTTATGATTAATAATTAAGTATCTTTATATTGTATACCCCTTTCAATAATGAGACAAATGACCCATGTATCCACACATGTTACATAGTCATGTTCCCTTCAGAAAATTTTCCTAGATGTTTATTCCCTTAATGTTCACAATATTGAAAATTCATCATTCCCTTATTCTTCTATCGTTATTTACAATTATGATGGTTCTGAAACTATCACTTCTTTGAAAAAATTTCTCTGAATATATTTTTTCTAGAAAATTCCTTCTTGATTTTTATGGGGGAATGAAATATTTAATCGTATGATGAATTTTTTTGAGAGGCTAGTTTCCTTCAGAGACATGGATTAAGTCCTTCAATGAAATGGTAAATCTTGTTTTCTAAATACCATATGAAATATGTAGCATACCAGAAATGTCTTGTGAATTTATCCCCATTCTCTTTAACACTCTCTTATTCCTTTTGATTTAATATAAAATAATTTCTCTTTATTTCTATTCGATGTCATGAGGGAAATATTTGTCAAAAATGTTTCATTAAAATTTCTCCATTCCACTTCATCTATTTCATCACCATCATTTATATTCGAGATCAGAGGACACCATTGATTTGGATAACCCTTGATGAAATATACCACCAGTACTACCTTTTACCTAGCATCACATCTCAATGATAATAATATATTTTCATAGAATTTGATCCCCTGCACAGCTACCATTATATTAGTAGTCCCACTATAGGATATGGGATTCATACCTATGAAACAATCCAAAATAGATTTAGTATGGTATGTCATGGAAACCTGGGTAAGAAGTCCTAATATGTTTACAATATGCTCAGCTCTGAAACTAACAATTTTGAATAGGTCAGTGGTTCACTCTATACATTTTCTAAAATTATTTATTACCTTCCTTACATTAGAATACATCACTAAATAATGTCACACACTGAGTAATCCTATAATATTCATGATTATTCAGTAAAAAAATAAAATATACATTAATGGTAAATTATTCTTTAAATAATATAAGTAATTATTAAAACACTCATATTGGTTATGTTTATGTCAAAATAATTTTCCCAAGGTCTCTACTCAATTTTCATTGATACCATCTATGATGACCCAAACTCCAGTAACACCAAGCTGTAGCCTTACTTTATTGCATTAGCATCGATACATAATTCAAATCTTAAAGGACCGATCAGTTTAGTAGACATTAAAAACTAGATACAAACATGTTACCGTTATTACGTTGGTAATAAAATATAAAACATATAAATGGAATGTAATTTAATCATTGAAATTATTAAATAATTTCATATAAATATCATAGGGAAAAGAGATCAAATAAATGGGAGATTTCATTTGCTCAATAAGGGTTAAATAAAACAAAATATTTCAAAAATGAATAAGGAATGAAACATAATTAATATGTTTAGATATATATATCATAAAAACGTTAAATTTAAGAAATATATTCTCAATATTTCACGGATAAGAAATAATCATTGTGGTAATGTAAATTATTGGATTCAAATACTATTTAGTCAATAAATGGATCACAATATGAATCCAAATATAATATAATAATGAAAATATCATGTATAAAAATGACTGAAATACTAATGATGGAAATGATAAATAATGTGGACACTATAATATTAGGAATTGTGTCACATCTACCATCATGACCTTTCAAAAGACTATTTAATTATTATGGTTGAAATCCCATTTATTTTTGCAACTTTGTCATCTCATGAGACTACTGATTCATGGAGGTGCTATATATAACTAGGCCCCACCTATGTCTACTATTCCCAAAAAATCCTCAATGTTTTAAATGATAAATTTAATTAGATAACCTATATTACTTATAAAAAATTATCCATATTTCCTAAAAGATACAGATTTAGCCTTATTTCATTAGTCAATCAAATAAATATCAATGTAAAAACGGAATAAAAAATTATTATAAAACTGAGGAAATAATATTATCCATTATACAAAAAATATGGAAAATTAATGAAATATTCAACGAATAATGATCATAAAAAAATGGGATATTATATAAAACATAGAAAAGAAAATATAGGAAAAAAATAAAAAATATGCTTCAGTGAAAGAAAATTGTGACCAAATCCCTTACAATGGTCATATCAATAATAAAATGAATAGATTATATGAATTCACTATAAATAAAAATAAAAAAGATAAAATAAAACATCATATAATCATAATTAATTATACATGTATCCTTATCATGACATAATCAATGGAGTAGAACTCTAGGCCAACTAATTAAAATTGAGTTCAGAAAACCCTGACAATTTTGTAATCAGTCGAATCGTATGTCCCATAAAATTATTTATCATTAAATATAACATTTAATAAAATAAATAAAAAAAGATATATGATATTATATGTTAAATTTTTTGTATACACACATCAAACCAAAATAATAAGTTTAAAATAAGACATATCTCACCTTAATAATAGTGAGATGAGAAACCCCATACCTTATGTCCATAAAGGCTATGAACATATATATAATGTAACGGATAATAAAATTAGATTCATTAATTAAATAATTAATAACCACTTCATAAAATATTATTTTTGTTATAATTTAATTAATTTCATTTATGATCATTTCAATGTGATATAATGATTAATTTCACTGTTTTTGGAGTGTTCATTTTATGGTTTCATGATCCGTTCACTTGTGTATAATTATGGATGTTATTATCAAAATTGAATAATTCACCATAATGTTAATGAAATGGTATTATTATACTTTAATTATTGTATGTGTCCCATATATCATTTTTTTTACACATGGATTATTCATAAAATAAATGTTTAATGAAAAAAATAGTCTATTTTGGTGTTTTTTACAACCATCACGAACATGTATCATTTTATTTGGTATTATGTTTATATAATATTTAAATAACCTTAAATAAGTTTTAATAAAATTATTAAAATATTTTTTAATAATTAAAAATTTTTTCTCACTAGCCTTAAAGGTAGTAGTGAAAAACAAAAACATGTCATCCATGAAGGTAGTGAATCGACACCTTATTGATGATGTTTTAATTTTTTAAATAAAGAGGATATGAATAGATAGTTAATGATAGATATTACACTAAAATAATAAAATTAATTTATATATATAATAATATATTAGCCATTCATCTTTAGATATTGGAGGTGAAGACGGGATAATAAAGGAAAATAAATTAAAATTGAAAGGGGGAGGATTTTACCTCTCAAATATCATCTCTTTGGGAACCTATAGAAGAAACATGTAATTGGTATTTTAGTATTCAAATAAGGTCTAAGATGTGAGGAAGAGTATTGATAAGCGATTTGGGATGAATATAGGCAATATTCCAGTCTTATAATGTGTGAGGAGAAGGGTTGGGGAGGGGTGGTATTAATATTGGGAAGAAAGTGGTGTTTTTAATTATTTTATTTATTTGTACATTATTTTTGATCAAGAATATAAATATTGTTAATTATTGTGACTAAGTATAGTAAAGAAGCTAATTTTAGTTCCAAATATTATTTTCTTAAATTATACCTAACTCAAAAATTCATGTATTTGGATAAAAATGATAAATAACATAAATTACTGTATTTCATTATTAAAAAAAACTATTTCAAAAAAATACCAAGAATTATCCCTCAATGTTTTTCAATGATTTGATTTAATAAATTGATTCATTTTTATGAAAATAATTTTCAGAATAAGATAAATTTAATTTCTAATTAAAGCCATCATTTATACTAAAAATATCAATTTTAAGATTATAATTTATTTTAAGACACTTTCAAAAATTAATTATGGTCTCGTAAAATAATATTATAATTATAAAGGAATAATATATTTGTTTTTTATAATATTTTATTAAAATTAATTTTCTTTTAAATCAAAATATAAATTATAAAATTGTAAATAGACATTTACATTTGACATTATTACTAAAACTTAATTTATAATTTTTTAAACATTTATTAGCATATTACATGATACAAATATATCCTATTTTCATTAAATAGAAAACTAAATTTGATTTATAATTTTAGATGAGGTCATTATTATAATTTCCAATTTTTTATTGCTAATGGTAACATTACAATTCCAACGGGCTTGTTAATATTTAATACTATATCATAGTTTGTTTAAGCTTAGTGTTGCATGAAATGGAATCTATAAAATACATTTAATTTATTTAAAATGATAAATACCATCAATTATTGGGCTGTTATAGGATTTTTTTAATGAACACCCATGTTCCCCAAGATTTGAATAATAAAAAGAATCATGTTTAACTCCCAAATGAATCATGGATGGGGACACTCTCCATTGGGACCATTATGAGGAAACATACAACCATATTTAGAGGGTGTTCTAATCCAATAATTATCAATAAATGGATTGATACAATAGAAAAAAATTGGGCATTTATCTAGTGTAATAGAATTAATAGGATATTTCATTATTGGGAAGGTGAGGAATATTTAAGTTAGACACTCATTAAAAATATGTTGAGGTTAGATGAAATTAACTCCAGGGATTGGGGGAAGATTACGAAGGTATTTTTAAATAAATATACTCTTTAAACTATTCAAAATAAAATGTAAAGGAAATTTATTTAGTTTAAAAATAGTAATAATCAATAGGTACCTATAATGAAAAATCCACTAGAATTTCAAGGTATACTTCTCGATTTAACATTAACCATAAAATCAGAATCGATTGATTAATTATTGTAGTAAATCCATGTCTCCAAAAATGAAATAGAAATAAGAAACTATGGTATCTCTGAATAAATTGTTAAATGTTCTCTCATGGCAGAAATATATTTTTTATGCAAAAATTATTCTATGATTTTTAGGGGAATGATGTTAAAAATGTAGTTTAGTGGAATGTAAAATGAAAAAACCTATGTGGGAAAAAAAACTAATCATAATACTTGATAAAAATATGGGAATAAAATTGATGGAAATTATCTTAACATGATAGGTAAATGCTTCATGTTGAGAAGATAAGTATATCAAGAACATGAATACCAAAGAGATATGAATAAGGAAACTGGTTAAATAGATGGAAAGAAAGATCCTCCTAATAAACCACCCACACATTAATGATTTAATCGAAAGGGGTATGGAATTAATCCATCAAATTAACTAATGAAGTGTATATTGGTGATAATAAACATTAGTAACCTCCTAATATAAGGGAAAAATGAGAATGCAATGCAATCATAAATACTGATGTGAGTCATGAAAATAATTTGATGAATGATAGACTGATAAAGTTCTCAATAACTAAAAATGTTTTATTTTACTCTGGTTATACCCACTATTTAATATTTATAATTTTTTATAAGGGAGTAAAATCACCACTCTAACGATTTTTTATTGAATTATCGATGATGAATCCATGTTGTTAGTTTACTGCAACTAAAGTTTCTAATCTACAATCTTGTGGCAATAAACATCCTATAAATATTAATAATCATAGTTTATTAAATTTTTTATGATTTGAGGCATGTATTGGATATCTCTACATAGAGACGATATTAAATTTCAAGCTACAAAAGTCACATTTCATATCCCAAGTCAACCAATGATCATTGATCAAAGAAAACATGACTATGAATTGTCTATAGAATATACTTACATTATATGAGTATTATTACGTAATAATGAATTATATTTAGCTCAAATTATTCTAGAAAACTCAATATTGAGGGTAATAAAAATGTGATGGAATATGAAAATGTTTTCATGAGGAGTTTCCTAGTCTTGCCATGGATTTTGAGGTTATGTTTTCCATCATACCTAATATTATGACTATATTAAGGATTTATTATCAAAAACCCATGATTTATTAAATATATTAATTAAAAACCTCTTATAGAATTTGGATAAGGGGTTTATGCACCCACGTTATACTTTATGGGGTGCACCAATTCACATTGTTATGTAGAAAGTTGGATCAATTCACATATTATTTCATTATCATGTACTTAATAATAACAAGATCAATAACATGTATCATTTACCCCATATTTATCACATGTTCAATCACCAATGAGTGGAATAATTTTTTACAAAGATTAATCTTCAATATGGATATCATCAACTGATAGTTAAAAATTATTCTATAACATAGAAATCCTTTTTTTACAATATACTTGCACTATAAATTCATATATATGGAATTTTAACTTATAAATTTCGTCATTATATTAAAGGATATGATTAATAATGAATTTAGATATTACCTTGAAAAAATTATATAATTTATAGTCGATATTATCATATTCTCAAAGATAAAGGAAGATCATAAAAATTATATGAGGGTTATGTAATCAACCTTGTGAAAGAATAATGTTTTTGCGTATTTTATCTTGTGTTAGTTCTAGATACATAAATTATCAATCATGGGTCATGTAATCATATGAAAGGGTATATATATGGATCCTTAAAATATGGTGGTTATTGAACAATGGACTATACCAACCAATATAATATATATCCATATTTTATAATAATTGGATGAATGGTATAAATAAATTGTGATACACTTTTTAGTATTTTGAAATCCACTAACAATGATAAACTAGATGGGAGTCATCTTCCGTTTTTTAGATGGGTGAGAAGAACATTTCAATGTCCATAAAAGAAGGTTTCTCACTACACATATATTCACACTAAATTATAGTGAATATTGTATCATGATATATAATGATTCCTCAAAAAAGGCATTGGGTTGTTTTCTCATGGAAAATTATATGGTGGTGTTGTATGCCTCAAATCAATTAATTGTTCTTGATAAACATTACCTAATGCATGATTTGGATCTTGAAGTCTTAATATTTTCATTAAATAAATGGTTGAATTATATATATGGTTAAAATATAATATATATTTTGATAAAAAGAACATAAATAATATATTAAAATTGATTGTGTTAAACTTTATCTAAAGGAGGTGGTTGGTGTTGATCAAGGACTGGGACTGGCCAATACATTACCACCATTTGAAGGTAAACAAGGTTGTTGATGTTATGAGTAGGAAGTATCATGCTACATTATTCATGATATGGATTGAAAGAGACCCAATAATCTTAGATTTTTATTTTAAAGTACTCAGAATCATAAATAAAAATGAGAAATATTATCATTCCCTAATTAATAGAGAACCATCGATATATATGAATAATAAAGTAGGTGTAGAATAAGGCTAGGGAGATACAAAAGAAGTTAAATATTATTATAGATTTATACCAGGACAATAACCAAATTTTATGATTTAGGTAATTAATATGTTTACCTTAGACACCATATTTGAAAAGGGATCTATTTGATGATGTACATAGATCATAATTCTCAATCCATTTTAGATGCATAATGTTATATAGAGATATTGAGGATAATTTCTTGTTGTAAAATATGAAGAGGGATATTTTAGATTTTATATCTCATTACCTAGTATACAAATAAATTATGGATAAAAAATATAAGTATTATGGGATGATCTATCAATTAAACTTACCTATATAGAAATATTATAACAGCAATGTTGATTTCAATAAGGAAAACCCTATGACTTTTAAATTCCACAATGAAATTTTTATTTTAGATAACCTCCACACGACATGAGAGTATTTTATTTAAATTTGACAATATTGATCTCTAGATTAAAAATAAAGATTTAAATAATGTACTTGGTAAGGATACATAGAATACCACATTTCATAATATATAATCAGGATCTAATGATTACCTAAATGTTGCAGAGAATTCATCAAAATTATGGAATAAGGGGTTGAATTATTGTATCATGTATCATCTTCATACTATTGGAAAAATAAACAGACCATTAAAACATTGGATAACATGATGATATACTATTCAATGAATCTAAAATGAGTTTTGTGTCAACCCCATTCCCTTGAAGAGTTATCATATAATAATTGTTTCCATTCAAGCCTATATATGAAATCATGTGATGATCGAAATGAGAAAAGGTCTAGAAATTTAGAATATTTATATTGATCAAGAGAGTTTATTTTTGTATAATATATATTTATAAAAATATTACAGATAATATTCCATGTAATTAGTGACATATTAACATTAAAAATTCATTATAAGAGCTATGTTGATAATCATCAGTGAAATTTTGAATTTTTAGCTAGATTCATGGTATTTCATTGAATATCCCTATGGATTAGAATTTTGAGACTCAAGAAGAAGGGAATGTTTATCCTATGGCACATTTTTACTTTTGAAATACAGGGTTGTTTAAAGATGTTTTATTATCTTCTTTTAGTTCCACTGATTATTTCATAAATGAATAATGTGATCCATATAGTGGAATTATGTACCATATCCCTTACATGTATTTAACCCATATGTTATAAATATAAAACATAATATATATTTCTTTGAATATATGATAGAAATATTAAACATAGAGATAAAGTAATATGAAGAAAGTCTAATCACATGGTTAAATTTTTCTAGAGTAAACATATGTTTGTGGAAGTAATATGGGAACCCAATTATGTAAAGTGGATGAAGTACCCTCATATGTTTTTATTAGAATAGTAAAATTTCAGGGTAAAATTCCCTTAAGGGGTAATATGTAACACCAAAAATATTTATTATGTATTTACATTTAAATAAATATGTCTTCAATAGATTGTGATAAAACACAATGAGGAAATAAAATGGACAAGTCTTAATTTTATTAATATAAAAAGTAAAAATAAAAAATTATATACATTATGAGATAACGAAATAAAATATAATTAGTAAAATTACTAAAGTAATGAAACAAAAAATAAATAAAAATACTATAAGGTTGAAATTTAGATAGTCATGACATGACAAGAACATCATACCACTAATGATAACTATTTGGAGAATAATAAATTTTAGAAATAATATAAACAACTATATAAGAGAATTAAAGAATAGGTTGAATTGTTTTAGAGATGTACGTAACTCTATATATACGATTATAATATGACTTCTATATATATGGTCATTGGACATATGAGAAATAGAGATTTTGTTGTTGTATATATACAACCCTTGGATATATTGTCGAAGGATATACATGTACCCAATAGGTACATTATAGTTGTGCTATTACTGGTAGTAAATTATAAGTAATATAATTCACATATAATAAATAATTTTTCAATGACATAAAAAGATAATAATTACATTAAATATTTTATTATAAAATATGTATTAATTTTATATTATTCTTTTTATTTAAATGAAATATTGTATATGTGTATAAAATTCAATGAAATATTATAATACTGGTGAATTGATAAAATTATATGGTTAAAATTTAATTAATGAAAAGTGATTAATTTCATTAAAAAAGGATAAAGATTAATGAATCCCTTTTCATTATTTTCTATAATTTTGTATTAATAAATTAAATAAATCACTATTAAAAATGATTTTAATGAAATGATATATATATATATAATAAAATTAATTTCCATTCATCTAGGAATTATAATTTTCTTAGAAATATGAATAAATCTATTTTTTGTCTTAAAAATAAATTTTTCTACAAAATATTATTATAATATATTTTTATTATTTTGAAATTAATTTTTATTATTTTTTGAAATTCAATTGCATAAAATGGATTTCATAATTGGAATCAAAATATCTAAATTATGAAATAATTTCAATTTATTTTTAATCCAAAAAAATATGTTACCAAGGGAATGGTCAATCACACCAATAAATAATAAAAAGGTTAAAGTGTAAAATAAATTTGGTAATGGTCCAAAATATCATAAATAAAAAAATTTCAAAGGGACTATGAGGAGATTAATGACCATAAATCATATATTTTCCACTATTTGGTTACTTTTTTATACTTTTTTTAAATGACATCCTTTTATTTTAAGTTATGGGTATTCAAGAAAATTCCTGTCCAGAATACCTATAAACATACCCCTACTTTACCTATGTAAAACAAAAAATTTCCCATGGTTTTCCCTAGAATATCTTCCCAAATTCTCTATCAAACAATACTATCCCACATTTGGGAACCTCTGATCACAAGGAATCTTTAATTCATCATTTCTAAGAGTCTCTGTAATAAATGTTTTAGGTCTTCAAAATAATAATTATCCTCTCCTTAATCATATATATTTTCCATATTCATCAGAATATTATTAAATCTAATTTGACAACATTATTAAATGTTTTTTTAAATCATTAGTATTTTTAAAATTGATATTTTTATTATACAATAACATGATCTCACTCATTTAGTCGTTATAATATATTTTTGTTTAGGTCAGTTTTACCACTTCAATTAGTGATTATATAATGTTTAAATCATGAATGATAATGAAAAATAAATATAATTAATATGATGAATTTAATATTTTTACATAATTATATAATGGAAATATATATATATATATATATTCATTAATAGAAGAACTTTTTTTATTGAATTGAAATTCACAAAATTGAAAATTTTTATTAATTCCAAGTGAACATCACCATAAGATCCATGAAATGACTTAGGGACTCTATAAATATACTGAAAATATATAATAAATATTTCTTAATATTTTGTTTGCGATGAACCCATGATATATGAACAGTTTTTAAATCCATTGAACTGAAGAATACATGGAAAAAAGAATACTTAACACATGAATATTAATTTTAACTATAAAAAAATAGTATGTGGGTAATATAGAATTATAAATTAACTATATTATGTAAAATAAATATAAATAATGTTATTATACATATTAATAATTAACTTAAATCTAATATAAATGTAATTATAGTGCTTCTGAGATAGTATATATCTAAGGTAAGAGTTATCTTCCAATATCACTTTGAAAATGGTATTATCCATGTATTTGTTTATATGGTATATTTTATGTTATTTCTCTACAAAAATCGTATATTTTATTATCCTATGCTTAATTTTTTGTGTAAAATTTCTGACTACCTTTTCACCCTCCTTTGTCATACAATTAAACTGAAAGGCCTCATCTCTATAGATCCGGACTTATCTTATCATTTTGATCAATGTTATTTCCCTTCAATGCTGATATTTATAATTTTTTTACAATTATCCGTCTCTAAAATTATATGATTAAGTAAATTTATTTTATATTTAACATTAAATTTTTTAAAAATTAATGAAAGTAATCTATTTTTAATATTTTTGGAATGAGTTTATTTTCTATTTACCCTTAATTTATTAACAAAAGTGTAATGAGAATATATTTTTAATGTTTTTTATCATGATAACATTCCCACAAAATTATATATTGGATTACTTATAAATACTCCTCTAAAAGTTTTCATTGTTTTCATAATTAAATTTTGTTCCCATTATTTTTTAAATAATCATCTTTTAATATAAATGTTATTAATAAAGAAATATGTATTTGTCTAATTTCTCAATGTTATTATATAATGATTTTATAATGTATTTTTCATCAATATCGATATAAATTAATGTATATTATGATTTAATAGGGATAATATATAATGATATAATACACGTTATTTATCTTAATGGATTTTTACCATGTCTTATGGATTATTTCATCAAACAAACTTCCATCATAAGAGATAATTATAATTTGATGGAATTTTGAAATTTTTCATGTTTATATGGCCAAAGTATATATAGTTTTTCATTATATAATGGGTTATATATGAATTATATAGACCTAAAATTCATTTTTTAATCATTATATCTAATTATATGAGATTTAAGGGATTGGGGAGTGAACATTTTCAACTATGTAACTATGCCCCCAATTTTTATTTGAAAATGGATTAAACCCAATCCATTATGATTGTAAAAAAATAGAGATTTTAAAAGATGAAAATTATATTTGATAGCATAAAGGAGAAAAAACACTATGATTATATATTATTACAAAGAAACTATGTTTAGATTGTATTACATGAAACACCTAGATTTTTATTTCTGATGGTGTATTCCAAACAAAACATCAATCTGAAACGATCTATGATATATATTACCATTATAACCAAGTCGTTAAATTGGTGGGTAAGAATAATATTAAGTAATTTATAATATTTATATATATATCTCACTAAATTTCATCTATTTATATATTCTTAGTAAATAATAAATAAATTTTTATTATATTAATTTTATTCTGCAAAAAATAATTTCCATAAAAAATTATTTTTATTGATTTTCTGGAAAAAAAATTTATAATAATTTTTTAGAAATTTTAGAATAAATACTGGATAAATTTAACTTCATTTTTTGAATTTTAATATAAAAATTTACTTTGTGTAAATCTATTTTATTTTTCTGTAAATATTGATATTTTAGTGAATAGTAGAAATTAATGATACTGGTTAGAAGTGTTTTCATTTAAAAAATTAATAAATTTAAAAGTCCCAATATATTTTCAATATATTAAATAGTGACCTATTTATTTTATAAACATATTTAATCCACTTAATTAATTTTTTATCGACTTTATATTGTATTTTAGTATATTTATTTATTTCTTTTAAACATGTTTTTTCTAGAAACAAATTTTTAAATGCATAATGTTTCTCCTTTAAAAATAATTAAAATAATTTATAATGATGAATGATTTAAATAAACTATATATATTATATATCATTAAATATTAATTTATTTTCATAAAATTATTATTATTAGTAATATATTTAATTTAGAATCATATTTTCCTAAACAATACCCTTCTTGAAAACTAGCTCTCTCACCACGTCTATGAGATTAAAATTAATATAACATTTTTTATTTATGTGATTTTAATTTGGAAAAAGGAATTTGTTTTTTTTAATCTTAATAATTTATTATTTATAATAGGTTCAATTTTTGTTTTTACCAAATTCTTTAGTGAAATAAATTAAAATTAATTATATTGATTAAGGTAAAACTAGTTTATTAGTGGTGAGAATTTAAACATAACCAGTAACATGAACTAAAAACATTTCCAAAACCCATTTTGTTGAATTCTTTCGACATTATACATTTTATTATCAAGAATATATTATTATTATAAAATTTTTGAATGAAAATAATTGGTTCACATAACTTTCTTTTGAAAGAAACCATGTATGTCGTCTCCCCCACTTAAAAAGGCCATCCCTCCCCTCCTCTCTTCACCAATTCAAAACCTATTTTTTATCCAATTAATATAAATATTTATTCAAAAATTACATCATATACTACTATAATCCATAAATTCTGATGAAATTTAACAAAGTAATTCCTTTTGTGCAAACCAAAATGAGTTACCAGATGAAGAGATAACATTCATCAACACGAGAATTGGTTTTATTTATTTCTCCACCCACATTAATTAAAATAATAACATGATTATATAATAAAATAAATATTATAAAAACAATTATATGTTTTATGTTAATTTTAGGACCTAAAAAAACAAACTTCCATTAAATGGGTCACAAAATCATTATTCTTGTGTAGGGTGAACTACGTCCTTGCAAAATGATGTCATTTGTTTTTCTCTTATGACCTCTCTTAGTTGGGGAAAATGATGGAAATACTACCTATGTATTATATTTATTATATTTATAACATAATTATACCATTTGAATTATTATACCCTATTGTACATTTTTACATTTCATAACACATGGGATAAGATAATGTCACTTATGAGTATGGTGAACTACTGCCTCACAATGCGATGAGAAGAATTTTTCACTAACATGTTACATGGATGGTAATAAGGGTAAATATAATAAATATATATTATATGGAAGACATAATTATTATATTAATTAAATAATTATATTTTTATAAAAATAACATATCATTTTATTCTTACCATTACACACACTGAAAAAGTGATCACGTCATTCGTGGACGTGTAGATTACCTCCACCATGAAAGAATATCTTTGTTATCATTTCATAAATAAATCAAATTTATTATATATGAAAGTATATAAAATTAAATAATATATTATTTATGATATAATTACATTTCTATAAATGTAAAATATTTCATACATTCTTTCTATAATGATCATTGAAATATGGAATCATTGCTAATGCGTGCGTATGGTCTACCATCTCCATGATCGTAACGCTAGTTCATTTTTCATAACCGTATTTCTCGATTGGTTTAAAATTTATAAATAACTTTTAAATATGATAATAATTACATTATTATTATTTTTGGTTTGTTTAAATTATTACCATTTTGAACTAATTCAACATACCAATGTAAATTTCTGAAACATTAGTCGAATATGATGAAAACATCTAACATAAAATTTGTTAATTAATTATTTATATATAACTTTTTTATAATTGAAATAAAATTAATATGAAAATTTTTTAGGGTAATAATTAATTTAAATAAAACATCTAATGTTATTATTTATGATTATAAATAACAAGAGTGATGATTCTAATTCAACGTATGGGATTTTTTCATTACACTTTTATTTTTGTGAAATATATTTCATATTCAACACTTATTTTTTAGTTTTTGTTGTATATAATGCCCATTAAAGTATTTTATGATAATTATAATTAAATTTATGGGGATTTACATATCCATTTTAGGATCTCTCTTTCATGGGTTTTACACTTTCGATGTTACCAAAGCAGTTAGAGATATTTTTCACAATATTCTTTCTTCATGATGTTAGTAATGTTATAAAACTATCATCTTTTATGATGTGTATATAATTCCCATTTTACCTATTATATATTAAATATAATTATTTCAATTATATTATATATTTTATTTTATGTAATTCATTCATGAAAATTACGATTCCATGTTACCAAAGTGGTGAGAGTCTTCTGTTACAATCTCATAGTTTATCGGGATTTTGATTGAATAAGAATGTGATGTTGAAATATTATAATTAAAATGATTTATATTCTAATATAGTTATTAAATATATTTTTATTTAATATTTTCATTTATTCACTCTTTGGTATATATAATAATAGAGAATATGTTTGTAAAAAAATCCAACTTTATTTCTCTCTTTAGCTATAAATCTGTTTTCTTCCAAAACGATTTTTAAAAAATGTTTTAAAAAATTATTTTCAAATAAAAAATTAAATCTATCTAATGAAATAGTTTAAATTATTTTTTTTAAAAAAATACTTTATATGTTTATAAGGTTTATTTCAATTAAAGTTTTTTTGAAAATGTTTAATGTTTTAAAATGTCATTCTCAAATTGAGAAGATTACTTTCCTCAAAATGTTTTTAATGATATTTTAATGTAAATTATATTCATCAAAATCAAAAACAATATTGTTAAAAAAACGTCCAATGAGTATGTTTTTTATTGATATCATCCTAATTATTTCAATATGTTGAATAAAGTTGTTTAAAATATATTTTAATGAAATCCATTTCTTTTCCGTTGGTTAAGAATGTTTCAAAGATATAGTTATGAAACCCATTCATTTTCCACAATATAATCATGTTTCAATGAAGTTTTTTAAAATAATGTTTCATTTTCATGGTTCAATCCTTTTTAAATTATATTTTTATTAACCCCAATTCTTTTCCTTGGATTAACAATGCTTCCAAGATAATATTTGGGAACCTAATTATTTTCCATGTATTAATCTTTTTCCAAAAAAATAATGGTTTCTTCAATGAGTTGTGATGAAATTAATTTACTTTGTTATTTATTTATCATTTAGTTCTTGTAAATTATAAAATATGGGGTTTACCAAATATAATCAGGGGAGCCTGTTAAAGAATATATATTGGGAATTCCTACATAGCACTGGGTGAGCCTATTGTATTTTATATGTTTAATGAGCCGAAATAGAACTCCAATGCATTGTATAATTATTATGTTATCTGAAAAATTATATTTTAAGTATACTAGATGATATAAGTTTTGTAACAAACCCATGAGACACCAATCAAAATCGAAGTTGTAGGCAAGAAACTCAAAGAGGCTAGACGCTCCATGAAAAAAGAAGTCTGGCTAGCGCCTCCCAGGGCTAGAAGACCCGACCACCACATCATAGGAGCATCACCGAAGTGGGGGAACACATCGATCAGATCCAAAAGCACCACTCTGTATAAGAATCCAGTCAGATATACGCTGAGGGGCACCTGCAATGGAGAACAAAATGATCATGCATGGAGACAATCAAAGGAACCCACAAAGGCTGAAAACAGGGCCATCCAACGATAAAGAAATACAGGAAGAACCTAAAATCCCATCACCACCACACAAAATGATCACGAAGGACACACCAACCATCCAATACACTCACCATGGTGGAGCATGACATCACATATGAAAGGACCAACCACCCATGCCGCAACAGATCAAGAACACAAAAATGTCTCCATGGCTGTTCGAACCACCCAACTCCACGAAAGCTTACTCCCATCACTGCTGAATCACAACCCCCCCACCACACTAGATCAAAGGCATAGAAAAATCACCGCTGCCCTGAGAAGTCACTGTAGAAGAAATACACTCTGCCAAGATGTCATCCCCGAACCATGAACAAACCTCACCGCCACTGGAATGTATTACCATGGAAGAAAAAAACCTGACGCAAGACCACAAATGGACCACGTATGAAGCATGCCACTACCCATAAAAACACTAAGGATGAAAACACTCCATTGTGATACTAGCACCAAGATGCAGAAGATCCACGCTACTGCAAGAGACCTCACAATGCCGATACCGGATGAACCCCACGCTGCTAGATCTGAGCCAACTTGAATCTTGTAGGGAGATAATCTGCAATGACGAGGAAGAATCATGTGCCACCAGATCATAGCCTGACATCAAAAGCACATCTCCACACAACCACTCCACTGCAAGCACGCTGAGAGAGCACCAAGATGAGAAACACGACCACCAAAGATGAAGTAAGGGAAGGTGGTGAAAGGGGGAACCCTAAACTGCTACCCCCCAGAATGGCTCATCACTTAAGTTTCTTTGAAAAGATAGTCCCATTTTAAAATGGAACTATTTAAATTCTTAATCCAAAAAATACAATTTATAAAAAACATATTTTTCACTTTTCCCATGAAAATAAATATTTTTAGAAAATTATCAAATATTCCCCAAATGATATTATTATTGTATTGATATAAAAAAGGAAGATAATATTTAAAGAATAAAATTTTCAAATGTTCAATAAATTAATCAAAATATTTTCTGAAAAAATAAATAATATTTAATGAAAATTATTTTTGATGATTAAAATAACATTACAAAACAAAGAGTGGATAATTAAAAAGAATTTATAATTACTTTTATTTTGTTTTTGAAATTTATAAATACATCATAATATAATTATTCCAAATCATACCTATTGATTTTACATCCATGTCTTAACTCTAAATACATATAATATTTTAATAGTACATCATAGTTTTTTTAAAGTCGATATAGCGTGTACACAATTTATCAAGGAAATAAAATTATTTAAAGAGAAATGTTTTCTCAAATATTAGGGTGTAGTGATTTATCCAATTAAGATGTATTAATTTCATCATAGTTTCTAATAATTTTACAAATTACGTATGTATCCCCCTACTGGTATGTGATGTATATTGTATTATTATAAATCTCATAATTTAGTTGATATTTGGTGTGTCATGTTTTCTTTATTTTACATCTAACTATATCCAACTGAACATAATATAAATAATTATTATAAAATTTTATAATAATATTTAATATATATCATAACAATACATGTTTGAGACCATAAATTTTTTGTTTATTTAAAGAATATATACATAACCTACTTATTTATGAATGATTATCAACATTTTCTAGAAATATTCTTCTCCCTTGGTACCCTTCAGAGACTCATCAAAATTATTATCATTCTTCATAACATATGGATATGAAAAAAACATGGGGTGATCTTAGATTTTAGTTCTATATTTAACATGTGAGATAAAACTCTTAGACCTTAAGTGAGAATAAGTTGACCATAAAAATATAAGAACATAATCACGGTACAAAATGATCAATCTCAACAACATAAATATCAAATCATGAGTAAGGAGAAAAAATATTGGTATTAATTAAAAAATGAGTCATAAGAGTGAGTAATATCAAAGAATCATGATCCATGAGATCATTAAGTAGAAAAAATAACATGTTATAAGGGTTTGGAACAAACATAAGCATAGAAATAATATATCATGGCTCACCACATTAACATTCATTGCATAAAAGGCTTGGTATGAGCACCTATGTACTTTCTTATGCTTAGTTTGTCCAACCATGAACCCTCTTGGAATTAGGCTAACCACTCATAGACCCTTTGAGCTCATGATATATAAATATTTACCCAATTCATTTCCAGGCTATAATGGAATCATCCATCTAATAATAATAAATCATTCTTATATATTCCAAAATAATATAATATCATTCATCATTCCTTCATATATTAATTTAATATTTGAAAATAAATATATTTTATGACAATTTCCTCAAAATATCATTATTATAGATTTTGATAAATATATATTATGGAATTAATTAAGGAAATATCTATTTAATCATAATTATTTTTATATTATAATGACTTAGATGAAAATTAATTTATAAAATTACTAAAATTATGATTTGAGAATATGTAGACCAATCAATTTATTTTGGTACATTCTAAAAAAATTATAGTACAATTGGTCTATAATTTTATAATAAAAAATATTGACATTTTTAAGGGATCATGATAATTAATAATTGTCATGATATAAGGAAAGGGTTATAAAGAGGTAGTCGTAAAATGTTCTTCTCTCACAATTGAATAGAATGTCCAAATAACCCATATTGAACACGTGGAAAATATGAATTTTCATTACATTTATATTTTTTAAAATATATTTTAATAAAACCATAAATAATAATTTTAGGAATGGGAATAAATGTTTGAAAAAAATATAAATAATATAGAAAGGGAAAAAAATTGTGACCTAAAAGTAGAGATATATTGAATTTACCTTATAAGACTTTTCCAATTAATTCCTGATCCAAAGAATAAAAAAATTTAAAAATTTCATATAACCCAAATAATAATCATAGAAGAAATAGATGTGTGTATTTTAATATAGATAGTGAATACAATTTTTCTAATGTAAATTTATAGATGAACAATACATATTAAAAGTGACCTAGCAACGTAAATCCTTACCTCTATCTTCCACTTAGATGAGCGTGATCCATAATCTTATATAATAAATTAATATTTATTAAAACTAAATATTAAAATCATATTTATGTTTATATTTATAGATACTATTATATTACTATTTTTTATTACCCATTTATTTATTATTTTTTATTAAATCTAGTATTTTGATGTTAACTATTCCATTTTACATGCTTTTTTAATTTTAATGGTTTGGGTTCTTATGCATCAGTCATGGTTTTTTGAACAATTATATTGTTTTAAATATATTATTTAATTTATATTCACTTTTATTATATGTGAGGTACAGTGGGGAAGAAAAATGGGATACATATTTTATAGAAGTGGTAGTCTGCATATATAGATGAGAAACGTTAACATTTTACTATTGATTGAAGGAAAAAATTAGATAATTATTTATATTTAAAAAATTATAATTCTATCATAAATATTATATATATTTATTAAATATATATATAGAACCAACCATGATAGGTGGGGATGAAAAAATGAAATACAACTCTTTTTGAAGGTGGTTGCCCGCACTTATGGTTGAGTGATGTTTCTGTCTTCCATTATATATAAATTAGGTAGATAATTATTATGCCATAAAATTAAAAACATTTCAGAAAAATAATGATATTTATGTAATTAATTTTCCGTTGTTGTTAAAAAAATTAAGGATGTTGAAAAAAATTAAATTAAAATCACTTCATTATATTGAATACATCTTTCAGGGGAGACCTTCTTTTTAACTCTCCATAAGAATTATTGGTTTGGTATTTTGGTGATAAAAGAAATTATAAGTCATATTAATGGTTGTTGGGTAGTTATTTGGGAAGATAATGGGTGATTTAGTGTGCTAAATGTGCATAAATCTGTAAGAAAATATGGTTTCCTATTATTATTTTGAGGAGTGGAACCAAAAAGAAATTTCATGATGATATGATTAGTATGGATCAAAATTTACTCATAAAATAAAATTTCATAAATTTGTAGATAAATTCATCGCCTTATATCTTAGTTTAATTTTTTTTATATTTATCCTTTACTATAGTGACTATATTTTATCTTGGGTAATTTATATCAATGAAAAAAATGAAATTGGAAATAAAACAAAACTTTGACATTCTAATAAAAAATGAAATAATTTTATCAGATTAAATTTCTAAATATGGTATATTTTTTTGAGATTATGGCGGGGGGGGGGGGGGGGGTGGAATTTCCATTTTAAAATAATAATAGGAATAAAATATTAATTTAACAAATTAATAGATTTTTTAATAATATAGCGAGAAATGAAATACGTAATAGTTAAAAAATTTGATTTGAGTGGATAAAAAAAATATCGAAGTAATTGAAGTAAGGAAATGTTAAAATAAAAGATATGAAACTATTTGAGATGATATTTAATGATTCAAATAATAAAAGTAAGTCGAGGAAGAACAAAATTGATAATGAATTTTCCTAAAGCTTCATGTGACCCACTGCATCCCCACCAGTCAACTCAAGAGGTCAATATTATAAATAACATTGTCTCAATGCAGACTAAGAATACATCCCTCAAAATTATGTATTGTCCCTTACATACTAAACTTTTCCAGTAATCATGTAACTAATTAAGCACTTTTGTGATATGTGAACCATTGAATAAAGTAGGTTAAGGGAAAAGAGGTTTTCTTTAGGAAATCTAATTACAAATAATATCAAAAATCACATAGTAAAACAATTATAATGGAGGATGATATATATAAGGGGATTGTAGATATCATTTAAGGCTTTTGGCTCTTTTTAGTTAGTTTGTTGAAAATATTTTTTAGAACATATAATTTGGTATTGATTCCAATCTAGAATACTGTTTATAAAGATTATGATTTTTATATGGTGGCATGTGAGTCCTTTAATAATCTGTAAAAATGATGGGAATTTTCTAGAATTATCATAGTACATTAAAATAATAATGATCATAAATTATATTCATTTTGAAAATAATAAATTCATGTTCAATAAGGGTTTCCCAGTGCCATCGGGTACTAGGTAGCCTCAACTAGGTAGCTGGTGGGATACCTATAACCAAGTGATATTAATGATCCTCCATTGGCTAACTGCTACCAGCCAATGGCTATCCCTTGACCATCATCAAGAATCACTCATCACTGAAGGATCTAACAACTATCAATTTCTCCTCCAAATAGTACACAATGCTAGTTCTTCATTATTGGGATGGTCCCACCATTTCACCAGAATGTCGATGTTGTCTTTATCGACACACCTTCATATATATCCTCCACAACATCACTCAAATTCCTTATGTATTACTTCTAAGTGTATTAAAATTAATTTAATGAGATAATTGTTTCCAGACCTTTAAAAAGGATTTAGTGAAAATTGAACATTATATAAAATTCACCAATTTGAATTAAAAAAAATATTTAGTGAAACTAACTTTTATAAAAATGTTAAAAATATATGTGAGTGTTTGTGATATTAAAACCATCATTATAGAGAGAGATATTAGTATGATATTCTCTTGCATTTCAATGATCACCAAATGATAAAATAAAAAGGTTAATGTAAGAATAGACCAAGAATGAAAGATATAGATAATAAATTGAGGACATTTTTTTAGATTTGCAATGAGTATAAGGTGTAAACATATAATGAAATATTTTAAAAACTATAAATAATAATTTTATTATATTATAAAATCAACCCATTAGTAAATCAATTAAGGTAGGAGGGATGGTAAAAATTACAATTTAAGATCAATTCTCCAAAAAAAACTTTAAATGAAATATTCCCCCTTTGTAAAAATAATATTTTTAGGTATTTTGCCTATGTTTGTGATTATAAAAAGGAAAATAACATAAAAAGGTAAAAATAATATTTTAATATTTATAGAGAGAGAGGAAAGTAAAAGTTGATGACATAAAAGAGAAAAATTGGAAAAAAAACTTACTAACTTCCAAAACACACAATACAATATGATCATTGTAGAGAGAGACTAAATGAATAAAAATGGAAAAAAAGTATCAAAGGAAAATTATAAGAGAAATATGAAATGATAGAGAAAATTATAAAAGGAAAAATTTATGGGGATTTAATACAAAAGAATAGGAATTTCAGTAGAAGAAAAAATGAAATGTATAAAAGTAAAACTCTGACATACCCTTTGTATTAAAAAAATCAATGATTTCCAATTCATTGATAGATTTATTCTTATATTGATATTATAGATGTTATTCCCTTAATGAGATTACATTATTTGAAAATATGTCTCCAATTTGACATTTCATGAAATGATAACTATACATAAATGTTTTTTACTCATCATTAATCATTATTAAAAGAGATAAAAATAATAATAAATACATATATGGATTTGAAAAATAATTTTCTAAACAAGTTTTTGAAAAAAATACAAAAGATAAATCTAAAAAATAAAATATTGTTTAAAGTAAAAAAAAATGTTATAAATTTATATTTATTTCAGGAACATGAAATTGAGGTTTTCAAAAATAAGTTATTATAGTTTTAAAAGAAATATTTATTTAAATTTGAAAAATAAAGATTTCTAATAAGTAAAATATCTTTATTAAGTAGACACGGCTCTCATACAGAACTTAACACATTTGAGATGAGGGATTATATTGAAGAGTGACATTACGTCGAAATTTGAATTTAATTGTGGTTTAAACAACTGCTATATCATACTAATACGGTTTTGGAAAACCTTTGATAAATCATGTATCACGAAATAAACCGGGGTAGTTTTTTAAAACTATTGATGAACAATTCAGCGGCGATTATTTAGCGGTGTTTTAAACCGTCACTAACTTGTTTTTAATTTTTTAATTTAAATTAATTAATTAATTAATTAATTAATTAGTTGTTTTTAATTTGTTTATGATTTATTTAGTTATTTTATTTTTATTTAGTTATTTACTATTTATTTATAAATTTATTTTTATGAATTTTTTATTTATTTTATTTTTCTTTATTTAATATTTATTTATTTATAAATTTATTTTTTTATGATTTATTTATTATTTGTTTATTATTTATTTATTATATTTTATTTATTATTATTATTAATTAATTTTTTATTTATTATTATCATGATCATTCCCGTCACCATGCACAAGTCCATGTCCACGCACTTCCCCATGCCTTATATAGAAATTCAGCGTTGAGTTAGATTTGAACCCCTTACCTCTTGCTTATTCTTTAAAGGCTTTACCACTCCAATAGGTTGTTCATGTCGTATGTAAATTGAATTTAATATACTTATATATATATATATTAATTGGAAAAAATCCATTTCTAAGAGATACACAATAAATAATGATTAATCAATAATGATTAATTAAAAATCAATATCAATAATCAAAAATAAAAATTAGAAATTAATAAGTAATAATTAATATTTAATAATTACTAATAACAAATTACAAATTACTAATTAATAAATAGAATACAAATGAATAATAAATAAAGAAATATATAATATGGAAATAAATTCTAAACAGAAAATAGTAAATAATAAATAATATATAGTAAATAATAAATAATAAATAATAAAAAATAAATAGTAAATAGTAAACAATAAATAGTGAACAATGAATAGTCAATATTGACTTGTATATAATAAATAATAAATACTAAACACTAAATAATATATATTATAAAATATATAATATATAATATATAACTTATAATATATAATATATAATATATAACTTATAATAAATAACATAAGATATATAACATATAATATATAACTTATAATCCATAACATATAATTTAAATCCAAAATATATAATACATAATATATAATACATAATATATAATACATAATATATAATATAAAATAAAAAATAGAAAATAGAAAATATATAATATATAATAGAAAATAGAAAATATATTATATAAAATATAAAATATAAAATATAAAATATAAAATATAAAATATAAAATATATTGTATATAATATATAATATATACTATATAATATATTGTATATAGTATATAATATATAATATATAGTATATAATATATAATATATAATATATAGTATATAATATATAATATATAGTATATAATATATAATATATAATATATAATATATAATTTATAATTTATAATTTATAATAGATAATTTATAATACATAATATAAAAATATAATATAACCGGAAAGTCAGTCAGAGGCTTGCCTCCAACCATTTATTAAAATAAAGAAAAATTTCACGGACAAGCACTCAAGCTCAAAATACAACAACAAGAAATCATAAGAACTATACCCGTCACCACCTCCATGGTAGAATAATTCCTCCATAGTGACTAACTCCCATTTTGAGCTCTCATAATGTTTCAGGAATTTGGTATACATCCTCCTCAGATTTAATCGCTCAAAAGAAATCAACTCATTAGAAGATAACATACTCTTATTTACTCCTGTCCCACCTTCCTTTCTGATAGATGACCACGTAGATATCGGCTTTGGCAAAAAGGAGTAATATTTCCTTTCCCTTCGTCGCATTGCAGCGGTCATCTCCTCCTGATTCTCAGACATTTTCCCCTTCCCGACCTGGACAATACTACTATAAGAGGGCATAACCATGCCACCATTTTCTTTATCACTCTCAGAAATATCCCCCCACTTGGCAAGGATAACATCCTCTTGGTAATACCCTGACTGAGTATTAGTATCAATCGTTGCTAAGAATTTTGGGTGCTCCATCATTTCATGATTTTCACAGGGTGCCATCTTCATTTGTTCATTTTTAACATCATCCTCCGGAGACCCAACCGGCACATTGCCACCATTGTTCACCGAAGTAAAAACGTCCACATCCTCATGTTCCAGAATCTAAAAATGGTTTCCCAAATAAATTGTAGTCAGAACCCCTCCATCATCATCAGCCCGTCCACCTCTTCCATTAATACCTACCTCCAAAACCCCCTCCATCGGACCATCAAGAACTGTAGGGGAAGACTGCATCCCCATGGCCCTGCTATTGCCAGCCAGCTCACCCCCGACACTAGCATCATGGTTATCAACCTGCATCACTTCAACCCCCACTTGAAGATCAATCCTCACCCGTTTAAGGACTTCTGTAACCGTTGGGTTTTCATCCTTCATATACACCCCATCCGCAACAACTGTTTCCACAACCCTGTTACACAACTACAACAAGGGCCTGACCTCATCAGCTGAGCCTCCAGCATTCCCGTCCCGATAGGACTTACACCCAAACATAGTGTGCCTCAACCCATCCTCCCTCAGCAGGACCACATCAACCACCTTTCTCACACTGAGATCACTAGACTCCTTCGAGACATGCCTCATCCCGCTAAAAGCTACAGCCACCTTCGGGCGAGCCTGATGCTCCGCATCCTTCTTCAGCGACCCAGCATCAGCCAGCACCTCATCAGCTGGCAAAGACTGATCCATGCCATGACCATCCACACCAGATGCCATCTTCCCACACCAAGAACCACATAAGCCTCAGGAGCTTTCCCAACATGTTTATTCTCCTTCCTTTCCGCTTTCCAGATTCCTTGATGACGATCCTCTTACAGGTGATATGAACGCCCCTTCATGCACACTCCTGAAGAGTGTCCCAATATGTGACATGAAGAGCAGTAATTTTTCCAGTTCTCATAAACAACCAGTTGATTCTACCTATACTCCTCCCCAATTGTGATCCAGACATATTCAAAAGGTGTATGAGATGAATCCATTTCCATGCAAACCTATGGGTTCACCGGGTGACACACAGCCGCAGTACGGCTATCCGAACACAAGAACCTCCCAATTAGATTACCTAGAAGTCTAATAATAGAGGGATTATAAAACGAAAAAGGAAGATTGGGGAAGCTTACCCAAACCAAAGAAGCCGGCGAGTCATGGTTCATATGAAATTCAAAGGTCCAGCGGAACAGAAAAAATCAAAACCAGTTGACGCTATGCGGCGCGCTAGACCGAGCTTTGATAAGATCCAACTCCGATTCAAATCGAATCAGTATGTGCTGACTGTCGAGCAATCCAACTGTCGCCCGCTCATGGAGATCCCATTCACCAAAGAAAAACCTATCGAAATCATCCACCGAAGGTCTCCTCCTATTGAACCGAGTGACCAACATGAGATTCAATAGCGCGGAGGTTTCCGTGAATTCTGAGGTCGAGATTTGCATATTAGGAAAGCCATCAAAGAGCTCCGTCACCCTAGGGCTCAAGGAAACCTCCGGTAAAGGAGGTAGGAAATCATGATTCGGGAAAGGATGAAAATAGGATCCCATTCTTCCAAAGGGTAACGATTCTCTCTCCCCCACCGAGGGGGGAGGATCCGACGCAGGATTCGTCGTCGTTTTAAATACATAATATATAATTGATAATAAATAATAGATAATATATGATATATGATATACATTATATATATAATATATAAGTCATAAATTAAATGAAAAATAATTTAATATATGATAAATAAATAAAAAATTAATAAAAAATTGATAAACAATTGATAGATAAAAAATAAAAAATAAAAAATAAAAAATAAAAAATATTAATTATTAATTTATATTTTATCATTATGAAATAATAATTAATAATTAAAAATTAATATGAAAAAATTTATAAATAATTAATAAATTATTAATATATTGTTATTTAATAAATAAACAATTAATAATAAATATTAAATATTTAATAAATATATAAATAAATAATAAATAAATAACAAATGAATAATAAAATATTACTAAATTAAAATTCTGTAAATTTAAAATAAATTTTTAATTAATAAATAATATAATAAATAATATGTGATAAATAATAAATGATAAATAATAAATAATAAATAATAAATAATAGATAATAAGGAATTAAATAAATATTTAGATAAATAAATAAATAAAGAAATATTAATTATTAATTATTAATTATAAATAATAAATAATAATTGATATTTAATAAGTAATAATTCTTTATTAATAATAAATATTTAATATTAAATATTTAATAAATAAATAATATATAAATAAATACTAAATAATAATTAAATAATAATTAATTAATAAATAATGAATAATAAATAAATAAATTATTAATTAATAAATTATTAATCAATTTATAATAAACTAATTAATAATTAATTGATAAATTAAAAAACATTATTAATTAATGTGTACATAAAAACTAATTAATAAATAAATAAGTAAATAAATATTAAATATTAATTAAATATGTAAAGAGATATTAAATAAATAATTAAATAAATAATTAAATAAATAATTTAACAAATAAATAATAAATAATAAATAAAATATTAATCAATTAATTAATAACAAAAAAATTAAATAATAAAATAAATAAATATGTAAAAGAAATAGATAAAATAAATAATTAAACAGTTTAATAAATCAAAAAACGTTACGAATCTATAAAAACCATTGAAACAATGAAATGAACATAAAACCCGATACATGACATCTTTTTCAGTGCCACAACCATTAAAATCAAAGATCATGAAATGTACTTTGATATGATATGTGGTACTGGCCAAACAGACACCTGGATCAAAAGTTATAACAGTTTGAAGTTTAGTAAATCTATGTCTACAACTAAACCCTCTATTTTGGAGGCCTTCAAGGTCTTTATGGATAAATAAAAAGGGGTAAAATACTATACATGTTGGCCCCAGACCTAAATAGCATATATCTTGTTGTAGAAATTGATTTGATAAGTGTTAGAGCCCAACCAGACACCCAGATTAAATGTTATGGTGGTTTGAAGATTGAGTTCAATTGTCTACTTTTGAAATTTGAATAGATTTTTTCCTTTGATTGTCGCATGATTAAAATCATAATCATTTTTATCTCATTTGATAAGCTTTGATTTGACTTGTTGTGGAGCTGAAATTGACACCTAGATTAGATGTTATTGTCATTTGATGCCGATGTGTGTTCTTCAACTTATTGATTATTTGTTTTCAGTTTAAAAATATTATTAAATAATAAAAATAAATACTTATTAATTGAAACATTATAAATAATGAAAAATATAAATAAAATTAATTATATTATTGTAAATAATAAATAAATTATAATAATTAGTACATAATATATTTTTGTAAATATGTTTAATCAATTTTACCGCGGTTTTGAAAAAACCGACGCTAAAAAATGTTTAAATTTTATTGGAAGAAATTTTAAATCATTAATAAAAAACATTTAAAAACATTTAGTGGAAGTTTTTTTATGTTGTTTTTAAATAATATATTTTTAAAAAGATTATTCAAAGAGAACTGAAGATATACATTGATCAAATGATGAATTTCAAAATTTAATCATTTCCTATTCCCAATTAATTAATTGTATATAATCAGGGTCTAGAGGTTTGGTTAAAATATTTGTGAGTTGATATTACATTTTAATAAAATATAGTACGATATTACTATATGGAAGTGAAATCATAATAAATACTGATAATGGAAAATGTGATTGGTGAATGAGTGAATGAGGAAATGTTTAGATATATTTATGGAATTGGTACTATCTCACATGATTGGGATATGGTGAAATGATAGCTTAAAGTCCAATAGAGTGTGATTCATCCAATAATTTGATCACAAAAACTCATTTTGACTTTGTATTCTACTTTATTTGTAGAAAGAGAAAATGAATTGGGCTTCTTACTACTAATTAAAATAACGGACTTCCCTGTAGGGAAAATTTTCTACTAGTAATTATCATATATATTATGTATCCAGAATAATAATCATTTTAAAAATAACTTATTTCAAAATATATACAATTTATATAAAGTAATTATATATTTTGAGATACTTCTAAATAAGAAAAGAAATATTTTGATAGATTTTAAATGATATCCCTATAAATTTGACTAAAATTTTGTGTAAATATAATCACTTAACAAGATATCAGTTCAGTTCATTTGTAGATAAATTATATTACTAATCATCCTTATATAGAGTTTGATGTTGACCATTTTATTGTATCCATCCAACATAATATTGCATGTTATACTCATGGAAGTTATAATTTGATTTTCATGATCTATTTTGAATCATTTTAGAAGGTAATTGTTTCATTTATCTTGGTATAAATACATTCGATCATAATTTTAAGAAATTTGATAATAGAGAAAGAATTTTAGTTCACCCAAAAATTTCAACTCATGTTTCTTTTTCACTAAATCTAATAATTCTAGACATTTTTTTCATTAGCAGAGAAAAAAGCACATCATTTATTTAAAATCGAATGAGTAATAAATCATTTTATATCTGTTTTTAAAATATAGTTGAATCACATTTCCCGATTTTAAATCATTTTAAAATAATATAAATTTATCATAATTTATAACAACTCTATTGGTATTTTTTTAATCCATAAAGGGCTTTGGTATGTTTGAAAAGAGACATTTTTTAAAAATGATTTAAAAATCAAGTGCTTTTCCACAAAAACATATTCCAAAATCAAACCATTTAAGAAGACTAATTTGACATCAATTTTAAATATATTTAAATTCATGTTTAATTCAAATGCCAAGAATATTATAATAGATTCTATCTGAGCATCGTTTTCAATGGTTCACCATAATTTATTTATTATTTTTTGTTATAAACTTTTACAACTAGAAGATTTTTTTCTAGTGATTTTACCAGATTCATCCTATTTATATGGAAACCCTATTTAGATCCAATAACATAATTTTTGATACATAATTCCATGAGAGTATATATATATATATATATATATATCATTTTTTAGTGAATTGATTAACTTCATATATCAAGGAATGTAACAAATATTTCTCATTTAGGGCATAGATATGGGTTTGGGGTTCAAGGTGAGAGACAAATGTATGATGATCAACCAAATTTATGATCTACATAAGAGTATGTGTTTTTTTATTGTACATTTTCAAATGGATGAAATTTTTTAGAAACTTCTATAAAATAATTTGAAGGATATAGTTGTCATTCTTTAACTTATATTATTTGAAATGGTTCCTATAAAATTGTATTTTTGAAAACATTTTGAGAATGCTATTTTGGAAAATATTCATAATAAAATAGAATGAATATTCAATCATTTTAGTGATTTTGTTAAATAAATATTATTATATCATTGATTTAGAGTACCCATGAAATATACCTTAATCAGATTTAGTATATAATTTTTTTAGATTTTCTTTTATGTTTAAAATAATACTTTTACAAACACAAACATTGATAAATCCAACTTTTGATGTTTTTTATAAAATTTCAAAGTCCCTAAGGTGTTTTTTAAGATAAGAAAAAATTAAAATGTGATTAATGATATATCAACCAATATTTATATCCTTGAACTAAAAATATTTTATATGTTAAAATTTAATACGAGATTGTGAGTGATTTATTGGATTTTATGATCTCACCTCTCAAATGCACCATTTTTTTTTGTGTGAATCAAGGAGAAAAAAATTATTATATTCTTCCTAAGACAAAAAATAATTGAATTCCTTATTATGGAATTATCTACCATGATCACTACCAATTGAAATAATTTTAAAAGTTTTATCATTTTCAACATTTCTTAATCACATAATGAAGTATTTAAAAAAACAACCTTATTAGTTAAGAAATAATTCCATTTAAATCATTAAAATTAATCAATAATTACATGAGTATTGGATTTTCCTCCTTTATATTCAATTTTATGAGGAAATAAATGTCAAGTTGAATTGTTTTAAGATATTTTGAAGAAGAAACTTTTTATCTAAATTTAAATGAAGCTTTTTTCATACCATATTGGTATGCATCACAAACCATGTCATCTTTAAAATGAAATTTGGGAAGTTCTCATAATAGTTGATATCTATTGTTTTTGATAGTGGAATATGTGCTGTATTGGAAAAGGAAGTGGTTTCATTTCCAGGATTCACTATCTTGTGCATTAAAAAATGATTTTTTTCTACAAATATTTTTAAATTAATTTTATAATGATTTTAAAATCATGATGTTTTAAATAAAAGTCTTAATTTTAATTAAAAAAAAGTTAAAAACAATCCACAAAATAGATCTTAAAATCTCTATCAAGTAATTGACTAATACATAGTAAAAAATGTTTAAATTATTTTACGAACTAAATTTTTTTAATTAAAGTTCAGGTAGAAAATTTTATGGTACCTTTATTGATTGTATTACCCCTTAAATTGTAGCCATTTAATATTAAATGATGGAATGATTTTCTTCCCAAAAATATATTGTTCTGATTGTGTTAGCTAATAATGAATTTGAATTCCAAATTTGTTTAATGGGTTTTCACTATTATGTAATAGATGATAGATAGATTGAATTTATTCTTCCACATCATGTCCATTTTCATTCACATTCTTAGATTACATGTATAGTTCTTTTTCAATGATTATTAAATTTTTGTAGGAAAATATCGATTTTTTTTTATTTTCTATCATATTTGAAAGAACATTCGTGATTAGAGCATCTATTGATGACCTGATCATTTCCTAGATTTTGAAATCTTAAAAATATATTAAAATTATCATTAAATTAGATGAACTTATACAAGTAACTTTATCAAATAATTTATGGTTAATTCATGCTTATTGATAACAAGATGATTTTTAATTTTCAAAGATGATTCTTATTTCTCATGGATGTGGTGATAAATTTATTTTTGGAGATTACATTTTTTCTTTGAAAACATGATTACAATTTTTAAAAAATTAAATATATAAGTAATAAATTTTATTATATCCATTTTCATTTGGATTGTGGTCATATTTTGGATCTTCTAGATTTAGGTGACAAGAGGAACAAGCTGAAGAAGAAATAGGAGAAGAATAACTCAGAGAAGAAGAGGATGAGAAAATAGGAATGGGTGTCCGAAATCAATATATTCATAAACATGTTACATGATCCACTTATTCGAAGAGTCACATGACTTGGATGACAATGTAGAATACATAGAACCTTCACTTTCACTCCAAGTAGATATGTTAAAATAATTTTTACCTTTCATTATTCTAAGTTTATTTATCTTGTAGAAAGACCACACTATATTAATATGTCATTTTTCTCCATTATTAGTATGGTACCATTGGATCTACATATTTATTTGATTTTTTTGATCTATTTATTTTGGAATCGAGTGAACATGATCCTGGTAAGAAGAGCATAATCAAGAACATATATTTCACCATCACCCGAGAATCTCCAAACAAGTGCCTTACTTTATTTCATTTTCCAGATTACATGGAATCTAATCCTAAAGGACGTAATAGGTTATTAGTATTAGAAAAATATATTAAATAAATGATATCTAATATACACTGGGGAAAGAATAAATCATAACAAAAGTAAAATATCATAATCCTTGAAAATCATTCATAGGGTTCCCTTTCATAACCTATGGAATGGAAACATAATGAAGGTGAGATCAAATTCTTAGAAAGGGTTAGTAAAAATAAATGAGAAGACATGAGAATAAATCAACATGGTAAGGTAAATAACTGAGAGCTCCCTCGTTTCAAATAACTAAATGTGCTATAATCGATAAGGAAATGTAAAAAACCATAACACATTCCTTATAAACAATAAATTTAGAATTAAATGAATCCATATATAAGTTAAAAGAAAAAATTTCATGTATAAATAATATTAATAATAATAATAACTGAATTCTTACTGAGGTAAATGCTAAAATATTGGAAATAATTTTTGAGGAACATGAAAATTTGTTCCTTCACGACCTCTCACAAGACGATTAAGTACTAAAGGTAGAACCCCATTTAATATAGCAAACTGATTTGTCTCATGAAATAATGTTGAAGCCTCAAAGGGATATATAAATTATGGGACCAAACCATCACTAACATTCCAAATAATTCCGTATATTTAAATTAATTGATTTAATTAGTAAATGATATTCCATATCAAATACTCATTTTGAGTAAAGAATACAGATTTATCAATATTTCCCTAGACAATCCAACAACTATCAAAGTAAATAAAATAAATAAAATTATATGAAGATTATGAAAAGAACATATCCATGATAATGATATTGTTGTTTTGGAAAAATGTAATGTACAATGTAAAATAATAACAATAAAGTGATTGTTTTAATAGAAAGTCATTACTCACAAAAGAAAGTGTTATTTCTCAAAAAAAAATTATATCACATGGTAAATTTCAAATCAAATGCTCTTTGATGAGATAATTCAAATTGAAACATAAAATTTATTGAATAATAAATAATTCATGGTACTGCATGGAAAAGGGACGGTATATACACCACATAAATATGAATAGTTTAATTATAACATACAGTCTCGTTGGAATATTGATTGAGATGAAATCCCTTTACCATACACTTCCTACTAGTTGGATGCTGTTTAACCACTAATATAATAGTAATATGCACATTAATAACATAAAATATCACAATATAATGATATATGATATCACATATAGTTCTTTTATAACATATTATAACCTGTTCAGTAAAAATCACTCATTATTTTCATCATTTCGTGTATCAATTTCCTTGTTTTTAAAATATGTTATAACTTGTTATTTTTGTTACTATTAATTAGATATGTATTTAAAAAAATATATGAAATAAAAAATAATTTATATATCATATATATTAAGTACATATTTATTTATAATAATCTATTATATATGGATACATGAATAGAAATACACAGTTTATGGAGACGGTAATCCATACATAATAATGAAAGCTACATATATTTATTTTTCATATATTAAAATTGATATATATGCAAATTGTAATTATTTTTCCATATTATGTCATATATGTAACATATTTTTTTAAACCATCCATAATAAATTCTATTTAAAGTTTGCATGAATCACATCGCTTTGAGGAGGCAGTAGTCCACAAATCCACAAACGAAGTTATTATATACCCAAAAAAATGGAAAGAATAATGGTATAGGTTATATTAAAATTAAATAAGCATAAATATATAATAAATATTATATATATATATATATATATAATATTAACTATTAATAAATCATTATTTCTATCTTAGAAAGGTGGAAATGGTTGAACAAATGACATCAGTTCATGAGGGGGTAGTCCTCCGTACACCCGAACGATGATTGTCTATCCCATTTGATATAAGTGTGTCTGAGTGGAGGTTTTAAACATGACATAAAAAATTTATGAATATTGGGGATAATTATGTTATTATTTTGGAAATATATAAAAAATTGATGGTTGGAAAAGGAAATGAAACAAAAGTGATCATTTAAGAATGTTACCTCTTTTTCAGGTAGTTTATTTTGGTTTATTACAAAATACTTCATTGGTTGGATTTAATTCCACAGTCTGGAATATAAGATTAGGGGTTGGATTGTTTTGATTTACTTGGGTGCGTTTTTTATGCTGAAAATTTTCTTTAGAGGTGTGAATAATTGGATGGGTGAGAGCCTTTTATAGTGGGGGAGGAATGACATTCTTGTTAATATAAAAGGCTATAACAAATAAGAGGTCTCCCATACATCTTGATCTTCAAATAACTTTCCCTATTATATAAAATGGATTATATTGTCTAAATATGTCCATAAAATAACTTTTATACATGTGTCTAGGACATTGTTTCCCTTATGATTAGGGTTTAGTCCCTTGTCAATCCATTTATTCTCCTAATCACAATAAATAATCTTAACTTCATTCATTAATATTATTTTCAAAAAATAATTTGAAAATATTATAAATTATAAACTATTCTTATTAAAAATATATAATCAATTTTTCCAAATTCCAATATTATAATTGGAAGAAATTAATTTATAATTAATCCTAATAATTGAATGGGAAAATGAGGTTTTAAAGTGAAAATGCTCGAATGTTCGCAAAAATTTTTATATTTAAATACAAAATAAAAAAAACTAAAATGGAAATTTTTTTATTAATAGATGTTAAATTTAACTATATTAGTATAAGAATAATTTTCAATATAATTGAAGTGTATAAATTATATAGATAAAAGAATATTTTTCAATTAAAATTCAATATTTTTCATTACTCATCAAAAAATGAAACATCTCAAAAAAATAATAAAAATTCAGCGTAAGATAATTTTTAAATTATTATTTAAAAAATTAAGTGTATTTTGAAAAAATTAATTTTGAAAAGATTCCAAATTTTCTTTTAAAATAGGTGTTCAATAAAAAGGTTGAAAAACTTCCTTAATAAAAATATAGCTTTTATTAAGTAAAATTGTGTTTGCTATTATGTAATGTATATAAAATATATTTTATGAATGTAAAAGATATATTATTGAATTAATAATATATATATTTCATTAATATTATTTACTAATAGTAATACATTTAAATTATTAATACAAAACACCTTTTGAAACATAAAAATATTTCTTTATAAAAGGATTTCCTATATTTTAGCTTGGTTTTGAAATTAATTTATATATAATTGTTAATTAATGAATTAAAGAATATATTCCCATAATATTGTTAATAATTATCATAATCACCAAATTAATGTCTAGGTTATATATTATTATATAAAAAAATAATATTTTAACAATATATTGTAGTTTGGTAAAACTTTGTCGTACATGTAACATAAACTATAAAACAAAGTCATTCTTGCAGGTAACATAAGATAACTCAGTTTTTCATTCAGTATAAGTTTTAGAATTGATTTATATAAAATATAAAATATATTTTAACATTATAATATGTTATATTACTTTCTACGATTGGTGTTTTGTGTCATATAAGTTATTTAATACACTGTTCCCATATTAGAATTTTAGGGTGTTTTATTCTACCCAACATAATTAATTTTAGTCCTCACAATTTAAACATTATATCGGCAATCAAGTGTATTATATTTTAAAAACTATTTTTGAAATCCTCATATCATTAATACGGATAATAACACATCTATTAATTAAGAGATATATGGAAGTAAAAAAGTCACATAACTAGGATCACAAATAAAAAAACATATTTTGGAAATGAAAAAATTGACCTACAATAAAAGCATAAATAAATGTAGTCATTGGTCATAATAAATGCAGTCAACAATGTATTGTTAAGGGGATCAAATCCATAAATACGTGATGATCTAAAGGACAGTTTGATTCATTAGATGTGAACATAATAAGATAAAATTCTTATTTCAATTTCATTTTCATAGAGATGAAGAATGATTTCACTCTTTATGAATATATCTAAATACAATTACATGATATATTTCAATATCTTAAGAATGATATTTTTAATTGGTTTTCCTTGAACTATTTCAACTTCATCCCTTAGCAAAAGTTTCATCATATGGTGATGTAATAAATTAATTTCTAAAACCTAATCCAATAATAATTTTAAACCATTTCATAAATGGATAAATTTTCCAAAATATTATGATCCATAAAATTATAAATACGATCAATAAACATCCAAAACGAACCTTATCAACAACATAACATGGATGTTAATCGTCACAAAAAAAACATGTGAATATCTTCATTATATATTCACATGAAATTTTATAATAACATGAATTACCATAAAACCATACTACAAATGTGAAGTCTTCCATATAACTTATGTAAAAATGGATATTGCATATATTACTTAAATAAAATAATGATATAGACTCTATCAATTATAAGGTATCCACTTTATTATAAATCAATAATCAATTCTAAAGTATTCAGTAGAAACTGGTTTACTTTATTCCAATCAATCATATCATTATCCAAAATCATTATCTCAATAGCGTAAACATATTAAGGCTTATCATTCCCTTAAACATGTTTCTTACAATACTTTTAACATTATACCAAATGACTTTTCATGGTACCATTAAACATATTCGCTAAAAATTTTAATAAAAAAGTATAAATGTAAAATCCTTATATATTTCATAAATCATATGTTGAAAAAATCATCAATAAAATAACTTTACAGCAAATTCCTATGATATAAATACAGAATCAAATTAATCATTCAAATTTGGTTATGATAATAACATTTTCTTGACCTTGAACCCATAGCTTCTTCTGAGGTGTATTCCTTTCACATTAGTGGATTTCTTTTCAAAGTCTCCTATCTCCTTGAAGTTGTAACACTAAATATTGTTTTTTCCTTCTTCCTTCTTCATTCTTTTTACTAGTTAGGATTTTATCCATATTTAAAAAAAACTCTCAATCTTTTCAAGCATTTAATAGGGTGATTATTTCCATAATTATCAATTGTTAGAAAATAATTTTGTTACAATATCCATTTATCTATTATTTTCCATTCCTTCCTCTCCTAATCATGCATCCCTTTTAATCCAAAAGGAATGTAGAATTATTTATCTATCCTCATAGAATAAAAAAATATTTCACCATATGAAAAATATGTTTCACACACCAGTGCTCATTAGAGAATTAGCTTAATCCCTTCATTGAAATATTCAATCATTAATTATGTGTTGTTGAGTAATGTTTTTTCAAGCATTGATAACCATGAAAATCTATTTTCATACTTTTCAAAATATTATTCCTCATTTTTCATTAAACAAGGGAAATTTATCTTCATATGACATTATTTCTCATGAGGGAAATATTTGACAAATAATATATCCTTAAAATATCTCCATTCCTTTAGTTATAATTTCTATTCAATTTCAGTATTCTGGATCAATGACCACTATTGATCTTCATCTCCATTGAGACAATATAAAAAAAAGTTTTTTCATTTACATTTCTCCACATCTCAATACCAAAAATATCTTCTCTAATAACTTAATGAATCTCTCATGTGTCATTGGATTATTAGTCCCACTAAATGATGGTGTCCCTAAAACATCATGTGATCCAACATTAGAGAATCTCATCAGGAAACATGTTTCTCAATTCATGAAATGGTATTTGTCATGAAATGGTTAATAATCCATAATATATCCATAATATTCTCTATTACAATGTCATATCTATTGAATTAATCAGTAGTGGGACCACTACATTAGTCATTATTATTGACAAAATTCTTCCTTCCATGTTCTATTTCCAAACAATTGCATATACTATATTAGCACGTCAAAATATATACTTTTTATAATTCTAAATATGTAATAACACTTAGTATAAATTGAAAAATTTATAGAAAACTAATATAATAATAATAAAAATGGTTTATTGTGGTATATCATTACTCTAAAATTATTCAAAATGGTTTGTAAAGAAAATGTGAATTATCCTATGTGTATCCCTCTAGACTGTCAAAATACGTGCACAATAAGGTCTGTTGTTTTGTACCAGGTTACGATCCAGTAAAGAACCACACACCATTATAGAATATCTATCCCCAGGTACATCTATTCTAGAACAACATCCACTTGTAGTATCTATATAAGGATGCATTAATTGGATGGACCACACAATCTCTAATTTACCACAAAATATGTATTTCCTTTTATTAGTATCCCAAAATTCCACCATATTGTTATTTCCCCTAATCTATGTTTTCATAAATTTACTTTCCAAGGATTCTACTAAACATCCATTTATACCATCAGCATCACCCCAACCCTAGAATCCCGTATCATGTTCCTTACTTTATTACAATTACATTATTATAAGGAATCAAATATCAAATGGATAATGTGTGTAGTATATTTTTAAATCCAGAAGACATATCTAATAACCATAATAAACTAGTTTAAAAAATTCATAACAAAAGTTAAATATCATCATCCTAGAAAATCATTCAATAGATTCCTCTCCATAACCTAGGGAAATAATAATAATAAGTGAGAGATCAAAGTCTCAGTAAGGGTATGTATAGTGTAAAAAATAATTAATAAATGAGAATTATTCACAATGGAAAGATAAATAATCAACAACACATACTATTAAAATAACTATATAAGGAATAATCAACATTTCTTGATAAATTACCTAAACACATGGAATTTAATAATTAATTTGAGAATTAAATTCATCCATATATAATATCAAAGTGAAAAACATTGTGGATAAATTATAATATAATAAAAAATTCTCCTTGTAGAAAATTCTAAATTATTGTATTTTATATTTGAGTAACATGAAAACCCATACTATCAAGACCTTTCATAAGATAAATTAAAAAAAGTTAGAAACCCATTTAATTTGGCCAACTCTTTTGTCTCGTGAGATGACATCGATTCATCAAGGGGAAATATAATGTTCGAGCCTCATCCATCACTTCCAGTCCAAAAAATTCTTCCATTTATATATAAATGAATTTAATTAATGTAAAATTTTCCTTGTCAAACATTTGTATTGATAATAGAATACTGATTTGTCAACATTCTCTTAGATAATTCAAAAACTATCAAAGTAAATACCATATGTAATAATGTTATATAGTTTAGGAAAATAGAGTATCTAGGATAAAGGTATGTTTATTTAGGATAAATGTAATTTCCAGTGATAAATTATTATAAAAAAGTTATGGTTTCAATAGAATCTTAATATTCACAAAAGAATGTGATATTTCAAAATAACTAATATCACTTGGTAATTTATAAAAATTATCATTATATGTGATTATTCAAATTGAATAATAAAATGAAATGAATAATAAATTATTAATGACATTATATGTGATAGGGGAAGTATATACACCATATAAAAGTGATTTAGTTCATAATAACATATAGTCTCAAAGGAATGTAAATTAAGATGAAATACCTCACCTTATGCTTACTTTTGGTTAAATGATTGTTAACCTCATGTATAATGGTTTTATTCATGTTATTATCTTACATTATAAAAATATTAATATCTATGACATCATATATAGTATTTTTATAACATATTATGGTCTATTCATTAATAATATTTCATCATTTTCACCATTTTAAGTGTTAATTGCTTTGTTTTGTGAGTATTTATTGAATTGTAATTTTTTGTCCTATTAATTAGATAATTATTTAATCATCTCCAGGATTAATTCCATGATTTAAATATAATATTAATTCAGTAAATATGTATTTATAATAATCCATAATATTTGGTGATAGGAAATTAAATACATCATTCATAGAGACGGTAGGTCGTACGTACGCATGAACACAACATAAATTTCATTTTACTATTTAAATATTTATTGATATATATATATATACATATTATAAATATAGTATAATATTTATGTCATATATCACATATGTTAATTAAAATCATCCTTAATATATGAATCACATTGCTTGGAGTAGGCGTTTGTCCACACGTCCAGAAACAGAGTTATAGTATTCCCACAAAATTGAAAGAATAAAGTTATAAATTATATAAAAATTAAAGAATCATAAATACATAATAAATGTTATATATAACAAATATAATTTATAAATATGTCATTATTTCCAACAATTAATGGTGGAAATGAAAAAATGAATGACATCAGTTTTTGAGTTGGTAGTCCGCCACACACACGAATGATGATTTTGTCTCCCATTTCATTTAAGTGGGTGAGTATAAGTTGTACTGACGAAATAAAAAAAGTAAAGTATATTTATGATACTGATATAATTATATATAAAAGATATAATATTAATTTAATGGGTAGCTAAAAAATGACTCAAATGTGAATTTTGAAAAATGTTACCTCTTTTTCTAGTAACTTCTTTTAGAATATACTAGAAGACTTCCATTATTCGATTTATGACCAAATTGATGCTTCTTGGACACAGTTAGGGATATTTAAAAGATATTTTGACAAGTTATTATGAGAAAACAATGATTTATAAATTTGATTATGAGTGATGGATGAGTGCCTTTTTATTATGGAGGAGGAGTGACATTCCTATAAATTTTAAAATGCAAGCACTATTTAGAGGTTTCACTTACATAATATTCCTCCAATAATGATCGGAATTATAAAAAAGATAGTATATGGTAAAAATATGTTCATAAAATATTCTTTAGACAAGATTCTAGGTCAATTTGGGTCTTCATATTAATGTACCTCCATTAATGATCCATTTATATAAAAGGTAGTATATGGTCGAAATATTTTAGAAAATATGTTACTCTGTAATTAATTTTAATTAAATAAATTTGTAGGAAAAAATTAATTCTAACATATTTAAAATTATAAAAAATGTTTATTAAAAATATTGAATCATTGTTTCTAAATTTGAATCACATAAGTGGTAGAAATTAATTTAAAATTAACCACATATACTGGATGCGAAACTATTTTTTTAATGTTCAAATATTCAAAAGTTCTCTATGTTTTTATAAATAAATTAAATATTAAAAGTATTCTAATGAATAAAATTTTATTTATATTTGTATAATTGAACTAATAAAACATAAAACAATTTGAAATTCCAATTTAACACTATAAATTGTATAGAAAAAAGATGTTTTCAATTACAACTATGTATTTCCACTATTCAACAAAAAAAATGAAACTTCTCAGAAAAAAAATAACAGAATTATATTTTGGAAATTAAAATTTAAAAAATTAATATTATTTTTAAGAATAAATTTTGTAAATGTTCCAAAATTTAGTTTTGAAATTGGTGAACAAGTACAATGTGACAATGAAGCATTTATAAAAATACTTCTTTCTACGCCTAATATTGGGCTTGTTATTATATTATTTCAGTAAAATATATTGGATTAATGTAAAAAATATATGATATATTTATATATATATATATTATTAATATAGTACACTATTTCAAATTAATTTATTTTATTAAGATAAAACACCTTTTGATGTATAAAACAGTTCTTTCTAAAAACGTTTCTTATGTTCTACATTGGTTTTGATATTCAATTAAATTTAATTGTTAACCAATGAATTAAAAAATATATTTCCCCATGCCAGTTAATCAACTATATAACCCCCAATTTAATTTCTAAATTATATCATATTATATAAAATAATTATATTTTTATAATTTATTGTTTTTTGGTAAAACTCAGTCTTACATGTAACACTAACTAATTAATTAATTTTTTATTTTGTATAACGTAATCTAACTCACCTTTTCATGTATTTCAAGATATATTATAGATATATTTAAAATATTAAATATATAATAAATTCTTTGGATGTTGTATTTCATTAGATTCTTGGTGGTACATTTCAAATTCACCATTAGATACAATATTCATACTTTAGAATTTCATGGTGTTACAACATCACCCACATATTATTTATCATTAGTTATTTTGAAGTTTATAGTTTTCATAAAACATTTGAATACATTAGACCCAGTTTCCAAATTTTGTTTCATCAAAATTTAATATATCATGAAGGATAAGATGATTTTCACTACAACCATATTTTTCATGCCTTTGGCTTCATGTATAACTATTACATTAATAGAATAATAGATATTTTTTACCTATAATATATAATTTTCAGGAATTTAAACAGATAATTAATCACCAAGGGATTTTCATATCATTTTATATGTCCAAAAAAATCATAATAATACTTATAGTATAGTCATCAGATTGTATAGTAAATCATTCAAAATCTGGACAAAACATATGTAATCTTGTATCCATCACATTATTTTCCCTTTTAATGTTTACTTATTATAATTTAAAAAATTAGAAATTTTTTTAAATTTGTAAACAAGATTAAACACGTGTATTTTTGCACTAAAATGTAAGGAATTCTAAATTTTGTAATTTAATTCAATATTCCTAACATAGTGAGGAGTCTATTTTTTATCACATTATTTATTGGAAACATACTCATTTATTACCATTTACTATATGGGAATGAAAATAATACCTTTCATGACCCCCTCACAACAATGTGTACCCCTTTTGGGCCAGAAATGTGAGATGGGAGATAGTGACCCCTGAGTCCCACCTCTAGTAGGCCCCGGGTTGGAGACTACCCCTGAGGGTAGAGTAAACACACAAATGAGAGGCATTTACATGTAAAAGAACACATAAAGAAGAGAGAGATAAGATATAAAACAAAAACCTCTAACTCATACAGTGATATAAAAGAAATCCAAAGTACCCATGTAATGTCATGAGAAACTACTACACCTAAAATGGGAAAAGCTACAAATACCCAAAGGGATGTAAATAACAATAACAACCATAAAGCCAAAACTCATCCTAGTAGAAACAAGCATGATCTACAATCTGTTTCAAGTGACCTAAAAATAGTTTTTATATATATTGGTTGAGTATTACAGTATACATAGTAGGATCCTTCTTGGAGCCTCTCTTGTAATGTAATGAAAGCATGCTAAGGCATAGTGAACAACAAGTGAAAAAAAATCATCAACTAAACAGGTACACAAAGTTCCTAGCCTCACCAAGGCTACTATATCCATGTATTTCTTATAAGAGTATATAATATAATAATAATATTAGTGGTAGCCTACTACTACGTCCCCACTGGTTTTCCACATTTCCCCAACGTCGCATGTCCTAAGCATCTCTCTCCATAAAGTCATTTCTGAAGTCACCTAGGCGAAGTGACACAATATGAACCACGTGTAACAAAACCACCATGTCCACATAATCAAAGTGACTAGATAGTTTCCAGTAGCCATCACATCTCACATAACGTCTATCATATGTCGGGAAATATACCTGTAACCCCCATGTTTTTCAAAAAATAAATAGAAATTCATGGAATTTTTTTAAAGTAGATATTTATAACTAGCCTTTAAACTTAATTTTCCACTATAATGTTTTGAATATCAAGAAACCATCATCTACATTTGTTTCTAGTATGTTATTAAGAGTCTATTGGAACGAAATTGTTTTTTGGTGAACAGTAACATACCCTTATGAATAGTAATATGAATAGTAATATGACCCTAATAAATAATAAATTTTATTATTATTTTATTTTCTTAAGGATTTAAGATAATAACATCTTAGTTAATTTTTCATCGTGATATAGTAGTAGATATAGGATTAGAATTGTTAATTTTTGAATTAACTATGATTTTATTTCAAAAATTAAAATAAAAATTTTAAGAAAAATATATTCATAAAACATGATTCATTTTTGAATTCTACATGTCAAAAAATTGTTAGGATATTTTTTTTTGGATTTTTCTAAAATTCTTTAATTTTCGATGAATACTGAAATAGGATAAAATACCGTATAATCAAATTATCAGTATAATTCACTATTTATGACATCATAAGTGATGAAAAATCACTTGTTTAGAACTCACATGCCATTATTACTATTTCAGGTCACATGAACTAAGACTATTAATAATATTGGGCAAAAATATTATAATAATGATTAAAATTATGAAAAATACCCCCTCTCCTCCACTATAAATACCACCCTCACTCTCCTCCTATTTCCACAGCTATAAAGAATTAATACAAGCCTATGTTCTACCCAATACTTCTCCCAAGGCTCATACCCACGTACTAGAGCTACTGGTATCACCAAAAGACCAAAACCAACGCTCTTAAGAAGGATGTAAAGGATAATAGATCAAGAGGTAAACACCCTCTTTTATTTTCATTCTTTTCTTTCAATTTATGTTACTGTCTTCCTTTACCTATAGATTATGTTGGGATATATCATTTCATATACCCCCTTACTATCCAAATTATGTAAGAATGATGATATATCCCCATTCTCTAATCGAAATATTTTTATGAAATTTTAAGAGACGTCGTTAGGCTGCAGAATTTTCGTGAGAAATTTATGATGGTTTCTTTTATTTCCATATTCCTTTATTTTCTTCTTCTTTCTTCACCTCCTCTTAACCAAGAGGCCTGAAAGCTCCTGGAATCATATATATTATTTATTTTTTAATTTTCTTGTAAAATTCATCACCATTATATTTCTCCAATCCAACTAATTCAAGGAATATAAAATGATATCCATGATGTGTTGAATTACCGACATCGTGGACAATGTGATTATTTTCATTAAATACTTCATGTATGTTCATGAAAACATTTTTACGGTATAACCAGGTTATATTATATGTATTTTGTCTCATCCATGGTTTGGGAATTCTTTTTTAAACATGGTTTTAATTTATAATACAAAATGAGGTCGTTATTATCAAATAACCACTAAAATGATCAAAATGAACGTCATTAATGTTTTAACATATAAACCATCCTCATGTAGTAAATAAAAATAATAAATGGTATAAATTATGGATATGGAAATTTTTCAATACCTTTCCATTCCAACTCTATATTTTCACTTCTAATCGACAAGAACATCCATCATGAACCAATCATGGAAATCATGTAAAGAAGTCACCCAAAAAAAGGGAAAGGAGAAAAATACTAACATTTAAAGGGTGAAATGATGTGATTTAATGACCATATAATATATTATTACATGAAAAATATTTCTTTAAAATTATAATAACACCATTATAACCATTATACTTGATTTTTAAACAAGTTTTAAGTAAGACATGACTGAGGTAAGGGAATTCTTAACCCAATTTCCATTATTTGGGTTAACACTATACTTAATTATTTATGTGATATTTAAATTGAATGTGTGATGGGTTATATTTATATTATATTTTATTATGGGTATTTATAGTATATATACATACTAAATTCACTCTATTGATCCTCTCTTCCATTATATGTAATTTATTAGTGGCATTCCTTTTTAAAAACCTCTTTTAAAATTCGGTTTTATGGAATTCCAAGAAATGTTTTTATGGAAATAATCATGTTGTATGATTATGTTTTGGTTCTTGGGAATTATTTATGATGATGGGTGGGACCTATATCTCATTAAAATTCATTGTTCATGTGTATGTTGGAGGTCGGTCGTATGGTTACACCATGTGTAACTACGATTGTTACACAAATTGTAAGGTAGCCGTGAGGGTTAAAAATAATAAGGTATCCATGAGGGATAAAATATTATGTAGGTAATTCACCAAGATACCTTTATGACTATATTTATGTTCTCATGTTTTGTGTGGATCTTTGGTAAATATCATTTTACATGAAGTAAGTATATATGGGTGACACACATGTCTTTTGAAAATGCTTTCATACGTTTCGAGTATTCCTGGACTAATGTACTATTTCCTTATTTTTCATACCTTATGGAGATTTTGTGCTAATCCCAAGAATTTAAATGATTTTCACAGGTTAATGGATGTTGTATGAAAAATAATGAATCCATGTTAAATCATGAATAATTTTTAATGGATCTTGTTTAGGTTTTAATGTTTTATAGTTTGAAAAAAATGGAAACTATTATTATGGTATCTACTTTGTAATAATGTGTAATGTCATGAATGTGATATGTCCCAATTCTATACAGCACTAAACATTAAATTATCCTCAATGTAATGGAGGTGTTTTCTTGACTAAATTAATGATTATGTATGTAATAAGTTGGGGTCTTTATAGTTGGTATCAGATGATGTTTTAGATAACATTAGGGGTTAGGGTGATGTTAAAAGAATACCGTAAATGATTTTAACTCTATGTTTAATTTGAAATTTTTTAGAATTAAAATATTACCATGTTTCTTCATCTTTGATATGTTTGTTTAGAATGGTTTTCCATAGAAGGAACATTGATGCTGAATAGGAGATGCACCGAAAAAATGACATCCTTCCAGATCTACAGACCTGAATTGTAGGGATTAGAACCAAGCTGTTTGTGACAGTAATGGATCATCTAAAATATGAAATAAATGGTGGTGGAATCCATGTAAGAGAAATAATAGAGGTACCACAATGGAACATGAAAATAGTGGAACATTTTATGAGACAACACCCTCATACTTTCAATAGATCTTCTGACCCAGTAGTAGCTGAAGGATGGATCAACGCCCATGAAACGATATTAGATATTATGGGATGTTCATACAATCCAAAGGAAAGTCTTTAAATTTATCATTTTGAAGGAGAATCAGATTAGTGGTGGAAGATGGTAAGGAATATCTGGGGTAGAGAGGATTTTGATTCCTTGTAGTATGATGAATTTAAAAGTCTATTCCTTGAAATATATTTTTTGAAAGTGGTGTGACATAGAATGCAGAAGCAATTTCTTGAATTGAAATAGAAGCATGAAGATTCAGTGGATGTGTATGAAGTGAACGTCACCCTACTAGCGAGGTATGATCTAAATATAATTCTAGATCTTTATAGAAAAATAAACTTCTTTTACTCAGGATTGAAACCAAGGTATCAAAGGGAGTTGGCCTCCCATGAATTCAAAAGATATTAGAATCATGTCTGATGTGATGAGAGGATAGAGATGGAGTTTACTGATGATCACGTGCATTTTGGAAATAAAGAGAAGAAGAGGTCCAGATGGAAAGTAATGGGTAAGAATCAACCAAATAATTTTGAAGGTATGAAAATACAATTTCCAGTTTTGAAAAGTGTGGAAAGAAACACCAGGGGGAATGTCTTAGAAAAACTAGTCAGTGTTTTAAATGTGCTATGTTTGGATATATGGCCAGAGAATATAACGAAAATGATCCAAAGACTAATCCAAATAAGAAGATTGTAATGTGTTTTATATGTGTTGAGATGGGTCATTATAGAAATGCTTTCCCAAAGAGATATCTGAATGATGCAAAGAATCCAGACTACATGAAGAAAGGTGTAGTTAGATCCTTTGCGACTATGTCAGCAGATGTCAGGCCATACAATTAAGTTTTATCATATACTTTGTTTGTTCAGTCAGATTTTTCTAAAGTTTTGTTTGATATAGGCTCTACACATTCCATTATCTCTGAGAATTATTTGGGTAAATAAGAAATATCACCTCATCAAATGAGACCATAACTTGTTGTTAAAACATTATGGGAATATATTATTGAAAAGAGGAATTATAAGAATCATTTTATTGTGGTATGTGGAAAGACTTTACCTGAAAAACTTGTTGTTTTACCCTTAGATGAGTTTGATGTTATTCTGGGAATGGATTGACTTTCTGATTGTTATGCTAAGATTGACTATAGTCCTAATAAAGTTGTTTTTCCAAAAGAGTTTCAGTTTGTATACAATAATTATCCCAAACAATTGATAACATATAAGGAAGATGAGAAACTACTAAAAGATGTAAATGAAAGTTATATTTCTAATATTATTGAAAATAAGGGAATTATTCATATGAATGATGTGCTAGTGGTAAATGAATACCTTGATGTTTTTCTGAATGAGTTACATGGTGTCATAAATGATCAGAAATTCTAATTCACAATTGACATAGTTCCGGATGCTAAGACAATTTCAAAACTCCCTTATCATATGGATCAAATAGAACTTCTTGAATTGAAAAATCAGTTGCAGGATTTTCTTGATAAAGGCATCATTCATCCTAACACTTTACCATGGGGAGCTTTTGTTTTGTTTGTTAAAAAGAAATATGGCTCCATGATACCTTGAATTGATTATAGAGATTTGAATTAGATCACTGTTAAAAACAAGTATCCTTTACCTCATATCGTTGAATTATTTTATCTGATCTAGGGAGCTTAGTACTTTTCCTAGATTGAATTTAGATCTGGATACCATTAGCTTAAGGTGACAGAGGATAATAGCTCGAAATCAAACTTTTGTAATAGATATGAGAATTATGAATGTGTTGTTATGCCCTTTGGGTTAAGTAATGAACCTGTTGTATTCATGAATCTTATGAATATAGTATTTCACGAGTTCTTGGATAAGTTTTTGGTTATATTTATTGACGACATTCTGGTATTTTTGAAAAATAAAGAGGAGCACGAAAAACATCTAAGGGTTTTTTACAGACCTTAAAAGAAAATAAACTGTATGGAAAACTCAACTAGTGTGATTTTTGGATTTACCATATTTCTTTTCTTGGGAACATTGTAAATAAGGATAGAATAACAGTTGATCCTGCCAAAACAATGGTGGTTGATGAATTTCCACGACCCACAAATGTTACAAAGATTCGTAGTTTTATTGTGTTAGCAAGTTATTATCGACGGCTTGTTAAGAACTTTGTATGGTTATCAAGCCCGATAACTATGTTAACACGGAAATGGGTTAATTTTTTTGGGATAAAAGAATGTGATGTTTGTTTTCAGGAACTGATGAACATATTGGTGAATGCTCTAGTTTTGGCCTTACATTCCTGGAATGGTGAGTTTGTCACCTACAATGATGCTTCGTTGAAGGGAGATGGTTTTGTTTTGATGTAGAATGATTAGGAAATTTCCTATGGTTTGAGACAACTTAATCCTCATAAGCTAAATTATCCCACATAGGATTTGGAATTTTCATATAAGGATTTCCCTTTGAAAATTTGGAGGAATCATTTATACAGAGCCAAATGGAAATATATACAGACCATGAATGTCTGAAATATATATTCACTCAAAAGGAATTAAACATGAGGGAGAGTAGATGGCTAGAACTGATAAATTATTATGAATGCACAATTAATTACCATCCTGGAAAATCAAACAAAGTGGAAGATGCCTTAAGTCGAGAACCTCATGCATCATTAACTATGCTACATTTGGAACATGATCCCTTGATTAATGATTTGATTAATTTAGGTACAGAAGTTATTGGTGTAGGGAATAAATCTATTTTGTTTCCAGTTTTAGTGTAGTATTCATTGTCAGATAGAATTATGCAATCCTATAAGGAATGTCGTGAGCTACATAAGAAGGTAGAATTGGTTAATATTTTAACCTTCCAGAATTTAACCTTGATAAAGTTTTTTTTACGATTTGGAAAAATGTTGTGCATGACCTATTATTCTCAGTTGAATAATTATTTTTTGTGTGAAGATCATAGTTCTCCATTTTCGGTTCATACTGGAAGTACTAAGATATATAGATACCTTCGAGTGTATTACTAGTCAGATGGAATGAAAAGGGATATTAGTGATTTTAGCATGAAATGTTTGACATGTATGTAGGTTAAAGAAGAGTGGTAGTTACTGAAGGGGATAATTCATCCTTTTTCATTACCAGAGTGGAAGTGGGATAACGTATCCATGGACATTGTGGTGGGACCACCTAAGATATCTCGGGGTAACAATGCAATTTGGGTTATTATGGATCGGTTGACAAAATCTTCACATTTTATTTCTATTCGAGATACAATTTCTTTGGATCGTCTTTATCGATTGTACCATAATGATATTGTCAAGTTACATGGATTTCCACTTTCATTGTATCTGACTGGGATCCCTAGTTCACTTATAACTTTTGGAAGGGACTTCATAAGTCTTTGGTCATAGAGTTAAGTATCAGTAAAACTTTTCATTATCAAATTAGATGGGCATTCAGAACGAACGATTCAAACATCAGAGGATATGATTCGAGCTTGTTCAATGAACTATCAGGTAATTTGGGATCAACATAATTCTTTAGTTGAGTTTTCTTATAATAATAGTTTTCATTCCAGTAAATAGATGGATCCTTTTGAGGCTTTGTATGGGAAGAGGTGTCCGACTCCTGCGTTTTGGGGTGAATTAAGTGAAAGAATGTAGATGGGGAAAAAATTAGTAGAAGATGTGGCTAATAAAGTGAATATGATCTAGCAGAAAATGAGGATAGCTTAGAGAAGGAATAAATGTTTTGCAGATAATATAAGGAAGGACTTCTCATTCAAGGTAGGTGACCATTTTTTCCTTAAAATCTATCCTTTGAAATGTGTGATGTGTTTCAGTAATAAAGGGAAGCTAAGTCCATGGTTCATCGGTCCTTTTGAAATCATAGAGAAAGTTGGTACAATGGAATACCACATAGCTTTTCCTATGAGTTTGTCTCTGGTACACTATGTTTTTCATGTTTCGATGTTGAGAAATATTTTCCAGGTTCATCACATGTCTTGAGCCCAGAAGCAGTTCAACTGGAAGAGAACCTTTCTTAAGAAGAGAAAGCAATTCAGATTCTTGATCGAAGGGAACCGAAATTGCGGAATAAGTTAATCCACCAGTTAAAGGTTTTGTGGAGAAACCACATGGTAGAAGAAGAAACCTGGGAGTCATAAAATGCTATGAGGGAAAAGTACCCTCAGTTGTTAAATAAGTAAATAAAATTTCAATGACGCAATTTCTAGAAGTTCGGGATAATGTTACACCCCATGTTTTTCTAAAAAAAAATATAAATGCATGGAACATTTTTAATGTAGATATTTATAACTAGCCGTTAAACATAATTTTCCACTACTATCTTTTGAATTTCAAGAAACTGTCATCTACATTTGTGTTCAGTATGTTATTTGGAGTCTATTGAAACCAACATGTTTTTTCAATGAATAGTATCATAACCTTATAAATATTAATAGAAAAAGTTATATGACCCTAATGAATAGTCACTATTATTATTATTTTATTTTCTTAAGGATTTAATATAATAAAATCTAGGTTAATTTTTCATCATGATATAAAAGCATTTATTTAATTAGAACACTTAATTTTTGAATTAAGTATGCTTGCATGTAAAATTTAAATTAAAAATATTTAGAAAATTATTTTCAAAAAATGGACGTCATTTTTGAATTTTACATGTCAAAAAATGGTTAGGGTGAATTTTTAGGAATGTTTTTGAAATTTTTTTAGTTTTCGAAGAATAGTGAAACACGATAAAATACCGTATAATCAAATTATCTATAAAATTCACTATTTATGACATCATAAGTGAAGAAAGGAAACATGGTTCGAACTCATATTCCATTATTACTATTTGAGGTCAAATGAACTAAGACTATTCCTAATGCTGGGAATAAATATTATAATAATGATTAAAATAAAGAAAAATGCCCCCTCTCCTCCAGTATAAATACCACCCTCACCCCCCTCTACGTAACAATCCTATAATGCCAGGATCCATGCCTATTTTCTTCCTAATACTCCTACCAAGTCTCTTCCCCACATCCTATATCTTCTGTTCTCACAAAAGACCAAAATTGAATCCCTTAAGAAGGATATCAAGGAGAAGAGACCAAGAGGTAAACATCCTCTATTATTTTCATTCTTTTCTTTCATTTTATGTTATTATCTTCCTTTACCTTTGGATTATGTAGGTATATTTAATTTTACATCCCCCCTCACTGTACATATTATGTAAGAGTGATGAGATATCCTCTTTCTCCCATCAACCTTTTTTATGAAAAATTAAGATATGCCATTAGTCTGCTGAATTTTCGCGATAAATTTCTAATGTTTTCTTTTATTTAAAGATCACTTTCTTTAATAATTATTTCCATACCTCCTCTTAACCAAGAAGCATGAACCCCTGAATTCATGTATATTCTATATGTTCTAATTTTTATGGAAAATTCATCATCATTCACTTTCTCCTCTCCCACTTATTCAAGGAATTAAAAACATTTCCCATGATGTGTCGAATTACCGACATCATGGACGATGTGATTTATTTTTTATTAAAATACATGAATTCTGGTCATGGAACCATATTTAATGTATAACTAGTTTATAATATATTTATTATGTCTCTTCCATGGTTCAGGAAATCTTTTGTACACATGGTTTTAATTTATAAAACAAAATGAGGTCGTTATGATCAAAGAACCAGTGAAATGATCTAACTGAACATCATTAATGTTTTAACTTATGAATCATCTTCATGTAATAATTCAAAATATGAAATGGTATAAATAATGGTAATGGAAATATGTAAATACCATTACATTCCAATTCTGGAGTTTCACTTCCGATCGATAAGATCATCCATCCTGAACCAATCATTGAAATAATGTAAAGAAGTCACCCAAAAACAGTGCAAACTGAAAATACTAAAAATTAAGAAGTGAAATTATGTGGTGAAATGATCAAATAAGATGTTATAAATATGAAAATATTTCTTTAAAATACTAATAAAACTTTTTTAACCATTGTAAATGAAGTTTAAACAAGGTTGAACTAAGACAAGCTTGAGGTAAAGGATTTCTTAACCTGATTTCCATTCTTTGGGTTAACCTTATACTTCATTATTTATTTGCTATTTAAATTGTTTGTGAGATGGTTTCAGTTTAAATTATGTTTTATTATGTGTATTTATAGTATATATACATACTATATTCACTCTATTAATCTACTCCTCAATTGTATGTTGTAACGCCCCGACCCAAGTTTCCTAGAGTCGGTGCTTTACTTCGTAACATTGGCATGATCACAAGAAAGATCAAATCTCGAAAGACCGATTGGTTTAGTAGCCTTGGAAACACTAGATATATTCATAAGTTTTACATTACATCATAAAATGAAAAACTACTACAACAACATAATGTTTCCACAGTCCACACTATAATCCCCTCATAATATCCCTGCAGGTCATTCATAACTTACATCTTCACTTCCTGGGAAAAATAAAACATAGAAAAGGGGTGAGCTCAAATGCCCAGTAAGGATAACAATATAGCGGAAACTTTCATAAATAAGAATAATCATTTAAGGCAATGTATAACTAAAACAAAAGCCTTTTAAATATGAACTTTCAACATGGTATGGCATAAATAAAATGAAATAATGCCATTTACTTATTCACATGGATATTCTACTAATCAAATAATCACATGCAAAAATCAATAACCACTTTCATAATGTTGGAATGCATAATTCCAGACTATCATAACCACATAGCCAAGGCCTCGTGCCAAGACTACAAATAAGATTTTGTCAAGGCCTTGTTCCAAGACACTAGTTTGTCTCATGAGACCTACCGATGCATCGAGGAGCTATAGCGGGCTCCACCCGTCACATATTAAGTCCAATGCATTCCCATATGAAAAGGTTTAAACATAACATAAACATTAATTTTAAAACTAGCATATGAAATGTCAATACTTTCACCATAAACTATGAATGATATAAAAATAGCACATCCACAATCAAACATATCACAAAACCTTCAATACAATATAGAAGTTTTGTATCATAATAAATCAACTTCAAATAATCTTAAAATCCATCAAAGGATGTTTACATAGATGAAATCAAAATTCTTTTATAAAGAAATATATCCTTTTATTTTGAAATAATTTAAGATCCATATAAAATAAAACATTTTCTTTGAAAATATTCTTATAATATTGTAAGGTAAGCTTTGAAGATTTTATAACGGCGGAAAATAGCCGCACCCGCCGTATAAGTTAAAAAAAACATTCTTACCTTAATTCTGTCGAAAAGGTTAAAAAGGACCTTGTTTTGAAAACGACCGAAAGATTCCTTTATAAACCACTTATAAAAGTCAAAAAGGGTATAAATGACTTTAACTCATATTCTAGTAAATAGTAAAAATGTTTTGAAATACATTTTTAAGAAACATGGATGTGGATGATAAAGAGATCCCAGTAGATTATTACATATAAACAACATCGGATAATGAAGAGATTGTGAAATAACCCTTACCTTGTACTTTTCCTTGGTTGGGGTAGGTAAACCTCCTGTATAATGGTGAAATAATTGTTATTAAATTATACAAGAATCATATATATTAATATGATATCATATATGATCTTTTAACATTTATTTGTTAATAATATCTTAGAATTATCGTCGTTTCGGGTGTTAACTTACTTGTTTTCTTTTATATGTTTTGTTACGTAAGACATGTTTGTAAAGGATAGGTTGTATATTATTCATATCCAGAATGATATAAAGTCCTTAAACATCATTTTTAAATCATCAAATGATAATTATACTTGAATGGATATGATGGAGAATGAATCTCATCGCGTTCGTGGAGACGGTAGTCCGTACGTACGCACGAGCGACAATATCATTCTTTTGATATTAAAATAATATATAAATGGATGGTATATCATATATACAGAATCATTAACATGTTATATTTATTATTTACATGAGTTACACATCATTATTATACCCATCCAAATAATAATATATTGAATAACAATTACACCACGACGTGGAGACGGTAAGCCGTACGTACACACGTATGGTGACATGTTATTCAAAGGGTGGATAGAATACTGAATATGGTTGTACCATATTTATAATAACATCACAGTATATGTAAGATACTGGAGTTATTATTTTAGAATGGTATGAACAAAGAAAGAGGAAGTGGAAGAAGAAAGGAACTTAGAAAAGGGTGGTGAAATCATTACTTCTTCTTCGGGTTCTTCCTTTTGATTTGATCAAAAGGGCTCCTTTGGTTGGCTTTATGATCAAACTAAGGCCTCTAGGTTGTAGTGAGGGATGTTGGGAGAGTGTTTGGGCAGAGGGTTGCTGAACCAAAAGGCTTTGAAGGTGTGAAGAAATGAGAAGGAGGAGTGCCCTTTTATAAGAGGGGTGAGGGGAACCTTTGGAAAAGCTAGAAATATTAATTTATAATAAATTCATATTCGGTTTCTAAAGGCTCCAAAGTTGATTATTCAAAGTTTAAGTTGGGGATAGGTCGAAAACCACTCATCCAATAGAATTTAGACAGGTTTGGGTACTTATATTAACCTTATCTTTAAGTATTAACTCTAAGTTAATTAGTTTCACTTTTACAATGTCTCTTTTATTTTTATATAATATGGTTAACAAACTTACTATATACATCCAAGAGACCCCCAAGTGGTCCATTAATGATGAAACTATCATGATATAAGTCTTTTGGCCGAACCTTAGATTTTTAGGAATTTAATATCAATTAATAATATAATATTTGTTTTAAGAACTCTTTTATGTCAATTTTGAAACTATTCAATAGTTGATTTTTGTGAAACTCATAACAGATTGATTACTTCGAAAAAAGTCAATTAAATCAATCCGAATATATCATATTATCCTATAAAATTAGTTTAATTCATTAAAAGTTTCATATTATATTTTGTTTGGGTATTTATAATATCAATTATTTTAATTTTTCACTATTATAGTAATTACTGCATCATCATTGTGTCATAAATAAAATAAATTATTTAATGTCTAAAAATTATAAATAAAATATCATTATGTAGGAAATCTTTTTAGATTTCTAATGAATATTTATAATCTAAAATCCAACTTATATAACCCTATGTAACAATTGTTTTGCTAAAAGATATATGCTTGTGTCATTTTTGTATTCATTTTGACTTAATTAAAATAAAGTGTCATTATCACTTACAAGTGGATCCATGGGGTCCCAAAATCGACCCAAAGATTCCCATGGTCGACCATGTATCAACCAATAGGGTTAAGACACGTTTTAGGGTAATTTAGTATTATTATAATATTATTTTTTAACCCTTATTTACCGGATTTACCCTTAACCATGGTAAATAAAATATTTACCGTAGTAATTATTCAAAATGTCTAAAAATAAAAGTTACCTATTTACACAATTTGAACATCCTGATTCCAAATATGGAATCCATTTTTCTAAATTCAAAACACAGAAGTGGCAGAAATTAATTTAAAATTAATTCCCGCTGTCAAAAAAAAGCGTGTTTTTAAGAGATAATAACTATCAAAAGATTGACACTTGTTTATGTTCGGTTTAATTGTAAAATTATGTCTAATGACCAACATTATATTAAATTGTAAAAATATATTCTAAATATACTTTAAAACCACTCAAATTCATTATTTATCACTATTAATTATTTTGATTAAAAAAGTTGTTTTTAATTAAAATTTAGTAATTTTCACTATTCATCAAAATATAAAAGTTATCCGAAAAGTACCAAAATTTCACCTTAGGCTAAATTCGATATTCCGAATCCAAAAATGAAGTCCATTTCAAAATATAAAATATATATAATTTCAAAATTTAGGTATTACTATTCATAACGGCTAGTTTGATCGGTTGTGGTGTGTGTTAAAACTCGACGTTGCGTACAACACACGCTACTGTTTTATTCAAAGGAAATCGTACCGTGGAAGCTTGGGGTGTTTCATTTTAAATTTTTGATGTCCCCATTTAGTCAAAATGTTTAAAATATTGTATTTAAAAAGGTTTCACTATTAGAAGTTGATAAAAGTGAAATACTGAAAATGAATCTGTTCTTGCATTATGACTAAGAAACTCATAATATGGATTCTAAAATTATAAGGATTATATAAAGTTAAAAATGTAGTTAATGCTATTCATGACCTCTTTTAATGGATTTTTTTGGTAAGTCATGGTGCAATTGAACTCGGTGTTGCGTGTAGTGCAAGTTATTGAATTATTTTTAAGAAATAACACACTCTGAAATCCTGGGGTGTTACATTCTCCCCTCCTTCAATAAATTGCGTCCTCGCAATTTGAAATTGTTCTTCGAAAATAAAAGGTTGAAAGTAGAAAATATATTTGTGGGAAAACCCACATTGGAAATTGGGTTACTAAAATTTAGTCTTAATATGATGAAAAGAGAAATTAAAGGGTCACCACCAAATTATGATCTCGATTAGGAGAACATTGGTGGCAATTAGAGACATATAATTGGAGGAAAAACGTAAATATTTATAGGTAGTGATTGAGGTCATCAATCACAAACAAGTATAAAATTGAGGTCCTTAAACTCATCAATCCATGATGATTTGAAGTACCATCGGTTCAACAAAATATATGGTATTGGGACAACACAATTTTGACATTTCAAAATATCTTAGTTGAAATCCCACATCGAAAAATGAATTAATGAGGCCTCTATTTAAAATAAAGAGTGGAAAGTATGAAGATTACCGAAAATAACACATACTAGGGTTCCATGTAGGAAAATATGGATATGGAAGAGAAATCTAACCATCAATTATCTGATGGAGAGTGATAGAGAACATGGCTATGAAAAGGCCAACAATCCCAAAGCCATAAATTTGTGATGATTTAAGGTACCATCTAGGAAAACATTTTTGTTCTAAGTTTCTATTATTAATGTTGAGGAATTTATTTATGAGATTGGATAAGATAATAAGGAGATATACTTACTTTATAATTAGAATTTTTCCCATTAATAAATTTCTACCACAAACTCATCTTTCATTCTAAAAGATCATAGAACGTAATTTTTTTTTCTATTTATACTATTCGTACAGGGTTCCAAAATAAATGAATTATAATTCATCTACCAGATCTTTTAAAAAAACTACATTATTTAATTCAGGACATCTCGTGGGCCAGTGGTAGGTGATACACCCTTGTCGCCCTTCGTTTGCGGGTTCAAGTCTCGCAGCCTTGCCGGACGCGACGGGTTGTCGCCCGACCTCCGGGTTGTCCTTTTATGGCAATCCAAAATAATCCAAACTAGAACTATCCAAAATACTTCTATCCATAATCAAAGTCCAGCATTTATAAGTAAGGTAAACATAATGTAGAACCTTTTTACCCAGTAATAGCATATGAATACCTTCATCATGTATTCTTTTAATACACCGAAACATCCTGAATTACCATATTCCTTATTGATTACATTCATGCCCCCTTATTCCATATAGAAAGTTGGATATACTTCATTAATCCAAAAATGTTTTAAACCCCAACAATGATGGAATATACAAATCATTAATCAGTTCCAGGGTAGTCAAGAATATCCAATATAATTTATCCAAAACAATCACATATTATTCCAAAATCACTACCTCAATATCAGAACTATATTATGATTTATCATTCTCTCAACCATATATTTTCCAAAAATTTATCCTTCTATTGAGTCACTTTTCTTTGTTCCACACAATCTCAAGTCCTTAATGAAATAGTACTGCAGTACAATCCTTATATACTCCATGATTATTGTAACAAGTACATCGTTGATACAACACTCAATTGACATAATCAACATAAGAACTCTAATCATTCCTCTTCATCTGTGGTAGTATCATAACATGATTATTATCCAATAACATCATTTGCGGCATAGTCTGATGACTGGGACATAGGTTCGCGTAGTGTCCAAACTCCTTGCAAATGAAGCATTGTACATTTGAAACCATTTTCTTACCCTTTCAGTCACGTACTTTGTGCCCTTTTCCTCCACACTTATAACAAACTCCCATTCCTTTCAGGAAAGTTCCAGGGTGTTTCTTTCCACAGTTACCACATATGGGAAAATTCTTCTTTTCCCTCTTCCCTTTATCCATCTTTCTCTCTTCCATCCTTTTCTTCTCTTGCTTCCCTTCAAAGCCATAGGACTCAGTAAACTCTTTACTTATCTTATCAACACATGATATTATTTCTTCATATGATGATAATACATGGGAGACTATTTCTCTTATAAATTCTAGCTTAAGACCATGAGAGATATGATCCTTCCTTCTCTTTGAATCATGTTCTTTTCTGGAGTTATCATTCCTTCTACTGGGCGCCATTTCTAAACAATGGCATAAACTAGATTAGTTTATGAGTCAAAATACATAATACCATACTTATAAAACACTTAACATAAATTGAACTATTTATGGATATAATCCATAATCATAAAAATGTTTTCTTTGAGAAAGTATATACTCATAAACCCTTCATAATGGTTTGTAAAGAAAATGAGAATTATCCTAAGCATATCCCCCGGGAGTGTCGTAACCAAGAGTGCAGCAAGGCCCGTTGTCGTGCACCAGTTCCCGTTCAAGTCTAGCTCAAAGCGGTGTCTTCGGGTTTTACCCCTAGGTACATCTGTGCCAGAGCCGCCTCTACCTGCTCGTATCCAGACAGGGATGTATTGCTCGGAAAACTCACAAAATCTCTACAATACCAAAATTCTAGGAAGTTCTTCTACACTAATCCTCAAAGTTCATCTTAGGTCTACGTGCTCTAATAAGAGTTTATCTAAATCTAGCTTCCAAGGTTTGTACTAAACTTCCTCTGATACCAACTGTAACGCCCCGAACCTAGTTTCCTAGAGTGGGTGCATTACTTCGTAACATTGGCATGATCACAAGAAAGATCAAATCTCGAAAGACCGATTGGTTTAGTAGCCTTGGAAACAATAGATATATTCATAAGTTTTACATTACATCATAAAATGAAAAACTACTACAACAACATAATGTTTCCACAGTCCACACTATAATCCCCTCATAATATCCCTGCAGGTCATTCATAACTTACATCTTCACTTCCTGGGAAAAATAAAACATAGAAAAGGGGTGAGCTCAAATGCCCAGTAAGGATAACAATATAGCGGAAACTTTCATAAATAAGAATAATCATTTAAGGCAATGTATAACTAAAACAAAAGCCTTTTAAATATGAACTTTCAACATGGTATGTCATAAATAAAATGAAATAATGCCATTTACTTATTCACATGGATATTCTACTAATCAAATAATCACATGCAAAAATCAATAACCACTTTCATAATGTTGGAATGCATAATGCCGGACTATCATAACCACATAGCCAAGGCCTCGTGCCAAGACTACAAATAAGATTTTTTCAAGGCCTTGTGCCAAGACACTAGTTTGTCTCATGAGACCTACCGATGCATCAATGAGCTATAGCGGGCTCCACCCGTCACATATTAAGTCCAATGCATTCCCATATGAAAAGGTTTAAACATAACATAAACATTCATATTAAAACTAGCATATGAAATGTCAATACTTTCACCATAAACTATGAATGGTATAAAAATATCACATCCACAGTCAAACATATCACAAAACCTTCAATACAATATAGAAGTTTTGTATCATAATAAATCAACTTCAAATAATCTTAAAATCCATCAAAGGATGTTGACATAGATGAAATCAAAATTCTTTTTAAAGAAATATCTCCTTTTATTTTGAAATAATTTAAGATCCATATAAAATAAAACATTTTCTTTGAAAATATTCTTATAATCTTGTAAGGGAAGCTTTGAAGATTTTATAACGGCGGAAAATAGCCGCACCCACCGTATAAGTTAAAAAACATTCTTACCTTAATTCTGTCGAAAAGGTTAAAAAGGACCTTGTTTTGAAAACAACCGAAAGATTCCTTTATAAACCACTTATAAAAGTCAAAAAGGGTATAAATGACTTTAACTCATATTCTAGTAAATTGTAAAAATGTTTTGAAATACATTTTTAAGAAACATGGATGTGGATGATAAAGAGATCCCAGTAGATTATTACATATAAACAACCTCGGATAATGAAGAGATTGTGAAATAACCCTTACCTTGTACTTTTCCTTGGTTGGGGTAGGTTAAACTCCTGTATAAGGGTGAAATAATTGTTATTAAATTATACAAGAATCATATATATTAATATGATATCATATATGATCTTTTAACATTGATTTGTTAATAATATCTTAGAATTATCGTCGTTTCGGGTGTTAACTTACTTGTTTTCTTTTATATGTTTTGTTACGTAAGACATGTTTGTAAAGGATAGGTTGTATATTATTCATATCCAGAATTATATCAAGTCCTTAAACATCATTTTTAAATCATCAAATGATAATTATACTTGAATGGATACGATGGAGAATGAATCTCATCGCGTTCGTGGAGACGGTAGTCCGTACGTACGCACGAGCGACAATATCATTCTTTTGATATTAAAATAATATATAAATGGATGGTATATCATATATACAGAATCATTAACATGTTATATTTATTATTTACATGATTTACACATCATTATTATACCCATCCAAATAATAATATATTGAATAACAATTACACCACGACGTGGAGACGGTAAGCCGTACGTACGCACGTATGGTGACATGTTATTCAAAGGGTGGATAGAATACTGAATATGGTTGTACCATATTTATAATAACATCACAGTATATGTAAGATACTGGAGTTATTATTTTAGAATGGTAAGAACAAAGAAAGAGGAAGTGGAAGAAGAAAGGAACTTAGAAAAGGGTGGTGAAATCATTACCTCTTCTTCGGGTTCTTCCTTTTGATTTGATCAAAAGGGCTCCTTAGGTTGGATTTCTGATCAAACTAAGGCCTCTAGGTTGTAGTGAGGGATGTTGGGAGAGTATGTGCTCAGAGTTTGGCCGAACCAAAAGGCTTTGAAGGTGTGAAGAAATGAGAAGGAGGAGTGCCCTTTTATAAGAGGGGTGAGGGGAACCTTTGGAAAAGCTAGAAATATTAATTTATAATAAATTCATATTCGGTTTCTAAAGGCTCGAAAGTTTATTATTGAAAGGTTAAGGTGGGGATAGGTCGAAAACCACTCAACCAATATAATTTAGACAGGTTTGGGTACTTATATTAACCTTATCTTTAAGTATTAACTCTAAGTTAATTAGTTTCACTTTTACAATGTCTCTTTGTATTTTTATATAATATGGTTAATAAACTTACTATATACATCCAAGCGACCCCCAAGTGGTCCGTCAATGATGAAACTATCATGATATAAGTCTCTTGGCCGAACCTTTGATTTTTTGGAATTTAATATCAATTAATAATATAATATTTGTTTTAAGAACTCTTTTATGTCAATTTTGACACTATTCAATAGTTGATTTTTGTGAAACTCATAACAGATTTATTACTTCGAACAAAGTCAATTAAATCAATCCTAATATATCATATTATCCTATAAAATTAGTTTAATTCTTTAAAAGTTTCATATTATATTTGTTTTGGGTATTTATAATATCAATTATTTTAATTTTTCACTATTATAGTAATTACTGCATCATCATTGTGTCATAAATAAAATAAATTATTTAATGTCTAAAAATTATAAATAAAATATCATTATGTAGGAAATCATTTTAGCTTTCTAATGAATATTTATAATCTAAAATACAACTTATATAACCCTATGTAACAATTGTTTTTCTAAAAGATATATGCTTGTGTCATTTTTGTATTCATTTTGACTTAATTAAAATAAAGTGTCATTATCACTTACAAGTGGATCCATGGGGTCCCAAAATCGACCCAAAGATGCCCATGGTCGACCATGTATCAACCAATAGGGTTAAGGCACGTTTTAGGGTAATTTAGTATTATTATAATATTATTTTTTAACCCTTATTTACCGGATTTACCCTTAACCATGGTAAATAAAATATTTACCGCAGTAATTATTCAAAATGTCTAAAAATAAAAGTTACCTATTTACACAATTTGAACATCCTGATTCCAAATATGGAATCCATTTTTCTAAATTCAAAACACAGAAGTGGCAGAAATTAATTTAAAATTAATTCCCGCTGTCAAAACAAAAAGCGTGTTTTTAAGAGATAATAACTATCAAAAGATTGACACTTGTTTATGTTCGGTTTAATTGTAAAATTATGTCTAATGACCAACATTATATTAAATTGTAAAAATATATTCTAAATATACTTTAAAACCAATCAAATTCAAAATTTATCACTATTAATTATTTTTATTAAAAAAGTTGTTTTTAATTAAAATTTAGTAATTTTCACTATTCATCAAAATATGAAAGTTATTTGAAAAGTACAAAAATTTCACCTTAGGCTAAATTCGATATTCCGAATCCAAAAATGAAGTCCATTTAAAAATATAAAATATATATAATTTCAAAATTTAGGTATTACTATTCATAACGGCTAGTTTGATCGGTTGTGGTGTGTGTTAAAACTCGACGTTGCGTACAACACACGCTACTGTTTTATTCAAAGGAAATCGTACCGTGGAAGCTTGGGGTGTTTCATTTTAAATTTTTGATGTCCCCATTTAGTCAAAAAGTTTAAAATATTGTATTTAAAAAGGTTTCACTATTAGAAGTTGATAAAAGTGAAATACTGAAAATGAATCTGTTCTTGCATTATGACTAAGAAACTCATAATACGGATTATAAAATTATAAGGATTATATAAAGTTAAAAATGTAGTTAATGCTATTCATGACCTCTTTTAATGGCTTTTTTTTGGTACGTCATGGTGCAATTGAACTCGGTGTTGCGTGTAGTACAAGTTATTGAATTATTTTTAAGAAATAACACACTCTGAAATCCTGGGGTGTTACATATGTAATTTATAAGTGGCTCTCCTTTTTAAAAACCTCTTAAAATTCAGTATTACGAAATTACAAAGAAATGTTTTTATGGAATTATTCATGTTGTATAATTATGTTCTAGTTATTGGTAATTATTTATGATGAAGGGTGGGACCTATATCTCCCTCTTATCCATTGGGTATGGGTATGTTGTAGTCCGACCGTATGGTTACTCCATGTGTAACTACGATGGTAACCCAAATTGTAAGGTAGTCGTGAGGGTTACAAATTATAAGGTAGCCATGCGAGTTACAATATTATGAAAGTAATTCCCCAAAAATCTTTTATGATTATATTTATGTTCTCGTGTTTTTTGTGTATCTTGTGTAAATATCATGTTACAAGATGTAAGTATATATGGGTGACAAGTATGTATTTTGAAAATGATTTCATACGTTACGGGTATTCATGGACTAATGTACTCTTTCCTTCTTTTTCATCCCTTAATGAGATTTAGTACTCATCCCAATTTTTTAAATGATTTTCACAGGTTAATGGATGTGTAAGAGAAAGAAAGAAGCCAGGTTAAATGATGAATAATTTTCAAAGAATCATGTATTATGTTTCAATGTTTTATATTTTGAAAAAAATGTAGATTCTTTTTATGGTATCCACTATGTAATAATGTATAATGTCATGAATGTGTTATCTCCCAATTCTCTAAAGATCTAAAATTGGAAAGATCCTCAATGTTAATGATGTGTTTTCATGACTAAAATCAGGATTATGTATGTAATAAGGAGAGGTCCATATAATACCATAATCCATTACAACTCATATAGGGAGTAAGGATCCTCAATCTATAATAGCCTATACACGTTACACCTCTATAAGTCTTAAGGAAAATATATCCAGAATAAATGTGTGTGAATAACTAAAATCCATTACAGTACTCTACACACAATTAGGGGTAAAAATAACTAATGTTCCTACCAGCAAATGTAACTAGAAAGAGAAGACAGTGGGGCCAATGGGGAAGTCAGACATCCATCCTCCCACCCGAATATTCGAAAAAACTTCCCCAGGGCTCAAGATCCATGGAGTGTCAGTTTCCCTAACTAGAGGGGTGGAGTAGCACATAAAAACAATAAAAGTACAAAATATACTATATCTCACAACCACACTATGGGAATAACCAAATCTTAGAATAAATTGAATTTAACGTCTCTCAGACTCATGACTTCCACTTCTATTTCTAGGTATCCTATAAACACACAACCATTTAAAAAGTTTTAATAAATTACATTATTCCCCTTTCATCAATTTCAATTTATGTTAATTAAATAAATAAACATTAATTAACCATTTATAATTTCCAGATTATATTTCATTAGCATCACACCCAAGGTTCACTGTTCATTTAAATTTCAACCTTAGAATCATGTCCCAGTAAGCTCCAACCCCATGGTTTAACATCATTTATTAAATAACTTATTAACAAAAATATTCATTTCCCATATTCCTATGCATTCGAGAAAAAATTCTATGTTACTAAACACATGGGGCTCAACATGGTGAGTAGTTGAACTACTCGTCAAGTCTTTTCCACCTATAGCAAGAGAGTAGACCCATCCTCTCTTGAGAAGATAAATACGCAAATGAATGTGGAATAACCTCTGTGCCATTTCCTCTTTTAGATGAGGGTAAGAAAAACCAAATGCCATGAAATGTGGGGAAAATAAAGAAGATATAAAACCAAGAAGATTGAGCTAATATCAAATCATTCACATCCAACTGGTTTCATCATCTCTGGTGTTCTCCCTGACACCCACATGCATAAACTAATTCATCTTTCCACTCTAGGAATCAACTACTTCCACAAAAATGGGCCTCCCAACACCCACATATCATAATGGCCTTCCAAGATCACATCACAACACAAGCAATATGAAAATAAATATCATATCAATTGGACTCATGGAACTTAATCAAATTAGAGGGTAACTCAGAACCCTATAGGTAATAATCATTTATCAAACAACCAATTTTATTATACATCTTGCATTAACCAATTTATGATTCATAGGTTCCAAATTTATTAATCCTAAACAGTAAGCTATCAATAATTGATTAAAAATGATTACTACATCAATTTTATTAACATTAAATTACAACAACAACCAGATTCATTTAACTGCCTCTTTATCAATAGCTGACCAATTGTAAATTAATTCTGGAATTACGTTCTTTACCTATTTCTATAATGAAAAAAAATCTAAAAAAATCTAGTAAAGATATCATACTATCTATAAAAACAATAGGCAACAACATACGATCAATATAAATTTACTTATATGGTTCAAATATTAATTATTTCAATTCTATTAAGATCTAGTGGCTAAAACATGCACACTATAAAATTGCACGTAATAGAAAAGGGAAGAAAAGAATTCCCTACCTCAAAAGGATCTTAACGTTATTTATATGGGAACATTCTACACAACGGATCATGATCACCTCCTCCCATGACAACTGCATCCACCCCAGTATGTCACGTCTTGACCGCACCAACCGAAGCCCAAGAAAATACATTATTATAATGAAGATAACATTCCATAATATGGAAAGGAGAGACAAGAGAAGATGAACCGAAAAGAAACATGATAAATCATACCTTATATCTATTATTGATGGATACTGAATGGTTTCACCAAAACATGGGGTGCACTTCTAGCAAGAAAAATATCGGCGAAAACCAATCCATGGGGAAATGTTTGATCACATGACTCCTACAAGAAAGAAGTTATTATTTGAGAATCTATCACTAGAGAACAAGGAGTAATAATAAGGGAGTAAGATATCTCATTCCTTTAGTTGATTTGACGAAGCATCGATTTAAGATATACTTTATTTTCCATTAAAATATGATCACATTAAAACATGCAGTTTGACCATGTAAAAGTGTCCTGAGCATTTGGAAAATTAATATAGGTGTTATGGGATTTTATTCGGCCTTAAATCCTTAAAACAAGGATTTAAGTACATTTAACATCAAATTAAATGTTAAATTATCGAAACTGGAAAAAAATCTGGAAATTTGGAAAAGGAAAATATAAAACACTTAGGGAACCACTGGTTATGAGCTATGCCACTGTTTCTGTGACACGGTGTCTGTGACACCTTGTTCATGACACCGTGTCTGTGACACCATGACTATGACACCATGACTGTGACAACATTTCAGGGACACCGGGTCCATGACACCGTTTCTGTGACACCATTTCTATCACACAGTTTCTATGACACTATGATTGTGACACCGTTTCTATGACACTGTTTCTGTCAAACCATTTTTGTGAAACTGTAATTGTGACAATATGAATATTACATCATTTCTGTCCCACAATTTCTATAACATTGTTTCTTTGACAGCATGACTGTGACACCGATTCTGTGACACCGTTTCTATGACCCCGTGTCTATGACACCTTTTCGATGATGTAGTTTTTGTCACACCATTTCTGTGACACAGTGACTATGACACAGTTTCTGCCACACCATTTCTGTGACACTGTTACAGTGATTCCGTTTTTGTCACACCATTTATGTGACCCCGTGACTTTGACAGCATTTCTTTCACACTTTTTCTATTACACCGTGACTGTGACACCATTTCTATGACACCATGACGCTGTTCATAAAACTGGAAACGCTGATCATAGACCTGGAAATTTGTTAGTGTTGGGGATGAGTCATCTTAACCTCTCCGAACACTTGAAACACTAGATTTCAGCAGAGGAATGGATCAAACAGGTCCACGCCATTACATCTGATACCTCTAAAAATATTATCATACTCTAGAATCCAAAAACAACTCAGAAGAAATCATAAAAGGTTTCTTGACGAACTACACCTTGAGATACCTCTCAAAAGAGACCCAACCATATAAGTCATCAAAATAAATCCATCTTTTAAAAACAAAAGGTCTATAACCACAAAGAGAACACCATTACATGAAAAAAGAAGTTAAACATCAAACAACAATGGGTACTAAGCACATATATGTGACTCATGATCCCATGTACTGTCTTCCATTGCACTGTGTTTCCAAAAGACATGAACCATGTGGATATAATGCCTGCACAACACCTTCTATTTGTGGTCTTGGATCTCAGTAGGTTGCTCCTCGAAGGATGCATCATCATCAACATTGATCTATCCACAATCAAGGACGTGAGAGTCATCATGAAGATAATGACGGAGTTGTGACACATGAAAAACATTGTGTATCCAGCTCATCTGTGGGGGAAGTGCTACTCAATATTCCACAACTCCAACATGAGCTAACACCTCGAAAGGCCCCACAAACCAGTGAGAAATTTTAATACCATGACCAAACCTTCACTACCAATGACAGGGAGTCACCTAAAGAATCATGTGATCCCAAAAATAAAACTACAAAGGTCTCTACCTTTGATCAGCATATGATTTCTGATGATCCTGCACTGCATTCATCCTCTCCAGAATAACTTGAACCATCATGGTCGTATTCTGCACATGTTCCGATCTAATAATTAATGAATATATAATCATAGTCCAGTATAATAGAGAACACCATGGTTGGCCATACAAGGTTTCAAATGGTGTCATACAGATGGAGGACTAAAAACTACTGTTGTATGGAAACTCCACCGAGGGTATGTGCCTCATCCACGAATCTCCAAAATCCAGGACACAAGAGAGAAACATGTCTTCAAGACTCTAGATGGTCAACTCTATCTACCCGTCCACATGCAGATGGAAAGTAAGGATAAGGCATAGCAGAGAAATGAATGAATGTTGGAGACCTCTAAACACCCTTGAGGTTAAAAAAGGATCTCAATCAGAAATGATCATCCATGGGACTCCATGTAGTCTCACCACCACCTCCAGATATTTACCTAAAAAACACCCTACACTCAACCCCCTGATCTCTATAAAGTGGGATTATTTTGTTAAATGATCCACTACCACCTAAATAGAATCATTTCCTCCTTGAGATCAAGGTAAACTAGTAATAAAAACCATTGAGATGTTCTCCAACAACTACTGAGGAACATCTGATGGCTGGAGCAGACCACCCGGAACAAGACATTTGGCCTTCACCTTCTGGAAGACTAAACAACAACACACAAACTCCGCAACTGCACACTTCAACCTAGGCTACCAAAACTGACTCCTCAAAGATCATTATATCCTTTTCACCCCATGATGAACCACTAAGGGAAAATTATGGATCTCTCTGAGACCTGTCTCGCGCATCACTAAAGGAACATAAAGACTAAAATGATATAACACTCAGTGTTGTTCATCCTTAGACCAACCATCAGGGGCCTCACCACAATAAATCGATCTCTCAATACCTCCATCTCAAGATCCCCCAACTCGGGATATTCCAATAGATTCAATAGAGATGACTGTAGCATCATTTGTAAAAGAAAACCTATGCCCCCAACTTCTCCCATATCGAGATATAATGCTTAATGTTCTTCCATTACTCTATAGGAATCACCGGATTCAAACACTTCATCACTACGTGACATCTGGATCAGCACATCAGTTACAACATTCCCCTTTCCAGGGGTATATGATGTTTTGATGTTGTACTACTGTATGAACTCCATCCATCGATGACGTCATAACTTTATGTCATGATAAGAGAAAAATACCTAAGTATCTTAAGGACGATGAAAACCAAAAAGTGTTCTCCAATGAAGTAATATCTCCACAACATTAAAGAAAACATCTAAGATTCCAACTCATGATCATGGGTGTCATAGTAACATTCATGGGGCCACAACTGGAAAGACCCATAAGAAACAACTGATATCTAATTCATTAAAACAAAGCCTAATCCCTGATGCAAAGCATCATAGAAAACATAAAATTGAACTCCCACTATCAAAAGACATCATGGTGGAGAACTTAGTAACTTCTACATTAGATACTTGAAATCTACATGACACTAATCAGTCCACACAAATCATTGATCCATCTTAGTACATGTTGTTAGAGGATTCACAACCTGAGAGAAATAACCTACAAACCTCTTATAGTAGCCTATGAGACCAAGGAAGCATTTCACCTCTGCCACTAACTTAGGTGCTTCGAAAGACATGACAGATTCTATCTTTTAGGGATCCACAGCTACTCCCTGCTTGGACACAACATTCACCAAGATACAGACTTCTTGAGCAAAAAAATCACACTTAGACATCATACCAAATAGCTGTTGTTGATGAAGAACTCCCAAAACGTCGTGCAGATGCTATGCATGATCCCCCTAAAACATAGAGTACACAAGGATGTTGTCGATGAAAACCACCACGAACTTATCCAGGATCTCATGGAACACATAATTAATCAATACAATGAACCCAACTAGAGAATTATTCACATCGAACAAAATTACAATGAACACATAATGCCCATGATGACAATAGAAATAAATCTTTGGAATATCCTCATACTTCACATGAATCTGATGATATCCTGATCGCAAGTTGTACGTTGAGAAACAAATTGAACCTTTCAGTTTATCTAATAAATCATCAGTCTAAAGAAGTGGATACTGACTCTTCACTATCAATTTGTTTAACTGATGATAATCGATAAAAAACTACAAACTGTCTTCAACCTTCTTTATGAACTAAATCATTGCACTCGTTAGTGACACACTCCGATGAACAAACCCACACTGTAACAGAACATCAAGTAGTATACGTAGCTCTCATAACTCATAAGAGATCATCCTATATAGATTTATATGCATATGAGACGATCTTGGTTATAGATCGATCCCAAACACGATCTCTCATCAAGGGGGTAATGCTACTACCTCTTCTGGAAAGACATCTGGGTACACTTCTACGACCCTAGGAAATGAAAACTACTGAACTTCTAAAGAACATAGCATCAGCTGAGCCATCATGGATGATAAGGATCAAACGGGCCATTGACCCATCTTAGGGTCTCACTCACCAACAAACACCACTAGCTCCCTATCCTCGTCGAAGAGAAAAACCCGCCTCCTAAAGCAATCCATGATAGCCTACACCGAATACAACCAATTCATGATATGCATTAAATCATATGGTTGTATCCATAAGCATATGAAATATCCACAAAAGCGGTGCTACCCCATCACTAGCACACAGTCTCTATATACTTCAAACAAGTCAACTCGACATGTGACTGGCGTTGTCCAAAACCAGGGCACTGGAAGCCTCTCTAACTCAAGAAAAAAACAATGGAAAAGGGTGAGTGATATGAAGGAGTGTGTCGCTTGTGAATCAAACAAGGCATACACCTAGGTAGAAAACAGGAAAAGGGTACCTCGAATGACGTCTGGCTCTCCTGGAACTGGAAATGTTAATCATGAAGCTGACCACGACCTCCTCCACAACCTCTCTGGCCTGAATGACGACCACCACCATGACCTCAATCTCCTCTATGAGGATAAGGAGCATCACAGGGTTGTCCTCTGAATTCCCTATCCACCCAATGTGGATATATAGTTGCTGAAACATGGTGGTACTACCGCGGCTGGAACTGCTTCAATAGAGGAACTTTGAGTGGAAGAATTGGTGCACGATGACTCCTCTGAAAGGTCGAGCACTCTCGCTACTGATGAACTCGACCACCATAGGAAAAAAAGCACATAATCCCTTGGTAAAGGCCTGAGAGTCACCGTCCTTATAGAAACAAGATTCTAAGGGTTGGGACCTACCCCAGGCTAAACAATAACTCTTCTTCACTAAAAATTGGGAACCCTAGACCACAACTCCGCTTCATGAGGAATCATGATGACTCCCCTCTCATTAAATTTGGTTCTTCCCAATGTCTTATTAATAACCTCTGCCCTTTCTAGTAACTCAAGATATGTCTTAAGCATAAATGGGGTGACCTAACACTGGATATCTAGATACAAAGCCTCTTCGAAATGCCACACTCTGGCCTCGACATCTAGAAATAGGTCCAAAGCATATTGTAAAAGGTTACCGAAATGGATTCCAACCACTCACACACTAGAGAGACCATGTCGAAGGGTAATAAGCTCTTGGTGTGTGGAAACCTCCGCAGGTGAAGAAATAAAATTGACTCTAAACTTGTCTCATAACTCCTCCAAAGGGATATCTAACTCCTCGCGATCCTCGATGAAAAGGAACCATAACTGCCTCGCAGCTCCATGTAGCATTGTCACAACAGAGGAAACGGTGTACTCCATCCGAGCATGGATCAAACTTAAGCCTATATCGCCCTCTTCCAACCAATCTTCTATGACTAGATCTAAAACAGATCACTCATACTTCTGCAGAATATGGTACGAAAACTCTTGGATTTTTCTCCTCCAAGTGTCGTTGTCGTCAACCTCTACCATGCGAAAATCTGCAGGCACAACCTGCTGGACATCTTTTGTGCAAACCAGACAATGTCGTTGACCTGGGGCCATACCTACAAAAAAAATAGTTAGGGATCCTAACCAAGAATATGGAAGAATCAACATTTATTAATTATTAGTTTTCTTTTTTTCATTTTATCTCAACCTATCTAAAGGTCTACCCATTCAAACATCAGCATAATGAAGAATAATGGATGATCCTTTCCTAGGGCTCTACCATTCAACTGGAATCACCATATTTAGTATCCACTTTAAACTTAATGTTCTATTTATCAGATCACAGGGGGCACTAAACGCTTAAGTCTCTACGTATCTCAAGTGTTTACATCACTTGCTAAACATGACTTACATCATTGACCAACAAACCAATGCAACCTCACATGTTCTAAAAACCAAACTCTATCTGATCCCTCGACCAGACCTCTCATACCACTCTATCATGACCCCCTCCCCATAAGGTGTAATTATCAAGGGTTGAAAATTTTAGACGAGAGATAATGACCCTCGAGTACCACCTCCAGTAGGCTATGGGTTGGAGAATTGCACCGGGGGTACATCAAACACACAACATGGAGGCATTACCATCATAATGAAAACATCTGGAAGAGTGTGATAAGATAGACACCAACCAAATCCAACACAAACCAAAATATAAAAGAAATCCTATGTACACATATGTAATGTCTTGTAAAACTACTGCAACTAAAAGGGGAAAAACTAAAAATACCCAAAGGGAAGTAAATACTACAACAACCACGAAGCCCAAACAGCTCCTGCAACCCCAAGCTAGATGAAGCTAGCCTATTCTCCAACCTGCTCCGAGTGACTTGAAAAACAATTTATATATACATTTGGTGAGTATAAAATTATACTCAGTAAGATCCTCCCCAGACCCTCTTGTGAAAAATCAAAGAAAGCATGCTAAGGCATTATGGACAATAAGTGAAACTAACTCATCACCTAAATAGGTATAAAAAGTTCCCACCCTCACCATGGATACTTTCTCCACGCATCACATAAAAAAGTGTATAATATAATAATGAATATCAAGGTTACACTGCTATTAGTTCCCCACTATTTTGACACTTTGCCCCAAAGTCGCACGTCCTAAGCATCTCTCTCTAAAATGCTTGCCCGCAGACACCTAGAAGAAGCACCAAAACATGAACCACATGCAACAATACAACCTCGTCCATGTAATCAAAGTATATATATTGTTTTCAAGATCCACCATTTCTTCCATAACGTGTATCATACGTCGGGAATTATACATCAAGCCATTACACCTCATACACTGATTAAGGATATTTAAGCCATCATAGCCTATACACGTTACACCAATAGTAGTCCATAGGAAACTATATCCATAATACGTGTGTGTGAATAACGACAAGCCATTACATCCCTCAACACACAAATATGGGTAAAACTAACCACTATTCCTACCAGCACAAGTAACTACTAAGAGAAGAGAGCAGGGCCAAAGGTGGGAGTCAGCCATCCATCCTCCCACATGAATGTTTGGGAAAACACCCCCAGGGCTCAGAATATTCGGGGTGTCAGTTTATCTAACTGACATGGTGGTGTAGCATATTGAAACTAAAAAATTATAGAATATACTATATCTCACAACCACACTATGGGAATCACCTAGTCTAAGACTCAACAACAACTAATGTCAGTCAGACTCGTACCTTCCACTTCTAAGACTAGGTATCCAATAAGAACACAACCATTTAATGATCTTTAATAAATTACTTCATCCCCTTTTTATCAGTATCACTTTACGTTACTTAATTTTTTAAAAATTAATTCACCATTAATAATTTCCACATTATATTTCATTAGAATAACACCCAAATTTCATAGTTCCTTTAAATTTATACCTTAACATTGCGTCCACGGAATCTTTAATGCCATGGGTTAACATCATTTATTCAATATTTTTTAACAACATTATTACATTCCCTTATTCTCATATATTCTAGAAAAACATTTTTAGCTACTAAACACAAGGGGCACAACATGGTGAGTGGTTGAACTACCCGTCGAGTCTACTCCACCTATAATAAGAGCATGACCCATCCTCCCTCATGAGTCTAAACATAGAAAGCACATGATATACCCCATGTTTCATTTCCCCATTTGGATGTAGGGTAATCAAAACCTGCCCCCTTGGCTAGTGGTAAATGTAAAGAAGTTAAAAAACCAACAAGATTCATCAAAAATCTAATCATATACATCCAACCAATTTCATCATCTATAGTGTCCTCCCTGATACCCACATGCGTAAACTAATTCATCTCGCCAATATAGCCATCAACTGAGGCCACAACCAATGGGCCTCCCTACCCCCACATATAAAAAAAACCTTCCAGGATCACATCACAAAATAAGAAACAGGAAAACAAATATCATATCATCTGGACTCTTGGCCCTTAAACAAACCGGAGGGGAACTCAGAACCCTACAAAGAATTATCTTTTATCAAACAAACAGTTGTTTAATAGGACCTGAATTAACCGATATATTATTCAAATATTCCATCTTCAAATAACATAAATAGTATGATATCACAAATTGATTAAACATTCTTACAAAATCATATTTATTTACATCAATTTACAACAATAACCCCATTCATTTATATTCCTCTTTATCTTTAGCCAAAAAATTACCAATTAATTCTAGCTTTATGTTCTTTACCAATTTCCATAATTAATGAAAATATAAACAATGAATTCATAGATATCACACTGTCTAGCAAAACAAGAAGCCACATCATACAGTCGATATCAATTTATTTATTTGGTCCAAATATTTATTATGTCAATTAAATTGTGATCGAGTGGCTAATAAATGATAACAATACATTTTCACATAAATGGAAATAGATGAAATGAATCCCCTACCTCAAAAGGTTCATAATGTAGTTTATACAACAATGATCCCCACAGCGGATCATGATCGCCTCCTCCAGTGACAACTATATCCACCCGAGGATGTTGTGGCAGGACCACACCATCGGAAACCCAAGAAACTACATTAGAAGAATGAATATCACAAGCCATAAAATGGTAAGGGAGATCATTAGAATATAAGTGCAATATAATGATGATAAATAATACCTTATATTGAATATTGATGGATACTACTTGGTTTCCCCAAAACAGAGAGTGCACTTGCAGAAAGAAGAATATTGAGGGAACCAATCCACAGGGAAAGGTTTGACCACACAACTCCTACAAGATGGATATAAAAGTTTGAGAATCTTACACCATATAAAAAGGAAGAAGAACAATGGAGGAAGAAATCTTACCCCTTTAAAAGATTTTACAGAGCTGTGGTTTATGATACACTAGATTTTCCATTAAAAGAAGATCGCATTAAACCACACATTTTGATGAAGTAAATGAATCCCGAGCTTTAGGAAAATTAATATAAGAGTTATGGGATTTTATTCTGCCTTAAATCATTAAAAAAATGCCATAAATGTGTTTAACATCAATGAAAACATTATATCGGAAAAATTGGTAAAAAATCAAGAAAATATGCAACAGAAAATATGAAATAGTTTTGGAAACAATGTTCATGAGTTGTGACACCATTTTTGTGAAATTGAATCTGTGACACCATGTCAATGACCCCATGACTATGACACCGTGATTGTGACATCGTTTCTGTGAGACCGTGTATGTGACACGATTTTCGTGAAACCATTTTTTTGACACCGTTTCTCTGACACCGTGACTATGACACTGTTTCTGTTACACCATTTCTGTCAAACATCTTTTGTGACATTGTGACAATGACACCTTGACTATTACCCCATTTCTGTCACACCATTTATAGCACATCGTTTCTGTAACACTGTGACTCTGACACCGTTTCTAGACACTGTTTTTATCCCACCATTTCTTGGACACCAGGACTGTGACACCATTTCTATCACATAATTACTGTCACACCGTTTCTGGGACACTGTGACCTTGTTTCAAAAACTGGAAACATTGTTCACAGAAATGGAAATTTGGAAATGTTTTGAGGATGAGTCACCTTGAGCTCCCATAACACCCCAAACACCAGACTTCAGAAATGGAATGGACAAGAGAGGTCTGATCCATTACACTACCAATTAAATTTGACATATTATTCTTTGAATATGAGTAACTAGTGCCACAAAATATAGTAGAATGAAAATTAGAATTAGATTTCATTATAATTTGGAACATTTAAATCAATAAATAAAAATAAAATTTAAAATAAAAATCAATTTTTTAAATGTAATTTTTATTTTATTATACAAAAATGTCTCTATTGATTCCAATTATTTATTGGACTTTATAGAAATTTATTGTTGGTAGTGGATTTCCCCTTAAAAAATTTAATAGAATAAAAAAATATTCATTCTGAAAATAAATTATTTATAAATAATTAATAAATAAATAAAAAATTTGGAAGTTGATATATTTGATTCATGTATATAATTAAAATATAAAATTTACCAATGTACGAAAACATTTTAATAAAATTTATGGATGTATGAAAAATGATACTTGATGATGCGATGTAGAAAAGTAAATAGAGGGTAAAAAAATTGATAAGAAGTTTTTCTAAATCTTTATGTGAATCTATATGTCTCCACCCCTCAACATGATAGGTCAATAGTGTAAATAAATAATTCTCAATGGTGACCAAGAACCCATCCATCATAATGGTAGCATGTGATTTACCTATTGATCTTCATTGATTGTTATGTATCCAATCCCTTGATTTTTTTGATTATGAAACATTGGAGATCGTTTATTGAGTTAAAAAAGGTTTAGTTTAGGTAAAAAACTTATAAATAATATAAAAAAATATCATATAGGAATTAGTACAATGGGGGATGAGATATATGATTGGATGGTAGACATCCTTCCATGGATTTGTTATTATGATGTTTTCTTTTTGATAATCTTTATGAGATCATGAATTTTAGTGTTAACCCAGATCAAGAACAATGTTTGGGAGCAAGGTGATTCTTCAATGGATCTAGGAATGTTTTTTATAGGATCATAAAGGCATAAAAATATTTTAGAATTTATAATTTTAATTGAACATGAAATAGATGACCATTATATAATCTTTTACTAAAATAAATTAATGTTTACTAGGCCCTACCCATTGCCACCAGGACATGGTATCATCCACTATGTAGCTGGTGGGCTTGTTATTGCGAGGGGATAACACAGAACCTACACCAACTATCTTCTACTAGAAAAAGGGTAGTAGGTTTCATTAATCCAGAACAACAATTCAATGAATGAGCCACCAACTAGCCTATACTCCACCACTGGGTACACGTTGGTAGTTCTGGATTCTTGGGATACTTCCACCATTGAACCAGTTAGCAAATGTACTTGTAACGACCCAAAGTTTCATTAATGGAAATCACACTTAATCTAATTAAATGTATCTTTATGTTTATATAAAATGTCAACTTCTTTGGTTATATGTTATGAATTTTGAAAATTTCTAATATAGATGTTGAACAGTGATCACATGATTAGTATAAATATAGGACTTTAACAAATCCAATTTACTCAAACAAAGGAAGCGATGGCCTCATCCAGTAGAATTTCCCCATATGAAGCCCATTTGTCAGATCTCGGAAAAGAGGTGGCGTATTTGGGCTTCACCCTTGACCAAACCCAAGATGAGCTTCATCTTGTGAAGCTCAAATGTGACAGTCTACGGGAAAAGTGGAATTTGATTGAAATTACCACTCGAGCGATGTTATCCGAGCCACCCCAAGAGTCTATCACCATCGGACACATTACCCTTAGGTCTTATGATGCTTTTTTAAGGGGTTATGTAACAAATAAGTAGTACTCTGTTCATTTACATTATTTTTTATATAATAATGAATATAATTTCTAGTCATTTTTGATACATTGTAAATAGTTTTTAAAGTACAAATGGTGTTTTTAGTTATTATTTAATTAAGAAATATATATTATTTAATTAAGGGATTTTTGAATTTATTAATATTTTAATAAAATAATAATAATAATATTAAATTAATTTTTATTAAATATAAATGATCTTATAGTTTTATGAATGCAATTAAAATTTTTATTAAGGTTTGAAAGCCATTTTTGTCAAAACCCGTGAAGTTTTGATAAATGTCAGTATTTATTTTAAAAGTTAAAATTAACATATTTAGAAAATTATTTAGATAAAATAAATGTTATTTCGGGAATCAGTATGTCGAAATTATCCAACGGTGAATTTTTCATAATTTTCAGAGACAGTAAAATATTTGGGTAAAAATTAAATATCGTTTAAATATATAATGTCTTTTATGACATCATAATGACCCAATAGTGATGTAATAAAATACTATAAGCTTTATGTTCGTCCAATATATGTTTTACCATTAAAATAAATTGATTTTGGGTCTGTTTGACTTACTTTTCAAAGCATTAATTGACCCCTCAAGGCTTATTCAACACTTTGCCTTTTTAAATTAATTTCCATGGGAGTGTGACTCACCTCCACATAAGCAAACTTATTATTTAAAGAATTTCGGACGTTGACCTTATAAAATATTTTACTCCTCCTCCCTTTTCCAAATACCATGGGAAAAAACCATGGGATGGTTTGTGGTTTGGATTAATTTAATATAAGGTGTCCCAAACCAAAATAATAAAGAATTCCCTCACCTTTCCTATATAAACCCCCTAGGCTCCAACTTCCTCCTCACTCAAAGCCACTGAAGTTCGTCCAACCTATGACATACTCTCTCTATAATCCTCCCAAGGTGCCCCAAGCTCCCAATAAGCCTCTCACAAGCCTCTCTCTAGCCTTTGGAACCACACTTCTAAGTAAGGGTTTTTTCTTCCTTTCTCATTTTTGTCCAATTTTCTTTAAGTTGTTTTTCCCTTTTAATTTCAATTATAAATGTTTGTGAATGGTTTCGAACCTCCCTAATACTTCCCTCTTTATGTTTTAATGATTGAAGACCCTTTCTCTCTCATTAAATGCCTCCCATGTACACCCGTTACCATGCTGAAATTCCGAAAGGAACTTCTCTCTCCTCTTTTACATTCAAGCAATACTTTTGTATCATGAATCTAAATTCCATTAAAATTGTTCGGACATGTATCTATATGACCACCTTACTGTCTATTACATGTAAATATTATTAGGAACCCCTTTCTCTCTCATCAACCTTTTTTATGAATTCTTATGTCACGCCGTTACGCTGCCGAAATCGCACCGATTTTCGAAGCCAATGTCATTGTGTAGTGAATACAATGTCCATTTCTCAATAAAGGGTATTCAACTTTATGAACATTTACATATTGATTGTATAGTTTCATGAATGAATTCCACATTCCTTTATCGTGTAATAAATTATTATGTTTTATGAATCCATGTTTTATGATCCATGTGGCACACTTATGTATTAAATGAAATGTTTATGAACGGTGTGCCCTTATAGCGCTCCAATGCATTGGGTAAAGTATAGTATCATGATAAGTCATGTGAAATGAGTGTTGGCTCATGCTAATTCAGGTGAAATGAGGTTTTACTCGAGCTTTATGTGCAATGAGGATTTACTCATGCTCCATGTGCAATGTGCATTGGCTCATGCTAATTCCATGTTAACTGTTGTTACCACATTTCCATGTTATGATTATCATGATTTATCATGACTTCAAGTTCACATTTTTATTATGATCTATTGATATGCCTATTGTATAACATGTATTTTACTCCTCATTTTATTCAATGTGTAATCCCTTACTGGGCTTTATAGCTCACCCTTTTCTTATGCATGTCCTCGGGTTATCCCCTACAATGCTAAGTACGAAGGAATGTAGTGGTCATGTAAAGGAAGTTTTCAATAAAGATGTTGAATTTCATGTTTTATGATTTTATGTAATGATCCTAGGCCCCAAATACACTAAACATCTCGATATTCATTGTTGTATCAAGTGAATTTTTATGTAATAAATCATGTTTATGTTGTCATAAAAAGTAGGGTTGTCATAGTTGGTATCAGAGGATAGGTTTAGTTATATTTGGGACTAGGAAACCCTAGTAAAGCCTTAGATACAAGACTAAGTATAATAAAAATATCCCTAAGTATTATTAAGTACTGATTAAGTGTTTTTTCAAACAAATACATCCATGTCTGGATACGAGCAGGTAGAGGCGGCTCGGGCACAGATGAATCCTAGGGGTAAAACCTGAAAACACCGCATTGAGCTAAACTCGAACGGGAACTGGTGCACGACAATGGGCCTTGCTGAACTCTTGGTTACAACACTCCCGGGGAATATTTATTGATAAATTAAAAATCATAGTATGAACCCTTATTAAGGGAAATAAAAAAAATTCCCCAACAAATATATGTTAGAAAGTAGATCATGAAAAGACAAGATTGAAGCCTATAGACTCTTGAGTAAGGAAATAAATGTTTATTGATAAGTCATCAACTTTTGTATTTGGATTAAACTTTATGTGTTACCCATAATATCCCTTTTATTCCAGCCAATGACCGATAATAGAAGGACTCAGGCTAACAACCTTTGTGAAGATCAGTGTGATGACTGTACTAATGAGATGCCCAATCCAATGGGAGAGGGTATCAAGAACTTTGTCACACATCTCTCTCAGCTAACTCAAGTTTTGAATAGAAACATGGGTCAAGTGGAACGTTCAACCCCCTCTAAGAAATAACAAGTCACTATCGAGAGCTTCATGAGACAAAGGCCTCCTACTTTTAGTGGATCATCCGATCCCACGATCGCTGAACAACGGATCAACTCCATTGAAAAGATATTCTCCATCCTCTAATGTTCTGAACAAGAGAAGGTTCTCCTGGTGGCTTATCGTATGGAGGGTGAAGCTGATCAATGGTGGACGTGGATCAAAAATACGAAGCGTGAGGAGGAAATCGAGGTGTTGGAATGGAAGGATTTCAGGAAGATGTTTTTCGATAAATATTTTCCGCGCACCCTCCAGCTTAAGATGGAAAGGGACTTCCTTTCCCTCAAGAAAAAAGATGAAGAATCTGTTGGAGTGTACGATGAAAACTTCACAAGGCTTTCACGATAGGATTTCAGCTTTGTCATTACCATGGAATGCAAGGTTGACTGCTTCTTTGGTGGGATGAAGCCTAGCTTGCGGAAAGCATTAGCGATCTGTGACTTCGACAGCTATGAGGAAATTGTCCGATGTGCCCTCAAGGTCAAAATGGAGATCGAGGAATCACATGGGTATCATGGGGACAAGAAGCGTAAGGTGGACATCAATTCTAGTGGTCCGATGGATAAATCCAACAGTGATAAGAAGATCCAACACCCCACTTGCCAAAAGTGCAGAAAGAAGCACCCTGGAAATTGCCTTAAGGGGACGAGAAAATGCTTCAGCTGTGGAAGAGAAGGGAACCTAGTTGTTAACTGTCGGAAAGAAATACCCACAACTACGATAGAGGAGAGGAATTCTCCATTCGAACCTCAACGCGTTTTTCAATGATACAAATGCAAAGAACCGGGTCATTTTTCCAATCATTGCCCTAATACAAGGGTTTTCGGAGACAACTGACAACCTCCAAGGTAGAAAATGAGAGCTTTTACCATCACTTCTGCCGAAGTGAACCCCGACAATGAATTGGTGACAGGTACACTAGTTATTCATTGAAGAATAGAAAACACACTTTTTGATTTAGGTTCTACGCATTCTTTTATATCTCAAAAGTATAGTAGAATAATCCCAACAACACCACAAATCATGGAAGTAAAGATGTCGGTGAGTACGAAAAATGGGGAAATCATTGCATCCTATGAATATAAGTCCTCCCCTGTCATAATCTGTGGATTGATTTTCCCGGAGAACCTCTTCATACTCCCTGTGGTGTAATTTGATGCAATTCTTTGAATGAATTGAGTTTCCTTATATAGAGCCAACATAAATTGTCGGGAGAGGGAAATCACACTCCATATGTAGAATTGACCCCCAATTCTTTACATGTGTCAGGAGGAAGATGAATCTCCTTTAGCTCCATCATCTCAAACATGGATATTACTGCCTTATGAGCACGCGTATCTGGCTCAGATGATTGAGTCCATGGAAGAAACCAACCTTGAAGAAATTCCTATTGTGAGGGAATTCGCTGAAGTGTTTCCCGAGGAATTGACTGGTCTTCCTCCAAGAAGAGATGTTTAGTTCTCAATTGAACTTATACCTGGCATGCTACCAATATCCAAGACTCCATATAGAATGGATATTGTTGAGCTTGAAGAGCTGACGAAACAACTACAGGAGAATCTGGATAAAGGGTTTATACGCCCAAGTGCTTCACTATGGGGTGCACCAGTCCTCTTCGTCAAGAAGAAGGATGGGTCAATGCGGCTTTGCATTGATTATCGGGAACTTAACAAAATCACGATAAAGAACATGTATCCTCTCCCAAGAATCTATGACTTGTATGATCAGCTGTGTGGAACACAATACTTCTCCAAGGTGGATTTGCGGTCGGGATATTATCAAGTAAGGGTGATGAAGGAAGATGTCCCCAAGACTACTTTTCGTACAAGATATGGGCACTATGAATTCATTGTAATGACTTTCAGACTCACCAATTATCCATCAATATTCTTGGACTTGATGAATAGAGTATTTAGAGATTACCTTGACAAATTTGTGGTAGTCTTTATAGATGATATTCTAATATACTCTAAATACAAGGAGGATCATGAGGATCATTTAAAACTGTACTAGAGACTATGCGCTAGGAGAATCTCTATGAAAAGTATAACAAGTGTGAGTTCTAGTTGAAGGAGGTCTCATTCTTGGGCCATATCTTCACAAGCAATGGGATATCTATGGACCCCTCCAAAACAGATGCAATTGAGGGATGGTCTATGCCAACATCGGTAACGAATATCTGTAGCTTCTTGGGGTTAGCTGGATATTATCGACGATTTGTGAGGAATTTCTCACGATTGTCCAACCCTCTTACCAAGCTAACACGGAAGGGAGTAAAGTTTTCTTGGTGTGATGAATGCGAAGAAAGTTTCAAGGAGTTGAAAAGGAGGCTTATCACTGCGCCCGTGCTCACATAACCCACAAGTGGGGATCTTTTTGTTGTTTTCAGTGATGTTTCAAAGAAGGTCTTAGGTTTTGTGCTGATGCAGAATGATATAGTGATATCCTATGCCTCAATGTAGTTGAAAATCCATGAGCAAAACTATCCAATGCATGATCTGGAGTTGGCGGCGGTGATCTTTGCCTTGAAAATCTGGCGGCATTATCTCTATGGAGAGAAATGTGAGATATATACTGACCAAAAGAGTCTTAAATATATATTCACACTGAAAGAGCTTAATATGCACCAGAGAAGATGGATAGAGCTCATCAAGGATTATGACTATTCAATACATTACCACCCTAGGAAAGCGAACAAGGTGGAAGATGCCCTAAGTAGAAAGGACCCAGCAATTCTATCAATGATGAGAATTGAGAAGGATCCAATATTCTTAGACTTGATGAAGATGGACATGGGAATCATAAAGAAGGGAACATCATCAATCCTTTCACAAATGATTGCTCAACCATATCTTTTGGAATGGTTAATGGATGCTCAAAAGGATGATGTGGGAATTCAGGAAAAAGTGGAAGCTATCAAAAAAGGGAAATCCTCAGAGTTTAATGTTAATGAAGAAGGAATTGCACGATTTGGGAAAAGACTATGTGTTCCATCATGTCTGGAGCTAAAAAAGGAACTTTTGGTTGATGCACATAGTTCAAATTTCTCTATTCACCCAGGGAGAAAAAAGATGTATCAAGATCTCCGAGAAAACTTTTGGTGGGATAATATGAAGAAGGAGATCTCTATATATACATCAAAGTGCCATGTGTGTCTGCAAATGAAGGCAGAGAGGCATAAGTCAAAGGGTATGATGCAACCATTGCCCATACCAGAATGGAAATGGGAAACCATAACCATGGACTTTGTCACCGGACTTCCAAGGAAATCCAAAGGCAACAATGCAATCTGGGTGGTTGTGGATCGTCTTACAAAGACTGCACACTTCATTGCTATTTGGGAGGATTTCTCTTTGGATCAACTGGAAAATATATATATCAGGGAAGTGGTAAGGTTGCATGTAGTACCACTATCTATTGTGTCTGACCGAGATCCAAGATTCACCTCTATGTTTTGGAAGAGTCTTCAACATGCTCTAAATACTGAACTGAACATCAATACGACCTATCATCCTCAAACTGATGGACAATCCGAAGGGACTATCCAAACACTTATGTACATGTTGAGAGCATGCTCAATGGACTTTAAGGGAGGGTGGGATCAACCTCTTCCCCTAGTTGAGTTCTCATATAATAATAGTTTCAACTCGAGCATCCAAATGGCACTATATAAAGCCTTATATGGGAAAAGGTTCCGAACACCGGCATGTTGGGATGAGGTAGGTGAACATAGACTGCTTGGACCAGAAATGGTCAAGGAAATGGTGGAGAAGGTGAAAACCATTCAGCAGCATATCAAGGCATCCTAGAGTCGACATAAGAGTTATGCAGATAATCGTCGATGAGACATTGAGATTAAAGTTGGAGACATGGTGTTTCTACTCATATCTCCGTGGAAGAAGGTCATGAGTTTTGGAAAGAAAGGGAAGTTAAGTCCATGGTACATCAACCCCTTTGAGATTCTTGATCACGTCGGGGATGTGGCCTATCGACTAGCACATCCACCTACTATGGCCAGATTACATGATGTCTTTCATGTATCCCTCTTAAGGAAGTGAATACCAGACCCTTCACATGTACTCTCTTCTAAGGTGGTACAATTGGAAGATGATCTTTCTTATGAGGAGCAACCAGTGAAGATCTTATATCGTAGAGAAAAATTTCTATGAAACAAGACAATGTCCCTTGTCAAGGTGTGGTGGAGAAACCACAATTTTGAAGAAGAAACTTGGGAATCGGAGGAAGTGATGAAGCTGAGTTACCCACTTCTGTTTTAGTATGGGAAAAGGAAAATTTCGAGGGATAAATTTCTTAAGGGGGGAATATTGTAATGACCCAAAGTTTCATTAATGGAAATCCCTCTTGATCTAATTAAATGTATCTTCTTGTTTATATAAAATGTCAACTTCTTTGGTTTTATGTTAATAATTTTGACCGTTGCTAATATAGCCATTGAAGAGTGATCACATGATTATTATAAATATAGTACTTTAACAAATCCAATTTACTCCGAAAAAGGAAGCGATGGCCTTATCCAGTAGAATTTCCCCATATGAAGCCCATTTGTCTGAGCTCAGAAAAGAGGTGGAATCATTGGGCTTCGCCCTTGACCAAACCCAAGCTGAGCTTCACCTTGTGAAGCTCGAACGTGACCGTCTATAGGAAAAGTGGAATTTGATTGAAATTACCACTCGAGCGACGTTATCTGATCCACCCCAAGAGTCTTTCACCATCACACACCTTTCCCTTAGGTCTTATGTGGTTGTTTTAAGGTGTTATGTAACAAATAAATAGTACTATGTTCATGTACATTATTTTTGTATATAATAATGAATATAATTTCTAGTCATTTTTGATACATTGTAAATAGTTTTTAAAGTACAAATGGTTTTTTTAGTTATTATTTAATTAAGAAATATATTTTATTAAATTAAGGGATTTTTGAATTAAATAATATTCTAATAAAATAATATTATTATTATTAAATTAATTTTTATTATATATAAATGATCTTATAATTTTATGAATTCAATTAAAATTTTTATTAAGGTTTGAAAGCCATTTTTGTCAAAACCCGTGATGTTTCGATAAATGTCTGTTTTTATTTTAAATGTGAAAATTAACATATTTAAAAAAATTATTTAGATAAAATAAATGTTATATCTATAATCAGGATGTGGAAATTATCTAACGGTGAATTTTTCATAATTTTCTGAGACAGTAAAATTTTTGGGTAAAAATTAAATACCGTTTAAATATATAATGTGTTTTATGACATCATAATGACCCAATAGTGATGTAATAAAATACTATAAGAATTATGATCGTCCAATATATGTTTTACCATTAAAATAAAGTGATTTTGGGTTTTTTTGACTTACTTTTAAAATCATTAATGGACCCCTCAAAACTTATTCAACACTTTGCCTTTTTAAATTAATTTCCATGGGAGTGTGACTCACCTCCACATAAGAAACCTTATTATTTTACGAAGTTCGTAATTTGTCCTTATAAAATATTGTTTTCCTATTCCCTTTTCCAAAAAACGTGGGCAAAAACAATGGGATGGTTTGTAATTTGGATTAATTTAATATAAGGGGTCCCAAACCAAAAAAATAAAGAATTCCCTCAACTTTCCTATATAAACACACCCAAGATCCCACTTCCTCCTCACTAAAATCCCTTGAAGTTCATCCAACCTGTTCCCTACTCTCTCTAGAATCCTCCCAAGGTGCCCCAAGCACCCGATAATCCTATCACAAGCCTCTCTATAGCCATTGGAAGCACACTTCCATGTAAGGGTTTTTTCTTCCTTTCTCATTTTTGTCCAATTTTCTTTAAGTTGTTTTGCCCTTTTCATTTCAATTATAAATGTTGGGGTATGGTTTTTCACCTCCCTAATACTTACCTGTTTATGTTTGAATGATGGGAGACCCTTTCCCTCTCATTAAATGCCTCCCATGTACACCCATTACTATGCCAAAATTCTGAAAGGAACTTCTCTCTCCTCTTTTTACATTCAAGCAATACTTTGGTATCATGAATCTAAATTCGATTAAAATTGTTGGAACATGTATCTATATTACCTCCTTAATGTCCATTATATGTAAATATGATGAGGAACCCATTTCTCTCTCATCAACCTTTTTTTATGAATTCTTATGTCACGCCGTTACGCTGCCGAAATCGCACCGATTTTCTAAGCCAATGTCACTGTGTAGTGAATACAATGTCCATTTCTCCATAAAGGGTATTCACCATTATGCACATTTACATATTGATTGTAGAGTTTCATGTATGAATTCCACATTCCTTTATTGTGGAATAAATGATGATATTTTATGAATCCATGTTTTATGATCCATGTGGCACACTTATGCATAAAATGAAATGTTTAAGAAGGGTGCGCCCTTATAGCGCTCCAATGAATTGGGTAAAGTATAGTATCATGATAATTCATGTTAAATGAGTGTTGAATCATGCTAATTCAGGTTAAATGAGGGTTTACTAATGATTTTTGTGCAATGAGGATTTACTCGTGCTCCATGTGCAATGGGCTTTGGCTCATGCTAATTCCATGTTAAGTGTTGGTGCCACATTTCCATGTTATGATTATCATTATTTATCATGACATTATGTTCCCATTTTTCTTATGATTTATTTATATGCCTATTTTCTAACATGTATTGTACTCCTCATGTTATTCCATGTGTAATCCCTTACTGGGATTTATTGCTTACCCTTTTCTTATCCATGTCCTCAGGTTATCCCATGCAATGCTAAGTACGAAGGAATGTATTGGTCATGTAAAGGATGTTTTCAATAAAGATGTTGTATTTCATGTTTTATGTTTTTATGTAATGATCCTAATCCCAAAAGAAACTAAACCTCTCAATCTTCTTTGTTGTATCAAGTGATGTTTTATGTAATAAATCATATTTAAGTTGTAATAAAAAGCTGGGTTGTCATAGTACTACACTATGTATCCAATTCTGTATTCACTATAACAAATTTATCTAGTTCTCCATCAACTTCAAACTAATTCCTTCTTCTTATAAACTAATTACATGGGATTTAATAATTGATAATACATTTCTAAGACTTCATCGTGTATTTAAATATTATTGAAGATTCCTTGAAATTCACCACATTGAATTCAATAATAAAAAAAATAATACAACATAAATGAACGTGTTATAAATATTGGTGAGTGTTTGTGATCATGAAAACACCATGAGAAATAGAAATATATTCAATAAAAATCACTTCAATTTTTTTAAAAAAACTTGTGAAAAAACATTTTTTTAAATATTTATTAATGTTTAAAAATGAATTTATTTTCATTATTTTACTAATGAAACCCATTAAATTAATTATAATTTATTGGATTGAATATATTATCTACGAATTTCATTAAAATCATTAATAAATAGAAATTAAAGAATTTGTTTAAGGTAAAAAGGCATTATGAAAATGATTTTTTTCCAAAAATATACATTTTTTACTTCAAATAATTTTATATTTTTGTATAACTAATTGATAATAAATGTATGAATTTTTATCAATTTTTTCCATGTATAAAAAATTCCATTCCATATGAATAACGCCGAAAATATTATAAATTACATTTTTAAATAAAATAAAATACTATTTGTAAACAAAACATTTTTTTAGAAAATAATTACGAGACTAAAATACGTTATAATTTCATACCTATTAAAAGGATCTAATTAGGTGATTTAATTATTTCATAAATAAATTTTATTAGTATTGGTAATTAAAAGTAACAAATTTTACAAAATTCATTATTATACAAAATATTTCAAATGAACTTGTGATGAATAAATGATATTATTCATTAGTGAATTTGACCCTTTTTCAAAATAATTTATATTATCATTTTCATAATTTTTTCTTTATTCATTGAATTTTATTGTTTCTTACCTCAAAATATATCAAATGCATCAATATTCTTTAAGATAGAATATATATTAAAAATCCATAGGGTGTTTTATTCTACCCCTATACTTGAATTTCCCCTCTGAAATTTAGTTACTCCGAGGAAATAAAATGGGGATACCTCTTCCTCTTTATATCCCGGGATTCCTATAAATCTTCCTAAAACATATAAATCTAACAAAAAATATGATTATGTGGGAGGTTCTAATTCATAGAACCATGTCATTTCTATCTTGAATCTCTAGTGGTTTTACCCATTTTTTATATCTTATTCCAATTGTATCGTCTCTGAGATTAGTACATTTGTGTGGCTATGCATGTAAATACTGAAAATCAATAAACCGTAGACATTGTGAAAAAAGTGGAGAATTGATTAAAGTACCATGTGATAATATAACATCCAGACATGATCATAAATCATGAAGGGATTGATATATATGGGGATAATCATTCCATTCATTCAAAATGTCATAAATTTATTCGAAGGATTTATTCATCGTAATTCCTTATCACCATCGTCAAAATGTATATCTCACTGATGTTTTTCAATATAAATTATATTTTGACTTCTATATTATTTTATGTGCTCATAAAAGACACTTTATTTCAATATCATTTTATTATCTATCCAAGGTCACAATATCATTCATTATCTATATTAATTTAAACATGTATGAGTTCTACAATTATATCTATTTAAAACATCGTAAGGATCCTTCTGAATTATCAAGTAAAAGATATTATTATAATAATATTTTACTATTAAAGTTTTAATCTGGAATAACATTGAAAATTATAGATAAATATCATATAAAATAATCTATGTTTTGAAGGGTCCTCTCAGACTAACCATCTTTTTGAAGATGATATATAGTGTTAATGTTCAAATTTGTATTAAAATCTAGTGGAATAATTATCCAATATTTTAAGGTAAAATGTGGATCTTAATCAGATACAATTGATAATGGTACTACATCTAACATTAAGATATCATTAATTTATATTCTTTCAATTTTATCAAGTGAGAAATATTATATTATAGATATAAAATGTTATGATGTCATGTGGTTATTATAAATAATCCTTGTAACAATACGATTGTTTTAGGTATTGGGGAGTCTAGTAATGAAGTCCATGGAATCAATTTAATATTTTCAATTAGTTATTGTTAACGGTTTCATAGATTCATTATACTTTTGAAATTAACCCTTAACTTTCTATAATACCCATAATCAAGATATATATTCCACAATATCACTCATCATGTCATCACGTAATAAATTCACCATGATATCACTATATGATTTTTTTCTTCTATAATGGATAGGGAGTGATGATCCATGTGCTTTATCTAATATAACATTATTTATTTATTTTATTTAAGGGAAACATATTTGTGTATGGATGTTCACAATTCCATCATGGCCACATATCGACCCTAAAAAATTATCAATGTTATTTTTCAATTCTAAATACTCCTTTTATGACTAGTCAGTCATCACATGGATGGATGGTTTGACGATCAACTGAGAAAGGTTTAATTTTCCCCTTTTTATTTGGATCACATTGATTTTCTTCTTTAAATGTATAATTATTGTATTGTTTTTAATCATCATTATGAATATGATATCATGATCATTCTGATTGAGATCATTAGCTACCATTTTCTCATACCAATGGGTGCAATATATCAAGTATTCATGCCCTTTAATAGGTTTGGGCATATCAATTGATGCATATTCAACTATTTCTCTATGAATATATGCTTCAATATTTTACGATTAGTATATATAACAAACCATTCCTTATAGATATAATTACTCTATATTTCCAATGACAAATATTATTGTTGTTAGCTCCAAATCACGAGTTGATTATTTTTTTTCAAGAATCTTGTTTTCACATAAGGAATATGTTTCCTCCATATATTGTTTCATGATTTAACCTAAAAATCACTTCTTCTATGAATTACTATACATCACAAACCCTTATCTACTATAGGGTAGTGTATGAAGAGATGAACTGTCCTACTTTATCTCAAATTCCATAAACTTTTATTCACAATCATTAATGCAAAGGAATATGAATCAATACCTTATTAATTTTCTTAATGGGATTGATAGCCATGAGATATTTCTAAAAAACTTCTATAATATAATGGAAGTCAAATAAAACATTGGATTTTAGTAATAGTGGTTTGTCTAGGCCACTAATAAATAACCTCAATCATTGAAAAATCCACTATAATACTTTGTCTAGTAATTTCATAACCCAAGAATGATACGTTATGTTGATATAATTCAATCTTTTAAAATTTTACATACATATTATCCTACAAAAAGGAAGACAATACAATCCTAATATGATATTAATTATATTCTATGATCCTAAAATATATAATTATATGATCAATAAATCCTATAAAAAATTTATTAATGCAATCTCAAAAGATTATATTAATTATATCGAGGAAGATAGAACGAGAGACGGTATGTCTGAATGGAATCACTAAAAATTTATAGTGTCTAAACCAAAAAATATTTATTGGGGAATATAATCAATTAATCACTTAATTGGTGATATTTAGATAAAATATCAATCATTGAGAAGTACCTATCTTCATTCACTAAATCATAAAAATCAATATGGGGTCAATGATACATTCTCTATATTTTGATCTTATTATATTCCTAATAATCATTGAGAAGACGTATTACACCATATTTATTTTTAATTTTTTTACCCTTTCGTGATTCACTAATAAATATGAATACCTTATCCAAATTCACATGGAGTTGATTCTTCAAATCCTACAACCAAATCATGGACATTCGATAAAGATTTTTTAAAATAGGCATAACACCATGTTAGATTTATCTTGAAAATACATCTTCTCGATTCAGGAGAATTCTAGGAAAAAAATTAATAAATACATTGATATATTGAAAAAAAATTGGAATATCTTTAGTATTTAATTTCTTCCAAAATATTTATGTTATATAGCCCACATGTGAAGGTATTATGAGCCATATAATATTATTAATTTCAATTAGAAGTTCATATTTTTCATCAAACATATAGATGATCATGGAATGATTTAGGATATTAAATGTGACTTCCCTTCTTCAATAATTGATATGTGATCTATATAGATAGGGAATATTGATTCCCTAAATCACATCATATCTCATTATAGGGATAACTATATGTCTTTAAAGAAGCACATTAAAAAAACATTTTTTTGTGGTGTTATATAATTGAAATGAAATAACCATACCATTGGAAGTTCTCATTTACTTTTCATTGTATAATCATTGAGTGGGTTATGTGACACCCCTAAAATATTATCTTGAAATAAAATTGTGGGTATAGCCTAAATTAAATAATACATTTTTAGATCTAGAGTGGATGGTATGTGTACCTTTCACCCCTTAATTATCATGACACAGTTTAGTAGTTATGATCACATAGGCCCTCCTTTTGTCCTTTGGAATAGGGGGATAATGATGTCAATTTTCATCATTAATCCCTTGTTCGGTATATGTTTTGGCATAATTCCTATTCTATATGTAATTTATGCATTGAATTGTGAGTGGTGTATTTGGATGATCTTTCCTTTCAACAATATTTCCATGGTATTCATGTGCATGATTACTTTCTCTTCTATACTTTAATATTTTACCTAAGAATGGAAAATAATCACCCACATACTTATTTCAACATTTCTATAATAAAGGATAGATTATTTTCAATTCTAAAAGTGTTTAATTTTTTTAATCTCCTTGAAAATACATTTTTATCATCTTATCCACAAAACCATGAGAACAAGGAGAGTCTCCAATCTCAATTTCTACCTTGATATAACATCAAATGATTTATTCATAGATATTGAAGTCTTTTAGAGACAATTTCTATTAGATATTTGGTTTTAACCCACTAAAGTAGTAATAAATTGTTCTTTTAGTGGTTAATGATAAAATAAAATGGTTTACTTGAAGGTCTTAAATATTTTTCTTCATATACACCAATGGATTCATAGTTCATTGTTTTAACTCAAGAAATTCCCTCTCCATATTATTGTAATGATTTTAATGAATTTATTTAATGAAGAATACCATTTTAATGTACTACATTATATGAAGTATTTTTATTTTATTGTATCATATTCTTTATAAGAGTCCACCATCAATCATTTTCACATTCCAAATGATAAAAAAATTATTTTCATTCTCATGGTTAGAGCACTAAAGAATGAAAAATATATTTTCAATTTCATTGATACACCTCATTGTAAATAAGGGATTATATGACACACTAATGAATGGATTATGATACCATATAAAATGCTTAATGGTGGGGGTTCCTTTCTATGGTCATTTGGAAGATCAACATGGCTCACATTATTGTTACATTCTTCAGAGATTTTCATAATCCTAACCACAATATTGTTCTTTTAATCTCCCATTCATTTTGGTTTCTTATGTGGATTTTCATTGAATTGGTTTTCACATTCATTCATCACATGATTCCACATAGTTATCTCTATTTACAGAAACCAAAATAGTTTGTGTGAGCAATAATAAATAATCAGATAATGAAATCATATAAAAAGGATATTAAATACTTGTATTTCAAAAATTATAATACATTCATTTCAACCTATTTCACTTTTAGTTAATTATTCTTCACATTTTTTTAGGTTGCATCATTTTAATATTCATATCCTAGTCCCAAAACCCACTAAACAGTAGTCTTATTTCTATTGAGGTGACCCAAGGATAACATACATAAATATGAAATCATTTTAGATGAATATTAAATACAAATAATAATAAAACATTCCCAAGAACAAATTTTTTTATATATTTTGTATACTAGATACATAATCAATGTAACATCATAGACATTATAAATGACAACCACATCTTAAAATGAATGTTTATTATTATATATTATACAATATTATACACAAACAACACATAGCGAAACCAGCAACACATTTTTCAGTAATTTAAATAATTTCATTATTAAATGAATAAAACCATTACAATTACAATAATTGTGAGGGAAACAAAAATAGAAATTTGAAAAACCTCAATAGGAAAGTACAGATCACCCAAATACTCTAGAATCATCACCCCAATGAAGAAAACTATCTAAAATAAACAAGATATTAATAATACAATCACCATTATAGAGAATGGAAATATTTAACCTTGAGAGTAATTTACTTGAATAAATAATTATGGAATGTAGAGGTATTTATATTCGGTAATGTGACTGTTGGAATAAAAATGTGATAGTTGTAATGTTAACCAAAATATTGGGAAGAGTAACCTAGATATTGAAATAGAAATATAGCCTCAAAATATTTTTTTTATAAATAATTTTTATAATGACTAATTTATGTAAATATATATATTATAATACCAAACAAATTCATGATAAAAACTCAAATAAAACATAATCACATTTTTTATAAACTATATTTTATACTATTTCATAAAAAGAAAAAAATTTATATAAAAATTTTACATTAACAAGGATAGAAATTTATTTTCATAAAATACCCATAAATTTTTAAATAAAAATGCTAAAATTTTCCAAGGGTGATTCAATTGGTAATTTTATAAAATATTTCAATTGTATGCTAAATTGTAAAAATTTAGTTTTTCTCATAATTAGTGTATCTTAAATTACATCATTCATTATATAATAATGTCCTCATAATTTCATGAGCTTGATATTCAGAAAAAATAAATTTAATTTCATAACTTTGTGATTAATATAAAATAAAAATATTTTCTCAACATAAAAAACATTATTCCAGACATAATGTCAAAAGTGATAGGTTAAATAACAAATCTTTCTTTTTTCCACATTACTTTTTAATAAACTAAGTGAATTAGAATTATAAATGGGATTAATGTAATACATAATTTATTAAATTTATATATGTTTTTTATTTTAAAAAAAACTGTTACATGTTTTACCTTTGATAAAATATTTTATATCAAATTTTATTCTTAAAATGCCCCTCCCCTAAAGTATAAATAACCCATATCCATACCCTTGAAAGTCCACTCCAACCTCAATTGAAAAATATAATGTTCTACCAAAATAGTCCCCTAAAGCCCCTTATAATACCTAGGAACTTTTGAGAGTAAAAAAATTAAAATCATCAGGGGAGTTTTAATGTCGTACAAGAGAAGCTACATTGAGGAAAAAGTATATTTTTATCAATTATTCTTGTTTATATTATTCTCTTTATTTTATCAATATTACTTTTAAAAATTTATTATAAAATTAATTATTAATTATGTTAAAAATATAATAATTATATTAACCAACTGTAAGTAGCATAATAATGTCTTATATAAATTCCAAACTTCCCTCTTTTCATTGTTTTAATAATGTCCCATCAACAGCCGCTTAATCACCCACAACGACATTGCCAATTATTTTATTATCACAAAACCTATATTTGGATAAAATAAATTATTCATGATTTATAAACGTACAAATATATTTATCTTATTATTTTTAATTAATTATACTATTATATAAATGAAATTGAACAAAATATAGAAATCAAATAAAAATTGGAAATTTTAAAGAAAACATTAAATCAAAATAACTGACCTATGCCAATAGAAATTATGAAATATAAAAAAATTATAATAATTTATAAATATTATTAAAAATTTAAAAAATTCACTTATGGGTCAGCAATTTTATGAGTATATGATTATTATTAAGGATGTTATAAACTAACAAAATAATCCATCATTTAAGGTAAGGGGATTCTTGAACATAACTCCTTTTTATTGGGTTATCCTTACGGATAATTCTCAAATATTCATTAAATATAGTTTAAATATTATTAAATTTTGTTTTTGGTGATATATTTGTTTCACATTGATTTACAATATAAATAAATAGATTTTCCCAAAATGCTTTTGTTTTCAAAACACATATTTTACTCCTCTTGTGTTATTTCTTCTCTACTCAAGAATGATCATGCTTATGAATTTTTTCCCAGATTCATTTGAGGAATCCTAGGATTATGAATGAAATTATTCTTGATTAAATCCTCTTAAAACACATTTCACTCCATGGTCTATGTCTTAACTATTATGGTTATATATTATATGTGTCATGAATGATTATATAAATATTTTTATGTGACCAGTAGTCTTAGAATTATAAAGAACTTCAAATAATTGAGTAATGTTGTGTATCTCATTAGATAATGTTTATTATATGTGAAAATGATATTATCATTGTTAAAAATAAATATTTTTTGATTATGAACATATTTTTTCCAGGAACATGTTTCTATATTTGTTCACAATAATGTGTGTTATTTGACCATGATGACATAATGTTTCATTTTTATACATATCCATATTCCATTACTTTTCCAAATGTTTCCATCATGACTTGGATGATGACCGTATTCTTTAGACATGACGTTGATGGTTATTCTAACCATGTTATATTGGTAAATTCCCCTTTTTAATCCTCTTATTGGTCTTTTTTCTAACACATTTCATTGATGTATACCCTCAAGAAACTAAATGTACTAAGGAAAATGATATATTTTATAAGGCTAAAAAAGAATTAATTAAATAAATGTTTATTTTTTTATTTTTATGTGATATATGATCCTCATTTTCCAAAGATGTTAAACCTGTCAATCATAAAATGTATAACTATGATGTTTTTATATTTAAAATGATTTAATAGTCCAATAATAAAAAGGTGGTTAACAATTGTTGGTTTCAATGATATGGTTTAGTCAAATTGGGAATTAGGATTACAAAACCTAATGAAAATTAATATTTTAAGTCTATATATAGGTAAAATATCCAAGAAAAACTATTTAATAAAAGATAATGTTAAACATAGGGTTCCCATAAGATATGAATTCAGAAATAAATGTATAAAAGAATAAATTGTTTATTAATGATTTGTTGACTTAGGATTTGATCAAATCCATTCTATTTTACAAAAAATGGTTGGAACCCGGAGAAACCAAATAAAAAAACATGTGAGAGACTATGCAACTATATCACTAATGAAATCCCTTGTTCCATTGGAGGTGGAGTTCAAAACATTTTGGAAATGATTAACCAACTAAATCAGGATATGACCAGTAAATTAAACCATGCGAAATGTCCACCTTCAACTAACATTAGACAAATGTATATTGAGTCCTTTAATAATCAATTATGATGTACATTTATTGGATCTTCTGATCCACTTGTTACGGTTCAGTGGGATAACAAAAGGGAGAAGACATTTCCTATGATCCACTATAAAAAGATAGAAAAAAATAATTTATATTTATATCATTTAGATGGAAACGATGATCAAAAGTGGTCACTAATATTGAACAACAAGAAAAAGGATTAAATTTAATAGATGGAGTGCGGAGAAAATAAGAAAATAATTAATAAAAAGTATTTACCAAAAAATTAAAAAAAATTCATATATATAATTCTTAGAGATGATGAAAAAGGAAGTTGAATCTATCATAGATTATAAGGATACTCTTCCCAAGGACTGTAATATACACCTCATTTTATGTTTTCTATAATGACATAAAAATGTATAGATTATTTACTGATATAAAACCGCACCTTCTAAAGGCTACAACTATCCATGAGTTTGGGAGTTATAAATATGTGGTTTGATTTAATCTCAAATTTGAAATTCAATTTGGATATTGGTTCTATATATGTTGGTATAGAATGTGACGAAAGTAGTTTTAAGCAGGTGGGTAGAATGACATAGGGGAAAAGATACTCCAACCACCCAAACGTAAAAACTATGGGAAGAATCCTCATTGAATATACTCAAAGGGATAAGAAACTTCTTCAAGGGTGTGGGAGAAGGCCACCAAAAACATGAATGCTAGTAAAACATTCAGAATCCAGCAAATATAATTGATGAAAAAATGAAAAATCCTAATGCACCACCCATGATTCAATGCTTCAACTATAGGGTATAACAAAACTATTCATGCTATTTCACTAAACCATCGGTAATTGATGGTAATATTCATCAACAACCACCAAATATAATTGAGAAAGAGAAATCTTATACCCTTACTACTGCTGAAGTGTAATGTGAAAATGATGTTTTCATGGTACACTTCCTATTCAATCATTAACGATGAATGTTTTATTTTCTAAAACTACTGAATTAATGCCTCAAAATCATGAATTATATACATGTATAAAAAACCTAGTCGTATGATCATGGAATCCCATGTGTTGGACTATTCTAATTTTAATGTTTTTTGGGTGATTCTTCCATTATATCTCAAAATACATCCCTTGGAGAAATTCAACTCCATATTGGGCATGGATTGGCTATCATTTTGTTTACCACACAAACAAATATCAAGAAAAAAATATCTTTTCTTATTCTAATGAATCCCATTCTCCTCAATAAAGTCAATTAAGATCCTGAATCTCCTCAAGAAAATCCCTCAACACTTTGGGTGTTGATACCCTGTGAAGCTTACTTGTCCCAAATGGATGTGTCGATGATTGTTATCAATATAGAGGAAATTCCCATAGTGAGGGAATACATTGATATATTTCCTAAAGAGTAACCTAAACATACCCTAGAAAATGAGTTATATTTCTCAATTGGGCTCATAATTGATCCAATAATATCATTAAATTACCCTAAATGATGGCTCCAATTATAGTAGAGGAGTAAAATAATTAGTTTCGAGAGATTTTCAAAAAAGGTTTCATAAACCCTAGTGCTTCACATTAGGGAGAATCAGTGCTCTTTCCCAATAATAATGATATATAAATGTATTAGTGTATAGATTATGGGGAGAAAGACAGGGTCACCAGGACGAATTAGTATTCAATACCTTGAATTGATGACATGTTTGGTCATCTATGAGGTTCTTAGAACTTATCAAAGATTGATTTTAATTAGAGATATCATCAAATTAAGGTGAAGAAGGAATATATTATTAAAAATTATTCCCCTTCAAGGTATATACAATATGAGTTTATTGTGATTCCATTTAGAAATACTAAAACCCCTAAAATATTCATGTATTTGATTAATATAGTCTTTAGGGACTACCTTAAAATTTTTGTTATCCTATATAGATGATATTCACATTTAATCCAAGATAAAGGATTTAAATGATTATAATATAATGATTAAATTAGAAACATTAAGGAAGATGAAAATGTACATTATTTTTATCACGAATGAATTTTTGATATAGAAAGTCACAATCATAGGTAACATAGTCAAAAGAGAGGGAATTTTTATGGACCCTTCAAATAAAGAGGAAATTGTAGAATGGTTGAGACCCACTTATGTGATAAAAAATCCATATTTTTTAGCATAGTATAACACTACCAACATTTTGTGAGAAATGTATCATGACTGTCTTTTCCACTACCTATTATAACAAAAAAATGGGCACATTATGTATGAATAAACGAATATGAGGAAAGATTTAAGGGGATCAAGAAGAGGTAAATCATTGAACGAGTACTCACACTATTAATTGGTGGAGAAGTTTTCTTTGATATACAACAATTCATAAAATAAATTCCATGGTTTTTTACTCTAAAAAAATTATAAATTGAAATCATATTCCTTATGATAGTTGAATAATAATGATATAATGAACTAGAAACATGATCTGGATTTTGAATTTGTGATCTTTAACATGAATATTTGGAGGTAGTACCTCTATGGATAAATGTGTGAAATTTATATGGATCATAAGAGTATAAAGTATATTTCCATATAGAAGAAGATAAACATGCATCAATGAAGATGGTTATAGATAAGCAATGACTCCTATATAGGACCATATCAACCATTATCTCCATATCCATCACCTCAGAATAAGTCGGAAGAATTAGTATGAAATCCTGACAAAGGATATTTGATCACAGTCCTATCTTGAACCATTGAGACTTCATCCTCTCATTAGATAAAATCTTAGGAAGAAATACTAAAGCTCATCAGAGCAATTTTAATACTCAATCACAATTCGATTGGCCTGATCAGGATTAAGAAACACCACATCCTTAAAGGACACTATTGAATATGAATATAATTGGTCTGTGAAAAGAACCTTGACATATTTCCACACTAATCCCCCATGTTTCTTTGTCTCCACAATCATTTCCAATCATATAATGCCCAGTCCTTCTTGTATGAAGGTGGAAAAAATTACCTTGATTTTTTCTAATGTATCCAAGAACTCAAAAAAACATTCTATCCTGTATAACCATTACTCATCATGTTGAGGATTAGTGGAGTCTTCAAAAACTGGGGACATCTAGTGAATGAAATATAAAGAAAAATTCGAAATAACAAACCCATAAGGATCTACAATTGGTGCCTGGACACTTACAAGAGGTAGTTCTTATCCCGGATATTGGATAGTGTACACAATCAACTCAACTAGATTTGGGTCCATATGAGGTCTCAATAACTAAGGTCCAGTAGTAGCATCCTATTGGATCAAATTCTCATGTATTCTCAGAGGAATTATGCTACATAACATCAACAGATAATAGGGAAGGCATCTAATTAAAACTAAAACCATGCAATAAGTGAAATCATTCCCAAAATATAGAGAAAAAATGATTTGAATTTCCCTTTATACAAAAGACAATAGGTAAAAGTATAGAAATAATCCACAAGCCTTCGTTACGTAATCAAACATAGCAATTTAATTTAATTATGGTGATATTTTACTACACACTCAATCAAAAATACCTCCTAAGTCCTTAAAATATTTAATAAATGAAAAATGTCTTCCGGACAAATGATGAATAAACTTCTTCTAATACCATTTTTCAAGAATGAGCTCATGATCCATGGTAATGAGATAACCAAGCTAGAGCTGACATAGCCCAATGGGAGTTACCAATTATCCATGGGTTAAGGACTAACACCTGACAACATAAAACATGCAGGTGGTAATGAATTTTCAACAAAACATAGCGGAAGAGAAACAAGAAGTCATTATGCATAAAAAAGAATCTGAACTGTGAGTTAAGTAAATGAATACAAAATTTAATAAAAACCCCCAAAGTCCCAAAACTGAATTAAAAAAAATCTATGTAAACATCCTTGGTCCATAAGGATACAAATCACCAAGTCCAAGGTTCCACAGCTGGATCTACCTATAAGATATCTCTTCCCCTTTCCTGAATTAACAAGGAAATAATCTAAAACCACCCAAAGATGCAATTAGGGACTGAACAAAAAAATCCCAATAGTGTATCACCAAGGATTCCACATCATATGCCAATAGTATATTAACTAAATTTATTTTTAATTTTTTAAATAAACAGGTTTGTAATTTTAATGCATATTTAATTAAATCTTGCTATACAGTTCAAATGATGGAAAATACATTATGGAAAGGCTTTAATAGTGATGTAATATTTATATAACAACAAATTAAATAAAAAATTTATATAAAAGAGTTTATATAAATTGGTAAGTAATTTAATTTCATTCAATAACATTGTAATATATTTATATATCAATTATAAAACAAGCGAGAAAATTGGTCATGTTCTAAATAGGTATGAAGGTTACATTGTATAGGACCCTACACCGTCATAGTGATCACAAAAATGTGTGTATAAACACATCCCTATGGAAATGAAAAAATGTTACTCATTAACATCCCATTGGGGATGCGAATTTTTGTATTTATGTTTTACAATGTTTTATAATCATAGTGTGTGTCTAATTAACACACAAACTACCTACGGCTTGCAGGTGATATTACACAATAAATGATGACTAATTTATTTTAAGACTACATATAATACAATTCAATCTCATTACCCCCATTTAAAATTCTACTTTCCATCCAAATGAAAAACATTTTTCAATAAAAAACAGTCATCTTTAACAAGAAAAAACCACTAGGATTCTATGAAAACCATTTAATCCATTTTCACACGTTTGAAATCAATTTAAAAACTATCCCATCAATTTAAAAACGTAAATTAAAATGATTAAATTATATATTTTTTATAAAATATATAATTTAAATTAAAAAATTAAAATCAACAAATTTTCAAAAACATAAACCATTTTAATTGAATTGAGTGTTTACCAAAATATTCCTTCCAAAACCATTTGAAATATCTTAATTCACTAGAATCAGATTTTATTAATTCAATTGAAATATATTCTGACAAATTGAATTTAAATAATGAATTGAAAAAATAATATAATTCAATGTTAATAAATTTGGCCAAACGGGATAGAACCACATACCTTTTTCTCAAAATCTATCACTTGAAACATAATGAGTGAATGATATTGAAGGTGTAGAATAAAAATTCAACATAGAAATGGGATACAATAGTACAAGAAATATATCCATCAATTTCAATATTATGCATTTAAATACCAAATGAGTAGAAATAGATAATGAAAAATAATGAAGAGAATTCCTACACATGAATCGACACTACAAGCACAATGATGATCGAATACTGAACGAAGAATCCCAGAAGGGTTGGGTGGATCCATGATTTCTTGGTGAAGGATTTAAGTCTAGTGAAACAAAACTAGAGAGAATGGGAAGAGAGCATATCAGCTAGGATTTCTATTTAAATGTTATAGTTGGTCTATTTCATGACGTGTAATTATATTACACATTGTGAAATAGTAAAAATTTCATAATCACAAAAAAATAGTCACCTTAAATGTAAAAGTGTTTATTAAATGAATCATGACATGTAATCTCTCATCACATCATGCAAATATTGATGGTTTGAATATATTAATTATATGAACCTTTTATGGTATTCAAGTCGTGATTATTATAGAACTTGTAACCTAGTTATAAGATGTGTAACTCTACTACCACCGAACAAATAGTCAATTATAGTTGGGAGTCCAAAAAATCCTTGATTTCACCATTATTGGTATCCTCCCAATTCATTGTCAACAATTTTCAAAAACGAAAAAACATGACAATGTCAAATAAATACATGTAATATTGGTTGTAGGATGTTACATTTTAGAAGGGTAATGAAAAATGAATTACATAATATTTTATGTTTTATTTTTGTATAAGTGATGTACGATACTAATTTTCCCAAGATACTAATTATTTTGATGCTCAATTGTAAAAACATTATGATGTTTATATTTTTAATGATGTAATAATAATTAATGAAAAATAAGGGTCTCTATAACCAACATCTTTATGAAAAATCTTCTACTTTTTCAAAAACTTTTTTCTCACAAGGTACGCTTCTATACTTATCACACTTTATATCTTTCTTCATATCCTAAGAAAATATAAACATAAAAAGTGATGAGATAAGATTCTCAGTAATGGTAAATATTGTAGATAACATTAAATGGTCATAAGTGAGCATAATATGAGGATAATGATGTAAGAACATATTTAAGGTATATTAAAATCAGAAAAAGAGGAAGAAACCTCAAATCCTGATTCATGGAATAATGAAAAAACATAACATTTAAGTTATATGAGTAAAGAAAAATAACGAGTTATGATCCCTAAGAGGTTACAATTCGAATGAGAATATGATATAAGAGTTTGGATGAACATAATCATTGTAATCCTATGTCAAGGATAGCCTATAAAAAATTTATTATATAGTAGACTTGGGTTAAACACCCAGTTAACATTATAATCACGATTTTATTACCCATGTACCCTCTTGGTATTTGGCTAATCTCCCACGTTACCTGTGATATCATGAGATATAAATCATGATATAACACATTGGAGGGATAAAATCAACCCACCAAAAACATAATAATAAAAAATTTATATATCTTCCATAAGAGAATAATATCATTCATCATTCATTCATGGATAAATTAGCCATGGAAAGGAAATGTATTTCCTTAAAATATCCATAAAATTTATCATCATCCATATAGAGAAAGAAGTTGGATGGTATTATTGAGTATTATCCCCATATAATCATAGTGATAATTAATTTATATTGACATAGATAAAAAATAAATTTATAAAAGCCTTTAAAATATACATTGAAAAATAAGAAGAAAAATCTTTTTCTCTTGGTAAATTTTGGAAACTGGTAATTTATAGAACAATAGAAATAATATTTTCTTTAAAAACCCTTTTTTCTTAATTAATCATGATAATGAGTAATAGTCTTTATGGTAAGAAAATGATGTCAATATGATAATGTTATAAAAACCATCTTTTCACACATTTGTAGTGACAGTGAAAAAAATCATTCTAAAAAGAGAAAGAAATATTATTTTCAAAACATTGAAATTAAATTCAATGATAGTTTAATATTAAATAAAAAAATTGTAACAAATGGAATAATATTCTTGAGTTAGTGTAAAAAATTTGGAGAGGGAAGAGAAACATTCTTAATATAATAGAAGAGATAAGGTCAGGTTCTCTTATAAGTTTTCTTTTAATCTGAATCATTAACCAATGGGGAAGAAAATGGTAATAATTTATATAAACACCATTAACTAAAACATGAGAATAATGTTTATGGGTTTTAATATATATATATATATATATTAATCAATTTTCCAAATGTAAATGTATATATGAATAATCTCGATAAAAATGATATTATAACATAAACCCTTTAACCCTATTGTGTACATAGTTGAACATGATATAATTACATATATAATAAATTTAAATTGAGTATACATATATATTAAGACCATATTTCTATTTTTATTAAAAAATATAATTCTTATAAAATTTTCATTACCTATTTATTTCAAATTATTTGATAATGTTTGTATTTGGGTGTTAACTATTCCATTTTCCATCCATGTTTTAGTATAATGGTTTTTGTAATTGTTCCCTTTTCATGGTTATATAATCATTATATTTTTATAAATAAGATATTTATTAATTATATGTAATTTTAGAACAATATATTCATGTATTTGTTGAATAATTGGGATACGTCGTTCATGGAGGCCATAGTATACACGTTCACATGAGCAATGTTTTAATTTTACAATTAATGGATGGGAAGGAATTCCAATAATATATTATCTTTTAAAAATTATAATTATTCAAAAAATGAAATTTATATTCCAGAATACACTCTATAAATTCATACGTGAGAGTAGGTGATGAAAAATTAAATTCATCGCATTATGGAGGTGATAGTTCGCACGTACACATGAGCATCATTTTTATTTTCCATTTGATGTTATAGATATTGATTTTTATTATTAATACATCATAATATAATTTTTTTACTAATGATACTAATTTTATTATATTTTAGTGGTTATAGGGGATTTTTAGGAGCTGTAAGATGAAATAAACTTAAAAGAACATGGTTATGTCTATTTCATCTTAGATGGCAATCCCAATATTGATATATCCATAATAATTATTGGGTAGATTTTTTGGTTTAAAAAAAACATCTATGTCACGTTAATGGGTGTTGGGATTTGATTTGTCCAAATATTGGTTGATATAACATTCTTAATGTGTGTGTGTATAATTGTAGAGAGGAGGTTCCTTTTATAAGTGAGTGGAGTGGAACCGTTATAAATATTTGAACAATTTAAATATAATAAATTTCAATATAAAAAAGTTTTCAATCCAAATATACAATTTTTATAATATAGGATATTTTATGGTATAAATCCATTCATCGAATCAAATTTATACATTTTTAGTGACTTTTACAACCTTGTATCTTATTTTAACCATTTAAAATATTTAACCATAGCTATAGGGAAAATATTTTTAACATGGTAAATTAATTTTATGTAAAAAATGAAATTGACTATACAATTATTTTAGAAAATATTATTTCATAAATGTAATATTCTTTTAACAAATTCAATTTCTAATGTTGGTTGAAATTAATTTTAATATCTTCACCCAATACATGTAAAATCAATTTTAGGAAAAAAATATCCTTCAATATAAAAATGATTTAATTTTCATTTCTTTTCAAGTGAAAATAATTATATGAATGTTAATTTATTTTATTAAATATAATTTTTACACATTTAATTAAAATCATTCATCAATAATGATTAATGTAATGTATTATGGGAGAAATACAACACACACATAAAAAATTTATAGAAAAATATCTCTTTTAACCTTAAAATTTTTTATATTTATTTATAACCAAATTATAATAAATATAATAAATATTATTATATTTTATGAAAATATAAAAAATAACCTTACATTAATTTTGTACCCAAAATAAGATATACTATCTTTAAAAATAAAAACAATTATAAATGAAATTTTGTTTGTAAAAAAAACAATTTCATTTGTCAAATAATTATGAGAAAAGTATTTTTCATCATCAGTAAAATATTACATTTATTTCATTAATTTATTTTTTTAATTATCAATATAATTTATTAGCGTCATTTGTTTAAAGTATTAAAATTTAAAAAAAATCACAATTTTGTAAAACTATTCCAAACATTTTTTATAGAAAAATGATATTTTTATTAATTAAATTACACCCCTTTTATAAAATAAATTATTTTATCATTTTCATAAGGTATTTCATTGTTCATTAACACATATTGTTGTATATATCAAAATACATTTAATGATTCAGATTTATTTAAGGGAAAATATATATTACTAAATCGAGAGGTGGTAGAAAATTAATAAAATAGTATATATGTTAATTTAAAGACACATTCACCAACATTCAATTGATTATATACTTGTTCGAGTTGGTGTTTTTTGGTACTTCAGGAAAAGGATTTTTAGTCCCAACTTATTGTTCCTCTTGGTGGGAATGTATATGAAAACTTTTTATTATACATATATAAATGTATTTGAGGATATTTTATTGGATGTTCTATGGATTAGATCAATGTCAGGGATGTTGATTACGTCTCCATTGAGAAGTGGAATAAGGTGTTCATTCATAGAATAAGGAGTGATATACCATATCCTCATGTTTTTTTATAATTATGAAATCATGTTTTATTATTTTATTATTTATATTTCTATTATTGTGGTCGTATCGACTGACATATATAAGGGTTATATTTTATTTTTCATTGTTTCATTGGATCATAGGATTCCACCTCATTCTCGTAGAATTATTTCATTATTTAATTTCCACATATTATATATTTTGTAGGTTTTGGGGTTGTTTAATAATGAATATCTATTAGAATATAATTTTGACTTTGGTTGTCCCGAAAAGGATGAATCATTTCCCAATGATTATCTCATACCCACAACTCTAATGTACAACCTATAGGGACTAATTATTTTTCCAAAGACATATGGATGATTGGAAAGAGTTTATGAATGATCAAGGATGGGTTATTAGAATGTCTCATGACAGAGTTGTTTAAAATTTTTTATATATAGTATATATAATGGTTATAGACTATTGGTGTAAATTGTTAGTAGGACCCATCATGTATTTATGGTGGAGGATAATTTATTCAGTATTTATAGGTATTTGGGTTAGGAATGTCATGATAAATACACTACCACCAATTAATTTGAGGTACTATAAATAGTATTAACAAAGACGGGGTGAATTAGTGAATAAAAACATATAACAATTCAACACAAATATACCATAATCAGAAGTTAAAATGAATAAAAACACATCACTATCCTATTTGATTCTTCAATATTGGATTTTGAGAAGTTAATCAAATTATTTAATTGAATTCACTTTCACATACACCCAAATAAATAGAAAAAAAATTTATATTGTTCCCCATACAAAACAAATGGATATATCATTGGCAAGGAATGTTATCATCAATTGTTATATGATCCACCTGTATAATCTGTTGAGATAAAATTATTGGGGTTTAACCTCAAAATCTTGTATGTAAAACTTTTTCTATTTCTGTTTGATGTGATACTACATACAAACAAGACAACTCATCATGATATATTATACATATTGGTATTTAATATTCTAATAAAATGTGATAAAAATGGTTTCAATAAAACATAACCATTTTTTATTCTATTTTAACACTAAAACTATATAATTCAATAACTAAACACTACTTATAAAAAACCTAACATAATCCTACCTATTATATAGAGATATATTTAAATATAGATTAATCCTAGAGAATTAATCATTAAATAAAACCAAAACAACACACTACCCAACCAATGTAATCCATCTTCTTCCTATTAAGCTTCAAATTTAAACTTTTAGATGATTCCAAATTTAATAAATTTCTATAATATATAGCTATAATTATTATATTTTACACATTGGAATCTCTTCTTTCTATATACTATCTTATAAAACTCTCAAAAATGTAATGTTTAAATATGCCACTATAGTGACAAACATATATTTATAAATTTTTTATTTTTAGATTCTAATTTAAAATTTAAGATACTTCTTCAACATTCATCAACTCACAGTTCAAATTCCTTCAGTTTGAACAATATTAAATTCCAAATCATCATCAATATCTTAAAATGACATTAATTTTTTTCAAATAAAATATTTATGTTTCGTACATCAAACACCACCACTAAATAACTAAAATTTGTCTTTTTATAAAATATATTGTGTATTAACCCAAATTATGGAGTAACGAATGTTGTTACCAAATATATACATTCAACTACTCTTGTAACAAATTTTCTTAAAATATGTAGTGAGAAATAATGGAAATCCTTATGACATAATCTCCTCAACCCTTCTATTATACATTAATGTCAGTACATAAATCACTACCCCTAATGACCATACATTCACCACATTGGTATACCCTTACATTATGGAATAAGTCAATGACATAGAGAATAACCATTAACTTCATAATGCATTAATTTTCCCAAAGAATTATACTTGAACACATATAAATCATGAACTACACCTTGTTCTGTGAAAAATATGTTATGATGACTTCTCAAAGAATCATCACCTCTAGGAAGAAAAATCATGAAATAACATATTGTAGTTTTAGTGTGATTTCTAATTCATAAAAAAAAATACATAGAAGTCATCTCAAATATTCAAAATTTACCTATATTTTTAAAAAACTAAGCTAAAATTTTTATGAATATAATATAGTCACCTCAAATGATCATAATATGATGATTTATTATTTTATTGAATGAAAAAATAATCTAACACCCCCTTTTTGAAGAGATGATCATTTCACACTATTATACAAAAAAATATCCCTCTTTCTAAATCAAACATCTCTTGAGTAATGTAATAATATAAATTATCTTATTGGTTAAAATAATATCCCCATTTATATTTTTTTATAAATTAAAAAACATTAATTGTAACAACCACACCCCAGATGCCCGAAGTCTGTTAATTATTTTAATACATTGACATGATTACATGGAATCATGTCCTGAAGGACTGAATAGTTTAGCAGTATTGGAAAATAGATCATATACATGAACGTTACATCACACTTACTTAAAATAAAACTTCATAAATAATCATTATATAGTTCCATTATTACCCTATATTAACCATTCATATCAATCATAATACACTTTTGGGCATCCTGGGAGGATAATACATAAGAAAGGGGTGAGCTCAGATGCTCAGTAAGGGTAAATAATTCTGAAAAATCAATAAACATTTATGGAAAGATTTTGAATAAAAAAAGCATCATAATCATAAAATTGAACATTATATAAAGAAAATAAACCAAACATTACCATATAAACATGCACATGGATATTATACAATTCGATTAATCACATGTATTAAATAATTTCAAAATGAGGGAATGCATAATACCAGACATCTTAACCACTAAGTAAAGGCCTTGTGCCATGACTGTGCACAAATATTCAGTCAAGGATTTGTTCCAAGACACAAGTTTGCATCATGATATCTAAAGATGCATCAAGGGTAAATAGTGGTCCAACCTGAGAATTTCTAAGTCTAATGCATTCTTCATATGAAAAGCATGAAACATAACTTAATCTTTCATATTAATACTGGAATACGAAATTTCAATACTTTAACCATAAAAAATGAATGGTATAAAAATAAAACAATTATTTTAAATAAAATAATAACTAATTAAATAAAATATGTAATATTTTATTATTATAAATCAACCTCAATTAAGAATAATATCACATAAAGGATGTTGACATAGTTGAAAATGATCGGTGAAATTATTTGGGAGAAAAATCCATTTTCATTAAATCATTTAAAAGTCAAAAAATTTAAAAATGAAGTTATTTAAAAGATATTTTTGAATCATATTTTTCCATACCACTTTTAATATTTTAAAATAAATTATTTTTTTAAAACAATCATGTCCATATAATTTTATCATTATAATCATTTTGAAAACATGGACATTAATTTAAAAGATTTAGAAAAAGAAACCATTAATATATTTAAAATGGTGATATAGTTAAATGGAACCTTCTATAAAGCCTTAAAATATTATTTCTGAAGACATTTTTATGAAACATGTTCATGGATGATAAATATTTCCTGGAAAAGTTTTACACATATTCAATCTTGGATAATAGGGATTAAGGAATTAACCCTCATGTTAGGTCTGATACACTCTATACTTGTATATAACTCTTGTATAATGTTTTTGAAAATATTATTAACTTATATAAGAATCATAATAATATTTATGATATCATATTATGATTATTTTATGAGTTTATAATACCTGTTTATTTATAATTGCTAAGTTAATGCAACGTTTCAGTTAAGAATATCATTCATTATCATATGTGTTTTGACTTCTATTTTTGATCGTATTACATGGATCATAATTTACTTACTACCAGAATGTAAATTATGATTTATATATCATGTATAATAATAATATAAATATTTATAATAGATAGATATATGAAATGGAATAAAATATTCATGGAGGCGGTAGGTCGTCCGTGCCGATGAATGTTGTATCCGTTTTGTAATCGTATAGAATGGAAGTAAGTGAATGAAATATATGTATATATAAATATATATATATATATGATTCTAGTAGACTTATTATGTAATATATTTTAATATTATTAATAATATAAATTGTTTAATAATAATTCTTTGATGGTTAAAATAGAGAATAAATCTCACCACATCGTGGAGACGATAGGTTGTACGGACGCACGAGCGATGATATAATTCCTTTAATGATTAAATGATATGGAACCAGATTTTATATTAATTATAAATAATAATAATCATGTTATATTAATTATTTATTTCTATTCTACTCATCATTATACCAATCCAAACAAAGTAATGTGGAATAACAAATTACACCACGTTGTGGAGACGGTAAGCCATACATACCCAAATATGGGGATATTATTATTCGTAGGATGGGTAGAAGGAAGAACATGGTTGTCCCAAAATTAAAATAACAAATCAAAATATAGAAGGTACTGAAGATATTATTGTATTATGGAAAAAATTGAGAATGAAGAAGTAGAAGAAGCCAATAACATTGAATGAAGGGATAAAACGATTACCTCTTCCTCAAGTGTTTCCTTTTTTATTTGAACCAAAGGGCTCTTTAGGATGTCTATATTCCCAAATTTAGTCTTGTGGGATGATGTGAGGGAGTTTCGGTGGAGAAATGGTATGGGTTTGGCTGAACCAAAAGGCTTTAGTGGTGTGAGTTAAAGAGATAGGTATTTTCCCTTTAATAAGAGAGGTGACGATTACATTAAGAAAAAACCTGAAATATTAATTTATTATAACATTATTTTAGTTTCCTAAGAGATAAATTATTTTTATTTATAGTATATGATTATTATGGGTCAAAAAATCTAATTATATGATTTTTAGACTAGTTAAGTTCAGGAAATTAACCTTATCCTTTTGTATTAACACTTAGTTAAACAATATAAGTCTTACCATGTCGTCTTGTAGTTTTATACTATGGGGTAAATTTATATACTATAAAATGAATAGAGAACATCATATGGATAATTAATGATATTTGAAAAATTATGTATGTTTTTTGGACAAATCATATATTTTTATGATTTTTATATCATTTAATAAATTAGTATTTTTTTAAGAACTAATTTATGTCAATTATAAAATTATTTAGTAATTAATTTTTTAAGACATAAAAATATTATTCCTTATAAAAATTGCATTAAATCATCCCAAATATGTCAATTTCATCCATAAAATTCATGGATGGAATTAATATGTTCAAATTATATTTATTTTAATATTTATAAATTCTCTTATTTGAATAATTTATGAATAAGGTAATCACTCCATCATCATTGTGTAAAAAATAAATATATTGATATAATTTATAAAAATTATAAATAAAATACCATGATGTATGAAATATATTTAGCTTTCAAACGACTATTTATATTTATAGAAGTCAATTATTTAACACAATATTAAAATTGATTTAGTAAAAGATTCATGTTTACTTATATTTCATTTTTCATTAAATTAAATATTCTAATATGTCATTTTCTCACCCATGTTGTCCCATGGGGTTCTAAAATAGTCCTAAGGATTCAAATTTTTTAAAATATTTTATATAATAGGATTAAGACATGTTTTACGATAGTTTTATATTATTATAATATTATTATTGACCCTTATTTACCCAATTTACCCTTTAACTGTGGTAAATAAAAATAATTACTGAAGTTACTATTCCAAATGTATAAAATTAAAAGACACCTATTTAAAAAAAATTTGATTACAATTATGGAATCCATTTTTCTAAATTCAATACACATAATAGGTAAAAATCAATTTAAAATTAAATATCATTGTCAAAACAAGAGAGTGGGTTTTTAAGAAGTAAAAAAACTATGAAAATATTGACATGATTTTTTGTCCATTTTAAAGAAGAAATTACTCAAAATGAGCTAAATTATATTAAATTATGAAAAAATAATCTAATTATACATTAAAAACTCTGAAATATATAATTTAACACTATAAATTATTTCTATTAAAAAATCTATTTTCAATTAAAATATACTATTTTCACTATACATAAAAATATGAAAGTTATCAAAAAAGTAGTAAAAATTTATCCATACTCAATTTTTATGTCCCAATTCTAAATTAGAAATTCATTTCATCATATTTAATATATAAATGTGTCAAATATTGTATTTTAAAAGGGTTCTCTATTAAAAGGATGAAAAACGTCATATTTTGAAAAATAATTATTTTATCTAAAAAATTAAATATGTCCATATATTATATCTAAGAAACACATTATTTGAATTTTATATTTAGAAGGGTTATATAAAATCCAAAATTTGGTTAATACTATTCATAACATCTTTTTAAAGTTATTATTTGACAGATTGTGGTGCCCTTCAACTCGATGATGCGTATATTGGACGCTATTAAATTATTTAAAAAGGAAGCATACTGTGGAAGCTTGGGGTGTTACATTAATATTAACAAAATTCCATAATGAATCATCATTTGATAACTATAATCCTATGTGAGAAATTTCATGTAGGAAAAAAAATAAAAATAAATTGAAATATTTTTATAAGAGAAAGACATGTTCACTTTGGAACATAATCTTAAATATCTCGTCCAAATTATTTTATATAAAAATTTTACTATATATGTCTGAAACTATTTTTTATTCAAAATTACATGACAAAATAATAGAAAAATTCATAATACACTCAATATACACTTTAAAATCACATATCTACCAACACACACCCTCACAAACCTACACCCACACGTGTATTATTAAAGGAAATCATTACATTGTTAGAAAATTCACCTTAAATACATTAATCACATCAATGAATATACAACATTAATGAAAAACATATCCTTTAGATTTTTTTTGTTATTTACCATTTTGATTCAAAAAATAAAATGAGAAGTGATAAAGGTGGTGATAGACCATTCAATAGCATTTAGAATAATAAGGCTCAACTCCCTTAATCAACCTCAATTTTTGAAATTCATCTTAATTTAGAGGTTTTATAAAATCATCCATCTTTATAAATCCTTATTGGAAATTATACAAAATTAAATGGAAGAAAAAAAACTACGTGGGTTTGTTATGAATTAAAAACTAGGTTTACAAAAATAATTTATAGCACAATGATTATCACATACCACCATTATGGGTAGCTTCAATTCCAAATTAAAACCATGAAGTTGTGTCTTAGTCAACAAAAATTTATTTTTCTCGTTGGAATAAAAACATATTAACATTTTACCATATCCAATGTAACAAAATTATACATCATTATGTTCGATGTAATACACCATTTTACATGAACAAAACTAGAGAGTATTTGTACATTTAATAAATGAAACTTAGCCCAATTTCAATCAATATATCAAAATATACCAATAATTATTCAATTTTATATTAAAAACAATTTTTTAAAGATCGTTTAATGTACCATATAATTCATTTCACTTATATTAAGTCAGTTTCATTTGGTGATCTTTGAAAACATGAATACAAAATCAAAATATATAAAAAATTTGGTTTCCATGTTATTAAGTTGAGATAACCAAAAATAAGTAGTTTGAACATATTTTGTTTAAAATTATTTAATTATTCATCTTTTTAATTATTATTTTTAACTATAATTATGGTAGAAACCATATAATAATTCTCAATTACAATCTTATTCAGAAATTCCCGATAATATTTATCTTTTGAAAGGAAAATATGTTCCTTACCTTGAGAAATATTAATCCCTAAGAAAAAGTCCACATCTTCCCACATCAACATTTTCGAAAAAAATATTTTATTTCAATGGTATTTGAAAAACATTTATTCACTTATTTTAAATATAATTTTTTTAATATAGATGATAATAAGTAGATATGATTATTTTCATTATTTTCTGTATTTGTTTTTTCTACTCTTCCATTGATTGAATGACATTATTTCAACCATGCATAATGATTTGACTAACATCATATTTAAAATTTTTCAACCCATATATAAATTTCTTCAACATGAAAACACATATTTCATCATATCAATAAAACATTACTTCAGGTTTTTCAATGTACACTTCTACTTTATGTTCTCAAATTTGTAAAGTTAACTATATATATAAAATAATATTTCGTCTATGAGTGTTAGTATAAAATAAATCTATATAGTTTCATGCATGGAGACTACTATAAATCCATCTTCAAATTATGTACCTTCAACCTAAGAATACCATTTGGATTAAATCCTTTATTTTTCCACAAAATTTCTCATTTCCAGCTTAACTTTTTATGAAAGTATGGTATGATAGAAATAATAATGTAGATGCTCAATATACAATATAGGGGTGAATTGTATACTTTAGAAATTCCTTTGGAACCTTCAATGTTAATAGAAAACATTCTTAATGAATTTTTAAGGTAATCTATTCCTTAATGTTAGATAAAGAAACATAGTTTACCAAAGTTAAACAATCATTCACAAAACCACTTAAGGAAATCTTTTCTCAAACATTAAAATCTTAAGATAAAAACATAAAAAGGATTTCTTTAAAGTAAACATTCTACCTTAAAGCATATAGAATCTGTAATATATCCAAATTAATGGAATTATAAATTATAAGAATGTTATACTTTATAACATTAATAGATTTAATATTAAAGCGTAATTAGAACAACTTGAAATAGAAAACAAGTAACAATAATATTCTTTCAACCCAAAGAGAAGGGTATTCAAAAACGTTGGATAAAAGTTTCTTGATTTATATTTTCAAGAAAGTATATCTTACCCAAACTTAGTTAAGACCTCAATTAGAAGATCAGTATCTGACTTACTATCCCTGCAAGCCCTCGATTTATAAGGAAATATGAACCTCTATCTTCCAAACCTAGAATCCCATGATCCGCACGATCAGAGTCTACACAAAGCAAGTCTGAACAAGTTGTTTATGCCGGAACATGTTGTTCACAACATACACTTGAAGCAATGAGAGTTGTAAGATCCTATCTCTCTCACTAGGAGTCACTTCATAAGATTTGGTTTCTTTTTGATTCATATATCATCATCACTTTTCTTAGTTCAAATGGACTTGTATTTATAGGAAAAAAATTCCCAATGGTTGGCTCCACTCCAATGGTCTTATTTTCCTTAAATTTAGGAGGTATTTGGAAACGTGTTAAACAAATAATAGTTAGTTTGTATCATATTTTACGACATCGTTTCATGTAAAACAAACAATGATAAGTTTAAGATAAATGACAAGGATAAGAAAACAAAAAATCCAATAATATTTGAATTATTCAATAAATAAATCTAACATTATCAAGAAAACAGATTCTTAAGGAAAAGTAAATCAAATTGTGAAAAAGGTATCACATTTGTAATGGAATCGTTATCATGAAATAAAATGACATCTGTACCGGATTCGGAATCATAATACGAAATGACATCTGTATCGGATTCCGAATCATATAGTGGAATGACATCTATACCGGATTCGGAATCATAAAACAGAATGACATCTGTTCCAGATTTGGAATCATAAAATGGAATGGCATCTGTACCAGATTCAAAATCATAAGATGGGATGAAATCTGTATCGGATTCGGAATCATAAAACTGAATGAAACACGTACCAGATATAGAATTATAAAATAGAATAAATTTTGTACTGGTTTTGGAATCCTAAAACTGAATAACTTTTGTACCAGATTCAGAATCATTAAAATGATTGAAATTTTTTCTGGATTTAGAATCATAAAACTGAATGAATTTTGTTCCATATTCAGAATCATAAAACAGAATAAGAATTCATTACGTATAATGGAATGGAAAAAATATAAGTAAAATGGAATGAAAAATTCTGGACATCAAAAAATTCAGAACTTAATATAAATTGTTTGTGATTTTAAAAACATAAACCATAATGAATGGAGAAGTGATAAGATAACCTTATTAACTCAACAATATTCCCCTTTATGGGAATCATAAACAAATTATCTAAGGAAGAATATATTGACATTGATAAATAAGTACAAATAAAATTATCTCCCCCTTTTGAATGAGATTTAGGATGAATACAACTAACTCCACCTTAAGTTATGTTTTCCAAGGAATGTATTCTAGATCTTTAGCATCTAGTTTTTCATTTTTAGGGAAAAAACTCCCCCTTAGATAATCATCTCATCTTAAGGAAAACTCCCCCTTAATAGATTCTCCCCCTTTGTAATCTTCATTAAATTCTTCCCTCAAATAAATTATCGACCTTTGTGATTTACAAAAAGGAATGGATACGTATAAGATGTAACAGCAAGGGTTAAGGAAGAATACAAGAATATGCAATAAACATCATAAGGAAACTATTTCAATAAGGTTATCATTACAACAAATCATCAGAAAAAAATCATCCATCTTGCTTTGGCTCTGACATCATTTTTTATCAATGCTTTGAGTTTCATATCATCCTTATGATATTCTTAAGGCATCTTCAAAAAAATATCTTAATCATAGTTATTCTTTTCAAAGGAATATATCCTTTCTTTCTGAGCTTTGATTCTAACATCTTGATTCTTAATGAAATCTTCTTGTGCAACAACTTTTGTCACTAATTCTTCTCTGACATCATTCTCACTACTTATAAATTGAGCAATGGAATTGAGTTGAATAACCTTCTTCCAGATTGATGCATTGACCCTATTGAACTTAGTTTCACATATATTAATGTCTACATTTTGTGAATCCATGAAGTCACAGAACTGTATGATCTCTTCATTGATGGTTTTGGAGAAGTTAATCACTTTTTTACAAGTCACCTTCGGAGATTTGTAATCAATCAAAAGATTAATGAAGTCTGATTCTTTCTTGACAACCATTTCCATAATCATATTGGTTGATTCTGTTTTTTTATTCATGGTTCCTTTCATCATTTGACTACAGGAATTTATATTTTCAAGAACCAAAATTGCGATGACCTAATTTCTTAAAGATAGTTTGAAAAAGTCATGTTCAAAAGATGATGAGGATTCCGAACCAGAATCATTTTTCCTTTCTCAACTCTTCTTCGAGTTAAGGATTATGGATTCTCTATTCTTAAAGACTTATGAGGTGTTTCCTTATGAGGAAATGCAACCAAAATACTCTTTCCTTTGATAGGATTTCAAGCTGGGGATTGTTCATTGGATATATGGATAAAATTAATATATTCATGTTCTTCTTCTCTCCTTTCAAACTCATGATGTTGAGATCCTTCTTGTCTTCCTTCTTCCAAAATTTCATCCTCTTTACTACCTTGTGGATCATCCTCTTCATTCTATTCTTCTTCCTCTTCAATTACAACTTTTTCTTCATATTCAACTTATAAATCTTCTTCATCTTATACTTCTTCCTCAACCTCTTCTTCAACTTATTCTTCAACTTCTTCTTTAACATTTTCTTCAAAAACAGTTTTAGAAACTAAACTCAGAGGAGTTCCAATGTAATCTTCACTTCCATTAAAACATCATTGTGATCTTCTAGAGTAATCAGATCATATAGTTCTCAAATAGGTTCTTATAAATATATAACTTTCTTGGATTTCATGATTTTCGGAGTGACAACCTTCTTCTTATGAACAAATTGTGGTTCTGGTACTTCTTGAGATTTCTTTTCTACAGCTTTTAGTAGGGCTGACATACTTGGACCTTCAAGGATTTCTTCTTTAGGATTTTCTTCTTCTTTTCAATCTCAAGATTTTTATCTAGAATGATTTTTAAGGCCTTAGCATCAGCAGGGTTTAGGCCCAAGGAATCATCTCCTTCCTTTATAGTAACTACCATTTCTCTCCACTTTGAAACTATTTCATCGGAATAGGATTTCGGTTTTATTGTAGGAGGAGGAGAAGATACCGAGACATCAGGAACTGGTACAATCAATCTTGGTTCTTCATGTTTCCTTTTCTTGGGTATCAATTTTGATGATTTCGGAACATTACATTTGTTCTGGACAACCATATCTTCAAAAGTTTTGAATTCCTATATAAACTCTACCTTCATTCTCCATAGAGTATCATCAATGGGCAATAAAACCTTGAAAGTCTTTGAGACTGATCGTGTAGAGACCCGAAGATTAACATACATGGAAATTACATTAATTTTTCGGAATACTTAGTACATAACAAAAACACACACACACGGACCGTAATAGTTTAGTGTCTTTGGAAACTCGGAATATAATCTTCTAATCATGGTGAAAGATCTTCAACATCTCCCATAAAGATCATCCCTTTTTTTACCTAAAATATTTCTTTATATCCTGGGGAAAAGAAAACATATAAGGGTGAGATAAAATCCTCAGTAAGGGTAAACAAAAGAAATATCAATCACATCATATTCATAATAACATAACATTTTGGAAATCTTAACCTGCAAAAGAGATCATAATATCATAACATGGGATAAATCATAGTAGTGAAATGTAATCCCAATAATCATAACTTAAAACATGAAACTTTGTGGAATACACACATAATCATAGATATTCATTTCTTATTAGTCAAGACTCATTCCCAAGACAATCTAAGTGGACAAAGTCCATTTCTGAACTGAGTTCACTCCTCGTTTCAGTCATGTTTCACTGAATCGGTTTAACCTGCCGTTCTAGCCATGTCTCTATCATGAGATATAAAATCATTACCCAATGAATTGGAGGGAGATATAGGTCCCACCCATCTCATAATGATACCATTCTTATTTGTGCCACAAAATCATAAACCATACATCATAGCATAACGCATGTAATAAAAATGGAAATCTTAAACATCATGAAATCATAAAAGAATTCATATAAGATAGAGGAATTCATAAAAATATTTCCATCACAACATAATCAAATCAATGTAATAATAGGGATAGAAATAGAACCCTATATTATCATAGATGGAAAATAATTTTGATAAAACACTTGAACTCCATTCTTGAGGAAAATATCCTTTCTACTTCAAAATATTTTTTCCTTTGTTAACATGTCATACAATTTTAAACTAATAGAAGTTGATTAAAAATAAAATTGAAAACATGTAAAGGAAGATTCTTGGAAATAATGTTTTAAAAATCCATTCATACCGTATAAGTTAAAAAAACATTCTTCTCATACTTTTGTCGGAAAAGTAAAAAAGTACCTTGTACGAAAAACGAAAGAAGATTCATTTCATATATTTTACTAAAAACTCACCGAAGGGTAAAATTGGATATAAAATATTTTAGAAGGATATAAATATTACATATTGAGGAAACATGGATGTGGATGATAAAATACACCCCAGTAAATACCAAAGTACAAACAATCTCGGATAAAAATGAGATTGTGATATTTTCCCTTACCTTAGGTCCGATTTGATTCGTAAGTGTCCGAACCTCCTGTATAATGATTTAATTAATGTTATTGACTTATTACAGAATCATACATATTTTTATGATATCATATATGGTTTACTTATGACTTTATTTTACCCATTCTTTTGCAAATTCCATGTTAAAGAGCGTTTTGGGTAAAATCGTTTCATTTGTCGTTCGTGTTTTGACTTGTAATTATTCATATGATTACTTAGATAATGATTACTTAATTCCAGAATATAAAACATGATTTATATATAATATATATTCAGAATATACATATATATAATAGATCAATAAATTGAATGAAAAACACCGTTCATGGAGACGGTAGGCCGTACGTACGCATGACCGCTGTTTTCGTTTCCTTATTGAGTTGAATGGAATTAAGTAGATGACATACATATAAATACACATAAATCCAGTATCATTATTATTTTATATATTTCATGATTACTTATTATATATACTTTATAATCATTCATTAATGGTTAACGTGGAGAATGAATCTCATCGAGTCGTGGAGACGGTAGTCCGTACGTGCGCACGAGCGATGATATCATTCTCATGATAGTGGGATGTATTGGAGTGTATGTATACTATTTCAGAATCAATATCACTTTACCATAATCATATATAGTTATTATGTACACCATTATACCCATCCAAGTATGGTGGTGGTGGAAAATAGATTACACCACGGCGTGGAGACGGTATTCCGTACGTACGCACGCGCGGTGATTTCTTTTTCCGTAGGATGGATAGATGGTGAAATAGGGTTGTTTATTACTTATAATAATATATTAGTATATGAGTGATACTTATGTTATTACTTCATAATTAAACAACCTAAGAAGAAGAAGTGGAAGAAGAAATAAAGTTGAAAGAATCTGTAATGGACATTACCTCTTCTTTGAAACGCCTCTTTGAGTCCTCCACTTAGGGCACTAAAATTGGCCATTGAAGAAGACCAGGACCTTTAGGATGTTTCTAGGGAAGTTGAGAAGAGAATTTGGCAGGGGTTGGCCGAGATTGAAGGCTCAAAGTGGTGTGAGGAAGAGAGGGAGGAGGTGTCCTTTTATAAGGGAGGAGAGGGGCTCCTTTGGAAAAAAAAATATTATTTTATTATAAAGCCAAATTCGGTTTTAAATAGCTCCAAATTTATTTATTCCGAAGCTAAGGTGGGGATTGATATAAATCCTCTCATACAATATAATTTAGACATGTTTAGGTTCCTATTTTATCCTTATCATTTAGATTTAACATTAAGTTAAATAATTTTACTTTTACTGTGTCTTCTTGTGTTCTTATACTATAAGGTTTATAAACTTACTATAAGCAGCCAAAAAAACCCCAAGTTGTTTATTATTAATATATATAACCTTATCTAAGTTATTTTACCGAACCTTAGATTTTTAGGAATACAATAACAATTAATAATATAATATTTGTTTTAAAAAATATTTTATGTCAATTTTGACACTATTTAGTAATTGATTTTTGTGGAAATCATAACAGAATTATTAGTTCGAAAAAAGTTAATTAAATCACTAATAACATGTCATATTAACCTATAAAATTAGTTTAATTCATAAAAAGTCTTAAGTTACATTTATTTGGGTATTTATAACATAAATTATGTCAATATTTCATTAATAAGATAATTACTGCAGCATCTTTGTGTCATATATAAATTTACAATTTTAATGTCTAAAAATTACAAATAAAATATCATTTTGTAGGAAATTTTTTTAACTTTCTGATGAATATTTATAGTCAAATTTATCTTATGTATAACCCTATATTAAAAATTATTTACTTATTAAACTTTGATTTTAACTATTTTAACCCTTCTTTAAATAAATTAATAATAAATGTCCTAATCTAATCCAAGTGGGCCTAAATGGTCATATTTTATTCCTAAGGTTGTTGTTGGTAGAATTACACTTATCCAATAGAAGTAGGACACGTGTTAGGGTAATAATAATATCATTTTTACCCTTAATTACCCTATTTACTTTTAACCGTGGTAAAAAAAGTAAAAAGTTACTATTCACCAAAAATTATTTTCATCTCATTGAACCACATTTTACTTACTGACATCAACCGTGTCCCTTGGATTTTTGAAATTCCACTTACAGAAGATGTAAAATAAGTTTTATGAAAAATTCATTTTTTTTAACTACCACTTAGTGGTTTCACTATTCATCAAAAAATGAAAGTTTCCAGAAAAATACCAAAAATTAGGCCTAAGCTATATTTGATATTATGAATTCAAAAATGATTTCTATTTTACTAAATTCAAAACATATCAGTTGCATTAATTAATTTGAAAATTAATTCCTGTCGTCAAAACAAATAGCGTGTTCTTAAGAGATAATAACTATCAAAAGATTGACATTTGTTTATGTCTGGTTTAAATGTGAAATTACATCCAATGAAAAACATTGTATTAAATTGTAAAAATATATTCTAAATATAATTTAAAACCACTAAAATTAATAATTTATCACTATTAATTATTTCGATTAAAAAGGTTGTTTTTAATTAAAATTTAGTAATTTTCACTATTCATCAGAAAAGGAAAGTTATCTGAAAAGTACCAAAATTTCACCCTAAGCTAATTTCGATATTCTGGATCAAAAAATGAAGTCCATTTTGAAAAATAAAATTTACAAAATTTTAAAAAGTGGTTATTACTATTTATAACGGCTAGTTTTAATAATATTTTAATAGCATATCATTGTTTAGCGAAACTTGGTATTGCGTACAACACATGCTATCACGGAAGGTCACGCTTGCGTGTAATGCAAGGCAAGTCAAGGATGGGTGTTGTGAAAGATTCTTTTGGTGTAGCGTACAACACAAGACATTAATGAAATTAAAAAGAATATTTTTCATAAAATCTCGGGGTGTTACATTCTACCCCCTTTAAAATGAATTTCTCCCTCGAAATTCGTCGGGGTTATAAATGGTTTACTACTCGAAAGGTTGTTTAATAGAAAACCACATCGTAAAAAGGAATACCCAAACTTGGCTTTAAAAACTAATGTATGAAATGTAACAGTTACCCAAATTAACTCATCACTGGGTTTCCACGTAGGAGAACATATGTGAAAATATGGATATAGAAGAAAAATCTAACCATCAAGTTCTGATGGAGAGCGGTAGAGAACATGGATATGAAATAGCCAACAATCACAAAGCCATATATTTGCAATGATCTAAGGTACCATCTGATTCATCAGATATAAGGGCACTAGGACAACATTTTTGGTTTTCAAGATCATTTCCCTAAAGTTGGTGAATTAAAAGAAATACTTACATGATTTTGGTACAATTTCACTGTTGTTTGTGATTTGAACAATTTACACTTCATCTCTTAAAGAAATTAATTTGAAATTGTTATTCATGAAGTATTAATAGATCATGTGATAGACTGATGGGTCATTCCATCTGTTTCAAACCAAAGGTTAGCAAAAGTTATCAAATATACATAAGTCCATCTATGGTGAGGTTAATCGTATATGATTCTAAAAATGAACTTATACATCATATATCATACCGCGTAATAAAATAAATCTAGTTTCTACTAACCAGGGACTTCCTGTAGGCCAGTGGTAGGCGATAAAGGCCATTCACACTTCGGTTGTGGGTTCGGTTCCCACAGCCTTGTCCGACGCGATGGGCTGTCACCCGTCCTGAAGGTTGTCCTTTTTCTAAAGCTATATTACTATAACATCCCATCAATAATATCGAAAAAGTTTCTATCCTAACTTATGTCCAACATAATCCATTCCAATCTTTTGGCTTATCTAAAATACTTTCGTCCAAGCTCATAGTATAAAGAAAATGATTACATGAAATGTCACATAACAATCACGTGAATTCCATCATTTATTCCCCATATATCATAAGATATATCTTGTTGGTCAAATTACAAACATGTGAATACCTTAATCATGTATTATCTTGAAGAATTAATACCCATTAATTGAACCATAGGGAAAACATGAATGCAATCAAAAGTTAACTCTTTCCACATACCAAAATCCAAAATTTCTATATACTCAAACCATGATATAACATTCTCCTTATATCATTCATGAGATCATGAATACGGTCAAACATTTCATTTTCTTATTTTCCTTTCATTATGCACATATCATCTTTTTTTCCAAAAATATCTCAATCACATTCTATGGTTACCGGTACCATTGAAAACCACAATAGACCAATACATAAAAATTCCAATATTCCACGATAATATGTACAACATTATTTTGGAATCCCATTACATAAACACTTAATCATTCCACCACATCGTTGTCATATTCAACATCACCAATAGTGATCGCATGTGACTTCCCTTTGTCCTTTTCCTTAAGTGTTTTCTCATGTCGATCATCACTAACCCTTGGATTAGGGCATTTATTATCATAATTCCCCAATTCCTTGCACTTGAATCATTGAAGTGTTGGTGGTGCGTTCTCTGTAGTATTTTCTTTATTCACATCATTAGAAACCCCTTTTCCATTACATCGACACTCACCTGCTCGATGACCTTCTTTGCCACACTTAAAACATTTTCTAGTACCTTTATGACAATCTCCACCATGCTTCCTTCCACACTTTGAGCATAAGGAAACATTCATCTTCTTTTCACCATTATTCTATGATTTCTCCTTGAACTCCATCATTCGTTTCTTGTCAAAACTATGAGATGGATAAGTAACACCGACTTCTATTTCTACCTTGATAGAACAACACACAATTTCTTCATAGATACTGATGTCTCTTATAGCTAATGCCCTTCGATGATTTGGTTTTAGCCACTAAAGAATCGATCAACTTTACTTTCAGGTTGGATGATAAATCCAGATGCATACCTTGCATGCCTTGTAAAATTCACTTCGTATATACCAACTGATTCATCATCCTTTTGCTTTAGTTCAAGAAACTCCTTCTCCATCTTTTTTCGAAGAATACGAGGGAAGTACTTATTGAAAAATAAGTTCTTGAACTCGTCCCATTTCAGGGACTCAATTTCATTTCGTGGCCTCGTATTCTTGATAAGATTCCACCATTGATCAGAATCACCTTCAAAACGATACACTACTAAGATGACTTTATCATGTTCAGAACATTGAAGAACTGAAAATATCATTTCAGTAGTACTGATCCATTGTTCAGGCAACAAGTGGATCAGATGACCCACTGAATGAAGGTGGACGTTGCCTCATGAAGGACTCAATAGAATATTTTTCCCTTCTATGCTCATTTGGAATTCCAGAATGATTCATAGCTTGTGTAAGTATAGCAATAAGATTTTTCACTCTATCTCCCATAACATTTGTTTTTTCAGGAGGAAAATCATTGCATTGTCCATTACATTGATCAACACGGTTCCTTCGGGTTCCAGCCATCGTCTAAAACCCAAAAAGAATAGTGTAAGAGGTAAAAATCAAAATAAAGGGAGAGTAACTTCAATATCTAATATCTTTGGTTTAATCTAGTATCGTTACCATAGTTCTAGGACTATATCCTATACGTATACTTATCCTTAGGGACATCCTAAGACATACCTTAGAAATATCTCTAGGGATATCACTAAAGTTCTCGCATCCTAGTTTCCAAAGGTTTACTAAACCTTTCCTCTAATACCAACTGTAGAGACTCGAAGATTGACGTACATGAACATTACATTACTTTTTTGGAATACATAGTACATAACAAAAACACACACACAAGGACCGTAATAGTTTAGTGTCTTTGGAAACTCGGAATATAATCTTCTAATCATGGTGAAAGATATTCAACATCTCCCATAAAGATCTTCCCTTTTTTTTACCTAAAATATTTCTTTATATCTTGGGGAAAAGAAAACATATAAGGGTGAGCTCAAATGCTCAGTAAGGGTAAACAAAAGAATTATCAATCACATCATATTCATAAGATCATAACATTTTGGAAATCTTAACCTGCAAAAGAGATCATAATATCATAGCATGGGATAAATCATAGTAGTGAAATATAATCCCAATAATCATAAATTAAAACATGAAACTTTGTGTCTTACACACATAATCATAAATAATAATTTCTTATTAGTCAAGACTCATTGCCAAGATAATCTTAGTGGAAAAAGTCCATTTCTGAACCGAGTTCACTCCTCGTTTCAGTCCTGTTTCACTGAATCGGTTTAACCTGCCATTCCAGCCATGTTTATCTCATGAGATATAAAATATTTACCCAATGCATTGGAGGGAGATATAGGTCCCACCCATCTCATAATGATACCATTCTTATGTGTGCCACAGAATCATAAACCATACATCATAGCATAACGAATGTAATAAAAATGGGAATCTTAAACATCATGACATCATAAAACAATTCATATAAGATAAAGGAATTCATAAAAATATTTCCATCACAACATAATAAAATTAATGTAATAATAGGGATAGAAATAGAACCCTATATTATCTTATATGGAAAATAATTTTGATAAAAGACTTTAACTCCATTCTTGAGGAAAATATCATTTCTACTTCAAAATTTTTTTTCCTTTCTTAACATGTCATACAATTTTAAACTAAAAGAAGTTGATTAAAAATAAACATGAAAACATGTAAACAAAGATTCTTGGAAATAATGTTTTAAAAATCCATTCATGACGTATAAGTTAAGAAAACATTCTTCTCATACTTTTGTCAGAAAAGTCAAAAAGTACCTTGTACGAAAAACAACAAAAGATTCCTTTCATATCTTTTACTAAAAACTCACCGAAGGGTAAAATTGGATATAAACTATTGTATAAGGATATAAATATTACATATTGAGAAAACATGGATGTGGATGATAAAATACACCCCAGTAAATACCAAAGTACAAACAATCTCGGATAAAAATGAGATTGTGATATTTTCCCTTACCTTAGGTCCGATTTGATTCATAAGTGTCTGAACCTCCTGTATAATGATTTAAATAATGTTATTGACTTATTACAGAATCATAATTATTTTTATGATATCATATATGGTTTACTTATGACTTTATTTTACCCGTTCTTTTGTAATTTACATGTTAAAGTGCGTTTTGGGTAAAATCGTTTCATTTGTCATCTGTGTTTTGACTTGTAATTATTCATATGATTACATAGATCATGATTACTTAATTCCAAAATATAATACATGATTTATATATAATATATATTCAGAATATACGTATATATAATAGATCAATAAATGGAATGAAATACACCGTTCATGGAGACAGTAGGCCGTACGTACGCATGAACGCTGTTTTCGTTTCCTTATTGAGTTGAATGAAATTAAGTAGATGACATACATATAAATACACATAAATCCAGTATCATTATTATGTCATATATTTCATTATTACTTATTATATATACTTTATAATCATTCATGAATGGTTAACGTGGAGAATGAATCTCATCGCGTCGTGGAGACGGTAGTCCGTACGTACGCACGAGCGATGATATCGTTCTCATGATCGTGGGATTGTATTGGAGTGTATGTATACTATTTCAGAATCAATATCACTTTAAAATAGTCATATATATTTATTATTTACACCATTATAACCATCCAATTAAGGTTGTGGTGGACAATAGATTACACCACGGCGTGGAGACGGTATTCCGTACGTACGCACGTGCGGTGATTTCATTTTCCATAGGATGGATAGATGGTGGAATAGGGTTTTTTCTTACTTATAGTAACATATCAGTATATGAGTGATATTGATGTTATTACTTCATAATGAAACAACCTAATAAGAAGAAGTGGAAGAAGAAATAAAGTTGAAAGAATCGATAACGTACATTACCTCTTCTTTGAAACGCCTCTTTGAGTCCTCCACATAAGGCACTAAAATTGGTCTTTGAAGAATACCAGGACCTCTAGGATGTTTCTAGGGAAGTGGAGAAGATAATTTGGAAGGGTTTGGCCGATCTTGAAGGCTCAAAGTGGTGTGAGGAAGAGAGGGAGGATGTGTCCTTTTGTAAGGGAGGAGAGGGGATCCTTTGGAAAAACTAAACATATTATTTTATTATAAATCCAAATTCGGTTTTAAATAGCACCAAATTTATTTATTTCGAAGATAAGGTGGTTATGGGTCGAAATAATCTCATCCAATAGAATTTAGACAAGTTTATGTTCCCATTTTATCGTTATCATTTAGATTTAACATTAAGTTAAATAATTTTACTTTTACCGTGTCTTCTTGTGTTCTTATACTATATGGTTAATAAACATACTATAAGAAGACAAACGAACCCAAAGTTGTTTATTATTAATATATATAAACTTATCTAAGTCATTTGGAAGAACATTATATTTTTAGGAATAAAATAACAATTAATAATATAATATTTTTTTAAAAAACTATTTTATGTAAATTTTGACACTATTTAGTAATTAATTTTTGTGAAAATCATACCAGAATTATTAGTTCGGAAAAAGTTAATTAAATCGATAATAACATGTCATAATAACCTATAAAATTATTGTAATTCATAAAAAGTCTTAAATTACATTTATTTGGGTATTTATAACATCAATTATGTCAATATTTCTTTAATAAGATAATTACTGCATAATCATTGTGTCATAAATAAATTAACCTTTTTAATGTATAAAAATTACAAATAAAACATCATTATGTAGGAAATATTTTTAGATTTCTAATGAATATTTATAGTCGAATTTATCTTATGTATAACCATATATTAAAAATTATTTACTTATTAAACATTGATTTTAACTATTTTAACCCTTCTTTAAATAAATTAATAATAAATGTCCTAATCTAATCCAAGTGGGCCTAAATGGTCATATTTTATTCCTAAGGTTGTGTTTCATCGAATTAAACTTATCCAAAAGAATTAGGGCATGTGTTAGGGTAATAATAATATCATTTTTACCATTAATTACCCTATTTACTTTTAACCGTGGTAAAAAAAAGTAAAAAGTTACTATTCACCAAAAATTATTTTAATCTCATTGAACCTCATTTTACTTACTAACATCAACCGTGTCTCTTGGATTTTTGAAATTCCACTCAGAGAAGCGGTAAAATTATGTTTTATGAAAAATTCAATTTTTTTAACAACCACTTAGTGGTTTCACTATTCATCAAAAAATGAAAGTTTCCAGAAAAATACCAAAAATTAGGCCTAGGCTATATTTGATATTATGAATTCAAAAATGATGTCTATTTTACCAAATTAAAAACATATCGGTTTCATTAATTAATTTAAAAATTAATTCTTGTCGTCAAAACAAATAGCGTTTTCTTAAGAGATAATAACTATCAAAAGATTGACATTTGTTTATGTCTGGTTTAAATGTGAAATTACATCGAATGACTAACATTGTATTAAATTGTAAAAATATATTCTAAATATACTTTAAACCCACTGAAATTAATAATTTATCACTATTAATTATTTCGATTAAAAAGGTTGTTTTTAATTAAAATTTAGTAATTTTCACTATTCATCAGAAAATGAAAGTTATCCGAAAAGTACCAAAATTTCACCCTAAGCTAATTTCGATATTCCGAATCCAAAAATGAAGACCATTTTGAAAAATAAAATTTACAAAATTTCAACTAGTGGTTAGGACTATTCATAATGGCTAGTTTTAATAATATTTTAATAGCATATCATTGTTTAGCGAAACTCGGTATTGCGTACAACACACGCTATCGCGGAAGGTCGCACTTGCGTGTAATGCAAGGCAAGTCAAGGATACGTGTTGTGCAAGCTTCTTTTGGTATAGCGTACAACACAAGACATTAATGAAATTAAATAGAATATTTTTCATAAAATCTCGGGGTTTTACAGATCGATATGGGACATTTATTTCTTGAAGGCACACAATAATTATCTAGAAGATAGTTACCAGAAACCTAAGAATTTGACAACTGATGGTTCCGCCTTTTATAGCCTGGATGGTGAGAAATATGAACATAACCATGTTGATATTCCTTATAATGACAAGAAAATCTAAAAGAAAGATACCACATATCTTTAGGGAGTCTTTATCTTATTTTCATGGAATAAGAAAGCCTTGCATTTAGAGAGCAACCATCTTATGATTTTTTATAAGATTAATAATCATTGGGTTCTTAACATACTTAAGGCCAAGATAATCCAAAGCCTTGACTTTTTCAATAGAACCTTCCTTCTCAGGAATTTTTTGAGAGTATAGAAAAGCTTCCACCTCATATGGAATGTTGAGAACATTTGTGGGATTTTAATAGAGAACTGTATAAGTGTTGTCATAAAATTTGATCTTAAACAATTCCTAGCCATCCTTTTGAAAGAATGTAACGTATTCATAGAACTGAATGACCAGATCAGAGATAACGGGATCCCGACATTTCTCCTTTTCCACACAAACACGTTCCCAACCATTAGTTTTTATTAACATTGAGATAAGGGAGTTAAACTTTGCAAATAAGTTAGGTCATACCATCCTTTCCCTAAAGACTGACCAATCCAGTATTTCCATTGTAATCAGCATCTGTTCTGCTAAGGATTCAAGAGACTTTCAGGATAAAAGTGTCAAAGGAATCAGAACGAAGACTTTGTTGGAAACAGAACATCGGTACAAAAGTTAGTATGATTGTTTCAACACTTATAAATGAGTCACCCTTTATATAGACATAGGTATGATCTTTCTACTTCAATAAGATAATAAAATGGCTGAAAATAACTTCATCTGGTCTTTCAGTTGAGATTGAATATTGGAAATATGAATTCTGATCTTTTAATGTATTGTAAACTGAACTTGAGAATTTTGAAATACAAAAAATTGAAACTTAAATTAAGGAAATAAACGTTAAGAAAATGTACCTTTTGGAATACTCTTAATAATTTATCAGTATTAAAAGAATTATATTGGAGGATTTAGATTCCAGGATTTTAATTCCTGAATTTTCAATTCATATGTTTTTATCTCTGATGTTTTCATTTCTAAAATTTTCAATTCCGAAATTTTCAATTACGATGTTTTCAATTCCCAAATTTTCAATTTTGAAATTTTGAAATTGTAAAAAAAAATTCTAAAAGTAGATAAATTTTTTATATAAAAATATACATAAATAAAGAAAAACATTTGTACTCCCCCTAAAATAAGGAGTAACATAACAATTTTAGACTATTTCAACAAGAAGTAGATATGAATGATTTCCTTACAGAGATCATTCCTAGCTTCTGTTTATTGTATTCAAATCTATTGGAAGGTAATAGATTTGAAAAAATATTAGAAAGTAGTTCTTGAGTTCGGATGAATTGAAAAATAATATCTCTTTTAAGCGTGTGATACTTAAGAAAGTGACGTCTAATATCTATGTGCTCTGAACAAGTGTGATGTTTTGTGTTTTTACATAGAAAAATGGAACTTTTGTTATCACACATTATTTGAGTCTTAGTAATAATCATACCATTGTATGTAAGTGTGTGTTGCATCCAAAAAACTTGAGAACAACAACATCCAGTTGTTACATATTCTGGTTTAGTAGTGGAAAGTGTTTTAGAATGTTGTGTCTTGCAAGACAAAAAAACTAAAGAATCTCCTTAGAAATAAAAACATCCATATATACTCTTTCTATCCATTTTACAACCACCAATGTCTTCTTCCAAAACACTTTTAAGTTCGAAAACATTTCCAGAGGATTAAAATAGTCCCAAATCTAGTGTTCCCTTTAATTACAAAAAAATTATTTTTACAGCCATGAAATGAGATTTTTTATAATTTTCATGAAATCTTGCACGTAAGCATACTGAGAACATTATGTCCGGTCGACTATCTATTAACTAAAGTAAACTTCCTATCATCCCTCTGTAGGTAGTTTGATCCATATGTTTCCATGCATCATCAATATCTGGAGTATTAGAGGTTCCAATAGGAGTACATACACTCTTTGTATCATCATACCCAAACATTTTATGAAGATATTTAATATACTTATGATGAGATGTGTATGTTTCCTCTGGTTTTTAAGAAATTCGAAAACAATGGAAAGAAGCTAACTCACCCATCATGCTCTTCTCAAACTCATATTTCATAAGATTAACAAAGGAATCAGTTAAGGATTACAGAGTTAATCCAAAGATGATATGATCAACATATATTTGTACAATTAAATCCTCTTCAATCTTTTTCTTTATAAAGAGAGTTCTATCAACAATTCCCTTAACATAGTTATTTTGAATAAAAAATCTTGAAATTCTATCATACCAAGCCCTAGGGTCCTGTTTAAGTCCATATAAAGCATTGGTATGTTTATAAACTTGATTAGGATATTTTGTATCTTCAATGCTAGGGGGTTGATCTACATAGACGTCCTCCTGTATATGACTATTAAGAAAAGAAAAATTTATATCCATTTTATAATGATTGAAATTAACAAATTCTGAAAAATATTAAAGAGTATGCATAGATTCTAGTCTTACTATAGGAGCATAAGTTTCTCTATAGTCTATGCCTTCTTTTTGTTTATAGCCTTTATCAACTAATCATGCTTTATTTCTAACAATAAGTCCATTTTCATCACATTTATTTCTAAAACCCCATTTTATTCCAATCCAAAAAGTTTTCCTAGGTTTTTCAACCAAGTTCTAAGCCCGATTCCTTACAATTTCGTTGAGTTCATCTTACATAGCCTTTATCCAATCCTTATCACCCAAGGCTTCTTCAAGAGTCTTTTTTTCAAATTTGTAATTGTTGGCGCCAAAATATTGCATGAAAATAAGGGATGAAAAAGAAGGATGGCACGCTGCCTCGCAAAGCACCGTCGCGAAGCATCGGCATGAAGCGCTCCGAGCATCGTGATCCTGCGAAGCTCCAGAGGCGGTAACTCTCTGTGAAAGCATTTGACGTTCGCGAGCCCGCCGCGAAGCTCCAGAGGCGGTAACTCTCTGCGAACGCATTTGACGTTCGCGAGCCCGCCGTGAAGCTACAGAGGCGGTAACTCTCAGCAGAGGCTGTTGACATTCGTGACTGCGCCGCGAAGCACCTGAGGTGGCGCGCGAGTTCTGCTTCGCGGCTCCCCTTGCCTATACATACCGGGCTCCCCCTGAGTCCAGAGGAGGTACAATCTGACCTTTCGGCTTCTCCTCTCCTGAATCACGAAGCACCCTTTGCCCCCGGGAATCATGAGCTCCGCGAGGTACTTCTACTTCATAAGACGCCTTTTCTTGGTCTCGTTTTGACCCCCTCTTCTGAGAGGGATTCCCTTCGCGAAGCTCAAGGGAATTCGTGAAGGAAGGGGATTCCCAAGGGAACCTGGGCAGCCGCGGAGCACTTACGCTTCCCGAAACACCCAACCTGTGCCAGTGATCCCTATGCTAAGGCAGGATCTCCACACATCGTGAAGCACACTGCTCCATAGCACCTTGATTTTCATGGCACCTCTTATTCATGAGGCAGTGCTCCACGAGTACTGTTCCACTTCGCGAAGCACCCTCCATTCACACCTACTCCCTATGCTAAGGCTAAGGCACTCCACTTCACGAAGCAAACTACTTTGCTTGGAAATTCCTCTTCCCGTGAGACCCTCCAGGTTTGAATGATGTGATTTCAAAGTCCCATGGACAATACCACTCGTAGCGTTGCTTCGCCTAATGCTTCTTTGCATAGGCATGCTAATGGCTATTTCTTATTCGCATAGCCACGCTAACATGGACCCCTCGATGGTTCGCTCTACAACCCCCCTTGACCACGGCCTTACTGGTACCTTCCCTTCCCCAAGGACTAGAGGGTACTGGTTATGTAAGTCCTAGGGGTGCGGAGTGAACCTAACTCGTCCGAGCTACAGGACGTTAAACTGCCAAACATCACGTCCTCAACACATGACGTTAAACTGTGACCCGACCTCATTCCTCTCACGAAGGGTCCCCCAGCTCGAACATTCTTTACAACACTCGTCTCCACAGGAATGGAATCACCCATCCACAAGGGATGATATCCTCATTATTGGAGTGGTGTATGTTCATAGGAGTAGGGAGACCCTAGTTCCCCAACAAATGGTTGTACCCCTACATCTCCGTACTTCCCCACTACCAAGGTCAGTGGAGGGCGTGATAGGGAACGAGGAAGCCCCCATCTTTGGTCCCAAATCCCTCTTTCGATGTGCTTTTCCGCACCTCGGGCCTCCATCCTGGAGTAAGTCCCAGCACCATGGGCCGCCTAATGCATAATAACCTCTTCGCTTCTCACGGACGCATCCTTCGCGACGTGATCGTCAGGTCCTTGCAAACTCTTGTTTCTCACACCGAGCATGACTCACGCGGGCTTAGAGTGAGCACCGATCCTGACCCCCCTACCTCAGCGAACTACGAGGACTTTGATCCATGTCAAGGCATGGTACGTAGGAAGCCTCCATGAGGTTCAAGCCACATTACTCGGTCGTTCATTCGCGTCGAGTTTCGACTTCATGCAGCACGACGATAAACTGCATGTCTTCGTCCAGCATGACGTTAAACTGCACACCTTTGTCCCGCAAGAAATTAAACTGCACACCCATTTGAACTATGAGGTCTTTGATCAATGTAAAGGCATGGTACGTAGTAAGCCTCCACGAGGTTCAAGCCCACTCATCATCCATTCACGTCGAGTTCTACCTGCGTCCAGCACGACATTAAATTGCAATTCCAGTCTGACGGCAAGCCGTTGTGACCAACCCGAACTACGAGGACTATGATCCACGTTATGGCGTGGTACGTAGGAAGCCTCTACGAGGTTAAAACCCACCATCCGGTCGTTCCAACCTCATTCACGTCGGTTCACCCCCGTCCCGCATGACTTTAAATTGTATTCCACAATTCGATCTACGAGGAATTTGATCCATGTCAAGGCATAGTACGTAGGAAGCCTCCTCGAGGTTCAAGCCCATCCCCCATCGGACCAAGGTCCCTAATTTACGTCGGTTCACCGACACCCATCCCCCATCGGACCAAGGTCCCTCATTTACGTCGGTTCTCCGACACCCATCGCCCATCAGACCAAGGTACCTCATTTACGTCGGTTCGCCGACACCCATCCCCCATCAGTCCAAGGTCCCTCATTTACGTCGATTCGACGACACCCATCTCCCATCGGACCAAGGTCCCTCATTTACGTCGGTTCGCCGACACCCATCTCCCATCGGACTAAGGTCCCTCATTTACATCGGTTCTCCGACACCCATATCCCATCGGACCAAGGTCCCTCATTTACGTCAGTTCGCCGACACCCATCGCCCTTCGTTTATTCAAGTCAAGGTTCATTCTCGTCCAACATGATGTTAAACTGCATTCCAGTCTGACGGCAATCTGTTGCGACCATTCTGAACTACGAGGAAATTGATCCATGTCAAGGCATGGTACGTAGGAAACCTTCCCAAGGTTCAAGCCCACCACTAGTGGACCCCCGGGTCTACTTTCACATCAGTTCACCGATGACACCCTTTGAACTACGAGTTCTTTGATCCATGTCAAGTCATGGTACGTAGGAAGCCTCCCTGAGGTTCAAGCCCATCCCCCAACGGACCAAGGTCCACCTTCACGTCAGTTCCCTGATGATCCCTCATCGGACCAAGGTCCACCTTCATGTTAGTTCACTGACGATGCCCATCGGACCAAGGTCCACCTTCACGTCTGTTCACTGACGATGCCCATCGGACCAAGGTCCACCTTCACGTCAGTTCACTGACGATGCTCATCAGACCAAGGTACACCTTCACGCCGGTTCACTAACGATCCCTCATCGGACAAAGGTCCATCTTCACGTCAGTTCACTGATGATGCCCATCGGACCATGGTCCTCCTTCAGGTCAATTCACTGACAATGCCCATCGGACCAACGTCCACCTTCACGTCGGTTCACTGACGATCCCCCATCGGACCAAGGTTCACCTTCAGGTCGGTTCACTGACGATGCCCATCGGACCAAGGTCCACCATCACGTCGGTTCACTAACGATGCCCATCGGACCATGGTCCACCCTCATGCCGGTTCACAGCAGCCCATGGGTTGGCCCCAGTATCGGCATCCCTTCAAGGGAAATCCCTCGATCCGATCTATTCTAGCTAATGCTATGATCGGGCTGATCTGTCTCTACTAGACATTAAACTCGTGGCATACCCTGTGTTAAACACAGGAAGCTGAGGAAAAACTCAGACATATGTCTATGGCATATAATTCCCCATGATCGATGTGGGATTCCTCGGGCCTCCACGCCCTCGAGAAGCCCTGTGACCAGGGATAATAGACAAACATGCCAGGCCCCCAGCATCCAGATATGTTACTGATTCCTCAATGTGACTACTCCCCCGAATGAAGGTTGCTGCCCTGACCGAACCCTTTGGAATGTCCTGACAGAAGCAGTGTCATTAACCAGCGTCCATGGAAACATGGCACTGGGAAGAGTTTCATGAACTATGTATCAAATCTATGAGGGAGACCCGGACTAGGTGACGAGTTCTGAGGAGGAATCCAAAGAAGGGAGAACCGACATCCCATCATCCCATTTCAATCATGGATCAGATGTCCCTGAATAAGGAGTGACTGCCGCCTGCCTTTGGAAAGAGGGAATGCGGGGCAACAAGCGCGTCGCGTCCTCCTCCGCGGACGGACGGACGCGCGCACCCCGATGAAAGCATTGGAAACAGAAATGGTGAACCCGATGTGAATTTCTTCCCCTCAATATGGAGATTAGTAGAGTTCGAGACACCAGTAGATTGACATGTCACCAGATCCAGATATCCGGTGCCTGGTCTCACCAAGAAAATAGCGGGCCGGTCGTGAAACATACCGGAAGTCGGGGTAGTAGAACGTGGGGTACTCCGTTCTGCAGCGTGTTGGCGTGGATCATTCTTATAGACATGGAGAATGGAAGGACGTTGGGGCAATGGTTTTTGATTATTTTCCACTTAGTGCTGATGAGTTGATCCCTTCGTTTCTCAGGAACCAGGTTTTTGTTACAGAGACACGATCACCGCCCGCCCGCCTACGCAGGGGCAGGGGCAACTCCGCCACAACCACCCCGCATAGCGCCGCTACTACCACGACGGCCGCCACATCGTGAAATACGGGGCGCCCACGTCCCCTTAACCCCTCAGAGGTCATCCAATGAAGGGTGATCAACAATATTGTACGTAGGTATGAGGAGGAAGGGGTCATCCCAACTCAAGATATGGCCCGCTTGGACCTGGAGGCCTCCATGCCTCGCCGTCAACGCCGCCCTAATAGGCCGCACAGGGAGCCCTTGCTCCCCACCCCAATGTTCAACCGTTTCCGGAGCTTGTCCCCGGAACGCCTTGACGACTCCTCGCCTTACACTGATGAGGCGGGCGCCATCCGGCTCAGACTGCTTAGGGTCCCGACCCAAGGGCTCCAGGCGAGAGCTCCCGCCCGGACGCCTCAGTGCCGCCGTCCGACTCCGCAGGAGGAGCAGGCAGGCTATGCCCCTGCACCACCTGCACCAGCTCGCCTGACCCGACGTCAGCAACGGGCCCGGACTAAGAACGCCCGCCCAGGTGCGTCAACGTCAACAGTTACAGTGGCCTGAGCCACTTCCGACGTGCATCATGAAGTCCATGCATACGCTGAGTAGGGGTACTACTTCACCCAACCAGGATCGAGACCCCAACCGCCCCACAGGCAGGCTGGGTTGGATCTCCGGGTTGCAGGCCCGAGTGGTGATCACCGCGAACTAACCCGCGGTGATGTCACCCCGTACGGAGGCCCTCCCCGTACCACTACTCCACATAGCGTGGGCCTTCCCTGCTCTGAAGCTTGTTATAGAGGTATGCCTCGTGCTACCCCATCCCAAAGGAAGAACTACCCAGCGGCAGTGACGCTCGGCGCAGAAACCTTTCCCGCGCCCACTATACTGGCTATGGAGTCCATCCTACCCCCGACCGCCGATCCGAAGGCACTGTCCATCTAGTACTTCTCTAATGTGGCGGCCCTCCCTATGTCCTCTCTACAACTAGCGAAGGTCCTCCTCACCCCAGCAACATGAGGCGTGAAGACCAGCCTCGTTCCACCCGCATAGACCATGGAGGTCCTCCCCATGCTCCTTCCAATTCCAACAGAGGCTCCGCCCACATGGGTGCTGTCCATGGAGGTCCTCCCTGTGTACCCTTCGACATTTGCCCCGGTTCCCCTCGCACCTCGGCCATCTCAAGTGGGGGTCCTCTCCACCACAGTGCCAGCGCCGCCCCGAGTCTACATGATATGGATCAACCCTGTCCCGAAGAGCCACCCCGGGGTAGGAGAGCAGGTCGTCGCCGCCACAAGAAGAGTCCTGGGAAAGCCCGAGTATAGATCAAACCTGCCCGCTTCTCCAACTCTGGATCAGAATGAGACTCAGCGATGGAACCTTCTCCCCGCTCCTCCGTATCAAGGACCGGGGCAGGAACCAGACGCGTTAGCCTCATTCTCCCGGAATTTTAGGTCCACCAGATTCCTATCTCTCTCCGCAGGTATATCCAGGAGGAAGAAATCTTGGGAATTCCGCAGTTCTCGACCGTGCAATCACTGCCATCATCACCAGAAGCTCCCTCTACCTCTACCAGAGATCACAAAGAGCTATTTTGGGGGCCGACAACGGTAGAGCGATGACACGACCTGTCTCCGGTAGGGGCTACTCCTGTGCAGGAAGCTGCGGCTATCATCCCATCGTACAGTGACATCGTGGCTAGGTCACCTCACTCCTCAGAGGATGCCCCAGAATTCGGCGGCCAGTCAGCTCGTTCGCCGTATTCTCCACCACCGAGTTTATTATCACAGAGGTCCGCCTCGGTACCGCTACCGGTCCCTCAGTCGCCCCCGGTTGACGAGTGGGGCAATATAGGACCAGACCCCGAGTCCGAGCCCAGGAGCTTTTGGAGTATTCTTGCAGCGGATTACTTCCCGGAGAAGTTCTGGCCGACGGTGGCGCTGAATTTTTGCACACCAGAGTCCCTTACCTCGGAAGAAGTGGGGTGTTTTTGTCGAACCCTATGGGCAACACACTTCCGCCTTCATTACGAGCCGGTGGAATACCCCATGAGTCGAGAGCACTTTGAAGAAATCGGCGAGCAATGCGTTCTGATCGATTCGGCCGCACTCCTTGTGGCCCAGCACCCTGAGTCGCCAGGCCACCAGAGCGCCCTTCGATGGAAATGTGTTTAGAGTTTCAAAGCACTCTGCAGAATCGTCAGGGAAGCTACCCCCCATGTGCAAGTCCGTTGATGGGGACACTATGCCGCTCTCCTCTTTGACCCTATCCAGGGAAGCCGGATTCATTATGAGACATTGAGGACATGCCCTCGATAGGGGTCTCGGTCCACATGGCTGACATCATGGACTAGGAAGACGAGCTTGAGTTCCTTGATGGAGACTTACTGCCCGAGGGCGTACCGCCACTACTGGACCTATTAGGGACGGTTACCCATCAGCAGAGAAACCTGCTAGGCCTCCCCGTACCCACCGAGTTGCTGGTACTCAGTCGAAATAACGGCAAGGGTAAGGAGCACGTTGGAACTGTCAAGCACTCCGACCCGTCTGCCTTTGTGCAGAAAACGAACGAAGATCCCGAGAAGGACACATTATGCCAGCAGATTGCTGAGCAGAAGAGGCTAGTTGAAGTACTCTTGGCTGAGCGCGCCGCGGAGCGGCGACCCGACTATGGTAATCCCAGGCCAGGGCAGCAGGGGCAGGAACAATTTCCCCCTGGTGAGGTGCCTTCGGGAAACCCCGATCATGCTACTTCCGCGGACAGGGCAGAAGCCGGAACTTACGGAAATAGGTCGTGATACGTCTCGCCAACCCTCCCCGAGCGATGGGGCAATCTGAAGAATCCAGTTTAGGTTCTCCCAGTCGCCCTGTAGGTTGTTCTGCCAGTTGATCCACGAGCTGCTGAAGCCATCTACCATGTTGAGGAACCTGGAAACACACTTTTGGTTAGGGATCCCCGTCAAGATATGGACCCCTACCCGGATGATCTTATAGCGGCGCTCACAGCCCGCCTCGAAGCGTTGGAAACACGGCAGGTAGCGGTCCCACCAGATGGCAAGCCGTATCTCGCGTGGGTAGATGATATGCCCGCACCCCCAGGTTTAGGGAACCCCACTTTATCACCTTTCAACAAGATAGGGGACCCGCCGCATCACTTGGCTCATTTTTCTTCCAGGTGTGGCCCCATGCTGGGGACCCCGGCTCAGCAAGAAGCTGCGAAGCTCCGATGCTTCGTACAGACATTGGAAGGCCCATCATTCATCTGGTACAACCTTCTCCCTATCGGATCGGTGACCGGTTGGGAGGATCTACGCCGGTAGTTACTATACCAGTTCATCTCCACCATGCGGAAGACTAGCATTGCAGACCTCTTCAAGTGCAAGAAAAGGCCTGATGAGCGAGTGGCAGATTTCATCACCCGGTGGAAGGGACATACGTATTCTCTCGACATGCCACTGACTCTGGAGCAATTACTGATGATGTGTGTGGGGAATGTCAAGACAGAGCTGGAAACCTCCCTAATTACCTAGAACTACCCTGGAGGGTTCAGAGATTTCTAAGATAAGGCTCAGCACCTTGAGGAAGCCCTGCAACAGGCTAGTCAGGCATGTTTGTTGCCCCCTATGATCCCGGCCAGGAGGACTGCCAGGGCTGAACCTGCCGCGGTGGCCCAAATGGAAGCCCATAGGAAGCTGGAATTTCTACCAGCGGCACCATCCCTGCAACCCCGCAGAGGTCCTCCACCTCATGAATAGGCTCTGCCTAGCAGCGACCGCCTCAGAATCGACAGGTTCCCCCATGCAATGCACCACCGCCACATAGGCGAGACAATCAGGCGCTACCTCCTCGGCAGGCCCCTCCGGTCCCTCGTTAGGGACAGGCCCCCAGGGCCCCCTATCCGGAAAGAAGGCAACTGACTTATTCGTTCAACGAAAATCAGGTCCCTGGCTACTTCCTAAGTGCTCTAGAGCAAGGGATTGTTCGTCTGCCCGAGTGCAGAAGGCCGGTAGAGGCGAATCTCACCGATCACCGCAACTACTGCCCTTATCATCAGATTCTAGGGAACACCCCCAAGCAATGATATGTGTTTAAAGTCTGTCTTCAAGACTAGGTCAACAACAATATAGTCAAGTTGGGCCTAACACCAGCACAAGTGGCGGGTGTCTTTGCAGGGTCAGAGATCGGCAGCGACAGCGAAGGCGAGTGGCCGTAGGTCCCCAGCCACGGATCCCAGAAATACGACGACTGGATGGCTCGAAAAACCATCGTCTGTGCCCATGGTATCATCCAGGCGCACCTGAAGAAGACAGAACCTTCCGAAGAAGTAGCAGGTACCTCCGAGTCGTCTTCATAGTCGAACTCTTCCCAAAAGGGCAAGCAGCGGAGACGTAAGAAGAAGCAACGTGCACCGCCCGTGCCGTCGTCATCCCACACTCTCGGTGACTTTATGCCCCCTGAAATGGGGATTCCATCCAGAATCCGCCCGATACTGGATGACTCCTCGAGCGACAGCCAGGGGTACACTTCGGTTAACATCGTGGAGCTGGTAAAGCCCTATATGACTCTCGACGAGGGGGAGCGTCAGGCGAACCTCCCCAACGTTTCCAGCCGACATCAACGTTGGTGGAATCGCAACCGTGCCGGTCATCGAGGTATGTCAGCAAGAACTTTCATCCAAGCCGTGCACGCTACTGAGACCAGACAGCAGGCTCAGCACAGAGCTCAGCACGTGCAACCCCGTCTAATGCCCTCAGCCCTACCTCCACCGTTGTTTGTGCTACTAGATCAGGGAGAGCTGCCTCGTTCATATCACAGCCAGTATTCCCCTGCTACAGGCCAGCCTCCGCTTCCCAATCCTAGTCCGGCGACTACTCTCCAGGCTGCTACTAGTAGGCAGCAAGATGTACCCCGTACTAGCCGATTGCCGGTTCAACCAGTAGGACCCGCTATGCCTCCAAATGCTGAACGACCTCCTATAGGCAGAGGTTTGCGTTTTTCCTGAAAGTATGATGTTTTGAAGAAACTGGCCAGCATTCCGGCAAGGCTTTATATCCTTGAGGCCCTTCTCTTATCATCCGAAATGCGCGAGGCACTTGTCGAGGCCCTAAGGAGCCCCCCAGTTAGAGATGGAGGTAGCAGCAACATAAGCCTTCCATAACAAGATGATTAAAAATGCTGAATGTCAGGCGGTTATCTCGTTCTCCGATGAAGATGAGGACCCTCCTCTATAGGGGCACATTCGCCCGATGTACATCACTGGCCACTTCAATGGCATGGAAGTTCGCTGCTGCCTCGTTGACACAGGTTCCAGAATCAATCTAATTCCAACTCAGACATTGCGAAAGCTGGGTCTGTCTGAAGGTGATTTATCTCCCTCTAACCTCATAATCCAGGGGTACGATAGGACCGAGCAAACCCCAGTCGGCAAGATCCGCCTGAAGACTCAGTTCGGTGGCTTAATTTCCTGCACCGAGTTCATGGTCGTCTCTCAGGACACCGCCAACAACGCGTTGATGGGTAGGCCATGGCTCCATATGCATGCAGCGGTCCCTTCATCATATCACCAGTGCCTCAAATACTCACTCAACGGTCGAGTAGGCGTTCTCCTAGGAGATGCGTCCACTTTGGCTTCTTGTGGGGCCCGCTATCTGGATGCGGGTTATTACAAATTCAAGGATAAACAAATCCTAGTAAGTGAGGATGAACCCGCCCCGGTCACATGTGATCCCTAGGAAAGCATAGACGACACCTAAATCCTCTTGATCCACCGATTGGAGGCCACGACCCCCGATATGGGGCAATGTTTTGTTGTTTCGGGTACACAAGGAAGGCATGTTCCCGTGTCCAAACGACGGCGGAAAATCACCTCGTACTCCTACATCAACCAGGCTCATGTGATCCCGGAACCTCCTACCCCTGTACGGTACTGGAATGTCAATCTTATGACAATGACGGTGTGCCATACGTGTCTCTTCCGTCGGGCTGGAATTAACCGACTCAGGCCGACACGTCACACCTGTTTTGATATCATCAAACATGGCCCCTTAGGCCGAAGGCCAGATGGGATAGGGTCGACTGCCTTCATTTCTATGGTCTCGATGGCGAGTGAGTCTCCTGATATGATGACCACTGCTGGCCGAGCCGGCACCAGCTGCCCCTCAGGCTTTGATAGCCCAGAAGTATCTCCCTTCATGGGAAACCCCCCCACCGGTGGAGAGGAAGACCTGAAGGATGCTCCCCCCGCCTTTGAGGAAGGCGTCTCTACCACGGTTGATGAACTGGTACAGGTGAACCTTGGTAGCGAGGCAGATCCGAAACCCACATTGATCAGTGCAGCCATGTCCCCCGAGGAGCGGAAGTAGTACGTAGACTTCCTCAAACAACACCGTGATGTGTTTGCTTGGAGTTACAACGAGATGCCAGGACTAGATCCCCAGGTAGCCGTTCACCGTCTGGGCCTCCCGGCAAGACATCGTGGGTTTAAGCAGCCTCCCAGGAAGATGCACCCTTCTCATGGTGCTATGGTTGAGGCCGATGTAGATAAGCTTATCAAATCCAACTTCATCAAGGAAGTCCAGTACCCCAAGTGGCTTTCCAACATTGTGCCAGTCAGGAAGAAGAATGGGCAGATCAGAGTCTACATCGACTTCCATGATCTTAATCACCACTGCCCAAAGGATGACTTCCCACTCCAGGTGACGGAGTTATTGATTGACGCCACGGCCGGGTTCCAAGATCTTTCTTTCATGGAAGGGTATTCCAGGTACAACCAGATCCAGATGGCCCCCGAAGACGAGGAGTCCACTACCTTCAGGGCTCCCCAAGGTGCCTTTTGCGACCATGTTATGCCATTCTGTTTGAAAAATGCAGGTGCCACTTATCAGAGGGCCATGCATCTCATATTCAAGCCGATTATCGGGACATTGATGGAATGCTACGTGGATGACCTCGTAGTCAAATCATGTCAGCGCCAGGACCATCTCAAGGACCTCGAGAAAGTGTTCGGTTTCCTCTGTTCCCGTCACCTAAAGATGAACCCGTTGAAGTGTTCCTTCAGGGTCACCTCTGGGAAGTTTATGGGCTTTTTTGTCAGATACCGAGGTATCGAGATCGACCCGGAGAAGATCAAGTCCATCAGCAAAATTCCTCCTCCGATCTACATTCGGGTACTTCGAGGCCTTCAAGGCCAGTTATCCAATATATGCCGATTCATCGCAAATCTGGCCAACAAGTGTAAGCCCTTTTCCTGGCTCATGAAGAAGCGAGACTCCTACGAATGGGATGAGGTGTGTCGGACCGCCTTCGAGGAAATCATGCAGTATCTGCTCCAACCTCTGGTTTTGATGCCACCCATCTCCAGAAAGTTGTTGGTCCTTTACGTGACTGCCCTGGAAAGATCCCTCGGTGCACTGCTCACCCAGAAGAATAACGAGGGTACTGAGAACAGTCTCTAATATCTCAGTTGCATGCTTCTCGATACAGAGGTCAGATACTCCCCTATCAAAAAGAGATGTCTTGCGCTCGTATTCACCGTACAGAAGTTGTGACATTACCTGCAGCACCATGAGGTGAAATTGGTCTCCCGGGTAGACCCACTGAAGTACATCCTGAACCGCCCCATGCTGACTGGCCGACAAGCACGTTGGGCTATGATTCTCCAGCAGTTTGATATCAGGTTCATACCTCAGAAGGCCATTAAGGGATAGGTGTTGGCAGAATTTTTAGCTGCCCATCCAACCTCCAAGGATCAATCCCTAGACCTGGATTTCCCTGATGAGGCGATCCTCTCAGTCGATCATGCCGGCCCATGTTGGCAAATGCATTTCGACAACGCCTCCCGGAGCCCCACCGGTAGGCGGATCAACGATCCCAAGCTCAACAGAGTGGGTCTGGGTATTTTCTTCATTACCTCGGCGCAAGACGTCCTGCCATACTCGTTCCTATTGTCAGAAGGCTGTACGAACAACGAGGCAGAGTACCAGGCTCTCATCACTGGCCTCGAGTTGTCCCTTTAGATCCATGTGCCCCATCTACATGTGAAAGGAGATTACGAGCTGGTAATCAAACAGGTTAATGGTGACTATGTCGTCAGGAAGCCGAAGCTTGTACCATTTCTAGAGTACACACGCGGCCTAATGGCCCAGTTCTCTTCTCGACCAGAGGTTACCCATGTCCCATGGTCACAGAACGGTCAAGAGGACACCTTGGCTGTCTCAGCCACGTCGCTCGCAGAACCCGAGCAATATGATTTGATCATACATGTGGCACACCGGAGATTCATTGCCCCCGTCACCCAAGAGGATAATGATGGCCTGCGGATAAGTCATCTCACTGCCGGACCCTCCACGTCAGGGGTCCCGGGTTCATCAGACGCAGAGGTTGAAGCCACTCCCGACTGGAGGGCACCTTTTGTCGAGTATCTCCAAAATGGTCGCCTCCCGAATGACCAGGTCGAGCGTGAGAGAATTCGACGCCGCGCGCTGCAATTTACCCTCCAGGGTAGCCCCAGTCTTGAATAGATCCTTTATAAGCGGAGTTTCGATGGTATCCTCCTCTATTGCATCCAAGGAGTAGAGATACCTCATGTTATGCAAGAGGTTCACTCCGGTTCCTGTGGCGCCCATCAAGCTGGGCCGGAGCTATCCCATCATATCTGGAGGTTGGGGTACTTCTGGCCCTCTATGATCCACGATTGTATTGGGTATGCCAAGAGATGGCACACATGCCAAGTTCACGCCAACTTCCTACATCGGCCGCTGGAGCCCCTCCACCCCACCAAGTACACTTGGCCATTTAAGGTATGGGGACATGATGTAGTGGGACCGTATCCACTGGCAACAGCCCACCAGTATAAGTTCATCCTGACTGCTACAGATTTCTTCTCCAAGTGGGCAGAGGCAGTTCCACTCAAAGAGGTCAAGGTCCGTTCCATCATTGACTTTGTGATCTCCAATATTATCCACCGGTTTGGGGTCCCTCATGCCATCCTCACCGATAACGGCACCAACTTCCGAGCGGCTGAACTGAAGAAATTGTACGCCAAGTACGACATCCGTTCGTACCGTACCTCCTGCTACCACGTGCAGGCAAATGGACAGATCGAGGCGTTCAACAAAACCCTCTCTAACATTCTACAGAATATGGCTGGTCAGATCAAGAAAAGTTGGATGGACAAGCTCCCCAATGCCCTTTGGGATTATCGGACGACAACTCAAAACTCTACCCAGGTGACCCCATATTCCCTAGTCTATGGAGCTGAGGCTGTCCTACCCATTGAGATCTAGCTGCCATCATTACGCACTGCAGTTTATGATCACCAGATGTCATATGAGGTAGCCGAAATCCGTCTAGCTGAATTAGAAGCACTGGACGAGAACCGACTTCGTGCCCTGCACAATCTGGAAAGGCATCAGTATAAGATAGCGAAGGCCTTCAACAAGAAGGTTCGTCTCTGCTCTTTTCTACAGGGCGACCTGATACTGGCCCTTCGAGCACCAATGATTCCTGGTAGGAAACCGCCCAAATTAGAACCCAAATTGGAAGGGCCTTATATCATCCATAAGGTTTACCCCAATAGAGCATACTCCTTGGTGACCACGGATGGAGAGCGTATAACCCCTCCCACCAATGAAAAATTCCTAAAGCGATACTTTGCCTAGGGCAAAAGGGTCCTACATGACCCTAAACTGTGAAAAGGTCCTGCATGACTTTAAACTGCACGTTAGGGTCCCGTACGACCTTAAACTGCATCTTCGTCCTACAAGACGATAAACTGCAAAATGGTCTGAGCTCTATGACTTTAAACTAAGATCTCCCCCAGTCCTTACTGCAAGATTTCAAACTGCAAGTCAGTCAGGCCTTCCTGACCGAGGCTCAGCCTCAGGCCCCTTGGCCTCCTTGGGCCCATGGCCCCCCGTCTTCACTGCAAGATGTTAAACTGCAAGTCAGTCAGGCCTTCCTGACCGAGGCTCAACCTCAGGCCCCTTGGCCTCCATGGGCCCATGGCCCCCCGTCTTCACCGCAAGACGTTAAACCGCAAGCTGGTCAGGTCTCCCTAACCGCGGTCCGGCCTTAGGCCCCTTGGTTTTCCCCAACTTACCCTCTTGTGGGATTGTACGGTATGGTGTGTGGTTATTTCATCATTCACGTCGGATTACATGACATACCTTACATATCCCCAAGTGAGATTCCTCCTCGCCCCGCATGACGTTAAATTGCATTTCAAGAACTACGTGTGGCTTGATTCCCATTTTGATGGGATACGTAGGAACGCTCAGACGCCTTGTCTTGAGCCCAGCCCCAAGCTTTACTCTTCCACTATCCCCCCCTTGGAATAGATTCCTTGGAGGATCTTTGTGTAGTAGGGAGTAGGCTTTCTTAGCCCCACTCATACAACCCCGCTCACACAAGGATCGTAAGGGTCGCACCATGTGCACATTCCCGTTCTTCTATCCTCCCACGTCCTCACCGCATGATGATAAACTGCATGGCCTTCAAGAACTATGTATGGCTTGATTCCCATACTAATGGGATACGTAGGAATGCCCGGAAATTTCTTCCGTTGGCCTAGCCCAAAAGCCAAAATCTTCCCCTCGGGTCAAGACATGGTAGGGTGCACACTTTTTCCCCAACTCACATCGAGCAAGCCTCGACCCGGCTGCACATCCCCCCTGGAGATGCTTTCCTCTTTCGTGGATGGATACAGATATGATTCACCCACTCCTTGACTGGTATTCCATCATTCTTCAAACCCAGAGGGACCCCCAAGAACGGCCGGGATACTACGCCCAAGGTCTCTCCTACCGATACGGGCCAACTCCCCCGAGGGTTTTCAAGCAACAAGCCGATACAAGTCCCGCATTGCGAATTTGGTCAGCGGTCAACGCTCGTTTGTTGCTCACATATTGGGTAACCATGGGAATGTTGTTTTTCGAACATGGTCAACACCCCCTGGATCTTTGGGTCCACCCAGAGATATCCCAGACATCGAGTGCAATGATTCATTCTACCCCATCCCGAAGTGACAAATTTCTTCCCGGGTGGTGCTAGGGATCGGGCCCACGGCCCTGATTCCCCATAGGGGTGTACGGTGTGGTGTGGGACTACGTCCTCATTCACGTCGGGATAATGTACCACACCGTACGCCTCCCCTTACGAGGCCCAGCCTCAGGCCCCTTGGCCTCCTCGGGTCCCCCGACCCCCGTCCTCATGTAAGACGTTAAACTGCAGATTAGTCAGGCCTTCATGACTGATGGCTGACCTTAGGACCCTTGGTCTCCTCGGTTCCCCTACCCTCGTCCTCTCTACAAGACGATAAACTGCAAGAAGGTCAGGCCTTCCTAACCAATGCCTAACAAACAGGCCCCTTGGCCTTTCTGGGCCCCAGCCAAGGTCCACTATTATAGGAGTGCATGGTGTGGTGTGAGGTTATTTCCTCATTCACTTCGGTCTCTTAATGACCGCACCATGTATCTCCCCTTCCAGAGTTGTTTTGTAGACCCCTCTTTGGCGGTTCACCAATGTGCCTAAGAGTACCCTAGTTTATTACCTGGAATGCCAAGCTTTACTCGGACACGTCTGCACCCACTTTCCAGGATTTGTGTATCCCTGCATCAAGGCTTCCATCATCTTTCACACCCGGGGGGACGCCCAAGAACGTCCTGGAGACTATGCCCAAGGGCTCTCCTACCGTTACGGGCCAACGCCCCTGAGGGTTTCAGACAACAAATCGATAAAATCTTGTGTTGTGAATATGGTCAGTGGTCGATGCTCGTTTGTTGTTCCCACCTCAGGCTAACACGATATGGATGCTTCGTTTCCACCATGGTTAACGGTTTTCCTCTATCTACATGCCAACCCATTAAGCCCGAAATGACAGGTACACAACTCACACCCTTCATCACTTCATCATGTCCATGTAGAGTCTCGGAACTCTTGTTACGTTTCCTCTGTGCACGTTCGCGCGTTGGAGGAACAAGCCGCATCAATGGTGTCCTTCGAGGCTCTCTACCAACTCCCGTTTGACTCTCCCCAGTATTGCGATGAGGATACCCCCCTTGTTTCCCACACCGAGTTTAACTCATGTGGGCTTAGGGATCAGGTTGACATTTGTGCTTACTCGGGAAGTTGTCATTATCCACGGTCCGAGCTCTAAGACCATAAACTAAGATTCTCATCTGGAACTATGTTCATCTTGATTCCCATCTTAATGGGATATGTCGGAATTCCCAGAACCATTGTCTTTGGGTCTAGCTTGAGTTCAGCAAATTCACCTCTCTAGTCCGGCCTTCAGGGCCCCGACTACGGGACCGCATGGTGTAGTGTGGGATTATGTCCTCATTCACGTTGGGTTTGCAATAGCTGCACCACGCACACCCCCATTCTGAGAGTTACCCCTCTTATTCCTTGTCCCGCATGACATTAAAAGGCACCCTCCAGAACTACGTATGGATTGATTCCCATCCTCATGGGATACGTAGGACCACCTGAATGTCTAGGATTCGGGTCCAACCCCACCTCTTAGAGATCTCCTGATCTCCTGGTCACCTAGTCCACTTGGTCTATCCCTCTCCAGGAGGGGGATATGTTGGTATGATACAATGTTTTGGGCACCATGCCCCCTTCCCCCGGGAACCCGCCATCCCTTGGTTACCCTCAAGTTGAGTCTCTTGACCCCTTGCAGTGGTTCACCCATGTGTTAAGAGTACTCTGGTCTAGGGCCAAGAGTTTCAGATTCAACTAGATCAAGTTCCTTCCACTTGTCAAGCTTCGTGTTTCCATGCATCAGGGCTTTCATCACCTTTCACACCCGGAGGGACCCCCAAGAATGGCCTGGATACAACGCCCAAGGGAACTCCTACCATTATGGGCCAACACCCCCAAGGGTTTCAGAAAACAAGTCGATAAAATCCCTCATTTCAAATACGGTCATCCGTCGATGCTCATTTGTTTGTCCCCATTTCAGGCTAACGCGACAGGATGCTGTGTTGCGAACATGGTCAGCAGTAATCCTCTGTCATCACGCCAACCCCTTCAGTCCATGAATGTTGGTTGCATGATTCACATAATTTTCCACCCCATCATGTCCAGGTGGAATATCGACACTTTTGGCGCTTTCCCTCAGTGCACCTTTGCATGTCAGGGGGACAAAGCTGCAATATGGCATCCTTCAGGGCTCCCATTGTCCGATCTCTAAGACCATAAACTAAGATCCATTCGGGACTACGTTCAACATGATTCACATCCTCATGGGATACGTAGGACTGCATGGACGCCCTGTCTTCAGGTACAACCCATTTAGGGAGCCAGTCTCTTCCCCTGTTTCACCTCTTACCTATTTATAGGCCCCTCGGCATAAGGTCTCCCTCTCCGAATGGCATACAATTTGATGTGGGATCATGTCTCCATCAATTGTGTTTTATAACACTACGCACGTTCCCCGCCTAGCATCGTCTTTGCTACGTCTGTGCTGCATGACGATAAATGCATGCTTGGTCCTATCATACGACTCTAAACTCTGACATTATCGTCATAGCCTCACGACGAAAAACAACATTGCATTGTGGTGACCTCATTGTAGAGGACATCACGTTGGGTATTGGTCACGTGCCATGCCATTTTTCAATGCCCATCACGGCTTGATCCTTGTGGCGACATCACAGAATACTATTCTAGGCCTGTCGCTTCACAAAAAAAAACCACTCACCTTAAAGGACAAACAAGATTTATCAAATTCCGCTTCTTTTAGTGCAAGGGCCATGCCCGCACTCCCCTTTTCCCCTGGCATTGGTATCTTACCATGTAACCATCAAGAACTACGTGTGGTTTGATTCTCATCCCCATGAGATACGTAGGAGCGCCCAGGAACTTCCCCGTGGGCCCAGCCTAACCTTCGTGTTCGGTCCCTCGACTCGAGCATTTCCCCAGAGAATTCATGGTAAGTTGGGCTTAGGTCCTCATTCATGCCTGGTTTTATAACCGCCTTTCCATGTTTACCCTGCTCCCCTTACCCATCCATGGTCCGAATTCTACGACCCTAAACTATGATCTCCCTATGGGAATGGAATCTGTTCCCCCTATCTAATACGTATCGTTGTCGTATTAGGATGTGTTTCGACAAAGAGCCCGAAGTGTGCGATTTTCATAGGGACATTCCCCTCATCCCATGACCAAGCTTCGTGAGCTCGCTATTTGGATCCTCATCCTCTTCCACATCCAAAAGGACCCTCAGACGACATGGATATTAGGCTTAAGGGATCTCCATAAATGCTAGACTTAAGGGCCCTACAATCGTTTCGGGCCAACGTCCCTATGGATATTTGACAACATTTGTGACATGGTCCCGTGTTTCAAACATGGTCAAAGGTCGACCCTCATTTGTTTGTCCCCATTCTAGGCTAACGCGATATAGATGCTGGGTTTTCCGCCACGGTCAATAGTTATCCTCCATCGTCACACCGCCATCATCGTGATCTGAATCTCGAGCGCCATGATTCACACATGTCCACTTCCTCATGTTCAAGTGGAATTCCATCATACTCGTCTCTTTCTCTTCGTGCATCTAGGTGCGCTAAATGATCATGTTAGTGTTATTGGGCTGGTATTCACCGAGCGTCCCTTTTCCCTAACCTGCCCCTTTTTGTGTCAGGAAATTCACACCACTAGTGCTTGTTTCCCACACCGAACACGACTCTCGTGGGCTTAGTAGTTTTGGCGGGATGTGTACCAACACAGTCGGGTTGCTCCTCGCTCCGCATGATGTTAAACTGCGCTTTCAATACTACGTATGGATTGATTCCCATCCTCATGGGGTACGTAGGAATGCCTGACCACTCGGCTTCGGGCCCTGCCTAATCCTCACTCTTGGTCCCTTGACCTGTAGAGTTTCCTCCGGGGGTACGTGGTGTGGTGTGGGACTACGTCCTCCTTCACGTCGGTATCATATCTACCACACCACACGATCCCTGGGATCTTCAATTTTATTCCACGTCCTATCATATGACGTTAAACTACAGGAGTCCATGTGTCCTCAACACATGATTCCCATCCTTATGGGATACGTAGAGACACCCAGACATTTCTCCTCAGGTCCATCCCCAGGAATCGCAAAATCATGTTCCTCCCCATTTCTAGCCCTCTGGCCTGACCGCTCGGGGGAAACTATGTAGTTGCAATTTTTCCCTGAACAAGTTCAGGATGCCCCAAGATCCCTTTGAGAAGCGACATGACCCCTCTCCAGAGAGGCCCTGTCCCAAAGAAGGAATGATCCATGATCAGGCCAATGTGCCCATATGGCGTACTCCCACCACGGTGATGTAATTACATAAGTGTGGGATTCTGTTCAGAAAAACCATCACTCCACATTCCACACTTTGTGTGCCCCTTATTCGGACCCTCGTCCTCTTTCATGTCTAAAGGAACCCCCTAACGGCCTAGTCTCGTGCCGCATCAGCGCACCTACCGTCCTGGGCCAACGTTCCGGAAGACTGGTCATGTTTGGAAGGACCCCCTAACAGTATATACTATTTGACATATGGTCCGCCAACTGTCCTGGGCCAACGTCCCGAAGGATTGATCGACAAAATTTTTGACATGGTCCCGTGTTTCAAACCTTGTCAACGGCTGACCCTCATTTGTTGTCCCCATTACAGGATAACGCAGTAAGGATACCGCTTCTCCTCCAAGGTCAACGGTTGTCCCTTATTGTCACGCCATCCCCACAGTGTTCCGAATCTTGGGTATTGTGATTCACACTTCCCATTTTCATCTGTTTGGACCGATTTCAGCGCCCCTGGCGTTGCCCCATTCGCGCATAAGAGTACGCAAAAAAACGGTAATTCGGCTATCTTGAAAGTTCCTTCTCCGATCAAGCCTATCCCATCATTCAGAAATCCGGACTGGTAATCTGAATCCCTGATGCCCAGAGCATGGTCCCCAATCCTATGTTAGGTGGGATGAGAGGGAAACTATCTACTGTTTCTCACATTGGGCTCGACCCATGTGGGCTTGGGGAATTATCGCCGAACGTCCCGCAAACATTGTAGGTATGTAATGAGCCGATTCAAATAGTGGAAATCATGCGTGCTACAACATTCAAAACAAAGGAAGAAAAATTGAAGCACGAAAGTACCAATAAAAGGTTTTTGGTTTGTTACAATACCCAGGGGTCGACCTCCCCCATGGACGGGTTGACCCCGTCAAAAGAGCGTTGCAGCTCCGCCACTAATTTGCTTGTGGCATCCAAAGCTTGCTGCCGCTGACTCAACTCCCGCTCCTCCTCAGCAGTGGCGGGGTGTAATTCGTCAGCCTTGGCCTTGGCCCTCTCTACCTCAGCCTGAACGACAGCTATCTTTCCAGAGGCCTGCTTCATGAGCTCCACTGCATCTGCCAGCTGGGCCTTCAACCAAGAGACCAGCTCAGATTGCACATTCAGAGAGGCTAAGTGCTCTTCTTCCCAGGTCTGCAGCTGTTGGACCTCGCTTTCAACCTCCTGGAGCTTCTTGATGTTTGTCTCTTTCCTCCGCTGCCAGCCCATGCTGAGTCCATGATCATGCTCCCAGATCTTTTTGGCCATAAGATCTCGGATGAGCGCGTGAGGACGTTGGGCGTCCACTCTGCCGGTGCACAGTTCGCGCAACCGCGAGCGGAGTCTGTCCATTTCGGCCATCCATAGTGTTTGGGGTGTCCTTGATAAAGCGCGTGATTAGGTTCCATGACGGGTGGCGGACTGTGCTGCTATCTTCCTCGTCGGAGTCTGTTTCATCCCAGTCTGCGCGATTGGCAGGCTCGTACGCAGGATACGCCTTCAGGAAGTCCTCCACGGGATCTGCATCTGGCATTGAATCCGGCGCGACATCTGGCGCCGGAGCAGGCGCGACAGGAGTAGGGCCAACTGACCGATCCTCTTCATCAGAGTCCACCTCGATGACCTCGGGTGCGACCCTTCTGGTGGTCCCGCCGGAGATGATTTGTGTTTATGCTTGAAGAGATGGGGGGACTATTGCCACCATCACTGGCATGCCACTAGAAGGGACGCCACCAGAAATCCCGAACAGTCTTGCCGCAGTAGCCGACGCCAGTCGGAGAACTGTACGACAGAGAGGGACATAAATGTTAGTTGGCAGGCGTAGTCTACATATGACGACAGGGGAACCGGTAGAGGAGACATACGGAGATCGACCTCCTGGCGCTGCTCTTGAGCTGGTACTGATGGAACCCCGAGGCGAGGCCCTCCGTATACTGTTGGAAGGATAGGAGATTCCGGAGGAACCACCTCATGTGTTCTAGTCCCACCAGACGCAGAACTGGACACAGCCATAGGCGCGGGTTCTGAAGGTCCCGCATTATCACCTGCCATGGAGTGAGAACGAGGCCTACGAACAAGTTCCTCCTTCATGGATCAAACATCGGTGAGAAGTCCATAGTGACCCAATAACGGATCGTAAGGAAATAAGTTCAAAATGCTACCTCGAGAGCCTCCGTGAAATCGTCGGAATCTGAGCCTTGATCTCCGACCTCGCCTTCCTCCAATGGGCTCCCTCCTACAGCCTCATCCTACCGAGGGGAGTCCTCTGATTCTTCTGGTAGGGGGAAGCGTTCCTCAGATCGACAGCCGATAACTGTGGGGGGACCGTTCGACTCAGCAGTACCCTCACCCGGTCTGTCATTGGACGAGGGACACCACAGGAGTGAACGTAATCCTCCAGATCATCTAGGTATTGCTCTGCCTCCGCTGGAGACGCCATGAATCCAGCCCGAACTGGGCCTATGCCTGGTAATTCCATCCCGAGGAGATTTAGTTGGGCCCATATCTCAGGTGGGCTGAGGAATTGCCGGTTGAAATCCCAAATGTCCGAGGCTTCCAGGAAGATAGCATCATCTGCCATGTCGATATGACGTAGCCGCTTCCCCAGATCCTGAGTGGATATCCTACAAAATCCCGTCAGTGGATGCCCCTCCATATGGCCTTGCTCTTCCGGAATCACCGGACCCACCACTGCTGCCATACCCTCGGCCGGTGCAGGTCTCGCTGCCATGGCAGCCCCGCTACCGTGAGCAGCCCTCGCTTCCCTCTGACCCCGACCTCGGGATAGGGGAGGCCCACCATCACCGACCTGAATAGTGGGTTGCTTCAGCATCTCCTCTGGGTAAGCAGCCTCCCAACTAATGGCATACTCCCTCACCAATCCAAAAGCGGCGGTGGATGGAGGCAACACAATCCGCATCTTCCCATTTACCGTGTGAACATGAGCCACATCTGCCTCATCACACACGGGTGCTCCTCGTGACGCACCTCCCAGTAGACCTGCGGGGTCAGCCGCTGGAGGCACCAGAACTGCCTCACAAACTGATTCGGGGTGTACGGTTCGTAGAGTGGCTCAGAATCTATTCTTGGCACCAAAACTCCACCTCGATAGGCCAGAAGGTAAGCCCGATGTTCTTCCGTTCCCCGCCCGTCATCAGTAAGTATCCCCGTCGGCAATGTGAAGGGGTGGAAATTAAACTCATCCGCCCTCCACACCCGATTCATCACCATCGACACAGTTAGTTTGAATGGGAATCTCCCTACCGTGTTCAGTATGGAGGGGCAGAAGTTCGATCCCGGCAGCGAAATGGGGTTTGGATACTTGTAAATCCCCCTGATGAGTGCTGTGATCCACCCATACAGGAGGTGGAAGGGCCTGCATATCCTCGGAGGCTTCTTACCCTCGCTAATGTGATGCAGCATTCTGTACAGTTTGGGGAGCATTGGAATCCCCAGATTGATCCGCTGCCCCATGGCCAACATGGACGCCATAATAAATGAGCTAGGCCGCACCCCCATGCTTGTATCCCTCACTGGTAGGATCCAACCGCAGATGAGAGCCGCGATGAATGCCGCCAGCCTAACTATCGGCTGTTGTTCAGTGCTGACACTGAAACCCCAAGTCTTCCATTGGCTGTCCTCCAAGACCCGCCAATACAAGTTCCCCTTGCCCCGTTGGGCCGCCCTCGGAAAAGTTCGAGGCCTCGAAGGGAGTTCTCGATTCTCTGGGAAATTCAGGAAGCATTTGAACTATCTCCTAAAGTGGACATCCCTCACTGCCTCCTTGTCCTCTCTTGGGAGGAGTACCATCAGTTCTGACGCCAGTCGCGGCATTTGCTCTGTATCCTCCCACGCGCTGATGATGGGGAGGAACTCATCATACATGGCCCCCAAGATCGGAACCCCAGAAATCTGGTGGACATCCCACAGGCTGATTCCCACCTCCCTGTGATGCATGTGAAAGGTATTGGTCCTAGACGACCATCTGCTCAGCAATTCCGGCATCAGTTGCTTCGGTTGGTAAATGTGGAATTGGGAGGCCCATGCCGCCTCATACAACCCCACTCTCCTCAGCTCAGCCCGAACTCTTTGCAAGAGGCACCTACCCAGTAGGCCCAGGCCCAGTCATCAGTGAAGTTGCCGCCCTCGCTCAGGTCCCACTCATCGGACCATCCCTTCTTCAAATCCTGCAAAGCCGCCTTCAGCATGGTACGGTAGAGAGGAGGGGAAGTCTCTGGTTGCAGTGGCCACCCGTAAATATTTTTCACATGGTTGTAGAGACAGTCAGCGGTGACTGGTGTGAAGTTCTGCTATGCGTGACCATCGGCCGCCCTGAACCATTGATGCTGGCATGGTTTTCTCCTGAACCAGCAAGCTGGTTCGTCCCTACTCGCCCCAGGGATGAAGACGTCATCCCTCAACCCGAAGCGATACAATGGAAGCTTCTTGCACTGCAGATAATCCTTCTGACCCTCCGATAGCAGATCTATCAAAGAAGCGTGGTCCGAATGGCTTCAGATCATCTCCAAAAGGCCTGGACCGTTGGCCATCTCCTTCCGACGGCCAACATCTGTAAGCACCCCCCAATACAGCCTCTTGACGGGCCATTTCGATTCCGGCCCTCATAAAAAGAATTTTTTCAGAACGGATCGCGAAGACGAATCAAGAAGCTGGATCGCGAAGGTCGGTCGCAAGACCAAGCCCGAAGTCTGGCCCAGGACGACGAGCAGAAGTTTGCTTGGCGCGGACGCGGAGTTGGAGACCTGCGGTTCACCGCGAAGCTCGATTCGCAGAGGGCTGTCATGGAGTACGTGGAGCTTTGCGAAGTCGAGAGCACAAAAAGACAAGGAAGTCGCGTGAAGACAAAAGAGGTAGAACCCCTATTTATAGGCAGCGACCCCAGAGCATCTCGGCGCGCCTCACCCACGCGGAGCATCGCGGCGCGTCTGGATCCGTGGCCCCAGTCAGCACGGCGGGGCCCCTTCGCGAAGTCGCATCGCGAACCGCCGACAATTTTGGCGATTTTCCCTCAAACGTCGACCCTTGAACCTCCGAAGCTCCAAGTCTGAGGGGGGGGGCATTTGTTGGCGCCAAAATATTTCAAGAAAATAAGGGATGAAAAAGAAGGCTGGCACGCTGCCTCGCGAAGCACCGGTGCGAAGCGCTCCGATCATCGCGATCCCATGAAGCTCCAGAGGCGGTAACTCTCTACGAACACATTTGATGTTCGCGAGCCCGCCACGATGCTAAAGAGGCGGTAACTCTCTGCGGAGGCCGTTGACGTTCGCGAGCGCGCCGCGAAGCACCTGAGGCAGCGCACGAGTTCTACTTCGCGGTTCCCCTTGCCTATAAATACCGTGCTCCCCTTGAGTCCAGAGGAGGGACAATCCGACCTTTCGACTTCTCCTCTCCCGAATCGCGATGCACCCTTTTCCCCCAAGAATCATTAGCTCCGCGAGGTACTTCTACTTTGCGAGACGCCTTTTATTGGTCTTGTTTTGACCCCCTCTTCCGAGAGGAATGCCCTTCATGAAGCTCAAGGGAATTCGCGAAGGAAGGGGATTCCCATGGGAACTCGGGCAGCCGCAGAGCACTTATGCTTCGTGAAACACCCAAACTGTGCTAGTGATCCCTATTCTAAGGCAGGATCGCGACACATCGTGAAGCACACTGCTCCGTAGCACCTTGCTTCGCGAGGCACCTCTTCTTCGCGAGGCAGTGCTCCGTGAGTACTGTTCTACTTCGCGAAGAACCCTCCATTCACACCTACGCCCTATGCTAAGGCTAAGGCACTCCACTTCACGAAGCACAATCCATTGCTTGGCAATTCCTCTTCCCGTGCGACCCTCCAGGTTTGCATGATGTGATTTCAAAGTCCCATGGAAAATACCACTCGTAGCGTTGCTTCGCCTAATGCTTCTTCGCATAGGCATGCTAACGGCTATTGCTTCTTCTCATAGCCATGCTAATGTGGACCCCTCGATGGTTCGCTCTACAACCCCCCTTGACCACAACCTTACTGGTACCTTCCCTTCCCCAAGGACCAGAGGGTACCGGTTATGTAAGTCCAAGGGGTGCGGAGTGAACCCGCCTCGTCCGAGCAGTAAGACATTAAACTGCCAAGAATCACGTCCTCAACACATGGTGTTAAACTGTGATGCGACCTCGTGCCTCTCACGAAGGGTCCCCCCAGCTCGAACATTCTTTACACCACACGTCTCCACAGGAATTGAATCACCCATCCACAAGGGATGATATCCTCCTTATTTGAGTGGTGTATGTTCATAGGAGAAGGGAGACCCTAGTTCCCCAACGGATGGCTGCACCCCTGCATCTCCGTACTTCCCCACTACCAAGGTCAGTGGAGGGTGTGATAGGGAACGAGGCACCCCCCATCATTGGTTCCAAATCCCTCTTTCACTATGCTTTGCCGCACCTCGGGCCTCCATCCTGGAGTAAGTCCTAGCACCATGGGCCGCCTAATGCATAATCCCCTCTTCGCTTCTCACGGACGCATCCTTCGCGACGTGATCATCAGGTCCTTGCAACCTCTCCTTTCTCACACCGAGCATGACTCATGTGGGCTTAGTGTGAGTACCGACCCTGACCCCCCTACCTCAGGGAAATACGAGGACTTTGATCCATGTCAAGGCATGGTACGTAGGAATCCCTTATGAGGTTCAAGCCACATTACTCGGTCATTCATTTGCGTCGAGTTTCGCCTTCGTCCAGCAAGATGATAAACTGCATGTCTTCGTCCAGCATGACGTTAAACTGCACACCTTTGTCCCGCATGACATTAAACTGCACACCCATTTGAACTACGAGGCCTTTGATCCATGTCAAGGCATGGTACGTAGGAAGCCTCCACGAGGTTCAAGCCCACTCATCATCCATTAACGTCGAGTTCTACTTGCGTCCAGAACGACGTCAAAACTGCAATTCCAGTCCGACGACAAGCCATTGTGACCAACCCGAACTACGAGGACTTTGATCCACATCAAGGCGTGGTATGTAGGAACCCTCTACGAGGTTCAAACCCACCATCTGGTCGTTCTGACCTCATTCACGTCGGTTCTCCCCCATCCCGCATGACGTTAAACTGTATTCCACAATTCGAACTACGGGGACTTTGATCCATGTCAAGGCATGGTACGTAGGAAGCCTCCCCGAGGTTCAAGACCATCCCCCATCGGACCAAGGTCCCTCATTTACTTCGGTTCGCTGACACCCATCCCCCATCGGACCAAGGTCCTTCATTTACATCGGTTCTCCGACACCCATCTCCCATCGGACCAAGGTCCCTCATTTACGTCGGTTCGCCGACAACCATCCCCCATCAGACCAAGGTCCCTCATTTACGTTGGTTCACCGACACCCATCCCCCATCGGACCAAGGTCCCTCATTTACGTCGGTTCGCCGACACCCATCTCCCATCGGACCAAGGTCCCTCATTTACGTCGGTTCGCCGACAACCATCTCCCATTGGACCAAGGTCCCTCATTTACGTTGGTTCACCAACAACCATCGCCCGTTGTTTATTCAGGTCAAGGTTCATTCTCGTCCAACATGACGTTAAACTGCATTCCAGTCCGACGACAATCCGTTGCGACCATTCTAAACTATGTGGACTTTGATCCATGTCAAGGCATGGTACGTAGGAAACCTTCCTAAGGTTCAAGCCCACCACTAGTGGACCCCCGGGTCTACTTTCACATCGGTTCACCGATGAAACCATTTGAACTACGAGGTCTTTGATCCATGTCAAAGAATGGTACATAAGAAGCCTCCCCGAGGTTCAAGCCCATCCCTCATCGGACCAAGGTCCACCTTCATGTCGGTTCCCTGTCGATCCCTCATTGGACCAAGGTCCACCTTCACGTCGGATCACTGACGATGCCCATCGGACAGAGGTCCACCTTCACATCGGTTCACTGACGATGCCCATCGGACCAAGGTCCACCTTCACGTTGGTTCACTGACGATTCTCATCGGGCCAAGGTCCACCTTCACGTCGGTTCACTGATGATCCCTCATCGGACCAAGGTCCACCTTTACGTCGGTTCACTGATGATGACCATCGGACCAAGGTCCACCTTCATGTCCGTTCACTGACAATGCCCATCGGACCAAGGTCCACCTTCATGTCGGTTCACTGACGATCCCCCATCAGACCAACGTCCACATTCACGTCGGTTCACTAACGATGCCTATCAGACCAAGGTTCACCTTCACGCCGGTTCACTGACGATGCCCATCGGACCATGGTCCACCCTCATTCCGTTTCACAGCCGCCCATGGGATCGCCCCAGTATCGGCAACCCTTCAAGGGAAATCCCTCGATCAGATCTATTCTAGCTAATGCTCTAATCGGGCTGATCCGTCTCCGCTGGACATTAAACTCGCGGCATACCCTGTGTCTAACACAGGAAGCTGAGGAAGACCTCAAACATATGTCTATGGAATATAATTCCCCGCGCTCGATGTGGGATGCCTTGGGCCTCCACTCCCTCGAGAAGCCATGTGACCAGGGATAATAGACAAACATGCCAGGCCCCCAGCATCCAGACATGCTACTAATGCCTCAACGTGACTACTCCCCCGACTGAAGGTTGCTGCCCTGACCGGACCCTTTGGAATATCCTGACAGAAGCAGTGTAATTAACCAGCGTCCATGGAACCATGGCACTGAGAAGAGTTTTACGAACTATATATTAAATCTATGAGGGAGACCCGAACTAGGTGACGAGTTCTGAGGAGGAATCCACAGAAGAAAGAACCGACATCCCATCATCCTGTTTCGATCAAGGAGCAGAAGTCCCTAAATAAGGAGTGACTTCCACCCGCCTTTGGAAAGCGGGAATGCGGGGCAACAAGCATGTCACATCCTCCTTCGCGGACGGACGGACGTGCGCGCCCCGTCGAAAGCATCAGAAATAGTAATGAAAAGAAACATACTAAAATTAATTCCTTAAAGAAAATCTAGTTCTAACTGGTTGATTAACATTTACAATGATATTATCACTGGGATAATTTCTAAGTAACAACTGATTTGGGTTTTGAGAAGCTTGATCATAAACATATGGTAGAAAATATTCAGGGGTAAAGGTTTCAGAATTATTTTCCTGAACAATTTCCTTATTTGAATGATATTTTATCAAAGGTTGGTGATCGGTTTTAGAAAATATATCTGAACTATGTTCAGGATATTTGAAAAGAAAGGATCGGTTTCATCTAATTTAACAAGTATTTTTTCTTCCACATCACAAGTGTTTTTATTAAAAACATTGTATGCCTTATAGTTTGTAGAGTATCCTATGAAAATCCCTTCATCGGATTTGGGTTCAAACTTGTGTATGTTATCTTTAGTATTCAAGATGAATACTTTGCAACCAAAAACCTTGATGTAAGAATATTTTGGATTTCTGCCAGTCCATAGCCCAATAAGTGTTTTATTAAGAAAGGGTCTTATTAAAACTCGATTTATAGTATAACATGGAATTCATATAGCTTCAGCCCCAAAATTTTTAGCTATAGAATATTCACTCAATGTGGTTCTAGATATTTCCTGAAGAATTCGATTTCATCATTCAACTACACCATTATGTTGATGATTCCTTAGAGATGAGAAGTTTTGTGTAATACCATTTCTACTAAAAAAAGTTTCAAAATACGAATTTTGAAGTTCTCCTCAATAATCACAAAGAATAGTTATCAATGGTAGGTTCTTCTTGTTTTTTAATTGAGCTCTAAATATTTTAATAAAGGAAAATGCTTCAGATTTCTTTGCCAGAAAATAGACCTAGGTAAATCTAGTAGTCATAAACCAAGACAAAAACATAGTATTTTCCTCCAGCACTACTAGTTTGTATTGGACCAAATAAGTCCATGTGCACTAACTATAATGAATTAGAAGTTGTAACTTCACATATAGATTTAGAGCAATATTTATGTTTCTTTCCATATTGATAATGATCACAAACATTTTAAGAATTAATCATAAGATCTAGTAGATCCTTAACATGTTCTTTATGAGATGTTTACTAATATTACTTAAGTTATAGTGTCCTAGTATTCTATGCAAAAGCCAAGATTGATCTTCGACTGCACTTAGGCAAGGCAGATCTTGACTTCTAAGGTATTCTAGGTTTACGGTGTGCACATTCTCATGACGAAGGGTAGAGAGAATAAACTCATCTTTGAAATTGTGAACTACACATTTATCATTTCTGAAATTCACAAGGAAACCATCATCACATAATTATCTTATGAAAATGAGTTCATTCTTAAGGCCTTTTACAAAAAGAACATTTGAACGAATTGCTTTACTAGGAAGAATAATATTATATATACCGACAATTTTTCCTTGAGAATTATCTCCAAAAGTCTATTTCCCACCCTTAGACTTTAAAATCATCTTGAAATAGTCTTTGTTACTAGTCATGTGATGGGAACATCCACTATCTATGTACAATAAGTTTTTGGCACTTCCTTAATTATCTTGAATGAGAAATAGTTAGGTTTTCAGAATCTAAACATGTTTGGACCCGAAATTATTGGACAATAAAATTATTGGTATCCGCATTTGATTAGAAAAGTAAGCATTATGAAACCCAAGGGATTGAACCTTATTTATAGAACAGTTCTACTTCCAATTCCCACCACTTTGGCGTTTGGTACAAAAGGGTCTCTTGATGGGGAAATGTAATTCTTTCTAAAAATTGTTTTTTCATGAGAATAACCTATTACTTGATTATCACCATGAGGTCGAATACGGGAATACATCTTGTCAAAATTTACCTTACCAGAAGTAAAATTCTCTACAATTTTCTTCAAAGAAAAAAATTCATATTTTAGTTTCAGGACTAAATTCTTATTCCCATGAATAATGGACTAAGAGTTTTGTTTATCCTCTAAAACATCTTTTTCTAAAATATGATTTTTAGGATCTCTAGAAAGATTAACCTACTCATAATTAACTACCACATGTTTCATTGAATGATTTTCTAAAGCATCATTTTAGTTATTAAGATCATTGGTAAGATCAGATATTTGTTTTGTTAAAATAAATTCTCTAGAATTATCTTTTTCATGATTTTTAGAAACATTAAAATTTTTCTCTCAAGAAACATATAAAATCTAGAAAAATCATCATAAAAAGTAAAATCATTATTTTTGTCTGATGAAGTGGATTTTTCATCTAATGAAAACCCTTTATCATGAAAATTTTCACATATAGACTTATTGGTTAAGGATTCAGTAGTTCGTACCTTAGCCATAAGATAATGATTCTGAAATGGAGCTCTGGATATTAGACAAATATTATTTTTCTCAGAATATTCGTAATCCGAAGAATCATTAGAAGAATATCCACCACTGGAACTCCAAATGTCATTGGATTTGAAGACTTTCTTATAATCCTATCTGTATAACTTCTTCTTGATCCTTTCAAATTCTTGTCCTTCATGTCTCTTTTATTTTGAAAGGGACAATCGGGTATAATATGACTAGTTCTTCTACATTCATATCATGTCACTTATCCATCTTTCTTATCTATTCCATCTTTCATCTTGTATCAATATTTAATGATTTTATTCCCAACAATCATGTTCATCCTCTGAGAATAATTGGATAACTCATTTTCTAATGCTTCAATTTAACTAGATTCAAATTTAATAACAAGCTTCATAGATCTAAATCTCATAACTCTCTCAGTATTCTTGGATTTAATATGTTTTGATGTATATTTAAAAGAAACACTTCCATTTCCTTTCTACTTCTTCTTATTATCAGCATCTCTCTTCATTCTAGTTTCTTATTGAAGAAGGGTTGCAAATAGGTCATCAAGAAAAATATGAGTAACTTTTATATTTTCATCTAATGTTTTCCTCTTGTATTCCCATTCATTAAGAATGATGTCTATGAAATTTTCTAGAGAAGCTTCATCATCTAAACCATTCTCACCCATAGATTGTAAACTTCTAACAATGGTCAGGAATCTTTGTTGTACCTTACATATAGGTTCTCAAAAAGAAAGTAGAAACCATGACACTGAGCTTTGAGTATAGGTCTTCTAGTTTTAATGAATTCGGATGTTTCAAATTGTGTTACATCATGATTTTTCCAAATACTATTTGCAACATCACAGGATGAAATTTGGCTGTATATATTTCTAGTCATGGAACAAAGCAAAGTATTTCGTACCTTAATGATCAGCGGGTATTCCACCTTTTCTGGATTAGTAAAGGTTCTATGTTCCTTATCAGGAATATTATAATATCCAGGTAACATAATATAGTTGTCTACACATGTGTTTATCACAAAGGGTTTAATTATGTATCTCTAATACTCATATCCCTTTCCATCAATGATTGGGTGTCTAGTTGGATTGATATTATCTAGAGATCCGACATGATTTCCTGCCTTACTTAAAAAAACTCATTCCAAGAACATGTTTTAAGTAAATGTTTATAAACACGAATAAAAATCCAACATAAGGAAAATATAGAACAATGAGAACTTGAGAAATAAAAATTATATGTGGATATAAGTATTTCATAGACCTCCTCTGATACCTGTTATAGGATCGAAATAATGATGTAGATGCTCAATATACAAGGGGGGGGGGGGGTGAATTGTGTACTTTAAAAATTCATATGGATCCTTTAATTTTAATAGAAAACATTATTAATGAATGTTTCTTAACCTTAATGGAATATTTTTGATAAGTTTAGATAAGGAAACTTAGTTTAACAAATTTAAACAGACATTCACAAAACCTCTTAAAGATACCATATCTCAAAATTTACAATCTTCAGATAAAAACATAAGAAGGATTTTCTTAAAGGAATGATTGTACATTAAAGAATATATAATCTGTAATATAGTTAGATTAATGGAATTAGAATGTATAAGAATGTTATACTTTGAATCATTAACAATGTAAAGATTATAGAGGAATTAAATCAACTTTAAATATAAAACAAGTAAAAATAAGATTATTTTATCCCAAAGAGAAGGGTATCCAAAAATCTTAGATAATGGTTCCTTGATTTATACTTTCAAGAAAGTCTGTCTTACCCAAACATATGTATGCCCCCAATTGGTAGATCAGTATCTGTCTTTCTATCCCTGCAAGCCCTCGATTTAGAAGGAAATTGATTCATTTGTCTTCCAAACCCAGAATCCCACAATCAGCACGATCAGAGTCTGCAAAAAGATAGTTTGAACAAGTTTTTCACACCTGAACAAGTTGTTCACACCGGAACAAGTTGTTCACACCTGAAAAAGTTGTTCACAACATCCACACGATGCACTGAGAGTTGTAAGAGCCTCACTCTCTAGAAATCACTTCACAAGCATTGGTTTATTTTTAATTCAAAATTCATTGTGACTTTTCTCAGTTCAAATGGACTTTTATTTATAGGAAAAATCATCACAACGGTCGGGTCCACTCCAATGGTCATATTTTCCTTAAAATTAGGAGGTACCTAGACATGTGTCAAACAAATAACAGTTTGTTTGTAAAAGAATTTATGACATCATTTCATGTATAAGAAATAATGTTAAGTTTATGATAAATGTTACGTATAAGAAATCATAGAATCTGATAATATTGGAATGATACATTAAACAACTCTAACATTATCAAGAATGAGGATTCATAAGAAAATTTAAATCTTATTGTGAATGTGGTATCACATTTGTATCGGGATCCGGATCATGAAACAAAATGACATCTGTACTAGATTCGGAATCATAAAATTGAAAGACTTCTATACCAGATTCAGAATAAAAAAAAAATGACATATGTACCAAATTTGGAATTATAAAATGGAATGACATCTATACCAGATTCAGAATCATAAATAGAATGACATCTGAACCAGATTCAGAATTATTAAATGGAATTACATCTGTACCGGATTCGGAATCATAAAACTAAATGAATTTTGTACCAGATTCAGAATAATAAAACTAAATGACTTTTGTACCAGATTCAGAATCATAAAACAGAATATAAATTCTATAAGTATAATGGAATGAAAAAACTATAATTAAAATGGAATGACAAATTCAGATCGTCAAAAATTGAGAACATCAAAAAAAGTTTTCGTGATTTCAAAACATAAAACCATAAGGAATAGAGAAGTCTTAAGATAACCTTATTTACTCAACAACTCTAAATTTGTTCCAATAATATTCTTTATTTTTAGATTTGGATCCAATGATAAATTATTTTTATTTTAAATCTAAACTAATTATTCATTCACTACATGGATCAACTCTTAATGATTTGAATGGTTATTCACACATTTGTATGGACATGAGAAATCTATTATGCAAGGAATTTTTTCTTCAATGATATAATTTTTTGAAGATATTTTCTATGAAATAATATGAAATTATAGAATTATACCCACTTTATTAAAAATGGATGATATATGTTTCAAAATAATTCATCATTGGAAAGATAAAATAAACATCTTCATCCTTTCTATCACTAATATCACCAATATTTCTAGAAATGTTTTCATAATACCCAACCAATTCATTATGGTCTTTATCAAATTTTGAAAGTCTTCCTTTCTATTAAAAATAGTTAAATAGCTGATCATAGAAATTTTCATCAACTAAATTAATAAATATTATAGATTATTTGTGGTAGATGTTATTTCCTTTTATTGGTTTTATAATATACAAGTAAAATTTCCAAAATTCCACTTGTCAAACTTTTTCATATTTGAGGACATTACATTGATGATACATGTTATGAAAAACACATTTTATTAATTTTCTATCAGGGTATTATTGTATACATAACATACTGATACATATCATATCAATGATAATATAGACATAATTTATTATGTAAACCAATATCCTAATTTTTTCACCCAAAGTAAATGCAAAGTACCATAATCTTCCAATGTGGTTAAAGTTTTCTCAACCAAAATTTGATTCATTCTCTTAGATAGAACATTTTATCATCGTGTATATAGAACAATATAATAATGAAGAGATTTAAATTTTTATATAAAATCGATAATTTTCACCTTTATATTCAACTTCCTTGTCTGAATGGAAACTCTTCAAGGAATTAAAATATTCATTTACTTTAATTATTTTTATACTCATAATTATTTTTAATTAATTATTTTTGTTTGAGATGAAGATGATATATTTTATATAAATATATTCATAAATGAACTGAATTTTTGTTATCATTTTATGTTGATTTTCTCCTTATGGGTTCATAAATATTTTATTGAACATGTTCTAAATGATGAGTTATACGAATCAACACTCTATTATATAAAGAATTAAAAATATTTCACAATTTACATGTAGATAATTTTTAGTTTTTTATATTATTATAAATGTTAAATCATTCTAATTGTCTTTTTATGCCAACATTTTCATTCAATTTTGAACTCCAGGGTCAATTTGTCTATGCCACAACTCCTTTTTTCCCCTATGATCACATAACAAGATTTTTTGGATTCTATCAAAAGGAAAATGTTTACTTCAGTATAATTTTATCATGTCATAATGTATAAATATCTTAACCAATTAACCACAGATCGTAATTTCTAAAATATCACTTCAGTCCCTTCATAACATATTTAAGAAACACTTAGAATTTCATGTCTTAAACCATTAACAAACAGAGTACTCTTTGAATTCATCTTCATATCAACAATTATTATAAAGCTAAATCCTTTTATATAATGTTCTCCGTAACTAAAAAATGTGAATTATCCTCTAAAAACATCTAAAATCCACAAATTATTATCATATCACTCATTATTTTTGATGAACACCCGATGTTATATTCCCATGGGTGATTATTTTGAGATAATTTTAATATATCTTCCACTATAAATGCTTATCCCATTCCTATCTACTCATTCTTATAAGACCATTCCAAATTATTCTTAATAAACTACAATATAGAAGTTGTTAGAAAATCCCCAACCAAGTGCCCCATTTTGTCACATCATTTATAGTATTTATTCAAGACATGAAATTTATTTTGCATTTGAAATATAAAATTTTAAGTCTTTTTCGAAATAATTCATATCCAAGTGGGTTGTAACAAAATTAATTCTTTCCATCCAACGCATTTTTAATTTCTATAATAAAATATATTAAAATATTAAATCCATTCCACTTGACAATAGGTACCAAAACTCATGTGTGTGTCATTAGTCTTCTCAATATACTTTTTACATTAACCAACGTAATGCACAAAATAGTTAAAATCAAATGCTATCTAGTTTAATTGATATTTAGACAAGATCTCATTTTAATTAAAAAACATGTTAATTTCATTTTATCTCATGTTATCATATAATCCATCACTCAACTTCTTCTTCTTGGAAAGTGACAACCTTGGACTCGTTATTTTATTCACCAACAACATCTCTCTTTCCCCTTACGCATTCTTAAATGATATTGAAATTTTATCTACCATTAAATTATTATTATTCTCCTTATCTGGTATAAATATTTTCATGATAAAATCCTCAAAATCAATGCTTCATCAGGAATTTCATGGTCATTTATTCCTTTTGTCCTTCACTAGAGATCTACTTTCATGTCACCATAATAATCCATAATTTCTCAATAACATCACTAGTTGAAAAATATTATTCACTTTATTTTTACTCATATTTTTCTTCATATATATTTAAAAATTAAAAATTATTTTTTTTAATTTAAAAATTTTACTTTCCTTTACATTGAAAGGAAATGTTTTATTCAACATGAAATTATTTTATCTAGAGAACTATTTTAATGAAACATGTTCCCCTTCACCCTCCTATTATTTCGTATTTGGACAATTTGTAGTGAAATTATCTATTAAAACATACTTAAAAACATAAAATTTAGAATTCTATGATATTTGGATTATGTCCATTCAAAAACTCTTTTGAATAGGGACATGATCTTTTCATACATAATATCATAATATCTATAAAAATTTGATTCTTTATCATATTACCTATCCTCCATTGAATTATTATCATTCATCATTTATTTGGAAGAGTTTTAATTTTAATATTTTCTTAATTTTATTATATAATTAAACTTTATCATTTTATATAAAAAAACAATATATTTATTTTAGTAGAAAATTTTGTATATTATTTTCTTCAATATATAAAACATCAAAATCAAACCTAACCTACATGATATTTATGAAAATATTCTACATCATATAATCTTATATATTTTCACCAAATCCATTAATAGAGATGATAATATCATTATCCTTAGTAAATAAATAATAATTGATTATCTATGAAGCATATTAGTGTATTCAAATAAATCATTCTAGATTTAAAGTTTTTTATTTCACTAAATTAATATTATGTTCATGAATATTCCATAGATTTTCCCACATTTATTTTTCTGTACCAATATATTCTAGTTATTTAAAAATTAATCTAAAATTTGGATTAGGACATGATTCATTACATGTTTAGAATATAAATATTTACTCTATCAGATGGATTAATCACTCCACCTTCAATAATATTTTAAAAAAACATTATATATTGTTTTGGGAACATCCATCCCAAATATGGGAAAGTATTAATGTATTCATTCTATTCAAAGATTTAAATTTTTCACATAAATATTTGAAAATATTTTATATTGTCTAAATTAATATTTTCTATCATGGATAATATTCTGAAATATTTTTTTTCAAAAAAAAAGATAGTATTTTACATATTTATCATTAAAGTTTCATGATTTCTTTAAAGGTAACCCATAAATTAATTTAATTCCAATTATCTAATTTTTTTTTTCAATAGTTAGACTATTGTATCAGACTAAGTATTCACTATGATGGGAGTGAATTACTGATCAAATTATCTATTTTGTTTCTCCACAAATTTTTTATTGTTATGAGCTATGATAATTATAATAGATGTCTTATGGCTCTATTTTCTCCTGGAATTCACTCTTGAGCGCACTCTTATCCGCGACAGGGTTTCATCACCTGGAGGCAACACAATCCTCCTCTGGATTTTTTGGTTATCTCTCATGATTCATATAATGTTTTCATATATTGTTTTTTTCATTAAAATCAGCTTCATCATAATTACCCAAGGCATTTATTTACCCATTTTTTTATTCCTCTTCTACTTCTGGCTCATTGGTGGGACTCATCCTTTTATCCTCAACTCTATTCGATTTAATTTTCTAGTTTCTGGTCATAATACATATAATTAGTGGTAGCCGCAGTGCTGGGTATTTTCAGGTTCCATCTTCAGTTGTTCCTTCTGTCATTGTAGTGGTCCATCCAACCCAGAGTGGCGTTGGACTATCCCCCTTGACCTATTGGATACATGGTGCTATTGGGAGCTAAGAAATGCTGAAAGTGGATGGGGGTGAAATTGTCTGTGTTTCAATTTCTCTAGGATTATTGGCATCCTATGGTTTGCGTATCTTCTTCTGATCTTCTCTTCTCATTTGATTTTTTGGTTTTCCCCTCTACTGTATTGAAGTTTATTCCTATAGTTTGTCCCTTCTTCCCATGCTACTACACTATGATCGGTGTGTGATGATGGTGTGTAATATGATAGGGCCTGCTAGTTTCATATGTGGAGCATTGGCGATGACATACAGGGTTTGATTGCTTCGTATAGTCTTGATGCTATTGTCTGGTGTTTGCTGGATGGTCATTTGTTTCTATGGTCATTCTGTAGATGAATGATGTTTTCTAGACAATTTTTTTTGATATGGTTTTATTCTGGTGATGATTTTTTAAAGAGAACAAACTTTTTAGTCAATGTGGTTTCCGATGACAATGTTTCGATGACGATAGGGAGCAGATGCAACCTCAGTCATCACATGGGGACTGGGATCGAGGAATTTCATGTCATCCTTTAGTGCACCTTTGTTGTCCGGTTGTGCCAGTTGACCTTGATTTTATTTTAAAATTTTAATTTTAAAATCTTTTTTTTATGTCCATGTCAATTGAGGGTTAGAACCTGGTATCTTTTAGGGTTCTCAATTATCCCAAAAAATTCAGTTTATTAAAAAAAATAAAAAAGGGTTTCAAGGTTATGATAATTATAATATGTTGTCAAATTTTTTTTCATAAATACTAAACATTATAATTCTAATAAATTTATCTTAGTTTTATAATTTTACCATATACACAGCTGAAGATAATTGAATGTTGTATATTTTTAACCATTGAGTTGAATGATTCTATACATGGAATGGTGTGATATCATCCATTTTCATTAATAAAAAAATATAATGTAATATGTTAGAGAAACACGAGTTTATTTGTGTACTAATTTATATTCATATGTATTGTGACATATATTATGTAAAAAATATATATCATATAACTCTTCAATATGTACAACATGGTATATTATGCGATCTTCTAATAAATGTCCCTAAAAATTTTGTCAACATAATATGACCTTTAATCCCTCTCCTAGATCACTGAAACATTGAAATTTGGGAAGAAAACAAATTTTCTAGACTTCCAAACAAAATATTTTTTATATTGAGGAATCAATAATTATTATGTAATTATTTTTCATCAAATAAAAATAAAACACTCTTAAAAGACACTATACAATTAATGTAATCCGTATTATTAAAAGTGAACCTTCAATCATCAATATTTAAGGATCCATCCATGATGGGTTTTATGATAAATATCAATATTTTTTACATAAATTCAGTGTATATTATTCATCTACACTCTCTTATATACCCTTATACACTTTAAATAAATGAATGCATATATATTCAGACCCTTCTATCTATAATGTTTTTAATTTTTAATTTGAATTAAAAAAGTTACCTTCTATCTTTAAATTACATCATCTATAAGTTAAAATTCAAGTCAATAAATAATTTTTTATTTTCATATAACTTCAAAAATGAATAAAAAATATTGAATGTCTATCAAGAACATATTCAAATGGAGTACTCCAAACCACATCACCAATGAAACAAAATTTTGGATATTTATATAAATCATGGTGTAATCATCCCAATTACAGAATAATGAATGTTAATACCAAATGAATAATTCTAACTAATATTTTAACCAATTTTTTTTATTCTGGTTTCGTATCATAATGGAAACAAATTATGTCAACATATTTTCAAATAAACCATTATTTATTGCAATAAAAATCTAACCAACCACCCCAAAGAACTAGACAACATAAATACAATGTAATTCAAGGTTTCAATGTGTAACCCCTTCCTTCTTGGAGTAATAAAATACCAATAAAATCAACATTAAACATGTTAATGATATCATTTCCATTATTACAAGGAACTTAGGTCTTGAATGGATAAAAATATAGGTTAAATGAATGACTATTATGGAATAATTATATCTATAAGACAAAAAAATCTATAAAACCATCTCATATATTCTTAAATATGCCAAACGTTAATATGAACACCATCAATTTTTTCAATAAATAATATAATCATATCAACTTATCTGAATCAATTAATTTATGTTTTTATTGATTTATAATAATTGATAACACTTCCATTTCAAATAAAATGTTCACTTTATTCTCTTAAACAAAAAAATCCACCCCTTTAAAAATAATACTCTTTTTGGTTGAAAAAAACACTCCAAAAAATATTCATAGTTATAAAATATTAGGCATGAGTGAGATATTGGTTTTAGTCTCTTTGTAATATAATAACAAAACATATTATTTTTCATAGGGCTCACCCATGAATTGATCTCTATGTTCGATCATACATCATTTGGATAGTGGAATATATTATATATTAAAATATTATTTTTTGGTTCTAAATTGTAAACAAAAACATTATTTAAAATAAATTAAATAAATTAATATTTTTCAAAATATATTTTTTGGGAATACATATTTAATGAATGTCACTCACATATGAATACTATTCATTGGAAAAAATATTATATGATTAAAAATGGGTTGCTGATTATTTTTTATATTATCAATATACTGGAATATGGAAAAAACAATGATATTTTAAAATTAATGGAGATTGTTTTTTATCATTATATTTTAATTCAAAATATTTTTGGAACATGATTAAATATTGAATAATACTTGATTCATTTTTCAGAAATATGGTCTATAATATAATCTTATTTTTATGAAAATTACGAGTTTTCAATGTGAGAATGACTTGAGAGCATAAAATTAATAATCAATTTAAGTGAAATTAATTTGATTAGATGGATATAGTGGTATGTTTGGAAATATAGAGGCATGCCAAGATATTTGGGCATATTAGGTAATTCATATGAGAGTGAATCTATAAGGGGGTTTATTTAGATGAACTGAAATTTGATAGTTAGTATTGTTACAATGTAGAAATTTTTTTTTGGTTTTGATAGTTTTACATGAAATGAATATGGAAAATATTAAGATAATATTTGGTTTGTTAGAAAATAATTACGAATTAGGAGGGGTAGAAGCGGTTGAGTGATAGATCAATTTGTATTTTCTTGTTTGAAATGAACTATATTAGGGAGCACGTAATGACTAACGTTCTTACAATTTTAATTATTTATGAATATTAATATTTATAAATCATTGGATTTACTGAACTTGGTGGTATTTTTGAATTTTTTTATTTAAAGTGGGTTATTTGTTAAATAATGATCAGGTTCATTTGATTATTTATATTTTAATAGAATGAGGGAACATTTTATATCTTATATAATCTTAAATTGAGTAGTTAAATATTAAGGGTCAGAAAATATTTTTGTTGATATTATTATAATTTCAAAATTTATGATTTAAATTGTTGACTAAATTTTTTTACCTAGTACCCAATATTCAATCTTTGAGTACATAATGAACCAACAAGTGGGGCTATCATGTAAAATATTCCATTGGGTAACAGGTGGGATTCTATCAATTCCTTGTCAATTAACTATAATTATGGTGGTATATATACTATTTTTTAAAACTATATGAATTGTTCCCATTTTTCTATTCTATTTTAATACCCCTTATAGGTTTCTCTAGTTAAGGTATCTGAATATAGGAGGAGACCTCCCCTTTCTTTTACTCATTCCAACCCCTACCATTCATATAATGAGTCCAAGGAGTATTCTAATTTTTTAATTAAGGTACCTTCTTACCATTATCCTCAATTTTATTCTTTATTAAATTCTCCTTTGATTTATATAAATTGGGGTAGGATTTTTTGACTGTTATTACACTAGATAATATATGAATAACTCTAATTGAAAGGAATTTCATGTTAATGAGTTAAATCATGATGATGAAGGCCCATAAATCATTGTTAGTTATATTTTTGAGGATTTTTAGTTGCTCGATGGATTATTTTAGATATTTCATTAGTTTTGGAATTAAATTTATGATTCTGTCGGTTATTTGAATTATGTATTTTTAGTAGTATTATCATTGTTTTTTTATAGTTATACAATTCTACTTAAAACTTATTATCCTAGTGACATTGTATCTAGAACATCACTTATCCTTTCAAAGGATTTTATTTGTGGTCAAAAAATTATGATGAGATTACTAATATACTATTTTCTCAAGTTTTATCAACCATCTATATGTTTAATAATGTGAATCTATTATGTGCCTACAAATTTATTTTAAAAATATATTTATGGTTAACTAATGAATTTGGAAATATTAATATGTATTTTAATATATTACTTTACATGGTAAAAAGAATTTTTAATTATATAAATGTTATTGTGGATGACTATGTTATAATAGTTTATCATATACTTTTTTATCTTCTAAATTTTACACTATAATTTTTTAATGTCACTAATAAAGAATTAATTTCTATGATTTTTCAAAAAAAATCACATGAACTTTTAAATCCATAATTTTAATTTTTTTTAAAACATAATTAATTTTTTTGCTAGTTTTGTCATATGACACATATCTGGTTATTTATGTAATTCTTTATGAGAGTATAAATTCATTTTTGAACCAAGTTTTACTTTTATAAATAGTTATATATATATATAATTGTGTATTTGAGTTCGTATACAAATGTTTATCTTCCCCTCTTATAAGAGATTGTAGATATGCTTCTTTTTTACTCTAAGAGAGGATGTATGGGTAGTTGTGGTTTTTCCCACATATGGAACATATATACTATTTTTATCCATGTTTTTTTATCTAATGAGGATAAAACTATTTCATCATAGATTTTTATATATTTATGAAATCGGTATGGATCCACCCATTATTGGATAAGTTATCTATTTTTATTATTAGTTATATATTTTAGTTAATATATGGAATAATATATTTGAATTATTTTTTACAACTAATAAAATACATTATTTCTAATTTAAAAAGAAAATTTCACATGCATTAAATTTATTTTTCAAATGTGAGAGTTAAAGAATTTCTGTGGTTCCTACTCGATCATTATACTGACACCCAACATGTGCTAATCGAGGGAATTATAGTAAAAAATGAGCAAATATTTGTTATAAAATGCATATGAGGATATAAGCTTTAGGGTTCTGTGGATTATTATTGTGTCAGAGTAACAAATCGGGATTCTATCAAGCAATGAAGTAAGGGTGGGTAGTTTTATAAAGAAGCATCATGTAGCATATGTTAAGGTTATATGTATATGGTTTTTATTTTTCCAGATAGTTATATTGGATTATGGGATTTCCCTTATGAATCCTAGTTTTCTTTATATAAGTTTACTTGCCTTGGAAAATGAGTAATAGTTTTTGGGATGTTTGTTATATGAATGGTTTATGTAATATTTTTTTATTTATCGATGAATTAATTAGTGTTAATACATATTTGGGTAAATAATTAAACAATATTTAATATAAACACTATATAGTAGTAAAAAATACTCAGTGATGGGGTAATTTGACATGTGCATGGGGTTTTTTAGTTTAGGTTAACTAATGATCCAAGTGAAGTCATTATGAGAATATTACCAAAATAAAGTCACTAAAAAACATAAAATAATAAAATTAAATTACATTAAAAATAACCATCTTGACCCAAAATCAAGAAAATAAAAAACAGTTATCATCAATCAATATGATTTTATTAAAAATAATATAATATTATTAATCATTCTTATTATCTTTTATCTAAAAAATTAAAAATCCATATAGATAAGTGTGGATTAACCATTTTCACCAAAATAATATACATAAATCCTTAAAAAATTAAATAATAAAATAGTGATGTAAGGGGAAAGAGGAAGAGGTAACATAAAACCCTAAATTAAAATAACCCAAATTTCAGTAGATAATCTAAATAAAATAAGTTGAAATAGAAAAGGGGAGAGAAGTCCCTCTTCTCTATCATGTTAAATGTAGAGTAAAACCTCAAGGTGATGTTTTAAATGAAAATCCAAATTTTTTACAAAGGTAAAAAATGTTTTGGCACTACTGAGCACCTAGTGGCACTCCATTACAGACCTACTGGTAGACCACTGGGTACTTCTCCTATGGTTATCCCATTGGGTGCCATGTGGAACTATACCAAAGACTTAATGGTCACATACAACAACCAACACCATGTTTCCTTTCACTAAACCACAAAATATATCACATAGTCTCTAAAAAATCTTTCTATCTCTAAAATATCACATTAAACCCGTTAGAAACACCATGAATTTACTTTTCTGGATCAAAATCATAATGAAATCTAAGAAAAGTATATTTTTTGTTTTATTTTTAAAAATTTAAATAAAAAATAATATTTTAATTATTAAATATTTCTATACAATTTTATAGGATATCACATCATTATTTTTTGTTATGGTTACACCCACAATATAATGTATGTAAGACTTAAATTATAAATATTAACATTGCAGTATGATGTCATAAAATATACTCAAGGGATACCCCTAAGGAATTGATAAAAGGTAAGGAGCACGACATCCTTTTCTTGGGATGAGTAGTTGTCCATATGACATTCATGAGGAAGTATCGAGGAACTTAAACAGTTATCCCCTAAAATTTATTCCAAGTGTCACATTAATATATTAAGAAATTTAATTATTGTGTTATTACCTTGTTATGAATATGATTATTGAAGAGTTCGTATCTAGGTGACTCACCAATCAGTAGATGAGTGTTTGGTACTAGGTTGTATAATTTTATTTATAACCTCGACACATTCCTTAATATAAGTGGGATGATATATTGATATATTTTCTGATAGTACATCCCATCATATCATAGGGTCATGTTGTCAGGCATGTACCCATAAATAGACTATCGAATTTGGAGTATTGTCTATATATTATTGATCATTCACTAGTATTAAACTATGGGGTCTTTATATAGTAGAGTTATTAATATTGCATATAGTTATGTTGAATAGTTCCTATTATAAACTATTAGTTTATTTCCTAACAATGCAAGAGTGTGTGTGAGGAATTATTGAATCTGTTTCAATTGATCATGATTTTCAATTTTTATGAGGGATGGAGAAATATAAGGGGCCATCCAAATTCCTAATGACATATTGTGACCCTTTTTCCTTCATTCCATGGATTTTAAATATGATCATATACACATATGGTAGTTTTTGTATGATAATAGATATCAAGTCTGTGAAATTGATGATAGATAAGGAATATACAATTTAGGAAAACATGAGGATTGAAAAGGATAATTTATTTCCCTATAATGAATGAATTTGTGGTTTTTTATAGTTTCAACTATGAGATAATAGGCTCTAGATGGTTTCCCAGCATCGCTTATTAAGGATTTTTTGATGGGGAAGTAATTTTTCTCTAAGAATTATTTGGATTTTCTCTAGCATTGAGTGGGTGAGGATTATTATATCATAGGATTAACTCTATAGTTTGAGAAGTAATATCATGTCTACCTCATATACTACTACAATGGTATATGTATAAACCATCATACATCATTTATTTTGGAGAGAAGTCTATTGAGTATGTATCTACATTTTTTGAGAACCTAGTAGTGACCAAGGATCACAAGGAGATAATTCAAATCGAATATTTGATCCCAGTTTTGTAAGTTTTTTCTAATTAAAAGAGTATTTTCGAGTGAAATTACAACTTCATGACTTATATAGTAGCTCAGTACAACCATTTTGTCTTTTAGTTTTACTTTTTTTGATGAAAAGATCAAATACTGGAGATAATGTAATATACATTGTCTTTCTTTGACAATAATATAACATGTAATTATATATTGACCAAAATTTAAATTTCATTAGATTTTGTATAATAATTATTAGATTACTATTTAGTATAATTTAATTAATATTAATAATATGTTTGAGAAAACTATTTAAATTTCATTTCTTTCACAAATAACTTACCTATGAAAAAATATAAATATCATTCCAAAGGGACCTTGATCCAAAATTTCATCAACATAATATTTATAAAGACATTTGTCTTCATTTATTGGTGATTAATATTTTATATGTTTTAGGGAATTAACCTGGACTCATTTTTCTATAAATATATATTTAATCCTAATTATATTTATTAGTATTTATTTCATGGAATAAATTCTTAGAGGATATTTTAGTGATAGTTATCCCTTATATATGAAGTACTGTAGGACACACACACTCCTAATTCAATTCTAAATTTTTATTCTATGATTAGAATATATTATAAATTAATAGTTTTTCTAATTATAGTTTCAATTTTTATTAATTAGAATATTACATTTTTTTGGGTGTCCATTTTTCTATTAGACATCACCCCTCCCCTTATTATGGGTATGATGAGGTGCCCCAATCATTACATATATAAATATTGCATCATTTTAGATTAATAGTCATTATATATATAAAAATAGGACCTTGAAATGTAAATATTGGGTATTTTTGAACACTAAATACATAATCATCTTACTTCATGAAATATTTACAATATCACCAATAAATTTCATCTCACATAGTGCACTTCTTATTCATAGAATAAATAAAGCCTTTCTTCATAATCTTGGGAAAAGAAACATAACAAAGTGTGAGATAATATGACTAGTAAGGGAAAATAACGGAGATATTAGTCAATGATCATAGGTAATCATAAAATGAGAATACGTTTATGAGAATATGCATTTAAAATTTAAAAATCATATCTAGAGATTGATAGAGAATAATCAAGGTATAAGGATTTGGTTGATCTCAAAACATGAGTCATAGAAAAATAAAAGATCTTATGACATGTGGTTATATCATAAGAATAATAAAATTCCATAGATAGTGGAATAAAAAGTGTGGCATAATCATAATCATAGAAATCATTGGTCAAGGCTACCGAGCAATATATTCATCACATATTAGGGTTATCTTATCCACCTTTGCACTTGCTTTGGGCTTGGGATAACTCTTTTTGTACCTGGTTTTATTCTTGGGTTAACCAACCATAGAAACAATGAGATCATAAAACATTAATCATCACCAAATAAATTATTGGGATATAATAGAACCACTTATCACATAATTATTATACATTCAAATATATTACCAAATATCATGAAATCATTTATCATTTCATCATAGTTAACCCTTGGCAATGAAAATTCATTTCATTATGATATCATCATCCTAATAATTAACCATCTAGAGACTGAATAAAGAGGGTATCACATGATCATATACCTTATAAATATTATGTATCATCAATTTATCACCTTAATATTTTATTATATAAATCATAATAAATAAATCTAATTTATTTGACAGCTTTCTTTACACACATCACCATGTTGAAACAAACGATGAGAAACTCTAATAATATTATCTAATAGAAATGTTGATGATGGGTATGATAAAAATTAACTATATTTTAAAAAATATGTGTAAATATTTTATTTCATTTAAATATATTGATTAACACATAGTAAATTATTACTTAATTTTGAGTAAAGTAAATTTATGATTCAAAAATTACTTTTATTCAAAAATAATTTATATAGAATTTTGTATGAGAATATTATAATTACTTTATTTGAAATTTTGAAATAAATTTTATAAAACTAATATAATTTTATAAATTAACATGTTAATATTATTTAAGATAATGTTTTTCTATTTTTCTAAAAATATTTAATATTTATAAAAAGTAAAAAAAAAACTTTTTAAAACTAATTTTTCTTTCCATTAAATAATGAAATTTCAATGATCCCTTATATTTTTGATTCGCTAAAAATTTATTATAATAAAGAAAATAGTATAATTAATTCGACTTGGAAAATAATTTTCAGGATTTTGATATAGGCTGATTTTTATGCATTAATTTAGTTTCTTCTAGAAATTCAAGTTTTCATCACATTTTTCATATCATTACTAAATTAATTTATATGCATTTTAGGAATTTAATTTGATAATATTTATTATATAGTTTTAATAATGAATTTTTAATTTAGTTATATTTTATTTTTGGTCATTATGAATAGTATCCTGGTTAAATATTTCTCACCCTTATAGCTGTAAAATCGGTAAAACATGGTTAAAAATTTGAGATAGGGATTTAAATTTTCATTGAATCCTAAATTTATCTTATTGTATAAGTATTTTTATACCATTATCATCTGTGTTTGGAATATATAGAAACTTGGTACCATTTTTCTTTGATAATGACCTTTATTTTATTCTATGAAAACGATAACTAAAAAATGCACCTCTCTTGACTTTAATGTATCTTATGATTGGTAATAATGATAAATAGAGGATATTTTTTGCTATAAGTATTTATTTGTATGAAAAATATTATTTTATCATATTAATTCATTTTTATATTTTAGTCATTGAATAATTACCATAAATGTTTTTGAAACTACGATACATTATTTTTTCAATTAATAATAAATTAAAATATATGATTTTACAAATAATAATATAAATATAATTTTGTGGGATTAATGTGTTCCATGATTTTTTAGATAAATATTAAATAATTTTTATATTTTAATGGTTAATGTTAAAATTCCATAACTATCTTGATGTCTTTAAATTCCAAGAAAATTAATTGTTATAAAAATAACAATGGTGATATTTTTTAAAAAACAATATTTTTTAAATGTTTTAGAATTGACTGAAATCCTATATAAGTAAAATTAAATGTAATATTATATAAAATACAAACCATGGTCTTTATATGGTTCAATTTTACTTTTATAGTAAATTTATTGACCCCTGTAGAGTAAAAAACATTATTTTCATTTTATTCATTATAAGGGTTAATTGGGTTAAATCTTTGATATAAGGGTAAAAAAATATTTAACATGTCAAAATTTTATTGACTGATATTATTTTGAATAAAAGTAATAATATATTCAAAATATATTAATTTTCAACCATTTGAACTAAAAAATAATTGTTATTAATCTAATTCTATAAGCAATTCCAAGGGTGCACCTCCCCTAACTTTTAAAAGGGAACCTCTTCAACTCACTTCCTTACACCCTTTGGACATTCTATGTTATCTAATACCTACCTCATTAAATTCCTATAATTTTTCCATATATTTATTCTTTTTTCTTTTAAAATCACAATCCTATCAGGTATTAACATATAATCAAAAGAAGGATTCTCAATGAAAAGGGATAAATATTAATAAAGTACATTAAAATTTATTTCATATTTTATAACATAAAAATGTATTTTATCTATTACAAAATAAATAATTATATATATTATATATAATTTTTTTATTTTGATTATTTAACAATCATTATCCACCACTTATCCATCAAATGAAAGGAGAAAAATAACCCTCATGTGTACATATGACTTATCTTCTCCATGTAACAATATAATTCATTTTTAACCCCTATTTAATTGGAGGGTTAAAAATAAATAAATAATTTATATATATGATATTTATGAAATAATTATTTTTATTTAATCATTATATCATGTGTACCTGTTAACCATCCAATCCGTTTGAAAATGATATCATTGATCATCCGTACATGTGCGCCACCACCTCCACGAAGCGATGTGACCCATTTTTCATTTACACTTTTAATAGATGGTAATGAGGATATATTAAATTAATATATATATATAATATTATATAGTAATGGTTTTTTGTTGGTGAATTATTATTTATCATTTTTTATTAGGTAAAGACCCATGTTTTTCCTGTTCAGGGATTTCAGCAGAAATTTGAATTTTTTCTTCCAGATGATCCTGAGGAGTAAAATGCCCATTTTTACATATAACATGAACCCAAGTAATGTATTTTATAACTCAATTGTTCCCAAAATAGGTATTAACCATAATATATAATTTTGGTTGAAATTTGAGATGCTCTAATTTTCAGGGAATAATTAATAATTAATATTTTCTTAACTAATTATTATTATATTTTCCTAAAATATATCAGGGATATATTTATAATGGAAATTTTTATTGAGATATTTTATTCTCCTTAGAGTCTATAATGTTCCTAGGTAAGGAATAAACTCATTTCAGGAACAGGATCTTGGCCTGAGCTCCCTATTCTTTATTTTTTTTTTCATTTTCTTTTTCCGATTTTATTATTTCCCCTCCCCAGGATACTCTTTTATGCCCCTTTCTAGTTTTCCCTTTTTAAACATGTAGTGAAAAATATAGAGGGAGATAATTGTGGATTGGGAGGGGATTATAGGTTCCTCTATGGTTCTCTATAGGATTTTAATTATTATTTAATACAAATTGAATGTGGATACATTTGAATCTTTGATAGATTCCGACAATAAGTAAGATAATTTTACATTTTTTTCTATACATTAATATAAATTTTCCACATTCTAGGTTCTGTGAAATTTTATGACTAATATAACCCCTTGAGAGTTTATCTACAGCTATTATGGTGAAAAATGAGGTTTTGGCCCATTTGAATGTGTTTCTCATTCCGAAATCCCTCTTAAATGGGTTTTTTCTAGGAAAACATGGACACACACACACACATTGTATGTTCTTCTGACTCATATAAAAATGTATTTTTAAATGTAAAAATCATGTACTAGGATTACATGTCATGTACTATTGCACGTCCATGTATCTGAGTACCTAGCTAGAAATCCATAATATGGGAACATAGTCATGTAGGGTGCACGAAAATACCTTATGTGGGTTACAATACATGTAAAAGTAAACAACCATGCTAAAACAATTGGCTAGGTCACGTGAGGTACTCGATAAGGTACCCCATATATGGTACATTCCATTTACATGATCTATATATCATGTACATGGGCTTTACATGAAAATTTTAGTTGGAGTACATGCCTAGTGTAGATTTGAGAGTACACATTGTGTATTTGGAGATACACACTTTTTGCTTCTCTTTACCTTTAGATCTTAGGGGTTCTCATGTTTTTACACCTCATAGTATAAATTGAACATATAAGTAGTCAATTAAGATTGTTTTGAATAAATATTGTGATGGTGGTACCCTTGTGGTGTTTTTTTAGAATTTTACGAGGTTTTTGGGTGACAGAATAAATGGATATGTTCTTACTCTAGTAATTGAATTTTTTTCTCTTAAGGATGATAAACTAGATGAGACCAACATAATAATCATATGAAATGGTTAGTGGAAAGGGAATTGTATCTCCATATACCCCATCTATTTTATCTTTGTATATTTTCTAGTTATAGTGACTAAGGCGAGTCTCAATGAGGCTATTTGGTTGGGTGTTTAAACCATCCTAGAGTGGGAGCATGATATGAGATAGGCCATGATACATCCGCCTTGACCAATTCTTATATAAATTTTTCATTTGATTGCATTTTCACTGTGATATGTTCCCAAATGTCCCAGGAGTAAAATAGATTTTTGATTCAGGGTTGTGGTGTGTGTTTCCCTATGATCTTAGTTGTAATAGTTGTTCCCATATTGGATGCCTCCACTTATGTTGACATAGAGGATCCCATATTGGATGCCTCATATTACCCATTCATTCAAAGGATACTATGTTTAGTGAATTTGATTATATTTACCTAAAGGATTTTGTGTAGTATGTAATGCCCTGACCCTAGTTTCCTAGAGTCGATGCATCATTTAATAACATTGGAATGATACAAGAAATCATTTCCCTAATGACCGATCAGTTTAGTAGCCTTTGAAGTAATAGATACATTCATAAGTTTTACAATACGTCTTGAAATAAAAACATCAACAACATTTTTTCCACATTGACCACAATTATACCCTTAGCCTATCCATACAGGTGAACAATTAAAATATTTCTTCACCTCCTAGGAAAAATAAAACATAGAAAGGGGTGAGTTCAGATGCATAGTAAGGATACCAATATAGAAGAAACATTCATAAATAAGAATAAACATTTAAGGCAATGTATAAGACTAAATAAAGCCTTTTAAAATTAAACTTCAGAATAATATGGAAAAGTTAAAATCAAATATTTCAATTTACTTATTTACATGGATATTCAACTAGTAGAATAATCACATTCAATATCAATAGCCACTTTCATAATGATGGAATGCATATTTCTATACATCATAACCACTTAGTCAAGGCCTTGTTCCAAGATTACTAATAAGATTTTGTCAAGGCCTTGTGCCAAGAGAGTTGTTTGTCTCATGAGACCTACCGATGCATCGAGGAGATATAGTGGGCTCCACCCATCACTTTCTATGTACAATGCATTCCACAAATGAGATGTTTTAAACATAACATAAACATTTGTATAAAAACTTGCATACGAAATGTCTATAAATTATCCATAAACCATGAAGGGTGTAGAAATAACACATCCACAGTCAAAAATATCACAAAACGATCAATACAATATAGAAGACTTGTATCATAATAAATTGACTTCAAACAAACATAAAATCCATCAAAGGATGTTGACATAGATAAAATAAAATCTTTTTATAGAGAAACATCTCTTTATATTTTGAAATCATTTAGAATACATATAATTATAAAATAAAAAATTTATTTGAAAATATTTTTATAAGCTTGTATGGGAAGTTTGGATGATTTTATAATGACAAAAAATATCCACACCAACCATATAAGTTAAAAAAAGGCATTCTTACCTTAATTTTGTCTAAAAGGTCATAGAGTTCCTTATTTGAAAAATTACGAAAAGATTCAACTCAAACCATTTTATAAAAAGTCAAACAAGGGTATAAATGACATTAACCCACAGTATAGTAAATAGTAAATATGCTTTGAAATACATTTTTATGAAAAATGGATGTGGATGATAATGAGTTCCCCGTAAATACTTACGTAAAAACAACCTTAGATAATAAAGAGATTGTGAAATTAACTCTTACCTTGTAATTTCCATTAGTCGATGGTATGTTAATCGTTGGTATAATAGTTAAAACATTTTTATTAATTTATACAAGAATAATATACATAAATATTATATCTTATATGATCTTATAATATCAATTTGTTAATAATATTTTTGTAGCATCATCGTTTCGAGTGTTAACTGATTCGTTTTCCGTTATATTCTTGGTTACGTAAGTCATCTATTACAGGAATACGATTTATTTGATTCATATACATAATGATATTATGTTCATAAAAATTATTTTTATTTAAAAAATGAAAATTATTCTTGAATGATTGCGATGGGGAATGAATGTCATCGTGTTTGTGGAGATGGTAATTTGTACGTACACATGAGCGACAATAACATTATATTGATGGTGAAATCATATGTAATTGGATGTTATATCATACATACGGAATCATTAAGATGTTATATTTACTATTTATATCATTTATACTCATTATTATACCCATCCAAATAATGACGTGTTTGAATAACTAACTACACTATGACTTGGAGACAGTAAGCCGTACGTATGCATGTTATGTAACCTTTAGATTCATATGAAGGGTAGAATAATGAATATGGTTGAACCATTTTTATAATAACATAACATTATATAGAAGACACTGGATTTATAATTTTATTATGGAAACAACAAAGAAGATTATGTGGAAGAAGAAATGAACTTGAAAGAGGTGATGAAATATTTACCACTTCTTTAGGTTTTTTTCTTTTGATTTAATGAAAGGGGATCCATAAATTGGTTTTCTGAAAAAAGGAAGGCCTCTAGGATGAAGGGAGAAAAGCTGGGAGGATATTTGTGATGGTGTTGGCTAATTCAAGTGGCTGTGGAGCTATGCAATTAAGAAAAGGGGATGTACCCTTGTATAATAGAGGTGAGGGTCACTTTATGAAAAACATGAAATATTATTTAATAATAAAATCATTTTATATTTCTATTAGATCCAAAATGATTTATTTCTATGATAAGGTGGGTATGGGTATAAAACATATCAACCAAAAGGTTTTGGATAGTGTTAGGTCACCATATTAATCTTATAATTTATATTTCAATCTTAGTTAAATAGTTTGACATGTACCATGTCTCACTGTATTTTTATATTATAGGGTTAATAAACGTACTATAACCATCCAATATAACCCCATGTGGTTCATTATTAATATATATAACCCTATCTAATTATTTTTTATGAACCATAGATTTTTAGGAATATTATATTAATTAATAATATAGTCTTTGTTTTTAAAAATCAATTATGTCAATTTTGACACTATTTTGTATTTGGTTTTTTTGAAACTCATAACAACATTATTACTTCAAAAGAAATTATTTAATCAATCATAACATGTCATATTCTACTAATAAATTAGTGGAATTAATCAAAAAGTCTCAAATTACATTTATTTGGATATTTACAATAATAATTATTTCAATATTTCATTATTAAGGTAATTATGATATCATTTTTATCCCCAATTACTCAATTTACTTGTAACCGAGATAAATACAAGTAAAATGTTACAAGTAACCAAAAAATTATTTTCATCTTGGTGAACCAAGTTTTACTTACTAATATAAACCATGTCTCTTGGATTTTAGAAATTCCACCCAAATAAGTGGTAAAATTCGGCTTTATGCAAATTTTCAAATGCTCCTAGGAGGTGGGTAAAAGAAGCTGAAAAGGTCAATAAAATTTTTATATATCAAACGTATTATAAAATGACTCTAATGAATTAAATGGAACATATATAGGTATTATCTATCTATTTTGACCTAAAATAAATTTAAAATAAATAAATAATTATTTAAATAAAAGGCAGTTTTATCCAATAACACTGTATTCAACACTATTCATCAAAGAGTTAATGTTTTTAGAAAAATACAAAAAATTTACCCTAAGATAACTTCGATATTACGAATTCAAAAATGAAGTTTGTTTTGAAAAATAAAATTTATAAAATTTCTAAAAGTTTGAATTACTATTCATAATAGCTAGATTGATTGGTTGTGGTGTGCTAGAATCTCTATGTTTCATACAATGCAAGCTATTGCCTTATTCAATGGAAAACGTACCGTGGAAGCTTGGGGTGTTACAAGGATGCCTCCACAGGTTTACTATTTTTGAGGATTCCAGGAGGGATACATTTTCTTATGTGATGTCTTAGAGGATCCCAAGTATGATTCCTTCATTGTGTTTTATCCTGAGGGACCTATTGGGTTCGCTGATTTTTATCCAACCCTGAGATAGTGTGATATGGTTTTATATAGATATAGTAACACGTATCACCTTAAAACCCATAGTGAACATGTCATCCATATGAGTAGTGATGGTAGTGAAGAATATTAAATTTGTCCAACTTCACTCATTTTTATACATTCACTCATTCACAAATGATGTTGCTACAATTCCATAAACGATTCATTGAACTAACCCTATGAGGTTGATGTAATGTTATTCTATATTAGGGATTCCCAGTGGAAATTCTAGGGATCTTAATTTTGAGCCTACAGAATTAGTAAATTTTATATGATTCCATGGGTGATACTTAGATTCCTCATATTGAATGTATTTTATGGGATCATTGGGAAAATAGGATCATATTATGCCTTGAGTGATACATGGGATCTTGATATGGAATTCCGTGGATGATTTCACAGGATTGATGAAATTAGTTTACACCATGAGTGATACATGGATTTGTGATATATAATTCCTTGGATGAGGTCATAGGGAAAATGAAATTATGATATGCATGTTTGAAATTAGTGTAAATTTTCTTCCATGGTAATTAATGAGATATTATTTTTATTTAGATGTCGATCTCCTCGAGCAAAACCTGTGATACTACCCAGTGTATAGTTAGACACACAAATACTATATTTTCTATCACGTCTGAGATATACATTGATTTTTGATACAACATTTCTTATATGAGATTGTTGGGTAATAATATTATATTACTCCTTGAGTGATACATGGATTAATTATATTGAATTAAATTGATATGCTCATTACTAAAATAACATTATTGTATTCCCTATGTTATACTATGATTACTGAGATTGAATTCCTAGGATGGTATTATTAGAATCTTGGAAATATTTTTGTGATTGTTTATCGCAATATATGGATTACTTGGATATGTACCTCGAGTCCCAGTTTTATTTATATAATATTAATGTTCCATAATTATGATATGCCCAGATATGATCTGGAATTATGAACCACAGTGACTAGTGGAGATTACACTTGAAATGATGGTGATGACATGTACCCTCATGTGGTGATAGAGAATACATAGAGAAATTTAATACATTGGATAAATTAGGTAATGTTGATCATAATTATAGACCCATGGAGAGACTTGTTTATACGTGACTTGAGTCGCATGACATCAAACTCCATGCCTTTTGTATTGGATGCCCAGTCGATTGGTAGCATGGGCCCAAATAAAGATAGTTTTTTCCTTTATCTGTTTTATATCTAATGCTTTATATGAAATAATCATATTTAATGAACCTGAAATTATGAAAATGTATAATAGGTTAATCATTCATGGTTTCCTACTAAAATTTATTACTCTCCCATGTGTGTGCATCTCTATGTGCATATAGGCCATATGTCTACTTTCATGATGATCATGGATTCATCATTGTTAGGGAGAGGACCACAGTTGTAGGATAAATTAGAGATGATCATGTGGATTTTTATTAAATAGATTTAGTATCTCGATAATTTCATGGAGACCTGGTACGAGTTTCATCTCCGAGTTAGCAGTAGAGCCATGTACTTTTCTTTTAGTTTATTTTATATACATTTATATTTGTGATCATTGTCGTGGTTGATAATTTATGTTTATATAACAATTTTGTTATGGGATTTAATACATTTCACAATTTTCTATGACATTTTCTATATTTACATATTACTCACTAAGAATATTTACTGACACAAATTATGTTTAGTTATTTCAACTATTTCAGTTACTCTAATATGAGGGCATAGTCCTCCACAGACACACCTTATGCCCTTAATATTACATAGAAACCCCAAATGTATGAGGAGGAATTCATGAGTCCAACTGGTGAACTATATCTATGCACTAGTTTAGTGTAAACTAGGTTGGGGTGTTACAGATTCCATCAGTTTGAAAATGGACTCAACTTTCATTCGTACATATGGCTTACCATATAAATGATTGATGTAATTTATTTTCCAATATATAATTTTTATTGATGAATATATATATATATATATGATATTTATATCATGATTTACATTATATAGATTATGGAACCATATTCCAATTAAATTTACCATAACATTCGAATCAAAACAAACATGAAAAACAAAGCAGTTAACACCTAAAACAACGGTAATAATAAAAAATCAATAACAAACATGTGATAATTTTTTATAAATGAATCATATTTGATATTATATATATTTATATGATTTTATGTATATTTATAATAAATATATATTTATTATATATGATTTTATATATTTTCCATGAATATTGAACTAAAGGTAAGGTATTTTTCTTCAATTTTTTTATTGTATATAATTCCCCTAAAATTTATTTAAATTTAATATATATTTATTAATTAGGTTTAATATTTGAATTTAATTTTTCCTATTCATCGGTTTGTAATTTAATATTTACCATTTAGGTAATAGTTTATTTTACAATCTCATTTTTGGGGTTTCCTTTATTTTCATTGAAGAAATATTTTAATCTATCCTCCATGGTAATAAATATTTTTTTATCCTATGGATATTTAATTTTTATCCATATATTATTCCAATTTTTCCTCCCCTAATCACATTAGTCTTGTAAATACATTCTCAAAATAAAATCTAATCTTATTTTAATTTTTGATTGCGTATATTTTTCTTCCATGGGAATATTTTGAAAAATATATTTTGAAAAATATTTTTTATCCACTCAAATATTATAATAATGAAAATTTAATTTATGAATTAATTTTGAAATGGGTTGAAATAAATATTTCTAATTTTTTCAAAAGGATTTTGTTTCAGCTTTCATTTCAAATATTTAAAGGGATCTTTTTTTAATACATACAAAACTAACATATTTTTCCCCTGTCATATCCATTTTTTAATATTTTGTTTATTCTACAACTTTTCAATGGTTTTATAATGAAAATTAACTAATGAATATTTATATTAATTTTTTGACTTCCATTTTATTATTTACTAAAAGGAATGATTTTACTAAAAAACTAATTGTATTATAAAATAATGATCATATTTTATATCTTACTAATTATTTGATCAATAATGTTATATTGAAACATTCAAATTATTGTGATCATTTTTCATTTGAAATTATATTATTTTTAAATATCGATAACCTTTGTAGCATGGATATCACTATTTCTTAAGGTGTATACCATTACTACATATGGTGTTTCATAATAAGAAGTTATTTTACAGACAATATAAATCTTAATATTCCATATTCATTTATCAATATTGAAATTTTTTTATATGTAATATTATTTAAGAATAAAATTGATCATTAAATATATGAGGAATGCATTTGAATTCAGTTATCGATGGATTCTAGTTACAGATATATTATTAATGCATGAATATGTCTCATGAGACAAACTGGTTGGGAAAACTTGTTACATGGTTTTTTGATTAATAACCCATATATTAAACTATATTTTAAAAATGTCTTGATAGTAATAATATCATGATACCTGAGATCATGAATTTAAACCTTATGAATTTTCCACCTTGAGAATCTAGTTAGTATTATCCAGAGAATGATGGAATGATATTATCAAAGGAAACATTTTATGTTATACTTATTAATTAAATGACACTTCTTTCTATTTATTTTTCTTTCAATATTTATTATTCCTTATTTATTCATGATAATTTCAATTTCACATAACCCTATATGAGTATTTGAGATCACCCTTTATATTTTTTTCATTTCCATAGGATTTGGAGAAGGATATAAAGAATAGTATAATGGATATTTTAATGTTTTTTATGATTTTTTATCTATCCAATGTAATATCAAAATCATTTAAAAATATGGTTCTTCAAGATTACTAAACTAATTGTTCCATGTTTATATGATCTCATATATCTCATGAAAACAAAATAATGTCAGACCTACCTCTATGTTAATAGATTTAATGTTTTAGTAGTCAGTATTAGAGAATGTATAGTATAATACATGGGAATGTGATTCTAAATGACTATAAGTATCACAAAAATTATGAAAATCCATTATATTATTAAAGAAATTTTACCATTATATGGATTTTATTTTATGGCTAATGATTCATGATAATTTTGATAAAATTTAGTGTGTGAAACTAGTTAGTTTTGTTATATAATTGAATAATGGTAATCAACACCCATATTCAATATAGGTACCTCCATTCTATGTAATAAAATACAACTAGTGTTGGAACCAAGTTGATCATATACCTTAAAGAATAATTGACTCAAGTAACAGTGAATAACCATGCCCGTAGGGGTATGAATTTCATTTTATACTAGTATTCACCTATATGGGGTCAATTAAAGTGGAAGAAGCCAATATAATTTAATGGAACTTATAGCACCTCTTTTTTTTTAAATATATGTTTTGAATTATTTTAATATTTTTTATTTTTTCATTTCACAAAACACTAAAAATAGACATTGATAAAAAAAATCAACGTGTAGTTTGATTTATACTTATCAACAAGTCAATATTGGGATACATGATACGTGTTGATTATATTGAGTTATATAAAACACTATGTTTATTTTTTATTACACACAATATGGAGTACCATTGATAGCTTTTTCTACACATAAGGACTTGTTTTAACGAAATACAAGAAACAATTAATTTTATTATTTAAATATTATTATAGCTACCATCTAGCCATTGTAATTGAATTTAAAAATAATATTATATAAAATGTAAAAATATTATTTACACATTATATACCATTAACCTTATGGTTATCGATTAGTATAAGGGAATGTCATAAGTATTTTAAAATAATGAAATTACATTTCTATGAAAACTATTTTTCTATGCACAAACACTCTTTTATATCAAACAAATTAAACAAAAACTTTTGATTAATGTGTTAATTAAAATTTATATATTATATATTAATTGAATATATTTGATACCCATCCAACAGATTTAACAGGTACAAGATAAGACTAAATCAAATTTGATAAATAAAATAATTTATATATCTTAAAGGTAATTTAAAACCCTTTTAATGGTGATCCAATTTTAAATATGGTTTTAAAAAATTTAATAATATTCATTTGAAAAATTATGCTTCTCTTTTTGTATGACTAATATAAAAATTTGATTTGGGATATTTTTTGATATTTTTATAAGTAGTTTCATTTTTTGATAAATACTAGAAACACAAAAATTTAATTCAAAAATTATTTTATTCCTAGATTATTTATATAGATAAATTATATTTTATTTTTTACTAATGATTAAATATTTTAATTTTATATAAATTAATATAATGTAGTGCATTTTAATTTATTTCCCATTGAAATTTCATATGAAAAAATTTGAAACCTTTGAACATTTTTACTTTAAAAAATGGTTATGTCATCATGTTCATGAAATTAAATTTAAATTTATTTGTACCAATTATTTGATCAGCTTTTGGAAAATATAATTCCATATTTGGAATAGTAATATTTTATAAATTCTACTAAGGTCATCTTATTTCTTGGAGAAAAATATTGTGAATGTAATCTAAATTATTTACAACAATTAAGAGAAAAATTATCTTAATAAGCGACTAAACCTTACACTTAAGAGACATAATTACCAATAAAACAACCAGAAATGATTTTTAGATATAATTTGACCCTATTCTCCCTATTATCTAATTTTTTTCATTATTTTACACACTTGTTGTCACATAATCTATGGTGGAATTCCATTTTTCAAAAATTTACAATAATGGCACTCGTTCTGAAATATAAAAAAGAACTAAACCCTCTCAGCCCCGTTGGATCCCCAAAAATCTATCCAAATAAGATCCCAATATCCATACCCCAAATTTGGAATCCTCAAATTTTTATGAAACATAACTTTGTAAGACTTTTAGTATAAACTAAAAGGAATTATCCAAAGAAGAGGTAACACCTTCCTCAAGCTCGATGGTTTTATTTTCATTCTCCGCCCTCTGGACTCATCTTAATGAATGATTATATAATAACCTCCATATCCTTAATATATATATATATATATTTCTATGTTTTATACCAACACATGCACACACTTTTGTCTAATGGGTACCAAACATACCATTCTTGTGTACGACGAACTACCACCTCATGAAATGATGTTGTTCGTTTACTACTTTTACCACCTATCATGGTTTGTATTATAATGAAAACTCTATTTTTAAATGATATATAATATATTTATGATTTATTATGCTTCAATAATTATGATATAATTAATACCATCATGTTTTATATTTTTTGTAACTACGATAACTTCATTTGCAGACATGTGGACTACTACATCCTCCTAGCGATCGAATTCATTCACACAATACAGGGAATTTATTAGGATTGTTCATAGTGATGTACAAGATATATATATGAAATTAAAATGATGTTGGAATTATAATAAATAAATTAATATATATATATATGATTTAGTTTCCTTCTTTCAATATGACAATAAAACAGAAAAACATTAATGCATCCATACAACCTACCATCTCCATGAATGATGTATTTAATTATTTAGTTATATATTTTATATGACTTTAAAAATATAGATATAATTAAAATATATGATATTTATACCATGTTTTAAAATATTTATATCATATAATCATGATGTATATAAGATGATCACGAATAAAAAGTGAAAACATTATCGAAAAATAAAGCAGATATTACCTGAAATGTAAGAATAACATGGAGTTGTTAATAAACTATTACCATAGAGTCATAAAAAAGGTAATATATGGTATTATATATAAGAATATGGTAACATGTTATATTTATGATAATTTGTTATTTTAAAATAGGTTTTAACATGTACGAAGAAACTCTAGACTAAATGTCATTGAATCTCATCTCACTTTTTATTTTCGTTGGATACATGCCATATTAAAAATTAGATTATTTTTTGTGGTGTATATAATACCGTATGAAATTTAAATAAATAAATTTCACTTATTTTTTATATCCAAAATCATAAAATGATTTTATTATTTCACGGAAATCTGGAGTCTGATGTTACTCAAGTATTAAGAGTTATCCGGTCTCACTTTACTTTTTGGGTGACTACAAATTATTCACCACTCTTTGATTTTATATGGTGTATTTACAACACATTAATGTTTTAAATGATATTTTATAAATCCATTTTATTATATTTAATTCAATGGGTTTATGGTTCGGATGATTCTTAATAAGTAATGTAATGTTTTTAAAATTTCCCGTCCCATATTTTTCAATTGGGTGTACATACTTCCCATTGACACGTTATATCCTGAATTTCATTATTTTCATGATATTTTATGATTTTTATATTTTTATTCTTTCTTGGGCATTAGGATTCCAAGTTACCAAAGTGTTAACAATTAACAACTATAATCTCTTCATTTATTTGGATTTTTTATGACTATGCTTCAATTGATGAAATCTTATGATCCATCTATGATGAATAATCATGAAATTTATTATCCTTTTTTTATCAATTAAATCATCTTCTGTTATTAAAATTTTACAACTCTATAGTACTTATGATGATTAATAAAATGTTTTTATGAATATCTGAAATTATTTCTCCATTTAGTCAAAAATCTATGTTAATTCAAGATAATGTTTTCTAAAAATTACTATATTTGTTTACTATAATCTTATAAATTTGAATGTAAATTTTTAACCATGTATTATTATTTTAAAAAATGTGGTCAAAATGAATATTTTTATTTTCTGATCATTTCACTTTTAGGATCATTTAAGGTGAGAAAATGATGTTTGTTATATATGGACTTACCCACCATCATGAACATCATTTCCTTGAAGATTTCATTGTTTATTTACACAGTAATTTTTATATATTTTCTTACTAATAATTTATTAATTGGAAGGAGTTAATATTGTCTTAAAATAGAAAGGTTATCAAAAATATTTTATGTTTAAAATGTGTTCTAAATGATTTTTAATGATTCATTTCTATGTTTTTAAAAGGTTACCAGTAAAGAAAATGATTTCAATGATTTAAATATTTCATTAAATGTTTTAATTTTTTTTTTCTAGAAGTGGGTTTTCAAAAAATTTTCAAGATATCATTTTGAGTTTTTAGAGTGTTTTCAAATAAAACAATTTTAAAAATATTTTCCGGATTACATTATAATTTCTAAATTCTATTTTAAAAGAAGTCATTTTCAAAAATTAATTTCATTTTAAAATATAATTTTTTAGCAGAATAATTATTATCCTCAAGAAATGTTGTAAATTAAATTATAAATTATTTAAATAATAAAATTATTTTAAAATGGTTTTATTAAAATGAATTTCAATTTTATTTTATTTTCATTAAGACATGATTTATTTAATATTTAGAAATTCCATTCCATCTAAGATTATTTACTTTATTATAGTTATGTTTTACTGGTGATATGATCCAAGATAACCATTCATATTATTTCATGAATGGTTTATGATTCAATGGAATGATGTTTATGAAGCCTTTTTCTCTTTCACTAGTCATTTGATTTTGGAACCTACTTCTTGGAACGATTTATGCTTTGATCAAATGATTTTGAAAGCTGTCTTTTTTCAGAGGTTATGATGTGATTACATGTTTATGATAACCATATCATTTAATGGGTTATGATATAATTTTTTATAATTTTTTTGAACATGTATGAATTATTTAATTTTGATATGGGTAGGACCTATATATTTATCCAATGCATTGGGAATGTATTTACATATTATGAGAGAAGGATTAAAAAAAGTCGATGGTGTGCTATGAAATGGGAAATAGGTGAGTCATGATCGAAAATAGGATAAAAAATTCCCTAATCCACTATAGGAATGCAGGGAATCTCGATACACTATGGGAATATAAGGAAAATAATATAAACTATTTTAATATGGGGAATCTTGATCCCTTATATGGAAAGGACCACGACTTTTGATGGTGGTGGGTCCGGCCCAGTAGCTTTAGTACCCATGAAGTTCACTAGTAATAATTTAATATTGAGCCATGAAATATTGGGAAGGATATAACATATTTATGTGTCTATAATGTATCTTACATCTTATTCATATGATATGATCATATAGTTCGTATTCTTGATTATCTTATGTTTTATGTCTTATAAACATCCAATAATTATTCCATGGGTCACTATTACGATCTTTTTATAATGGGAATGATCAAAAAATGTTTTAATCAGGTTATCATGCTCATAAGTTCTTCTTATGACAATAAATTTACTTTATTTACACTTATTGATAATTCTATCTCATCCCTTTCTCATATTTTCATTCCCCAGGTTATGAAGAATGGTTTTAAGTAATATTACAAAAGGAAAGATCATAAAAGGAGATGTTGAAGATCATTAACCAAACTAAAATAATGTGTTAAAATATTCCAATGATATTAAAATATTACTTTTCATGGGAATTTATTTTTTGTAATGTGATGAATATTTATCTAAAATGATGTAATATCCTTGTCTGTTATGTTTGGGTCACTACATTTAGTGTTAATGGAATGGATTAGTTAAAATTTAGAAATAAGGATGAGAAATATTTAGTGATTCCACTAGGAATATTTCTAATGATATGTCAAGGGATGTCTTTTAGGATTAGTTTAAGGAAAAGATATTGGTGTGGAAAATGTCCAAGAATTTTTTTATAGGATAGAGTTTGTGGTTTCCTTGAAATAGATCCATTTACAGATACTATAAGTGGATTTTCCATTCACACAGATGCACATTGGGGCTACATACACTAGAACACCATATGATGATAAACTCAATTGGGAATGGGTTCATGAAAATGGTGCATTCTGCACAAGTGGTTTGGTACCCCTGAGGGATATGCATTGGGAATTCAAAAAATCTTTATTAACCGTGATTAATGATTCTAAAATCAAATTAATATGAATAAAAATTCATAATCTTAATGTTTTATGGATTATAGATGTAGGTGTCATGATTTAGATATCCAATAGTTTATTTTTTCATGATTGTATTGTTTTTTATAGTTATAAGTGTTCCTCAATCTATGATATACGATGTCAAATAATAGTAGGAACTAGAAGTAACTGGGTAAAAATAAAATATTTTAGATGTAAAATGAATGGGAACTGTATAGATCAATGTCCTTATTGGAGATCCAATGAATTGAATCAGAACGGTGTTATGTGTATTAGTGATACTTTTGAAGATAAAGATACTAAAAATTACTTATCAAAGTTATTGAATTTTTTAACAGTATTTTCACATTAATTTTATGAATAATTATTATATTGATGTTGAGTAACCTTAAGACATGATTCAAAATTCAAATTCAAGGACAAGGGGTTTTAAGGAATAAAAAGATGATGCCCGAGTAACGGTTTAAGAATATAGATGGGTGATTCATGTGTTTATGTTTTGAAATTGAAAGATTATGTCATATGCTTAATTAAATATATGAGTATTCTCAATATAAGTTCGTAATTAAGGATTCAAAATGATATTTTGTGCGATAATGTAGAATTAGAAAATTGATTTAAAGGAATTTTGATGTTTTTAATTAACGGATGTTTACCCTTATTGTGTTAATGATATTGATAGAATTGTGGTCATCTTGGAAAAATAGATGATATACTTGGATAAAATAAATTGGATTGTATTTATGACCTCAGAAGATATAAAAAATATGTTGAAAATGTGGTCTCTATTATAATGGAAGAATTTTATGGCTTATTGGATTTACATAATGTAACACCTCAAGAATTTACAAATAGATTTTTTATAGAATGCATGTATCACTAAGTCTCTAGAAACACCATTATGTTATAACATATCCAAGTAAACTTATGTGTGTCACTTCTATTATGTGAATTAAAAAAATATGATATACCCGGTTGCGATGAGTAAGTTATTTGGAGTCCGATAAGAAAAAATATAATTTTTTTGTGAATAGTTACCAACCCTTATGAATAGTAAAATACCCTCATAAATATTGTCATATCCTAATGAATAATAACCCTACCTATGATAGTATATAAATAATATTCATGTTGGAGAACAATATACCTATGTTTTGGAATAATTAAATAGATGTTTTAAAACAGTTTTGTTAGAATAAATTATGTTTTTAATTAAATATTCAATAAATAATATTTATAAAACTAGTTTTTTTAAAAATAGACTTCATTTTTGGATTATAAACGTCCATAAATGGATGGGGGTGAGTATTAGGGATTTTTTTGAAATACATGAAATTTTGATGAATAGTAAAATACCATAATTTACAAAATATGATAAATATACTAATTATAGAGTCATATATGAGGGTCTCCTAATTTAATCCCATTTAATTCAGATTCACATGTTAAAATTACTATTAATTGTCATGGAAGAGTCACTATTCCATGTCTTGTCGAGAGATAATAAATAAATGAATATAAAATTGAGATATCCCCTCTACCCTCCAATATAAAACCCCCCATCACTCCCTATTCAATTCACTCCTCTCAAGCCTTATGACATCCCCAAATTATGGAAAAATATCCACCCAACCTCATCTCCAACTTCCAGAAAGCCTTGGTCTCATAAAAGCACCAAAACATCTCCCTTAAGCAGGCTCTCAATGATTTTTGGTTTAAGAGGTAAATTCCACTTTTTAATTATTTGTCTTTCTTTTAGGTTCATTTGTTTACATTTTCTATTATTACCTCTCCTTATCCAAATGTTGTGATTAATTCAGTACATTACATGTACTATAATTCTTTCTTGATAGTGTAATAAGTTATCATCATATCTTCATTTAACCTTATTTTATACTAGTAGCAAGAACACCAACCTAGATGTGTCAATTAACCACATTTAAGGACGATGAGATTTTGATTTCTGTTATCATTCTCAATTATGGTCAGGAAACCATATTTATTTGGTTTAACCAGATTATTATATATTTCATATACCCTATGTATGGTTATGTAATCACTTTGTTCATGTTTTATTTTGTTATAAAGAAAAATGAGTTCAATGTAATAAAAACCAACAAATTAACCGAAACAGTTATCATTAAAGTTCAATATAATAATTCATCCCCATACAATGTAACCAAGTTAGATATATTACCAATAACTCATATTCATGATCATAAAAATTATTCGTATTAAATTATAGATATTTACATCCTTTCTACATGAACTCCATTACTTAAGAACAAGTGAACTGATTATGAAAATCAGGGAAACAAACACTTCGGAATTACCAAATTCGATCTTATAAATTATCAATAAGGACATAAATGAAATTAATAGAATCATGATAAACTAAATACATGCCGAATATGTTCTGAATTAATTTATTAATGAGTATAATTTCATATTCCATGACCTTAATTTCTAGAGGGGAACCCATTCAGATTTAAGTTAAGAAATTAATTTATCTCAGTTCCATTTTTTGTGAGGTTTCCCGTATTCACTACAAATACTTTTGTATTGTGTATGTATAATGTCCATTTATTTAACATATAAGTTATATATTTATATTCATGTTATTCAATTTATATTTTAAATATTATTAATTTTTGGGCATACCAATCGATTGATTACAAATTGGTAAGGGTTTTTCCACCCAAACCTCCATTTTAATTCGGGTTACATTTATTGTCTAAATACCTCAAAGAAACTCTTGTGTATTATTTTGTACTCCTCATAAATTAATTAATTTATTTATATATATGTTAACCAAACATAATCATTCATTATTTTATGGATAATAACATGTTTTAAAAGGATGATTCAAAATTGTACCCGAAATTCAAACCTGATTTAAGGGATATTATCAAATTCATACCCATTTTCAGGTGTACTCAAAAATCATTTTTAATCCACCAATAGTTTTATAGGAACACTAATTTTATCATGAAAAAAGTATATCATAAAATTTCTGGATTTAAGATATCAAATGTGACTTTCCACATTAAAATTCCCTTTATTACTTTCCTTAAAATGCTCTAAAATATTTTATTTATAAAGAAACATAAAAACTATTTTTACATGTTTTCACTTAAGTGGGACATCATTTATGCCTAAAATAAAACTTCAATGTCCTGTCATTTTATTTTATGATATATTCATGTTTAAAATATGATTTCATGGACAATATAAATGATTTTCCATAAGGAATCTCTATTCAAAAGTAAAAAAGGAATTTTCGCATCTGTGGTTAAATTTTATGAGATATATTCCTTTTTCAACACATACATATTACTTGGGGTGTATGTAATTACCTTTCATATATAATATCAAGAGTCTCACAATTCTTATGATATTCTAATGGATTGTTATTTGAATGTTTCAATGTGGTATGGTACACTTTATAATTTTTAAGGATTATTTCCTCTAGTATTTTTTAATGGTCTCATTTAAATGTTTCACGATTTTTGTCAACGTCCTCTGTTGAATATTTTAATTCATTTTGTTTTATCCTCTATGATTACATCTACTATATTTAATTGAATGATTTATTATTAGTTTGACTGTGGATGTTATATCTTAAAACCATTCCCCCAATTTATTCTGAATGGGTAGTGTTTATGCATAATAATTAGGGAAATCTGGTCACATTTCATAGGATTGTTTCAATATGAATGTATATGTTGTTTATGATTATCCAAACTCATATTAATAATGAATTTGAGATCTTATGCGATGGGTGGGGCCCTATATAGATACTCGATGCATTAGTAGGTCTCATGAGACAAATAGAAGTGGAATTGGACGAGGCCTTTCCCAATGTGATATATGGTTTTCGCAAAGGCCTTAATAATTTTTAGACGTCCTGGATGAGGCCATGAAAAAATGTTTCAGAATGTCTGGTATATTAACATATTTCATTATGAATCTAGTAATTTAATTTCCATGTGGTTAATATAATAGAACAAAACCCATGATTACATTTAATTAAGGCATTATTTACTCAGCTCATATTTTTGTCATAATGTGTTCAAGTTTATTATTTTTAAAGGAATGTGTTTTTAATTTTTCACCATGTCTTATGATTATTCTATCTTACACTGTATTGCATATCCTTAAAAATAATTTGAGCTCACCCCTTTATAATGTTTCATTCATTCCTAGGATATGAAGAAGAAAAGCATGAATGACATGCAAGCATAATATAGGAGGCATGGATGTTTCTAATGGAATAAATTTGTATTTTATTTCCTTTCATGATGTAATGTTGAATATATTTATGTATCTTGTTCCCAATACAACATAACTACACGGTCCTTCAGGATTCTTATTCCTTGTTGTATTCCAATATAATCAAATAAGACATCGGCTCTGGGCAACTGGGGTAGGGTCCTTGTAGTTCGTATCAGATGATGTTTAGTAGAAAACATGGAAACAAGTTTAGAAAAAATAGATTAGAGAAGAGTCCCTAAAATAGTGTTTGAGGATAAAAATACATGAATGTCCTGGTATTTTCCTAAGGAATAGATTATGTGGAGCTCTTAAGCAATAACCCTACCTAGATACAAGAAGGAACATGAGACTCTAGCACCGATGTACCTAGGAATAAAATATTTGACAAGGAGATTTCGTCTTGACCCAGGGTATCCAGGTAGATGAATGTGGGCCTTGCTGCACTCTTGGATTGAAACTCCCAATGGATATTCTTAGGATAATTGACATTTTTATTTACCCACCATTATAAGAAATTTATGTCCCCAGAGTAACCAAAGTATATGGTTCTAGGATTTACGATGCATAAATTTTTGTTGTGTGTCGTACCATGTTTAGAGTTATATAGAGTTCATAATTTTATGAGTTAATAAATAATATTTAATTGATTTGATATGGTGCCTATCAGAAGTAATGAGAACTTCACCAATGCACGAGATGCAAAGAGTAAGAAGGATCATATCTCTAATTGTCTTAAGACATCATTTCAAGGGAAGATTTTCCCCCATGTATCCTTATAAAATGTTGTAATAATATATTGTGTAAAAAAGGAATTTAATTACTTATCATAGTCTTATGTATTTGAAGGGATGAAAAAGAATAAGATGATGGGAGAGAGATATAGGGATAATGGGAAGAAGGGAAAGAAGTGTTTTCCCACATGTGATAACTATGGAAAGAATAACCCTTGTAAATTCATGAAGGGAACATGTGTTTGATACAAGTGTGGAGAAAAATGAAACCATGTTCATGATTGTAATGGTAAGAAAATGGTTTCCAATATATAATGCTTTAATTTCTATGGGATGGGACACTATGTAAATCAATGTTCCAATCATCAATGGAATATACCCCAAATGATGATTTTGGATAATGATCAAGTTATGATGCTACCACAGATGATATAGAATGACTAATATTCCAAGTCAAGAAACATGCCATTTTAATTTTTTGTCAGTAATGTACTGGTTTTAAGAATTATGAGAAATATAAGGATTTTACAACAGTACTCTTTCATTAAGAATTTTAGTTCATATGATGAATGGTACAAAGGAAAAGTGATTCAGTGGAAAGTAAATTTTTCAAAAAAAATAAAAAATTATTGAGGGAAAACAACCCTAAATATATATAATATGTGGAGATAATGATGAAGAAATAATTCATTCAGATAATTATTGACAACCTTGGAACAGATTGTTGACTTTTTGAGAAGTGGTCTATGCTAGCATCAATGATGTTTACAACACTTTTGTATTTATGTAATATAACCAATAACATGTATCATACTTATGAAATATGGATGAATGCATGTTTACAATATGGTTTTTATGGTAATAAATGTTTTTTACAATATTTCAAGAGGATACATGATTAATTTATTCAGATTTTTGGAATGTGAATTTTAGTGCTACTTCTTGTTGATTAAGGTCTAATGATAAGTTCATCATGGAAATTAATAGGACTTCATGATAATGTGTTGAATCATTATATTTTGGTATTTTTCAACCATTTATGAAATGGTTTAAGTTGATAATTGTATGAGATTTAGAGGTTAATTTTTTGATTCACGAAATGGTGTAACCCATGCTATGTGATCAGGTATAGATAGTTAAACTACAACAAAAATGATGAGTTTATAAGTAGAAATGTATATTTATAATCTTGTAGAGTGGAATAATTCCTTGGATCAATGAAAATATTATTAAATTAAATGTTTTCTTATTATCATAATCATTGATATTATTGATGAATTTATTTTTTCAGTTTATAGTTTTGTAGTAATCAAAATTCATATGAACATGTCGTCTATCATGTTGCATCAGAACATCAGAGTTAGATTTTTCTTCCTTGTCCAGTTTTTTTTCTGCCAAATAATTTCACCTCATTCGAAAGCAATATTTTTTTGGGTAACCACTTCATCTCCATTCTCTTTTTAGGAGGATATTTTGTTAACCCTATTTCTAAAGTGGGTTTCCATAAGGGAATTTTCATGTTTCAGCCTTTAACATTCAACGTTCAATTTAAAATTGTGAGGACAAAATTTTTGTTAGGAGGGGATAATGTAACACACCATGAATATAAAAATAGATTTATTATAGAATACATGGATAAATGAATCTCTATAAATAAGACATTGTAATAGCCTATCCATTTAAACTTAATTGTGTCACTTCTGTGATGTGAATTTCGAAAATCTGAAAAAAATTGTTGCGATGAGTATGTTATTTGAAGTCCGATAAGGAAAAATTAATTATTGGTGAATAGTAACCTACCCTTATAAATAGTAACATAACCATATGAATACTGATATACCCTAATGAATCATAAAAATACCTATGGTAGTATATAAAAAATTTTCATGTTGGAGTACGATATACCTCTATTTTGGAATATGTAAATAAATATTTAACAAATGTTTTTTTATAATAAATTATGTTTGTAAATATATATTAAAATAATTATATATTGATTGTTTTATTAAAAAATGGTTTTAATTTTCGGATTAAACATGTCAAAATTTTTTTGGGGTGAATTGTTTTTTTATTTTTTAGAAATACATGAATTTTTTATGAATCGTCAAATACCATAATCTACAAAATAAGCTAAAAACACTAATTATAGAGTCATATATGATTGTTTGATGATAAATGCCCAATTTATTCGGTATCACATAATAAAATTACTATTCTTGGTAATTGAAGACTCACTTATCTTTGTCTTTCGGATAAATAATTTATTAATGAAAATAAAATATAGATATCCCCTCTCCCTTCCACTATATAAACACCCCATCACTCCCTATTCTCTTCACTCCCCTCAATACTTGGTCCTTCTCCAACCTGTGTCCAAATATCCCCCAAACTACCCCTCCCGCATCTAGAAAGCCTTGGTCTCATTAAAAGGCCAAAACCTCCCCCTTACAGAGGCTCTCAAGGAAGTTTAGTTGAAGAGGTAAATTCCTATTTTTAGTTCATTGTCTTTCCTTTCAAGTTCATTTTTTTCTATTATTACCTATCCTTATACCAATGTTGTGACGACTCTCCTAACAAACATGTAATGAAATGTTTTCCAAATATTGGAATAATTTATCATTATATCTTATTTTTACTATCTTTTATACTAGTATCAAGAACACCATCTGAGATGTGTCAATTTACCACATTTAAGGACGATGGGATTTCGATTTATATTATCATTATCAATTCGGGACATGAAACCATTTATGTTATGGTTGAACCAGATTATTATATATTTAATATATCTTATTTAATGTTCTATAATCCCTTGGTAGAAAAGGTATTATGATATAAAGAAAAATGAGTTCATTGTAATCAAAACCCACAAATTAACCAAAACAGATATCATTGAAGTTCAATATAATAATTCATCCTCATGCCATGTAACCAAATTATATAAATGGCCAATAACACCGATGGATGATCACAAGTAATATTTTAATTAAATTATGGAGATTTACATCCTTTCCACATGAACTCCATTACTTAAGAACAAGTGAACCAATTATGAAAATCAAGAAAACAAACACTCCAGAACGACAAAATTCGATATTATAACTAATTAATAAGGACATAAATGAACTAAAAAGATAATGATAAACTATGTACATGTCTAAAAGGTTCTGAATTATGTTATTAATAAGATTAATTTCATAATCTAGGACTTTAATTTCAATAGGGGAACACATTCAGATTTAATGTAAGGGGTTTCATTATCTCACTTCCATTTTGGTGAGGTCTCTCGTATTCACTACAAATACTTGTGTATGGTGTATGTATATTTCACATTGATGTAACATATCATGAATATACTTATTTTCATTTTATTAAATGTATGATATAAATATTATTAATTTTGGGCCATACAAATTGATTGATTACAAAGTGGTAATGATTTTTCTACTCGAACCTTTATTTTCATAAGGGTTACATTTATTTGATAAATACCTCAACGAAACTATTTTGTATTATTATTTACTCCTCATAAATTCTGATTGAGTGTTATATATGTGCTTAAAAAAAGAATCATTCCATATTTAATGGATAGTTATATATTTTAAAAGGAGTTTTAAAAATTGTTTCCGAAATACTAACCTGATTCAAGGGATATTTTCAATTTCATACCCTTGTAATGTGTACTCAAAAATCTGTTTTAAGACTCAGTTCATTTTATAAAGACCATAATTTTATATTGAAAATTTTTATTTGATAATTTTTGGATTAATTATAACAAATTTTCATTTCCACTTTTAAATTATCTTTAGTACTTTCCTTAAAATGCTTAAAAATGTTTTATTTATTAAAAATCATAAAAACTCCTTTAACATGATTTCACATACATGGGACATAATTTATGCATAAAATATAATTTCAACATACTATTATTTTAATTTATGGGATATTAGTAATTAAAATATTATTTATTGGAAAATATAAATTGTTTTTCAAAAGGAATCCTCTTTCAAAATTTAAAATTATTTTTCTCATATCTCGTTATCTTTTATAAGATATATTAATTTTTCACCACATACTTCTTACTTGGGGGGTATGTACTATCCTTTGGAATATCATATCAAGAGTCTTCATATTCTCATTACATTTTAAGGGATTATGATTTTAATGTTTCATGGTGGAATGGGACACTTTGGAATGTTTAAGGATTATTTCCTCAAGGTTTTTTCAATGGTCTCTTTTCAAAGTATCTTAATCCATGTCAACGTACTTTGTTGAATTTTGTAATTCATTGAGGTTTATCTACTATGATATAATCTTCCATATTTAATTGAATGATTTATGATTAGTGTGACTGTGAATGTGCTATATTTAAACCATTCACCAATTGACTCTAAATGGTTATTGTTAATGACTAATGATTGGGGAAAGTTAGTTAAATTTCATATGATAGTTTAAATATGAATGTATATGTTATTTATATTTACCCCTACTCATATAAGGAATGAATTGGACTTTATATGGGATATGTGGGTCTTGTTATATCCCCTCGATACATCAGAAGGTCTCATGAGACAAATAGATGTAGAATTGGCCAAGGACTTTCCCAATGTGATAAATGGTTTTAGCTGAGGCCATAATCATTTTTAGACTTCTAGGTCTAGGCCTTAACAAAATGATTGAGAATTTTTCTCATTTTCACTTCTCTCAATTTGGATCTAGTAATTGAAATATCATGTGGTTATTCGACTAGTAGAATACCCTTGATTATGTTTTATTATGGAATTATTTACTCTGCTCATATTCCTACCAAAATGTGTTTGTGTTTATTATTTTTAAAGTAGTTTTTTTTAAATTATTTACCATGCCTTATGGTTATTATATATTCTACTGTATAGACTACCCTTACTGAGTGTTTGAGCTCACCCATTTCATATGTTTCATTTTTTACCAAGATATGAATAAGTAGATTATGAAGGACTTAAAAGCACAATCTAGGAGGCATGAATGTTTCTAATGGAATAAATTAGTGTTGTATTTCCTTTCTTGATGTAATGTTGAACTTATTTATGTATCTCTTTTCCTATAATACTAAACTACTTGGTCCTTCAGGATTCTTATTCCTTGTTGTATGATAATATAATCAAATAAGCCACCATCTCTGGGAAACTGTGGTCAGGTCCTTAAACATAATATATCCGTTAAACTCCCTAATATGGAAACATTATTGCTTTAAATAATGATTTATATTAATTCAAACTACTACCATGTTCTAAGAGATTATAAGATGAGAGTATTAACATGTTTGGTATAAAAAAATAATATATGCCTTATAATATATGGGGGATAAATTTTAATCTGATTTAGTTAAATTCGATCTAAAATTTTGGATTTTCATCTTTTGGAAGGGTTACACAATTGAACATTTATGGGATTGAGTATTCTAAACATTTATTGAGTTTTTTTGATATTAAAGTATAATATCACCATATGAGGGTTTATTCTTGTTGGATAAATTGTGCAATCAATTTTGATGTGATTTTATGTAATGAAAAATGGAATGAACTATCATTTTATTTATATATTTCATGATGTATTAATTATTCTATAATGAAAAATTCACTTTTATTTCATTGAATAGGAGATAAAGTGGAAATTGATCAAGAAAATAATGGGTCAAAATGTGATAAAACTATGTATGTATATCATCTAATGAAAATTATTCAACATTTGGAATAAAAGGATCATGGAGTAAAAAAATTTCATGTTATTATCATTTTTTTGATATTAATGTCCTTTTTCAAGACTCTTTTCATTAAGTCTTTGTGACCGTAAACTTTATCATTAGCATGTTCTCTATAAATCTTCATCAGAAATTGATAGTTAAATTTCTATTCCATGTCAATTTTTTTACTTCCCACATCTGTACTCCTATGTGGAAACAATGTTAGGTGATTCTTTGGGAAACCATTATGTTTCTACCTTCTCTTTTTAAAGGATGTTTTAGTAATCATTTAAAGGATGTTGACTTCTAATAAAGGATATTTATAGTATTTTACCTTTGAAAACCAAGTCTAATTTTGAGGGGGAAATTAATTTTCTGGTGGGGCGGTAAAATAGAACCCCCGTAATTTTTTTGAAAGATATTTTTTTGAATTTATTTAAAGATAATGGTATTTTTCATCTCACAGAACAATAAATCTTACTTTTGATATATGAAATAACAATGTGTTTCCTTCATTAAACACATAAAAAAAGCATTATTGAACTAAAAAATGTTATATTAGATTTTGGCATAAGTAATTTGTCTTGTATTACACACAATACTGAGTCCATTCGATAGATTTCATTACACACACGGTCGAATCTTTCTAAACTACAAGATACTATTTATATCATTGTTAAAATATTATTATAGATACTACCGTGGTAATGGAATTGATGTTATCAATAAGATTAACTAAATTTTGAAAATATAATTTACAAATGTATATAAAATTAATTCTATGGTTATTAATTAGAATAAATTAATGTAAGAATTGTATGAAAATAAAGAAATTAATTTTCTTAGAAAACTATTTTACTTTCTACAAAAAGTTTTTATCACAATAATATAAAAAAAAATTTGATTAATGTTGTAAAAAGTATTTAAATATTATATATTCATTCAGTATTTTTTATAATCACTCAATATATTTTTTTCTTATAATATAAGAATAAATAAATTTTCATGAATAAAAAGATATATTTTTCAAAAAGTTAATTTTATATCTTTAAAATGCAGAACCAAATTTTAATATGAATTTTTATCCTTTTATCATTTTTATTTCATAAAAAACGTCATTTTTGGTAGAGGAATATAAAAATTTACTTTGGTGAAATTTTAATATTTTTGATGATGTCTAATGATTTTATAAATAGTGAAAAAACCCGGAATTTTAATTGAAAAATTTATATTCATATATTTTATTTATATTGATAAATTATATTTTAGTTTTTTATGTTTAATTAGATAAATTTTAAATAAATTAATCAAATTTATCTCATTGGATGTAATTTCAAATTGAAATTAGATATAAAAACATTTCAACCTTTTGAACATTTTTCCTTAAAAACTCACTTTACCCTCCCATCTATGGGATTAAAATTAAATAAATTTCTTCCAATGATGTGATTAGAATTTTAAAAAATGGATTAAAATCTTTTAAGAAGAAAAATTTATATATTCTAATAATTTAAAATTATTTTTGACAAAAAATATTAGTAAATATAATTAAAATTAATTAAAATTATAAAGTGGAAAATTAGCCTAACAAGGGATTAAAAATATAGTTAAGGGACAAAATGACACATAAAATTATACATAAATCCATATTATGTCCATAGTTTTTCCTTATAGTAACTTTTATTTAATTTGGTTCTTTTTTTGAGGCACTTTTCCAAGGAATAACATGGGCGTAATTCCATTATAATAAATATACAAAAAATGACACTCCACCTCTACTACAAAAATACACTCACCGATCGCATTTATTCACACCTATCTAGCCCTTTGTATCTTATAAAATCCACAAACCTAATCTCTAAAAATACCATCCCTGATCATAGAAGCCTCAACATGTGATGAAATCCCACAAAGGATGTTATTCATTATAAAAAAAAGAGTTACCCAAAGAAGAGAGAAACAACCTTACTCAAGATCTATAGTTTTATTTTCATTTTCCACCCCATCAACTCATCCTATTCCATGCTTATATAATAAACCATGTACCCTCACTATAACAATATTTTTTCAATATAAGGTATTTAGATACACTTTAAAAAACATCCATATAATGGGAAATGAACTTACCGTTCATATATATGGTGAACTAGTAACTCACGAAATGATTTTGTTCATATTCCGTAACCACCACTCTTGGATGGGAATTATGAAGTGAAATATGGTTTTATATTATATATATTATCTTTATATTTTCTTAATACTTCTATAAATATTATATAAAACATAGATTCATTCTTTCCATTCTGTGTTAGTATGAAAACATTAATTGTGGATGTGTGGATTACCGCCTCCTCAAAGTGATGTGATTTGTTCACACATTACATGAAATTTATTAAGGAAGGGTTTATTGAATTTATATGATATATATTAAAACATATCTCTGTTGGAATTATACAATATATATATATATATATATTTCATTTACATTATATTATTCAATATGATTATAAAACGAAAAACATGTTCATTTGTACATACGACTTATTGTCTCCATGAATAGCATATTTCATTTCATAATTTTATATTTTATATGTTGTTATAAATAAATATAATAATAATATATATGATAATTTTACCTCATTTTACCTTTAAAAAATTTATTAAATTGCAATCTATGTAAGAGAATTATGAATAATAAGTCAAAACATACACAAAAAAATAGCAGATATTACCAGAAATCAAACATTAACATGGAGTTATTAATTAATGGTTAATATAAAGTCATAAAAATCATATATGGTATTATTAATAATAATATTGTTATTTTTTAAATTTATAATAAACATATGTTTAATATTCAAGAGTATTGAACATGTACAATGAAATTCAAGACATAAGGTAAGGAAATTTAATATCACTATTTTTTTGAGATACATGCCATATTCCCCAGTAGATTTTTGTGTGTGGTGTGTATAATTCCCAATGAAGTTTTACATCATTAATTTATTTTATTTTATAACTTTCAAAAAGTTAATATTTTTTGGAATCACAATTCTAATGTTACTCAAATAGTATGTGTTTTATTGTCTCACTTTTATTTTTGTGAGACTTATATCTTATTTACCACTCATTTATTTTTTCGGGTGTATATTCATCACATGAATTTATTATATGATTTTTATATATTTATTTGATGATATTTATTTCATGGGGTTTGTTGTTCAAAAGTTACCAAATTAGTATATTAATTTTGTCTCTATTTTTCATTTTTTGAGATACATTCCATTTTATGAACCAATATTATTCTAAAGGGTGTTTATAGTACCAATTAAAATATTATAAAATTAATATACATATTATCATTATATTTTATTCTTCATGTAATTTTATTCTTTTCTAGGGATTATGATTCAATGTAACCAATGTGGTGATTTTGTATTTCTACAATCTCATTGTTTATCTAGAATGCGTAGGATTATACTTCCATTGATGAAATATTATTATACTTCTCTCATGAACAGTCCTGAATTTTATTTTCTTCTGGTAATACATGATATACTCAAGTATTAGTAAAATTTTACACACTTTGGTACATAATATAATTTATAAAATGATTTTATGAAAATCCATCTTTATTTGTCAATTTGGTTGAAAATATTTGTTATTTAAAAACCCCATTTTCTAAAAATGTTTTAAGAAATGTTTTATAATTATCCTATTATGATTAGTGTAAATGATTATTTTCACAAATCACCCTGGGTACCCTGGTAACCTAATAACCGATCTGGCACTTAAATGACCCAAAGGGCGTTCCTGATCCCCACAGGCTACAAACTAGCACCTGGAATTGTAAAACATGAAAGTGGGAATGATTTTTACACTAGAATGCGGATGTGAATGATATAAGATAGTATATATATCAAAAGGAAACATCTATTGGGAGTAGAAGAACCAGAATAAAGAGAGGAATAAAATCCAAAGTATTACAACCCAATGTACTAAATAGGAAAACAATATTACGTTCCCTAAGGATAGTACACACCACATCCAAATGACAATAGCAGGATCCATATCCAAGATATCTCTTCCCATTTCTCAATCCTAGATAAAGAATGTCTACAAACACCTGAAGGAAAAAAGAAAGGTGTGAGGCTAATACTTGTCAGATACCAACAAAGATTCCAAAAAAAGATGAAAAAATATTGTCTATCCAAATAGTATCTTTCAATTTTCGAAATAAACAGTTTCATAAATTCAAATGAATATTCAAATTAAATAGGGTAAATAATTTGATATCATGGAAAATTAATTTAATGAACATGCATTATTTTTCAAGAGATGGAATATTTCTAAAAAAATGGATTATGTAAAACATTTATATAAAATAGATTATATAATATCAGAAGGCATGTAATGAATTTTCAACAAACATTGGAATTCATTTATATCTCAAATATAAATAAACATGTGAGAACATTGCCATCTGGAAAAAGTTACGATAGTTTTAACCAACTATAGGATTCCACACTCTCTATGTGAACTCAAGAAAAATGTGTATACACACGTCCCTATGACACTTTCCAAAGGATACCCATCACCAACCCATTTGGGATTTGAACCATCACATGTATGTTTTGGAACGTTGATGTAGAGTAGAGTGTATCCAAAATACTTAGTAACTACCAATGGATTGCACGAACTCATAATATATGTGTAAACTATTTTAAGACTGCTTAAAATTTGACAAATCCCATTTTTCCATTTTCAAAAAATTATTCCACTTCCAATCCATTTAAAACAAAAACAGGATTTATTTAAAAAACATGAATTTTCTACAAGATAAAACCAATGGGTTTCTATAAAATAATTTTAGGCCATTTTCCTAAGTTTTAAATCATTTAAAAACTAATTCAATCCATTTTCACAATTACTTTTCACAATTGAATTTATCAATTTAATTGAAAACAATTCCTTAAATTCCATAATTTAAATTAAAGAATTTAAATCATCCAATTTCTATGAACCCACCCCAATTCAATGGAATTGGGTGTTTTCCAAACTTTTGTTCCAAAACCATTTCAAATCCTCCATTTCATTGAAATTAGGTTATATCAAAGAAATTTAAATAATGAATAAGAAACTGACATTAAATCAGTAATTTAAATAAATAAATCAATTCAATGTTAAGAAATTAATCATATCATGAGAGAACCACCTAACACTTTTCTGAAGAACGACACTCTCAACGAGACTTGTCGACGAGAATGAAGGTTTAGAATACATCAAATCTCTACCTAGTAGCACATTTTGACACAATAATACATTGAACCATCAATTCCAAGATGATTCATTGAAAACCCAGGAGGAGAAGAAGAGGGGAACTTCAATAAATAGGGGGAACACTTACCCAGGAATCACACCTCAAGAAGAATGAATATCCCAAGATGTTAGGTTTGATTTGAAAAATTTATAGTCTCTTGAAAAAGTTGCAGAACATATCTATGTAGAGAGACACGATGTATGGAATGAAGAAGACTAATCTGAAGATACAAACATGTGACATTAATCCGGGCATGGAACAAGTAACTACGTGTACCTTAGTGTCATGACGTGTACGCCATGCAGGATAAGTATGCTGAAAAACAGTCACCTCGGGTTACAAATTCTATATTTAAACTTTAGAAAACATGTACCTTACGTACATGTTGTGTATCATCTCCTGACATGACGCCGAGTTCACAACTTGAAACTGGATCCATGTACATGGGGTGTACTTCAGGTACATAGTGCGTATATTATGTACATGATGAGTTCCTGTCCTAAAACCTATTTTAAAACCCCCCAAAACTATTTCTACGAATTTTTGACATGACATGGACTTAGAAAAAGAGGAATATAACATTTCTAATGTAACTTAATGGTAAAAACTCCCCACCATAAAAAATTCTATCCTCATAAATCCTATGAAGAATATTCCATGTAAAGATCTGAGGCCACTGCTCTCTCATCAGTGCCTCCCTCTCCCACATATCATGGGAATCAGATCCATGTTTCCATTGCACAAGTACTGAAGGTATATTCCACCCAAGAAGTACCTTTGTCTAAGAATCATATATCCTAGCTTAATGATCTGTCAAATATAAACTAGGATAAATCTCAAGATCACTCTTTCTCAGAATTTGAAATGAATCAGATAGAAACATTATCAACTGTGATACCTAGAACATGTTATGTATTGACGTAAGATGTGGTGGATTTTCTAAGTGTTATGAAACTTTTTCAACCTACTAAAAACCTCAAAATGTCCTACAATTTGAGGATAAATATTCCCTTTTCACCCAATTCATTGATGACCAAATCATGGTGAAACTTTCAAGAAAACCATGGCACCAACTGAGAACTCCAACGGTCAATGGTGTCGATCAACATAATACTTAAACCATCTTTGTTATATCAACATCCCCTGAGGAAATAACTAAATCCTTTAGGTCTTCTCCTACACCATTCATGGTCTAACTAAAGAATATTCACCAACCTCTGACAAACACCGTTGATATTTACAAGGTCTTCCATACAAGGCCGCAAAAGGTGTCATTCTGATCATAGATTGGTAACTATTGTTATAAGAGAATGCAACAAGACCCAAGTGATTATCCCAAGCCAATCCAAATTTGGGAACATAGGCCCGATGCATATCCACATGAATCTATATATCTCTTTCTTTCTATCCATCCGATAGCAGATGATAGGCCGTGCTAAAATGGAACTAGGATCCCAGTGCCTCCTGAAGGCCACTCAAAAAGAGATATGTGAACCAGGGATCCTTATCATAGATGGTAGAAGATGGAACTCCGTGCAAATGAACTATCTGTTTCAAGTAGATATTGCCTAACTCCTCATATTTGGACATATCATGAATGGGTATAAAGTGATCCAACATTGTCAGCCTTTCGATCATAACCCACATTGATTTTTTCTTTCTCTGGGTATGAGACAACAAAAAAAAGTCCATAGAGATCTCATCCCATTTCCATGTTGGATATGGAATTGGATGAAGAAAACCTAAAGGTTTTTGGTGGTCAGTTTTCACCTATTGGAAAGTAAAGGAATGGGAGACAAACATAGAAATTTCCTACCTCAAGCATGGCCACCAGAAATGTGGCCTCATGTCATAGAACACCATAGTGGTTCTCGGGTGCATATCCCACTAATAATTATGGAAATACCCCACCTCTAGCTTTTGTTTCCATTAAAGACACAATGATGCAGTCCCGATAGCATAGAACACCCCCATTTTTGAAAACCCACTAGGAAAATGTATTCCCATAGTGAAGGGATTCTAAAATGCTATGAAACATGTCATCAAACTCTTGGACATGAAGTAGAATCTCCGGAAGAGTGGACTTCAACTGCACAATAGATAAAGAAACATCATCCCCGTCCTCCTGAACTCCAATATGAAAATGTGAAAAGATATCCATAAAATTACACTCTTCTAAAGATTCATTCACTACTTGGGTTAGATGTTCCTTGGTCAATGAATTAGCAATTAAATTCCATTTCCCCAAGGTATAGGTGATGTCAATGTAGTAATACTACATTTTCTCCACCCAAACCGTCTGAATAATATTCAAATATTTTTGTGAGAATATATAACATTTTAATTTGAGGTCATATTACACATTAAACCTTTGTCTAAAAAGGTAATTCCAAAAACATTTAAGCACATGCATCATACATACATGTTATAGATCATGGGTAGGATAATTCTTCTAATGGGGCCTTAGCTGAAAAAATCCATATACTAGTACATGATCAACTTACATAATAATGCATCACAAGAAATAATTTAATGCATAAAAATGGACACTAATCCCTACCATAAATCAGATGAGTTAACACAGGCAGAGTATTCAATAAAAGTTTCATCTCAACAAAAGAACTCTGAAATTTATCATCCCACACAATATTATTCCCTTTTCAAGTCAGAGCAGTCATCCGTGAATCTGACATAGAGAATTCATTCATGAACCTATGGTAATATCCAGCTAACCCCAAGATGCTCCGAATCATAAAGATATTTCATGGTTTCTCCCACATCATAATAGCTTTCAACTTCTCAGGATGAACTAATACACCCTGTTCGGACATCACATGTCCCATGAATTTTACTTCCTGAATCCAAAAATCACACTTTGAATGCTTTTCATAAAGGCAATGTTTTTTTAGTAGGCTCAGAACTGTTCTTAGATGTTGCACATGATCCTCCATAGACATGGAGTTGACAAGAATGTAATCCAAAAATAATACCAACAATGAATCCAGATACTCTTGGAAAATTTTTCATTAAATCCATGAAAACTGTATGAGAATTTGTCATTCCAAAGGGTACAAAAATGTTCTAAAAGATCCCGTACCTACTTCAAAAAGATGTCTTTGGAATGTCATATTCATTTATCCTTAATTAAGGGTAACTAGATCATAGTTCGGTCTTTAAAAACCACTTCGCCCCTTTCACATGATCAAAAATGTCATCAATATGTGTTAATGGATAGTTTTTCTTTATTATAACATGATTGAGATTTAGATAAACAATACATAAGAATAGAGAACCATATTCATTATTATGAAATTGAACTTGCACTACCCAAGGTGACACACATAGATGAATAATTCCTTTCTTAAGAAGGTCATAAAATTGAGACTTCATATTATTCTGCTCAGTTGGTCCCTCGCACAAATAGGGGATAGAGACTGGTTAAGTGTCAGGCACTATGTCATTAGAAAATTCAACATCAACCAAAGGTGGTACACAATAGAAATCTGATGGGAACACATCAAAATACTTGGTGACAACTAGAGGAAGATCATGGCCCATTGAGTCTCACTCTAGGTTAGATGAAAACACTGATATAAATTTCCCCAACTCTAGATAGGATGGTTTAGATATGCTCGACATTGGGTCCCATTCTCCTTGAAAATCAAGGGACACCCACTTGGTTTGGTAAAGTTGACCCGTCAAAGATAACAATCAATTCAGGCTTTGTTGGAAATGAGAAAATCCATCCAAAATATGACCTTAAGATATTTCAAATAATGAACTATAAAACTCCAAAATATCTAGACATATGGTCGAGATAAGACATATGGAGGACTACAGAGACCCTTCTCTCTCGTCATACCAAGTGGTGCAGTATTGTCCACTGCAGAAGATAGTTTATCATTAGAAAGATTATGCTGGTTAACAATACGGGTTGAAATAAATGTTTGAGAATAAATAGTATCAAAAAGATCAGTATCTAATAATGATGAAATGGTAATGGTACCTCTCATAGTCACTGGACCCATGTCTTGTTCCTATATAGACACTTCCACAGTGTGAAAATGCATCGTTATGAATGCCTATGGCTGGATCCTTTTTGAATGTGATGAATTTGATCTCCACCATTTTTAAGAGGAGAGGATGATTTTTTCCTGTTAATTGTGTAGATATGGGATAGAGTAATCTCTGTAAGCTTCCCAAACGTTTTAAGTAGCTAATAATCTGGGGTTCCTTAGTGAAAAACCTCCTAGACTGTCAATGGTTTACAAATTGATAGCATGTCAATGAACTTTCTCCTGAAGCTGTAATAGGTCTACAATTACTCTACCATCGAGAACATCCATGAGGATCATCACTCTTCCATTTTCATTAGAAGGAACAAACACTTCCACTTGGAGAAAAAGGAACTCCCATCATACCTGACATTCCATCGAAGTCCATCTCAACCATCATCGCCCAATCCATCACATCAACATAAGTTGGTAGATTCACTAAGAAATAATGGGAATAGATATCTAATCTATTTCCAAACATTATTCGTCGATCCTTCATCCTCTCCACTAATAAAATCTCAGGAGAAAATTGCACCATCTCAAAAAAGATATTTGAATAATTAATCATACTTTTTTAGTAGTTTCAAGCCTGAAAAACTCTACAGACTTAGCCTACACCATCGACACTGGATAGAACTAATGGTAAAAATATCATTGAAGTAATTCCATTCTAAGACCTCATGTTTCCATTACACAACCAATGTGTCCCACCATCTCCTTCTAGTTCCCTCCAGCACAAAGGTGGAAGGCATCACCCTGACCACTTATAGTGTCTCCAAGAGCTCAAATATACGCTATATCTTGCCCAACCATTCCTCGTCATGTTAGGGATCCGTGAAGCCTTTTATGACAAGTGTATACTGGCGAAGTAACTCTTGAGAATGATTTCGACGAACATCCTCCTGAGGATCCATAGCTGGATCCTGAGCGGGAACTGGAAGTGGTGTCTATCACAAAGCATGGAATGTTCACCCAATTTCTTCAACCACATTCGGGTCGATAACAAGATTTTCATGATGTGGTTCAACAACAGCCTTTTCCTATATCTGGTTTTCACATCTCCTTAGAGGAATGATGGTATAATACATCAGTATATTATTTGATAATATTAGATTAACACTTAAATTGATTAAAAAGTGAAAATATTCTCAATTGAAGGGAAAAACAAGAATATGATTTCAACCTATCGAAATATCTAGAGGGAAAAGACTAAAACTAATATACAAGATTCCTTTCCCAAAAACCCCATTATGACATAATGTTTATTATGGGGAGATCCATCCAAACACTCAATAGAAACTACCTTCTATATCCATAAATGATTTAAAAAATTAATAGTAAATTCATGAAAAATGAAGATCAATAATCTCTACTGATAATAAATTTGTCACGAACCAGCCCAGGTACCCCGACAACCTTGTAATCGAGGCAGTCCAGACATGACCAGAATGGTGTTCCTGATCCCCACAAGCTAGCAAATAACACCTCGCATCTTTAAACAAGCAAGTGTGAAGGATTTTTTCATAAGAATGTTGAACCGAAAGAGAAAAGGCAGTATGCATATCAAAAGGAAAACTCCACTATGAGTTAACAAGCCAGAATATAGAGAGGCATCAAATCCAAAGCACTAAAACCCAATGTACTAAACTGGAAAACAACCTCAAAGTCTCTATGGTCACAACTCACCACTTCCAATTCTCAACATCTAGATACACCTCTTAGACATCCCTTCCCATTACTTGATCCTGGAAGAATAATGTCTACAAACATCCGAAGTCAAAATAGGTGTATGAGAGTAAGCCTAGTCTGATACGACCAATGATTACATTATAGATTCAAAATATAGATTATAAAAACATTATCATTCAATTTTTAAAATAACCATGTATTGAAATTCAAAGTCATTTTTAAAAATATCATGCAACATAGTTCGATATGATGGATAATGCTTTAAAAGAATATCCATTCCATTACATGATATTGAGTATTATTAAAATAATTTATTAACTAAAAAATTTATATAAAATGGATTATATATGTTTTGTATGAATGAAATTCATTTTTATCAAACATTGGAAAACATTTATATCTCAAATTTAAATAAAAAAATGGGAAACATGGACATCTTCTAATATTTAAGAGAGTATTAAATAGATATAGGATTCCAAACTCTATATGTGAACACTGTAAAATGTGTATACACACATCCCAATGAAATAGTCCAAAGGAGACTTGTCACCAAACCATCAGGGATGTAACCCATCGTAAGTAGGTTTTTAGAACCATGTCGTAGCGTACAGTGTATGTAAATATTTCACTAACTACCTATGGCTTGATTGCGCACTGACATGATTGGGGAACTATTTTGAGATTGTGTAATATTTTATTAATCCCATTCTTCCATTTTTTAAAATTTCCCATTATTTCCATTAGAAATACAATTTCTATTAAAAATCATTCATTTTCCCCAAGATAAAACCACTAGGTATATATCAAACCATTTTATGCTATTTTTATGCATTTGAAATCTATTTAAAAATAATTCTATCCATTTTCACCATTACTTTCCAAAATTAAATTCATAATTCTAATTAAAAACATTTCAATGAAATATATAATTTAAATTATACATTTTAAATCCTCAAATTTACATAAACCCACCCAAATTCAATTAAATTGGGGGTTTTCCATATTTTCATGCCAAACCCTTTTCAAAACCTCTCATTCATTGAAATAGGGTTGATATCATAGGAATTGGAACCATGATTAAGAAATTCAATTTAAATCAGCAATCCATGCTATTTTATGGTAATCAATTCGGTAAATCTTGACAAAACCACCCACCACTTTTCCCAAGACACTCACAACGACACTCATCAATGATAATGAATGTTTAGAAGACCTCAAAACTCTACCTAGTATCATGATCCATCACAAAATGACATGGATCCATCAATCCCATGATGATCCCTTAAAAATTCAAGTGGATAGGAAGATATAAACTACAAAAACAAGGGGGGACCTTTACCTGGGAATTGTAGCTATAGAAGAATGAAGATATGATGTCATTTGGTTCGATCCAGAAGGAGTTAAGTCTCTAAAAATTAACCCTAACTTCACTAGATCGAGAGAAACAAAGTATGGATTGAGAATAACAGATCGAAAGTTCTAAACATGTGACATTAAGTAGGGAACATGACAAACCATGACGTGTACCTTTTGGTCATGATATATAGGCCACGCTGGATAAGTACACCAAAAAACCCATCAACTCGAGTTAAAAATTCGATAAATATAAATAAATGACAAGTTACTCATGTACATGACATGTACCTTCGCACTAAGTGACCCTCAATTTACAACATGAAACCAGATCCAAGTAAACTATGTGTACGTCAGGTAAATGATATGTGGATATCTTGAAACCTACAGTAAACCCTAGAAAACAACTTTTAAAGATTATTGACTGATTGTGGACTTAGAGAAAAAGGAAAATTGCATGTTTTAGGTAACAGACTGTTACATTTAATATTTTTTTAACATTAAAAATAGGTTTTAATGGGATAATATTTTTATTTTACAATCAAGGAACATTTCAATACTTTTAATGAAAAAAGAAAAGTTTGGAATGTACATACATACCCTCTTTCATTACTATATTTTCTTTAATGTATCCTTTTAATGATTAAAAAGTTAATTTTTAAATAAATGTTTCCTAATATTCTATAAATTTGTTGAATTTAAATTTTTTTTACAAGAAAATGTTTTTCAATAATATTTTAATTTTAAATATCATTTTAAATGATTTTAGAACCATTCATAATATATTTTAAAAATGTTACATTCAATGAAAATGATTTCAATGATTTTGATATTTCATTATATGTTTTAAAATAAATATTCTTGGAAATGGTTTTCAATGTGTTTATATGATGTCATTGTGAGTTTTAAAGGTGTTCTCAATAAAAAAGTTTTTAAAAATATTTTCAATCTTCCTGTATATGATTAAAAATTTATTTGACATAAAAAATATTTCCAAAATTATTAATGTATAAAAATGTGTTTTTCAAAATGAAAATATATTTTACTCGTGAATGTTTATAAATGAACATTTATAGAATTTTATATAAGAAATTTATTTTTAAATGGTTTTATAAAAAGTATTTTCAAATAAGAGAAATTTTACAAAATAAATTATTCAATCAATCTTTTAAAATCCTTCTCCACCTAAGCTGAATTATTTTGAATTAGTTAGGATTTATTAAGGATATGATCAAAAAATGCAATTCATATTATTTTTTTAATGGTTTATGTTTTAATGTAAAGATTTTTAGGAAACCTTTTTCTCTTTCATGAGTTTTATTCTTATGAAATATAATTCTTTTCATGGGTGTAGCGTTACTGAAAATTTTATGAAACATATCATTCTCCAAAGGTTATGATATGATGATATGTTTATGAAACCTATTTTATGTCATGGGTTATGATATAATTTTTATGATTTTATGGAATATGTATGTAATATTTCATTATGTGATGGGTGTGACCTATATCTATATACAATGAATTGGTTAAATTCTTATATATCATGATATAATGTTGGGAAAAAGTTGATAAGACTGATGAAAAATGGGAAACATGTATGTCCAGATCCAAAATGGGAAACTGGTTTATACTGACCCCCTATGGGAATGTGGGTAATCTTTTTCAACTTTGAGAGGATGGGGATTCCCAAAACACTATGCGAATATGGGGAAACATTATACCATATAAGGGACGGACTGCGACTGGGGATGGTGGTGTAGCCCACTTAGTAGGTGCAGCCCCCATAAAATTCCCTACTATGATATTGAAAATTATCCTTGACTTATAAGGGAATGATGTAACAATTTTATTATGTCTACAAAATATTAAATGTCTTATGCCTTTTATATGCTAGCTTGGTTCATGTTTATGAGCATCTTAAGATTCACGTATTATGAACTGCCAATAATTTTTCCATGTCTAATTATTATAATCATTCTTAAAATTATATTATCGTAATGTCCTCATACACTTATATTCAAGTTATGATTACATATTTCTTTTAATTACGATCAATGATAATTGTATCAAACCCTCTTCTTATGTTACCTTTCCCTTGGTTATAAAGAAAGACTTTTTGTAAGAGCACTATGGGGAAGATCATTAAAGGTGATGTTGAAAATCATTCAACAAACTAGAATTATGTGTTCAATGATTCCAAAGACACTAAAATACTATTGTACTCAAGCATTTATTTATTTTTAATCCGTTTAATATTCTTATCAAATGATGTAATATTCATGCATTTGAACCCTTGGACAATATATAACTATGAATTCATTGGTAGCTAAACAATTGATTGTGTCCCCCAAATAGATATTCATTGATTTGATATCTTATAAATATGAAAAGATTATTATGTTACTCTATTGTTTGTGGGGGGATGCTAATAAATAGTGGTCATCGATATGGAATACTAATTCAGTTGATGAAATAGAAATCATTAAATATATAACTTTTAATGTGATATTCTTTGAGAAATATTTCCCTTGAGAAAAATTATCTATAAATGGATAGTAAGGTCCTCAAATTAAATAATAAGGAAGAATAATACGTGTCAGAGTTTGAGGATATCATTACAAGATTATACATGAATAATTTATACTTCATATTTAATCTAGAAAGAAAGACATAAAATTTTGTTAATGTGATTCATATGAGTATATGAAGGGAACTAGTTTGTTAAAAGGTTTCACCAAATGATGATATAGAATCAAATTCCAGTTAAGATAATGGAATAATTTTGAAGATCCCTTATTATAAATTTGGAAAACGATATGAAGAGGTTAGTTGAGATTTAAAAAAGGAAATTATTCACTGAAGAATAAGGCACCATATCAATTTCAATTATGTAAAAAGTGTCAATGGAAATATAAATGAAAATTTTTGTAGGGCGTGATAGTTTTTTAAATGATTAAGGAAAATGTTCCTATATCTAAAATGTTTTGAAAATAAAGAAATAACTATTATAAAGTGATTGAAATTTATTTAGATTTTAAATAACTAAAAATAATTCCCAAAAAAGAAAGTAATGAAATAATTAAAGAAGCCATGTTGAGAAGGACAAGAATATTGAATTAATATTCCTTAATTAGAAATTCCAAGCGATGTGGGGAATAATAAACATAACATCCACTAAATATGTGAAAATTATTTATTTGATTGAGGTTCAACACACTCATTTATATCAATTGATTTTTTAAGGGTATCACATAACCTCTTTATTTATATAATTTTATGTTAGAAGTGAAAATTATAAATGCGAGTATGATCACATTTGATGTCTATTGATCCTTATTGTTAGAATATTGTGGGAATATTATTACTATAAATCTTGTTATTATTCCTATAGTTGATTTTTATGTAATTTTTGGAATGTATCTGATTAATAAGTGTAGATACCATATCAATTTTTGAGGAAGGGAAGATACATTTGATCTATTAAATCATCATATAATAATCTATCATTTTGAGGATGAACCTGATCTCCAAATGGAAATTACATCCATCCAATGAGTTTTACTACATATTAATTAGAGATATTTATCTCAAATTCATTGGGAAAATCTCAACATTAATGGCAGGTTGATTGTATGGGAGTTTATTGATGCCTTTCTAGAACAATTTAACAATCATCCACCAAATTTTATAGTTGAGTTTTCAATAGAAATCAGACCACGTTCTACACCTATTTCAAAGAATATTAATTGAATATCACCATTTTATTATATTTAATTGACGGACATTATATAATAGAATCCAAATATGGTATATATTCATCCTAGTGGTTAACCTTGGGGTGAACCTATTTATTTCTTTAGAGTTAATATGTGTCCAATAGTCTTTTCATTGAATATTGATAACATAAAAAAATCACTATAAATAAAAAGTATCCCCTACCCCATATCGATGATCTAGTTGGTTAGTTATTGGAGATCAATATTTTTCTTTGATTTATCTTCGATCTGGATATCATTATCTAAATTCAAAAGGTATATATACCCATGAAAACCTTATGTATGTGTTATGATCATTATGAGTTTCTAGTAATTCCATTTGGACATAACAATAATCTTCAAATCTTCATGGATTTAATTAATTGCATCTTTAGAGATCACATCGATCAATTTTTGGTATTATTTATAAACAGAATTCATATATATTCAAAGGGAAACGAAGGACATAGAGAAAATTTGTGGAATGTGATGAAGACTCTATGTAAAGAGAAGCTATATTATAAATTATCAAATTGGAATTTTTTATAAAAAAGTATCAATCACTGGTCATAACATTTCAATAAGGGTATATATGTGTAATATTCAACAAAGAATGTTATTGAAAAATAACCAAAACTGGCCATAGTAACAGTGTTTCATAGTTTCCTTGGGCTGGCTGGTTACTACCATTGTGTTGTGAATTTTTTTCACAACAATCTAATCTACCCAATAATTTGATTCATATAGGGATTATGTTCATGGAGAAACATGAATGCGAGGATAATTTCAAATAACTAAAGAGATAGTTTGTTAGTGAACATATTCTTATAGTAACCTACAATAGAAAAGGTTTTGTGATCTATTGGGATGAATTAATGAATGAAATGTGACGCGTCTTCATGAATAATGATGTGGTGACAGCTTATACCTCTCAAAAATTGAAAATTCATGAGAAAAATTACACGAACAAGGATATAGAAATGAATGTTGTAATTTATCCAATGATGGTATAGATAAACTATCTGTATAGAGAACATTTTGATATATATATATTGAACATATAATCATTAAGTATATATTTACAAATATAATGTTTAATATGTTCCATATGAGTTGGTTGGAGTTGATTAATGAGTATGAATTCTCAATACATTACCACTTTAGGAATGAGAAAAAGGCTGAAGATACTATGCTTTGAAATGAACATGCCACTTTTCCATGTTAAGGATTTAAAGAGATCCAAGATTAATTGATTTATATAAGTCATATCTTGAAATCCAGAGTAAAGTGAGAAGATATTATCTTTATCAGAAGAATGTTCATCCTTGAATATATGATAAAATTAATACATTAATGAAGGATGGTGTGGAATTATAGATAATGTTAAAGAATCTTCCAGAGGATGACCATGATTCATATGGATTGATATAGTTCAGTAATTGGGTACTTGTTGCATCAATACCATACTTGAAGAAATAGATATTGGATTAATCACACAACTCATCATTATCAATTCATCTTTGAATTATAAGGATGTTTGTAGATCTAAAAGAGTATTATATGTGGTATAACATTAAAAGGGTTATTATAGAGTATATATCATGATGAACAATTTTATATTAATATAATACTGAGAGACAAATGTATATGGGGGTTTTATAACTATTACCCTTGCCAAAAATAAAAATTGAAAAACATTACCCTTGATTACATCATTGGTCTCCCAAAAACATCTAAGTAAACAATGCTATTTGGGTTATTTAGGATCTCCTTATTAAATTGGTGTATTTTATTACTATTATATATGATTTATATATTGATCATCTTTAAATGTTATACATTAAGTATATCTTGAGATTTCCTAGTGTATCACTCTTAATCATATCTTATTTTGATCTAAGGTTTACCTCAATGTTCATGAGAAACCTACATTAGTCCATAAATACAATGTTTAGTTAAATACTACATAAAATCCACAGATAGATGATTGTTCTTATATAACCATTTATTGTTTTAAATATATGTTAATAAAGTTTTTTATGCATTTCAAATTTGGATGGGATCAACACCTTCCATTGTTATAAATTGTTTCAGCAATTCCTTTCACTCAAGCCTTCAATTGACTCCCAAAAAACCTCTATGGATGGAAACGAAGGACACAATTGTTTTTGAAAAAACATGGAGAAATAAATTTATTGGGGCTTGATATAGCTAATGAAGTGGAAATGATATATGGATCTATTAAAATACTCATAATGGGTCCATTGAGTCATCAAAAAATTTATAATGTCAATCATCAGTGAGATCTAGTGTTTTAAATTTATAAAAATTTATTCTGATGAATATCTAAATGGAATAAGCTTATTTTATTTGTAATGAAGTGAATTTTAAACACTATATATTATGGTTCTATTTAAATTCTTTATTTTTTCATGATCATTTATTATCTTTATTACATTTCTAGAAAATCGACTTCAATTTCAAGATGTGTTCTATGTATATCTCTTAAAAACGTAAATACCTAATCCTTCACATGTACAACTATTAAGGGTTAAACCACTGCATAATGATATGTCTTATAAGGAACATCGTGTGGGAATTATAGATCAGAAAGGGAATGTTTTATAAAACCATAACACACTTTTGATCATTTTTTTGTATAGAAATTAAAAAATTGAGTGATTAACATTGTAAAATGAGGATGTTATATGGGAAATGAATCCCTTGTTTTTTTAGTAGGGTGACATAATTTTGTGGTAGAATTATTATACAAGGGGTAGAATATGACACATCCAGATTATATGATATATTTCTCTTTTAGAAAATTCTAATTTCATTGATAAATTTCATCTCAATAAAAACTAATTTTAAACAAACCACGAAAAATTGTTTTAATATTATCACTTAGTTACTAAAATGGTAGGTATTTATAAACACATTATGAAAAATTTGTATAAATATTTTATTTAATTTAATTAGTTTTCTTAGAAATCAAAATAATTTAATAAAATAAAAATGGAGTAAAAATACATGATGTTCAATGATTTTTCACTGTCATAAAAAAATAAAATAATAGAAAAAATATATAGTATAAAAACCATCATCACACCAAAGCTATTCATTCTGATACAGATCTTGTAGACCTATTCACATTATATATGAAGTATTCCATAACCCATTTCTTACAATCCATCAACTATATTTAACAATTATAAATATACACCAAAAAGAGTCATTCATCAGAAACTATAGTCATCTGTCTCTATAACATAATTTCATTTAAGAACCTCAGGATCCATGTAATAAGCACTTCCCACAAACAAACTAAACTATTCTCTGAGATTAGAAGACTGAAAATCCGAAATCAATGGCCTCTAGGGGGTATTTTATATCATGTTTCCAAAATGAAAAGGCCCATGCGTGAGGTACCCATGAATCACTTGATTCTTGTGATCATACAAATAAAATGAAAGTAGAATATATTGACACAACTCACATCATCTATAGGATCATAAAAAAATCTTGTTCTAGAACATTATAGTATGATCGATTGAACCATAAAATCACATTATGTATTAACATCTTCTAGAAAACAAGAATCAATTATCATAAAATCACGTAATCATAGTAAAAAAAGTAGATTAAAACACAAATGTAAGTCAAAACCAATGAAAATGCACACAAAATAATTAAAGGAAATATTTGATGTGAATGGAATCAAGAAAGTGAATAGTCAGAATCTAGGGGCATAAAAAAAATAACATCAGAAACAAAAATTACATCTCTATAAATTGATAGACAAATGAATCTAATTTAGAAATTAATATTAATAATTATATCAGTATTAGTATTTTACTTGATCTTGATATTATTCAACCTTTCTGTTAAAAAATGCATTTTCTATAAAAATATTTTTATATCATTTTAAAGAATAAATTTTTAAAAATTCATGGAATTGAACCTGAAATGAATTTAATAATTGAAATAACGTGTTTTAAATTTGTTTAATATGTGTATTTTTCTATTAGATATTTTTAATGGTAACCTATGTAAATATTTATTTCCACTATATGGGTAAAATGTGTAAAACATAGTTACAATTTTTGGATAAGGCTTTTAAATTTCTCTAAAAATTTCATTTATCATATTGGATGAGAATAGTTTAACCATTATCATCTAGTTTTGGAAATTTTTTATACTTGGTATCATTTTTTTATATCGAACCTAAAATTATTTAGTGAAAAATGATAAATAACAAATGTCACTCTCTTAACATTAATATCACAAATATTGTTTAATAAGGAAAAATAGTGTTATGTATGGTTTGTAAATGTGTATTTGAAATTTAATTTATTTTTTTACAAAATTAATTTATTTTCAATTTTTTGTTATTTAATAGTTTCATTAAATTATTACGTAACACTAGTATAATATTTAATTATCTTTTATTGAATCATTAATTCCACATAAAGAGTAAAATCAGCATTATTGTGAAATTCATTAAAACGATTAACAAGGGGATACAACTAGGATATATGGGTAAAAATATAACCAAAACATTTTAGTTTTTTATGAGACGTTTTAGAATCATATTTATCATATATTTTTAATATAAATTTTTTAATAAATTTTAAATTAAAAATAAATTTATATTAATTTAATACCTATCAAATTCCAAGAGTACCCCTATATTCACTATAAAAAGAAAACCTCTTGTACTATCAATGCCCCCATTTTTTGACAATAAATATAACAATATTTCAGTCTTAATACCTTCATAGAATCCCTTACCTCATTCTAGAGCTTTTTTCTATCCAAAATACCATCCTTTCAAGGCTTAATGTTTAATCCAAACAAGGATTCTCCACGAAATGGTATAACTCTAAACTATTACTTTCAATTTTATTTCTTCTTATACCTCCTAGAAATATAAGTCATCCAGTATATAAATTATTAATTATGTATATTTAATATATTTAATTTTTATTATGATTATGAAACAACCATAATCCACATCATTTCTTTCTTATGAACAAGGAAAACATCGTTTGTTTGTAAGTGTCACTTACTAACTCCACGTAGTGGTGTAATTTTTTTCCTCACAACATTACTTGGACGATTATAAAGATAAAAATAACGAATATAATTGATATTAATGAAATAATTATGCTTCTTAAATGTTAATTTCATATCTGGTTTCTTACCATCAAATATGTTAAAAACGATAGTTTCGCTTGTGCATACATGTGGAGTACAACCTTTATGAAGTTATGTGGTCCTTTTCTCATTTATGTATTACATAGATGGTATTTATAATAAATTAAATTAATATATATGATATATATGATATAATAATAATTTTATAATGGTAAATTATTATTTACTATTATTTCCTTCCATCAGTCAAAAAGTGAAAAGAACATTCATTCATACATACAGCTTTCCATATCCATGTACAGTTTAAATTATTTTCAATATCTCCCTATAACATATGAATATGAATATAAATAAATATATATAAATAATATAAATGATATTTATATATTTCTTGAAATTATATCCAATATTTAACCATCATAATTATACAAGGACCATAATTTTAGAATCAAAAGATACATGAAAAACAAAGTAGTTAAAACCTAAAATGAAGATAATATTAAACGATTATTGAAAAATTAGTTATTAGTTGTTAAAAATGAATCATATATGATATTATGGGACTGTAAATAGTTTTTTATTCAATTATTATAAAACAAAATTTATTATATAGGAGGATAGATTAATTTCAAAAAATGTTGAACATGATGTATGCTATTTGGTTTCTATTTCCAAACCATTGATACATATTTCGTATTATACAGCTATTTATTTTAATATGATATATATAATTAACCTATGATTTATTTATCATGAATATTTATTTATTAAATATTATTAAACATTAGATTCAATGTTTATGCTTTCATGCTATTACTATTTCAAATTTATCAAAGAGGTATGTATTTATCATACAATATCATTTTTTAAGATTTCCATTATTTTGATTGAAGTAATATTAAAATATTTCCAGAAAAAATACATATATTTTATTATCCTCTATATATTTATGGTGATTAAATGTTATCTTCTAAATTATCATATCAATAGAACTTGAATAAACAATTAAATGTTTAAAATAAAAAATGATCATATTTCTCTTTTTGAGTGGGTATATTTATCCTTCCTTGTCGACATTTTAAAAGAATGTTTTACAAAACCCCAATTAATTAATAAATTGTTTTATTATGTACATTTTATGTCATACATTATATTTCTCATGGTTTTAAATGGATCGGTCTAATGTTTTCTAAAAATTCATTATATCCCATATTTTCATAAAGTCCAAAGGATTGTTTTTTAATGTATATGTTGTTAATTGATATTACACCCACCAAAAATATTTTATAGTATTTAGCTTCTTTTAAACATTTTAAATAGTTTTAAAAAGTAAATTATTTAATGAAAATTTAATTTAATATTTTTTCTTCTAATATCATTCATTCTCTAAATGAATTAAGTTTACTATAAAATTGACTTTTCTAATGAATTTTTTGTCATTTTTTGTCTCCTTTTATTTTTTTGGTCATTAAATTTCTCTAATAACATTAAATTTATTGGGATCATTTATCATTTTAAATTAAATATCCCCCAAATATATATAATAAAGCCCCGACCTTAAACCTTACTTAATATTAAATTAAAGGAATAATTCACATTGAGGATCTTTTCAGGTTTAGAGTTTTAGAGAATTTGGACATAATGATTTCATCTCAAAAGATTACAAAGTAGACACTTTTACTAAGTTTCCATAAAATAAAAACATTAAAAAAGAAACATGTCTAGTTCCACGTTTTATATAGCAGAAAATTCCTTGATCCCATCCTTGACCCTATTCCACATTAAGTCCTGTGAAAAAATTTTCAAAATCTTGGGGTGAGTATAAAAAGCTCAGTAAGGGATACACAAAGAAGGAAAACTGTTATTTTTTCAAAACAACCAGTAAACCAAGAATACTTTATCAAAGTAATACTTTACAACTTTATGAAGAAGAAAATACTCTTCATTGAATAAAAGATCATTACATACCCTTTTTTAACCAAAATATTACCATAAAACCCATATGAAGAACACATAACATATAAAGGAATCTTGGGACATAAACATACTTAAGTGGAATAACCATATGGTCAACTTCCACACAGATCACTTAATAGAATACCCATATGGAATACTTCCATAACCAATGCATTGGAGTTTATAATGTAACCACCCGTCCTGGTATTCATGGAACCACCCGTCATATGGTTTATCACGTAACCACCCATCAAATGTCCAAGTACCATTATAAAATCAGAAGACATAAAACAAATATAATTGAAAGAAAACATTTCCAAACATTGATCAAAATATATCACTTGAATATATTGACCTAACAAATCCATTATAAAAACCATTTTCAATACCAAAATACATAAAAGAGTATATGATATTTTTTTCATTTTAAAAACATTACGGCTTGTTGAGGAAGCGAAAGACCAAATAATACTACCGGAGGTGGAAAAGGTCATTGTCACTGCGTACGTTAAAAAAAACATTCCTTTTTTTTGTTTAGTAAAACAATTCATAGAAAAAGATTCCTTTTATAAAAAATTAAATTTCAAGGGGGTTTATACACCGTATAAAAGAAATCCTTATACTAGAACAAAATATGCCTCAATGAAAGGAGATTGAGACAGTGTCCCTTACCTCGTGTCCGACGTGACTCGATTGCTCTTCAATCTCCTAAATAATGAACTGAAGTTTATTTATACTTTCTTAAGAACCTTCTTCAAGTTATTAATCCTTTTTATCACTTATTTCCATATTATAAACATTATGTATTCATTTATGTTAAGGATGTTTGTTTTGTCGATATTTGGTTCATAAGTCGAAAGTGGACTTTTTACAATTACATGTTGTTCATGTGGTTGAAGCTTAATTACATCCAGAATGATATTCCTGATGTTTATATCATATATATCATATATATCCAGCATATACATGTATTTACAATAGTATATAACATTTAGAGGTATGAAATGAAATGCACCGGTCATGGAGACGGTAAGCCGTACGTACGCATGAACGCTACTTTCATTTCTATTTCATATTTAATGGAGTGAAATAATAATGATATAAGGTTATATTATAATTCCAGTATAACATCATATATAATAACATTAACTCCATCCTTTATACATCCCACATATGGTATTAACGAATCAAAAAACTTTGAGGGGGCAGTAGTATGCACTTCCTAAAATAAAATTACCGCGGTTACCCATAATGGAAACCATAATGTTATTCCAGAAATTAAAAATAAATAATCATAAGGAAAACATCAACATAATATATATCATACATAAATATAGTAACATCTTAATGGCCACCATGAAAGGTGTTAAAAGAATATTGAACAATCATCGTTTTGTGAGGCAGAAATTCACAATCCACAGAAACAGTATGTTCTTTAACCATTAGATGAAGGTGTGTGTAGGTGTAGCTCTAATCCTTCACATAAAAACATCCTATTAAATTTAAGATACTGTTGTTGTTAGAAAAGAAATGAATAAAAAGAGTTTATGGGGTTGGAGAAGCAAAATAAAACATAGGAACACAAGAGAAGACACTACCTTAAAATCTGGTAAATCTTTTTGATTAGAGCTCAAAGGCTTTTTTGGAAAGACTTCTGCACAAGTTGATGCTTCTAGGAATAATATAGGTATGTGGAGAGAAAAAATGGTCAGGGTTTTGCCGAGCCAAAGGCTTGGAAGGTGTGGGTAAGGTGGTAGAGGTGGGGGCCTTTTATAAGAGGAGAGGAGGGGCACTCTTGGAATGTTATAAAAGGATACTTTATTATAAAATTATTTTCGGATTTTAAAGGACCCAAAATTATATATTTCTATGATAAGGTGATAGGAGTTCGAAATCCACCCATACAATAGGTTTTTGACATGTGTAGGTCTTATATTTTACATTATCTTTTCATTTTATTTAAATCGTTAAATAATGAAGTAATCACTACATCATCATGGTGTTATAAATAATTTAATTTATTTAATGTCTAAAAATTATAAAATAAATACCATGATGTAGGAAATATTTTTATATTTGTAATGAATATTTATAGTAAGAAATAGGACTTGTATAACCCCATATAAAAATTGTTTTAGTAAAACAATACATGTTTGTGACATTTTAATTTTATCTTTAAATAAAAAAGTTATTATTGTAATTTTCCAACGAATGTGGCTCCATGGGGTCCCCATGTTGAGCCATGGATTTTCTAGGTCGGCCATGACACATAGAATAGGCTTAGGAAAAGTTTCTAGGTCATTTCATATTATTAAAACATTATTTTTATCTAAAATTACACTAATTACCTCTAATTGCGATTAATAAACATAAAAGTTAATATTCACCAAAAAAATATTTTAATCCCATTGAACCACATTTTACATCATAATGACAACCATGTATGTCGGCATTTTGAAAATAAAATCACAGTAGTGGTAAAGTTTTATTTAAACAAAAAAAAATCAATTTTTTTAACTACCACTTAGTGGTTTCACTATTCATCAAAAAATTGATGTTTTTCAGAAAAATACCAAAACATCACCCTAAGATATATTTGATATTCCGAATTCAAAAATGATGTATATTTTACAAAATTAAAAACATATAAGTTACATTAATTAATTTAATAATTAATTCCCGATGTCAGAACAAATGGCGTGTTTTTATGAAACAATATATATCAAAAGATTGACACTAGTTTAAGTCCAATTTCAAAGTGAAATTAATTCCGATGACCACAATTGAATTAAATGGTAAAAATATAATCTAATTGAACTTTAAAACCAATTCAAAATATAATCTAATCATATAAATAAATTATATTAAAAAGAGGTTTTGAAGTAAAATACAACATTTTTCACTATTCATTAAAAAATGAACTTTATCAGAAAAATACCAATAAATTACACAAAGTAAATTTTGATGTCCAGATTATAAAGAGGAGTTTTATTTGGTCCAATATAATGTATAAGAGTGACCAAAAATATATTTAATTACGGCTCACCATCAAAAGGTGATAAGTGGACCATTAGTTAAAATTAGAGTATATATGCCTAAAATTGAATTCTTTTCATATATTAAGCCTTTATATTTTATTGGATAAATGTAAAATCATTTAAAAACATATATAATAATATTTTAGTTATTTCGATTCATTCCTACCAATACAAAGACTATGTGTTAACTACCATTTAAAATAATATTATTATATTACTAGTGTGCAACGTAAGATTTCAAAGAAACTCGTTGTTGCATATCAGGAATGCTATTGAACATAGAAACCCCTTTAAAGTAAAATTTATATTTAATTCGGAAATATTAATAAATATGAAAATGACTTATTCTTTATTTACCTGTGATGTTACATCCATCCCCCCTTTTGGGAATTGCATCCTCGCAATTTTATTCACTTATCAAAATAAGTGGGGGTATTTATCCCTCATAGCATTTTCAGATTCCCATGTTGCCTCTTCAACCATATGGTTTTTACACAAAACCGTTACCTGGTGAATTACCTTATTATGTAACACTTTCTCTCTACGGTCAAGAATCTTGACTGGTTGTTCTTCAAAAGAGAGATTCTCTTCCAGCTGAACTACCTCTGGGCTCAAAACATGAGATGGATCTGGCATATACATTCTCAACATCGAAACATGAAAAACATTCTGTACCTAAGATAAACTCGAAGGTAAATCCACTCAGTAAGCAACTGATCGAACTCTCTCCAGAATTTCATATGGTCCAATGATCCTTGGACTCAGATTTCCTTTCTTACCATCTCGCATCACACTTTTCCATGGTGAAAATTTGAGAAAAACATGATCACCTAACTCGAAAACTAGATCCTTCCTCTGGTTATCCGCATAACTCTTCTGCCTACTTTGAGACATTCTCATGGGTTTCTGAATCAACTGAATGTTTTCTACCATTTCTTCTACCAATTCTAGTTCCATCAGCTTCCTTTCACCCAAATCATCCCAAAAAGATGGAGTTTGACACCGTTTACCATATAATGCTTCAAATAGAGCCATCTGTATACTAGAATGAAAACTGTTATTAAATGAAAATTCATCCAAAGAAAGATGTTGGTCCCAACTTCCCTGATAATCCATCAAACAAGCACGTAGCATATCCTCCAATGTCTGAATTGTTCGTTCTGACTGCCTATCTGATTGAGGGTGAAAAGTTGTACTAAAATTTAATTCAGTACCCAACGACATCTGTAGGCCCTTCCAAAAGTTAGAAGTAAACCTGGGATCATGATCAGATACAATGGATAGGGGAACTCCATGGAACCCGACTATCTCTTTAAGATACAACTGAGGAAGTTGATCTAGAGACAAATTATCTCAAATAGGAAGGAAATGACCATATTTAGTCAAAAGATCAACAATAACCCAGATTGCATTATTACCTCCAGATGTCCTCGGTAATCCCAGAACAAATTCCATGGATATATTTTCCCATTTTCACTCTGGAACTGGTAAAGGCTAAATCATCCCTTTTAGTAACTGTCACTCTTCTTTAACCTGCTGACAAGTCAAACACTTCACAGTAAAATCAGCAATATCTCTTTTCATTCCATCCCACCAGTAATACTCCCACAGATCTCTCTACATCTTAGTACTGCCAGGATAAACTAAAAATGGGGAACTATGAGCCCGCATAACAACTCACCCTTCAACAGTGAATCACAAGGAACACATAATTTCTTCCCAAACCACAAAACAAAGTCATTATCAATGTTAAATTCAAGCAACATACCCTTCTGAACCAGCTCTACCTTTTTCTGAAACCCACTGTCTTTCTTCTTTGCTTGCTTAATTCTATCTGATAGAGTTGATCTCACTGATACCTAAAACAAAACAGACGAACTTCCTGCACCAAAAACTTCTATGCCAAATTTCATCAAATCCAAAACCAAAATATCTCGTTCCAAATGTAGCATGTTTAATGAAGCATTACTTTTTCGACTCAAAGCATCAGCCACTTTATTTTCTTTTCCCATATGGTAATGAATTGTTCCATCATAATCCTTGATTAATTTCACCCATCTCCTCTATCTCATGTTTAATTCTTTCTGATTGAATATATACTTTAAACTTTTGTGATCAGTATATATTTCACACTTTACTCCATACAAATGAGGCCTCCATATTTTTAGATCAAAAAAATAGTAGCTAATTCCAAGTCATGTGTAGGGTAATTTACCTCATGCATTTTCAACTGACGTAAAGCATGTGAAATTACCTGATCATTCTGCATAAGGACACTACCAAGTCCCTTCAACGAAGCATCACTGCATATAACAAAACTCACCATTCCTGGAAGGAAGTGCCAAAACTAGAGCATTAACCAATCTTCTTTTCAACTCCTGAAGACAATCATCAAATTATTTTTTCCAGAAAATCATAACACCCTTCCGAGTTAGCTTAGTCATTGGACTAGATAACCGTGAAAATCTTTCAAAAAAACTTCGTTAGTAACCTGCCAAAACATGAAAATATGGATATCGGATACATTTGTGGGTTTTTTCCATTCTTTAATAACTTCGGTTTTAGCAGGATCAATAGTGTTTCCCTTTTTTTTAAGTAATGTGACCAAGGAATGAAATTTTTTGTAACCAAAACTCACACTTGCTGAATTTTCCATACAGTTTATTTTCATTTAAGGCTTGCAAGATAACCCTTAAATGACTTTCATGCTCATGTTTACTTTTAGAAAACACAAAAATATCATCAATATCATCACTATCCCAGATATGTTTCACCATTGACCACCACTGATCAGCTTCACCTTCAAAATGGTAAACAACAAGAATAACCTTTTGATATTCTGAACACCCCACAACATCAAAATTCTTCTCCAGTGCTATAATCCACCCTTCTGCATTCACAGGGTCAGATGATCCTCTAAATGATGGGGGATGTTTCCTCATGAAATGTTCCACCACTGACATGTTCCTCTATGGTTGATCTGGCTGATCTCGTGCTTGGATACCACCACCATTTATAGACTAAGTTAACTGTGTCATCACTGCAAAAAACTGTTCAGTTCCAATTCTAAACATCTCAGGTTGCTGATTTGGAAGGTTGTCTTCCTATTAATGTCGTCCCAACATATCTACCTTGTTTCCTCTGCGTAAAACCATTCAAAACACAAAAATATCTTAGGTGAAGCAACATGATAATCTTTAAATTCTATATCATTTCAATCATACCATAAATTAATTTATAATTTAACAATTTTATAACTCCTAAAGTTGTCTAAACCGACCTCTGATACCAACTACAAGGCCTCAGCCTTAAACCTTACTTAATATTGAATTAAATGAATAATTCACATTGAGGATCTTTTCAGGTTTTGAGTTTTAGAGAATTAGGACATAACTATTACATCTCAAAATATTATGAAGTAGACACTTCTACTAAGTTTCAATAAAATAAAAACTCTTAAAAAAACATGTATAGATCCACGTTTTAGATATCATGACTATTCCTTGATCCCATCCTTGACCCTATTCCACATTAAGTCCTATGAAAAACATTTCAAAAACTTGGGGTGAGAATAAAAAGCTCAGGAAGGGATACACAAAGAAGGAAAACTGTTAGTTTTTCAAAACAACCAGTAAACCAATATTACTTTATCGAAGTAATACTTCTCACCTATATGAAGAAGAAAATACTCTTCACTGAAAAAAAGATCATTTCATACCCTTTTGTAACCAAAATATTACCATAAAACCCATATAAAGAACACATAACATATAATGGTAACTTGGGACATAGACATACTTAAGTGGAATAACCATTCGGTCGACTTACAAACATATCACATAATGGAATAGCCATACAACCGACTTCCATACCCAATGCATTGGAGGTTATAATGTAACCACCCGTCCTGGTATTCACGACACCACCTGTCATATGGTTTATCACGTAACCATCCATCAAATGTCCAAATACCATTATGAAATCATAAGACATAAAACAAAAATAATGGAAAGAAATCATTTCCACACATTGATCACAATATATCACTTAAATATATCGACATAATAAATCCATTATAAAAACCATTTTCATTACCAAAATACATAAAAGAGTATATGGTATTTATTTAATTTTAAAAACATTACGGCTTGTTGAGGAAGCCAAAGACCAAATAATACTCGTGGCAGCGGAAAAGGTCGTTGTCACCGCGTACGTTAAAAGAAACATTCCTTTTTGTTTCTTAGTAAAATGCTTCATAGAAAAATATACCTTTTGTATAAAATAAAAATTCAAAGGGGTTTATACACCGTATAAAAGAAAGCCTTGTATTAGAACAAAATATTCATCAATGAAAGGAGATTGAGACAAAGTCCCTTACCTCGTGTCTGACATGACTCGATTTCTCTTTAATCTCCTGAATAATAAACTAAATTTAATTTCTACTTTCTTAAGAACCTTTATCAAACTTATTATTCCTTTTATATCAATTATTTCCATGTTATTAACATTATGTAATCATTTAAGTTAATAATGTTTGTTTTGTTGATATTAGGTTATTAAGTCGAAAGTGGACTTCTTACAATTACATGTTGTTCATGTGGTCAAAGTTTCAGTATATCCAAAATGATATTCATGATTTTTATATCCTATATATCATATATATCCAGCATATACATGTATTTACAATAGTATATAACATTTAGAGGTATGAAATGAAATGCACCGTTCATGGAGACGTTAAGCCGTACGTACGCATGAACACTACATTCATTTCTATTTCTTATTTAATGGAGTGAAATCATAATGATATAAGGGTATATTATAATTACAGTATAACAGCATATATAATAACATTAACTCTATCTTTTATACGTCCCACATATGGCATTAACGAATCAAATAACATTGAGGGGGCGGTAGTCTGCACTACCTAAAATGAAATTATCGCGTTTACCCATAATGGAAGCCATAAAGTTATGACATAAATAAAAAATACATAAGCATAAGGAAAACATAAACATATTATATATCATATATAAATAGAGTGACATATTAATGGCTACCATGAAAGGTGTTAAAATAATATTGAACAATCAGAGTTTGGTGAGGCAGAAATTCACCATCCACAGAAACAGTATGTTTTTTAACCATTAGACGAAGGTGTGTGTAGGTGTAGCTATAATAATTCTCATAAAAACATCCTAGTATATTTAAGATACTGTTATTGTTACAAAATAAATGAATAAAAAGAGTATATGGTGTTGTAGAAGCAAAATAAAACATAAGAACACAAGAGAAGACACTACCTTTAAATCAGGTAACTCTTTTTGATTTGAGCTCAAAGGCTTCCTTGGAAAGACTTATGCCCAAAGTGAGGCTTCTAGGAGTAATATAGGGATGTGGAGAGATAAAATGGGCCAAGTTTGGCTGATTCAAAGGATTTGGAGGAGTGGGTATGGTGGTAGAGGTGGGGGCCTTTTATAAGAGGAGAGTAGGGGCACTCTTAGAATGTTATAAAAGGTTACAATATTATAAAATTATTTTCGGATTTTAAAGGTCCCAAAATTATATATTTCTAGGATAAGTTGATAAGAGTTCTAAATACACCCATCCAATAGGGTTTTTACTTGTGTACGTCTTAGAGTTTACATTATCTTTTCATTTTATTTACATCGTTAAATAATGATGTAATCCCTGCATCATCATGGTGTCATAAATAATTTAATTTATTTAATTTCTAAAATTTATAAAAAAAATATCATGATGTTGGAAATATTTTTATCTTTATAATAAAAATTTATAGTAAATAATATGACTTTTATAACCCCATGTAAAAATTGTTTTAGTAAAACAATACATGTTTGTGACATTTTAATTTTAACTTTAAATAAAATGTTATTAATGTCATTTTCCAACCAAAGTGGCTCCATGGGGTCCCCAAGTTGACCAATGGATTTTATTGGTCTTCCATGACACATCCAATAAGGGTAGTTCATGTGTCTTGGACATTTCATATTATTAAGACATTATTTTTACCTTAAATTACACTAATTACCTCTAATCGCGATTAATAAACTTAAAGGTTACTATTCACCAAAAATTATTTTATTCCCATTGAACCACATTTTACTTATTAATGAAAGCCATGTGTGTAGGAATTTTGAAAATAAAATCACAGAAGTGGTAATGTTTCATTTAAACAAAAAAATCAGTTTTTTTAACTGCCACTTAGTGGTTTCACTATTCATAAAAAATTGATGTTTTTCAGAAAAATACCAAAACTTCACCCTAAGCTATATTTGATATTCTGAATACAAAAATGATTTCTATTTTACAAAATTCAAAACATATAAGTTAAATTAATTAATTTAATAATTAATTCCCGATGTCAGAATAGATAGCGTGTTTTTATAAAACAATATGTATCAAAAGATTGACCATAGTTTAAGTCCAATTTCAAAGTGAAATTAATTCCGATGACCGCAACTGGATTAAATGGTAAAAATATATTCTAATTTAACATTAAACCCAATTAAAAATATAATCTAATCATATAAATAAATTAGATTAAAAATAGGTTTTGAATTAAAATACAACATTATTTACTATTCATTAAAAATGAACTTTATCGGAAAAATACCAAAAATTTACACAAAGTAAATTTTGATGTCCTGATTCTAAAGAAGAGTTTTATTTGGTCCCATAGAATGTATAAGAGTGACAAAAACTATATTTTATCACGGCTCACCATCAAAAGGTGATAAGTGGACAATTAGTGAAAATTAGAGTATATATGCCTAAAATTGAATTCTTTTCCTATATTAAACCATTATATTTTATTGGATAAATGTAAAAAAATTTAAAAAACATATATAATCATATTTTAGTTATTTCTATTCATTCCTGCCAATACAACGACTACGTGTTAACTACTATTTAAAATAATATTATTATATTACTAGTGTGCAACGTAAGATTTCAATGAAACTTGTTGTTGCGTATCGGGCACGCTATCGAACATAGAAACCCCTTTAAAGTAATATTAATATTTAATTCAAAAATATTAATAAATATGAAAATGATTTATTCTTTATTTACCTAGGAGGTTACATATATACTCTTTTATCATGAATATAAGTTTTTTCATAAACAATATTCCATTACTACATACGTTGTTTTACATTAAAATTATTTTATTGACTTCTGGGATATTAATATTTTTTTATTATTTACTGAACATATATAAATTTTATAAATAATTTTTTCTGTATATTATGTTGATCAATAAATATATGAAGAATGAATCATACATGTTGAAATAAGTGGGTACTAGTAATATATTTCCACTCGATGCATCGATATGTCTCGTGAGAGAAACCAATTGGACAAACATATTAAAAGGGTTTGGGATCTTAACTACACACCGATTAAATGATCTTGGCATATGGCCTTGATGGTAAATTCATAATGTTTTCAAAGTTCCTAATGTAAAACATTAATAATTTCTTATGTTGAGAGTTTAGTTTTTATTACCCATGATATCAATGTATTAATATTATCCATGAATTCATTCCTTTCTCATGTTATCGATTAAATTTCATCGGTTTTTAGTTATTTAGTATGAAAAATTGATTATTGATTATTTATTCATAATATTATCCATTGAACGTAACCTTAACTGATCATTTTTGTTGAATTTTATTTTATTATCCTCATGATATGATGTTGGATAATAAGAAAAATATCATGGATTTTTAATGTTTGTTATGTTATTTTTATATTTTTAATGTATTATGTTAATTATATATGCATCATGTTCTTTGTGGATTCTAAAATAATAAAAATGTGATAATGTGATCCATTATATCTAATGCCAATGTTATAAATTAGATACTGATTCTAGGTTACAATAGTTAGAGTTGTTACAATCAATATATGATTTTATATATGAAAATAACTTTAAAATAATAGAGGAATAATTCTTGAGGAAAATACACTTTCTCCTTTTAAGTCTATTTTTTTAATATAATTTGTTTAATAAAATTAGGGAAAGTTTTTTCTTTATAAATAAACATGGAAACATGTAAATGAATCATTGATTCATAGAATACTCTTAATGGTGGGAAAATCCTATCAAGGGGTAATAATTAAAACAATTATTTCATTCCCACGTTGTTTAAAAACTACATTTTTCAGAAAATAATTTTCTCCATTTAACCAAAATTATTGAATGATATAAAGTGGCTAAATATGAATTTAATGAATTATTTAAGAAATTAACAATGTTCGTAAAATTTTATACATAATATATTTTTTTTAATGAAAAATGTTCCCATCCGAAGAGAAACACCGTTAGTTTTCATTAAAAAAATTATTTCAGATTTTTTTGAACATAGAGGGAGGAAAATGAAATGAAAACTTTTAATTTATAGATATAAATAGTGTATAAACAAATTATTATACTATTGAGTGGTACATAATACAATTTCATTATTGTAAATTTAATCATAAATAATCCAGAAAAATGTATGATTTTAACATAAAAACAGAACCTCCCATCTGAAGATCGTTGTATTAGATTTTAAAAACCTGAATAAAAAATTAAAATTTATTATAATAATATACCATATTGATGTTTTTGTCTTATAATAACATTAATATTTTACATATAACATATTATCACTATTAGAGTAATAATATTTTATTATCATCACTATTTCGAGTGTTGACTGAATGAAAATTCATTTTACGGATTTTTAAAACACTATTTGGTTTAGTGAGAACCAACCAAACCAAACAAAAAAACACCATAAAAAATGGAAGACCATAACGTTGTTTCTATGTTTGAATCAAACTCAAGATCCTCCCTAATTAGAAACTTTATCATCAGATCTGCCAATACCATCATAATATTCCAATGAAAGCTTCGAACCAACCCAAAGTGGGGGCATGCACGAAGGGAATAGCCAAAAGTTCATAGGAGATCATCAAATGAAGTTATCATACCTCAATCATCGAGTGTCCCGTAGTTTTCCTTATGCGACCTCGTATTGACCCGGGAGAAGACATTGACCCTACCTGTTCCGACCTCGATAAAAATCAGAAACGAACCAATGAGGAGAGGACATCCTCAGTACCAAGCATACCAATATTTTCAATCCGTATATGCACACTAACTTTGGAAAAAAACAATAACCCTGCCAGAAAGAAACCAGCTACCTTCACATGATGGGGATGAATAAAAAACATTTAATAAATCCCCCACACGTACAACATGCCGTCAAGATAAACACCAGAGTACTCAGAATCTGAAGATCTGAACCACCACATCAAGAAGGGGGTTGTTTCATAGATAGAAATCCCAACTATACCTTGGGTTGATACACCGAATGATATCCCATCCACACGCTATAGGGTCCAGGAGAGACGAAGAGATAACAAAAACCTCACAGTGGTGGGATCTGTGAGGGATGGATGGTTATGCGAACAACGGTGATCAGAGGAGCCATATGAAGCTGAACGAAGGCGGGGAGTCATAGTCGACAAACAACACACCTCATATACAATATCAGATGAAGAGGATCAGAGTATAACTTAATTTTTCATGCGAGGAGGATCTGAATGAATCAGCGTCGCTGCCACCTCAATGAAACCAAGAAACCCTAGAAGGAAGGTAGCACGTCTCTCGGGAGAGAATGGATCCATTAATCTCTATTTAGATTGTTATATGCTTCATTTTTCAATAATGATTCATTTCATAAGTTATGGAAATTGAATATATATATTTATTATTTACAAATTTATAACCATATATAAAAGATTGATCGATAATACTGTGTTATACTTTTCATGGATACGGTAGTCTGTACGTACGCTAGAATGTTTTTTTCATTTTATAATAAAAATAAATAATGGTGGATAAATAATATTTTATCAATATAGAATAATAATTTATCATAAATATCATAAATAATTATTCAAAATATTATTATATCTATCAATAATATGTGGTTATTAAAAATGAATCGTTTCTCTAAGTGGATTTAGTAGTCCCCACTTATGTACAAGCGATAATTTCATTTCCCATTTTATGGAAATGTTGTAGATTTTTTTTTTCAATAATCAAAAAAACATTTATTTATATTTATGATAATATAAAAACTACTTTATTATGTATAAAACATAATCAGTGGAATTATAAATCAAACAATAATTGAATGAGTCAGGAAATATGATTACATCTTCATTAAGAGGCCATCTTTGGATTACAACATAAGAACACATAGGATGGTTTGAGGAGAATAAAACAATCTATATAATGAATATGAGCGATATAGTATGGTTTATTGTCTAGGATTTTTTGATATATAGGTCAAAATTGTTTTAAATAAGAGAGTAGACGAGGTCCCTATTATATTAGAAGGATTATACACATATGGAATTAGTAAAAAGATTTAAATAATATTAGTAATTTTTTGTTTTAGAGGATAAAAAGAGAAATAAATCAATTTAAAAAAATATATTTTTTAAATATCATCAAAAATTAAGATTTTTAAAATTTTAATTGTCATTTTCATCCATATCTCTTAGTTTAACCCCCTTCATCAACCCATTTTAACCATAATAGTTGGAATATTTTTTTACATTTACTGTTCATTATCACAAAAAATGAATGAGGAATTATTACCAAATTTAGAAAGTTTTATTCCATAAATGGAATCTATTTATCCAATTAAATTTTTATAAGTGAAATAATATTTTTTAAAAAAATGTTGAAAACATATAGAAAAATTGTTTTAAGAAAATGCATTTTGAAGCATAAAACTGATTATACATACATTAATTTCTTAATAAAAACTTTTATATGAATGTCATAATATTTTATTGTATATGTATTAAATATATTTAATTATAATCAATAATATATATTAGTTTATTTTATTTATTTTGTTTAAAAATATTTCACACATCTAAGAAGATTTTTGAATAATATTTTATTTTTCCTTCAAATTATTATATCTTCATTACATACTATTATATAAAAAATGTATAAAATATTATAAATATATTAAAATATATATTTCAATAATTTATTATTATTTATTATAATTATGGTTTATATAAGATTAACTAACTACCTGATAAATAAATTTCTTTAAATGTATAGTTAATTCAATTAGGAAAATATTTCATTAAAATTTCCTTATTATTTATTATGAAATAAACAATAATTTTAAATTAATGAATATATATATATTATAATATGGTTAATCCAATTCCTATCAAATAATATAATAGTTATGTTATAAGGGCCATGATATATCATGGTTCATTTTGGCATGGGATTCCTAGTAATGCACGCTATCAAATGCATCAAATTTATTCCAAGGAAATAAATAATAAATATCATGGTGTTGCATTATATCCCATAGATTAAAATGAATTTTTCCCTCTAAATTTAATCAATTTTATTCCAGAAATGATGATTATTATTCATCATCACATCCTTGGATTCCGTTGTAGCTTCCCTGTATTTCTGATTGTAACAAATAACATTAACATGGTGAGTAATAAATTAATGTAACAGTTTATCTCTATGATCCAAGATTTCAAATAGATTTCCATTATAAGAAATATAATTCTATTATGGAATAATATTTTATTTTATTAAATGTGAAAGATGAGGTGTCCACTTCTTTAAAAGAGATACACATAAAAAATTACGAACATGATAGAGGCTCAGTGGAAGTGCGAAACAATAAGTTACCATCCCTATTCAATAAGGAATATCAAAAGGCCCACTAAACATTGAGAATATTTTTCTCTTCCTTTTGACTCTCCTTACATGCTTCCCTGGATATATGAATATTAATATATTCTCACTAAATTTTTATTTAAGATCTCAATTATGTTTCCTAGGATAACCGTTCTATTGATAATAAGTAACCTTGATTTGTTGATAAATGGTTCTAAAATTTATTTCAATTTTTCCAACTAGATTAGGTCTGAATAGTTTATGTTCTCCAATTTCATCCTTACATGTTCATGTAATTGAATTATTTATAAAGAGGGATTTATGTTGATTCATCTTAGTGGTTGTTGAATGCTATTTTTATAAGAAAATTTTACAAGAAGAAGGTATTGATCCCAACAACATTTGAAATCTAGAAAACATGATATTAGAATATCCTCAAGGGTTTAAATCATTCTCTACGAGTAAAAATATTAATATAGGTGATATGTAGTAATAAATCAAAACAAAATATTTGAATCTTGAGGAATAATTCTTCAAAACATCATGGAATACCTCATAACACAATTAGATACAGTAGAATGTGGTACTCCATGTAACCTTACAACTACATTAATTCATATTCATGAGAGATAATTATGAGAGAAATATTATTTGATTATAATGAAATTTTACAAATTTATAGGGATATTTAATATTAAAAAAACATTATTACCTTTATATGTATTGTGGATTCATATGATGAAATCCATGGTGACCATTTTGCATTTCCATTCATGTATGAGTAATGGATGTAACATCCCCATCGCATTAAACTATAGAGGATTAACTTTTTCTTATACCACGAATTGAGATATATACTTCATAATATATCTATTAATGTTATCAAACATTAAATTCTCTTTACCAACTCTTTACCTCATTATGCTTCAATATATATTAGATAATGATGAGATTTATGATTCATCCATCAACACCTTATCGAATTATAGTATAACAAGGAAACATATTCTATTCATGTACCTTATCATTCCATTGAAATTGATATTGAACTCATGAACATTTCCCACCTTCCCTTATAAATCCAAATATTCCTCATAAACCTATTTAATTATCCCATGGATAGATTTATGAAAAAATAATTGAGGAAGATAATATTTTCCCCTCATATCCTGATTTTAATGTCCATCCTTGTAAAATTAATAAATGTTGGATATTTTGGGATACTCACCATAGATAAGTCAGCATGATTCCTTCAATTTAATAAATTATACACATTGTTTTCCTTCAATGGAGATAATTAATTAAGTATTAATAACCATTAATCAACTATAAATATCTTTTATGTATAATATTCAACTCTTTCTAAGTAATGTTATACTATAATCCTTCATGATCAGTGTACATATCACACCTTAATCCCTTAAAATAATTCCTCCATATATTAAATTTATATATTATTTCTTTTAAATACTTTCCAGTCATTCTTTAGATTTTACCCTGAAAATTTCATTAAAAATTCTTTAGAATCCACCATGAATTTCAACATAAGAACACATCCCAAACCCTTCTATAATGAGTCAATTAAAATCACAATTTCTTCTCCAATATATTGTAATGAGAGTATTGATACAAATACTGGCCTTCAATTATATTTCATAATACTAACTTTACATTCATCAGTCTAGTGGAACATAGCTCTCTTTTATGTTAACTCGGGGATGGATTAGATAGTAGTGAGAAATTATTCAGAAAATGTTTATAATTTTCATAAAAATATTACAAAACTATGCATCTTAGTCATAGTTTTTGGACTCAGATAATGTTCCAGGACATCCATAAGAGATGGATATAATGATATACCCTTTCTTATGCTCAAGTGTCCAATAAAAAATACATTCTATAATATGAGTCTACACTTTTTTAATTTGGAATATATTTTTTCCTACACCAGGGACATCAAAAAAATTCTCAAGTGTTCTGCATAACCATCCATTCACTTGGATTATATAATAATATCATCTATAAGACTTATACAAATTGATCAAGGTATTCTCTAAAGATATTATTTTTAAATACATAATCCTGTTAAGGGTATTAGTAAGTACATATTTCATCAATATAAATTCATAGTGTCCAAAACTCATACAAATCGATATATTTGGTATGTCTTCACTTTTGACCTTCAGTTGATAATATCCAACATGAAGTAAAATATTATATAGTTATATAAATTCTCAAAGTTGATCAAAAAAATCATCAATATGGGGTAATGGAGACTTAATCATGATCTTTAACTTGTTTAGTTATTGATAATTAATATATTATCATTTATCTCTGTTTACATTATATAAAAAAACATGTGAAACCTATGGTGAATCACTAGTCCAGATAAACCCTTTATATATAATCTCCTATATTTTTTTCATCAATTACTACAACTCAATTGGTTCAATTCTATATAGATTATTTGAAATAAGAGAAGCATTATGTAATTATTTGACTAAAAAATTAACGTCACAATTCATGGGAAGAATAAGAAAATAATTTGAAAAGATGTCATCAATATCCAATACAAAAGTATTATATTTTTTGTTTTGTTTATATCAACAATTAGAGATAAATAACCTTTATTAATATGAATAAATATCAATTAAATGGAAGAAATTTCCATTAAAAATTCATGTTCATCCTCAGACTAAAATTGATCATTGTTGCATTCATAATAAGTAATGTGACTTCCATTTCTTTTAAATTGATATGGGATATAAATTAAGTGATCCAATAAAATTTGAAAATCACATTAAAATCATCTTGATATAGAATAAAAATAATTTCATGAATCAAATTTCCAAAAATTTTAACTAAAGAAAAATCATAGACTTGTGATATGATCGCCATTACATTAGTAGTTTTCATTTCTAATTCAAGATATATTTATTGTTTTAATTATCTTAAACCCTTATAAAATTCATCAAATGTTAAATTTTTGGAAAAAATTGAATAAAATAAGACATTAGTAGTTCAAAAATGGATTGTAATCGTACCTTTCATCACTTCATTATCATTACCCCATCAGAAATTTTTATCAAATAGGATTTACCACTTTAATTTATTTTAAGAGGATGTGAAACTCAATAGAAATCATTAATAATTTTATTTTATCCCAAGTTATCATAATAACAATACAAGGTAAATTTTAAGCCTCAAAGGTGGTGACTTCTATAAGGATTTCTCTACATTCTCATTATTAGCTAATTTCATCTCGTCACTATGGAATTTATTTTATCAATGAAGTTATTATCCACACATAAAGTAAATACTAATCCCATTAATATAATTTCCTCCTTATTTCCTTCTGAACTTATTAAATAAAGTAAGGCTCATATTATTTACTCCATGGGTTTTTTTAAAATTTACATTGAATTCAATATTTCTCTTCATATAGAAACCTTGAGGTTAATGGGTTTTTGTCAATATCTATTTCTACCTTGATAAAATATTGATTTATTTAATAATAGTTAAGTTATTATTTTATTACTAATGCCTTTTAGATAAATGGTTTTAATACACCAATTATCTGAACAATATTACATTTAGTTTCAATTATAAAAAAAATATTTAACATTGTAAGTCTTGTAAATGTTTCTTAATAGGTACTAATGGATTTTTCATCATTTGAATTTAGATAATGAAATTAATTATCTATTATCATTTATAGAATAAAATGAAATTATTGATTGAATGATATCCTCTTGAAGCCATCCAACTATGTTGATTTAATTTCATAATAGTTCATGAGGTTACTGATTAGAGAACACCATTAATATTCTTCCCCTCCAAAATGATAAACATCCAAAATAATATTCTCATGCTCAGAGAACTGAATAGTGGAAATAACATTTTAGTTGTACTATAAAATTTCTTAATAATTAATAGATTTTAAGAACAACTAATAGAAGGTGGTTGTGGCCTTATTATGGACCCCACAATACATTATTCTCTCAATTTTACATTTTGATGTGGAACATGATTCATGGAATGAGAATGTTTTATAAGCATAGAAACATGATTTTTTCTTCTAGATCCCTAAACATTCAGTTTCTCAGTTAGACAATCATTTTATTATCTGCCACATTTAATATCAACATGATTCCTCCTGGTTCCAACCACTGACTAAACCTAAAATGAATAGGATAATTATAAACCATCATAGTGAGTAATCATATAATCAATCAAAATCAACCATTATGATGCCTATTTCATGATACATTCTTCCCAATATATGACACATTAATTTCAAATCATATCACTGTGGATTATAATGGGTTTTCATAGATTATTTCCTCTCATTCATTATAAATTTTTCATAAATAAAATTTGAATTAACCTATGAATATCCATCAAGAGTATTCAGCACTGTGTATAATCTTTGGAACCCTCATCATGCATCGAATATGATTGAGTTAATATGCAATACAACCATTATACTTTTTTTAAACCTTTGTGAATCCATTCCATTTTATCATTCACATTCTAGAATCTAGGAAAAGGTACATTTTCTAGGAAACCCACACAATATATACATTACCAAAGCCTTAAGATGTAATCTCATACTTAGAATTCTACCTAAGGTTTTCAACAATGTTACCCAATTCAAATCTATAAAAAAATAAAAACTAGTATATGAAAAAATGAGGATTCCCAAAGCTTAAATATATAAATATAACATCATTTTAGATAAACATTTAATACATCTCTGGACAATACATTGCCTATAGCGGTACAAGTTAGTATATATGAAGACGGGATACATAATCATCTCATTTCACGGAATTTCCTCAACATTTACCTCAAAATGTATCCTAAATAGTACACTTATATGTCACACCCTAACTAAAACATTTCATCATATCAAGGGGAATAAAAACATAAGAGTGGTTCATAATAGATGCTTTGTAAGGGTTAAAAAGGGAGATAACAGTCAATGATCATATGTAAGAATAAAAATAAAATTATAGTTTTTGAATATTAAATTAACATTTGAAAATTGTACCCAAAGAATCATATATTATAATTATATAATAATGATTTTTAGACCATAATACAGGAATCATAAATGAATTAAATATAAAGAGCCACCAAAATCACTATCATTGAAATCTATTGTCACAAATACCCCACAAGACATTCATCCCATGCTACGCTTGGGTCAACAACCCATTTAACTACATTAGGGAAGGGATGAATAACTTTTTCCACAGTTTTGGGCTTGGGTAACCTACATATTTTCCATTTGAGCTTATTGAAATTTAATAATTATTAAATGAATTGGTGGTCTTGAACAGACCCACACATCATAAAATCTTATTCCATTCACATGTATACCACAAGATGATGAAAAAAAATTTCATTTCTTCATCGATTATCTCGTGGAAAAGAAAAAAAGATTCATAAATATATCATAACTATAATCATAAATCATCCATAGAATTAATTAAACGTTAGTGAAGAATATGTTATATCAATTGACATTTTCATAAATGAATGTAACATCAATGGATAACTTGAATATTTAGGACTGAAACACCTTTTTCATTTGGAAATAAATTATTTAATCCCCAATTAGTCATGAATTTAAAGAGAAACGTTTCATTTGGAAAATTACCAAGGAAACAATAATGTACGCTTCATTGAATATAATATTTATGACTGTGGGAAAATATTTTCTTATGGTGAGCATTCAGAAAATGATTACATTCACACATTTATTAAAAAATTAAATCATTTATAAAATGACAAGAATATTTCATTTAGGATTTTCATAGGAATTAAAAAATATGTAAAAATGAATTCAATAAATAACTATAGAATATTAAAAATATTCTTGACATAATTTTAAATAAAATATTGATATTTTAGAAAAATAATCCTGACCGATTAGAATAATAGAGTCAGTTTTTCTTAAAAACATTCTATCAATCATTTGAGAACATAAATAGAGGAAAAAAAATTATAACACCCCAAACATTTTATTGTATGATTCTGTTAAATACATTCTATTCATAGCCTAATTTCAGAATCCATTGCGTTCCTTTGAAAAAATACTTGGTCATTTAGGAGATAGTAAAAAAAATCTATTAAACATAAATTGTTCACTTCTATGTTTTGAATTTCGGAAAAAAGTCATCTAGAGTTGTGACTAGTTAGTCATTTGGAGTCCGATAGAACCGACTTGATTTTTTGATGAATAGTAACATACCCTTAGGAATAGTAATATGAATAGTTATATGACCCTTATTAATAGTAAATAATGAAAATATTTTATTTTCTTAAGATAATATGATAATGAGATATTAATTAATTTTTCAATGTGATATAGAACTTATTATACCGTTAAAATTGTTATTTTTTGAATTAACTATGATTTTAAATAAAAAATAAATAAAAAATTATTTTCAAAAAATGGTGTTCATTTTAGAATTCCACACGTCGAAAATGATTATGGTGAATTTTTGGGATTTTTCTAAAATACATGATTTTTTTCATGAATAGTAAAAATACATATTTGAGTTTTCTGTAGTTTAATGACATCATAATGATTTAATAATTTAATATAAAAGTATGGTCGACTTTTTTACAGTAATCTATCTCACAAGGTGTCCCATGTGGCTAAATCCTTGGGAAAATATCATGGGAAAGCCGATGGTTTGGAAAAAAACCGCTAATGAGGTGTCCCTTTGAAATTATTAAAAACCCACCTCTCGTTTTCAATAAATTCCCACTCATCCATTTGTTTTCATCTATTCAAAATCCATAATCTTCTATTCACTGGTGTTTTGAACTTTATATGAGTCCTCCCAAGGTTTCCTTATGCTCCCTAGGTCCCATCCTTCAAGATAAAGCAGTTACTCTACAAGGTAAGGGAATCCTTCATTCTTTTCTTTTAGTCAACACTTATTTTATGTTATCTACTTGAAATTAAATTCTCATATGTTGGGATTTGATATTATGTATTATTATTACTTTCAATTTTATTTCAATATGATGAGATACCCTTTTGTTCTCATCATTTAATTTTTTGAAATTTTAAGTGACGCCATTAGGCTACCGAATTTTCATAGGGGATCTCTCAACTATTCATTTATTTTTAAATTCATTTGTTTTCTTTTTCTCTCATCACCTACTCTATCCAAACGACCATGATAAACAACAGTATCATATAAATACTGGAATTATATCATGTTAATAGAATAACCATCATCAATATTCTTACTCCCCCTTTTTTTTAGAAACGAAATCAACGTCCATGAGTTTCCAATTTATAACCTTTGTGGATGACAGAGTTTTGTTCTTAAATTTCTCCTCCATTACCTATCATGAAAATATTTTAATGTTTGAACCAGATCTTAATATATGTATTTCATCTCATTAATTTTCTGGAATATTTACACACTCATAATATGGAATAATAATAGAAAACACGTTCATTGTATACAAAACTGCCAAGCTAAATCCAAGCATTTATCAAAAACATTTAACTAATGATTCATCCTTGAGTATATAACCTAGAATCATTATAATATAATTTATATCTCTTTAATTTCACGAGTAATATATATTAAAAATTCTTGATGTTTAACCACATTTCAAACAAAATTCCATTCATGAATGTAAGTAAACGAATCATGAAAACCATGGAAGAAAATGCTTCCAAAACAATAAAATTGAAACAAATAAAACCATTAAAAGGGCCATCACTGAACCTAATAATTCTATAAATAACAATTGAATGTATTAAAGGTTAGGTAATTATTAATTAATTAATATAAATTTGATTATTCAAGTCATCAGAACAAATGAAAAACACACTTGAGAAAAATGGTAAGGGGTTTCTCATCTCACTTTCAAGTCTGTGATATTTTCATAGTTCGCCACTTATTTCTTGTATGTGGTATATGTGTACATCCATTATATATATTATAGCATGATTATATTTGTATTAATTCTATTCAATGATTCATTTTTGGGTTATATTTTCATGTCATATGAATCGACCGATTACATTGTGGTAAAGACCATAGTCTCAACTATTATATTGTTATGACTAACACTGTATGGTGCACCAAATAATCATTATGTGGTGTACCTAATGACCTTTTGAGATCACTTTTTATTTGAAATTATGTTTATATTTAATATCTATAATCTCATATCATGGATTTTTCTATCGTCTAAACCGTATACCATTTTACATACGATGTTTATTTGGAATGTTAATTTTACTATTGAAATATTGATGAATCTGTATAATATACTATATGTGGATATTGAAAATCAATATTTCTCTAGTATTTAATCAATGTATAAGGAATTATTTAGAAATTATGTGGTGGGTGGGGCACACTATATCTCCTTGATGAATCGGTTGGTCTCATGAGAAAAATCAGTTTGGCGACAAACCCTTCGACTTTCTTTCCAAAAATCAGATAGGTTTCTACCCACAGAACTAAACCGTTTTAACGGTATTATGGATTCATGTTTCAGATAAATTACATAAAATTAATAATCATTCTCTTTATTCATTATCATTTATTACTATCCGTGAGGTTTTCACTATGGAAAAATCTTTGGATGCAGTTTCATTGTCAGTTTATTAATGGCGTGAGTTTTTCATTTATTTACCATGCCATGTTGATTATGTAAATTTTTTTACAATCCAATTATTATTTTTTCTATCTTCCACAATTTGTATCCCTTACTAAGTATTTTAGCTTAAACATTTCACTATTTACCTTTAATAGGTCATGATTTTGTGATTATTTATTGTGTTCATATGGATGTGGTTTTTAGTTTTTGTTATGTATTTTATTTTGTAACCTTTTCCAATGTAATTTCAGTTATATTTATGTATCTAGTTTCTTCAAGACTACTAAACTGATCATTCCTTTGTGATTTTCATTCCTTCTGACAATTTCAATAAAACAAGTAATCCACTAGATCCAGTCAAGAGGGGCCGGGGTGTTACAGTTGGTATCAGAGGATGTTTAGTAGAAAACATGTAAACTATAGTAGGACTTGTATATGAGGGAACAAATCCCTAAGGTTTTATCTGAGGATAAACTTATAATAATATCCACGTATTTTGGTAAGGAATAGATTATGTGAATCCTTCTATCAAATACATCTCTATCTGGATATGAGCGGGTAGAGGTGGCTCTGGCACAAATGTTCATAGGAGTGATAGCTCTAAAGATGAGTTTCAGGCTTAACCCGAGGTATCCTAGTACATCAAAATGATCCTTGCAGCCCTCTTGGTTATGAAACTCCTATGAGATAAGATTAGGATAATTTATATTATTTTACAAGACATTATGATGGATTTAAATCTAAATTATTCCTCAAAGAAACCATTTTTCTGATAATGGGATTAGCCATGTGTAGGATCTCAATTTATGTTAACTATTTTGATAATTTAATATTATATATTATGATTCATACCCTAATCTAGTGTGTTCCACTATTTAGAAATGTAGTCGAATATAAGGAGGGGAATCAATACTCTTAGAAAAGGTAGGGATCTCTCCACTGAGCAAGTCAACAGAGACAATGTTGGAGAAAATCAGATCATGAACATATTTGAAAAACATACTCAAGTTGTAACGAATAGTCATTCCATAGCTGTGTTGAATTGTTTCATGTGGAAGAAGCTGCATCATTCAATGGGACTACTAATCAAGTGGTTTCTAATCAATGGATCAAGTCTCTAGAAAAGATATTCATTGTATTAAGATGCAATGAAAATGAGAAGGTGGTACTGGCGGTATACAGTCTCAAGGGTAATGCTGACCAATGGTGGTCCTTAATTCAGAAAACCACAGAGGAAGAAGAAATAGAGGATATGGAATGGAGGTTTTTTAAGGAAACAATTATAGAAAAATATTTCCCTCATGAGATATGAACCAAAATAAAGAGAAAATTCATTTTCTTAAAGCAAAGGGAAGTAGACAGTGTCGTAGTGTATGATACTACCATCAAAGGGCTAGCTAGGTATGCCATAGATTACATATATGACTCGGTAGACAAGATTGATCATTTATTTGAAGGACATAAGCCGATTCTTTGAAGGTCAATGGTTTCTCAGAAATTTTCAACATATGATGAAATTGTATCAAGTGCCATCAAAATAGAGAATGAATTTTATAGATCAATTTTTTTCAAGGGATAACAAGATAAAAAGCGGTACTCAGATAACCAAGAGAAAAGTGGAGAACCAAATAAGAACATGGGAATGAAGAATTTACCATTATTTGAGAACTCTGGAAAGAATCATCTCATTAAATGCATGAAAGTCATGGGAGTCTGCTATATGTATGGATAAAGGGTCATCAATATCATTAATGCAAGGGGAGGAAAAAATTTCATGATGTTCAATGCTACAATTTTATAGTTTTTGGACACTATGAAAATGAGTGTCTTACGCACCAAGGAAACATGCCTCCGAAAAATCCAAGAGAAAAATAGAGAGCTTATGCGATTACAACCACCAAAGTTGAAGTTCCGAAGGGTGTAGTGGAAGGTACTTTAATTGTTTCCTCAAACATTGCCAACACATTATTTGATTCTAGATCATCACATTCATTTATATCTTCCCATTTTTCTAAGAAAACTGGATATGTGCAATTTGATTAAATAATTGAGTTATTAGTCAAAACTCCTAGGGGATGCATCATTGCAACAAAGGCATGTCAACTAGTTCCCCTTGTGGCACATAAACGTGCTTTAGTTACTAACTTACCATCATACCAATTACTGAATTTCATATAATTCTTGATATTGATAGGCTTTCAAATTATGATGCGAATATTTATTCCAAGAAAAAGGAAGTTACAGATTCTGAAAATTTTGTAGAATCTATTATCTTTAGAGCGGAGACCTCACAATCTAATTCTTATCTAGACCCACCCCGGTAGCTCTAATGAATGCAATTCTTAGAGAGGAATAGAACCCAATATCTATGGGTGGGGAAAGAAATATTCCAATTGAAGATGTATGTATAGAGCAATAGTACGTTGATGTATTTCAAAAGGATTTACATGGAAATCATTTTGGGTGGGAAGTTGAGTTCTCTAATGATTTAATTCTTTGTGCAAGACCTATATCAAAGAATACTTAAAGAATGTACACTATGGAGTTAGTGGAGCTAAAGAAACAAGTAGAGGTGTTGAGTGAGAAAGGATTTATTCGACCAAGTGTTCCTACTTGGGGAGCCTCGGTCTTATTTGTCAATATGAAAGATGGATTCTTGAGACTATGCATTCATTACAGCAAAATGAATTCTATTACATTAATGAATAAGTATCCTCTTCCTCAGATTGACGATTTATTTGATCAACTTCATGGAGAAAAATACTTATTGAATGTTGACCTTCGATCCGGATATCATCAGCTGTGTGTGAGGAAGGATGGTATTCTTAAGACATCATTTTGATCCAGGTATGGGCATTACAAGTTTACAGTGATGTCTTTTGGACAAACTAATGCACCATATTTTTTCAAGGATTTAATGAATAGAGTTTTCAAGGAACATATTGATTACTTTATTTTTGTATTCATCGATGATATCCTAGTATACCCAAAAACCTATGTAGACCATGAGGATCAGTTGTGGAATATTCGAAAAACACTTAGAAAAAATGAATTATATGGGATGTTTAGAAATTGTGAATTCTAGTTTCAATCAGTTTATTTTCATGGCCAAAATTTTTTTAATGATGGAATCTTAGTTGATCCTGCAATGAAAAAGGAAATCCAAGAGTGGCCCACTCCAATGAAAATAACTGAGGTACGAAATTTTATTGGATTAGTAGTTTACAATCACCGTTTCGTTCAGAATTTTTCTCGACTCGCTAACCCGATAACCAAGCTCACACGTAAAGGGGTTATGATTGCATTGACGGGAGAATGTATAGAATGCTTCGACGAATAGAAAATATGATTCGTCAATGGTATAATTTCAAATCTTCCATCTAGATGTGATGGATTTTTAATATATAGTGATGCATCAAATAATGGATTGGGTTGCATCCTTATGAAAAATGGTAAAGTTATTGTTTGTGCATCAAGGATGTTGAAAATCATGAGAAAATTTATCCAACAGGTGATCTAGAGTTAGCAACTGTAATATTTGATATGAAGATATAGATACATTATCTTTACGGTAAAAATGTGAGATATATACAGATCACAAGAGTTTGAAATAAATTTTTACACAATACGAACTCAACATGAGGAAAAAAAGATGGCTTGAGTTACTCAAATATTATGATTGTCCAACACAACCACCCATGAATGGAAAATAAGGTGGCATAGGCATTAAGCCGGAAGGATCATGGAATTCTGACACAAATGAGGATTGAAAGAGATCCTATATTCAGGGATATACTAATGATGGATATGGAAATTGTTAAGGAAGGGGAAACATATTTCCTCATTCAAATTACAGCTAAAACATATTTACTAGAGGAGATAAAAATATCTCAATATGATTATGAAAATCTACACATGAAAATTATTGTGTTATGGATAAGAGATTGGATGAATTTGTTTATGATGAAGGAGTTATGATGTTTGGGAATAGGTTATGCATTCCATCAGTACCTGAGCGAAAAAGAGAACTATTAGAAGATGCTCATAGGGAAAATTTTTCAATACACCAGGGAAGCACAAACATGTTTAGAGATCTGATGGAATATTTTTGGTGGGATAACATGAAGTGGGTAATTGCTAAATACGTTTCAAGGTGTCTAGGTTGCCAACAAGTGAATGCAGAGAGGCAACATCCTAGAGGAGTGATGCAACCTCTACTTATTCCTATGTGAAGGTGGGATAACATTATAATGGATTTTTTCATCGGACTACTAAGGAAATTTATAAGGAACAATGCAATATGGGAAATTATTGATCATCTCACTAAATCAGTACATTTTTATCCTATAAGAGATGATTTACCACTTGATTACTTGGATATACTTTTTATTAATGATGTTTTAAGACTTCAGGGCGCAGCTCTATTGATTGTGTCTGATCAAGATCCCTGATTTACATCAAAATTATGGAAAAGTCTCTAGAAGGCATTGAATACTAAGCTTCATATGAGTACTTCTTATCACCCCCAAAGAGACAAACAGTCTGAAATGACTTTTCAAGCTCTAGAAGACATGCTAAGGTCATGCTCTCTTAACTCACATGGTATGTGGGATCAATACATTCCATTGGTCAAATTTTCATACAATAATAGTTTCCATTCCAGTGTTCAAATGGATCCATATGAAGCATTATTTGGAAAGAGATGTCAAACACCAACTTGATGGGATGAAGTTGGTGAGAGGAAACTTATAGGCACTGAACATATTGATGAAACCACGAAAATGGTGAAGTCAATAAAAGTAGATATTAAAGCTGCCCCAAGTAGGTAAAAGAGTTATTCGGACAACCATAGGAAGGATTTTGAATTCCAAGTGAGAGATAATGTCTTTCTGAAAGTATCTCCATGTAAGGGTGTCTTAAGGTTTGGTAAGAAAGGGAAACTGAGCCCCAGGTACATGAGACCATTTTAAATCCTGGAATGAATCAGTGTTGTAGCTTAGTGTTCAGTAATGCTGCCATGTATCTCGAAAACCCATAACGTATTCCATTTTTCATTAATGAATAAATATATTCCAGACCCAATGCATGTACTCACATATGAAGAAAAAGAACTAGAACATGATTTGTGATACTGTGAAGAGCCTATTGGGATTGTAGACACAATGGAACAGGTATTGAGAAATTGAACAACTCCTCTAGTAATGGTTCATCAGAAAAACCAAAATATGAATGAGGAAACTTTCGAACCTGAGGATGTTTTGATGAAGAACCACCCACATCTTTTTTGGTGGGCTTTATACATAAAATTTCGAGGACGAAATTTACGAAGGATTGAATAATATAACACCACAAAAATTTTATGTCATGCTTCTATTAAATACATTCTATTCAAAGAATATATTTAATAAATAACTATGTTACTTTGAAAGAACACTTGGTCATTTATGAGATATTCAAAATAAAGCCATTTAACATAAATTGTTTACTTCTATGTTTTGAATTTTGAAAACCATTCATCTAGAGTTATGACCAGTAAGTCATTTGCAGTCTGATAGAACCAACTTGATTTTTTATGAATAGTAACATACCCTTTGGAATATTAATATTAATAGTAATATTTCCATTTATAAATAGTTAATAGTGATAATATGTTTTTTTATTAATTCAATAAGATAATGAGATCTTAATTAATTTTTCAATGTGATATAGAACTAATTATACCTTTAAAATTGTTATTTTCGAATTAACTATGATTTTATTTAATAAATTAATTAAAAAGACTTAGAAAATTATTTCCAAAAAAGGGAGTTCATTTTTGAATTCTACAAATTGAAAAATGGTTGTGGTGAATTTTTTGGATTTTTCTAAAATTCATGAATTTTTCATAAATAGTAAAAATACAGTTTGTTGTTTTCAGTAGTTTGATGACATCATAATGATGTGATAATTAAATATAAAAGTAACATCGATTTTTGTACAGTACCTTATGTCATGAGTTGTGCCAATGGGCTGAAACCTTGTGTAAATACCATGGGCAAGCCCATGGTTTGGCAAACACCATTAATGACGTGTCCCTTTAAAATTATTAAAAAAACTACTTCCTTTTTCGATAAATACCCACTCATCCATTCGTTTTCATTCATCCCAAACCCCTCATCCTCGAAGCTATGGTGAATTTACCACTCCAGGAGTACTACCAAGTTGTAATTAGGATCTCAAAGGTCCCATGCTTCATGATCTAGGAGTTACTCTACAAGGTAAGGGAAATCGTCATTCTCTTCTTTTAGTCGACACTTCTTTTATGTTATCTATTTGAAATTCCATTCTCATAAGGTGGGAATTGATTTTATGTATTATTTTTAATATCCTTTTGATTTCAATATTATTATATTCCTTTTTGATCTCATCATTTCATTTTATGAAATTTTATGCGACATCATTAGGCTGTCGAAATTTCATAAGGGATCTATCAACTTTTCTTTTATTTTCAAGTTCATCTGTTTTCTTTTTCTCTAATCACCACCACTATTAAAATGACAATGATAAAAAACCAGTGTCATCTATATACTAGAATTATATCATGTGAATGGAATAACCATCATCAATATTTTTACTCCCCATTTTAATTTTTTTAAACGAAATCAACGTCCCTGAGGGTCCAATTTATAACCTTTGTGGATGATGGAGTTTTGTTCTTCACTTTCTCCTTATTAACTGGTCATGAAATCATTTTAATGGTTGAACCATATCAGAATATATTTAATTCATCTTGTTTATGTTCTTTATTCTTCAGACACTCATAATATGGAATAATAATACAAAACTAGTTCATTGTATACAAAACTGCCAAGCTAAATCCAAGCATTTATCAAAAACTTTTAACTAATGATTCATATTGAAGTATATAACCTAGAATCATTATCAGATAATTAATATCTATTTAATGTCACTAATACTAAATATTAAAAATTCTTTATGTTTAACCACATTTTAAACAAATTTCCATTCATGAATGCAAGAAAATGAATCATGAAATCCAAGGTATAAAATGCTTCCAAAACAATAAAATTGAACCTCCTAAACCCCATAAAAGGGCAATGAATAAACCGAATAAAGTTATACTAAATGAATTACATGTATAATAGGTTCTTGAATAATTAATTAATTAATCTAAATTTTATTAATCAGGTCATTAAAACAAACGAAGAACACACTCGAGCATAAAGGTAAGGGGTTCCTTGTGTTACTTTCATTTCTGTGAGATTTTTATTGTTCACCACTTATTTCTTGAATGTGGTATATTTTTACTTCCATTTGATATATAATAACATTATTTTACTTATATGAATGTTATTAAATGATTAATTTGAGGGTTATTTGTTCTAGTCGTATGAATCAACAGATTAGACTGTGGTAAAGGCCATTGTCTCAACTACTATCTTATTGTGACAAACGTTGTATGGTGCAACTATTAACACTTATGTGTTGTACCTAATACCCATTTGAGATCATTTTATATTTGAATTTATATTTATATTTAATATACATAATCTCATATCATGGACAAGTTTGTTGTCTAACCCATATAACATTTTACAGATGGTGTTTATTTGGAATGTTACTTTAACTACGGAAATATTGATGAATCCATGTAATCTACTCTATATGGATATTGAAAAGGAATACTTATATTGTATTGAATCAATGTATTAATAATTATTTGGAAATGTAGTGGTGGGTGGTGCCCGCTATAGCCCCTCGATGCATCAATACGTTCCTTGAGACCAATCAGCTTGGTGACAAACCGTTCGAGTTTGTTTCCAAAAATCAGACATGTTTCTACCGACAGAACTAAACAGTTTTAACAGTAGTATGACCTCATGTTCCAGATACATTACATCCAATTAATAATAATTCCCATAATTAATTATCAGCTATTAATATCCATGATGTTTTCACTGTGGTAAAATCTGTAAATGTAGTTTTATTCTCAGTTTATTAATGGCGCGAGTTTTTCATTTATTCATTATGTCTTGTTGATTATGCCAAATTGTTTACAATTAAGTTATTATTAATTCATGATTCTGCCATTTGTATCCCTTACTAATCATTTGAGCTCAACCATATCACTATTAACATTGAACAAGTGATGAAGTGGAGGACATTTATTGAGTTCCAGTGGATGCAGTTTTTAGTTTTTGTTATATATAGTATTTTTTAACCTTTTCCAATGTAATTTATGTTAAATTTAGGTATCTAGTTTCATCAAGACTACTAAACTAATCTTTCTTTTAGGATTTTAATTCCTTATAACCATGCCAATATAATAATTAATTCATCGGCTCTGGTCTAGAGGTGTCGGGGTGTGACAAAAATAGAAAATTTAAATATCTAAAAATAACCATAGTAGAATAAAAGTAATATTATTTTTGAGAGATATATCATATAATTTCATAATTTTAAATTTATGGATAAACAATCCCAGTAAGATGTGAGTTTGTAATATAAAATCCTTACCTTAGGTTCGAATCACTGCATAAATTATTTTAACCAAATATATAATAAATTTAAATTTATTAAACATATATGTAATAATCATATTCATAATTATAATACAATTTATAGTTTACTTATAAGATTTTATCACTCATTCAATAAATATTATTCATTATCTTATTCAGTTCGGGTATTAACTACTTCATTTATCATGTATGCTTCAAGTCAACAGTTATGGTCCTTGAATCTAGATCACTGTTACATCATATCTAGAACATTATTTATAATATAAATATAATATTAAATAACCATATACATATTTTTAACTATCAAAAAAATTTAGAGATTTATTAATGAATTACACCATTAATTGGGTTGATTGTCCATACAAACTCAAGACTATTGTTTCAATTTTCCAACTAAAATAAGGAAATAAATATAAATAAATTTTTACCATTAAAATATTATAATTATATTATATATATAATATTTATTTATTAAATCCATCATTGTATACCTAAATGTGAAACAATGATGTAAAATTAATTATTTCGCTATATGGACACTATAGTCCACAAACACGCATAAAAAATAGTTCTATTTACCATTTGATTGAAAAGAAGTGTAAATTTCTATACCACAATCATAATAACATATGTGTATATATATTTATTATATTTTATTTATTATTAGTTTGAATATAATATATTTATATTCAATATAAGATGAAACAAACTTCAAATGAGTCATGTAAGATGTTGACCACTTCATTATGATACCTCTAATGTAGAAAACCTTAGTTCGTATTAGGATGATATTAGGAGAAAAAAGAATCTTGATACCAAATGTATGGAATCTAGTAAATCTTATGGAATAGTCTACTTCATGCCATTGGGATCAATGTTTAGGGACACACTCAGAATTACTAAAAATATTTAAATAATATAAAGTCATTTTCATATGAATGTGGAACCAAATGAATGATGATTGTAATTTAATATTATATAACATTTAAATATATTCATACAGTAATTGTAAGACAACATTATGTGGCATTTTTATCCTTATCTCTTAGTTTATACACCTTTATTAACCTATTTTATCCACTACAATGATAACAAATTCTTACATTATTTAATATTCATAATGATCCAAAATTAAGGTGGATTCATTATCAAATTAGGAAATTAGGATTCTAAATATTGAATTAAATTTTTTTCAAGTACATTTTGTATAAATGTTATAAATCTAATTTTCAATAAACTCACAAAATTCATTTGAACATTTTTTTATAAAAAATTATTTTTAATTACAAAACCATGTTTTCTCTCATTAATTACCTAGTATGTGAAATTATATAAATTATATAAATATTATATTTATTATATATTATATATATATTTCTCTTATATAATTAATCAACAGTTAATTATTTAATTTATTATGAAAAATACACATTGCACACATAAATTTTTTTTCTACAAACTAGTTCTCATTAACTAGAATAGATTTTATGTTAATTATTAATCATTATATCACTAATACATGAATGAATATTCATAAATTAAAAATAAATTTCATTAAAATCACTTTTTTGTTGTGAATAATGTATTTGTTTATATAAAAATTCATAAGACAAAAAAAATACATTTTTTAAGGAAAATATGTCTTTAAGTCATGAAATGATTCTATTTGAATTTAGTTATTATTTATTAGGAATTATTCAATAAATTATAACTATGGAATATATATATATATATATAGAGATTACAATGTTCTTAATCTTATTCATACATTCCATCAAATGACTTTTTTATAAAAGATATAATACATTGCAATTAATTTAGACTTGGTGTTACATGTAAATAAATATTTTGAATACATAAAATTTATTTTGATACAATACATATAAAATATCTTAGTGTTATATATGGGATCCTAACACATTATTCCTTGATCTACTAATTCTTGGTCGAATTTTTTTCCCACCTATAAAATATTCTACCCCTCCCTCTTACTATGGTTCTTAACTAAATAATAAAAGAGGAACCATTTATTAATTATTTAGAAACTATGACCTCTAAGCATATTAAGAATCAGTGTATTGAGTGTTAATTTTTTTCATTTTGGGTTGAATAGAGATATTATAAGGGGTACCCATCCATTTGAATATATGTTGATGATAATTATTTGTGTAGGATGGGTGAATATTGGTAAAATACACTAGGGTATTTGCTAGGGGGTGAGAATATATTGGGTATGGGGTTATTAACATTGGATTATCCATAAATCCGATAGAATCTAGTGATATGTTTATGTGGTTATAACCATACAAGGGGTTTAATTTTTAAGCTAATTAATATATGGTGTCTTGAGGTTTAGTTTGGCATGTTTTTAGGGTCCTAATGAATATCCATGGGCTATGTTGAATGGTCTAGATCACTATTGGATGTAATAAAATGAATTCATTAATTAGATGAGTAAGTCATTAAATGGAACCTTATTAGATGACATGGTTAACCTATGAATTCTCATCTATATGCATATTGGGGAACCCTATTGAACATATGTCCAACCATGAACTATGTTCCATAATTGGAGACTACCATGTGGACCCTTCTTTATTAATAATAGAATATTATATGAAATTTATTCTTGATATCTAATTTGAAAAAAATTAGTTGTCCTATTTCAGTTATTTTTCCATTTAACATAACAATGTTAAGGTTTCTAATTACCTTATACATCATTTGATGTGGATATTTAATAAACATATGTATTTGGGGGTCAATTTTTTTGTAAAATTAAACTTGGAGAATTCAAATAGTACTTCCATTTTTTCATTCTCGTGTAAAAAATAATTGAAAACATCACCAGGAAATTTATTACACATAACATAATGTTTTTTTTCTAAATGAAAATAGTGAAAATGAACTTTTGTGAGTGAAATTAAAAAATAATATAAAACCTGATTCAAAAGGTCTTGTTGGAAATAAAAAATAATTTGAGTAAAACTATGATGAAACTTTGGGATAAGTAATCCATATTGACGAGCTATATCAACAAATTTTGATATAATAATGATAGTGATAATTTTTTTTTAAAAAATTTAAAAAATAGTGAATTAAAATGTGGTATCATCTTAAATAGTTATATTATTTGACTTTTCCCTAAATATATACGGTTATTGTGAGTGGATTATGGGTTTATTATATATATGAGTTTTCCATCAATCCTCTATAAGGAAAAAATTTTAAATCTAAATTATAAATGAAACATGTTCAATTTATTTTTATGTTGACTGTGTTGTTTGAATCTAGGAGATCACGTATTTGGTATTATTTCATAAGAATATAATTCTTATTATAGTTTATCATAATGATAATCTTGATATCCCAATGGGAAATTTTCTTGAAATTGATAATTGGAGGAGTTTTATAATCAATGATAATGTGCTATTTCATAAGATACAATTTTGGAATGAAGATAATGCAATGAATTCTTCTTCATAGAGGTGGATATGTGAATGCGATAATGTTTATTTCTCCTGGTATTTTTTTTACATTTCAATGATAGTATTAATGAATAATATTTTTGGTATATAGTTTTTATCACCACCCTACACTAAGATGATGGTTTTGGTAGACATGAGTGGGAAATATGCTAGAAAAATTGTATAAATAACCCCCATGATGATTATTTAGTCAATTTTCCATTATTTCTTGACCACACAATCATGAAATTTCTAACTAATTAGTTTTGAAACAAGATCATGTATAATATAATAGGTCCTTAGTCATCACTGAAGGAGCATAGAAGTTATATTTTATTAATTTTAAATAATTTTAATAAAATAAAATGAAGGATGGGTTTTTACAATTAGTAATAATAAAATAATTAAAAAGATAAAAAAATTGTGTGAGTCTATTTCAAAACAACACATTGTTTGAGAAAAATGTTTGATTAATGATAATAAAATTTTTGAACCATCTATGTAATTTCAAATTTCAAATTTCAAAATATTTTATATAGTTTAATGTAATTTTTTCTTTAAATAGATGATATATCATGATTCACCTTTTATCACTTTATAACCTAACCATGATATAATTATCATTTTTAGGATTCAGATTTTATATATAAAATGAGTTCTATCAAGGAAGATTAGTATATGAAGACTATAAGATATAAGAATAAACTAGAGTTATCTAGTATGAAAAATGAAATTTACTAATTGTGATGTGATTTTTCATATATTTTACCCCAAAAATAGAGTTTTATAGTGTTTATGGATTTTATTATCCCTTCATTAGATGATTTCTTATTCAACACACTTATTGAATTGTTTTTATTGAAAACATGATAAAATGAACTAATTACTCTATGTCCCCAATTGAGATCATGTATATATTTTTATAATAATATTAAATTCAATAATAAAATCTATAAAATTTAATTTTTTATATGATTCGTGGGATATTGTGATTCTATTCAAAAAAATGTACCAAATGATTTTCTGAAATACAGTAGGGATGAAATAGGTGATCGATTTATAATAATATTGGGAGTGGAATATTAGAAAAAACATCAATAAACAAACCATATATTGGGATATATATATCCAATAAGAATTATTACAATTCTATTGTAACTATAACTCAAATACTCACATATATGTAAGGGTTGAGTCCATATTAGATTTATAATTCATCCAAACATGTGTATAGATAGATTTCAGAAAAATATCATGTGAATATAACCTATTCAATTATATAATAGTCTTATTTTGTATAAAAGTTTCAAATCTTTAAATTAAAATCAATAGAACACCATAAGAGTAGGGACTAATTTATCCTTGAATGAGAGAGAAAATATTGGGACATCAAATTGAACAAATTTTAATTAATTCTCATTTTATTAAATTTTGAGATCCTATTTATTCCCTCCGTGTAGAAATTTCTAAAAACCTATATCATTAATTTTTTATTCATTCAATGATATAATAAATTTCCTATTATTAGCTTATGTTTTCATCATTTATTTTCTATTTTTATTTGGTTACAACTATTCACTATCACTATCAAAATATCTAGTTGGTGGTATGAGTATATGTTATGATTAGAAATCCAATATTAATTATTAGTTATCTCCCATGAATTGTATTTATATATATCATATACATTGATAAATTATTGATAAAAATATTTATGAATAAAATTATGTTTTATGTCTTGAGATAAACATAAAGGACATTTAAATATAAAAATCACTTCATGTCCATGAGGTGTTTCCTTGATGAATATGTTATTAGAAAATGTCACATGATCATAGATAATATGTTTTGAAGAAATTTGTATCTGTAAAAAATATTTTGTTTTATTATAGTATAATCAAAATAACATTATTTAGTTATTAAATATAATATTATAAAATATATAAACTCTTACATTAAAGTGATTATGGATTTGTATCAATGGATTACCCTGAATTAGTCACGCACCAATAATAACATTGAATCATTTATTAATTTTGATACTTACAAGTTCATGATTTATTAACAAACATTAAAACTTCCATTTATTCGATTCTATTTTATTTTTATGAATTTTTAATTTCTAATATTATGATCTAAGGATTATTTGAGAAATGATCTGAGTTTCATACTACACTATAGAAATTATAGTTAATAGAAGAACTAAAAATATATTCCTTGATAACATGATAATAAATTATAATCATGAAATTATAAAAGATCATCATATTTTATGAATCCTTTTTAATTTATTATTTATATAAATTATATTATATTTTCATAAATTTTTTAATTTTCCTTTCTTTTATCATTTCTCATTATCTTCTATATATTCTAATTTTTATTTTAAATAATATTTTTCAATAATTAAATTTCTATAACATAGATGATCCCATAAAATATGAAAAAAATTAACTCCCATATATTTCATTTCAATAGCTTATTTTTTAAATAATTGATAATTTAAATAGAATATTTAATTTAAAATATTTTTTAGTCACACATTAGATCATCTCAAGTAGGGAAATCAAGAAGCTTTTAAGAACCCATTGTTGAATATCCAGTGGTATCAATCCCAGAAAATAAAAAATAATATAAATTATACGATATTATATATGGAAATAATATCACCTTAAATGAATTAACCAACCCCAATGTGGAGTACCACCCTATATATATATATATAGTACCCCAAAGAGGTAGATAACAATCAGTTGATATTTGTCCACATGATCCTTCCCTGAAAATTTCAGGGTCTTCCTAGTGAAAAACCACATAAAAACTTATGATGTTCTATATTATATGATCTACCATGAAACCCTACAATTATACCAAAAGAATTTTTAAAATTAGTTCATTCTAATTACCTCTTAATAGTGTTGGAATTTTTTTGTCATAATAATTATATACAACTATATGGGTATGTTCTAAAAATAAATGACTCTTTCTAGATGTTTTTTTCCATAGCATAAAGACCAAATTAATTAGAAAATGTAACGCCCCAACCCTAGTTACCCAGAGTTGGTGCATTACTACATAACATTGGAATGATCACAAAAGATCAAATCTCAAAAGACCGATTAGTTTAGTAGCCTTGGAATCACTAGATACATTCATAATGTTTACATTACATCATAAAATGAAAACTACAACAACAAAGTCTCCATAGTCCACACTCATAACCCCTCATAATATCCCTTCAGTTCATTCATAAAATACTACTTCACATCTTGGAAAAAATGAAACATAAAAAGGGGTGTGCTCAGATGCCCAGTAAGGATAAAAATATAGCAGAAACATTCATAAATAATCATAAACATTTAAGGCAATGTATAACTAAAACAATTTAAACATGAACTTTAGCATAATATGACCGAAATAAAATGAAATAATTCCATTTAATTATTCTCATGGATATTCTACTAATTGAATAATCACATGCAATATCAATAACAACTTTCATAATGAAGGAATGCATAATGTCAGACTATCATAACCACGTAGCCAAGGCCCCGTGCCAAGACTACAAATAAGATTTTGCCAACGCCTCGTGCCAAGACACTAGTTTGTCTCATGCGACCTACCAATGCATCAAGGAGATATAACAGGCACTACCCGTCACTTATTAAGTCCAATGAATTCCTCATATGACCAGGTTTAAACATAACATAAACATTCATATTAAAACTAGTATAAGAAATGTCAATACTTTCTCCATAAACCACAAATGGTATAAAAATAACACATCCACATTAAAATATATCAAAAAACCTTCAATACAATATGGAAGTTTTGTATCATAATAAATCAACTTCAAATAAACTTAAAATCCATCAAAGGATGTTGACATAGATGAAATCAATACTATTTGAGAGAAATTTATATTTTTTTAAATCATTTAAAAGTGACATAATTATAAAATAAAACTTTTACCTTTAAAAATATTATTATATGACTATAAGGATATCTTCGACGATTTTATAACAGCGGAAAATAGCATCACCCTCCGTATAAGTTAAAAATACATTCTTACGTTATTTTTTTCGAAAAGGTTAAGGAGGACCTTGTTTGGAAAACGACGGAAAGATTACTTTATAAACATCTTATAAAAATTCAATCAACGGTATAAATGACTTTAACACCTATTCTATAAAATCGTAAGAATTTTTTGAAATACATTGTTAAGAAACGTGGATGTGGATGATAAAGAGGTCCGAGTATATAATTACGTATAAACAACCTCGGATAATGATGAGATTGTGAAATAAACCCTTACCTTGTACTTTTCCTTGGTTTAGGGTAGGTTAACCTCCTATATAATGGTGAAATAATTGTTATTAAATTATACAAGAATCATATACATTAATATGATATAATATATGATATTTTAACATTGATTTCTTAGTAATATTTTTGTATTATCATTGTTTCAGGTGTTAACTGATTCGTTTTCCTTTATATGATTTTCTACGTAAGATATTTTTGTTATGCATAGGTTGTATCTTATTCCTTTCCAGAATGATATTAAGTCTTTAAACATTATTTTTAACCAAAAAATGAAAATTATTCTTGAATGGATACGATGGGGAATGAATCTCATCACGTTCGTGGAGACGGTAGTCCGTACGTACGCACGAGCGACAATATCATTCTTCCGATATTATAATAATATAATTGGGTGTTATATGATATATAAAGAATAATTGTAATGTTATATTTATTTCTTACATGAATTACACATAATTATTATACCCATCCAAATAATAATGTATTGAATAACAGTTACACCACGACGTGAAGACGGTAAGCCGTACGTACACATGTATGGTGAATGTCATTCAAGGGATTGATAGAATACTGAATATGGATGTACCATATTTATAATATCATAACAGTATATAATATATCCTAGAGTTATTATTTTATAATATAAATAAAAATGAATGAAGAAGTTGATGAAGAAAGGAACTTGAAAGAGGGTGGTGAAAACATTACCTCTTCTTCGGGTTATTCCTTTTGATTTTATCAAAAGGGATCCATAGGTTGGCTTTCTGATAAAACTAAGGCCTCTATGTTGGAGTGAGGGAAGTTGAGAGAATATTTGGGCAGGGTTTGGCTGAGCCAAAAGGCTTTGAAGTTTTGAATTAGAGAGAAGGGGGAGTTCCTTTTTATAAGAGGGGTGAGGGGCACCTTAAGAAAAGCTAGAAATATTATTTTATAATAAATTCATATTCAGTTTATAATTTCTCCAAAGTGGATTATTTAAATTTTATTGTAGAGATGAGTTGAAAACCCCCAACCAATAGGTTTTAGAGAGGTTCAGGTCACTATATTGACCTTATCTTTTAGTTTTAACTCTTAGTTAATTAGTTTCACATTTACCACATCTCTTTGTATTTTTATATTATATTTTTAATAAATATAATATAAGCTTCCAATCGACCACCCAAGTGGTCCATTAATGATACAACAATCATTATATAAGTCTTTTGTCCTAACTTTATATTTTTAGGATTACAATATCAATTCATAATATAATATTTGTTTTAAAAACACTTTTATGTCAATTTTGAAAATATTGGGTATTTTGTTTTTGATAAATTTATAACAACATTATTACTTCGAAAACAATTCATATAAAAAATCTTAATATTTCATATTAGTCTATATAATTATTATAATTCATAAAAAGTTTCAAATTACATTTTTTTGGGTATTTATAATATGAATTATCTTAATAGTTTCTTAATTAGGTAATTAGTGCATCACCGTTGTGTCATAAATAAATTAAATTATTTAATGTCTAAAAATTATAAATAATATACTATTATTTAGGAAATATTTTAATCTTTCTAATGAATATTTATAATCGAATTTATCTAATGTATAACCCTATATTAATTTTTTTTGTTATGAAACTTTGATTTTAACTCTTTTAACTCTTCTTTGAATTAAAAAATAATAAATGTCCTAATCTAATCCAAGTGGACCTAAATGATAATATTTTATTCCTAAGGTTGTTTTTGGTCGAGATACACTTTTCCCATAGAATTAGGACATGTGTTAGGGTAATATTAATATCATTTTTACCCTTATTTAACCTATTTACTTTTAACCGTGGTAAATAAAAGTAAAAAGTTACTATTCACCAAAAAAATATTTTCATCTTATTGACCCACATTTTACTCCTTGATATTAACCATGTCTCTCGGATTTTCGAAATTCTACTCATAGAAGCGGTAAAATTATGTTTTATGTGAATTTGTAAATTTTCCTAGGAGGTGGGTAAAAGACGGTGAAAAGTTCATTAAAATTTATATATATATAAAATTATTCTAAATTAAATCCAATGAATTAAATTGAACTTATATAGATTTTATGTCACTATTTTGACCTTAATTAAATTTAAATAAAATAAATAATTATTTAAATAAAAATTTTATTTTAAACTATAACTCAGTGTTTTTTCGATATTCATTAAAAATTGAATGTTTTCAGAAAAATACCAAAATTTCACCCAAAGCTAATTTCGATATTCCGAATTCAAATATGAAGTCCATTTTGAAAGATAGATTTTATAAAATTTTAAAAAGTGGGTATTACTAGTCATAACGGCTAGTTTGATTGGTTGTGGTGTGTGTTAGAACTCGAAGTTGTGTACAACACACGCTAATGTATTATCCAAAGAGAATCATACCGAGGAATCTTGGGGCATTACAATCTCCCATCTTTAAAATAATTTCATCCTTGAAATTTAAAGATTACTACTGTATAATAAGACTCAGGTGGTTCTTCATCATATGGTCCTCAGGTTCCCATGTTTCCTCTTCCATCTTATGGATTCTCCATAAAACTTTTTCCAGATGAGTCATCTGGCTTCTCAGCAATTGTTCTCCTGTATCAAGAATCCGGATTGGCAATTCATAATAACAAAGATCTGGTTCCAGTTCTAATTCCTCATAAGAGAGTAAATGCATTGGGTCAGGCATGTAGTTTCTCAACAGTGATACGTGGAATTCATTGTGATCTTTGGAGAGATTTGGCGGAATTTCCAAACAGTAAGCTACAACCCCAATTCATTCTAGAATTTCAAATGGTCCGATGTACTTGGGACTCAATTTTCCTTTCTTACCGAAATGCATAACACCCTTCCATGGAAATACCTTCAAGAAAACAAGATCTCCTACCTGAAATTCCAAATCCTTCCTTCGATTATCGGCATAGCTCTTCTACCTACTCTGAGCTGCTTTGGTGTGGTTTTGGATTACCTTCACCTTTTCCATCGTTTCCTCCACTAGTTTAGGTCCTATGAGTTTTCTTTCACCAACGTCATCCCAACATGTCATTTTACGCCATCTCTTTCCCTACAATGCTTTATATGGTGTCATCCGAATACTTGAATGGAAGCTATTGTTATAGGAAATTTCCACCAGAGGTAAATAATGATCCCACATACCCTGAAAGTCAAGTGAGCATGAGCTCAACATGTCTTCTAAGGTTTTCATAGTCTGTTCTGATTTTCCATATGTTTGAGGGTGGTAGGCAGTGCTCAAATGAAGTTCAGTATCCAGGGCTTTCTGAAGACTTTTCCAGAATCTTGATGTAAAACGGGGATCACAATCCGAAACAATTGATAGGGGTACTCCATGAAGTCTCACAACTTCATTAATATATAGCCTTTCTAGACGTTCAAGTGGTAAATCTTCCCTTATAAAAAGAAAATGTGCTGCCTTGGTAAGATGATCAACAATGACCCATATTGGATCATTCCTTCTAGGAGTCTTTGGTAGTCCCATGAAAAAGTCTGTCATGATATTATCCCACTTCCACTTAGGTAAGAGAAGAGGTTGCATTACTCCTCTAGGATATTGCCTTCCAGCTTTCACTTGTTGAAAAAAAATACATCCTAACATCAAATCATCAATCTCCCTCTTCATGTTGTCCCAAAAAAATGTTTTTCAAATCTCTATACATTTTGGTGTTCCCAGGGTGTATAGAGAAATTGGAAGTATGAGAATCGTCCAAAAATTCCATTTTTAGATCAGGGATATAGAGAACACAAAGTATCCTCACAAATTTCAAAATTCCATCTTCATACACAAATTCAATCAATCTCACATCATTCACCGCTTTAATCATTTTTTGAAATTATTCATCATCGGTCTGAGAACTCTTTATCCTTTCCAGTAAAGATGGTTTGGAAAAAATTTGAAAAAGTATCGATGTTTCACCGTCCATGGTGATTCCAATATCCATCTTTACTAGATCCATGAAAATAGGAACCCTTTCAATTCACATCTTGTATAAAACTCCATGATCCTTTCTTCTCAAAGCATCTGCCACATTATTTTCCTTACCTGGGTGGTAGTGTATCGTGAAATCATAATCCTTGAGTAGTTCAAGCCATCTCCTTTGCCTCATGTTGAGTTCTTTCGGTGAGAAAATATACTTTAAACTATTGGGATCGGTATATATCTCACATTTTCACCATAGAGATAATGTCTCCATATCTTCAAAATAATTATTACACAAGATTACTCAAGATCATGAGTAGGATAGTTTTTCTCATGAATTTTTAGCTATTGTGAGGCATAGGCAATAACCCTATGATTCTGCATAATGAAACAACCAAGACCTCTCTTCGATGCATCACTATAAATAACGAACCCATCATTCCCCGATGGTAGTGTCAATATAGAAGCATTGAATAATCTTCTCTTTAGTTCTTGAAAACATCCTTCACACTCTTTTTTCCATACAAATTTAACCCCTTTACGTGTGAGCTTTGATAATGGGTTATCCAATGGTGAAAAATTCTGGACGAAACGTCGATAAAAACCTGATAAACCAATAAAACTACATACCTCGTTTATACTCATTGGTGCAGGCCATTCTTGCAATGCTCTTTTCATAGCAGGATCAACAGAGATTCCATCCTTAGAGACAATATGGCCAAGAAAAGAAATCTCTTGAGGCCAGAATTCACACTTGCTAAACATCCCATATAATTCATGTCTTCTCAGAGTCTTCAAGATAATGTGCTGGTGATTTTCATGATCTTCATATCTTTTGGAGTTTACCAAGATATCATAAATAAATAAAACTAAAAAATCATTGAGATATTCTAGGAAAACATTGTTTATTAGATCCATGAAAACATAGGGTGCATTAGTCAGCCCAAAAGGCATTACTGTGAACTCGTAATGCCCATACCTGGTTCGAAAAGCTATCTTCGGAATGTCTTCCTTTTACACACACAACTGATGATATCCAGATCAAAGGTCAATATTTGAAAAGTATTGAGATCCATGCAGTTCATCAAATAAATCATCAATACGAGGTAGGGGATACTTGTTCTTTATTGTTATAGCATTGCTTTCCCAATAGTCGATACATAACCTCATAGATCCATCTGTCTTCTTAACTAAAAGAACAGGGGCTCCCCATGGAGAAACACTAGGGAGAATAAATCCCTTATTACTCAATTACTCTATTTGTTTCTTTAGTTCCACTAATTCCACAGTGTCCATTCTATAAGGGGTACTCTATATGGTCCTTGATCTAGGAATTAAATCAATGGAAACTCAACTTCTCGTTCTGGAGGATGTTCAGGTAAATCTTCTGGAAACACATCTACATATTCTTTGACAATAGGTACATCCTCTATTTGAACATTCCATTCCTCACCCATAGTGATTTCATTCTCTTCATCCCAAATTATTGAATTTAGTTGAGCTATTGGGGGTGGATCTAGATAAGAATTAGGTGGTGACGATTCTGCTCTAAAGATAAGGTGTTCCTTATCATCATCATCAAAAATAGTAACCGCCTTATTCTTACAATAAATCTTTGCATCATGGTCCGAAATCCAATCCATATCGAGGATTATATGAAATTCAATCATAGGTATGACAATTATATCAGTGGATAAAGAACATTTATGTGCACTAATGGGGACTGATTCACAAAACTTTGGTGTAATGATACTTCCCTTAGGAGTTTTAATTGACAACTCCATTGTTAAATCAAATTGGAGATATCCAATTTTCATAGAGAACTGGGAAGATATGAAACAATGTGATGATCCAGAATCAAATAAATCATTTGCTAAACTTGAGAAAACCATTAAATTACCTGCCACCACGTCTTTCGAAGCTTCTACCTCAGCAGTAGTGATAGCATAAGCTTGGACTTTATCCCTTGGCCTTTTCTTGGGTAAGTTCCCCTGACGCTTAGGACATTCATTTGCATAATGTCCCGTCTCTCTACAATTATAGCATTCCACATTGACAGAAACTCTCTTTCCGTTGCAATCATTAGCTTGGTGGCCTTTTTCACCACACTTTTAATATACTCCCATTCCCTTCAAGAAAGTACCAGGTTGTTTCTTCTCACATTTACTGCATGATGGATAATTAACTTTTCCCTTCTTCCCTTTATTTCAATTTCCAGAGTGGTCAGCAGATCTCTTCGTCTCATGCTTTGCCTTAAAGTCGTAAGACATAGTGAATTATTTTTCTATATTTATAGAACATGAGACAATATCTACGTACGACGAGAAAGATTATGAGACTAATTCTCGATGGATAAAATATTTTAACCCATCAATGAAATGATAGATCTTAATTCTTGGGTTACGTATATAATCTACTGCATGCCTTGCTAACTTTTTAAAGTTAGCCTCATACTTTGTGACATTCTCATCCTCCTTTTGCCTCAGACTCAAAAATTGTCTATCCATATATGCTCGATGGTCACGAGGAAAGTATTTTTATAATAAAAGAACTTTGAATCCCTCTATTCCATATTTGATACTTCATCATCTTCCTTCGTGTTTTGTATCAATGACCACCATTGATCAGCATCTCTAGTGAGGTGATAAACTGCCATGACATCTTTTTCTCTTTCACTACTCCCATATCCTGGAATATTTTCTCTAGGGAACTTATCCATTGCTCTGCTACTAATGGATTTGTACTCCCATTGAATGTTGGTGGTTTCTACCTAATTAGAAATCTATAACTGATCCTCCACGCTACGTATTAGGGTGCTCCATACGGGTAAGGTTATTATTCATAACCTGAGTGAGTTGTCCCAGTATGGTGATTAGCTGATCAACACCAGTTGCATCTGATTAGCCAATAAAAACACATATTTAAATTACATTTTAATGGTATTAAATTTTCATTTTTGATTATATGGGTCTGATTTAGTGTATTTTGATTTTGAACATCCATTCTCATCATTTGTGCACATCATGCCAAATGTACAACAATTTAGGCCCAATAAGTCATCTGATTATAAGGAATGTAATTATCCAAATTTTAATTTGATATTTTGTGAAAAATATCTTCACTTCAATTTAAACATTTTTCATTTAGTGATCAATGGATGATTCATAAATGATGATGGAGATATTTTGCGATGAAAAAAAATAATTCTGGAGAAGGCAGATTGGACACCAGCCCACTGATGAGAATTTGGGTCCCACAATACAGTCCCAATGAAGCACAAAATTCATGGTATGCTAGAAGAAATATAAAGTAAAAAATAATTCTGCAGGATCCAATGATAATTCGGCTTCCATGATTTTTATTTAGGCGGACAAAATAGTATATCAAAATCTAGTCTAGAATCTACGTCCCCGAAAAACAGCCCACCAATTAAACCATATCTCGAAAAGCATAACTACTTTTGGGATTATATTTTACAGTATGTCAGGGGAAATCCGGGGCTTAAGTTAATTCTTCAATCACCCACCCAAATTTGGCCATCTAGATGGCGTTTCATGCACCTCTGTTTGGTGGATGCAAGCTGGATGCCTTTTTGGGTCAAGGGTGTAAAGTCATCTTTCCACAAACATTCCACCACCATACACCTACCATACTCAAGTGAGATGACTTGTACTGTTGGAGTCTCGACCCAAGGGCTAAAAAATTCCTATTTAAGAGAGTGGTGTTGGAGGATTTAAGGATCTTTGATTCACTGTTCAATTTTAATGTTATGCAGCGATTTTGTTGTCTCAAATTTGTCTTTCACTTGTAAGTTGTTCAATTTACTATAGATTCTTAATAAATGTTCTTCTTCTCCTCTTATTTTATTGTTCTACATCTCACCTTTATACTGTTTCCTCAATGTGTGATTTTATTCTCACCAAATCTTGTGAAATTATTCACAAAACGGTGGAGTGATCATTTTATTTTTTTTGTTTTCATTACTTCTCTATGTCCTCCCTCATGAGTCTACTTTCCGCTTCCATTGAAACCATAGAATCAATGAAGAGATAACCCACTTATGGGTTGATCCAAGGGAGTATCAAGGGGCTGGATTGGATGTTATTTATCGCCCCATTAATGTATAATCATCTCTGTAATTGATATTTTTATTTGATGATTTTTAAACTCCATCGTCCTTGTTGAAATTAAGGCCACACACTTCAAGTGATAATAAGAAACTTTACCTTGAAGTGCTCAAAACATTGATCCTTCAAGTGTATAGGTGATTAGTATTAAATGTTATAGGCATTAAACCAGTATGTTATGATGTTGTTTTATCTCCTTAAATGATCCCATTTCAAATATAAGAAATTGAAATCATTGAAAAGGAAATACGTCCAATCCACCCCGAGTGATAACCTATGAACAACTCATTATTTTAAATTGAATTTACTTAAATCTGTTAGTGATCCTTTAAACCCATCTAAAATCAACCCATCTTTGCCACTTAATATCCAAAAAATAGTCCTTAGAATGTGCATGTCTATAGGTTACTTCTTAGGTCTCTGTGGATTCAACAACCCAAGCTAGACTACAAGAACCGTTCTACCTTCATATATTAGGTAAATTTGAGTGAGAATCAAATTTTGGCGCCATTTCCATGGACCTAAGTAAGTTATATTAGACATTATCATTCTTTTTTTTTCATCCCCCTTCTCTGTTCTCACCCCCTCACTCCTATGGAAATCAATTTTGAACAAGTCCAAACATGGGAAACCTATCCCTACATTGATCACCCAACCCCATCTGTGATGAACAATGACCATCCTAATTTCTACATGTGGGATCATCAACAACCTAATTAACCACATTGTTTTTACCTCTATTATCTACAAAACATCCCAACATATAATGTGTTTCAATCCCCACAAAGCCAATCTGAACACCCTCCTGTGAAATTCCAACAACTTAATTATCCACCATCAATAGACCATCTTTCTCAACCCCTTTCCCATCATGATCCATAGATATTACATGAAAAATTATGTCAAAAATGGAGATAATTAATTTTTAGGTTTCATCACTGAGGTTATAAATACAAAGCATTAAAAATTGTGAGGAACCCATCCCTACATAAACTGTCCCTTCCATAACCATATGTGAAGTGTCCAGTTTCCCACAAACCTCTCATGAACATACTCAAGAGACAACTTTTATATTTGGGATAGAAGAAGATGATAAAGGAATTGTTGTTGGGTGTTTAAATCAAGAGGAAACTGATTTTTTAAATTCACACGAGCGAAATTTGACATCAAGGATGGAGTCTCATGAATATAACTCCATTGATGATTTTTCAAAAACAAAAATCACTGAACCATTAAAATAAATCACTAAATTTGAGTCCGTACCCATTCCTAAAACTGAAATTTCCAATTTGGTGGTTAAATCTTTTATTCAAATGGAACCATTTTTTTTGAGAAATTTGGAAAATGAAATTGAGTTGGATTCAAAATATCAACTTGTGTCTAAATTTCCTATCCAACCCGATCTCAAAATTATTGTCCTTCCCTCCCTGCTAATGAAACCCTTCATAAGGTATAATCATGACCTTTCAACTGAAATTAATTTTTCTCTTGAAACCAAAAAAGTTAGAATGATCATTTATGTCTTAGGAAATACTATAGAGGAAACTGGATCAACCATTTCTTATATTTCATAGATTTTACCACTCATTTTAGAACATAGGATTGTGCATGAAACAAATTATAAATATAGAATAAACCACAACCTAGTAGAAGTGGTGAAATATGGGGTCCTTAAATTGTTTAAAATTGGTATTGGGTATGTTAGGGGATCCATGTCGGGCTAACGATGTTAAAAGAAGCGTTGTATGGGAGGAAACCCATGGTTTTGAAGTTTCTAATCATTTTGTTGTTTTAATCATATTTATATTTTAAATAGGATTAATTAATCATTTTGATATTTTAAAAAATAAATAGACGATTGACTTCTTCTTATATTATGAGTATGGATGGGTATGAAAGGGGAGCACCATATTCATCTGTGTCACGTGGTGTTATCCTTGAGTAATACCTTACCAAGAAATTTAAAACGAAGACAATGTATCATCAGTTTTATTTGGTTTTATGTGTTTGTAGGTTAAAAAAATTCAAAAAATAAATAAAAAGTAATATAATAATAATTATAAAAAGTGACACGTCATGGGTCATGGGTCAAACCCCGTCACCACCGGCGAAGCCGCAGGGATTCGAACCCGGGAGCTGTGGGAGACAGGGGCGCGCTCTTACCACTGACCTATGGTTTTTTTGTTCTTCCTTATTCTATAATTTATATATATATACTTATATTTTACTTTCTTTATTATATATATATATATATATTTGTTTTGTTTTTCCTTTTTCTACTAGGGAATTGTGCAAGTGACATGGATATCAAAGGATTAAATGGGAGCAACAAGAATTTTAACTTCAACCACCAGGTGACTTCATTCCATGATACTCATTTTAAATTTCTTTTTTGAAATTTAATTCTCTAAAACTACCCCTTCTAAATTTTCGTTTCTTTAAACACTGGGGTCAGTGTTATTTTATGTTGGGGGGAGATAAAATAAAAAATGATTTGTGTCAAAAAAATGAATGATTAGAAAAAAATTTGTAAATGGAATGAAAAATTACTTTAACATTGAACAAGGTAATACACATTGCACACTTTGCAACTGAATATCAAATAATTTAGCATGCCCTGATTCTGATTTTAATCCTTGTATAATTTCATGAGCATAGATTTTTGAAAGTGTAGTTGTCCAATGTGATATTTCATCATTTATATTTTCATCCAAATAAAAAAAAGATCACAATGAACATCCTTTGGATAGTGGGGTATTAGTTTTAGTTCATGGGATCCCCCAAATAAATAGCATAGGTTTGGCGATCATTTTAGTTTTAATATGAGTATTCAATAAAAAATTTAAAAAAATAATTATAAATTTTCACGTAGAGAAATGAAATGACCTAATGTGTGGATTGCAGCACTTGGGGATAATGAATCCATGGTTTTCTGGCCTAGAGTTAGTAATTTTATCTCTATTTTTGGTAATTTGAATTTGTTTTTGATAGAGTTAACTAGAGATGATTCCCATGTATATTGGATTCACTTGGTGCCCTAAGGTCTTTGAGCCTCGGAGTCATCGACAAAGTCTCGCTATAGGGGTTAACTCTTTTGAGTGAAATTTCAATTACCATGGAAAAATTGCAATAAATAAACAAAAATAATAATAATAATACAATAAAAAAATTTTTAATACTCATCTTAATATTGAAATGTGATTCCACCTAGAGCTTCTGTCACTTTCCCCTTGAATAAGGATGTACACCCATGTCTATTGTGATGCACAACACATCCTCATACTTAATTGATATTGGATGAAATATGGAAACTAAGTTGAACAAAGGAATGAGTTTGGAATTGAGATCAGCTTATGAAACTATCTTGTATTAAAATATTTTGATGGGTTTCATGATTGTTTTGTATAATGGTTTCTGGTGATCATTGTGTATTAAAATGTTTTTGGAAAAATGAATTCAAATTTCATATTGCTGAGATATATTTTGCTCAGGACTAGCAAAACTAAAGTTGGGGTGTGATTAGAAAATAAAAACACGTATTTTAATTAAATTTTAATGGTATTAACTGTTCATTTTTTATCTTATGGCTCTAAGTTAGTGGATTTTGATTTTGAACATCCATTCTCATCATTTGTGCACTTCATGCCTAATGTACACCAATTTAGGCCCAATAAGTCATCTGATTATAAGGAATGTAATTATCCATATTTAAAATTAATATTTTTGGAAATGTATATTCACTTCAATTTAAACATTTTTCATTCAGGGATCAATGGTTGATTCAAAAAGGATGATAAGAAATATTTGGCGATGAAAAAAACAATTCTGGAGAAGGAAGATTGGACACCAGCCCACTGATGAGAATTTGGGACCCACAATACATGCCCAATGAAGCCCAAGATTTATGGTATGCTAGAAGAAATATATATTAACAAATAATTCTTCAGTATCCAATGCTAATTCGACCTCTAGGATTGTTATTTAGGTGTCCAATATAGTATATCAAAATCTAGGCAAGAATTTGTGGCCCAGAAAAACAGCCCACCAATTAAACCATATCTCAAAAACCATAACTCTTTTAAGGCTGAGAATTTACAGGTCGTTAGGGGACATAAGGATCATAATTTAAGGCTTCTATGGACCACCAAAATTCTTTTATATAGAAGGTGTTTAATTATCTTCTATTTGGTGTATGCAAGCTGGATGCCTTTTTGGGTCAAGGATGGAATGTCTTCTTTCCACAAACATTCCACCACCCTAGACCTACCATACTCAAGTGAGATGACATGTACTATTGGAGGCTCTACCCAAGGGCTAAAAATTTCCTATTTAAGGTTGTGGTGTTGGATTATTTATGGATCTTGGATGCTTTGTTCAATTGTAATGTTATGCTGCGGGTTTGTTTTCTCAAATTTGTCTTTCACTTGTAACTTGTTCAATTCACATTAGTTTCTTAATAAAAGTTCTTCTTCTACTCTTATTATATATTTCTACATCTCACTTTGATACTTTTGCCTCAAGGGGTTAATTTATTCGCACCAAATCTTGTGAAATTATTCACACAACGGTGGAGTGATCATTTTATTTTTATTGTTTTCTTTACATCTCCATGTCCTCCCTCATGAGTCTACTTTCCTCTTCCATTGAAACCATATAATCAATGGAGGGATAACCCACATATGGGTTGATCCATTGGAGTAGCAAGGGCATGGATTGGATGTTATTTATCACCCCATTGATTTATAATCACTTCTTTAATTGAGATTTTTATTTGATGATTTTTAAACTCCATCGTCCTTGTTGAAATTAAGGCCACACAATTCATGTGCTAATACGAACCATTACCTTGAAGTGCTCAAAACATTTATCCTTCAAGTGTATAGGTGATTATAATTATAGGGTTTAGGAATTAAACCAATAGGTTATGATGTTGTTTTATCTCCTTAAATGAACCCATCTCAAATATAAGAAATTCAAATCATTGAAAAGGAAATACGTCCAATCCACCCCGAGCGATAACCTAGGATCAACTCGTTATTTTAAATTGAATTTACATAAATCTATTAGTGATCCTTTAAAACCATCTAAAATCAACCCAAGTTGGCCACTTCATATCCCAAAAAAGTCCTTAAAATGTGCATGTCTATAGGTTACTTCATAGGTCTCTATTGATTCGATAACCCAAGCTAGTCTACAAGGACCGTTCTACCTTCTTATCTTGGGTAAATTTGAGTGAGAATCAGCATCACCAGCTCCACTATAATTATCTTGAATAGGAGGGAAATCCCTACATGGATTGCGTGCATTGATATGGTTTCCATTTCTTCCACTAGGCAGCATTTCTAAACAATACACTAGATTAATTTATGAATCGCAATACATAAATCCAAACTCGTAAAACACTTAACATAAATTGAACAGTTTATGGATATAATCCATAATCATAGAAAAGTTTTCTCTGAGGAATTATATACTCATAAACCATTCATAATGGTTGTAATGAAAATGAGAATTATCCTAAACATATCTTCCGGGAGTGTTGTAACCAAGAGTGATGCAAGGCCCATTGTCGTGCACCGGTTCCCGTTCAAGTCTAGCTCAAAGGGGTGTTTTCGGGTTTTACCCCTAGGTACATCTGTGCCAGAGCCACCTCTACCTGCTCATATCCACATAGGGATGTATTGCATGTAAAACTCACAAAATCTATAAAATACCAAAATTTAAGGAAGTTATTCTATACTAATCTTCAAAGTCCATCTTAGGTCTATGTGCTCTAATTAGAGTTTATCTAAATCAAGCTTCCATGGTTTGAACTAAAATTCCTCTGATACCAACTGTAATGCCCCGATCCTAGTTACCTAGAGTCGGTGCATTACTACATAACGTTGGAATGATCATAAAAGATCAAATCTCGAAATACGGATTAGTTTAGTAGCCTCAGAATCATTAGATACCTTCATAAAGTTTACATTACATCGTAAAATGAAAACTACAACAACATAGTATCCATAGTCCACACTCATAACCCCTCATACTATCCTTACATGTCATTCATAAAATTCTTCTTCAAATCATTGGAAAAATAAAAAATAGAAAGGGGTGAGCTCAGATTCCTAGTAAGGATAACAATATAGCTGAAACTTTCATAAATAATCACAAACATTTAAAGCAATGTATAAATAAGACAAAAGCATTTTAAACTTGAAATTCAACATAATATGGCTGAAATAGAATAAAAAAATGCCATTTACTTATTCTCATGGATATTATACTAATATAATAATAACATGAAATATCGACAACCACGTTCATAATGAAGGAATGCATAATGCCAGACTATCATAACTACGTTGCCAGGGCCTCATGCCAAGACTACAAATAAGATTTTTTCAAGGCCTCGTGCCAAGACACTATTTTGTCTCATGAGACCTATAGATGCATCGAGGAGCTATATCGGGCTCCACCCGTCACTTATTAAGTCCAATTAATTCCTCATATGAACATTTTTAAACATAACATAAACATTCGTATAAAAACTAGCATACGAAATGTCAATACTTAATCCATAAACCATGAGTGATATAAAAATAACCCATCCATAGTCAAAAATATCACAAATCCTTCAATACAATATGTAAGTTTTTTATCATAATAAATCAACATCAAATAAACTTAAAATCCATCAAAGGATATTGACATAGATGAAATCAAAACTATTTGAGAGAAATTTCTCTTTTTTGAAATAATTTAAAAGGCACATAATTATAAAAAAAAATATTTACTTTTAAAAATATTATAATAAGATTGAAAGGGAAGCTTCAATGATTTTCTAATGGAGGAAAATACCCTCACCCTCCGTATAAGATAAAAATAAATTCTTGCCTTAATTTTGTCGAAAAGGTTAAAAAGGAATTTTTTTGGAAAACGACGGAAATATTGCTTTATTAACTTCTTATAAAAAGTCAAACAAGGGTATAAATTACAATAATCCATATTATTTTAAATAGTGAGAATGGTTTGAAATACATTTTTACGAAACATTGATGTGGATGATAATGAGATCTCAGTAGATAATTACCTATAAACAATATCGGATAATGAAGAGATTGTAAAATAAACCCTTACCATGTGCTTTTCCTTGGTTGAGGGTAGGTTAACCTCTATATAATGGTGATATAATTGTTATAAAATTAAACAAGAATCATATACATTAATATGATATCATATATGATCTTTTAACATCCCATTGTTAGTAATATGTTTTGTATTATCGTTGTTTCGGGTGTTAACTTATTCGTTTTCCTTTATATGCTTTGTTAAGTAATCCATGTTTTTTAGTAATAGGTTGTATCTTATTCATATCTAGAATGATATTAATTCATTAAACATTATTTTTAACCTTCAAATGAAAATTATTCTTGAATGGATACGATGGGGAATGAATCTCATCGCGTTCATGGAGACGGTTTTCCGTACGTACACATGAGCGACAATATCATTCTTTTGATATTAAAATAATATATAATTGGGTGTTATATGATATATAGAGAATCATTATCATGTTATATTTATTGTTTACATGAATTACACATCATTATTATACCCATCCAAATAATAATGTATTGAATAACAATTACACCACGACGTGGAGAGGGTAAGTCATACGTACGCATGTATGGTGACATGTCATTGAAGGGATGGATAGAATACTGAATATGGTTTTACCATATTTATAATAATATAACAGTATATAGGAGATACTGGAGTTATTATTTTATAATCGAAATAACCTAGAATGAAGAATTTTAAGAAGAAAGGATCTTGAAAGAGGGTGGTGAAAACATTACCTCTTCTTCGGGTTCATCCTTTTGATTTGATCAAAAGGGCTCCTTTGGCTGGATTTAAGATCAAACTAAGGCCTCTAGGTTAGAGTGAGGGAAGTTGAGAGAATATTTTTATGACAACCCTGATTTTTATTACAACTTAAACATGTTTTATTACATAAAACATCACTTGATACAACAAAGAAGATCGAGAGGTTTAGTGTCTTTGGGGCTTAGGGTAATTACATAAAAACTATAAACTTGAAATACAACATCTTTATTGAAAACATCCTTTACATGACCACTACATTCCTTTGTACTTAGCATTGCATGGGATAACCTGAGGACATGCATAAGAAAAGGGTGAGCTATAAAGCCCAGTAAGGGAGTACACATGGAATAACATGAGGACTACAATACATGTTAGGTAATAGGAAAATCAGTAGAGCATAAGAGAAACATGAACATAAAGGAATGATAAAGCATTATAATCATAACATGGAAATGTGGCAACAACACTTAACATTGAATTAGCATGAGCCAAGGCTCATTGCACATGAAGCACGAGTAAACCCTCATTGCCCATGAAGCACGAGTAAACCCTCGTTGCACTTGAATTAGCATGATTCAACACTCATTTCACATGATGTATCATGATAATATACTTTACCCAATGCAATGGAGTGCTATAAGGGTGCACCCTTCTTAAACATTTCATTTCATGCATAAGTGTGCCACATGGATCATAAAACATGGATTCATAAAACATAATCATTTATTACACAATAAAGGAATGTGTAATTAATACATGAATATTTAAAATCAATAATTAAATGTGAATAAAGGTGAATACCCTTGATGGAGAAATGGGCATGGTATTCACTACACAATGACATTGGCTTAGAAAATCGGTGCGATTTCGGCAGCATAACGGTGTGACATAAGAATTCCTAAAAATGGTTGATGAGAGAGAAAGGGGTTCCTCATCATATTTACATGTAATGGACAGTAAGGAGGTCATATATATACATGTCCCAAAAATTGAAATGGAATTTAGATTCATGATGCAAAAGTATTGCTGGAATGTAAAAGAAAAGAGAGAAGTTCCTTTCGGAATTTCAGCATAGTAACGGGTATACATGGGAGGCATTTAATGAGAGAGAAAGGGGTATCCCATAATTCAAACAATAAGAGGGCAGTATGGGAGAGGTGAGAAACTATAGCCCAATATTCATAATTGAAATTAAAAGGGCAATACAACTGAAAGAAAATTGTCAAAAATGAGAAAGGAAGAAAAACCCCTTACTTGGAAGTGTGCTTCCAAAGGCTAGAGAGAGGCTTGTGAGAGGCTTCTTGGGAGCTTGGGGAACCTTGAGAGGATTCTAGAGAGATTAGGGAAGAGGTTGGAAGAACTACAAGGGATTTGAGTGAGGAGGAAGTGGGATCTTGGGTGGGTTTATATAGGAAAGGTGAGAGGATTCTTTATTATTTAGGTTTGGGACCCCTTATATTAAAATAATCCAAACAAAAACCATCCCATGGTATTTTCCCATGGTTTCTAGAAAAGGAAAGAGGAAAAAAATATTTTATAAGTCCAAGGTCCGAAATTAATAAAACAATTATGGTTTCTTATGTGGAGGTGAGTCACACTCCCATGGAAATTAATTTAAAAAGGAAAAGTGTTGAATAAGTCTTGAGGGCTCCATTAATGCTTTGAAAAGTAAGTCAAACAAACCCAAAACCTCTTTATTTTAATGATAAAACATATATTGGCCGAACATAAGGATTATGGTATTTTATTACATCACCATTGGGTCATTATGATGTCATAAAACACATTATATATTTAAATGTTATTTAATTTTTACCCAAAAATTTGACTGTCTCAGAAAATAATGAAAAATTCACCGTTGGATAATTTCGACATCCTGATTCCAAAAATAAAATTTATTTTATCTAAATATTTTTCTAAATATGTGAATTTTCACTTTTAAAATAAAAACCGACATTTATAAAAAATTCACGGGTTTTAACAGAAATGGCTTTCAAACCTTAATAAAAAATTTAATTGCATTTATAAAATTATAAGATCATTTATATTTAATAAAAATTAATTTAATGTTAATAATAATATTTTATTAAAACATTATTTAATTCTAAAATCTTTTAATTAAATAAAATATAATTCTTAATTAAATAATTAAAAAAACCCCATTTGCACATTAAAAACTATTTACAATGTATCAAGAATGACTAGAAATTATATTCATTATGATATAAAAAAATAATGTACATGAACATGGTACTACTTATTTGTTACATAAACCCTTAAAATAGCCTCATAAGACCAAAGGGTAAGGTGTACGATGGTGACAGACTCTTGGGGAGGCTCGGATAACATCACTCGAGTGGTAATCACTATCAACTTCCACTTTTCCTGTAGACGGTCCCATTCGAGCTTGACATAATGAAGCTCAGCTTGGGCTTGGTCAAGGGAGAAGCCCAAAGATGCCACCTCTTTTCTATGCTCTGAAAAATGGTCTTCGTATGGGGCAATTATACTGGATGAGGCCATCACTTCCTTTGTCTGAGTAAAATTGGGTTCGTTAAAGCCATATATTTATACTACTCATGCGATCACTATTCAACAACTATAAAAGTAACGGTCACAAATCTTAACATAAAACCAAAGAAGTTGACATCTTATAAAAACATTTTTCATAAAGAGACATTTAACTGGATCAAGAGGTATTTTCATTAATGAAACTTTGGGTCATTAAAATATTCCCCCCTTAAGAAATTTCGCCCTCGAAATTTTCCTTTTCCCACACTAAAACAAATGTGGGTAACTCAGCTTCATCATATCCTCCGACTCCCAAGTTTCTTTTTCAAACTTGTGGTTTCTCCACAACACCTTGAAGAGGGGCATTGTCTTATTTTGTAGAACTTTTTCTCTATGATCTAATATCTTCACTGGTTGATCCTCATAAGAAAGATCATCTTCCAATTGTACCACCTCGGAAGAGAGTACATGTGAAGGGTCCGGTATGTACTTCGTTAAGAGTGATACATGAAATACATCATACACCTTGGCCATAGTAGGTGGAAGTGCTAGTCCATAGGCCACAATCCCAACACGATCAAGAATCTCGAAGGGGCCGATGTACCTTGGACTTAATATCCCTTTCTTTCCAAACCTCATGACCTTATTCCACGAACATATGCGTAAAAACACCATGTCTCCAACTTTAAACTCAAGGTCTCGTCGACGATTATCTGCATAACTCTTCTGTTGACTTTGGGCTGCCTTGATATGATGCCGAATGGTTTTCACCTTCTCCACCATTTCTTCGACCATTTCTGGTCGAGGCAGCTTACGTTCACCGACCTCATACCAACATGCCAGTGTTCTGCACCTTTTCCCATACAGGGCTTTGTATGGTTCCATTTGGATGCTCGAGTGGAAACTATTATTATAAGAGAACTCAACCAGAGGATGATGTTGATCCCATCCTCCTTTAAAGTCCATTGAGCATGCTCTCAACATGTCATCACGTGTTTGGATAGTCCGCTCAGATTGGCCATCAGTTTGAGGATGATAGGCCATACTGAAGTTCAGTTCAGTATTCAGATCATGTTGTAGACTCTTCCAAAACATAGAGGTGAATCTTGGATCTCGGTCAGACAAAATAGATAGTGGTACTCCATGCAACCGTACCACTTCCCTGATATATATCTGTGCCAGTTGATCCAAATAGAAATCCTCTCGATTAGCAATGAAGTGTGCAGTCTTTGTAAGACGCTCCACAAAAACCCAGATTGCATTTTTGCCTTTGGATGTCCTTGGAATTCCGGTGACAAAGTCCATGGTGATGTTCTCCCATTTCCATTCTGGTATGGGCAATGGTTTCATCATCCCCTTAGACTTATGCCTCTCTTCCTTCACTTGCTGACACACCAGGCACTTTGATTTATAATCAGCGATCTCCTTCTTCATATTATCCCACAAAATGTTTTCTCAGAGATCTCGATACATCTTTGTGCTCCCTGGGTGAATAGAGAAATTTGAACTATGTGAATCATCCAAAAGTTCCTTCTTCAGCTCCATACTTGATGGAACACAGAGTCTTTTTCCAAACCGCACAATTCCTTCTTCATTAACATCAAACTCTGAGGATTTTCCCTTTTTGATAGCTTCCAATTTTTCTTGAATTCCTGCACCATCCTTTTGAGCATCCTTTAACCTTTCTAAAAGAGATGGTTGAGCAATCATTTCTGAATGGATTGATGATGTTCCCTTCTTTATGATTCCCACATCCATCTTTATCAAGTCTAAGAAGATTGGATCCTTCTCAATTCTCATCATGTATAAAATAGATGGATCCTATCTACTTAGGGCATCCGAAACCTTTTTCGCATTCCCAGGGTGGTAATGTATTGAACAGTCATAATCCTTGATGAGCTCTATCCATCTTCTCTGGCGCATATTAAGCTCTTTCTATGTGAATATATATTTAAGACTCTTGTGGTCAGTATATATCTCACATTTCTCCCCATAGAGATAATGCCACCAGATTTTCAAGGCAATGATCACCGCCGCCAACTCCGGATCATGCGTGGGATAGTTTCGCTCATGGATTTTCAACTGCCTTGAGGCATAGGATATCAATTTATCATTCTTCATTAGAACACATCCTAAAACCTTATTTGAGGCATCAATGAATACCACAAAAAGTTCCCCACTTGTGGGTAAAGTGAGCACGGGTGCAGTGATAAGCCTCTTTTCAACTCCATGAAGCTTTCTTCGCATTCATCACTCCAAGAAAACTTTACTCCCTTTCGAGTTAGCTTGGAAAGAGGGTTGGAAAATCGTGAGAAATTCCTCACAAATCGTCGATAATATCCAGCTAACCCTAAGAAGCTACGGATATCAGTTACCGATGTTAGCCTTGGCCATCCCTAAATTGCATCTGTTTTGGAGGGGTCCACAGATATCCCATTTCTTGTGATGATATGGCCCAAGAATGAGACTTCCTTCAACCAAAACTCACACTTGCTGTACTTTTCATAGAGCTTCTCCTTTCGCAATGTCTCTAGTACTATTTTTAAATGCTCCTAATGGTACTCCTTGGTTTTGGAGTATATTAGAATATAATCTATAAAGACTACCAAAAAATTTTCAAGGTAATCTCTAAATACTCTATTCATCAATTCCATGAATATTTCTGGAGCATTGGTGAGTCTGAAAGGCATTACTATGAATTCATAGTGCCCGTACCTTGTACGAAAAGAAGTCTTGGGGATATCTTCCTTCTTTACCCTTACTTGATAATATCCCAAAAGAAAGTCCTCCTTGGAGAAGTATTGTGCTCCACGTAGCTGATCAAACAAGTCATCGATTCTTGGGAGAGGATACTTGTTCTTTATCATGATTTTGTTAAGTTCACGATAATCAATGCAAAGCCACATTGACCCATCCTTCTTCTTGACGAAGAGGACTGGTGCACCCCATGGTGATGCACTTGGGCGTATAAACCCTTTATCTATATTCTCCTGTAGTTTTTTCTTCATCTCTTCGAGCTCAAAAATAGCCATTCTATATGGAGTATTGGATATTGGTAGCACCCCAGGTATAAGTTCAATTGAGAACTCAACATCTCTTCTTGGAGGAAGACCAGGACGTTCCCCGGGAAACACTTCAGTGAATTCCCTCATAATAGGCATTTCTTCAAGGGTGGTTTCTTCCTTGGACTAAATCATCTGAGCCAGATATGCATACTCATAAGGCAGTAATATCCATTCTTGAGATGGTGTAGTTAAAGGAGATTCATCTTCCTCCTGACACTTGTAAATAATCGGGGGTCGATTCTCCATATGGAGTGTGATTTCCCTCTCCCGACAATTTATGTTGGCTCTATATATGGAAATCCAATCCAGGCCAAGAATTGCATCAAATTCCACCAGAGGGAGTATGACGAGGTTCACCGGGAAATTCAATCCACAGATTATAATAGGGGAGGACTTATACTCATGGGATGCAATGAATTCCCCATTTTCCGTACTCACCAACATCTTTACTTCCAGGATTTGTGGTGGTGCTAGGATTGTTCTACTAAACTTTTGACATATAAAATAATGCGTAGAACCTGAATCCAAAAGTATGTTTTCTATTCTTGAATGAATAACTAGCGTACCTGTCACCACTTCATTGTCAGGGTACACTTCGGCAGAAGTGATGGCAAAAGCTCTTCCTTTCTGTCTTGGAGGTTGTTGGTTGCCTCCGAAAACCCTTGGATTAGGGCACTGATTTGAAAAATGACCCGGCTCCTTGAATTTATAGCATTGAAAAATGCGTTGAGGTTCGAATGGAGTGTTCCTCTCCTCTGTCATAGCCGCGGGTCCTTCTTGCGGACAGTTAATAGCTTGGTGCCCTTCTCTTCCACACCTGAAGCATTTTCTTGTCCCCTTAAGGCAATTTCCAGGGTGCCTCTTTCCACACTTTTGGCAAGTGGGGTGCTGGAACTTCTTAGCGCCATTGGATTTATCCATCGGACCACCAGCATTGAAGTCCACCTTACGCTTCTTTTCTCCATGATACCCCTGTGATTCTCCGATCTCTATTTGAACCTTGAGGGCACATAGAACAATTTCCTCATAGCTGTTGAAGTCACGGATCGCTAATGCTTTCTATAAACTAGGCTTCAGCCCACCAAAGAAGAGGTCAAACTTGCATTCAGGGGTAACGACAATGCCAGAAGCATATCGTGAAAGCCTTGTAAAGTTTGCCTCATACGCTCCCACCGATTCTACATCTTTCTGCTTGAGGGAAAGGAAGTACCATTCCATCTTAAGACAGAGGGTGCGTGGAAAAAAATTATCGAAAAACAACTTCCGGAATTCCTTCCTTTCCAAAGCCTCGATCTCCTCCTCAGGCTTCGTATTTTTGATAAACGTCCACCATTGATCAGATTCACCCTCCATACGATAAGCCACCATGAGAACCATCTCTTGTTCAGAACATTTGAGGATGGAGAATATCATTTCAATGGAGTTGATCCATTGTTCAGCGATCATGGGATCAGATGATCCACTAAAAGTAGGAGGCCTTTGTATTATGAAGATTTCAATAGCGACTTGTTCTTTCATAGGGGGGTTTGACCATTCCTCTTGACCCGTGTTTCTATTCAAAACTTGAGTTAGCTGAGATAGAAGTGTGAAAAAGTTCACGATTCCCGCTCCCATTGGATTGGGCATCTCATTAGTACAATCATCACACTAATCCTCACAACGGTTGTTAGCCTGAGTTCTCCTATTACCGACCATTGGATGGAATAAAAGGAAAGTTAGGGGTAACACATAAAGGGTAATTCAAAGACAAAACTAGATGACTTATAAGTAAACATTAATTTCCTTAACTCATGAGTCTATAGGTTTCAATCTAGGCTTTTCATGATCTACTTTCTAACATATACTCTTAGGGGCATTTTTTTCCTTAATAAGGGTTCATACAAAGCTTGTGAATTTATCAAAGCATATACCCCAGGAGTTTCGTAACCAAGAGTGCAGCAAGGCCCGTTGTCGTGCACCAGTTCCCATTCGAGTCTAGCTCAAAGCGGTGTTTTTGGGTTTTACCCGTAGGATACATCTGTGCCAGAGCCGCCTTTACCTGCTCGTATCCAGATAGGGATGTATTTTCGTGATAAACTACTTACTCAATACTTACCAAAACGTAGGGATGTTTTTTTTATACTTAGTCTTGTATCTAAGGCTTTACTAGGGTTTTCCTAATCCCAAAAATAACTAAACCTATCCTCTGATACCAACTATGAAAACCCTGCTTTTTATTACAACTTAAACATGCTTTATTACATAAAACATCACTTGATACAACAAAGAAGATCGAGAGGTTTAGTGTCTTTGTGTCTTAGGATCATTACATAAAAACTTTAAACTTAAAATACAACATCTTTATTGAAACCTTCCTTTACATGACCACTACATTCCTTCGTACTTAACATTGAATGGGATAACCTGAGGACATGCATAAGAAAAGGGTGAGCTATAAAGCCCAGTATGGGAGTACACATGGAATAACATGAGGAGTACAATACATGTTAGGCAATAGGCATATCAATAGAGAATAAGAGAAAAATGAACATAAAGGCATGATAAATCATGATAATCATAACATGGAAATGTGGCAACAACACTTAACATTGAACTAGCATGAGCCAAGGCTCCTTGCACATGGAGCATGAGTAAACCCTCATTGCACATGAAGCATGAGTAAACCCACGTTGCACTTTATTTAGCATGAGTCAACACTCATTGCACATAACGTATCATGATACTATACTTTACCCAATGCATTGGAGCGCTATAAGGGCGCACCCTTCTTAAACATTTCATTTCATGCATAAGTGTGCCACATGGATCATAAAACATGGATTCATAAAACATAATAATTTATTACACGATAAAGGAATGTGGAATTCATATATGAAACTTTACAATCAATAAGTAAATTTTCATAAAGCTGAATACCCTTGATGGAGAAATGGGCATGGTATTCACTACACAATGACATTGTCTTAGAAAATCTGTGCGATTTCGGCAGCATAACGACGTGACATAAGAATTCATAAAAATGGTTGATGAGAGAGAAAGGGGTTCCTCATCATATTTACATGTAATGGACAGTAGGGAGGTCATATAGATACATGTACCAACAATTGAAAAGGAATTTAGATTCATGATGCAAAAGTATTGCTGGAATGTAAAAGAAAAGAGAGGAGTTCCTTTCAGAATTTCGGCATAGTAAAGGGTGTACATAGGAGGCATTTAATGAGAGAGAAAGGGGTCTCCCATCATTCCAACAATAAGAGGGCAGTATGGGGGAGGTTCGAAACCATACCCCAACATTCATAATTGAAATTAAAAGGGAAATACAACTTAAAGAATATTGACAAAAATGAGAAAGGAAGAAAAAACCCTTACTTGGAAGTGTGCTTCCAAAGGATAGAGAGAGGCTTGTGAGAGGCTTCTTGGGAGCTTGGGGCACCTTGAGAGGATTATAAAGGGAGTAGGGTAGAGGTTGGACGAACTCCAAGGGCTTTGAGTGAGGAGGAAGTGGGATCCTGGGTGGGTTTATATAGGAAAGGTGAGAGAATTCTTTATTATTTAGGTTTGGGACCCCTTATATTAAAATAATCCAAACCACAAACCATCCCATGGTATTTGCCCATGGTTTCTGGAAAAGGAAATAGGAAAACAATATTTTACAAGGCCGAGGTCCGAACTTATTAAAAAAATTAGGGTTTCTTATGTGGAGGTGAGTCACACTCCCATGGAAATTAATTTAAAAAGGAAAAGTGTTGAATAAGTCTTGACAGCTTCATTAATGCTTTGAAAAATAAGTCAAACAAATCCAAAACCTCATTATTTTAATGATAAAACATATATTGGCCGAACATAAGGATTATGGTATTTTATTACATCACCATTGGGTCATTATGATGTCGTAAAACACATTATATATTTAAATGGAATTTAATTTTTACCCAAAAATTTGACTGTCTCAGAAAATTATGAAAAATTCACCATTGGATAATTTCAACGTCCTGATTCCAAAAATAATATTTATTTTATCTAAATAATTTTCTAAATATGTGAATTTTCACTTTTAAAATAAAAACCGACATTTATAAAAAATTCACGGGTTTTGACAGAAATGTCTTTCAAACCTTAATAAAAATTTTAATTGCATTCATAAAATTATAAGATCATTTATATTTAATAAAAATTAATTTAATATTAATAATAAATTTTTATTAAAATATTATTTAATTAAAAAATCCTTTAATTTAGTAAAATATAATTCATAATTAAATAATAACAAAAAACACCATTCATACTTTAAAAACTATTTACAATGTATAAAAAATGACAAGAAATTATATTCATTATGATATACAAAAATAATGTACATGAACATGGTACAACTTATTTGTAACATAACCCCTTAAAATAGCCGCATAAGACCTAAGGGTAAGGTGTGCGATGGTGAAAGACTCTTGGGGAAGCTCGGATAACATCGCTCGAGTGGTAATCTCTATCAACTTCCACTTTTCCTGTAGACGGTCCCGTTCGAGCTTGACATAATGAAGCTCAGCTTGGGCTTGGTCAAGGGCGAATCCCAAAGACGCCACCTCTTTTCCGAGTTTCGAAAAATGGGCTTTGTATGGGGTAATTCTACTGGATGAGGCCATCGCTTCCTTTGTCTAAGTAAAATTGGGTTCGTTAAATCCATATATTTATACTACTCATGCGATCACTGTTCAATGGCTATAAAAGTAACGGTCACAAATCTTAACATAAAACCAAAGAAGTTGACATCTTATAAAAATATTTTTCATAAAGAGACATTTAACTGGATCAAGAGGGATTTTCATTAATTAAACTTTGGGTCGTTACAATTTTGGCAGGGTTTGGCCGATCCAAAAGGCTATGGAGTTGTGAATTAGAGAGAAGGGGGAGTTCCCTTTTATAAGAGGGGTGAGGGGAACCTTTGGAAAAGCTAGAAATATTATTTTATAATAAATTCATATTCTATTTCTAATGGCTCCAAAGTGGCTTATTTAAAGGTTATGTTGGGTATGAGTCGAAATCCACCAAACCAATAGGTTTTAGATAGGTTTGGTTCAATATATTAACCTTATCTTTTAGTTTCAACTCACAGTTAATTAGTTTCACATTTACCATGTCTCTTTGTATTTTTATATTATATTGTAAATAAATTACAATAAACATCTAATCGACCCCCAAGTGGTCCATTAATGATAAAACTATCATGATATAAGTCTTTTCGCTGAACCTTCGATTTTTAGGAGTAGAATATCAATTAATAATATAATATTTGTTTTAAAAACTTTTTTATGTCAATTTTGACACTATTGGGTATTTTGTTTTTGATAAATTCATAACAACATTATTACTTCGAAAACAATTCATATAACAAATCTTAATATGTCATATTAGCCTATAAAATTTATTTAATTCATTAAAAGTTTCAAATTACATTTATTTTGGTATTTATAATATCAATTATCGTAATATTTCATTAATTAGGTAACTATTGTATCCCGATCGTGTCATAAATAAATTAAATTATATAATGTCCAAAAATTATAAATAAAATAATAATATGTAGGAAATAGTTTTATATTTATAATGAATATTTACAGTTGAATTTATATTATTTATAACCCTATATTAAAAATGTTTTAGTTATTAAACTTTGATTTAAACTCTTTAAACTCTTCTTTGAATTAAATAATTATAAATGTCCTAATATAATCCAAGTGACCTAAATGATAATATTTTATTCCTAAAGTTGTTTTTGGTCGATATACACTTGTCCAATAGAATTAGGACATGTGTTAGGGAAATATTAATATCATTTTTACCCTTAATTACCCTATTTACATTTAACCGTGGTAATTAAAAGTAAAAAACTACTATTCAAAAAAAAAATATTTTCATCTTATTGGACCAAATTTTACTCCTTTATATTAACCTTATCTCTTGGATTTTATAAATTCTACTCATATAAGTGGTAAAATTATGTTTTATGTTATTTTGCAAATTCTCCTAGGAGGTGGGTAAAAGACGGCGAAAAGTTCAATAAAATTTTTATATATGTAAAATTATTCTAAACTAACTCCAATGAATTACATTGAACTTATATAGGTATTATGTATCTATTTTGAACTTAATTTAATTTAAATAAAATAAATAACTATTTAAATAAAAATTCGTTTTTAAACTATAACTCAGTGTTTTTTCACTATTCATCAAAAATTGAATGTTTTCTGAAAAATATCAAAAATTCACCGTAGGATAATTTCGATATTACAAATCCAAATATGAAGTATATTTTGAAATATAAAATTTATAAAATTTGAAAAAGTGTGTATTACTATTCATAACGGCTAGTTTGATTGGTTGTGGTGTGTGTTAAAACTCGATGTTTTGTACAACACACGCCACTATATTATTCAAAGAGAATCGTACCATGGATTCTTGGGGTGTTACAAAAAATAAATTTATTTCATTGGGTAATCTCATGAAAATAACCATAATGTATATAATATGAGATTATTGATATTTTCAGCTATTTTGAATCACCATTAGATATGAATAAAACTTTTAATTTAGTAATTTTACGGGGGTATTTTCCCCATTGATGATGGAATGATTGAATCCATGAATGGTGATGCTCAAGTGGAAAAAACTACAAATATCAAAAAATATTTTATTGAAAACATAAAAAAAAATTAATAACAATTTGGAACATTGGAATTAAAACCCTCTCTAGGTGGTTATGTTGTAAACCTTTCGTGTTTATAAAACAAAGTTTAACAATTAACTTGAAATAATTCATATACTTCTGTGAAATTTGGTTCATGTTATAGGAAATTGACAATATATACCAACTTCAAATAATTTTGATATTTGTACTTTTAAAAATATAAACATTTATCAATGTCCCAAAATTGAAGATTCATATTGTTTGTGTAAAATAATATTTCTTTTTAAACCATTTATGAATGAACCCACTTCCAAGAAATTTTTTTTTAAGAAAAATCATATTATAGGGAAGAAATTACAACAAATTTTTTTTCCAAATTTTATAAGTATAGTTAATCAAATATTAACTACTATAAAAAGACAAGGTACTGACCCCCCTCTATCATAATAAAATAATAGACTTGTTTTACACAAAATAGTGCTGAGTATTTATGTTATTCAGAATAAAATGGCTAAAAAAATATATCATTATAAAAAACTATCCAAGTATCCAATGATAAAAATAATTCTCTTATAGGATAACAAGAAAGATTACTAAGATAGATCTATAATCAAGGATCTAGTAAGATTCCTTATAAACCATTTTCTACCAATGTAATAAATGAATTTTGTGAATCATTACATTTAAAAATAGATCTATAATTTTTTATCCAATTACTATTTCCATTGATCCTAATAATGATGGTGAGCATCAGTCTTCTATTAACTATTTTGAACCACAAATATTATCAAGGAAGATAAATACTAAAAATATGGAAGAAAAAGTAATGTTATTTTTCCATGATGATTCCCATAATACTTCCATTTCACTTAGGAAATTATCAATATAGGAAAATAGTTTATTATGCAATTTATAAAGATGTTATTAATTATTATAAAAAGGTATAGGTTACCATTACTCTCATGGATGGAGTTGAAAAAATTATTTATTGTTTTAAATTTTTAAAAGATATTTTCACTAATCAGTGGTAATATAATGGGAATAAGAGAATAAAATAATAAATCAATTTCGTAGAATTGATACAACCTATGATTAAAACTAAAATCAATGATCTGACTATATTTATAATATATTCTAAAATATTGGTGAATTTATTTTATAATTCAATTAATGATTTTGGTTATTAAATTTTTATTATAACATACTTAGTTTATAATTTTTTAGGTTATATAGATTAGACCCCCTGAATTATTGTGGAACACGAATGCCAAATCACTATTCAATCATTTTTGGTGATTAAGACATCATGAAAGTGAATAAAAACAATTTATATAAGCACATATATATAAATAAAATGGATGTCACCCAAACATATTTACATGATCCACACAATAAGGTAGGATATTTCCAAAAATATAAATTAATAATAATAATAATTTTATTATTATTATTATTAATAAATTTTGACAATGGTACATTTTCCTTGGAGTTTTTGGGAGAAACTAAACATTTCCTCTCTATGGAGGATATGAAATACCATATAGGTGATAAATTAACACTTATTGTCAATTCAATAGAAGATATATTCAATGAAATAGACTCCCGAAATTATTTCCCAAATTTCCATTCTGATTTTTCATAACTTTTTTAAAAATTATCTTTTTTCTTCACATTTTTATTAAAACTTAGGTTTAGAAATTTATAATTCATATATATTAATTAAGGATTGTGTACCATTTTGGTAACCTTGACTTTTAATGATTCTACAAATCCCAATTATATTTATTGTTTTTATAGAGAATAAAAACGAGTACATAGATTGATTCATTTACATCACTCCCCCTAAATCCCTTCCCTAAATTTAATACCCCTATTTTATTGCATTAAAACATTATCGAACATATTTAAAAAAATAATACCTTGTGGGTATTAATCTATTCCATTTTATTTTTTTAAAAAACTATTTATATAATGAGTTAAATTTTTTGACCTTTTGGGAGCATAAAAAAGGATATTTCATGTACATTAGATGATATTCTTGATACTGTAACATATCACATGACTTTAGAAGATGAGGCTGGCCCAAAAATGAAATCTCAAAACTAACTATACCCTAATATACATGAAGTGTTAAAAAAGGATATCTCTAACGTTATTATATTTTCAAGTATCTATTCCATATATATTAGTAAATTCATTAACCCATGGAAAATAATTTCTATTAAAAATGGAATAATAATTGTGTATAATGAAAGGAATGAATATATTTTTTAACATATAAAATATATTTAGTGTTTTTGTATATAATATCATTGACTTAATCAACTCACATGAAAGGAACTATTTTTTAACCATTCATCGACTAAATATTAAAAAAATAATATATTGATTTACTTTGGGTTCTTCTGGATAGATATTTCGATTACATTCAAATTCATAATTCCAAAAAAACTGAATAGAATAATATATTTTCCAAGAAATTTGATATATATTCACAAAATATCATATAATTTAGGTTGAATAATCCTCCTAGTACTATTCAATGTTTTTTGTGAGTATTTTCCTCGAGTACCTAGAGAATTTAATGAATCTTTCCATGAATGATTTCATTATTTACATTTATTATATTAATGTTTTTTTGGTACATATAGGTTTTTTCTTCCATCAATTCAATGCCAAATACGTCAAATTTAATTATGATAAATTTAATTTTTTGGTCAATAGATGGTATTTATTAAGCATTCCTTCTATAGGGTAGGAATGGTAGTTCTAAAATCTTCACATAAATTTTTTCCCTTCTATATATTAAATGAAATATTAAGGTGGAAACTTTTGTGGGTCATATTTGTTGTTACGATTAATTAATTAAACACTATTATAATATCACACTTCTCTTTTATCAATTATTTTAAATTTTTGGGTTTTTTTATAAATTTTGATGATTCATTTAAGTCACAAATAATATCACTCAGTAATCATTTCCTCATCCAATCAACTACATGGGATCTCCCATTTGACCTCTTTCATTAAACTTATAACTATTCAGTTTTATTAGTTTTATCACAATGGTTTGAGAGGGATACTAAAATAAATATGTATATTTCACACACTTTAGACCCTTCCAAAGAAAACTAAAAAACAATAAAAACATTACATCGTTCCATTTTATTTTAATAGAAAAATTATTCATGTCTTATATGGGTTAATGGAAATTGTATTTTATGATCTTGTTGACCTATGGTTTCTAATGAAGAATCTGGAGAATAAGAAATATTGTATCAAATGGTTTTTACTTCCCTATTTGATTCATCTAGATATTCGTGATAAAAGGGGTGTGGAAATTTTGTAATGTAACCATATTTGTAGGATTATCCAAACATTGACACAAATGCTGACTCACCCCTCCTAATTGGATAGTTCTACCAAAATTACTATACTTAAGATGTATTATACCAAACCCCTTAGAATATTATTGAATTAGGTGTCCCGATTGATTTTAGAAATTCACATTATTATAATATTAATAATTAATCAAGATGATACATTTCAGATGAACCACAATAATTTCATATCTTTAGTGACTATGATATTTTGTAGTGTTTATCTGACCATGAGTTAATATATATTTTTAGTTTCATATACACACCTCATTTTCGAGGCACATATTCCCTAAACACATAGATTGAAATGTTTTGGATTGTATACATTATATTCCTAAATTATCTATGGATTCATATTAGTTTCATAGATATTGTGTTTGATGTTGATTTATAGAGAATATCTCTATGAGAAGTGAGATACCATAATATCTATTTTATTCAATTAAATATTTGTTTCATGGTACAAAAAATTAAAAGGAACCTTCAAAAATAATTTTATCTTTTTATATATCCATTTATCAATGGATTATGACTCTAAATTGGTGAAAGAAAATGAATTAAGGATCGATGAATCTTCAGTTATTGTCATATTTGTGAGGATTAATTTTTTAGATGATTTATATTTTAGAGGATTATTATCATTGATCAATGTTACCATTTCTTTAATTACAAAATGAAATAATTTCTAGTTATTTAAGTGGTTGTTGATAAATTTTCCTCTATATATAATCCCCAAACTAAGAGATAAGTTGAAAGTTTAAATCAAGAAGATTAGAATAAATTTTAAAAAACAATACAAACTAAAAAAATGTATTGGTTATATTCTTAGATGACACATTATTCTCATAATGTTCTGCTATGAAAACCCACATTGTAAGGTCACCTTAAGGGTTTTTATATGTAAATGATTTTCACTATTACATTGAAGTAGTGAACTATGAATAATGTCATTTGAAACTAACTCATATAGGGAAACAGAGAAAATTAAATAGTCAATTTTTAGAATATATTTATCATTATTCATATGAGAACTCTCAGATATAATATTGAATGATAAAGTCCATCCATAGTGATTTTATTAAGCAGTATATGTTTCAGGTTAATTATAAGGTTCACTTGTACAATAAAAATATATATCACTAACAATGTAAGTTTCATTATTAGTAGAACCTACATTATATTATTTAAAATATTTTCCTCTTGGAATAATGTATGACTTACATGAGTCATGATAAGGAATTATTACCATAAATTGACATGATGTTATAATATAATATTGAGGATTTTCTAATGAATTCGATGGAGGAACTCCAATAAAAGGATATATATATGGAACAACTTAAGAAATCATAATTATCATTCTATCTTCCTTTACCAATAAACTTATTTAAATTTATTACATTAATGACACTATCAATTTTAGGACCGGGGGACTGAGATATCAATAAGTTACATTTTATGATAAAAATTAAAATAAAAAAATAAAAAAAATTCCCACCACATGCTAATTACATATGTGGAAGTTATTTAAAATGTATATTTAACATAATTAAGATCTCGTATTAATTATTAAGTTTTTATAATTAGTATCATATGAATTGTGAGTGATATCATAACATAAATGATTACATTTAGTAAAATTCGATGTTTTTCAATGATATGATTGATTATATATTTAGAATCCTTTTAGATTTTTACATAATTCAATGTAATATTTTTATAACAAATTATTTATTATAATATAACCACATAACATTGAAACAAAATCATGATAAGTGAATATTTTATATTGATGTTATTGTATAGGAATGTTAAATAATTTTATGGTATGATTTCAAGAATGGTTCATCCATATGGTTGTTTTTTATCGGATAAATTTCATAACTACACTATATTAACAAATATGCGTATACCAATTATTTCACTACCTTCAACCATATAAAAAATTAAAAATTAAAATAAAAACATATATAAATATATTGTGATTAAATGGATAATATGAGGGTATATCTAGGTAGGTAGCCTTAGGGTTGAATTTTATGAATAACTAGGTGTACGGGTTTTAAAATTTGAAACAAATAATGAGAAAAATATTAATAAAAAATTTGGTAAGTTGAAATTTTTAATTATGTTTAATATCATAATATAAAGTGAAAATTCATGCATAAAATGGCCATCGAACACACATAATTTGGGAATTTATGTCAAATTATACTCATCAAATATTTCATTATGATTAGTTATACAAATATCATTTAATTTTTTTGATAATATTTAGGATAATTAAATTTATATTTATTAATAGAAAACACTTATTAAGATTATTTTACAATTTAAATTTAGTTATGGATTGAGAAATATCAACATTAATATCTTATCATCATTTTTTTGAAATAGATGTAATGTGACTTTTATCAAGAGTGAAACTGTTTAGGTGTAGGGGAGTGAAAATGAATACATTTTTCATATGATTTCACATTGATATATTTATTATATTGATTATGGGTTTTAGTATTCCAAAATTACGTAATTTTTTATCCCATAATAATTTTTAATTCTATTCAATAAAATATGTTAAAAATGAAAAAATTGCTTCGTGATCTAAACAAACATTATATTTTTATTTTTATGATAAAATTACTAAAACAACTTAAAATTTTAAAATTACTTTTTATAGAAATCATCGGTAATTTTTTTATTTAATATATATAGACTAATGGCTAAATCCAAGGATATGATTCCCAAAAGAAGAAACTATTGTAGAGAAATTTTGGGTGAGTTTGATTGAACATACCATTTATATGAATACTATCTATTGGGATATATAAATAATATTTGACTAATTTTAATTGTATTAATATTTATTCTGAAATACCTACACCACAAGAAGCTTTATAGATAATAATAATTTGATAGGTGTGTCACCCATGAAGATATATTGGGTAGAAAAGTCATTCTTGGAAAACTCACATATTCTAGAAGGCTACACAATTCATTTGGAGATAGGATTCATTAATTACATCTAAAATCCATACCAAAACACATAATATTTGTATTATCAGTTGTAGATTTAGATATGTAATCTTGTGACTTCCAATTGATCATATTTTACTTCCCCTTAAATAGAGTTCTAATATCCTCATGATCACCTAAAGAGGATCTTGATCTTATTCCATAGCGTCGACATTGTATTCATTGAATAATATTGTTAATTACATGTTTTTATTTTGTGTTTTCATATATAATATTTTTTTTAATAGAATATTGATCTCACATTCAACATGATACATATTTGGCATCCACACATTTAAGGATTAATACTATAGACTTAATTTATAATCCTTTTTCAAGTATTGTATTTGATGTTAATCGTATATGTCCAATGATTTTATATGAATAAAAACCATAAAATTCATTTTATATCTTGATATAATTATAAAAAATATATTTATTGAAAAAACATCAATTTCATTAAGTGTTACCCAAAGGATTTTTGGTTTTTATCTTGGACATAAATCACATGATCATTGGAGGTGGCCAATGAATCACATTAAGTTTTGGATTAATTCCAAAATAGTATTATAGTATAAACTCATTTCCATATTATTATAGGTCTTAAAATAAATGAATAAGATATATAAACCTATTCATTAAATATATTAGGTATGATTCTCTAAGGATTAAATTAGTTAAATAACTATTCAATCATCACATCTAAACATCACTCACTTTTAATCAATCATTTACATATTTTATTACCTGACCCCTAATCACCTAATTCATCGAATCCATTTTATATTCTAGAAGTCTGTTCATTTTCTAATTTTAGGAACTATTGAATTTTATTAGATGAAATAGAGTTACTTCTACACTACAGAAATTCTAGTGAATTAAATAACTCATTTGACATTCCATGACAATGTAATTGTTTACCAATGAAAAATATAAAACCAACAAATAATGGAATGAAATGTGGATCATTATATAATAAGAAAAAGTATTAAATTTATTAAATTTATAATATAGTACAAAAAAGTACATCAACATTGGATATATTGAACTAGAAGATATACTAAGAGGTGAAACTCATTCTTGATTTTTGTATCTCACTTGTAATGGTCACCCAATATTTAACATGATGCGGAGAGTATAAGGAAGCTTAGTTTGATATTTATATTTATCAATAATTTCTCAATGTTCATATAGAGATAAAAAACATTGGAATATGAGAAAAAACATTTTATACTCAAATATTTTAGTTTTTAACTCCCAAATTCCAACATGAAAACTTGGTTCCCAAGTTACAAATTTATAGACAAAGAGAATGTTGTTTTGGAACCTGAAATTTATAATATCTATATAATCAATGGTTTTTCTTATGGGGAGTGATTTGCATTTATTTTAATGAATTTTAAAAGTTATGTACCGTCCACTTGGTTGTAATAATATAAATTTGGTTAGATTTATAACTTTAGGGAATGGGTAGATTCACTAAATTATCCTCATGACATAAACCAGTATTGATTATATCAATTATTTTTTATTATTTTCTAGATGAATATGAATTACATTATATTGATAACGTTATATAATGTTATACACTAAATGATAATGGATCCACCCAATAAATATTACTCCAATTACATTGTAATAACTGGAGTTATTTTGGGTTTTATCACTCTAAACCTCCCAAGGTTGTTTATAGTTTGGCCCAATTTCATCTAATTTATTCCCTAACTCTCCAAATCACCTTTACATGCACTAAAAATGTGAAAACAAGTAATATTATTCTATTTAATATTAAAAATTTAATTCAAAAATGAATTGAAATTTATTTGTAGAATATTAAATTAAAATCCAAGAACAATCAATATATAAGTGTGGAAAAAGGCATAGAAATCAAAATGTGATCACACGCCTATACGGAAAAAAATTTCACTCCTAGTAAAATCACAATTCATTATTTCAAAAAATGATGCTAAAAATATTCATTAATATAATCATTCTTCCATGAATCATTAACATCCAAAAAGTAACTAAATTCTAGACAACAAATAATGGAGATTAATGAATCAAACCGTGGGTCCAATGATAATTTGTATCGACAAGTATCTCATAAATTATATCAAAACTGAATTCAACGAAAATTTATGAAACTAAAATTAGTGAGAAAATTCATTAGGAAACCATGGAACTAAATCCTCAGGCTTTTTATCAATAATTTCATCCACATATTCCCACTACCTATTTTTACATCTCTTAGTTCCATAAAATACAATGACATAAGAGTGGGTGGAAGGGATTTTTCGATTTTAAAAATCATTACAAAATAATAAAAATCCCTATATATTATTTTATGTATATAGATTACTTATTTTCATTAAAAATATTATGAAAAAATATAAATAAGTGATGCTAGTAATTTTTATAATAATTTGGTCACAAAGATCCCCTAGTCCGCTCCCCCAATTCCCTCTCAGTGAGGATGAAGACATAATAAACTAATCTTCTTCTATGGAGAACTATATAATTGTGTGGAGATAGTTGACACCATACAACCTATCTTGTAATTTTATGTTAATTCTTTACAACTATAGCTTAATGTGAGAAGCTAAGACTCTACCATGAATGAGTATAAAAAGATGGAACTTTATGATGAATAGATAATATGATAATTGTTTAAAGGAATTGACACATTGTTGTTTCCAAAACTGAGAAAAAATAGTTATTTAGAGGTAAATATAATTTATTCAAACGAATTTATATTATAATATACATAGATCTTGGTTTTTTATTAAATATTTTGAAAACAGAAAACAACAGTAAGAAATACTATTTAGGTAAGTTGAGTGAAGACACAACAGATGATAAACATGTATTCCTCCAAAGTGAGGTAGTAAAAATCCTTGGATGAATTATAATAAAAAGAAATAGAGATATATTAGTAGAATCATTATGAATAAATAGATTCAAATAAAAACATGCTCATGTAAAATGTATATGTCTGTAAATATCTATCAGGAACTACAACAAGTGATAAATTGAGATATAGTAGAAGAAACACAATAAAGAAAACATAATAGATCAAAACATATATTAATCAAAACTGTATCCCATCAAATAAATAGAGTCATATTAACCTTTACAATGATTCAAATCATTGTATTTAACTAGAATATTGATTTTTTAAGAAAAATAGATCATGTAAATCTTTCTAATAATATTAGAACATTTAAATCAAACATTTTATTATACATTGACGTTTAATCACCCACTAAATATATAAAATTACCTTAGAAATCAAATAAATTTAATCCATTGTAAAGGGGTCATCAAATTTGTATTTCATTAGATTATAATGATATGAAAATTATAAGTAAATCATTTTGGAAATTAGGAAATGTAAACAAAAATTTAAAATCTCATGGATTTTTTAGTCAAAATTTTGGTTTCACATCATATATTATAAAACATGGTGTTGTTTATAAAAATTGGATGGAAGAACCAAATATTAATCCTGAAAACAATAGGTTGAATTTAATTTCTTTGTTGATAAACTAAAAATTTATTTTTAACAGGTTGATTTTGAAATAGATGTTGGGTTCAGAAACATAAAATTTCATTCCCAAATAAGGGTTCTGTACCCTGAAATTTGTCAATAATATGGTTAGTAATAATGATTCATTGAGGAAATATATGTTCCATAATTTTAAGGTGAATTAAAATTCAATTAAATTTATAACTAATGTGATTCCAGAATAAAATAATTATTCCAATAAATATTTTTTAGATATACATTCATATAAATTTCTTTAATAACAAATTTCATTTTTTTAATCGAAATCAATTGGATATTACATAAATTGTTCTATAAATAGGTGAAAAAAAATTAAAACTTTTGATGGTCATAGAACTAATATATATAAAAACGGTAAAACAAAAACTTGATCAACAGTGTAGTATATTAAAAAAGTAGAAATTGGGTTTATCTATATTTCTTATAGAAAACATAATATATTATAAAACAAAATTTTATTATCTAATGTTATGAATCATACCAAAAATAAAATTTAAATATATAAATATTTGGAAAATAATATTGTAAAATATTATTTAAATAAAATATACAAAAAATAATATAATAAATTATCATGTTGAGTTTATCCAATTTTCAGCCATTTTTTATAAGATAATGAATGTATAAAAATAGGATATGACATAGCTAATGTTACAAAACTATATTACTTAATATTACTTGAATCCTAAAATAAATGAATCATGAAATACAAATAAACTTCAACATGAAAACACAATAAACTGAAAAGGAAAATTTAAATAAATATATTATAAAATATTAATTAAAAGTATTTATTTTTTTTAATATTATTTTATAAATGATTTTTGTATTAGAAATTTTGGTTTTGATAAAGTGTTGGATTTGAAGGAGGGTTAGATTCTACCTCTTCTGAAATAGATTATGAGGTTATAAAATCATGAACAATACGTTAAATAGTCATAATATCCTCTAGGATGAATTCAAAATTTATATTCAATTCCCCAACCAATTACATCATCAAAATCTTTTACTCTCTAATCAAATTAAGGTATTCAACTACGTATACTTTCAAAAACTCATCAAGAGATAGAGATGATTGGGAATATTGTTGAATATTTTTAAAAATATGATTGAAAAAACTTCTTCCACAAGGTTTTTTGATGCTAAACTAGAAGCCAATAAATTATAATTTTCTAGAGGAGTGTGTTGTTGAATTCTAACAAAAATTATTATTTGAATGCTACCACTTATGATAGAAAATATATATGATAAATTCAAATATCCTTATTATATCTCATGAATTTGTGTTGGATTGATTTAAAAGATCAATCTTGTATTGAACTGGCATTGACTAATTCAAATTGACTTCCCAAATAATTCTACAAATATCTAAAATTAGAATTAGAAACTGATTTATATATTATCATTCTAATATTATCATGAATATCCCTTTTAGAGGCATCAAACACAATTTATAGCTAATCCTGGAGTGATTCTAACTCAGTTCTTGGAATATATCCATAGATATTCAAAATATTTTATAGAAATTTACAATTGTCCTTAAAATTTATCATTAACCTACTTATTCTAAATGAATTTGGAAATCATATCCCCTATATAATAATTAAGAGCATCGAAATATTCCTTTTTTGGCCTTATTGTGTGATTAGACAATAAAAAAACATTTTATAATTACATTTTATTGGGATTAAAAGTTCATTTTTGATCATATGGGCCTGAGTTAGTACATTTTAATTGTAAACATCCACTGTCATCAATTGTGCACTTCATGCCTAATGTACACCAATTTAGGTCCAATGACTCATATGATTTTATTTAATGTAATTATTCATGTTTTAATATAATATTTTTGTAAATGTATCTTCACTTCAAATTTAAATGTTTCTCATTCAGGGATCAAGGAATGATTCATAAAGGATGATGAAGATATTTGGTGATGAAAGGAGACAATTCTGGTAAAGGCAGATTGGACATCAACCCACTGTTGAGGATGTGGGTCCCACAATACTGTACCAATGAAGCCCAAATTTCTTGTGATGATATAAGACATACAGGGGAACAAATAATTATTAAGGACAAAGTGCTAATTCGGTCTCCATGATGGTGATCAAGGTAGCCGAAATGGAAGATCAGAATTTGGGCCAGAATCTGCGGCCCAGAATTTCAGCCCAATTAATCTTCCATATCTCCCGAACCACAAATTAAATTGGGCTGATATTTTAAAGGAGGTTAGAAGACATCTGGGGATTTATTTTTTTCTTATATGTACCACTCCAAATCGGCCATCTAGAAGGGCTTTGAAGAGGATCTGTCAAGTGGATGCAAGCTGGATGCCATCTCGGGTCAAGGGTGGAGAAGTCTCCTCTCCACCTACTTTCCACCACCTATGCCTACCCTCATTGATTGGGATGACTTGGACTGTTGGAGCTCGGCCTAAGGATCCAAATTTGCTTATTTAAGGCAGTGGTGGTGAGGAGGAACTCATACCTTCTTTCATGTAATGTTATTATGCTCAATTTTCGTTGTAATGCTTTCATTTTCCCCATGTATGTTTCATTTTGTATTTCTAAGTTCTTAATCCAATTCCTTCTCTTCTCTTCTTCCAATTTCTATACTTAAATCTCTAAAATCACAAAATCACAGTGACAACTCTGTGTGTTGGTGATACAGTTCACACATAGGTGTGAATTCCATTCACACACACGGAGGAGTGCTCGTTTTTTCCGCGGTTTTAATCTCTTCAATTCAATTCTTGTAAGCCGTCTTCCGCCCACCATTGATAGTATATAATAAATGGAGGGATAAACCTTTAATGGGTTGATCTTAGGAAGATGAAAAGGCTGGATTGATTGATATTTAATGCACGAATTGTTGTTAATTGGATAAATAATTCAAGACTTCCATTCTTCAATTATTTTTGCTCCTCATCTTCACTGTGTTTGAAAAGGCTAATTCCAATTACTAAATTAACCATATACCTTGGAGAGATCATGAATATGGTTCTCTAAGTGTGTTGGTGACTAGTAATTGGGTTTAGTTAGTATCTAACCAGAAAATGATGAAGGTAGTGTTATTTTGAAGAATAGTTTCATCAAGAATTAATAAAACCAAAAATTTGTCTAAAGAAATAAAATGCATTCAATCCACCCAAGCGTAACCCTAAGATCAACCCATTTCATTAAAATTGAACTCAACTAAGCTTATTAGTCTTCTCCCAAAACAATTAAAAAAAAATCCAAGTTGGCCACTTCATAGCCAAAAATCCATCCCTTAGGCTGTGTATCTTAGGTATCTTCTTAGGTCTCTGTGGAATCGACAACCCAAGCTACACTATAAGGACCGTTCTACCCTTCTTCTCTTGGGTAAATTTGGGCGTGAACCAAATTTTGGCGCCGTTTCCGGGGACCATGTAAGTAACTTAGATTCAAAAAAAACCTTCTTTACTCACCTCCATTCTTCTATTCTCACCCAAGATCTCTTATCTTCTCCCTTTCTTGCTTTTTTTTGGCGCATGTCCGCCTACACCCGCGATTTCTCAAACAGACTAGTTAGGGTGGAAAGTCCTAGGATAGGGGAGTCAAGTGAACCTAAGGGACTGTTTAAATAAGATTCAAATATTCTTGAAACCCCAAAGTCAGAACTTGAAACAAGTCCAATGGAGGGTCATCCAAAAAATCAAATTGTAAACCCTGGGGGGAATCAAATGGGAAACCAAAACCAAGAAGCTCCAAACTTAGGGAATGTGGTTGATCAAACCATGAACGACTACCTCACTCCAGCATGGACCAATTCCCCCTCATGCATTAGACACAATTCCATAGGTGACACCAACTACATATTCAAACCCCATGTCCTAAACCTCCTTCCAACCTTTCATGGGATGGAGTCAGAAATGCCATACCTTCATGTCAAAGAGTTCAACGACATTGTTGAAACCATGTGTCCCCCACATCAACTAGAATCCGCTAAGATGAGGCTATTTCCTTTTTCATTAAAGGATCAAGCTAAAAATTGGCTAAACAACTTGAGACCTGCATCAATCCACTCTTGGGACCAACTACAAAGAGAATTCTACAAAAAATACTTCCCTCATCACAAAACAATTGCACTTAAAAAGAGCATCCAAAACTTTTTTGAAAAAGAGGGAGAGTCATTCTATGAAACATGGGAGAGGTTCAAAGACACCCTAAACATGGATCCACACCATGGGTTTTCCATACCTGAACAAGTGAGAATTTTATATGAAGGGTTGGGTCCGGGTAATAAACAATTCATTGACATGATGTGTAATGGAACATTTAAAAACAAAGCCCCAAATGATGCTTACGAGTATCTGGAAAGTCTGGCTGAACAAAACCAAACTTGGGGAACTTCACCTTATTCTGAAAAGCCACAAAGAACCACTGTAATTCAAACACTTAGAGAAGAGGAAAGCCTTAGGGCTAAACTCGCAGCACTCTCTAGGAAGGTTGAAGAGATAGACCTTAGGAAAGTCCATGAAATCCAAAATGTAGACCTTGTTTGCACAATTTGTGACAAACATGACCATAAAACAGACAACTTCCCAACCATTCCATCCATCAAGGATGTTCTTCTAGGAGGACCCCCAGCGGAAGTCAATGCCCCAAACTTTCAAAAGCCCCAATATCAAAACACCTTCAATCAAAGGTACAATGACCACCCCGGCTTCCGATGGAAGGATAACCAACAACATAGCCAACCACAAGGGAAAAATCCTTACCCTCAACAGAACTTCCAAACCCATAATCAGTTTCAAACCCAACCTATCCAATACCAACAACCACCAGTCCATTTTCAACAAACCATTCCACCTTCAAAATATCCCCCAGGGATAAACCTATCTTCTCAAGCACCAACCCAAACTGTTCCACAAAGCCTACTAGAACAACTTTGCAAACAAATGGAAAGGATGAACTCGGAAGTCTCTTACCTTAAACAAGAACTTCAAACAATCAAAACTGGGAAGGCACCCATGCCTACCCAAGCCATTCCACAACAAACAACAAGGGGAGAGTCAAGTTGCACTCAATCAAATCATGAACAATTGAAAGCAGTGACAGTCTTAAGAAGTGGGAAATCAATTGAAAAACCTGAACAAACCATTTCAGAACTATTAAAAGATTCAACATCACTTCAAAATGATGAAGAACAACCCAAAGATTCTAAAAAAACCAATGAGAATGAGAAGGAACCACAACCACACCAAACACTCAAACAACCTGCTCCCTTCCCTCAACGCATAAGGGGGAAATCCAAGCCTGAACTGAGTGAAACCTTGAGAGAAATCTTCTCTCAAGTAAAGATGAAAATTCCACTCCTCGATGCAATACAAACCATACCAGCCTACTCAAAGTACCTTAAGGACTTGTGAACTTTTAAAAGGAAATTTTCACATAAAAACCAAGTCCTTTTGGCTGCTAATGTGAGTACCACCATTCAAGGGACCATTCCTCCAAAGATGAAAGACCCGGGTTGCCCTTACATCAATGTTGAACTAGGAGAGAAAAAAATTGTCAAGGCCTTGTGTGACCTAGGTGCCAGTGTAAACCTCATTCCTTATGCCATGTATTGTCAGTTAGGGATCGAAGAACTCCAACCCACATCTGTCACTCTTCAACTCGCTGATCACAGTGTTCAGGTTCCTAAGGGGATCTTAAAGGATGTTTTAGTGAAAGTTGAGAATTTCATCTACCCTGCTGACTTCATTGTCCTTGACAATCATCCAAGCTTAGGTCCTAAGGAGCAAACTCCAATCATTCTTGGCTGTCCTTTCCTTGCAACAATCAACTCTGTTATCCGAGTCCGAAATGGGAACATGACCATCACCTTTGGGAACATGAGTCTAGACTTGAACATCTATAATGCAAGCTCACAAATAGGAGATGACGAGGAAATTCATGAAGTAAACATGTTAGGAAGCATTGAAAATGAATCCATAGTACATCAATAAATATTTGATGGATGTTTAAGTCAGGATGAGATTGATTTCCTTTGTTCACATGAAGGAAGTTTATCTCCTTGGCTCGAATCATTTTCAAATTTCTCCTATAATGATGTCTTAGGACCAACAAACAGTGAAACTTTTCAGGAAACCACATTCATGGAGACAACTCAAACTCTCTTCCCTAACCCAGGTCAATACAATCTTGTGGCTGAAACTTCAACACATGGGGAATCAATTCAATATGAAAATCTAGGAAACAAATTTGATCTTGATCCAATGCCCCAATCTTCTGCTGAAATTCTGAACCAACCAGATCTTGAATTGAAGGAACTTCCTACTTCCCTCAAGTATGACTTCTTAGGGGAAAATCAAACACATCCTATAGTCATATCTTCTTCTCTTGAAGCCAATCAGGAGGGGATGCTTCTAGATGTCCTTAGGAAACACAAGAAAGCCATTGGTTGGACCCTGTCTGATATTACTGGGATTAGCCCACTTATTGGAACTCATAGGATTACTCTTGAATCTGAATCCAAACCATGTCATCAACCTCAGAGGAGACTCAATCCAAATCTTATGGATGTGGTAAGGAAAGAACTTCTTAAGTTGTTGAAAGCTGGTATCATCTACCCCATAACTGAGAGTGAGTGGGTAAGCCCAATTCAAGTTGTCCCAAAGAAAGCTGGAATCACTGTGATCACTAATAAGGATGGGGAAATTCTTCCAACTAGGGTGAGTAGTGGCTGGAGAGTCTGTATTGACTATAGGAACCTCAACTCTTGTACCAAGAAGGACCATTTTCCCTTGCCCTTTATTGATCAAGTCCTTGAGCGAGTGGCGGGTCATCAATTCTATTGCTTCCTAGATGGGTACTCAGGGTACAATCAAATCGAGGACTCCTTGGAGGATCAAGGGAAGACAACCTTCACCTGTCCATTCGGCACCTTTGCCTTCAAACACATGCCGTTCGGGTTATGCAATGCCCCTGGAACCTTCCAGCGGTGCATGATGGGAATCTTCTCAGATATGGTAGGGGATTTTCTAGAGGTCTTCATGGATGACTTCTCTGTCTTTGGGGATACATTTGAGGGATGTCTTAGGAATGTGGAGAGAGTTTTGTCAAGATGTGAAGAAAAGAATCTGGTCCTAAACTGGGAAAAATGCCATTTCATGGTAAAAGAGGGGTTAGTCCTTGGCCATATAGTCTCGGGGAGGGGAATTGATGTTGATAAAGAAAAGGTTGACATCATTCGTCACCTTCCATCACCCAGAACTGTTAAGGAAGTGAGGTCCTTCTTAGGACATGCTGGTTTCTATAGAAGATTCATTAAGGACTTTAGTTCAATCTCTCGCCCTCTTTGTGCTATCCTAGTAATGGATGGTCCATTTTTTTGGACAGAAAGTTGTGAGGGTTCATTTTCAACCCTTAAATCCTCTCTCACCTCTCCTCCCATTATGAAATATCCAAACTGGGACCATCCTTTTGAACTCATGTGTGATGCCAGTGACTTTGCTGTAGGAGCTGTGTTAGGACAACGGTGTGATAAAACTCCATATGTCATTTCTTATGAAAGCAAATCCTTAAATGATTCCCAAATCAATTACACCACCACTGAAAAGGAGTTACTTGCTGTTGTGTTTGCCTTAGAGAAATTCAGGTCCTACCTCTTAGGATCACCCATCATTGTATTCACCGACCATTCAGCTCTAAAATATCTCTTCCAAAAACAAGATGCCAAGGCTAGATTGATTAGGTGGGTCCTTCTTCTTCAAGAGTTCGATTTAACCATTAAGGATAAAAAAGGTGTTGAGAATGTTGTTGATGATCACCTCTCTAGGTTGGAATTCAAAGACAACTCACATCACCTTTCTGTGTCTGATTCATTTCCCGATGAGAACCTCTATTCTGTGAGTGATTGCCCTTGGTATGCTGACATAGCCAACTTCTTAGTTTCAGGGGTCATTCCAAAATTATTAGGGACCCAAGCTAGAAGAAAATTTCTTTCTGATTTCAAGCATTATGTGTTTGATGATCCATACCTATATAAGTTCTATCCTGACCAAGTCATTAAGAGGTGTGTGCCAGAATCCGAACAAGAGTCCATCCTAATGTTCTGTCATAGTGAGGCTTGTGGAGGTCACTTTTCATCTACGAAAACTTCTGCCAAGGTTCTTTATTGTGGTCTCTTTTGGCCCACCCTCTCAAGGGACTCCTACACATTTTTTCAAAGCTGTCCTAGGTGTCAACAAGTAGGGTCCATCACAAAAAGGAATCAAATGCCTCTCACTCCAATATTACTGGTTGAAATCTTTAACTGTTGGGGAATTGATTTCATGGGTCCCTTCCCAAACTCTAGGGGATATCTTTACATTCTCTTGGCTGTCGATTATGTCTCAAAATGGGTTGAGGCCATTCCTAAAAAATCCAATGACCATCAAACTGTGATTAGATTCCTTAAATAAAACATCTTCTCTAGATTTGGGATTCCTAGGGCTATCATTAGTGATCGTGGAACTCATTTCTGCAATCGCCCATTCTCATCGCTCATGGAGAAGTATGGAATTTCTCACAAAGTGTCCACCGCTTACCACCCACAAACCAATGGTCAAGCTAAGTTAGCCAATAGAGAAATCAAACAAATTCTTGAGAAAACTGTTAATCCATCTAGGAAAGATTGGTCGAGCAAACTCTTAGATGCTCTTTGGGCATATCGAACAACATTTAAAACTATCCTAGGAATGTCCCCATATAGGTTGGTTTATGGTAAAGCATGCCATTTTCCAGTGGAGATTGTGCATAAGGCCTTTTGGGCAATCAAAAAAATGAACTTTGACATTTATTTGGCCGGAATAAAGAGGAAATTGGATCTAAATGAGCTTGAGGAACTTAGGATGGAGGCTTATGAAAATTCAAGGATCAATAAAGCTAGAGTTCAAGCCTACCAGTCTAGGAATCTTAAAACTAAACACATTGATCCAGGGAAACCTGTGCTTTTTTATAGTTCTAAACTTCATTTGCACCCGGGAAAGTTGAGGTCTAGATGGTCTGGTCCATACATAGTGCATAAGGTGTACCCCCATGGGGCTGTTGAAATTCAAGATCCCACCAATGGTCAAATATTTAAAGTTAATGGTCATAGAGTCAAACCATTCATAGAACCATTCCAAAAACATGAAGTTGATGAAGACCTGATTGAACCTACCTTTGATGAAAAAAAAACAACAATTAATCAATAAGGGGTTTAAGTCGAGCTAACGACGTTAAACAAAGCGTTGAATGGGAGGCAACCCATGATTTTTAAATTTACAATCACTTTATTGTTTTAATCAATTTTTTATTTTTTTTAGAAAAACAATTTGATATAATTTTACCTCATATTGTTGACCTGTTCTTCTCTTATGAGTATGGATGGGTATGAAAGGGGAGCACCGTATTCATCCGTGTCACGCGGTGCGATCCCTGAGTATTATCTTACCCAGAAATTAAAAATAAGACAATCTATCAACAATATAGGTGTTTGTAAGTTTTTATTTTATTTTTATTTTATTTTATTTTATTAAAAAACAAAAAAAAAACAAAAAAAAACAAAAAAAACTGTAAAAAAAAAGAGACACGCCGTAGGACGTGGGTCAAAGCCCGTCACGACCGGAGAAGCCGCGGGACTCGAACCCGGGACCGAAGGGAGACAGGGGCGCACGCCTACCACTGAACTATGGTGGTTGGTGCTTCCTTATTCTATCTTCTATATATATATATACTTATATTTTAAATTTTGGTATATTTACATAATTTTTTTTTAAAAAAAAATTTATTACTTGTTATGAGTGTCGATCGTTGGAGTTTCAAAATTAACAAGTATGTTTTGTCTTTATTTTTATTTTTATTTGTTTTTTCTTTTTTTTTTGTTTTTTTAGAAAAGGGAACCTCAAGGGGTTTCCATTGTGTCTAACTACGTTGGTTTTTGAGATTCAGGGGCTGCCAAGTTTGATGGATTTTCAGGGAAATCATAGGAGTACAAGCGTACACTACCGTGAGGATTCTTCAAGTGACATGGCGACCAAGGGATTAAATGAGAGCATCACAAACTTCAACATCGAATATCAGGTGAAATTGTTCTATGCTCCTATTCTCTGCATGTACCCCTTCTAAATTATATTTTCTTTAAACACTGGGGACATTGTTATATTATGTTTGGGGGAGGTGAAAATAAAAATCAATCACATAGAGCAATAAAATGTGCATGTTAATTGAATGAAAATTTTCCTTAACCTTGAACATGTTATTACACATTGCAAACCTTGAAAACTGAATATTAAATAATTTTGTATTCCTTGATTCTGTTTTTAATACATGTTTAAGTTCATGAGCATAAAATTTTGGAAAGTGTGGCTGTCTAATGTGATTTTTCACTGTTACATTTTCATCCAATCTTTATAAAAAAATCACAATGCACGTCTGTTGGATTGTGGGGTATTAATTTAAATTCTTGGGGTCCCATAATAAATAGCATAGTTTTGGTGATCATTTTAAATTTAATATGAGTATTTTAAAAAATATATATATAAAAAAGAGGTGTAAAAAAAACAAAAAAAACAATAAATTTGCGCATAGAGCAATGAAATGACTTAATGTGTGGCTTTCGGCACTTGGGGATCGTGACTCCATAGTTGTCTGGCCCAGAGTTTGGAATTTTATCTATATTTGTGGAAATTCGAATTTGTTTTTGAATGAGTTAACTCGAGATGATGCCCGAGTATGTGGGCTTCACTTGGTGCCCTAAGGACTTTGAGCCTGGGAGTCATCGGCAAAGTCTCGCTACAAGGGTTGACTCATTTGAAATCAATTTCAATAACCATGGCAACATTGCAAAAAAAAGAAAAAAAAAGAAAAAAATGAATACTCTTATTAATATTAAAATGTGATTCCACCTAACGCTTCCATCTATTCCCCCTTGAATAAAAATGAACCCCCATGTCTATTGTGACACACAACACATCATCATGATTAATGGTAATTGGATGAAATGTGGCATTGAATTTGATCAGAAGAATGGGCTTGGGCTTGGTTTATGCTTTAGAACCTACATTGAATTAAATGATTTTGATGGGATGCATAATTTTTTTGTAATGAGGTATTTTGGTGAGCATTGTTTATTAAAATGTTTTTGGAAAAGGGAATTTGATTTTCATAATCTTTGAGTTATTTGATCAGGACTAGCAAATCTCAAGTTGGGGGGTGTGATTAGACAATAAAAACACATTTTATAATTACATTTTATTGGGATTAAAAGTTCATTTTTGATCATATGGGCCTGAGTTATTACATTTTAATTGTAAACATCCACTGTCATCAATTGTGCACTTCATGCCTAATGTACACCAATTTAGGTCCAATGACTCATATGATTTTATTGAATGTAATTATTAATGTTTTAATATTATATTTTTGTAAATGTATCTTCAATTCAAATTTAAATGTTTCTCATTCAGGGATCAAGGAATTATTCATAAAGGATGATGAAGATATTTGGTGATGAAAGGAGACAATTCTGGTAAAGGCAGATTGGACATCAACCCACTGTTGAGGATGTGAGTCCCACAATACTGTACCAATGAAGCCCAAATTTCTTGTGATGATAGAAGACATACAGGGGAACAAATCATTATTCAGGACAAAGTGCAAATTCGGTGTCCATGATGGTGATCAAGGCAGCCCAAATGGAAGATCAGAATCTGGGCCAGAATCTGCGGCCCAAAATTTCAGCCCTATGAATCTTCCATATCTCCCGAACCACAAATTAAATTGGGCTGATATTTTAAATGAGGTTATCAGTGATCTGGGGATTTATTTTTTTCTTCTATGTCCCACTCCAAATCGGCCATCTAGAAGGACTTTGAAGCGGATATGTCAAGTGGATGCAAGCTGGATGCCATCTCGGGTCAAGGGTGGAGAAGTCTCCTCTCCACCTACTTTCCACCACCTATGCCTACCCTCATTGATTGGGATGACTTGGACTGTTTGATCTCGTCATAAGGATCCAAATTTTCCTATTTAAGGAAGTGGTGGTGAGGCGGAACTCATACCTTCTTTCATGTAATGTTATTATGCTCAATTTTCGTTGTAATGCTTTCATTTTCCCCATGTAAGTTTCTTTTTGTATTTATAAGTTCATAATCCAATTCCTTCTCTTCTCTTCTTCCAATTTCTATACTTAAATCTCTAAAATCACAAAAGCACAGTGACAACTCTGTGTGTTGGTGATAGAGTTCACACATAGGTGTGAATTCCATTCACACACACGGAGGAGTGCTCGTTATTTCCGCGGTTTTAATCTCTTCAATTCAATTCTTGTAAGCCGTCTTCCGCCCACCATTGATAGTCTATCATAAATGGAGGGCTAACCCTTTAATGGGTTGATCTTAGGAAGATGAAAAGGCTGGATTGATTGATATTTAATTCACGAATTGTTGTTAATTGGTTAAATAATTCAAGACTTCCATTCTTCAATTATTTTTGCTCCTCATCTTCAATGTGTTTGAAAAGGCTAATTCCAATTACTAAATTAACCATATACCTTGGAGAGATCATGAATATGGTTCTCTAAGTGTGTTGGTGACTTGTAATTGGGTTTAGTTGGTATCTAACCAGAAAATGATGAAGGTAGTGTTATTTTGAAGAATAGTTTCATCAAGAATTAATAAAACCAAAAATTTGTCTAAAGAAATAAAATGCATTCAATCCACCCAAGCGTAACCCTAAGATCAACCCATTTCATTAAAATTGAACTCAAATAAGCTTATTAGTCTTCTCCCAAAACACTTAAAAACAAATCCAAGTTGGCCACTTCATAGCCAAAAATCCATCCCTTAGGCTGTGTATCTTAGGTATCTTCTTAGGTCTCTGTGGAATCGACAACCCAAGCTACACTACAAGGACCGTTCTACCCTTCTTCTCTTGGGTAAATTTGGGCGTGAACCATTGTGTGTTAACCTACCTCATCCAAGGGAAGGATCTTCACTTCTAGTCTTTTACCATATAGAGAATAAGAATCTTCCAAGCTTCAGTCCTCTCACTGACTCATCAAAAAGTATTTTCCATGGAATATTCAACAATATAATCTGTTTAGTCTCGAATCAGTTTAGTAGAATCATTTAAATAGGTGTGAACAATCTCATCATTTGGAGATAACTTATTAACCTAATCATACGCATGATCCACTTGAACATAATGAAGTAAAACTATTATTTATTCTACAAAAATCAAAATGTATTCCATGTCATATATTTCTTTAAAATTATGTTGGTATTCTTATCTAGCCTTAATAACTGAAACCTTCTTTATAATCCATACCACTCTTTCTCTATACATTAGTTCTGGTTGATCAACTTCTTAAATGGTAGGATGGAAATACTATTCAATAGGTTCTTCTCTTCTTCATGGCCAGATAATAAGAGTTATACAACTATGTGAACTATAGGTTTCTTCTAAAGATTCTATGAATTGAGGAACACCCCTACAGTTGTTGGGATACTTATATTCACACTATGTCTAATACTTTATTAATTTATAATAGAGCATATAGAAACATACCGGCCCCCAAATTCCTCAATTTATCATTATAATGAATATTATATAATATATTCTTTAAAAACCTAAAGTAATTAAGATATTTTAATCTCCTATTGTACCCCTACAAATGAACACTATATTCTTCTACATCTTTAGTACTCAAGGGAATCAGCATACCCTTTGTTTTTCTAAATAAAATTCCATGCATCCATTACATTATAGCATATAAAATTTTACTATCGTGAAATATAATACTATTTTAGATGTCATAAGTCATGCCATTATTATAAAAAATAGATAAAGAGGCTTATATATGGATAAAAAGATATCGTATCATCCTTAAGACACTAGTGATTCATATATATCATCATATATCCCGAGAAGTTTATCTCGATTCCATTTAATGTCATATATATAAGATACATACCTTGGAAAATGTTTTTATCTAGCTCAGCTATCCTTGGAACTAGTGTAATCAAAATAAAATAGACCAACACTCTCTAGTGAGCCTCGGGATCATTCGTTTGCATCTTTTCAACATGGTAAGTTCCAAACAAGTAGGTCATTATGTCACAAGTCTTTTGAACATCATAACATATTGAACTTAAATTGAATTGATAGAAAAATTAATGGATGAAATGGAAGTTTTTTTCAATTTTTACAATAAAAATGAATATTCCATGTTATTTACCTTTGGGGAATTAATATCGTCTACATTACCAAAACTAAACTGGTCATTCTTTAAAATACATTTACTTCATTTTCAAAAAGTTGTTCAATATTACACCTATTTAAAATTAATTATATACCTTGAAATCCAAAATTTTTGTACAATAATTGTTTTTTGTAAGATCCATTTGTTGTATATAACTATTCCATATAAAACATTTCATTCTAAACATTATTTCCATTAATTCCATGATCTTCTCAGATCATATTCACAATTCACTTAGAATACAAAATATTAGAGATTAATATTGTTTGAGGCTCATAGATTTAGGTTTAACTATATATCAGTAGACGCATTGAATGAAAGGGTGTATAATTAAAGTTAGGAGAGAGATAGAGAGAGATATTTGTAATAATGGTTTTTGAGTGTCAGTTCAAATTTTGAACCAAAATTTTTAATTAATCATGTGGGGTTTTGAAAATAAAAAAGTAAATTTTCATTATGAAGGATTATGTATAACATGTTTTAAGAAATAAATGTAAAATATAAAATAGAATTAAATATCCAAAAATAAATAAATAATGAAATTAATTTTCTAAACAGCGATTAAAATAAAAAAACAAATATTTAACTAAATATTAAAAAAACAAGACCCCACTTAGAAAAATCATTACTAGTAGTGTGAAGTTATTTTGAAAAATTATTTTCATGTTATTATTCAGTATTAGAAAATTATAATGATATTTACCCTTTTTGGATAATATATCTTATAAAACGAACCCTTATATAATTATTATTAGTTCTCGACTTACTCAATTTTTTGACTTATTAATTGCACATGTATTATCACATAATGTAGTTATATGATTAAAATTTAGTCCAAATACCAAAATAGTGGGTTTTATCTACTATATATATTTACAAAAACATCCATTAGATATATTTTAGGCCTCAAATTATGACAGTGAAACTACACGTTCCATTTATACTTGACCATGAAACTAGGGATTTTTCTAAAAAGTGACATGTTCTTTAGGTGATTTTTTATCCAATCAACACCATCAAAAATAAGTACCTGAATATTATATTCAATTTAAATCAAATGTTTTTCGATGATGTAAACATATAATAATATTTCTTTTTAAATATCTAAAAATTCTTTTCAAGTTAGTTATATTGTATTTTGGGTATTCATTAAATATTAAAAAAGACAACAAAGAAAACCAAATTACTGGTCCTTTAAGTGTTATATATTTTAATCATCCAATCATAATTATATATAAAAAATATTCAAATGTGTTTTTAGCTTTATACAAGTTAATATTTATATTAGTGTACAAGAAATTTTCGAAAGTCTTATTATTTTTAAGTCCAAAATTTATCAATAAACCAATAATGTATTTTCAATGGTTTAAATTTTTTTCAACGTCTTTATAATAAATTATAATAAAATAACTGAATTAAATTATCCCATCATAATTAATACAAACTACTTTTTTCATAAGTTCTCAGAAATCATTAAAATTATTTACATTAGTTAAATAAATAACTTATTCTATATAGATTTATACTAATTTAATATCAAAACAATAATTATTCGTAAAGAGTTGGAGCATCCAACCTCACTAAAAATCTAATTTCTAAAAGATATTAATTTAATTTTCATACCAAGCCATTAGTTCACTTCTATCACTATAAAGAGCATTAGTATGTTTAAAATGATAATATCATAGATGATGGTATTCAAAACCATGAGGATTATTTACCAATACATCCTCTAGTAAATATCCATTCTAAAAATCTTAATTGTAATTTATATAATATAATTTAAAATTCATATAAGATGAAAATGATAAAATGATCATAAATAATTCTAATATAGAATCCAGGGAAATTTTTTCTCCATGATGTATTCTTTTCTCCGGGTTGTAACCTTTTCAAACTATCACAATCTTTTTTATTATAATTACACCTCAGTCATCTTCCTTTTATTTAAATACACATTAAGTTTTTAATACTAGATGCTTTGAGGGGAAATAATATAATTCCAAAAATTTATTTCTCTTACTATGGATTAATTATTCTAGTATAGGTTTTATCTAACTTTCATCTTTTAAGGCTTCTAATATCGTCGTTGGTTCCAACTGGATAGGACAAAATAAGATTTAGTTAGGTTTCCAAAATTCCTCATACTCCTAAATCCATTATGAAGGTATCATATTAAAGTGTCTGAATGATGATCATTAAATTATATTGGATTTATAGGTAAGACACTTTTATGAAACACAATTTATTTTTCTTTTAAACTGGATTGATTCTCAATAAATTCTAATTTATTTTCAGATAAATATTTGAAAGAATAATATTTCAAATTATTCAATGAATTAGTAACACAACCTGTTTGAATTTTTTAATATTCAGGATGATAAATTTCATCAATAATCACATGAATAGATTCTTAAACCATCAATAAATTTTTATTATACACTATAATATAATTAGAACTAGAATAATTTCCTATAATGATTCATACATCAATATTTGGATCAAACTTACCACGGGCTTCCTTTGTATTTAAGATATAATACACTCATTAAAATACCATAATGTATCATGCCTTGGGTTTTTTATTATTTTATATTTCATATGTTTTATTTATTGGAAAACCCCAATTTAATGTATTATTATGACATGAAATTATTTACTTATATATTCATTTGAAAATTAGGTTGGAAGACTATATTGTTTTAAATTATTCTTTCTATTTCCTGAGTATTCCTATTTCATCTTTCAAGAATTCCATTTTTATGATGTGTTCACAGTGTATAAAAATTATCTATAATAACTAATTTTTAGATAAAATAATTAAATTTATGTTCCCAAACTCACACTCATTATATATTATCAATAAAATTAATTTGATTTTTTTTGATTGGAAAAAAATTAAAAAAACATACAAATGCATAAAAAAATTTCACTTTTAAAATTTTGAAAATAATCCAAGATAAATTTGGTAACATTTTCAACCTAAACTAAAACATAGAATCCTATATAAATTTTTAATAATATTACTGGTTCAAAAAAATGACTTGGATACATTAAAAATGATTATATTTAGTAACATTGAGAATTTATTTAATAGATGAATTATGTTTCTTTCTGATTTGACAGGCATCAAAAAGACAATTCTGATCAAAATTAATTCTGGGTAGATTAGAAATTAAATATTTATTAGATAACGTAGATTGTGAAATATATTACAATTTCCATTTATTTTATTGAATATATAAGAATGCTTTAACTTATATGTTAAATAATTTATTTTATATTCCCATCAGTAACTAAGGTCCAAAGTATAATTATTTTCAATTCTTGGTACTAAAACTTTAGGAAATTGATATGTAAAAATCAAACATCCATTGTGTGATAAATTAACTGAATAAAAAACATATCAAATAACTCCTTATACCTTGAATATAGAGGACATTTTGGTCATTTATGATTTTTGATGTTGAACTAATCCTAGTCCTAAGTTTTATCTATAAATTTATCACCATTGGTGACCTATCATCCATAATCGTTTGAAGGTGTCTAAAATTTTGAAAATCCTCTCCACATATTCTATGATCATAAACTATCTATATACGAAATTGAACTATTATTCTTGTTTATTTTTCCCTATAAAAGAATAAAACAACATATTATGGTTCCCAAATTATTTTGGACCCATATCTGTCAGCTTGTAATGATATGGGAAACCAAATCTATTTAACCATTATAGAAATTTCATAATTTACTTCAAATATTCAACAAAAAAAATATGATTACATTAAACTAAAAATATTGTGATTTATTATAACATATTATTTTCATATTAACCATCAATTCTATAATAAAATCATTTATCATTAGACAAGATTTTATTACATAAACTAGGCATAAAATATATATTTTATTTCTTTGACTTTTCCCCATTGCTTCTAACATCATATTTTTCATTTCTCCTAACATTAATTCAAAAAATCATACCTAATTACTCTTATAAATTTTTTAATATTATTGTATAAATATTTATGTATTCTACATCAGTTCTTGACTCAATAATTCTAGTTTCATGTATAGTGTATTTTTTATTTGATTTACAAATTTTTTCATTCAAATCCATGTTAAATTTTAACAAATAATATATTTCACTTCAATCAACATTATAAATATTTTTAATGAATTTATGATTTCTAATTAAGTAATCCAATTATCTTAATGTATATAGAAGTATGTAGATAATTTACAATTTGAGAAGAATTCAGAATCAGATGTAGAAGAATAATATGATTTCACCTATTCTTTATTAGACCTATCACACATATTTTCATTCTGAGTTTATTTCTCCCATTATTATTCATAAGATTTGTTGGACTCTTCTAAAACACTCCACATTGAATTTATAACCCTTTTCCCTTTTTTCCATAATCATTGTTCATTGGGTACTTTCATTTTGTTCTTTTTCATTTTTATTTTCACTTCTTCAGTTGTGGGAAATCCTCTATGATATAACCCATCTGTTTTCATCCATAATGCCTAAATTCATTCATACATTTTGAATTATTCATAAAATATTTGAATGTATTTTTGAAAACATTATGGTTATTATATATATTACTAGATATTTCATCAATATGTTGTAGTTCCATTCAAGAATCATTACCATTAGAATCACTTTAGGATACAACATCATCCTTATATTTTAATTAATTTTTAGAGCTACATCATTGATAGTAGTATTATACAATATTTAAATTATATAATAATATTATTCATATTTAATTTCATATTCATATATCATTATGGTTCCATTAAATTCATTCATTGATAAATTTATGATAATAGTGGGTTTTTATGATTATTACACAAATTCCATTCTTTAGATTATAAAAAAAATGAACTTCTATTGTATGATCTAGTTAATAAATTAAATCTCCCAAGGAAAGAACTCTATTAAATATTTTATTCAAGTATTAATTCATTTGTGTAATACATTCCAGATCATACATTCTAAAAATATAACATTTTAATTTGGTTGTGCTGTATCTCAACTGTATGAAGTAGTTAGTTAAATTTTAGGCAACAATTATTTTCAACCACTTTTAAAAGGTAGTTTCACATTGTGATACATTATTGAATTCATAATGACCAATTCCACATATAATTTTATTCATTAGAATTTAATTAAGATCATACTCATATTTTTTAGTAACATCCATATTTTCCAATTCTTTTAGGATTTCATTAGGTTTAAAAATATTCATATATATAATAAAACCCCGATTTTAAAAAAGATGATCATTATTTATTTCGAGAAACTATAATTTTATCCATTAATATTAGAAACTCCTATAAATGATAGAAATTTTTTGTGTTCAACCACTTAAATCATACTTCATATTAACCTTTTACATAATATTGATAAAGTTTAATAGAATTCTACAAAGAGTAATTATTTTATATGATTTGATAGGTCAGAATAATGTAAACAAACAAGATGGGGGATGAGTTTTCAACGTTAAAAAAACCAGAAAAATAAATTTTAATCCCTCTTAGTGATTTTTAATTTAGTTCTACTTTTTTCTTTAAATATATCATGCAGTAGAATGATAAATAGGAGAACTAAACAATATTTATAGCGGATCAGTGCACAAATATCCTATAATATACTCTAAAAATAGTCTCTCAATGAGTAAGATTATTTTAACTAATTAGTTCCTTTTATCTGGAGACCACTTAAATTGAGTACATGTAGTTTAATCCATACAATAGTCATGTTCTTTTAGAGGGATCCTCAATAACCAAACCATAGTAAGAGATATTACCACTCCACCATGATTGAGTATAATCAATCAGAAATCAATAAATATATATTACATGATAATTATTGGATTAGGTATTAACCGAAGGGTTAATAGAAACTTGTAAACAATTACTTCTTAATAGGAAAATATAAGATCTAAAATGTGATTTTATTCAGATAAAAATTATTATATTTCTTGTAGAATGGTTTTTCTAAAATCACAAAACAGAATAAATAAAAACCATTTATATTAGTAGTGTGAGGACTCAGTTGATGATAATCACATATGACTCCAAAGTGTACCTCTATTAATTTCTTTGAAGAAATACAATAATTTCTAAAAATAGATATAACAGTATCAAAAAAATGAAAAACAAAAACAGATAAAAAAATTTATATCTCCAAAGTGTATCTCTAGAAATTACGTTGATGAAGTTCAACAATACATAAAAATAGATATTGTTGTTGAAACATGAATAATAAACAAAAATTGATCAAAAAAAGTGATTTTAAAAGTTGTATTCTTTATGAGAACTAGGGAATTCATCATTATTTAGAATATCCAACTCACAATATTTAACATAATATGGTTTTTTTTGTATCAAGTAGATTTAAAAAATAAAATAGATAAAACATGATATTTTAATACAAAGAGAATGGGTGAAATTTGAATTTCATTTCCTACTAAATTTTTAACATTCCATTGAAATTGAAATGATTTAATCCATTTATTAAGGTCCATTATATCTTCTATTTATTGGATTTTATTAATATAAAAAAATATGAAAAATCCATTTCAAAAAATCAATAAATATAATCCGTAATATTAAATATCACATATTTTCTAGTAGAACATTAGGATACACAACATATGGTATAAAACATATGGTTAACTCCAAATATTCGATTGTTAAATCAAACATTAATAACGAAAAAAATGGGATGATTCCAAATGTTTGGTAGATAAACTGAATGGTAATCATGGAAACATTAGGGATGATTGAAACACTGGGTTACCAAACATAGTATTTCTTTTCAAAACATGGGTTGTTAAACATGTCGTTTATCAAATATTTGGTTGTGAATATTTATTTAGGCTCCACTAAGATTTCCATAATATTTATGGAAATTAATTATCAACAAAATTTAATACTAATGTAATTTTATAACAAAATAATTATTCCAATAATTATTTTCTGAATATACTTTTAAAGAAAGATCATTGGTAACAAAAATTTCAGTGTTTTTCTGAATCAAAATCAAAAAGAAATTAATTAATTTTTTAAAAAAAACTTACCAAAAAATATGTACTGTAATTTAAACAATATCATCTTTCATGGTTTTTTCCAGGATTCTTACTCTTATAAATTGAATTATGAAAAACATTATCATTTATGTTATCCTAGAAATTAATCTATAATCATCCTTATAATATATATTTTTTATCATTTTATTTATAAAATATTACAACATGTATTGAATGGAAAAATAAGATATACATATAAGTTTTATCAGATGCGAAAATATTGTAATGAAAACCTTTTTTTGGAAGATAAATAAAAATAACATTAATTAAATTTAACTACAAATAAGTTCTAATTATTATAATTTCATGATCTTTTCAAATTATGGTGTGTGTAAATAAATGATATAATTTTGTTTTAAAATTATCACATAAATTGTGTCAACATAACCAAGGTTTCATAATGATACAATTATTTACACCATTAAAATATCATAATTTTATAAAAATCACACATCAATATTCATTTCATACCCATAAACATATGTAATCTGAGGAATAACTTACATTTTAATTTCAAAAATATTTTAAATAATTTAATTAATTATGTATTTTAAATAATTTTCATAATGAGACAAACATATAATAAGTGTTATATAGTATAAAATTGGCTCAAATTTACAAAAGATCTAAAAAACAAGAATAAAAAAATAAGCAGAAAATAATAAACTCACTAAAGTATGACCTAAATATGGTAATTATCCACCCACACCCATACAAAAAAACTAAAAATTTGAAATTAACTCAATATAATGAAAATTAAATAGCATTAGGGAAATGATGGTACTACCAAATGGCATTTCTGGATAAATGGATTCATTAAGGTAAAAATATTATAATATAGTTATTTTCCCAATTAGATTCTTTACTTATTTATTATTAATAAGGTTGTAAACAAGTTTAGTCAAATATTTTTGAATAAGGATGTGTGATTTGTTTCCATTTTATATCAAACACATATTTAAAGATATGTTTCTACTTTAAAGACAATATATGGATAAATTTGATATAGTCTTGGTCATATATTTCCTTTATTGAGGTTTTTCCCTAATTTTAAGACCTTTATCCACATTATTATTGTGTAATCCATGGTTAAAATAAGTTTTTCTTGAAAAAGTGTTATTTTATCCCTACATTCTATGATACTAGTAAAAACCGTTGAAATTTTATCTTCTGTAAATCATTTTTAGAGTTTTATTCTTTTTATGGCTATAAACAAAGTATTTATTTTCCTATGGGTGTTGTTATTATTTAAAAAATATCGTTATTTGGTGAGTAATATTTTATCTCATTCATATTTTGTTGAATATTGGTTCGAATAATTTTTTAATCCATGTGTTTTATGAAATAATATTAATGTTAGAGAAATATTAGGAACAAATTTACATTTACTTTAGGTACACTTTCTTCCTCCTACTTCATAATATTCTCCATTCATTTTAGTTACTTTAGTAATTTCTTCCCAAGACCTATTCACACCATTTATATCCCCATGATATATTGTTTTTTTCATTATCCCCTTGCATCATAGCTATAATCTCGTTATTATCACTAATAATTATAAAAAATTTAACATCTCAAATCTTGGGAATATTTATTATCTCATCCTTTTCATCAGCTAAATTATTCCTTTATTTAATTTTTTTTTATTTTATTTATGGAGACTTATAATATCCTCAATACTAGATTCCATTTTCTCTTTTATTATCCATTTAGGTAAGGTACCATATTCCTCATCATTACAGTTTGAGTTGTAAAAAAATTATCAATATGGGCCAAAGAGTTTGCTACCAAATCAGATCGACTATTTGATGATTGTGAGTTGACCATATAACTATTTTTCATAAAATTATTCTGATTACCAGTGTAAATTTTCCTATTCTTCCACCACTTATATTTATGTGACTTCTTTTTTTCCTTGTCTAATTCATAATCTGCATGTTTCTTCTTAAGATAATTATTCAAAAAGTGTCATCTAGAATCATAATTACAACACTTTGGTAATTGTTTTTTCCATTCCAATACACTTTTTATAATATATTTTAAAGAACAGAAACAATATTATTTGTTTCTTAAGCATCATCCTCCTCATTAGAATACTTTTATTCTAGTACTTCTATATTTATATCATTTCCTTTTCTCATTGCATAAAAATCCATCTCATCTTTTATCATGTTTTTAGAATTCCATTCAGTTCTCTTTTCATATTATATAATAATTTATTGAAGATCCTCAATAGAAATATCTTTCCGATCCAATAATGTAATAACCCGGGGATCGAATATGTCTAGTAAATTTCTGATGGTTTAATCTTTCATCATCTCACCAAATCATCAAATATGGCCCACACTCTCACTTATTCTTATAAAATATACTATATGGTTTTAATTATCACCCATATTAATTTCTTTATATATACTCTTTTATATGTTTAATTTTTTATTTTGTGACCTATATATTTCCTCAATAGAGAGGTTTTATCTTTTCCCAATTTTCCTTTGTGCTTTAAAGTCCCAAGACATTTCTATAGACCTCTTATGAAAGAGAAATAAAATTTTCATTTTAAGACATACGATTATTCACCATATTTATATTATTAGAATTTATTTTAAAAAATTCTTTATTGATGGATTGAAACACCTTTGTTGAAGCATATTGAAATTCTAAACCAATTTATAGGTGGTTGGTTGAAATCTTATTTCTCTTGTTGTGATAATTGTCCCCATCGAATGTAGGGGAACCCCTAATAGTCATAGAAATTGAATTCTCAATTATCACTGACTTAGGTAATCAATCAAAGGGAGTCATAAAATGGATATATGAATAATCTTGATTGAGAACAATGGAAGGTTTTTTCATAAAAAATCCAAAGGGAGATATTATTGGGCCAAGATTTATTATTATTTTTGTTGTTAACATAGATTTGAAGAAGTTGAGTAAAATTTGGTGGAATAATGATGAATTAGTTTTTTCAATTGTATTAATAAAATAAATGGTCAGATGTGATTCTTTTTTATAGTACACGGATATATTGATTTAAGGAATCACTTAATTAATAAAATGGTATTTTATAATCTTATAGGGGTTGTTCATGCTCTGGTGGTGATAAGAAAATCATCATTAAAAGTGTTGATGGACCCTTTAATATATTACATAACTAGTCATTAGAGAATATTCCAGATGCAAAAATCAGAGATGGATGAGATAAATTTATAGATAATCCATTCATTTGTTTTCTACCTTGAAGTGTATTAATTTTTTATGAATATACCTTGGAATATTTTTTGAGGATTTTGTGAAGGATTAGAGAGGTTTGGATGAGGCACTAGATTCAATTGAATTATTCTATAATTCATGAGTTGTAGATGGAGAAATGAAAATAACCCTGAATGTATATGTTTGACTTCCCTGAGATCATGATTCTATACTAAATATTATATAAATTTAAATGGTAGTGTAAAAAATTGATGTTTTTCATATAAATTTTATATAGGGAAGAAAAATGGAAATGACATGAGCATATTAAATGATGATATGAATATGTGATGGGCCTTAGATTTCATCATATACCTTTCGAATATCGTATAAATTTTTTGTATGAAATTGGTTCATCATATGACATTGAGCGACCATATTACTTGAGCATAAAACATAAATGGAGTTAATTTCCTTTGTGTCACACTCTATTGTAAGACCTTGTGTAAAAGGAAATAACTTATGATTATACTACTGAGTGTATGAATTTCATGCCAACTTTATGAATTTGGTATCATTATAGGGATTTATAATGATACAATATGGCTTTAGATTCAATAAAATCCTTTAATATAACATTACATTATATTTATGAACTCATCCTCTTCAAGGTCATATGATCTAAAGTCATACACTCCCATTAGAATGAATTATGATCATAAAAAAGTCATCCTATCAATATGAAAGTTAAACACTCATTAGTAGAGCAATAAAATATTATCATGATATTAATGTCATATGATGGAATGTTTTTTTGAATCCATACACTCTATCAACGTTAAAATATCAATTCATATGGTGGAATAAAGTCATATAATAACCTAAATTCATATGATGATGTCTTAGGATTATCCATATTCATACAATGATGTTTGATGATTTTGAAGAGATCCATGCTATCAATTAAAACACTCAGGTCATTTTCATTTTCCTACAACATATTAATGTCTTATAAAACACTCAAAGTCATAAACACCCATTCAATTTCATAGGATCTTCATTAAAGTCTCATGATCGCAGTAAATTATAATTCATAAGATCGGGGAATTTTTAATTCTTCAGTAATAGATCAAGAGTTCCTGACATATTAAAAAGAATCTAGTAATTCTTAAAAAAATTCCTCCATGCCTTTTATAATTCATCAAAATATTATGTAAAATATTTTCACAAAAAATTAGTAAAATTAAATATGAAAACAATATTTATGGATTATCCATTACATCAGCTCATTCGTATTCTACTTAAAAATCGTGAAGCTTCTAAATTATAGATTTTATAATCCATTAAAAACTCTTTCAATAATTGTTGATTGAATTTATCTGTTCTCCATTGGGACTGTCAATTTATCCTTGATTATTTGTAAAACCAACCCTACCGTTTAAAGGAATCCATGATTTTTTCCAACCCTGTTCTCAAAGGATGAAATACATCTCACCTTCTATATTCGATGTAAAATTTCAACAACTCATTATACATAGAGAAAAAACCTTTAAAAACTTCTTAAAAATCATATTGATAAAAAATAAAATAAATTCCATTGGGAAACAAAAATACCCCCTTTATAATTACTTTTAATATAACATATAATTTTATTTTTCATGGTTTTTTGTGTCTCCCTAATTATTATCCCCTTTACTGAAAATGAATACAATGGTAATAGAGTGGAATCATAGAGTAAATTAATGCTTCCCCCTTTCGAAATATGAATTAAAATCTTTATGAAATTATAAATTTATTTTTTATTCCACACACATAATTAGTTTGGATCCTTCGTTGATTTACTCTTAGTCTATATTGGAAACCCTTGTGTTGAAATCAAGAGAGATTTCACAAAGAAATGAAGGAATTTTATATATTATTAAACATCTGATATAAAATCATTAATTCTCATCTCAAAAATTTGGGGCTATATAAAGATATATTTTCGGAGAAACATTTAATTACAAACTCCTTAATAAACATATACAAAAAGTTCTAGTTAAATAAATGTGATTCCCCTATTTTCATATTATAATAAAAAAACCCCAACTTATATAAATATTTTATGGGATAAAAATATATGTTTTATATGTATGATTGATTTCTCCAATCTGTAGATACCATAGGGTTGTCCATAAATTTATATTTTATAGATACTCAAAATTAATGATGTTTACAAAACTTCTTCTCATTTATAATCCCCTCACTAGAAGCACAAAACATCACCATTCCATGATAGTTAGAAAAAACCATTAATGATGCATACTTTTCTATCCAAAATGTACAACCCATATTATTCTCTTTAAATTCCCAACATGTTAGTAGGAATAATAACAATTTTCCGAAATATGGAGGGATAACATTGATTCTCATAAGAAACAATAATATTGAGAGTTTCCTCTAAAACAATGATTCACATTTCTTCAATATGTTATACATATTATCATTCCAATATCCCCAAATGGACTCTAACTCATATTATCCTAATGAAATGTTTTATTATGAATATTAGATTTATTCACCCAAAATGATTAGTACACTTCCTTTCATTTTCCAATATAATCCTTTTAATGATTTAGGTAGGATTGAAATAATGAATGAAGATATTTATTGTAGTATATAATGATGATCAATACAAAAGAGGGGGGGGGGGGGTGAATTGTAAACTTTAAATAATTCCTTTGGAACATTTAAAGATGGTTAGACACCTTTCTATTTTTTAACAAGGATGAACAAGTTAAATCTCCAAATCCTCTAGTTTTACAAAATTTAATGATTCTTGAAATCTGATCCCAAGAATGAATTTCTGGAAATGTGAATCCGGAAATGAAACTAAACAAAAGTTTACAAAGATGAAGATTCTACCTTATAGTTTATATAATATTACTAAATCAGAGTGTACAAGTATAAGGAAGTATAAGATAGTTATACTTTCTTCAACAATCAAAATTCAGTGGAAAACATGAAACAAATAGGTAACAAGTAGTAAATCATTTAACCCGATGAGAAGGGTATCCAAAAACCATGGATAAATGTCCCGTGATTTATATATTCAAGAATGTCAGTCTTACCCACACTAGGGTATGCCCTACATATCAATATCGGAGTCTGTCTTAATATCCCCACAAGCCCCCATATTTAAGGTAGTCGGCACCTCTATCTTCCTCAGCAAGGAAGTCCCTGATCTTTAAGGTAGTCGGCACCTCTATCTTCCTATCTCCGGAAGCCCTCAAATGCACTCAGAAACATTCGAAGTCATACGAAGCAAATCTGAAAAAGGTGTTCAGAATTCACAAAGCATTAGGTTCTCTCTCTATAAATCACTTCAACAACATGAAACTCTAGAGTCATAGAACGGTTCTCAAAAATGTTGTGAGCTCTTTAAAATGAGCTCCCATTTATAGGCACAACTTCAACAGTAGACTCCCTCCTACAATAGTTATATTGTTTCTTAAATTTTGGAGGGACCTATACACGTGTAACTCAAACAATGGTTAGTTAGTAACTGAATGCACGACATCATTTTATAACCAAAACAAGTGTAAACAAGAATGTGACTACATAACCCAAATGATTTCTCAGAGTGTAACGGAAAAAAAGTTCAGAGTCTAACCAAAAACTATTCAGAGTCTATAATACATGGATATTTAGATTTTGTTTATCTGAAGTATTCTGAATTTTAATTTTATAGAATTCTAGAGTCTTAATTTCAAATAAATTTGGAGTCAGGATTCACAAGAATTCGGAGCCTGAACATAGAATGTTAGGAATCCGAATTCATAAGAATTCGGAGCCTCAACATAGAAAAGTTAGGAGTATGAATTCAGGGAACTCGAAGTCAGAACTCATAAGAGTTCGGAGTCTAAATTCAGAGAATAGGGAGTCATAACTCATAAGAGTTCGGAGTCTGAATTTATAGAATTCAGAGTTAAAGCTCAGAAGCATTCAGAGTCTGAATTCATAGAACTCGAAAGCTGAATTCTTATACAGAAAACATAATTCTCTAAATCTATATATTATATGTTTTTATGGTTTTGGGTACAAAACAAAATTTTATACTTAGACAAAATGAACAATGAAAATCATGGTAATGATTAATTTCCTTGGGGAAGGAAAATTTTCCTTATGAAATTAAAACATAGGGTAAAAAGAAATTTTCATTAAGATAATGTGTTTTTGATTTTCAAAACAAGAAGCATTGGAAAAATCATAAGGAAACCTGATTGACTCAACAATCTCCCCCAACATGAAGGAATAGAAAAGTCACAAGGAAACCTTATTTTTTTAACAATATTTCCGTTTTTGGAAAGCACAAACATCCTTTTGAAAATTAATATAAGGACTTGGAAATATTTTTCTAGACTTTGCAAATAAAACCTATCTCCCTTAACACATGATCAAGGATTAATATGACTAAACCCCCTTTATGATTTGGAAGACTAAGGATCTTATACTAGATTTTCAAAATGAGACTTATCATTTTATTGCATACAAAAAATTTCATGTATAAGAACTCCCCCATAGATGAAATCCCCATTACATAGTGAGATTTCTTCTTTACATATAATTATTTTTCATTTCTCCCACTTTGTGATTTTAAAAAAGATATACATGGAATCGAAAAGTAAATATGGTACCTGAAATATTAGTACAAAATATCCAAAAGACAAGCAACCAAAAAAATTATTTTTGATAGGAAAAAATTATACAATAAGGAAATTTCCACAAATTATCAGATTTAAACAAATTTAACCTTCCATTTCCTTGTTCATCAGCCGCTTTACTACTGTTTTGAGCTTCATAAGCTCCTTTTGGTCTTCCTATGCTCATTTGAGAATCTTATCATGATCCTCTACTTTATTTTCTAAGGCATTGAATCTATCTTCCTAAGCCTAAAGAGCCTCTGCCTGAGATTTCAGGACATCTTCCAACATGACATTCTTTTGTTCTATCACAATCTAAAGATCTCTTTCTCTCTTCTATATTTGAGCCACTAAATACAGTTTCCAATTTAAATCATTCACTTCTTGACTCCGAAAATCTATTCCAAAGTCATCTTTTCGTCAAAACTGCTTGTGAGATCCCTCATCTTACCATATTCAATGTAAAATTCCTCATTGAAACTATCTTGGATCACATAATGATCTCTAATATCTTTAACTGTCTTCATTGAAGAGATAACCATTTTCATACAAGACCTTTTGTGGGAATCGTAGTTAATGAAAAAATTCTTGAAATCAGCCACAATCATTACACACTTATCCATCACCATGGTTACTGAATTTGATTTCTGGTTCAATGTGTGTTGAAGCATCAGAGATCTCGAGTCAATGCTTGAAAAATCAGAATGGTTCCAATAAGCTTCCTCAATGACTGAACAACGAAATAATGTTTAAGGGATGATGATTCCGAATCTGAAACATTTTTATGTGAGGGCTCTATCTCTAGATCAAAAAGTTACCTCTTTGAGGATCCACCAGCTTCCTTCTCTATTACAACAGCTTTAGTAGGTGTATCAATAACCCCCTTTTACCCTTATTGGTTTTTAGAATGGGTTCTTCATCTGGAGAATTATGTTCACTGTCAGACAGATAAACAAATTTATCTTCATCTATATATTATTTTGAGCTCCTGCCTCACCATCCTCTAGGTGTATGAAATGATGATTATAAATTTCTTCTTCATACAGCTTATTTACTTCTTCTTCAACCTTGTAATCGTCTCCTTTCTCATCATTCCCAGGTGTATCCAGCATTAAAGATGCTGCTTTAGATGTTCGGATTGAGAGCTTCTCCGATGGGATTTCTTTCTCATAAAAATCTTATACTTGGTTAATAAAATATGCGGTGCTACCACTGTTTCTACTTTTTCTTCAACTTAATCTAATTATTTTACTTCATGGACTTTTTTTGGAGTCACTAATTTCTTCCCAGGAGTTTCTGGTAAAGCTTCTACCAGGAAGGATTCTAGTACCATAATTTATTCAGATGATTTCTCAGTATCCCTCAAAAGGGTTTGAACAGTATCTGCTTCATTAATCTTCTTCTTTAGTTTCTTTTCTTTCTCTTCCCTTTCTAGATACTCATCTTTCTTCTCCATCAGATATTTTTCTTTAGTAGAGTCGAGTCCAAACATGGGCTCCCCTTATTTCATGTTCTTTTTATCTTCCCTTCACTTAGTTACTACCTCATCCGGATATGATTTTTTCCTTCTTAGGTTTTGGAGGTGTGGATTGGATTTCCTTGGTCTCTGGAGTTTTTACTTCCACTACTACTTACTTCATCTTCCTCTTCCTTCCTCCCTTTTTGGATGGTTCAGCAACTTCTTGTTTTTTCAGAACAGCTTCAGTTTCTTCCACTGGTAAGTCATAAAATTCTCTGGGGTCCATAGAAAAACCAATCATTATCCTCTTCAGTGTATCATCACTGACTATCATGACTTTGTAATTCCATGATTTCAAGGTGCAAAGAATTTTAAATTATTCTATGCACCGAAGAATTAACTTGGAGATAATGGATAAATACATGATTACCTGAGCCATCAAGTTTTTATTATTAATATTTTCAATCGTAATGAGAATATTCTTAACCAAGTTGATCTTTCTTAGATTTTCCAATAAATCCAAGATGTACATGACACTTTTCTTTAATGGATCTTTGTCACCTTTTCCCAGAATTATGAAACCTTGAGCCCCTAATTTGATAATAAGATAATATGTAGACAAGTGGGAGATATTTTGAGTCTTTACATCACAAGGTCCAAGACATTCCATAGCCTTCTCCTTAACAAAACATCCTTTGACATCTGGAAACTTATGAGAACAGAACTCAGCTTCCCCATCTTATGGAATACCAACCAAATTAGCTACCTTAGTATATGAAAGAGAATAAGTCTTTATATAGCTCTTGAATGAAAACTTATTTCATCATTCTTCCCTAAGGAAACTTAATGATTCATAAAATTCAACTAGCATGTCCGGATATACTAAATCTTGAGCACCTGGCTTTGATATGAAAACACTGTCCCATCCATTGAGGTTGATGTTCTTTGTGATTATAGAATCATACTTATCGAAGAATTCCAGATGAACCAACATTTCTGTATAGAAATACCAATATGAGATTGTCTTGATAGTAGACATGACTTTCTGAGAATATAATTTGACATAAATTTGGAATCGAGAAACCCTTGATAATCCAGAATGAGCTCATGTAGAATGACAGAACTTCAACGCGTGAGAGCTTGAGATTCGATCTGGGACAACCATCAAGGGGTCCTTTATATAGGAATTTTATACAACTGTTATGCTCCAATAACCAATATAATGGATGAAAATCCTTCTAATCAGATCAGACGGTTGATATGATAGCCTCAAGGAAAAGTTGGTAGAATCAGATATTTGGAGTTTTTTAAGAAAAACATCCAGATTTAGGGAAAGGATAATGCAAAAAAATTAAAATCAAAATAAAATACCAGTAAGTAAAGGATGATAACAAAACCTCAGGAAAGAAAGAATACCTTTCATATTACTAGGATGAATATTTGTATTGATGAAATGTTTTCTTGAAAAAATTTAGATTTAGAAAATTTTGATTACGAAAAAAATAAAAACAAAAATCTTTTTTACGAAAAATTTAAGTAAGAAAATCTTCATTATGAATTTTTTTTGAAAACCATACTATGAAAATTTTCATTACGAAAAATTTGATAAATCTGGCTACGAAAACTTCCATTACCAAAGATTTGAAAAATCTAACCACGAAAATTTTCATTACGAAAGATTTGAATTATCAGACTACGAAAATTTCTATTACAAACGATTTGAAAAATCTAACTACAAAAATTTTCATTACGAATGATTTGAAAAATATGACTATGAAATTTTTCATTACGAATGATTTAAAAAATATGAGTATGAAAATTTTCATTAGAAATATTTGAAAAATCTGACAACAAAAATTTCATTACGAAAGATTTGAAAAATCTAACTATGAAAATTTTCATTAGGAAAGATTTGAAAAATCTGACAAAAAAAATTTTCATTACAAATGATTTGAAAACTCTAAATACATAAATTTTCATTACGAAAGATTTGAAAACTAACAGGAAAATGTAATCCCCCTATGAAAAAGTGTTTATTACTATAAGAATACTGGTTTCAATATAATTAAACAAGGAATATTCCCTTATGGTTATCATCCCTAACTTATATTTAATGTATTCAAATCTATTGGAAGGTAAAGATTTTGTGAAAATATCAGTATATTGATATGGTTTTCCAATAAATTGAATAATTTTATCCCCTTTTGTGTGTGATCCTGAAGAAATTGATGCCTAATATCTATGTATTTTTCACGGGAGTGGTGTGCTGGGTTTTTACATATTGAAATGGCAGTAGTATTATCACACAAAATTTGTATTTTAGTAAAACTCATACCATAGTCTGTGAGTGTGTGTTGCATCCACAACACTTGAGCACAATAACTTCCAACTGCTACATATTTGGCTTCAGCAGTGAAATGTGAAACTGAGTTTTTCTTCTTACATCACCAAGAATCTAATGAATATCTTATGGAATGACAAGTTTTGGATGTACTCTTTCTATCCATTATACATACACCAATGTCAGCATCAGAAAAACTCTTTAAAATAAAATCGCTTCCAGAATTATAAGAGAGTCCTAAATCCATGGTTCCCTTTATGTAGCAAAAAATTGTTTCCACTGCCTTTAAATGTGATTCCATAGGATTGGATTGATATCTTGCACATAAGAATACTGAAAAAAATAAGTTTGGGCAACTTACTGTTAAGTAATGTAAACTTCCTATCATACCTCTAGAAGATGTTATGTTTAATGGTTTCCCATCTTCATCAAGATCAAGTGTGTTTCAGGTACAAATGGGAGTATTAATACACTTAGTGTTGTCATGTACATACATTTAAAGAATATATTTAATATACTTATGTTGTGATATATAGATTCCTTCTAGTTTTTGAGAAATTTTAAAACCGAGGTAATATGTTAACTCAACCATAATACTCATTTCAAACTCAGATTTCATTAGACCCGCAAAGGAATCCGTTAAAGATTGTTGAGTTGAACCAAATATAATATCATCAATATAAATTTGAACAATAAAAACATTTCTCTTATCTTTATTTATAAAATGGTTTGGATCTCCATTTTCGTTAAAATAATTATTTTGAAGTAAAAATCTTCAACGCCTATAAAACCATGCTCTAGGGGATTGCTTAAGTCCATACAAAGCTTTGGTAAGTTTATAAACATGTTCAAGATGTTTTGTATCATCAAAACTAGGAGGTTGTAAAACCAAAAAAACATCTTGTACCAAAAAATTAAGGAAATCACATTTCACATCCATTTGAAAAAGTTTTATGTTGATGAATGATTCAAAGGAAAGTAGAATACGAATAGATTAAAGTCTAGCTAATGGATCATAGGATTCTTCACAGTCTATTCCTTCTTCTTTATTATAGCCTTTAGTAACCAATCTATCTTTATTTCCTACTATGATTCCACTTTCATCACATTTCTATCTCAAGAACCATTTGAATCCAATAATAGAAGTTTCCTTAGTTCTTTCAACCAAGGTCCAGACATTATTCCATTCGATTTCATTTAGCTCATATTTCATAGCTTTTATCCAATCATCTTCACCTAAAGCATCATTAGTGATTTTTGGTTCTAATTGAGAACAGTATTCTATATGTTCTACTTCATTTCATAATGAACGTCTCGTCCCTACAGGTTGATTTACATCACCAATGATACTATCACTGGGATTATTCTTTAGAAATAACTAATTTGGTTTTCGTAAAACCTGTTCATAAAAATAAGGTAGAACGTCTTCTAGGGTAAATGTATCCAAAACATCTTCTGGGACATTTTCCTTCTCCGAAGGATCTTCTAAAAAATGTTAATAATTAGTTTTTGAATACACATCCAGAGATGTAGATTGAGGTTGTTTAAAAACAAATGGAAAAGTTTCACCAAATTTGGCATGTATTGTCTCTTCAACAATACACATGTTTTTATAGAAAACTCTATAAGCCTTAGAAGGTGTGGAGTAGCCTTATATAATTCCTTCATTAGATTTTGGTCTGAATTTTTGAATATTATCAATAGTATTATGAATGAATACCTTGCAACCAAAAGACATGAAGTAGTAAATTCTAGGTTTTCTACAATTCCCTAACTAACAAAGAGATTTATTAAGAAAAGGTCTAATCAAAACAAGATTTATAGTATAAAAAATAGTACTTACAGCTTTAGCCCAGAAATGTTTGGCTATAAATTATTCACTCAAAATGGTTTTTGTTATTTCTTGAAGAACTCTATTTCTTCCGTCAACAACACTATTTTTTTGAGGTGTTCTTGGTGCTGAAAAGTTATGACTAATGCCTTTTGTACTACAGAAAGTTTCAAAATCAGAATTTTGAAATTATCCTCTATGATAACTATGAATATTTATCAAAGGAAGGTTTTTCTCATTTTTAACTAGGGCTCTAAAACTTTTGAAATAAGAAAAATAATTAGATTTTTTTTCTAGAAAATAGACCCATTAAATCTAGTGTAATCATTAACTAAGAAAAATACAAAATATTTGCCTTCAACACATCCAGTTTTTGTTGATCCAAAAAGATCGATATGAACTAACTGTAATGCATCAATAGTTAAGACTTCACAGACATATTTAAAACTTGATTTATGTTTCTTTCTAAACTGACATGGATCACAAACTTTTGAAGAATAAAATATATACGCCAGTAGATCCTTAACTAGTCTTTTCTTAGAGAGTTTGTATAGGTTCCTAAAGTTACAACATCCTATACTTCTATGACATAACCAAGAATGGTCTTCCATTGCACTAAGGTAAGGTAAGTCTTGGCTCCTAAGGTCTTCTATGTTTTGTGTGTAAACATTCTCTTGCCTGTTGGTAGAAAGAATGAACACTTCCTTGGAATTGTGTACTAAGAACTTTTCATTCCTAAAATTCACAGGGTAACCTTCATCAAATAATTGAATAATGCTAATGAGGTTGTGCTTAAGACCTTTAACCAATAAAACATTTGAAATCAATGTTTTTCCCAGAAGAACGATGTTACCTATACCAATAATTTCTCCCTTAGCATTATATCTGAAAGTTACATTTCCTTGTTTCATCTTAATAATCTATTCAAAGTAGTTTTGTTACCAGTCATATGCCAGGAACATCCAATATCTATGTACCAAGTATTTCTGTTTTTACTTTCGTTATTTTCATGAAAATAAGAATTTTAGTCTTTTAGAATCCAAACATTCTTGGATTCGGAAATTTTTGAATGAAAATTTTTAGTCACCCACATTTTCATAGAAAAATAGGCTTTGTGAAAACCTGAAGACTGGATTTCATTTAAGGTACAATTTTTTGCCAATGCCCACCACACTAAAATTTAATACAGATGGAGCACTTTGAGGAACAAAATAATTGTTAATAAAAATAGTTTTAGAACCAGTATAACCAAATCCAGAATTATTCCTTAGAGTTTAAATTTGGGAATACATTTTATCAAAATTTTCCTTACAAATGGTAGAGATTGACAAACACTTCCTCAAGGAAAAATTTTCAAACTTCAGTCTAATAACTATGTTCTTATCTTCCAAAACAATATCTCTAGAAATCGAGTTAGGCTCGAAAACATTTTTCATAGAAATTACTTTCTCTAGATCCTTAGAAAATTTATCCTTCTTAGAATTTACTTCCTCAATGTTTTTTGAAATAATTTCGAAATCAAAATTTTTCTTATCAAGATCTTTAGTAAGATATGATATTTCCTTAGTAATTATATAAATCCTATAATTTCCATTTTCAATATTTTTTTGGAGTTTTTAATTTTCATTATCAAGGAGCTTATCAAACCCAGAAACTTCTTCAGAGGTAGGTAAATTATATTCCTCATCAGAAGAAGATTCTTGATCTAAAGTATCATAATATTTACTATCACTAAAATTAGAATTTAAATATGCATTGGTCATAGATTCACCATTGTGTACCTTATCCATTAAGAAATTATTTTCAATAGGTAGTATAGCTATTAGACCAAGATTCTTCTGTCCAGAAGATTTATAATCTGATGATTTTTCAGAAGAGTCTCCCCCACTAGCACTCCAGGTGTCATTAGCTTCCAAGACGTTCTTAGATTTATATTTGTAGTACGTCATACTATTTCTCTCATAATTCTCCTCTTTTCATTCCATTATTTAAGCATAAGACAATCATGTCTTATATGTCCAGCTCTCTTGCATTCAAAACATGTGACTTCTAAATATTTATTATCTTTCCGTTCTTTCTTCTTGTATCTGGATTGAAAATTTATCTGGCCAACAATCTTGTTCATCTTTCAAGCAAGATTAGCTAGTTGATTTTCTGAAGATTCACTTTCACTAGATTCAGATTATATAACCACCTTATTAGATTTAGATCTAGTAACTCTCTCATGAGTCTTGGCTTTCATATGATTTGATGTGGTTGTAAAAGCAACACATCCATTACCATTCTTCTTCTTAACATTATCATCATCTATATTAATTCTAGTCTCATGTGGAAAAAGAGTTCCAAAAAGTTCATCATATGAAATATGAGTAACCTTTCTATTCTTATCAATAGCTATTCTCTTGGATTACCACTCATGGGCATGTTGTCTACGATTTTGTCCATAAGAGCTTCATCATCCAATCATTTCTCACCCATATACTATAAACTATTAACAATATTCATGAATATTTATTGCACCTTACATATGGGTTCTCCATAAGGAATAAAAAACCCATGATATTAATCTATGAAGATGGCTCTTCTAGTTTCAATAACTTTGGAAGTTCCAAATTGAGTAACTTCAAGATTCTTACAAATAAATGTTTCTGCTTCACAAGATGAAATTTTGTTATATATATTTCTAGTAATGGAACACAACAACGTATTGTGTACCATATAATTTAGTTGATATTCATGCTTTTCTTGGTTGGTGAAAGTACTAACTTCCTTGTCAGGGATTTTATATCCTCGATTAAGCATAAAAAAATTATCTACTCCAGTATTGATAATAAATGTCTTCATGGGATCTCTCCAATCTTCGTAATCATTCCCATCAAAAATAGTTATTCTAGTAGTGATTAGGTTGTCTATAGAACCAAAATTGATTCCTGCCATCTTAAATAAAAACCTTCCACAAAAAAATGTTAGTAATAAAAGTTTGTAAACAAGGAAAATATTCCTCAACAAGGAAAATATAGAAAAATGAAAAACATGGGCAAGGAAAACTAATATGTGAATATAAGAAATTCAGAGACCTGCACTGATACCAATTTGAGGATCTAATTAATGAATTAAGATACTGATTGTAGTATCTAATGATGATCAATACACATGGGTGAATGATACTCTTTAAATAATTCCCTTGTATTTTTTAAAGATGGTTAGAAAACTTTCTCTGGTTTAACAAAGATAAACAAGGTAAATTCACAAAACCTCTAGTTATACAAACATTCTTGATTCAGTAAATGTGATTTCAAGAATGAAATTATGGAAAAGTGAATCTGGAAATGAAACTAAACAAAAGTTTACAATGATGATGATTTTACCATAATGTTTTTATAATCATACTAAATCAGAGTGTAAAAGTATAAGTAAGTACAAGATAGTTATAATTTCCTCAACAATCAAAATGAAGTGGAAAACATGGGACAATCAAGTAACAAATAGTAAATATTTTAACCCAATGAGAAGGGTATCCAACAACCTTGAATAAGGGTCCCTTGATTTATACATTCAAGAAAGTCTGTCTTACCCACACCAGGGTAATCCCTCAATACGAAGATCAGAGTCTATCTTGCTATCCCTGCAAGCCAACAACTTCAAGGTAGTCGGCACCTCTACCTTCCTCAGTAAGGAAGTCCTTGATCTTTAAGGTAGTCGACACATCTGTCTTCATATCCCCAGATGCCCTCGAATGTACTTAGCAACATTTCAAGTCTCCGAAAGAAAATCTAAAAAATGTGTTCAGTATGCACTAAGCATGAGATTATCTCTCTAGAAATTACTTCAATATCATGAAATCTCTAGAGTCATAGAACAATTCTAAATATTTTTTGTGAGATATTTCAAATGAGCACTTATTTATAGGCACAACTTCAACGGTCGGCTCCCCCCTCCAACAATCATATTTTTCATTGAATTTCAGAGGGACGTGTACACTTGTCACTCAAACAATGGTTAGTTTGTAAATTTATGCACGACATCGTTTTATAACAAAAACAAGTGTAGAAAAGAATATGATCACATAACCAAAATAAATTTTTAGAGTGTAAGGGAAAAATAGTTCGGAGTCTAACCAAAAACTATTTGATGTCTATAATACATTAATATTTGGATTCTGTTTATCTGAAGAATTCAGAGTTAGAATTCTTTAGAATTACGGAGTATGATTTTCATGGAAATTCGAAGTCTGGATTTACAAGAATTCGGAGCCTGAACTCAGAATGTTCGGAATCGAAATTCATAAGAATTCGGAGTATGAAAGTAGAAGAGTTTGGAGTCTAAATTTAGGGAACTTGGAGGCAGAACTCATAAGAGTTCCGAGACTGAATTTAGAGAACTCTCAGTCAGAACTCATAAGAGTTCGAAGTCTGAATTCATAGAACTCGGAGTCAGAACACATAAGAGTTCGGAGTCTGAATTCAGAGAATATAGAACCTAAATTAGTATCCTGAAAAAAAATTCCTCTATAACTATGTATTATATGATTCTGAGGTTTTGGATACAAAACTGAATTTAATACTTAGACAAAATGATCAATTAATATCATGGTAATGATTAATCTCCTTGGGGAAGGAAATTTTTTTTTATGAAAGTAAAACAAATGGTAAAATGAAATTTTCCTTAGGATAAGGAGTTTGTGATTTTCAAAACAATAAAGAATGGAAAAGACATATGTAAAACTTATTGAATCAACAATCTCCCCAAACATGAAGGAATGGAAATGTCATAAGGAAAACTTATTGATACAACAGTTTCATCTTGGACAGGTAGGGTAGTCGTATAACCATTTTTATCATTAAGAACCTTCACAAATATCACATAATACTTCTCTATAACCCTAATTTTACTTGTAGATGATTTTTCATTATTTTCAACCTCTTATTTATAGTCCCAATTTAATTTTACTTTAAGCCTCATTTTTAGGATATTAATATCACTATATTTCATAGATAACTCACAATTAAAAATATCTTCCAGTTTAAAATATGAATATTTCATACTATCATAATATATAAAGATTCCATAAATAATTTATTTGAAAAAATATTTATTACATTATTATGTTATTGGCGTTGTGGAATGGAAATCAAGGTGGTGATGGTGGATCACGACTATGGTTTTAGTGATCTTGGTTTTTGTTGGGCCTATTTTTCATTTTTGTAATTTTTTGGCTCACTTATAATGGGTTCTGTTTCAATGGGATCCTTCCAATCATATATATGACTCAACACCTCTAGCCTTTGTGCATGTATGGGTCATCATAATACCAGTTAAAAAGGTGGTATTGTCATTAATTTCCTTTTTTTAATAATGGAACTTGTTCCCAACCAATATTGATATATAATATATAGGTGAGATGATGAATGTCATTATTGATTATTATAAGAGAAATACAATTTTGAAGATGGGACTTATTTATCTATAGAATAAAAATATTTTCTTTAGTATTCAGAATGGAGAAAATACCAGGTTAAAACTATATCTGGACTGAGTTTTGAGACTAGTAGTGTTGATCACCATTTGTTCCTACTAAAATTTCTAAATGTTTCATGCACTGGTAAAAAAATCCATTATTCTAATGGAATAAGGTCATTATTAGTTTTAAGTGAAAACTGAAGGAACATAAAGAGATAATTCAATAGTTCAGTGATTACTATATATGTTTTGTTTTGTTATAGCCTCAAACCTATCACATGAAGGAAACCCCATAATTGGTTTTTATAACATGTTATGAGCAAAAGGAACATATTGGGATTTTATGTTTACTGCATTTAAGACTTCCATAATGTAATTGTTTGAATCTATAGTGATTCAAATGAGATTGGGGCATCGAAAAAATCATGAAAAGGATTAGGTATTAGTAGACAAACCATGTAAATCCCTATGATCCATTTCAATAATTTCCTCTACATGAATGTGTGAATGTGTTAGATAATTATTTTATCAAGGATTGAGACATTAAACTATTACATAGGTTGGTTTCTAATAGATAAAAACAAAAAAATAAGAATATGTCAATGATTCACCCCTAACACTCTCATTAATAAAAAAATATCTAGGAACCTCAAGAGGGTATGGTTGTAAGGAATTGGGTTTTTTTGAAAACAATGTACTATTTAAAATTAAAATTTTTGGTACTTAATGATGAGACGATAAGATGTTTTTATCATTGTGGATCCACAGCATTAAAATATTAATAAAAATATTTTATTTCATGAATTTTCTTGTGAATTATTTAGATAGAAATTTATCCATATAAATAGAATATTGAAAGGTTGTTATAACACCATGGCTATATCTGAATGGTAGGTTTTGCCATTGAGGGTGTATAACATCTATTGACATCATGGGACCTTGGTTTTGGACATCATTGGAAGGTAAGTTTGTATTTTAAAAATTAAAATATGTTATACAGTTAATTTATCATTATAAGAGAAACAATATTATACACCAAGACATTTTATCTATATAATGATATTTAACCCAATATATCTGTCTATCCTCTTGAACCCTGGGTATTTTGAGTTCCATTAAAGGGGATTTAGGGAGAGGGTTCTAGGAATCACTCTTTTGGATTGAAAATAATTATTAAAATAAATTCAGTATTTTCAAAGATTGAACCTTTTTCATGGTAGGGAAATCATATTTTATTATGTTTCATTCATTATTTATTACTTATTAAAATTATTTGTAATAATTGGATCTCTCATCCTGTATGAAATTTTGTGTGTATTTATATTTAGATTCATTATTCTTCATTTTTACTAGGAAAATTATCATTTCATTATTATAATTATTATTTACACTGTCCAAACCATGTTTATTTTTTTGCATGTGATCGATAGAGAAGTGGTCATATTACTGTTCTCTGATCTCACTATTATTCTCAACTCTCTATATTATTCACTATTTTTCGATCCCATTTATTTAATTATAAATTTTTTACCATCTATTAACCCCATCATTTTCCAATTATAGGATGGGAGTGGATTGGTGTTGTAGGTGTAACAAAGGAGGAATGGGTCTTATAGAGTATAGTACGATGAAATTGATCTCATGCAATGAGGGTCAGATGTGTGACAACCTAGTTTTTTATCTGGTATATATACATTAATTTAGGGACTAAAAAATTAATTTTGACCTAAATAAATCCCAAATGAGTTCATGGATGATTCGTTTGTGTGTTCGGATTATTTGGATCTCATAGCCCCAGCTAGTGGAAGAATTAATTGGGCCACTAGATTAGTAGAAACCTCATAGCCCAACCCAAGTGCTTTCTCCAAACCATGCATGAAATTTCAGAATGAAAAATAAGGGTGCCTGACTTTCCCTAACCATGCACACTGAGCCGTACACATGTGAAGGTGTTCTATAATTTTAACTAGATCCATATAACATTATTGGCACACTATTTTTTAAACAATGCAGCGTTACTGTGTAGGGCCCCTCCATATATAGTTGGAGGCTCATGGTTGGTGCACAGTTTTTCCAACCATGTTGCCAAAATGTGTTGGCTAGATATTTTGGGTGATTTTAATTTTATTAACATAAATATTTCATTACTTAATCCCTCATCCCCATTATTTCTAGTGGAAAAGAGACCAATTTTTCCACTGTTTGAGTTATAAAACTCCCTCAACCAAGGATCATTGATATCTTAGTCATTCGAACTCCAATTCGATCTCCGCTTATATCATTTGATGTTTTCTGGTAGGATATTTATTCAAATTGATCCTTTATTTGTTTCTATTCCTCTAAATGGATTTATTTATGTGCATGATCTTATAAAATATTTTATCGGTTTTAATATGTTTCTCTATTTTCTCTTGATCAAGACCTATCCAATCGAAAATAATGTATGAGTTCTTCTATATAGGCATAAGGTTCAGCGTCTAGTTTATATCCCTTAGTGTTGATGTGTTTTATATTATGTGTCATTGTACCGTATTCCAATTTCACAATGTATTTCCTCTAAATTTAATTATACATTAAATGGTTTCCCTAATTGAGAACGTTGTTACATTCATAGACCCCTCATCAATTTTTTACACCCCTTTATTTGTGCCAATATAATTGATTTTGAGGATATAAATAAATAAATATAAAATCCATCACAAAAATGGTTTTGTTATGACATCCAATTGTGATATTATAAATTAAATGGTTAATTTTTTAAGAATATCATGACTAAAAGACCTACCATACAATGTTTAATTGAATATAGGTGAGTGGAATGACCATGTCACCAAATTTAATGGAACAATTGTTACAACCATTTTATTATTTAATATTTATGAACTATGAATTGAAAATTGGTTCGTTTTAGAGCTAGTTATTAATAATCACTATTGATTTACATGCATGATGAACCATATTAATTATGGTAAATAGTAATGTTGACCCATATTCATGTTAAATATATGGGCATGGAGACCCTTATCTGTTCTATATACAAATTGGAATGGATAACCTTTATAAATATGTTATGTGCATGGAGTCCCTTTATAAATGTGATATGGGCATAGAAACACTTTATAAATTTGATATGGACTTGCATATTATTATTATCATGATATAATTAAATAACAACCCTAATTGTCATATACGGTCATGAAAACCCATCATGATATGATACTAGGCATGGAGACCCTATTTTTGTGTTACAAGGCACAAAATAAACTATTCTTGTAATATGGGCAAGGAATCCCCATGATTATGATACTTGGAATGAAGAACCTTATAACTATGATATTGGGAATGAGATATCATGTGCCAATGATATTAAGAATGATTCTTATGGATAATTATGAAACTCATGATATAACTTATGTATCTATGAGTTACACCTCCGGTTTAGGCTTGTGGTAGTATCCACATATATGGTAATATATTTCACTATGCATAAATTAAATACATGTGTATACATATGGTTACTTATATAGAGACTGTCTAGCTTAGGGAGAAGTATGTATTGTCATCCCAGTGTCCTTCTTGAACCCAAGACCACACTTACAGTTTAATTTAGTAAATTCCATTATCACCTTGACACTACAATATTATATTACCTAACTAGTTATTTATAGGCATAGTTGGAGGTGGCCTACTGAGTTTTTCTCACACCCTTTCTAGGATTTCGATGGTACACCTAATTTCTATATACATATATGTTTAGATATAGGGAACTGACTAATTATGTATGTGTGACTTCATTCATGACTTAGGATGGGATTGTGGAAGCAGATTATCAGTCTAGAGCTCAGGATGCTAGGTTAGATTTAGGCATTTTCGTTCCTTTTGTATATCATGAGCTTTATTGAAACCCTACTACATTATGGACTTGTTTCCCCAATTTTTAATGTCATTACCTCATCTTCTTTTGTATATTATTCATATTAATTATTTTGATTATTATTTAGTTCTTGAATGTTTATACATTTTCTATGATATTTTATATTATTGACAATTTTATGTTATTTATATATTGCTTATAAAACTAATATACTCTGAATATAGGTCATTTTATCCCAACAGACTCATCATAGGACATTATTTCTAGTTAGAAGCCTTTTGTGTATAGGGGTGTGCCCTGTAGGATAGGTGCCCACTAGGTCGGGGCATTGTTTAAGTGTCATACGAGTTGAGATTCAACAAAGTGGTATTAGAGAGTCTTTAATTTATTTTGTCTTATTTTTTTAGAATAATATATAGGAGACTGGGAATGTATTAGTATTTGGTGATTATGTGTGTTTTGGATTTATTACCGACATAGAGGGATATTCCTAATTACCTGGGATGGGTCATGTTGTACTGTATTTTACTTATTATAGTTTTTTTGATTCCACAATTGGGTAACACACATGAATTTGGGTGTTATTATTACTATGATTGAGTAAATTATTTTTGCATGCCCTAATGAGATGAGAGCATGAAATATCATGAATAAGTTTATAAATATGTTAAAATTTACATTCCATACATTTTTCAATTATATGTAGGATTCATTCCTTGACCAGATGACATTTTTGTAAGTGTCATATGTGAAAAAATAGAATTTTTCTAACACTTCATCCAGCGAGTTGATGATTAAATTAATTATATTGAATAGATACCATACTATAATTTTAGATATGTATGGGCTCTTTTGAATATAAGGTTTTCATCCATATATTTATCCTTCCAAAAGATAATTGATATTTAAATGATAAATTAATCAAATGGAATTAAAATAAAAATGGAATTGGTCACTGTTAAATAGTGACATCTATTTCGATTTAATGGGTGTTTTCTCCAATAAATGGAAATCAAAACTCTTTATACTAAAAAAAATACATTTCAACATTGAGATTATCCTATACCCGAACATAATAATCGGTTGTAGGTATCATCTATTGTGTTTTATATAAATGTTCCTATCAACCATAACTAGCATTATGAGTAGGAAGAGGGGTGTGAATATTACATAGGAATTCTTATACCTATCATATTTATATATCTGTTTTATTATTTCTGTTCAATCATTTCCAAGGCATGTGCTTGGAATTTTTAGTGATATACCATTATGACATACTCTTGTCATTCTCTAGGAGGGTGGTGATAAACATGCTTCATAGGTGGTTGGACCTATGCCACTATTAATTCCATAAGTAGTGCAACCCTTGGAACCTCTTAATATCCCTGATGTGGGTGATTATGTTTAGTTTTTAGGGGGTTTCTATGCATTATGATGTATATACAGGGATCTCTATGACCTACCCTTTCTATAGAAGAGAATAAGTAAGGGTTCCCCATATAGCATCCTCCTAATTTTTTGAGGGATGGTGGGACCCATGAATTATAGACATATATCATGTCATTTATGTTTATATTTAAGAATATGGGGACAAATCCTCAGTTGGGAGTGAAATACACGACATATAGGCTTCGTGGAGCCTCCAAATATTGGGGGCATATTCAGAATCAGTCAACTTGGTAATGAGATGTTATTGGGAGAGATTTCCAGTTGAGATTAAATGTCTATTTCTTACATAAGACCATGATGGATCATCATTTACGGGATTTGACGAACCTGAAGTAATTTTTTATGTCAATTATGGACTATTTATCCCATTTTGAAGTGATTGACCACGTTTCTCTTATTTAAGTTTTAATGTTCTAGTGAAAGTGATAGGATTTGAGGATGGACATAGGAATCATATTCATTATTAAGTGAATATTTTTTGGTTGAATAGCATATCAGATTTATTAAAATAACATCTTATCACTGAGAAGTACCTAATGGATGAATATGGTGTGATTTGAGTAATTTTTAATGCTAGATAGGGTTGTGGTTCTACTAGTAGTCGTAAGCGGCACATTAAGACTGTTCACATGAGTTGTAGCAGCCATGTGACACCAACTAATAGATATTTGGGGTTTAATCAGAGTTTGAATACTGGTCATAAGATGGACCAGTATCCCAAAGACCTTGTCATGTTCTAAGGGTATGATATATTTGATAATATTATATCTTTATGTATGAAATTCCCTTCTGTTTCGACTGGGAGAGGGTCCTTATTATCTCCACCTTTAGAACAAGGATATATGGAACCTTACCATTATGGTAGATGGAGCACTACAGGCGAAATATGTGGAGGATGAGGTTGTGGTTTTTGTTTTCAGGATTATGATATACTACACTAGTAGAGTGGAACTGCTCTTGGTAGTTAGGTTCCAACTCTTGGTCGGGTACCAGGACATATTTATTAACTGAATACTATACCATAGGATATGGGTTTTGGGGAATCTACTATTTTATGTACTATTCTTGTATCCTATATTATTTAAATTTTCTTATTAAATAAATGTGTATCACACTCTTTTATCTATTTTTATATTTTGGAGGGACTTAGACTTCATGTCGAGTACTCTAGTGGTATTATGATTATTGAAAGTCCTTGGGTATATATTCAGAGTGTGTACAAGAATTTAGGGAGGTTCCCTTGAGATATGAGGATATGATTTTTCATGGGACCCCTTCAACCTCAAGATTATGGGATTTTATGTCATTCTTAGGATGGATTAGTTTTTCCCCTATCAGCTCTATGTGGATTGTTATCACTAAAAAGTTTTGTTTTCATCACTATAGGGTAGTAATTATATTAACAAGGGTGAGTGGGATTTCAATCAAAGTAGAGATAGAATAAATAATCATGGGATAGGTGGATTGACATCACATATTGATAGCCTTTATATGAAATAGCTGGTGTTACATCAGACAATATTCCTTTCTAAAGTCGATCGATTTAGGGAAGTTTCTCCATTGTGTTCTGTAGACTGCCTCCTGAGAGAGGGGCAGTGTTTAATATCAAGGAAATTCCAAAATATGCACCAATATCCATTCCTCCTTAATAGATGGATACTAACTAAGTTTTAAGTGAAGATGAAGTATCTAGATGATTTAAAGGACAATGTTTTTATATAGCCTAGAACATCCCCCTAGGGTTCAATGGTCCTTTTCTCCATCAAAGTGGATAGAACACTCATGATTTGTGTGGATTACCTAAAATCCCGTCAACCTACAATGAAGAACTATTATCCATTACCTAATATATATGATATCTTTGACCTGATCAGAGGAGTTAGAGTTTTCTAATAGACCGACCTATGATTATGTTATCCTCAGGTTTGAGTCAAGAATTCTGATATTCCATGTATTCCTTTCCATATTTATTTTCATCTAAATTAGTATCTCATTATTCCATTTTTTCTTAGGAACATGATTGTATTATTTATGGATTTGATGAATATGGGCTTCCATCCTTATTTGGATTTCAATATCATGGTCAATGTAGATGAAATCAGGGTATATTCTCATTCTCGAAGATACCATGACACACATATTGAGATAATTTTAATACACTAATTAATCACCATTCCTATACTAAGTTCATTGAATTTCACTTCATGAACAACATAGTAAAATTCCTGGGTCATATAATCTTCATGGTAGGAGTTTCAGTTGACCTAGAGAAGGTGAGATCTATAGTCATCTGGTAGAATCCCAACAAAATCATTGATATAAGGAGTTTCATGGAGCAAGATTGTAATTAAAAGAATATAATATTGAACTTATCATGTTTAAAATCACCTCTTTGGTGCTTGAATAATATGGTTGTGAAGTATATATGGTCTGAATCCTATAACACAACCTTTCTAGAGTTGTAAGGAAGAATTTCTTTATCACCGATCATAATTATTCTAGATATTGGAAGAAGTTATATAGTATATTGGGAATGATCAAGTATTGGGATTAGAGATGTTTTGATAATTTAAGTATGAGTTGTTGCAAACTGGTTGCGACAACTGAGGGGTCATGGGTATAATTTCCCAATCCATGATGTCGAGTTATAGCTTCCATTATTACAAGAATTACCCTCTTGGAGAGTTTTTTATATATGGACCACAAAATACATAGGTTTATTTTCAAAAAGCATGGATTCAATACCATAACAAAAATGTGGGATTAATATTTGTAGTCCATTTACTTTTAGATTACCTATCTTCTTGAGAGTAGAAGTTCTGTTTTCGATGCCCTGAGCAGGAGGAATCAGGTACAAGTAGTTTAGGAGAATTTTAGTGAATTTAATCATATGAACCTATTTTATAGGATCCACATAGTGGTCTATGACCATCTTGGAAAGTCTATACATGGGTAGATATATATGTCCTCTTCAATTATAGAAATTTTGAAGCTGATGATTCATTCATTTCTTAAAGCATTGGTCCTATGAGAAATTATTTCTTATGAGGACCCGCCTACAGACTGGACAATTGATGATGATGATATCTTAAATAAACATATCCATATATTGGTTCCCACAAATGTGGGAGAGGATCTGATTTGAGAGTCACATGCTTCTCATAGGGGAGTTAACTCTGTTATCCCCAAGATGTATCATGATATGCAATAATAGTATTACAGACTATGGAAGAAATTCTAGATAGTAGGATTTATCACTAGGTACTCCAACAGTAAATAGTTAAATGTGGATCATCAATGTCATACTATCTTGTCACAACTGTTACTACTTCTGTAATTTAATTGTGTAGATATTGGGATGAATATTTTTTTCTTCTTACTGAGGTCTCCCTATAGTGGAAATGCAATTTGGGAAGTAACATATTGACTGACTATAGTATCCCACATCCTCACATGTAGGGAGACTTTTATATTTGATGAGATAGAAAAACTCTATGTCCATAAGATTATAAAACATAATGGGGTCCCACATACTATCATTCATATAGGGATTCTCGTTTCACATTAATGTTACAGAATTGGTTAAAGGGAGATATTTGTACACTTGTTCCAATAATTATATCATTTCACCCCTAGATTGATGGCTAGCCAAACAAGACTGTATAGGTGTTATAGGACAATCTTCAGTCATGTTTTCCTAATATCGACATCTCTTGGGAAAATAATATCCCACTCATCGAGTTCACCTAATCTAAATGATATTGGAAAACAATTCATACATATTCATATAAATCCTTTTATGGTAGGTCATTCTATTATCCCCTATAATGGTTTGATATAGGGGTGGTATTGCTAATAGGCCATCCTCTTTTTTTGAATAATTTTGATCAATTTTTTCCTATTATGTAGTGGATGTCAACCATTCATTCTAGAAAGAAATATTTTTCTAATTGTTTTCAACAACCTATAATGTTTAGGCAGGGGATCTTGTTTCCTAATAAGTATCATCTAGACATGGGAAGAGATGGATACAGATGGAAGGGAATCTATTAAATCAATATGTAGTGATGTTATTGATTATAGAGAGATTCAGTTTTGTAGAGTATTGGTTTCTAATATCTCAAAGGTACTGTTCCATTCACAAAATCTTCTACATTTCACAACATCATCATTATCATGCCAACCCATCTCAAAATTATAATCCCAAGGACATGATGATAAATATTGTTGTTTCTATGAAAATGTATAATATTCACATTTTTTACTAGAACATGAAGGCTCATGGAGTTTGTTCTATCCCTTTAGTACAACTGCTATGGAATCATGGATAGTTAGAAGACATGTAATTAGAGTAGGAGGCCTACGTATGTGCTTAGTGGATAGAGTTATTCATAGATTGTGTATTACCACCCTTAGAAAGTGAATTTGGGGAAAATTACTTTAAGGGGGAATAATATAAGATACCATTTTTATCAATAAGGCATGGATCCTTCAATATTTTCTTTACATTATTTTTTTTCGACCTAATATAAATTTAAATTATGTTCATATAATATTCAGGGGGTGTATGGGGATTTTTTGGAGACCATAACCCTAGCTGTTGGAAGAAATAATTAGGCCACCTGATTAGTAGAAACTGTCCCACACATCCCTCAAAAATTATACTAATCATGAAGGTTGTTTTAGAGGGAAAATCAGGTCACAAAACATTCCCTATCCATGCTCCCATGGATGCATGCCAGTGCATGTGATCTTCAATTTTTAGAATATCCTTATAGCATGGTTGGAAGATGGATTCTAAACAATGAAACCTAACCTTGTGTGGTCTATCATTAGATATGGTTATGATGTTTATTGAAGCACGGTTTGGCTAACCATGGGGCCAAACTATTCCACCAAAATATATTGGGTGATTTTTTCATTTTTACCTTAAATTTATTTTCACAAACTCCGTCATCCTTTTTTCTTTTGTAGTAGGAAGGAGGCCAATTTCCCCTCAAATTTCTATCTCAAGATTCATCATTATATGATCATCAAAATATCACATGTCTATACTCTAATTCGATCTCCATTTATCTCTCTAGATCCATGCTGTCATGATCTTCATTGATGTCATGCATTTCATTATGTCTCATCCTATAGAAAGAGTTATTTACATGAAGAATTATATTCACTATATTCAAGGTATTCTTTTTATAATTCATTTTATATTAATCTAGACCAAACCAAGGGTTGATATATGATGAGTTCTCTTCTAAAAGAATATGGTAGTAGGTCTAGTTCTTATCCCTCAATGTTTAGAAGTTTTTTAGAATTCTTCTTTGTGTCACACATCAATTTGACCATTAATTGCTCCAAAATTTAGTTATAATTTTAATGGATTCCTTAAATGATATCCTTATGGCCTTCAAAGGCCCCATGTCAATCGTGGAAACCTGTTGAGGTGTGTCGATCAAATTGAATTCCTAGAAATAAATGACTAATTGGAAAAATCATCATCCAGTTGGATTTGACATTACTACCCATTATGATATCATAAATGAAATGGGTAATAGTAATTTTAAAGCATGGTTAGTCAACTTATTGTACTAATACTAATTGAATTGTGGTGAGTAGAACAACCATGTCACCCAATTAAATTTATCAATGGTTACAACCTTGTTATTATTAAATATTTTTTAAATATGAATTATAAATTGGATCGTAATAAATCCCTTGATTATTAATCACTATTGATGTATAGGAATGAAGACCATTGTTAATTATGGTTTATGGGAATAGAGACCCTTATGAATGTTAAATATATATATATATATATATATATATATGGGTATAGAAACCATCATGCATGTTATATATATATGGTCATGGTGAACCGTATGCATGTTATATAAATATGTGAATAAGAACCCTTTATAAATGTGATACAAGAATTGAAACCGATTATAAACATGATATGATAAAGGAAACCCTTTATAAACTTGATACATGATTGTAGACCCTTTATAATTGTGACACAGGCATGGATACCCTTATGGTCAGGATATCAGATCATGAAGAACATTGTTATTATATATGATCATAACATCCCTTTGTGATATGATACTTGTAATGGTGTCTCAATTAATGTGATATTGGGCATGAAATCCCTTATTCCCATGATAATTTCTTGGAGTCCCTATTATTTTGTTTTTTTCATGGGGACAGTTACTACTATGATACTAGGAATGGTGTCCCCTATACCTTTGATATTTTTCAGGGCATCGCTTCATACTTGTGATACTCACTCTACGTCTTATGGATGCTTGAGTTATGGATTAGGTCCATAATAGTGGTAGTAGACAAATATATAATTATAAAAATCACTACTTATACAATACTTACATGTGTACACATTTGGTTACATATTTAGAGGCTATCACATATTGTCCAATGTGGTTACAATCATCCTAGTGTTCATTTGGAACAACACAGAATGCAAACAGTTTTATTTACAAATTTCCATTATTACCATCACAATTCCATATTATATGAACTGAATGGATATATATATATACAAACTTTCGATGGTGTTATACTAATTTTATCTCACAGGAAATTTGATCTGTTGATGTTACCCAAGAGTACTAAATGATTGAAATTATAGATAATGGGAAACATCCACTTAGGGATGTGTGAATTCTGGCTTGACATAGGATGATAGATTGGTAGTAGATGACCAGGATGGAGTATAATATTCTTGGAAATATTTTTGTATTTTTTGTTCATTTTATATATCATGTTGTTTATTGACTTCCTACTACCATATATATCAATTTTCCTTATTTTGTAGATACAAGGAATCTTCATCAATTTTATATGATTCATATTATTGATTATTATTATTATTTAGTGAATCTTTTTTATACTTTTTAATTCCACATTTTTAGTTAGTGATATGTTTTCACTATTGGTCTACTGATTATACCATTTTGCTACTCTATCCAAAGGGCATAGTCTCCCAATGGCCACACCCAAGGCCACCACTACTAGTCATTAGCATCTAGTGTATGTGGAGATGAACTTGAGGCCACGCAGCGACTAGCATAGGGAACAATTCAAGTGGATTGTAGTTTGATAAATCACAAAATTGGATTTCGACCAACATCATGTCTAATAGTTTTCAGTGAGGATGATTGACCACCTTTATTAATACTGGTGCACAAGAGAAGGGTCAACCACCTTTGTAGTTGGTGGTGTATTCATGGAGTTTCAGTAGTTGCCATGGGTAGTGGTGTGATGAATGAAGGTAGTATATTCTCTAATCCTATTGTGTTCACTATATAATTAGGTATTTATCATGCAAAAAACTATGTTTATACTATCATCCCACTTTGGCCACTATAAACTTGGAGAGTGGTACACTTTTTGTTTCTAGGATGCCCCACCAATGGTGTAATGGTGCATGCATTTTTGGCCAATTAATTTTATTTTTCTGGATGATAGAGACTGTTATATGTGGTTTGGAGGAATCACTATAGGGTTTGGTAGGGGATGGATATATAGTAGTACTGGATCAGGTGGTTCTGGAAGTGATCCAAGAACCCATCCTAAATTGATGTTTTGTGGATTGTGTAGTTAGATGGATTACCAAATTGTGTGAGGGATAAATAGGGATCCATTAATTGAATCATGTTTAAGAAATGCATTCATGAAATGTATTAAATCAAATCTGAGGTTATTCAATTTTTCAATAGAAAATGAAACCATGTATAATTCACATCAAGAATCACAACGTGAAAATTTCGAGCTCTATGTTGAAAAAAGGTATTATAGCTAAACCCATCCACATTTTTTCTTTGATTTCTATATCATTTTAAAAAACCCTAGTAGGATCTTAGGTTATTTTTTTGACCCCATAATCTAAAATTTAAATATTAGATTCGGTGATTCCAATTGGAAACCAGTGGAAATCCCCTTTCAGATTCTTGGTAGTTTTTCATCTATCCTTATCCGAAAGATTAACTATAGTGGAGGAGATTTTGATTGGGTTGTGGGTTGGGATTTGTTATTATGATCATTTATTGAAGTGTAGGTTGATATGTAGTTTTTTTAGAGATTTATAGTTTACACACCTTTGTTCTCTACCCCACGTTGCAAGAAAAGTAGGAAAAGCTCCTTTGAGGTTGGATTTACTTAATTCCTCATTTTTTGTATCATGTGGGATTGTTTTTTAGTTTATAAATGGTTAATGGTTTCTATTAATTAAAGATAAAAATTTTCCTATTGAAATTGAAGTGGGAAATGGGAATGATTCACTTGATTTTATGGATTGGACATTATTGTTATATTGTGATTGTACATTTGGAATGCCATGGTTAATATATTGGATATATTTGGATTTATTTTCACTAGTTAATTTTTTAGTGGAACCCTTATTGTGAGGTTATTGTGATATAACCATAAAATTTAAATTTTTTGACCTCTTATATTTGGTGAATACAATTTCTTCCCCTAGATTTATGGATTATTTGATAACACTCTAAAAATAATGTTAAATTTGATAAATTACTCTTTATTAAATCTATAAAATGATAATTGATGCAGTATGATTTGAGTAAATACTATTTGGTGGTAATATGTGGTTGAAATGTTGTTTATGGTGATGTATTGTCTGTTGGATTGTGATTGGGGGGGTGAAGTGATGGGGTTTGGACCGTGATTTTGAGGAATAAAGGTGACTGTTTTTTACTATGATTTTTGTGTAGTGGGGTAATTGATTTTTTGGTCATTATTTTGGTGTGTCTAGTGGATGGTTTTATTAGAATGGTTTGGTTCTTGTATGAATGGTTGTGTTATTAAAGATTCATGGGATGTGATGGAATGACTTGGTAATAATGATTTAAATGTCTTTGGGTAGTTTAGTTAATGTGATTGTAATGATTAGTGAAAAAAATGATGGGTTGTGTGGTGAAATGTGGATTTTTATAAATAATGAAATGAATGGATTGGATGATGGAATTTATATGAAACAAGACATATTGATTTTTATTGTGCACTGCTATGCATTTATTAATTGCAGAGAATGTGGGTATGATGTGAGTTAGTAAGTGGTTTATTGTGAACACATAGGTTTGCATTGTGTCTGTCTATATGTATATTTTTTTGTATATTCCTAGTTATTTTATATATTCCCCACTATGTTTGGGAAATATATGATGAAACCAATACATTTATATACATATTGTTTCAACAAATTTTTGATGAGGATGGATAGTTTTCTACCCAATCTTTCCATCTCTCTCTTCTAGGAGTGTGCCCACAGATAGACTATGATGGATGAAAGGATGACAACTCACTAGGTGATGTCCCATGATTCATTGATAGATAAGAAATGTGACAATACAATGGGGTAGTTCCCAAGGTGTTTTTGGATGAAAAGTTATATAAAATTGAAATGGGGAAACATTTGGTGGTGGTAAAATATGGTAGGTGGAGGGAAAATGTTTGATGTCCTTCATGATAGTTGGAGGAGGGCACGACATTGGGGCATGAGACTAGAAAAGTAGATGGAAGGAGGTGTGGGGTACCTTTTATCGATATGCTTCTTATTATATTATTATACATGTATTTCATTATTTTTTGACCATTACATGGTGACGATAGGATTAAATAGTTGAAATGTTTAGGTGATTTGGGTTCTGTTGTTTTCTCATGGGTGAATTAATTTTCTTATTTCACATGTGAATAAGAGTCTTTGGTTATCCTACTGAGTTCACTGGTATGCTCACCCTATGTATCGAAAAAAATTTCAGGTTTCCTAGAGGATTGTGTAGAATATAATGGAAATTACTATCTTGGATCATTGGATAGCTATTTTTTCATTGCTTTATATTTTCATTTTGCTATTTAATTTTTGAGTCTTTTACTAGTATCAATTTTTTTATCAATTCATTTGGGTATGGTTTAGGATTCATTTAACATTATGTTATGGATTTTCTTCTGGTTTATTCATCTTATCTCCAAATAATATTTATATTATAATGTGTAATTCCTCAAATTTATGATATTTTTATACCCTCAGTAATGGTTACAACCATAGGGCTTGCTGGAGGTGAGAATCAAGGGTTATTATCTATCTCCCCTAATTTTGGTATCTTTGGAATGATGGGGTCTTGGTAGTGGGGTATCAAAGGTTATTGTTTAGAGATAGGATAGGGTATGGTGTTTGGAATAGCAAAAATTTCATTGGTTAGTAATGAATCAAATCTAGTTGAACTTGGTGTGTGACATGGGTTAGGGAGACTGGCTAGGGAATAGGATATTTGGGCCTCCATAATTCAGTGCTCAAAATTTGAGCTTATTGAATAAAAAAGTTAGGTAGACCAATTTATATGGTACTAACCTCGAATAGGTACATGAATCATGATATCTTGTAATCATGGTTGAGTTGGGTTGTGTTGATTGGGTTAAAACAAATAAGTTGAATATAAATGAATATAAATTATTTTACTTTCTACTTAGTGTAATAAATTAGTTCTTTATTTTAAGCTAGGGATCCTTGATTTTTTCCACATTTGGATCAGGCAGTTTATGTTCACTTATATGATCTGGTGGATTTCCTTATAGTTGATTTTTCAATGGAGGATGAAAATAATTAGAGGAAATTGAATGATATTGAGAGGTAGACTTTCAGAAATTATGAGGGTAGTGTTTTAGATGTGGAGAAGGAGAGGTCACTAGTGGATCTTGAGATCTCTTTCAGTTTTATCTAGGTCTCAATTGAATATTGGGTGCCTTTTGAAGTTATACTAATGTGCAGAGATATGTGTCACAAGATGATGTTGTATCTAAGTGAGAAGAAGTAGGATGATGCTTCACAGTTTGACTTTCAAAATGATTTTTGAGGATATTTCCCTCATTATCAATGATATCTATAAATAGATATGGGCTTTTTATGTTCAGAAGAGTCGTATTTTGGTGAAATAGTTGGGAATTATGTCCATGGAGCTTCTACGTTTTCCAACGATATTTTACATATGAGGAGTCTCATGAGAGATATCATGTGGAGGCACTTCTTCCTTCTATCATTTTAGAAGTTTCCATTTTTACTTTGTCAATGTATCTCGAGTTTTAGAAGAAGGTAGAGTTGATTGAGAAAATTCACTCTCTATGTGTATTTCTAAGAGAGTGGAAACATCTGTGTTCTTCAAAAAGAGTAGTTGTTAGTGGAATGTATTAGCTGCCAGGGACTCTGTGGTTTTGACTGGAAGAGATTCAGCTATAGAAGCTTCCTTTCCAAACCTCTAGGAAAAATGGTTTTCATGATTTCACTAGGGACTTGGGTACATCATTTTTTTTATTTTGGTTTCATTTCCATGAATAAAACATGTGAACATTATTTCATCATGTTTTGTTTAGTTTAGTTAGATAGTTTGTGATTCAACCACAGCAACAGATTCCAATTAGACCCTTTCATTTGTAGGGGAAGGAAGCTTATGATCTTCAAAGGGGTAATAGATTATGTAGGGGCTGAAATTTGGATATTAATCATTTTCTATGATCATGGAAGAATCATAGTTATGGAGGTGGTTTCCAATAGGTAGGTTTATTAGTTAGGCATGGCAAGTTACATGCAACAGAGTTTGATGTTCCAGAGGTGACGATGATCATTCAACATATTTTGACATTTCATTTACAATTATTTATAACTTTCTTGATCTGTGGGATTTGAATTTCTTTTCTCCCACTATGACCCATTCATTGTTTCTAGATATAGATTTTATTCTAGCTACTAATGTATTTACAACACCAGTTGGAGGATAGACCATCCTATTCTTCCTAAGTCAGGGGTGTAGACTAATGATGGGGGCACATCATTGCCATGGCGATCTGTTACGGATTCAGATGTGACAATAAGACATCACTATTGGAATAAACTTGGTGTATTCTATGAATTATTTTATAAATTAATTATGGAGAATAGTAGTCTTATAATATGTGGATGGACAACATGTGGTTTTCGTTGGTGGGATGAGTTTCCATGTGGGATGTGGGGGTCTGGAGCCCTATTTTTTCATAATGGCTGAGTTGTTTTTGGAATTCGTTGAAACTAGTACATTTCAAGTACCCAATGATATTACGGTTTTCTTCATGTCTTTCCATATGAGGATATATACATAAACTCTCAATGGTATGTCGATTTTGGGATATAGTTGCATTCAAGTACACATTATATTTTGATGGCACCTTATTAGATGGAACATTCATCATTACGGGAGTTGATGTTTCAGGTAGTTGATCTACTATAGTGGTGTTTCACTCAACCCAGTGTGTTGCTTCTAGATTCTTCAATGGTATTCACCAACAAGGATGATGACAGATTTATTTTTTAAATAGATTACCATTGTTTGTATTTAGTAACGATCAAGAATCTTTATCCTCTTATGGAGGTACAGGATATTTTTTACCTTCTATGTGAGGTGAGTTTGGTTTTTTATGATTGATTTATGATCTAGGTATCAACAGTTAATGGTGAAGGTGGATGATATCTCAATATATTCCTTCAGATACATTTATGAGAACTATGATTTTTTATTCATTACATTCAGTGTAGTGAATTCACTTGCTAGGTTAATAGTGATCGCGAACATTATGTTTCATGAAATCCTGGACCAGTTTTATTCTTGTTCATCAATGACATATTAATCTACTGAAATTTATAAGAGATGCATTCTGATCATCTCATATATTTGATTCATGTTATTCAATTCCGCAATCTTGATGGAATATTTTACAAGTCTATTTTTTGGACATGAGAGATGCATTTCCACAGGCTTGTGGTGTCTCGATAGGGTGTGGGAGTAGACCCAATGGCGGTTATGGTAGTTATTTCCTAATATGTATCCCCATTAATATATATGAATATGAATTATTAGAATGTTTTATGGACTGATCAATGATAGAAATCATTAAGTATATTGAAATAGATTTTATCATTGATCAAGTGCATGATTTTCTTAAAGAGGGGATGTTATTTGAGGTGCCATGTGATTATTCATTTATTGTATTGGAAAGTTTTCTATATTAATTAGTGAGAATTGATCTCATATTTTTCTTTGAAGTTTCACCCCATGATGGATACTATTCCACCCACGATTTGGTTCTGGAAGTTGATGTGTTTCTATAGAATTTGTGGCAACATTACCTCATTGGGAGAGATCTACAGTCATCACAGAACATAAGATTTTGAGAAATATCTTTCTAAAAAATTATCTGAATCCTCAAAATTGGAGGTGGTAGCAGTTTCTTTGAGATTATGATTTTGACATTTCTTACACATTAGGAAATAGAAATTTTGTGGCCCACCCATTGAGAAAGAATTCATGAAAGGATGTTATTGAAGAGTCTAGGGGTGTTTGGAATGTAATGGAGGACTTGGAATCCATTAATATAGATTAACTGGTGGGTGATGGCATATTATGTTTTTTCAGAAATAGTTCATTATTCATTGATGTGTCAGGTGGAGGAGTCTTAGTGGGGGAACTCCTAGGCAGAGGTGATGCACGATCAAGATTGATATTTTTATTCCTCATAGGAATGTTCAATGGTGGGTTGAAAACATATGTTGCTTCATGGTAGGTTTTTCTGTTCTTGTAGCTATGCATGATGGAGTCCTTTGTGAGTTTTTTATCTCACCTTTGGTTTTACACTGTGGAGTTTTCATGATGTACCATTGCTTGAGGATGCAGTTTTGGTGGCCTAGGATGAAATGGATTGTATAGGAATTCGTAGTGAGAATCTTTGTGTGTCATTAAGTAAAATCATAAGAATAATTTTCCTCATGTTTTATTCATCGATTGGATGTTAGTGAGTGTAGATGAAATGAAATATTAATGGATTTTATCAAAGGGACACCCTAAGATCATAGAGTTTGTTATGTTATATTGGGGATCATAGACCAGTTGATGAAATCAGTACACTTAATAGTGATCAAGGTGTCTGGTGTAGTAGATTCTTCACATAAAATGTGTTTGGAAAATTTGGTTCATTTTAGTTGAATTTTGAGGATTATTTTCACAGATCACGATAGACATTTTACTTTGCGAGTCTGGAGGGGATTTCCGCATTCTTTTAGAACTAACATAATCCTTAATTCTAAATTTTACTAGTAGAGGGGTGGGTAAATGGACTTACAATCCTGGCATCAGATGATATATTTTAAGAATATATCATAGACATCAGAGGATAAAGGGCACAAAATTTTCCTTGGTTGATTTTTCATATAACAATAACTATCACTAATATATTTTCATGGCCCAATTTGGGGCCTTCTATAGGTAGTCAGGTCATTCTATATTGTGTGAATAAGAGGCTAGGGAGGTAGTAACTCTTTGTCTCATTGTGGATTAGTGAATAATATTTAATATTTAGCTTTCCTATGAGAGGATAAATGTAGTATAGGAAATACCAATGTCTTATTTTAGTCATAGAAGTAGGACATTGAGGTTTTTGGTTGGGTACCATGTTCCCTTCATGGTTTCCCCTCAATGTGGGTAGCAGAGGGTTGGTATGGGGAGAAAACATTCTCCTAGGTCTGTTAGTCCCTTTGAGGTGCTCTAGAGAGTTGAAAAGGATGTGTATTGGTTGTTGTTTACCCCATGGATGGATATGATCCCCTATGCCTACCAAATCTATCATCTACATTGGAATCATCATGATTACATTCATTTAATTCACCAAAGAGAGTTGGATATGGAGGATGAGACAATTTTCATGTAGTAACCAGTTTATATATAGGATGACTAATAAAATTAACTGCATGGGTGAACCATTTTTTGTTTTTTAGGGGATTTGTGGTGGCCCTAAAGAGAGTACACAGTAATGATAAACACATATGCGTTCCCAGTACATGGAGTTTTTTTATTTTTCCCTATATTGTTTGGTTTTTCTGGATGACATGATGTTTGGAAAAAATTTAGGAGTTTTGATGTTTTCTTAATCTATGATGTGTGAAAACGTTATAACATATTAAAAGGAAGAGTACATGATTTGTAATCAAGATTCATTACCCTATATTTCAATTAAACCGTTATAGGTTAGTCAGTTCTACCCATATAGGATATGATATCTACATGGGGTATATAATTCCTAGATTCATATTTCTTAGGAGTTGTTTTTTGTTGGTTATAATGGTTGTTGGTTTGGTCTATGGGGCTGTTGAGATGGTTGTTCAGTGGTTGTGTGGCGTTGAGGTTGTTTAATGGGAGGTGGTTTATGCCTAGTACTGGATGAAATTGTATTTTACACTATGATATGTGGTAGTATAGGTGTGTGGTGATGTGTCTGTGAGGGAATTTTTTGATTCTTTTGGTTGGCGAGTATGGTTGGTGGTAGAATTTGTTGTATGACAAGATCCTCGATAGGTAACTCACCTAATGGTTGTTCAGACACTTTTTTGGGTTTGGATTTCATTCTTGATTATGAGAATCATTTTAGGGGTGTCTAATGTTACATTCCATGACTTATCGACCTATTACATTTCCATTTGTTATCGTTAGACAGTGTTGGGGGTTGTTTAGAAGAAGCACCAGACAGTTTGTTGGGGGATGGAGCTTCAAGAGTTAGGAATTTCAATGAATGTCTCCAACCTCTAGCCTAGGGAGGTGGCCTTGGGGCAGTTATAGATTGGTCTTCTACTAGATTTATGGGATCATGTGGGTTGGGTCATAACAGAAATTTATTTGAAAGAACACCAATCCTGAAATGTTATGAAACAACATGGTTTGAGATGTAGGGTCCATAAGGAGTTGTATCATAGGAAGAAAGTTTGGAGATTATTTGATCTAGATGTTTTGTTTGTTTTGGGAACTAGGGAAACTATTTTAAATGTTTCATGTATTTATTTCAATCTTTGGACTCTAGTGTTGGTTTGGTGGAAGATGTATCCATTCAAAATGACTCTGATAAAATTCTTATTGACATGATATATATATATATTCATTGTGTGTATGGAAAACATTGATATATACATTATATAATAACGATTTGTGGTTTCAATGTCTTTCTTGAGTTTGCATAATAGATATACTACATGGTTTTGGAACATATTTTCTTTGACAATGTATTCATGATAAAAGCAGTGAGGTTTCTATAAAGGCAACAAGTGTATGAACTGATGAGTGATGTGGCCTCCCCTAAGGTGGTTAGTCAGGACGTTGTCTTTCATCCGGATTCTATAAAGGTATCATGTTCACCCATTGGTCATTTTGTAGAACCACATTTAGTGCCTTAGGACGATGCATCATTCTTGAATGAGTCGTGGATGGCACTTTTTGGGTTTAATGATGATGTATATGGTTCATTAATGTATCATGGTGTTTTCCGGAATAGATCACATACGGGGAAGGGTCAACAAGGGCCATTGATAGCTAGAATGTGATGCTAATCTCATCATTGGAGGCACCATCATTCATGAAGACATCACATACATCTTAGTCCATTGAGGCATGATCATTCCCATGTTGTTGTTGGGAAAATACATATGTTGTGGGATTTTCCTACCTGTTTTGTTGCAGTTAAAAAGGATGTTGATGAACATCTTAGATATATGCTATGGTTGGATCATGGAGGCATGCAGGGTAAAGAATAAGTTATAGTTGGGGAGAAGTAGGACATGGTTAATGATTAAGTTTTCTGATTCCACCACCACCCCCGGGTCAACCAGTATAGGATCTATAACATAGTTGTTAGGATCATGGAAAACATCAGGCATTGGATGTTATATACTCAGAGGTCCAATGTGTATTTTGAGGTACAACTCATGTTCCTTTTACATTTTTTTGTTTTACTATTATAAATTGGTATAGGTCACTCTTTAACATCATTTTTTGTGCCTTTTATAGGGGGATGATGGTCACTAGTGGATGCATTTGTTTTTTATTTTTCCGATGAATTTGGGAATTCTAGGAAGAGGGAAAATTCCCCAACAATGATGCATTCAAGGGACCTGATCCAAAAAAATATGGGTGAGTCAGTGCCAATCAAAGTAGATAGTGTTGAGGTGTGATGGATGAGTTACCTTGACTTGTATGTGGGAGGTTGTTTGTTGTCATAAAGTTTCATAGAAATCACTATTTTTGGTAAACATGTGGGAAAATGGAAAGGATGACTTCCAATCCATAAGAACCCATAGAGGATTCAAGTGTAGTTCACAGAACAATGTGTGCCTTTACAACCCCATTTCAGTTTTCACATGCATTTAGGATACAATTATCCATGATATTTTCCATTTCTCTACACATACTATTACTAGTGGAGACTTTCTATTCGAACCATGTCTTTGAAGCTGCAATATAGAAAATCAATGATTACACACTTCTACTCAAAATGTGACCAAGAACTATAGGAGAGATAGATCCTCACATGGAATCTATTCATATTGGTAGTGAGAACCTATGATTTTTCCTTAGTTTATATTGGATTCATTCCATACATTCTTATTTTTTCCACCATTGACTATGGATGATTTTTCTTCAGGTTGAGGTGATTTTTTTCCATTGAAAATGAATGATACAAGGCAGAGAAAGACGATATCATGTATAAGAGATTACACCCATCTTTTTATTTAATTCCCAGTGATACATTTAGAGAAGTGAAAGCTATGGGATTTTTTTATTAATGGTTGTGGGGTATGAGAAAATATTTCCCAGGGATGTGCGGGTTTTACCTCCACACCATGAGTTAGGATTCTACAAGGATTGAAACTAGGAATCTCTCCTGACTTTTGCTGCATAATATCATGTTTAACTTTTTGGACATCATAATATCAAAGTATAATAGATGGTTTGTTGAGAATGGTGTTTTATAAGACCTAGTGTCTTCACATGGGAATCCTCGGACTATTTACCAATGAGGTTAATGAGTGTGGAGGATAGTTCCGTTTACCACCAATCGATAGTTTTTATCAATTTTCTTGATTATAGATCATGTTAGGTAAGAAACTAGGATATCAATTGTGTGAATTTTTATGACTATATTTCTACATGATATGAACCTGATCAATTTTCCAATATTGGGATTCGCTTCATCCTTGTTTATGGATGGAAAGTTACACATGTCATGCTGTGGAATGAGATATCAAGCTGGTTGTTTTCCCATTAGTAGTATATCATTAGTATGTGAGTATGTACAATGATATCATTGAACATGATCGAAATACATGATATTTGAAAAATCTCTTGTTAAATTTTTATAGTCTGTTCAATCTGAGGGAGATCACCAGTTCAGATTTATGGAGAAATTGTGACACTTGTGATTATGGAGGTATTCCAACTTCATGTAATTACATAAACATTCATTGAATAATGTTATAATTAATAAATAATATTATCTAGGAGAGGATGAGAGGAGTTTTTGGTAACACAGTTGTAGTTGGGAATAGTGTTTAACCCTATCTAGTTGAATAGATTAATTGGACTGTTTAGGTATTGGAAAACATTCTTCAGGACAACATATTGGTTTTATACTATAGTTTAGAGGATCATCTACTAGAATTGGAGGTTGAATTAAAAATTTATTATCACCCCACAACAATTGTAGCATATTTATGATAAATTAATTATAGATCATGAAGGTCACTATCATACTAGTTGGAGCTAATGGGTGAAAATAGTTCGGACCATGTTTTGGTACTATGTGTAGTTGTGAGGGTGTAGTTCATCATGTGAAATATGAGGACCATCTAGAAAATGTCAGGAGTTATTTTCAAACCAATTATTAATTACTTGGGATTTTAAGAGTTGTAAATTTTTATCTAGAATTTTATACAATATTTGGGGTTCATAAGACCTTTATTTTTCCAATTGTTGTGTTTGGTTATCCAATTGGTTTACAAATTTTCCTCATAACCATAGAAGATTTGTTTTCTTATGTTCTCTACATGTCACAACATAGGAGCTATGTCCATGAATAACTATAAAATATATACATTTGAATGTAATGTTCAGGGGGTGGAATTTCCTTTTTCATGTAGTAATTGGAAATAAAAACTAATAGAGAAATACCATTCATGGGTAAGTGTTTCACCTGGGTGAATGTTTTTTCGAAGCACATGGATCTTTCGGGGGAGATCACGAGATTTGGAAACACTATTGAGGGATTCGTGTCCCTACCTTTTTTCTCAGTTTTTCTTTTTGAGGATAAAAAACATTGATTTAGGGGATAACTTAAAGAATATTTATTCCATGTAAGACTACGAAATATTTTTCAAAAAAAAATGATGATAGACTCTTTGAAGAAGCATGATTTCAAAACTCGGTGAGAACATGATTATTTTTATTAAAATATTAATTATTTTTTATTGTCACACATTCACACTTTTTCAGAAACAATAGAATATATACTTGAAAAATTGTCAGATTATAAATATTAGTCCATTATTGAATCCTGAGTGTTGGGTTTACAATAGATATGATATAAAGTTTGTTAGTGCAATATTTTTGGATGAGAAAGCCATTTGGGAGTATGTTAAGTGAGCTAATTAATTAATTAATTTTATTAATTCATTCAGCACATGAAACATACATCCCTCTATAAATATCTAGTTTTGGAAAATCATCAAGGTTATCCACATAACCCTAGGATGTATAATAAGAGGATTCCCCTAACCTTCATTAGTAAATCAATATTAAATAATGAATGATAACCATATCAAGTTGAATCGAAGTATAGTGAAAAAAATAGGTCATATCCATCATTCTAAACAACTTTCATCACCAACAATTGATCTGAATCGATTCAGGGCATATTTTATTTTTTGTATACATTCCCTTATTAATTAATCAATAATGTATTAAATTATTGTCTTTAATTAATGTAATTTTCCATCATTATCATAATCCTATTCTATAATTTTAATCGTTTAAAATAAATTATTTTCATTATGTAATGTTTTCTCACCTTGGTTATTCCTGATCTTTTCTAATTTTCCTTGAAAAAATGAAAAATTATTATTGAACATTTTTTATTGTGTATTTCCAGCACATTATCTTTATGTTATTCATTATTGGCTTATAGGGCCATGTTTCAACATTTAGAGGAACGTCTATGTGCAATTAGACCTATAATTTGTGGTGGATGTGGACTTAATTTCTTGATGAGTGATTTTTTGATATATCGAGGTGGAATTCGGGTGATTCTCCATGGATCTTGGATCTTTATTGGCGATGAATATGGGTGGAATTTGGGAGGAACTATGAACTCGAAATAGGTGTTTTGGGTTCTCGATTTTAGGTCATCAATGCCTAGAAATCGATGATGGGTGATAGTTCCTCTGTTTTTAATGGATTCCTTATATTTAATGGGATGATTTGGTAGTGGGGGAGATGGATTTAGAGATACAAGAAGAAATGAGAGTTTCTATAAAAAATCATTGCATCAAAGGTTGTCTAGTGAACACATTTTATGTTCCCCCAACTACCTATGATAACTAGGTTTTTTGGGAATATTAGGATCACACAAGATGTGGCAAGGAAACACACTATGTGACCATTATTGGGTAATAAAGAAATGTTCCAAACACATATGTCTAAGACCCTGGGTGGGAGGACATGTATTGTACTATAGGTGCACACAGGAATGTTCTAGTACCTAAGAATTTCTAGGTCCATGTCCATGTACATGGTCATGGATTTATTGGAATTGTTATTACTGGGTACATGGACAAGTATGTGAGCATGACTTTAAAGACATGAGAATAACCTAGAGTACCCCGGTTGCCCTCGGGTGGATGAGATACACCATTTAGTACTATTACATTATTTGTATTGTGATAAGGGTAGAAACATTTGTGATGGTGATACAACTAGGAAGAGGAGTGGGGTCACACATCATGTGGACCCCTTACATTCTATATACATCATTAGAATGTTTTATCTCTCTCATATTTTTTTGACATTGATTTTGGAAAAAATGTTTCCTATGATGAATTTTTTTCACGTATAACATGATCATAGCCTTCATCATGGATTTTTAAATTTTATCTTATGTCTGACGAGAACAACACTCATTTAGTAAATAATGAATGATGACAACAATCTGGTGATATCTTCATATACAGAGGTGACAATCCCCTATAGAAACATGGTGTGGATCCTCTATCAATATAGATGGTAGTACTCTATCATACGAAACCATGTGTCCTCCATACTCTTTTTATAGATACAGATATGGTACTCTCCTTTCTCCCATGGGTTTGGGTTCTCTATCCACAGGTAGATGTTACTCCCATGACAAGCCATGGTGTGTGTCCTCCATATACATTGTACACATATAATGGAAATAATAACCTGTTACATAAGGGAATATGTCTGTTATCCGTGTAGATAGTACTCCCCTTTAGTACCATGGAGTAGATCCTCTAAACCTCTTATGTTGATGAAAAAACAGTACTCCCCCATCACACTAGGGAATGGGTCCTTTATCAAAAAACTGATATTCTACTATCATACAAAGGAATGTGTCCTATATATACTCTTTACAGATATAGATCTGTATCTCCCCAATCACACTGGGGAATAGGTCCCCTATCCATAGAGATGGTACTCCCTTGTCATACCAGGTCATGAGTACTCCTTATGATTTTTTTGGACAAACATGTAAGATTCCCGGAATTGTTGGTAGACCGTTGGAATAACATAAAAACTCTTTATCCAAATCTATTCTATGATATGAATATCCCATTTCTATATTTTCTAAAATTTCTTTTATGAATATATACATATATATTCATACTTGGGATTCATTCAATCTTTCATTAGGATTGTTTTATTACTTTTTTCATGTATCATAATTCTCCACCTAAAAAATACGGGTGTCCTATCTGGTATGTATATACTCACCTCTATATAGGATTTTCCCACACTTGTCATGTCATATTATGACACTGAATTGGTTGATGGTGATTTTAGAGGAGCATACTGGTGAATTAATGAAATAAACTATGTAAAATTGAAAATTCTTTGAGATCTAGTTCCACTATATTACATAATTTATTTTCTATATATTTTTAGGTTGGAACATAGCTTTTGTTTTGGTATGTAATACTCCCATTTACATATAATATTTCAGTGTAGCAAAATTTGGTAAGTCTTATAGGTTATTACATTAATGGATTCTATTGTAGATGTTATTATTGGAGTTGGTTCCTAAGAATCAAATTCTACGTACTATAGGATAAATTTTATTCGTACTATTTAATATTAATAATCTATATATCACATCATTATTGTTATACTTTATAACATAGCATGTGATAACTTCCTAAGAGTTGATTTCATAGAGAAAGTTCATAGAAGTTCCCTGCTATTGTGAGAACCTAGAAGTGCTTCAACACTATTATTCAATATATGCTCTGTAGATGGATGCTATAATTTGAGGGACAAAAATGAAACATGTTATCCAAGGTGGTGGGTAATTAGTCTTTGGGGAATATTTTAAGGGTGTACAACCTTGGTAATATCCAACAGGACATTATGAGATTGAGACCCTCCAATAGGAAATCCTCATTTCTTTGTGTCATTGGATATTCTAATCAGCGGACGTGGGTATTGATCCTTATACTTTAAGATTATTATTAGTGAATATTGTGATTTGGGTACATTGATATATTGAGATAAACCATGATGATAAATGTTCGAGGAGAGGCATGATACATTGCGTGCCTCACAAGTAATATTTCATTAATGAATAATTCAATAATTTATTTACAACCTCTATTTATTAACAAAAGATAATATCCTATGAATTTTTATGGAAATGATATAGACTAACTAAATCCATGGACATGGTCTTTGATAGGAAAGGTCAATTTTTGAGAAGTCAAGGAAAAAATATATATCGAAAATGGGTTGATGGCACTGGAATGAAACCTACTTGATTTTAGATTTAATAGAATATGGATTATTTTACATAGTAGGCATTCGTAAGAGGTGACATGTCATTGATGAAATAAAGTCTTTTTCAATGGGTTCCAGGGAGTGTTGATAGATTCAAACCATGTTTATTAGGTTTCCTTGTCTAATACCACATTGAAATAGGCCTAGAGGGTCACACACTAAGTTTATCGAGAATCATAGTTAAATAATTTAGTAAAATATTTATTCAACAATATGAATAAATATTATTCGCACATTTGGTTCCATAATTATTCATTTGTGATTGATCCAAAATATTTCATCCCCAATTATTTGAGATAATGTAATGTCAGTGGAATATTTAAAAAATATATTTTTTTTATTTATGTTAATATAATATTAATTTAGTTATTAGTGAAAAATGTAGTGAAATTTTTTAAATAAATAAATAGTAATTACTAATGGTTTGATAAATATTATGGAGGAATGACAAACTGATATTTTAGGTCTAGTGAGAAATAATGAACATTTACTATTATTTGATTGAATAATATTTAATTATAATTCACATGTTAAGCACATGTTGAAATATAATGATATTATTATTATTATTATTTGACATGTCGCTATTCTAAGATTTTATTAATAATTAAGGTCACTTGTTCAATTATTTTATTTCAACCCTATAAAAATATAAACCCAATTATTTATCTCACCTAATAGAGATATTAAATTTTTTGGGGTGTGCAAAAAAGAATTAGGTAATTTTCCCAAGACCAAGATTGCTTTATTCTCCTCGAACGCTCCCATGAAAAGTGAGAAACCATTCTCCACCAGATCAAGGAGAACACTTTAGAAGCGATTCTCAAATTATTCAAAGGTATATTATGTAATTGCAAAATTTTCTCTTCCATCACACATATATTTATTTAGAGATATTTGGAGATTCATGGAACATGTTTGGATCATCGCTAGATGGAATCTACACATGATTATTATAATGTAATGATTGTGCACAACAAATCTGTCACCTGATCCATAAATGTAGAAATAATTCCTTCGCACCAATTCTTATTTTATTTAAAATGATTATAAATAATATAAAATTATCCTACCTCTGTTTCTTCCATGATTTTCCTTTTCTAATTTCACTGATCAAATTTCATAAATCAAAGCATATATCATCATTTAGATCACGTATTGATCATCAATCAGGATAAAAAAAAATTTGGAACCTCCAATCCCATGCTTCTTCAACACCAAAAACCAATCAGTGGTATAAGAGAGGTCAGATTATTATATATAATTATATTAATATCATTATTGATTTACAAATTTTAAATTATTTTTTTCAATTCATGTTTACTTTTTCTTTTAATCTAATTCATGATATTTTCTTCATCCTCTCAATTTCTCATAGTTCAAATCAGTACGATTAATTTTTTGAAAAAAATAAAATCATATATTTAATTTAGAGGTTCCATGGATTTTGGCCAGATAACATAGTAGTACACACCATGCAACTGAAGATACAGGTGACGTAGTTGTATTCAATACATACAAAATTAATTTGAAATTAAGTCATTTATATTCAATGATAAAATGTTATTTAGTTATTACCTCACACCGTGTTTTAACCAAAAGATATTGGATATAATTTAGCCGGAGTATACATCATGTATCTCTTGTATACTTCATTTAGTTACATTGAGTCAAATATGGGCCATGTATTTCAATACATGACCAACCTAACTGGTGACCATGTAATTCATAAATCGGGAAGGGTGTAACCCATTGGAAAAACAATGTACACTTGTTTTTGAGGATGCACATACTCACTGAGTTCCTAGGTGTGTTCCTTTTATAGACTGTAATATCCATACACACAATGTGGGCATTTTTACACACAGTGTACTTATAAAAAATTACCCATCTTTAGTATTTATTTATTGTACTATGCAAACATTATTGATATTTTCCTGTGTGTGGTCATTTAATTGACTAGACATTCCTTGTAATGGGTTTTAATATATATATATATATGTGTGTGTGTGTGTGTGTGTCTGTGTGTGTGTGTGTGTTTGTGTGTGTGTATTTGTTTAAATTAGTATATGTGTAGTGTTCAAATATGCATATCATGTATGCCTCATATTTTAGTTGTTACATGGAATTCTTTGAATAATATCATGTGACTGAAAAATCATGTATTTCATGTAGTCATTAAATTTATAGTAAACATTATGAATGTATGTAATAATTCATGTATTACATATTTCAAAATCATAAATATTTACCGTGAATAATACTTGATGGGTAGAATCGAACGGGTATTCACCATATTGCATCCATGGAACATTTATGTACACAGTTAATTTTAAAAGAATTTTCTAAATTTTCCAAAATAACGATGGATAAGATTATCAAGGAAATTTGGAAGAATATTAAAATAAAATAATTGATTAATTAAATATGACAATTAATTGATTTGAGTTTTATTATTCTTAAATAATAACGATTAAGAATTGAATGATAATTTTATTTTATGTATAATTATTTTCATGAATGTGGATCATCATGAGCATATATCGTGGCATTGTATCTGACTGGTTTAATATAATTTAATTTATTATTAAATTAAATTTCTGGCATGTGTTCGTTATTTTATTTTATTTTGTAAAGGAATATGTGCCCATGGTTTCTTTTTTGTAAACCTCTTTTCCAATCAAATTAATGTGAGTAAAAATCTTATGTAAACGAGGGATCTACCAAGATTGTGGATGTGGTTCATGTTTGGTTATAAGGAAAAACAAATCCTAGGAGATACATAGGTGGATAGGTTAATGTAGTCAACGTGAACCTTAATTGGATTATGGTGTTTTTTCCTCAAGTCAATGGTTTTCTTATTAACTTCTAGATAAAATAAACATTATTAAAAGCTCATGATCTGAAAGCTTTACTATTTTATTTGTGTCGTGTTGGATGGTTTTTTATGGATGATTTTTTGTGATCACATAATTTAATGAAATTAATGATCATGTAAGATAGTACTAAAATAAATTTGGTTATATGGAAATATTATCTATAACATGGATAATAACTTAATTAAACCCACTTAATATTAATATGAATTTAATAAAGATAATATTTATAAATTTCCACAGAAAATGGTAAAATCCATATAAGAAATATTAAGTTAGTATAACCTTCCACTACATTTGTTAAAATCAAACCATAGTTATATGTTTCTAACCAGCCAAATTTGGGGTTCCTTTAATTATTGGGGAATTATAACATGATGTTTTGTGTTTAATTCACATAATTCACATCAAGGTTTTACTACCAAATCATGAAATAGTGTAACTGAGATGGAATGTTTGACGAAATAAAATTGAAGGATTTTATTATTGTGGATTCCATTTAGTGGATTAAGGAATTGTGAGTTAAGACAATTTGAATTTGTTATTATTACCTAAAAACAAACATTTTTCTTGATCAACCCTTGATGTGGTAATGAGAATGCTAATATGGATCCTTGTGACATGAATGACCAAGAAAGAGGATATTTTGAGGCCAATGGTGACAGTTATTGGGTTTCAATTAAATAACGGGAGACTGATAAATACAGTATTTATTTATATTTCTAAATTTATCAAATAATGTTAATAATTTTGGTTGATCTCATTTTATAGGAACCAAAGTAAAACGAAATCAATCATATCATTATGAGTCATACTTGATAAGGAAATCCTTCTCAATGAAAAAATTTCTAAGAATAGAAAATGCACATTGGTGTCATCCTTTACCATGAAAAGAAATTAAAAATCCCGGAAGAACCTTTTTCAAAAGCACTTGGATTGAGGCTAGTTATGATTTATGATTACCTTATGAGAGAAATTTTTATTATTCCACATATGTTCAATGTTTCATTCAGGAATCCTTTCCCAATGATATTTTTAAGAAACATGAGGGTGTGGATGTGTATGGAATGATGTCTCGCCTCCAAGAACTCTAAAAAGTGAAGGTGGGAAAAAAAGGTTTGAGATCTCCAATGATTTTTTTACAAGTATGTTTGTAGAGTATACTCTAATTGGGCCTCATGTAGTCATTTTTATTGGCTACATTGAACATTTATACATAATTGGGATAAAATTCATGGAATAGTTGTGTACGGATCTAATACATTCATCACTACCCAAAACTATATCCAATTTTACTGTTAATTAGAGCACAGTAGTAGTACTTTAGCACTAGAGGAAATGTAGTGGAGGTGGCACTGTAGAGGTAGAGGCACTGTAGCAGGAACTGTAGTGGCAACGGTACTGTAGTCGGTACTGTAGCAGCCCGGGGACGATAGCAGTACTATTCACTGAGGGGACCTTTAGCAAAAAAGGGCTTTCAAGCCTTGTATTCAGGACACTTGGCCTTGGGCCGTCGAGCTATGTAATGGGTCTCCCTCAACCCAGTCTAAAGCAGAATTTGCTTTAAATAATAAATTGAGGCTTCAGCCCAAACATTAAAAAAACATTATAAATAATGAGAAGAGTATATGATAACTTATTACATCGAATTCCCAATTGTATAAGGATTGGGTACATGAAATCATATGGTACTTATGGTGAATAAAAGTAGAAATAACAAGGTAAAGGGGAACAAACCTATAAACATTCTAATCCTCCTAATAACCATCGATAAATTAAGATAATGATAAAAAGGTAAGGTATGTAAAATGCGGCTATATCATTTGTGTGTGTGAAGTCAAGCCATTGGAAGAGGAATTGTTCCAAAAATCAAGTGGAAGATAAAGGTTCATTCATTATCATGTCTAACCTTTAATCTCTACACATTAGGTATTAAATACTTCTTATGGTGCTCACATCTATATCCAAAAGATGTAACCAAGTAGATTCCAAAATATTTCTATAGGAGAGGTGGATTTTATACCTACTAATGGTGTGAGGATGGCTTCTTTGTCCATGGGTGACTACCAAATTTCATTTCTAATGAGAATGATTTTTCTATTAAAAGAATGATATTATGTATACATGGTTACCATGAACATAATTTATTTATCATTCCTAGATTCATATTGGTTTATCTTAATGTTTGGAAATAATTTTTAATTATTTTATATGGAAAACATATCATCTGTTACGAAACATTAAAATAACAGTGTTAATGTACTATATTATGAAAATGATGTTTTGGAAATAGATAACGAATCATGTTCACATGACTCATATAAAACCTATCATTGTAATCACCATTTTTTTCATGAAAATGAGATGTGTTTGGAAAATTTCAATGAAGATGATTATTTATACTCGTATGATCTAAAACCACCTGAAATATGTCATGCATGTTTATAATGAAAAATCACCAAACCCCCATTTTATGGATAGGGTGGAAGTTCCACAAAGATTATATGATTGGGACACAATAATTTGTTTAGCTGATTTCCAATAGATTCAATAGGTGGATATTATTTCTTACAATATTTTAGTGATGAATTTAGTATATATGGTTATAACTACATGATGATGTATATTTATGAGTCCATTGAAAAATTCAATATATTGAAGACTGATGTAGACAATTATATTTCAAAGAATATAATAATGATTAAATTAGATTGAGGTGGTGGATATCTTAACCAAGAATTTTTCTACATTATACGAGAGATTGGGATTCTATCTCAACCCACTCTACCTTACACACCACATTGGAATGGTGTTATTTATACAAGGATCCATACCTTGTTTGAAAGGGTACGGTTTATGATGAGTCATAACGATATTCCATTATCCATTGGGAGATATTCATCACAAACTATGGCATACACATTAAACCGAGTACCAAATGAAATTGAAAATGGAAATGACTTCAAGCTATTAAGTGGAATGAAACCCATTTTGTCACATACACATGTATAGGGTAGTGAAGAATTTGTTAAGGCATTGTCATGAAACAAACTAGAACTCCATGGTATAATGTGTATCTTTATTTTTTATACCTAAGAAGTAAAGGTATACTACCCAAAAAACCCTTAGAAAAGAACATGACATTCACTTGATAAGACATCATTCTTCAGGGGTAGAACATACTCTAAAACGATAGTGGGAGAAAGATTTACTATAACGAAGTTGATTCTCAATATACACAAGATTTGGTATAGAAAGAGATTCCGCTGGTACCCATGGATGATATAGTTCCTAAACCACAAGGACAACGTGTGAGTGTAAGAGTGTTAATATAAATAGAGAGATATGGTTTTCTAGTCACTGAAGATGGTCAATCATTATTGGTTGATAGTGATGAACCACTCTACTATAAAGAGGCAGTAAGGAGATCAGATTCTACAAAATGGAATGAAGCCATGAATTATAAAATGGATCTCATGTATAAAAACCAATTTTAGGTTATGGCAGATGCACTATTTGATGTAAATTCTATTAGATGAAAATGGATATTCAAGAAGAAACTCTACAAGGATGGTAAAGTAAACACCTATAAAGAAAGGATAGTGTCTAAATGGTTTATATAACATCAATTAATTGACTATGATGAATCTTTTTCACCATTTACATGTTTAAATCCCACAAAATTTTACTTTATATAGTACCTTACCTAGACTATGATATTTGGAATATGGATATAAAAACATCATTCCATAATGGGAACATTTAGAATGATGTCGATATGTCAAAACCATTAGGGTTTGTGACTTCAGATGATTCCATGAATATTTTCAAGTAATAGAGATCTATTTATAGATTAATGAAAGAATCTAGGTAATGGAAAATTTGATTTGATGGAGCCATAAAATAATTTGGTTTAATTAAGAACAAATGTGAGCTGTGATTTTACATTATGTTTATTGAAAGTGAAGTTGTTAAGATAATAGTATTTTTTGAAGAAATAATAATTATTGGAAATGACCTACCAGTACGTCAATCTATCTAGAACGGGTTAAAAAAGTGTTTTCCCATTATGGATATAGGTGAATCATCCTATATTATAGGGATCCATATCATTAATGATTGATCAAAGAGGCTACATGGACTATGTCAAAGTACATAGGTAGAGAAAAATCTAAATATATTTAGAATGGAGAAATCCAAGAATATAATTGATCCATTATCACATAGTTCACATATTTCTAAGAGAAAACGACCTTAGACACAAAAGGAGAAATTGAGTGTGAGAAAGATACCATTCGCTTCACTGATAGGATCCATTATACATTCCATGTTACGTACTAGACTTGATGTTTCATATGTATAGATCGTGGAAGGTAGATATCAATCCAATCTAGGATAATGACATTGGTGTGATGATAAGTCCATCTTTAAATATCTATGCTGAAATTAGGATATTTTCTTAGAGTATGGAGGATATGAGGAGTTGGTCATCATGGGGTATACTGATGCAAGTTTTCAAATATATAATAATGATATAAATCATGATATGAATATGTTTCCATCTCAATGGAGGATCTGTGAGACAGAAGAGTTCAATGTAGCATGTTGTTACTGATTCTACAGAGGGATCTGAGTATATTGCATATTCTGATACAACTCAGGATGCTATTTGGATTCATAATTTTTACCTTTTGATTGATATGGTACATAGAAATAAATATCAAATCACATTATATTGTGATAATACTATATTGGTGGCTATTTCAAACGATCCATGGTTACACCAATGGAAAGATAACATACACCAAAATTATAACCTTTCTAGGGATATTCATTAGAGGGGTGAAGTTACAGTTAGAAGAGTACCCATATAAGAAAATATGGTAGACCACTTAACTAAATGTCTATCTCAACAGAAGCATGTGTATAATGTGAGAGGTAGCCTATGGAAGGTTTTAACTATTTGGAACTAGTTTATGTGGGATTCTGTTGGAGTTATTACCCTAGAACCAACTTGTATGTTGTTTATAATAAACTATATTCAATTTATTTAATATTAATAAACTCCCCATCACATAATTATTGTCCCTATATGTAATGTATTATGTGATAATGTACTAAGAGTACTTGTCTCATTGAAAAGTCATAATAATTTCCACTATGATGAGATCCCATAAGTTCTATAAAACTGTTCTAAAAAAATATGTTATACAGTCAGATGATATTATTTGAGAGACACAAATTATACAGTCTAACAGGGGTCGATACTGATATGAATTTTAGGCACCTCTTCATGGTGTACTCCCTTACCAATATTTAGTAGGATATTATTAGAATGAGTCATTCTTGTAGGAAATACCATTTCATATGTGTCATTGGATAGTCATATCTATGAATGTTTTTATTTACCCATAGACATTATGATTATTATTAATGAGTATTGTGAGTTGTGTACATAGATGTATTGATGAAAACTATGAAAATAGATGTCTACGGTGAGGTAAGATACATTGGGAGTATCATGAGTAATATTTCATTAATGAATAATGTGAAAAAGGATTTTCACCTTATGTTCTTTAACAAAAGTAAATATCTTATGTCCATTGATTGAATTGATGTAGCCTAAATAAATCAAAGAATATGGTGTTATGTAGGCTAGCTCAATTTCAGAGATGTCAATGAACGATAAATTGAGCATATGTGTTGATGGAATTAGAATACGTCCTCGTTGATTTGAAATATCATTATAAAAGGGTTATATTACACAGTAAGAATCCGTATGATGTGACATGTCAATACAACATTAAATTCCTTCTCTATGGGTGCCTTGGTAAATTTATAAATTCTTACCTTGGCCTCTATGTTTCTTTTCATAATACCACTGAGAATGTGTCCTAGAGGGTCGCACACTAAGTGTATCCAAAATCCCAGTTAAAAGATATTTTTTTTAATATTTCTCATGTTGAATAAATACTATTCCATCATGTTATTTTATAATTATTCTGGAATTCTTTATGCATATATCATGTCACCAGTTATTCAATGGAATATAATGTGAGAAGAATATTTAATAAATATTTACTTTCTATTTATGTGAATGTTATATTTATTTATTTATTGGATAATAATGTAGTAATATTTATTTAATAAAATAATAGTCATTATTCAATGTCCAATAAATATTATGGATAAATAAATGGCTAATATTTTTGGTCATCTGAGAAATAATAAATATGGAATACTATTTGATTAGAAAATATTTATTTATAATTCATATGTTATATAAATGTTGATAAAAATTGATATTATAATTATTTTTTGGAATGTTTCTTATTTAGTATTAATTAGATAATTAATGTCATTATGAAATTATTTTATTTTAATACTAGAGATATACAAGCCTAATTATATTATTCTATCAATAGAATAACTCCTTTGTTTGTGTTGTCAACAACGTAATTTGAGAATTTTCTTAAGACCTAGTGATATCCATTCTATAATATTAATTCCCAAAATAGAGAGAAATATTCCACCACATGTTGAAGGATAACACTAAAGTAGTAGTTATCAAAGTAATCAAAGCCGATAGATGCAAGCGTAAGGATCTTCCACGCTATACCCGATGATTCCTTTAGTGAAATATCTAGATTCGTGGAACACATGTGGATCATCACTAGAGGGAATATACCCTTGATTCATATAATTCAATGATGTTACACTGTAGATCTGCCACCAGATACATAAATCAAGAACGAATTACACTAAGTTAATTCATTTTTAAATTCAAATGATTATAAATAATATGTGATGATCCTCTGTCTGGTTTTAGTTTGATTACCATTATATGATATCATAGATCCAATTGCATTAATGATGGAATTTATCATCTTGAAGATCATGTGTTGGTCAACGATCATGAAAAGAAGAAAACTTGGGCACTACCCATCACTTGAATCCTCTGCGTCTGAAACCAACAATTACTAACTTTTATTTTTTTCTTCGTACTTTATTATCGAGATGGTTGGGTGCTTATGTAACAATACTATACAAATTTTGTCCCGTTTTATTTATTCATGGTAGTTATTTTATCTAGGACATGTCCTCTGGAGGTGGGATTGGGGTTTTTACTGCTCAACCTTCTACTGATGGTTTGGGGCTCGGTGGGTCAGGTCATGAAAGGGGTGGTTGAGAGAGGTGATAGTTTTTTCCCATAAGATTCATGATTTATCAAATACATCTCATCATATTATAAAAAAATACTTAATTTGTGGTATCATTTTAACTATAGGTAATAAAATATTATAATTTCATTGTTTCAAAGACCATTAAATCTTTTTTTTCTATATCACTAAGGAGGTGAATGAAATTTTTAAATAAAAATAATATAAGTTGACATCCTAATTTCATTTCGAAAAGCACTGAATTAAGAATACAATTAAAAATATTTTAATAATCCATTTTGTTCTATGTATTTAGATCATATTTTCATGGATTATATAAGACATTATTAAACACCTTATGTTTTCTATTCATTTATCGGTGATTATCCTTGAGAACTTTATCCAAAACCAATATCAATTCAAATGTTCATGAATTGTGTTGTTATATAATTTATAAAACTAGTGACTAAAAACATACCTAGGAAATAAAAACATAAAAATGTTTTGGGTTCTCGTAAAATTTTAAAACTACCACAGGGTCATTAGTATTTCTAGTTTTTGTTTCAACCCCTTTTGGAATGTAATATACTATGAAATAATATACATGACCCGAAGGATACATTTGTTCAAATGGGGAATCAAATTTAGAAAATTTATAAACTCAAAAAATCTAAACTAATGATATTAATATGAGATACATTTTAGTTCAGACTAATGATGATATTTAATTAATCCATTAGAATCATTACATGTGAAAATCATTATTCCGGATGAAAATAGAAATTTGAAATCATTTAGAAAAAAATTATAGGATTTGTAATTATGGGATAATGGGTTAGTGGTTTGAAGTTATAATTTGTTTATCCATTGTTTTATTAGAGTTGATACTTGGAAAATCCATGGTGTTGTTAATTTACCTATAATTCCAAACATCGCCATTTTATAGAGACACATAATTATTTTGATTAATTTTTAAGGAGTCTTGATACCATGTTTTAGAATAATCTGACTTAACTGTGGAATGCTGTTTCAAAATTCATTTTGATTAGTTAGCATATTAAAATAACATCACTGATTCATATTTCAATGATCAATATATATTAATAGAAATGTTATTGGATTTTAAATGTGATTTTACAACCTAATATAGATTATAAAATATAAAATAAATTCTACAAGATTAATTCAATATTTTTTAATTTCATGAAATTAGAGAATTAATCCCTCACTCTATTCATGAGTGTGTGTAAAAAATACAAAATTACCTATGTAGTTAAATTTTTTTATTTTAATAATTCATCTAATATATATCTAAGCACATAGTTTCCATCCCATAGTGGTATAACCCATCTATTTGTAGGTATCCAAAAACCTAGGGATTTACATTCATCTCATCAAAATATCCTCATTGGATCATCAATGTTGTCCTAGATTAATGCTATCCTAACCTATATAATCCTCAGAAAATATCTGGAGAAAAAAATTATTATTCTATAGACTATAAATTTTATAGAATGAAATAATATTCATTACATGAAGCATAAATCTTCCAGCACTATATCATTATGCAACACGCTATACATATCTTGAACATCATTTAGATCATGAACTGATCATTCTATGTCCACTATTATGTAGGATTGTATATATTAATTACTTGAATATTCATACATAATGTAAATCTAATAAACCCTTCTCATTTTCTTTTACTCAAAAGAATCATAATGTGTACACCCATTCCCCACATGAAATCATCATCCTTCTATAGGGATTACAAGCATGAATTGCACAGAGTTTTTAAAAGTAATTCATACTATGAATCAACTATTATGGATAGTGAAATTCCTTCTTGGATAATTTCATGACCTTTATGAAGTTTCCTTTATACACTGACGTGAATTTCCAAGACCTTTACACCGAAAAAATCCATGTAAGCCACCCTAACACATCCATAAAATCCCTTCCCCAATCAACTATTACCCAGACGCTACCCAGTCTTTGTCCCCTATACATAGGACCAACAACCATGAAATATAACCCTGATGTACCATTGTAAAATCATGCATAATTAAAATTCTTTTTAGTTCAAATTTATATAAATTATTTATTTTTACAAAAAAAACATTCAAATATACTATTAAAGAATAAAATAATTATAAAAAATAATATTTTCTAAAATAATCCATTAAATTAAAAAATTTAAAAAATTAAATTATAAAAAATTTATTTATAAAACTCTGTTATAAAATACCCCAAAATTGAGAATCATTCATGTCATCAAGGATGAAATCTAAACACATTCCAATGCAAGATCACCCTCTCAAAAAATAAGAAATGATATTTATAAATATTTTTCATTTATTATTAATATTTTTTATTATATTTTATAGATTCACATTAATTACAATAATTTTAAAAAAATGAAATTCAATAAAGTAATTTTTTAATTCTAATGAAAGTGTTTTTTATTTATTATATGGTTTTCATGAAATGATAATTTCCATAAAATTGTAAATTTAATTATTTATAATGGACTTCAATCTTTATAAAAACAAATTAAATATATATTTGGGTGAATTTTGGGTTTGTTTTGAAATGATTTATTTTTGGGTGATTAATGAAAAAATCAATTTCTATAAAAACTATTTTTTTTATTTTCGTATTTATAAAAACTTAGATTTTATTCAGGATTTATTTTAAAATAAATTATCTTTATTTTTATTAAATATAATAAATTAATTCTATTTGAATAAAAATTATTTTTGATTTTTGAATAAATTTATTTTTTAGATTAAAACACATTTCTCTAAAAACAGTTCTTTACTTTATTTCACATTTTTATATTAAAATTAATTTATTCCCCTTATAATAATATAATACTTAAAAATTAATTTCATATTTTGAATTAGGAGGGTAAAATTAATTAATTACAAAAATTTCATTTATGGACATAATGATGGGTAACCTTGGTAAAATGTTATCACCCTATTAAAGGTAAATTATGGTTAATTATGTTAAAAACTAAGCAATAAAGCCAAAAAATATAATCTTAATTCTTATTGAATGATTCTTTTTCAACCATTGTAACACTATGATTGAAATTGGATTGTTTTGATTTCAATTTTCCTGGATTAAGACAATTAGGATATTAAAAATATTTTAAAAATAACCAGAGTACCACCCTCATCCCTTATAAATTGTCACCCCTCTCTTCTATTCCTCACAATATTTGAGATCAATAACTCAAAAATTACAATAAAAAATAGTAAAACATCCTTTTATAAGTATCATTGATCCCAGTATCACTAAAAGGTCATCTTAAGAAGCCTTATTTTCTAAGATAAAGGAATTTTTCTAAATATGTGGTATAATTATTTTCCAAATGTTTCATATATATATATTTATTATTATACATACTTGAAATATTATTTAACCATGATGAAATAATAAAATAAGTATCTTACATATACTTAATCTTTTTTTTTTATTTTTTTGACACCCATTTTTATCTCCTTTTACATACTATGGGAAATGAAAGCACTACTCGTGCATTAGCATGGACTAAAAGCTCTACAATGTGATATAGTTTTTCAATCACCTCACCACAGGGCTGGTAATCATGATGGATGTGATAAATATGTATGAAATTAATTGTATAATTATTATTATTTCAAAATAATATAATACATAACTTATTAACCTCCCATCCATTATAAAATGATAATTTCACTAACGTGTAATTGAGGACTACCACTTCAATGAGGTGATAAGATTCTTTTTTCTAGTCCACCCATCATGAATGGTTATAAAATGAATGTTCCAAATTGAGTATTATTTCAGGATTAATTTTATGGATATTATGGAAAAATTATCCATTTTAACATGATCAATCTACTGATGTTGTTTTAATGATTACAAACTAGACATTCTGAAAACTATAGACATTGAATTATCAAATTCACTAATTATATATGATATGTTTATAAATGAAATAAAATGTATAATAATGGGTAAATAAAATAGAAAATTTTTCTTAAACGATTTTATAATTAATATATGTTTATAATATGATTATTAAAGTATGTGGTGAGTGAAAATTAAGTTAATAGATATTTCTGCATAACCTTATTTTTAATGTTTTAATGTTTTTATTCTATTTTAACACTATATTCATGTTATTTAAAAAACATCACTTATGTTATTAATATAGTAAAAATTATGTTTAATTTTATTTTAAACCTTGTTTTCCTTTTTTAATCATGGTTTTCAAAGAAGTCTTATTAATTTTTTCCAAAGAGGTTATTTGTGACTTTTTTTTACAAAAAAGTGTGAAAGGAATCCATTAATAAAAAAACTAGTGAAAAACTTCCTACTATCGTGAAAAGTTTATTATAAAATGACACTAAAATTTATCACTATTTTTATAAATAATATCATTTAAATTGTTCTTATATTATTTGTAGATCAAATATTTTTCAAATAAATATAATTTTAATCCTTTTCATTATCTGATAATAATTTCGTTTCATCATATGTATTAATTATAATATCTTAATAGATTTTATTATGTAAATGAAAAATTTTAGAGTTTTTATATTTTTATGGGATTTCTATAATTGTTCATGATGATGGGTGATCCCGATACTGCACTCTAATTAATTTGGTAGTTATGTTTTTCTCTTGGGAATATTAGTTGGCATTAACCGAGTAGGTTATTAAATTTTTAAGTGTTCTCAATTAAGTGATTTTAATAGTCATATGCATAAGATTTACAAAGGTACCAATATTTATTTTTAAGGTTTTGAAATTTTTTTTCATAAAATTATTTTAATTTGATATGGTATGATAATGAGATTATGTTTTATGAAATGTTAATGCCACATTTTATGGTTTAAAATTATAATTTTCATGAAATTGTGTACTTGAGTTATTGTTTTTTTCATGAAACCACCATGATTATTGGATTTACATTATTCATTCATAAAATAGGATTTATGAAAATAGCTGGGAAGTGAATCTTCTTTCTTGAGAATTTAAATTATTTTTTATATCAATATTATTTATATAAACTCTACATTTTCTTTGGGATTTCATGAATTTCAAAACAGACTAATATGACCCTTTCATCTATTATTGCTTAATATTATTTTAGTTACTATATCAAGTGTTGGAATATTTTCCACTTGGCCTATCTATTATTTGGAATTAGATTAATGTATATCTTCATTCTATGAATATTATTATTTAAATATGCGTATGATTTTTGAATGGAATAAGAGTTCAAATTTAAGAAAACTATTTTTTTATGAAAAAAGTTTATTATGTGGATGTGTCTAATTCTTTAAGGGATTAATATGTGTTAGTTTTTCTTAATTATGTATTACTAAAATATTAAAGGAACCTTGAAATGTTATAAATTCCATCCCTAGTTATATATATGATGTAATTATGGGGTTTCTAAGTTACATGGTGTTATATTTGGTGCAATTGTAAGGTTTATATGAATTTATAGGTTAATATGTTAATAAATATCATTTTATGTATTGTTAATCGATGGATTATATTACCCTGATAAATATTTTAGTGTTCCTAATTTTGTTCATCAAATTTTTTTTTATTTCAGAATGGTTTTCCATAGATAAAATAGGGTTAATGAAGTATAAATTAATCAGTATTATTATGTACATTTTAATAATTAATATAGAATGATTAGAATTAGAATAGAATAATTTTTAGTTGATTTTTAATTGTTAAAATTTTTTATTATTAGTTGTACCCATGCTAGAGAGAGACTGAACTCTTTCCAAAGGAACAAGTTTATTGTTTAAGATTTCATGAAACCACACCACCAAAATTTGGTTGAATTTATGATGCCTTAGTATTTTAATGATAAATACATTCTAAAGGAAATATATTTTAGGTTTTGGTTTGTTCTGAACATCAAAATTTAATTCTTATCATCTATCATTTTGAAGGGGAAACAAATCATTGGATATCTCTGATTAGAACAATAGGTGGAAAATGGAATTTATTCTATATAATGGTTTTTATTTAATGATATTTTTCTTGAATATTATTTTAATACGTTCATTTGAAATAAGTTGGAAATTAAAATTTTGTAACTAAATAAAAAGGGGGATGAATCCACTACTGCATGTGAAACTGATTTTACTAGATTTTTAAGGAATAGAACAAATTTTTTCTTGATACATAATAGTAAAATTAATTAGTTTCACTCGGGATTGAAATAATGTTTGTACAGATATTTAGACACATGTGAGTTTAAAATATATGTGAAATTTTTAAAAAGTATTGAGGTGGTTGGGATAGAGTTTTTTTACATTTAGAATAAAAAATATAAAAAGTTATGTTGGTGAAATGAAATGGGAATGGATCCATCGAATAAATATAATGTTAATAAGGTTAAGATTACCTCATATGATAAGTGTGGATTGACAAATCTTGGGGAGTGTCTAATGAAATTTGAATATTTTTGTCAATTTGTTATGATAATGTATTTATCATTCTATTATAAAGGAAATAATCAGGGTGTTGGTTACACCAAATTGGACAACCACACAGTGATAAGTATTAATTGAAATGAGATGAGTCATTATACTGATTCATGTCTGATGAAAATCATGAATATTGAGAATCAGATTGTCTTAGTGAATATGTGTGTGAAAATGAGATTCATTACTTCCTAAAAAATAAAGGACCATCAGATGAAGTGTTGAGGAGTGCATTTCAATTTTACTCATATTATTCCATAGTATTATCTGATTTGGGGTCTATACATTATTTTAGTTATGGGGGATTTTTTCTTAAAATATATATATTACCTCAATAAATGGAGATTTTATTTAAACACAAACTCTTGGTAGATGTATTATAGAATCAATGAGTTATTGGAATCATTGTAAAATTACATATGGAATGACTTTTCTAAAAAGAAATTTTTTTGTTCTAGTAGTAGAGTAAAATGTAATTCTAGTTATCAATTGGATTTCAGTTTATCATGATAAGATATATTATAAAGGTACAAAATTTATGTTCAATTATAAAAATCATTTTTAATTTTTATATTATAACGATTTTATACATATAATAACAAATCAATAAGATATAAAATTGAATAAATATGGAAAACGTTATCTTACCCAAACTATTGAAAAGTGGTATTTAATAAAAATAATTGATTTCCAAATAGTAAATAAATATATGTATGTATTTACTAATAATTTTCATTGTGTTACTCTTGATTAGGAGGCTAAATTTACTATTTACTCGATGCCTGATGGTAATCCAATTACAAAACACCCTTATCAAATGGTTCCATTAGAGTTATTAGAATTAAACTTATAATTAAATATTTTCTTAAAAAAATTATTCATTTTAGGACTCAACCTTATAGAGTACATATTATTTGGATAAAACTATGAATTTTTAAATGATTATTTTATTTTATTATAGACCACTCAATTACATTATTATTATGAAAATAAATTTATTGCATCATATAAATTATTATTTTTTCATTTGTAGGGAGAAGACTGCATTTAAAAGAAATATATCACATCTAGATATCATAATAAAATAATTAACGTATGATGAAATTCCAAAAATAAAATTTTATACTACGTATGAAAACTATGTGTCTTTGTTTTTTTTTCTCCTTAAGTATGGCACCAAAAATATTTATGGATATTATGAATAACTTTTTTCTTGAGTATTTTGTTTTTTTTTTTGTATTTATTTCTTTAAATTATTATTTATTTTAATGGTTTTGAAAAATATGAAATACATAAAAGGATTTCTGTAAACACATTAAATGAAATGAATTTGTATAGATATTTTATCAAATATGATTTTTTTTATAATATATTTCACTCCATGGATATATTTTCTATAAATATTGAATAATAGTTAATCCTATAAAAACTTTATTGGTGGGAATAGGGTCCATGATCTATACATTTCATAAATATTGAATTTTTTCTTAGATAAATGTTTTACTACCAATGATTTCTTAAACTATTTTATTGATTATCAGGCCTACTAATTAATCAATGTTTGAAAAATTGTTAAATTGATCTCGGAAAAAGAGTGTGATTAATTTTTTTAGAAATTGGAAAAATGATTTGTTAATGAACTTGTGTTATACCATCCATCAAGAAATGATGAATTTCTTATTTATATTTATTATTCATTGAATGGAAATGGAATTTTATTGATGGATAATTATCTGATAATTTCATATATATCACGCCAATTGAAAATGATTTAATAGAATTACCATTCATATTATCTTAAATTAAATGTATTAGTTCTATATTTTAAAAAATATTATACATATTTTATATTGGATAAAATGTGAAATATATAATTTATATAAAATATTAAATTATATATTCACCCAAAAAGAGTTTAACATGAGACTTTGATGATTGTTGAATCAAATGAATGATTATGACTCCACGATTAACTATCATATATTTATTGAAAAAAAAAATTAAACCGATACCTTGAATTGATAATAAATTTAATCAATATATATTCTATATTTGGAACATTACTCTTTAGTTAATTATCTAATGAATGTTGGACTATAAATTCTGTATAATGGAACCCCCACTCTTTTGGTTCATGTATTGAGAATTTAATCCTTTCAGATAGAATTAATCATTATGAGAAGTATGATAACGTTTTGAAAGGACGATTAGAGTTAGTTAAAAATGGTTTGATCCCTAAATTTAACATTGAAAATGATTGTGTTATAATATTTGTAAATTTGTTGTCTATTCTAGGTGATTCATTTTTAATGATGGAATTACTGAGAGATTCTCATAGGTCACATTTTTTATTCATCCTAGATGGAAAAATTTGTACAAATATCTTATAAAATATTATTAGTGGGAATGAATAAATTAGGATATTGTGGATATTATCTTGAAATTTTAAACTAGTAAATATATTAAATCTAATAAAATAACAAAGTACATTCATTATACTTTTCTGGTTTTTATTAAGATTAAAGAGAATATATCTCCATGTATTTCATTATTGTATTAAAAAAATATAACTCAAGGTAATAATGTGATTAGGGTTATCGTTGAATATTTGTCTAAATATATTTATTTTATACCTATTTGAGATATTGTTTCTTCAAATAAACATGTCGGCATATAACATAAAAATATATTATTATTAAATAGAGTCCCTCTATTTAATCATACAATGAACCCAGATTAACATCAATTTTTTTGAGGGACTTCATTGGTTGATGGGTACTGATTTTAAATTTTAGTACATCTGTTCATACCCAATCTTGTGGACATTAAAAGCGAAAAATTCAGATGTAGGAGGATATTATTTGACCTCAAATTTTGGGTTATAAGTGATGTTATCATAATAATATCACATTTGATTAATTTTTTTATAATCATAGTATTCATTCATTTATGTTGATGTAACCTTTTGATGCACTATATGGATTGTGGTGTAAAACTATAGAAAGATGGGATACAACCGACGAAATAATTTCCTCAGTTCTATAAAAATAATATGAAGTTTTTTTGATGGAAAACATTATTTATTATAAAATTAATACATATAGGAGTTGGAATTATATTTTTAATGATAAATGGAAGAGATAATTTTTATTTTTTTTCAGTGATCATTTCTTTCTTAAATATATCTTTATAAAGTTTTTATGTGATTTTTCAAAAATTAAATGTTAATAATATAGTTTATTGGTCCATATCAAATTTAGGAAAATGTGAGATTAGTTAATTTCTAATTATATTTTCATCCATGTTTGCCTCTGGAATATGCAATCTTTCATGTTTCACTATAAAAGAAATACATATTTTTAATGCATCTCAGGGTTTTTCTCATGTGGTTGTATAAGTGGAAGATAACGTTTAATATGATTAAAATATAGATAAAATTTTAGATTATAGACTTTATGTTATATAGAATCAAGTAACTCACTTGGTTTATGTTTTTAGAAGAACCACATGACTACGTAAGTAAAATAGGAACCTGAAAAGGCTATTAGAGAAAAATAGCCACACATGATTAAATGATAAATAAAATTTTTAGGATTTAATTAATTATTAAGGAGATAATTTTAAAACTTTTATATGTTTAATAATAAATAAATTTATTGCCTTATTAATATTTATTATTATATTTTATGGATTCCCATTATATATAATAATTTCACATGATTTCTCAAATCAAGAAAAATAGTTTTATTCTAGATAAAGCCTTTTTTATATATGATATGGTTTTAAATAAATGATATATTTATAAATTTTATAAATTATATTTGAAAAAATGGATATCAATATAGATAACAACATATCAAATTTACAGTAAGGTTATTTCTCAGGATTTTTCTAAAAAGATTAATTTATTGGTGAATGGTGAAAATAAATATTTTTAAAATGTCAATCATTTAATTTCAAATAATTAAAAAGAACCATTCTATTTTGGATTGGTATTTAAGAAAAATTAGTCCCATTTTAATAAAAATAACTAATTAATACCATAATAATCAACAGAATTATTGATTTCTGTATAAACACATTTTATGGTCCAAAATGCATTAAAAACACATTTTAGATGCATTTTTAGTGATTATATTAAAATTAATTTCTAAAAAATTGAAAAATTGAATCATGAAAAGTAAATTTAATATTTAGAATCACATGGATCAATTTTAGAACTGATTTTAGTTTCATTTTTTTTATAATAAATATTAATCACGATAAAAATGTTCCACCATGGTAAAGGGGAAATTTGGTTAATTAAGGTCAGAAATAAATGATATGGCCAAAATATCATATCATAAATCTTATTGGATTTTGGAATATTAACCCTTATCACCTTAGTGTAAAAATGTATTAGTTTATGTTTTTTATTACCATGTGTATAAAATATATAATTTTTAAATGTTTAGAGAAATTATAAGAGAGTCAGTCACAATACTTATTAAAAGGAACCGCCTTTGCTATCTACCACACATCTTTTAATAACTATAGATCTGGAAATCCCTGCCCAAATTCAAAATGTATTCTCCATATCATAGATTTCCTTGTTTACCAAAAATTTCATCCTATTAAATCATAATGTATATGAAAGTAGAGATATTCCAAAAAAAATTTATAATTATTTTCTGACTATTTCATGTTTATTTATTCTTCTACCTCCTTGATATACTCATTATCAATTTTTAAATAGTAAAATCTAATATTTTTCACACACACATATGAAATACTAACTTAATAATGTGATGCATTTTTTTATTTATAACATTCATGACTGGTTATAATGTTGTATTTAATTTATATACATGATAATTATGTCATGAAAAATATTGTTTAGATTATAAAATAATGACCCCTTTATCCATGGTCAACCTATTGAAGTTGTTTTTAAATTATGAATTGAACGACCTCAAATGCCTGACATGATCCTAAATGATTTAGAAATAATAAAATACATCATAATAAATTAAATACAAATGATAATCATAAGGGAATAAAAGTTTAAAATGTTCTTAAAAAATTATAAAATTAATAAAAACAAATTTATACAAGAGTTAAAGGTTGTGGTGATTTAGGCTGAAGTTAAAGGATTTTTCATTAAAAACTTATTTTAAATTTTTAATGTTTTTATCATCTTTCTCCCAAATATCTATGTACATTATAATATTTCTATAATTTTATTAATATCATAAAATAAATGTTCTAATTCATTTAGATCTTGTTTTAATTTATCTACGATGATTTGGAAATAATAATTTTTTCTTCATCGAAAATAATTTTTTTTTTGAAAACTATGAAATAAATGTTCTCTAAACATATAAATATCGAGTCCGATTTACAAATATTTTTGATTTTATTCTTTAATAAGCTTAATTTCATAGTTTTTTATTTTTTCAATAATAAAATTCATATGTTTTCAACATATCGAATTTTTTATTTTATGATTTTTCATTGAAAAGGTATTTATATCATAATATTTACATATATCAAAAATATGATTTTATATTGGTTTTAAAAAAAGGAATTTGTTTTATTATATATTTTATTGGATTTATTTTTGGGGTTTATGTTTTCTATGTACATTAGACATTGTTCATGGTGACTAATGTGCCTAAAGTGCCCAGATCAGTGTGAATCACTGAGAGGGGGAGGGGGTGAATCAGTGATCCCTTAAAAATTTTTACTAATTTATTCTTTATCAATTAAACCTCTATGGCTGGTTAAAGCCTCGATCCACTCTTCTTGTATCTCTCAGCCTTTCCTCGAGTGATGCAGTAAATGTAAAGGCACAGGACACAAGGATTTACAAGGTTCGGCACCAAAGGCCTACGTCCTTGCCATGTTGGTTATACGCCCCAACATGGTTTCTTCCATTATAACATTTTAGAATTACAATGGTCGATACAGGGTCCCACTGTATCTCTCCTGAGTCCCACAGGAGGGTCTTTACACTGTGTCCCACAGTGTTACCAGAGTCCCACTGGCCTGCTCCAGAATCCCACTGAAGACTTCTTCCACCCTGAGTCTCACAGGGGGCTTCTCCTGGCTCCTCGAGCCACACGAGTAGCTCTTCTTCACTGTAAGTTTTTCATGTATCCACAGCAGCCTGGGATAAAGGCTGCTGGCCTTGCTCTATACCTCTGATCACTTGAGTTGATCAGGTCTTCTCGTCTTTCTCAGGATTTATCTCCTTCTTCTAAGGATGACCTGGCCTCTCTCCAACTACTGAATACTCAGACAACTGATATCTTTAACTTCAGTCTGGTCCAGTCTCAGTTCAATTCAACTTCATGCACTGAGTGCATGGAATCTCTGGTTCCTCATGCACTAACTGCATGGCCTCTTAATATTCTTCAGGAACTCTTGTTCTTGGTCTTCTCAAATGCACACAACCGGATTTGTCTTTGTTCACGTGTTCATGTGCATGCATGCATGCATGAACTCTCCTCTTTCTCCTCTTGGTGAAATAATCCCTCAAAGGGTGTAGTCACTTTAAGCACACACCTTTTCTTCTTTTCCTTCACATGTTTAATTCCTTTTGATTACACACATAAATGTGTGTTATACGTTGTGTGAGAGTCTTCCACTTCTTCTAAGTGTATACACTTCACCTAGTGCACACACACTAGGTTCGTCCTTTTTATTCCTTTGCGCACACACCACTAAGGTAAGTCTTTAGCCTTCCTCCTTCACTTTGCACCACACAAAATGTGTGGTCTTAACTTGGTGCACACACATAGGCTTCGGCCTTGTTCCACTTCTTGTTTTGTACACACACAAAATATGTTCTTTTCCACTTTGTACACACACTTTGTTTTTCTCTTTTAATCTTCAAGTGTGCACAACCAACCCGTAGGGTCTTCCTCACTTGGCACACACACAAGGTGTGGTCTCGGCCTCCACTTCTTCTTGCACACTTAATTGGATACGGCCTCTTCACTTGTTGCACACACACAAGAGATGTGGTGGCCTTCCTTCTTTACTATGCACACACAAGAGGCAAAGCCTCGGGTCTTCTTCCCCACTTTAGCACACACACACAAGGTATGCAACCTACTGCCGCGTAGGGTCTTGGTGTAGCAATCACACAAGGTGTGAGGTGAAAGGGCCTCCTCCTCTTCTCAACCGCCGCGCAAGTGTGCAAGGTGCAACGCCGCGGGCACACAAGTGCTTACCGTGCAGGGGGCGTGGTGCACAGAGGGAGCGCGCAAGGTCGCGCTGCCCAACCTCTCCTTCCTGTTGCGCAAAGGGGAAGCGCCCAGGGAACTCTCCCTTTCTCTTCTTTCGCACAAGTGGTGCGCAAAAGGAACACACAGAGCCAATGGATGGCTCCGGGCTTCACTTCCGCGCAAGTGGTGCGCGCAGGCTGTTTTTCGCTAAGTACCGAGGCTTCGCGGGACTTCAGATCTTCAACAAAGATTCAGCAGCACAAATTCAAGAGCAAGGCCTCTCTTTATATAGGCAGAGGCGTCTCGTTCAATCTGCGTGGATATAAATTCAAACTCCCGAATATCTCGGGTTTTCAAGATTTCCAAAATCCTGTTTCTCCTCTGTTTCACGCGGCTTAACTCATTTTTAATTTCCTTTACGTGCATGCGACTTAGAACACAAGCACGACCTTCGGTTAAGGATACTCCATGCAACGAATAAACCTCATAGCCTCGGCAACGTTGTTTGCCTGGGCCGAACTCCAATTTTCTCCATTCAACGTGTGCATGCATATTTTATTGCATGATTGTGTTCAGTGTGGCCAGACGATCACCATGGACGCCTTAGCTCCTTCAGAGGTGGCCGGGAACTCGAAATCCGGTGGTCGGATGGCCTCTGGTTCAGGCGACGTCGTGGGTGGCCTTCGGCTGAGCTCGAGTAAGGAGACGCCTCGGAGCCGTCGGATGCGGAGTTGAGAAGACATCGGATGACCGCGATCAGAAGATCTCGCGCGGGATCGATCGTGCGGTCGAGATCTGGCGCGCGATCGATCGAGCGGCCAGGATTCACTCCCGGTGAAAATTGCGCGTCCCACATCGAAACGGCGCGCGAGTTTTCCGCGGTTTATCACGCAACTCCTGCTGCATCCCCTCGATTGAACTTCCAACCTCCACGGTGCCGCCCCATACTGTGTTCTCTCTGCGGACGCGCTCTGCGCCCACTCACGCCTCCTGCGGACGAGCTCCTAGCGCCCACCATGCACTCCGGTCGCGCTTCATGCGCCCCTGCCGCGCGGGCGTGACACCCCTGCGTAGGCCTTCCACCCTGTGCTTTCACCATGGGTTCCCCCATGGGCGTGGTGCCTAGTGCCCACATGAGCCGTGGGGTTGAACTCATGGGCCGGCCTTGGCTGGCCTAATTTTTGGAAAAGGGACAGAATGTTACTTTGTCAAAAAAAAACAAAGTACTCCATATGAGAAATGCCAATTCTAAATTCCAAGCCATCTTCCTCTAAGCCATTCTTCTTCTACATTTTTCTTCTTCTTCTTAAGAATTCCTCCATTCATCCTCAACATTTATTTATCACTTTAGGAATGGAAATTCTTGAAGGTTCTTCATCAACTGAGCTCCTGAATCACAGAAAATCTCCAATGAGCTTCATTGATCTAATCAGAGATCAATTGGATCTTCTTCACATTCACATGCACTAAGTGTTAGTGCATGGACTTCTTTAATCAACTTCATCCACTCAGTAGTTGTGGATGTATCATCTTCATCTCCTCATGCATTGTCAATACAATGCATGGTCTTCAAACATTGTTGTGACACTGTATCCAGTTGATACAAGTTCTTGGATATTTAAGAACAGCTCAACAATCGTCTGATTTAATGATGATGCTCCATCATCATCCATTCTTTAAGTGGTGTAACTTAGTATCATCTTGATACAAGTATTGAAACATTAAGATCAGTTCTACAATCGTCTGATATAGTATGAGAATGTTTCAACCACAACATCCTATGTCACTTAGTGAATCTCCTAAGTGACATGCATCTTAGTACCATGGCCATTCTCCATTCATCACCAACACCATCACATCCTTTGTCATTCACATATTGAACCTCCTTGACATCCATCCATTCATTCCATGAAAACAACATACCTCATTGAAAACAAATGCAACACAGTGCACTTCAATCTCCCCCTTTGTATTTGTTGTCAATACACTAGAGCACATATGAATGGGTCAATATGTGTGCCAATATTTCTCCCCCTTATTGGCAACCAAATGCAAAGGTGTGGTGTGGTTCTCTTTCAAAAATCTCTTCCTCCCTTTGAAAAGTATTTTCTTGAAAAACACTAAGAGAGGGATGATGTCACGTGTTCCCTTTAGCAAAGAACCTTTAGTAAATCAACTCTAAGTCTACTTGGGCTAACCCGGTGTAGAAAACTAGAGTGATGTAACCAAGGTACTCAATGCTATCCAACATTCACTATACATGTGAGATCATGCTTCAAGGGGCTTGAAATTTTTCAGATATAACAATGAATTGCTAAATCCTACACATACTTCACCAAACACATTAGAAAGTTCAAGTGCAAAGATAAAGCTCCCCCTTTCAACCATTTGACTTCAATCAATACTCCCCCTTAATTGTCATGATGAATACAATTAAGAAACAAGGGATGAAAGTATGATTGTAATACCTTCACTTTTCTCAAGATGGTATTAATCTAAGAATCCCACCTTCTTCAGATTGGCTCCCCCTCAAGGGGTGCACTCCATTCTGTCCAAACCATCCTCCAGTTGAGAATGATCATCATCTTCAATTCCCTGTAATGTTATCACATGTAAATACAAGTGATTAGGGAATAAGATGGAACCTCCTTGGTTCATCAATGTGAGTAACAATGTTGAGAAGATTCTCTCAACCGAGATGTCCCATTTTCACCATTCTTCACACTTGCACATTTGATCTTCAATGATGTTTGTGCTGGTGTGGATCTCAATACATCTTCATGTGAAATCTTCTTCTTCCCTTTTTCCTTTGCAATTGCCAGAACTTCATCTTCAGCTCTCTGCAGATCTTTGGCAAGTTGCAACTGATTTGGCCATATGACTAACAAGTCATTTGGAAGTGAGGCCTCAGTTTTGGAAATCCCACATGGTTCTTTTGATAATGCTAAGCCACCTTTCTTAGGCAACTTATTTTCAAACAATCCCTTATGCTTCTTCTGGATTGATTGTCTGTTTGAGTCCAGTCTGCCTCTATTGAATTTCATGGCTTCTTTACAAAGATCCATGGTATGGCCTTTCTTTCCACAGTAGAAGCATGTTTTCTTGGTGGTCCTTCTGGATGCATCACCCTTCTTGGATTTAGACTCCAAGGACTTCTTTTCCTTTTTCAAAATCTTCTTGGGAGCATCTTCCACTTTCTTATGCTTGCTTCCCAAGGATTCTTTCTGAGTCAGGTTCTGTGATCTTTTCTTCTTTTGAGCTCTCGATACAGTTGGAGATTGACATGTATTTTTTTGACCACTTTTGCAATCATCCCAGATGTTGTCAAGTAATCAAAATCTATTTGCAGTAAACAGATGTCTCTGGACCTGTGGATGCTGCTTCTTTTCTTCTGGCTTGCTCCCCCTAGGCATGGGCTTCCTCTGTGCTTTGGCATTCAGTGGATTGTACCAACAATCCTTTGCACAGTGCCCATACTTATTACAACACCAACATTGACCCACAAATCTTGACTTCTTCAGTCCTTCTGATTTTAGGGTACTTTTCTGGAGCTGCTGTGTTGTTTCAGGAGAGCTCTGCTTCTTCATTTTCTTCATCCATACTTGTTTGGAATTATTTTTCCATCCTGCACTTTTTTTGGAAACACAATTAGAAGCATCAGTACAAGATGGTATGGATGGTACCTTCTTTCTAGAAGATGTTGTCCTTTTATTAAAGGATGTCTTTCTTTTAGAATCATACTTCTCAAAGCTCACTTGAGTGGAAACATTTCTTCTTTTAGCTGACTGGGAGGATTCAGCTTTGGGTGATTGCAGATTTTTTAATATCACCTCTAGTTCTAACTATTTCATGTTGAGGGAGTTCTTCTCATCCTCAACAGTTCTTAGCTTTCCTTCCCAATTCTCCACCAGTTTTTTCATCTGGTCTTCATTCAACTTCTTCAATTCTTGCAATGAATTATCCAGATCCTTCACCAATTTGACTTTTTCTTCGAGTTGAGCATCTCTGAAAACCATTGATACTCTATGCCTCTTCTCCAGTGCATGGTAAAAATCATTGATTAATACTTTAAAGAATTATTTCTCAGAAAGGCTTCTTTGCAATTCTTCAGCAGTGTCTTCATATCATTCATTGCAAAGAGAAACGGTTTCATCTTTAGCCTTCACCAGATTTCTGAGAGTGTTGGTTATGCCAACCCTTTTAGCCAACTGATCTTCCATTGTATTGGCTTCTTCTTCTAGCTGTAATTTTTCTTCTTGAAGATCAAGGATGCCTGTAGCTATACACATTGCCACTTCCTTGGGGACTGTCTTCTGAAGATATTCGATTGCATTTTGAAGATCATTCATTATTCCAACGTCATCACAGCTAGGACAGGCTTTCTTCATCTTCTTGGCCTGTTTCTTCTTTCTATTTTTCTGAGTCTTGGAAGATATCTCCATTTGAGGCTGGTAACTCATTTCCTCAAATCTGCACCTCATAAAGACTCCCTTGGATCTTTTAGAGGTAACCTCCCTCTGATACCAAATTGAAGTGCCCAGATCAGTGTGAATCACTGAGAGGGGGAGGGGGTGAATCAGTGATCCCTTAAAACTTTTTACTAATTGATTATTTATCAATTAAACCTATATGGCTGGTTAAAGCCTCGATCCACTCTTCTTGTATCTCTCAGCCTTTACTCGAGTGATGCAGTAAATGTAAAGGCACAGGACATAAGGATTTACAAGGTTCGGCACCAAAGTCCTACGTCCTTGCCATGTTGGTTATACACCCCAACATTGTTTCTTCCATTATAACTTGTTAGAATTACAATGGTCGATACAGAGTCCCACTGTATCTCTCCTGAGTCCCACGGGAGGGTCTTTATACTGCGTCCCACAGTGTTACCAGAGCCCCACTGGCCTGCTCCAGAATCCCACTGAAGACTTCTTCCACCCTAAGTCTCACAGGGGGCTTCTCCTGGCTCCTCGAGTCACACGAGTAGCTCTTCTTCACTGTAAGTTCTTCAAGTATCCTCAGCAGCCTGGGATAAAGGCTGCTGGCCTTGCTCTGTACCTCTGATCACTTGAGTTGATCAGGTATTCTCGTCTTGCTCAGGATTTATCTCCTTCTTCTAAGGATGACCTGGCCTCTCTCCAACTACTGAATACTCAGACAACTGATATCTTTAACTTCAGTCTGGTCCAGTCTCAGTTCAGTTCAACTTCATGCACTGAGTGCATGGAATCTCAGGTTCCTCATGCACTGACTGCATGGCCTCTTAATATTCTTCAAGAACTATTGTTCTTGGTCTTCTCAAATGCACACAACCAGATTTGTCTTTGTTCACGTGTGCATGTGCATGCATGCATGCATGAACTCTCCTCTTTCCCCTCTTGGTGCAATAAACCCTCAAAGGGTGTAGTCACTTTAAGAACACACCTTTTCTTATTTTCCTTCACACGTTTAATTCCTTTTGATTACACACATAAATGTGTGTTATACGTTGTGTGAGAGTCTTCCACTTCTTCTAAGTGTATACACTTCACTTAGTGCACACACACTAGGTTCAACCTTTTTATTCCTTTGCGCACACACCACTAAGGTAAGTCTTTAGCCTTCCTCCTTCACTTTGCACACACAAAAAATGTGTGGTCTTAACTTGGTGCACACACATAGGATTCGGCCTTGTTCCTCGTCTTGTTTTGTACACACACAAAATATGTTCTTTTCCACTTTGTACACACACTTTGTTTTTCTCTTTTTATCTTCAAGTGTGCCCAACCAACCCGTAGGGTCTTCCTCACTTGGCACACACACAAGGTGTGGTCTCGGCCTCCACTTCTTCTTGCAAACCTAATTGGATAAGGCCTCTTCACTTCTTGCACACACACAAGAGATGTGGTGGCCTTCCTTCTTTACTATGCACACACAAGAGGCAAAGCCTCGGGTCTTCTTCCCCACTTTAGCACACACACACAAGGTATGCAACCTACTGCCGCGTAGGGTCTTGGTGTAGCCAGCACACAAGGTGTGAGGTGCAAGGGCCTCCTCCTCTTCTCAACATCCGCGCAAGTGTGCAAGGTGCAACACCGCGGGCACACAAGTGCTTACCGCGCAGGGGGCGTGGTTCACAGAGGGAGCGCGCAAGGTCGCGCTTCCCAACCTCTCCTTCCTGTCGCGCAAAGGGGAAGCGCGCAGGGGACTCTCCCTTTCTCTTATTTCGCGCAAGAGGTGCGCAAAAGGAACACACAGAGCCAAGGGATGGCTCCGGGGTTCACTGCCGTGCAAGTGGTGCGCGCAGGCTGTTCTTCGCTAAGCACCGAGGCTTCGCGGGACTTCAGATCTTCAACAAAGATTCAGCAGCACAAATTCAAGAGCAAGGCCTCTCTTTATATAGGCAGAGGCGTCATGTTCAATCCGCGTCGATATAAATTCAAACTCCCAAATATCTCGGGTTTTCAAGATTTCCAAAATCTTGTTTCTCCTCTGTTTCACGCGGCTTAACTCATTTTTAATTTCCTCTATGTGCATGCGACTTAGAACGCATGCATGACCTTCGGTTAAGGATACTCCATGCAACGAATAAACCTCATAGCCTCGGCAAAGTTGTTTGCCTGGGCCGAACTCCAATTTTCTCCATTCAACGTGTGCATGCATATTTTATTGCATGATTGTGTTCAGTGTGGCCAGACAATCACCATGGACGCCTTAGCTCCTTCAGAGGTGGCCGGGAACTCGAAATCCGGTGGTCGGATGGCCTTTGGTTCAGGCGACGTCGCGGGTGGCCTTCGGCTGAGCTCGAGGAAGGAGACGCCTCAGAGCCGTCGGATGCGGAGTTGGGAAGAAATAGGACGGCCCTAATCAGAAGATCTCGCGCGGGATCGATCGTGCGGTCGAGATCTGGCGCGCGATCGATCGAGCGGCCAGGATTCACTCCCGGTGAAAATTGCGCGTCCCACATCGAAACCGCGCGCGGTTTTTCCGCGGTTTATCCCCCATCTCCTGCCGCATCCCCTCGATTGAAATTCCAACCTCCACGGTGCCGCCCCGCACCGTGTTCTCTTTGTGGGCGCGCTCTGCGCCCACTCACGCCTCTTGCGGGCGCGCTCCTAGCGCCCCCCATGCACTCCGGGCGCACTTCATGCGCCCCTACCGCGCGGGCGTGACACCCTTGCGTAGCCCTGCCGCCCTGTGCTTGCACCATGGGTTCCCCCATGGGCGTGGCGCCTAGTGCCCACATGAGCCGTGGGGTTGAACTCGTGGGCTGGCCTTGGCTGGCCTAATTTTTGGCAAAGGGACAGAATGTTACTTTGTCAAAAAAAAAAACAAAGTACTCCATATGAGAAATGCCAATTCTAAATGCCAAGACTTCTTCCTCTAAGCCATTCTTCTTCTACATTTTTCTTCTTCTTCTTAAGAATTCCTCCATTCATCCTCAACATTTATTTATCACTTTAGGAATGGAAATTCTTGAAGGTTCTTCATCAACTGAGCTCCTGAATCACAGAAAATCTCCAATGAGCTTCATTGATCTAATCAGAGATCAATTGGATCTTCTTCACATTCACATGCACTAAGTGTTAGTGCATGGACTTCTTTAATCAACTTCATCCACTCAGTAGTTGTTGATGGATCATCTTCATCTCCTCATGCATTGTCAATACAATGCATGGTCTTCAAACATTGTTGTGACACTGTATCCAGTTGATACAAGTTCTTGGAACTTTAAGAATAGCTCAACAATAGTCTGATTTAATGATGATGCTCCATCATCATCCATTCTTTAAGTGGTGTAACTTAGTATCATCTTGATACAAGTATTGAAACATTAAGATCAGTTCTACAATCGTCTGATATAGTATGAGAATGTTTAAACCACAACATCCTATGTCACTTAGTGAATCTCCTAAGTGACATGCATCTTAGTACCATGGCCATTCTCCATTCATCACCAACACCATCACATCCTTTTTCATTCACATATTGAACCTCCTTGACATCCATCCATTCATTCCTTGACAACAACATACCTCATTGACAACAAATGCAACATAGTGCACTTCAGTGCCTAATATAGATTTTAAATTAATTGGGTAATGATTTTGGTCTTGGAAGATTATATATTGAAATTCCCTCCAAATATGTTTTTTAATTTTCCGAAATCCACAAATTGGTTTAGGGGTTACATTACAATTCAAAATTCAAACCAAAAAAAATTCCAAACATCAAAAACAAGTAGACATTAACCACTATGACTAGATCAAAATGCTGAAGGCAATCCAAATATTCCGAGTCTTCTGAACAACTTCATCATTTCTATCTACCCATCATATCTTTCATTTACTCGACAGTATCAAAGTAATATTTCAGGATTTATAAAAAAATAAATCATCATCATACTGCCAGATACACCGTGGTCTAACTACAATCAAAAGATAACTTGAACCATCTCCCCATCGACATAACCTTCTTATAGGATTAAAACCTTAATCCAAAGCAGACATAGAAACCAAATGAGACGATCACCTTGAACTGTTTAGAGAAAAATAGAGCCTTCATCTACACCTAATACACCATTAACTCACCACCTCAATGAAACATACCACCCAGAACCTCTGACAGACCATCACAACCAATTGACCTAGATGTGGGTATATATTTCATATAAGTGTTTAATTTGTTCGGTAAGAAATTAATTTGTAATAGTTTTTCCTAACTTTGAATACTATATAAAAAAATATACAAAAAATTCAATAATGTGAATCCCAGGATATAAATCATATAATTTTTTTTATTCATGTTTTGGGAAGTTATGCACCCTCCCATGATTCAAATATCAATTAATAGATAAGTTAAATTATTATCACTAGGGAATAATTTTTTCGTCATCACATGTGGAAATTTCTTTAAATCATTTATGTTCGTGAAAATCAAGTCAACAATTCATTTCATATTTTACACATTGAGGTGGAATTTATTTTTATTACCAGCATTTATATTTTTCTATTCATCATTAATGTGAATTCATATTTTAATTTACCATACTTTAATTTTTCACTCATCGCATAGGTAAAAAAAATTACATGGATTTCTTCTCATAACTCAAATCATTGTCATCACAATAGGCTTTCAATTCATCTATAATCTCCTTCCAATATATATAATTATCCAAAGTAATCACGAGGGCATGAAATAAATATTCAAAAAAATTATGCTCGTGGTAGCTAGGTAATGTTGTTAAAATAATTAAACTTAAAAGGATATTTGCTCATAAAACATATCACATGGTATTAAATAAAATTCCAATGATATTATCTTCATCAAGAATTAAATCATCCCACCCACAATAAAAATTAATGTCTAGGATTAACAGTAATTAATAATGAATAATACCTTCCATTTTTTGTTTTTTTTCACAAATGGTATACATAGAAATAATTTCAGATCTGTCACCCAAACTCAACTGATCTACTCATATAATTATTTTAGTAGTTTTAGTAAGGACATTGGTCATTTTATGGTGATTTTTTTACATCCCAATTCAAAACCTATTTTTTTCACTTTTTTCAATATGGTTAATAATTAGTACAATGAATAATTATATAAAGAAATTTTGACCTACATACCCATAATTAATCTAATATATCACCTCAATGTTAATCATCCAATTAATTTATGAAAAAAAATCCAAAAACTATTTCAATTGAATATCATGAAAAATATAAAAAGGGTAGTGCATATTATTTTATTATTGGCTTCTAATATTTCCTTTCCCTAACAAGGTCTTTCATGGATTCTACGTTCTAAAATAGGAAAAAACTTATATGGTGATCCCTACTATAAGGGCTCACAAATGTCTCAATCATTTTAAATGTTATTTTTCCAATCATATCATCAAGGATTTATAAATCATTTATTAGATGGGAAAATTTACAAGACACTAATGAATATGCTCAACTAATATTATAAAAATTTATTATTGAATCCTCCTGGGAATGGGAATGTCTGGCTGGGAAAATTAATCATAGAAATGTGGAATAATAAAAATTACATTAAGAAGAATTTTTAACATTTAAATAATTTCAAATATAATACAAATTTCAGCCCAATAAGTAATGAAGTTTCCTCAATCATGATTTTTCAAATCCTATTCCACATTCTTATATTTACTCATCCATCCACCATTTTACTCATTTAATCCTATTGACAATGAATTCTAAAACATAGTTTAATTATTATCCTATGTGAATTTTCCATACTGATTATAAATTTAATGGAAAAATACAATGAGGATTTTATTTTTCAATTTAAGTATAAGATAGATTTCAAAATAATGTAGGCGAGAAAAAAAATTTCCTAATTAAAACTCTTACCAACATTCATTGAATTTTTTTGATTTCCTTTTTCTTGTTACTTTCTCTATAATGGACCTATGAAATAGAATGTAAAATAACAAGGTATATCCTATAATGATTAAGGTCAAATAGTGGTATTGTGTCTTTTTCTAACGTAATTGTATTATATAAAAAAAACTAATTCTATGGAATTAAAAAAAGATAATTTATTACAATTTGTTAATAAAATTCTTATTTCCTTGCAAAAGGGGTTGTGTTATTGTTTTTTATCTCAAACATAACTATTTTTCAAATATTTGATAGAATATTGGAATGAATTTACCTAGTACATGTCAAAAAATGAACAATGTTTGGTAATCTATAATTTGGTTACCCCTTTTCCATTATCTAAAATCAACTTCATTATTTTGGGAAGCTCCTTTTCCACTTATATCAAGATGATCCACCATTGTTCAGTTGGTATATAAAATGAAAAAAAATTATATTATGCACTATCAAAAAGTAATAGATATCATCAAACATGTTTGGGATTCATTTATTTTGGGTATATTCAATTACACCCAAAATCATTCTCTTAATATCACTATGAGTTGTTACTTTTTTTCCTGAATGGAATCCAAATTATTCATTTCATTAGAGACAACAAAATGTTTATCTTATAGAATTAAATCCTTTTCAATATTATCCTCTTATGAATAAAAATTCGCTGTCACCTGATGAACGTTAAATATAAAACGCTCACTATCAACTCTCATGCATAACTCACCATTTTTTACAATAATAAGATCTCAAAAAATTCCCCAGAATTACATTCCAAATTTGATTTCACTCATTTCTTCATCCATATCAAGCATTAGAAAATCCATCAGGAATACAAAGATGTCTTCATTGACCAATATGTCTTCCATTAAACATTTTGAGAACATTATTATTGAATCCACAAGTTTAGAGAATCTCTCATTGACATAATGTCATCAAATCCCATTTTTTATTCTTCTTATTATTTGATATTCTATGATTTATATAAATTCAAAATTAAAATCCCAAACTCATTAGACTTGACGTTAATTCGAATTGAACTGTTACACGGTACTTGTTTTTTTGTATCAACCATGACACAAAATCCAAAAACACCCTTTTAGTTGAATGTTTCACATATCCTCAAACATCTTGTTATTTAAAACCAATTATTACATGAATTTTTCATACTTCTCCATGTTGTATATAGCATTTACAAAGTTAATGTTAATTTTAATCTTTTTAAAATTTTCATGAAAATTTTCCTTTTTATAATTTAATTTTTCATTGATTTATAATTTTATGAAATGATTTTTATTATTTGTATGGTGGTGGGGGATCTTTTATTACATTTTATTTATCTTCTCTGATTATTTCCATATCCTTTTATTATTATTTATCTAATTTGTCTATTTTTATAGATTTTTATTTTCTGCTTATTTTATGGAATTCCTTAGTTGTTTTCCACATCCCATGGTTATTTATTGGAATATTGTTCTAGGGTGAACCTATGAATCACTCAAAAACCGTCCTGTAGGTCTTTATATAATTGATTCTTAATCTATACAACCATGGATTTCATATTTACTTGTGAATATTTTTGATTTATTAACTTTTTGTTCAAATCATTGAGTTAGATTATCAACTTGACACCATTAAGTCCTCCCATATTTAGAAAAATACAATCACTATTTATATAAATGACATGTTATTGTAAAAAATATTTATTAAAAAATTATAAAAGAAATATAACTAACATGAAAAGTAATGATTGTAAATTAGGATTAGGGGAAACCTACTTCGATACCAATCAATATATGAAATTCTATCAGTTAAATGTATGAAATAATTTATATTGATCCCGTACCAGAAATATATATCCAGATCATATCATATGAATAAGAAAAAAGTATTTGGAAGAAATTATAGATTTCAAAATGTGGTACATCAAATGTTTTGGAAACAAGATGATCTTTGCTAACAATCTACTATATAGATTTTTAAATCATTTATGTAGAAACTATTTTTATGGTTCACCAAACAGTAATTACAATTTTGAATAGTTCACAAACCATGGGAGAGAAAGTTCTATATGAAGAAACCATAATTGATAAGATCATACACATCATTCTGAATGAGTGGGACTCAGAAAGTAATGTAATTAATGAATCAAGAAAGGTTACAATTGTTAATCTTGAAGAGTTGTTTAGAATTATTTTAAATCATTAAAATATATTGAAAATATATTTTGTAAGTGAAAATTAATAGAATTATAGAGTTTCTTTTACTACTACATGTAATAAGATATAATCCAAGACATATGAGAAATTTATTATGTCTACAAAGTGAAAGAATGCTATGATTAAATATGATTTATGTGAATTAGAACATTCATAGAATTATTTCGCTAACCTTTCTCAAATAACAAACAAGATTGGTGGAAACAATGATTTTTAAGTTCATATATATGACATTAAATAATGATAAGAAATATTTTAAAGTTATGTTTTATGAATGAATGAAAGATCGAAATATCAGACTAGATTTCCTAAAGATGAAAAGCGAAAATTGAAAGGAAATACATTATGAATTGAATAATAAAACGTACTATAAGTCAAAAGGAATGAATGTCTAAAAGGAAAATGACTCCTAGAGTTATATTGGTGGAGATTCATTAGATGAATCCTTAGACAATAAAGACTCTAGACATAAAAAAGTGTTCATTTTCCTAAAATAATTATTAAAAATAATTATTTTATGGAAAGGGTAAACACAGTTGAATATTTTACTAATATGTATTTTACGGTAAAATTTTCATAATCATAATGGTTATATTTCCTCTAATGAAGAAAATTCCTCATTAAAAGATAATTTTTTTTCCTTTATATGAAGAGGATTCTAGGTTTTGAAAATTTTATAAAATTGAAAATTTCAATGTCAGTAAGAATCTTGAAAATCAAATTATAGAATAAATTTTTTAACAAATTGTTGTCAAATATTTCTAAATTTCTCGATAAAAAGTATTTTGTAATTGATATTATTTCTAAAAACATGAGGATGCTAATTTTATAAAGGACAAGATTTCTAAATATTTTGAAAATGTTATTTTAGATAAATATGTTTTAGAATCAAAATTCACTTATGAATCTAATACTAATGTTGATAAGAATTTAGATTAAATACCGAAGTCAGAAATATTTTATTTGATAGAAATTTTGACAAATTTTACCACTATAAAATAAGGTTTGAAACAATGTATAAACAATTTCTTTAACAAGGAAATAGTTCATGAATGTGATATACTCATTCATACCCATTTTTCAATAACAATTAATTTGTTCTGGAATATGAACCTTTTGAATAAAGAGTCAATGTGGAAGTAATTGAAGTAAAATTTGTTCCTTCAATGAAATCCTATCAATGGGGTTCCACAAATACCAGTTTTTAAATAAATTTGGGTTACCAAAATTTTTATTTTTAATTTTTAAGGATCCAACAGGTTTGGATTTTGAATGTTTAATAGATTTTATTCTAGAAAACAATAGAAGTACCCACAAAAAAAACATATAGTACATGGATAGTGGATATTACTAGAATATTATTAGAATAGAATATTTCATTTAAAATATAATTTAAATGTAGGGTGGAGGAGTTATCTTCAGAGACCACTCTCAAGGAACGTTTATTGGTATACATAATATTTTTCTTCTCAGAAAATAATCGATTTCTAATGTTTTATTTTTTAAAGGCCTTAAGAGTAACCTTGTAATCATAATTCTAATAGGATATTTTTGTTACCTTGTGAATTTTAGGAATGATAAATGTATTGTACATACTTCCAAGGAAAAATTCATTCTTTAATCCCATTGGCATGAGAATGTATACACACTCATCATATAAGACATTTTAAGCCAAGACTAACCTTGACTAAGTACAACGGAAGATCAATCTTGGTTATGAAATAAATGGTTAGGACACTATAACCGTATGAACTTTTACTACTAGCCAACAAAATGCACTGTTAAGGATATACCTGATCTATGATTCGATTCTTCAAAATTTCATAACCCCTTCCAATATGGAAGGAATCATAAGTCCAGAAATAAATTAAATAGTAATGTTCATATTTTGATTTATTATAGTTGGTGAAAATATACCTTTTTAGTCGTACACAAACTAGAAGTATTGTAGGTATGTATTATGTTTTTCTTTTTCAATTAATAAACTAGATATATAATTGTCTATTTTCTAGAAATGATATATGAATCCTTTTATTATTTTATAACTATAGTTGAAAATGTTAAAAATAGAGGAAACCATAAATTGATAATTATTCAAAGTGATCATGGTGGAGAATTTGAAAATTCATATTTATATACATTTTTTAGTAACAAAGGCATTACACATAAATTTTCAGTACTTATTACTTGTAAAAAAATGGTGTTGTTGAAAGAAGAAATATTATTCTCTAAGAAATAATAAAAACCATATTGTTTGAATATACTATTGAAAAAATATATTGGGCAGAATCTATGAGTACTGATTGTTTAACTATAAATTATATTTTAATTAGACTTTTTATTAATAAACCACCATGTATGATAGGGACTAGAAAAAAATTATCTTATTTAATAGTATTTTAATGAAAAAATTAATTTTGAAAAAAAAGATAATTTACATTTATTCTACTACTAAGGATACATAACATGTTAAATATGATGAAACTGATCTGTCTGTTTTTTAACAACCCCAACATACATCATTTGATGTGTTTTCCAAAACCAATTATCAACCATTGATAGAATAATCATCTCACGAGGAAATGACTAAAGAAAAAGATTCTAAATTATTCACACCAAAAGACATTATGTCTTATGTTGATGAATTTCTTTTTCAAAAACCAAGATGGTAGTTTCTTACGAATAATCCCCGTTATAGTATTTTTTGTGATGTAAATCCACTTGTAAGGACAAGATGTTCTTTGAGAAATTAAGTATAAAATCTATAATTTCATTCATAATTCTGATATAAAAGTCATGATGAGGCTTTAAGTGATGAAGATTGGTTTAATGCAATGAAAGATGAAGTAAATTAATTCAATTCAAATATAGTCTAGAACATGTTTAAAAGATATAAATAATCTTATGTAAATAGAGAAAAATTGGTCTAATGAAATAAATGTGATGAAAATTGAATAATCATTATAATAATGAAATAATATTTTTTAAATGTTATAATCATCAAGTAAGAAGTGGTTTTGAAGAATCCTATGGCCCGGTATCTAGACATTAATCTATTTAGATACAATTATCCATTACAACAATTATCAATTTCAATCTTTTTAAAACGGTAGTGAAGTGTAAGTTTCCTAATTTATATGTTCAGGAGGATTTTTTTTGAACAACCACCTGGTTTTGGAGAAACAAAAAAATAATTTTTATGTTTTCAAACATACCGAAGAGTTATATGGCCTTTAACAAGACCCTAGAGAATGTTATGATATATTAACAATATTTTCACTTCAAAAAACTTTTTTATGGATACATTGTATCCAACACATTATATAATGAATTAAATAATAACATTTTTGGACATTTAAATTTATTTTTATGAAATAATATTTGGATCAACATAGCAATCATTAATAATATATTTTTTAAATATTTAGAAATTTGAATCTTATATGAGTTCAATGGGTGAGTTAACATTCTTTCATTGTTTTAAAATATCTCAAAAACAAGAATGGACTTATATATCCAATGTAAGTAAATTAAATATCATCTTATAAAGTATGGATATGACAATAATAAAAGTATTAGAACTCCAATCAGTATCTCATATACTCTTGAAATTGAGGAAGCTGGATAACCAGCAAAACAATCATTGAGATGGATCGTAGGAATCCAACTATACATAACATATAGTCATCCAGAATTAATTTTTTTAGTATTCTTATGTGTGATGTATCATGAAAATATAATATAATCTAATTTAAAATATGTTAAAATAAATTTCCATTATATAAAGGAAACTATGGATTTGGGACTATATTTTTTGAAAATTATTTTTTATTATAATATTTTTCGGATGCTAAATTTGGTGGTTGCATAATGGATAGAAAAAGTACATCTGGAACATTCCATTTCATAAGAAATTCTTCAGTTTCCTAGTATTGTAAGAAATAAAACCCAATAGAACTTTCCACAGCTGAGGATAAATATGTGGTAGTAGAATTTTTTTCTGCTCAAGTGTTGAGGATACAAAACACACTCATTGATTATGGAATTAGTTTTACTGAAACTAAAATTCTATATGATAAAACTAGTACCATGGATCTTTGTTAAAACCCTACACATCAATATGGTGAAAAACACAAAGATATAATGAGTCAATTTCATAAGGATCACACAGTTAAAGGAGATATAAATTTATAATTTATTGGAATGCATCAAAAACTGTTTGATATATTTAGAAAACCATTAACTTTCGATAGATTTGAATACATTAAACAGATTTTAAGAATGAAAAATATAAAGTAATCATTCAAATATATTATTGTAAAAATCATCTCTATACATTTTTTACTCTTTTTCATAGTGGGAGTAAATATAGTTTATAAAAGAAATTGGTAACCAATATTTCCATACTCGGAATTTTCGTAGTCAGATTTGTTTTACTCATAATTTTCATAAATTTAATTTTCATACACAAAATTTTCATACGTAGAATTTTTTTAGTCACAATTTTCGAACGTATAATTTGTTTACCCAGAATTTGAAAAACTAATAATTTTCATACTCAAAATTTTCTTACTCAAAATTTTATTACTCAGAATTTTCATAATAATTTTTTTTCATACATGCAAATCTTTTCTTTTCTTTTTTAAAATTTATTTCAAATTAAAGAATAATTCCTTAAAAAATATCATAAGAATCGTAAAGTTATATTTTCTCCCCCTGCACTATTTTCATTCATTTTTTTTGGTATTTTATTTCCATTTAAAACAGTTATTAGAATAATCTTGAATTGGATAATTTTTTTAAAAAAATTCATAAATTCATAAATTTCAAATGTTAGATCTTCGTGATCTAATATAAACAATAGAAGTTAAATGGTTATATATTATTCACCTATATATAGGGAACCCCCATCCCTGTCACACATTATTTATCCTATTGTTTTGGATGATGTTCTATTCCTCTTAAAATAGCAAGGAACGAAGGATTCTATACTCCGTGTTTTTAATCATTCCCATGTTTGAATCATTAACAACTTATCTAAAGGAATAAGCATTGAAATATTAATCAAAAATTAATTTCTTTTAAAAAATAATATTAAACATATTTTTTATGATATGTACAATTCATATCTGAAATGAATCAGTATGATTCATGGACAGAATCCCACCCAATGATTTCATAGTGATTGAAATTATGTTGAATTTTATTCAATCATAACTCCAAAAGATAATTTTTTATAAAGATGAGATCATTTTCATTAAAAATTAAAATGTTTATGGTTGATAGGATTGGATTTAATGATTAGAATAAAAAATATAAATAATCCACAATTCATACTCTGGATGAGAATATAAAATCCCGAGAATAAATGATTCATACCCTGGACCAGTTATTTTCAGATCAAGAACTACTATTTTGGTCTCAACAGGAATATCATTAAAAGCTCATGGAAGATAAGAAATAATTCCTTAATACGATGATAAGTGTTTTAGTTCTTAGGAATAAGGATATGATTTAAGAAACAGAAATAAATGAATCATTTTGATCTCTTGTTGAACTATTTTTTGAAACTCTAATGAAAGAAATTTTCATCTAAATATATACTGATTGAATGTTTTCTTTTTTTGGATAAATGATATATCACTTTTGTATAAAATCACAATATATATTTCATTGTATGTTTTATTATCTAATCCTTTTTAGGTATTACAAGATCTTCCCTATTCATTTTGGAAAATCACAAAGGGAGAGAGCATGTTATATAGAGGATAATGTTTTAGACATTGGGATAATGATAAAATGAAAATTAAAAGAAGCATGAACTTAGTAATTGGGATAATTTTTTATAAAATATGTTCCCTAGAGATTTTTATATTTTATAGGGGAGGATAGTCATATTCAAATTATATGTTGAAATGTTTTAAAAAATCAGATGGAGATATGTATAAATGTTCACTTCTGGATATAAAAATTAATTTAATTTTGTAATCATTAATTTGTTTTAATTCATGGTTTATGATTTCCAAAATGGGGGAGGATGTTGAGTCAAAATGTTTAATTTGGACTTTTATATTCTTTTTTGATTTGGAAATCAATAGCTCCCTTTTCAAATGAATTTATATTTTTTATTTACATGAGTGTTTATTGTTTTAATTTTCTTCATTACGATTATTACATAATAATATGATAATAATTGTACCTAATTTGTTTACCATATAATATAATTTTTTTATGACCCCAGATATGATTTACATCGTACTCAATGAATTCAATTATCAACAGTCAAATAGATTACGATTTCCTTCATTAAAACGAATTAGTAAAACTCTAACAAAATAAATCTTATCAAATATGTTTACAAGAATCATCACACTCATATACTATTCATATTATAATTTATCAGAAGAGTTAACGTATTTTAAAACGTATATCATCGTATCTTGAGAGTAGTATAATTTCTAATAGAAAACCATTTTATCAAAATGATGTAATATATTCTGTTTCAATATGTATTATAAAACGATGTCTTTGTTTTAGTTACATGGTGAATATTGGAGTGGTATCTATCCAAGTACCTCCTCTTTTACATGTGAAAATATGATCATTTGACTCCCGGATGACCATTGGGACATTATCCTCTAAATCCCCAGTCATTTGTATGTGCTCAAAACGTTTGATGAATTTGAGATGTCATGTGATAACTCTTTCAAATCGCTAATTCGTGTGTAAGACTCTAAAGTTATGTTTTGAACTTGTTCTACATACTTGTTACTATTATGAGTTTTCTTTAACTGGTGTGACACTAAACGTTTTTGATTATGATCATGGTCTTTTTTGGATAAGAGGACAGATGTCCTGATCATTTACTGATTGAGGCATTTTGATTCTAGGAAAAAATAGGCACTAATAATCTTCTTGATCGGGGGCATGCAGGGATAGAAAGAAAGATTCCAACCGTCATATTGATGGCTTACCCTAGTGTGTGTAAGAAAGGATTACTTGAATGTATAAATAAAGGGATCTTTTTCCAAGGTAATGGGATACCCTTCTATTTGGGTTAAAAAAATTATCCTTTTACATTTTCACTACATTTTAATATAAATTAAGTTATTTTAGATGTTAATTTTTCAATTGATTATTTATGTTATCATGACCAATATAATTTTAATACTATTACAATATACTCTTATTACAATATTTGTAATTACTGTTGTTGTTTTTATGATCTTTTAAAATACACAAAATTATTTCATAGTCATTATTATTGAATCGTTGTATTGTTTTACTTTGATAATCGTAACCATAGTGATTACGATGTATTACATGCTTACTATATTTAAATAGTTTGATCTGTGGATATGATTAATTTCATTTATGAAAAATGGATTAAATTATCACAATAAACCATATTTTGATAAATTTATAACTGGACCCAGTTCCATGTCTGATTAATGTTTTAATACATTTATAGTTATTTTTAATGGAATTAGTTTTATTTTATTTAAATGAAATCGTAGTTGGGGTAAAATTTAAAATATTTAAACCTACAAATCACCCCCTCTTGTATGGTGCCATCTACATATACACTAAGATCTACTAAGCCCTAGTTCTGGCCCTAAATGTGTCTAGAATCAACTAAGCCACTAATTTGTCTTGAATGTGATAGTCTTTATTGTGGTTGAAATCTAATGTCCTTTAGTTATATCATTTTACATATTTTTATTTAGTACCCGAACCCAGAAATTTATTTTTATAATTGAAATAAGCATAATTAACTTCTTTAGTGTACCTACCATATAGTTTGTGTTATATCATCATTGTATATGTATACATATATTAGGATTACACAAGAGATAAAAATAATACATTGTTATCAACCATGTGGAATCATATACATTGACATTATTTAGACTGCAATTAAAAAAGGTTATACATTATATCATTCAAAAGCTCCTAACTCTCTTCAGAGACTTCTTCATGAATGGTACCATTACTAGATCATTGAAAATAAACTCATTTACTTGGAGATATACATATAAAATGTTTGAATTAGAATCCACATAAGAATTTTATGATGTGACAATTTTATTATTAAGAATTTGAAAACACTTAGATGAATTAAGAAGTTATTCTTCATCAAAATGATTTAAATTTAAAATATTGAAAAAAATATTCATTGATTTTTAAGTTGGGAAGAAATATGGTAGAAAATATATTCCCAACTATACCCATATTTAAATGTAATTAATTGGAAAGCATTGAATCCATTCTGTTTCTCATTATCATAATGAAAATTACATTAAAAACAATCTTAAATAATCTATCGAAACATTTTGAAATTGAAAATTATCAAAAAGGCAACAAAAATCCGTACATATATTATTTGTTCTCCAAGAGTATATCTAAAACAATATATGGAATTGGAAATCATTTTAATAATACCCATCAGGATCTTAAAATAGTTGAATTCATTTGGTGGAATCTGTATTTTTGGTTTCTTCTGTAAGTGTAATTGTCTTACATAATCTGTTTGACTCCATAGTCATGGGTCTTAGGGTTTCACACCTCTATAAGAATGGTTTTATTTTAAATCACCATCCATGGTCACTTTGTTATTCACCATAGTACACTTCCTTCTATAATTGTGTCATAATTGAGAATTTATTTACCATTCTCTCACATTGAATGATCATGCATCAATGTTTAGTCGTGAACTTCACCATAATAACACACCTAGTTTATAATAGATTATTAAATAGTAAAAGTAAAAGATAAATACCTGAACTCCTACGTATACATGGTAACAACCATTGGTAATGGAAAATGAAATTTGGCATGGCTTTATGGTGTTCCCAGTCACAATGGGGTATCATATTTTGAAATTTATAAAACTCTAACAATCCAAACAAATGATAATTGTATATTATAAGTTGAACACTAAACCAGTGAGATTATTTACGAAAAATTAAGGAAACATTAAGGGTGAAATTTGTGATCCGATAATGAATGTATAAGTTTAAAATTAATTAGAAAAAATGGTATAATTCATGTAATTCATGTTTCTTTTGGTAATAGAGAGAAGTGATAATTTTTCAGCCATATTGTTATAAAAGATGAGACTATGTAAGTCTTGGGTGTTGGTGAATTCCCTCCAACTAAAATATTTACCCGGTCATATAGTAAAATACATGTATTTATTAATGTTTTAGGTTTCTGTATATCATGTGTAAGCTTAATAATACAAAACTATGAAATATTCATTCATAATTCTGGGTGACCAGTAATGAAAATAAATGAACTTACCAGATTCATATATAAATGATCATTAGATAAAAAATAATGAAGATATTTGAATTTAAATGTGATTGTATGTAACAACCCGAGATTTTATGAAAAATATTCTTTTTAATTCCATTAATGTCTTCTGTTTTACGCTACACCAAAAGGAGCTTGCACAACACGCAATCACGACTTTCCTCGATAGCGTGTGTAGTACGCAATAACGAGTTTCACTAAACAACAATATGCTATTAAAATATTATTAAAACTTGTCGTTATGAATAGTAATAACCACCTTTTAAAATTTTATAAATTTTATCTCTCAAAATGGACTTCATTTTTAGATTCGGAGTATCGAATTTATCCTAAGGTGAAATTTTGGTATTTTTTGGATAACTTTCATATTCTGATGAATAGTGAAAATTACTAAATTATAATTTAAAACAACTTTTTTAATCGAAATATTTAATAGTGATAAATTATTAATTTAAGTGGTTTTAAAGTATATTTAGAATATATTTTTACAATTTAATACAATTTTGGTCATTGGATGTAATTTCATTTTTAAACCAGTCATAAACAGGTGTCAATCTTTTAATAGTTATTATCTCTTAAGAACACGCTATTTGTTTTGACGACGGGAATTAATTTTTAAATTAATAAATGCAACTGATATGTTTTGAATTTGATAAAATAGTCATCATTTTTGAATTCATAATATCAAATATAGCTTAGATCTAATTTTTGGTATTTTTCTGGAAACATTCATTTGTTTTGATGAATAGTGAAACCACTAAGTGGTAGTTAAAAAATTGAATTTTTCATAAAACTTAATTTTACTGCTTCTGTGAGTGGAATTTCGAAAATCTGAGAGACACGGTTGATGTCAGTAAGTAAAATTTGGTTCAATGAGATGAAAATAATTTTTTTGTGAATAGTAACTTTTTACTTTTTTTACCACGGTTAAAAGTAAATAGGGTAATTAAGGGTAAAAAGGATATTATTATTACCCTAAAACATGTCCTAATTCTATTGTACAAGTGTAATTAGACCAAAAACAACCTTAGGAATAAAATATGACCATTTAGACCCACATGGATTAGATTAGGACATTTATTATTAATTTATTTAAAGAAGGGTTAAAATAGTTAAAATCAAAGTTTAATAAGTATATCATTTTTAATATGGGGTTATACATAAGATAAATTCGACTATAAATATTCATTAGAAAGATAAAAATATTTCCTACATAATGGGAGTTCATTTTTAATTTGTAGACATTAAATAATTTAATTTATTTATGACACAACGATGATGAAGTAATTTTCTTATTAATGAAATATTGACATAATTGATGTTATAAATACCCAAATAAATATAATTTTATACTTTCTATGAACTAAACTAATTTTATAGGTTAATATGAAATTTTAGGATTAATTTAATTAACTTTGGTCCAAATAATCATTCTGTTATGAGTTTCAAAAAAATCAACTATTGAATAGTGTCAAAATTGTCATAAAATAGTTTTTAAAACAAATATTATATTATTAATTGTTATTTTATTCCTAAAAATCTAAGGATCGTCCAAATGACTTAGCTAAGGTTATATATATTAATAAAACACAACTTTGGGGGTCTCTTGGATGTATATGGTAAGTTTATTAACTATATAATATAAAAATACAAAGTGACATGGTAAATGTCAATCTAATTAGATAAGAGTTAAAACTAAAGGATAAGGTTAATATAATGACCTAAACATGTATAAATTCTATTGGATGAGAGGATTTCGACCCATCCCCACCTTATCTTTGAAATAACTCAATTTGGAGCTATTTAAAACCAAAATTGACTTTATAATAAAATAATATTTTTAGTTATTCCAAAGGTGCCCCTCTCCTCCCTTATAAAAGGGCACCTCCTCCCCCTCTTCATCACACCACATTGAGCCTTAAAGCTCGGCAAAAACCTGCCAATTTCTTCTCTCCACTTCCCTAGAAACATCATAGAGTTTCGGGTCTTCTTCAAAGACCTATTTTAGTGCCCTAAAAGGAGGTCTCAAATAAGTACTTCAAAGAAGAGGTGATGTCTGTTACCAATTCTTTCATCTTTATTTCTTCTTCCACTTATTCTTCTTAGGTTGTTTCATTATGAAGTAATAACTTCAGTATCACTTATATAATGATATGTTATTATAATTATGAAACAACCTTATTTCACCATCTATCCATCCTACGGAAAACGAAATCACCGCGCGTGCGTACGTACGGAATACCGTCTCCACGTCGTGGTGTAATATATTTTCCACCACCACCTTACTTGGATGGGTATAATGGTGTACATAATAACTATATATGATTATTGTAAAGTGATATTGATTATGAAATAGTATACATACACTCCAATACAATTCCACGATCATGAGAACGATATCATCGCTCGTGTGTACGAACGGACTACCGTCTCCACGACGCGATAAGATTCACTCTCCACGTTAATCATTCATGAATGATTATAAAGTATATATATAATAAGTAATAATGAAATATATGACCTAATAATGATTCTGGATTTATGTGTTTATATATGTATGTCATCTACTTAATTCCATTCAACTCAATAAGGAAAAGAAAACAGCATTCATGCGTACGAACGGTCTTCCGTCTCCATGAACGGTGTATTTCTTTCCATTTACTGATCTATTATATATATATATATTCTGAATATATATTATATATAAATCATTTTTTATATTCTGGAATTAAGTAATCATGATCTAAGTAATCATATGAATAATTACAATTCAAAACACGGATGACAAATGAAACAATTTTAACCAAAACGCTCTTTAACATGGAATTTACAAAAGAAAGGGTAATATAAAGACATAAGTGAACCATATATGATATCATAACAATGAGTATGATTCTGGAATAATTCAAAGACATTATTTAAATCATTATACAGGAGGTTCAGTCACATACGAAGCAAATCAGACCTAAGGTAAGGGAAATATCACAATCTCATTTTTATCCGAGAATGTTTATACTTTGGTATTTATTGGGGTGTATTTTATCATCTACATCCATGTTTCCTCAACATGTAATATTATTTCCATCCACCTACAATTGTTTAAGTCCAATTTTACCCTTCATTGATTTTTTAGTAAAGGATATGAAAGGAATATTTTGTCGTTTTTCGTACGAGGTACTTTTTGACTTTTCCGACAAAGGTACGAGAAGAATGTTTTTTTAACTTATACGACATGATTGGATTTTTAAAACATTATTTCCAAGAACCTTCCTTTAAAAGTTTTCAAGTTTATTTTTAATCAACTTATTTTAAAATTGTAGACATGTTAAGAAATGAAAAGTGTTTTTGAAGTAGAAAGGATATTTTCCTCAAGAATGGAGTTCAAGTGTTTTATCAAAATTATTTTCCATCTAAGATAATAAAAGGGTTCTGTTTTTATCCGTATTATTACATTGATTTGATTATGTTGTGATTGAATTATTTTTATGAATTTCTTTATCTTATATGAATTGTTTTATGATGTCACAATGTTTAAGAATCCCATTTTTATTACATAGGTTATTCTATGATGTATGTTATATGATTTTGTGGCACACATAAGAATGGTATCATTATGAGATGGGTGGGACCTATATCTCCCTCCAATTCATTGGGTAATGATTTTATATCTCATGAGATAGACATGACTGGAATGATAGGTTATACCGGTTCAGTGAAACAGGACTGAAACGAGGAATGAACTCGGTTCACAAAAGGGACTTTTTCCACTAAGATAGTCTTGGCAATGAGTCTTGACTAACAAGAAATGATTCACTATGATTATGTGTATGCCACAACGTTTCATGTTTTAAGTTATGATTATTGGGATTTCATTTCACTACTATGATTTATCCCATGTTATGAAATTATTCTCTCTTTTGCAGGTTAAGATTTCCAAAATGTTATGTTCTTATGAAAATGTTGTGATTGATATTTCATTTGTTTACCCTTACTAAGCATTTGAGCTCACCCTTTTATGTTTTCTTATCCCTAGGATATAAAGAAAAGTTTTAGGTAAAAAAGGGATATCTTTATGGGAGATGTTTAAGATCTTTCACCACGATTAGAAGATTATATTCCGAGTTTCCAAAGACACTAAACTATTACGATCCTTGTGTGTGTATTTTTGTTATGTACTATGTATTCCGCAAAAGTAAAGTAATGTCCATGTACGTCATGCTTCGGGTCTCTACAGTTGGTATCAGAGGAAAGGTTTAGTCAACCTTTGGAAACTAGGATGCGAGAACATTAGTGAGACCCCTAGAGATATTTCTAAGGTATGTCTAGGGATGTCCCTAAGGATAAGTATACGTATATGATATAGTCCTATAACTATGGTAACGATATTAGATTAAACCAAAGATGTTAGATATTGAAGTTACTCCCCTTTTATTATGATTTTTGCCTCTCACACTATTCTTTTTGGGTTTTAGAAAATAGCTGGAAACAAGATGATTCATGATAATGGAGAATATGATGGACAATGGAATGATATTATTCATGAGCAACCAAATGAAATGGGATTCTAAATTCAAAACATCATTATTATGCCGAATCAGAAATCTCATAATATGATCAATAAAGTAAAATTTGGTAAGTTTCCTGACTCGGCTAATAAGAGAAAGATGGAGTTTCATGATGATCATAGAGGAAAGAAAGTTCAGTTTCCCCTATGTAAATCATGTGGGAAGAGGCATCAAGGGGAATGTTTCAAAGGAACTAAAAGATGCTTTGGGTGTGGAAAAGCAGGACACAAAGACAGTAAGTGAAATGGAAAAGGTTCAGTTAACACCAGGGATGAGGATAATGGTATTTCTACCACATCAACAATGGTTAAATGTTTTAAATGTGGAATGTACGGGCATTATGCAAACCAATTCCCTAAGGGAAGGTCTCATGAAGAGAATCAGTATGGTTGAATGGGTAGTATTTATGTTGATGATGATGAAGAGACTACAAATGATATGTGAGATGAAAGAATTGTTGATGCTCGGTCAATGGTTTAAGAATGTAGTGGAATGATTACATGTTTATCACGTGTAATGTTGTATCAGTAATCTCATGATACTATGGAATAAAGAGACATCTAATGATTGTTACACTGTTGTCTTTCCTTGAGTTTTGAATGTGTATGATTAATTTTACCAGTATCCATGAAAGGTTATTCAGATATTTTTGGAATGTAGATGATATGCGCATAATGAAGGGATAAAGAGAATCTAATATTTTTGATAGTATTCATGAGCTCATGATTGATATAAGGACTAAGTGATATCATGGTTTGAGTATATAGAATTTTGAGGATTTTGGTATCTGGAAAGTGTTAAATTTTAACTGCATTCATGTTTTCAATAAGGTTCAATGGGTATTAATTCTTCAAGAGAATACATGATTAAGGTATTCACATGTTTGTAATTTGACCAAAAAGACATATCTTATGATATATGGGGGATAAATGATGGCATTCACGTGATCATTTTCTTTAAACTATGAGCTTGGACCGAAGTATTTTAGATGAGCCTAAAGATTGGAATGGATTATGTTGGACTTAAGTTAGTATTCTTTAAGGATAAAACTTTTGTTTGATATTGTTGATGGGATGTTATAGTAATATAGCTTTAGAAAAAGGACAACCTGCAGGATGGGCGAAAACCCATCGCATCAGACAAGGCTGTGGAAATCGAACCCACAACTGAAGTGCGACTGGTTTTTATCGCCTACCACTGGCCTACAGGAAGTCCCTGTTTAGTAGAAACTAGTTTTATTATATTAAGCAGTATGATATATGAAGTATATGTCCATTTTAGGAACCATATATGATTAATCTCACTATATATGGACTTATGTATTTTTTGATAACTTTTCTAACCGTTTGTTTGAGATAGATGGAATGACCCATCATTCTATCAAATGATCTACTAACACATCACGAATGACAAATTCAACTTCATTTCTTTAAGAAATGAAGTGGAAATTGTCCAAAGAATGAAAAACAGTGAGACTATAACAAAATCATTAATGTATTTCTTCTAATTCCAATTTCATCAACTTTAGGGAAATGATCTTGAAAACCAAAAATGTTGTCCTAGTGCTCTTATATTTGATGAATCAGATGGTACCATAGATCATCACAAATTTATGGCTTTGTGATTGCTGGATTTTCCATAGCCATGTTCTCTACCACTCTCCATGAGAACATGATGGTTAGATTTCTCTTCCATATCAATATTTTCACCTATGTGGAAACCCAGTGATTAATTTATTTGGGTAATCGTTACATTTCATACTTTAGTTTTTAGAAGCCAAGTTTTGGTATTCCTTTTTATGATGTGGGTTTATATTAAAGAAACTTTCGAGTAGTAAACCATTTATAATCTCGATGAATTTCGAGGGCGAAATTCATTTTAAGGGGGGTAGAATGTAACAGCCCGAGATTTTATGAAAATTATTCTTTTCAATTTCATTAATGTCTTATGTTGTACGCTACACCAAAAGGAGTTTGCACAACACGCAATCGCGACCTTCCTCGATAGCGTGTGTAGTATGCAATAACGAGTTTCATTAAACAACAATATGCTATTAAAATATTATTAAAACTAGCCGTTATGAATAGTAATAACCACCTTTTAATATTTTAGAAATTTTAGCACTCAAAATGGGCTTCATTTTTGGATTCAGAGTATCGAATTTAGCTTAAGGTGAAATTATGGTACTTTTCGGATAACTTTCATATTCTGATGAATAGTGAAAATTACTAAATTATAATTAAAAACAACTTTTTTAATCGAAAAAATTAATAGTGATAAATTTTTAATTTAAGTGGTTTTAAAGTATATTTAGAATATATTATTACAATTTAATACAATGTTGTTCATTGGATGTAATTTCACATTTAAACCAGTCATAAACAAGTGTCAATCTTTTGATATTTATTATCTCTTAAGAACACGCTATTTGTTCTGACAACGAGAATTAATTTTTAAATTAATTAATGCAACTAATATGTTTTGAATTTGATAAAATAGACATCATTTTTGAATTTATAATATCAAATATTGGTTTGATCTAATTTTTGGTATTTTTCTGAAACTTTCATTTTTTTGATGAATAGTGAAACCAATAAGTGGTAGTTAAAAAATTGAATTTTTCATAAAACTTAATTTTACCGCTTCTGTGAGTGGAATTTTGAAAATCCGAGAGACACGGTTGATGTCAGTAAGTAAAATGTGGTTCAATGAGATGAAAATAATTTTTTGGTGAATAGTAACTTTTTACTTTTTTTTACCACGGTTAAAAGTAAATAGGGTAATTAAGGGTAAAAATGATATTATTATTACCCTAACACATGTCCTAATTCTATTTGACAAGTGTAATTCGACCAAAAACAACTTTAGGAATAAAATATGACCATTTAGGCCCACTTGGATTAAATTTGGACATTTATTATTAATTTATTAAAAGAAGGGTTAAAATAGTTAAAATCAAAATTTAATAAGTAAATCTTTTTTAATATGAGGTTATACATAAGATAAATTAGACTATAAATATTAATTAGAAATCTAAAATGATTTGATACATAATGGTATTTTATTTGTAGTTTTTAGACATTAAATAATTTAATTTATTTATGACACAACGATGATGCAGCAATTATCTTATTAATGAAATATTGACATAATTGATGTTATAAATACCCAAATAAATATAATTTGAGACTTTTTATGAACTAAACTAATTTTCTAGGTTAATATGACATGTTAGAATTAATTTAATTAACTTTGGTCGAAGTAATAATTCTGTTATGAGTTTCAAAAAAATTCAACTATTGAATAGTGTCAAAATTGACATAAAATAGTTTTTAAAACAAATATTATATTATTAATTGTTATTTTATTCCTAAAAATCTAAGGTTTGTCCAAATGACTTAGATAAGGTTATATATATTAATTAAACACAACATGGGGGTCTCTTGGATGTATATGGTATGTTTATTAACTATATAATATAAAAATACAAAGTGACATGGTAAATGTCAATCTAATTAACTAAGAGTTAAAACTAAAATATAAGGTTAATATAATGACCTAAACATGTCTAAATTTTATTGGATGAGAGTATTTCGACCCATCCCCACCTTATCTTTGAAATAAATCAATTTGGAGCTATTTAAAACCGAACTTGACTTTATAATAAAATAATGTTTTTAGTTATTCCAAAGGTGCCCCTCTCCTCCCTTATAAAAGGGCACCTCTTCCCCATCTTCCTCACACCACTTTGAGCCCTCAATCTCGGCCAACCCAGCCAATTTCTTCTCTCCAATTCCCTAGAAACATCTTAGAGGTTCTGGTCTTCTTCAAAGACCTATTTTAGTGCCCTAAAAGGAGGTCTGAAAGAAGTACTTCAAAGAAGAGGTAATGTTCGTTACCAATTCTTTCATATTTATTTTGTTCTTCCACTTCTTATTATTAGGTTGTTTCATTATGATGTAATAACATCAGTATCACTTATATACTGATATGTTATTATAATTATGAAACAACCTTATTTCACAATCTATCCATCCTACGGAAAATGAAATCACTGCGTGTGCGTACGTACGGAATACCGTCTCCACGCCGTGGTGTAATCTATTTTCCACCACCACCTTACTTGGATGGGTATAATGGTGTACATAATAACTATATATTATTATTGTAAAGTGATATTGATTCTTAAATAGTATACATACACTCCAATACAATTCCATGATCATGAGAACGATATCATCGCTCGTGCGTACGTACAGACTACCGTCTCCACGACGCGATGAGATTCATTCTCCAAGTTAACCATTCATGAATGATAATAAAGTATATATAATAATTAATAATGAAATATATGACATAATAATGATTCTGGATTTATGTGTGTATATATGTATGTCATCTACTTAATTCCATTCAACTGAATAAGGAAAAGAAAACAGCGTTCATGCGTACGAACGGTCTACCGTCTCCATGAACGGTGTATTTCTTCCCATTTACTGATATATTATATATATATATATATATTCTGAATATATATTATATATAAATCATGTTTTATATTCTTTAATTAAGTAATCATAATCTAAGTAATCATATTAATAATTACAAGTCAAAACACGGATGACAAATGAAACGATTTTACCCAAAACGCTCTTTAACATGGAATTTACAAAAGAACGGGTAATATAAAGCCATAAGTGAACAATATATGATATCATAACAATCAGTATGATTCTGGAATAAGTCAATGACATAAGTTAAATCATTATACAGGAGGTTCGGTCACATGGGAAGCAAATCGGACCTAAGGTAAGGGAAATATCACAATCTCATTTTTATCCGAGATTGTTTATACTTTGGTATTTACTGGGGTGTATTTTATCATCCACATCCATGTTTCCTAAATATGTAATATTATTTCCATCCACCTACAATTTTTTAAATCCAATTTTACCCTTCGGTGAGTTTTTAGTAAAGGATATGAAAGGAATCTTTTGTCATTTTTCGTACGAGGTACTTTTTGACTTTTCCGACAAAGGTACAAGAAGAATGTTTTTATTAACTTATACGGCATGAATGGATTTTTAAAACATTATTTCCAAGAAGCTTCCTTTAAAAGTTTTCAAGTTTATTTTTAATCAACTTCTTTTAAAATTTTATGACATGTTAAGAAAGGAAAAGTGTTTTTAAGTAGAAAGGATATTTTCCACAAGAATGGAGTTCAATTGTTTTATCAAAATTATTTTCCATCTAAGATAATAAAAGGGTTCTGTTTTTATCCCTATTATTACATTGATTTGATTTTGTAGTGATGGAATTATTTTTATGAATTCCTTTATCTTATATGAATTTTTTTATGATGTCACGATGTTTAAGAATCCCATTTTTATTACATGGGTTATTCTATGATGTATGGTTTATGATTTTGTGGCACACATAAGAATGGTATCATTATGAGATGAGTGGGACCTATATCTCCCTCCAATGCATTGGGTAAAGATTTTATATCTCATGAGATAGACATGGCTGGAACGGTAGGTTATACCGGTTCAGTGAAACAGGACTGAAACGAGGAATGAACTCGGTTCAGAAAAGGGACTTTTTCCACTAAGATAGTCTTGGAAATGAGTCTTGACTAACAGGAAATGAATCTCTATGATTATGTGTATGCCAAAAAGTTTCATGTATTAATTTATAATTATTGGGATTTCATTTCACTACTATGATTTATCCCATGTTATGAAATTATGCTCTCTTTTGCAGGTTATGATTTCCAAAATGTTATGTTCTTATGAAAATGTTGTGATTGATATTTCTTTTTTTTACCCTTACTGTGCATTTGAGCTCACCCTTTTATGTTTTCTTTTCCCCAGGATATAAAGAAAGGTTTTAGGTAAAAAGGGACATCTTTATGGGATATGTTGAAGATCTTTCACCACGATTAGAAGATTATATTTTGAGTTTCCAAAGACACTAAACTATTACGATCCTTGTGTGTGTGTTTTTGTTATGTACTAAGTATTCTGCAAACGTAATGTAATGTCCATGTACGTCAATATTTGGGTCTCTACATTGTATAACCCATGATGGACCATAAAATAGAAAATAAATCCCAATAACACCATTCAAAATCATTAAATTTCTTTAAATAATAGAATTACCCACTTCGTTTATTCATGAGGGAGTGCAAAACATTAAAACAGAACTTTGGAAGCATAGTATAAACTACTTCTTAATGTAGTAAAATTCATCCAGTGTAGATACAAGCTCTAGATCTCTGACCCCCATCAAAAAAAAACCTTCTTCTTATAAGCATTCAAAATCCTAGGATTATGCCTTCCCATAGTCAAAATGCCCCCTTGGAATCATCCATGTTTCCCTAAACACTATCGACTACACCACCATAATACTTATAAAGTGATTGGATAAAGAAACATTATTATTTTAAGTCAAATAAAATCAGACCATGAAATACCATGCATCACATGAAACATGATACTTTCATCACTGTATGCATGGGCTATGCACTATTCATGGACGATATTTCATTTAGGCTACAAATCGATCCTTCATTCTAATTTTTTATGTAGGATTGAGAAAATTCACCACATAGAAATATTTTCTTGATTTGAATCCAATATTAACATCTCAATTACATCTATTCACAATTATAAATCACTATACACCCATTTTTCATGTGAAATACAAATCGTTCCATTATAACAACCTATAATTTCACTAATTATTTTCCACAAATAAATATTATATTAAAAGTTTTTTATATATGATAATAATAACTAAAACAAGCCACAAATTATTGTTTATGTATTATTATAAAATTTATATGACTAATAAAACTATTGTTCAATAAAACTATATTACTGAACTAATATTTATTTCATTTAGAGGATATATAATTTATATGATTTATTATTTAAAAGGATTGTTAGTTATCAAAAAGATATTTGATGTATTAATGAATTAACTTAAACAATTTTAAGTGATTATGATACTCTATGATATATAAATAAAAAAATAAATTAACATTATTTTAATTTTAAATTAGTAATTGATATAATGGAGAACTCATAATGTTTAAAAATTTTAAATTTTAATACAATTTTTTTTAATATTTTGAATTTTATTTTAAATTCTAAATTTATTAATCTCAGAATATTAATATTATAAAATGAAACAAAATTATTTCAATGAATTATGATATAATATTATTGTCTTTTTTTATTTTTCTATAATAATTTATTTTTAGTAAATAATGAAAAATAATGTTCTCACTAAAATCATAGAGTTTTGGGCTCTATAAAGATATATAAATAATGTAAAAAAATATAAAATATTTTTCATTTTAAAATATGTATTATTGGATAATGAAAAGGAAATTTTATAATTGATTTTGAATTTATAAAACATATGATTAATAATTTTTGAACTAATGTAATATTTTTCTATAAAAATATTTTGCGGTATTTTCATTTAGTTAAATACTATTTTTATAAAATTTTGGTTTTATATTTATTTTACATTTACATTCAATTAATTTATTTACTAATAAAATAATTTTCATCATGGAAATAAAAACATTCATAATTTTATCCAACACATAAATTCAATGATTAAAAATACAATTTTTCTAAAAATGGGATTTTATAGGACACATGTATCAGTGTCAAAAATAGTTTTTCATAAAGATGGAAATTTTGTATGATAAAATTTATATATTATTTCTAAAAAGTATGATAGGATAATGAAATGAGGATAATTTTATTTTTATTCATAAAAAGTGAATTACTATGTTAAAAGCTGGTTAGTGTGGTAAAATCCAAAAAAATAGTAAAATGGTTCAATAAAAATGTTAAAAGGCATAATATGTTAAATCTAAATTTATAATTTATTAGTTGGTTTTTTAATTATTTTAAAATGATCTTAATTCCATTATTCTATATTTTTTATTCATAATGATATGTGACACATATAATCTTTATGAATTATTTTTGAAATATTTGAAAAAAACTCTATTCACAAAACATATAAAGGGGCCTCTCTCTACCCCTTCATAAATAATGTAAATTTTTCTTTAAATTATAAATTATTTCCGTTTTTATGTAACCCTGAATAAAATTTCACTTTATTAATCTTTTGGAAATATTATTTTGGGCTATGTTCTCATTTTTTATGGAATACTCCAAGTAAATCTCAATGTTCTGAACATAAGTACTAAATATTACTTAATATTTTTTATTATATATCTTTCCAAATGTTAATAAATGTATTTTTTATTTATATTATAATAGTTGTTTCTATTTTAAGAAAAACCATGACACCCATTTCCACATTTAAATTAAGAAAAAGAAAAATGACTTTCATGCATTTGTATAGACCACCACCCCCATGAATTATATTTCTCATTTTTCAAATATTATGTTTATTGTATATTTAAATATAATAAAATATTATTCTACACCATAACAATAACCAAATAATATCTCATTTTTTTGAAGTATAGATATTATACCAAAATATCCTACTTTCATTACTATAGTAATCCATTAATTTAGGTACATTTTTGATTGAGTCATTGTGACCACATACTATAAAAATCATAAAAAATAACATCATGGGTGAAAATGGTAACATAATTATTTATAATATATTCTATAAATATCTATATAATTATTTTATATTGGTTTCACAACGGTAAAAAATATTTAACTCATTAAATACTATATCAATGCGCCTTCATTAAAAATCACCAAAACATGCCCATCATTGATTCTATATTTATGGATCATAACCACAAAGAACATGGAATAAAATTATAAATTGTTAAATAATTTTAAATTCTCAATTATATTACCTCTTAGGATTAGGGAATTTTAATAATTATGACAATTACATTGAACAATACCCCCTACTATGAAGCACGTTCAAAGCAATCAAGATTATTGACACAGAATATTTAAAATAAAAAATATATAAGTAATTTATATGTAGAAAATAATTATATATTTATGTGAAAAGATTATAAATATTATTAATGTTCTGAAATATATTATTATGAAATCAATTTTGTAGTATATGAGATTCATGTACATTAGTGGAAGTCATAAATTAAGTTAAGAGGTTCTCTAGCGCAAATTTTATTTTCATCAGACATATTTCATATTTTTAATCATGATATATTTTATATAGTGTGATTAATTCATGATGTATTTATTTTAAAATATTTATTTAGTTCATGTGAATTGAATTGTAACATCATCTCCTCTGTAAATGGATTTGCATTCAAAATATACCAAAGTTATATGTTTTTTACTCAGCTCCATTAAATGGGTTGTAATTATTATTATCATACATCTTTCACCAACAATTTCTTTATTCCACCATTATATTTTATTTAATCATACATTTCATACCACTCTAATTTAAAATTTTCGTTTATTAAAAACCTTATACCTTGATGAAATTTCATTCTGAAAAATAATATCTATAGAAACTCTTCTACTTATTTCATATTTAAACATGATTTATTAAATAGTTTTTCAATTAATACAACTCATAAGAATGATAAGAAAAGTGTCTTTGTAAATTTGGAACATTACATAACAACATGAAACATGAAATAAAAAATCTTTATTGAAAGCTTATTTTACATGACCACATCATTTCTTCCTACATAACACTACATGGGATTAGCTGAGGTCATACATAAGAAATGGGTGATGTATAAAACCTAGAAAGGGAGTAAACATTGACTAACTTGGGGGTAACAATAACTGTTTTACATGTCATATTGACAAATAATAATTGAACCTGAATAATAATTTATGAATTATCATGGAAATCATTACATGGAATCGTGGAAATAACATAAAACACGACATCATAAACATAAGTCAAAGCTAAACCAAGAAGACTACACTGTGGAAAAATGTCCCATAAAGGAATAAGGTAATAAACTATCCCAATATGTCATATCATTATACTAAACATTACTCGATTTATTGAAGTGTTATCTGGGAGAACCCCCCCCCCCCCATAACTATATCAGTATCATGCATATGTGTTCCACATAGACGATATAACGTAGATTCATTGAATAACATCATTTATTCCATGATAAAGGAATGTGGAATAAATACATGTATATACATACTCAAAAATTATATGTACATAATGGTTAATTCCCTTGATAGAGGAATGTGTATGGTATTTAGTACACAATGATTGTGGTTAATAAAATTTATGTGCAATTATAGCAGTATAAGTGCATCGTATGGAAATTCATAAAATTGATAGATAAGAGAGAATGGGGTATCTCATCATTTATACACGAAATGTAAATTAATGGTATCATAGATAATAATATACCAATATTTTAAATGGAATTAATATGCCATATATAAAATAAGTGAATTATTGGATATAAAAAGATGGAAATCCCATACATAATTAAGACATAGTAAAAGATTATATAAGGGTCCCAATGTGGGAGGTTGAAAGATCCCTAATTGAAAAAAAAGTCAACTTTATTTTAGGAAATTTATTAAGAAAGGATTAAAATTCACCCAATTGAAATTAAAATGAATAATTTCTTACAATGTTCTTTAATTGAAATAAAGAGATGAATGTGAGGATCCCATACAGAATTCCGACATGGTAACGAGTGTTTATAAAGGATAATGGATGTATTAATATGAGTTAAAGGAAGATATAATTATTTTTAAATAAAATGGATAGTAATGGAAGTATGAATGAATATATCATGTCATATGAAAATTGAAATTAAAAGGTATATCACAAAAGGAGTGATTGACAGAAGAAGAAAGTGAAAAATCACTTACTAGGACGTGTGATTCCAAAGACTTGGGATGGTCTTGTAGGTAGATTTGGGAACCTTATGAGGACTCTAGAGAGAATTTACTAGAGGGTGGGTGAGCTTAAAAAATCATCAATGAATATAAATGTAATCTTGGGCGGGTTTATACGGGAAGAGAGGAATTTTTTTATTATTTTGGTTTTGGACACTACATATTTAAATATCCAAAACCACAAAACATACCATGGTTTCTGACCATATTTTCTATAAAAGTGGGTTTTTATAGATTATTTTACAAGGCTGGGGGAAAATTATATTATAATATTTCCCATTCATATGATGATTTCAGTCACACATTCAATGAAATTATTTTAGAATCATAAAATATTATATATATATTTTGGAGAATTTACTAAGGATTTATAAAACAATTAAAATAAATATAAAATTACATTATTTTAATGGAATTATAGTTATTTTGACAAATATTTATTTATAGAATTTATTAAATCTTTTTTGGGCCATTATGATGTCTTAAAACAAATTGTATATTTATACGGTATTTATTTTTTACCCAAAAATTCAATTGTCTCATTAAATTAAAAAAAAGTCACCATTAGATAATTTTGATGCCATATTTCCAAAAATTATATTATTTTTACATAAATAATTTTCTAAATTTTGAATTTTCGCATTTAAAATTAAAACCTACATTTTTTAAAAATTGATGGGTTTTGACAAAAAATATATTGAATATATAATAAAAGTAAATTTTTACTGCATTATATGATCATTTATATTTAATAAATGTAATTTGATAATAATAGATTTTTATATTATTATATATTCCAGAAATCCAATAATTCATTAAAAATATAATTCTTAATTGAATATATAAATTAACCAAAAATACTATTTGTTTTTTTTAATATCATTTACAGGGTAACAATACTTGAATGAAATAATATTCATTATCCTATAAAAAAATTATGTACATAATCATTTTTTACTATGTTATTATATATCTTTTTATTACACCATCATATTCCCTATGAGTAATGTGTGCGAAAGTGGTGCTTTATGGGCCAATTCAGTGAACATCGATTGGGCTATGATCTGGATAAGTTTGAACATATCCTATAAATGGTTTCGATAACGCTTAAGATATTGGTTCAAAGAATTGGATTGGTCTATGTTAAAGACTGGAAAATCTATTACCCTAATAAGATATGATAAATTGGCTTCCTAAGGTATAATCATACTAGTTGTGGCCATCATGTCCTTTGTCTATTCAAAAAGGATTTGTTAAAACCAAATATTTATATTAGTCATGTGATTTGTCTTCAATGTATAAATTATCAAGAGTAAGGATATTTATTGTTCATTTAAATACAACTATATATAACAAAAAAATAATTTCATGTGTCTTCTATATCCATAAGGAAATTAATGAAATAAAAAAGGGAAATTTTATTCATAACATTTTGGGTCATTATAACCTTCCCCCCTTATGAAATTTCACCCATGAAATTTCCACTTCCAATATTAGAAAATAAAAGGGAAACTCTACTTCATCACCTCCTCTTTCTTCCACTTTGCTTCTTCAAACATACAGTTTTTCCACAACACTTTAATGAGTGGAAATTTCTTCATTTGTAGAAATATTTCTTTTTGATCTATGATCTTCATTATAAAATCCTCATTTAAAAGGTCAATATTCCATAGTACCACCTCGGGATTGGGTACATGTGATGGTTTTAATAAGTACATTATTAATATGGAATGATTCAACACACCATGTACTTGAGATATTTTTGATGGGAGGGCTGGTAAAAAATACTCTTCTCTGAAGTGATCAAATATATCAAATGGTCTACAGTACATTTTATTATGCATTCCATTATTCTAAAATATCATCACTATATTCCATAGAGATATTCATAAGAATACCATGTCTCCATCATCAATCTCTATGATAAGACAATGATTGTCAACATAACTCTTTTTTCTACTCTAAGTAGTCTTGATGAGCGGATGGATGGTCTTAAACTTTTCCATCATTTCTTCAACCATTTCCTAAACTATAAGTTATTGTTCACCAACTTCATCCCAACATACCAGTTTTTTACACCTATTAACATAAAGGGCTACATTTGGATCTGTTTGGATGCATGAATGGAAACTAATTTTGTAATTGAACTCCACCAAAGTAAGATGTTGGTCCCACCCAATGTTTAAATCCATTTAGAAAGCTCTTGAATTTTTCTCATGTGTTTTTATAGTACTATCAAATTGACCATCTATTTGAGGATGATAATCTATACCGAAATTCAACTCATTGTTTATAGAATGATGCAAACTATTCCAAAACATAGAGGTGAATCTTGGATCTCGATTGGTCATAATCGATAGTGGTAGTCCATACAGACTTACCACATCTCTGATTTATATCAATGTTAGTTGATCTAGTGGTAATTATTTTTGAATCAAACTGATATTTTAATTATTTATAAGTTGAACCACAATAACTAAGATATCATTGTTTCCTTTGGATGTCATTGGATGTTCGGTGACCAAGTCAATAGTGATGCTTTCCCATTTCCACATTATTATGGGAAATGGTTTCATCAATCCCTTAGACTTCTACCTCTCATCCTTCACTTACTGATATAACATGCACTTCGATGTACATTTAGCAATCTACTTCTACATGTTAACCCTGCATTAGTGTTCTTGAAGATCTAGATACGTCATTCTGTTTCCTGGGTGAATAAAAAAAAATTAAACTATGTTCATCATCCATTTTTTTCTTTAACTCGAGATTTGATGGAAATTATTGAATTTAATGAAATCTCACAATTCCATATTCATTAACAGTAAACATTGAAAATTTACCATTTATGATAGTTTTCACTTTATTCGGAATTCCCTCATCAACTTCTTTAGCATCCTTTAACCATTCCAAAAAATACAGTTTTGAAATAATTTCTGAATGGATTTATGATGTTCCGGTCATTATGGTCCTGATGTCCATCATCACCAAATATATGAATATTGGATCATTTTAAATAATCATCAATTATTGAGCCGATGGGTCCTTCTTACATAGTGAATCTTCCATCTTATTTGATATCCCAGGATGATGGTGGAATGGAAAGTCATAATCCTTGAGGTGCTCTTACCATATTTATTCACGCATATTCATCTCTTTCTGTGTTAATATTTATTTGAGACTTTTATCATCTATAGACATTTCACACTTCCCCCCAAATAGGTAATTTTCCCCGATTTTGAATTTAATGATCATAGATGTTAACTCCGGATTATGCATTGGACATTTTTATAATTAATTTTCAACTACCTTGATGTATAGCCAATGAATTTTTCATTTTTCATCAACAATTATATCAATAAAATCACTGAATATTCAATATAGATTAGAAAAATGTCCCCACCTTTGGGTAGTGTGAGAACTAGTGAAATGATAAGCCCTTTTTCCAACTCGCATAAGAATTATTTAAATTCATCCCTCAAATAAAACTTGACTCCCTTCCGAGTTAGCTTGGTAAGAGGGTTTGACAATCATGAGAATTTTCTTGAAAATCAGTGATAATATCCAAATAACCCAAAGAATTTATGGATATCTGTAATAGTTGATGCCCTTGACCATCCAAAAATGACTTAATCATGGATGGATACACAGATATACCATTTATTATGATGATATTCCCCAGTAATGAGACATCCTTCAACCTTAAATCACACATACATTACGTTTCATAGAGCATCTCATTCTGCAAGGTATTTATCATAGTGGTAAGATTCTCTTCATGGTACTCCTTGGTTTTGGAGTATAGAATCATATCTTCTATAAATATTACCACAAAATTTTCAAGGTAATACCTAATGACTCAATTCATCATGTCCATGATGATTTCAGGAGGATTAGTTAATTCGAATAGAAACACTATGAACTCATAATTCTCATACCTTGTTCGAAAATTATTCTTAAGTATATCCCCTTCTTTAACATCACTTGTTAATTTCCCGACCGTAGATCCATGTTGGAGAAGTATTGTGCTCTATATAGATGATATAACAAGTCCTCGATTTGGGGTATTGTATACGTGTTCCCCGTCATGATTTTTTTTGATCTCACGATAATCAATGCGAAGGGGTATTGACCCATCCTTATTCTTGAGGAAGAGGACCGGTGCACCCCATGATGACGCACTTGGGTTTAAAAATGATTTATCCATAATCTCCAATAATTGTTTCATAATATCATTAATTTCCCAAAAAAAATACATTCAATATGGAGTCTTCTATATTAGTAATTTCCCAGTTATAAGATGAATCGATAATTCAACATCTCTTTTAGGAGGAAGTCCAAAAAATTCATCAGGAAACATGTCATTGAATTCTCTCACAATAGGAATGTATTTGATAATTTTTTATTCCTTAAACTCAATAATTAGAGCTAGATATGCTTTCTCAGAGTGAAATAATATCTATTTTTGAGATGATGTCTCTAAATAATATTTATCCCCCTTTATTCAATAGTATAGAATTAGGGGTCAATTATCTATATGGATAGTGATTTCACACTCAAGAGAGTTTATGTTGGATCTATATAGGGAAAGCCAATCCATGCTTATAATTGAATCTAATTCCACCATGGGAAGTATAAAAAGATTCATTGAAAAGTTAAATCCAAAAATGGTGATAGGAGGAAGTTATATTCATGTGATTCTGTAATTTCTCCATAATCTAACTTCCCCACATCTCTACTTATATTCTTCATGCTGATGATTGAATATTTTTACTAAACTGTAATGATATAAAAAATTTTCTAGAACTAGAGTCAAAAAGTAAGTTTTTTATTCCTGAAGGAATAACTAGAGTACCATAAACTACATTGTTTTTAGGATTCAATTCGGTTTTAGTGATGGAAAATGATCACCCATGCTTCCTTGTATGTTGTTGGTTGCCTTGGAATACCATTTTCATAAGGAACTGGTTCACAAAGTTCCACTATACATTGTAGTTGTAGCAATACAAAACGTGTTGAGGATTGAATGTAGCATTCCATTATTCTATCACATTTTCTCATTTCTCATGTATTCAATAATTATCTAGGTTCCCTTCTCTTCCGTACCTAAAGAATTTCATCGATCCCCTAAGGAAATTTCTTATGTGTTTCTTTCTGCACCTTTGGAATGAAGGGTGCTAGAATTTCCAACCAACACTGAATTCATCCATCAGATCATAATAATTAAAGTACATATTCCTATTCTTATCTCCATGATACCCCTTATATTCACCAATCACCATATTGACTTTGACGGCACATCCAAAAATTGCTCATATCTCTCAATGTCATGGATTTCTAATGGATTTCATAGGTTATGATTTTTCCCATCAAAGAATCATTCAACAATTCATTATAGGGTAACAAAAATTTGTAATTTGTATTGTGAAAGTATTGTGAATATATCATTGTATTCAAAAATAAATTCTTTGTCCTTTTTCTTGAGTAAAAATAAGTGTCATTCTATCATAATATAGAGGGTGTATGGAAAATATTTATCAAAAAATAGTTTCCAGAGTTCCTTCCACTCCATTGCTTTGATCTCTTTCTCAGGCTTCATATTCTTGTTCAATTTCAACCATTGATCAACTTCATCCTCCATACGATAAAAAAAAGAAACATCTCTTTAATGGATTATTTAGGGGTATATAAGATAATTTTTATGGAATTGACCCATTTGTCCACAATTAAGGGGTCAGATAATCCATTGAATGTAAGAGGCCATTGTCACATTAAGCTCTTGACTGTGGGTTTCTACCTCTTTGGGGGGGGGGCATCCAATCCTATTGATCAATGTTTTTATTCATACATTGTGTTAACTGGGAGAGTATAGTAATAATGTTTTCAATTCCCACTCCCATATGGTAGGGAATCACATCGAGGAAATCCTCACACTACCCTTCACATCAGTTGTTAACATGATTCCACATATTACTATCCTTGGATAGAATATTAAAAAAATTATGAATGATTATCATAAAAATGTTTAAACATATAGGAAATCCAATGACAATTAAGGGATAAATTATAAATTATATTTATATCCTTAACTTATGAGTTTCTAGGATTGATTCTATGTTATCCATGATCTACATCCTCACATATGTTATTGGGGAATTTTTTTCCCTTAATAGTGGCTCATAATGATCTTATGAATTTATCAAAGCTTATCCTCTAGGGGTGTCAAAACAGGAGTGCTACAAGGTCGGTTTTTATGCACCAATTCACCTTCGAGTCTACCACAAAGAAAAAAATTTATGATTTTCCCCTAGAAACATATTTTCCATAGTCACATCCACTTGTTCTTATCCAAACCGTGATTTATTGTCAAGATAAACCACTTTTTCTCTACTCATAAAAATTTATGTATGTTTTTCGCTTACTTAGTCTACTCCCAAAGGTTCTTCACTAGGGGTTTCATTTCCTAATCACAAAAATTTGTAAACATGTCCTCTGATACCAATAATGACATCCCTGTAGATTATTTCATATTCGAGAATGATTAATTCTATAGATTTTCACATAATAAAACATAGAATATAGATAGTTTTAGTATCTTTTGAAATTAGGAACATTATAAAACAACATAAAATAGGAAATACAAAATATTTATTGAAAACATCTTTTACATGACCACAAAATTCCATCCTACTTAACACTACATACAATTACCTGAGGACATACATAAGAATGGAGTGGGCTATAAATCTTAGTAGGGGAGTAAACATGGAATAACATGGGGGTAACAATTCATGTTGGAAAAGTTATATAAATAAGGTATAATGGAACATGACAAGTAAAGAATGATTTATCAAGATAATCATAACATGGAAATGTTCCAACATCTTTATACACTACATCATAAACACTAGTCATTGAGAAACCGCATAAACATCATTATGGAAAATTTAATTATAATGGAAAAAGGAAAACCCCTATCCCAACAAATCATATCATTGAACTAATCATTACCTAATTCATTTAATTGCTACATGGGATCACCCATCAAAGTCATTTCAATCTCTTGACTATGTGTGCCATATAGATCATAATATTTGGAAACATTCAACCACATCAGTTGTTAAAAAATAAAAAAATGTGGAATATATACATTTAATTATTAAATAAATATGTATATATGTATAATTGTTAATACCCTAGATAGTGGAATGGGTGTGGGATTCACAATAGGATGATTTTGTAATGGAAAATAGTGGGGTCATTTCGGCAGTATGACGACATCATATTAAAATTCATAAAATGGGTTGATTAAAGATAAATGGGTCTCTAATAATTTATACATTAAATGGACCTTAAGGGGTTCATGGAACATAATATCCATAATTTTTAAATGAAATTAATATTCATAATTTAAACAAAGTTCATGAATGGAAATGAGAAGGGAGAAACCCCTTACATTTTTTTAGAAAAATACTGGATAGAGAATGGTCCAAATGAGGGAGGATGAATTATCCCTAATTAGAAAAAAAAAGAATTTTCTAAATGAATTATAAAATTATGATAATTAAAGAAACTGTTATTAAAAATACTAATTTAAAACAATGTTCTTGAGTTGAAATGAAGGGACAAAAGTGAGGATCGCTTACGAAATTTTGGCATGGTAACTAGTGATTATAAAGGGTAATGGATGGATTAATTCGAGTTAAATTAAGATATAATTATTTATAAATCAAATAGAAATTAATCGATGTATGTATGAACATATCCAAATGTATGAAAATTGTATTTAAAAGGCATATCACGAAAGGTGTTCTGGATAAAATATTAAAGTGACGGATCCATTACTAGGATATGTGACACCAAAGGATTATGAGGGGATTATTGGGAGCTAGGGGTGCATTGGTAGATCTCTAGGGAAATTTGGGAAGAGGGATTTTGAGCATCAAATAGTTTCAGTGGAGAGAAATGGAATCTTGGTGGGTTTATATAAGAATGGATGGGGATTTCATTATTAACTTGTTATTGAACTCTACGTAATTAAAGATTCATCCCAAAAACCATCCAATGGGTTGTTCATATGGTTTCTAGAAATGGGGAGTGGTATAAATTATTTTATATGGATATGTGAATAATTTATTAAAATATTTTCATTGATTTTGTGGAGACGAGTCACACTTTCATGTATATGATTTTAAATTCTTAAAATATTTTATGTGACTTGGAGGATTCCCATAGGCTTCATAAAATAATCTAAATAAAAAAAATTAAATTATTTTAAAGGAAAAAATATATTTGGAAGGATACACCTTTTATATTATTTATTGCATCATTTTTGGGCCATTATGATATCATAAAATCACCTTATATTTATACGGTATTTTATTTTTAACAAAAAATTTGATTATCACACAAAATTATGAAAAAGTTACCATTGGATAATTTTGATGCAATGATTCAAAAAATAATATTAATTTTATATAAATAATTTTCTAAATATTTTAATTTTAATATTTTAAATACAAACCAACATTTATTGATAATTGATGGGTTTCGACAAAAAATAGTTTTTAAACATTAATGAAAATAACTTTTCACTTAATTATATGATAATTTATATGTAATTAAATTAAATTAATAATAATATTTTATGAGAATATTATTTATTCGTAAAATCCATTATAGCATAAAAAATATATTTCTTATATGTATTGGAATATTAACCAGACATACTATTTTTCCATTAAAAATAATTTATAAAGTAACAATAATAGAATAAAATTATATTAATTATGATATAAAAAATAATGTTCATAATCATAATTCTAGGTTATTTTTAGATTCTGCTTTATTAAACCATCATACACCTTAACTGCAAGGTATGCGATGATGGGTCTTTTATGTGGCTGTTTGGAGATCATGGTTTGGGAAGTGATCTGGAACAGCATGAACTTCTCCTGTAAACAATTTCTCTCAATCAGAGGTTGTTGGATCTCATCTTGTGGTTATTATAGGTCAAATGCATGAAATGTTTTCTCCCTTGAAAGAAATAATAAATGGGATTCATAGGTATTGGTCCAAGTGGTTGAGGACATCACATATTTTTTATTCAAGAGGATTTGTTAAAACACTATATTTATTCAATTCGTATGATCACTGTTCAATGGATATATAATCCATGATAATGATACTTGAGGGTTAATTAAATCAAATTTGATATAGTGAACAAAATAATTTCACGTTCCTTATATATCTTTAAGACATTAAAATAAATAAAAAAGGTTAATTTTATTCATAAAAATTTGGGTTGTTACAATATTCCTATTGAGAATTATTCTCATTATAATTAATGAAGGGATCCCTTAGATGTCTATATTTCCCTTTATATCCAATTTTATCATTTATATTTATAATCATAATTATTTTTTATCTAATGTGAGAATCATCCTTCCAATATCCCCAATTAAAAAATTTTGTTTTATTGTCACTCTTTATGATCTGGTTTTTTATGAAATGTATTATAAAATATTCAAAATATTTTCCATTAATGATCTTATGTTTTATCTTTCGCACCACATATCCTGTAAATATTTTATATTATTTTCAAGGAGTCATTATTTATTATCCATTTTAAGAATTTTTATTTAGAATCACTTAAAATTTTTAAAAATGACTTTTGTATATAACTTCTAACATTATATTTTATGAGTTTAGAAAAATCAATTTCCAAAAGCAATTTTTGAATTTCTAATACAGTAAGGAAATTAATATTTTTTAACCATACATTTAATGTTTATAACTTTTCCCCATTTATTTTAACTCTTGTTGATTTTTAATTTAAGAAAAATATTATTATATTTTAAAAAATAAAAAGAATATTTTTAAGGGAAATCATGATGATTAAATAGATCATTATGGCTTTCAATTTTTGGAAAGTATTATTCTGTTTTTTGAAATAATATTACATTAATACAATTTTTCTTATCAAAAAATATTTACGTATTGAATAATAATGTTTAATATTTTTTATCAGGTTGAATGTGTTTCATTTTTTTGAAAATATTTAAATGAGATTTCAAGCATTTCTAAAGGGGTTGTTTCATCATGTTTTCCAAATTGATTTATTAAATAACATAAAATGGTTTTTTTGTCCATGTAAAAATCCATTGACATTAGTTATATTTCACTAGGTATTTTTTACAGAAAAATATATCTTTTTTATATGGTTTGATTATAAAATATTCTAGGAATTTTCTCATCCAAACAACATGTTTTCCATGGGTTAATTATGTTATATTTTAATTTTGAATGTCTTAATGTTCTATTGGAACCCATATGTATGATTATTATTTTGACGGTGGGTCCAATATTTTCCTCTAATGTAATAATTAATGATTTATAAAATTGGAAATTATTAATTATTTCATGAATAAGATGAAATTACTTTATTCATGTTATTTTTTCGTAACATGGGAAGGAATCTCTATTTGAAAGTTTTTTTTTGAATGCGATGAGGGATATGTTAATCAGACGTTTATTTTGTGAACATGATGTGGGTTTTATTTTTCAAATGTTTTTTAATGAACATGATATGGGTATCTGGGTGTTAAAATGCGATATTTTTGTAAATTTTCTTTTAAATATGATGTCAAATTCCCAAAAAAAAATTTAATCCGAGGTGAGTTATACATTTTATTTAATTTTTTAAAATTTGGAAATAATTGATAAATAGATTTAAATTTCATTTTTGATTTATAGATCAATATTATTATATAACCTACATAAATCATTGATTGTGAATATTTTTATGATTTAACTATATTATTAAAATGATATCTTTTGTTGTGTTTTTGTTTATATGTAGGTAGAGTCAAGAAGAAATTGCAAAGGAAAGATGTTATGTGAAGTGTGCATAACAATATCTCATGATACTGTAACTAAATTAGGATATCAAATTAAGGTGGCATGGTTTATCTATAAACATCATGAAGATACAACAATTTATTAAATGACTACTCAAGAAAATTTCATGAATTTATGAAGTGACGACATAAATAAATCACAATCACTATAGTTTAAATGTTTTATCAGCATGGATGATAATGCTACTAAAGTGAAAATTCAAATGAATTTTCATTCACTTCATGTAGTTGATCAGCCAACCATATTAATTTTTTTTCAAAATACTCAATCTATTGCAAAAATGATGATGAAAATTTGATTTAGCATGATGAACCCTCCCCGATTCTTCATCTATAAAGATATAGTAAACACATGAAGACTTCACGCTATCACACACTTCACCTCTTCAAGACCAGTATCTCTAATAAAATAACTATATCTTACTAAAAACAAGTAAATTAGCTTATATATCCAGGTATTGATCAGACCTAACACATTTAGGACATGTTGAACTAGTCCGAATATTAAATCTTACTACTCAACATAATTCCATCAATTCAAAGTTCACTCCACAAAAAAATGTGCATCATTTTCCTCCATCAAGTATAATTTAAGGTCCACTAAAGACACAATGTACATCAAAATTTTTACTCTAATTCGTTCACAAACTATTTTGAATTTGAACCATGGGTTGAGAGTGAAGCAGAGAAAATATTCATGATACCAAACTAAACTAATCATGGCCCTCAAGCTAGTCCGGATTCCAACAACAAATAATGAATAATTTTATATAGATTAATACTAAAAATAAAGAATATTTTAGTTGTTTTGAAATAAATAAAGGAATTTAAATAATCTTATAATTCCCATGTTGTAAAATTAAAAGCGTTCTAAGTACCGTAGATTTTTCTATTATAGGTTCAATAATTATTAACTTGGAAAGGGGATACATCCATGATTCTTTTTATCAATAGGACCTATTTCTACTATTTCTTTCATATTTTCCAATATTAATTTAGATATTAAAATAATTAAATTCTATTCCATTTGTATATGAGCCGAGGAGACTCCCCATTCCGATATTGAGGAATTTGTAAATTAATTGATTACTATCCACTATTCATCTGTCAATTTTTTAACGATACTTAATATTAGGAGATTAAACATTATTTTATATAATTAAAATATTTTTCAATTCATATATGATCTACTTAGATCCTCCTCAAAAATGTAAAAAAAATTAATGTGATGAATAAAAAGACGTTATAGTTGTCTAATCAATAGATTGAGTGATATTAGATGTTTTTTTGATTATTTTATCCCTATAATTATGAAAAGAATAACATGATGTTGGTAGTTAGTAGAGGATTAATTTGAAGAGAGAGATAATATAATAATTTAATGAACAAATGACTTAAATAGGTATGTAGAGGGATATAAATAATTAATAAACATTGTTTGAAGTGTATTTTTATCCAAAAATATTTGACTATTGACAATAAAGACCAGTCCCACTAAAAAGTCTAAGAAAACACTAAAACACACTACTCCATTCAGTCAAATTGGGTCTGCTATTTCTAAATTTATATTTTCAATAAAAAATCATCTACAGGATTTGTAACACCCTAGGTAAATAAAGAATATGACATTTTTATATTTATCCATATTTGGGAATAAAATTTTAATATTAATTTAAAGGGAACGTTATGGTCGATGGCGTACCCAATATGCAACAACGAGTTTCTTTGAAATCTTACGTTGCAGTCTAATAATAAAATAATATTTTTTTAAATAGTAGTTAACACGTATCCGTTGTATTGGCAGGAATGAATATAAATAACTAAAATATGATTATTCATGTTTGTTAAATGTTTTTACATTTATCCAATAAAAGATAAATTCTTAAAATAAGAAAGGAATTCAATCTTAAGAACAATTACTCTAATATTCACTAAAAGGTCGATTTAACACCTTTTGATGGCCAACCCTCTTTAAAAATAGTTTTGGTCACTCTTGTACATTTTCTTCGGCCAAATAAAATCTTTCTTTAGAATCGAGACATCAAAATTTACTTTGTGTAACTTTTTGGTATTTTTCTGATAAAGTTCAATTTTTAATGAATAGTGAAAAATGTTGTATTTTAATTCAAAAACCCTTTTTAATCTAATTTATTTTTATGATTATATTAACTATTGAGTTGGTTTTAAAGATAAATTATAATATATTTTTACAATTTAATCCAATTGTGGTCATTGGAATTAATCTCACTTTGAAATTGGACTTAAACAAGTGTCAATCTTTTTATAGATATTGTTTCTTAAAAACACACTATCTATTTTCACAGTGGGAATTAATTATTAAATTACTTAATGAAACTTATATTTTTTTTAATTTTTTTAAATAGACATCATTTTTTTAATTCAGAATATCAAATATATCATAGGGTGAATTTTTTGTTTTTTTCTGAAAAACTTCAATTTTTGATGAATAGTGAAACCACTAAGTGGTTGGTAAAAAACCGATTTTTCGTTTAAATGAAATTTATCCACTTTTGTTATTTTATTTTCAAAAATATGACATACATAGTTTTCATTAGGTTGTAAAATGTGGTTCAATGGGATTAAAATATTTTTTGGTGAATAGTAACTTTTATGTTTTATTAATCGCGATTAAAGGAAATTAGTGTAATTTAATGTAAAAATAATGTTTTAATAATATGAAATTACCTTAAAACATGTCCTACCATTATTTGATGAGTCATGTCCGACCAAGAAAATCCATGGGTCAACTTGTGGACCCCATGGTGCCACTTTGGTTGGAAAATGAAATTAATAACCTTTTATTTAAAGTTTAAATTAAAATGTCACAAACATGTATTGTTTTACTATAACAATATTTACATGGGGTTATACAAGTAATATTTTTGACTATAAATATTCATTAGAAAGCTCAAACGATTTCCTACATCATGATTTTTTTTATAATTTTTAGACATTAAATAAATTAAATTATGTATGACACCATGATTATACAGCGATTACCTCATTATTTAATGATTTAAATAAAATGAAAAGATAATGTAAAATCTAAGACCTACACTTGTAAAAAACCTATTGTATGGGTGTATTTCGAACTATTATAACCTTATACAAGAAATATTAAATTTTGGGACCTTTAAAATCCGGAAAGCATGTTATAATAAAGTAACGGTTTATAACTTTCCAAGTGTTCCCCTCCTCTCCTCTTATAAAATGCCTCCACCTCTACCACCTTACCCACACCTCTAAAGCATTTGGATCGGCCAAACCCTGCCCATTTCATCTATCCACATCCCTATCATCATCATTGAAGCCTCAACTTTGGCATAATTCTCTTCAAAAAACCCTTTTGGTTCAAACCAAGAGTAGTTACCCGATTTTAAGGTAATGTATTCACTTGTGTTCTTTTTCTTTATTTTGCATCTATAACCCTCTAAACTCGTTTTATTTCTTTATTTTGTAAAAACACCAGTATATTCAATATAATATCATGTTGTTATATGAAGTATTCGAGATAAAATTACACACATATTTGTCTAATGGTTAAAGAATATACTGTTTCTGTGGATGACGATTTTCTGCCTCACGAAATGATTATTGTTCAATCTTCTATTAACACATTTCATGGTGGAAATTATGATGTCACTATATTTTATATATGATATATATGGTATTTCTGTTTTATATATTCTTTTGAATTTTATATTTAAAACATGCCTTTATGCTTTTAATGTTGTGAAAATGCGATAATTTCATACGAGGAAGTCTGGACTACCGCCCCCTCAGGTGATGTGACTCGTTCATGCAATACATGGAATGTATAAAGGATTAAATTAATGAGAATATGTGACCTATATGAAATATATATTATACTGGAATTATAATATATATATATCTCTCAATTATTTTTAATTCCATTAATATGAAAAATAAATGAAAGTAGCGTTCATGCGTACGTACAACCTACCATCTCCATGAACGGTGCATTTCATTTATTTTTATCTCCAAATGTTATGGAGTAGTATGAAATGAATATGTACTATATATATATAATATTTAAATCATTAATACTATTCTGGATATGATTTACTTATAACTACATGGACGATCATTTTCAAACAAGTTCATTTTTGACTCATGCACCAAACATCGAAAAAATGCCTCATATGAACTCACATTATTAACCAATTATTATAAAATTATAATATGTGATATGAACTGAATAATAATATTTAAAATAGTTTCTCATGTAATTATAAATTGAAAAAAGTTTATTATTCAGGAATATAGAGAAACAAACAAGACAAGTCGGACTTGAGGTAAGGGATCCTATCTCTCCCTTTCTTTTTAAGCACTCCCTTTTATGTCATTTCTTTTAAGCTCAACTTTCTTATGTTTGGGGATGTAATTTTATATTACTCTTAATGTACTTTTTATGTTCATATGATGAGAGATTCTATTTTATCTCATCAAACCATTTTTGGAAGTTTTAAGTGGCGCTGTTAGGCTACCGAGTTTTCGTATGGGATTTTTCATCTGACTTATATTCCCGTGACATTTATGCTCAATTTTCCACCATTTTCTTTGATTGGTGTATGTACTACCCATTATTATACTCTTTGTGTATTATAATTTCAATTATGGGTATTTACAACTTCATTGTATGACCCTTCTTCCATGGGGTGTACGTTTCGAATGTTACCCAAGTTAGTAAGGGAACCTTTCACCCTCCTCTTTCTAAAAGACTTATTTTGTTATGTCTTTTAATTCACATACTATTATGTTGGGATATGTTCTTCTATATCATTATTAATGTAAATTATATGTCCAAGTGATGAGATACCATTTTCTCTCTCATCAACTCATTTTCTGAATTTTAATGTGACGCCGTTAGGCTATCGGATTTCTGTAAGAAAACTTCTTATCCCACTTTCAAATCTTTGGGTTAAACCTCTACTTCTTGATTTTATTATTAAAAGATTATGTGTGGATCTCTATGTTGTAATTTCCACAAACCATTGTGTGGATATACTATTTCTCCATATAATCATCTCATTGATAAATTCTTATGTCATTTAGACGAACTTGTATGGGAAATCATAACTCAACTCATTTCATTGAGTTTATTATCTATATCATTGGTTTTGTTTTTCCAAGATTATTTGTGAATGAACTCTGATTTTTTTACACTTAATATCCACTTATATTTGGTTTATTCATATTTTTCACACATAATCACGTAATTGATTTATCATTAATCTAAGGATACCGACTTTGTAAGGGACTTCGTCTCAATCTCCTTTCATTGAGGCAAATTTTGTTTTATACACAACTTTATTTTATACAATGTATAAACCCCTTTGACTTATACTTTTATTCAAAAGGAATCTTTTCTATATGATGTGTTTTACTAAATGACATAATTTATGTTTCTTTTTAACGTATGCGGTACAATGACCTTTCTGCCGCCACGAGTATTATTTGATCATTGGCTTCCTTAACAGGCCGTTATATTTTTTAAATGTAAATAAATACCACATACTCTTTTTGGTATTGAAAATGGTTTTTATAATAGATTTTTTATGTCAATATATTTAAGTGATATATTGTTCTTGAAATGTGGAAATGTTTTCTTTCCTTTATAATTTTTTTATGTGTTATGATTTTATAATTGTACTTGGAAATTTGATGGGTGGATACGTGATAAACCGTATGACAGGTGGTACCGTGAATACCAGGATGGGTGGTTATGTCATAACCTCTAATGCATTGGGTATGGAAGTCGGCCGTATGGATATTCTATTAAGTATGTGTGGAAGTCGATCATAGGGTTATTCTATTTAAGTATGTTTATGTCCCAAGTTACCTTTATATGTTATGTGTTCATTATATGGGTTTTATGGTAATATTTTGGCTACAAAAGGGTAAGTAATGGTGTTTTATTCAGTGAAGAGTGTTTACTACTTTATAAAGGTGAAAATTATTACTTTGGTAAAGTATTCATTGTTTACTTGTTGTTTTGAAAAACTAACAGTTTTCCTTCATTGTGTATGATTTACTGGGCTTTCTATGCTCATCCCAGGTTTTTGAAATTTTTTCCACAGGACATAAAGATGAATAGGGTCAAGGATGGGATCATGAAAAGACATTCTATCTAAAACATGGAACTAGACATGTTCTTTTTAAGAGTTTTTATTTTATGGAAACATAGTATAAGTGTCTACTTTGTAATCTTTTGAGATGTAATAGTTATGAACTAATTCCCTAAAACTCTAAACCTGAAAAGATCCTCTCTGTGAATTTTTCATTTAATTCATGATTATGTAATATTTTAAGGCTGGGTTATTATAGTTGGTATCAAAGGTCGGTTTAGATAACTTCAGAGGTTAGGGTATTCTCTAAGTATAAGGGACATTACCATAATGGTTTGGATTTCAGAAAGAGTCCTAGTTTTAGATAAAGTGAATGAGTATGTATATCTTAGTTTTTATCTTCCTCATTAGTACTAGACGGTTTTTTTATATACTCACACTGACTTTTTTGTTTTTAGTAAATGGATGGATCTAGCAGGACCCAAAGTGACAATGGGTTTGAAGGAAACTGTGGTGGTTCTCTGATTAAGAGACTGGATGAAATGGGGGATTCAATGAGGAATATCGTGGTTGTTCTTAACCAACTATCAAGGAGTCATGATCAACCACTTGAACCCTGGTGATTTATCTAATGCATCATGTACGAGATGACCAACTAGATGTGGATGTTCAGGTAATAATTATAAAGGTAACTATTATGGTTTATATGATCCTTACTATTGAGGTAATTATGGGTTCCTATATGATATGATGGAATATAAACAACATGAGATAAACACGAGGTTAAATTATGTTCTAGTTATTTTTGAAGATTTTATCGTTGTTTGGGGAATGTTATAAGAATTATATTGTTTTGGAAAAAGGACAACACGCAGACCGTGTGACAACCCATCACGTCGGACAAAGTTGTGGGAATCGAACCCACAACCAAAGTGTGATTGGTATTTATCACCTACCACTGGACTATGTGAAGTCGCTGGTTAGTTTGACTAATTCTTTTTAGTTAGATGATTTTAGGAATCAAGAGTAAGTTTATTTGGGGTTATCTATGGAAATGATTAACCTATAATGGAGGATATGTGATTAGGTTAATTACTCTTCAATATGAGACTTTAAGAGAAACTAATGTTATTTGGAGATAAATGTTAATTTTTACCTTAGAAGACTATGTGAATAAATCCTTCAAATACTTGGTTTTCAATATTAGTTTGGTTTACTTTGAATAATTTTATGTAAATTTTTTTTATTGAATGGTCTTTTTTGATCTTTCGGTATTGTTTGAAAAAATTTGGAGATTAAGAATAGATTTTTTTATAAAGGATTATCCTTTTTGGGTATTATCTGATCTCATAATAACCTTTTTGGTTTTAGTTTTGGTACGGTCTAAAGACATGAGATGTATATAGTTCTCTTTTGTGGATTAGGTGATTCTCTAGAAGTTGATTATAGCTCTCTTAATGTAAACCAGTCATCCTAAAAACTTATCTTTTGTAGAAAATATAAGTTCGTGTAAGAAATCTAGTAAAAGTTGAAAGTCATCATGATGAGTAAGTATGTTTCCTTATGTTTTAGTTAAGCTCAAAAATAAATTCCTCAATGAAATGTAACATAGAAAAATGTTTTCCGTTAACTTTTCCTACTGGGGAATCCAATACTGTTTAACCCATCACATGTTTGTGATTTTCTAGTTGTTAACTTTCTCCAAAACATGTTTTCTATCACTCTCCCTAAGAACATGACCCTTTTTTTCTTCCATATCCATGTTTTCATACAGGGAATCCTAGTATGGGTTAACTCGGGTGACCTTTGTACTTCCCTTTCTTTCTTTTAAATTGATAGATTAATTTACTCCTTTTCCGAGGTGGGGATTTCAATGAAGTTTCCAAGCCCAATTTTAAAATTGCAAGGATGCAATTCCCAAAAGGGGGGAAGGATGTAACACCCCAGGTAAATAAAGAATATTACATTTTTATGTTTATCCATATTTGTGAGTAAAATGTTAATATTTATCTAAAGGGAACACTGTGGTCGATGGCGTACCCAATATGAAACAACGAGTTTCTTTGAAATCTTACGCTGCACTCTAATAATAAAATAATATTATTTTAAATGGTAGTTAACATGTATCCGTTGTATTGGTAGGAATAAATATAAATAACTAAAATATGATTATTTATGTTTGTTAAATGGTTTTACATTTATCCAATAAAATATAAAGGCTTAAAATAAAAAAGGAATTCAATCTTCAGCATAATTTCTCTAATATTCACTAAAAGGTTGATTTATCGCCTTTTGATGGAGAACCCTCTTTAAAAATATTTATGGTCACTCTTGTACATTATCTTGGCCCAAATAAAATCTTTCATTATAATCGGGACATTAAAATTTAATTTGTGTAACTTTTTGGTATTTTTCTAATAATGTTCAATTTTTAATGAATAGTGAAAAATGTTGTATTTTAATTCAAACCTCTTTTTAATCTAATTTATATATATGATTAGATATTATTTTGAGTTGGTTTTAAAGGTAAATTAGAATTTATTTTTAGAATTTAATAAAATGGTGGTCATTGGAATTAATCGCAATTTGAAATTGGACTTAAACTAATGTCAATCTTTTAATAGATATTGTTTCTTAAAAACACGCTATTTGTTTTGACAGCAGGAATTAATTATTAAATTAATTAATGCAACTTATATGTTTTTAATTTTGAAAAATAGAAATAATTTTTGATTTCGGAATATTAAATATAGCTTGGGGTGAATTTTTGGTATTTTTCTGAAAAACTTCAATTTTTGATGAATAGTGAAACCACTAAGTGGTAGTTAAAAAACAGATTTTTCGTTTAAATGATACTTTACCACTTCTGTGATTTGATTTTAAAAAATCCTACATACATGGTTGTCTTTAGGATGCAAAATTTTGTTTAATTGGATTAAAATACTTTTTGGTGAAAAGTAACTTTTAAGTTTTATTAATCGCGATTAAAGGTAATTAGTGTAATTTAAGGAAAAAATAATGTTTTAATAATATGAAATGACCTTGAAACATGTCCTAATATTATTTTATGAGTCATGGACGACCAATAAAATCCATGGTTCAACTTGGGGACCCCATGGAGCCACTTTGGTTGGCAAATGACATTAATAACTTTGTATTTAAAGTTAAAATTAAAATGTCACAAACATGTATTGTTTTACAAAAACAATTTTTACATGGGGTTATTCAAGTTATATTTTTGACTATAAATATTAATTATAAATATAAAAACATTTATTACATCATGATATTTTTTTTATAATTTTAGGACATTAAATAAATTAAATTATTTATGACACCATGATGATGCAGCGATTACCTCATTATTTAACGATTTAAATAAAATGGAAAGATAATGTAAAATATAAGACCTAAACTTGTAAAAAACCTATTGGATGGGTGTATTTCGAACTCCAATCACCTTATCTTAGAAATATTTAATTTTTTCACCTTTAAGATCCGAAAATCATTTTATAATAAAGTAAAAGTTTATAACATTCCAAGAGTGCCCCTCCTCTCCTCTTATAAAAGGCCCCCACATCTACCACCTTACCCACACCTATAAAGCCTTTTTCTTGGCCAACCCCTGCACATTTCATCTCTCCACATCCGGATATTCATAATTTAAACCTCACCTTTGACAAAATATTCTTCAAGAAATCCTTTTGGTTTAAACCAAGAAGAGTTACCCGATTTTAAGGTACTGTCTTCACTTGTGTTCTTTTGTTTTATTTTGCTTCTAAAACCCTCTAAAAACTTTTTATTACTTTATTTTGTAACAAAACCATTATCTTAAATATACTATAATGTTGTTATGTGAATTATTTGAGCTAAATGTACACACAATTTCTTCTAATGGATAAAGAACATACTGTTTCTGTGGATGGCGAATTTCTGCCTCACGAAACGATGATTGTTCAATATTCTCTTAACACCTTTTATGGTGGCCATTATTATGTAACTATATTTTATATATGATATATATGGTATTTATGTTTTCTATATGCTCTTGAATTTTATATTTAAAACATTCCTTTATGCTTTTCATGTTGTGCAAATGCGATAATTTCATACGTGGATGTGTGGACTACCACCCACTCAAGTGATGTGACTCGTTCATGCAATACATGGAATGTATAAAGAATGAAATTAATGAAAATATGTGAGATATATAACATATATATAATACTGTAATTATAATATATATATCTCTCAATTATTTGTAATTCAATTAACATGACAAAGAAATGAATGTAGCATTCATGCGTACGTACGGCCTACCGTCTCCATGAACGGTGCATTTAATTTATTTTTATCTCCAAATGATATGGAGTAGTATAAAATGAATATTTAATGGATATATATGATATTTAAATCATTAATACTATTCTGTATATGATTTAATTATAACTACATAGACAATCATTTTCAAACAAGTTCATTTTTGACTCATGTACCAAACATCGACAAAAGCGTCTGATATGAACTCACATTATTAACCAATTATTATAACATTATAATATGTGATATGAACTGAATAATAATCTTTAAAATATTTCATCAAGAAATTATAAATTTACCAATGTTTATTATTTGGGAATATAAAGAAACAAACAAGACAAGTCGGACTTGAGGTAAGGGATCCTACCTCTCTCTTTCTTTTTAAGCACTCTATTTTATGTCATTTCTTTTAAGATCATCTTTCTTATGATTGGGGATGTTATTTTTTATTCATATTACTGTGATGTTTTTGTTCATATTATTAGAGACCCTATTTTATCTCATCAAACCATTTTTGGAAGTTTTAAGTGGCGCCGTTAGGCTGTCGACTTTTCGTAAGGGATTTTTCAACTCACTTTTATTCCCATGACATTTATGCTACGTTTACCACCATTTCATTTGAGTGGTTTATATACTGCCCATTATTATACTATTTGTGTAGTATAATTTCAATTATGGGTATTTACATCTTCATTTTATGACCCTTCTTCCATGGGGTGTACTTTTCGAAAGTTACCCAAGTCGGTAAGGGAACCTTTCACCCTCCTCTTTCTAAAAGACTTATTTTGTTATGTCTTTTAATTCAGATACTATTATGTTGGGATATGTTCTTCTATATCCTTATTGATGTAAATTTTTTGACCAAGTGATGAGATACTATTTTCTGTCTCATCAACTCATTTTCTGAATTTTAATGTGACGCCGTTAGGCTATCGGATTTCTGTAAGGGAACTTCTTAACCACTTTCAATTCTTTGAGTTAAAACCCCAATTCTTGGTTTTATTATGCCAAGATTATGTGTGGAATCTCTATGTTGTAATTTACACAAACCTTTTTGTGGATATAATATTTCTACACATAATCATCTCATTGATAAATTGTTACATCATTTAGACGAGCTTGTATGGGAAATCATAACTCAATCTCATTTCATTGAGTAAATTATCTATGTAATTGGTTTTGTTTTTCCAATATTATTTTTGAAGGACCTCTGATTGTTTTACACTTAATATCCACTTATATTTGGTGTATTCATATTTGTCACACATAATCATGAAATTGATTTATCCTTAATATAAGGATACCGAATTTGTAAGGGACTTCGTCTCAATCTCCATTCATTGAGGAATATTTTGTTTTACACACAATGTTCTTTTATATGGTGTATAAACCCATTTTACTTCTACCTTTATTCGAAAGGAATCTTTTCTATATGAAGAGTTTTACTAAACGAAAAAAACTATGTTTCTTTTTAACATACGCGGTGACAATGAACTTTCCGCCGCAACTAGTATTATTTGATCTTTGGATTCCTCAAGAAGCCGTTATATTTTTTAAAAGTAAATAAATAACATATACTCTTTTTTATATTGAAATGGTTTTGATAATGGATTTGTTATTTCAATATATTAAAGTGATATATTGTTCTTGAAATGTGGAAATGTTTTCTTTCCTTTAAAATTGTTTTATGTGTTATGATTTTATATTGGTACTTGGACATTTGACAGGTGGTTACGTGATAAACCATATGACGGGTGGTTCCATGAATACCAGGATGGGTGGTTATGTTATAACCTCCAATGCATTGGGTATGGAAGACGACCGTATGGCTATTCCATTATGTATGTGTGTAAGTCGACCGTATGGCTATTCCATTTAAGTATGTTTATGTCCCAAGTTACCTTTAAATGTTATGTATTATTTATATGGTTTTTATGGTAATCGTTTGGTTACAAAAGGGTAAGAAATGGTATTTTATTCAGTGAAGAGTTTTTACTACTTCATAATGGTGAAAAGTATTACTTTTGTAATGTATTCATGGTTTACTTATTGTTTTTAAAGACTAACAGTTTTCTATCTTTGTGTATCCTTTACTGGGATTTTTATGCTCATCCCAAGTTTTTGAAATGTTTTTCATAGGACTTAAAGATGAATAAGTTCAAGTATGGGATCAAGAAAAAACATGCTATCTAAAACATGGAAGTAGACAAGCTTCTTTTTATGAGTTTTTATTTTATGGAAACTTAGTATTAGTGTCTACTTTGTAATATTTTGTGATGTAATAGTTATGAACTAATTATCTAAAACTATATAATTTAAAAGATCCTCTATGTGAATTATTCATTTAATTCATGATTATGTAATGTTTTAAGGCTATGTCCTTATAGGATTCCCCATGAGAAGACTTTAATTATGTTGGAACCAATATTATGGAGTCTAATATTATGTTTTACAATGATGTAAATAGTTTTCAACACATGGTTTTATTTACTTTGTCCACCCCATTAGTCATGATCCATAGGATGGATGAACTATCATATAAATAATTTAGAACTGAATAATCACAAAGAAAACATCTATATATATTTTCATGCCTCAGGGAATGATCAGTTGAGGAATTAAAATTATGGGATAAAAAAATTTAGTGAAGTAACTCTCTATATGTTTTGGGAGATATTAAATAGATTTACAACATCCTAACCACACTAACCTTATTCATTACACAATTTACTAGTATTACTTTACTAGGGGTTTATGGGAAATTATTACAACTATATTGATTCCCCAGCCATATGATAACTAAAAGTCATGTTTATTTATGAAGTTATAGAATTAATTGAGATGATTTCGCAAAATTATAATCAATTATTCACAAAAACCACTAAAAGGGGAGTACATGCAGTAAAAATCACCAAAAGACATTTACTAGAAAATAATGTTGAATAAGAAAAACCTTCTATGATAAATTTAGGTTTAAAATATGATCAAGAGACTATACATTCAACACCCTACTGTGTATTCCACTTACGTCACTCTTAGTATCACTCCATTGATCAGTTACCTCGTGTTTAAGGAACTGAATGTTGCGATGAAATGTGAAAAATATACAACAATTAATAACAAGTAGGAAAATATTAAATAACACAACTCCAACAACCCAGGGCTGCGGTATATTTATTACATTTTCATAGATACATGGAGTCTAATCCTAAGGGATCGATCAATTTAATAATATTTGAGAACTGAAGATATACATAATTCCTATATTATATTTGAAATATATAATACATAGAATAAAAAATTTCATTTATACTTGATATTATTTAAAATATCCTTCTTTGTATCCTTTGGAAAAACATCAATTAAAATAGTGAGTTTGGATTTTATGAAAGGTCAATGTAAATAAATAGATAACATGACTAAATAATGAATATTCAATATTTGATGGTAAATAACTAAAAAATGTAATCTAATCAATACTTTTATAAAAAAATGTATCCATGGAAATATAAAAACATTAATCTCATTACTGATAAGAATAATTCTACACTTAATCAATGAAACACTGAAAATTAGATTATGTGAACTAAAACACATGGTATTTATACCATTAGGGCCTTATAAAAAGAAAATTCAAACCCATTGGTAGAGACCCTTTAATTTGGAAAACACATTTGTCACAATTGAACTTTATATTCATTAAAGGGATATATAATTTTAGGCCCCACCTGTTATTGTATGTCCAATTCATTCCTAATATATCAAATTATTGAGTTCATTCAAAACAATATGCCTTATAAATAATATCCATATTAGGTTAATATTGAAAATTTATCAATAATTTTGCAGAAAGTCAAATACATAAAAAATTATAAAACTATAAGTAGAAATTATATATGGTTAAAAAAATTATCAAATCCATGATACAAAGAATTTGGATATTTAAGTGACATATAATATCAAATTTTCACATGTATGTTAATGATTCAATGGATAGTATCATTACAACATATCCCTAGTGGTGAATAGTTAAAATAAAGTGTTTTCTCATTGATTAAAATAAATATAATTAAAATATTATTAAATAATTCTTGTGGAAGAAAACCATACATTTTAAGAAATCACTTGTTTAAAAAAAATTGTTCAATTACACAATAAAACATTTTATTAGAAAATGGCCTGTTAAAAATGTAAACTATGATTCTAATGAAAGATTAGTTATGATGGAGGCCAAAAATGATCATTAAATAAAAGTTATAAAATAATTCCTTCCATACCTTTTTAAGAGAAGTCAAAAGGTACCTCATTCGGAAGATGATTAAAATATTCCTTGAAAATGTTTATATGAAAATTAATACATGGGTAAAAATATCATTTGGTAAATCATTTTTGTGGTGTAAAAACATTTTTTCAAACATTTTAGATAAAATATTGATTTATAATAAAATATATCCTTTAAAATTATAAAAATATCAGTTTTTCTTTGGAATAATATTTTTCATGGTTCGAGTTCCAAAGAGATGAAAAGTTGTACAAAAATATGGAATCTCTTTAATAGAGAAATCTTGAAATGAACATTAATCATCATTAATAAATAAACGTTAAAGTTATTTTCCAAAAAGGTTTATTATATAACCAACATCAAAATAAATATTTGCATAATAAAAAATGTGTCTCAATGTAGAGGAAATTGAGATGAAATACCTTACCTTAGGTTCAACATACAATGTAGGTGATCTAACATACAATATATTAAATTAAAATTTATTACATGTATATTTCATAATGATATTGATATTATGATAATATATATGACCCATTTATGACATTTTACAACTAGTTTAATAAAAAACATTTATTATTTTCATTATTTCATGTGTTGAGTCATTTATTATATTGATTCGGTATTTCTGCTACTTGTGTGTTTTTTTGTAATTATAACATATCCATAATTTTATTAATGTTAATATTATAATATATATTAAATATATATATATACTTTAATTTATTTTCATATATAAATTAGAGTGATAAAAAATTAATTGCATTGTTCATGGAGACTATAGTCCATATGTACACATGAATGATGTTTTCACTTTTAAATGGACGGAATAAAAGAAGTATGAATAAAAATTAATCACTAATTAATAATTATTATATTATATATAACATAAATATTCATTAAATCCATTAATATTACCATCCACATAATACGTAAATAAAAAATAGATCGAATTACATTCTCGATGTGGTAGAACAAACATACCCACGAGTGATGTTATCATTTTCCAATAGATTGTACGGTAAGGAGGTTTATATGTATTATTGATCTAGAATAATAGATATGTTCTAAATATAATTAATTATCATTAGATCCATCTTTATAACAATCCATGTAACATGTTCATGATAAATAAAATACATTGCTACATGGAGAGGGTAAGTTGTACCTATGCACAAGGAATGTTTTAACTTATTATGGGATGGGAAAGAGATAGAATATGGTCATACCATAATGATAATAAAATATCAGTATATTTATGATATTTTATTTATTATTTTGGGAAGGTAACAACACTTTAAGATTATTTAAAATAAGAAAAAACATGATGGGCTCAGTAAAAATGTTTAATCTTCTTTGGTAGAAGTACTCAATATCTATCTTTAAGAGACCTATGATAGGTATGTTTAGTAGACCATAACCTAAAGAATAAAATAATTAGTTTATATCACTAATTGTATTGGTTTATTCTGGATATATTTCTCAATGTGGAGTAAAAAAGTGAAGGTAGGTGTGCCCTTTTATCAAAGAGGTGACAGACACTTTCAAAATTTCATAACAAAAATTATATAGAATAAGACTATCCAAGAGTAAAATTCATTAAAATGGATATTATTGTTAAAAAACTCTCTAGGGTTGATATAACATTATCCATTGAAATCTAGATAGGTTTTTATTTCATTTTAATCCTTATCTTTTTTATTAATCACTTCGCAAACTAATATCGATCTTAATAGTGGTAATCACTATTTTAAATACAAATGGTTATTAATATTATTATAAAAAAACATGTTACTCTTAAATGGACCTTATATTATTTTTTCAACCATTTTCCATTATAATGGCCGAATAAAATTTTATTATTAATATTAAATCATATAATAAAATATTATTTAGAAAATATAAAAATTATTTCAATTTTGAGGTAATTAATTTAATTTGACATTAAATACATTAAGAAAAAATGGGAATTATAGTATAATAAAAAAATAGTCTAACATTTCATATAAATCAATAAAATTCAAGGTACAATTTATCAAATTCAAATTATGTCGATTTTAATATTTTTAAAATCATTTAATTTATTTTTTAGTTAACTAAATAAATATTATATTACTGTTCTAAAACCATTTAACGTAATTTTATAATTTAAAAAAACATAAATAAATTTATATCATATAATAATTTCATTAAGATCAAAATATACATCTAGTATCATTCATATCTTGATTTTCCATATGTGGCCACATAATATACCATTAAAACTCAGATAGTGACATTTTGTTACATTCCTTGATTTAAGTTTTATAAGGATCATTTTAATGTAAAAGTGTCCATTAAAGAAGTCAATTTATAGTATTATGTGATAATGGTTGAATAATATTCCTTAAAAATTAATTTATATGAAAAATTCTTATGTTACCACTTATTTTTTACATAGATTAACTGAATACACCCTTTAATGAGGTTGTAAAGTTTTCTATAGTTATTTTTCATATTTGAAAAAAATAAATGGGGACTATTTTCCAAATTTTATGCCCATTACTTCAAATATGAATTATATTTTATCAAAATAAATATCAATAATAAGTATTAATTAATTATAAAATAAGTTCACTAAAAGTGATGAAAAATGTTTTTTGTAAAATTCTAGTTTTCAGGCTTAAATGGGATTTGATCTCATATCATTAATAGTTAAAATATTATATGAATAATAAAATATTTTATTTATTACATAATATAAAATTTTCATTAAAATCTTACACTTATAGTGATCAATTTAATTTATTATGATTAAAACACATGGCATATATAAAACAGTTATTTAGAAAATTGCCTTTTATGTATAAAAATGTTTTTACACAAAATATTAACATATAACTAATTGTAATAAAATTAATTTCCTTTTTAATAATATAATAGAACTAAATTTACATTGAAGATTTTATAAATTAAAATGGTGATTCACAAATTGTTGAAATAAGAAATAAAATTTTCAATAAAAATGAGTATTTTTTCACTATTCATTGGAGAGTGAATCTTTTTAGAAAAATAAAAAAAATTACTCTAATTTTTTTTGATATAATACTTTGAATATTTTTATAAAATAAAATTTATATATGTTATAAATGTTAAATATAATATTATCTCACAAAAATAAATAACAAACACTTTGAAGTATAAAATAAGGTTCCATAATTTTGTTTACGTATTTCCAAATAATTATTCAATGATTTTTGTTTAGTTAGTCCTCCATATATATAAATATATACCATTATTTTGTTAATATTATTCCTAAATGGTTATTAAATTGGTAGGTGGTAATTCTTAAATTTAATTATAAAATTTTTATAGTGTATTGGGACTTGTTTACACTTTATGTTGTGTTTTGTGTTCTCTGTCAAACAAAGTATTACTATTTTAAATTATCAGGGTGTTACATTCTACCAAAATTTTAATAAATTACATCCTCATAATTTTAACTTGAAAGTGGTAACAAAAAGTTTCATATTTCATAACCCACATCATAAAATTGGTTATTAGAACTCACTTTTGAAAATATATAATGTAATGTATGATGGTCACAAAAAACTAGGATTAGAAATAAGTTAAATACATTTATAAGTGAAACATATATACATATAAGTGAAAAATAGAACCCAAGGATTAATATAGAGTGACATAGGATATGTTTAATAGAAATTTAACCACAAAAAAATTATAAATCTATGAATGGTTCAATAACTATTGATCTCTCGATAAGAAAATTAAATAGATAATATTTTTATTTCAAGGTCATTTTTCAAATGTGGTGGGATTATTTTTCAATATATATAATTAACTAATAAATTAATTTTTCTTTATTCCTACATTTTTATAAACATAATTGAATCCTTTTACAATGTATTGATCTATTTCCATATCATTTTGTAAGCCATGAAATGGATAATTGATATGAATTTTTGATGAAAGAAGCACTTTTATTAAAACATAAAATCAATTAGTCATTCCTTAGTCCACTAAATATTTATCAATGAAAAAATTGTTACCACATGATATTAAATATGATAAATCATACTCCAACATCAAATATTATCTCATACCCTTTCTTTGAACTTCAAAAAATGTAATCAAAATTTTTCCAAATTATACTACTTGTAAAACCAAAATGTTACCCATCCCAAACCAAATCGGTTTGACCCCAAACCAACCACCTAAGATAGCCTACGAAAAGCCCTCAAAGACATTCCCGATCCTCCCAAGATAAAAACTACTTTAAGAAATTAATTATAAACCTAATGGGAATTATTTATCATAATATGAAAATCCAAAAATAAAACATGATAGAGTACATGGGATAAAACCACTAAACACAAATAAATAAAGAAAATATCTGGATACAACTACAGAATAACAAAATAGAAAACTATAAAAAAACAAAGACAAAAAAAACCAAATATGATATAATATTCATATGACATCTTGGTTACCACCATCCATAATAAGAGCCTTCTCCATTGGTAAAACAGATTAAAATATGAACCTATAAAATAGCTTTATTCTATCAACGCGGAGTGGCACAAGTTGAGTGTGAGGATAAAATAGATCAGTAGGTGATAACATTTTAGTTTATACATGTTACATACTGAAATATTAAATTCAATTCTAGTATGAAATACATTTTGGAAAATGGGGTTTTTATATTTAAAGGACAAAAACATAATTTCTCATCTTAAAAACTAGTTTGATAACCAAATACAATGTAGGATGTAAAAAACACATAATGTATAATTAAAAGAGAATATTAAATAAGAATGAGTATCAATTTCTAAAAAAACATAAATAAATACAAATATTATAATTGAAAGAAAAAAAATACAAGAGATCAAGTATCCATGGTGTTGGAAAATTAAACAATAATATGTATATATAACCATGGTAACCTTTGAGTTAAAACCTAGTATAAATCCTTGGATAACTTGGTTCGGAACCCCTATCAAATTTTGGTGGACCTCCATAGTTAATAACCTACCTGATTTCTCTAAATTATCCCCACTAGTGTACAATTTTAACAAGTCGGTCCTCTATCCTAGGGATTCTAATCAATATAATTGAGAAAATAAATACATTTTCACTCAAACCTCTAGATAACATCAAGGAATCCCATGATAATAGTGTATGGGGGAGTGAAGAGTTCACGACATGATTTGGATAACCCATGATTTCAACCATTTAGGTATTTCCCATTCTCTAACATTAACTATGTTAAGCCCCTATCAATTGAAGGACAACCATAGGTATTCCTATTGAATATAAAACCTCTCAAATATAACAACCGAGGAAACACATTATATGAGTTTGTGAACCAATATCCAAATAATCATAAGGTACCAACCATTACATTACAATTTTTAATCCAATAATTGTTTTGAAAACCTAGATTAAAACACCATTTATGCCTAGAAGAGGACAAATTATCCATTTAATCCATTTAGATACAAAATCAAATCACAATGTTCCAAATGAGTTATGATTTTGGAAATAATATTTCAAAAAAAAAATGGATTTTATTTATAAACCAAATTACTGTTTAGAAAATATAGTTAGATCCTAGTAAAAAAATATACAGAAAGAGTGAATCAGAGAGATGGAATGGAGGAATTTGTGTTCTGAAAACCCGGTTCAAGATGGACATTTATATGAAATTCCATTTAAATGTGTGTGTTCCTATCTATATAGGCACACCATGATCATATAGATACGCCCACATCAATTTTAATATACATAGTTAACAAAAAAATTCATAATGTTCAAATATAATGTGTCACATGTAGATTCCCAACCAATCAAAACATTTCACACTTAAGCACCCATCCACTAAGGGGAAACACAACAACACAAAAATATCAATTTTCAAGAAAACCAACCATAAAACATTATTATTTTATATCCCAACCACAATGTACTAGATTCACTTTAAAAGACCACATTGATTTTTTTTCAAACACCTTTCATGCATATATATATATAGGTGGATTTAATTGTCCATTAAAGACCCATTTTCATCATATTTCCATCATAAAAACACCATATAATTCATAATAACACAACATAAGTATAAATAATTTATTGAAAATTTAATAATAAAATATCAAACCTCAAATGGAATGATTTGAAAATTAAATGGATGGAATCACCATCTTTAATGATGTGTGGATGTCATGGAACAATAATAGAGGGAATAACTAATCCAAAGAAGAAAAACATTGACACTATCATTAAAGAGACACTATCAAATATCACTTATCCCCATGAATGTTTAGAAAAGATGGATCCATTCCATAAACAACCATGAAACTACGTTAGGGAGATGAATATAGGAGAAAAAATTTCCAAATATCAAGATTTTGTCACCTAGAAAACAAGAAGGAACTTTAATAAACGAATAAGAACCAAGGGGGAAGGGTTTGGGATCCACCTTCATGCACCAAAAATGAGAATGTGGGATGAGGGATAAAAATTGTGGTAAAACATAGGAGAAAAATAATGAATTTCATGATTTTAAGAAGCTAGGTACATTTTATGGTTATCCTGCCTGGTTTTAAATACTATGCACCAACTGTGTGAACCCTACTAGAGAGAAGGGGAACCCACATTAGTTGGAAGTACAATTTTGGAAATCATGCACCCACCATTAAATTTTTTTTACTAAAATTATAGGGAATATACCATGATTTCCATATATTTATTTCTAACTATGACCATGTTCTGCACCTTCCCTCAAGCATAACCGACAACCAAAATAATTTTCCTTTACCTCACATGGTTTGGTCCAGATGATGAGAAAACATGCTATAAAAAACATTGATGAAAAAAATTAAATGGATACATCCTATACCTTCACTATCAACAACGTTTCAAACTAATCTGTGTACACTAACCATGAACTGGAATCAAACCGGATCATAAACATGAAAACAGAAAAATACATACCGGAACATCAACCCGAACCCTAAAGAAAAGATATAATTAATGAAATGAATAAAGAATAAATAAAAAATTTAAACTCTGGTTCAAGGTGTTATAATTATCCTCACTATAAGAACCTTTTCACTGAGATATTAACCTAACCAAAAGAGTATAAAGCTATAACTAGAAACTTAAAGTATCCATGTTCCTGGTGTGACCTTTCAACTCCCCAGGTCACACACAACCATCTTTAAGGAAAAAAAGAATATCCATGGTGGGTCTCCCCACAATTAAAAAACCAAAAAGAACACAACATCAACATGGGGACTTCTAATAGGAGGGAAAAATGATATAATCTCAATCCAATCACCAGACTCAAATGTAGTTCTTAATTTCTAGAAAACATAAGAACCCCAAAAATAAAAACAACAAAACACTAAAACCAATAAACAAAAAAACCGTGAAAGATTGATAACACAAAGTAAAACCAAAATACTATATGGAAAATAATCTACTAAGAAATTTATATTAAAATAGTACTTCAAAAAAACAATACCAAAATAAGGAAACATAAACCATCCCCACTGCAACATTGGAGTAAAAACTATGTCTAGAAACACCCCACCATACAAAAAAATTATGATTATGTTATGTTCTCAATATGGGGCCTATGGAAGGAGCCATGATACCTTTAAGAATCTTCTTCCCCATAATCATGTTCAATAAGCCTTAAATAATGACTTCCCCTTCCCGAAACAACACTTGTAGAACTAATCCTTGTGACTAAAATGTCCACATATTCGATAGAATTTTGGAGGATTTAACAAGAGGTGATTCGCCTAAAATGAACACACTATAAGAAAAATACATCATGGTTTGATTAATGAGAATAAAGAAATGAAAATAAAGATACTTCTTAGTAATAGGTTCCACTGGTATAAACTTCTCTCGAGACGGGGATCCATCATCGGCACTAATAAAAACCTGATTTCGAATTACATAAAATAGTTCTTTGGTATCCAACATGTCTAAAATTCATCTTCAAAAATATTACCAAAAAGAACATCCCAAGATAAGAGAACTATGGAGTTTATTTATATATTAATACCACTTTAAAAATATTATATACTTTAGATAAAACTTTTAATCAATCTCTATAGAAAAAGGAACAACCTTATTGAAGTGATAAACATAGGTCTTCACCGTCTGTTGGCCTTTATAAACACCCATGATATCGGACACTACCCTCATCTTCACCTCATAAAAGAAGAACCATCAGATGAAAGTGTTCATAAACTCAACACATTGAATTCTAACCAGACACGATGATGGGAAGATAACCATCCATAGATCCAATGCCAGACACCCAAGTGAATCCAGAATATATTGCACACTAACGACTTCAAGAGTACCCAAATAATATAAAACATCTTCAACTTCCTCAAGCCATTATACAACCTCTAACAGACATCAATCACCACAATGAACAGGCAACATCCAAGAAGAGATTTTCACTGCCACCTCCCTAGTTTTTTCGGAATCCCTAATGACTATAATAGACTCATTGGAAACCTCGGTGATTTTTCTATGGGCTAATCTACATAAATCCTAGACCTAAAATTGAAAAAAATACATCCAAAATTTAGCTAAAAGAACATCCCTATCCAAAACATCATTCTCTTAAACCAAACATAACAAAAATATCAAAATCATCATTAAAAACCAACACTTCCAATCTATGATTCAAAAACCCTTCATTCCAACGATTATTTTCTAAAATACCAAAACACATTTTCAAATCCTACTCAGAAACCAAATACCATATTGAAAATAAAACAATATAGTGAAATAATTATCCTATAAATACACAATTCCCCAAAGACACATTTTCCTTTAAGAATCCACACAAACAGACTAAAATCTAGACAACTCATAACTCACACTGAAACTCCGTGAATATGTAACTTGAAGTCATACATAAACATAACACATGGATTTTCTAACTATACTCGAGAAACAAACAACCACTGCATATATATTAAACCATGTTCTAATGCTCTTCATGGGTCACTACGCCATGTATTCCCCCCATATAACAATGGCTCACTTCCACTATCCACCATCTACCACAGTAACCGAATAAGAACCAATAATAAAAACCCATAAATCTAAAAACAGTTGACACAAATATCAGACTACCCCATGTAACTCAAGGCTCATGAAGAGTAAGTGTTCACACTTCTTTTCCCATACCTATATCCCAAGTCTCAACATTCTAAATCTCTAATAAACAAAAAGCACCAAATACCAAAGTGCTCATTAGATATCATTTTGTCTCAAACCAACTAGGATCCACCCTAAACTGGTAACCCGAATTGGCCTATGACAAGGCCCAAGAGGCGTTATTGATCCTCCCATGATAGAAAATATTTATGGGAATCAATGATAAATCAAGTGTTAATGATTTATCCCAATATAAAATATGAAAAGTAAAACAAGAACGATCAAAAAACATAAAACCATTGAATACAAGTAAATAAATAACAGATCCAGATAAAACTGCAGCATAATAGAACAGAAAACTCTAAAAATCAAAAAATGAATCCAAAATAGACCTAACAAAATCATCATATGACATCATGGTCACCACCAGGCATAAAACGAGCATACACCACCTAAAATCCAAAACATAATTTGAACATACAAAATAGCACGAGATTACTGACACCATGTGAAATAAGTAAAGAGTAGGAATAAAACAACTCTATAGGTAAGAGCCACATAATACATAAATGGCCTTTAAAAAAAATATTTCATAAACTCTAGTTTGAAATACATTTAGGAAAATATGATTTTAATATTAGATGATCGAAAAAATTATTTCAATTATTTTAAAAAATAGGCCTGACATAAAAATTACAAGTATGAAACCCAACGCACATAATGTATGGAGAAAAGGGAATATAAACAAAGAAAGGGAAGTAGTGTAAAAAATTATATTAATAAAGAGAAATTGTATAAGTGTAAGATATCGATAATAATAGATCATGTAAAAAAGGTGATGAAAATTAAAACAAGAATATACAAATATGTAATCAAGGAAATTCAACAGACATCCCTATAATACATCCCTAGACTCACTTAGTTTGGACCCACCATCAAAGAATATGGTTGACCTCTATAGTTGATAAAAATCCTAGATGTTCTAAACTATCCTCACCATTAGAAACTTCCACCAAGAATATATTTATCCAGAGGTTCAAAACTAATTAATCGGGACGAGAAAGAAATCGTCTCTTCACCCTTTAGATGTCATCTAGGGATTCAATTATAATAGTATACATGAGAGTGTTGAGTTAATTATGAGGTTGGAATCACCATTAGTCTCCACCAAGAATTCATTTCCCATTCTCTAACAACAGCTATGTTAAGTCCCTCATAATGTAGGGACAATTATAAGGGTTCTCACTGTACAAAGAAACTCTTAAATGTTCTATTTAGGCCTACACATCATATGAGTTTGAAAACTAGTTTCCAAAGAATTTAAGATATCAAATAGACCTTAAAAAATTATAAAATGAGAACCATTTCCACAAACAATATGAAACACCATTTATGTTTGGATGATTCCATAAATCCCTTTTATTCCATTTTGGTACAAAATTACCTAACATAGTGAAAAACTGTCAATGATTTTGGAAAAAATTGAAAACATACATTTGATATCATTGATAAACAAAAAGTTCATTTAGAGAATATAGGATGTTTCTAGAAAAAACATTTGAGGAAAATAGTGTATGAATGAGAGGGAATGAGGAAATAGAATTTGGAATATTGTGTTGAGGATGGGAATGAATATGGAATTTCATTGATACATGTGTGTGGCTATCCATATGTTCACCCGATGCACATATGGACATGCCCACATCTGAAGACATATAAATTGTAAACCATGAAAATTATCATTGTTCCATTTTAAAGAATCACAAGAAGAATAAAAACCATTCATAGGGTTTCACACCTAAGAAACGAACCACTAATGGAAAACAAAACCACACACATAACTCAATTCACCGAAAACCCATCTTCTAAAACTCAAAAAAGGTCAATCCTTTCCCTATGTACTCAAATTTATTTTAAAATAGCACTTGTATTTTTATCAATAACCAGGCATGCATATATATATATATAATACATAAAAATTTTATTTAATAAAAATTTTCATCCAATTTACAACATTGTTTCACGATAATAAATCATAATCATACATGAAAATCATGAATAACAACATCAAAAATTAATTTTAAAATATCATGAATCAAATTTCATGATCTAGAAAGGAAATAGATAATAACAACTACCTCTACAAATGTGTAAATGAAAAAAACATTAACAAAAGGATAAACCAAGCCCAAGAAGAAATCATCACACCCTAAAATGAAACAAACACATGAAAACATCACCTACCCCATCTATGGTTTAACGAAGAGGGATCCAAGACATGATAATCCATGAAACCAAGAGAGTGAGAAGGTGATAGGAGTAAAACACAAAAAATGAAGAAGAAATCACCTAGAAACCTTAAATGATCATTAATGGAAACAAATAACCAAGGGAAAGGGTTTGGGATCCCCATTTATGTGAAAAAACAAGAAAGAGGGAATAAGGGTAGAATTTGAGTTAATTCATAAGAGGGGAAAATTAAGAATTTCAATATTCTAATAGCCTTGGTATGTTTAATAGTTTGGTCGCATGATTTTTCAAATTGTACGCACTATTAAATATTGATGGAGTACCCATAAGGTTTTTCTTCTAGGTTTTGGGAAACGTTGTGATATTTTTGCAAATGGGTATAGTAAAAATTGCAGATCCTCTCCTATTCCTTCGACACATTTTCTCTTATTTGTGTGTAATCTGCATGCCTTGCCTTAAGAACCACCAAAAAACAACACTATGTATCCTTTTTACACAAAGTTTTCTCCAAACCATTCTTAGAACATGCTTTAAAAACCATCAAAGTACAAAATGAGTTGGTGACATCCTCTTCCTTTACTGACCACACAGTTTCTCCCTAAACCATGCACACAAAACATTAATAGGCCAAAAATCAGACCAAAATCTCCAAAACTTCACAATTTTCATTTTAACTCGACACAAAAATCAAATAAAATATCCAACATCAAGAATTAAATAAAAATAAATAAATAAATGAAAACTAGTGTCAGTATGTGGCATTAAATATAATTCTACCGAAGAAGTGTCTCCTAGAATGTCATTAGTCCAACCAAAATCCCAGAAATTGTTAAAATGATTTTATACTAAATTAATATTCCCAAAATAAAATTATTATTTATCTTTCAAATAATTTATGTAAAAATAATTTCACACAAACAATGAAATCACATAGTCAAGGGGTAGGTTCCTAATGATTATCTCCCTTCAATTGTGGGTTCAAATCTCATGGCCTTGTAAGTTGTTACTACTTGTCACCCAACATGTGGGTTGTCAATTTTATAAAACTATAGAATTACCAATAATACGATTAATAACATAAAAATAAATTACTCATAAAATCACTTTTTTAACCATTATGGTTTTCAATGTGATATATTAATTAAAATTTATCACTATTATATCCATGTAATCAATGAATAACTCAGCCTAAAAATAATATTTCTCTTAAAGGTTATAAATAACATTAAACATATTTCCATAAAATATAAATGTATTTTTCCCAAATTAACCTTTTAGTTAATTATATAATAAACCAAAAGTTTTTATTCCCATAAATGTCTCCTAATATATATATAATCATGTTAATCTAAAATCACACAATACTTCAATATGGGTATAAAAATCTAATTTTTTTTATCAAACATAATCTTCACATCCCAAGAGTCTTTCGGGATATCCCAATATCAAAAAAATATTAAAATTTTTAGCCTATATCTTGGTGTTTTAAATAGATGAAGTCTAATCATTTTAGGTGATGGGTAGCATATGTTTTCAAATCCATAAATAAAAACTATAGTGTACAATCATGACATGTTTCAATATCGACATATCCAAAATAATATAATACACATGGAACAAAATTTAAAACATAATCACTTAAATCCATACACATTAAATATTTCCATTACATAGGTATTTAATTGGTGTTGGATTTAACACTTGTATTGAGACATTAAATTGTATAATTACATATTCCGTATAGATAAGACATTACATAAAATTGGTTTTATAGGACGTAATTTATTCCCTTCTATAATAATATTCATTTTTTCCTAAATAATTCCAAGATATATTACACTATTTTTCCTAATAAAAACATTTTCTCATTTCATTTATACATTATAAATGATTTTTATATCAACGTTTTAGACATGAAGTAAATTCCACTTCTTTCCTCTATGTTCACCACTACCTGAGTTCTCAATAAAATCTATCATTTTCTACTTTGGTTAGTCTGATTGTTTTTTGACATGAATATTTTTAATAATATATCAAGAAAATTGATTAGGAATAATCACAATGTGTTTCAATAACACCATTATCCCATTTTATTTTTCATATTCACCACATTATCCATCATGTTCATTATTAACATGGTTTCTCTTGCTTCCAAAAATTTACTAAAACTAAAAATCATATTTCGAGGAATATTAATCATTGTGGGAAACCACATAATCTATACCATAATAATTTTTAGGATAATACACAATACATATAATTATTCTCAATTTCAATCATTCAGTTATGTTTTTGAATATAGGTTTTCCTAATTCTACTTCGCATGGTTTCTAATAAAATTGATCTAATACAAATTGTAATGACAACACCTCCAGTAACCTAAATCCAGTGTTCAATTTATTACATTAACATAGTTATAAGGTTTTTAATCCAAAGGTTTAGATTAGTTTAGTAGTCTTGTAAAACGTGACACATACATGATTCAAATGTTACATTGTATATAAAAAATAAATAGTATTAAAACATTCTTGTATCCTTGATATTATTCACAATATCACTCAACATGTCTCGGGGAAAAGGAATGAAATAAAATTGTTATATTAGATGCTCAGTAAAGATTATGTAAAATGAAAGAAAACATGCGTAAATAAGGAATAATCTATATAGTAAGTTAAATAATTGAAAACACATTCCATTTAATCAATGACATTATCAAAAATCACATCCACGGTTAATGGAAATGTTGTATTCATATGAATGATAAGAATAATTGACTTCACAATGTATGAAATAATTAATATTGGCTTCCATGATGTTAAATATCCTTGTATATATACTCCAAGGCCCTTGTTATATGAAATTTTAAAACTATGGCTTGAGACCCATTTAATTTTCCCAACATAATTTTCTCATGAGACATATAGATGCATCGAGGGGAAATATAATTATGATCCCCACCCATCACTGGTTGTCCAAAGCATTCCTCGTATACTGAATGATGATTCAATTCATAAATTTTATTTCTTATTGGAAAATATATGTATTAATTAAATACCATGGATTTATAAATAATTCCATAGTAAATCAAATATGTTTAAAGTAAAAAAATGTAGGTAGAAATCATATACATTTTATGAAATAATTATATCTTTGATACAATAAATATGGATATTCAGGAGAAATGTAATTTCTAGTATTCAAATGTAAGTGAATTTTTCAAAGGAATGTATCATTATAATATTTCCCTAGTGTTATATTAGTAAATTAAAGGGTTTTATTTATTTATAAAAATAAAATACCATTAAAATAATATTAAAAAATTATTGAGGAAAATAACCTTTCATTTTTTAAATAACTTGTTTTAAAAAACGATCTAATATAAAGATAAAAATTTTCTTCGGATATAATCATGTAAAAAATTAAATGATTCTTCAATGATAATATTAGTCATGATGGATGGAAAGTACACTAATTTTTATATTTTAAAAAAACTATTTTCATACTTTTGTCAACAAATTCTAAAATAACATCATGTGTAAAAAGACAAAATGATTCTTTTAGAAAGATTTTATTAAAATTAAAGCACGGGTAAAATTTTCAATAGATAAATCATTATAGAGTATATTTTGTTAAAAATATTTTTTAGAAAATATGGATATGGATGACAAATATATTTTACTAAAATATAAATAACATGTGTTTTTCTTCTAAAAATTTCTATGATTGATTAAAGTAACAATTAGAAGAAACAATGGAAGAATATATGGAAAATACTTTAAAGAGTAACATTTCAATGAAAAAATAATCATCATGAATAAATATATATTCATCGTAATTAACTGAAATAGGTAGTATATACACCATATAAAAGTACAGTGGTGGATAATAAATAATATGTCTCGATTGAGTGGAAATTGAGACAAAATACATTTCCTTATATCCGACTATCGCGTAGGATCATTGACTACATATATAATATATTTAAATTTATTATACATACATATAAAAATATTATTAATATTATGATATCATAGATGTTCCATTTATAATTTTTTATCAACCGATAATAATGTTTCCTTAATATCATTATTTCAGGAGTTAGTTGTTTGGTTATTTTGATCTGATAGTTATGGTACGTGTAGATTTATTTCCATCAAATAATATATATAATTTTATTAATGGTATGAATATAATATATATTTATATATTAAATTTAGAGATATAAAAATTAATTAAACCATTTATAGAAATGTTAGGTCGTACGTACGCATGGATATGGTTTTCCATTTTTAATGGATGGAATAAAAGAATGGTGAAAGATAATTACAATTTCCATAATATTTTTTATATAATTTATATAATATATATTTCTTAAATCCATTGTTATTACCATATATATATAATTTAAATGAAAAATTCTTCACCACGCTTCGTGGAGGTGGTAGTCAGTACGTACGCATGAGCGATGATATCATTTTCCAACTGATTGGAATGTTTGGAGTTATATATATATATATATATATGATATTACAGTTATAGAATAATATTATTGTCATAAATATAATAAATAATCATCATTTACATATTTATAACCCTCTATGTAATGTTTTTATGAAATATTAATTACACTGTTATGTGGATACAGTAAGTTGTACGCATGGAGAAGCGATGTTTTCATTTCTTATAGGATTGAAAAAAGATGAAACATGGTTTTAAAATAATAATTACATATAATTATATTTATAATAATATAGTAATTATTTTAGTAGGATTAAAACAAATTAAAATAATGTATATGAAAAAATAATCATGAAGGTCTCTGTAGAGAAGATTACCACTTTTTCAGTTGAAGTCCTCCAGGTCACACTTTAAGGGTCCTGGGGTAGCTCTTTTGTTGGGAACAAAACTCAATAAAATTGATAAGGATGTTTAGAATATGAATATTAAGGGTTTTAGTGATTTATATTTCTCAATGTGGTGTAATAGTGTATAGGAAGGGTTCAATTTTTATTGTGGTGGGGGGACTTTTGGAATTTTCATTAAATGTTTTAAATATAATAAGGCAATTCTTGCTTAAAATATATCCAAATGGAAATGAATAAGAATATGATGTGTATTGGGTTAAAATAACATCTTCATAGGAAATTTATAAAAGTTTTGTCACCATTTTTATCCCTAACTATTTTATTTACTCCTTGGTTAATTATTTTTCTGTATAATAATGATAACTGCTATGTTAATCTTGATGGGTTTATAATGTTTTTATAAGGGGAAAAGAGACTCATAATTGGACCATTGATGATTTTTTAAAATATTTTCCATTATCATATATAAATTTAATATTTTTATGATATATAAATAATTAAATAAGATATTATTTTCATAAAATATCATTAACATCAATTTTGATGCTATTCATTTAATTTAATTTTAAATATATCAATAAAATATGTAAATTAGAAACTAATAATTTAAAAAACCCATATAATTTCATATATATTTATAAAATTCATGGAATGAAATATCACAATAAAATTATAAATTTATTAATATTTTTAAACCATTTATTTTATTTTTAGGTAAATTTGAATAATATTGTATTTATTTTTCATTAGAATTTAAGCTAATTATATAATTTCTAAAAACAATAAATAAATTTATATCAATAAAATAATTTTATTGTTATAAAAATATATATTTAGGTTAGTTCATATCATTATTTTTTTAAATGTGGCCTCGTAAATGATATTTAAAACTAAGAGAGTGATATTTTGTGATTTTTTAGAATTTATATATTATAAATGTCATTTTCTAGATTAAGTATCCATTAGAAAGACATTTTATAGGATAAGTTGATAATGGTGAAATTACACTAATCCGATAATAATTAAGAGAAAAAATTATGTCCTTATCATTATGTTTTAACCTAGATTAACTAAATTTATCCATTACCAATTTGACAAATTTTTTCATGGTTACTATTTATACAGACAAAAAATAAAAGGGTTCTATTTAACAAAATTGAACTCTTTGATTCCATATATGGATAGAAATTTATCAAATTCAATACCAATAAGTTGTAATTCATTATTAAATATGTGTTCATGACTCGATGAAAATAGCTGTCTAGAAAAATACATATTTTAATCATAAATTAGGATTATTCTTATTCCATGCATAATTAAAATACTATATATGTGTAAAAATAATTTATTTTATATAATATAGATAAATATGATTTAGAAAGTCCCTAATATTGATCAATTTACTTTAATAATATAGAAACATGTTGCACGCTTGAAACTAGTTTTGTTATCAATTTTTTGTGTTAAAAATATTTTTTATTCAAAATTTAAACATATATTGGACTGAAATTAAATTATTCATATTTTTCATACTATAATAATACTAATTTGAAATTTTAAAATTTTTTAACTGAAAGGTATATTTGAAAAAGGATTAGATAATAAAATAATTTTTAATAAAAATTTCCATTTTCCACACTTCATTGGAAAAGGAATCTGTTTTGAAAAGTCCAAAAAATCACTCTATGAAAATTTTTATATTATGATTAAAAAAATGATATTATTTTTATAATAAAATGTTTATATATGTTTAATAAATTAATTATAATATTTTCTAACAAAACTCAATTAAATCAATTTTTAATAAAACTTCTTTATGATTCATAAAATAACCTTACATAAAAAAGTATTCTAATTTTCAAAAAATTAATAAATTAATATTTATTGAGTAGTGAATCAGTGTATATATAAATATATATATCATAATACACTTAATAGTATGCATTCCCTTCAATTCTATGGAATGAAAATCATTGTTACATTATATAATAATACTTTAATAGTGTGATGGGGTTCATTTAGACTCGGTGATGAATGTTGTATTCTCTATCGAACATAGTGTTAATATTTTATATTTTTAGATTGTTACATTCGGAAAAATTAAATAAATTACAACCTTTAAATTTTCACTTGAACTTGGTAATCAAGGGTTTTAAATTATTGAACCAGCATCGTAAAAACTATTAAAATGACATTCAAATAAAAAGAGAGAATTGAATGTAAGATATTAACCTAAAAACTGGGTTTCTAAAAACGATGAAATAGGTGGGAATGGAAAATTTATACATGGAAGAAAAAAGAACACCCAAGCATTAATATATAGTTATATAGAAACCGTCCTTGATGAAGTTAACAGTAAACAAGATGTAAATTCATGATGTGATAAATGGCTATTGATTTCTCAATATGAAAAGTAAATTTATATCATTTTAAATTCAATTTCCTTTTTCTAATGTCTAGGTATTATTTTACTATCTACATAAATAACTCAAGAACATAAACGTACATGATTGTTTCAATTTAAAAGAATGGTGTCAACCCTTTCTTGTTCTTCGATCTATTTCTAATTCATCTATTATTCATGTAATTGGTTATTTGAGATGAATTTTTCATTCCTGAAGACTTTTATAGAATCCAAATATTTATATGTAATTTATTCAACCAATAAATATGTAAAAAATCGAAAATGGGTATCACTAGTTATCCAATATGATAATTCAAACATTAATAGAAAATATTATCTCACACCCTTCAAAATTTACATCCAAAAAATGTAATAACATTCTACCCAAATAATCATCTATCTTAAAAATAAAGGTTACATATACTTTTTCCGAATGAAGTATCTTATAATTTCATTTATCACATAAAAATTCCAAAAAAATCAAAAATATTTGACCCTATATTACGATTCCAAAAATCCACTTATGATATATTTGTAAAAATATTTTAAGTAAAAAAAATATCATACTAAAGTAGACATCATGTATGCTAGTGGTAGCCACTGAACAATTCACACCCTACGATTGTGGGTTCAATCTACGAGGCTATAATAGATGTGTAGGTTGTCACCCAGTATAGAGATTTTAATTTTATTTAAACTAAAACATTCCAAAGAATGTGATGAATATCAATAAAAACATTAACCATGAAATCAAATTTTTAACCACTAATGTTATATATATTATATATTCTAAAAAATTACTAACAATGTTATCCAACTACTCCAAAAATATTTTAGCCTCAAAAAATATATTATCATTAATGTTTATCAATAAAATTAAACTTATTCCCATAAAATATAAAAGCATTGATCTATAAAAAACAATTTTAGTGAAGTTTATACTAATACGAACAGTTTTATTTAGAAAACTTTTTCCCAAAATATCATTAATCCTATTAAAATACCATTACATAAATTATTAAGAGGATTATATATATCTAAAAATGCATGATAAACCATAAATTTATCATCCCAAGAAACTTTTCGTTTATCAAAATATCAAACTGAAATTATGTGTCATCAGGCACTCAATAATGTGTATTCTAAAAATACCATCTTAACGTTCAAGGGTTTTGATACAATGTGTTATCAAATCCTTAATGATAAAATATTTTGGAACAATCTTGATATGTTTCATCATTCCTATATCTTCATGTTATTAAAAATATACATCATAATTCTCATGTATTGAAATATAAAAAATTCAATCCTTATATTTCAATGATTTCCAAAAGATATTTATTTACATCATCTAGGAGATAACCCTTGTATTAGTACATTTACTCAAATAATAACCATATTAACCAACATAAAAATTTGAAATAAAAATGGAATTTAAATACATAATTTATTCACTTTCATCATACTATTCATTTTTCCTTGACAAGTAATTTATTTATTATAGAAACATATGATTATAACACATGGATATTCCAATATTTTAGATGAATATTCAATAAATTAAACAAAAAACACCTTATGAAAATAATATTGTAGTGATTTTTAAATCATGGAACAAAATATTCTTAATTTGGTGAATGATCGTTAATATATCTATCAAATATAATCCCCTTTAGTAATATTTAAAAACATACCCTACTGAAACGTTTATTCATTACATGGGGAATAGAAACATAATAAAAGTTAATCTGATATTCTTATCATGGGTAAAAAAAGAAATATGTAATTATTACAAAAACATAAATGTATGATAACATAACCATGACATTTGAAAACTATACCCTGAATATCAAAGGTTATAATCATGAGTCATGACATAAATATTTGAAGTTAATTAGACAAGAATCAATAGGAAATTTAAGAACATGGACTATGAGAAAATAAAATTGAAATAATAAATTGATTACTGGAATAAATTTAATTATAGAAAATGTTATGTTATGTCTACCCAAAAAGATATTCATAACATGATAGGCTTGGGTAAACCAACCACGTACCTGATTTCAGATTATTCAAACCACTCATGTACCCTTTTTTTAGGCTTGGGATCACAACATGTGGATCCTTCTTTTCAAATATAGAATAATCACCCATGTACCCTAAAAGTTTTTAGAACATTTATCTCTATACAGTGCATTGGATAAAGATATAGGTCACACCCATCACATAATGAAAATTATACATATGTGATTGTCACAAGTCAATAAAATATTAATCAAATAATAATCCATGAAATGAAATTAATTACATAAATATTTCATAATATTATAACGTATCTAAAATAGACTTCTTTAAAATTCATTTCATCATTTCAACACTATATAACTCATGGATAAAGAAGTGGTTTTTGTCATGAACTGTCCCCGGGGCTCGTGTACTGACTACCCCAAGCCCGCCTTCCATAGGCCCGGGGCTGGCGACTATCACCAACGGCGTAAATCCCGATAAAAAGTGAAGGCATTGTCTTTATGATAGTAAACAATCAAAACAGAGTAAACAAGCTGATGTAAGCACAAAGTGATACTAAACACAATGTAAGTGATGAAAGGTAAATGGGCTAGAATACAAACCTGACTGAAAAGTACAGTACAACTGAAACTCTAGTACAACATCAGTAAAGTAAAGCGGCAACCACCAAGTCGTCCCTCGGGAATCCCACCTAAAGGATGGGTATAGATAGTCGCCTCGATACCGTGGGTCCATCAGTAATCTTCGTGTACGTCCCCCCAAGTGGTACACCTTTGGGTACCGTCCAGCTCCTCAATCCTCAACCACGATCAGTGTTGTGAGTCGTCTGCAACCAACACAATGTAGTGTGGGCATTTCCCGTGCATGGGTGAGTATAAAGATACTCAATAGGGACCCCAGGACCCCCCCAGAGGTCTCCCAGAATCCACGTAGGATAAAACACAAAGGAAAGATAAAATCATGAAGTATCAACCAACTCTACTTAGGTATATTCCCATAAATATACCTAACTTATCAATCTCAGTTCAGCTCCGACTCCCGAGCCCAAGCATAACCCAGTCCACACAGGAAAGAATTCAATCACCCTGATGGTATTAATTGTATGTCAATACTCAGCTCACACAAGTATAAATTCATTCATAAAGTGATAAAGATGATCAGATGTAATCACGGATTCATCTAAGCTGGCGAACCCACGTAGGATACTAGTCAAGTGAAGTTGTCAGACCCACGTAGGATACTAGACCAGCCCCTCTGTCGGACCAACATAGGATACTAGAACAGAATTCAAACTATCAGACCCACTTAGGATACATGAATAGTAGTCATCTCCATCAAACCCATGGAGGATTTCCAGTATGGTAGTCATCGTCGCCGAACCTACGGAGGATTCTAGTACGGTATTCGTTGTAGTCGCAGCCAGCCCCAGGGTTCCCGCACACAGCACGTTCGATTCCAGGAGGGTCCTCTCCTCGAGCCAAGGGGTCGATACATCAACTTTCACGAAGTCCAGAGTTGGTGTATCCTGAAGTTCCATCTCCTCAAAAGGAACCCAACGCGACAGACGGCGCGTCAATCAGACGCCCGGTCTATGTGTTTTTAGAATTTTTGCTCCTGGGGCTCGGTTGGAAATACGCTCGTTCCAAACCCATCCATTTTCCAATGTTATCCAAAACCCACATAAAATAATGAAAAATTATCGTCACATCACAAGGGTCCCATTTCTATAGACGACACGTCGATTGGATGCACAATCTCCATGTTTTTCACCTTTAAGTGAAAATGGGCCCGACCCGTAAACCCAGTGGGCTGGTTGGTCGGGTCATCCCTGTTTTTGCAGGACTGACCTAGCAGGGGTGTCGGACTGGACAGATAAAATGCGCGGCTCGGCCCGAGGGGTGCGGCCTGGCCAGAGGGGGTGTGGCCCGGCCCTGCCCGGTGGGGGCGGCCCAGACCGTCCAGGCACAGAGCGGCCCAGCCCAGCGTGGCACGGCCCAGCCTAGCGTGGCACGGCCCAGCCGCGGCAAGCCGGCTAGCCGAGTAGCGCGGACCGAGGGGGGTGAGCTATCCGAGGTGGAGGACATGGCCCTAGGACTGCCCGAACCGGCGATGCCAAGTGGCGCCGCCCTTCCTAACCGGCCGACCGATTCCATCCGGCCTTCTGGGTGTAAGCGGCCCGCACGGGCGGGCCGTTGTTCATCTAGCGCGGTGCCCTCCTAGCGTCGCGGCTCTCCTCCGCCCAGCCGACCGACGGCCTGGTCGGTTCTTCTGCCGAAGCAGCCGGCGGAACGCGGGCCGGGGTCTTCCGCAGCGCGGCCCCTTGGGGCACCACAGTTCCTCCCTTGGGCCGCACCGGTTCATCCCCGATCGAGCGGCCCGGGGTTACGGGTCGCGGTTCTTCCACACGCGGCCGGCGCACGGCCACCGCTTCTCCCTTCATCGCCTCTTCCAACATGCCTCAATCGCAAACAAGGAGACTACGAAGGGTCGTTGGGCTATGTGCGTTCAGCCCGCGCCCTCTGCGTTATGCGGTAGAAATTGTCCAAGGATAAAAAAGGTTTTTCGAAGAAAGAGGAACAAATTTATTCAAATAGAATTGAACCAATCCACCCTACCTTGGAAAAGATTCGCAGTAGCCGTGCATCATGGATTACGGTGTCAATTCCATTGTCATCTGAGTGCACCTGAAGATGAAGTGGTGTCTCATCTCTTATCGTGGAGAAAAGAAAAGAAGGTGCGTCATTGTTCTTCATTGAATTGGCATTCTTCGTTGAAGAGAGTGGCGTTCTTTCATTGAGAGTAGAACACCCTTCTCTATTTCTCCAGAGCTCCCACCAAAATTCCAACACAACAAGTGCAACAATAAAATAATATCTAAGCTATATTATTTTATTAACACAATCAATTCAGAATTCAAAAAACATAATTTAATTAATTGAAGAGTTATAATTCATTGACAAACATGTGTTGGAAAAAATTAAAGAGGGAGAGAGGGAGAGGAAGAGTCCTCATAATTAAGGGGGGCTGTCGCAATTAAGGAAGGGAATTAATTCGAGAGTTTGAAGAGAGTTCTGGGAGACGAAAGGTTGGGGATCTTGTGGGCCCCACCTCTCAAATATCCACACATGCAAAGTTAGGTGGATGTAGAAACCACCAATAACTTTCCATTCGAGTAAATAACTTACATTGATATATAAAATGGTTCAAAACAATTTTATTTAACTTCTTAATTAAACCCCAATATTTAACGTTCAACCCGCATATAATGGAACTGTGGTAAAAGTCCCCTTAAGTAATTAAAAGTGCTGCTAGTTCATTGGTGTCCTCAGATTTCAATTACGAGCACCAGATCAAAAGATAGAAAAAACCCACACGTACATTTACTGAACGTATTAGATCAAAACGTCGGAAATTGATTCCGGGCACACCGGGTCTCGAAATCAAGTGCCGTCAGAAGCCAAAGACTCGTAAAATTCCAAAAAATTAAGATTTTGTTTTTAAAAATTACCGGTCTTTCCATTACTCCCACCTCAGGGATTTACATCCCTGTAAAGATATATCACACACTAGGAAAAAATGGGAATACTGGGCTAGCATATGTGCCTCCCACTCCCAAATGCTCTCCTGGAGGTTCCCGTGCTACAAGAAAATGTGAACCATAGGAATAGAAAGTCCACGTAGGACCTGTTATTTTTGATCCTCAATCTCCACCAGGACCTCTGCAAATGTCACCCCATCATCGATGACCAGCTCCCCGTGATCGATGATGTGGGCCAGGTCATGCATGTATCTCCTCAGCTGAGATACGGGGAAGACAATATGTACCTGGTGCAACTGGGGTGGAAGGGCCAGGCAGTATGACACCTCGCCTACTCTGATGTGAACCTAGAAGGGTCTGATGAAACGTGGAGTTAACTTGACACCCCGTCAAAATATATGTAGACACCGTCGAGGTGAGAACCGTAAGAAGACGTGGTTTCCATCCTCGAACACCAGTGGTCTCCGCCTCTTATCAGCATAGGACTTATGTCTACTCTGTGAAGTCTTCATCCACTCCTGGATTATTCCCACCTTCTTTGTCGTAGCCAAAACCATCTCTCGTCCTATAAGTGTTGACTCCCTAGGGTCAGTCCAGCACAGAGGTGATCTGCTAGGTCGGCCGTACAATGCCTCATATGGTGCCATCCTGATGGTGGAGTTGTAACTATTGTTGTATGAAAACTCCACCCAGAGTAGGTGATCCACTCACCTATGACCAAATTCAAGGACACATTCACGGAGCATGTCCTTGAGTATCTGTATGGTCCTCTCAGTCTGTCCCCCCGTCTGAGTATGGAAGGCGGTGCTCAGACGCAGCTGCGTCCCAAAGGCCTCCTGCAACCCCTTCCAAAGCATGGAAGTAAAGTGATCTTCTCAATAGGATAAAATATTCTATGGCTCACCATGAAGCCGTACGATCTCCTGAACGAAGAGGCATCCCAAGATCTCTACTGATCCCTACTCTCTGATCGGTAGGAAGTGGTCCGACATGGTGAGTCGGTCTATGATCACCCATATAGAGTCGTGTCCCCGGGATTTATGTGGATGACCCATCACTAAATCCACGGAAATCCCATCACACATCCTCTCTGGGAACTCTAAGGGTTTTAGCAAGCCTGCTGGTACCTGGTGCTCCACCTTCACTTGCTGACAAGTAAGGCGTCGTGAAACAAACTCTGCTACAACCTTCTTGATGCCCGGTCACCAGTGCTGTCGTCTGAGGTCCTGTACATCTTCGCCACTATGGTATGTACCACTAGTGGGGAAGTGTTAAACACCCATAGCACATCCTCTTACAGTGCAACTGGTACTATAGTATGTCCCCTGAAGAGGATGATGTGCTCCCCTCCATCAGATAATCCATCAGGTTCCTGCCCTGTGGATAACTGAGCACATCACGTCTCATAGTCAACGTCCCCACGCTGTGCCTCTCTGACTCATAGAAGGAGTGGAGGAGTGACTGTGAGGGGCTGTAGAAAATATTCCCAATCTCTATCCATAATGGATATCTACAACGTGGATAGCTGCTCCATCGCCTCTCCTAGTAGCTGAATGCCCGATCTCTTGCGGAGATCATCAGCCACAACGTTCCCCTTCCCAGGAGTATAGACTATCTCAAAGTCGTAGTGTTGGAGGAACTAGAGCCATTGTCGTTGTCTCAGGTTCAGGTACTTCTACGAGAAGATGTACCTGAGACTCTGGTGGTTAGAGTAGACTATAAAGCGCTCGCCCATCAGATAGTGTCGCCACATCTTCAAGGTGAAGACCACTACTACTAACTCTAGGTCATGGGTAGCATAGTTCTGCTCATGCTGTCTCAACCGCCTTGAACCATATGCAATCATTTCTCTCTCTTGCATCAGGACAGACCCGATTCCGGTACCAGATGCGTCTCATTAAACTACGTACCCTATGCCCTCCACTGGTTTCCTCCAGATGGGCGCACAGGTCAATCTTTGTCTGAAATCCTAATAGCACTGCTGATATCTATCTGACCACATGAAGGGTTTCCCCTTCTTCTTCAAAGATGAATGTAGTGTAGCAACTCTGGAGAATTCTGGCACAAATATTTGATAGTACCCAGCTAGACCCAGGAAACTCCGCACCTCCTTCATGCTCCTGGGGGGTCCCAAGCAAGTACTACCTAGATCTTCATAGGATCCGCTGCAACTCCCACCTCTGAGATGACATTTCCCAAGATGTGTACCTCTCGAATCCAAAACTGGCACTCAGAGAGCTTACCATAAATCAAGTGCTCTCAAAGTGTATCATGTACAACCTGCAAGTGGTAGGTGTGCTCCTCCCCAATAGTCGAGTAAATCAACATGTCATCGATGAAGACTACGATAAACCGATCGAGGTAAGGATGGACGATCATGTTCATGAGACTCATGAAGACTGCTGGAGAATTGGTTACACCAATGGGCATAACCAAGAACTCGTAGTGGACTTACGGACACCTTAAGGCCGTCTTCTGCAGATCCTCATCTTGAACTCTGACCTGGTGATAGCCTGACCTGGGGTCTATATTCGAGAACCATCTTGCTCCCTTGAGATAATAAAATAGGTCTTCAATCCTCACGAGTGGTTACTTGTTCTTCACGGTCACCTGATTCAGGCGACGGTAGTCCACACACAATCGTATGCTCCCATCCGCCTTCTTGGCGAACAAAATCAGAGAACCCTTGGGTAAAACATTAGATCGGAAGAATCCCTTCCCCTGCATGTCCTCCAGCTGTACCCGCAGCTCACGAAGCTCAGCGGGAGCCATCTGAAATGCTAGAGTAGATATCGGTGTTGTCTTGGGATAAAAATATATATAGAACTCTACCTCTCTGTGAGGAGGTAGTCCTGGAATGTCATCAGGAAAAACATCCGCATACTGATCCACCACAACAGGAAAACTTAGACTCTTCACAGCAATCGCTCCAAGGATGAGACTAGCCAACTAATGTGTGATCGGCTATCCTACCCTCTTTTTAAGTCCATCATGCGCTGCTAAGGCTCCCTTCTCGCTGTTGAAGGTGAACCTGCACCCATCCATGTGGATACACTGCACATTGTGCCTAATGCAGTAAATCTGAGCAAGGACTGTAGACAACCAATCCATACCCAAGATAACGTCTTAAGGCCTTGACGCTACTACAAGAAGATCCTAGCCGAAACTCTAGCATCCTAGAGTAATCTCACACTGCCGGAACCATTGCGTTATCATCGAGTCTTCTCCCATAAGATTCTCTAGCTGTAAGGATCGAGCCAACGACTCCATCGGAATCTCAGAGCTCTAAACAAGGGCAATGGCAATAAAAGAATAACACACTCCTGTGACTATAAGTACTACAGCAAGGGTGGAGTAGTGACAAATAGTACCTCGAATCATCTCAGGGGCGCCATGGTCGTAAGCAGCCACTACCTGAAGCCAAGACTGCCTTCGCCCGCAAGCTCCATGTGTTCAAGGTGGACCTCCTGGTGGTGGTGGTGGTAGAGACTCAAAAATTCATGTACCACCCACTGCTCGGCCAGCTCCTCTGCCTCGTCCACCTCCCCCCTGCAGACCGCCACGGTCGAACCTCTACCTCTGCTTGGGAGGTCCCTCCACTATTTGCTACTCATCTGTAAGGCGGGTTGGGCAGTCTCAAGCCATGTGACCCTGCACACCACATGCATAGCACTACATGCTCCTCATATAGCTAGCTCTGTTCTGTGTGACCCGCACAAAAAAACTAAATCCTGAGGTCGCTCTCCTGATGGCCTGGTATGCTTGGACCTCTGTGAAATTTGTCTACTTACGACTTCAGAAGACTATGCTACGTGTCGCCTGGTGGTAGGTCTCACTGCTGGTGTCGGCTTAGTGAGGAATCTCCCCACAAGAAGGGCTCACTCCATTACTCCCACCTGCGTCAGGATGCTGAGGGAGATCATCGAAGCCCTGATCTCATTCCTCAGTCCCTACTCAATGGTCTAGGCCCAGAATAATGGGTCTCGTAGCATGTCTATGGAGTAGCATGAGAGGTTTGTAAACCTCGTTGAGTACTGAGCAACAGTCATGCTGCCTTGCCGCAAATGAAGTAACACTTTGATGTGCACCGCATGTAGGGTGGCTGGCACAAACTCCGAGCGGAAGAGACTCTCGAAGTCTGTCCAAAGTAGAGTTGCCTCGTCATCCACCTGGAGAATCAAGCTCCACCATCTACCTACTGCTGTGTGTTGTAGACTCACGGAAAGGATCACCATAAGGTCAGCTGGGGTCCCTACCAATCTGTAGACTCTAATGATAGCCTCTAGCCAATCTTCGGCTGCCTGAGGGTCCGTCTCACCGTGGATCCTGGGCGGCCTCTATTGCTGAAAATCGTGCAATGCACTTAGGCAACGTGCACCCTCCGCTGCTAGGGCTAGTAGTATCGGTGGCTCAGCGGGTAGTGGTATCGCTGGTGCCTCTGCTATGATGGGGCCCTGCACTGAGGCCTCATCGCTCGGTGGGATGCCATATCGCACGTAAATCAGAAGCCTATCTGGCTGCCTTCGTGGGGCCATCCTGAAAAGTAACAGGTGTTCCACGGTTAATACAGTATACCTGGTGATCTGAACCAAAGTAATCACAAAGAAATCTTTTGAAACACACACGCAATCGGTGTTTTCATGCACTGGGTTGGAAATTAGAGGTCAGGATCCAGGTGAATGGATACGTCGGCCGCCGCAACAACACTGGAGTCCCCGGACAAAAAACCACACTCAATAATCTTAACACTATTATTTCACAGAAAGAATGATCAGAGTCATGAGTTCTGCTGTACAACCGACTCCTCTGATACCAATTTGTCACGACCAGTCCTTAGAGACCATGCTGTTACTACCCCAGGCCTGCCTTCCATAGGCCAGGGGCTGGAGAGTAGCACAAAAGTTTTAAATTTCAATAAAAAGGGAAGGGATTGCCATTATGATAGTAAACAAACACAACAGAGTATACAAGATGAAATAATCACAAAGTTATACTAAACACAAAGTAAGTGATAAAAGGTAAATGGGCCAGAATACAAACCTAACTGAAAAGTATAGTAGAACAGAATTTCTAGTACAGCAGAAGTAAAGTAAAGCAGTAACCACCGAGTCATCCTCTAGGAATCTCACCTAAAGGGTGGGTGCAGATAGTTACATCGGTACCTTGGGTCCATCCGTCCACTCCGTGTACATCCCGCCATGTGGTCCACTTCCAGGTACCATCCAGCTCCACAAGCCTCAACCACGATCAGTGTTGTCCGTCGTCTGCAACCGACACAACGTAGTGTGGGCATTGCCTATGCAGTGGTGAGTATAATGATACTCAGTAGGGACCCCGAGACCCATGAAGGTCCCCCAGAATCCAAGAAGGATAAACCACAATGGAAAGATACAATCACAAAGTATCAACCAACTATACTTCGGTATATGCCTATACATATACCTAAGTCATCAATCACAGTTTGGCTCCACCTACCGAGCCCAAGCATGACCCAGTCCACACCGGAAAGAAGTCAATCACACCGATGGTAATGATTGTAAGTCATGAATCATCTCACATAGGTATTAATTCATTCATAAAGTGATAAAGTTGATCAGATGTAGTCACTGATTCATCTAAGCTAGCGGACCCACGTAGGATAATAGTCCAGCTAAGCTGTCGGACCCACGTAGGATACTAGACCAGCCACACTGTTGGACCCACGTAGGATACTAGAACAAAAGTCAAACTGTCGGACCCATATAGGATACTAGAAAATTAGTCATCGTCGTTGAACCCATGGATTATTTCATGTACGGTAGTCGTTGTCGCTGAACCCATGGAGGATTCCAGTAAAGTAGTCGTTTCAGTCGCAGCCAGCTCTAGGATTCCCGCACACAACACTCTCGATTTCGCGAGGGTCCGCTCCTCTAGCCAGGGGGTTGATATATCAACTGTCACAAAGACTAGTTTTGATGTATCCCGAAGTTCCTTCTCGTCAAAAGGAACCCAACGTGACAGACGTCACGTCACTCGGATGCCCGGTCTGTGTGTTATTAGCATTTTTGCTCCAGGGTCCCGGTTGGAAATACACTCGTTCCAAACCAGGCCATTTTTACAAGTTATCCAAAACTCACTTAGAGTTTCGCAAAAGGACATTCACGTCACGAGGGTCATTGTCCTGCATACGGAACGTCGATCAGACGCACGGTCTTCAAGTAATTCACCTTTAAGTGAAAATGGGCCAGGGCTGTTAGGCCGAGTGGGCTGGCGGGTCGGGTCATCCTAGTTTTGCCAGGTCCGACCCGGCAGGGTTGTCAGACCGGCATGATGAAACATGTGGCTCATCCCGAGGGGCGTGGCCCATCTCGAGAGGGAGTGGCTCGGCCCGGCCCGATGGGGCACGGCCCGACACGGCCTAGCGCAGCGCGACCCGTCCGCGGCTCGGCTCGAGTGGGGCCGAGCGGTCTCAGGCGGGGGGCGCGGCCCCCTGGCTGCCCGAGCCTGCGGTCCCAAGTGGCACCTCCCTTCCTAACCAGATGACCGAAGCCGGTCGGCCTTATCAGCACAAGAGGCCCTCACGGACGGGCCACGATTCATCCAACGCGGCGCCCTCATGGCGCCGCCTCTCTCCTCCACCAAACCGGCTGACGGGCCGGCTGGTTCTCTTGCCGAAATGTCCCGTGGAACGCTGGTCGTGGTCTTCCGTAGCACAGTGCCGCGGTTCCTCCGTTCATCCCCACCGGCTATGGCTGGCCTGTTCTTCCTCGGTCGAGCAGCCCGTGGTTGCAGGCTGCTGTTCTTCCGCACGAGGCCGGTGCATGGCTGCTGCTTCTCCCATCATCACCTCTTTCAACGCGCCTCAATCGCAAACAAGGAGACTACGGACGGTCATCGGGCTGTGTGCGTTCGGCCCACACCCTATGTATTAAGCGGTAGGAATTGTCCAAGGATAAACAATGCTTAATGAATAACGAAGAACAATATTATTGAAATAAAATTGAAGCAATCCACCCTACCTAGGAAAAGATTCGCGGTAGCCGTGTGTCGTGGATGACGGTGTCCATTACATTGTCGCCAGAGTGCTCCTGAAGAAGAAGTGCAGTATCCTCTATTATTGCGGAGAAAAGAAAAGAAGGTGCATCGTCATTCTTCATGGAATTGGCGTTCTTCGTCAAGGAGAGTGGTGTTCTTTCTTTCAGAGGAGAAAACCCTTCTCTAATTCTCCAGAGCTCCCACCAAAATTCCAATACAACAAGTGTCACAATAAAATAATAGCTATTCTATATTATTTTATTCACACATGTAATTCAAAATTAAAACAACATAATTTAATTAATTGAAGAGTTAGAATTCATTGATTTACATGTGTTGGAAAACATTAAAGAGGGAGAGAGGGAGAGGAAGAGTTCTCATAATTAAGGGGGTTGTCGCAATAAAGGAAGTGAATTAATTGGGGAGTTTGAAGAGAGTTATGGGAGATGAAAGGCTGGGGCTCGTGTGGGCCCCACCTATCAAATACCCAAATACGGGAAGTTAGGTGGAGCTGGGCCCCACCAAGAACTTCCAATGGGAGGACATAACTTGCATAGATATATAAAATTGTTCTAAACAATTTTATTTAACTTCTTAATTAATCCCCAATTTTTAACTTTCAACCCACATATAATGCAACTGCGGTAAAGTTCCCCTTAAGCAATTACCTATGCTGTGAGTTCTTCGGTGTCCTCAGATATCAATTCTGAGCACCAGTTCAAAATATAGAAAAACTCGCACGTATGTTTACTGAACGTACCAGAACAAAACTTCAGAAATTTATTACGGGAACACCGGGCCTCGGAATCAAGTGCTGTCAGAAGCCACAAACTCGCAAAATTCCAAATAACTAATGGAAAAAAATTCTTGAAAATACAGGGTTTTACAGTTTTCATAAAATTTTAATCAATATATAACCTTTGGAAGAGAAGTGGGTTTCATAAAAAAAATCCATGATAAACCATTGAATGGACGAATTATTGTAACACACCAAGAAATTACAATATATTTCATTAATAGTAAATTTATTTATATTTGGTATCATGCGATAAATGCAACACTTGGATTAAACAAAACATGATACCCTATTATTTAAATAGTCAATATTAGCAATAATAAATTATAGTTGATTTGATTACCACTTATAGAAATATTTTTTTATAAATTATACTTATTTTTTAAATCACCATATAAAAATTTTCTTGGGGTTATTTTTTGTATGTTCCAAAAAAAATTCTTTGTTTGATTAATAGTGAAAACCAAATGATTTTTATTGAAAACATGATTTTTGATAAAATATTTGAATATGTAAAATAATATATTGGGTGGTTTAAAAGAAATTATTGTTAAATTTTATAAAACATTATCTAATTTATATAATTACATTCATTTTAATATGAAATGTACTTTTTAAAACATTTTATACTCTTAAATATCTTCACATTATAACCCTGTTTTCCCATCCTGTCTAAGAGATTAATTTAAAATTATTTTTTTTAAATGTAAATTGAATTTTAAAAAATGGATTACATATATGGAATCAACATTCTATTATATTTATAATATGTTAATGATAATTTTTGGCCAAAATAATTTTGACAAAATAAAAAATTAATTAAAGCTATTAAAGTAAAAAATTGAACTACTAAGGGTTACACTAAGAGGATAAGGGTAAAATTTACCTATAAAAATATATAAAAACTAATTTATGGACATATTTCTGTTATAAAACATATAAAGTTATATAATTTTCCATTTTAGTCTTTTTAATATTCTAAAAATGTGGGAGAACAAAAATATTTAAAAATTACATAGTGGGTTCTCTCCCCTGCATATAAAAGGCCACTCCACTCCCCTATTCTTCATAACATCAAAACTATTTTTTGTATAATATCTACCAGAATAACATTATAGAATCCTTAAATTGATACTATAATAATTATGATGGGCATAAATCCAACCAAGAAGGCTTTATTACCGACCAAAAAAGGATACCCATAGAAGAGGCAAACGTTTTGCAGGGAGAATATTTATTTTATTTCTTTATCATCCTTCATCAATTATATTAAAAAAATTCCAATATACCTAAGTAGGTATATCATAGATACTAGGATGCTTGTATAATAAGTACATGACCTGAAACTATATCCACTTCCATCATATGGGTTACAAAATAAAAATTCTTTTGTACGATAGATTACCGCCTCATGAACTAATGTCGTTCGTTCTTCCATTACCACCATTCATGGTTGGGTGTGATGATGGGTATAAACTATAGATATGATATTTATATTATATTTATTCATATTTATTTGTAATATAATTTATAAATTTTTTATTCCATTCTGTAGGAGATTATATAGCATCACTCGTGTGTATAGATTAGTGTTTCCTCACGAAGTGATGTGATTCATATTACACTAAAACACCACATGGACGGGTATAATGTCACGACACGTCCCTCAGGGCCCATTCTGTGACTATCTTAAGCCCACCATCCGTAGTCCAGGGCTAGGGACTAGCACTAGAAAGGTGTATCACTAATATGGGAAGACATTTAATATTTAACCTGTACAAACACACAATCCAATAACACAATAAGAAGAAACCACGATGTAAACAGCTCTAGTAAATGATTGATGAATGTAATGGGGTTGGAATACAAGACGAACTGAAAAAGGTATATGTACAATAGAAAAGTACAGAAAAAACTGAAAATTAAAAAACAAACCATGGATCATCCAACAAGGATCCTACCTGATAGGTAGGTACATCTCACGAAAAAAAGTCTTTATGTCACATTACGCCAAAAGGTCCAACTCCAAGCACCATCCATTCTAAGATCCCTTAGTCTCAATCAATACCATCTATCATCTGCACAATACACAACAAGATGCAGGTGTATCCTAAGGAGGATTGAGTAGAAAAATTCTCAGTACGGACCCCGAGACCCCGTAAGTCTCCAAGAGTTCTACAAAGGAAAAACCACAAAGCAATGACACAAACACAAAGCATGAAGAATTAGACATAAACTATACTTAAGAATATGCCCGTACATACACATAAGATTTCAAGATATACTCATATCACACATGAGGAAAGAATACCATAATGGAAACACCACTAAGGTAGAAGTATGACACAGTTAACACCAAGAAAATAAAAGTACCACACAGGTAAGAACACGAATATAGGAGTATCAAAATGGTAACACCATGAAGATAGAAGTAACACACAGGTAACACCAAAAAGATATAAGTACAACACAGGTAAAACCACGAAGATAGAAGTACCACACAGGTAACACCACAAAGATAGAAAGACCACACATTTAACAACATGAAGATAAAAGTATCACATAGGTAACACCATGATGTTAGAAGTACCACACATGAAACACCACGAAGATAGAAGTACCACATATGTATCACCAAGAAGATAGAAGTATCATACATGTAACAACATGAAGATAAAAGTACCACATTGGTAACCCCATGAAGATAGAAGTACCAGATAGGTAACATGAGGATGATTGAAGTACCACATAGGTAACACCACGAAGATAGAAGAACCACATAGGTTACAAAATAAAGATATAAATATCACTCAGTTAAAAGACTCAACTCACAATCAGGTATAACATAAATATAGAAGTAAATATTATTAGTCTCAAGGATAGATAATTTTATTCTATTATGTAGAACATCTTCCGACCCATGTAGAATCGATAGGTAAAAAACCCCCACTGACCCACATATGATTTGACCCACACAGGATCGGTATGCACTGACCCACATAGGATCACTGAGCACTGAACCACATAGGAACTAATCCACATAGTATCGGTATGCACTGAACCCCACAGTATCGTTGAGCGTTGACCCACACAGTATATGAACCACACAAGATAGGTATGAACAAACCCACATATGATCGTTGAGCACTGACCCACACAAGATCTGATAGATGTTGACACACATAGTATTGGTGTTCTTTATTCATGTTACAGCGATCGAAATGAATCCTCACACCCAGGGTGCGTGAGTTCTATAGAATCCTCTACTCGAGATATGAGTCATTAATCGAGTGCCTATAATATCCACAATTGAGTATCCCAATGAATTTTCATGTCGTAAGGGTCCAACTCTATAGTTGGTGCGTCCATCGTATGCCTGATCAGTGATTTATAAGATTTTTGTTCCAAGTGCCTGAGTGGATTCGGGTTTGATCCATCCAAGATGTACTCCAACTATCTCTGAAACTCTATTAGAGTAAACCAAATGGTCCTCCTTTCTCAAGGGTCTCATTGTCATTGATAGTACGTCCAACGGATGCATGGTTCTCAAGATACGAACCTTTAAGTGATTCTGGGTCTTGTTGGGCCCGAGTCCAGTTTGACCAGGTCGGACCGAACTGGCCTAACCCGGTCAGGGATGGGCCGTGGTGATCTTGGCCTGCTGGGCAGTCGAGAGCTCGACATGTTGGGATGAGGACCGACATAGACCACAAGGGAGGGGGCTGCTTGGCATGCAGCCTAGAATGGTAGCTCGACCGTGTTAGGTGCAACCCTCATGGGGGGCACAACCTGTTGTCCACCCGAGCTTCCAAGGGGGGAGTGTTTCCCCTTGGTATCCAAAATGGACTAGAGGCCATTCTGTTTTGTGAACTGGTGGTGCCATGTGGGGACTTTTTGGTCACTGCAGAACCCACCCGATATGTGCTTCTTCTACCTCCACTCTGGCATCGGCCGTGACCCTCTGCTCGCTGGTGGTGTGCTAGTCATGCTACCTCCCCACTCGTCGGTAGCGTGCTGTTCACACCGACACTATTTCTGCGGCTGGTCGATGTGCTGAGAGCCTTATCCGATCGATGTGGGAGTCAAGCTAGGGCCCCATGATCTCTAGTTGTGCACAACTAGGCGCTACCCCTCCTCCTTCGTTGACTGGTGTCCACTGCTCCGGTGATCGCCAATGCTTAGTTTCATGGCCTTCTCTTTCACCGTGCATCGACACATCGCCTCCTTCATAGCCGTTTGGTGCCTCCGTGTCGGTAGTCTTCCACGGTGGGTGCAATGGTAACAAAGTAGATGAGGGTTCGTGATGCGTTTTTTAGGCCAGAGTCCTCCAAGTTAGCTTGTAAACACAATGGATGATTTATGGTTTCAATAAATTCACATGAAATAAACAAGAATCCAACCCCTACCTCAACAATGATAGAGAAAAACCCATGGTTGAGGAAGTTGGTCAGTGTTCGTCGTCCCCCATAACTAGCATCTAATGATGTCTCTCAATCATCGATCTCTAGTTCAGGGTTACGGTGTCACTCGTCACCGCTCAAAAAAATAGACTCCATCCTCCAATGGTTTTCCATCTCAACACATTGTCAGCACTTTGCTGCTTGGTGATGTTGTCTGAAACCTCTCCCCAAGCTCCATATAAATAGGAGAGGGGGAGATTGGATAATGAAGTTGGTAATTAATGGGGTCTCACAAATTAGGAACCTTCCTAATTCCCTAATGTTTCTGTTACTTAGGAATGAAGGTTCAATAAATTTATTGGCTTGACACCTCACTATCCCCACATTGTTTGTTGTCCTTCGGAGGAAAAAATTGAAAATAAAATAACAAAGATAATTTATTTATTTTTAAAAAAATTCTTAAAATCTACATTTTTATCCAGACCTACTACGGTCAAACTGAAGTCTTCCTTAGGTGAATCTCGACACCACGGATTCAATGGTGCCCTCAGATTTTTAATATGAGAATCAGTTAAAATGTAAAAAAAGGCTGCCCATGTGTTCACTGAACTTACCTGAGAAAAAGTTCAATAAATTATTGACATTCACCCTCAACCCACACCGGTCGAGGTTAGGCTCTTCCTAAGGAGAACACACCATAAGGTACCAAACGACACCTTCATATTTTCAATTCATGTTACCTTTTAGAAGTTATATATTTTTACAATAATATAATAGTAACTTAATTATTCTATTTACCGCCAAAAACTAACAATCATAGTTGGCCTGCGCCGGCCAATGTCAGTATCTACCTGAAGATAGAATACCCACATTAGTTCAGTGGTGGTCGAAATTTTTTAATCTGAGTCATTTTTTGTGAGTTATATGAATTTGAAAAATATGATAACCATATTTAATTATTTTATTTACAGGTTTTAAATTTTTGGTTTTTCTCTCAACAAGCATGAGCCATGTAAATATATGTCGCTCCTAGGGTAAAACTCATTCTTGAACACAATGGTGACCTCAAATTTCTGACCCAGGAAACCAATTATGAGTTATTCCACTTTTTCATTAAAACTTCTTACCTATGCTAATTAAATCTTAACAAAACTTCGACAGATCATTCTGGGCACTCCAGTCTCAGAATCACACACTGTCAAATTTTTTGGTCTCAAAATATTTCCCATAATTAATAAATATTACATAGAAAATCCAGGTCATTATATTCTCTACAACTTATGGATTTTCATCCTCAAAAGCCACAACATATACTATGAAAACAAATGGGGGTATTGTGCATGAACTGAGCCTCCACCTCCCATGTTCTTTCCTAGAGGTTCTTTTGATTCCAATGAATGCGTTCTAGAGTTATCAATCATCGATGTAGGACCCACTCCTCTCGATCCACTATCTCTACTGGAAACTACATAAACGTCACCCCATCATAATAGTCCAACTCAACCTAGTCAAGAACACGGGATAGATCATGCACGCATCTCCTCACCTGAAACACATGGAAATCATTATCCACATGTTCCATCTGTGGGGAAGAGATAGATGGTACGCCACCTTTTCCACTTAGCTATAAATTTAGAATGGTCTGATAATCCTCAGATATAGTTTTTCGCCCCAACCAATCCTCCATAATCCTCTTCAGGGTTAGTCCTGTAGGAAGACATGGTCTCCCTCCCCAGACTCGAAGGGTCTCTATATTTTTTTCCAAAAGGAATCTGTCAATTTTATGCCGTTTTCACTTACTGGCAAGAGAGGCATCGATATACAAACTCTTCCATTACATCCATTATCGTTGGCCATTGGTACTAATTCTAGAGGTTCCGGTACATCTTTACCACTCCAGGATGTACCATTAATGGGGACATATGGAACTCCCTCCACATCTCCTCCGGAAGCATCATTGGTACCATGGTGTGCCCTTTAAACACAATGAATTGCTCCCCTTCCTTCAGGAAATCCTTCAAGAGACCATCCTGAGGATATCTAAGCATGTAGATCCTCACATTCAACATTCCCAAGATGTGCCTCCCAAACATGAGGATGAATTGGGGGAGTGACATTCAAAAACTGGAGGTATGATTCTCCCTCATTATCTACGAAGGGTATCCGCATTGTGAATATCTATTCTAACTCCTCACTCAAAAGTTGTAGACCAGACCTCCTGCTGAGTGCATCTGCTACCACGTTTCCCTTAGTAGGAGTATAGGCGATCTCAAAGTCATAGTTCTAGAGGAACTCTATCCATCGTCGCTGCCTCTTGTTCAGTTCCATATCTGAGAAGTTATACCTAGGACTCTTGTGATCAATGTAAACAGAAAACGATTCACCCATCAAGTAGTGCCCCCACATCTTCAGCACCCAGACCACTACTGCTAACTCCAGGTCATGGGTAGCATAGTAATTCTCTTCAGTATCAATCTCAGCTCTTGAAATCCTTGCTAATTCTTTTCCATCCATAAGAAAGGACCCCCCCCCCCCTTCATCATCAAAGTTGACAAGTGTGCCACTACCCTGGAGAAGTTAGGTACAAATCTCTGATAGTAGCTAGCCAATGCAGAGGTCCCTCTCTCTTCAGAGAGGTAATCCTGGTAACAACTTTTAAGAATATTTTCCCACACTCTACAAATCCTATTGAGAACTAAAAACTAAAAACTCCTGCATCCGTGATTGTAAAGCTGGCTGACTCAAGATTGAACAGATGAACCCTCTTTTGCATGAGTTTATCTGGTGCTTCCAAGGATTCCACTTATTCCGAACAAGGAAAATCACATTCCACCTTTGTAAATAAACCACAAACATTTTCCCTAAGACAGTCAATCTGATTATGAACTATGGATGTCTAGTCATACCCAAACTAACGTTATAAGGCTTCGACACTATCACCAAGAGGTTCCAACTAAACCTCTCACCTAAAGGATCCAATCACACCATCAGAATAAGTGTTATTTTTGAGCCTCCTCTCAAAGGAATCTCTAGACCTAAGGTTCAAGTCTATAGTTTGAATGAAAACTATAGATCTTGAATAAGGTTTTTGGAAATAAGAACTGGTTAATTATTATGTCTATTAATACAGTAGCTAGTAGTAGACACAGACCATATCTCTAATCACTCCTAGAGCCCTTGGGTCACACTCCTAGACCGCAAGGAGAAACTTCATTCCCCAGACCTCTTGCTCGCAATGCCTGGTGGGGATCACATTGTGGTGGTGGTTGTAACATGTTGAAATTTATAACACCTCAGATTGCTCTCGTAGCTCCACTTCCATGTCTACTTCCATGAAGATTCATTTGTCCCAATCAATTCCACTTCCCATAACGTTTACACACCCAATACTATGAGACTCTCATCATTTTTATACTTATACAATGATAACACTCACTAGTTGTATTCACTCTACCAATGAAAATTCATACACAAATGTTCACTCTAGTACCCTATCATAAGTAGGAATGAAAAGAGGAAAAGTGGTAGCTAGGATGTCACTAAACGCACCACGTTCGAAGGTCCGAGACCAAAAGAACTAACTATATTGTATCCATCGTGTTCCTCGAATGGTTGGTATGATTCGATGAATACTCAGCTACTGACATGTTGTCCTGCAGAAGCTGTAGAAACTATAGGGAACTCTCACCCCTTATCACTTTATGGAAGGATACCCTCTTATTTGATGGTGGTTCTAAGGTTTTTCCATAGCAATGTCCCCTCTTTTCAAGATTTGTTAATCTAAACCCTATCATGATCCTACTAAGCCTTGTAGAAATCAATAAACGAGGACATACTTCTGATCGAATGGTGCCTTGGTCAGATGGAAACATGGAATCCTCCTCAAGCCAGTCCTTAGCTGCCTATGAGTCAGGATCATCTTAGAACCTGAGGGGTATCTAAAGTAGAAACATGTGTATGGAACTAGGCCTACATGGGCCCTCTACCAGTATTTCTAGTTGTAAATATTGACCAACGGGAAGTGGAATATCTAGTACACCACCCGAAGGTGCTAATGTCGTTAGAGGGCCCCACACTGAGGCCTCATCGCTCGGTGATACATCATCCTATACTCTCTAGGGAATCCTATATGTCTATCTATGTGGAGACATCCTACTAACGAATTGGTTTTCTATAATCATTAAGTTAAACCTGTTGAGGTGACTCCAAAGAAACCATGGAAAAAACATTAAAATACACGCGCAATCAGTGTTTCCATTTGTATAGTAAAAAATTATAATTTAGGGTCCTGGTGTATGGATACGTCAGCCACCACAACAACACTAGATTTCCCAAAAAGAAAACCACACTAATAACACTTAACACTATGCCACATAGAAAATATAGGAGTCATAGTTCTTTGGTAGAATCAACTCATACGATTCCACTTTGTAACGAGTCGTCCCTTGGGACTCATTCCATGACTACCCCATTCCCACCATCCATAGGCCTGGGGTTGGTGACTAGCACCGGAAAGTTTTATCCCTAATATGGGAAGCAATATCCTTTTATCCTATACAGACACATGGCACAAGAACACAACAAGTAGCAATGACAAAGTAAACTGCTGTAGTAAAGGAGTGTTGAATGTAAAGGGGACAGAATAAGTGACCAATACAAAAGGAAAAAGTTCAACTGAAAAGTAAAAATGCAACTGAATTGTACAAAATAGCACTTGGATCTTCCACCAAGGATCCTACCTGAATGGCATGTATATCTTACGAATACATGTCTCTACATCACATTATGTCAAAAGGTACACCATCTGGAACCGTCCAGTCCAAGATCCATTAGGCTTGATCAATGTTGTATGTCATCTGCACAAGACACAACAAGGTATGGGTGTATCCTATGAATGGGTGAGTATAATGATACTCAATAGGGACACTATGAACCCAGTAGGTCTCCTAGAGTTCCACAAAGAAAAAACCAAAAAGTAATACCACGACCTCAAAGCACGAAGCATAAGACATCAACTATACTTAGGTATATTCACATAAATTTTCCTAATTTTTCAAGATATACTCATCTTATACATGAGGAATGAATACAATAAAGGTAACACCATGGAGGTAAAATTAACACAGAGGTAACACCGCAATTATAGAAGTAGAAAATAGGAAAGACCATGAAGATTGAAGTACCACACAAGTAACACCACGAAGATAGAAGTACCACACAGGTAACTACATAAAGAAAAATGTACCACACAGGTAACACCACAAAGATAGATGTATCACACAGGTAACACCACAATGATAAAAGAACCACATAGGTAACACCACAAAGATAGAAGTACCACACAGGTAAACCCACAAAGTTAGAAGTACCCTAATGGAAACATCACGAAGAGAGAAGTACCACACATGTAACACCACGAAGATAGAAGCACCACATATGTCAAATAACAAAATTATAAGTACCACAGAGGTAACACCATGAAGTTAGATGTACCAAAATGGTAGCATCGCGATGATAGAAGTACCACACAGGTAACCCCATGAAGATAGATGTACCACACAGGTAACACCATGAAGATAGAATTACCACATAGGTAAAATACTCAACTCAAAATCTGGTATAACGTTAATACCGATGTACAGATGATTAGGGGAAAGAATAGATCGTCCTATTCTGTTACGTAGCAGTGCTTCTGACCCACACATGATTAATAGGTAACTAACCTCCACTGACCCACACAGGATCTAACCCACAAAGGATTATTATGCATATACCCACACATGATCGTTGACTGCTAACCCACATAGGATTTGACCCACATAATATCGGTACTTACTAAATGAAATAGGATCAATGAGAACTAACCTAGATAGGATCTTATAGATGCAGACCCACATTGGATCAGTGTTATTTCTTTATGTTACAGCCATCAACAAGATTCTCGCACCCAAGGTGCTTGAGTTTCATAGTATCAATCACTAGAGATATCAGTAGTACTTCGACCACCAGTAATCTCTACAAAGAAATAACCCAAAGAGCCATAATGACTTAAGGAATCCAACATGATAGGTAGTGCATCAATCTGACACCTGATCTATGAGCTATAAGAATTTCAGTTTCTAGGGTCCAGTTGGATTTAGGTTCAATACAACCTTGTCATACTCTAACAGTCTCTGAAACTCAAGTGTAGTAAAAATAAGACTTTCTCGCTCCAAAGGTCTTAGCGTCGTAGACGGTTCATAAATAAGTCACTCATTTCTCATGATACGACCCTTTATGTGTTTCTGGGTCTGGTTGGGCCCGATTTCAGGTTGAACCAGTCGTATCGACCCTCCCTAATCCTGTTAGGGATGGGCCATGGTGGGCTTGTACTGCTGGGCTGAGGTCGATCTCAGACCGCAAGGGATGGTAAGCAACATGGGTACGGCCCGCTGGCATTCAGCCCACTGGGCATGTGTCCAAGAACAGCGGCTCGGCCGCGTTAGGCGCAACTTTCCAGGGGGGGGGGGGTGCGGCCTACTATACACCTGAGATAGAAATGTGATGAGTGTTTACCTCTAGTATTTTGAACGGCCCAGAAGCCTTTAGGTTTTGTGAAACAACAACACCATGTGGGGACCGCACAGTCTCCGTGGACCCCGTCGGGTAGGAGCGGGTTCTACCTTGGCCATAGCTTTGGTTGTGGCCCTCTGCTTGCTGGCAGGGCGCTGGTTGAGCCACCTCCCAGCTCGCCAGCAGCTTGCTGGCCACACTCCCTCTCCTTCCATTGTCGGACGATGCGTTATCTTACTTCTCCGATCGCCACATCTGATGAGATACCGCCCCTTGCTCACCAGTGGCATGTGAAGGCTCACCAGACCACCTCTGCGGCTGGCTGGTGCGAGCCGCTCTGGTGACCACCGTGGCATAGTGATATATCCTTCTTGCAACGTTCATTGGTGTGTTCCCCATTTCATATGTGGTTGGCTCTATTGTGCTGGCCGTATTCCATAGAGGGTGAAAGGATAGCAAAGTAGCACAAGGTTCGGGCTGCGTTCGTTAGCCCACACCCTCCGAATTAGCATGTAAAAAAGGGTGGATTTAAGGGTTCCAAAAATTCACATGAAATAAACAAGAATAAAACCCCTACCCCCAGAATGATGGAGAAATGTACACGGTTGAAGATGTGGGTCGTTGTTCGTTGGGCCCTAAAACTACACTCCAACGACGTCGCTCAATCGTCGATCTCTAGTTTAGGGTTTCGGTGTCTCTCAAAACTGCTCTCTAGAACCAGCTCGGTCCTCCAAGGGTTTGGAGTCTCAGCCCATTTTCATCACTTCGCTACTTGGTGAATCTATCTGATACCTCTCCCCAAACTCCATATAAATAGGATAAGGAGTGATTAGATAACCACGATGGGAATTAATGGAGGATCATTAATTTGGAACCATTCAAATTCAACAATGCTTCTCTTACATTGGGTTGGAATTTCAATCAATTTATTGTGTTGAAACATCACTGGTCCCACGTTTCCCCTTTTCCATTTGAGGAAAAGAATGAAAATCAAATAACAATGTTATTTTATTTATTTCTTTAAAAATCCCCAAATCTATCTTTTTCTCCAGACCTACTGTGGTCAATGTGAAGTCTCTCTTAAGAGAATCCCAGGGTTGTTGATTCAAGGATGCCCTCTGATTTTTAATTCGAGAACCAGTTCAAATGTTAGAAAATGCTGCTTGTGTGTTTGCTGAACATAACCGAAAAAGTTCAATAATTTATTAACGTTCACCCTTGACCCGTGCCGGTCAAGGATAGGCTCTGCCTAAAGAGAAAACTCCCCAACGAATGCAATGGTACTCTTGGAATTTCAATCTATGTTACCATTTAGATGTTATGGATTTTAACAATAAAATAACTGTTACCTAATTATTTTATTTACTCCTAAAAACTAACATCCATCGTTGGCCCGAGCTGGCCAATGTTAGTATCTTCCTAAAGAAAGCATACCCTTATGAATTAAGTAGTGCTCTCCGATTTTTAATCTGAGTATCCATTTGTGAGTTATTAGAATTTGAAAAATAAAATAACTATATTTAAATATTTTATTTAAGAGTCTTCCATTTTGGGTTTTCTTAGAGGAGGCATGCGCCGACTTAACTTAATTCTTAGTTAGGGTAAACCTACCATTAGGAAGGTAACAATGTACTCAGATTTTTGATCCAAGAAACCATTTAAGATTTATTCCACTTCATTCAGTAAAACATCTTACGTGCACTAATTACATCTTAAAAAAACATTCACGGATCATTCTGGGAACATCGGGCCTCAGAATCATGCGCAGTTAGATTTCATGGTCTCGAAATATTTCAATATAATTACAAAACATACATGGAAAATCCGGGTCTTTAAAGATAAGGATAATTTTAATGAATATATTTGTTATAAATGACATAATTATGATATGTATTACATATTAATCACTCGGAAAATAAAATTCATTATTTTATTTTTCATACATTTTCACTCGCATAAAGATGATGACATCATTCGTGTACGTGTGTACTACCATATCTATAATGTGATGAAACTATCTTGTAATCACCACACCAAATGAATTATATATATATATATATATATTATGGAATATATGATATTATTATCATTATGTAAACATTAGACATTACAAACTATTTTTCATAATAAAAATTGCAAAATGGAAGCATTACACATGCATATGTACAACCTTAAATCTATATTATCATAACATACATAACTTTTTGTAAATATATTTCAGGATTGGTTTTATTTTTATAATTTATGGTAATTATTTAATGAATATTATTCAATATATGATGTAACTATTTAATTTTTTAAGGAACCAAACCATTATTGAAAAACCATTCTTAAGAAAATAGGGAAATCGAAACCCAAAACAATAAATATAATGAATCATTATTATCAAACAGGTAATAAAATGCCTTAAAATAATAATATATGATATTATAAATATTAATATTTCTATTTTGTATGTTAATAACATGTTTTAAATCATTATATATGATTTTAACTGATGTTCAACAAAAAGGAAGCATGAGGTAAGAAATTTCATCTCAATTTAGATTCAATTTAGATTTATTTTTGATTATTAAAAAATTTCATTTATGTGGTGAATATAATATACCTTTAGAATTTAATATTATAATTCATTTTTACATTATAATATTATAAATTTAAAGTCATGTTATTTAATCCAATGGGTTTTACATAAAAATTCCCAAGTCATAAAAGTTATTGAATAATAACAAGAAATTTTGTGACTGTTAAATTTCTCTTGAAACAATAACTATCTTGTAATAATTTTTCACAATACACTGAATATCAAAAATATTAATATTCATTGATGATTGATGTGAGTTTTACCAAACTATATACCAATTTTCCCATACACTATTTAAATTAAAATTTATTTGAGCATCTTCGGGAATATTTATAAATTAGTATCATTTAACCGATAATGATATATGATTAAAAAAAATGGTGATTCACGAATTAAATTGGATATTTTATATAACTATAATGATTTAGACAAATAGTTAAGGGTGGATCTTGGAATTTTTCATCCACTTAATGCATCAGTGTTCCTCATGAGACAAGTTGGATGGTCAAATTAAATAGGTTTTTATGTATAGTTTAAAATGTATTTAGAATGGTGTTGATAGTGGAGGTATCATGTTCTAGATAAACGATGCCCAATAATTACCAATTTCCATCATTCAAAATTTAGATATTATTACTCATGATATTTTCACTAGGATATTATCTATTAGTGTATCTCAATCTTAATTTGTTGATTAAATGGAATGATTTTTCAGTTATTTACCATGCCATATTCATTATGTGTTATATTTTCATACAGTCATGTTATTTATGTGGAATGTGTGTTAAGTGATTTAACATTCTATATTTATTATTCTTATTGATTCATGATATCTTCTTTTTTACTGAATCTATACTAAGCATTTTATCTCCCTTTATTTTCCTTCCCCAGGTTATGAATAGAAATATTTTAAATGATTTTTTAATGATACTGAGAATTTTAGTTTGTAATGTATTATGTTCTTTTACCAATATAAATTTTGTATAATGTATGAATATGGATATCATGTATGAATCACGTTATCTAATACAATAATACTGCACAATCTTTTGGGATTCGACCCATTGTATTCATGATATTGTAATAATATAGACAGTGGATCTGGGCTACATGTGGAAGGTTCATTATAGTTGGTATTAGACAATGTTTAGTATAATCCTTGGGAACTAGTTTTTGGTATAAATAAAGTAGGGAAAATAACCCATTGATAAGAGGTGATGAAAAAAAGAGAATAATATGTTAATATTTGGGTATGATATATATTATATGGGTTTTCTTAGAAATATATCATTTTCTAGGTAGTACATGTGGGCATGGTTCTAGGACAAAGGTACCTAGAGGTAACATCTCTGGAAATGGTGCATTGTGCTAGACCTGATCTTCACCTGGAGCATGCTAATGGGCCTTACTACACATATTGTTTGACACCCCTAAGGTATATAATTATGATAATTCACATGTTCATTATATAAAATTATGAAGGATGGGAAAATAAATATATATCTAAAGAAACCATGTTTATGATTATGAGATTAATAATTAAAAAAATTTAATTTTTGTTAAGTGTCACACAATGTTTTGAATTATATATTTTGATATTAAATTCATAATTGTATTAGATAATTTTGTATATACCACTATTTAGAAATGAGTCGAGAGGGAATAAGGGTGTCAATACTCATACTCTTTGTAATGATTTCCATGTTGATGAAGTCAATATAAATAGTATTGGAAATGAGAAAATTATGGTTATTTTGGGGAATCGTAATATTTTTGTGATAAATAACCATTAATAGATGGAGTGATCTATTCCAATTAATGATTGTCTTATCCATGATCCCATTATGTGATTAAATCCCCTATCAATTGGTGGGACTATGAATCCTATTACAGCTAATAAATAGATTTAGTCTCTAGAGAAGATATTTTTGGCCTTGGGGTGTAGGGAAAAAGAAAGTTTGACACTTCTTGTGTATTATCACGAAATAGATGTTGTTTAATGGTGTTTTTTGATTTATAATAATAGGGAGGAAGGGGAAATAGATATCATGGAATTAAAATATTTTAAGGAGGCATTCATTGATAAAGAATTAACTCATGAAAACAAGACAAAAATGAATACAAAGTTACATAGATTAGAGAAAAATAAAGGAGAATGTTTTTGGAGTATGAGGATACCATTACAAGGTTTTCTAGGTTTGATACAACTTACATACGCAACACTGCATTCATGATTGAACATATATTTAAAGGGCATAAGGAAAGTCATTGAAGGGAACTACTCTCATAAACATTTTTGTCATATAATGAGTAATTTTATGAAACATAAAATTCTATAAGTTAGTCATTAAATATTATATATTTAAGGGAGACCATGAGAAGAAGAGGTTATTAAGCACCAAGGGAAAGGTAATGTTTCATGGAAGAATAATAAAATGAATCGATTTCAAACATGTGAAAACTATAGAAAGAATCAACAATGGAAATGATTTAAATGAATGTGATTTTATTATAAGTGTACAGATAAGGATCAGTATACTAAAGAATTAAAGGGGAAGGATCAAATAAACCATTCATAGTGATTTATCTATATATATATGGGGATTTATTCATAGCAATTCCCCATGCATCAATAGATTCCATCATAAAAGAGGCTAAGGGATCAATGCTAAGCTTATGTGATAACAATAATAGAGGTGGAGGTTCCCAATGATATTGTTGATGGTACATTTATCCTATCAGTAAACATAAATAATGCATTATTGGATTATAAATCATTTATGTATTTTATATCTTCCTAGTTTTCATAGGAAACTATCTATTTTCAATTTTATACATGAAGAGATTTATTAGTCAAAACTCCTAAGGGAATACATATTGCAATATGGGTGTGTTCGATATTACCGATTATGACACATAAACATTATTTAATTGCTGACCTTATCATCATATCAATTATTTATTTTGATATAATCGTTATTATTGAATATATTTCAATAAATGATGAAAAAAATTATTTCATGATGGAAATTATGATTTATGAGGAAGATGTAAAATTCATTATGTTTAGATTATAGCCTTCATCATAAGGGTCATATTTAGGTCCACACCCAAAAACTATACTGAATGAGATTCATGGGGTTGATAAGATTAAGAAAAATATATGGATACAGAAGGAGATATTAAAATATACTATGTATCTACTTTATAGGAACACATTTATGTATTTCATAATTACATACCTGGACATAGCCTATAGTGTAAAATTGTGTTTTCTGTTGATTTAATCCCTAATAAAAGACCAATATCAAATAATACCTATAATATGTACACTATTGAATTATTAGTGTTCAATAAAATATAAGAGTTGGGTGGTAAGGTATTTATTCACCCCAACTTTTTCCATGGGGATCCCTCATTCAATTTGTTAAGAATAGAGATAGATCCAAGAGGCTACGCATTGATTATTGGAAAATCAGTGTTATTATAATAAATATGAAGTACCCTTTTCATTTTAGTTATATCTTTTTTGATCAAATTTATGGATCACAATTATTTTCAAAGACTGAACATTGTTATGGTTATCATTAATTATGAGTAAAGATGGAATAAATCCTAAAAAGATATTTTCAAATAAGGTATGTACATTAGGATTTTATAATAATTCCATTTGGATTGTCTAATTTATGATCTATTTTTATGGATCAAATTAAAAAATAATTAACGTAATAACTTAATTTATATAATTATGGTATTCAATGATGATATTTTTGGTATATTCCAAATGATATGAAGACTTTGAGAATCACTTTGTGATAACTCTTTTGACTCTTATAATTAAAATATTTATTGGAAATTTAGTATGTGTCATTTATGGCAATAAATATTATCTTTTATTGGGAATATTTTCTCAAAGGATGGAATCACAGTTGATCATGTTATGATAAAGGTAGTCATAGATTGATCTATACCAATAAACATAACTAAGGTATGTAGTTTCTTTAGTTTTGTAGGTTACTCATGGTGGTTTGTTAAAAAAATCTAGATTGGATAACCATATAAAAAAGAATACTCTTGAAGTGGTTAAGTATGTTTATACAATGAAATGTAAAGATTTTTTCGTTGTACAAAAGAGGACATTGGTCAATGATCATATTTTTACTCTACAGTATGGACATGATGGGCTTGTGATATATAGTGATGCATCAAATAATAGTCTTTGTTGTTTCCTAATAAAAAATGATACTGTTATTTAATATGAATCAAGACAACTAAACATTCATCAGTAAAATTAACCAAACCACAATCTTTAGTTAGAAGATATTGTATTTTATATTAAGATAACAAAACAATATTATAAGAAGAAACATATGGGATATGAAAATATCATAATATCATAAAATACATCTTTTCCTAAAATTATCTCACCATGAGGTAATGGCGATGGATCAAGCAACTCATGAATTTATATATCTCGCACACTATTACCAAGGGAAAGAAAATAATGTAAAATGTGAATTGAGTAGGAATGGTAAGGGAATTATGAAAAAATATTAATATTGATAGGTATTATATATTTATAGATCTATAAATGATGGATATGTGAATCATTATGTAAGGAGAGATGTCATTCTTTTTTTCAAATTATTACAAAACCATGTTTAGTAGAATAGAAAAAATTATGACCATGATATTGATAAAAAGTAGATGTAAATTAATGTTGTTAAGGATGGGATATAAGAAGGAATATTTTGTAAAGCTGTAATTATGAAATTTGGAATGATATCATGTGTTCCATCTATACCTGGGCTAATAAGAGAACTATGGGATGACACACATAGCTCAAATTTCTCATCACACCTTATTAGCATGTTTAGGGATTTGAGAGGCCATTTTTGGTAGAATAATATGAAGTGGGATATTTTTGGTTATGTGTATATGTTAGGGTTTTATACAAGTGAATGTAATGAGGCATCATCCGAGAGAATTCCTGAATTGGATTCTTATTCCTACATGGTAATGGGATTACATTGTTATGGCCATTGTCACATGACAACAAAACAGTCCTTGAATGAATGATTCAATTTGAGTTATCATTGACTTCCTAACAAGATCATCATATTTTCTCACTATAATAGAATATTTACCTCTCTTAAACTTAGTAAGACTCTATATTTTTGATGTTTTAATACCTCATGGTGCACCGCTATCATTTTTTTCTAATCATGACCCATGTTTTACACCAAACATCTAGAAGAATCATCTAAAAAATCATGATACTATGAATCAACTGAGAACCGCATACCATCTTTGAATTGATGGATATATATAAAGGATGATTCAAAAATGGAATACATGTTATTTTAATTACCACGTGACCTTAATGCTTTGTGGGATCCTTATTTAACTTTGGTAGATGTCCCTTATACCAATAGTTTTCATTCAAGTATTCAAATGGATCCATATAAAGCATTATAAGAAAATATATTCCATAGACTAACATATTGGAATGAATTTATTAAATGAAAAAATTTACATCTATAAAATGTTGAAGATGACACAAAAAATGTAACGTCTATTCTGTTTCACACAAATTAGCTCAAATATGAAAAATTGTTCTGCTGATAATCAGAGGAATGATTTGGAATTCTAGTCTGGAGATCATTTTTTCGTGAAAGTAGCTCCAATGAAGGGTGTTATAAGGTTTGATTGGAAAGGTAAACTGATACCTAGGCATATAAGACATATATAAATTCTTCAAATAATAATATTTTTTGCTCTTCTTTTGGAAATGAAACCAAATATCTCAAAATTACACAATGTGTTCTATATATCATTAATAACTATGTACATGCTCGACCCAACACATGTCACACCTATTATAAAAGAGGTTTTGAACATGATCTATAATAATATAAGTATCATATACATATTTTTGATATTAGAGATAATTTATTGAGAATCATATGATTTTTCTGGTAATGGTACATGGGAGAAATCTGAAAATTGAGAAACCAATGTGGGAACTAGACGGTGTTATCAAGATTAACTACCCAGATATGTTTAGAAGGTAATATCCACAAAATATTGATGATGAAGTTTTTTGTATGAGGGGAAAATGTAATATACTATGAATTTAATATATATTTATTTTTGAATAAATTTAATTTCATTGATTGTTCGTGATACATGTAACACTGAGTTTTAATGAAGCATGATACTATATCATTTAAACATAATTGTACTTTCAGAAATAATCTAAAATTAGTTTTTCGCCAATTTTAAAAAATTTATTTCAAAAAAATGAAATTTATTTTTGAAATCATCATATAAAAATTATCCAGGTCTAATATTTTGGATTTTTTCTAATAAAATCATTTTTGATGAATAGTGGAAATTTTATGATTTTAATTGATAAAATACTATTCTTTTAAAAAATTTATACTGTTAAATTATATTTTAAATTAACATTAGTTATATTTTACATAAAATAGTATTTCTAAGTTAATTTTAATCATTTTATTATTGAATTTAGATATAAAAACACTATAAAATTTTGAACAGTTTCATATTTAAAATTCAATTTCTCATATGATCTATGGGATTAATTTTAAATTTATATTTGGAAATTATAAGAAATGAATTTAAAAAGTTTATTCCATAATTATAATGATTATTATTTATAATTTCCAATAATGTTATTTTTATTACCAAAATTCTTATTGATAATAGTAAAAATAAGTTTCCACAATTGTGGTAAAAATGGTTTTATCATGTGTTAAACTAAAAAATTAAGACTAAAATGAACCTTAAACTTGTATAAAAACTACTTTATAGTATACTTTTGACCATTAAACCTTTATATTTCTATAATTTCCCATTTTAAATCCTTTTTTACATAATAAAAACATGGGATCACTTAATTATTTTCCAAAATACCTAATACGCCCTCTCCAACACTTTTAAAAGGTCAACCTTCTCCTCTATTATTCCCACATTCACACCTCATTAGATTGGAAAATATATACCCTAATAAAAACCAAAAATCCATCATTTAATCCAAGAGGTAATATATTTGGAATAATTATAACCTAGGAATGATTTTATGTAGACAAATGGAAGATACCCTAGGAAGAGGTAACATTTTTAAACATGCATATTTATATTTTTTCTTCCTCCACATCCTTAAATTAATATAAATCCGTGATTGTATAATAAAATTAGCATATTTGAAATGGCATGGACCTCTCCGCCCTTCCCTTTGTCAAAAAGAATGCCATGAAGTGTTCTTGAGGGTAAAATGGACTTTTCCCACACTTTCCAGAGTTTTAAAACTACACGCTGTGTAGTTTGAGTACACGCCATGTACCCCCTTTCTGGGTATACCTCGTGTTTCAAGTCGTGTCCTTGCTATGTGGAATAATGGGTGCACGCCGTGTGACTAGTTCTACATGCCGTGTAGTCCTTCCCCGCGTACGTATTACTAGTCAACGGCCGTATGCTTTGTTGGAGCTGTGTCCTTGCCATGTGCAATAAATGAGTACACACCGTGTGTCCAAACTACATGTCGTGTAGTCCTTCCCCGCGTATGTGTTACCCTCAAACCTTGTGTTGACCAGTCAACGGCCGCAGAGCCGTGTTGGAAGCCACATGGAGACTGTGTGAAAGAAATGACTACACGCCGTGTACCATAATGTACACACCGTTTACTTTTTCATTTCATGCCAATAAAAGGAGGGGTCCCCTCCACCTTTTAATCACACACCTCTACTCCCCTCTCCTCTGAGCAGAGCTCTCTCAAGAGACTCAAAGACACTTTCTTCCATAACTTCTTCGTCCGAGCTCCGATTTACGATCTGTCAGCGGCCACGGGATCGTAACGTCGAGGAGGAGATTCTGAGCTTGGATCCGTTGACTTTCCTTCAGCCTTTTATTTCCTACATCCACCCGAGGAGGTTTTTCGGGGACCTGACAGAAGTGGAGGATGCCAACGGACGTCTTCTAAGGTTGATCTGAGGGAGCGTTGCGATCGGAACATGTTGAGGTATGGATCTTACCTTCGCCTCTTTAATTTTGTGCATCATGAGGGGTGGGTGGTCTATTGTTTATGTGAAACACTTTTGAACTGGTTTAATAAAGATAATAACTGTCTTATATAACGGGGATGGGAATTTGTGATTGTTGTTACTTTATATCCTGTGATATTAAGTTGTGAATTGAATGAGCTTCTACCTAATGAAAATCACGGTCGTTTTGGGCCTTTGCTTATGCAATTAAATGTTTCCCTCTCTGTCTGGGTTTTCTTATGGTTGGAAACCTTGTAGAATGTGGAAATTGGTTAATCAGGTAAAGTTGGCTGTTTAAAATCTGGAACCCTTGTGTGATCACCCCGGTTAAAAAAATGGAATAATGAACATGTGGGTGTTCGCTTGGTTATGAGGACTGTGTTCGGGGTGTTTTGTGGGTTTTTGTGGATTGGGTGAACAGCAGGGCTACGGTTTACTTGGTTGTGGGTTGGTGTGAATGTTATGATGGTGATGGGCAGTGGGGCTGCAATAAATTGTATTAAAGAGGTGATGACGTACGGTACGGTTGTGTTTATGGTGGTTGGCAGCGGCGCTGCATGGATGGGTTTAAATGTGAACGGGCCTTAGGTTGTGATTATTAAATAAAAGTGGAAGAGTTAATGAATGGTGGGGCGTGGTAATGAAATGAAAATAATAATCAATGGGGTTGGTTGGTTGATAAGAGGGACTTTCTTGTGATGCTTATGTTTTTCCTAACTTGTTTTATGGATGTAAGGGATATGTTTTATGAACTATTAGTGTGGTTAGTTGTGGATAGTTTCCCAGTAGTTATGGAACTAAATAAATATTTATACTGAAATGTGAAAACCTAAACGGGGTTGGGTTTGTTTGTTGTATGCATGATTTGTAGTAGCAGTGCCAAGGCACGTGCTCAGTTTCTCTTTTTAAAAGCCATGGGTTGGGCTATGTGGTTGGTATATATATATATATCTGTATCTTTTGTGTTTTATCACACCCCACCCATGTTGAGAACTTAGTGCTGAACACTCCCATTTTATAGGATAAGGTGTTTTTCCCTTAGTTACTAACTCCTTCCTGCTCCTTCTCCCCTGGGCTGTGATGGCTAGAGGCGACCTTACACCTAAGACTCTTCAGGTAGGTTTCGATTGGGGTGGTTTTTTGCCCAAGAATATTCGGCCAGGTTCTACTGTTTCCCATGAATCTTCGGGATGAGGCTCAGGTGTGTGCAGGCGGGATACGTGGTTCTGAGGCCCAGGTGTGTGTGGGCGGGATACGTGGTTGTGAGGCCCAGGTGTGTGTGGGCAGGAAAAGTGGTTGTGAGGCCCATGTGTGTGTGGGAATGATACGTGGTTGTGAGGCCCAGGTGTGTGCAGGCAGGATACGTGGTTCTGAGGCCCAGGTGTGTGCGGGCGGTATACGTGGTTGTGAGGCCCAGGTGTGTGCGGGCAGGGAGAGTGTGGCAGCGTTAGGATGTTCGTCGTTAGGAAGAATAGCTAACTAAAGGGAAATGGTGCGGGGTATGCAATACTATTGTTCTTATATAACTACTACCTGTTTTGATTGTGTTTTGGTGAGTGTTGCTGGTGAGGTTGGGTGGATAGAATTCCTTTCTAGGTTTCATATGTTGTTCTCATGGGACATTAGGATGTCTCCCCACTTGTGCACGAGAGATTTAGGTTTCCCTACTGAGTATACTTGTATGCTCACCCTACGTTTACTTTCAAGTTTCCAGGAGGACTATCAGGGCTGTGTAGGACCCTACTAGTCGGACAGTTGGAGTTGTTGTTGTTGTTGTACCTTTGTTTTATTTTGGTATTGTACTTTGAGATTTCTTGAACTTGTACCTTGTTATAAAACTATTTAAACATTCATGTGGGATTGGTTTGGGTTTATTTATATACACTGGTTCTTTTCCTTTTTGGTGGTTGACTTGTCATATTTCCTGGTCATTAAAAATAAAAAGGGTAATGCCTCCCATATTTGTGAAAACTCATACCCTTGGTGCTAGTCGCCACCCCGGGGCCTACTGGAGGTGGGAATCGGGGGTCATTATCTCCCTTTCACCATTGTTAGCTCAGGAAGGGCATCATTGGTGGGAGGGGGTCACGACAGAATGGTATCAAAGGTGATGGTTGAGAGATAGGATGGAGTCTGGAGTTAGGCACAGTGAGGATTGCATGTGATGGTAGGGCAACAGTGTTAGTTAATCTTGGTGCGTGACATAGGCCAGGGAAGACCATCTAGGACATGAGATTTTAGGGCCCCCCGTGATCCAATGTAAGGACTCTGAGCCTACCGAACGACCAAGTGAGACTACATTGATTGTAGGGTAGAGACCCTAGGGAAGGTACATGCATCATCATGATTGTGTTTTACTTGATTTGGGTGTTCTGGGAAAGAAATTAAAATAAAATGATAAAATTAAACCTTGAGTTTTTCCTTACTACTTGGGCTTAGGTGATCCTTGTTTACCATACAACGATGGCACCTAGATGTCTTACCCATGTGGCTTAGACGGCCGAGGCCCAATAGATTTAGGAGGTCGATAAGTTGAGGATTGACCGAGAGGAGGAAGATAACCATTGGCAGATGACTCTCCGTTCTTTCCAGCGGCAGACCCTCAAGAAGTACGAGGGTAGTACTTTGGATACAGAGACAGAGGGGTGGCTTGAGGAGCTAGGGATCGCTTTTACCTTGATCCGTGCTCCGAGGGAGTAATTGGTTCCCCTAGCAGTCAGTCATATGAGAGGTGTGGCGCGACATTGGTGGACGCTCTACCTTGGAGAGAGGATAGAGGCAGAGGTTCCATGGGATGACTTTGAGAAGGAATTCCGAGAGGAATTCCTTTCTTCCATGATCAAGGCGGAGAAGTGGCAGGAGTTACTCTACCTTCAGCAGGAGAGTATGATGGTACGAGAGATGGGGATCAATTTCAAAGATCTCCTGCGCTTTGCTTCGGATCTCTTTCTGGATGAGGAGTCTCGGGCGAGACATTTGGAGGAGGCACTTCGTCCTTCGCTCCAGTATGCTGTCACCCAATTCACCCTTCCGACGTACATGGCAGTACAGAAGAAGGCAAATGTTGTAGAGAGGATGCACTCACTGGGAGGTGCACCCTGAGAGGGGTTCCAGCCAGGTTCGTTGAAGAGGAAGGTAGTCAGCAGCAGGTCTCTTGCGACGGGACCTTCCAGGTTCAGGCCAGTGGGGAGCAGGCCCCAGCAGTTCCAGTTCAGATCTTCGGGTACTCGTCCCTTTTTCACAAGCCCAGGATCGAGGTGTTTTTCTTCTGGAGGTTTCGGGCACGTTCAAAGTTGGTGCCCGACCCGAGCTCAGTACGGTGGTGGTGGGCAGGTTTAGCGCCCACCTCAGCAGCACCAGTTTCCAGCGAGACCCTTCCAGTAGTAGTTAGACCGTGCTCCTCTGAGGGCAGACTTTGCAGGAGGAGGTCAACCAAAGGTTGCTCCTCAGGGATCTCGACTATGGCGTGGTCGGGGAGGTGGAATACATCATAGATGGAGAGGAGCTGGGCGTGGGCAGTTTCACGCAGTAGAGTTGACAGCTCCAGCAGGACCAGAGGTGGTACGTGGTATGATTTGTTTGTTCAGCACTTTTGTTTCTACTATGTTCGATTCAGGAGCCTCGAACACCTTTGTTGCACCTGGTCTAGCCCATTCTTTGGGACTAGATGGAGAGAGACTTTCCGTACCACTGGTACTGAGTACACTAGTTGGGGGCCAGAACAACATATCTTGTGTTTGTCGGGGATGTGGGCTGACGTTGGGACCACATCGATCTAGTGTGGACCTTCTTATGTTACAGATGCAGCCATACGATGTCATCCTAGGCATCGACTGGTTGTTTTCTGTTAGTTTCTTTATCAACTGGTTCCGGAGAAGATTCGTGTTCTCTGACGTGGATGGGAAGTGTGTATCTTTTGTTGGCGATATGAGCTATCAGGCGGGAAGCCGGCGTGTGGAGCCTCTCCTTTCCTTGTTAGGTGGGTTATCATTGGTTCTAGCTGATATAGAGATGATGGATGTCCCAGAGGTTATTGGGGAGTTCCTCATTGTTTTTCCTAAGGAGGTTGTGACTCTACCCCCCAGACGTGACGTTGAGTTCAGGATAGACTTACAGCCTGGTGCCCGTCCGATTTTGATGGCCCCTTATCGGATGGAACCTTTGGAGTTTCGGGAGTTGAGGATTCAGATTGATGATCTGATGAAGAAGCGTTTTGTTTGACCCAACGTGTCACCATGGGGTGCTCCAGTTTTGTTCATTAAGAAGGCAGATGGTGGTCTCAGGCTATGCATAGACTACCGAAGGATGAACTAGGTAACAGTCAAGAACCGTTACACCCACCCAAGGATAAATGATCTCTTCGACCAGCTGCGGGGAGTAGGTTGGTTCTCTAAGATTGATCTATGATCAAGATATCATCAGTTGAGGGAGAAGGATAGGGACATCTTGAAGATGGCATTCAGGTGCAGGTATGGGAACGTCGAGTTTGTAGTGATGCCGTTTGGAGTTACGAATGCACCGACTGTTTTCATGGGACTTATGAACTTTGCCTTCCAAGAATTTCTGGACCGGTGTGTCATTGTGTTTATCGACGACATCCTGATCTACTCAAGATCAGATGAGGAGCACGTTGAGCATCTGAGGGCAGTCTTGGAAGTCCCTCGACACTAGCAGCTTTATGGGAAATTGTCAAAGTGTATGTTCTTGATACAAGAAGTACAATTCCTTGGGCATGTGGTGTCTCAGCATGGAGTTTCAGTGGACCTATCCAAGGTGGGGTCAGTTGTTTCTTGGGTAGCACCCAAGACCATGGAAGAAGTTCGTAGACTCCTGGGGTTAGTAGGTTACTATCATAGGTTCATTTCAGACTTCTCTCGAGTTGCTTCTCCATTGACAGCTTTGACGAGGAAGAACCAGGTCTTCCTATGGAGCGAGCAGTGCCAGAAAGCTTTTGACTACCTGAAGGAGAAGTTGGTCAGTGCTCCCGTACTCAGTTTTCCAGAGGAATGTTTGTTGTATGAGGTGTTTTGTGATTCTTCTGGCCTTGTTCCGGGGTGCGTGCTGATGTATAAGAAGGGAGTGATTTGTTATGGGTCTAGGCAGTTTCACCCTCACGAGCGTAACTATGCCACCCATGACCTGGATCTTGCAGCAGTAGTTTTCGCACTGAAGTTGTGGTGTCATTACCCTTTTGAGGAGCCCTTTTTGGTCTTCTCAGATCATAAGAGCCTGCATTATATCTTCTCCCAGTGTGATCTAAACTTACAGCAGCAGAGATGGGTCGAGTTTCCCCAAGACTATGACATTGAGATCTCTTACATTGATGGTAAGGGAAACATTGTGGCTGATGCCCTGAGTAGGAAGTCGCATCAGGAAGTAGTTCGGGAATCCTCTAATGCTTGGAAGGCGATGGGAGAGTTGGATGCCTTACAATTGGATGCAAGGGTAGAAGGTGTTAGAGGCTATTTGTTTCAGATAAATGTGTAATCCTCCTTGTTGCAGCAGGTGGAAGAGTCTCAGTGGGGGGACTCCGAGGCGGAAGTGATGCGGGATCATGTCGATCAGGGGAAAGCTCCAAAAGGATGGTTAGGGGACAGCCAACATCAGATTCTTTTCCATGGAAGGTTGTTTGTTCTGGAGGCGAAGCGTGAGGGAGTTCTCCGTGAGTTCCATAGCTCATCCTTGGAGGTACATCCAGGAGTTTCAAAAATGTACCCAGGCCTGAGGGATCAGTTTTGCTGGCCCATGGTGAAACGGGCAGTGGCAGAGTTTGTGGCTAAATGCCTAGTGTGTCAGCAAGTGAAGGTTGAACACCGTGTTCCTGGTGGTTTTTTTCATCCTTTATATGTCCCCGAGTGGAAGTGGGATGAAATCTCAATGGACTTCGTCACAGGAATACCCAGAACATAGGGTGGTAATGATGCTATCTGGTTGGTGGTGGATCAACTAACGAAATCGGCTCACTTATTAGCAATTAAGGAGTCAGGCTCGGTGAGTACCTTAGTACATAGGTACTTAGATGAGGTGGTGCATTTGCATGGAGTTCCGAGGACTATCATCTGAGATCGGGATACTCGGTTTACCTAACGAGTCTGGAGGGGGTTACAGCATGCTTTTGGCACCCAGCTACACCTTAGCACTGCTTTCCACCCCCAGAACGATGGGTAGGTGGAGCGGACTATCCAGACGTTGGAGGACATGTTGCGAGCATGCATTCTGGATTTCGGAGGATCATAGGTACGACACATTCCATTAGAAGAGTTTGCCTATAAAAACAGCTTCCACTATACTGTTGGCATGACACCATTTGAGGCTTTGTATGGAAGTCCATGTCGTTCACCCATTTTCTGGGCAGAGGTTGGTGAGATAGGTGTGCTTAGGCCAGAAGTAGTGCAGAGAACCACAGAGAAAGTCCAGCTTGTACGTGAGAGGATGAAAGTGGCTCTGGACCGATAGAAGTCTTATGATGATCATCGGAGGAGCCCCTTGGAGTTTGAGGTGGGGGATCATGTGTTCTTGATGGTTTCCCCTCGACGGGGGTAGCGGAGGTTTGGGAAAGGGAGAAAGCTCTCACCTAGGTTAATCGGACCTTTTTAGGTGTTGAGGAAAGTTGGCGAGGTGGCATATCAGCTAGCCCTACCACCTCAGTTGGAGAATGTTCATGATGTCTTCCACGTCTCCCAGATTCGTCGGTACTTACACGACGACTCTCACGTTATCGACTGGGGAGAGTTAGATATGGGAGATGGAACGACCTTCGAGGAACGACCATTCAAAATCAAGGATCGTAATGTAAAGGTGCTCTGTGGATGAACCATTCCGTTGGTTCGTGTGTTGTGGAGGCATGGCGGCCTAGAGGAGAGCACTTGGGAGTGGGAGACCCAGATTCACGCTTAGTACCCGGTGTTTTTTTGAGTTGTGTTTTCCCTAGTTCTTCTGAGAATTGTGTTGATGTTGTACTCTGTACCTTTGATATATGGAATTCTTGGCTTTTCAGTTGTGAGGCCATTTGTTTCTTTGTTCCCTGGTAATTTGTAACATGTACGGATGTGTGGGAAAGGGAAAAACCTGACCCTTAATCGAGACGCATTAATTCGGATGCGATTGAACCCGTGCGGGCGAGTCAATGCCGCCTAAAGCGGATAATATCTCAATATAGATGAATGAATTTCCCAAAACCATGTGTTCGGGTAGTGTGTTGGTTGTGTGGTGTTGGGGTTAATGCGAGTTGAAAAATCCTAATGTATGAAAGTGGGAAGACCCAATTCTTAATCGAGATGCATTAATGAGGACGCGATTAAGCCCATGAAGGCAAGTCAGTGCTCCCTAAAGTGGATAATATCTCGACATAGGAGAAGGAATTCCTAACACATATGATTAGGGTTGTTGGTTGGGTTCCTGTTATAACGAGAACCCTAAGAGGTATCTTATTGGGTTTCTCTGGGTTGGTTTTTGAATTCTCGGGGACGCGAATGTTTTAAGAGGTATCTGATGTAATGGCCCGGACCTCTCCGTCCCTTTCCTTTGCCAAAAAGAAGGCCACAAAGTGTTCTGGAGGGTAAAATGGACATTTCACAAATTTTCCATAATTTTGAAACTACACACCGTGTAGTTTGAGTACACTCCATGTACCCCCTTTCTGGGTATACCCCGTGTTGCAAGCCATGTCCTTGCTATGTGGAATAATGGGTGTACACCGTGTGACCAGTTCTACATGCCGTGTAGTCCCTCCCCGCATGCGCGTTACCAGTAAACGGCCATGTTCCGTGTCCTTGCTGTGTGCAATAAATGAGTACACGCTGTGTGTCCAAAATACCCGCTGTGTAGTCCTTCCCCGCGTATGTGTTACCCTCAAACCGTGTGTTGACCAGTCAATAGTCGCGGAGCCGTGTTGGAATCCGCGTGGAGACCGTGTGAAAAAACCGAGTATAAACTTTGTACCATAAAGTACATGCCGTTTACTTTTTCTTTTCATGCCTATAAAAGTAGGGGTCCCCTCCTCCTTTTCAACACACACCTCTCCTCCCCTCTCCTCTGAGCAGAGCTCTCTCAAGAGACTCGAAGGCTCTTTCTTCCATAACTTCTTCATCCGAGCTCCGATTTACGATCCGTCAGCAGCCACGAGATCGTAACGATGAGGCGAAGCTTCTGAGATTGGATCCATTGACTTTCCTTTGGCCTTTTCCTTCCGACTTCCACCCAAGGAGGTTTTTCCGGGACCTGACAGAAGTGACGGACATCGACAGACATCTTCTAAGGTTGATCCGGGGGAGCGTTGCGATCTGAACCTGTTGAGGTAGGGATCTTACCTTCATCTCTTTCATTTTTGGCATCATGTGGGGTGGGTGTTCTATTGTTTATGTGAAACACTTTAGAACTAGTATAATAAAGATAATAACTGGCTTATATAACGGGGATGAGATGTTGTGTTTGCTATTTCTTTATATCCTGTGATATTAAGTTGTGAATTGAATGAGCTTCTGCCAATTGAAAATCACGGTCATTGGGTTCCTTTCCTTACACAATTAAATGTTTCCATCTTCTTCTAGATTTTCTTATGGGTGGAAACCTTGTGGAATGTGGAAATTGGTTAATCACGTAAAGTTGGCTATTTAAAATTTGGAATTCTTGTGTGATCACCCCGGTTAAAGAAAATGGAATAATGAACATGTGGGTGTTGGCTTGGTTATGAGGCATGTGTTGGGGGTGTTTTGTGGGTTGTTGTGGATTAGGTGAACAACATGGTTGTGGTTGACTTGGTTGTGGGTTGGTGTGAATGTTATGATGGTGATGGGGAGCGGGGCTGCAATAAATGGTATTAAAGAGGTGATGATGTATGGTACAATTGTGGTTATGGTGGTTGGCAGCAGGGCTGTAGGGCTGGGTTTAAATGTGAATGGGACTTGGGTTGTGATTATTAAATAAAAGTGGAAGATTTAATGAATGGTGGGGCGTGGTAATGAAACAGAAATAATAATCAATGGGGTTGGTTGGTTGATAAGAGGGACTTTGTTGTGCTGCTTATGTTTTTCCTAACTTGTTTTGTGGATGGCATGGATATAATTTACGAATGATTGGTGTGGTTAGTTGTGGATAGTTTCCCAGTAGTTAAGGAACTAAATTATTATTTCTTCTGAAATTTGAAAACCTAAAGGGGGTTGGGTTTGTTTGTTGTATGCATGCTTCGTAGTAGCAGTGCCGAGGCACGTGCTCAGTTTCTCTTTTTAGAATCCATGGGTTGGGCTGTGTGGTTGGTATATATATATATCTGTACCTTTTGTGTTTTATCACACCCCACCCATGTTGAGCACTTAGTGTCGAACACTCCAATTTTATGGGAGAGGGTGTTTTTCCCTTAGTTACTAGCTCCTTACTGGTCCTTCTCCCATAGGCTATGATGGCTTGAGGCGTCCTTACACATAATATGTAACGACCCAAAATTTTGAATAAATCGTGTTTCCAAATTTTATGTTTTATTTTATTTTGTTTTTTATACTCAACAAAAATGTTTCATTTGATAACATGAGTATAATTAAAATGAGATCTTTGGGTTTTGACTGTTATATGACCATTGGTAAATATGACCCCTGGAAACTAAACTTTTTGATTATTGTCTCTAAATACAAGTAATCTTGGTTAATTATTATAGAAATAAGATTTGATGGCCTCACCCAGTAGTCATGGACCGATCGAAGCCCATCTAACAGAACTTGGGAAGGAGGTAGCACCACTGGGATTTGCTCTGGACCAAACCCAAGCCGAACTTCATCGTGTGAAGCTAGAACGGAATCTCCTTTACGAGAAGTTCAAACTGATAGAAATTACTACTCGTGCGATGTTAGCCGAGCCTCCCTCAGATTCTTTCACCTTAGCACACCTTACACTTAGGTCCTATGCTGATGTGATAAGGGGCTATGTAAGGAGACCGTAACTGCCTTGTGTAATCCATTGTTTGAAATAAAAATTGGGATTTCTTCTTATGATGAAGTTTATGAATTTTCAAATAACCGGATAAATATAGTATGCATATTTTTGATGAATTTTAGAAAAACGATATTTTAAAAAAATTTATGTAAACCTTAAATAATTAAAAATGTGTAATGATATTCAAAAAATGGTCTTCTACAATTATGCTCAGTATGAAATTTACAGTCTAATAAGATCAACTTAATTTTTGATTAATAGTAAATTATGAATAGTGATTTTATGATTAGGATTAGTAATGTGTCCAAATGGATTAGTAATCTCACTTAAAGGAAGTATTAATATAATCTAGGCACCTTGATTAAGTAATGTGATTCAATAAAATGGTTAAATAACGATTTCATAAATTATTATTCAAGTATTTGTTTTTTCGAGTGAATAGTGTTTTTTAATTAAAAATTAAATTAAAAATATTTCAAAAATTATTGTTATAAAATGGATTTCATTTTCGAACTCAGAGCACTGATATTATGTTATGGTAATTTTTGGGGTTTTTTCTGAAAAAATGAATTTTCGGTGAATTGTGTATTTATTTAAAAAATAAATTAAAAATATTTAGAAAATTATTTTTATAAAAAGGAGTTCATTTTTGAAATCAGAGCATTGATATTTGGTTAAGGTGATATTTTGGGATTATTCTAAGAAAGTTGAATTTTTTAAGAATAGTGAAAATACAGTTTTTAAGTTACGGGTGTTTAATGACATCATTAAATGATGTATTAAGTATGTAATCAATATGGTCGACTTAAGAATAGTAAGATAAGGTATGAGGTGTCCCAGGTGGCCAATACCATGGGCAAATACCATGGGAATCCCATGGTTTTGCCAAAACCACTAATGAGGTGTCCCATGGCCATTAATGCCTTGTCCCCTCACTTTCCCTATAAATACCAAGCCATCCTCTCATCCATTCGACTCCCCACTCTTATACAAATATGTTAAGGTCTCATTACCTCCCAAGGAGTCCTCTCAAGGTTCCCCCAAGCCCTCATGGTCCCAACCATTGATTTTTAAGAGTTATGTTTTAAGGTAAGGGATCCGACCTCTCTCTTTCTTTTCAAGAAATCTCTTTTATGTAATTTCTTTTATGCTCCATGTTATTATGTTGGAGGATGTTCTTTTTTACTCCTCTTACTGCCCTATTAATGTTAATATAATGAGAGATCCCCTCTTACTCTCATTATTTCGTTTTATGAAGTTTTATGTGGCGTCGTTAGGCTGCCGAAATTTTTGTAACAGATTCTTTCTCCCTTCTCATTTTTCATGATATATTTTCATGTAAAGTATTTCAAGTTCCTTTTTATTATGTTGGTTTATGATCCCTAAATTTATCATACTGATATTTTATGATCATATGATGAGAGACCCCATTTGAACTCTTCAATTCAGTATTTTGATGTTTTAAGTGGCGCCGTTAGGCTGCCGAATTTTTAAGTGGTTCTTTCACCTTTCTCTTTTTTCAATGTTCTCATTCCATGTCATGTCTTGCAAGTTCCTATTTATAATGTTTGGGTATGATCTATAAACCTATCATACAGATCATTTATGTTCATATTATGAGAGACCCTATTTGATCTCATCATTTCATTTTTTTTGAAGTTTAAGTGACGCCGTTAGGCTGTCGAATTTCTAAGGGGTTCTTTCACCCTTCTCATTTTCAAGATCTATTTTCATGTCAAGTATTTCAACTTATTTTTTATTATGTTGGGGTATGATCTATAAATCTATCATACTGATCATTTATGTTCATATTATGAGAGACCCTATTTGATCTCATCAATTCATTTTTTTTGAAGTTTAAGTGACGTCGTTAGGCTGTCGAATTTCTAAGGGGTTCTTTCACCCTTTTCATTTTCAAGATCTATTTTCATGTCAAGTCTTTCAAGTTCCTTTTTATTATTTTGGGGTATGATCTCTAAATCTATCATAATTATCATTTATTTTCATATTATGAGAGACCCTATTTGATCTCATCAATTCATTTATGTTGAAGTTTATGTGACGCCGTTAGGCTGTCGAATTTCTAAGGGGTTCTTTCACCCTTCTCATTTTCAAGATCTATTTTCATGTCAAGTATTTCAAGTTCCTTTTTTATGTTGGGGTATTATCACTATATCTATCATACTGATAATTTATGTTCATATGATGAGAGACCCTATTTTATCTCGTCAATCCATTTTTGGAAGTTTTAGGTGACGCCGTTAGGCTGCCGAATTCTAATAAGAGAAATCTTATTTTTTGTCTTCCTTTCAAGTTCTTCGTTTCAAATGTTATATCATTCAAATTTCATGTTCTTAAATACTTTATATTTTGATACCCTACTGTTTTATGTATCATTTTTGAGTGGGTTACCCATGTCCCCTCTCTTTACAACTTTTTCTAAAACCATGTATCATAGACGTTATGCTGCATAGTTTTCGTCTCAAAATGCCTCCCTCTTTATGTCAAAATTATTTTATGTTATTAAGTGAATACTCAAATCTCTAATTTATATAGGGGTATTCACATATATATCAAAATTTTCTATTTTAAATTTTGGGATTTACATACATGAATCCCGCTTTCCCTTTTTCGTGGGTTTAAAGTGACATAAAGATCATGTCTTTAAAGCAGTTTTTAAAACGTTATGATTGTGAAATGAAAACCATTTATTTTATGCTATATGGGTTGTTTATAAAATGATTGATGATGATATATGTGGTTCACATGATAATAAAGACATGTCAAGGGTGCGCCCAGATAGCGCTCCAATGCATTGGGTAAAGACTTAATCTCTAGAGATGACTTTTTAGAATGATACCTTGGTGAATAACCATGGTAATTTTTAATGACACCTTGGGGATGGACCTTGGTGAAACGAAATGATTGTCAATATTAAATGTTGTAGCCACATATTCAAGTTATGAAAAATGTTATTTTTATTATGATATGGCTCATGATTTCTTTCTCATGCCTTAATGTTCTTTTCATGACCTTATTGAAGTATCTCAAGTTCACATGTAAAATGTTTCTCTTGTTTCCCTTACTGGGCCTTCTGCTCACCCTTTATTTTGATGTATGTACCCGGGTTATGAGATGCAGTAATGAACCTAGGATGAACATGAGGAGAATCCCTTCAAGTTTTTAAGAAGAATCTTTTGTGTTTTCATGTTTAAAGTTCCTGGTTTCCAAGACACTAAACCTTAAAGATCCTCAGTTTTGTAAAGTGTAATGAAAGTTTATGTGATAAAAAGACGGGATGAAATAGTTGGTTTCAAAGGATGGTTTAGTTATTTGTGGAAATTAGGATATGAAAAATGTAGGAATAACCCTATATAAAAGTTTAAATATTGGAAATATTCCTGGTATTTTGGTGAGTATTGAGTAAGGGGTTGCCAAGCAAATACATCCCTGTCTGGATACGAGCAGGTAGAGGTGGCTCTAGCACAGATGTACATAGGGTTAAAACCCGAAAACACCGCTTTGAGCTAGACTCAAACGCGAACTGGTACACGACAACGGGCCTTGCTTCACTTTTGGTTACGACACTCCCGGGGGATATGCTTTGGTAAATTCATATGCTTAGTATGAACCATTGTTAAAGGAACAAAGATAAAATAAAATAAAGATTCACAAAAGAATATATGATCATGGATAACCAAGATGGGAACCTAGGGGATCACAAGTTAGGGTATACTTTTCTTCTACATGTTATCCTTATATGCTTTTAGTTCCTTTTCATGATTATTGGATAAGTACTTAAGCCCCTAATTATGCATTCTCTTCTTAGTTAATGGTGGGAAATGGAAGAACATGTCCCAACAACCAATGTGATAGGAAATGCGACGATTGTCGTATTAATATGACAGGGATGATTAGGGGATTAAAATATGATTATTATTTTGGAAGACTTTCACTATTTTGGGGACCCTATATGATTGAGGTAAATAGATTACTATGGTATTTTCATTGAGGAGTAAGGTTGACTTATATTTTTAAGAATCAAAAAATTTAAGGTGTACTTATAGTAATTTAGGTTACTTATGGGAATGATTAACCTATCTTGTGTAAAATATGTTTAGGTTAGATACTTTTGTTATAAGATGTTAGGAGTGGTTGATGTTGTTTGGATATGAAAAATGAAGATTATTTTGGAAGACTATGTTATCAAATACTTCTTATATTTGGGTTTCAATATTAGTTTCGTTTATTTTGAGGAATTTTAAAGACCGTTATTTATGGAATGGACTATGATTAACTTTGGGTAGTACCATGTAACTTTGAATATTTAAAAGTAGTATCCATTCCTATATGATTATTTCTTTTTGAAGAGTTGTTTTACCTTACCCTTCCTATATTTGGGATAATGTTCAAAGATAGAAGAAATATATAGTTAATCTTTTGTGGATTATGTGATTTTCTAGAAGATGATTCTTGTGTTTTGATGAGACCAAGTAGTTGTGAATGCTCATAGTTTAGAGAAAAGATTAGTTTTTGGTAGAAACTTATTAAAGGATGAAACTCTACATGAAGATAGGTATATTTTCTTTGTTTTTGTTTTATGTTGTAAATGAATGCCTCAAAATTATGAAAAGGAACGTAAAACAAAAACGTTGTTGGTGTACGTTTACTACTAGGTAATCAAAGACCGTTTACACACATCATAAGTTTGGTATTTTCTTATGGTTAGCTTTCTCCTAATCATGTTTTCTATCACTCTCCCTCAGAACTTGACCCTTTGTTTTCTCCTCCATGTCCATGTTTTCGTACATGGAATCCTAGTGTGGGCTAACTCGGGTGACCTTTGTACTTACCTTTTTTTCTTTTAAAGTAATAGTTTTGCTGACTCCTTTTCCGATGTGGGACTTTCAATGAAATTTCAAAACCCAATTTTAAAAATTGCGAGGATTCAATTTCTTAAGGGGGTAAGATTGTAACAACCCTAAATTTTGAATAAATCATGTTTCCTAATTTTATGTGTTATTTTATTTTGTTTTTTATACTCAACAAAAATGTTTCATTTGATAACATGAGTATAATTAAAATGAGACCATTGGGTTTTGACTGCTATATGACTATTGTTCAATATGACCCCTGGAAACTAAACCTTTGATTATTGTCTCTAAATACAATTAATCTTGGTTAATTATTATAGAAAGAATATTCGATGGCCACACCCAATAGTCTTGGACCAATCAATGCCCATCTAACAGAACTTGGGAAGGAGGTAGCCCCACTAGGATTTTCCATGGACCAAACCCAAGCCAAACTTCATCGTATGAAGCTAGAACGAAATTGCCTTTTTGAGAAGTTCAAACTAATAGAAATTACTACTCGTGCGATGTTAGCTGAGCCTCCCTCATATTCTCTCACCTTAGCACACCTTACACTTAGGTCCTATGCTGGTGTGATAAGGGGCTATGTAAGGAGACTGTAACTTCCTTGTGTAATCCTTTGTTTTAAATAACAATAGGGATTTCTTCTTATGATGATGTTTATGAATTTTCAAATAAATGGATAAATACAGTATTCATATTTTTGATGAATTTTAGAAAAAGGATATTTTAAAAATGTTTATGTAAACATTAAATAATTAAAAATGAGTAATGATATTCAAAAAATGGTCTTCTACAATTATGCTCAGTACGAAATTTAGAGTCTAATAAGATCAACTTAATTTTTGATGAATAATAAATTATGAATAGTGATTTTATGATTATGATTAGTAATGCGTCCAAATGGATTAGTAATCTCACTTAAAGATAGTATTAATATAATCTAGGCACCTTGATTAAGTAATGTGATTCAATAAAATGGTTAAATAACGATTTCATAAATTATTATTCAAGTATTAGTTTTTTTCGAGTGAATAGTGTTTTTAATTAAAAATTAAATTAAAAATATTTAAAAAAATATTTTTATAAAATGGATTTCATTTTTGAACTCAGAGCACCAATATTATGTAATGGAAATTTTTGGGGGTTTTTCTGAAAAAATGAATTTTCAGTGAATAGTGTATTTATTTAAAAAATAAATTAAAAATATTTAAATTTTTTTTATAAAATGGAGTTCATTTTTGAAATCATAGCATTGATATTTGGTTAAGGTGAAATTTTAGGATTATTCTGAGAAAGTTTAATTCTCGATGAATAAATGGTCATAGGGTTTATCCTCTGATGGCTTTTCTGGTAATTCTCGATGAATAGTGAAAATACAGTTTTTAATTTATGGGTGTTTAATGATATCATTAAATGATGTATTAAGTATGTAATCAATATGGTCGACTTATGAATAGTAAGATAAGGTATGTGGTGTCCCAAGTGGACAATACCATGGGAAAATACCATGGGCAAGCCCATGGTTTTACCAAAACCACTAATGAGGTGTCCCTTGGCCATTAATGCCTTGTCCCCTCACTTTCCCTATAAATACCAAGCCATCCTCTCATCCATTCTACCCCCCACTCTTCCCTAACGAAGTTCTGGTCTCATTACCTCCCAAGGAGTCCTCCCAAGGTGCCCCCAAGCCCTCATGGTCGCAACCTTTGAGTTTTAAGAGTTACATTTTAAGGTAAGCGATCTGATCTCTCTCTTTCTTTTCAAGAAATCTCTTTTATGTAATTTCTTTTATGCTCCATGTTCTTATGTTAGAGGATGTTCTTTTATACTCCTATTACTGCCCTATTCATGTTCATATAATGATATATCCCCTCTTACTCTCATTATTTCGTTTTATGAAGTTTTAAGTGGCGCCGTTAGGCTGCAGAATTTTTTTTAACAGATTCTTTCTCCCTTCTCATTTATCAAGATATATTTTCATGTAAAGTATTTCAAGTTCCTTTTTATTATGTTTGGGTATGATCTCTAAATTTATCATACTGATCTTTTATGATCATATGATGAGATAACTCATTTTATCTCTTCAATCCAGTATTTTGAAGTTTTATATGGTGCCGCTAGGCTGCCGAATTTTTAAGTGGTTCTTTCACCTTTCTCCGTTTTCAAAGTTCTAATTCCATGTCAAGTCTTTCAAGTTACTTTTTATTATGTTGGGGTATGATCTCTAAATATATCATGCTGATCATTTATGTTCATATGATGAGAGACACTATTTGATCTCATCATTTCATTTTTGTTGAAGTTTAAGTGACGCCGTTAGGCTGTCGAATTTCTAAGGAGTTCTTTCACCTTTCTCATTTTCAAGATCTATTTTAATGTCAAGTCATTCAAGTTCCTTTTTATTATATTGGGGTATTATCACTAAATATATCATACTGATCATTTATTTTCATATGATTTGAGACCCAATTTGATCTCATCAATTCATTTTTGTTGAAGTTTATGTGACGCCGTTAGGCTGTCGAATTTCTAAGGGGTTCTTTCACCCTTCTCATTTACAAGATCTATTTTCATGTCAAGTATTTCAAGTTAATTTTTATTATGTTGGGGTATAATCAATAAATCTATCATACTGATCATTTATGTTAATATGATGAGAGACCCTATTTGATGTTATCATTTCATTTTTGTTGATGTTTAAGTGACGCCGTTAGGCTGTCGAATTTCTAAGGGGTTCTTTCACTATTCTCATTTTCAAGATCTATTTTCATGTCAAGTATTTCAAGTTCCTTTTTTATGTTGGGGTATTATCTCTATATCTATCATACTGATCATTTATGTTCATATGATGAGAGAACCTATTTGATCTCGTCAATCCATTTTTGGAAGTTAAAAGTGACGCCGTTAGGCTGCCGAATTCTCATAAGAGAAATCTAATTTTTTTGTCTTCCTTTCAAGTTCTTCATTTCAAATGGTATATAATTCAAATTTTATGTTCTTAAATACTTTATATTTTGTTTCCCTACTGTTTTATGTATCATTTTTGAGTGGGTGACCCATGTCCCCTCTCTTTCCAACTTTTTCTAAAACCCTGTATCATAGACGTTATGCTGCATAGTTTTCGTCCCAAAATGCCTCCCTCTTTATCTCAAAATTATTTTATGTTATTAAGTGAATAATCAAAGCTCTCATTTCTACAGGGGTATTAACATATATATCAAAATTTTCTATTTTAAATTTTGGGATTTAAATACATGAAACCCTCTTTCCCTTTTCCGTTGGTTTAAAGTGACATAAAGATCATGTCTTTAAAGCAGTTTTTAAAACGTTATGATTATGAAATGAAACCCATTTATTTTATGCTATATGGGTTGTTTATGAAATTATTGATGATGATATATGTGTCTCACATGATAATAAAGACATGTCAAGGGTGCACCCAGATAGCGCTCTAATGCATTGGGTAAAGACTTAATCTCTAGAGATGACTTTTTAGACTTATACGTTGGTGAATAACCTTGGTAATTTGTAATGACACCTTGGGGATGGACCTTGGTGAAACTAAATGATTGTCAATATTAAATGTTGTAGCCACATCTTCAAGTTATGAAAAATTTTATTTTTATTATGATATGCCTCATGATTTCTTTCTCATGCCTTAATGTTCTTTTCATGACCTTATTGAAGTATCTCAAGTTCATATGTAAAATGTTTCTCTTGTTTCCCTTACTGGGCCTTCTTCTCAACCTTTCTTTTGATGTATGTCCCTAGGTTATGAGATGCAGTAATGAACCTAGGATGAACATGAGTAGAAGCCTTTCTAGTGTTTAAGAAGAATCTTCTATGTTTTCATGTTTAAAGTTCCTGGTTTCCAAGACACTAAACCTTAAAGATCCTCGGTTTTATAAAATGTAATGAATGTTTATGTGATAAAAAGGCGGGATGCTATATAATAATCTTCATGTAGGTTTCTATTGGGGTGGTTTTTAGTCCAAGACTCTTCGGGCCGGTTCTACTGTTTCCCAAGAATCTTCGGGATGAGGCCCATGTGTGTGCGGGTGGGATACGTGGTTGTGAGGCCCAGGTGTGTACGAGCGGGATAGGTGGTTGTGAGTCCCAGGTGTGTGTGGGAAGGATAAGTGTTTGTGAGGCCCGGGTGTGAGTGGGAGGGATACGTGGTTGTGTGGCCCGGGTGTGTGCGGGTGGGATACGTGGTTGTGAGGCCCATGTGTGTGCGGGTGGGGAGAGTGTTGCAGCGTCCGGACGTTCGTCATTAGGAAGAGAAGCTCACTAAATGGAAATGGTGCGGGGTACCCAATACTCTTGTTCTTATACTACTACTACCAGTTGTGATTGTGTTTTAGTGAGTGTGGCTGGTGAGGTTGGGTGGATAGAATTCCTTGCTAGGTTTCTTCTGTTGTTCTCATAGGACATTAGGATGTCTCCCCACTAGTGCACGAGAGCTTTAGGTTTCCCTTCTGAGTATACTTGTATGCTCAACCTATGTTTACTTTCAGGTTTCCCGAAGGACTACCAGGGCCATGCGGGACCCTACTAGTCAGACAGTTGGAGTTGTTGTTGTTGTTGTACCTTTGTTTTATTTTGGTATTGTACTTTGAGCTTTCTTGTACTTGTACCTTGTTATAAAATTGTTTAAACATGCATGTGGGATTGGTTTGGGTTTATTTATATACACTGGTTCTTTTCCTTTTTGGTGGTTGAGTTGTCCTATTTCCCGATATTTAAAAATAAAAAGGGCAATGCCTCCCATATTTGTGAAAACTCATACCCTTGGTGCTAGTCGCCACCATGGGGCCTACTGGAGGCGAGACTCGGGGGTCATTATCTCCCTTTCACCATTGCCAGCTTAGGAGGGGCATCTTTGGTGGGAGGGGGTCATGACAATATTAAATTTAATGTGACATATTTATAATAGGTACATGACCTAAAATAATCTATATTTCTGTCAAATGGGTTATAAAATCATCATTCGTGTTTATAGAGGAATACCGCCTTATGAACCGAAGTCGTTCATTATTCTATTAGCACCTTTCATGGATGAGTACAATGATGGATAAAAAGTATATTTTTGATAAATATTTAATATTTTATACTCTATAGTGATTATATTATATATATCTTTCTACCTTCCATACCATAGGATACAGGATAATGTTTCTCATGTGTATGGATGACAACCACCCCCGAGGTGATGTGAGTCGTCTTTTAATAATGCTTATCATGGAAGATGATATGATGAATTCAATGATTATATATGAAATAAATGAAATAATTATTATATTAATATCATATTTATTATTATTTACGTATAATATATAATTTTATTCTCACTGTTTCACTCACTTAATGATGATATTATAGTTTGTGTACCTCAGGACAACCACATTCATGAAGTGATGTTTCTCTCCTTTCATTACCACTCCACCTAAATTATATATAAATTTATATAGTATGGAATATATGATATTATAATCATTCCAAAAATAATAGTTATTACTTACCTTTTATCCCTAATAATAATGGAAATATAGAAACATTATTCATGCATATGTAAGACCTATTGTTTCAATGATCATAACACAGTTCATATTCTATAACCATATTTCTTGATTGGTTTAAAAAAGGAAAATTTATGATAATTATCACATTATTATTATTCTTTAGTTGATTTAAATTTATAATATGTGAAATAACTAGATCATCAATAAAAAAATTTCATGAGAAGATAAGGATATCAATACAAGAAGCCATGAAAAGTCTAAAACATTTTTATCAAACAGAAGCTAGAATGTTATAAAATGATGATATATGATATTGTAAATATTAATATGGTTAATTTTTATGTTAATTACGTGTTTAAATCTACAATATAGGATTTTAAATCATTTTAAATCAAAAGGAATCATGAGGAAATGTATTTGATGTCAATATACATTCTATAGAGATTTATAAATCCTTATACACCAATTCAATTTCATGTGGTGTATATACCATTGAATTGAGAGTTAATATCTTGATTCAATCATAATTCTTGGTATTTGAAGCTAATATATATTTTATATTGTTAAATTTTGTTGGAATTAGAAATTATAAAGTGGTCAATGTTATTGAAAATTCTCACTTTGTTTTGTGATTGTTGAATTTATCTTAAACCAAACTATTTATTGTAATCATTTTCAGTTGAAAATTACATATATATTGAATATAAATATTTATTAATGAGGGATAATATTATTTCTTAAATTGTTTACCAATTTTTATATTCATTTATGAAATTGAATGTTATTTGAGTAACTTAGAAAATATTGATATATATATCCTTTACTCAATACAGATATTCGACGATAAGGGATATTTTTTTATGAATTAAATAATTTTTTTTGATATATTAGGTACGACATGGACCTCCATTAATGGGTGGGACCATAATTATATATCCAATAGATTAATTATTATCCCTTATGAGACAAATCAGTATACCAAATTAAATGTGTTTCTTCTTGTAGTTTAAACTATCTAGTGAATGTTATTGACAGTACATAAATATATTTCTTGAAGAATTATGATCAAAATTAAGAATTTCATTTATCAAAAATTTAGTTATTATTTTACATTATATATTCAATATGATATTATCTATGGATTCATTTTATTCTCATTCTACTGAATAAATAGCATGAGTTTTAGTTATTTTTCTTTTACATTTATTTTTCATTATCTATTCATGTATTCAAGTTATTTAATTTGAAGGTGTTTTTATTTATTTTCCTTTTTATATGGATTATTATTATTAATTCCTAATAGATTGTTTTGTACATAAACCATTTTGATAATTTTAGTTAACCCTTAATTTATTTCTTTTCCCCAAGTTGTGAATACGAATCCATTGAATGTGTTTTCATGGTTTCTGGTAATTTTATTTTGTTATTTATTAGGATATATTACAATGAAAAATGGGAATCATGTATGTATCTAATTCTGATAAACTACAAAACTTATCGGTCATTCAAGATTTGACCCATTGTATATAGGACATTGTAATAAACTAGGCACGATCTCTGGGCTACAGGTGTCAGGTTCATTATTAAAAAAAACATATCCTTAGCTCATATCTTTAGTAAAATATAAGTTACATCAAAGGATGTTGTTTTAGATGGAAAATTTTTCTAAAATTTAACTCACTTGGAATGTCTCTTGTGGTGGATAACTTTTTGATGAAAATATAAATTTAAAAAACAAAACATGTTGGAAATCCAATTCATTGAAAATAAAATTTATAAAAAAATATTTAATAATAACTAAATATTTCTCTTTCGAAATATATTATTTCCACCTGGAAAACTCTTTTTAAATAATAAAAGCTATTAAAACTAATTTTTAGGATGAAATCATTTATATAAAATAAAATAATTATAATAAATAAGAAAACCATGTTATTTTAAAATATATTTGAAAAACATTATGGGAATTATCCAATATTTTAGTGGTCGTGATAGTGGAAAATAATAATCATGATGTGCATATTGAAAAATGATTCTTATGCAATTTTTGGTAAAAGGAAAAATAGAATTGTTTAAAATCCAACCTAAAGATATATTTAAAAACATTTTGTTAAAAGGAATCATCGGTAAAAAAAATTTGTATATATTTTGAAAAAATATAAAAACATTTTTGAAATGATTTTTGGAAAACATAACATTAGGAATAATATAGTTATTTCCTCAAAATGTGATTTTTAATAAAAAAAATTTAACATTTGATTAAATTATTAGAGGAAGGAGGAGGGAAATTTTTATTCTCTTGACATAATGACTGGTGAATAAATTTGATGAGTATCTTGAGCAATAGATCAAAATATTATATCATCAGAAAATATCAGGAATTATCTCTATAATTGATGAGATTGTAATAGAATTTCTTTACCACTTTGGTAACATTAAAATTAATACCCTATAAATAAATATCATTAAATGTGATTTCAAATATCATGAGTATAAATAAATTCATATTATTACATGTCAAAGGAGAATTATATACACATCATATAAGAATATAGGTGTATAATCTAATCATATGTCCCAAAGAAGGAAAATTGAGGAAAAAATACCCTACTAATTTGGTAACATTTCACATGTAAACCCATTGAAATATAGATCATAAAATTGATATTTAGATATCAATAATATTAATTATAATAATCATAAAATACATTTATTTTTATTAAATACACCACATAAATGTTTTTGGTGTTGAATAAGCCATTTGCCTAAGAGAAAACCACATTGAAAAAAATCATGTCCACTTCAGTAATCAATTGATTGATAATCCCAAATAAAGAATAAAATAATATAAAACATTTGTTATCTTGAAAATAATAGGATTTATGATGTATCATTTAAATGTTTCAGTATATACCCTGCATAAAGGAAATGAGTGGGTAATTTTCATATGTCTTCATGAATTAAAAAGGGATACATGAAATCTCTAACCTTATGTACTGACTTCATTCATAGAAGTTGAAAAATTTAGTATAATAATTATATTTTTTTTATAAATATAGTACATAACCATAAAATATATATATATATATATATATCATACCATATATGATTTATCATGACCATTTTGTTACCCTTTTATTAAAACTCCTTGTTAAAGTCACGTTCAGGGAAAAACTTATTTTTTATTTCACGTAAGTTTTGATTTTTTATTTTTTTACCTATTAAATTGGTAATTATTTCATAATATCAAAAATGTTAAAAATTATATATATATCATATATATTTAGTATATATTTATTTATGTCAATCCATAAAATTTAGTGATAGAAAATGAAATACATTGTTCAAAGAGATGGTCGGTCATACATGCACATTAATGTCGTTTCCATTCACTTTTCATTTGGAATGAATGACAGTAAAATGATATATTATCATAGAATAATAATTTTTTCATATATATCACATATTTTAATTTACCCCAACCACATTACCTTCCATGTAATGTGATAATGAGCTACATCACTTAGCGAGGTGGAAGTCCACCTTACACGAGAGAGATATTATCTTCTTCTAAAAAAATGGATAGTACGAAATTATGCGGGATATAATAACTCAATATGTATAATAATATAATAAATATAATATATAAATAATAAATATTTCAAAATTTATACCCTTAATAGTTGTTAAAATAAAAAAAGAATGAAATTGGTTCATGAGGAGATAGTCTTCCATACACCCAAACTATGATTTTATAACCCATTTGATGGATGTTGTGATTGTATTAGGTCCTGGACATTAGAAGAAAACAAATAATTGTAATTATTATATTGAGATTATTATTTTATAATTTTATAATAATAATTATATGATATGGTGGAAAAAATAAAACCAAAACAATCATTGATGAACCTTACCCCTTCTTTGGGTATCCACCTTAAGTTTGCACCAAATACCACCCTTGGATGGATTTATATCCAAAGTAAGGATTACATGATAATATTATGGACTTTTAAAAGTTATTTGGGTAGGTATTTTATATTATAAATTTGTTTGAATGTGTTAATATGAAAGTATAATGGGTGGCCATTTATAAGTTAATCGAGTGGAACACAAGTAATTTTTTGAAATATATAATTGTACCAATTTTTTCATTCACAAGGATCCAATAGTGTATCATTATTTGGAATTAAATATATAAGGTTTAAATATAGATAAACATTACGATTATTACAATTTTTATTTATTTTAAACCTTTATCTTTCTAGTATTACCCCTTTGTAAACCCATTATTAACTTAACCAAGGTAAATAATTTTTACTATTTTTACAATAATTTTTTGGTAAAAAAATAATTTTTACTAATTACATAATATAGATTATTCTGATATAAAATATGGAATCCATTTTCCCATATTTCATTTAATAAAGTGGATAAATATATTTTGAAATTAAACTCGTATACACGATTAGAAATATGGTTTTTATAGAGAAAATGATCCAATGTTTTCCACATTTTTATATCAAATTGAAATATGACATTAATTGAAATGATATAAATTGGGTTAAAATATATGTATATATATATTAAAAAATTTTAATATAAAAAAATTAAAATTAAAATTGAACTTTATAATAATTGTAAATAAAAAAGGCAGTTTACAATTAAATTTCATTGTTTTTTCAGTATTCATCGAAAAATTAATTTTCTCCAAAAATTCAAAAAAATGATCCATAATATAAATTTTACAATATGATTTCAAAAATGAAGTAAATTTTTAAAAATAATTTTTTTTAAAAAATGAAACAAAACTTGCATCCATGATGAAAAAGAAGGTTTTGGAGAGGTGTATTTTCAAAGAGATGGTGATTATATATTAAATATATATACAATAAAAATATTTCAATGAATAAAAATTGAAATTTATCAAAATATAATATATATATATATATATAATTTAATTTATTCCAAATTATGGAAAAATTTAATTATTTAAAATGGAGATTGTTTACATCAAAACAATTTTCATAAAAAAAACACTTTTTCAACCAAAAGTTATACATGAACATAAATCCAAAATAGAGATGATTAAAAATTATTCAAGTGGATTAAATATAAATAAATAATTACTAGTATACTTTAAAAAATAATGGATCATTTAAATACTTAATTTTTTGAAAAGAGATGAAATTTTACAAAAACTAGAATTTTTCATTATTCACTGAAAATCAATAGTTTTAAAAAAAATCCCAAAACCCTCACCATAAGAAGATTTGGATATTATTATTTAAAAAATTAATTTCGTTGAATAGAATAAATTTTAAAAAAATAGAGAAATTAATTATTAAATTTAATCACAGAAAACTAAAAATCAATTTAGATGAAAATATATTTTTGGTAAATATAATTACTTTACTACAAATTTATTTTATATTTTATAAGAGTTTATAAAAATATATTTATTGGGTAGGAAATTTTTATGTATATTTCATATAGTATTTAATAACATTAATACCCTTTTATTTAATGGTATTGATATAATAATCCAAAAATATTTCATGTTTCGCTGAAGCTCGATGACACCATTCAGGCATGCGATCAATGAAACTCATTAATTCATATAACACAAGATAAAATCATTGTTGAATATAATTAAAGATACACATAGTGTTATGTGAAATGGGAAAAATTGAAAATATTGAATTTATATCAAAATAATACTCCACAAAATCACAGGTTTTTAGGTTCTACCCTTATCTTGGGGAATTTATCCCTTACAATTAATAACTTTGATACCAAAAACTGAGGATAATTATACCCTATTACATTATAATGTAGCCACGTAACATCCTTAAGAACATGGTTTCACAATGGAACATTGAATAGGTGTGTGATATTATTTTGTAGAACATTATCGATATGATCCATAATCTCCACTAGTGGTTCCTTATAAGAAATATCATGACCCATTGGTATGTCCTCTAGATCAATAAAAGTGATGGTTCAGGTTTGAAATTATTTAGGAGAAATACATGGAACACATCATGAACATAATAATGGTTTAGTGTAATATCCAAATGATAATATACTCTCCCGATACAATAAAATATTTTAATTGGGGCCAATATACCTACTACAGTGTTTTCCCTTCATTCCAAAATAGAAAAATTCATAGAAATACCTTCTCAAAAACATAATATTATCGATCATGTCAATGATTATGAATATAGATTTTCTATAAGCACTGTGTTTTTCTTAGAGGTTACTGAATAGATCTATCCTTATTTCTCATCTCATCATCTTTTTTAGGTTCTAATAGTTTTATTCCTACTATATCATTCCAGTATGTTGGATTTTCAAACTTCCTTCCATAAGGTACATTAAAAGGTTCAATATGAATGTTTTGATGAAGGATATTGTTTTTTTAAGACACAACAAGAGGAATTTGTTCATCACAAAATCCATTTAAATAAAATGAATAGATCTTTTAATATTCTATAAGGATTGAATTATTCTCTTATACTAATAATATGGCGGATGAAGATAAAAAGTGATGAAAAAAATCTATATCAAGGGGTTACAAAAGGATTCACTATATCATTAAGGTAAATTGAAAATTACAATAAAATAAAACATTATGTGGTATTTCATTAAACCTTAACAATTCATTATTATAAATAATAAGACTTATCCCAAGTGATATATTCTATTATATTTTTTAATTAATATAATCAACTATATATTATGGAGCATTTTTACCATTAAATATTTTTGGGATCCTAGCATAAAACCTCATGGGGATGTCTTCCCATTTCCCTTATTGCATGGTTAATGTTCATAAAATCGTTTTAAACCTTTGCCTCTTAGCCTTGAATGGAAGAATTAATATACATTGAGATACTTTCTAAAAAATATATCTCATTATATTTTACATCCTTAATTAATCATTCATATATACTAGTGGAATGAGTTATACCCTTTTCATCATTTGGTTCTGGGTTCAATCCTCACAATCATACCGAATGCATTGGGTTGTCTCCAAGATTGAATGTTATCATTCTTCTAAGACTTTATAAATAATAAATTTCTGAAATTATAATAACTCATAATTACCTTAACAAGAAATATTAAATAATCCCAAAATAATACCAATAAATTTAATCTTTTTCCCATAACGTAAATTCCTCATCATACACATATGATAATACTTCCATAAATGCCTCCTAAAATATACTTAATACTTACATACACTTTTCACATAAATACTTATGATGGGTGTTTAATAATTTGAATATATAATCAACAATAAACTTAAAAACCCATTATAAAATCCAATATTTTATGTTAATGTTATGTATAAACATATATGATTCCTAAAATAACTGAATTGTTATATTTTTAATGATTTTTGGAATTGAAATTTCACTGGGAACATACTATTAAAACATACCTCTTGAATCCATATAAATAAATACATAACTTCTTAAACTTTCTTTTTTGACATTGAAAATGTCCTTATTTGTTCAAATTTTAATTCTTGTGTATGTCATTGAGATTGATAATTCTGATATTTCCAACTAATGTGACATTGTATTATTATAATATTTTATAATTTATGAGTTTATTTTCCAGATAGATGTCATATTCCAATCCATTTTAGGCATTCATCTAGGTTCTTCTTCCCACAATTTTGACACGTACGATGGTAAATATTTTTTCCTATATGTTCATCACCATAAAAACATTCATAAAAGGTTATATTCACCTTATTTGAAACTTTTTAAATCTCACTAAAAACATCATTTTTATTCAAATTTCAAAATATATTATTAGGAATATTCAAAATTTCTATCTATCGGGTCACCATAACATTTTGTATCTCATAGTCACGGAATTTTCCATTAGAAGAAGTGTAAACATGAATCCTTCTTGTTCAATCCATTGGATAAAAACAAAAATAATTGTGTGACTGTCCATAATATTAATGTGAAAACTTCATAATAATGAAAAATCACTCATAGGATGTCAAAATAATGACATCTTCTTTTCAGTCTATGATATATTAGGTTTGTACCTGGTCATTCATCATCTACTTAAATCTTCCATGATGGTTCATCACATGTTTGTGTATTTCAAAATTGTATCCCCTAGAAGTGTCAGGAAAATTATTATCAATTCTTATTAGAAATCACTATTTAATGATTGAGACTAGCTCAATGCACCATTTTTAGAGTTATTACCTTTAGGTACCTCTATAGTAGAGCCATATCCACTTGTCAAATTTATACATAGATCTAATTGTTTAGAAACCACATTCTAAATCCATTTAGAAAATTCTAGGACATATTGTAATACTTTGACTTTTCAATATACATATACTTAGAAAAATCCCTAATAATAACATTATAAATATCCCTTGAAATCTCACAAAAGTATTATCATCATAGGTTCGAAAATTAAACTAAACCTTTCTTATGAGACCTATAATAGTGGGTTTTAATTATTTCTAGTAAAATATAACTGATTCCTCTTAAGGAAATGCATGTTTGGATACAGATACAAGGTGGGAGACACCACCACCCCTAGAAAAATCCATTTCCATATAAATCCCATCATTGGAGATTCATACAACATTCGGTGCTCACTTATGAGAGTTACCAAGGATTAGATTTATTCCTTTCCCTCAAATGCCTACTATAGTGGCCTAAGCTTGTTATACATGGATATTATATATATTATATATGAATATTCAATAAATTACTCATACACATGCATAAGGACCATAATATTTTAGTGACTTTGTAAACATGTAGAACACTCTTTTTAACTTAGTAAAATATCTTAAATGCTTCCCATAAACATATTCCCATTTAGTACACTTCATAAACATTCCCTACATGAATGGATACATCATAACCTGGGAAATGTAAACATCATAAAGGGTGATATCATAAGATAATTAATTTTAAATAAGGGTTGTAGAAATTTAAAACATTAACACAAGTTTACGTGAACAAGAGAATGACGTATGAAAAACCTACCCTGTATATAAATGATCAGAATCATGAGTTATGGAATAAATATCGGTATTTCATAAGTCACGAATCATAAGTAAATAAAATAAATTGTTCCTTTAAAGAATAAAATTGGCATTTGATATAGATTAATGGAATATACATATCGGTAGAAAAATATTATGTCACGACTTCCAATAATTACATTCATAACATGTTATGATTAGGCTAACCACTCGTATACCTATATTGGAATTTAGAAAATTACTTGTTTGTTAGAACTATAGAATTTAAAAAACATAGAATAATTGTTGTTAGTTTTTTTCCATCTGTTGTGGGTTGGTTGAAGACATTCCAATGAAAGAGATCTTATCAAAAAGATGTCTTTAGTGTTGAAGGTTCCTTCATTTCCCAGTGTTTTCCAAATTTTTGGGCTCAAAATCAGGAATAAAGAGAAAGATATATAGAAGGTGGGTTTATAGGATTTAATATTCTCAAATATGGTAATGGAATGTTTTTTATGAAAACTGGGTTTCATAATGGTTGAGATTCATGAAGTTGTGTAGCTTCACAAACATGTATTCTGAATAGTATGATGGAATAACTCAAAATCATCATGACTTTGAAAATATTCGATATTGTGTTTATTTTCACTAGAACATTGTGAATAGTGGAGCTTCACATAATTAAATAATGTGGTTAATTGAAAATCCACATCGTGCATGGGATATTCATGAATGGTTGTGACTATAAATAGGCAGCCACACCGATTTCTAAGGACATGAAGTGAATTAGAAAAAGTATGATTCACTCTTATTTTATAAAGGATGGGAGATTCATGAATATAGAATTATATGCGATCTTGATCATTTTATAATGACTAGTTATATATTAATCTATTCCAATTCTTTTTATTTATGGGATTTTCATAAAGACTAGGATTTTGTCAACGGAATAATGTTTCTTGAAGGCTGTGACCTACATGAAGAAATTATATTACACAAATGTTGAGAGCATCGTAATATTTGGGAGCTTTGGGAATGTTTTTGGATTCCTGAATCCTGGTATTTCATTGGAACATAAATTGGGATCTCTAAATGCTCGGATCTCGGTAATAGTACTATGGAACATCTAGTTCATGTGAAAATTATATTCATGTGCATCAACTAATGACTACGATCAATCCATATTATCATGATAATAAATAAATAAAAAAATCAATCTAAAAAGGATACATTTAAGTCATTTAACTAATGAATACTTCACCCAATGTATTGAGCCATTGGCAGCCAAGGGATGTGTTTTGAGGGAGGCAGTGTCTTGTCATGAAAATCATGGAAAGGAAGTGTTCTTAGAAAAGAATATATATGTTTTAATTGTTTTCAGAAAAATAATTTGTGATTATTATTGGATTTAGTTTTTACCAACACACTTTTATTAAATTCTCCTTGAACTATCCCTTAGTGGTGAACCATGTAAAATTGTTGTGTTATCTCTCTATATGCGATTAATTAATAACTACATGACTCTATCAAAGAGGTCTGAAAAAATCCTAAAAATATGAGAACTAGATTTTTAGTTTTAAATGATAATGTCGTCACCCTTATTCTCCTCAGCATTCTTACTATGTTCTACAGTCCAATAGGTGGGATCAAAGCATATAGGTTATTAGTGTTAATTATATCCTCTATTATTTTCATGTAGAATTTGGCCAATATTATAGGGTTCCCATTCATTTATAATAGAAACAAACATATTTGGATAAATATGATGAGATATCATCTGAGAAAACTTGGGATAGATGTTAATTTTTATACTTATCTAGGGAACCGTGTTTTTCATGTGACAAGACACTCTATTTAGACCAGAAAATTCTTGATGTAGATGCTAAGAAATAAAATTATCAGTATATATAACTTCATGATGAAAAATATTTTATGGGGAAAATTTTTATTACAATAGAGTCTGTATGGGAGAAACTAGAATATTTATTTAAAGGTTATAAAAAGGTAAAGGTGGAAAAAATTCATGTCTTTCGTAGTCAGTTTGATGATATAAAAATGATTCCTGAAAAAAATGATAATATCATCTTTAATCAAATAACTAAGGTTTTTGGATCTAGATGCGGATTTTCAGAAGAAATTAAGGACCTTGAAAGAGTGAATTAAATCATTAGGAGTCTCTCTTATCATTAAATTCCAAATGTTTTATCTCTTGTGTAATGTTATTTGACTATGATCACTATTGATGATCAAATAACCATTCAGATGTCTTATAAAATGAGAGTAATACTAGAATATGAATTAACCTGATCAATCAACTAAATTTCATTCAAATCCTTCAAAGACATGATATTTAAATAGTAATTGATCACGAGGATGATAAACATCCTCCCGTTTAAAAAAAATAAAATAGTAGAAGGGAGATTTTAAGGAATTATTTCGTTGGATTTTATCCAGGTTGTAAATTAGTTAACATTGACTCTCGATGAAAAAGTAAATTTGATGATGTATAAAGTGAAGAATAAAACATGAATAATTCTAACAATATGTTCTCTAACAATGGAAACTTAAAATCAATAATGAAATTTTAGAGAAGGAGCTTCATCTTCAAAGAATAAAACGATGATAATGAATATTTTGAAGATGTGTAATTAGAGATTAAAACTAAACCTAAATAATCCATAAAGGAAATAATTGAGATGTTAAAACCCACAAAAGAAAAAGAAAAATATTTTATTGGTATTTTTGCACACCAGCAAGAATATGAGGGTGCACTTAATAGGCGTGAAAATCAACAAAATAGAAATAGAAATAGAAATAAAAGGGTCATGGTAAAAGATTAATTGTATTGTGTTGATCTAATTGATTTACAACTTGATCAAGTGGAAGGAGAGGATGAAGAATATGTGAAAACACTTGAAATATTAGAAGAGGATGTAGAATTTAAATTCATTATTAAAGAGAAAGAAAATAAATCATCAATGACCTTAAATCAGCATTGGAGGAAATGAAAAGATAGTAATGGGACTTAATGAAATGATGGTACACTATGGAGTAAATTTAAATCTTGAATAAAATCAAATGAAAAAAGTAGAAATTACACTTTAAGAATAGTCTAATATAAATAGATGACATAAAGAGATAAACTTGGTTTTGAAGGAGGAGATATGTCCTTGAATAATCAAAGATATGTATTTAAAAGAAAATGTGGAATTTTCTATGATGATGGTACATCAATGGTTTGAAATGAGATGTCCTAAAATAAATTGATTTATTAATCAGGATATAAAAAAATGGGAACTGATGTCTTAAAAAAGAATGGTTCTAATAAAATAGACAAGGGAGATAAAAATTATCCTCTTGTATCTTGAAAGGATCAATATTCAAATACCTTTACAAAAGAATGTGTAATGAGAAGGAATGGAAGTAAAAAGTCATTTAATCTTATGAAATGAAATTTTTATAATTTCTAGGCCATACCATGTAATTCCATAAAGGTGCAAAGAGGTATCTAAATGTAGAAGCATCTGAATGAAGAAAAAGGATAATGAGATATTATCATTCATCATGTAGAATAAATAGTTTCTACATATGTTGTTTTCACTATTATATTTATGGATATTAATTTATTCATTCCATAAAGAGTATAGGAGGTAAAAACTTCTACAGAACTCAAAGAAAAGTCAATACCAACCACCCAAGTGATGTTACTATTGAAAATATGTATTATACTATGAAATAATATTTTTGTTATGATGAACCTGTGAAAATTTTAATGATATTTCAATGCCCATCATTACCCTCCCCCTAATTAATTATAACATGGAAGGAACAAAAATTCAAGAAATCCAAACATGCTGAAATATCTCTCAAAGATACAATGAACACTATCACCGAGATTCTTCAATATTTGATGCTCTACCCACATTAAAGGAAATTTGTATTTTTTTAAGAATTTTATGAGATGGGTTGATGGAACAATGAGGTTCAACAATGATGGTTCTTTAAAGATCAAAGGCAGTGGAAATATATAACTAGAAAATGATGATATGATGAAACTGTATTTATTATGTAGATTTTTTTCATCACAATCTCCTGACTGTAAGTAAACTCTATGACTCTAGAATGATAGTGTCATTTATTCATAAGGGTTTCACTATAAATGGAAATGAAGGTAATATTATCATGAAATAATGTATAATAGATAAAAATTCATACTTGGGTGATAGTAAATATAACACTTGTTACATAATAGTTGAAGAAGAAAATAACAGATGGTAATAGATGTTGGTTCACATTAATAAATTGTTTGTAGAATAAATATACAGTATTATTATATTTATTGATATTCCTAATACAAATCGTTATTCAAAAAATATATGTGATGCATGCATGAGATGAAGGATGGTTGGGAGTTCATGTCAACTAAATAACAAAAGGGAATTGAATCCACTAGATGTTATCTAGAAAATCATATATAATCCAATAAGTTTAGATGGAACAAATGACGATAGGTACATAATCATATTTTTTATTTATTATATTAGAATTTATTTTACAATATCTATAGAAAGGAAATGAAAAGCGCATGATTGAATCAACTGTTATCATGGAAGATAATATAATGAATCTTGAATCATAATCAAGATTAAATGATCTGAAAATTGAGGAAAAGACACATATATTGAATTTGAAAATTACATCGAAAATCCTGGGATAATGAAATAAGAGTTTGTAGTGAGGACCCAATTAAAAAATAGGGTCGTTTAACAAAGAAATAGATTGGTGAACAACACTGTTTGAACTGTGTTGATTGAGTTTCATCATTCCAGTAGTTACTAAAAAGAGGATATTCTGGTAGAAGGGTAGAATCATAATCAAATAGTGATTTTCATTGGAGAAACTAGGACTAAATATGATATATGGTATGGAAGTAATATATCATTAAAATATTTTGATGTTTTTGGAAGTAAATGTTTAATCTGAATCAAATAATATAATCAATTCAATTATGGTGATGCTACAGATAAGGTCATATTCCTAGGAAATTAAATGAAAATTCAAACATATAACTGTAAAAACAATACTCTTATAAATATTATGGAAAATAATGACATCAAAAACATTGGAAATAAAACCTTAAATACCCTAATGATATCATATGTTGATATGATTGAAGTTGAAGAATAAATTGGGAAATAGATATATTCTAATCAAGAAATATTGGAAGGATTTAAAAAATATCAAGCATCACAAAAAAAGATAATTATTTAGATGAAGAATAAAAAGATAAAACCACTAATAAGGAAATATCATCTAAATCTCACAAGAAAAATAAAAGAGTATAAATTAATCAATCCAAAATCATGAGGGATTTTACCGCTCTTACACAGATAATGAGAATGATGACTTAATTTCTTCCCAAATTCCTATAAATTGTGGAACCAACATATTTTTATTAATAATACAAATGAATAATCATGCATAAAGTCCATGAATGATGAATTTTATTAGATAAACTAGAACTAGACATGGGATATTTTTAATATTCCAGAAAATTAGAATACAGATGGAACAAAGTGATTTTTTAAAAAACTGATGAACATGGAAATATGATAAAACTAATAATCCACACATAGTCTATAAAAGATACTCATAGATTAAAGGAATTGATATTGAAGAAATATTATCTATAACAGCTGTATTGGAGTTGATCAGGATTTTCCTTTCCATGTAAATTTATAGAGGGTAAAAAGTTTAGTAGATGGATGTGAAAAAAATCTTTCTAATATGGAGTTCTTGAAAAAGAGGACTACATTAAAGAACCACTGGTATTTTAGATTGTAAATTATGAGGAAACAACTTGTATATCATAGAATCCTATCTATAGTTTCAATCAAGAACCACATATCTTGTATTCTCCACTCGATTATTATATCAAGAATCATTATATTTAAGGATGAGGTGTTGACCATATTCTTGGTGTTAGGAATTAACAGAAAGAACATTTTTTGGTTCTTCTATATGTTGATATTATATTTTTAAAATAATAAACAAGGGTTCAGTGGAATAATTTTCTGACCACAAGAAAACTGAATTTATAATGTCTATGATTGGGGAAGTCACATACCTTTTGGGGTAGTAGATGGATCAATAGAAATATTTTACATTCATTTATGAGGAAAAATATCCTTGAGAGCTTCTGAATAATATTACAATGCTTGATTTTAAATCAATATCGAATCTGATTATAGTTATGAAAAAAATGTGTAAATCTTATGGATGGGAAATATTTGGATCCAACCATGTAAAATAGAACCATTGGAATCATATTATATAAGACATCAACATAGCTGAATTCCATCATTATAATGATCTAAGAAGTATGATTTCAATATAATCTGAAGGGATAAAATTTCTAACTAGTTAAATTAATCAAGAGGAAAATTCATGTTACTCCCAACATCAGAATAACATTATAGTAAGAAGAGATAACAAATTATTATCATTTTTTGAGGTAGATTGATAATGAGATGTGGTGGATAGAAATGAAACTAGTGTGGGTGATTTAATTATTTTAAAAAATGTGTTTTCTAGTAGATGTGGAAAAATAAATATATCACTTCTCAAAGTACTGGTGAAGTAGAATATATCTCTATGAAAATGTTATGTACTAACATAATATTGATGTATTAAAAAAAGAATGATATTTCTTAGGAGGTTAAACTGAATACGGTGGTTTACAGTGACAACAAGGGAGAATTCGATCTTATGAAGAATTTGGTTCGTGACCCTCATACAAAATATATTGAGATCATATACGACTTTATAAAAGAAAAAGTTAAACAATGAGTGACTAAAATGGATCTTATTGGAAATGATGATTTGGTGGATGTCGGTATAATGAAGTCATTCGAATAGCATACATTCAAGATACATCGATTGAACCTCAGGGTTCATCCACCTCTCAATGCATGAGTAGGTTATGGTTGGTCCCCTCTCCCCAATTTTGTTAACATTTTTGATTTTTTATGGATGTGGTGTAGATTTATGGGGGGTATATGATACAAGTGAGTTTATTTTCTCTAAAATTAAAAAACATGATTTTTGGATTTATTTATAAATTGGATATAAGTGAAATTATTTTAGTGTTTGGTTTTTATAATAGTCCGGTGGTCTATTGCAGAATGAACTTCGATCTTTCAATATCATTTTTATGCCATGATTGAATCACATAGACTTAGAGTGATTGATGATGTATTTCATGCCTATCAGGTTTTTGATCTTTTCTGGTGTATTTTTTGAATTTATCTACAAATTACCAACAATCACAAATGGCGAGGTTATGAAAACCAAGGCCTTTTATAGATGGAAATTAATTTTACTTTTTGATTTATTTCAATACTCACTAAGATGATGAAGGAGTTTGAATGATAAGATATCCTATGAAGTAGAAGGATTCATTGTTTAATGTGGAATCATTTCGCAACGTTTTCAATATTTTTTTGGCTAAAAACAAGGTTGAATGAGAAAACTTCATGAAATATAGTTTTGTAGGATTTACTCTTCTCAAATATGGTAAAGTTATGAGTTTCGTTAAGACTGGGTTTTGAAAAGGTTGAGATTCTTGAATATGTGGAGAATAAAAAAATGAATTTTGAATGACTTGGTGTGATGATGGAAAATATACATCACTTTGAGAAGATTTAAAAATTGGATAAATTTCAATAGAGCATCATGAAGAGCGGAGCTTCATGAGAATGACTGAAGATGTTCCTGAAATTTACCCTATGATTTAGGTATCTACATGATGTGATAAACCTGTAATTAGGTCTCCACACCCACTTCTCTTTTTAATAAGTCAATTAGAGATAATTTTAAATTTCTATAATTGTGCAAAGGCTGTGAGGTTCATTAGTATGGAATTAATTCTGACCATAAGTATAACGAAAAACATGATATGATAAAATATATGATAATTAATTTGAGGTATTGGACATTCATGAATACTATTAATTTTTTAATGGTTATGGGTTATATAAAAGATTGGTGCCCTATAAATATTTTGTGCATTGTGAATGTAGTATGCTTCAAAATGGTTGTGAGATTAATTTTGTTTAAGAGATATAAAATATTATGGGGGTTCACCAAGGCTAGTATTTATTTGAAACAAAAAAAAGGGTTCACCGAAGGCTTGGATCATTATGAATAGTGTTGTTAATCATCTGGTTCAACTGAATAGAGATTTCAAGTGTATCAACTTTGGACTACAGTATAAGAAGAGTCTCGTGATTTCAAGGGACAAATACTTAACATCCAATATATTGTGGTGAACTTAATCTGGTCAAAATGAGTAAGGATTTATCCAAATTAATGATCTAGGGGTAGTCGAATGATGTATTCTGATAGAGGGTGTTATATCCCTAAAATCATGTACATTTTGTATTCCTGGCACATACTGACAGTGTTTTAAATTTTATTTCCCAAAAACACTTGTAATGATTTTGTATTTTGGTATTAATGACACATTATATGCATATGATCTTTGGTCTAGAAATATTTGGTGGAAAATGCAAAAATAATGTTTTGTCTCCCCACATGTTTTTGTTTAATAACAAATTGATTCTAGCATACATGTTTTACAAGATCCTCCCAACATGTTAATAAGAATATTTGTTTTAAAAGAAAAAATGAACACCCTTATTCACCTCTTCCCTCTCAGGGTGTTCTATTTTCCAAAAATGTTTACCATATTTTTCTCTTAGGATAACCTCTAATGTAACATTTTTTAGGCTTGGACTATGAACCTATGTTCCCTATTAACTCATAAAACATTTATTATTTCTCAATGCATTGGAGGGAGATATAAATCTCACACACCACATAATGAAAATCTTATATTTCTGTCCATCACAAGACCATTAAAAATTAATCATTTCATAACCCAATAAATAAAATTGACTTCATAAAAATTTACATAATATAATAACCTCGTTAAAGGAGATTGGTATAAAAATTATTTCCTCATTTCATAATTGTATTACAAGTTGAGAAACAAGTAGGCTTTATAACAATTTTATCATTGTATAACCCATTTAAAAGAATTGGGGTCCAATACCATATTTTTAGGATAATACATTTATAGAAATAATAATAATGGAATCCATGGTTCATTACAATTATAAAAAAAGTTAAATAAAATGATGTCCTTTTAGATTTAATTTTTATTGAAATAAAAGTCACATGGAATTTTTTGTGAGGAAGATAAATTTATATTTAAAATAAATTTTTAAAATGTAAATTTTTTTTGAAATAAATTTATTTTATTATAAACTAGAAAACTTATAGGGTAAAAATTAATAATCATTTAAAACATTTCCAAAAGAAAATATCATTTTCAACATGATAAAACTTTTTAAATCATAAGACATTTTTGAAATCCTCTTCAAATTGATATAATTTAATTCAAATATTAATAAATTACCAAAAAGTAAGGAAAAACATTTCTTTGAAAATATATTTGAAACTGGTAATGGATTCTTGAAATGATTGAGCTATCATGATAGTGGGAAATATTGTTCATGTCAGGCTTTTAAAAAACAATAGTGCCTATCACATTTTCGATAAAACCCAAATGGGAATTGGTTGGAAAATGGAATGAAGATTACATTCAATAAAATATTAAAAAGATGAACATGGTTTAAAATATCTTCAGAAAATGATTTAAAAAATATTGAAACATTTTTGAAATCATTTTAATAAAACATGGTTTTTCGATGAAAATTGTTGTTCAACTGAATATGCAATTTTTCATAAAATAATTATTTTTGACATATTTAGTACATGATGATTGAATAATGAATAAAAATAAATTAATATAATTACACAACCATAAAATAATGAAATTCCTAAGGTGATATTGATATGGATAATAATATTCTATCATTAGAAACATAATCTTAAACAATCCCAATAAATAATGAGATTATAATATAAAATCATTACCACATTTACGTCTTTGAAAAGTAAGACCATAGATGGAATATCATTAAATAAATAATAAAATATCTTGAGGTAAATAAATTCATGATATTAAAATTTAAAGGGGATGTATATACACATTTCAGAAGAATATTATTGGAAAATATTATAATATATCTCAATGAAGGATAATTGAGAAATAAATCCCTTATCGATTTTCTAACATTTGAACCTCAAATCCAATGAAAGGTTGATCATAAAATGGTTATTTAAATATAAATAATTTTATATATGATAATAATAAAAATATAATTGTAATTATATACACCACTTAAAATAAACTAGTGGTGAATATAAAATTTTCCTTAGAGAATGATAAAGGAAGATAGATATCCCATTCTTCTTTACATATCTTTGCAAACGTCATCCCCAATAAAGAATAATAATGTAATGAAGCATTAATTAGTATAAAAATAAATAAATACATCATATAATATATCAATGGGTATGTATATACACTACATAGAAAAAACTATTGGTGACTTATCATATGTCTCTCAAAAATAAATGAGAGACTATAAATCCCTTACCTTAAGTCATGACATCCATCGTAAACAATCAAATAAGCTATCTAATAAATATAATTGTGTTATAAAAATATTATATAATGATATATATATCATACCATATATGATTTATGTATGAATATTTTATTACCCATTAATTAACATCTCTATATTAAATACACATTTTTTTGTAATAAATTCAATGTTTTTTATATGTTTTCATTTGTATTTTTTGTTCCACTTACATTGATCATGGATTCATAATTTAAAAAAATTTAAACATGATATAAATTTCATATATATTAATTATATATGTATTTAGAGTAATCTATAAAACTTAGTGATCAAAAATGAAATGCATCATTCATATAGACTATAGGTCATACAAGAGCATAAACATTGATTCCAATATATTTTTTTATTAGAAGAAAAAATGGTAAATGTTATAAAATAACTCCAAAATAATATTTTTCCCATGAATATCATATATGTTCATTAAATAAATTTTTATAACATTCTATATAAAGAGTGCATGAATCAAAACACTTCATAGGGGAGTAATCCAATAAACACACGAGCAACGTTATCATATTTCAGAAAAATTGAGATTACAGAGGTATTTGTAATATAATAACTCTAAAAGAAAAATAGTATCACAAATATAATATATAAATAATAAATCCATCATAATTTATTGCCTTTATATATGGTAATGGAAAATTGAATGGCATCGTTTTATGAGGTGGTACTCCACCATACACACAAGTGATGAATTATTATCCATTTTTATAGAGGAGGAGATGGTTTTTGATCATTTTTTAAACCCAAACAAATTTATGAAAATGGAATATGTTGATAATTTTATATAATCATATAATAATATTAATTTATTGATGTGGAGGAGGAAATAAATAAACACTAAATCATGAATGATACCTCTTCTTTGAGTATACTCCTTAGGTTAGCACAAAAAACCTTTCATGGTTGGATTTATGTCAAAAATATGGATTCTATGATGATATTAAGGATGTTTTAATGAAATGTTTCATAGATTTTCTGAATAAATTTGTGAATATGTGGGATAAGGGGTGTCTTTTATAATTGAGGTGAGTGCACACTTTTAATTGTTTGAAAAAAATTCCAACCATGATTTTTATTGAAAAAAGTTTCCAATAAGTGGAAATTCCAAATAATAGAAGATAAAAGGTATGAATATTGCCATAAAATGGGTTTTTTAATTATTATGGTTGATTTTTAACCCTTATCATTTTAGTCTCACCCCTTGGTAACCCCATTTTCACCATAAAAATGATAAATTTATATTTCTATTTTTATTATTCATTATGGTCAAAAATTATTTTTACCTTATTGAATAATTTAAATAATCATGATTATAAATATGGAATCTAATTTTCCAAATTCCATTCTTATAATTGAAAAAAATTAATATTTATCCATCAGATCTGATTTGAAAGCGGGGTTTTAATAAAAAATGTTCAAAATTATAAAATGTTATTATATCAAATATCAATTTAAAATTGATTCAAATAGAAAAAACTGGATTAAAAAATATATAATTTTACTAATTTTACTTTATAAATTTTTCAATAAATAATTTTATGTTATAAATAATTTCAGTATAAAGGAAGTTATCAATTTACATTGAATATAATTTTTAATATTGAATTAAATAAATAATATTTTCAACAAAATTATAAAACAATAACTGTCTTATAATTATTTAATGATTATTTAATAATTAAATTTAATTTGTTCAAATAATGTTTATAAATTTTTTAGTAATTAAATATAAAACAATACCTATAGATGCGATAAAAAAGATGGGTTCTCAGTAGTGATTTTTTCAAGAAAAAGAGGATTTAAAATTAAATCAATGAATAACTATTATTATTATATGAATATAAATTAATACATAATAATATATTAAATATATTTTTCATTTAAAAAATTCCTCATTAGGGATAATGATAATTAATTAAAATGGATAAGCATTATTCACTTTAAAATAGCTTTCATGAAATTATTTTTGAACAAAAAAATAATTGAATCCAATATATAGTTTATTAAAATTAATTAAGTGGATTAAATATAAATTAATATTATTTTTTATACCTTAAGTCATACTCTTGAATTTAAATTATTTATCTTATTGAAGAGAAATGGCTATTTTACAAAAATTGATATTTTTCAGTATTCATAGAAAAAATAAATTTTTGAAACATAATAAACTTTCCCAATTTGTTAATTTAAATCTGATGATATAAAAAATTAATTTGAGATAAAATAATTCTAACAAATATATAAATTTATTATAATACTTTTTTCTAAAAATTTAATAAAAATTCATTTTGATGAAAGCATAATTTTGAGGAATATAATTACTTTAATAAAAATTGATTAATTATTTACTAAGAATATATAATTAAATTTTTATTGAGTTGGAAATTTTTATGTATATTTAATAAATTGGTTAATACTATTCATACCTACAGACTTAAAAACTAGGTTATAATAGTCATATAATAATGTATGGTTTACTAAAGCTCTGTGTCTTGTGTCACACACTCTCTATTGAAGAAAAAAATTGTTCTATATTATGTAATCTAAATCTAGTGTTATTAAATATTAATTCTATAATAATTGTCTTGTATAATAAAAATTATCAAACAAATTAAATTTATTTTATTTATTTTTTCAAAATATCATATGTTGTTACATTCCGCCACCTAAAAATAAATTTCGAACTGAAAATTCATCACTTAGTTTCTAAAAATTAAGGATAATTCAGCATTATTAAATTGTCAGTTCCCCACCTAACTTACTCAAGCTAGTTGTATCACAATAATATATAAAATAAGTGTGTGATATTTTATGTTTGAATTTCTATGTAAGATCCAAAATATAAACCAATTTTTCCTCATAAGAAATATTATAGTCTAGGGTGAAATTAATTATGAAAGATTGATGGAACACATCATGGTCCGGAGAGAGGTTCATTGTAAGCTCAATTTTATAAGATAATATCATAATAAAATCATGTATTTTAATTGGAAAGATACACCTAGTTATTTGTTTAACATTTTTCACTCCACTAATACATCTATAGGAAGACCTCCTCACCAACATCAAATTCTAGACCACATTTATGATTATCATCATAACATTTACGTAAACATTGTAGTGTCCTTACCTGGATTTGAATGGATCTAACCTACCCTTAGATTTAATCATCTTACTTTTGTCTTAATATATTTTTTTTTCAACTTCATTCCAGTATGTTGGGGTTTGATAATTCGTTCCATAAAGGGATTTATATGCATCTATATAAATTCATGAGTGAAAGATATTATTGTAAGAAAACATAACTTGATGAAGGTGTTGATCCTAACCACAATTGAAATCCAAATAATAAGATATCAATATATACTCATGGTTTCTTATATATCTATCAAACTAACCATCTTTCTAAAGATGATACTTAGCGATGAAACTCAACTCCTTGCCAAGGTATTGTAAACGAATTCACAAAAAAATCAAGGTAAACTCTATATTCCGATGAAATAAAATTAAATATTGTACATCATGAATCCATACAATTTCAATAATGTATATATATATTAATACTTATCCAATAGAATATATTATATTATATAGATGAAGTACGATTATCGAAAAAAATAATGTATCATTATTCCCTTTAGATGTTTTGGGGATTCTGATGTCAAAACCCAGAGTGATGTCTTCCCATTACCATTTTGATAATGATCATGGTTGAAGTAAAGTTTTAAACCATTGTCTCTTTGGGTTGAATTTCTATCTATGAAGGAATGGGATTCAAACTCATAAATATCTCTCATTATGTTTACCCCCAAAATTAATCTATCATATAGGATAGTTGTAGGAATTATAACCTTTTTGTCCTTTGGTTATGGGCCCAAGACCCACAGACTTATCATATGTAATAGGTTGTCCCGTGGATTATAAGTTATCCTTTATCCAAAAAACATGTAAATAAAAATTCTCTACAATTGAAATAGCCCATAATTAGGTTAATAACATAGATAAGAAAATACCAAAATGATATCAATAACTTTAATCTTTTCTCCATTAAATTCATTCCTCTTCAAATCCAAAGGATTTTATTTCCATAACTATCTCTTAATATAATATTAATTCTGATATACTCCCACCCCAAAAAATATTATTTGGGGTTTTTAATACATTGAAAATGTGATCGAAATCAATTTTGTATGCCCATTATGGAATCAATAACTCTTAAGTTAATCATACATGGAGACATATATGATTCCCAAAATAACAAAATCCTTAGATGATTCTTGATTATTACAACCCAAATACCATCGGTAAAATAATTCTAAAACATTATCCATGAATCTAAATAAACAAATACTCTAATAATTCTACTTTATTCACAGAAAAGTAATATGACCTTCCTTGATCTAGAATTTAATTCTTTTGTTTGGCCATTGAGTTAGATAATTTCCATGTTCCCCATACATAATACAATGAGATATTCGAAAATTTTCACTCTATGAACTTATTTTCCACGTAGATAACATCTTACCCTCTATTTCAAAAATTAGTTTAGGTTCTTCTTCCCACCTTATTGACAAGTTTTCTTTTCAATGTGTTTATTTCCAAATGAACATTAAAAAAATTTCACATTCCTTTTATTTAAAGATTTTGAAATCTCAATGAAGTTCTTATTATTAATTATAAATAATTTTATATTATTATGAATAATCAAAATATGTATCTCTCTAGTCATAATTCAATTTGTTCTCTTCTAGTCACTGTATTCTCCATCAGATTTAGTGTTGACTTGATATCTTCTCGTTCGAGACATTGATTAGAACCAAAAACCATAGCATGTGAAACTATAAAATAACACTCCTAGACTATACAATATTTTCCTTTTAAAGTAAATTTAATTTACTTTTTAGAATTATTTATATGATACACCAGGATTTTATTATGCTACACACGTCACTTATTGTTCTTTAGTTACATGCAAGTTAGAGTTTTAATATTATTATTATTAATTTAACAGTTACCTCTAAGTCATTAAATTATCGGTTATGAATAGGATTAACATACTTATTAATATATATATATATATGTATATATTATTTAATATATCGTTTTTGAAATTTATATAATAATTTTGATAGGATTATGATAAAATACAATTTATTCTTAAAAAGATGTACTTTTCTCAGATAAGTTTTACATCATTTTAATGGTGGACCATTTTAAAATTTAATTTTTTACACTTTAATTGATTTTTGATGTCAAAATAAATAAAATTTTGTATTTATGAAATTCAAAATTATTTTAGGGTGAATTTGTTTATATTTTCTGAGATGTTTCTTTTGTTGATTAATAATGAAAAACAATGCATTTATGTTGAAAACATCCTTTTAATTTAAATGATTATAAGTGTTAATTTATATTATAAAATTATATTAATGAAAAATTAGATCCATTATTGATATATTAATCATATTAATGTGATTTTTATTGACTTTTATATTGAATTTTGATATAAAAAATTAATGAAATTTTGAACATTTTCAATTTAAACTCTTCTTTCCTCACCACATCTATAATATTAGCATCAAATTTAATTTCTTCACTTATATGAATTGAATATAGGAAACTATAAATAAACAGATATAATTATTTTCTTATTTAATTTATCATAATATGCACATATTTTCTAAAAATATATATTAATGAATGTAATTAAAATTAATTACTACAATAAAGGAAAAAATTATTTTACATCGTTGTTAAACTTTAATCATAAGGGGACGATAAACCTAGAAACATGTCTAAAATACATTTTATTCAAATATTTATACCATATACCCTCCTGTTTATAATTTTATGAGGTAGTGAGATAATATTCCATGAAATTTACTTTCATAATATGTTTTCTAAGGAAAAAAGAAAAAAATGAACATTTCTTGCCATTAAAAATTATAAAGCATTGATATAAGTTAAAACCCCATTATTTCTGTTATCAACATTAATTAAAAAAATAAAAAAGTTTTTTTCATCATATTGATTTTTTTTATTTTTTATAAATTATTTAGTTAGTTAAACTAGTTAAGCAATGCTAATGATGTAATTAATTGGTTAATATATAACTAAAGTAAATAGTGCTAAAAAAAATTAAAAATGATGAAAATTGATTAAATTATTTTCATCCATTCATTAATAAATTAATTTATATTGTTAAATATATTTTTTAATTTGTATATTAAAATTTTAACACTTTATTAATATTTTTACAGTTAAATTAGTTAAATAATATGAAAATGGATATTAATGTTATTTTATAGTAATTGATATTTTATTAAATTATTTAAAATTATGAAAAATCAAATAATAATCCAATTGATTTCTACATCTTATTATATCTAAAATATAGTAAATTAATGGTCCAATTGATCATTTATAATGATAATTTTGACCCCTAAATAGTAAATACATTGTAAGAACTATTCAGTTTAATTTAGTATTTTTAGGTGTTACATATTTTTTCCTGTAATTAATTTCTAAGACACATAGATTTTTTTTTAAAATTAGATATAATATTAATAATTATGTAGGTAATTATTTTATGATAATTATCAAATTGATTTATTCTTTATGGATAAATAGCATAGGTTAGAAAATTAGTTTCCTTAATAAAAAACAAAATGGTAAGATTGGGTAAATGTAGACGGAATGTAATTTTTTTTTAAAAAATTACACATATTTTTTCTATTTAAGTTTTTCATAGAACTTAATTTGACTTTAATCCATTATTTTTTTATTTTGGATGGATATGATGTGTAGGATACCACTCAATAGTGTTTATATTTTTGTATTTACATGAATGCCACTCCCCTTCTACTATAAAATTGCACTCACCCGCTCACGTATTCATAAATACCAATACAATTGGATAATATATACACCTTTTGAATGATATATAATAATCCATCCCCTCATCCAAGAGGTCTCAATTTTGGAAGGAACAAAATAAAGGATGCCTTTTTCGAAAAATGAAACGAAGTTTCTTGAAAAAATAGGTAACATTCTTCAACAACCACTTTAGTATTATTTCATTATCCCCTAATTTTTTTTCATATTATATATTTCTTATATAATAATATAATTATAATAAATATAATGGATTTTTCTATTTTATGTGTAATACCTACACTAACACAATCTTCTATCAATTGAGATACACAATCATCATTCAGGTGTATGGCCGACTCCCACCTCGTGAATAGTTACCGTTCGTTCTACAATTACCACATTTCAATTATGGGAATAATGATTAATTTATATGATATATATTATATATATTATATTATTTATATTTTCTAATTAATTTTTATATATCATATACATTCATGCTTTCTATTTCATAGGAATATGATAACCTCATTTGTTGAGGTGCAGACTACAACCTCCTCAAAGCAATGAGATTCATTCACACACTACATACATTAAATTAATGAAATTTTTATAATTAACATACGTTATAAATATTAAATATATATTATAATGGAAATATTATTTACCGTTATTACATTTACATTCCATTCTTTTAATATGATAATAAAATGGACAAAATGTTTATGCGTATATGTGGCCTATTGTCTATTTCCAATGGGTGTTTCATTTCTTATCACTGAACATTATGGTCTAATAAAAATAAATATGTAATAAATATATAAAATATTTAAATAATTGTATAAATTATGTAGTATATTAAATCGTGAAATAAGAAATGTGAAAAAAATAATTACAAATCAAAACATACCCGAAAAACAAGGCAATAAACACCTGAAAGATAAAAATGATGAAAAATTATTATTAAAGGGGTTATAATATGTTATAAAAGGAATATTAGTGATATAATAAATATTAATATGTTTTTTTCAATAATTTAATATAATTCATAAAAATATTGTACATGATTTTATAGACCGTTCAACAAAAAACAGAGTGTAAGGTAAAACATTTAGTCTATATTTACATTCTATTGATACATATTTGTTATTATAAATTAATTCATTATTATGTGTTTTATATAATACCAAATTATCAATTAATATAAATATTATATCAAAATTTATGGTATTTTATGTTTCATTTTGAATTATCACTTCCATGTTTTTTTGAGATGGAAATTTCCATGTGGTAAAAGTTATCTTTGTAATCCAAATTTATTTTATTATTATTGAAATTTTCATGAAAAAATAACTTCCCTATAATCAGTTTTATTTTAAATTACATTTATCTTAAATATTAGTATTTATTTTTAATGAATATTAATATTTCTTAAACCATCAATAATCTTAAAATTCATATTTTTCTTGGAATGTTATTGGATTGAATAGGGAAAAATTTTTAAATATGTATCTTTTACTCAATGTAGTTATTTTATAAGGTGCATTATCTATGAATTAAATTGATTGTTAGATATGTGAGGTATTATTTTTAACATTCATTATATGGGGTTAGAACCAGTTAATGAATGCAATATGGGTAGGGGACTGGTTTATTCATGCACCATGGTGCATCTGTAGTCTCATGAGATGAAATGAGTTGGAGAAAACCCATTTCAGTGTTCCTAAAATAAGAATAACATGTGTTTCAAAAAATAACATAAACATTCTTTAGGATATTTAAAAAAATTATAACGGTTCGTGTTCCAGATATATTATGTCAAATAATTAATCATTTCCTTTATTTGTGTTATTATTATGAAGATGATTTTTCCTATGAAATCATCTATAGATGCACCGCATTTTCAATTTATTAAATTAATGGAATATTTTTTCAGTTATTTACCTTTCCATATTTTTTCTCACTTCTATATTAGTTGTTTATTATATGGAATGTGTTATTAGTAATTTACTTTCCTATATTCATTATCTCATTGATTCATTATTTGTTCTACTGTACTTTTCCCTTATTGATCAATTGAACTTTTCCTATTTTGTTTCCCTTCGCCAGGATACTAGGATGTGTACTAACAAAGACAAGAAAAGGTATAACGGATGGAATAATGTCATAATAAAAAATAATATGCTATACTTTTTTATAGAATTTTAATAATATAATCATGTATGTATCTTGTTTGCAAAATATAACAACCCTAGTTTTATTTCACACTTATAAAAATTTTATTACATAAACATCACGTAATACAACATAGAAGATTGAGAAGTCTTAAATAATTGGGGATTAGGATCATTACATAACAAATTAAAACAACAAATACATCATCTTTATTTAAAACCTCCTTTACATGACCACATCATTCCTTCGTACATAACATTGCATGGGATAACAAGAGGACATACTTAAGAAAGGGGTAGCTACAAATCCTAGTAAGGGAATAAACATAAAATAAAATGATAAATAACATACATTCTATAAAATATTCATATCAATGGAGAGAAAGGGAAACATGAACATAAAGGCTTGATAAATCATGATAATCATAACATGGAGATGTCGCAGCATCATTTAACATGGTATTAGCATAAGCCAAGGAACATTACCCACGGAGCATGAGTAAAACCTAATTGCACAAGATGAATGAGTGAACCCTCAATTCACTTGAAATATCATGAGTCAACACTCATTTAACATGACTTATAATTATACTATACTTTACCCAAGGCATTGGAGCACTATCAGGGCGCGCCCTTCTTAAACATTTCAATTATTCCATAAGTGTGCCACATTGATGATACAACATGAATTCATTAACATCATAAATCATTAAAAGTATAAGAGATGTGGAATACATAAATTTATGTCCTCAATAAACATGTACATGTGAATAATGTTGAATTCCCTTGATAGAGGAGTGGGTATGGTATTCACTACACCAGGATTTTGACATTGTAATTTTGGTGTAATTTCGGTAGCATAACGATACCAAATAAAATTTAATTAGATGGTTTGATGATGGTGAAAGTATTATCTAATACTTTAAACATTAAATTTAATGTATCAGGATCATGGGAGAAATATTTTCAACATATGTAATGGAATTTAGATGCATAATATAAAAACAATTGCTTGAATGTAAATGAGGGGACAGAAATCTGTTACGGAATTTCAGCATGATAACAGGTATACATTGGAGGCATAGATGAGCGAGTAAGGAAATTTTCATCATTCAAACATGAGTATAGTATAGGGGAGGTTTTAATTCATACCCCAATGGTTATACGTGAAAATAAAAGGGCCTAAAAATATAAAGAAACTTGCATAAAATGAGAAAGGATGGAATTCCTTTACTTGGAAGTGTGATCCCAAAGGCTAGAGAGAGGATTGATAGATGTTTATTGGGATCTTGGGGCGACTTGTAAGGATTATAATGATATAAGTGAAGTGGTTGGATGAACTCCAAAGCCTTTGAGTGTAGATGATGTGAGAGATTGGGTGGGTTTATATAGGAAAGAGAGGGAATTTATTATTAAATAGGTTTGGGACACCACCCATTATACTAATCAAAACAACAATCCATACCATGATTTTTCCCATTGTGTTCTCCAAAAGGGAGTGGAAAAAATATTTTATAATACCAAAGTCCTAAATTATTAAAATAATATAGTTTCTTATGTATTGGTTAATCACACTCTCAAGGAAATCAATTTAAAATTATTAAAAGTTTTATAAGTCATTGACGGTCCATTAAAACTTTTTAAAATAAATAAAATAAACTTAAAATAAAATTATTTTAATGTTTAAACGTATAATGTCCAAACATAGAGTTTATAGTATTTTATTACATCATTATTGGGTCATTATGATGTAATCAAACAAATTATATAATTAAACAATATTTAATTTTTACTAAAAATTTCGATTGTCTCCGAAAATTATGAGAATTCTCCATTGGATAGTTTTGATGTCCGGATTGAAAAATATAATATTCATTTTATCTAAATAATTTTCTAAATATGTGAATTTTTACATTTAAAATAAAAATCGACATTTATCGAAAAATCATCGGTTTTGACAATAATCGCTTTCAAACCATAACAAAAATTACAATTGAATTCATAAAATCATAAAATCTTTTAAATTAAAAAAAAACTAATTTAAAAATAATTATATTTTATTAAAATATTATTTAATTGAAAAATCCATTTATACATCAAAATAGGTTCCTTTGTTGAATGTTAACTAAAAATACTATTTGTGATTTAAAAAGTATTTACAATGTAACAATAATAAAATAAATGAATATTATTTATTATATACAAAAATAATGAACATAATAATAGTGCTATGTTATTGTTACATAACCAATTTTAACACCCACATAAGACCAAATGGTAAGGTGTGCGATGGTGACAGACTATTTGGGTGGCTCAGATAACATTTCTTGGGTGGTAATCTTTATCAAATTCCACTTCTCTCGTAGTCAGTTTCAATTGAGCATAATGTGTTGAAGCTCGACTTAGGATTGGTTAAGAGAGAATCCCAAAGACACCACCTCCTTTTAGAGCATAGAAAAATGGGCTTCGTACGAGGCAAGTCTATTGGATGAGGCAATCGCCTCCTTTGTCTGAGTAATTAGATTTGTTAAAGACCAATAATTATATTAATCATGTGACAACTATTCAACGACAATATTAGCTACGATCACAATTCATTATGATATTTTAAAAATACAAAATCATTAAACCAGAGAATTTAGTATGTTCAATAATCATTCCATATAATAAGACATGTAATTATATCTAGAGGAATTTCCATTAATAAAAGTTTTTCTTGTTAAAATCTTCCCCCTTAAGAAATTTCTCCATCTAATTTTCATTTTCTAATACTAAAACATATGTGGGAAACTCTATTTCATCACATTGTTTGATTACCAAATCATTTCATCAAACATGTTTTTTCTCCACAATACCTTGACAAGGGGAATTTTCTTATTTTTTATAACATTTTCTCTATGATCTATGATAATCACTGGTTTCTTCTCATAAGAAATATCATCCTTTAAACATAATATATCTAAAGATAGTACATGTTAAGTGCCTGGTATGTACTTCCATAAGAGGGATATATGAAAGACATCATGTACTTTGGCCATGGTTTTTGGAAGTGATAGTCGATAGTCCACAACCTCGACACGATCAAGAATCTCGAAGGGGGTGATGTACCTAGGACTTAAAATACATTTCATTCCAAACCTCATGACATTATTTCATAAATATATGTCTGGAAATACCATGTCTCCAACTATGAATTCAAGGTTTCATCGATGGTAATCTACAAAACTCTTCTGTCGACTTTGGGTGCCTTGATATGCTTCTAATGGTTTTTCACCATCTCCCCCATTTCTTTAACAATTTCAGGTCCTAGAAGCTTACACTCACTGACTTTATCTCAAAACATCGATGTTTTGCATCTTTTCCCATTAAGGGCTTCATATGGTTCCATTCAGATGCCTGAGTGGAAACTATTATTGTAAGAGAATTCAACCATTGGATGATGTTGGTCCCATCCTCCTTTGAAGTCTATAGAACATGATATTACCATATCTTCTAGTGTATGAAGATTTTTCCAAGATTGGATATCATTTTGAAGTTAATATGCTATATTGAAGTTCAGTTTAGTGATTAGATCATGTTGGAGACCTTTCCAGAACATCAAGGTGAATCTAGGATCATGATCCGATAAAATAGATCGTGGTTCTCCATATAGCATTACCACTTCTTTGATGAAAATCCAATAAAGGTGATCTAATGAGAAGTCCTATCGATTATCGATAAAGTGTGTAGTCTTTGTAAGATGATCCATAATGACCCATATAGTATTGATTCCTCTGGATGTCCTTGGAATTCCAGTGCCAATGTTCATGGTAATGTTGTCCCACTTCCATGTTGGTACGGGTAGTGGTTGCATCATCCCCTTATTATTTTCCCTTTTAGCCTTCCCTTGCTAACATTCTAGGAACTATGATGTATATTCAACAATATTCTCCCATTTCATATTTTCCCACCAAATGTTTTCTCAGTGATCTTAATACATCTTTTTGATCCCCAGGTGAATAGAGAATTTTGATCTATGTGCATCATCTAGAAGCTCCTTCATTATATCTGGATCGTATGGAAAAAATAATTTTGAACCAAATCTCACAATTCCTTCCTTGTCAGCAATGAACTCAGATGATTTCCCATTTTGAATAACTTCCATCCTTATTCCGAATTTCTACATTCTTTATTTGAGAATCCATTATTTTCTCCATGAGGGATAGTTAAGAAATCATTTGATAAAGGATAGATGATGTTTCAAACTTAATGATTCCAATGTGAATCCTATTAAAATTCAATAATATTGGATTCTATTCAATTCGCGTCATTGATAAAGATGCATGATCCGTTATAATTGGAGCATTTTCCACCTTGTTTTCCTTCCCGGGATGGTAGTGTATTGACCAGTCATAATCTATGATGATTTAAATCAATCATTATTGGTGAATATTAAGATATTTTGTGTGAATATATATTTAAGACTCTATTTATCAGTATATATCTCACTCTTACCACTAGAGATAGTGCTCGCATATTTTCAATGGAATGATAATAGTCGCCAACTCCGACTCAAGTATGGGATAGTTTTGTTCATGGATTTTAAACTGCCTTGAGGCATAGGCAATGAATTTTTCATTTTTCTTCAACACATTGCCCATGAACATCTTTGAATCAACACTAAACACCATAAAAAGTTCTCCACTCATGGGTAATGTGATCATAGGATCAGTGATAAGCCTCATTTTCTACTCCCTGAAGGTTTCTTCACATTAATCACTCCATGAAAATATGACTCCCCTCAGAGTTATCTTGGTAAGAGGGTTTGAAAACCATGATAAATTTCTCAAAAATCGGCAATAATATATAACTAATACTAATAATCAAGGGATATATATTAACAATGTTGGCCTCCTCCATCCCACAATTATAGTTCTTAGGGAAGGATACAAAGTTATCCCACTACTTGTGATGATATAACCCAGGAATGCGACCTCCTTCAACCAAAACACACACTTGTTATTCTTGCATAGAAATTATCCTCCCTCAAGGTTTGTAGAACAGTTATTAGATTCTCCTCATGATCCTCCATGGTTTTGGATTATATTAGAATATCACATTTAAATACTACCACAAAGTTTTCGAGTTAATCTCTAAGGACTCTATTCAAAAAGTCCATAATGATTTCTGGAAAATTAGTGAGTCCAAAAATAATTACTAGGAATTCATAGTGCATGTATCATGTAAGAAAATAATTCTTGGGGATATCATCCATCTTCACCCTTACATTATAATATCCTGAATGGAAATCCACATTGGAGATATATTGTGTTCCATAGAACTGATCGAGCAAGTCATCAATTTGTGACATATGATACTAGTCCTTTATCATGATTTTGTCGAGCTCATAATAATTAATGAAAAGGTGCATTGAACCATTCTTCTTCATGATGAAGAGGACTGGTTCATCCCAAGTTGAATCACTTGGGTATATAAACCCTTTATCCAGATTCTCTTGTAGTTGTTTGTTCATATCCTCATGCTCCAAAATTGTCATTCTATATGGATTCTTGGATATTGGAAATGCCTGAGGTAAAATATCAATTGAGAATTCAACATCTCTTCTTGAAGGATGACTAAACAATTCCTCAGGATACACTTCAGCGAATTCCCTCACAATATGAATTTCTTCAAGGATGGTTTCCTCCTTAGACTCGGTCATCTGATCCTGATACGCATGTTGAAAGGGTAGTAATATCCATGATTTAGATGATGGTGCTAAAGAAGATTCATCTTCCTCCTTGCACTTGTATAGAATCAGGGGCTGATTCGCAACATGGAAGTGATTTCCCTCTCTTGAAAATTTATGTTGGATCTATATAAGGAAAGCTAATCGATGCCAGGAATTTCATCCAGTTCCACCAGAGGGAGTGTGATGAGGTTCACCGGGAAGTTCAATACATCGATTATGACATGGGATTAGTTATAATAATGGGATGAAATTATTACCCTATTTTTTGTACTTAACGACATCTTTAATTCCTTTATTTTTTGTGGTGTTGAGATTATTCTACAAAACCATAATGATATAAAAGAATGTGTATAGCCAGATTCAAAAAGTATGTTCGCTATTCTTCAATGAATAACTAGAGTACAAGTCAACACTTCTTGGTTGGGGTTCACTTTGACGATTTTGATGGAAATGGATCTGCCTTGCTGCCATGGAGGTTGTTGGTTTCCCCTGAAAACCATTTCCTTATGGCCCTAATATTAAAGATACCCTGGTTCATTTCAGCGGAAGCAATGAAAAACACATAGAGAGTCGAACAGATCATTCCTCTCCTCAATCGCAACCGTAGGATTTTATTTTCGACAATTAACGACTAGGTGCCCTTCTCTTCCACACCAAAAGAATTTCCTCATCCCCATTAAAAAATTTCTAGGCTGCTTATTTCCACATCATTGGCAAGTAGGGTTCTGGATTTTCATATCCCCATTGGACTTATCCATTATACTATCAGAATTAAAGTCTACCTTCCACATCTTATCGCCATGATACCCTTGAGATCATACAATCTCTATTTCGTCCTTGAGGACACAAATGACAATTTCCTCATAGCCGTTGAAGTCACGGATCACTAGGGAATTTATTAGTATAGGTTTCATCCCACCAAAGAAGTGATCAACCTTGAATTTGGGGGAAATGATAATTCTTGAGGCGTATATTGCAAGACTTATAAAAATATCCTCATACACTCTGATGGATTCATCATCTTATTATTTAAGGGAATGGAAGTCCCTTTCAATCTTAATCTTGAGGGTGCGAGGAAAATATTTATTGAAAAACATTTTCCAGAATTCCTTCAATTTAAATGCCTCGATATCCTCCTCAAGCTTTTTATTTTTTATCAATGTCCACCATAGATTAGAATAACCCTCTATATGATAAGCATCTAGAAGAACCTTCTCTTATTTGAAACATTTAAGGATGGATAAGATCTTTTCAATGTAATCGATCCATTTTATATTAATTGAGGGATCAAATGATCTATTAAAAGTAGGAGTACTTCCTCTCATGAAGCTCTAAATATCGTCTTGTTCTTTCTTAGGGGGTTAAAAATTCCTGTTGACCAATGTTCTTATTCAAATGTTGAGTTAACTAAGAGAGTATCATGACAAAGTATGTGATTCCTGCCCCCATCAGATTGGTCTTCTCATTAGAACAAACTTCACATTAGTCTTCCCATCAGTTTTTATCCCGAGAACACCTATTACTGGCCATTGGCTGCAATAAAATGAAATTTAGGGGTAACACATAAATGTTAACCCAATGGTAAATTAAATGACTTATAAATATCTTTTGTCTCTTTAACATATGAATGTATATAATTTAATCTATGTTATCCATGGTCTACATTCTAACAAAAATTATTATTGGATTTTTTATTCCCTTAATAATGGTTCATACTAAGCTTATGAATTTACCAAATCATATACCCTAGGAGTGTGGTAACCAAGAGTGTATAATTCTACATTATCATGTATCAAGATACCTCATGTCAAGCCAAAAACTCCTTGTTGAAGTTTTCACTCCTTGGTACTTCTGTGCTAGAGCCATCATTAACAGCTTGTATCCAGAGAGGGATGCCTTTTCATGATAAACCACTTACAAAATACTCAAAAAAATATTGGGATGTTTTTATTATAATTCGTATTATCCCAAAGGATTTCACTAGTGTTTTCTAATATTAATCCCAAAAATAACAAAACCTTTCCTCTAATACCAACTATCACAACCATTATTTTATTTCACAGTTAAACAAAATTTATTACATGAAACATCACTAAATATAACATAGATGATCAATAGGTCCAGTGTATTTGGGAATTATGTTAATTAGATAACAACTTAAAACAAGAAATACTACATCATTATGGAGAACATCCTATACATGACCACGACATTCATTTGTAATAAATATTGCATGGGATAACCTAAGGACATAAATAAGAAAGGGGTGAGCTATAAAGCCCATTAAGGTAATAAACATGGAATAACATGTGGAATTCAATAAATGTTATAAAATAGGCATATCAATGTATACTATAAGAAACATGAACATAAAGTCATGGTAAAGAATGAAAATCAAAACATAGAGATGCAAAAACCACATTTAACATGATATTAGCATGATCCATGTATCATTGCACATGGATCATGACTAGAACCTCATTTCACATGAATCATTAGTAAAGCCCTACAACACTTCAATTATCATGACTCAACACTCATTTCACATGACGAGGTTTGATATTATACTTTACTTAATGCAGTGGAGTGCTATTTGGGCGCACCCTTCTCAAACAATACAAATCATGCATAAGTGTTCCACATAGATCATACAATATGGATTAATTAACTTCATAAATCATTCCACGAATAAGAGATGTGGAATAAATAATTGTAAGTCCTAAATCAACATGTACATGGTAAAAAAGATGAACACCCCAAATAGAGGAGTGGGTATGGAATTCAAAACACAATGTTTTTGACATGGTAATTTTGGTGTATTTTCCACAACATAACAATGTCAAATAGAAATTCGTAAGATGGGTTGATGAGAGTGAAATGGGACTCTCATAATTTTTACATTAAATGGATAGAATGGGGATCATAAGACGTAATGTATGAATATATGGAATGAATTTAGATGCATAATATAAAATAATTTCTTTAATGTAAATAAGGAGAGAGAAATATCTTACAAAATTTCAGCATAGTAATAGGTATAAATGGGAGGCATAGATGAGCGAGAATGGGATTTGTCATCTTGAAAACATAAGGAGTAAAATATAGGGGAGTTGTGAATTCATACCCCAACATTTAAACATGAAAATAAAAGTGCATAAAAAATATAAAAAAACGGATAAAAAGAAAATGGAAGTAATCCCTTACATGGAAGTGTGATCCCAAAGGCTTGAGAGAGGCTGGAGAGAGGCTTCTTAAGAGAATTAGGAGGCATGGGAGGTTTATAAAGAGAGACAATCAGCGGATGGAAGAACTTAAATGGATTTGAGTGATGAGGAAGTGGGATCTTGGGTGGGAATATATAAGAAAGTAGTGGGAATTTTTAATTATTTATGTTTGGGACACCACACATTAAACTAATCAAAACCACAAACCGACACCTAGTTTTCTCCCATGGTTTTTGCCAATGGGGAGTTGAAAAAAATATTTTATAAGGACAATTTCCAAACATCTTAAAATAACATGGATTTTTATATGGAGGTGAGTCACAATCTCATGTTAATCAATTTAAAAAGATAAAATGTTTCATAAGTATTGGAGGGTCCGCTAAAGCATTGTTAAATTATAAGTTATGAATATTATTAATTGAATTTTTTAAATATATATTTTATATTAAATAAATTTTTTTACATTCATCCAATAATTAAGATATACATGCGGTGAAATCAATTTTATTCATAAAGACCTATATTTTTTCAACTGTAGCATTACAACCTTTTAATGGCGCATCTATTTTAAAACTAAACTTCGATATTATACAAAATTTAAATTTAGAAAAAAACCCCAATGATGAATTCTTTATATTAAAATTATCTTATGGTGAATTTTTCATTTTTTTCTAATAAATTTCATTTTTTATGAAATGAAAAATGATTATTATTAGTTGAAAACTACCTTTTTATTTAAATATTTACTAACATATAATTATAATTTAAATTGGTTCTAAAGTAAAAACCTGATCAATTATAAATATATTATTCCAATTTATATCATTTTAAATATTTTTATGTATAATGTATAGATAAAAAAATTATGAACTTTTGAACATTTTCACATTAAAAAACATCTTTCTTGCCATGTCCACAAAATTAGGATTAATTATGAATTTATTACATCTGTTAATTGAATTTGAAAAAAAAGGATATAATTTTTGGGAATTACTATAATATTTATAGTATGATATGATCATTCTAGTTCTTTTACATAAAAATATTAATTAATATAATTAAAATTAATTATACTAATTAATGAGAAAATAAGTTTCGTAGTGGTTAAACTTTAATATTAAGGAGGAAATTGACTAAGACAGTTTTCTAAAATCCATTTACTATCAAAATATATATCATATATCGTCATGATTAAATTTTTTTGATTTATAGTGAATTATTCAATTATGGTGACCTATTTAACATGTCATGTTATGAAAAAGTCACAAAATGAACCTTACTTATCTTTAACATTCATAAAGATTTGAGATTTGAAGAAAATAGCATTAATTTGGTTAAAAAATATATTTTAAAATCTAATTACATTTCTTTTATCATATAAATTTGTATTAAATTTTAGGAAATTAATTAGTTATAAAAACATCATAAGGAATGGTAATTTGGTAAATATTTATTTAATATTTAACAAAAATAAATGATACTTAAATATTAAAAATTATGTAAAATGAATGAATTATTTTATTTTATTATTTTTTAGTTTAATATATAATTTTAAACATGATTTAACTTTTTATATTCAAATTACATCATTTTGTTTATATTTTTTAATTTAAATTAAATAAATAATATCTAAACTAATTTAAAGTCATTTTATAAAAAATGATATTTCTTTAAAATATTTTACAAGTAATAAAGATACTTATTTCTCCCAATTTTTTTTGAAATTTTATTAAATATTAAATATTATCTATTAATTTATAAATTTATCCATTATAAAGAACATATTTATCCCTATATAATAAAAACACTTCTAGCATAGTTCATGTTAAAGTTGTGTTTTTGTCTGTTACATGCACTTTTCATAAAAATAATTTCCAACACATGTGGGATTTTTATTTGATAAATTAGATATAAAATTTTGAATTAATTTATTTCATTATTTTCTAATAAATATCACATAAATGTAGTATTAATGTTTAAATTAATTTTGTTAGAAAATAATTTACCTTAATAAAAACCAAAATGGTAAAAGTGGGGAAACATCGAAGTTAATAGAAAAATTATATAAATTCTCCAATTATTAGTTATGGAGGTTTCTATCGAACATAATTTCACACTAATCCATCATTTATAAATTTTTTTTGTCTCATGAGGTAACATATATCTCTTAATAGTTTTTATCATTTTATGTTAACAAGAATGGCACTACCCCTATACTATAAAAAGGAACACCCTCCCTCACATAGTCACAAAAATAAATACATTTAGATCACAATACCCATTAAAAAATACAATCCCAACATCCCCCACCAAATCCTTGAATAATAAAATTTTCTACTAGGAAATTCAATTACATCTTCTAGAATAGACCAAATGTAGTTATCTGAAAAAGAGGTATGGTTCTTCACTGATCACCTTAGTTTTATTTCTTTATCCACTCATTAAAATATTATTATATATTTAATATATAATTAAATCATTATACTCAAAATTAAAACTATTTGGTTATTTCAATTGTTTTAGATACACTCACAAACACTTCCATAAAATTAGATATGCAATCATCATTATGATGTACGACATACTACTGCCTTATGAATGAATGCCATTCATTATTCGAATATCAACATTCATGGTTGGTAATAATGATTGGATTATAGTTTATATATTATATATATGATATTTATTATGTATTAATTATTTTTTTTATCTTTATATAACACATACATTCATGCTTTTCATTTGGTGGGAATACGATATCTTCATTTGTGACCGTGTGAACTATTGCATCTTTAGAGTAAAGTGATTAGTTAATGCACATCAAAGAATGTGTTAAGGATGGTTTTTAGACAAATATATGACAATTTTGAAATTAGTATGATTATTTATTTATAATATACATATATATAATTTAAATTTCATTCATTTAATAAGATAAATCAATGGAAGAAACATTCATGCGTACGCACGACTTACAGTCTCCATGAATAGTGTATTTCATTACCTTTCTCATAAAATTATGGAAAAATATAATTACATATATAATCAATATATAAATTTTTAAATCATCTTTTACATTATGGATATGATTAAATTATGATCTATGTAATTGGAACGAACAAATTACAAGTCAAAACATACTCGAAAAACATGGAAATTAAAACCCAAAATGATGAAAATGACGAATATTTATTAATGAAAGGGATATAATGCGTTTTAAAAGGATAATATATGATATCATAATTATTAATATGTTAATTTAATAAGATAATAACATTAATAAAATCATTATAAAATATTTTAAATGGAATTCAACAATAAGAGAGTTCAAAGTAAGTGATTTCCTCTCAATTTACATTCCCTTGAGACTTATTTTTTATGCACCATTTCTCATTAATGTGGTGTATGTAATTATCATTTTTTAATTTAATATCACGATTCTATCATAAATCAAGGTATTTGAGGCTTTAATTTTAATTATCTCATATAAGGGGTTTTAATTGAGAATTTCCATGGGGTTAATCTTATCTCATCAATACCACATTATTTGTGATTATTAACTTTCTCATGAAATAATAACATCCTTATAATCATTTTTAATGTAAATTAAATTATTCATAAAAACAAATATTATCATATAATGGATATTATTTTACTACAGTTCTTGAAATAATGAAAACCGGCCCATGGAATCAACCTTGTGATCGTCACCCCATTTTAGTATATAAGTTTTACTTTTAATGTTATTTGATTAATTGGGGAAATGTTGATAAATATGAATCTTTTACTCAAAAAGGAAATTTTAAAAGGTTCAATTTTTATAAATAAAATAAAATTTTCAATATATGTGGATTTATTTGTACAAGAATGATTATTTTTATGGACTAGTTAATGTAATCATTACAGGTTGGGGAATGGTTAATTAAATCCCCATGATGCATTGATAGTCGCATGAGATAAATTCATTTGGAAACAAACCCATTGAGTTTTTTTTTCAGGATTAGTCATATGGGTTTCTACCCAAAATCATTAAATGTCTTATAATAGGATATGTCGGTATAAGGGTTCATGTTCTAGATACCAGACATCAAATAAATAGGAATATACTTTATTTCAATTTTTTAGGAAGATAATTTTAATTATGATAAAATATATTGGTGAACCTCATTATAATTTTATTAATTTAATTGAAAGTTTTTTCATTTATTTAATGTACCATATTTATTGCAAAATTAATTTTCAGTAATTAGTTATATTGAATGTGTTTTCAGTTCTTTACCTTTAAAAATGGATTATTCTCATTAATTCATTATTTATTTTATTTTACTTCACCCTTACAGAGAATTGGAGATAACCCTTATTTTTTTTACTATTCCCATAATTCCCTGATGTTTAAAAAGAGAGATATAATAGGATATACTATATTTAATAAAGGGATTAATAAATATGTTGTAATCTGTGTATTCCTATTTTATACAAGAATAATTTATGTATCATGTTTATAAAAACTACTAAACTATTTGGTCCTTTGGGAAATGATTTATTCTGTTCTATTCCAATTTATCTTTATAATGAAACCTAGTATAGGTTTATAGTAGTATGGTCACTCTAATAATCACTGAGGGAAAACCACATAATCATGAAATTTCACTTATAGGATGTTTAAAACTTTAATATTTCTTTTTAATCTATGACTCCTTATGTTTATCCTATGTGATTGAAAACAATCATATATTTAAATCCATTATTATAGTTTATAATATGCTTATGAATTTCAATTCATATCCTGGAGTAGTGATAAAAACAAATTTATTGTAAGGACACTTTTCGTGCACCATGTGGCGATCATGTCCATATCAATATACACTTTTTAGAGTTATTACCCTTGGTAACATTGTGCTAGAGCCACATCCTGATATAGTATTGTGATAAAGATGTACTTTCATGGAAACCAATTTCTTAATCCCTTATCTAGATTCCAAGAAAGATTCCAATACTCTGACTCTTCCATGGAATTAACATTAAATTTATCCATAGAAATAGCCTTTGAAATCTCCCTAGGGATCTCTCGAATGTTTTATCATCCTAGATTTCCAAGTGTAACTAAATATTTTATTAGATACCAATAATAGAAATATATAATTTTATCTAATGGACTATAATTGATTCATATTAATGTAATCTATGTGTGGATAAAACATCCGGGTTGGATACACTACCATATATAGCGGCTACCCTTTCATCATGAAGAATATATATTGACATCCATGATTTATCTAACGCTCACACATCAGAGTTCCCATGGATTAGATTCCTTAAATTTTCATTGATTCCATCAATAGAGACCAGGTTCACATAAATGGATATTATATATTTTTAAAGAAAAATTCAATACATTATGGAAATATATTTTTGAGGACCATAATAGTTAATGCCACACTCTAACATTAAGAAATAAATTATTCTAATTAATTATATTATTTCTAACCATGTCTTTTTATTACATGTATTTATGGGTTCAATTTTAAAATTTTCATGCGAAGAGGGATTCTGTTCTTGGATTTTTCAGGGTCGGGTGTCACCATGAGGAATCCTTCTATGAGGTTCTATCATCAGGATAGTTCCATTTGACACTGTTTTTGTATCACCCATTGATTTTATAAATTATTATTTTTTAAATAGTTTATCCTTTCTGATATTTTTCATTTCCTGAAACAATAAATATTGTTTATTTTATTATTGAACTATATTTGGCTTGGGTTATATGCACCACCATGTTAATCACCCATTACATGATACACTATCATTGGCTCACTCTACGTGGAGCATTGAGGGTAGCTAGAATTTTAAGTAATGATGACATTCCTTGATGACTTGTGTAACACGCAAGACTGAGGTTTACAGAATAATAATATATTAATAAATAAGATTTTTTATAATAAGAAAAATCCATGATATTAAATTATAGGTTATGAATGGTGTTCACTAATTTATAAAAATATGTGGTTTACCCAATATAATATGAATTCATAGGTTTCAAAATAATTATAAATGAATATGGAAAATAATACAATATAAAAGGAAATATTATTATAATCAAAAATTTGTTTTACCCAAATAAATTATAACTTCATTTTTTTTTTGAAATTCATTGTGTAAAAATTTCCTTTCACATTGAACATACTTAGTGTATGTTACATGCAACACCCACTTGGCGTACAATGAACATAACACTACGTTTTTATGAAACATTGGTTACATAAATATTTAAATGAGATAATTACAACATATAAATTAAACGTAGTTATAAGAAGATTATAAAAATACTTTTCCAATGTTTTTTATATTTGTTTGATATAAATAATACAAACTGATAATAAAAGATATGATTTTTGGTAAAGTCATTTTATCATAAAAAACCATTTTCATGAATGAAGGAATTTTAATATTAAAATTAATTTTAGACACATTTTGAAATGTAATTAGGTAATATAAACTTAATATTCAAATTCATAATGTTGAAATTGGCTATTGGTCAATTTTGGGGATTTTTCGTTGGAACATCATTTTTCATGAATAGTAAAATATATGTTTATTTACTAAAAAAACAATTTCTGTTTAATTGATTATTAATGCAAAATTATATTATAATTTTTTGAAGGTCACATTAGATTAATATTACATCTGTTAATAAAATCAAATTGTTATAATCAATATCACTATGAAATTTAATTAAAAAATATAAACAAACGTTTGAACATTAATCTTCATTCAAACCCAAATATTTCACCCCATCTAAAATATTAGAATTAATAATTTTGTCTTCTATAATTTGAATTTATAAAAAATAAAATAAACCATTTCATTCAATATAATAATTATTTTCTAGTCATGCCATGTTAATTTTTGAAAAAATCATTAGTAAAAGTTATTAAAATTAATCACATTGATTAATGACAAATTAAGATTAATTAGGGACTATGACTTATAATTAAGGTCCAAAATGATCGACCCACTTGTACAACAAAAATTAGTAGACCATATTTATGACATAAACCTTAAATTATTGACGTTTTTGGGTTTTTATTACTTTTTTTTGTAAGAACATGTGTACACCTAAGTTGTTTCTAAAAATTATCTCGGTGTCCTTTTCCTTCACTGTAAAAGCCACCAAATCTCCCAATACCTCACACCTGTAAAACATCTTATGATTATCCAATACCATAAAAATATATGTACCTGAAATACTCTATTCCACTTAGATGTCTTCCCATTAGTAGAAGGAAAACCAAGTATGCATTTTGGCACAAACCAAATGGAGTTAGTCGATTAAGATGTAATGTCTTCTCTCATGTACTTTCTTTGATTTTAATTATCCACAACATAAAACACTATTTATTCTATGATTATATAAAAACAATAGTATCTCAAATATTCTAGGATGTTTTTATCTAAATGGATCGAACTACACTTACACACACCTCCATCTAATTGGTAAAGAACATTCTATTTCTAGGTACGGCAAACTACTGCCTCACAAAACAACGATTGTTCATTTTTCAAATAACACCTCTCATTGTAGACATTATGTTCAAATCTATATTTATACATTATTTTTATTATATTAATAATGTCTTTATTCTTATGTTATATTTATTTGAACATACCATAAGTCTTTACATCATATGTAAGTACGATAATCTCATTTGAGGAAGTGTGGATTACAACCCCCTCAAAAAAATATGATTCGTTCATACACAACATGGATTGTATTATGGGTGATTTTAGTAAATGTATATGAAATATATAATAACAAAAATATGTGGAAGAAATGAAAAATTTATATATATATATATATACATATATATCTTTTACTTTTTTTTCTCTCAACACTGCAATTAAACGGATATAACATTCCTGTGTACGTACGACCAACCATATCTATGAATGATGTAGTTATTTTCGTACTTATATATCCTATATACTATTATAATACACATATAATATATATAAATCATTTTTATAGTTTTTTTACATTATTTATTCCTGAAATATGAATACGGGGAAAAATATAAAAAATTAAGACACATATTAAAAACAAAGAAAATATTACCAGAATTGAAACCTTAAAATAAGATGGTAAAGAAGTAGGTAATATATAGTCAGAGTAGAACAATATATTTTTTACATATACTAATATAGTTATCAAAATATTTATACTAAATTTATATTTATTATACATGTTGTTTGAAAGTGTACGACGAGAGTCAAAACACAACGTAAGGGGATTTCCTCTCACTTTTAATATCTGTGAGATATAAGCTATGTTCAAAAAGATTTCTTTTTGTGTGGTGTATGTAATTCCCATGAGTGTATCTAATTTTTATTATATGTAAATTTATTGGTACTTACATATATATTTTAGGATCTTTCTTCTATGGGGTATACATTTCAAAAGTTACCAAATTGGTAAAATACTACTCTCTCAATTTCCCTTCATTGAGAGTATTGTTTTGTTATGCACCAAAATATTTTTTCCAAGGTATATATACTTTAATATATTGAATCTAATTCCTATAATTTTTTCTTAATCTACATGTAATTTCCTTTTCTTACATTGTAGAGTATGATCCCATGTTACAAAGTTATAAGAGTTCATAGAGAGGAACTAATTGTTTTTCAATATTGTTTTTGTTTATGTTTCCTATATAGAAATATTATACCCATCCCACCATGATATAAATGTATTTTCTTATACTTTAGTCATTCATGTTATATTATAGTATTGGTAAAGAAATTTACAATATATTAAATAATATAGTCTAGAAAATGAATTTAAGAAAGCCCGACATTACCCTCTCTTCCTTAAGAAATCCATGTTCCATCAAAACCATGTTTTATAAGAATGGATTCATGGAATATTATACTAATAACCTACGATCATTAAATATGGTTTATACCATTTTTTTCTTTTACAAAATTTCAATTAAATATTCGTATCAATTTCTAATCATTGAAATTTTCTATCCTTTTTACCATGTAAAAGGAATATTTGTTTACCTTGTATGACATGTACTAATTAACCCACTGTCATTTATGTGGAGCATCTTGTACATGTTTAAAGGGTTAATTTTTAATAATGTGTTTTTTCTAAATTATTTTCATGAAAAATGGTTTTAAAATTGTTTTCAAGTTTCTTTTTTTATGTTTTTAACACAAATGGGTTCCAAAACAATTAAAATCTTAATTTGTAACATTTCAAGGAAAATGGTTTTCAAAATTTTATCAAGATTTATTTATATGTTTTCGTGTTTTTTCAAGAAAAATGGTTTAAAATTAATTTTTAATAATTTTTTATATGTTTTCAATGAAAACTGTCTTTAAAATGTTTCCAAGCATTATAAATATGTTTTATAATTATTTTCAAGAAAAAAAATTTTCCAAAATTTTCCAAGATTCATTTATATGATTTCCAATAGAAATGGTTTTCAAATGATTTAATGTATTCTTGATATGTTTTAAAGGTATTTTCTATGAAATTTTCTTTCAAATGGTTTTATGTATTATAAATCTGATTTCAAAGATTGAAGGTTATTTTTTTCATGAAAGGTATTTGAAATCAATTTTAAAAATTATTATCCTTTTAAGATGACATATATTGATGTGACTAATACCTTTATAGGAAATGATATAATGGTTCCATTCATATACCTTATATCATAGGATTATTTTTTCATCTCAGTATGTATATGAATCTTGTTTCTCTTTATATTATTTAAAACCCACTTATTTTCATAGGTTCTGCATTCATAAACTGATTAATAACCCAATATATTTTCATATATTTAGATTTAATGATATATTAATGATGAAAATTTCATTTCATGTGTTATGATTTGAGGTTTCAAAAACTGACATTTTTTTTATTTCATGATGTGATGAATGTTTAATTTTCTAGAATATGAATGAATAATTTTGGGTGGGACCTATATATCCCAAAAAGGAATTAGGTAATGATCTATGTTTTATGAGCTCAAATGATTAATAGGAGAGAATCCCAGGCACAAAATAAGATATCATAAGAGATTACATACCATGAAAAAACAAGAGGTTAAATGGGTCAACATACCATTCCCTAATCTAGAGGGTATACTGGAGTACATCCCAAACATAAAACAATAGGATAAACAGTATGGAATCCCATGACTGAAATAAAATGTTACATGGGAGGAAAAACTAATACTGAAATAATAGTGTAAAAATGAGAAAATATGAATCCCGAAAATAGAGGGTATATGGGAAGAAATCAAAATTAAGAAACAAGAGGGTAAATATGATTACATTCCACGCCCGAAGGAAGGCGGTATACAAGAGGACATCCCAATCCCAAAACATGAGGGTATATGAGACGAAATCCCAATCTAGAAACAAAAGTTTACACTGGAGGGAATATAATGTCCGAATCAGGTACCCATGTGATTATTCCAATCCAAACATGTTATAAAGTCCTTGGTAAGCTGCATTGACACATGGTTTTTATATGCTTTTACCAAAATCCTATGATTTATTCCAATGTTATGAATTTATGTATTATGTTATTATTTCATTATAAATCATGTCATAAGAATTAAATATGCTTATTATGATATCTAATATGCATGTTAGGATCTTCAAATGTTATTCTCATGTTCAATACCCTTTTTCATGTTATGCTTAAATATTTCCTTTATTTTCCCTTATTGAGCATCTGAGCTCACCCCATTCTTAGGATTCATTTCTCCATGTTATGAGGAAATGTTCAAGGTAAAATTACTAATGATGGAGATCTTCATGATAGATTGTTATGATCTTTAACTGGGATAGAGGATTTTTTCCTATGTTTCAAAATAAACAAAAATATTATAGTCCTAAAGAATGTATTATATTAATATATTGAATACACATAAAAATGATGTTATATCCAAGTATGATTGTGTAACGTCCCTGTTCTAGGAGCTACCCAGAGGCGCCCCGTACCAGTTTGGTCACATGGCCTCATGCGCATTTTCCCGAATGCCAGAGGCTGCCGACTAGCAGCGAGGTCCATGGGTGTGATAGTGGGGATACTATACCCTCATTGGCAGAGTAACACATTGGAAGATAAAGAAATATACAATAGCAGAAGCAGTAAACAATCCAAGAACAAATGATCTGTGGAAGGAAAATATGAGAAACAAGTAGAGCACATATATATATGATGCATGATACATATGTTTAGGAAAGTGGCAAAACAAATCACAATTCTAGGAAATAAAAATAGTACTAAACAAGTACAAAAGGAAATAATAACAGCTCCTCAGCATCAAAAGCCTAAGCTTTGTCTCATACTCTCCAGATCCACAACAAGTCAAGTACCTGATGTCGAAGGATGATTTCCCTTGTCTATACCTACAGTAATATAATCTGTATAGGCCCATATGCATGGACTAAACAGGGTGTGAGACTAAATCCCAGAATGAAACCACCACGAGATCTGTGCCTAACAGTTAGTGAATAAATGGAAGTTAAAAGTAAAGAAATTAGTAAACAAGATAGTACTCCACACCAAACAAAACCACAGTTTCTAGCATTTAATTAACAAACATGTAAGCAACCAATCAAACAAGTAGGACAAAAAGGTAACCCTCTGGGTAGTTCTCACAGCCTAACGCCTCTGGTTCAACCATAAAGTACAAGAAACCCTATTGGAGGCACACACAGGCTCACCCCTCTGATTCAGCTAAAGTATAGACTTTCTGGGGACACACTCAACATCAATTCCTCATATAGTCTAGTATCATACCTAAGGCGCTCTGGGAAAGCACTCAACGTCTATTCCCCATGCGGCCTGTGTCGAGGAACTACAAACACTCTGAGGAATCACTCAATTTCAATTCCCCCTGTGGTCTCATATTGTATTATAAAGTCACTCTGGAGAAGCCCTTACGTCCATTCTCCCTATGGTCTACTACAACAGGTTCTCATGGCCCTAGGTAAGTCATCCAAAGTATAGTGTGTGTATCGGCCAAAGTAAACCTCAACAACTACCTGGATAGCAGTCTATAGCATCTTAGCATATCAGAAGATCAGAACACATCATCCTATAACACTAGGCATAGGAAACTAGTCATAGCCTAATAGGTAAAACTACACCAAACGGTCATATCAGACATACAGGGGAAAAATAACCAAAGCATAGCATTTAGCCCAAAACACATTCAAAATCCTCTACTCTAGCATACAAGTATGCATGCAATCAATAGGGCTAAAACAGTAACACGTAATACCTTGTTCAGGGGTATTGGAAAGTTTCACCAATAATTCAAAGACCTTAAACTGAAAGGAACAAACCACATACCTCAAAGGTTTGGATGAAAACCCCAAAAAATGAAGAACACACAAGAAGCCTGAGTTGATTCTCCAAGAACCCACCTTAGATCTCTTCTCCTAACAAGACCAAGACCAAAACTCAGCAAAATTATCATCCACACACATAGATCTAACCATAACAGGAGTAGATATAAGAAACCGAGAGAAGAGGAGAAGTAGATCTAAGTATATATAAGAAACCGAACAAGAATGAAGATGAATGTCTACACACCTCAAGAATCCGACTTCGATTCACCCTAAGAATCCTTCAGATCACCTCTGCAAGGATGGGAGAACCTTTTTTGACCTTAGGAGAGGGAAAATCTCGAGTTATGGATTCATAAGAGGAAAACAGCCACTTAGAGGCTAACATGGTTGGGATCCACTTTTTTAGGATCTCACTTAAGTGCCCACACAGTTTGCTCGCACAGTTAGACAAACTGTGCGCTACCCATGCGATAACCACTGTCTCGACCACCCCTCACGCATGACCTCATCGCACGGTCTCTCATAACTATGTGCCAAATGTGCAATAGATACTTCCTTAAACATATACTATGCATGGTTTGGCCACATGGTTATACAAAACGTGCGCCACCCGTGAGACATCTCCTTTTTGCCTCAAAACATCACTCAATGTTCTCCTGACTCTATTGTTCATCACCCTTAACCTTAAGACCATGAAAAACATCAGCCAATATTCACATAACTGAAAAATAAGATCAGGGTTCTTACATACTTCCCCTTTTAATGAAATTTGTCCCTGAATTTCCCTAGAAAGGCGTAGAAGAAGAAACCCCGAACAACTCTGGCCACGATGATCATACATCGGCCTCCCTCTCCCAAGTCTCGTCCAGCACTCACCCGTGCTGCCATAGAACCCATACCAGAGGAACAAACCGGCCATGGAGAACCTTTGTAACACAATCAGAAATATGGATAGGATGCTCCTCGAATGATACATCAACCTAAAACTTTACTTCCTCAATTTGGAAAGAATTAGACAGTTCTGAAAAGTAATGTTAGAGATGAGTAATGTGGAAAACGTCATGCATAGCCCGGTACTTCTGAGGTAACTGCAATCGATAGGAAACTAGATTGACTCTCTCCAACACCTAAAATGGCCCGACGTACCTCATTAAAAGACTACCCTGCCTCCTAATCCTCTTGTGTCCCAACCTTGGAGTGGCACGTTGAAAAACCAGATCCCTGACCTCGAACTCCAGAGGTCATCTCCACTGATCAGCATAAGACTTATGAATAGACTGTGCAGTAGCCATCATCTTTCGAATCAACTCTATCTACTCTGTGGTCTCCTGAATAATATGAGGTCCCAGCAAGGATGCCTCTCCTGCCTCTAGACAACAAAACGGTGATCCGCATGGCCTACCATACAAATCCTCATAAGGTACCATCTAAATAGTTTCGTGAAAACTATTTTGGTAGGAAAACTCCACAAGAGGTATATGTTTCTCCCAAGAACCTCCACAATCTAGGATGCATGCTCGGAGCATGTCCTCAAGCATCTCAATCGTACACTCGGACTAGCCACCACTCTGGGGATGGTATGATGTTCTCCGAAGTACCTGTGTACCCAAACCCTTCTGAATCCCCTGCCAGACCCGAGAAGTAAAGCGTTCATCCCTATCTGAAACAATGGAGTATGGAACTCCATGCAGACCTACAATCTCTCAGATGTACAACCTTCCTAGATCATCAACACTGAAGGTCTCCTTGGTCAGCAAGAAGTGAGCAACCTTCGTGAGCCTGTCAATGACAACTCAAACTGTGTCATTCCCTCGGGGAAACCTCAGAAAACCGGTCATGAAATCCATCACGATGTCATTCCACTTCCACTCAAGAATGGGTAACAACTGAAAAAGCACTACTAGTCGCTGATGCTCTGCCTTCACCTGCTGACAAGTGGAACATCTCATAATCAAACCAGCTACATCCTTCTTCATACCTGGCCACCAATACTGACGGTGTACATCCCGATACATCTTGGTGACTCTAGGATTAACTACCCAAACTGTGGAAGGGAAATCGCACATCATCTCCTTGAGTATGTCTGATGGAACCCATACACGTCCCTGCAAACGCAAGATCTCATCCTCACCTACTATCCATCGAGGAAGAGGTTCCTCTCCTGACACATTCTCCCGCAGGACTAGGCCTTTTGAGTCTGATAGCTACCACATCCGTACCCAATTGAGAAGAGTAGAGGTAACAACTACTGAATATAGAAACTCCATCCCTTGACTGTCGTGCACCTCCAAATGCATCCCATAGAATAGATCCATAAACAACCACTAACTACTAGCCTCCTGAACTACCTGTATCTGATTCCTCTAGCTCAACACGTCAGCCACATCATTGCCTTTCCTAGGCATATAGGCAAGCTCAATGTCAAAGGACTGAAGGTACTCAACCCACCTTCAATGTCTCAAATTCAAATCATGCTGAGTGAAGATGTACTTTAGACTTTTGTTGTTGGTGAAAACCACAATGTGCTCTCCCAGGAGATAATGTCTCCAACATCGTAGGACATGAACAACAACTTCCAACTCTAGATTGTTCGTCGGGTAGTTTCTCTCATGTGTCCTCAACTTCCAAGACCCTTACTCAATGACTCCATCTCTCTGCATAAGCACAAATCCCAGACTAATATTTGAAGCACCACAGTAAATAGTGTAGATCTTTCCTGGATCTTGAAATATTATTATTGGTGATGAATTCCACCTCTCTTTCAGCTCCAGAAAGGCTGACTCGGAAGATTATGCCTATAAAAACTTCTCACCCTTCTTAGTCAGACCTATCAACAGTGCTGCCATGCATGAAAGGTCTTATATGAAATGTCTGTAGTATCCAGCTGGCCCCAAAAAACACCACATCTCAAAGACGTTCTTCAGCTACTCCAAGGAAACTACAACTCTCACTTTCTCTATGTTTACTAACACTCCTGTCTCTAAGATAATGTGACCCATAAAGTGAATCTGGTCTGTCCAAATGTGGAACTTCGAGAGCTTATCATATAACTGATGCTTCCATAGTGTAATCAAAATGACCTCATGATGGGTAGTATGGTCATGTTGAGTGTGAGAGTACACCAAGATAACATCCCTGAATACCACCACGAATTAATCCAAATAAGGATGGAACAATCGGTTAATCAGTGCAATGAAAACTTCATGCACATTCGTGAGACCGAATGGCATAACTGTATACTTTTATAGACCATACATGCTCCTGAATGCTGTAATAGGTATATCTAATGATCTAACGTGGAACTTATGATAACCGGACCTCTAGTCGATCTTCGAGAACACTCAGACTCCTCTAAGCAGATCAAAAAGGATATCAATCCTCAGCAAGGGATATCAGTTCTTGACCGTCAACTTGTTAGGCCTCTAATAATCCACTCAAAGCCTAAGGGTACTATCCACCTTTTTCAAAAAAAGTACAAGAGAATCCCTAGATTGAAGTACTAGGTCAAATGAAACCCTTTTCCTGCAAATCCTCCAACTGCTTCTCGAGATCCTGCAACTCAGGTGTGGCCATCCTATAAGGAGGATTGGACACCATTGCCACTCCAGGAACAAGATTAATTGAAAATTCTACCACATTCTCTGGAGGAAAACCTGAAAAGTCCTCAGAAAAGACATATCTAAAATGTTCCACCACTTGAGGAAAGTCTAACTCTGATGTCCCCTGGTAATCCAGATAAAGACTAGCAATCTGGGCTGTAAATTCTCCTAACAGATTGTGCTCTCGTCCCGCTCTTCTTACCTCGACACCCCACTCTCCATTATGAAGAAATGATCCAAAATCTTGTGATATTAAACTCACTCTTTAGTAGTAGGAGTCGATGACTACTTAGAAGAAAACTAACCACTCCATTCTGAGAATGACATCATAGTGGGTCATCTCCAAAACATAAAGATCTCAAAGGAAGTGACACCCACAAAACTCGAGAGGGAACACCTTACAGTGACATACACTAGCCATTCTAGTCCCCAACGAAGTATCTAGCATCAAGACATCAGTAGATGATAATACACAGTTCCTATGGCTCTCCACGATAGAAAAAAATATAAATCATTGCGTAGAACCAGTATCGAAAATAGATGAATATAAAACCGAGGCTACAAGGATCATTCCTCAAACAGTAGAGGGATCGGGATCCTGCTCATGATGGGTCTTATCTACTGAAAATGTCTTGCCATCTCCACGGCCCTGTGACCCTACCTAACTACTCTGAGTAGATCCACCCTGCTGTCGTTGGTAGCCTGGAGACTGACCACCGCGACCACGACCTCCACCTAGGCCTGAACGGCCAGAAGAACTCCAGTTCCCAAACTGGTGAGAAACTAGGGGTGCTTCTCAGGAACTAGGAGTCATGGATGAACCCCTGTCACCAGTAGCTGGTGAGAAAACATGACAGAATCGTTGAAGGTGACCCATCTTTCCGCAAGATCGACACTCCACTGGGTCCCTCTAGCACTGCGGCCTTGTATTCCCATCCCTTCTACAGTGGTAGCATACCACCTTGATACCTGAAGACTTGTTTGGATACCTCGGATCAACATGCATAGACTCCCTACGGTGCTTCCTACTATCAGCTGGTGAAGCACTAACTCTTGAAGTAGAACTACCCTGGCTGTCAGCTCTAGAATCTCTCATATTTTTCTCTGCAATCAGCGCCTGGTTGACGATGGAAGTGATGGTGGTCAACCTGAAGATATTCACCTGTGAGCGGATCTACAGTCTGATACCATCCTCAAAATTCCTTTCGAAGACAAACCCATCTCCGCCCTGGAAGGGTGTTAAATGTTGAAACTCGGTGAAACGTGATGAATACTCCATAACAGAAACAGTACCATGTTCTAGACTCATGAACTCCCATGCTCGGTCAGTCCTCAATGTCTCCGGATAAAAGTAGTCATAAAAGACACGCTGAAACTCCTCCCATTCCATAACCTGCTGATGAACTTCCTATGAGATCATGTCCAACCACCTCTTGGTGGAGTCTTATAGCATGTTGGTAGCGAGCTTGACCCGCCTTCTTGAGGGAGTCTCCAGATGCTCACATATCTTCATCATGGCTTCTAGCCGTGAATCTACAGCATGGGGTCCTCCATCCCCTAGGAATGTGGAAGGATACTACTGCTAGAAAACCCATGTCATGTATGCCATAGACGTGGTAGGAGGTGGAGCTCCCTGGAAGGTCTGCATCATCCTCATGAAACCTTCCCTGGACTGTGCATCATAACCTGTCTCTTGTAAAACTGCTGGTTCCAAGACTGGCACAATAGGAGGAACTACCGGAAGTCCCTAATCAGCCATGTCTGGTGTCTGATTATCACCCTGTAGCTGGAAGAAAACTGGAGGATGTCTCAGTGGCATGGCTCTGCAAGGTCAACACACACTTTAGATCAAGATTAATAGGGACTGAAACATAGGAGTACACAGAGTGTATATGGAGTAGACGACGTGTACTTAGGAAAGACTATTCCTTCCCGAATAGAAGAACAATGGTGTGTAGTCAAAACTACACGGCATGCATTCTGGGTTTCTCTGAACAGTAAGCCTCAGAAACTACTCTAGAACCCAGAGAAGCACTACAATAAATAGTGAACGTTCCAAATTCCGATCTGTGGGGGCCCATACTCCCTACGAATCATAGATTCGCATCATACACAAGTTATAATCAAAGCAAAAAAAGTCAATGATCCACCAAGTTCCGGTTCATGAGGGCCCATAACACCTCAAGAACCAAAATTTGGCGCTCATTTAAATAAAACCATACACAATCAATGCTCTAACAAGAAGAAAATATTTTATCAAGGCATATATCACAACATCATGCAAACTCTACACAACTTCTATCACAACAACATGCAATTGATAATTCATCCTAGATGACACGGAATGAATGCATGACATGTGAATTATAGAATGTGCCTATATGATGAATGAGACGACACAACCTCATCTCATCATATTGTGATAGAAATAGAAACTCAAGAACTTAAATAATAGCCAGCACAAAACTTGTGAGTCACCAATGATGAGAATCAAGGAAACCATAAACTTGTAAAACCAGATAATTTCATCAATGAGGTAGATTGGATTTTCCCTGTACATGGGTTAGATACTCCCGGGCACAGTTTATACCAAGTACCTAACCCTTCCTATCCCTGGATAAAGGCTCCAAATAGAAAATCAAGATAAAAGAAACACCCTCTAATACCACTTTTTAACATCCCGGTTCCGAGAGCCACACAGAGGCGCCCCGTACACGGTTGGTCACATGGCCTCAAGTTCATTTCCCCAAATTCCAGAGGCCGCCGACTAGCAGCGAGGGCCTTGGGTGTGATAGTGGGGAAAATAATCCCTCATTAGAGGAGTAACATAGTAGAAGATAAATAAAATATAAAATAGAAGATGAAGTAAACAACCCAAGAAAAAGTGATCAGCAGAAGACCAAATATGAGAAACAAGACGAGCACATATATATATATGATGCATGATACATATGTCTAGGAAAGCGGCCAAACAAGTCACAGTGCTGGGAAATACAAATAGTACTAAACAAGTACCAAAGGAAAGAATAACGGCTCCTCATAATCGCAAGCCAATTCTTGGTCCCATGCTCTCCATCTCCAAATCATGTAATGTACGTGAAGTCGAAGGGAACTTTACTTTGTCTATACATGATGCTATATAATATATTTGGGATCAAAAACATGTCTCAAACAAGGTGTGAGACTAAATCCCAATAGGCAACCACCACGAGATCTGTGCCTAATAGTGAGTGACGAAATGGAAGGTAAAAGTACATAATGCAGTAAACAGGAGAGTACTCCACATCAACAAAATCCATAGTTTCTAGCATTTAATTTACATACATGTAAGAATCCACTCAATCAAGTATAACAAACAGGTAACCCTCTGGGTAGTTCTCACTGCATAACCCCTCTACTTCAACCATCAAGTACTAGCAACCCTATGGGAGGCACACACAGTCTCACCCATCAGGTTCAGCTAAAGTATAGACTCTCTAGGGAAGCACTCACCATCAATTCCCCATGTAGTCTCCTATCGTACTAAAGTCACTCTGGGAAAGAACTCAACCTCTATTCCCCATGTGGCACGCATCGAGGAACTACAGACACGCTAGGCAAGCAGTCAATGTCAATTCCCCATGTGGTGTCACATCGTATTATAAAGACACTCTAGAGAAGCCCTTACGTCCATTCTCCCTATGGTCTACTACAACAGGTTCTCACGGCCCTGTGTAAGTCATCAAGAGTAGAGTGTGCGTATTTTCCAAAGTATACCTCAAGAACTACTTGGCTAGTAGTCTACAACATCCAAGCATATCATAAGATCACAACACACCATCCTATAACACTAGGAATGGGAAACCTGTCATATCCTAATAGGGGAAACTAGACCAAACGGTCATATCAGAAATGCATGGGAAAACATCCAAAGCATAGAAATTAGCCCAAAACACATTCAAAATCATCTACTCTAGCATACAAGAAAGCGTGCAATCAATACATCCATAATAGTAACACACAATACCTCATTCATGGGTATTGGATATTTATCACAACAATTCAATGACCTTAAACTGAAAGGCACAAACAACCTACCTCAATGGTTTTGAAGAAAACCCCAAAAAACAAAGAATGCAAAAGAAGCCCAGTTTGATTCTCTAAGAACCCGCCTTAGATGTCTTCTCCTAAAAAGACCCAGACCAAAACTCATCAAACTTGTCCTCCACACACTAATATCTACCCATAATGGGAAATGATATATAAAACCGAGTGAAGAGGAGAAGTAGATCTAAGTAGATCTATGAAAACAAAAATGAATGAAGAATAACGTCTACATACCTCAAGAATCTGGCTTCGATTCGCCCAAAGAAGCCTTCAGATTGCCACATGAATAGTGGGAGAAACTTATTTGACCTTAGGAGGAGAAAAATCCCGAGCTACAACTGCTTAGGAGGAAAAACGATCCACTTAGAGGCTAAAACAAGTTAGATCCACTTTTTTAGGATCTCACATAAATGCCCGCATGGTTTTCTTACACGGTTAGACAAACCGTGTGCTAACCAAGTGGTAAACACTCTCTCGTCCACCCTTCTCGCACAACCTCATCTCACGGTCTCTCCTAACCATGCACCAACCGTGCAAGAGCAACTTCCTTAAACATCTACTACACACAGTTTGTCCACACAGTTATACAAACCGTGCGCCGCCCAGGCGACTTCTCCATTTTGCCTCAAAACATCACTCAAAATTCGCCCGACTCTCTCGTTCATCACCCTTAACCTTAAGACCAAGAAAAACATCATCCAAGGGTCACATACATGAAAAAAAAAGATCCAGTTTCTTACAGTTTTCATGGGTCACTAAATTTGGTATTAATCAAATGTTTTATTAAATCATTAAAAACAAGGATGAGAAAATAAATATTGAGATCCCTCAGTATATTTCTAATGATATGTCTCGGGATGTCTCTACAGATATGTTTAGTATGAGTCGTTGTTTGGGAAAATCTCTTAGAATTTTGGTAAAGGGTAGAGTGAGTAGTTTCCTATTATTAAATACTTATATAGATACTACATCTGTATGTTGCTCTGGAATAGCTGTACATAGGGGTAACAACTTCCAAAATATGTTTTCGGCTTGAATATGGGTATTTTTTTAAGACAAAAAAGGGCCTTTCTTTACACCTGGTTTGAAAGTCAAGATGGTTATGATTTAGAAATTCACAAACTGAACATGAACCATAAAGAATGAATTAGAAATATGATCGGTATGAATAACCTTGGATTAACCAAGGGTGTCAAATATTATGGATGGTGTCATGTTTTTTAAATCCAAAAAGTAAAATTTATCAGGACTATGTTTTATTCTACTGTGATATGTAATGATCACACTATGCCGTTGGTTTTATAAAATGGAGGGAACTAAAAGGAAATGAATTAATGTAGATTGAGATTAATGATTTCATGATGAGAATTCAGGTGGGATGATAACTGGATTGAAAGATTTTGTTATCATGCCTAATCAATTTTTAAGGATCCCGATTAACAATTTGTTCCTTAACTAACTCTTCGACCACCATGGAAGTGGAAGAAGGGGTTAACTAAGAGTTACAGTATTAGATAACATGGATGAAATATTATTTAGTCTCCATTGTGTCAAGTGTGTGGAAGTAATAACCTTTGATAATGACATAGTGGAATAAGAAGAAGTTTTTATTGTGGAAAAGAAGGACACAAATCAACTTATTGTATGGGAAAAAAGAAGGGTTCAATTAACAAAATGGATAAGAATATTGGCCTCCTTAAATTTTAATTAATTTTTATGTGTTTTATTTTTTGAATAAATTATCATTATGAAACTCATTTTCCTATGTGGAATGAACCTGAAGAAAATCAGCAAGTTGGTGCGAATAATGGTTTCATTTCTAATGATGAAGAGACTATATATGAAATGTGAATGGAAAAAGTTATTATGTAATAGAACGAGGTACCATTATTAATTGATTAAGAATTATATAATTAATGTTTTTAATAATTTTTTACAAAAAATTATAAATGATGATGTATAAAAGGATTTTTCTACATTTCATTTTCACTTAGTATTTACAAGTCCATGATGAAGGTTCCTGATGGACTAGGGAATTTAATTAATAATATTTTAATTTTATTTTAAATGAAGGTAACCCTTAATAGTTTCTTTATGTTAAGATACCATTTTTTGGATAATGATATTTACGTTATGAGTAAATAAATTTGATTTTAGGGATTACCCTCCAGCTAATTATGTACAATGTGTACTATGTCATCACAGATGTAGTTTACGCCATTTTTGTATTGGTGGAATAGGTCAAATATTATTTAGAATAAGGAAGGATCCATGAATTACCAATGGAATTAAGGTAATTAAGGTTATTACTATGTTTTAAGGGAATGTACAATAAGGGTATTGACATGTTTGGAATATGAAAACCATGTGGTATATTATGATACATGGGAGATCAATGTTAAGTTGATTTCACGAATAAATTTCTAAATATTTTTATTTCCATATTTTATAATTGTTATAAGGTTAACCATTCATGAAAATTTCATGATAAACATCATAGGAGGTATTTATAAATTTAGTTGTTATTAAAAACCATAGATAAATGGTCATTTAATGATTAAAATTATTTCAAGGATGTCCACCATATTTATTTTGTAAATTATATTATTGTGGTTTTAGAAAAGGGAAATCATGTATTTTGGGAGAAAACCAATCATTTTTGGTAATGACATGGGTCCTGAACACATAACCGACAGAAAATATGGGCATCATGCCTACCACAAGCCTACAAGATTTCCATGTTTATGAGTCATTTTTTTATGAATAATTATTTATGATTAAATATTAGTGTTAGTTTTTAGGCTTTGAGATTAATGTATTAATCATATTTGTTTTTATGAATAGTTATACATAAATAGAAACACTTTTTCACTTTGATGAAAATTATGTAACACCCCAAGATTTCATAGTACGTTATTTTTTCAAATCAATTCAATAACTTTCCCTACACGCAACATTGAGTTCAAGCGCACCACCACTTACCAAACTAGCCGTTCAAAAGCTATTATGAATAGTATTAACTGAATTTTATAATTTATATAATCCTTATAATTTTATAATCCATATTATGACCATCTTTGACATAATTTAAGAAAAAATTAATTTTTTCAGATAAAAGAAGTATTCTAAAATAATGTAATTTTACCGCCTTTTAATGGAGAACCCTTTTTTAATCCAATATATGAAACTTTTATATATTCAATTTGATAAAATAAACTTCTTCTTTAGAATCAGGACATATGAATCTATTTTCAATATTTTTTTGTGTTTTTCTAAAAACATTAATATTTGGGTGAATATTGAAAATACTATATTTTAACTGAAAACAACTTTTTTTGTAAAAATAATTTTTAGTGTTCAATTATAAATTTTATTGGTTGGGAAGTATAAAGAGATTATATTTTTACTATTTAATCCAATGTTATTCCTTATAAATAATTTCACATTGAAATTGAACATAATCAAGTATCAATCTTTTGTTAGTTATTATTTCCTAAAAACACGCATTTTGGTTTTGCCAACAAGAATTAATTTTAAATTAATAAATTAAACTTCTATATTTTGAATTTGGTAAAATATAATTAATTTTTGAATTCATAATATCAAAATTAGTTTAGGATGGAATTTCGGTATTTTTCGGAAAACTTTCAATTTTTGATGAATAGTGAAAAACACTGAGTTATTGACTAAAACCGATTTTTTTTAAATAATTATTTTTTTAAATTTTTTTTAGGTCAAAATAGATAAATAACACCTAAATAAGTTAAATATAATTAATTGGAGTTGTTTTATAATATGTTTATATATATATAAATTTTATTGAACATTTTACCATCTTTTACCCACCTCATAGGAGCATTTGCAAATTTGCATAAAACATAATTTTACCACTTCTGTGAGTTGAATTTAGAAAATCAGAGAGACATGATTAATTTTTTAATGTAAAATTTGGTTCAATAAGTTGAAAATTATTTTTGTTGAATAGTAACTTTTTAATTCAATTTACCACGGTTAAAAGTAAATAGTTAATTAAGGGTAAAAATGATATTATTATTACCCTAACACATGTCCTAATTATATTGGAAAAGTATAATTAGTCAAAAAACCACCTTATAAATAAAATATGAACTTATTTGATCCACATGGATAAGATTCAGACATTTATTATTATTTTATTTAAAGAAGAGTTAAAAGAGTTAAATTCAAAGTTTTATAACTAAAACATTTTTAATATAGGGTTACACACAATTTAAATTCAACTATAAATATTAATTAAAAATATAAAAATATATCCTACATAATGGTATTTTATTTATAATTTTTATACATTAAATAATTAAATTTTATTTATAAAACAATGATGTTGCAATAATTACCATATTAATTAATGATTAAAATATTTGATATTATAAATATGAAAATAAACTAAATTTTTGACTTTTGAGGAATTAAAATAACTTTATAGGTTAATATGACCTGTTATGGTTGATTCAATCAATTTTTTTCGAAGTAATCATGATTTTATGGTTTTTACAAAAAAACAAATACCAAAAAATGTCAAAATTGACATAAAATAGTTTTTAAAACAAATTCTATATTATTGGTTGATATAAAATTTCAAAAAAACTAAAGTTTGGCCAAGAGGATTAAATAATATTATATATGTCATTAAAGAACCACTTGAGATTCTCCTGGATGTTTATAGTATTTTTATTAACCATATACTATAAGAATACAATAAGATAAGGAAAAAGTTAAACTATTTAACTAAGAGTTAAATCTTAATGATATGGTTAAAATGGTAACCTAAACATGTCTAAAACCTATTGGTTGAGATTGTTTCTACCCATCCTCACCTTATCCTTTTAAAAATTTATTTTTGAGTAATTATAAACCTAAATTTATTTTATTATAAAATAATATTTCAAACTTTTCCTAAAGTGGCGCACACCCTCTTATGAAAGAGCACTTCCCCTTCTCATAATTTCACATCTGCGAATCCATTTGGTTCGACCAAAACCTTCCAAAATATCCTCCCAAAATTCATCCCTTCAACCTAGAGGACTTACTTTGGTCATAAATCCACCCTATGGAGCCCTTTTGATCAAATCAAAAGGAAGAAACTGAAAATGAGGTAAATATTTCAACACATCGTTCAAGTTTTTTTCTTCTTCCACTTCCTCTATATTTGTTGTTTCCACTATAAAATAATAAATCCAATATAATCTATATACTATGATGTTATTATAGAAATGGTATAACCGTATTCATTATTCAATCCATCCTATAAATGACAAAGTCACCATAAGTGTGTATGTACGAAATACTGTCTCCACGTCGCGGTGTATTTTATTATTCAAACACTTCATTATTTGGATGGGTATAATAATGAGTATAAATAATGTAAATAATAAATATAACATGTTAATTATTCTTTATATATGATATACCATTCAATTACATACTATTTCGCCATCAATATAATGATATTGTGGCTCGAGTGTATGTTCGGATTACCGTCTCCACGACGTGATGAGATTCATATCCATGTTCACCATTCAATAGTGATTATAAAATATATATCATTAATAAGTTTTTAATATATGAAATAATAATTCTAATATATATATATATACTTACATATATTATAATCACGTAATTCGGTTCAATACGATATGAAAACCGAAACAACGTTTATGCGTACGTACAGACTACCATCTCCATAAATGTTGTTTTCCATTTCATATATATTTCTTTTATACATATTTATATTCTAAATAGATATGATATATAAGTCATGTTTTATATTCTGTAAGTATTTAAATCTTTATCTAAGTGATAAAATCAAGAGTACCAAGTTAAAACACATATGATAAAGAAAGCGATTATTACCCGAAACATTAATTTGACATGGAAATTATTAATAAATGGGTAGTATAAAGTAATTAATGATTCATGTATGATATCATAAATATTAATATGGTTTTGGTATATTTTAATTACATACAACTGTCTTCATACAAGATGTTAAACATACCCTCTACTAAAGGAAAGTGCAAGGTAAGGGCTAATTCCACAATATCTTTTTTATACCGACATTGTTTTTACGTAAGTATCTACTGGGAAATAATTATTTTCCTTGTCCATGTTTCATAAAAGAGTTTTCAATGGTATTATTTTTAATCTAATTTTTACTAAAACATAATTTTAAATGTATAAATACTTATTCTTCTAAATCATTCTCATTAATGACAATTTTTTCAAAATGGCTTTTAAGGATTTTTTATATGGAAATGAATGTTTTTAAAATGATACCTCCTTGGAATAGATTCAATTTGGTATGGGAAACATTGAATCAAAAATTTCTTTAAATTTCCTTCTTTTTAAATTGTTTGACTTTTAAATGTTTTCATGAAAAATAGATATCTTTCTTAAAGAGTTTTACAAATAATTTGCATCTATGTCAACATGTTTGATGGATTTTAAACATGTATGAAGTTGATTTATTATAATAAAAATCTTCCATATTATATTCATGGTTTTGTGATATGTTTTACTATTGATGTGTTATTTTTATACCATTCATGGTTTAAGGATAAAGTATTGACATTTCGTATGCTAGTTTTAATACTAATATTAATGTTATGTTTAAACCTTTTCATATGAGGAATGCATTGGACATAATAAGGGACAGGTGGAGCCCGCTATAACTACTTGATGCATGGGTAGGTATAATGAGACAAACTGGTGTCTTGGCATAAGGACTTGAAAAAAATATTTTTTGTAGTCTTGGTACAGGGCCTTCACTTTGTGGTAATGTAGTCTGGCATTATGCATTCCATCATTAGGAATGTGGCTATTGATATTGCATGTGATTATTCGACTAGTAGAATATCCATGTAAATGGAGTTACATTATTGTATATTTTCCATATTATGCTGAAGTTTATGTTTAAAAGGCTTTTGTTTTAGTCTTATACATTGACTTAAATGTTTGTGCTTATTTCTAAATGTTTATGCTATATTTTTATCCTTACTGAGAATCTGAGTTCACCCCTTTTTATGTTTTAATTTTCGTAGGATTCCAAGAAGTGTATTATGATTGATAAGAAGGGTTATGCTAGGGGATTAATGGTGTTATAAAAGGATAATTTATGTTATTTTTTATTTTCTAATGTGTAATGTAATGTTCATGTATGTAATCTATTTCCCAAGACTGCTAAACTGATCGGTCACTCAGGACTTGATTCCTTGTAATCATGTCAATGTTATATAATAATGCACCGACTCTGGGTGACTGGGGTCAGGGAATTAATGGTGGTATCAAAGAATTTTTAGTACAAAAAATGGAATCTAGATTTAGATAAACACTGATTAGAGCACATTACCCTAAGTTAGACATTGAGGAATAATATAGATCAACTTCCTGGAATTTTGGTATTGTAGAGATTTTGTGAGTTTTCCAAGAAATACATCCATGTCTGGATACACATAGGTAGAGGCAGCTCTGGCACATATGTAACTAGGGGTAAAACCTGAAATCATCGCTTCGAGCTAGACTCGAACGAGAACCTGTGCTTGACAACAGGCCTTGCTGCACTCTTTGTTATGACACTCCTGTGGGATATGATTAAGATAATTCTTATTTTCTTTTCAAACCATTATGAAGTGTTTCGGAGTATATAATTTCTCAAAGGAATTATTTTTATGATTATGGATTATATTCATAAACTGTTCAATTTATGTTAAGTGTTTTAAAAGTTTGGATACATGTATTGCGATTAATAAAGTAATCTCGTTTATTCCATTGTTTAGAAATAATGCCTAGTGGAATGAATGGAAGTAAGGGGAAAATGGGAAATTTGAATATCTATCCTGGAGTAAATGTGGGAAGAAACACCCTGGTACTTGATTGAATGGAATGGGAGTTTGTTATAAGTGTGGAGTAAAAGGACACCAAGAACGCGATTTCAAGGGTATAAAAAGTTTCAAAAGAACAATTATTCATCTACATGGCGTTCGGACACTATACGAATTAATGTCCCTGTCCTCAGGGTATAAGTTAAATTTTGTTATTGGATAATAATCTTGTTATGATACTACCTCCGAAGAAGAGGAATTACCAATGTTCATTTGTTGTTATTATAGAATAATTTCACTAGTCTGTTGTATCACCAATATACTGGTTATATGAATTATGGAGTTAAATAAATATTGTACTGCAGAACTATTTTATTGAGGATTTGAGATTATATGGTTCTAATTAAAGTGACATTATAGTAAGATACAGTTTTTGGAAAAGGACATGGTTGAAGGAAATAGAATGCTTAATATGGTCCTGATAATGAGGTAGTGATTTTGGAATAAGAGATGGTTGAATTGGATAAAATATATTGGATATTAATGACTTCCTTTGAACTGATTAATAGTTTTTTTATTTCATCATTGTTTGAATATTCAATATCTTCGGAGATATGGAATATATCCTGTATTATATAAAGGATAAAGGAGAATGAATGTAATCAATAAGGTTTTATGGAAATTATGGGCATTACAATTTTTTAAAATAATACACGACGAATGTGTTCACATGTTATTACATGGAAAAAAGGATCTTCATTGTGTTGATCATCCTTATAAATATTGGACAGTGTGTTTGGATAGAATAATTTTTGATAAGTCTAATGGTTGGAATGGATTATGTTTAAAATTGGATATTATTGTTAAGGTTATTTTTGGATTTCATAAAAAGGACAACACTCAGACCGTGTGATGACCCGTCACACCAGTCAAAGCTGCGGGAATCGAACCCACAACCATAGTTTGATTGGGATTTATCGCCTACCACTGGGCAACAAGAATTTCCTGGATTGTATAATGTAGTTTTTTAAAGGGTCTGATAGGTGAATTATAAATTGAACTTTTTGGAACCCTATAAAAATACGATAAATAAAATATTTTTTTAAGTTCTATTATCTTTTATAGTGAATGATAAGTTTGTGGTAGAAATTAATAAAAGGATGGAACTCTACTCATCAAGTATACATTTTTTTATTCTACTATTATATGATGAAATTAATTCTTAAACTTTAGGGAAGGGATCATAAAACCAAAAATGTGTTATTCTAATACCTTATATTTTGTTGAACTGATAGTATTTTAAATCATCATAGATTGATGGATTGGTGCCCTCAATTTTACAATTGTTTGTGATTGATGACCTCAATCAATCCATATAAATATTTACGTTTTTCCTCCAATTATGTGTCTCTAATTTCCCCCAATTGTTTCCTATTCTAGATCATAATTTGGTGGTGACCCATAAATTTCCATTTTCCTCTTATTATGGATAAATATTATTAACCCAATTTCTGATGCAGGTTTTCCACAAATTTATTTTTATATTTTATTAACCATTTATTTTAGAAGAACAATTTAACATTTTGAGGATGCAATTTATTGATGGAGGTAAGAATGGATCTCCCCAAGATATCAAAGTACATTATTTTTCAATGTAATTTAATAACGTGCACTACATGCAACAATGAGTTCAAGTGTACAGTGACTAACCAAACTAGCCATTCAAAAGAGATTATTGATAGTATTAACTAAATCTTAAACGTTATAAAATCGTTCTAATTTCAGAATCCATGTTATGATTTTCTTAGAAAAAATTTGAGAATAAAGTTTTTTATAATTAAAGAAGTATTTTAAAAAAATGCAATTTTACATTCTTTTATTGGCGTACCATTTTTAAATCAAATATTTGAAACTTTTATAAATTCAATTTGAAAAAATAAAGTTCTTCTTTAGAATTAGGTCATAATAATTTAGTTTCAATAATTTTTTGGTGTTTTTCAAAAAACATTCATTTTTGGGTGAATAGTGAAAAATTCTATATTTGAAATGAAAACAAATTTTTTAATCAAAATAATTTATAGTTTTAAATTATAAATTTTACTAGTTTGGAAGTATAAATAGATTATATTTTTACCATTTAATCCAATTTTATTAAATGGAAATAATTATATTATGAAATTGATCATAAATAAGTATCACTCTTTGGTTAGTTATTATTTCTTAAAAACATGCTTTTTGTTTTAAACAATAGGAATTGATTTTAAATTATTAAATGAAACTTATATGTTTTAAATTTGGTAAAATAAACTTAAATTTTGAATTCAGAATATGAAAATTAGATTAGGGTGGAATTTAGTTATTTTTCTGAAAACATTCAATTTTTGATTAATAGAGAAAGACACTGAGTTATTGGTAAAAACTGACTTTTTATTTAAATAATTATTTATATTATTTAAATTTATTTTAGGTCAAAATAGATATTTAATCCCTATATAAGTTCAATATTATTCATTAGAGTCATTTTATAATAAGTTTAGAATTATAAAAATGTTATTGAACTTTTTACCATCTTTTACCCTCCTCCTAGGAGCATTTTCAAATTTGCATAAAAATTAATTTTACCGCTTCAGTGAGTTTAATTTCAAAAATCCAAGAGACACGGTTAATATCAGTAAGTAAAATTTGGTTCAATAAGATGAAAATATGTTTTTGTGAATAGTAACTTTTTACTTTTATTTACCATGGTTAAATGTATATAGGGTAATTAAGGGTAAACATGATATTAGTATTACCCTAACACATGTCCTAATTCTGTTGTATAATTATAATTAGAGAAAAAACAACCTTAGGAATAAAATATGATCCTCTTTGGTCCACTTGTATTAGATTATGAAATTTATTATTATTTTATTAAAAGAAGAGTTAAAAGAGTAAAATTAAAAGATTAATAACTAATCCATTTTTAATATATGGTTACACACATTATTAATTCGACTATAAATATTCATTAGAAATATAAAATGATTTCATACATAATAGAATTTTATTTATAATTTTTAGATATTTAATAATTAAATTTATATACGACCCAATGAAGATGAAATAATAACCGTATTAATGAATGATTTAAATAATTTTTATTATAAATACCCAAATAAATGTAATTTTAGATTTTTGATGAATTAGACAAATTTTATAGGATAATATTACATTTTAGGGTTGATTAAATCAATTTTTTCTGAGTAATCTTGTTTTTATTATTTTTACAAAAAACCAATACCAACTAATGTCAAAATTGACATAAAATAGTATTTAAAACAAATACTATGTTACTGGTTGATATAATATTTTTAATAATCTGAGGTTCATCCAAAAGGCTTAAATAATATCATTTATTTCATTAAAGAACCACATGATATTCTCATGAATGTTTAGAGTATGTTTATTAACCATATAATGTGAGAATAAAAAAAGACACAGTAAAAGTTAAATTATTTAACTAAGAGTTAAATCTAAACGATATGGATAAAATGGAACCCTAATCAAGTCTAAAACCTATTTTTTGAAGGTTTTTAGAAACATACCCACATTATCCTTTAAATAATTAATTTTTAAAGCATTAGAAACCAAAAATTATTTTATTATAAAATAATATTTTAAACTTTTCCTAAAGTGACCCTCATCTCTCTTATAAAAGGTCACTTCCCATTCTCTTAATTTCACAGATCCAATGCCATTTGGCTCGGCCAAACCCAGACCAAATATCATCCCGAAATTTCTCCCTTCATCCTAGAGGCCATACATTGGTCATAAAGGCAACCTATAGAGCCCTTTTGATCAAATCAAAATGAAGAACCTGAAAAAGAGTTAAATATTTCATCACATCTTTCAAGTTCTTTTCTTATTTAGCTTCCTCTTTATTTGTTGTTTCCATTATAAAATAAAAACTACAGTATATTATATATACTGTGATGTTATAATATAAATTTTACTACCATATTGATTATTCAATCCATCCTATAAATGATAATGTCACCATACGCGCGTACGTACAGATTACTGTCTACAAGTCGTGGTGTCGTTCGTTATTCAAACGCTTCATTATTTGGATGGGTATAATAATGAGTATAACTAATATATATTATAAATATAACATTTTTATGATTCTATATATATGATATAACATCCAATTACACAATATTTTATCATCAATATAATGATATTTTTGCTCGTGCATACGTAGAGATTACCGTCTCCACGACCTGATGAGATTCATTTCCACGTTCACCATTCAATGATGATTATAAAATATATATCATTAATAAGTAAATAATATATGAAATAATAATTATACTAGATATATATATGTACTTACATATATCATATTCACTTTTTTCTGTTCAACACGACATGAAAACGGAAACAACGTTTATACGTACGTACGGACCACCGTCTCCATAAACAGTGATTTCAATTTCATATATATGTATATTATAAATATTAATATTCTAAAAATATATGATGTATAAATACTGTTTTATATTCTGGAGGAATTTAAATCTATATCAAAGTGATACAATCAAGTGTAACAAGTTAAAACACGTACGATAAAGAAATCTATTATTACCTGAAATATTAATTTAACAAGGAAGTTATTATTAAATGGGTAGTATAAATTCATAAATGAATAATTTATGATATCATAAATATTAATATGGCTCTGTTATAATTTAATAACATACTATGGTCTTTATATAAGAGGATAAACATACCCTCGACTAATGGAAAGTCCAAGGTAAGGGATAATTTCACAATCTTTTTATTATACGAGGTTGTTTTTACAGAAGTATCTACTGGGAAATATTTATTATCCATATCCATGTTTCATAAAATAGTTTTAAAAGGGATTATTTTAAGTGAATTATTACTAAAACATCATTTTATAAGTTTTAATTATTTATTCTTCCAAATCGTTCTCATTAATGTCCATGTATTCAAAATGTTTTTAAAGATTTATTTATATGGACATTAATGTTTTTAAAATTTTAATTCCTTTAAAAAGTTTAAAATTTGTATGGGAAACTTTGATTAAAAAATTTCTTTAAATGTCATCCTTTTTAAATTTTGTGACTTTTAAATGTTTTCATGAAAAAGATATATTTCCCTCAATGAGTTTTAAAAATCATTTTCATCTATGTCGACATCTTTTTATTGATTTTAAACATGTTTGAAGTTGATTTATTATGATAAAAATCTTCCATATTGTATTGAAGGTTTTATGATATGTTTTACTATGGATTTTTTATTTGTTTACCATTCATGGTTTATGGATAAAGTATTGATATTTCTCACTCTAGATTTAATAAGAATGTTTATGTTATGTTTAAACATTTTCATATGAGGAATGCATTGAACTTAGTAAGTGACGGGTGGAGCCCGCTATAACTCCTCGATGCATTAGTTGGTCTCATGAGACAAACTAGTGTCTTGGAAAAAATCCTTGAAAAAATCATATTAGTAGTCTTGGCACAAGGCCTTGACTATGTGGTTATGAAGTCTAGAATTATGAGTTACATCATTATAAAAGTGGCTATTGATATTGCTTTTTATTATGAGACAAGTATAATATCCATGTAAATGGAATTATTTTATTGTCTCTTTTCCATTTGATGATGATGTTTACGTTTAAAAGGCTTTGGTTTTAGTCTTATAAAATTCCTTAAATGTTTAGGCTTATTTATGAAAGGTTATGCTATATTGTTATCCTTACTGAGAATCCGAGCACACCCCTTTCTATGTTTTAATTTTTTCAATATTTCAAGAAGTGTATTATGATTGATAAGAACTGTTAATCGTGGGGATTAATGGAATTCTAAAAGGATCATTTATGTTGTGTTTCATTTTATATTGTAATGTAACGTTAATGTTTGTAATCTATTTTCTAAGACTGCTAAACTGATCGGTCTTTCGGGACATGATTCCTTATAATCATGGCAAGGTTATGTAATAATGAAATAACTCTGGGAAACTGGGGTCGGGGCATTTCATTTAATATCTATTAAAAGTGTATTTTAGTGAATCAAGCTTCAATGATAATTTTTGGATGGCAATTTCTTAATGTAAGGGTTAAATTGGAAATATATTAATGAAAAAACAATGAATTTGTTTTGTAATCTTGTTCAATAAAATAATCAGACAATGACAAGATAATCATAAAAAAAGAAAATTTGTTTTCCTAAAACCATAAACATAGTTGAATTGATGGGATTTAAATCATTAAAAATTTATGAAATTGAGGCCATCAATGTTTCATTTATCATTAACTTGTTTTTGATCGATGAACACAATCACTCCAAACAAATTTTTACAAATTTCCTTCATATCCAATCCTCACACCCAATCCAGGTTTTCCTAGGTGGAAACATTGTTATATGTTACTTTGGCTCACTGTTATGGTTCCATAATCCCCTTTTCAAATGATGCGTTATTATTCACTTATACGATGTTGGTTTCTTTGAATGAAATTTTAAAGTATTAAAACATTTATAACCTATATAAATTTTGTGGTTGATACAAATATTAATGGGTGTAGAATAAAACAAGATGGGAATTTCTGAAATATATTTTTTAAATTAATATATCCTTTTGAAATTATTAATTTCATGAAACCATGAAGATATTTTATATTATTAATTATGAATTTTTATCCTGTGTTATACAGAACTCTATAAAAATTGTTCTTTACACAGAACATAAAACTTTTCTGGCTCTACTGGGAACATTGAGGTTAACTTTCATTATATGTAGCAATGAATTTACTAGTTGAATTATGTAACATGAAATAATGAGGGTTACCATAAAATAATATAATAAAAAAACATTATTGTTATAATAATTGAAAACCTGGACGAAAACTTAAAAGTTATAAACAGTATTATCTAATTTATGAAAATATATTATTTACACATTATGACACGAATTCCCAAGTTTCCAATTAACTATTAATTAATATGAAAAAATATTACTTATTAAAAGGAAATATTATTATGGTTTTAATTATTTTTTACTCTAATAAAATATATTTCCATTTATGTTTTGAATTGATCTAATTCAAACATTCCTTTCACAAGGAACAAAGATAGTGAACATTACATGCTACACTGACATGGAGAATGATTGATGAAACAATATTTTTCTTGAAAACATTTTTTATATAATTATTTAAATGAGATAATTATAACCAAGCTGTTAAACATTTTGTTTTGAATAGTAATAAAATCTTTTATGATATTCTTTATTATTGTTTTATATAAATAATATATATTGATAATAAAAGATATGAATTTTTTTGAAGTCCCTTTAGGATAAAAATATTATTTTCTTGAATGAACAACTTCTTATAATCAAATTCATTATAGAAACAATTAGAATATTTAATTTGATAAAATAAAAATAATTTTTGAATTTAGAACACATAAATTATCTTGGTGTGAATCCTTATTTTTTTCTATGAAACAGGTTTTTTTTGATGAATAGTGCAAAATGCTTCTTTTTAATTAAAAAAATGCTTTTTTGATTAATAAATTAGTAATGATAAATGATATTATAAATTTTATTTAAGGTCAAAATAGATAAATATTTCATATATTAATACAATTTAATAAATTAATATCAATTTTACATTGAAATTCTATACAAAATCATAACAAACTTTTGAACATTTCTCTACATTAAAAAGCTATTATTTCATCCCATCCACTGGATTATAATTAATCTTAATTTTTCAGATTATATGATTTGAATTTTGAAAAACATTCATCAACAATTTTTTTAATTATATTATTTTTAGACAAATAAGCCCATGTTAATTTTTTTCAATAATTATTTGTAAAATTGATTAAAATTAATCACACCGATTAAGGCCAAATTAAGCATAATTAAGGACAAAACCATAAAATTTATGTCGCAAATGATCTGGAAACAGTAGTATATTAGCTTGGATTTACATAGTTCATCTATACACATTCCATTAATGAGTGTTTTTTATATTTATGAATTTTTTGAACGACATGTTTTTTCCAAACATGTTTCTAAAAATTCAAATTTACTCTTTTTTCCTTCCCTATAAAAATCCACCACTTCCCCCACAAAATCACAATTCTAAAACCCCTTAATTTAGTCCTGGACATGAATAATAAACTTCCAAAAAATCCTACCTTCCTCATATAAGCCTTCAATTTGGAAGAATGAAATACAAGGAAACATTTTGGCACAATCCAAAAGGAGTTACCCCATTAAGAGGTAACATCTTCTCTGATGTACATTCATTTATTTTTCTTATACATCCCTACAGCTCTATTTTTTATAATCATATATATATAACAGTATCCTCAATATAAATTTTTATTTATGTAAAATTTTCAACATAAATTCACAGACACTTCCATATAATGGTTAACGAACATACTGTTACTGTGTACGTTGAACTAATCGCTAACGAAACAACGATTGTTAATTTTTCAAATACCACCTATCATGGATTCCATTATGTTGGAAAATATATTTATATATGATATATGTCATATTTATAATGATTTTTTTCTTCTGTAATTTTTATTTGCAACCTGGATATTTGATATTCATCTTTGGTAAATACAGTAATTTCAATTGAGCGTGTGTGTATTACCGCCCCCTCAAAGTTACATGATTCAATCATACCTTAAATGGATAAAATTAAGGATTTTTTTAGTGAATATATATGATATATGCGACAAAATAAAGCTTATTTAATGATGATATATGTATACATATATTTATTTTACTTTATTTCATTCAAAACAACAATTAAATGGAAATTGTATTCATCAATACCTATGGCCTACCTTATCCATGAACACTGTATTTCGTTTCATAATTATATATTAAATATAGTATTATAACAAAAATATACATTACATAAATTATATTGATATTATGGTTTAAATTTTTGAATTTTCATATATTTATAAGGACCATCAATATTATGAATTAAGAAACATATGAAAAAGACAACAAATATTACCCAGTGTGAATCCATAACATTGGATGGAAAACAAGTGGAAAATAGAAGGTAATATAAAAACCATATATGGTATTGGATATATGAACATGGATCTTAAATAATGAATAATAACTTTATATTTAGTTTATCGGAGGTTTTTATGAGTATGATGAGAGTCAAGACACAGGTTAAGGGGATTTCTTCTCACTTTTAATTTCTATGTGATACAAGCTGTGTTCTCCACTGTTTCCTTTTGTGTGCTGTATGTACATAACATGATTGGGTTAAATTATTAATATACATAAATTTATGTGTATTTACATATCAATTTGATGATACTCCATTCCTATATTTTATTTTTCAAAAGTTACAATATCAGTAAAATAGATTTGTCTCAATTTACCTTCTTTCTTACTCATGTTTTGTTAGGAACCAATTTTTTCAAAGGTGTATATACTTACATATCATGAATCTACATTATTCATAGTATTTTAATATTCTTTTAGTTTTATTTTCTAATATTATATATTTTTATCCCACATTTCCATGTTATAAGATTCTATTAAGACAATCTCATCACTTTTTGGGAATGTTTATATTTATGCTTCATTTAATGCAATATTATAACCTATCTCTAAATAAATTCCTGAATTTTCTTCTCCTGTCATTTTCTATGTAATATTAATTTATTGGTACTATTTTCTACAATATGGTATTGAATATAGTTTATAATTTTTTTAGGAAATTATATCACCAAAGGGTTAAAAGGTAGTTTTATGTATGTTCAATATTCCAAAAAGAAAAAAAATACACAAATTTATAATCACACATATATATATAAGTAGAATGGATTTTATTTATAATAAAACAATTAAAAATATTTGACACATAAGGAAAAACACATTAAAACCACTGCTATTATTGATAGAATAACTGGAATTCTTATGAGAAACCCAATGATGCTGATCGAGTAGTTCACATCTTTTGGATTTTTTGGACGCACAAAAGTTATATCAAGAAAAATATAAAAAAAATTATGAATAAGGGGAACATATAAAATTATCCGTGAAAGTAGTGGTTTTAGCATCGTAGTATTTTTTTTTGTGTTTGGAATTCCCTTAGATATTGATATTTGTAATGTTATTATATGAGAGTTATAAAAAAACTAACTTATAGAACATTTAAATTAAAATTTAAAAACTACCATTGCTGTATATATAAAAAATATAAATAAATATAAATAAATATATATAGAAACATTATTTATATAAGTATTATTACTATACATTTAATTAATATGCAATAAACAATCTTTGTATATTTAATATATATATATTCTATGAAATAAATAATGTTTAGTGCATTAAAATTAATATATTTATTTGGAAATTACGATATTAGTATAATTAATATATATATATAATGATAAAATAATTCAAATAAAATTAATAATAAAAAAGTTGAAATTGGGATTGAAGAGATTGTGTTTCGTTTATGAGGGTTTCGGGTTATCCATTGGCAGAGCAAATTGATGGATAAATTTTGAGATGGGAGAAGTCAAACGACGATTTGAAAAGGTCGAGAAACAACACCCCCTTCATCCTCAGAAGTGGATATCGATGGAATGCTCCGTCAGGAGGAGATGCAAAGTCGAGTCCAAACTGTTTGTTAGGGATTGTTTTCATCTTCGAGAGTTGTGACTGATGCCAAACCATGATCTGGTTTCTTAAAGACTATTGGTAATTTTGCAGACCAAGAATTCAATTTCTGATTCAGATTCTTAGAACTTTGAATAATGTCTAGGTGTAAATCATTTTTTCTCAATTTGTTTTTTTTAGGTTCATATTTGGATATAATATACTAGTAGGTTCATTTTTTATTTTCTTATCCAAATCTTATTGAGATTTTCTGAGTGATCTAGTATATAAATTTTTTCCTTTCACCATCCACTGTCTACATTAGTATTAAATTTTTGTTGAGTTTTTCAACAATTTCAATTATTATATCTTTCACCTTTTTATTTTAAATTTCTTCAGAGGGCATTGATTTGGATTTGGCTAAATTATTGTTGGTCCAAATTGATGCTTCACAAAGAAGCATTAATCAGAATATAATATAATATACTATTTTATTAAATGTATTGGTTGTACACTTGGGTTTCAGAGGAAATGAGTTATATATTATTGTTTTTTTCTCAATCTAGATATGTTTATTTTTCTTAACCATTGAAAACCAATATTTTAAATAATTATAAGAGTCAAAATTCCTTAATGGAAAAATATAATCTAAAATTTTAAAATAATTTTTATATAGTATGACTTGATACTATATATTGATTATGTTGTATTGTGAGTTTGTCACGAAGCTGTGAGTAACTATCCATTAGTATTTTCCAACAACAACCATTGTTGCAACTATCTATGGTTTACAAATAATGTAAAGGTTATAAATTTATATCAAATAATTATTTATTTTCTGATCTAATCTTTGTAAGGGATTTACGAATAATTTTATTTAAATTTTGTTATTATATTTGGTTTGGAAATATTTATTTTTTTGAATGAATTTCATGTTCACATTTGGCATTGATGACGTCTTTGTGGTTTTGAATTTATTTAATGAATTTTTGTAAGTGAATATAATTTTATTTATTTTATTATTTTATTTCCTTTTAAATAAAAACAATATAGAAGAAATCAAATGGTGTTAACTTTTTAGAATTTAATTCTTAATCTATGATTGGGTTCTAGTATGGTAATGATACTTTTATTTAATTGTTTCTTTAAATCTATACCTTATATATAAAAATAGAAATTCATATATTTTATTTTTAAATTTATTTTCATGGATAATCAATCTCTTAAAAATTTATTACAATGTAATATATATTGTTATGTGTTACTCAAATTTATCACAAGGTTGGGTGTTTAATTTTATTCTAACTGAGTTTACGTTCTCAAGAAATTTGAATATGTAAGAAAATAAGCTATTCGTTTAATTCATAATTACATTTTTTTATATTTCTAATTATAATTGCAATCTAATACTATATATATATAAATATATATAAATTCATGATGTTCACAAATGTAATTGTTTTTAATAAGTTATTTATCATGTATAAATTAAAACATGAATTTATAAATTAACAATGTCATAATCGTTCAACTATATATATAAAAATTATACTTTGTATAATTTTTCATGTAAATAATTGTTTTTAAAAAAATATTATCCAAGTTTTAATTCACATGTGATTTCATAAATTAATAATGACAAGATTTTATCATGTGCATGACATATAAAAGTCATGATTGTGAAACATATATCAATGATTTTGTTATTATGAAATGTATACATTAATTTATATATTTACTAAAAGTCATGTTCCATATAACATAATTGCATATAAATGGATGATTGTATTTATTAAAGAAATTATTCTTTGATTATTTTTTGTGTGCGACACAAGATTATCTCTTATTATTGAATAGTTTTAAGAAGATAAAATTATATGTTCACTATTGTTATTAGTTTATACCTTCATTCATATGAGAAATTTGATAAACATGTATTTGAAATTCCCTCTTCTTGGATGTTGATTAAATGTCTATGTTATTATGAAATGTAATGTATCATGATATTTGAAAATACAAATTCAAATATATAATTTTCAGTAAAGAGTTGTTTCTATCTATTCGAAACATGATTATAAATATATATTCAAAACTAGAACACCGGTGATATATATATATATAAGGCAAGATAAGACAAAAATATTTTACAAAAACCAGTACTTTAACTTTGTAAATTCTATAATTAATTGGATAGTGAATCCATCCCTCAAGTGGGTAGGCCCAATATAGACTTCAAAGTTATCAGTGGCCTCTATTGTTTTTTTTAAGATCATACTTAATATTTTCAACTGAATCACTGGATTAGTTTTAAAGAATTTTCGATGTATAATTATTTTTCAAATCATTATATTATTTTGTAAATTTTGTTTTAGAAGTGTATTCATAATTTATTTTTTCAGAATGTGTTATCAATGAAATATTTTAATTTGATTTATGAATGGTTTCAAAAACATCTTACTGGGAATTTTTTTTGCTCATCCCATGTTATTGAAATGATTTTTCATAGGTATCTTAGTAGTTTATTAACATATGTAGTCAAATTTGGAGTTAGCGTGTGGAATTGTTGTGGAATTTTGTTTTCATTCAACTTTGATAAATCATGAAATGTGTTCAAATTTCTCCAGAACCTAGACCGGTAAAAGGTCATAGATTATGTATATTGTTGTGTAATTTTGTAGTTACATTAAATAAATTACATATCACTTTTAATAACTGAGTATGGAAGGGTGGGCATATGGAGTATCAATTGGTATAAAAGGAATTGTGTACATAACTCGGGAAAACTATAACCCTTCAATAGATTGATTATCTTTTCTTAGTAACAAATTCATATTTTAAATTTTCAGATGGAAGGGTCATGAACTCAAACAAGTCTATTAGGAATTCTTGATGAATTACTTTCTATGATCATAGAAAAATCATGAAAAAAATAATCTAAGTCTTACAAAGCCTTGTAGCTTTCCTAAAAATGACTTTACAATGTCTTAGGCATGCCAGATATTCTTCATCATGGCTCAGGTTTTTTCATCGAAGACATCTGACAGAACCGAGGTCAATTTTATAAACTCTAAGAGACTTATGCTAATGGACTTTTAGGTTCTTTACACTATTTGAGCAACCAATATCAATCTCATCCTTTTACGGTGCTGTAAAAGAAATAAATCATTGCACAACTTATATGTGTCAACTTTTATGCTTTTGTTTCGCATGAAGAATTTACGATGACTTTGAAACATTCGAAGACATAGCCATGATATTTTCTTATAGGAATGAAATTAAATATGAGCATCTTGGATGCTATATCGATTATAATTCCTTGAAGACTATCTTCCAGTGTCTATATCCATAAAAATACTCTTAGAAAAGTTGTGTTTTGGAAAAAGAGGTGGAGAATTATGAAGCCACCATAAAATTTAATCTCATAAAAATATATGGTAATCGTTGAAGACAAAATTTCATACCTTGGGGTTATCATGTGAGACTCAGAATATATTGAAATTATAATTGATAAGTGTAAATGAATTGTGAGGGTACAATTCATTTAAGGGATGGAGAATGTAATAGCCGATGATTTAAATTAAGTTATATGTATTTTAAATATTCCAAAATTAAATAAATACATAAATTTATGGAAACAACGATATACATAGAAATGATTATATTTATAAAAAACCATAATACATATTTCACACACAATAACTAACCCATTAGACCGACTGATATCAATAATAAAATAACCGGAATTCCTTAGAGAAACAAAATGATTACAACTGTATATTTCCAATCTTTCGGATCTGTTAGAAGCACAAAAGATGTAGCAAGAACAATAACAATGGAACTAAGAGTAAAAAACATATAAAACCATCTCCAAATGAAGTGGTGTGAGAATCGTGAAATTATATCTGAGTGTTTGAAATGACCTTAGATATTAATATTTTTAAATTTGTATTCGCCCATTATTAAAAAACTTCAATATAAATTTTAAAATAAAATTTAAAAATGATCGTTGATGTATAAATAAAATAAATAAATAAATATATATAAATTATTTATTTAAATATTATTAATAAACTTTTAATTGGTATGAAATAAAAAAACATTGTGTATTTAATATATACATATATATATATATATCATATGAAATAAATAATGTTTTAACCATTAAAATTAATATTTTAATTTTGAAATTTTGATATTAGTATGAGTAGTATATATATATATATAATGATAAAACAATAAAAATGAATGTAATAATAGAAAAATTAATGAAATTTGGGTGAAGAGATTGGGGTTCTTTTTTGAGGGTTTCGGGTTACCCATCATTGACGTGAACAGATGTCTCAAGTTCGAGATGGGAGAAGTCGAACAATGATTCGAAAAGGGTGAGAAATGAGTTCGCCTTAGTCCTTGTGAGTGAAGGTCAATGGAAAGATCATTTGATAGGAGATGAGAAATCGAAGTCGTGCCATTTGTGAGGGTTTTCATTTGTCTTCAGGAGATATGGACAATGAAAAACAATGATTGGGTTTCATTGAGACAATTGGTCTTGTCATAGACCATGAATTAAATTTTGGATTGAGATTATTCGACCTTCAAACACCATCTAGGTATAAATCATTTTTCCATTTTTATTTTTTAAGTTTTGGGGTTCAGATTAGGATCTAAAATCAATGTAGGATAATTTTTATTTTCTTATCTGAATCTTATAGATATATTTTAAGTGATTTGGTTTATCCATTTCCACCATTCAGCATTTTTTTCCATATCAATATTAATTTTTTTTGAGTTTTTCATCGATTTCAAATATTATATCTTCGTTCTTTTTTTTAAAATTTTATCTGAGGGAGTTCATTTGGATTCAGATAATTTATTGTAGGTCCAAATTGATGATTCAAAAAATGCATTAATCAGTCGGAATATAATATATTATCTGACTAAATGTTGTGGGAATCCATTTTGTTTTCAATGGAAATGAGGTATATATTATATATTTTTTTCCCAATATGGATATATTGGTTTCATTATCCGTTAAAAGCCAACATTTTATTCAATTAGAAGAATCCAAATGACTTAATAGACAAATATAATATATTTCATTAAAATTAGGTCTACACAGTTAGACATGTGACAATAAATAGATTAATATTCATTGTGAGTTTCGCACAAAGCTATGAGAAACCCTCCTTTAGTATTTTCTAACATCAACCATTGTTAGAACTATCTCTGGTTTACAAATAAGGTAAGGGATAAATATTTATTTCAAATATTTATTTATTTTAAGATCGTATCTTTTTCATGGATTTAATGATAATTTCCTTACAATTCATTTTTTATATTTGGTTTTGAAATATTTAGTTTTATGAATGAATTTCATGGTCAAATTTAAGTTTGATGGAATTTTTTATCTGTCGAAACTATTTTATTTTTTAATGAAAAATCGTTTTATTTATTTTATTCTTTAATTTCCAAGTAAGTATAAACGATATAAAAGAAATTTATTGGTGTATATTTTAAAATTATAATTCTTATTCTGTGAATGTTTTCTTGTAAGGGAATTCTACTTTTAATTTTTTTTCTAAATCTATACCTTCTTTAGAAATAATTAAATTCATTTATTTAATTTCTAAATTTATTTTCATGGGTAATCAGTCTCTTGTGGAATTATTACTATGTTATATATATATTTTTATGTGTTACTCAAATTTAACGAAATATGGGTCTTTAATTTTATTCTAATTAAGTTTATGTTCTTTAGAAATTTTAATCCGGAATAAAATTACCTATTTGTTTAATTCAAAATCAACATGTTTTTTATATTTGGATTTGTAATTCCTATCTAATAATATATATATATTCACAAATGATGTTCCACTATATAATTGTATTAAATAAATTTTTAATCATGTATCAATTCACACATGAATTTATAAATTATGAATGTCATAATTGTTCAAAAATATATATAAAAATTATAATTGGTATAATTATTCCAGTATATAATTGTTTTAAATCAATTATTAACTCTCTATTAATTCACATATGAGTTCATAAATTAAGAATGTCAAAATTTTATAATTTGTATGACATATAATGGTTATGATTATGAACATACATCAATGATTTTGTTATTATGTCATTTGTACATTAATATATTAATGTACTTAATTTCATCTTCCTTAAAACATAATTTCATCTAAATGGATGATTGTAGTTACTCATGAAATGATACTTTGGTGATTTTTTTGCGTGACACATAATTATCTATTGTTATTGATTAATTCTATGAATATTAAATTATATGTCTGCTATTGCTATTAGTTTATACCTTCATGCATATAAGAAATTTAACATAAATGTCTGTGAAAATTAAATTTTGTGGATGTTGATTTAACTTATATAATATTATGCAAAGTCATATATCATGAGATCCGATCATACAAAGAAGAATATATAATTTTCTATAAAGTCATGTTTTTATCTATTCCAAACATGATTAAAAATATATTGTGTAAACTAGAACACCATGATATATATATATATAAAGAAAGATAAGACAAAAATATTTTATAAAAAATGGTACCCGAACATTGTAAATAAGATAGGGTATTGGATAGTGAATCTATCACTCATGTGGGTAGGCCCAAGATAGCCTTCAAAGTTTCAAGTGACCTCAATTGTTTTCTTTTTAATAGATTTCTTTATATTTTCAACTGAATCACTAGATTAGTTTAATAGTGTTTTTGAAGAATAACTAATTTTCCAAGAATTTTATTATTTTGTAAATGTTGTTTTTAAAAATTTATTAATAATTTAAATTTTCTGAATGTTTTATCAATGAAATATTTCAATAGGATTTATGAAAGGTTTTCAAAACTCATTACTATGTAATTTTTATACTCATCCCATTTTTTTGAAATGTTTTTTCCCATGTATATAAAATGATTATTTATAGATGTCATTACTTTTGAAGTTAGCGCACAAAAGTGTAGTGGGATTTTTTTTCTTTCAACATTGAAAAATCACGAAATGTATTCCAATTTCTCTAAAACCTAGACCTGTAAAAATTCCATTAATCTTTATATTGTTTTTTAATTATTTAGTTACTTTAATAAAAATTAAAAAACATTTGTAAGCACTGAGTCCGAAAGAGTGGGCTTGGGGCATTATAGAAATTAATACTTTTACCTCTCTTCGGTCGGAAATAAGAATTAATTCAAAACAATGTTTTATAAAAAGGGTTTCCAAGATTATTATGCTATTCTAATATTATCATTAAAAGTTAATTTTTATGATTTTTTATTTACCAATCTTAAAAGGAATCATCTTTTCAATTTTCGATCAATGAAATTTTTTATCCTTTTACAATGTAGAAGGGATATTTTTTACCTCATACGACATGTACAGATTTTCCCACCGCCTTTTCTGTGATTTTTTCCTTTCATGTATAAATTGTTAATTGTTATGAAATTAATTTTTTCTAAAATTATTTTGAATATAAATGGATTTAAAATCATTTTCATGGTTCTTTTAATTTTTTTATTATAAATGGATTTTCTAAACGTTTTCAATCCTTTTTTATACGGTTTAGTGGAAAGTGGTATTCAAAAATGAATCTATGATTTATTTAAATTTATTTTCACTAAAAATGGTTTTAAAATGTTTTCTTGTTTATTTTATATATTTTCAAGAAAAAGGGTTATAAAAATTTTTCAAAAATAATTTATATGATTTATTAAAAATGGTTTTCAAAAGGTTTTCAAAATTCTTTTATAAGATTTCAAGGAATGTTTTTTAAATTATTTCAATCCTTCTTTATAAGGTTTAAAGGTATTTTATAAGAAAATTATTTTGAAATGGTTTTATGTATTAAAAATAAATTTCAATGTATAATGTATATGTTCCTCAAGAAAATTTTTTGAAAGAAATTTCAAAAATTATTTACTATATAATATGAAATATTTTATTGTTACTCATGCATTTCTAGGAAATGATAAAAAGGTTCCAATATTATTAATTATATGAATGGTTAATGCTTTGATGTCTTGATTTATATGAATTTAATTTCTCTTCCACGATTTATATTCCTTGAAACCTACTTCTTTTAATGGGTTGTGCTTTTATGAAGTGATTTTGAAACCTGTCTATTTTCATATATTGTGATTTGAAAAAATATTAATGATACCGATTTCATTTCATGGGTTATTTTTTGAGGTTTAAAAATCCAATGTTTTATAATGGGTTATGATATTATGAATGTTTTATTTTGTGGAACATGAATGAATATTGTTATAATAAGATGGGTGTGACCTATACCTCTCTCCAATGCATCGAGTAATGATAAATGGTTTGTGTGATCAAAGGTGGAATGGGAGGGAATCCAATGACCAAAACTAGAGCATATATAGGTGTATATCCCAAGCTTAAAATAAGATGGTAAAAATGGGGACATCCCAAGACAGAAAAAAGAGGGTATAAAATAGTACATCCCATTCCACAAACAGGAGGGTAAATAGATGGACAACACATGCCTAAAATAAGAGGTTATACAGGAGGACATCCAAATCGCGAAACAGAAATGTATACATGGGTAAATCAAAATATTGAAACAAGATGGTGCATGGGTGGAAATCCCAATTCCAAAGCAAGAGGTTACACGAGAGGAAATACCACGCATGATACAAGAGGTTATACATGATGTCATCTCAATCCCAAAATAAGAGGGTATATAGGAGGACATCCCAGTGCAAAAAAAGTTTGTACATAGGAGGGTATCTAAATTCTGAAGCCAGAAAAAAATTTATTAACCCAAGACAACCATGTCTTATAGGCCTTGGTATGTCATCTTGACATGGGGTTTTTGTATTCTCTTTCCACAATTCCATGTTTTATTAATATGTTTTTTATTAATAGATTATGTTATTATTTCCTTATAATTAATGTCCTTTTGAATTTCCATATTTATTATGATTTCTACTTCCCATGTTATGATCTTCATATGATATGCATATATTGGATACCCTTTTTTCATTTATGCTTACACATTTCCTTTATTTTCGCTTTCTAAGCATCTAAGATCACCTATTTCCAATGTTTCCATTCCCAATGATATGAAAAAATGGTTTAGAAATAATTACTAAGGGTGAAATTCTTCATGTGATATGTTGAAGATCTTTCACCATGATAGAAGATTTTGTTTCCATGTTTCCAAACATAATAAACTATTATGGTCTTCAGGAATATTTTTTTAATGTACAGAATATACTTCAAAAATGATGTAATATCCATGTATATTCAGCCCGAGTCACTATAGTTTGAACATGGTTTTATAAATTTTAGTCCTTCTTGTATGTAGCAATGTGAGTGTGAATGGTCTTGGCATTGGCCATCACACTATTAGTGCCCGATTTTATAAACCAGGCACAATGATTTCAGGTTGCCCAAATTATTTAAATTTGGGTTTTTTCATATATTTTATTTTTTTTCTTTTTCTCACTTTTACATTCCCCTTATCCTTCATGTACATCGTTTGAGTTGCATCTTCAACCTCTGCTATAGTCGAGTGACTCTTGATCTCTCCGACTCTCTCCAGTTTGATGATCTCCTTCAATTTCATCAAAAATAATAGTTGGATAATCAAGGTAATAAATTCTCCATCCTTTTCCTTTAGTTTGGCCGATTTAGGTTTCCTTTACACTCATTATAGCATGTCCTAAACCATAGGTTGGGGATAATCCATTTTTCATGGATTCATTAAATATTAGGCTGTATTTAAGGTTCTTCGGGACTTGTTTCTTTGTGTTCTAGAAACTGCCGCCGAAGAGAAGGCACTCTGGGTTGATTTGATCTGTCGTCTTCATTTTGGGTTAATATTTTTGAACATTTCATATTTTTCACCTTTTAAAATTGTGTGTTTCTCATTTTACAGATTTTTAGTAATTTAAGTTTAGTGTGTGGGTTCTCTCCGTAGTGTTTTGAGTTTCTGGTTGTGTTTGTAGTGTTCTTGATAACTCTGGGAAGGCTTTCATGCACACACATAGGTGTATATATATATATACCCCAATGTAAATGATCCCTCATGCCAAGGAAATTTGAAATCATGTTTGAAGGGTATATATATAATAATGTATGTCCATGAATGTGTGGGGTTGTCTTCGTCAATAGCTTCAATATATGAAGGGTTTCAGCATGATTTTATCCTTTTTAGGTAGGTTCCAAATGCTCTCACATTTTGTTTGAATTTCCTAATTTATTATCCCTCTAATGGTGTGTTTTTATATTTATATCATTTATATATATAGAACTATGTGATTGGTAAAATTGATTGAGCCACATGAAGTTGGTTATAAATTTTTTTACACATCTTATATAAGCATGTTTGCATGTTTATATTAATTATTAAATATAATAAGTGCTCTAGAATAGTATTTTTAAATAAATCTAAATTATAAGGGTTATTTTTTGGTTGTTAAAATCTTCGATTAAATGATTTATTATAAAATTTTCTTGTTTAGAACCTCGATGTTTATTTTGAAAATTAAATGACATTAAGGAATATTTGGAACCCTTTAAATTTGTGGATTAAATTTATCCTAGATTAGAAAATGGATATGGACAGTGAATTTGGATAGGAAAATGTAATGGCCATGTTGGATCCAGGTTATGTTTTTTAAAATGTATTGAATATCATGTGATGATTGGATTATATCCTGATACCAGTTGAACATTGGATGGGATCCTTTCTAGTGTCTAACAGACAACGGTTCATGAATGGTAATGTTGTTGGATGTATTTTATATACCACGTTATTAAAAGTATTGTTGTTATTATTATTATTATTATTATTATAAGGGGATTACTAAGAGTTTTCTAGTGGTTTGAGTGATTGTTTATTATCAACCCTATTAAGATGAATTGTAACCCCAAGGATTAGTTGAGAGAACATGTGGCATGTTCCAGTAGATTGTTCACTTTAGGGTGGCTAGTTGGATATTGATGTTGGAGATTCACCATACACTAGAAGGTTGTTCTGAATTGAGTATGTCTTGGTATTTCCTCCAAAGATGTTTAGATATCATACATGATTAAATACTTGAATATTGACGTCTCTTTTTAGGCAAATTTTGGATATTTTTTTCATGACACATTCACCTTTCCTTTCATATTTAATGAAACTATTTTAACATTATTTTTCTTTTAATGGAATTTTTTTATGTGAATTATATTAGTTGGAAACTATTTTTAGAATATGACATGAAAAGGGAATTTTTCATAAAAAGATATCCATTTTACTTATATTTATAATATAATGGAATGCTATATTTTTGTATGTTCTTTTTTCTAACTAGAAAGATTGGATTTCACATTAGAAGTGGAGATTAGGTCATTGTTTAAATTTGAAATTCCTACTGAGCATTTCGGTGCTCACAACTACTCTACATTTTTTAGTTTCAAGTTCATCCTATTTTAGAATTCTCTCAATGAAAAAATGTTTTTGGGATTTTTAGTGATCCATGAGGTCACAAAAAGGTATATATTGTAGTTTATTTTTTACCACTGTGAGTTCTTTTTTTATATTTCCAGTTAAATTTTCATTTATTTATCTTTTTCTCATGGTCCATATCATTCCCAATGGTTTTATCATGATACATGACACATGTTTCCATCTCATGGGGATTGGGTATGGCATTCAAGACATGTCATGGATCGACCAGGGTCCCAATTCAAGGTTGAATTTGGATGGTTCATGGAAAATTGGTATCAGTGTAGTACCTTGTTATTTGGGGTGTTGGGTAGTTGAAGGTTATGGCTGTTTGGAATTGGGTGGTAGGTGTGGTAGAAGCATCATGAAATGTTTCTCAATCAGGTGAATGGTTTTCAGGGGTAGTCCGGGATTTGAGTCTATAGTTTTGGTTTGTGTTAGTTTAGAATGAAAACCTAAGTGTACTTTTTTTTACAATAGACTTCCAAGGAGAAGAAACCCATGTGGAGCCTGAGTATAATGTTTGAGGCACTCATAGAGGATGGGTATTTCTTCAATCATGGTCTAGTAAACCATTTATCGAGGATATGAATGAACCTTAGTTTCTAATAAAAATTATTTGGTTTGAGTGTTCTTTTTTGGTTTAGTTATGGTTGGTGTGAAATTAAATTAGGTTTGGGGTGTTTTATTGAGTTTTTATAGGAGGATTTATTTGTAATGGTTCAAATTCAAAAATTGAATAACATTGGTTTTTTTTTGAGAATAGAAGGAAATTGTTTTGAATTTTGAAAAGTTTTATAAAATACTAAATGATAATTATGTTAGAAATTTTTGGTTTGGAGACAGATAGGTTATACGTGAACCATGGTATTCCATATGGACCGTAACATATGTACATGTTGGTATGGAAAGTTCATGTTGGTTTTTTTTGTGGATTATAAAGGAGTAAGTGGGATTCACACAAATGTGATAGTTCCTAGGATGTCACTGGTGAATATTTAAAATTAATAATTTACCATCGACAGGGGGATTCTTTTCTATTGAGATTATGTAGTTTTAAAGGGAAATTATGATTGAGTTTTGGATTTCTAAGAGGATATTGTAGATAGATATTGAAATGGGAATTGAATTTTGATTTCAATAGGGGAATAAATTTTAATGTGGGTGAGTTTAGAAATTTTTATTTTCTAAATAGGGATCTTTGATTTTTGGTGATGTTTTTGTCGGTTTATATTGGTTGATATTGGATTCATCATTGATATTTTTGGTGCTTTTTTTGTCTACGATCTTATATTATGGTTGGAGATTCCCATTTGGTTGAGCTTCAACTGCATGTCAATTTGGTTTTGTATTCTATTTTTATTCGGAGTATGCTGTATAGAAAGGTCACATGTGTTTCTTTTGTCTTTCGATATTTTTCTATGTCTAGACTACTATTGTAGTGGTAGGATCTAGTTTGTTTTGGTTGTTTCCGATTTTTTTAGGTGATTGAGGTTTGTTAGGGTTAATAGAGTGGATCAAAGAATTCAAAAGAATTTTTGGAAATTGGAAATGTTGTGAGGGATCAATATATTTTGATATTTTATGGAGGTCCAACTTAGGACAGGTGGAGGCTGGTCTCCCTAGTATTGTTTCATGTTGTGGTGTCTTGAGGAGCATTTAAGACCATATTCATCTAGTTATTTGTGCCTTAAGAGGTAAAAGAGTAAAATTTTGGAGTCTCATGATCATTATGAATGTCTAGTGGACGATACATGCCTATATTTCCATATTAAGGTGTATGTTTCTTTTTTTAGAGGTCGTGTCATATGAACAGTTTTGAATATTTGGGTATGATGTTTTTTTGGATGGGTAGGTTCCTGATAGGTATGAAGTGCGAGGTTCATTTATTTCTTGGTTCCTATGAGGGTTAAATATCTATTGGAGGGTATATACAAGAGGAACCAATCCATAACAAGTATCTCTTGTTAGTCCCATTCATTAGGTCAATTCTTAGGCTCATCCAGTGTGGAATGTTTGGGAATTCAAATGTCATCTTGTGAAAATACTCTACATTATTTCGGATGATGTATACATCTAGTTCACATGGGGATGTTCTTCAATTGGCATAATTTAATGGGGAAATTCATTTATAAAGGATATCAACTCTAGGATATGGGGTAGTAGATGAATCAAGACTACATGGTTCTATCCATAGGTCCTAGATTGAATCCCATTATGCAGTCAGGAATCACAGGGAGTGTGGAGGGAATTGGTGTGACGATTATCTATGGTGACAGAATGGGACAATTTTAGTATTCTTTGTAGTGTCTACATATTTAAAGGTTTTATTTTGTTGTAAAATTATTAGAGGCCTTATTTCCTTATTGTGGTATTTTCTTATGTTTTTTTGGCTGTTAATGATTTGGTGGTCTTATGTCCTTGTAAAACCCTATAGTTATAATCATACCATATTGTTGTAAACCCTTGAAATGTGGTCTATTTTTGGATTGGTTTATGATATATGCTGTGAAAATTTTAGAGGTATTTTCATCCTATGGAAGAGATAAATCATGTTTTGAATCGATACTCTCATTGAATTTTTTCACTAGGGACCCATTTAGTAGAGTTTGGGCTTTGCAGGAGTTCCAGGGTTAGTCTGTGTTAGGGGTTTCTGCTTCTGTTCGTGTTGGTAGTTAAAGATTTGTTCAGTTTTGGAAGTTCCAAGGTCTGTCTAAGAATATAGGTTCCTAAATGGTGGGGAGATCCATCTTTGAACTTAGTGTGGTTAAATTTTTCATTGGATGGTACTCGATTATTTATAAAGTATGGGAGAACCCTCCACTTTACCCAATGGTTATTCTCATTATATATTCCCATATATATAGTTACGTGTAACTAGAAGAATGAATGGTCACACTATGTTTTTGGTTTCAATGACCTTGTGCAGTTTCGAGCATGAGTTCAATCCCTCGATTGTCTGTGTGACTTTATGGGGGAAAACATTTTTTTATAATTTCCACACCCTAACCTTGAAAATTTAATTATTTTAATTAATTTAATTAATTCTAAAATATTTTTTATTATTTTTTAGTCTGGTTTAAATTTTAAAATTATCAATCGAAGAGGGGTCAAGCACATGAGTTGTGCACTTTTAGGTGTGACTATGCGGAAACTGGGTGTGAGGGTCTATCATCTGGACAATGGTATTTGACATGGTTTGAGAGTGGTTTTCTCAAACATGCACCTACCTATAGGTAGTCATGTGAGGGTTCCTAAACATGGTAGTCACCATCATATAGTTAGTGTACGATTTGGTGAACCGTGCACAATCCATGTGGGATCCCCATAATTTTAAAAATTGAGTATTTATTTTTTTTCATTTATTTCAATGTTATTATAATTTTACCACTTTTAATTTCACCGTATCATTCCCCTATGTTGTGTTTGATGTGAATCCCCCCTCTCTCATTGTCACCACCCCCCTCTCTCGCCCTCTCTTTTATATGATGATCTCCTTCGATTTCATTAAGAATATTATTCAGCACTTTGAGGTAAGTCATTCTCCTTCCTCATTCTCCAATGGTTCGGATGGTTTAGGTTTCCCTATCAACCAGTGTAGCTCAACTGAAACCCTAGGTTGGGTTTGATCTGTTTTTCATTGATTCTTTTGATGTTAGGTTGTGCAGAAGGTCCACTAGGTCTTTTTTGGGCATGTCCCTACAACCAATACCATAGGTGAGGTGCTTTGGGTCGATTGGGTCTATATTCATCTTTTTTGGGTAATATTTTTCCTCAATTAATACTTTATACACTTTTACAATTGGGGATTTGGTATGTTATGGGCTGTTGTTAATTTACATTGATTTATTGGGTCCTTTCTACGGTGTTTTGATTTTCCAGTTGTGTTTGTAGTGCATTTGATGACTCCAGGAGGGCTTTCACACACACACACATAAGTACATATATATATATATATATATATATATCCACATGTACATGTTTCTTAATGATGAGTGTAATTTGTACATGGGTTTGAAGTGGATATATATATATATATATTTAAATGAAAATTTGGGGAGGTATTCAATAAAATCATTAAGATCCCAACTGTTTTATATTTGTCCCCTCCCTTTTTGTTGAAGGTTCCCTATACCCAAACCATTTTTTTGAATTTCCAGAATGATTGTACTTTTAAAAGACTATTTTTATATTTATGTTATATATATATAAATATAAATAGAAATGTGTTTAGTAAAATTTAATTCACCTCATGGAAATGGATTCCTCTTTATTTACATATATTTTGCAAGCCAGTTCAAAAGATTATTTAAATTTTAAAATATCTTATGTGTTTTAGAATAGTGTTTCTAAAAGATCCCTTGATTTTTATGGTTTTTTAGGTTATTAAATTATTTTGATAAATGAGTTATCTATAACTTGTCTTTTTTGGATCCTCAAGGTGTAGCTCGACAATAAATGAAAATAATTCCAATTTTAAACTCTTTTAATGTGTTGTATACTTTTAAACTAGATTTGAAAATTCATTGGGAATGTGAATTCAGTTTGGGAAATTTAAAGGACCAATTTTCACATTGAGATGTTTTAGAAAATGGTTTTAAACTCATGTCCAGCTGGGATTAAATCTGTAGAGCAATAAAAATTTATAAGGGATCCTCTCTAGTGGAAAATGAACAGTGGTTTGGGCACGAGAACATTTCTTTTGTGGTTTCTCAACCACATCAAGACACTGTTATTGTTATTATTATTATAATTATTATTATTATCATGGGATTCTTTAATTTCATCTAGAGGGTTGAGTGATAGTTTCTTATCAACAATGATTTAGAAGCGTTGGTTGCCCCTAGATTAGTGGAGAGTCCATGTGGGATGTTTCACTATATTAGTTAGTATAAGGAGGCTAGCTAGTTATTTACTATGGAGTTTCTTCATACACCAGTAGGTTGTATCAAAAAAATTACATCCATGGATTTCTTCCAAAGTTGTTTAAGAATCACCTATGATTACATAGTTGTATCTTACAATTCCTTTTTTGTCCCTTTTTTGTTATTTTATATTAGGGAACCATCACTTTTTTTACCATATTTATAATACATTTTCTACCATTATATGTTTTTCAATGGAATATAATGGAATGAATTTTATTCATTGGATTTTTTTTGTTAAATAAAATGGGGATTTTTTTTAATAAAAACATAAGCTTGTTATTTATTTTGAATAAATATTTGAAATCATTATTTTTATTTGTTCTATTTTCAAACTAATAAGAATGGAAATCACAATAAAGTTGGGTAATAAGGAATTATTTAAAATTTTCATTCATACAAATCATTTTGGTGCTGGTTCCTACTCTATATTTTCAATTTTAGGTTCTTCCAGTTCTAGATCGCTCTTAGAGTGAGCATCGTTTTGTGTTTAGTGGTAACCGATGAGGTCACGTGGAGGTACGTGTAGTAGTTTACTTATTTACTCTATGAGTGGTTTATTTGTTCAATTTAATTATCATTTATTTATCTTTTTTTGGGTCCAAATCATTCCAAATGGTGTTATGTTGATATTGGTCACTATTTTCTAGCAGGTGGTGATCATGACCTCCCTTTGGGCCTTTTCACCAACCTACTCACGTCCCAGTCTAGGGTTGACCTGGGATTGTTTTTGAAATTTTGGTGCCTTCGGAAACATGGAACATGATATTCATTATCTAGTGAATGATCATTAATGTCCCCCACATATATAATCCCCATTAGTACTCCTGCCAAATAACCCTTCTTAAATAGTTATTCGGAAACTGGGAAAAGGAATCATAAGAAATGGTAAGACTATATTCATAGTATGGTTACACAATTGGGATACATAAGTATATCATAGACATAAGGGTATAATAAAATGATAATTACATATAAAAACTATACCCAAAATATAAAAGATCAGAATCTTTAGTCATGGAATAATGTTCAGCAGATTGTAAGAAAACAATCATAAGGAAATCAATGAAATTTATCAATGGGATCATAACATTGGCATATGAAATTGATTTGTGTTTTATACGTTATCATAAAAAATTTTAGGTCAAGCCTACCCGACAAGTCATTCATAATATGTTTTGATCAGGAGAACGACCCATATACTCACTTTGACCATGAGATTACCATATATGTACGCTATTTTTCAGGCATGGGCTTACCTCCAATGTTCCATCCTTTTTTTGTATTGGACTAAAAACCAATGTAACCACATATAAAATAGACAATTTATCATTAACCAACACATTGGATTTAGATATAGGTCCTGCCCATCACATAAGGAAAATTATATATGCGTGCACTAGTTATATGATCTTAAAAAATTCATCATATAATAAACCAAGAAATGAAATATGTTCCAAAAACATTTCATCATATCATATCTCATGGAAATGAGAATTCTTTAGAAATAATTTCATCATTTCATAATTGCATAACCCATTGAAAAATAAGTGGGTATCATAATAATTTTATAATGGTATAAACTGTCGAATAGTTGTGGGTTTCATAAAAAACATGTCATGAGAACCCATTCAGAAAAACATTAAGAATTTTACCCTTGGTTTGTATCCCTAAAAACATATGTTACATCAAATAATTTTATTTTAGATAGAAAATGATTTATAAATATGTATAACATTGAAAATTTCACAAGGAATTTAACAATTAGTAGAAAATAAATTTGTTAAACATAAAACATCTCTGAAATATTTTGTTTGAAAAAAATTGATATCTTATGAAGGATTAGTTTAGAATTATTTTATGTGTTTTTGATTAAAATATATTTTCATCTTAAAAAACAATTTAAATCAAAAAATTTAAAATCCATTTCACTTAGAAAGAATTTATTTAAAATATTAAAAAATATACAATATTTAGGTAAAAATAGTCTTTAAAAATTTCTTTGAAAAATTGTAATCTAATATTGAAATAATTAATCAGACATGATAGTGGGAAATACTATTCATTGAATGCAAGTAAAATGATCAATGATTCATTTCATTTATTCTGTAAAATCAAAAAGTTAATTGTTTGGAAATCGATATGAAGATTTCTATCAAAAAAATTCAAAATATATAAACATGTGTATAAATTTATTTAGTAATCCATTTAGAATAATTCGAAATTCTTCTGAATTTTTTAGAACACATGAGATTTCAAAGAGAATGTTTTTTGGATGAAAAAGTGATTTTAATTAAAAAGATAATTTTGATCACTTCAGTACATGATGCATCAAATATTTAGGGGAAAATTATTCCCATGACATATCCAAAGAAGAATAAAATTAATTAGTTTATTTATTTATAAACCATTAGATTATATAATCATAAACCTTATCTTAAAAAATCCTAATAAATGGAGATATTTTATCATAAAATATTCAGCACATCGATAGCATTGAAACAAAATCCCCGTGAAATAATATCATTACATGTGAAAAATATATAATTATTATAAATAAATTTGAAAAATTTAATTTAAAAGGGTATTTATATACACCCCATACAATAATATTTGTGTATAATATAATCATATGTCTCAAATATCTGAAAGATGAAAAATTGAGACCAGAATATGTTACCTATTTGTTTACTTTTAAACCATCAAACCCATGAATGACGGATCCTAAATTGGATATGTGAATACAATTAATAATAATTGTTTTCACCATAAAATACATTAATGGGAATTATATACACCACAAAATGAGACATGTGGTGAAAATGGAATTTGTCTCACAAAAATTAATGTGAGACATAAATATATTACTACTATAATAATCATTTCAATCATAAACCCTAATAATGAATAAAAAATAAACATTAAATATGGTGAAAATAATTTGATTAATGATATACAAAGTCAAATTTGTAGTATATACATCCCCTAGAATAAATGAGTCATGAATTTTCATATGTATCCTAGTAATAAATGAGAGACTAGAAATCCATTACCTTATGCATTGACTTTCATCATACATGTTCAAACCTCCTATATAATAAATATATGTTTATTATATGTGTATTACATGACCATATATATGTATATATAGATATATATCATAACATATTTTATTTAAAAATTAAATACATCAATAATGGAGACGGTAGTTCGTACAAACACTTGAACATTGATTCTATTTTCACATATTATTGAAAAAAATTAATATTAATGATATATTATCATTAAATAATAATTTTTATGTTATAAATATCACATATTTTAATTAAATAAATTCTTATTACCTTCCATTTAATGTGTGAATGAATCACATTACACTCTGCAGTGGTAGTCCACCATATACATGAGCAATGTTGCCGTATTCCTAAAATGGATAATATAAATGTAGTCATGATATAATAATTATATAAGTATAATAATATCATAAATATAATATATAAAAAACAATAATATCATTATTTCCATCCTTGAGAGGTGTTAGGAAATGTTAAAGTCATTAGTTAATAGGATGGTATTCTATCATACATATGAATGATGATTTAGTAACCCATTTGATGGAGGTGGAGATGGTTGTATATAATGAAATTAAATAAAAATATATAAATATATGTATAATACTATTGTTATGAAATAATAATATTATAATAATAATCTAAAAAGATGGAGTAACAAAAAAATAAATACAAAATTTGATTATTGTTACATATTCATCAGGTAACCTCCATAGGATTGCACCAAAATCCAATATTTAGTTGGATTTTTGTCCAAAATAAGAATTCTAGGGTGATAGGAAGGTTTTTGATGATGTTATTTGAGTATTTATTGGGTGAAATTAATTGGTATGAAGGTATGAATAGTAGATTGGAAGGGTTGGCCTTTTATAAGTGACACGATTGGTACTCTGGTAATTGTTTGATTGAATGAATTCCACACATGTTTTTTCATGTCATAAGTTTTAAATAAATAAAAACTAATTATAATATTTGATTTTTTGTAAAATTATTTCCATTAATTTTTTTTTACTTATTTTGGGTTATTTATAACCCTTATCTTTATAGTTTTACACATGGTAAAGAAATTTTTATATCAACAAAAGTAAATAATTTTTACCTTTATAACTATTTATTTTGTTAAAAAATGATAAAAAAATTAGAAAATATAAATTATGATTCATCCAAATAATTAATCCATTTTTTGAAACACAACATAGAAAATTAACACCACAAATGGGATCAGAAAACATAGTTTTGAAGTGAAAATGTTCAACGGTTTGCGAAATTTTTATTTCAAATTTCAATATTAAATTGATTTAAATGAAAAAATTGAATATATTTATATAATTCAATTAATTATAATATAAAACCACTTTAAGATTTATATTATTTTATAAATATTTTTAATGTAAAGTTAGCCCTCAAATAAAAATATGTATTTTTCACTATTCATCAAAAGATTAATCTTTTAATAAAATTATAAAAAATTCACTGTACTTTAATTTATAAATTTTTATTTAAAAAATTTATTATATCTTTAATAAAAAAATTTAAAAATTATTAAAAATTTAAATTTAAAAAACCCAAAAGTTTGATGAAAAAACGGGTTTCCAAAAAGTATATTTGTGAAGAACATGATGATTTTATATCAACTTTATGTCTAATAATAATTATATGAATGTAAATTAATAATTATTTGTATATAATCTATAAATTTAAATTAAATCATTCCTCATTAGGGATATTTTTAATTAATTAAAATGGAGAAACAATATACTCTTCAAAACAATTTACACACATACCCTTTTGAACCCAAAAACATTATATACTAAAATCAAATAAAATTTTTATTAAATAGTATTTATATGGATTAAATATTTATAATGAGTAATTATCATAATTTTAAAAATAACAGGGAATTTAAATTAATTATTAAATTAAAAATAAATAATAGTTTTATAAAAATTATCATTTTAACTATTCACTGAAAAATCAATATTTTCTGAAAAATCCTAAAATTTCCCTATATGTTGATTTCTACATGATAATTTCAATACTAATGTTAATTTTATGAAATAAAATTTATAAAATCTCTAAAATTTCATTATTAGATTATCGCATAAAATTCAATAATTGTTTTGGAAGAAAATATATTTTTGGTAAATATAACTACTTCACGTTAAAATGGTCGATTATTTACTATGAATTTTTTAAATAAATCATAATGGGTAGGAAATTTATAAGTGAATTTAATTATGTATTTTATAATATTCATACCCACCTATTCAATGAATAGGCCCTAATGACCATATAATACTTTGTGGTTCGTTGAATCTCAGTGTCTCATGTCATAAACACTATTATATAAACTCATTGATACTTATAACACCACATAAAATTATTGTTTCTTATAATTAAAAATATAGTTAGTGTTACGTGTAATTAAAAGTATCTAAAACATTAAATTTACTTGAAGATAAAATAATAAAAAAATCGTAGGGTGTTACATTTATGACATTATTTTCTAAACAAAAAATGTTTTCCAATTCCTTGAGTCATTCTCAAAGATGCATCTTCCGATATTTCTAACATGAATTAAAATTTTCATTCTTCCTCTACGTTCTCCACTAATCATGTTCTAATGATACAATATCCTTATACTAATTTTTTGTTCTGATGATTTCTTAATGTTCAGGGTTTTAATCATATTTCATGTTAAATGATTAGTCATATTCAAAATATCGTTCACTCTACTCATCATCCTATTTTTTTATTCATATTAACCATATTTTCCATCAAGTAAAATGATGATATAGTCCCTTATTTTTCTAACCATTTAATGAAACCCCAAATCACAGTATGAGAAAAATAATCATATTAGGAAGCCACATAATATTAACCTTACTAATTTTTAAAATTTTATACTATACATAGACATATACACAAAGTCAATTATTTTGTTATATTACTTAACCTATATTATCATAATTATATTTCACAAAGTATATAAAAATTATTCTCTAATACCTTCTATAAGTCCCCCAACTCATGTCACCTAGATCAAGTGTATAATTTATTAAATTAGTATACAAACCGAGAGGCTAATAATAAGTGGTTGGTCCACTTTTTAGTCTTCAAGAACCAAATATGAACATAATTCACATATTACATTGGAAATATTAAATACATTGGACAAAAAAGTTATTGTATTATTAATAGTATTCATAATATTATTTTTCAATTCTTAGGGAAAACCAAAAAATAAAAGGGTGATCTTAGATTCTCAGTAAGGGTTATGTACAGGTGAAGATGACATGAGTAAATAAGGGGTTATCCATAAAACAATGTAAAAACCAAAAAAATCATGTTGATTAATCTTTACATAAAAAAATTAAAATTATAATATCAATGCAATTATATCAATGATTGATAAAAATAACTGAATTCTCAATGAAGTAAATTCTTAATATTTAACCCCATGATCTCACACATTTTGGTATCTATACTATTAAGGCATTGTGCCATGATTGTTTAAAGCTATTTGTAGGGAAAATTTAATTTGTCCAACATATTTATTTCTTGAGGAAAGATGATGAATCAATGGGCTCTATAATTCCTAGCACTACCTGCCACTGGTTATCTTATGCATTCATCATATATCGAATGAACGATTTAATTCAAGATCTATATTACATGTCAACAAATATCTGTATTAATTGAATACAATGTATTTTTAAATATTTACCTTGTAAATAAAATATAATCAATTTATAACCCCATAATATGAAATGATATATGGTTTGTGAAATAATCATATCCATAATACATAGAATACAAATATTTAACTGAAATGTAATATACAATGAACACAAGTAAGTGAATGTATCAAAGGATTCAATCATTACGAAATAATAGTAATGGTGAATGAATAAAATAAAGGGTAGTTTTCATTGATATATTTAAATTTTACTCAATTGTTATTAAAGAATTTTTGATGAAAATAACCTTTATATTTTCAGAAATCAATTATTTTAAAATATAATGAAATTATAATGTATAAATTTTCCATTGAAAATATCCTGATAAAAATATAAAGGATTATTCAATAAAAAAATTAGTCATGATGGTGGTAAAATATAATCATTTGATATAATTTAAATTTCATTCCTTCTATATTTATTTAGAAATTTCATTATATAACTTATTTGGAAAACAACAAAGACATTAATTCCATACAATTTGTAAGAATTCATACATGTGTAAAAATGTATTTTTATAAATAATAACAGGAGTGTAAAAACATTTTAGAACACATTTTATTGAAAATATTGGTATAGTAGAATAATAAATCTAACCAAATTAAAAATATTATCAATTTTTTCTTCTAAAAAATTCATTCATTCTTTATGTTCCAAATATAGGAAAAGTTGGATGAAAATATGGATACTATTTAAAATAGTAAACATGAAATTAAATAAAATCATTGTGAATATATATATATATATATTCATGGTAATTACATCAAGTTTCATAACACACCAATCTTCTACAATACGTTTCTCCTTGAATAATATGATCGTGTGCGAAGTACACAACACCGAGTTCAATCACACCATGACCTATCAAACTAGTTATTTAAAAATCAGTTATGAATAATAACAACAAAAATTTGAATTTTATATACTCTATATAATTTTAAAATCCATATTATTTGTTTCGTAGACATAATATAAAAATAAATTCAGTTTTGCACATAAAAGTTGTATTTTTTAAAAAAAGTCAATATTCCCACCTTTTGTTGAAGAACCCTTTCTAAATCTAATATTTGACACTTTTATATAATAAATTTGACAAAATAGACTTCTTCATTAGAATCTGGATATTTAAATTTAGTTTGGATAAATTTTTTTTCTTTTTTGATAACTTTTATATTTTAATGAATATAGAAAATAGTAAATTTTAATGGAAAACAAAATTTTAATCAAAATAATTTATAGTGTTAAATTAAGAAATTTGAATTGTTTTGAAGTTTAATTAGATTATTTTTTTATCATTTAATTCAATTTTGGTCATTGGAGGTAATTTTATAATTAAATTGGACATAAACACATATCAATCTTTTAATAGTTTTTACTCCTAAAAAATGCCCTTTCTGGTTTTGACAATGGGAATATTTTTCTTCAAATTAATTAATTCATCATCTAGGTGTTTAGATTGGTAAAATAGACGTATTTATTGAAATTTGTAGATAAAAATTATCTTTGGGTTAATGTTTGGTATTTTTCTAAAAACATTCAATTTCTGATTAATAGTGTAAAGCAAGGCGTTATTGTTTAAAGCCGAATATTTATTTAGTTAAATATTTTTAATTTAAATTTATTTAAAATTAAAAAGAGATAAAAATACCTATATTTGTACAATATAATTCATTTAATTTATTTTATTATAATATTAGTTATATAAAATTCTATAGAACTTTTTATCGTCTTTTACTCATTTTCATGGAACAATTGCAAATTTGAATAAAACATAATTTTACCACTTATGTGAATCGAATTTCAAAAACCTGGGATAAATGGTTGACATCAATATGGAAAATTTGTTTCAATAGGATGAAAATAATTTTTGGTGAATAGTATCTTTTACATTTCATTTACCACAGTTTAACAAAAATAGGGTAATTAAAGATAAAAATGATATTATGATTACCCTAACAGATGTCGTAAATATATTGGATAAGTGTATTTTGACCAAAATAAACTAAAGGAGTTAAATATGATCCTTTTGGTCCACTTGTATTAGATTAGGACATTTATTATTATTTATTTAAAAAACAGTTAAAAGTGTTAAATTCAAAGTTTATTAACTAATACTTTTTTAATATAGGGTAATAAATAAGAAAAATTCTACAATAAATATTTAATAGATATTTAAAATGACATCCAATAGAATGGTATTTTATTTATAATTTTTAGACACTAAATAATTAATTTTTATTTATGACACAATAATGATGTAGAAATTACTTTATTAATGAAATATTATAATAATTGATATTATAAAAATTAATATAATCTTAAATTTAGAGTTTTGATGTATTGAACGCATTTTATAGGTTAATATGATATTTTAGGGTGGAATAATTAACTGTATTGGAAGTAATAAAGTTTTTATGACTTTCACAAAAACCAAATTCAAAATAGTTTTAAAATTGACATAAATGATTTTTTAAAACAAATATTATATTATTTACTAATATAATATTCATAAAAACCTATGGTTTAGACAAAAGGACTTAGATAAGTTTAGATATATCAATAATGAACCATTTGGAGTTTTCTCGGCATTTTATTGTATGTTTATTAACAATTTATTAAAATTATAGAATAATACATGGTAAAAGCTAAACTATTTAACTAAGAGTTAAATCTAAATGATAAGGTTAATATGGTAACATAAAAATGTCTAAAACCTATTGGTTAGAAGGTTTTCGACACCACCGCACCTTAGAATTGAAATAAATCTTTTTAGAGCCATTATAAATTGAATATGATTGTATAATAAAATAATATTTTAATCATTTCCTAAAGTGACCCTCACCTCTCTTATAAAAGGGTTCTTCCACTTCTCTCAAAATCACACCTACAAAGCCATTTGGCTCGCCTAAAACATGATAAAACATTTTCCCAACTACCCTCACTTAATCCTAGAGGACTTACGTTTATCAAAATCCATCATAAGGATACCATTTTATTAAATCAAAAGGAAGCACCCGAAGTAATGGTAATAATTTTATCAACTATTTCAAAGTTCTTTTATTCCTCCACTTACTCTTTTATTGTTGTTCCATACCAAAATAATAAATATAGTATCCTCTACATACTACGATGTTATTATAAATATGTTACAACCATATTCATTATTCTATTAATCTTATGAATTACGAAGTCACCATAGGTGCGTACACATGGATTACCGTCTCCACGTCATGGTGTAGTTTTTTATTCAACCCATCATCATATGGATGGGTATAATAATGAGTATATTTGAAATAAATAATAAATATAACATGTTAATGAATCTTTATATATGATATAACATCCAATTATATACTATTTCATTTTTAATATAATAGTATTTTCACGCATACATAATGATTACCATCTCCACGAATGCGATGAGAATCATTCCCCATAAAAACCATTCAAGAATAATTTTGATTTTATGGTTAAAAATATTTTTTAATAATTTAATATAATTTTTTATATGAATCAAATACGTAATATCCATATCAAACAAGACTTATGTAAGAAAACATATAAAGGAAAACAAATCTGTTAACACCCGAAACAATGATACTACTGGAATATTATTAACAAATCATTATTAGAAAATCATATATGATATCATATTATATATGTGGTTATTTCATTATTTAATAATATTTATTTAATCATTATATAGGTGGTTAACCTACTCTCTACAAATGAAATGTACAAGGTATATGGTTCTATCTCACTTTTATCTCGTGAGATTCATGCTATATTTTCCACTATTTCCTTTTGTGTTGTGTATGTACTACCCATGATTGTATAATTTGTGTAATATATTTTTATTTTTTCTTCTTTAAAACATCATTATATTATCATTCATTAATTGGGTGTATTTTTTGTATGTTACCTAATTGATAAGGGAATTTTAAATTTCATATTCCACACATTGGGTTTTACGCAAACTTCAATGAAAATTTTCCTCCAAGTTTATGTGTGAAATAACTATTTATTTACTTATGTAGTAACATTCACTCCCCTTTGCATGGATACACTTTTTACACACATAATCAATCAATTACTAAATTCTCATGTCATGGATATGAACTTGATAAGAGTAATCTTAACTAAATTTCCATTCATTGTGTTAAACATCAACGTTATTGGTGTTGTTTTTACATGAATATGTGTGAATTCACTCTAATTGTTTTACACTGAGTATCCATTCATATTGAGTGTATTTATATTTTCCGAAAATAATTATGTCATTGATTTATCGTTAACATAATGATAAGGTCTTTATAAGGGATTTCATCTCAATTTACATTCTATTGAGACATCTTTGTTGATTTGCACCAATTCACTTTTATCTGGTGTATATAATGTACTTTGACATAATATAAAATTAATCCCTCTATTCTCATAATATTACTACATTTCTATTACCATAAGTAATTTTATTCAATCGTCTCTCATTTGGTTAGGAACTCTAACTAAATTATCATTTCAAATGTTTTAATGATTTATTCTTCTAAATCTTACTCATTAATGTCCATGTTTTAAAAATAGTTTTAAGGATTTATTTAGATGGACTTGAATTCTTTATAATTAAAATTCCTTTTAAATGTTTTAAAGTGGTATGATACACTTTTATTCAAAAATCTATTTTAAATGGCTTCTTGATAAATAGTGATACTTTTAAATGTTCTCATGAAAACAAGGATATTTCACTAAAATAGTTCAAATAATTATTTTCATCTAATAAATATCTCTCATTATTATTTTTTGAGGTTGATTTATTATAATAAAATCTTCCATATTATATTGAATTAGTTATTTATGAATAGTGATGCGTTATTTTTATACCATTCATGGTTAGTGGTTAGAAAATTACCATTTCGTATGGTAGTTTTATTATGAATGATTAAATTCAGGTTCAACCTTTTCATATGAGGAATGCATTGGACTAAGTAAGTGATTGGTGGAACCCAATATAGCAACTCGATGCATCAGTAGGTCTCATGAGACAAAATGGTGTCTTGGCATAAGGCCTTGACAAAATATTTAATTTTAGTCTCGGCACGATGCCTTAACTATGGGGTTATAATGTCCGACATTATGAATTCCATAATTATAAAAATAGCTATTGATATTAAATGTGATTATTCGAATAGTATAATATCCATGTGAATAATTAAATGGAACTATTTGATTTATCTTTTCAATATTATGATGAAGTTTATTTTTAAAAGTCTTGTGTTTTAGTCTTTTACATTTCATTATATGTTTCTGCTTATTTATGATAGTTTCCACTATATTTTTATCCTTATGAATCATCAGAAATCACCCCTTTTTTATGTTTTTTCCCATGATGCGAAGAAGTATAGTATACTTGACCTGCATGGATTTTTTAACGGATATAACTGTGTTCAAAGGGGACCCATTGTTGTTATTTTTTAAGATGTAATGTAAAACAGATGTAAGTATCTAGTACATCCAAGGATACTAAACTAATTGGCCTTTAGAGACATGATCTCTTGTGATAATTCCAATGATATGTAATAATGTATTGACTCTAGGTAACTAGGGTCAATGCTTTACAGTTGGTATCATAGGATGTTTCGTAAAACCTTGGATTCTAGATTTAGAAAAAATATAATTAGATAAATTTACCCTAAGATAGATTTTGAGGATTACTATAGAATGAATTCCTAGAATCTTGGTAATGTAGAGATTTTCTGTATATTCTATGCAGTACATCCTTGTCTGGATACGAGCAGGTAGTGGAAGTTTTGGAATATATGTACCCTGGAGTGAAAAGAATGACAAGGAGTTTTGGGTTTGACCTGAGGTATCCCGATACAAGAAAACATGCTTTGCTTCACTCTTGGTTACGACACTCCTAGGTGTTATTATTAGGATAATTCAGGTTTTATTTACCACCCGATTTGAATAATTTTAATATAAGAATAGAATAAATAACCATGATTAATCATATATTGTTTTACGAAGAAAATAAGGTGTCATTATATTCTCTAAATGATTTTATTACTATCTATACTCACACAATTCTTTCTAGTTTTACTCAATGGCAAGTCATAGTAAAATTGAACATGACGTACTAGGTTGGCACGAGGGTGGAAATGGACAGTAAAATGAAATTTTGATAGGCGTAAAAGATATCATATTCATGTTGAATCAATTTTCCAAAAACATGATCAGTAAGATATACATTAACAGAATCCCGAACACAAAAATTAAGATAATGGTGGAGAATGATATGAGCTCCATCAGTGGAGACCATAGAGAAATGAAATCTCAACTTTCATCGTGCAAGAAATGTGGAAAAAGACCCCCCACGAAAATGTCTCAACGGAACAAATAAATGCTTTATGTGTGGGAAGTATGGACATAAATTAATGAATTGCGGTGGAAAAATGAAGAGTACTATGGAAGAAAATATAAATGACCTTAAAAATCCATTTATGGTTAGTTTCAATAAATATAGGGGACCTAGGCATTACCTAAGTTAGTGTCTTATTCAATAGGACAATCTCTAATTCATGGAAGAACCTATATGAACATAAATGGAATGATAAATGTTTAAATGTATTAATGATCATTTTTATGGGATTACATTAGAAGACTATTCTCTTGTATGTGTGACCCTGCATGGAACGCCCCAACCCCAGTTACCCAGAGTCGGTGAATTATTTTAATACAATGGCATGATTACAAATAATCAAGTCGTGAAGGACAGATCAGTTTAGCTGTCTTGGAAAATAGATTACATACATGAACGTAACATTACATTATAAAAAGAAAAACAACAACAAAATTTTCTCCATTTACCACATTCATATCCCTTAGACTATCCCTGTAGATTAGTCATAATATATATTTTAACATCCTGGGAAGAAAAAAACATCGAAAGGGGTGAGCTCAGAAGCTCAGTAATGATAATAATAAACCAAAAAAATTCATAAATAATCTTAAATACTTAAGGAAATGTATAAAAATAAAACAAAGGCGTTTTTAACATAAACATCAGCATAATATGGAAATGATAAATCAAACATATCCTTTTACTTATTCACATGGATATTCTACTAGTCAACTAATCCCATGTAATATCAATAGCTAATTTCATCATGATGGAATTCATAATGTTGGACATAATAACCACATAGTTAGGGCCTCATACCATGACTAAAATAAGATTTTGTCAAGGCCTTGTACCAGGACAGTAGTTTTTCTCAGGATACATGCCGATGCATCGAGGAGTTATAGCGGGATCCACCCATCACTTACTAAGTCCAATGAATTCCTCATATAAAACTGTTGTAACATAACATAATCATTCATATTAAAACTAACATATAAATGTAAATATTTTAACTATAAATAACGATTGATATAAAAATAGAACACTCACAGTCAATCATATCATTACTCATTCAACTAAATATTAACGATTTAATTTACAATAAATCAACCTCAATCAAGTCTAATATCCAAAAGGATGTTGTCATAGTTGAAAATGATTAGTAAAACATTTTGAGTGAAATATCCCTTTTTTGGAAGACATTTAAAAGTCACCCAATTTATAAAGGAAGTCATTTAAAAGATATTTTTTGAATCAAAGTGACCCATACCACTTTCAATCATTGGTAATAATAAACAGTTAAAATCATTCATGTCTATATAAATAAATCCGTTAAAATAAATTTTGAAAACAAGTGCATTAAATAGAATGATATAGAAGAATATCAATTTAAACCATTAAAATGATATTTTAGTTGAAGAGGCCCTTAAAAAGAATCCTTTTGAAATCACATTTATCTATCATGTACATGGATAATAAATATGTCTCAAAAAATACTTACACATAAAAAATCATGAATAATATTGAGATTGTGGAATTAACCATTACCTTGTACTTTTCATTGGTGGATAGTACGTTAATTATTGTAGAATAGATAAATAATTGTTATTAAATTATAAAAGAACAACATACATAATTTTATATCTTATATGTTATTCTAATATTCCATGGTTAATAAAATTTTAGTAGTATTGTTTTTTCTAGTGTTAACTGATTCATTTTCCTTTATATGTTTTGTTACGTAAGACAAGTTTGTTATGGATAGGATGTAATTGATTCATTTCCAGAATGATATTATGTTCTTAATCATTATTTTTAATAATAAAATGAAAATTCTTCTATAATGTTTATGATGGGTAATGAATCTCGTCGCATTAACGAAGACGATAATCCGCACCTACGCCCGAACACTACGTCAATTTCATTTTTTAAAATGGAATGAAAACCAAATGAAAAATAGGTACATTATTATTCTAGTATAATATAATATTTTATATACATTACATATTTTCATTAACACCATCCTTTATTTGTTCCATGAATAGAATGAACAAGCCATATCACTTGGAGGGGGTGGTAGTCAGCACTTTCTCAAATGAAATTATCATATATATACAACATGAAAAGAAAAAAGGTATGCTGTAAAAAAGAATTAAATAAAATTATAGGTAAAATAAATATCATATGTAATAACTATTCCATTATAATGGCCACCATAATAGGTTGTAGAATATTATTGAACAATCATCATTTCGTGAGCCATTAGTTTGCCTTCAACAGAAACATTAGGTTCTATACCCATTAGGTGGAGGTGTGCATAAGTGGTGTTCAAATAATTCTCATAACAACAACCTAGTATATTTAGGATACTGGTGTTGTTATATAAGGTATTAATAAAGAGTTTTTTGGTGGTTTGAGATGTAAAATAAAAGAAAAGAATTTAAGAGGGGATGTTAAATGTATATCGGGTAACTCTCTTTGGTTGGAACCAAATGGCTTCCTTGAAGTGACATATGCCTAAAGTAAGGATTTAAAGAGGAATAGAGTGATTCAAGGAGCTTAATTGGGGAGTGTTTTGATGATCCAAGTGTATTGAGATGTGTGATACATGGGTTAGAGTTGAGGGCTTTTTATAAGGGGGAGAAGGGGCTCTTTAGGAATGTTTGAAAATATTAATTTATTATAAAATTCATTACATTTTATAAATGTCCAAAACTAATTAAAGTCTAAGATAAGATGACTCTTGTTAGAAATAAAAAACATCCCAAAAAAATTGGATAGGGTTTGGATATTTGTTTAATTTTTATAATCTCATTTATTTAAATCTCTCTTTAATGAGGTAAACACTGCATCATTATTGTTTCATAAATAATTATATTTATATGATGTACAAAAATTAAAAAAATTACCATGATGTACGAAATATTTTTTTATTTCAAATTAATATTTATAGTAAAAAATATAACTTATATAACCCCTTGTAAAAATTATGTTATTAAAAGATATATGTTTTTGTATTTTTTGACATTACATTAAATTAATTAATATAAAGTGTCATTATCACTCTAAAGTGGCTCTATGGGATCCCAAAAAAGATTCATGGATTCCCATGATCGGACATGAATCAACCAATAGGAATAGGAAACTTTTTAGTGCAATTTATTAAAATTATTATAATTATAGTTGTTTACCTTTATTTAATAGATTTACCCTTTAACTCTGGTAAATAAAATATTTACGAAAGTAAATATTAATAATGACTAAAAATAAAAGATACATATTTACAAAATTTTGAAAACGTTTTTCCAAATATGGAATCCATTTTTCCAAATTCAACACAGATACGTGGCAGAAATTAATTTAAAATCAATTCCCATTGTTAAAACCAAAAACGTGTTTTTAAGAATTAATAACTATCAAAAGTTTGACATTTTTTTATGTCCATTTTAAATTTGAAATTAAATCCAATGACATGAATTATATTAAATGATAATAATATATTCTAAATATACTTTAAAACCACACAAATTTATAATTTAATACTATAAATTATTTGGATTAAAAAGTGATTTTTAATTAAAATTTATTAAATTTCTCAATTTATAAAAAAATTAATTTTTTTAAAAGAGTACAAAAAATTCATCTGAAATAAATTTTTATGTCCCACTTCTAAAAAATAATTTAATTTCATTAAATTTTATATATAAAACTGTAAAATATTGGTCTAAAAAAAGGTTTCTCCATTTAATGGTTATAAAATTGTATTTTTTGAAAAAACATTCTTTTATATGAAAAATGAATTTGTTCTTATATTATGTCTAAGAAACCCATAATATGGAATATAAAATTATATGTATTATATATAATAAAAAATTCAGTTAATACTATTTAGAACCGCTTTTTGAATGGCTAGTTTGGTAAGTCGTGGTGCGCTCGAACTCAGTGTTGTGGGTAGCGCAAGTTATTGAACTTATTTAAGGAGATAATGTACTATGAAATCATGGGGTGTTACGTTATTCTCTACTTGAATAATTTTTTTCCTCACAATTTTAAATTTTTCAATGAAAATAAGAGGTTAACAATAGATAAATACCTTAGTAGAAAACCCACATCAAAAATTGGTTTAATGAAATGAAGTTTTAATTATAGGGAAAGTTAAATAAAAAAGTCACCACCAAATTATGATATTGATTAGGAGAACATAGGTGGAAATTAAAGACAAATAATTGGAGGAAAACGTAGATATTTTAGGCAGTGATTGGGGTCACCAATCAAAAACATATGTCAAAGTGAGGGCCTCACAGACATCCACCTATGATGATTCTAAATATAATCAGTTCAACAAATCCTAACGTATTAGGATAACACATTTTTATTTTTAGATCATTTAACTAATGTTTAGGAATTAATTAATTCTTAAAAGAAGAGGAAAAAATATACTTTACATATAGAGTTTCATCGTTCAACTAATTTCTACCACAAACTCATATTTTTCTACAAAAGATAATAGAATTCAAAAATATATTATTTATCCAAATCGTATAGGGTTCCATAAATAATGAATATATAATTCATATGTCATACTATTTAAAAAAACTACATTATACAAACTAGGAAGTCACGTAGGCTAGTGGTAAGTGATGCAACCTTGTCACCCTTCAGTAGTGGGTTCAAGCCTTGCAGCCCTTCCAGACATGATGGGTTGTCGCCCGACTTCCGGGTTGTCCATTTCATGACAATCCAAAAATAATATTATGAAATGATATAACCTTAACAATAGTATCCAATGTCAAACATTATCTATTCTAACCTTTAGACTTATCTACAATACATCTATCTGAACTCACTGTCCAGAATTTATAAGGAAGGTCACATAATAGACATGTGAATAACTTCATCATGAATTCTCATAAATGTGGTAAGAAAATGAATTTCTAGAAAACATTATTTGAATTGGTATGTACTTCCTTATTCCTTATGAAAATCATATAATTCTGGATATACTCATTAAATCCAAAAATGTTGCAATCGCTAACAATGATGGAATAAAAACAATTAAATAGTTCCAAGGTAGTAAATACTATCCAATATAATTGATCCAAATAAATAATCTCTTATTCCAAAATCAATACCACTGTATAAGGAAAATATTAATGTTTATAATTCTTTCAAACATGTATTTTCAAACAAGTTTAACATGCTATTGAGTCACATTTCTTGGTACCTCACAATATCAAATCCTTAATGAAATTATACTATAGTGTAGTCCTTATATACTCCAATATTAATATAACCTGTACATCATTGATAAAAAACTGAAATGACATTACTCATTTATATCATCATAATACAACTAGTCATTACTCTTCATCTGTGGTAATATAATAACATGATTATTATCCCACATCATCATTTGTGGCATACTCTGAAGATTGGTATAATGATTCCCGTAGTGTCCCAACTCCTTGCTGATGAAGCATTATACATTTGAAACCATTTTCATACCCTTGAAATCATGTACATGGTGTCATTTTTCTCCACACGTATAAAAATATCCCATTACCTTAAAAAATTTGCCAAGGTGATTCTTTCCACAGTTATCACATATTGGAATATCCTTCTTTCCCATATTCCCTTTATACATCTTTCTCTCTACCATAATTTTCTTCTCTAGCTTCTCTTCAAAGCCATTTAACTCAGATAATTCTTTACATATCTTATTAAAACATGATACTATTTCATTATATGATAATAATATATGGGAGACTATTTCCATTCAAAATTATGGATTAATACCATTATTAATATAATGCTTCTTACTCTTTGGATCATGCGTATTGCTGGTGTTCTCATTCCATCTACTGGGTGGTATTTGTAAAAAATGACATACACTAGTTTAGTTTATGAATCACAATGAATAATTCCAAACTTTTAATATACCTAACATAAATTAAAATGACTATTCATATAATCTATAATAAATTAATGTTTTCTTCGATGAAGTATTTAATCCAATATCCTTCATAATGTCTTATAAAGAAAATGTGAATTATATTAAGCATATCCCTTAGGAGTTTCATAACCAAGAGTGCAGCAAGGCCCGTTTTCGTGTACTAGGATACCCTGGGCCAAGCCCGAAACTCCTTGTAAGAGTTTTCACTTCCAGGTACATCTGTGTCAGAGCTACCTCTACCTTTCCTTATCCAGACATAGATTTATTACTTGTAAAATTTACAAAATATCTACATTAACATAATTATAAAATGATCTTCTATACGAATCCTCAATTTTTATCATGGGGTAATGTTCTCTAATCAGAGTTCTTTCTAAATCTAGTTTCCTAGGTTATTGCTAAACTTTTCTGATACGAACTGTAAATCCCCGACCCATGTTACCTATCATTGGTGCATTATTTTAATACATTTTCATGATTACTAGGAATAAAGTCCTGATGAACCGATCACTTTATGTATCATGTAAAATAGATTACAAATATGAAAATTACAATTACATTGTAAAATGAAAAAAAAACTTCAACATTATCTCCATTAACAACATTCATATCCTTAAAATATAAATGTAGGTTAGTCATAATATACTAATTTTCATCCTAGGAATAACAAAATATAGAATGGGGTGCGCTCAGATTCTCAGTTAGGATAACAATATAGAAAAATCATTCATAAATAAGAAAAAACACTTAAGGTAATGTATAAAATTAAAACAAATGCATTTTGGACTAAAACATCATTATAATATGGAAAATATAAATCAAATAATTCCATTTAATTATTTAGATTAATATTATACTAGTCTAATAATCCAATGATATATCAATAGCTAATTTCATAATGATGGAATTCATATTGTTGGGCATCATAACCACATAGACAAGGCCTCAATCCAAGACTAAAAATAAGGTTTTTTAAAGGCCTTAGGCCAATAAACTAGCATGTCTCATGAGACAAACCAATGCATCATAGAGCTATAGCGGGATCCGCCCATCACTTACTATGTCCAATGCATTCATCTTATGAAAACGTTTAAACATAACAAAAACATTCGAATTAAAACTAGCATACAAAATGTCAATACATTAACCACAAATCATGAATGGTATCGAAATAGCACATTCACAGTAAATCATATCATCACTCATTCAATAAAATATTGATTATTTAATTAATAATAAATCAAACTCAATCAAGAATAATAGCCAAAAGTATGTTGTTATAGTTTAAAATGATTATAAAAACTCTTTTAGAGAAATATCCCTTTTTCATGAAAAAATTTAAAAGTAAAACAACTTATAAAAGAATACATTTAAAAAAATTGAATCAAATAGTCCCATACAACGTTGAATATTTTTAATGAATTAATATTTAAAAACATTCATGTATATATAAATAAAACCATTAAAACCCCTTTTGAAAACATCGACATTATTTAGAATGATTTAGAAGAAAAAATATTTAAACTGTTAAAATGGTATTTTAGGTGATGAGTCCCTTAAAAATAATTCTTTTGGAAACACATTTATCAAACATGTACATGATAATAAATATGTCACAGTAAATACTGACACATAAACAATCTCGAATAATAATGAGATTGAGGAATTAACGCTTACGTTGTACTTTTCATTGGTCAAGGGTACATTATCCTCCTGTATAATAGTTAAATAATTGATATTAAAGTATAAAATACCCTCAAACATTAATATGATATCATATATGATCTTCTAATATTTCTTTTTTGATAATATTTTAGTAGTATCATTGTTTCGAGTGTTAAATAATTTGTTTTCCTTTATATGTTTTGTTACTTAATACATGATTGTTATGGATATGATGTATTTAATTAATATCCATAAGAATATTTAGTTCTTAATTATTTTTTTAATAATCAAATTTTTTTTTGAATGGTTATAATGGGTAATGAATCTCATCACGTTTGTGGAGACTGTAATCTGTTTGTACGCATGAACGCTACTTCCATTTCAATTGTTTTATTTTAAAGGGAGATAAAACCAGATGATACATAGGTATATTAATATTAAAGTATAATATAATTTTTTATATACATTATTCATGTTCATTAACGACATCCTTTATACGTTTCATGTATGGAATAAATGCGTCATATCAATTTGAGGGGGCGGTAGTCCGCACTTCCTCAAATGGAATTATAATATGTATACAACATTAAAGGAATAAAGTTTTCCAAGAAGAGAGAATTAATGAAAATTATAGATAAAATAAATATCATAAATATAATATATAAATATAGTTCCATTATAATGTCCACCATAAGAGGTGGTAGTAGAAGATTGAACAATCATCGTTTCTTGAGGCTGTAGTTTTCTGTCCACAGAAAGAGTAGGAACAATACCCACAAGATGATGGTTTGAGCATGTTTAGTTAAAATAATTAATATATCAATAACCTAGTATATTTATGATACTGGTTTTCTTATGAATTAAAGGAATAAATATTGTTTAGGGGGTTGGAGAAGTAAAATAAGATAAAAGAACTTAAGTAGAGATGTTACCATTAAATGGGGTAACTCCCTTTGGATTGAACCAAAAGGCTTATTTGAAGTGCATGTTGCCTATGTTAAGGCTTTAATAGGAACAGAGGAATGTAGGGAACTTAATTTTGAAGAGTTTGGGTGAGCCAGGTGGCTTGGGAGGTGTGAGAAATATGTTAGAGGTGAGGGAATTTTATATGGGGGAGGTGGGGCTCCTTAGGAAAGTTGGAAAGTATAATTTTACTATATAATTATTTTCGGTAAATAAGGGTCCAAAACTCATTAAATTCAATTATTAGATGACTCATGTCCTAAATAAAATCATCCAATATGAATTGTATAGGTTTTATTTATTGTTTTAATTTTTATAATCTCATTTATTAAAATAATTTTTTAACGACGTAATCACCGCATCATTATTGGGTCAAAAAATTTATATATGAGGTCTAAAAATTATAAAAAAATACCATGATGTAGTAAATATTTTTATCTTTCATACTAATATTTATAGTCTAAAATATAACTTATATAACCCCATTTAAAAATTATTTTACTAAAAGTTATAGGTTTATGTCATTTTTGTAATTACATTAAATTAATTAATATAATGTGTCATTATCACACTCTAGTGGATCTATGGTGTCCCAAAAGTGACCCATGGATGCCCATGGTCGGATATGTATTAACCAATAGTATTTGGAAACATGTTAGGGTAATTTAATATTATTATAATAATATTTTTTTACGCTTATTTACCATATTTTCCCTTTAACCATGGTAAATAAAATATTTTCTTAGGTAAATATTAATAATGTATAAAAACAATAGTTACCTATTTATAAAATTTTGACCTCTTAATTCCTAAAATAGAATCCATTTTTAAAAATTCAAAACATAGAAGTGGCAGAAATTATTTTAAAATTAATTCTTGTTGTTAAAACCAAAAGCGTGTTTTTAAGAAATAATAACAATCAAAAGACTAACAATAGTTTATGTCCAGTTCAAATGTGATATTTCATCCAATGAACTAAATTATATTAAATGATAAAAATATAATATAATGATACTTTTTAACACACAAATTTATAATTTAACAATATAAATTATTTCAGTTAAAAAAGTGGGTTTTAAATAAAATTTAGTACTTTTCACTATTCATCAAAAATTGATTTTTTATTGAAGAGTACCAAAAATTCATCAAAATAAAATTTTGATGCCCTGATTCTAATTTAATTTCATTAAATTGAATATATATAAGTGTAAAAGATTGGTTTTAATAAATGTTTCTCCATTACAAGGCAGTAAAATTGCATTATTTTAAAAATACTTCTTCTATCTAAAAAAATGAATTTGTTCTTATATCATGTCTACAAAACACATAATATGGAGTATAAAATTATATTGATTATATAAAATTCATAATTCAGTTAATACTATTAATAACCACTTTTTGAATTTCTAGTTTGGTAAGTCGTGGTGCGCTCGAACTCAGTGTTGCATTTAGTGCGAGTTATTGAATTTCTTTATAGAGATAACATACTGTGAAATCATGGGGGTGTTACACTCCATTTTGTTATGTGAAAAATATATTTGAGAAAGAATAATCTTTTATTTTGTGGATATAGTTTTAAAGAACCATCTGGGTTTATATGATCCTTGAATTTGAGTTAATAACATGTTATTACTTTTTAGGATTAAAATGGATGGTATGAGATAACATTTGTGGTTTTAATATTTTGTGGTTATTTTTGAATAATTTATCTCATTTTTGGGAATGTTATTAAATTATATAGTTTTTGAAAAAGGACTACTTGAAGACCATGTGACAAAATCTTGTTTCAGACAAAGATGTGGGAATCGAACCCACAACCAAAGTGCAACTGGGATTTATTTTATACCACTGGACTACATGAAGTCATTGGTTAGTATGAATAATTGTTTTTAGTTAAATTATTTTTTGAATCAATAAATTGTTGATTTTGGGAACTTATTATTTATACTTATTATAGGAAAATGATTTGGTGATTAATCCATAAATGTTATTTTGGAATACGTTCTCTCTTTTGGGAACACTATATGCATATGAAAATAGAATACTATGGGATTTCATTTGAGGAGTAATGACGGATTTTTATTTTTGAAGAATGTATGTTATTTGTGGACTTATATAGATTTGGGTTATTTATGAAATATTATCACCCTATCATAGAGAAAATGTGACCAGGTTAATTAATTTTAAGTTTCTGACCTTAATAGTAGTCAAAGTTATTTGGAGATAAATGTTACAATTTTTTCATGGAAGAAAAATTTTAACAAATACATCATATTTTTGGGTTTCAAAAATAGTTTTGATTATTTTGATGAATTTTAAGGACACTCATTTTTTTGATTGGTCTTTGTAGGACATTCCGTATTGTTTGGTTAATTTTGGAGATTAAGAGTAGTATTTATTTCTATAATAGATTATCCTTTTAAGGGGTCATCTAGACATTCAATAACTATTTTTGTTTTTTTAATTTTTAAATGCATGGTAAATATATAATTAATCTTTTGTGTATTATGTGATTCTATAGAAGTTGAATGTAGCACCTCAGGTGTGACCAAGTCATCTGGAATACTTATCTTTTGGAGGGAAAGATGAGTTTATGGTAGAAATTATTTAAAGGATGGAACTCTACATCTCAAGTATTATTTTTCTTACTCTATGAATAAAATAATTCTTAATATTTAGGGAATGTCACTTAAAAACAAAAATGTGTTATCCCATTAACTAATGTTTGGTTGAACTGACAATATTTTAAATCATCAATGATTTATGGTTTTGAGACCCTCAATTTTCCATTCACTTTTTTTGGATAGGTGACCTCAATAAGTCCCTAAAAAAATTTATGTTTTTCCTCCAATTATAATATCCACCAATCCTCTTCTACTCGAAATCCTAATTTGGTGGTGACTTTTTTATCTCCCATTCCCTCTTATTAAGACTAAATTTTGTTAACCCTATTTTTGATATGGGTTTTCCACAAATTTTTCTTAAATTTCTTAACAACTTATTAATGAAAAAAAAATTAAATTCCGAGGATGAAATTTTTTTAAAGGAGGAAAAAAACACTCGTAGATTCCACAATACGTTTCACTTTGAATAATACAATAGCGTGTGAATTAGGAAACACTGATTTCAAGATCATTATTACTTATCAATCTAGCTATTTAAAAAGATTTTAGGAATAATAATAAATTTTTTTTGGAATTTATATATCCCATATAATTTTAACATCCATATTATGTGTTACTTAGACATAATATAAGAACAAGTTTTATTTTTCAGTTTAAAGAAGTATTTATCAAAAATGAAAATTTATTTCCTTTTAATGGATATCAATTTTGATATAAAATATTTGATAATTTTATATATTAAAATGTTCAAAATATACTTCTTATTTAGAATGAAAACATAAAAATTTGTTTTGGATAATTTTTTAGTGCATTTCAGATAACATTCATATTTGAATGAGCTGTGAAAAATACTAAATTTTTATTGAAAACAAAATTTTTAATCAAAATAATTCATCCTTTAAAATTTATACATTTTTGTGGTTTTGAAGTATAATTATATTATATTTTTATCATTTTATCCATTTTTTTCGTTGATGTAATTTTACATTTAAATTGGATTGTAACACAAATCAATATTTTGATAGCTTTTAATTCTCAAAATCCATCTATCTGGTCTTGAATATGGGAATATTTTTTAAATTTAACTAATAAAACATATATTTTTTAAATTTGGTAAAATATAAATCATTTTTGAATTTGGAATATCTTAGTTATCTTTGGATGAATTTTTGTTATTTTTTTGAAAACATTCAATTTATGATGAATTGTGAAAAAACTACATTATTGTTTAAAGCCGACTATTTATTTAAATAATTTGTTTTAATTTAAATTTATTTTAAATTTAAAATATATACATAATACCCATATTAATCCAATGTAATTCATTGAAGTCATCTTATAATAAAATTAGATATATAAAATTTTATAGAACTTTTTACCATCTTTTACTCACCTTCTAGGCACATTTGCAAATTATCATAAAAAAATCATATTGTCGCTTCTATGAATCGTATTACAAAACTTTGAGAGAAACGGTTTACATCAATAACTTATTGTGCTAAAATTGGATGAAAATAATTTTGGGTGAATAGTAACTGTTGAATTTTATTTAACATGGTTAAATGTAAATAGTGTAATTAATGGAAGAAATGAAATTATAATTACTCTAACACATGTACTAATTCTATTATATAAGTTTAGTTAGACCAAAATAAACCTTATAAATAAAATATGATCCATTTGGTCCTCATGGATTAGATTAGGACATTTATTATTATTTGATTTTAACATTAGTTATAAGTGTTAAATTGATAGTTTAACAACAAACCAATTTTTAATATAGGTTCATACATAATATAAATTCTACTATAAATATTAATTATACATATAAAAAAATTCCTACATAATGGTAGTTAAATTATAATTTTTCGACTTTAAATAATTTAATTCATTTATGACACAAAGATGATGCAGTAATTACTTTATTATTGAAATATTAGAATAATTGATATTATAAATATTAATATAACTGCAACATGATACATTTGATATATTCCACGAATATTCTAGGTTAATATGAATTTTTTTGTATGATTAAATAAATTTTTTCGACGTGATAATGTTTTTATGAATTTCACCAAAAATAAAAACTAAATAGTGTCAAAGTTGTCATAAATGAGTTTTTTAAACAAATTATATATAATTAATTGATATATTATTCATATAATTCTACAGTTCAACCAATGTACATAGATAAGGTTATATAAATTAATAATGAACCATTTTCAATTCGCTTGGATTTTTATAGAATGTTTATTAAAAATTTAAAATAATAATACAAGAATAAAAGGTAAAAGTTATACTATTTAACTAAGAGTTGTATATAAAATATAATGTTAATATGGTAACCTAAAGCTATATAAAAACTATTGGTTGAGAGGTTTTTGACCCAGCCCCACCCTAGTATTGAGATAAATCTTTTTGAATCCATTATAAACTAAATAGGGTTGTATAATAAAATAATATAGTAAGCTTTTCCTAAAGGGACACACACCTCTCTTATAAAAGGGTACATCCCCTTCTCTCAAAATCACATTTTGAAAGCCATTTTTTTCTACCACCCATAATCATATATCCTCCCAACTAACCTCACCTCATCCTAGAGGCCTTACTTTGATCATAAGCCAACCTAAGGAGCCCTTTTGATCAACTTAAAAGAAAGCATCCATACAAGAGATATTAATTTTATCACTTCATTCATAGTTCACTTCTTCTTCCACTTCCTCTTTGTTTGTTGTTACAAAACCATAAAAATAACTCCATTAACTTATTCAAAATGTGATATTATTATAGATATGTCATTTCTATCTTCATTTTTCTATTCTCCCTATGAATGATGTAGTCACCATACGTGTGTACGTACGGCTTACCGTCTCCACGTCATGGAGTAGATTTTTATTCAATACTTCATCATTCATATGTGTATAATAATGAGTATAATTGATATAAATCATAAATATTACATGTTAGTTATTCTGTATATATGATATACCATCAAATTATATAAGATTTCCCCATCAATTGAATGGTATTTTCGCTCATGCGTACTTAAGGATTACCGTATCCACGAACGCAATGAGATTCATTCCCCATCATATCCATTCTAGGATAATTTTCATTTTATGAATAAAAATAAATTTTATGAACTTAATATAATTTAGGATATTAATAAAAAAACATCATACCCATATCAATCATGATGTATGTAAAAAAACATAAAAAGGAAAACGAATCGGTTAACACCCGAAACAATGATACTACTGATATATTATCAACAAATAAATATTAGAAGATCATATATGTTTTAATTTTATATTTCTAGTTCTTGTATATTTTAATAAAAATTATTTAACAATTATACAGGAGGTTAATCTACCCACTAATAAGTAAATTTACCAGGTATGTGGTTTTCATCTCACTTTTTATTCCCATGGAATTCATGCTGTATTTTCCATTATTTACTTTAGTGTCATTTATGTAATGCCAATAATTGTATTATTTGTGTAATATAAATTATTTTAGGTGTATTTAAAATTTCACTGTATGATCCTTATTTCTTTCAGTGTATGAAACATAAGATACCTAATCGGTAAGGGAATTTGTAATTTCAATTTCAACTCCTTGGGTTTTACACAAACATCATTGATTATTTTACTCCAAGATTATGTGTGAAATCAGAAATTATTTATTTATGTAGTAATTTAAACCCACCTTTGTGTGGATATACTTTTGACACACATAATCACTCCATTTTTAAATTCACAATTCATCAATATGAACTTGATAAGAGTAATCTTAACTCAATTTCCATTCATTGAGTTAAACATAAATGTAATTGGTGTTGTTTTTACCAGACTATGTATTAATATCCTCTAATTCATTTACACCGAATATCCAATCATATTGATTGTATTTATATTTTTCACACATAATTATGTCATTTATTTATCCTTAACATAAGGATAAAGTTTTTATAAGGTATTTCATCTCAATTTACATTCCCTTGAGACATCCTTGTTAATGTGTGCCAATTCACTTTTATATGGTGTATATACTGTACATTGTCATATTATATCACGAATCAATTTATTCTCAGGATATTATAATGGCATTTTTACCTAAATTATTTATATCTAGGTGTCTCTCATTTGGTTAGGAACTCTAACTAAAATATCATTTTAATTGTTTTAACGATTTATTATTCTAAATCTTTCTCATTAATGTCCATGTTTTATAAATGGTTTTATGAATTTATTTATATGGACATGAATTTTTTAAAATAAAAATTACTTTTAAAATTATCAAAGTGGTATGGGACACTTTTATTCAAAAGTTTATTTTAAATGCCTTTTTCATAAATAGTAAGTTGTTTAAATGTTTTCTACCAAAAGGGGATATATCTCTCAAATAGTTTCACTAGTTATTTTCATCTATTTCAATATCCCTCATTAATCTTGATTGAGGATAATTAATTATAATACAATATTATATATTATATTTAATTCTTTATGATTGACTGCGGATGTGGAATTTTTATACCATCCATGGTTTTTGGTTTAAATATTGACATTTCATATGCCAGTTTTCATACGAATGTTTAGATTATGGTTCATCCTTTTTCAAACGAGTAATGCATTTGACTTAGTAAGTAACGAGTGGATCCCAATATAGATATTTGATGCATCATTAAGTCTCATGAGACAAACTAGTGTCTTGGCACAAGGCCTTGACAAAATCATTATTTGTAGTCTGGGCACGAGGCCTTGACTATGTGGTTATGATGACCAGAATTATTGAATCCATCATTATGATATTTTCTATTGATATTTCATGTTATTATTTGATTAGAATAATATCTATTTCAATAAGTAAATGAAACTATTTTATTTAACATTTCCATATAATGATGAACATTATGTTTAAAAGTATTGTGTGTTAGTCTTAAATATTGCCTTAAATGTTTGCACTTATTTATGATAGTTTCTGCAATATTTTTATCCTTACTCGGAATCTGAGCCCACCCATTCCATATGTTTTCTATTTCCCAAGATACGAAGAAGTATATTATTCTTGACCTATAGGGATAGGTTAAGGTATATGATTTTGTTCAAAGAGGCACACATTGTTGTTGTTGTATTATGATGCAATGTAAATCTTATGTATGTATCTAGTACATCCAAGGCTTATAAACTAATCAGTATTTAAATACTTGATCTATTTTAATCATGCCAATGTTATGTAATAATGCATCGACTCTGGGTAACTTAGTTCGGGGTGTTAAAAATGGGAATCCTATACAACATATACAAATAAATATGTGCATAATAAATAATATATCGTAATGGAGTAGAAATTCAGAGGAAATATTTTACCTGGCGCCTAACTTGTCAAGTGGGTGCCTAAATTCATGTATAATAAATTCAAATTTTTTATACTTATTTAAAAGAAAATAAATAATTTCATTAAATCATATATTTTCAATTTGTATTATTTTAGCTCCCGTTTTTTCGAAGTATTTAATTATTATCATTATTTTTTGTGTTATCGTCTTGTATATTTTAATTCATTAGTTATCGTAATTTTACATTTATTATCATTATATAATATTAAGAATTTTATTATTGGTAAATATATATATATATATATATATATATATATATGGTGTTAACAATAAAAATGATGGTTAAAAAACTGAATTACAATGTTCTTGGAGATGGTTGGTCATATGTAAGTTTGAACATTGTTTTAATTTTTCAATCGATGGAAGGAAGGAAATGGGAATAATAATTAATAAATAAAGAATCATTATTATATCATATATATCATATATATTAAATTCATTCATACTTATTATAGTCCACATAAAACAGATTTTAAGAATGGGTCACATTGGTTCACAAAGATGGAATTCCACACATACACATGGCTGACATTATTGTTTTATAAAGATATGATGGTAAGGTTGATTTTCTAATATTATAGTACCAAAAATATATTTATCCCTTTATTATTAAAATTAATCATTATTTCAACCTTTATAACTATCAATGTATCGTGTTAATAAAAAACAATTACACAATGGTGTAGAGACGGTAAGTCAGACGTACACACGAGTGATGTTTTCTTTTTTTATCGGATTGAAAATAGAGAGAATATTATTTTCCCATATTCATAATAACATTTTCTATTATTTATGTTTTTAAATTTATTATTTTATGATGGTTACACCTCATTAATATGAATTATAATAAAAAATAATCTTATAGGACTTTGTAGAGAAAAATACCTCTTCTTTGATAGAATTACTCAAGATCTCTCTTTAAGGGACACAAGGTAAGTATTTTTGGGATACCAGAAGCTCAAGAACTATTTTAAGCAAGTTAAAAAACAGAATTGACTTTTTATGTTCGAGATATACAAATAAATTTTTAGTAATTATGTGAAAGAATATGTATCATTTTATAATTGATTTAGGGTTACAATTCAAATTTCTTAGAATTATTAAAATATAATAAGAATATTCTATATCCAATTGATTCCATATTATCATGAATTTGGTGAAAAATTTGACAGATTTGAAAAAAAAATCATCAAATGAAATTCATATTTTTTATATCATTTCATTCCTTATCATTATTATTACCCCATTGGTTAACAATTTTTTTTCAGAAACGTAGTAACCACTATTTTAATAACAAATGATTAATAAAATTACTATAAGTGGACAGTAGACCAATAAATGTACCATATATGATGTTTTAAACCACTTTCCATTCTAATGTCTAATGATAATATTTTTAAGAATATCTAATATTTTTTAAAAATATTATTTTGATAAAATATCATTAATTTTTACTTTGAAATGATTCACTTAAATTTAATTTAAATACATAATGAAAATTGGATAATTATAATATAATCATTTAAAACAACAATAAAATTTTATTTTGATCTAAAATAATTTGGGACACAATATCTCATTCAAATTTATCAATTATTAAATTTTTATAATCATTTATTTTATTATTCTATTAATTAATGAAATAATGTATTTGTGTTTCACAAAAATTTAAGGGAAATATATAATTAATAAATAAATAATAAATAAATTTCTATAATGAAAATAATTTCATTAATATAAAAATATACATTTAGTTTTTTCATATCTTAATTATTTCCCAATGTGTCCACATAATATATTTTTAAAACTAAGAGAGTTACATTTTATAACATTCTCTAATATAAATAATATATGTGAAATTATCATGGAATATTTTCAATTAAACAAGTTGATAACAATGTAATTATATTCATCCAATAATTATTATTATGAAATATTATGGCTTTATCACTTTGTTTTAACATTGATTAACCAAATTTACCATTAAATGAGGTAATTATTTTATACATCAATTATTATTCATATTGACTAAAAATAAAAGGGACATATTTTACAAATTTGAATCTACTGATTTGAAAATATGGATTCTATTTTATCAAATTCAATATTAATAATTTTATGAAAATAATTTCATGAAATGATAGAAGATGCGAGGAAAATCACTTTTAAAAAAAATGTAGTTTTAAGAAAATGATGGATTTATTCTTATCCCATGAATAGTAAATGTATTAAATAATTGTTAAAAATTTATTTTAATATATAATATATAAATTTAATTAAAAATATTCCATAATGCTTATCAATAGAATATACTAATAAAAAAAATTTCTGCACAAAAGATCAGTTTTTTATAGAAAAATTATTTTTTGTGTATAAAAATGTTTGTATTCATAATATAATTATATAATATATTAAAATATAATTATTGGGATTATATATTAAATAATTGATCTAATTATACATTGAAAATTTTTAAAGATAAATTTAACTCTTCAAATGGTTAAAATAAAAATACAGTTTTCAATAAAAATCGATTTTTTACTATTCACATAGAAATGAATAATTCAAAAAAGACCAAATAAATAACTCCAAGAAAATTTTAAGATTATTATTCCAAAAAAGATAATTTTTTATAATATATAATATATTTATTATTTATAAATTAATGATAATATTTTCTCACAAAATTCAAAAAAAATTATTTTAAAAAAAATTATTTATAAAGAATAAAATAACATTACTAAATATTGAGTAATAATTTCCAAATAATTAATCAATAAATTATTATTGAATATGTAGTACAAATGTATATATATATAATTATATTATTTATACTATTCACATATGCAAATTGAACAACTCAGTGATAATTATTAGATTAATACATAATATTTTAATGTTGTTATTAGGGATCGTTTGGACACCTTATTGTGTGTTGTTTATGTTATCATACTTAGTTTTAGTTTTTAAAATTATAATATTATTTCACAATAAACGTTTCATAGAGTACTCAAATAGTCAACATAAGGATATAAACTAATAGTCACAAAGAACACTCTTTCAATATGGTTTCCATAAAACTACCCAACTACCTCAATTTCATTGAAGCACTTATCAACCATCAAAGAGTTATTGACAATGAATCTACCACGAACCTTCTAGGATGAACATTCATAAAAAACTTGTAGAATCCCACATTTCTAAATAAATTTATCTAAACACCCATGTATTATGATATAGAAAACTATAAAGATAATTGAATTAGGAAACGTATACCATTAGTGACATGAATGATCATGTTTTATGTATGCTTCCAAACAAGTAACTTCTAAACCATAATGAAAATTTTAGCTCTATTTCATTGTAGAGTTCAAAGGATATTATGAATAGTGAATACCTATATCTCATGTTAAATCTGGTTGTGTAAATCCTACTAAAATAAATGAATCTATCACTGAGAATGAATCAAAAGATAATGTTCTATTAGAGGAATCCTCATTAAAAAGGGGGAGGTAAAGGAAAATATATAAGACCTACATGAATCATGACCTCCCATATCCTATATATTAAAACCACTTATGAAAACATTATGGGACCCACTAACAAATAGATTCCATAAATATTCATCATCGATGAAATTAACATCACTTTAGTATAATCCATCCATAAAATTACACATTTTGGGAAATTTATCAAATACATTTGCACCAGGGAGTGAAGATTGCAAGGATATAGAAAGGTAAATCAAGGTTGAAATATATGTTTCCCCCTATTAGACTATATTTACACAGTTAATGAAAATATATATGTACATTAACTAACATTTATACTATAGAAATAAATAAATTTTTCTAATTAATTTTTTGATATGAGATCTTTGATAAAAGTACTTATATATTTAAATCATTCTTCCCACCATTTTGTAGAAATAAAATCCATATAATTGGTTATTAATGATTTAAAAAAACTACTTCTTATCTTATTTGAGTCTTAATGGATTTTATGATAAGGGTATAATTGTTTTTCTTCACTAATCAATTCTATATTATAAACATAGAGGAAGAAATAGTTAAATTAAATTACTCTATTATCCAAGGAAATCAATAATCATGATTTCCAAAATAAAAATAAATATTAATAAATTAACCCTTTTAATGACTGTTGGGGAAAATTAGTGAATTTTAATGTTCTTGATTCAATGAAACAACCCAATAAGGAGAAATTAGGGTTTACAATAAATCGCATTGAATTACCATATTGTTCCAAAGAGAAATTTTAAATGTTTTAAGGAATTATTAAATTAGTGAAAACTCTAAAGACATATGGTAATGAGTCAATTTTGAAAAAATTATATCAATATATACTCTATTTTATTTCATAATGAATTTGATGATTTTGATGAAATATATTTAATTTATATACTCAAAACTATCACTGATTCATCTACATTAAATCTGTAGGATGAAATCATGTGTAAAATTGTGTTACATACAGCATATAAAACCCCCTGAACAAGAATTTATGAATCATAAATCTAATTGGAAATATTATTTTCTAGAAATAATAATAAATTAGAAGTAATAATTTCTAATAATCAAAAACTCAAACTATATATCTCACTTCTAGAAATTTTAAAAAAGAATTGTATATAATAAAATGCTAATTTAATGATATTTCTAGGATTTTACTAAACAGCTGTATGAATAGGATATTATTATAACATAAATCCACACATTTAGAAAAACCCAACCCTTTAATAATTTTAAAATATGATGAATAAATAATTTTAAGAGCTAGAATCATATACCCAATATTGGAATCTCGATGGATGAGTCCCATTAAAATTTCCCCAAATAAATCCAGATACACAATTTTAAAAAAGGAGTTGATTGAGTTAGTTCTAATAAGATTATATAATACATGGAGAGTTTTAATTGACTACAATAAATTGAAATTTATGACTAAAAATGACACTTCCCCAATCCATTTGTACAATAATTTCTTGGGAGGCTAGTTGGGAAGAGTCATTACTATTTCCATGATGGATTTTATAGGTAGTTACATGTTTAAATATATCAAGAAGACTGGGATAAAAATACATTCACCTACCCCATTGTTATGATTACATTATAGTGTATTTCCATAGATCATTCTAATTCCTTAGGTTCCGTCCAAGAAATTGCGGTGGGTAACTTTTATGATTTATTGAGAACTATTTATAGATATTTTTGGATGATTTCATTATATATGGATTATGCTTTGAATAATTTCATGAGTGTCCAAATAAGTATTTTAAAAAAAATCTTTTATAAAAGCCTAGTTTTAAAGATTGATGGATTCCATTTTATTAGAGAAAAGGGAAATGAATTGGTACACACGGTTTTTAATTAGGTAATTAATTTATAAAATGGAAAAAATTGATTTGATATAAATTATACCTTATTCCACCACAAAGTGGGATATTTAATCATTTTTAGTACATGTTAGATATTATAGAGTGATTATTTGGGAATTATGAAATATTATAGTTCTTATAATGATATTACTCTAAAAAAATTAATTTTGTTTCAATTGGAACATGCATGATATTTTTTAATAATATAAAAACAATATTGATCATAAAAACTATAATATGACAACTATATTTGATTTTACCCTTTGAGATACTATGTGGTGCATCCATGAAGGATGTTGGAGTTTTTTTCTCCCAAAACAATAACATTAAACTAAAATTTATAACATAAATGTCTCACACAGTTGGCATAGTGAAAGTAACATAAAGAATAGCAGAAAACATGTTTTTGTTAGTGTTTATACTTTATAATTATTCAAATATTATTTTCAAAGAAAAAAATAAATGCGCACTCTGATCAAGAAACAATCCAGTATTTGATCAGGAAATCTTTTGTGAAACCTAAATTAATGAGAGAGATGTTACCACTATAAGAGTAAAATTTGATATCAAGGATAAAAAATTCCATGATAATATTTTTATAGACAACATCAGTATAGTTTCTTGCACTATTGAGGTAGATCCAACCACTGATAAAAACATGGATGATTTCTTACCTACTGGGAAATTTTTTGAAGGCACAAAAATTACACATTATAATGATCTTGTAAATTTCGATTTAAAATAAATAGTACACATTTAATTACCAAGCATAAAAAATTTAAATTTAAAATTGATTTAATTTATTATTTTTTAAATTATAGTAACATAATGATAGTCTTCACTTATTAATTAATTTAATGATGCATCCTAGATTAATTGGTTAAATTGGTTCTTACATTTTTTTATAAACATTAATGTTGAGGTTTTTTAACTCATTGAACTAATAAAAAAGATTTATTAGATCAATTATTTCCCTTTAATTGTTAATTATTCAAATAATATTTTTAATGTATTTTTAAATGACCAGTTTGCTGTTCAAATTTCCAAAATACTTGAAATGTTCCAAAAACCTTATATTTTCTTCAAAATATTTCTCTTCATGGAATTATATTTTATGGGTTTATTTCCTATATAATTTTTTAATCTATATATCTATATATTATTTTTAGTGTAATATCATTTGTATTTTATTGCTGAAAAATCCATCTAAAAGAGATGTTACTTTGTTTTTAATGAATTCATAAAATCATATATTTTTAACAAGAATTATGTACCCTAATAAATAAATAGTGACTAAGGAAGACAATATTGAAACAAGAACATGGAATATATTATAAGGATATGTTGGGTGGACCACCTGAACACTACGGTATATCACCCATAGAATTATGGATAAGCAGAGCTGTCCAATAACGAGATTAAAAGGATTCTTAAGTTGAATGTATAACCCATAATAATAAACCAGAGTAAGAATCTAAGGGATGATTTATGGTCTTACATAACATCTTAAAAATACCGCTCATATATGTACCATTAGAATATCTTTTTCATAAATATATATTCAATTACCTCTTTAGTTACATCCCATGAATTACTAATCTGTGAAGAAGGTGGACATCAAATATGGAAGAGTTAAAGAGAAGAAGAAACTGTAGATCATTTGTTACACCTATTTATTATAAATTAATAATTTTTGGTTTGATATAATATATGAAATGAGGCACTAAGATTATAAAATAATGTAACACCTTAATATATAATGATATATTTCTTTTTAAATAAATGTTATCACATTGATAGATTGTGGAACAATTATCTCCATGTTTAAATGAACATAATATGTTATACCATTGTAACGTAGTCATTAAATTCATGAGTATGAATAGTACTAAATATATGATTTAAATTATATAGTTTACATATGAATAAAATAGTTAATTGTTTTTCTATTTATTATAAATAATATATTAATCATTTTTATAGAAAAGAAATGATTTCTGAAAAACATAATTTTTTAATAGACAATTTAGTCGACCTTTGTTCACATAATTTAAAATTAATTTTTAAAAAATTTAAAAAATCTAATTGATAAAATTTAATTAATAATTTAAATCATAATAGAAAAATTACCTTATGATGAATTCTTGGTATTTTCTGAAAATGATTCATTTTTTGATGAAAAGTGAAAAGTACAAATTTTTTATCAAAACAACATTTTCGTATAAAAATTATACAAGGATAAATTTTATATTAAATTGATATTAATGAAAAATTAGTTCAATAATATTATAAATTTTCTATTTTATTATATTATAATCAATTTCATATTGAATTAGGATATTAAAACATTCTACACTTCTAAAAATGTTTTCTTTGGAATCTTACATTGTCATCGTGTTTATAGGTATAATTTTAAATTGGATTCATCCAATTATTTGAATTGAATTTTAAAAAATGGAATCATTGTTTGATGTTATAATAATATATATTAACTAATATGTTAAAAATAATTTTTTACAGTTAAAAATAGTGAAATCAGTAAAATTTAATTATCATGGTAAGGAAAAAAACTAATTTACTAGGGGATAAACTAAGATGATAATGGTTAAAAATGGCCAAAAAATTTAAAAAAAAATTTGATGGAATTCTTTAAACCTTATAACCTCTAATGGTTGAATATGTATAGTGTTTGGGGCTTTTTCATTTCAATAATGTGGGTGTAATTGATTCTTTTCAAAACATTCATGTGTGTCCTCTCCCCCACCAATATAAGGCCACCACCTAACATATCCCCTTCACACATCCAATGAAATTTGGAACATCCAATAAATAAAATATTTCCCACTTACTGTCCTATAAACTACATATATTCCATTTTTTGTTCAAAAAAATATCTTAAAAAGGATTTCGCTACTACATATTGAATTTATCAGAAGAAGAGGTTGCGTTCTTAAAAATCTGTTTTATTTTATTTCATCTTATATCCCCTTAAAATATTATTATATCATGATTGTATAATATAAAAAGTATATAAATATAGTTATAATTTAATATCATAATATAATCATGTTTATTATAATCCTCTAAAATTAAATGGGAAATGAAATTTTCGATCATTTGTATAGAGTACTACCACCTCACGAACACATATAACCCGTTTTCAATTAATTAATCTCAAGATTATATATAATAAAATAATTAATGAATATATTTAATAATTATGATATTTTTTTAATATTGGAATTATATTTTCACATATAACTTCTTCCCTTCTATCCGTTTAAATTATGATAATGTCGCTCATGTGTAGAGTGGGCCACCGCCTCACGAAGTGATGTGATTCAATTTTAAATTATGATTTACATAGAATATAATAGGGATATATTTAATGAATATATGTGATATATATGACATTATATTATTTTTTAGAATTAAAATATCACTTACATACTTACTCTTTAACACATAATGAAAGGATAATGATGCTCGTGAGTATGTATGACCTACCGATAAAATGACGCAATGAAAACTACTATCCATGTCCTGATTTCAATAATGGTTATAAATTGGTATATAATTAAACAATGATATGTATAAAATTAATATAGCTTTTGGGATGATTTTACTATATAATATTGTCATGAACTAAATCTTTTATGTTAAAACATGTGTGAGAAAACAAGCCAATTAACACCCCAAAGGACGAAAATATTAAAATAATAATAACAATGGGTGGTAAAATGCTATAATAGGATCATATATCTTATAATATATATTAATATGGTTCTTTTATAAATTATTAGCATTCTTAGAACAATTAAATAGTAGTTTAATTAATTTTCAACGAATACTAATCAGGAGGTATTGGACTTCATCTCGATTTATATTAATCTAGTTATATAGTCATGCTATACACCTGATTTATTTTTTATGATTTATATAATTCCAATTTTTGATATAATAAAATTTTTTATTAACAATTAATGGTATATTAATATTTAATTTGAATTACTTCATCTAATGGTATTTGATATTAAAATTTCTATGTGATAAAGAATTTCGTCACACAATTTATTATCCTAGGGTTATATTACATGTTCACTTCATCACAAATTATAAGATTATTGGTGTAATGAATTTTTACTGTGATACTTTTTTTTATAATTTTTTATGTGTATTTACATTTTATAAACATAATTTATTCATTGAATAACTATCACTTCAATGTTATAGTCTTTGTAAGGGATTCATCTCAATTTCCATATTATTGAGACATATTTGTTAATATGAAACTAGTCAAATTTATATGTTTTATATACTTACATTTTATTTATATAAATGTAATATAATTTTTTCCATGATGATTTATATAGTACTCTGATATTTTTTTAGAAAATGTTTTGATATGATTGTGTATATGGCACGCAACACCGAGTTTAGAAGAGAATGTTACACCTAATGTTTTTTATGGAAATAATCCAGGTTAAATACTAAATATGAAATGAAAAAAGATTATATAAGAATATAACAATTTTATACTTTTTAATATATTTCCTTTTAAATAAATTTTATCTTATTGATAGCTTAAGGAACATGTAACCCAAAGCCATGGTGAAAGATATCATAATATATCATTATAACATGGTCGTTAAATTGGTAGGCATGAATAATAGAAATTAAATTATGGAAATTAAATTTGTTTCATCTATAAATAAATTCAATGAGTTATATATTTTTTAGAAATAAAATATGAACTATTTGAAAGTGAAAAAAATGTTTTCAATAAAAAGTATTTTTTAAAAAGGAGGTTTCTTCACACATTTCAAAAATATTATAAAATTTTTTTTTACACTTTTACATCAATTATTTGAATAAATAAACATTATTTTGGAATAATATAGTCAAAAATTATATTTGGTTGATTTTTTTATTTTTCAAAAAATATTAATTTTTCTAAGAATAGTAAATCATACTGATTTGTATTAAAATCATCCTTTTTTTGAAGAATTTACCAGGATAAATTATATTTTCCATTGTTTTTATAGTAAATTATTTCAATTTTAATAAATTATTACTAAATTTTTTCGTCAGAATAGATTTCTTAATTAAATATAATATAAAAACATTTCAATATTTTAAATATGTTCTTTAGAAAAATTGTGTTTTTATTATGTCTACAAATATAATATTAAATTGGATTTTACCAAATTTGGGATGTGAATTTGGAAACACAGGATTCAATATATATACTCATAATAATATATACCACCTAATAAGTTCAACTTAATTTTTTTACTCTAATGAAATGTAAAAGGTAAAAATATTATTACTGTTATAAAGGTAAAATTTTATTTATAAGGGTGTTAAAATAAGAAAATTTTGGTTAAAAATGACTTCAAAAGTATAAAAAAAATCATGGTCATATTTAGACCTAAAACCCTATAAGTGTCTATAATTTCCCAATTTTTTTCTAGTTTCATCATAAAATGCTGGTCTAATTGAATCTTTCCATGCATTCCATGGGAGCCCTATCCCCCAATTATAAAAAGACACCCCTATACTATCTTATTCACACATCTAAATACAACTACATCAGCCAATACCTACCCAAATAACATAATTACTCCCATACTAATATCCTAAAACCATTTGTTTTATCGCAAATCATCCATGAAATACCTTTGGTTAAAATATAAAGGGGGTATCCGAGGAAGAGATAACCATTTTTTAACAATTATTGATATTGTATTTCTTTTAGTCCTCCTTCAAATATTATTCAATAATTATAGTATAATAAAAAATTATTTTAAAAACTATTTTATTTTATTATTTTAATTAAAAACCCTTTATCCATATCACCCTCCTTAAAATAGGAAACAGAATCATGGATCATTTGTAAGGCAGATTACCACTTCATGAACTAATGTAACTCATTTTCCATATACATGTCACATAATATTATATAATGATGGATTTGATGTGTATATATATATAATTTTTGTTATATTCATATAAATTTTTAATTTCAATATCACATGTTCCCTTATAATTCCTATTTCATTTAAATTGTGATAATATCGCTCGTGTATACGGTGGAGTACCTCCTAGTGAAGTAATATGACTCTTTTTTCACATACAATTTACAAAGAATTTAATAAAAAAACATAATCATAAAATTATATATATGTGTGTAATTATATTTATTATATAATATAAATATATATCCTAATTCCTTACCCTTTCACCCATTATGTAAATTATAATGCCACTCATTTGCATTGGGAAAATATAGTTTCCACAAAGTGATGCGATTCATGCTCCATATTCAAATTTTAATAATAATAATTAAATATTATATAGTGAAATATTTATATTTATAATATTATTATAATTTTTAAATGACTAAACTATATAATATTGGAATGAAACCGATCATTCAAGAAAACCACAATGAGAGAGCATGACAATTAACATCCAAAACAATGCAAATTAGGAAATATTAATAACTAAAAGGTGATAAAGTGTAACATGTGGATAATATATGGTATTATAAATCTAAATACGGTTATTTTATAAAATAATAACATTCAATTAAACCATTATATAGGATGTTAAATCATTTTCATCTTAAATGAATCACGAGGAAAGGCAATTGGTCTTTATTTTCCTTCATTGAGAGATATTATAATGTTATGAATCTCATTTATTTTAAATGGTTTGTAGACTAACCATTTAAAATGAAATATTATTATTCATTAATAATTAATGTTATTTTATGTTCCAATTTTTATTTTTTAATCCAAGGGGATTTGACATGAAATTTACCAAGTGGTTAAGAATTTTCGTAACTCAATTTATTTTAATTAGGTTATATTACATCTTTTATTTCTATGAAATTCTATGATTATGTGTGTACTATATTTTGACTACATTATGTTGAATAATAAAATGTTTTATAAAGATTTAAATTTTATACACATAATAAATTCAATGGTTAATTCCAACATAAATTTTATGTTCTTTGTAATATATTTTTCACTGTCTCGTTTTAATCGTGATTGTTTATGTTTCAATATCCATTAAAAGCATTTATATGATCATTGTATAAAAAACCCTTTAAATTTATTCTCTTATATTTATTATTTATTTTTTAATGTAATAGTACCTTTTTTTAATCATTGTTACTTAAAATTATTTTGAAAATGTTTTTAATAAAATTTGAACTATTTTTTCCTTTAAGTTGACAATCATTTTTCTTCTGAAACCATGTTTTGAAAAAAAAGTGTTTTAAAATTTTAAAAACTATTATTTTAAGTAATTTTTATCCATGTATTAATTTGTACAAAAGGAATAAAATGTAATGTTCCTGTCATTTTCCAAATAGCGTGTGTTTGGATTCTACTAAAAATGTGAATGGAATCTTTGTTTTAATGTATACGACATGTAGGGAATTTATAATCATCCTAAACACATAATGTTTTAAATATTAGTTTATAATTTTCATATTTTATTTTCAAATAAAATTATGTTCAATATATATGGTAGAATTTTAGTTTTAAAAATACCTTCAATGTAAAAAATGATTTTCCCCAAGACATTTTTAATGAAATTATATGGTATTTTTATTCATCAAAGGAAAAAATATTTTGTTTAGTTATAATCCAATGGGAATGTAGTGAATTGATAACATCCTTAATCATTATATGGATATTTTATGATCATTTTGACCAAGTAATGTATAAATAATAACATTACTGATTCTTTTTGTATCCATTAACTTTCCCTTGAAATTTTCACATTCCTATGATCATTATACATTAAATATTCCATAAATATCGAAATTATTCATCATAGATACAATTATTTCATAAGACATATATCATTTCTACATACTTTTTTCTATATTTAATGTCATATAATTATATGGGGGAATTTTTATAAATAAATTTAATTTAACTAATATCAATATTGGAGGATGACTCAAAATATTCATGAATTAAATAGATTATTGGATATATAAAGAATTCATTGAACATGAAAATTGGATGAGAAGGTTTATAGATACCCCCTTGATGAATTGGCAGTCAGGTGAGATGAATAAGTTTTTCAGTCATAGCTAAATGAGATTTGGTGTATACTTACCCATTAGTTTTAAGATATCTCATTAATTAACTAGATAATATTTATTTATTGGTGACTAAGATCACATGTCCAATAATTAATAATTTCATTCATTAACAATATTGTAATTATTTTTCATTATATTTTTTCAATGATATTATATATATATTCAATTGTTTTCGTATTTTATTGATTAAATGGAATGTGTATTATGTTATTTACCTATTATAATGTTTAATCCTTATCTATTCATGATATTAATGTTATTTTAAAAGAATTTTTATTCTATTATGTCTCTTTTGAAATTAATTCTAACTCATATATTAATGATAGAAAAAGTAATTTAATTAGAAGAGGTGTTCATTAATTTACCATTCTATATTTATTATTCCATATATATTTATGAATGTTATGTTATTTAAATAATTTTTTTGTACTATTATTTACTTTTACATGTTGACTATTCCTTTTCTATTCATGGTAGTGAATTTATTTAAATGGAATGACTTTTTAGATATGTTCCACCTCATTTTTCTTATTCCTTCCTAATTATTCTTCATCAACTCAGGATACCTTCTACTTTATGTAATCCATACAATTAATTTTAGCTCACTCTTATTTGGTTTTCTTCCCCATGATCCTAGTATGTGTACTATAAATGATTTGAATTAATATTTTGGAGGGAAAATTTATATTATCAAACTAAATATGTTTTAATTTTTTGAACCAAATGTTATATGGGAATCATTTATGTATTTATTTTTACCAAGAATATTAAACTATTCAGTCCTTTAAATATGATCCATTATATCTTATTTTAATATAATTAAGATGACACCATAACTATTACATTGGTTTCAAGGAAATTATAGTAAGTATTAGAGGAAGTTTAGTAGAACCATTGGAAAGTACAGTTAGGATAATATATATTATGGAATATAACCCTAGGATAGACATTGAGGATACATCCTATTATCTTGGTTACGTATAGATATTTTGGGTTTTCCTATATATACATCCCTTTTGGATTCAACATGTTAATTTGGTTCAGGAATATATGTAATTAAAGGTCTAAATCTGAATATTTTATATACGGATTAACCCGAGTGTTACCTTGCACATGGAAATGAGCCTTACTACACACCACGTTTAAACACTTGGGTAATATGATTTTGATAATTTCTATTTTATTTTAATATAATTACCAATAATTTTAATAGTTTATGAAAATTGATTACCAAGGTTAATCCTAAGGTGATTAATATTCAAAACAAGGTTTGATGATTTAGGAAATTTAAAAATGATTACATTGTTTTCCCACTATGATTATTGTTTCTCACAATATGTTTTTTTGGTTTTTCCAATAGCTAGAACCTGATGGAATTATGTTAAACTTTTATAAGAAGTAAAATGTGGTGCCTATGATAATCCAAATGGTAAAATTATAGGAGTGAAATAAATCATGATTATTCATGATAATATATCCTTTAATATGATTAATAACCTATAAATTAACCGAATCTGAAACTCAATAATTAATAGAAGAATAGAGTTTTCCATCAGCTCAAGTGCTGGAGACTATGAAGTAAAGAAGTTTCAATTTCCTTTACATAATATATTTTGAATGATAATCCAACAATTGGTTCTCAATTAAATGGGATGATGGTTTATGTGTTAAATATAAGGGAATGAAATAATGAATTATTGAGGAAAAATGAAGTGTATATTGAAAAAAAATATTTCATAATAGGGATCTTTTTAAAGTTTGTTTTCATAAATGTGGGAAAACTTTTAATTATCTGAGTTAATTACTTATTATAAAGTAGAACCCATAGACCCACTAAATACTTATTCTAAAATTATATTTTTTATGTATTTATGTATTGGGATTTCAGAAGTATATTTTATAGTTAGTTATTCTAAAATTCTATTTTAGTAATAATAATCATAAAATATATATGGATTGTGAGAATTTTTAGATGAATATGTGTCTTCGTTAACTTACTAATTATTGATAACAATATGGGGTTTGTAATTTAATATTTATCATAAGTTATATCTCTTAAAAATAATTTTTATTTTTTATGTGATGTAATTCTACTAAGATAATGGATATTTTTGATGAAATGTATGGCAATACAAACCATTGGTTTAGTACCTAAATTAATGAAAAATATATTTATGAAAAAATTAACATAATTTTTTATGGATTTGTTTAAATGTATTGGTAACATTAATTTATTATATTTTCTTTTATGTGGAGGTAACTATCGGTTATTACAATTTTGTAATATTATAATAATTATATAAATTTAGTCTTGGAAAAAGGACAACAAACATGATGGGCGAAAACCCGTCACATGTAGCATGACCAGGTGGATTAAACCCATAATTGAATGCATAAATGGTGTTGTTCAAAACATTAGACTAAAATGAATCTTTTTTTATTTATCATTCTTTTTTAATTAAACTATTTATGAGAAAATTTTAATGAATAATCAGTGGTGTTGCTCTTGTGATTTATAGATTAATGTATTATATTAGATAACATGTTCTTACAATATTGGTATTGGGAAATATTGAGAAACATATAAAATAAATTTCAGACTTTTAAGGATTTTAAAATATATTAAATGTTAATTTTAGTGATTCATTGAATAAAATCAGTTTTTGGATATTCAAATCTAAGAGTAAGAGATTATGTCCACATTGATTGAAACATAAAAAATTATGAAATTGTTATTATTAAATACAAATATATCACATATGTATATTTGATTATATTATAAGATAGTAAAATATAACCTCAACTATTGGAAAGTTTTCTTGAAGGGATAATTTTGAACTTATCAATTTATATCTATTGAATAAAATAGTGATTTGAATCATGAAAATTTTATGATTTTGATGTCCCTAACTTACTATTGAACATTAAATTTTTTAGGATCAATGATATGTATTACTCTATATAATTATGTAATATTTTATTATTTTTCCATATCTCAACATACCACATATGTTCTCCCCCTAGGAAACCTTGTTATGTGTTTCTCCAGATGAACTTCGTTTTCCCTTTCTCACATTTCCATAAAATGTTTTATAAACCCATTTCAAATATGGGGTTTTCAAAAATTGTATTTCTGATTTTCAAACCCTTGATTAAAAGATTAATTTTATATTATAGGTGTAAAATTTATTTATGGTTGTGAGAATGTAACACCTCGAGCTTTTAAAGAAACTTTTTTGGTGTCATAGAATATATTTCATGCAACACCAATCATAGAAAATTATATAACACCATGATTGTTTTCCAAAAAAAATTAGGTTCAATTGTTTATATAATACAAATCAATGATATTATTTGATAATTAAACACCCTAGTACATTATAATATAATTTTTTTAAATAAATTTGACATCTTTAATATTTTGTGGAACACACATCCCTGAGTCTAAATGAAATGAAATATAGTATACCATTATAACCTCTCCATTAAATTGGATGGCCTAAATAGTAACATATAAATAACTAAATGTGTTGGTTTAAAAAATATATAATTATTTTTAGTAGTTATATATTTATTCAAAATAAAATAATAATCATTTGAAGGAACACTGAAATATTTTCTGAAATAAGTGTAATTTTTCAAAAAGGTGGTTTCGTCATGCTTTGTGCACATATTTTAAAATTATTTTAACCAATTTTATGAAATTTACCGGAAAAAATAATCATAGTTATATATATATATATTACCTTTGGGGGATTTTTTGGGATTTTTTAGAAAATATTAATTTTGTAATAAATAATTAAAAATATAGATTTTTATTTAAAACCCACATTTCTAAAATAATTTACAATGTTGATTTATATTTTAATCGGTTTTTAATAAATATATGTTAAATTATATTTCATTATAAATAATTTAGGTCATTTTATATAATTAATGTATTAGGATGCATGGGATCAAAACATCTAATAATTATTTATTTCCATTATTTTGATTTTATTACTTATTATCCTTGAGATTTTCATAATGATATTATCTATGGATGAATTTTCATTCTAAATTTATCAATTAAATGACATGTGTTTTAAGGTATATATCTTACCCCCTTAATTTTGACTTATTAATTAAGGATTGTGAATTTTTTTAAATAGAATGCGTGTTATGTTATTGATATTTTCATATTGATAATTCATTATCTATTCAAGATAGTCATGTTATTTAAATGTATTTTGTGTTCTGCTAGTTACCATTCCTTATTTATTATTAATTAGTTTTCATCATAGTCATGTTATATAAATGGTATGTATGTTCAGTTATTTACCATTTAATATTTATTACTCCTTATCTATTCATTATTATCATGTTATTGATTAAATGGAATGTGTGTTTAGATTTTTACATTTATATAAAAAATATTCCTTATAGATTATTTTCCATTTACTCATAATAGCTTCCACTTTACATAACACTTTCTTAGCATTTGAGATCACCCAAATATGATTTTGTTTCCTAGGTATCTATGATGAGTAATATGAATGATATGAAAGTATACTCTAGAGGGAATAAATTTATTTTTAAAAAATTATGTAATTTCTGTATTTAAATTTAATATGGTAATCATGAATGTATGTAGATTACCAAGAATACTAAAATAATTTGTCCCTTTAGATGACATTCATTATATTATATACCAATATAATAAAGTGGACATCGGCACATGGATTCTAGGGTTGGGGCTGGTTATAAAATCACAATATTTTAAGAAATATCTTCTTTCAAATTAATTTATACTCTTTAATATCATGTTTTAGAAAAAATTAATAGTTTTTGATGAATTATTTTAAACACCATATTAATATTATGTTGTACAAAACATCAAATTTCATTGATAAATATAGTTCATGCATGGATGAGTCTTACTGAACAATAATATACTATTTATATAATTTTTTTACTTGATAGTTGTAACAAAGCCATTAGAATGATATGAATGAATAATATTAAGTAAATTGTGAGAATATGGATTACCCATTTTTATAAAATGAATTAATTGGTGACCAAATAAGTAGAAATTAAAATCAGAACCAATCGAATATAAACAATGTCTTTCGGTAAAGAAATAATTTTATTCCTATAAAGATTTTTTTCATAATTAATAATATTAAACATTTTTTGTGAATGATATAAATGAAATTTATGTGTTATATATTATTTAAAATGATTTTAAATTCGTCCAATAAATTTTATATGTATAAAATAATAACAATTCCAATTTTAAGTATAAAAATACATGTTTTTCAAAATTGTAGTTTTTCTTCCTTTTAATGGATTACTTTTTAAAAAATATAATTTTGAAATATTTATGAATATTATTTGCAAAAATAATAATATTTTTTAAAAAATGAATTAAGAAATAATATTATGGTGATTTATTAGTATTTTACTACGATGTTTTATGTTTTCATGGACAGTGAATAATACTTGATTTAAATTGAAAACAAAATTTTCATATAAATTATTTTTAATGACTAATTATATTTCAATATGTTTTTAATATAAAATTAGATCAATTATACATATAATTAACCAATTTATACCATTATAATCATATTTATATTGAAATATGATTACAAAACAATGTATAATTTTGATCATTTTCACATTATAATCCTACATTCTTATTGGGTATGTGGGATTAATATTAAATTAAATTATCCCACTTATGAGAATTGAATTTGCCAAAATGGATTCAATATTTTTAATAAATATAATTTTTAATATATATTATGTTATTTTTCGTAATTGGTTATTAATTTTGTTATTCCATTTATATTTTGATAAATTTAAATTGTATAACATTGAATTAAATTTATATTTTTAAAAAAATATTATCTAATATTAATTTTTTTTCATTTTATTGGATCAATTTTTATTTTATGTTTTCTATTTTTTTAAAATTTTATAAAAAATAAGGCTTATGACTTATATGATAATTCCTACAAGGTGAACCTCATCCACTATTTAGGGGACCCTATGTTCAACCTGTGTGGTAGGTTACAGTCTTCTAGCTTGCACATAGCTATACTAGTTTGAGCATGGATCACAATATGTCCATGTAGACTGATGACTAAGTCCCATGTAGTGTCAACAATAAGTTTTATACACATATAATTTGTATGTCTTGTAGACCTTGTGGGTGTGAGTTCCATTAATGCTATATGGTTTCATTTGTTGCAATTTTTCATCACCTTCTACCTTATATACCCTACATTACCTGCATGTTGGCTTTGATGTGGGATGGGAATTTTCTGCTGGGATCAGATTTGGGTCATTGGATTCCATGTCCTTTCATTTCATCAGTCTAATCTACCTATCATACATTATAATATGTTTTTTGAACTCTAGAATTCATTTTCCTCTCTTATGTTATTCTTTTATCCTCTTCCATTTATTCTTCTTCTATTGTAGACTGATTGACAATTCATTTCTCCAATGACCATGTTAACATGTACTATGTTTCTAAAAAAGGTCTCCATTTTTTATTCTATTGTGTATCCCTACATGGAATAACAATATGAAATACTTGTTTTTATTTAGTATCTACATCTTCATCTTCTTTGGGATTCCCCTCGAACTCGAAGAGAACATGTGTTCATTAGTAAATTAATTCCTTTAACCAAACTCTCTCTCTCTTCTTCTTATTTATTATACATGCTTGTGAAAATCTTGTTTTATGTTGAGTTAATTTTTTTTAACGTTCTTTTTCATCACTCACCACTTTATCTGTTCTACTATGAATTTCATGTTGTGTTAATAGGATAGTTTCTCTTTATAAAGATCAATGTTTTGATCAACTATTTTGGTTGATTTTGTACTCATAATTGGATGAACCCAAGGGTTAGTGTGTTAAATCTTGTAATGGATGTATATTCACATTCAAGGACAACTATAGAGGCATGGTTAATGGTTTTGGAGAAGGAGATATAATAACTTATGCTATATTTTCTAAAATAGATTTTATAAAAGTTTTATATCATAAATTAATTTGAATATAACATTTTTGTATTGATGGAATGTATATTATTTTTAAATATAATAAATGTCTTTATTATAAAAATAATAAAGTTGTATTTTATTATAATAGTAAAGAAATTATAAATTATATTAATTTTCTAGAACTAACCTTGTATAATGTAAAATTATTAAATGTCGTATATAAAGATCAAATTTTTTGGCATAAGAGGTTGGGATATGTTAATATTCAATAATAACACTAGATGGAAAAACATGAACTTGTTTTGGAACATCTAATGTTGTGTTCATGTTATTATTATGTATATAATCATGTTTAAAATGAATAAATCACAATGAATATTTTATATCTGGAAACATTGTTAATAATTTTAGATTTTTATAACCACATCACCTAGATTTTTTTGTACCCATGAGAACTACTAGTTTAAGATATATAACTTATGATTCATTAATTATTAATTTTTACAATATATTTACATTGCCCATATTATTATCTCAAAAAAGTAAATCATTAAACAAATCTATCAATTTCTATAAGAAAAATATAAATCATAAAGGTTACATAGTTTTTTTATATTATAATTGACAAAGGATTTCAGTTTATAAACTGTGAATTAATTTTTTTTGAAACTAATGGATAATTTCATAAATCTTCCACATATATAACACCACTATAAAATGTTTTTATTGAGTGAAAATATGGAACTATTCATGAAATATCCAGAACAATTCTTAATTAATTCATATTTCTAAAATATTTTTATAATAAATATACAAAAACATTATTCTATTTCTGAAATAGGTTTTATATCATACCAATGGTAATGAAAACTCTATATGAACTTATGAAGACTAATATAACCAAAAGTTTATATTTCAAATATTTTGGTTGTACTGTCTATATTTTATTTAATGAAGAAAGTCTAGAAAAACAAGATTCAAAAAATGATGAAGGTGTCTTTTTTAGATACTCTAATAACAGTAAGACTAATAGGGAATACAAAAAAAATAACTATGAAAATAAAATAAAATATGTATGTTAAATTCATTTGAAATAGTGTTAAACCGAATATTGATTTTGTAGATAAAGATAATAATTTTATATAATTCGACATTAATTAATATTAACCTAATAATTATGTTATATTATTTTAGGGGGAGAATGTCTAATCTCAATGCTATCCTTTAATATATAATACTCGCAAGAACCACATTTTGTAATTTATTATTGGAATTGATGAATCTCGAATTAAAATTATCGATTCTGTTATAAATTTATTTAAAAATTCTTCTATTATAGCTAGTTTATTCCCATTATTATCTAAGATATTTTGAAATATTACAATTGGTTTAATGATATTAATGATGAAAATGAAATGTTGGAATAAAATAAATAGAGGAATATAGTTGAGTTACCTAAAGGTTTAAATTTTATAAGAGAAAATTTGATTATTTCAAATAAATTTGTTGAATTTGGAAATATAGTTAGAAAAAAGAAAATATTTGTTCCCCAAGTATATTATCAGGAATAAAATATTGATTTTTTAGATTCACTATATTCAATCACTAGATTAAGATCCATTTGGATTTTATTATCTTTTACTGGTTTTAAAAATTCGTAAAATTTTCTTATGGTAGTAAAAAAGTGAATTTTTAAATGGTGTAATTTTAGAAGTGTATGTTAAACAACTAACTAGATTCAAAAATAACGAATTTCCCAATCTTGTATTGAATCTATCCAAAGCACTTTATGGTCTAATGCATGCTCTTCAAGCTTGTTATGAATGAGTAACTACGTTATTAATTTAAAATGAATTTTAATATCAATGTTTTAAAATTCCTTATTCCAAAAAGAGTTTCAAACAATTCACTATTAATTCATATTTATATTGATGACATCATTTTTATCTCTGAAAACGATAAACTATTTATTTTGTTCTAAAAACTAATAATAAATAAATTTGATATGAGTTTATTGGGGGAAATAAAATATTTTCTTAGTTTAGAAACTAGTAAATGGAATGACATTATTTTTTTATTATATACATGTATTTAAAATTAAATATTAAATTTTTTGGAATTGACTCTTGTTAAACCATGAGAACTCCTATGGGTAAAAACTATAAACTAGATGAAGATGGATATTGAAATTATTATTGTTAAATGTTCTATAGAGGAATGATAGTAAATATTTCTTTATCGTACATATTCATATACATATATTATATTTATTGACTACATGATTGGATGATATCAGTAGAACCCCAATGAAAGTCATTTTATGGTTTCTGAAAGGGTAATTATTTATATAAAATGCACTGTAAGTACTGGACTATTTTATCAGATGAGAATTTATATTATTTAATGTGTTATTCTGACCCTGACATCAGAGGTTTAAGACTCTACTAGATAAGATCTTCAAGTATGTATCACCTTTTAAGGAAAGTCTTAATTTCATAGGGTTGTAAGAAAAAAATATTAGAAAGCCTACCAATATATGAGGATGTGTATGTTTCTGTTGATAATTTTTATTATCAAAACATCTTGATCATAAAAAATTTAAATCATTTCAATATTTATTTTGAAAAAATTCCAACTTTTTTACGATAACACAACTGCTATTTTAATTGGAAAAAAATACCCTTCAACCTTCATGAAATAAAAAAAATGATGTTATATTTCAGTTTATTAGGGATCATTTAAATAAATTTATATATGATTATAATTTATTCCAACTAAGAAAAAATTACATAATATTTTCATTAAACCCTTGAATTCTTTAAAATATCTGAAAATGAATATTGAATAGGGTATGATAGAAGATTTAATATTTTATTTTATAATTTTTTGTTTTCATAAATCTTATCATTGATTTATGTATGTCTTCTTTAATATAAAGTTATCTACTATATCCTGATTACTTTTTTTAAATTAAAAATCATTAGATGAACATTGAAATTATATTTTATTTTCTATATCATACAAACAATTTATTTCTACCATGCTTAAATAATAATTATATCACAATGTTTAAAAGTGCAGAGCTAAAAAATAAAATATTTTATCATTAAATCAGAATTTAATACATTATTCTGTTTATTTTACTTTTTTTTAATATTGTTTCTTTTGATAAAATCTAAAGAGGGTGAGATTGTGTTTGGAATTTTAAAAATGTTCTATTAAGTTGTCTGAAATTTTAATAGATATTATGTTTATAAATTTATAAAAAGGGTATATTGTTTTTAGTTGGTTATAAATTTCATAATATATCAGTTTTTTGGAAATTTAAAATTGCATAATATTTAATTAAAATCATTTTTTTTCAAAAGTACAATCTAAGATTAAAAAATATTTGTTATTAATTGATCTTAATTTGTATTTAATTTTTTTTATTTGTTAAAAAAAATTATGTATTGTAACATTTATGTGCATACATAAAAGGTGAACATAAACCACTCTTACGGTGACCCGAAGGTCTACCCACATGGGGGGTTCTGGTCTTGTTCCTCAGGCAAAGCTCGATAGTTTTTTTGCATAGGCCACACAATGTGTGGGTGTTCCCATGTCAACTACCCATTGCGTCGCCACTGCATGGTTTAAGAGAAGAGTGCATGCGTGGTCTATAGGACTAATGTGTGTGTGGCATTTATGTTATGTGTTTTCTATTCAGTGAAGTTTAAATCAGCTTCAAAATTATATACCTCACATCCTTCCAAATTTGGTTTCGATGTGGAGAGTATTTTTTTCTTCTAATATCAAATGTGGTCCATCATATCCTATCTCTTTTTCATTCATCCATATGATCTAACGATCTTATACAATTTGTTTTTTTAATCTCTTGAATTAATTTTCCTCTCCCATAGAATTACTATTTCCCCTAATCTCTTTCTTCCCCCATAAAAGACCGACCAAAAATTCCATTATCTGGTGACCTTCTCAGCATATCCTTTTCTTCTATACATGTTATCCATTTTATATACTAATTTTTTGGGTAACCTACTAAAAATAACATTAGGATATAGTTGTTTGCATTGGTATTTTCTTTATCTTCTTCTTTGACAATCCCCATAAACTTGGAGAGAACATGTGTTCTTCAACACATTAATCACTACAATAAAGGTTTATCTCATCTGATTTTTTTTTGTTCATTCTAGTTCAGTCATAATTTTATGTTAAATTACTTTTCTAGGTCAATAGTTATTTTTCATCACTCTCTATATTATCTCTTCTTCTAATATTTTATTGTTTCATCAACCTGAGATTTTTTCTCTCTCTAGTTTGATGTTCTGATCATCTATTTTGGTTGAACATGGACTTACCGTTGGTAGAACCCAATGGTGGTTGTTTTAAGACACCACTAGTTTTTTTAAAAACTATGAGACATTTAGTCACCATTGGTAAATGAACCAATAGTGAGACTTATCACTACTGATATTTTTCATAAACTCATAGTAATTTACTCACCACTAGGAGTTCATATCTGGGTAAATGTACACACCATTTATCATCAAATGGGTTTTACATTCTCCCTCTAATTTTATTTAATGCTATATAAATTTTACAATAAATTTCTTAATGCTACATCACGTATTTTTTCCAGTGTTATTTTTTTATTGATTCATCTTCTACAAGAACCCATAAAATATCTTGTCTTTTTATTTAATGAAATGAAATATTTCAAAAATAATTTGATTGTTTTGATCTATTTTATAAATTTTATTATAAAAATATTCATCTTATTTTCATGTTTTAACATCTTATTCATGGTTTATTAGGTCATCAGAAGCATGAAATAAGCATGTGTTATGATTCATTATGGTAAAATGTATTATTATATTCTTAGTTATGAATTTTCATTATTTCAATATTCTTTCTAAAATAAAATATTAGTTATTCATGACTATGTTCAGTGCGATTAATTGGTATGTTCTCCATAACTCACCTTTGGAACCCAATGGTGAGACATGAATCACCATGAGAACCCAACCATGAGTCATTAGTCACCATTTCACACCCAATGGTTTTAAAATTTTATTGTTCTTATGGAAACTTTTGATTATAATATTCTTGGAAGTAATTTTATTTTTTGTAAAACTCAATTTAGTTTTGATTAAAATTATAATGGTAGGTAAAACTATGTACTTCTACCATTGGAATTTTCCAATGATAACTAATGTCTTTCCAATGAAAATTTTTAATTATGAGAAATGTATATCTTATCTATGTTTTGAACGGTAATAAATGTCTCATAACTCTATGTTTTCAATGGTGAGAAATGTCTCACCCTTATCTGTTCTCAATGGTGAGAAATGTCTCACTGTTTATTAAAAAGTAATTTCCAAAAAAGGTTAATTTAATTATTTCTCATTATATTGTTAAAATTAATTATAATATAAAATGATTATTATTTTATGTCGAGATAAAATTTCATCATTTTATAATTTTATTTTTTTATTTTTTATGAACTCTGCACATGAACATTATTTTTATGATCCTATATTTTTACAACATTAAGCTGCATATATAAGTATGCTGAATTATTATTATAATTGAATTATTTTTCATTTATCATTTTTAATAAATATTACTCTTAATATTGTAAATTTTCTTTTCTATTTATCCGGAATAAATATTTATCCTATTAATTGGTGTGTTCAGTATAGCTTCAAGAGAATAAGTTAATAATGATAAATTTTTTTTATTGAATAATAACTTGTGTAAGTCTTAGATTGGACAAATAAATTCTCCTCTACATCTCTAATTTAATTTTCTAGAAGATTTTTTAATTGATAAAAAAACAAATATACTAGTAAATATGATTAGATTGAACAAGGATATGAAAATACATTTCTTAATTATATTTAATTAATTAAGAAACATATTTGATACATTATATTCTATTAGGATCATCGAGGATATTCATCATCTTAATTTTATTAAACTAATGTTATCAAATAAAATGATCTATAATTAATTTCCACAATATCTACTCAATGGGTATTGTATATTTTCTATTATTCATTCCTTGTAATTCATCTACTCAACTATTTTTTCTCTAGGGTCTTGGTTTATGATTTTACTATCTAAAATATTTCAAATGGTTATTTAACATATCTTAAATGAATTTTTAGTTATTAATCCTATAAAAATTGAATGTATTTCGTGACTCCTTAAAATGTTAGTGGTTATACAACCATGTATAAAAAGGTTTGTCAGGTTGTACCACCAGGTGTGGAAATGGTATGTATGTATATATATATACCCATAATTGGGCATTAATTCTCTATAAAAATTGACGATATATTCCATACTAGTATCTTCTTGGATTATATGATATTTAAGAGATGACTATGATATTTTTGATCTGAAAAACTATAAAAATTTCTTGTGCAACATATTATATTTTCACTACAACATTAAAATATGTTTTATATCATTGATAAATTATAATTTAAAATAATAAATAAAAATGTTCAATTCACCCACACATAGTATCATATTCTATACAAAGGGACCAAAAAAGATATTTTTTTTCAGAAAAATATTAGTGAATGAAATTAAAATTAGTTATAATGATTAATGTAAAAAAATGAGTTTACATAGTGGTTAAACAATAATGTAAATTGGGAAAATGACCTAGAATCATGTCCAAAACCAATTCGATGGACATACATAGACTATATCCCTATTATTATCAAAATTGTTTAATTATGGGTGTAAAATTATTTAATAGTGACCATTCAATAGGGTATTATTTTTTGTATTTAAAATAATTTTACTCCTCAATTATAAACATGCATTTAGTCTCATCCATTATGCACACCTCTAATTGATTTTGGATCATCCAAACCATGAAAAAGTAAAACCCCCAAACATAATAATCATCATCCTAGAATTTTATAATTTCAATTTAATAAAACCATGTAATTATATTTGTAAAAACCAAAAGTAATTACCCGAAGATGAGGTAATGTTATTCAATAAGAACTTTTGTTTTATTTCTTCCTCCGACCCTTCAATTATTCTTATACCAGGATTATGTGATAAACACAGAATCATAAATATACTGAGCTGTTTTTATATTTAGGTTTTAACATACAACCACACCCACTATTATAAGATTTGTTATGAAATCATCCCTTATATGTACGAGATACTAACACCTCCTGGAACAATAACGTAGAAAATTCCATTACCACCTATCATGGTTTGGAATTATTACTGGAATTCTATTTTTATATGATATTATTTATATTGATAAAATATTAAATCCTCTAATGAAATTATTAAATATACAACCATATTACATTTTATACAATAGTAAATAAGATTACATCGCTCGTGTATACGGCGGATTACCACCTCACAATGTGATGTGACGTATTTTTCAAAACTCTGTTATAAGAAAAGAATTAAAGGTAAATATAATGTATATATATATATTATCCATTGAATCTTTATGAAACTAATGAAATAATTATCTTAAATAATTTATAATATATCATTTTATTATTACAATTTCACAAACTGGAAAAAGTGATAACATTGTTCGGGGACATGTGGACTACCCTATCTTCGAAACGATGTTTCTCTTTTATCATTAAATGAATGATATCTATAATTATATATAATTATCTAAAATTTTATTTTTGATACATATATAAATATTTAAATATTACATATTACATACCTTTTTTATAAAAGGATCATTAAAAATGGAAATGTTACACTACTGTATGTACAACATATCGTTTCCATGATCGTAACGTTGGTTCATTTTTCATGAACATTTTAAATGGTTGAATTGTTAAATATAATTTATTATTAAATATGATATTTATTTCAATATAATTATTAATTATATGTATAAATAATGAACAATTTTTCCATATTCAACCTTCCTATATCATTTTCGAGATAGAATCCCAATATGGTCAAAGAATCTGATATAAAATTAATCAATTATGTAATTTTATATAACAATATAATAAGTTGATCAAAATTGTTAATAAAAAAGAGATACATTATACATAAATTATGTAATAAACTTATGTTAATTATTCAAGATGATGAGACACATGTGAAATGTTTGGCTCAAGGTAAGGATTCTTCTCGTCTCACTTTTATTTTGGTGAGATACATGCCATATCGCCCACTTATTTTAATTTAGTTGTCCATATAATACCCATTGAAGTGTTTTATAATTATTTTAATTAAATTTATGGGAATTTGTATATTAATTTTAATATCTCTCTTTCATAGGGTTTATTGTTTCGATGTTTTTAATTTCATAAGGTATTTTGGTCATAAATTTCCTTCTTTGAGACATTTGTTATGTTATAAACCTATTTTCTTTTATGATTTGTATATATACTACCTTGATGTCATGTTACATAATGAATTTAATTTTTTTCATGATATTATATGATTAATTTAATACTACTCTTTCATGGGTATTATGAATCAAATTTTCGAAAGTAGTGTGAGTTTCATGTTACAGTCTCATCATTTGTCAGGATTAATTGAAATTAAGCCTATAATGTAGAAATATTATGACCTACCCATTAATAGCTAACATTAATTTTATTATAATTCATTTATTTCATTAGAATAAATTTTTTAAATTTATTTACCTCTCTCTACAAATTATATATTTAAAAATAATTTCATTATTTGCAATCATCCTTTTAGTCAAAAATAATCTTTTTCTTGAAGAATGGTGTTTTATAAAAATGTATTTAAAAAAGATTTAAAATGTTTTTTCCAAAGATAAATTGAATATTTCCTAATGAAATTTTGTAAATTTTTTTGAATCATAAAATATATTTTTCTAATGTTTTGTTATGAAATAGATTTTCAGAATGATTTAAGTCATAAAAAAATATTTCAAAATGAAAAGGATATTTTACCCAATTAGGTTTTTATATTTTTTATGTTATTTATATTTATAAAATAAAAAAAGAATTTAGTATTACTCCACTGATTATATACTATATTTATATTATCCTTCTTCTTTCATTTTCTAGATGAAGAATATTTTAAAGAAATTTTTATTGAACTCGTTTCATTTTAATAGGTTAATCATGATTTAGAGGAATTATTATAGAAACCATTTATTTAATAAATATTAAATGTTATGATTAATATAATAGGTTTTCATATTATTTTATGATTAAATGATTTATTTTCATTCAAATGACTATGTAATAGTACTCTTAAATTTTACGGGTGGATAAATTATTAACCAATGACAGGTGGTTCCATGATATACCAAGGGTGGGTGGCGCTGTGATACCCCTCCAACGAACTAGGTCTTGAAGTCGAACAGATGGTTATTAATTCTTTATGATTGATTATAATAGTGAGTTTACATGATGTACCATGATACGTAAATGTTTTATTTATTATTTCTATGGGATTAAAATGATTATCATGATCATGATTTATATCACATGGATCGTGATTAATGACTCTAATGGAAATTTAATTTCCCCTATTTTTAAATTATTATGATCCATGTATTGATTTTTATAAGTGTTTTTATGTTTTATTCATGCAATTTTATTAGGTCATAAAACCCTTCTGTAATCTTATGCTAAGTAATGACATTCAATTTGTTAATTCTTATATTTACCCTTACTAGGCATTTCATATCACCCCTATCATGTGTCCTTTTAATTGGATTATAAGGAATGATGCTGAATGATTTATGTCAATATAATATTTTACAATGATTATGTTTCACAAATAATGTTAAATATAAAAATATGGCCTAAATGGGTGAAATTATAATTTGGCATATTAGGTGTGGTTTATATAAGATTTTTCTAAATTTAGTAAAACAATAATCAAAATAGTTCCTCTAGAATATAAGTGATACATGGTTTCAATTTGATCATTTTTCGTTTTGATTTAAAAAACTGGTTCACAATTATTAGTATAATATCCAAGAATGTAATGTTATGGATTTCAGTATGGTATACATGGGTGTAGGTCATAAGATGTTATAATTGGTATCAAAGGTCAGTTTAGAAAACATGGGAGATTAGTTTATTATCTTGTGTGGTTATCATAAGAGTTATGTATATCATAATATTTCTATAATATTAATTATTATCGTTAGAAAAAATTATTATACACCTTGTTGGGTTTTTTTGTGAGGAGATCTTAAGGTTATTAATGGCATTTTTGGGGGATTTTTTTTGGGTTGTGTAATTTGTTACACATTGTTTAAAAATATAGTGTTATATGGAGAGAAATTATTTTTCATCTTTAAATAAAATAATGGTACAACCCGTATGATGGGTGAGAACCCATAACATCTAGAAAGGTGGTGGGGCCTGAACTCACGACCAAATGATGATAATGGTTTCATTCTTACTGTTGTCCTGCATGATATCCCAGTTAGTTTGATATCTTAGTTGGTAAATAAAAAAATGTTTTAAAAATATATGGTTACTTATTTGATAAATAATGGTTTATGTATCTAGGAAGAGTATATTAGATTATCCTAATAATAATTGTGGTTTAATCTTAATCAGGAAAATATTGATGAATTTTAAGGATAGTAATTTATGGAATTTTTGGTATGATATTTGTTTATTAATTTTTAAGATAAATGTATCATATGATGTTTTACTCATTTTTGGAATTATCATACCAGGATATAAAAATTATTTATAATATCTATATATATGTTGAAAATAAAGAGACCCTTTATTTAAAATTAAATAGCATTTATGGAAAATATGATACACTATATAAAAAAATTCCCAATGACCATACTTGTATTGGGCCTTTGGAAATGTGGAAACATTAACACCGTTACATAAATGAGATAAATCATTACCATTAATTTTCATCTTGACTTGATCCATTCTTATACACATCAAACATAAAAAATATCTTCATAACATTGGGGAAGTAAATAGAAAAAAGGGGTGACCTTCGATGCTCTATAGTGGTAAAAAAGGGAGATATGTACGAAAAATAATGAGTCTGCCAATCAAAGATCATAAACATGAATCATGACATTAAGCAAGGATTTTCGTAAGACATTAATCATTTTTAAATAAATTACATAATACATGAAATCATATCAAATGAATAAAATGTGGAATTATGGTAGACACATGAGCATATATAATAATTTCCATAGTATACAAGTCATTTCCTCCAAAGTTATCTTAGCTGAAAAATTCCTCTACTAAACTAGTATAACACCACCTTACTCTCCTGTATTAGAAATGAACGTTCACATTACAATCCATCCCTATAATATTGAACCCAGTTCATTTCATGTTTCATCCATGTATATATCATGAGATATATATATTTACCCAATGAATTGGTGTGATATATATGTCTCACCCATATCATAATGAAATCTTACATAAAAGTACCACAACATCATAAGTAATCCTATCATAACCCATGAAATTAAATGGGTTTCATTAAAATGTAATCATATTTTAACCTCAAGAAAAAATTCAAGTTTCTTAATAATTTCATCAAATCACAACATAGAAAAGGAAGTGGGTTTCAAGAGTATATACCACGAGGAAGAGATATTGGTTTCATAAACAACATTCCATAAAAACATAATCCATCAAGAGAATGAATATGAATTTTTGATTGAATAATATACCTATAAAATAATGTGTTAGCCAATAGATGTAATCTTTGTTAGGAATTTTTTTAAATAACTTTTAAAAAAATTTCTTGAGGAAAAAATATATTCTTATTAGATTTTTTTAAAACATGAAACATTTTAAAACCATTATTCTTTGAAAATATTAATAAATACATATGAAGTAAAATTTTATTAAAATAAAAAAATTAGAATCTATTTTACTTGAAAATTATATTCATGGGTCATTTGGAATCATTTTTGAAAACATCAATTTTAAAATAAAATAGATTTCCTATCAAAGAGAGAGATTGTGTCATATTTTCTATAAAAATTTATTAAATATAATAAGTAAAAAAGAGTGGAATAATGATTATAATAAATGGTGATATATCTAATATATATAATACAAGTAAAACAGTGAGAGTTATGTAGAGGTAGATCATAATATTTATTCAAAGGAAGCATTTTCATAAACAATCTTTAATGGAGATGAGATTGTTTCAATAAATATATATCACTTGTTAACTCGGGTTCATACTATACATGTAAGAATATGATATTAAATAAAGCTTAATATACCATTAAAAAAGTTATATTAATGATATTTTATTTAAATTGGAATTATATACACCTCGAAAAATAGTTTAGGAGCATAACAAATAATTATTCTCAAAGAATGAAAATTGAGACAAAACTATTTTATAGATTTGGAAACTTTTGAAACATAAAATCCATGAAATAAATTTCATAAAATTTTTATGTAAATACCCAATGATATAAATAAAATTATTATTCAATTCATCCATGTGAAGTGTACACACTATAAAAGGAATGGGTGTTGAATAAAGTATTCATCTCACAAAAAGAAAAAGTGTGATAAAACCCCATACCATGTGTCTTGAATCATATCCTACTTGTTCATACCTACTATATAATAAATACACAAAAATGAAACAAAATTTATAGTACAATATTATTATATATAATAAAATATTTGTTTGGATGACGGCCTTATATTAACTTCTTGTCAACCATCAAATGTTACGTTATTTGATAGGGTAATATTCACTTTGTTATTTTCATGTGTCTTGATTTGTTTTATATTTGGTCATTATACTTATATAATGATTTATTGAATTTAAATTATTATATAAATATCATTTATATTTATTTTATGTTTATTATAATAATATATATAATAATTATGTATTACAGGGAACACACTATTCAGGGAGACGGTAAGCTGTATGAACGTATGAACGTTTTTTTTTGTTTTTTTATAATATTGAAAAAAATTTAAATGAAATATGTGTTTATATATGTGTATATTTTTATTTTAATTCTTGTAAAATTATTATATCCTACATATTATATAATATCACTAAACCCGTCCTTAATGCATTTTATGTAGTTTGTGAACAAATCACATCTCTTTGAGGGGCAATAGTCTTCACTTCCTCAAACAAAATAATTGTATTTACATCAATAGAAAAGTATAATTATTAGTGTTTTAAATGGATTATATAAGATTAAATAAATAAAAAATATAATGTATAACATATATAAATAGTTTTTCCGTTATAATTTCCCCCCTGAGAGATGGTATGGAAAAATGAACAATCATAATTTTCTGAGGAGGAAGTTCTTTCTAAAAAAAATGTACCTTAAAAACCCATTAAATTGAGGCCTGTGTACATTTAGGTTTAACCCTTAATATAAAAAAAATACTATTAAATTTATGATATTTTATTTTTTATCCAGAAATGTAATAACGAATGTTGAGGTGCTGAGAAATAAAATAATAGAAATGATCTTTAGAGAAGGTGTTACCTATTAATCGGGAAACTAATTTAGATTTCTACCAAAAGGAATAATTGGAAGAAATTTTCCCAAATGAAGGATTCAGGGAGGAAGGTAGTATTTTTTTAGGATATATTATTAGATCTTGCATTATAATAAGATGTTTCAGTGGTGTAAAGTGGTGGATGGGAGGAGTCTTTTTTATAGTGGAGGAGCAGTGACACTCTTGTAAATCATTGGATAAGGAATTCCACCTACATTTTCCCCATAGAATGTGGAGCCCATAATCAGAAAAATTTGATAAATGGGATTACTGGGTATATATATGGACATAAAATTTCTATTTTACATGTTTATAGGTCTTTTCCGTTCATAAATTTAATGTTTACTCCTTTGTTAAGCATAATTTTACCTTAATTGATGTAATCATTATTTCTTACATTCACTAATAATTTTGGCCAAAACAATGTTGAACTTATTAAAAACTGAAAATTATGATTACTAAAAAAATGGAATTCATTTTTGAGAATTCTGATCTCCCATGTGGATGAAATTAATTTAAAATTAATCATGTTGTCGGTTCGACAATACAGGTTTTTAAAATAAAAACATTGAAATTTATTTTATTTTTGTATACCAAAATTATGAAACAAAAAATGATGTTTATTTTATTAAATTGAATTTCGAAAACTCTCTTAAATTAATTTTATTGTTTTTCGCATATGGACATGAAAAATAGTTTATTTGAGAAAGTAGTATTTTTAAAAAGATAGAGTTTACCAAAAAATATATTTTCCATTATCAATATGTTTAATTTATATAAAAAATTATAAAAAACATTTTAAAATTAGTTATTACTATTAATTAAATTATTTTTAATGTCTATTTTATAATTAGAAAATTTATGTAATTATAAAAATAAAATGATGTTTCATAGAAACAATGGTGTAGTATGTAACGTATGCCATGTTGGTGTTGTTTGTAACATAATCCAGGTCGGTGTTCCATGTAACATATGCCAATTTGGTTCTCTATTAATGGAAGGTCTTACTTAGTGCATCATTATGCATAAATGAACATTTAATTTATTTTAGAATAAAACAACTATAAAAACTATTGGTGTTACATTCTACCAGCTTTAAAATGATTCCCCCCTTAAAAATTCAATATGTTGGTAAAAAAAATTACTAAACATATTTATCATTATATCCTAACATTCTCATATATAATTCTATAAATAGCAATTTATGAAAAAAATCATTGACTAGGAGAGTGGTATTGTTTCATTGAAATTTTTTTCAATGATCCATAATTTTAACTCGTTGCTCTCTGTAAAAGAGATTTTTCTCAAGAGGTATGACTTATAAGATTTATACATATAAAGCATAATGTAAGAACATCTTGATGAGAGATAAATGTAACACATCATGGACTTGAGATATATTAGGATGATTTTCTGAGAGTAGGCTACAATTTATATACAATGAAGAATCTAAAAGGGACTGATATACCTAGGAATTAGTATCCTTTTCTTCTCGGATCCCATAACCATCTTCTAGAGTGAGATTCATAGAAACACATACTCACCAACATAAAATTCTAGATCATTTCATCGGTTATCAACACAACATGTTTTCCAACATTGAGATACATTGGTATGATTTTGAAAGGTTATATCCTTCTCAAACATTTATTGAACAATCTTAGGTCCAAAATTATTTCCTTATCCTACCTCATTCCATCACATTGGAGCCCAACATTTCTTCATATAGTGGGTTCATATGGTTCCATTTGAATTCTTGAGTGATAGATATTATAGTAATTAAACTCAACTAGAAGTAGGTGTTGATCAAAACCTCTTTTAAAATCTAGATAATAATATCTCAACATATCATCTCAGATTTGAATTGTTCTTTTCAACATACCATCTTTCTTAGGATGATGTGAAGTGATGAAACACAATTCTATATCTAGTGATTTATGATGACATCACTAGATGTTTGAGGGGAAACTCATATCCCTATCTGATACAATGGAATGTTGTAATTTATACACCCTTACAACTTGTTAAATGTATATCCTGGAAAGATTATACATAGAAAAATCTTCTCTGATAACAATGAAGTGTGATGACTTTGTAAGGTGATCGACTACCACCCATATAGCATTAACTACTTTATGGGTTTCTATAGTCCAAAAAAAACCTATTTTGATGTTCTTCCATTTCCATTATGGTATGGGTAATGGATGAGACATTCCCTTGGACTTTTTTATTTTATCCTTAACATGTTTGAAAACAGAGTACATAGATATAAGTTTTTTTATATCCCTATTCATGCCATCCGACCAGAATTATTCTTACAATTCCCAATACATCTTAGTACTTCCTTAAAGAATATAGAATGATGTACTATAAGCTTCCTCTAACAGATCCTTCAAATTTATATGTAAGGAACACCTACATGGTTTTTAAATCTTATGATTATTCCTTGATCAAGGATAAACTCGGCCAAACTTCTTATATTATTTTTTATCTTTACATATTCCTTCAACTCCACTTTAATAATCACATAGATAGGGAGTTGACCATTCATTTTATAAAGATATGATTTTTCCCCTGTCTTTAGAATTTATATATCCATCCTTTAAAAATTCAATAATATTGGATTGTTTGTGATCCAATTTATGGATAATCAAACATGATCTTTCAAACTCAATGTATCATCCTCCTCTTAGACTTTCCATGAGTGGTAATGTATTGAGTAGTAATAATACATTATTAACTCAAAGCATATAATATGGTTCATGTTTAAATAATTCTATGTGAATTTATATTTTAGGAATTTATGATCTTTATATATATCACACTTTTCGCTATAAATATAATGCCTCCATATCATTAATATAAATAATTTCACTACAAACTCCAAATCATGTGTTGGGTAATTTTTCTCACAAATCATCACCTGTTGTGATCCGTAAGAGATAACATTGTTATTTGTTATAATAACACAATCCAAACCCTTCTTGGATGCATTGATAAGGATTACAAACCCTTTTCCATTATACAGTAATGTAATTACAAGTGCAATAACTAACCCTCTCTTCAGTTCCCTGAAATTTTCCTCACATTATTCAATCCGAAGGAACATGAAAACCCTTCTGAGATAACTTGGCCATAGGATTTGATAGTTGTGGAATACAATCCATAAACCATCAATAATATCCAGCTAAATCATGAATGTTATGGATCTCTATCACCATGGATGGTCAAGGCCAAAATTCAACTACCCTTATCTTTGACAGATCGACTACAATACCATCTCTTCAGATTTCGTGACACGAATGTGAAAGATTTTACACCAAAAAATTCAAACATTGTAATTTTTTCATATTGTTTCTCCATACATTGGGACATTAATATAATTCTCAAGTGAACTGCATGATCTTCTTTTATCATTCAATATATAATAATATCATCTTTATGGAATACGAAAAACATATTGAGGTAATTTATAATGACAATATTCATTTAATCCGTCAATATAGGAGGGGAATTAGTAATACCAAAGTGAATCACCATATATTCATAGATTCCATACCCTGTATATAATTTTATCTTGTGTATATCCTCCTTGAACCTCAATTAATAATATCTAGAACAAAATTTATTTGTGGAAAAGTATTGAGCTCTCTATAATATTCCAAACAAGTCATCAGTACATGGAAGATGATAGTTTTTCTTATGTGTTCATGGTCAACACCTGATAATCAATTTAGAGACATATTTATCCATAATTCATCATCACAAAAAGAAATGGTTCACCCAAGGTGACTCAATAGGCCTAATGAATCCCTTATCAATGTTTTCTTGCAGTCGATTCTTCAATTCTTTAAACTCAATCTGGGCCATTCTGTAAAGAGTCATTGAATGTTTTGTGGAAATAGGTATGAGTTCTATTGAGAACAAAAAATTGTGTTTTTGTGTAAGGTGTGGATACTATTCTATAACCTAATCCGAAAACCTTTTCGTAATAGGCATTTCATCGATTTTGATTTTCTCCCAAACCATTTTAGATAAATTCCATTTTCATTGGAATGAATACCCATACACTAGATGTAATCTACATTGGAAGTTCATGTTTATTATCACATTGATGGATCATCATATGAGGGATTGAAATATCAAACTTAATTTCCCTTGACATATTTTCTAGGATTTATGTAGAGAAATTAAATCCATACCTAAAATGACATAAAATCCAACTAAAGTATTAATGACATGATTTGTAGGATTCCCATTCCCACAAACATCAACAGGTGATGAATCAAAGACGTGGTATCGAATCATCACACCATTATGGGAATGTAATACTAATTAGACATATAATATTTTTTTTTGGAATATTAACACCCTTAAAAAATATTTTATATATGAATGAGGGGTAGATCCATAATCAAATATCAAATTAGTAGTTCGAGATTGAATGGTATGTCTACATTTAATCATGTTGTCATCAAACCACTCATCAGAAATAATGATTGCTTGAGATTTCCCCATGTCCCACAGAATAATTGGTTGTTCAGGTTTATCATCATCACCAAAACATGGGTTTGGGAAGTGGATATCATTATCCCCATTCTCCTTACACATTTAGCACTGAATTATGGGAGCTGCATTCTATGTGGATTTTTCTCCATTTTCATACTGAGATAAATTCTTCCCAACATTTCAACAATCAATTTCTAATGAATTTCCTTTCTACACAAAAAATTTTACAGGAACACTTAACATAAATTATACTCTGATTCTATGAACAATATTGAAATAAAGGAAAACTCATCTTCTTGTTTACATTGTTTTTAGATTTTCCTTTGAACTCCATCATCCTTTTCTAGACAAAACCGTGAGGTTGATATGTGACTCCAACATCTATTTCAACCTTGATTTCTTAACATATAATCTCTTTGAAGATACTGAAGTATCTTGTGTCCCTCACCATTTTGAGACATGGATTTAATCCACTAAAGAAACTATCATGTTTCCATTCTAGTTAGATGACAATTCATGAAGCGTACCTCACAAGTCCTGTGAAATTAATCTCATAGGCACCAAATAACCCATCATTCCTTTTCATTAACTCTTGGAAAAAATTATCTATCTCGTTGAAAAGAATCTAAAAAATGTAGTTATTGAAAAATATGTTCCTGAACTCACCAAATTACATAGATTCAATATCATCTTGTGGGATTGTATTCTCTATTAGAGTCCGCCACTAGTCTGCTTCACCTTCTAAATAATAAAAAACAATAATGACTTTATCCTAATCTGAACACAATATAATGTTGAATATCCCTCTAGTATAATCGATGCATTATTTAGAAAAAAGTTGATCAAAAAGGAGGACTTCACCACATGACAGACTCAAAAGATTGTGGCTCCCTCTATTTCTCATTTGTAGTTCTTAATAATTCATAGCTTGAGAATGGTGTTTGAGCATAGAAATTTATTTTTTCCATTTACCATGGAACATAGCTACTTATGAGGAAATTCATTGTATTTTCCATTGAAATAACCATTAATGTGGTTCCTTTTGGTTTAAAACCATTTAATAAAAACAAAAAACATAGATTAAGAAATTGATATCATAGTGAGGAACCCCATAATTATGAAAAGACACATATATTATGCCTATGTTATGATACCATCCTTTATATATGACACTATTGGTTTATTGTAGGTAATTAATAGCTATCTTATATTTACATCCTTCCTGATGTCTCATAATGATTTGGTGAATTCCTATGGCATATACCCCAGGAGTGTCAAACCTAGTGTGTGGTAAGGCCCATTTGGGTGTTCTAGATTACCCAAAGTTAGGATGATAATATCTTATTAGAGATGTTACCAAAATGTACATCAGTTACAGGTCCACATCCACATGTATTTTTGGGATAGAGATGTTTTTCAAGGTAACCATTCACTAAATCCTTCCCCAAAATTATTAGATATTTTCCTATAATTATCCTTATCTTTAATGGTATCCATAGACAATTCCTAAGGGTTGTCCATAAGGTTTTTTCATCCTAGATTCCAATGTTTAACTAATAATTTTCATGGATACCAAATTTATAGACACTCACTTTTCAAACATTAACATTATATAACATTTGTTTAATACTTAAAACATTATAAAAAAAGCACTTAAAGACTATACTAGTATAGTGGCATTACAAACATGGAAACATAATGAGGGGGGATCTCAGATGGTCTGTAAGGGTTAAAAAGGATACACATAAGAATAATCATAAGCATTAGGGTAAGAGAACTAGATCAATATAATGGAAGATTTTACCCCACATATTAAAGATCATAAACAAGAATCATGGATTAAATCATGGATATTAATATGAAATAAATGACAAGGAAATAAATAACATAATCCATGAAATCATATCATAAGAATAAGACATAGAATTATGAATGTAAAATAATCATATATAATGATTTATTTAGTATAAAATGGTATTGTTGGAAAGTCCCTATTAGTGGAAAATGTTCTTTACTGAACTGGTATCACACCCTGTTCCATCCCTTTATTACTGAACCGAGCTCACTCCACATTCAATCCTTTTAATACTAAACACAGTGCAATTGTTTTTCCATCTGTATCTATTACATGTGATAGAAATCATTACCCAATGAATTGGTTTGATATATAGTTATATCCCATGTCATAATGAAATCAAACATGCATACACCACAAAGATTATAAATAATCATATCATAACCCACGAAATGAAATTGGGATAATAAAAATGTAATCATATCTTAAATAATATAATGATAGATGTTTTTTAATCATTTAACCAAATCATAACCCATGGAAAAAACTATTTTTCATGGACATATAACTAAAGGAAGTGAAATGGGTTACATAAACATAATTCCATTGAAACAAAACGCATTCTGAGAAAGGGTATTCATGGGAGATTTGTAATCATAATCAGGAGTATAATGGTATGACAACACGATCATGAAAATCTAAGATCGTAACATGCATATCATATATTATAAAAATGAATCATGAAATAAATATTGGTAGTTCATAAGACATTAATCATAAATAAATAAATAAAATTATCAATGAAATCACAATATAGTAATAAAACATAGAACTATAGCAAACACATAAGCATATATAATGACATCCACAGTAGTCAAGGAATTTCTACCATGGAAATAATTGTGGAAAATTTCTTTTAATAAACCGAGTTCACACCCTATTCTAGAACTGTATTACTGAACCAAGTTAATTCCCCATTCCAACCCTATGATAGTGAACATATTTCATTTCTCGTTCAAAAAAATTTTATCTACTGAGATATAAATATTTAGCCAATGCATTGGAGGTAGATATATGTCACAACCATCCAATAATTAAAACATATATACATGTTCCCCATGATATCACATTATCCTATAATAACCCATGGAATAAAATGGGTGTCATAAACATGTAAAAATATCTTAACCCATGTAGGATGTCATGTTCCATAATATGGCCATCAAATCATTGCCCATGAAAGAATGTGGGTTTAAGGAGCATAAAATTCATGGAATAGAAACATGTTTCATTAACATCATACCAGCAAAACATAAATTATTTATGAAATAATATGAATGTGATTGTTGAATAATTTCCCCAAAAGGCAATAGTAACACCAATGGATGTTATCATAGTTGGGAAATAATTTCAAGACATTTAAAAAGTAGTTGTTGAGGAAAATATCATTTCATATTTGTAAAAATCTATAAAAACATAAAACCATTTGAAATCAATTTTCTTTGAAAATAGATTTGAAAAAATATAAAGTAATATTTTAAAATAATTGAAAAAATTAAAATCCTTTTTCCTTAGAAATAATCATCAAGAATATTTTGGAATATTTTTTGAAATCATTTTTTTTGAAATAAAATAGATTTCTAACCAAGTATAGAAATATAGTTAGATTTCATTAAAACATTTTATTAATTATCACAAGTACCAAAGAGTAAAAAATGTAACTAATAAATGGATATATCATGAATAAAATGAGGGGAAGTAAAATAACTATAGTTTTGAATAGATTAATAATAGGATTTTGTCAAATATACAATGATCATAAAAAATCTTGGAAGGCGTTGGGACAGTTTCAATAAACTCTTATCAATTAGTAACATAGGATAATACTATACATGTAAGAAAATGAAATTACATGAATCGTAAATTATATTGAAAAGAATTATATTTCTGATATAAAAAAAAGTTGATGTCTATAAACATAAAAATATAGGTGCATAACAAAACACGATCCTTGAAAAAGGTAGATTGAGAAAAAACGATTTTACGGATTTGGTAGCTATTTAAAAATAAACCCCATGAAATAAATATCATAAAATGGTTTTTTAATTAACCATTAATATATTATTAATAAATATATAATTCATCTATTTTCAGTATAAACACCACAAAAATTGAATAGGTTGTGTTTAAAGCATGTATCTCATAGAGATAAAAAGATAGATGAAATTACCTTACCTTGTGTATTAACACTCATCGTACTAATTCAAACCACCTGTATAATAAAAATGAATTATTGTAAATAATTTATTGAATCATATTATTATATATAAAAGAAAATATTATTCATTATGACCTAATATTGCATGATTCTAAATCTTCCTATGTTATGGTATCACATCAGGTTATATTCTCTTTGTTTTTTTAATGTGTCTTCATTTGTTATATCTTTAATCCCTATAATTATATCTTGATTTAATGAATGTAAATAATGATATAAAAATAATGTATATTCATTATATTTTTATTATTATTATATATATAATATAGATTTATGAATTGGAATACATCATTCATGCAGACGGTATGTCATACAAACAACTAATCACTATTTATAATTTTATTATATTGTTAAAAGAAAGAATGTAAATGATATATATATATTTATATAAATATATCATTATTAAATATCGACTATTATATCAAATATATCATATATTTTTACTAAACCCATCCTTAATACATTCATTTTTTTGTGTGAATGATCATATTGATTTAAGGGTGTGATAATACACATTTCCTAAAACAAAATTATCATATTTAGACCCATCTGGACGTATAATGATATATGTTGCAAACAGATTAAATATACAAAAACAAATAATAAAAATAATATAAAAAAATACAAACATATTTTCCATAATAATTTCCACTATGAAAAGACATAATGAAAATTGACCAATCATCATTTTGGGAGGCAGTGGTTCGCTTTACACATAAATAGTATATTCGTTACCTGTTAGATGGAGCTGTGTATAATTTTAGGTTTAACCAATAGCATAAAAAACATAATATTATATTGAGGATAATATGTTTTATTCAATCCATGAATAAAGAGAGTTGAGTTGTGGTTAATTAAAATAATAGAATGGAGCATAATGGAAGGTGTTACCTCTTAATCAAGTAACTCCTTTTAGTATGTGCAAAAAGACTTCCATGGAAGTCTTAATTCCCAAAATGAGACTTCAAAGAGGTACAGTTGAATTTTTTTATTATATTTTATTATATACTTTCTAAACATAATTGTTTTTTATAGGTTTAAGTAGGTGGAGGAGAGGAGGCCTTTTTATTGTGGAGGAGTGACACTGTTGTAAATCATTGGAAATGGATTGAACCCACATTTTTTCTATTTAATGTTTCTCCCATATTGGATATTTTTAAATACAATAGATTATAGAGTCTAAATATGGACATCCAGTGGATATTTTACATGTTTCAAAGTTGTCTTGGATCATAAATTTGAGTTTCAGTCCTTAGATATGATTAATTTTAACTTAATTGATGTAATTAATTTTAATTAAATTCAGTAATAATTTTGGAAAATAACTATGTTGAAATAATCAAGAAATATAAATCATTCTGACAAAAAAATATGGAATCCATTTTTTCATTTTAAAATCACAAAAGTGAAATAAATTAATTTAAAATTAATCTTGTAGCTCGGTCGAAAATGCGAGTTTTTAAAGTATAAACATTCAACAGTCTCCTTTGATTTTATACTTATGTTCAAAGTGAAATTGATACGAATTTCTAAAATAGTATTAATTTATAAAACTATTATATAATTAAACTTCTAATCACATTGAAAATATAATTTTACCATATAAATAATTTATATAAAAACAATTTTAATTAAAATTTTGTTTTCTCACTATTCATAAAAAAATGACGTTTCTTAGAAAAAAATAAACACCCATAGATTTTTATGAATTATTTATAAAAAAAATGATTTTTATTTTATCAAATTCAATTTCTATTTTTTCATAAAATTTTTTTCACAGAAGGACAGAAAAATCATTTTATTTGAAATAATGTAATTTTTAAACACATAAAGACTTTACCAAAAATTAAATTTTCTTCAATAATATATATATATATATATTAAAAAATATTTTAAAATTAGTTATTACTATTCATATTAGTAGGTCTAACTACTAGGTTATATTTATCTTATTAACATAATTATAATAATAAAATTACATTTCATTGAATTATTAGTGTCGCGTGTAACATATTCCCAGTCGGTGTTACATGTAACATATTCCTAGAAATTGTTCAGTATAACATATTCCAATTTAGTTATGTGTGAAATGAATGTTTTACTTAGAGAATCCAAATATATAAATTAATATTTAATTCATTTGAGAAAAATGGTCCATTAAAACTCGAGGTATTACAGAATAACGTGACTACACCTTTTTGGTTTTGGGGAATTGAAAATTTATTTTACTGCATCATGCATTAAAAATTCATCTTATATACACATATTATATGGAAAATGATGATATTATGTTTATAATTTTTTAATATATGAATTTTTAATTATCATGTATATATATATATTTCATTATGTCTTCTATCTAGATTATAAAAAAGTCCGTCATATTTAGGAAAAGGATCATGAAAGAAAATATTATCTTATAACATTTACTATAGTATCATGGGCCATTTCCACAACAATTTCATTGGTGGATTTGTCTATATTTAATTCCTCTTTACCATATTTTCTTTCCTTATTTATTAGTCTGTGGTATTTAGATTTCCCTTCAAAATCCATCTTCAAATTTCCTACTAATGTATTCCCTATGTCGAATCCCAGTTATGTGTAACATCAAAATGCGTTTATGTTTCCCACATTCCCTTTTTTAATTGATTATTTCATTATTTTATATGGAAAATTTATTTTTTAATAAATTAGTTCTAAATTTTTAAATCCATTGATAATAATGATAAATTTCAAGGGTGGAACTCATTTTAAGGGGGACAAGATGTAACATCTCATGATATTGTAAAGTATCATATTTCAAATTAATTTAAATTCATTGATATCATGTATTACAAACAATGAAAATTTCATCTTTCATTATATGTAACACCAAGTTTATCATTCATTGTACATAATATCAAGTTTCTTCGATACTTGTGTACACACTAGGACATGTCTTAGGAAACAAAAATATACTTTTTATATTAACATTTAAAATGATAGTTATCACCTATTCATTGTCATGGAGAGAAATAATAAGATTATATTAATAATGAAAGTAGTTTTTAAACATGTTTATAAAATTAAATCATTAGAGACCATTTAATTATAAATTCTAACAAAACCCAAGTTAAAATAAAGGATGTGTTTTTATGAAAAAACTATTTTTATTCCCAAAAAGAATTTTAACTTAATAATATATTTTTATTACTATTATAGTATTATAATAATAAAATTAATATCATATATATTCAATATATTTTTTAAATTCATACAATAATAGTTATAAGCATAAAATAATAACAAATACAATTTTATGCATAATAAATATATTTTATAAAATGCAGTTTTCCACCTTTTAATGGTAGAATTTTTTTAAACCAATGTTTTGAAAAAGTTATTAATTTTAAACAAAAAAATTCATTTCTATTTACAAATTTTAGCATAAAGTTTATCTTATAATTTTTTTTATATTTTATTAAGAAGATTCATTTTATGATGAATAGTGAAAAATGCTAGATTTTAGGTGAAACTATAATTTCATCTGAATAATTTATAAAGTTAAATATTATTTTAAATATGGTATAAAATAAAATAAAATAAAATAATATATATATATATATTTACCTACTTGATGTAGTTATAATCATTTTATATCGAAATTTGGTGTTAAAACATAGTAATCTATTGATCATTTTCACATTAAAACTCTGCATTCCCATTCCATCATCACTTTTAATTTAAAATCAAATTATTCCATATATTTCAATTGAATATTTCAAAAAATATTTCATATTTTTAACCATTATAGTTTATAATTTTTAGGAAGAACCAATTAGTTTTTGAAAAAAAAATTGTAAAATCAATGAAGGTTAATTATTGTAGTTAATGTAAAAAATGAGTTTACTTGGAGGATAAACATTAAAATTAAGGTGAAATAATAGATATGAACTTGTAAAAACGCATTATATTTACATATTTGAACAATGAAACCAATGTCATTGAAAATAGTTCATTATTGGAGGCACATGATATAAAGGAAACCTCATAAGAGAGATTTTATTTGGAAATTTATAAGAATACCACTCCTAGGTAGTTATAGAAGGAAATTTATTCTCCCCCATTTTAATCTTAACTCAATAATTTTTTCATATACAAAAAATGAAAAAATAAAATCCTAACATCCCTAACCATCCTAGAATATATTTTTTGAATGAAATCAATCCCAGGAATCCTTTTAGTACAATCCAAATTGGGTTTACTGAAGAATATGTTATGTGCATCAATGAGAAATTTTTTATTTCTTAATATACCCTTAGATTATACTTAAAAATTGGTCTTATAATAACCCTTATATAATTAATATACATATATGTTGTTATGTTTTTGTTATTTCCTACACCCATGCACTGGGTTATGAAATCATCCTTCTTATCTATGAACGATTATCACCAAACAAAATGATGTTAGTCATTTTTCCATTACAACCTATCATAGTTAATAATTATGATGGAAATAACATTTAAATAATTTATTATTGAAATATGTAACATGAATTTACTCATTTATTCATTTTATAATGTACACCATTTTTATATATCTTTTCATAAGGGATACAATAACATTGCTCGTGTGTACGGGGGACCACAACCTTGCGATGTGATGCATAGAGTTTTCATTAATATACTACCTGGAAGTAAATAAGGGTACCTATTAAAAATATATTATATAATAATTATATAATAATGATATTAATTACATAATTATATTTGATTAAATACAATATATCATTATTTGTTACCATTTCACACACTGAAAAAGGATATAACATCATTTGGGGATGTGTGGTGTACTGCCTCCTCGAAGCAATGCAATTAATTTTACATCACATAAATGATATATATATAATTATATATAATTTTAAATAGTGGTATTCATGATATAATTATCATTATTTAATTTTAGAAAAATAATTAACTTATTTCTATAATGATCAATGGATAATAGAAATATTACCCATGCGTATGTATGACATACCGTCTCCATGATCGTAACATTGGTTCTCTTTGCACATTAATTTTCATGAATTATTATACTAGTCTAATTGATTAATAAATATAATAAAAATTTCATGATTTTTATTCTTTATATGCTTAAATAATGACCTTTTTACCATATTCATCCTACCAAATTCAATTCTCAGACATTACCTGAAATTGGTCGAAACATCTGATGTAAAATTAATTAAATAAATAACTGTATATAACATGAATTTTTTTATGTAAATCTAATAATAAAATTTTAAGAGGTTCTATATATTGTAAATAATTTACATAATTTTATTATTAATTAATACAAAGACAGATGTGGAGTTTCATACCCAGTATAAGTGGTTTTCTCGTATCAATTTTATTTCTTTGAGTTACATAGAATATTCACAACATATTTTTATTGGGTGGTGTTTATAAAAACATGGTATATTTTTTATTTTTGTACATATATTTATGGGGATTTATATATCAATTTTAATATAACTCTTTAATAGGGTTTATATTTTGAATGAAACCAAAGTGATTGGGAATTTTAATCCAAGTTTTTCATCTTTGACACATATGTTTTGTTATAATGCTATATTATTTTATGAGGTGTGTATATATTTTCCCTTTGTAATGTAATATAAATAATATAATTATTTTCATCATATTATAAGGGTTATATAATGATAACCATTTTTCATGCTTACGATTCTATGTCACCGAAGTGGTAAGAGTTTCACATCACAATTTCATTCTTTATACAAATTGTTTGTAACTAAGTTTGAAATGATAAAATATTATGATCTACCTATAATAAATTCTCATTAATTTTATTATACTCTATTTATTTCACGAGATTACATGTCTTTATTTCATTGTAATCTCTTTATGTAAATAATATATATAAATAATTTTTTAATTAATAATTGATTATTCAACAAAAACACATTTTCTTTCAGAACCATGTTTTCAAGAAATGTTTTAAAATATTTTTTAAATAAAATCTAAGAGAACTATAAACTATACTCATGTAATAATTTTAATTGATTACAAAACATACTTTATATGTTTTCATGGTTTTTTCAATGAAAACTATTTCTATAATGTTTTATTTAATAATAAGTGATTTTAAAATGGAATGGATATTTTCCCCAATAACGTTTTTAATAATACTTTTATCATATTTAATTTCATTAATGAAAAATACCATTATTCATTCTCCCAAGTGTATATGATGTATTTATGACATACTTATTCTTTATGAGGGAGGATTGAAATTTTTTCAATGAGATTGTTATGAAACCCATTTATTTTCAATAGGATAATCATGATTCAAAAATATTATTATAGAAAATATTTAATTTATATAGTTTAATCAAGTTAATAAAGGTGTAATGGATTTTTATGAGTTTATGATAAAATGGATGCTTTTATGTGTTATGATTATGTAATGGTACATGCATATTTTATGGGTGGTAGCATTATAAACCAACAACGGGTGGTACTCTGATAAACTAATGATAGGTGGTTCTATGATAATCCATGGATGGGGGTGTCTATGATATCCCACAAATACATTGGGTATGGAAGTCAACTTTAATGTTTATTCGATTTTAAAGATTGATTGGAAGGGTGATGTCAAAATGGTGTCTCATGTTACGTATATGTTTTATTAATGATTGTTATAGGTTTATAGTGCATCTCATGATCGATATTGATATTACATGGCTAATGATTATTGATTATAATGACTCTTTCAATTGTAAGATTTTTTATTTTAATAATTATGGTATTTATGGGTATTAATTTCTTTATGATTCACTCATGCACTTTGAATAGATAATCATACACATATTTACTCTTATTCTCAATAATGACATAAAATTATTTATGCTTATGTTTACACTTACTGATTATTTGAAATCATGATTCTTATGTTTCTCTTTCCCAACGATATAATTAATGAATTTTTATCATTTATTCCTATAAATTATTTCACATGTATGATTTTTATGATCTACTGTGAAATATGAAAATCCAGGTTAATGGGAGAAATTATCATTTGACATCTTGGGTAATTCTTATATAAGAATTGTTTTAATTATCAAAAACTCTAACACTAATAATTTCACTAGAATTTATATGATATATGTTTTTCTTTTAATGTTTTAAGTTTTTTATGGAAAACAATTGTGACAAAATTATCCCCAATATATGGGGGAATTTAATGTTGTGGATTTAAGTGTAGGATTAGAGAGCGTGACTCTTAAGATGTTATACTGATACATGATTGAATTTTAAGACTATATAATGGAAGCTCAAGTGCATTTACTAATCTATAATGAGAAGTCCAAATATATCCATGAAAATATTTTCAAAAAATTATTGATGTTTAAGACAAGGTGATTCTACTATCCAAAAGTCTGAAAATTATTCCGCATAATCTTTGTTCCATGGGGGCCAGACCATATATATTTACTATTACAATTATATATGGTTTAGTTGAGATTAAAAAAGTATATTCAATGCACCTTTTAAAGTTAACAGATACTGGGATAATTTATTTAATTAGTAATTTTTGAAAGAACCAATGGGGATTTAAAGAACCTCCATGACACGAATGAATAAAAGTATGTAAAGATATCTATTTCCCTATATTGTTCTGAATATTCAATTTTTAAACCTATTTTCCTTATGAAGAAAAATTAAGGATAGAATTTTTACAAAAATACAGGTCACTTGTGTTTTTAAACATTTTATTATCTTGTATGGAAATAAAAACTAAGTTTAATGTAATTATATATTGTAAAAAATATCATTTTAAAAATAGAGGGGTCAATTGGATCTAAAAATTGTGATAATTCCATTATCATTATGTTAACTTACCGCAAATTCCATTATGATTTTACTTTTGAATTGTAAAAATAGTAGAAAATTAAAACAAACATATTGAATCCAAAATCATTACTAGAGGAATATAACTATTGTAATAAAACCTAAGTAACTAGATTATAGAGTATTAGTATAACCTTAGGTACCCTCCCTAAAAGAAATCTAATAAATCATATTAACTAGAGTAAAACATGAATATGAGAACTAATTTAAATTTATTCTAAAGTCAATAAAATCATGTGTGTCTGTTTGTTTGTTATCCCTCGAAAAATAGTTACTCAGGCCTGAGGGAAACTTTACAAAGCATTTTTTATATTCCAAGAGAATTATAATTAGTCTCAGTAAATACTTATTAACAAGGGGTTGTTTTATTTTGGTTTTAGATAAACTCATTAAATACATTATTTAATTAATAAGGATGGAAAAATTATATATTTAAAAATTGAAAAAGGGGATGCATACATTTTTAGAATTATAAAATTTTTTGAAGAAGGGGATCATCATATATTTGATTTACTTTTAGAAAATACTAATGAAGTGTTAAAATGATCCAAAAAATAGATATTTTGTGGATGTTATTTAGGATATTCCCATATATTAATATATTGATTTCACTAGGATCTATTCAATTAATAACCTGAAACTAATCATTATGTGTGAATTTACATGATTGAGTTATTTAAATTTAGAAATGATAAAAGATTAATCAAAAAATTATGGTTTATTTAGTTCAATTATTCTGTAGCATGTTAACATAATTCTGGGAAATACAATCACTTAAAACAATTAAATTTTAAAATTTCCTAGGAGTGAAATAATATTACTGTGAGGGATTGATAATATAAGATTTTACAAAAAAAATTAATCCACTATTAAAATAACATATTTTAATTTAAAAACATGGGTTAATCATAAATTTTTTATAATTTGGGAAAATTTAGGAAATAATTGAAAAAATAATTTAAATATTATTTTAAAATGATATATTAAATTATGAAAATAAACTGTATGAACCATTCACTGATATTTTTTAGATTTAATTTTATTGATTATAATAAATCCCATTTTATAGTTTAATTTCTATATAGGTGGAAACCAAAAAAATATGGAAAGGTAAATATATCATATAATGTGAACCTTGTGGAATCTCAAGCTACTACAACAAAATCAAGATTCCTTATAAATGAGGCACAATTGATCCAATGACTATTTGAAGACCACACTATCGATTAAATGGATATGTGAAAAAATTATACTTAGTAATTAAGTGACCACATTTAGAACTCATTTTCACTCAAGATATCATGATTCATTGGTGTGGATGATCAAGCTATTACACGTATAAATTCCATATATTGTTTGTTCCCCTTGTGTGGTCATTCCACCTACCATTATTATAGTGAGAATGCTGTAATTTTTTCCAACATACTAAATCTATCAAACGAATCAGGTTTTGACATTGATTCCACATGATGAAACCTCCAAGATATTGTAGGTGTAAAGATCTGGTTATTGTATGAAGACTTCAATCAGTCATACCATTCTACTATTCATTTGAACATGCACTAAGAAAATCACTATCTTATCCACCACACAATTAAAATAATAAATTTATCATTGTACTTATCAAAAATAACATATATCAGAAATATTTTACCATGCCCAATATTATTTCTTAATGCATAACTGAATACCATGAATATAATATACCCATTAACCAAACAAAATCTTCATTTTCCTCCCCTGATAGGAATACAATTTCCACTTAAGCGATAAATTAATATATCGTTTCTGGAATAATTCATCTTCAAAATGTATGAATTTCGATATTTGGGGTATTATAAATCATAAAGAAGATTTTAAATTCCAAAATATAACTATCATAGAACATGATTTGGGAAAATGATGAAAATCAAAGTTAGAATAATTTTCTATGTAAAAACTTTGAAAATAAGAAACATATTCAAATTTGTAGAATTAATAAAAGATATTGAAAAAGAATATGCTAATCATATGCTAAAATAATAATAATTCTATATACTCCAAGATAATTCTACTATAGTAGGGGGAGACAATTCACTATGATATGGGACACTTCAATGATTATTATGATCATCTAGAGTTGTTAATGTAATTTTCTTCTCTTGTAACATTTTTCTTTTGGGACATTTTCTCTAGTTATAGAACATAATGATGCTATTGTATGATTTTAAGAGACATAATTTTCCCCAATTAATGAATTCAATACTTAATTTATAAATCACCTTCATTCATCTCTCTAAAATAGTTTGATTAGGAATAATTATAGGATATTTTCTTTTTTGTTATTAAAATTTCCTTCCTTTCTCATTGGATTACATGTATATACCCCATACAGCTTCCCCACTGATGTGATAATAAGAAGTGTAAGAAACTAAGAGTACTGGAGTTGTCCTATCAGAATGTTAGGTGAGATATGTGGTTATAGGGATCATTGTATCTCTCTAATAAAGAGAAAATTACTGGGATTGGGTATCCTATTAGGATTTAATTTGTCGAGAGATATAATTGGAATGATTAAAGGAAATATGATCTAAATTTGTAATGATATAGATATACATGTTAATAACACTTTTTTAATATTATATTAAGTTATTTATATTTAAACCATTGATTTCACATTATGAACTGATTAAATAAGATAAAAAAGACAAAAAACACTCTCCTGTATATTGATAACATGATTCCATTATTTTTACATTTAATTCTAGTTTAAAAATAATTTTATCAGTTGATATGTGATAGGTCATCCATCACTTGGTTGAAAATATTTATTATTCTTATGTTTGTTCCATGATTCTTATAATGTGATGTGTTATCCTCATATCATATTATCTATATACCGATGATTTTTCCCATGATCTCATGATAATCTAATAACACTCTTTTTCCATAAAATATGTTTACTTATATTAGAATTCATATCCTTATAACATTATTTTATTAAAACAATTATTTTTCATTGTTCTTTTTAATAACATGTTTCTCTATTTTCCATTTTTTCTCATATTATTATTATATAACCCTATATAATATGTTTATTAGTATTTTCCCTTAATTTTTATTTGATCTCACCCATTCTTTATGTTTCAATTCAATATGTTATGAAGATGTGTATAACCTTTGAGAAGTATAGAATGGGTTCTATGGTGAGTTGATTATAGAGAAATATTCTATGGCGTTGTAAAATTAGCTGTATATTTATCATATCATAAAAGAAAATATAAATTACATTCATCTGTTTGGGTGACTAATTGTGTGATGTAATGATTAAATTCAAGAAATGATGTAAATTAATGATCGGTTAATATCACTTTTTACAGAAGGATGTGTTTAAATAATGTTCATTTTTCATTAGTTGTGGGAGTGTAGGTATGGGGTGCCTCATTGGGAATCAGATCAGGGTTTAGTTATTTTTAGGATTATTTTTATTTATTCTGGGAATTAATATTAGAGAACTATAGTGAAAACCCTAAGGATACTTCCAATTATATGGTAGAAACCTTATTTTTTGATAATGTTTTGAGTTTGTAGTTATATTATAAATTACATACCATTTGGACAAGGAAAATTGGAATTGGTTGTGGCATATATGTATCTAGGGGTAATCACTCTAAAAAATTCATGTTGAGTGTCAACTAAATCATCAATCATGGGTAGGATTTGTGGGACTACGATTATATATCTAGATATATACTAATTGGGGGATATTTTTTGGTTAATAACATTAAATTTAAAATATATTATGAAGGATTTATTATGTTAATGAATTTGGTTATATAATTTTTAAGAACCCAACCTAGTTAAATCTTGATCAAAACAATATTTGTTTTTGATTCATCTAAAATATAATGTACTAATTTATATGATTATGATATTTTGATGTTTTTCTTTTTCATGTAATTATCTGGTAATATTTCACTTGTAGGGTTAATTGATCATCACTCGTGATTAAATCCTTTTGGATTTATTAAAGGGTGAAGATTAAAGAAATCACGTTAAAAATGGGGGAAATGGAAAATGTGTAGATTGTCCCACTGTGAAACATAGTAAGATAAGAGATAGAGAGATAAGTGTTATATTTATTAATTTTTGGATATCATGAATTATGATTATCATTTTTAACTCAGTTGAGTTTCAAAAAATACTACACAAAAAAGTTTGGAGTCTAATAGAAGCTTAGCGGATAAAGATGATAATAGAAATAAGATTCAATTTCATTCTTGAAAAAAAATATTGTATGAATCAGTAAGAGTAATTTACTACTGAAATGAGAGATATTTTATTTCTGAAAAATGTGGGAATAAATAAACTAATTTATAAGGAACAGTGAAGTGATTAGTGGAAACTTTTAAAGAACATGGAGTACTTTAGAAGGTAAATAAATGAATTTATTGTCATAAATATGGGGAACATGGGTGTTATCTTATTCATTTCCCTAATCCAAGGGGTAACAAGGATGTCAATCACTTGAAGCCTACAATACAAATGAATCTCGATGAAATCCCATATTTAGAATTAGGTTGTAAATATGAAATAGAGTGGGGACCATTGATCACCCACTAAATAATTTTAAATGTTGTATTCTTATCTTGTTCAACCTATTCTACTGTGCTTTGAATATTTACTAAAACACTATACTTTTTACCCCAATAACTTGATAATGGATTATTAAAAAAACCTCTAGTGATTTGATAATTGTATCCCATGTATATAACACCTCTCTAATACATTTTTAATGAATTATATTCTAATAAAATTTTATTATCACAATTTTAATAATATTTATTATGATATTAGGTATGGATTGGTTATCTTAACATTGAGTCCATGATGATTACCACAATAGAGAAATTATATCCAAATATAAAAATATGACCACATATTAATATATGGTTTACTATAAACTCAGTATCATAAATCACTCCCATCATATTGGGGTATTTCGAAATGATAAATAGGGGAAAACACATAATTTTTTATATTCATATTATGTGTGAAAAAATGACTTCCCTAATAAAACCATTTATAGCGAGGTTAACGTATCAAAATAAATTTAATCTGGTTTCATGTTTATCTTCTATTAAACCATAATTATATCATTATTTTTGAATAATTAAAATTGTGAGAATGAAATTTATTTTAGTGGGAGAATGTAATGACCTATAACATCACTATGAAATTTTATTCAATAAGTAATGTGTTGATAGATAATTCAACTTGAAAAACTAAAAAAATATTCAAATCAATATTTTTATATATTGTGAATAAAATAATAAAAATGATAAAACCTATATTAAATAATGAAATTGTTACTCAATTAAGACGTATTACATTTGAATGATTTATAATTAAGAGGATTAAATATTAAAAAAGCTTTTTTACTCATAAATAACTATTTAAATTAGTAAAAAATTAAATTGAACACTTTAAAATTATTTTGATAACATATAATACTTCATTATAAGAAGTAATATAACAACAGTCTTTAAATTATAAATTAGTATGAAATAATATTGAGAACACATGCTGTTTAAAAATGTCATTTTTAGTAAAACAATTCATTGTATTTTGAACATTAATCTTCAATATATATTTTAATATTTTAGAATTTTAATTCGGTAAAATGGCCTTCATTTTTATAAATAGAATACTAATATTATCTTTTGGGAAATTTTGGAATTTATCTAAAATAATTTTTTTAGTGAATAGTGAAAAATACAATGTTTACTAAAACCATTGTGTTTATGACTCTATCAAGAAGTAGATATAATTTAAAAACTTATAAACTATTTTCATGATTAAATAAGTATCTAAGAAGTTAATCTATAAATTTTTAAATATCATTTTGAATTTTTAGACCTATTTTTAACATTTTATTAACATAAGTATAATTTTTTGATTAAATAAACTATTTTTGGTATTTTATTTTGTTAAAACATTATATTAATATAATTTAGTTTTGGATGGTTTAAAAATACATAAAATTTTATTTATTTTATTATTGAAAATTTATTATCATGAACATAAATTGTTTGGTTAATTTTGTAATACACATAAATTTTATTCCTAATAATTCACATATTCAAAAAATTGATTTTTATGAGTCACATTTCTTAATTATATGTATAATTTAAATTTTAAATTTAATTTTCATCTTATAAAATGTATCTCATATTTTGAAGTAGTAGGTAAAAATTAGGAATAAAATAACATTTTATTTTTATTCATAAAAAATTAATTACTTACGTCAAAACTAATTATCATGGTCACAACAAGAAACGGGTAAATGGTTTTAATAAAATGGTAAAATGCATGAAATGTTATGAAAATGGTTATCACTAATTTTTTCATGTTTATATCAACCCATAAATTTATATAGTATATTATTTTCAATTTTAGAGACTTCATGGAATATAAAAATGAGCTCTCTTTCTTTTAAGATGAGATATTTACAATAAAAGAATATCCACCACTAATAAAGGGAGACTCCCAATACCCCTTAAATAACATTATAAATTCGGGTTTCCCCTTTTAAATCTATGAATTTTCATTCCCCTATAATTATTTTTTATATTATTAACATTCTATACATAGTTTTTAGCCTTTTTTCCTCCCTTTCAAAGGAATATTCAAATGAAATCTCAATGTTCAAAACAAATGAGCTATATTTTCCATGGCATTGTTTCATTACACTAATTACCATTAAAATATATTTTCCAAATATAATTTGATTAAATAATTAATTCATTTATACTAAATGTTATTAATTTTTTTAATAAATATTTACCACATTTCATATTTTTGAATAATAAAAAATTATTATTCATGTGTTTCTGCATACTACCTATTCCATTTTGTAATGTATCTAATTTTACATTAATTTTATTTATTAATTATTTAAATATCATAAAATATGATTCTAAAACCTAAAAATAACTAAATAATATCCTCAATATTTTATAATAAATATTTTATACCAAAATAAACAATTTTCACAGACATACTCATCCAATTTTTATGGTATGTCGTAATTGGGTCAGTCTAACAATATCTTTAAATATGATATAAAATAATATAATTGATGAATATAAAAAAAATAATAATATGTGATAAAGATAATAAATTCATTACTCTTTTTATAATTTTTACATTAATATTAAGCTCATTATTTAAGAATCATCCACTGTTTTGATAAAAATAACATTATCATGTTAACCATTGATTTCTTCTATATGGATCATAACCAAAAAAACAAACAATAAAATTAAAACAATATAAGTAATTATAAATAATAAATTACAATAAATTTTATGATTTAATAATTCGGGTTTTTAGAAGAATGGTGAACGACAATGCTATTATAAAACTAGTTCAATACGATCATGGTTATTCACACCCAATATTGAATATAGGTAATGATTATATAAAATACATGTATATAATAGTTATAAATGAAGTTTATAAAAGTCAATATATAGAAATATGTTTCGTAAATATATTATTATATTATTTACTTTTTTTATAATAATGGTTTTATCACTTTAGTGGAAGTAAGGAATTAAGTTAAGGAATTCCTTGATAGAAATTTAAATTTCTTGAGACATGTTGTATATTGAGAAACATGATATCATTGAAATGGTTCTATTAATTCATAAAGAATTTATTTTTCCAAATTCATTTAATTTATGTGTTTTTTATATATATTTCATGTTTTTCTTTAAAAAAATTTTAATTGAAAATATACTAAAGCTATAAGGGTTTTTATTAACACAATTAATTTCCTTGAGTAATAATGATTCTTAATGAAATAATTTATTCCAATATTTATTTCACATAAAATATGATTTTATATAATGGTAATTTATCTTTATAACTCACTAAAAATGTGCATCTCTATCAAAAATATTTCTGTGATAAAATTTATTTTAACAGAAGTATGTCATTATTATAAATAATTATCATACTCTATAATGAAAATTTTCCCTCGTTATCTATATTTCTATATCTCAAAAAATTATTATTTATATTTGGAAAAAATAATTTTGTGCAATCTCAGTAAACCTTTATCATTTGATTTTCATTTATAAATTTGTTTTATTATACATTTTTATAATGTAGGATTTCAATAATGTTGTTTTAAAATATTGAAATGGTTTCCCTTATTGGGATATAAATTTTAACTCACACATAACATTTAATATAATATTCATTATACAAATTTCTAGGATCTATTATTGATGATCCATTTTTAAAATAAATGTTTTTAATTCACCCTTTTGAAAATTACTATTGAATGTAACCCGAACATAATATTTTATGAGTATTGTAAGAATATTTTTTTAAAACACTTTTATAGTTTCCCATATTATATTATAATTATTCCATTTGAATATTACTTTCCATTTTTGTAAATTGTTTTATGAATTATTTTAAATCATGATGATATTGAAAATATATGAAAATATTATTATATTTTTCAAAAATAAAAGGTTAATTTTTAAAGGAACTATTGACTTTTAAAGAGATCATAATGTATAGTGTTTTTATGAAATAATTCATCAGAGTTATTGATTTTATATCTCTCATATAATATTTTCCTTTGAAACCCCTATTTGGTATTAATGGATAATATTTCTAATGTTTTATGAAAGTCAAATTATTACATTTTTTTTAAAACATATTGCAGAGTTTTTAATAATTTTATAAGGGTATTTTTAATCATTTCCTTACACATTTTAATAAAATATGTGTCCCCTACTCATGTTTCCCAACATGGTTTTGATCTAACCCTTCATGAAATGTTCATGTGTTCTTTGCCTTAATATGAATATCATCTCATCCATTCCTTATGTTTTAATTACCTATGTTATGAAAATGATTAGAACCTACGACTAGAATATATGGGTGTATAATTTGGTTTGATTATTGATAAATGGCCCCAAGTATAATAAAATAAGTTCCTCATGAAGATGATCCTCAATGACACTAAAAAAATAATTCTTATGATTATGGTATATTTTTTAGATATAATGACTAACTTATGAAAATTATGTAACATTAATATAGGATCATCTCACTTTGTATCAAAGCTATTTTTAAAGGAATTGGTATATAGTACCAGATCCATTAGTGTAGGTTTAGAGCCCTCCTCCACATTTTAGACATACTCAAACTGTACATGATATTTAAAAGGATTTAATAATATTACTAATCCATTTTGGAGAGTACATGACCTTCACATATCATTCCTTAACGTTTATATAGATGTCCTTTTTGCCTTATATGACTCACATTGACCATTATTGAGAAATCCAGTCATGAATCTATCACAAAACCATAACCATGACCTTTTAGTGAATATTCAGTTGAGGTGGATTTTTTCATTACCATTATTTACCATTTTTATTTCTACATTGCCATTATTTATACTTTTACACCATTATGTGTATCTACAGACCACCCTTCCATAACTGACTAATACCCTTACAAAGAATATCTTCAACCACTATTACCATTATAAAAAATACAACAGGACCCTTATGTGACATTGTAAACAGTTAAAAAATTAAAATATTTTCAACAAGAAATTTATAATAATAATTGTTTCCCTAATTTGATTCAATATATTATTTTTCCATAAAAAATCCAGTCAAATAATATTTTTGTAGAATTATTAATTTAACTCTAAATTGTTTTAATTTAAATAATATTTAATTTATTCGTTGATCGTTATTATAAAAACTATAATATTTGTAAATGAGTTATTTATAAAACACATAAATTAAATTCCTTATACATAAGATATTTGATGAGGAAATATCAGTTATTTGGTTCTTCACTTCTTTTAGATACACTTTCATTGCAATGTTAATGATGGAAAACATTTATAATTCATGGGTATCCAAAAAAAAGGTTTGAAAAAATAGTACAAAATCAAAAACATTGTGAGTTTTCTATTAATGTTTGAATTTCCCACCATATCAAATAATTTAATTGAACCTGTGAATGGACTAAAACATTCTAAAATGATTATAATTCCTTAAGATCTGATCACTACATGTGAAAAATAGGAAGTGGTCTAAAAAAATATAAATGATTATAATGTTTCAGATATTGGACTATTACATTATTATATTTTGTAGGATTTGCGGATTTTACCAAATTTTTATAATACCAAAATTCTATGGAACAACATATTGTACAAAGGATAATTTTTTATCATGAAAAATGTCATTTATGGGAATTTAAAGGGATGGCTATATGTATGATGATATAATATTCAAAATGATGGGATTATCCACCATAATATATACTAGTTTATTATTCATGATTTGTATATTGAATTTTTAAAGCTGATTAATCTAGTAAATGAGATATAGTATGGCATGTAGTTTCTTCAATAGTATGAGATGGTTTTATAGTTTGAGATAATAATCAATTTGGATCCTAAAATATATGATTAAAATTTATCTATGGAAAAAAATATAGTAAATCATTTTATTAGTTATAGTGTGGTTATCTTGTCAACAATTTAATGTATGTAATTTATATGTAATGACATTAGGTTCTAGGTTAAAAAGACATAAAATGATTTCTTTAACTATACAGCTGTAATATTTTTTGTGGTCTCAAATCGTAGATAACACCCATGTGGTTAGATTATTAGGTTTAATGTGAGACTCCATTTAAATTTATTAAAATCATCCTCAAAATTTTTATCAACAATTAATTTCACTTATTTTTGTAATAATAGGTATAATTATGAAATATAACTAAAAATATAAATAAATAATATATAAAATCTGATTTTAATTACGAAAGGGATCACATTCCATATATTACAATGGATAGTGTGAAATAAATAACATCCACTTTTTATTTTTTTTCTAAGATGCCTACCAAAAATATTCACTTTATTATCCCTTATATTACTATGAAATAACAGCTCTTACATTTTAAAAAAATATTAAAACATCAATGGAATTTAGCTACTAAAACGTAAGTCACTCAACATTGGAGAACCCATAAAAAAGGAAATAATCCTTGAATATATCCATGAAATCTAGAAAATAATAACCATACCTTGTTGAAAAGTACCCAAATAATTTATAAAAAAATTTATTCATCCTATATAAAAATGGGGAAAAGGAAATTTTTTTTGTTTTCCCTTGTTATTTATAAGAAATATGGATCTAAAAATATCCAAAATAACTATCACATAAACAATATTGATACATCAAATCCAACCTCTCAAGAATTTTGTCAATGAATAATAATATAAAATGGTAAATCTTAATTTTCTTCTTTAGTCTATAATAGTCTATAATGATATACCAACTATTTATTTATTCAGTCGGAACCAATTAATTTTTTCATTTTTTTAGAAAAAATTTAAAATAGTTTTATTATAAACAACATACACTTTTTTGATCCATTCCTTATTGAGAATTTGTCAAATTATTTAACAAAAAATTAATTTACATGCCTTATTTTAAATGTATAAAGTGGTTTGGGATCATTTATTTATATTCCCACCTCAAAAAATTTATCCTTTATTAATAATAATATATAACACATTTTAATTTATTGGAAGTTATTAGGATTATATAAAATTTCCCTATTAATACTTCTTTATTCTCCCTTAAGTGGTCATTTAATTATAATTAATGTTCTTGAGGGATTGAACGATAATAGATGAAGAGATATATATTTCGACCATAAATATATGAATATTTTAAACCTTAATGTAGTGGTTTATTTTCAAATTATTTGAAATTTAGTATTGATGATGTGCTAATATAAATTGAGTGGTTTATAATCATATTTGTTAGCTCAATGGTAACATCCTCATAGGTGGAACTGATTTATTTTCACTCGGTAGAATCATTAGTTGTCTTTAAATCTCTAATTTTAATGAATTTACCAATTTATAACCATGAATTATTTTTTTTAAATCCTTAAAACATTTTACATAATTATTATTTACTAGAATTTCAATTAATAATGAAAAATTAGAATGTTTGTAAAAGGAATGGAGAGAAATATCCATGTAATTGGAGATTACATCAATGAAATTCAAAGGGATCAAATTATGTTTCATAGTTGGGTACTTCATAGAATCAATGATATTGAAATTTACATTTGAAAACCCCAATTTCATAGATAATGTAAAATATATACATTATTTTCATTTTTTAATATTTAATATAAAATTTTCCACAAATTTTTTATGATTATTTAATTCATATTATAATAATCCATTTTAAGTGTAAAAACCCAATAAGGAATAAATTTTCTTTATTGCTAATTAGAATATTGTCAATTAAAAATGTATGGTGTTTTTTTATTTATATTTATTATTGAACAATTATACAAGTACGCTTCCTGAAAAAAATTAGGTGTGAGGAATCCCATTTATTGAGGACTGAAGACATACATAAAATTAGAAAAGAAACACACCTTTATGGAATATTGAATTTAGAATATTCTTTTATCAAAAAAATTTGTGTGTAGTTGTAATTATATTGATTTAGGTACATTCAACCCCAACATTACCCTTCCATACAATCGTATTCATCTTCCTTGTGTACACTTATCATTCCAAAAAAAAAGAATACCATGGAACTTCATTATGATACAGATCAAAAGGAAGTAAAATTATTCCTTTTTTAATAGTTACAATATTGACTTTACATGGTCTATTTATTTATATATATCCTATGTTTGACTGAAAACCACTCATATGAAATAATATTCTTTACTTATTCATAAAAAAAATTAAAAATTATACATAAATAAATACCAAAAGATTAATATAATTATAATGGGAGATAAAATAAATATTATAACCATATGTACAAAATTAAATAGTTCTTGTTTCCAAAAAATAACACCTCCATAAGAATAATGATAACAACATAGAAAAATATTACTAATAAATTTGTAATGTTGAAAAACAAATACCATTAACTTTGAGACATGAAAAAATGGATAATTGTTTTAGGATTATAGTGGTCAAAAGGGGACATTAAACGGAATTATCAATATTAAAATGGTAAAGGTAAGCATTTTAATCTGACCATTGGAATATGCCTGTTAGAATTTGATAGTCACCATACCATTAATTAGAAATTATAAAATTCTATAATATAAATCTTAAATATATATAATAAAAAATAAAATAATTTATTTTATTTACAATATTTAATATCATATAAATAATAAAGGCATAATATGTCTAATAATTATAAAAAAGGCATTCACTAAAAACAAGTCATTTTATATTAATTTGAAGTTTATTTTAGTAATTAAATTTTATATTCACAATAAATTATTTTACAAAATTGAATTAAAATTTGGATTTTTGAAATAAAAATCAGTTTTGTATTTAATTTTTGGAATTTTTCATAAATAGTATGATAAGTTGGAGAATATTAGAATGGGGTATTTGTATTGTATATTTTATATAGAAAAAAATTAATTAATTTAATTTAAATAAATGTTCTAGAAATATTATTTTATTAATATTCATGTCAATAGTTAACTGATATAATAATACAAACCAATATCCATTTCTTAATATGAATTTTACAATCTGTAATTTCCCTCAAATTAAAAAAACGTTCACTAATCCCAATACATAGTGAAATTTCTCTCCAATATCACCTATTAATACCCACCATTTCACGCCATTATCATATAATAATATTATAAATTTATTTTTATTTATTTATAAAAATTGCCTTCTTATAGTTCCCTCTATAATTTAAAAATTCTAGGACTCCCCAAATAGTGTATATTAAATATAAAAAAGTTGTATAATAGTTAAAGATTCTAATATATCACTAAATTTACAACAATAACTATTAGTTTATAATATGTTTTAAAATAGAATTTCATAAAATAGAATTCTAAAAATTTCCTTTTTATTATCATCCATTCGATATATTTACCATTATATATTTTATAATCTCTCTTATTATACAATTATAATAAGTAGTTATAATATCACAGTAGTCTAACGATTCACGAAACATTACAATATACATCATAAAAATGTATATATATATATTTTTTATTGTGGAAAAGAAAATATCTAGGAGGTTATTAGTCCATTATATTATTTTTATTCCATGTTATTAACTAATCATAGTGGCAAATTCACTTTCATGTCCTTTCTATATACTTCATTCATAAGTATAACCTATGTTCAATAGAGTATTAGTAAATCCATAAGGAGGGATGTTATGGAAATGTAGATTAAATGAGTAATTATAATTAAGTGTTGGTTTATATACATCTATGAAATTAAATATAAATAATATATTGATATATAATTCTACATTGGGGATTAGATGGTATCCTTGCCCTGTATTGTCCTCTATAGTGATATATTTAATTTTAATACAGATTGACATTTTTTATAACTATTTTATTATTATATTTATTAACATGAACACCACATTGAATGTACCATAGAAATTATTGTAATAATTGAATATTATTCATCTATATATTCATACCATTTGATTTAAAATTATAATAGTTGTTCACTATATATAATTATATAAAATATTTTTCATTCAATTTTATTCTATTATAGAATTCATTATGTACTTTGTTAATATTTATTATAACCATTATATATTTCAATTATTATTAATTTAAATCATATATACCAATATATAATTTAAACGGACTAATGAATGGCTATGGATTTTAGATTAATAACCCACTACCCTTAATCTTTGGTCAAATGAGCCATATCTTTGTCGGCTCTCTCTCTCTCTCTCAGAAAAACACCCAATGAAGTATCTTCCAAATAATCATGTGTTCTATAGGAAATGACTCTCATCACAAGGAAATATTAAATTCCATTCATAGAAATTATTCCACCTCTACAAGTCAATACAATATCTCTATTACTAAAATAATCGTCGACATCATGCATAATGACACACTTCACCCGACCATCACTGTGACCCTCACTAACATTAGTGAAAGTAGTATCCATATCCCACAAAACTATTTTCCACATTCAACGAAATTTTATACATATCCTATCATCCAGGACTCCAATACTCTCTATTTCAATGATTTAGAGAGTTCTATATAATTAGGCCCATTTGGGTGTCAAAAGTCGTACACCTAGTAAGAAAGTGTCCATATATAGGAATAATTCACTAATTATCATACACATTATTTTTTGGTGTGTTGTATAATTAATTTAATTGTTTTGACCAAAAATTATATTTCCCTCAAGTTCATTAATATGTCTCATGGGGAAATTAATATTAGGTAATGTGAGTTTTCTAACCTTTTAAATATAATTTCATAGGAAGATGAATTAACATTAGGTTTATGATGTTTGATATTACGTATTACATTCAATATTATATCAATTGATTACCTCATCCATGAATATATATTAAATATTTTATGGAAATTTATTAGTTAATATTTCTTTATGTCGTTCATTTATTTATATAACTACATATATGTTATGATCAGGATATATGTAGATTTTTTGATATATTATCTCTTACATATAGTCTGACCTCACCCTTTCTTATGATTTATAATTTCCCCTAGAAATCTAGAAGAATACTATGTTTAATGTTATAATTATAATTTTTAGAAAGGAATAATTTTTTATTGGATAATTATTTTAGGTACAACGTATTTAATTTTTCTATTGTAAAAGGAATGTGTATGCATGCACTTTGTTGCTAAGGACTAGTAAACATTGGATCCAAGATGTGTGAAATTATTTAATTTTTTCATATAATATTTAACCAATAAGATATAGATATTAATAATACAGGTAATTTCATTTGGTATCAAATAATGTTTAGTAGAAAAATATGGAATTAGATTTATATGATCATTGGAAGTAAAGAAAATATTTTTGATCAGCTCTAAATAAATTATGGAATAATGAAAAATTATAAATAGAAAATAAAATTTCAATTTATTAAAATACATTTATTATTTTAATACAGGAATTATATATATTGATAGATTCACTAAAGAGCTAATTGGTATATTCAATTATTTCTAAAATGGAACATACTAAATGGAATGAAAATTGTGTCAATAATCGAGGTCCATATAAACACTTCTAAAATGTGTAATAAAACAATGTTACAATTCAAATTAATTAATTATCACTATACTATGATATTAATCCGAAATTTTAATATATAATCATTACCATATAGTGAATCTTATTTCACCTCAACATTTTATAACTAACTATTATTTATTTATAACAAAATAACCTCATACATTTTGTGATTCCACGATTCCATTAGCAAAAAAACAATTTTCTCTGTCCTTATAAAATGTTTGAATAACATTATTATTTAAAAATATAAGATAAATTTATGATTTGGATTATAGAAGTGTCCAAAAAATATGAAATAAAAAACAAGATAGTTGAACATTGAGTTCAATGAATGTTTTTATCCAATGGTAGTTCATCACATTGGAATCCACACTTCCAAATCATCACTACTTTTTTAGATGACAATAATTGGGAATTCATGTAGCAACCTAATGACTACTAAAAAACAATAATCACACACTTATTCACATAAGAAATAATAAGAAATATTAAATAATGTATATTGATTTTACGTGGTTTAGAATTTCTTCCTACATCCATGGTAGAACACTGTTAACCCTTTGATGTTACAGAAATTAGAAGTTTTACAAACACAATATCTTATAAGAATTGTGGTAAAATCATCATAATATAATAAAATATTTTTCTTAATATCACCACCATAGTAGTTGTTCCCACTTCATATAATATACGTTTTTTTCTAAACAAATAGGTCACACTGCCCCCCCCCCCCCCACATTTTACAGCCAAACTTTGGTTGAATTATATATATTGATGAGGCTTCATCCAACACATTTGTACAATTTGGTACACTATTCCCCATTCCCATTGGATAATTTATAGAATATCCATAATAATTTTGTGAACATTTGGGGGTTTAACCATTTTTCGGAAGGTCCCCATTGTCACTATGATGACAATTCTAAAGTGAACTACCAAAGACCAAACATATAATAAGAGTACATTTAATTTAAAAAAGTCCATTGGGTGAAATTATTGAGACTTGAAGAAAAATCATGATCCTAACAATTTTCTTTTTTAATAATTCTTCAATAAACCACATCATCATAACACGTCACATTTAAAAAAATAAATCCTTCTTTAGTGTATGTTGTAGTGTACCCAATTCTTCTCTTATTCAACAGAGTTCCACTAAGGCGCAATGATGCCTCATTTTTTCGTGTAATAACCCATTTATGAACATTTCATATAGATTTTTATTTCCAATAGTCTTTTGACACTCAAAAACATCTTCCTCTTATACATCGGAGATTAAATGGAATATCAAGCCACTGTGTTTCATTCATGCACCAAATAAGAAAATTTTGGGATGATCGACAAGAGTATAACTATCATAGAATATAATTCCTATTTTTTATTCATATATATTCTCCTTCAGTAATTACATTAACCAAATCAACATCTTCCCATATTCTTCAAGATTAATATACCCTTCTTCCATTAAGGACAATGTCAATACATGTTGTATCCTAAATTTGATCCGATCTTCATTCCGTAAAAACAAAAAACTCATTTTTCTTTTCTTGTTTTTTCAGATCACCGGTAAAATATTCCTAAAAAATTTATTTTTTAGGATCATCTACCCTAAAGAATAATTCTATAACTATGAGTACCTTCTTTTATTTTACGATCCACTATACAGCTTCGTAGGGTTGCAGCCCAAGGTTGTACTTGAAAAAACTAATATTTCCCACTACCAAAGAATTTTATAGCTATGCAGATATCATCTCTTACATTAGGATTCAGATAGTTTGTTAATATAGAACATTGACAATGTATCAGACATCATATTCCATTGAATTTGCATGTTCCTTTCACATCATTAAGTGTCCCATGAGGGGATATCCAATAGATTTACAACCTTTCATTTGAAAAACTTCAGTGCAATTTTAAATATACTCTTTCTATGAAACAAAAAATGTTTTGAATTTTTAGCCCCTTGCATTCCTCATTCCCAATACATTCTTATCTTAACTAGATCTATCATTTAAAATCTTCTAGAAAATTAACTATCCACTTCCATAATTAATTTAATTTATAGTCTTATGAATATAATGTCATCCACATAAAGTAGGATAATTTTGAATGTTTCATAATTATTGGAATAATGGTAGAGAAAATGATTATAGTCATTCCTCTTGACACCTTCATCATTTATGAAATCAGAAAAACTATTAGTTACACTATTGATGATCCCATTCCATGCCATATAGACATTACCACATTTGGGGAAAAAGGTCATCCTACCGATGGTCATCAAACCACTTTTATTTAATTATGTAAATCTCATCATCCAACTCATCATGGAGAAAGGTAGGGTTCACATAAATATACTCAATGGTTTATCCTACATATGAATAAATTTTTAGCATTTATAGATTGTATTACACATTAGTCTTTTTTAAAATTCCTTTGTGAAATGAATTCTATGATTCTGTTATAATTATTTCAGTTTCAACTATGCCTTATATCATATTATACCATCATATTATTCTACCAAATGATAGAACCATTTTTTCTCATGTTATAATTTCCTCTTTGGATGATCAGTTAGCACTTGAGTACCATTACACTTTAAGTAAATCATTTCCTCTTCAATGGATGAATCCCACAACATGGAGTCATTGGGTCTTTCAACCTCTTATGAAAATTTGAGTTCACAAGTATCTATTAAAAGTAATAAATTGTTTTCATCCCTGTATAACAAGATCAGTCATCTGACACTAGATGATCTTCCTAGAGAATATATAGTATTCATCATAATATCTCTTTTTAGTACTTGTACTTGTGGATCTCTTACAATATATTTTTCTACTACAAGATATTTTACCTAGAAATCTGTTCTGTTAGATCATTCTATCATCTCAACCAATATTCAAAATTCTAATTCATTTATTATGAATTTTGGAATCACATTTATTTACTAACTTATAATGTTTTCATCCAAACCTACTTATATATTAGTAGTTGACTTCTTTTCATCAACTATAGATTCATCCATGTCCAAATACATCCAAAATATATTTTCATTAAAAAATTATTTATATAAGATTATATTCTACTGACCATTATTCTATAGATGGTAGCTAAAATATTGAGTTCCATAACCTACGAGAAAATTGGATTCATAATTTACCTCAAGAGAATCTCTTTAAATGTAATTCATAATATAATAAGAAATAAATCCAATGATTTTATTGTGTGATACCTCTAGTAGAATACGAAAAAAATTATTAGGTTAACATTCCCCATTGTATAGGCTGAACTTATTTGGACTGATTATGGTATTTTAACAATTATTTCTCCCCATATTAATTTTGGTATAATAGAGTAAAAATGAATACATATATTCTTCTCTATCAATGTCTAATACATTATATCTAACTATACATTTTTTAGGGATTTTTGGAACTTTCTAACAATCCTGAACCACTTGTCCAAAAAAATGATTAATGAAATTTTTATATTAAAGAACAATATCAGAGATATGGAATTAAATTTCATAACTCTTTATAATACGTTATTGGATTTCCATTGAAAAAAAAGGAAAAAAAATGATCAGGTAAGGTTATTAAAAAATAAACCCACACATTCAACATGGAATCATACATGAATGTGGAAATGTATCATGGTCTCTAATGATATGGAATTGAAGAAATTATTTATACATCTGTGTGAATGAGATCGAGTTTCTATACTATTGTACTTTGACCACTCAGATTAAATATGACCAACTTATTCTTCAAATCACACAAATCTCACAATTTATTATATTTTTATGACAAATATTTATCATTTCATTACCCAAAAGAACATTAATTTTATTCTAAATAAGGTGACCCAATCTATAATGACACACCTACTTATTTTTAGTGGATGAAATTACGATCATTTGACTCCCATTTTAAATTTCACTTAGAAATAGGGTTCTTCCCTTTAATCGTCATTCCAAAAAATGGACTTTTGAGTGACATTATACACTCTATCGAAGAACAGAGTAAGAATGCCTAAATCATCTAACTACCTCAATGAAATATAATTAATTCTAATAAATGGAATTTGTTGCACTTATCAACTAATGAATACTATTATTCAATATTTGGTGTTTTTTGTCTCCCTTTCCAACTGCTTCCAATACATCATCATCAACCAGATGAACTTCCCAAAGACTTTGATACATATATATATATATAGTTTTTTATTCATTCATTATAGGTTGATGAGTGGAAAGATGCACTAGAGTCAACTACACATGAATCTATTGGATTATTAATACCGTGTTATATATTTATACTATCTTGCATTATGTTAATACACATTGATCTTCTGGAAACCATTCCTTTATTATTTCTCTTTTAAATTACCTTTTAAAACTAAATATGTAATTTTTTTAACACAATTCCATCATGTAATTGTAAAGACCCGTAAATTCAAGGAAATTTTTTTCTTAATTTTCTTTGGAATTTTACAAGAACGTAGTTTCTGACGGCGCCTGATTCCGAGGCCCGGTGTGCCCGAAATCAATTTTCAAAGTTTGGCTCGGGTACGTTTAGTGAACGGACGAGCAGGTTTTTCTAACTTTTGAACCGGTGCTCGGAATCAAATTCTGAGGGCACCGATGGAATCGTAGCGCCGATAATTTCTTAGAAACGCCTCTTACGGAGTTGCGTTTCCTCGGGTGTGGTTTTTAATTTTTGGGCTAAATGTTAAGAAATAAAATAAATTGTGCGACAAACTTTATTTAATTTCACTTAAGCCGCTTGGAAGCCACTTGAAGCCACATAAAGCAGCTTAAGCTGAGTTGTTGTGGATAGGGTGCTATCCAAAAATATCCTACCCTATTGGTAGGATATTTGTGAGGTGGGACCCGCATGAGCCCCACCGTTTCTTTTCCGCTAAGTAACGCACCCGCGAAAACCCATCATTATGAAAGTCAACTGACGCGTTTTCTTATTTTCTTAACGCACCAATTAATTGGGCAGTTTATTTCGTTGAATTAATTCTACGAATTAATGGGTCGTTATTTATCTCTTTATTCGTTTCTTAACCGGTTTGAAATCCGTTGGCGTAGTTATAAAATAAGGCCAATACAACCTCCTTTTTTTATAATGTTGTGTTAAACCTTGAAGAACCTCTGAGAATTATTCATCCTCCTTCGCGAAAAATGTAAAGAACACGAACAACGCGAAGAACGCCAGCTTCCGACGAAGAATGCTGAAACCGCGGAAATCGACGACGCAACGCCGTGTGCCGCGACGCCGACGTTTCCTCTTCTGCGACGTTCCTCCCTCCGCAACGAAACCTTCAATCATCTGTTGGAGGTAAGAGATTTCGGGTTCCTTTTAGAACTCCCTTGTGGTTTTTTTTCAACGCATGGATTTAATTTTCATTAATTAAATATTTTTATTCTTGGACCTCGGAGTTCGACGAACAAGCTCGGAAGCGGAATCGGGTAGCAAGCGACGACGGCTTCGCCTTCCCTCGAGTCGGACGAATGCCGACGTCCCCCTTCGACGTCGTCATCCTCGCGATGCCACACCACGACGAACCTCGAACGACGACACCTATTTCCGATCGGCTTATACCCATGGTAGGGGTTTTATTTGAATGTTCTATACTCCGTGAATGTTTCCATTCAAAGTGAAGAACCCGGATAATAAGAACAATTTTAATTCATTAAAATTGTTTTTTGGTTATGTATTCATGTGTTGAATAAACTTATCCCGTTGTTATAATCTAATGTGGAGGGTGTGGGCCGAACGAACACGGCCCGACAACCCTCCGCAGATTGTTTATTGATGTGTGGATTGACGGGAAACGACGAACCAGGCCGTTTGGGCGTTTGAACCCCTTCGCAGTGAATATGGGGTCCCGGGGGGACCATAGGCGAAGACGGCAGGAATAATGGAGCACCAGAACGCGTCCGGTGTTCCGCGGAAGGCGGCGGTGGCGCACCGCCGGAAAAGGGGCGGCCGACGAACAGCCGGCCTCAATCAGCGGCGAAGGGCGGGGGATCCGCGTGCCCCGCCCGCGTGTCGGCTCGGCCACGCTGGACGAGGTGCGGCCGGCCGGTCAGGCCGGACCGAACCGGACCGCGCCGGATCGGGCTGGGTCGGCCGGGGCCCAGACCCCCGTTTCCGGACCATTTTCGGTCTTTTTCCCATAACTTGAGCTATGTGTCTCCAAACGACTCTCCGTCTGCGGCAACGCAATCCTTGGATCTAGACGGTCGTTTTGGTATATTGTACTCAAGGTTTCGGAAAACTTTGGGTTCGGTCGGGTTGGTTCGTACACAAAACCAACCGGGCCCTTGGAGCGGAAACACTCATATCTTGAGCTCCGGACGTCCGATTGACGTGTCGTAGACATTGATGGTTTCCTCTAAATGAGACGGATCTTTTGGCTTACTCCGCTCGAGGTTTGGATGTCGTCGGAGTGCGGTCGGGTTGGTTCGCTCACGAAACCAACTGGGCCCCTGGAACGAAAAAGCCAATAAATCACAGACCGGACGTCCGATTGACGCGCCGTCTGTCTCGTTGTTTTAGTCTTGATGAGACGGAACTTTTGGCATGCTTCGCCCGAGTTTTGGACACTATGGAGTTTTTCCGGGTTGGATTGTACCCGAAATCCAACCGGGCCCCTGGAACGGAAAAGCTGATATCTTTCAGACCGGACGTCCGTTTGACGAACTGTCAGCGGCGTTGGTGATCACGCTGAGAAATGGTCCCTATGTGTATACCCTATGAGAGTTCGGGGTACATTTGAGATACGGCCGGATTTGGTTTTCTCACGAAACCAAACGGGCCCCGGGGACGAAAAGACTAATAACTCACAGACCGGGCGTCCGATTGACGCGCCGTCTGTTGCGTTGCGACCTCTATGACGAGGCGGTCCTTTGAGATGATTCTTAATGGGACATTGAGATACTTGGATTATCGACTTGTAGCTCGTGGAGCGGACCCTCCCGGAGACGAGCGTACGGAGTACGGAGACCGTGTAGCCGGCAGAGACCTGAAGACTGCTTGTCCGATTCGATTCAGAGTGACTTACGTAGCCCAGTGGGGAGCACTACATTGTGAGGTGGCAGACCCACAGCGGAGAAGCACTACTATGTGAGGTGGCAGACCCGCGGTACTTGACAGGAGGAGCACCTCTGTAGGCTATGAGGGGGGAGCACTACTATTTTTGAGTGGCAGACCCCGGCAGGAAGCACTACTGTGTGAGGTGACAGGCCCGCGGTACTTGACAGGTGGAGTACCTCAGCAGTCTTAGGTTGGTGAGCAGTACCTCGGAGCCATGACAGGACCACTGTACACTCCAGAGACGGAGCTCTCCAGCAGTTACGGTTTCGATAATGAAAATCCTGGTTTGAGCTGAGACTTTTGACCTTTGTGTTTACCTCATGATTGAGATGGGTCACTTGATAACTTAGGTATATGTATGGGCATATACCTGGGTAGTGGTTATCCGTTGATTTCACAATCCTTGTGTTTCCTCATGATTGAGATGGATTACTTGATGGATTATGTATATGTATGGGCATATATCTAAGTAGAGGATATCTGTTGAGATATTCTTGTGGTTATCCTTGTTGGTTTAGTGAGACCTTGAGGGTCTCGGGGTCGCTACTGAGTATCGTTATACTCACCCCTACACGGGCTATGCCCACACCTCGTTGTGTTGGTTGCAGACGACGGGCAGTGCTGACTGAGGCCGAGTGTTCGAGGACTGGACGATACCCGGAGGTGGACTACACGACGAGTCAGTACCCGGAGGTAGACTAAACGACGTGACGACTCACAGAGGAGGTTGACGAACGAGAGTGTGGAGGAGGCTATCTGTACCTACCCTTCATGCAGGATCCGAGGAGGATGACCCAGGAGCTGCTTCCTACTTCCAGCTGTTGTCTTTTTACTGTTGTACCTTGTTCAGTTGTATTCGATCTTACTTTTCATCTTTTCTTTTGTACTTAGTGTTTTGCTTCCGCTTTTACTCTATGGTACTTGTTTTCTTTTATAAAGGCAATGCATTTCCAGTTATCGGGATTTTACGCCTTTGGTGCTAGTCTCCAGCCCCTGGCCTATGGAAGGCAGGCTTGGGGTAGTCACGGCACGGGCCCTGTGGACGTGTCGTGACAAATTGGTATCAGAGGAGTTCGGTTCTACCGCAGAACTTATAACTCTGATGTTTCTTTCTGTGAAGAAATATTGTTAAGATCACCGAGTGTGGTTTTCAGTTCAGGGAGTCCAGTGTTGGTGCGGGAGGCCGACGTATCCATACACCATGACCCTGACAACTGATGTTCGACTTTGTGCACGAAAAAACTGATTGCGTGTGTGTTTTCCAGATTCTTTATTTAAATGTCAGCTCAAACCAAGTCAGCTCACCGGGTAAAATCTTTTGATCGTGTCACATTGTTTCTTTCAGGATGCCTCCCCGTGGATGACCAGCAAGAGCCCCGAGAGTGGTGCGTACTGACATCCCGCCGAGCGAAGAGGCCTCAGTATAGGGACCTATCCCAGTTGAGGCACCAGCGGAGGCACCAGCGGTACTACTACCCGTTGGGCCATCGATGCCACCATCCCTAGCAGCAGAGGATGCACGCCGCTTGAGCGCACTGCATGAGTTCCAGCGCCAGAGGCCACCCAGGTTTCAGGGAGGGACGGACCCGCAGGCGGCTGAGGATTGGCTGGAGGCGGTGCTGAGAGTCTTCAGGCTAGTGGGAACGCCGAAAGATTTCATGGTGATCCTTGCTGCCATCCTTATTCAGGCAGCTGCAGGCAGATGGTGGAGCCTGATGCTTCAGATGCATGACGAGGTGACACTTCTATGGGTAGACTTCGAGATCCTGTTCTGGGCAGAATTTGTACCAGCCACCCTTCGAGCGGTGCGTATACAAGAGTTATTTCAGCTGTGAAAGGGCAGCATGTCAGTGGCGTAGTACTCAGCGAGATTCACGGACCTCTCGCGCTACTCCACAGATATGGTACGAGACCCGTTCTTCAGGGACCGAAACTTCGAGCAGGGGCTCAGGTGGGAGATCAGAGCTTCGGTTGTATCGCACAATATTCTGACGCAGACAGGAGTGTTGGAGCGAGCCCTCTTAGTAGAGAGTTTCCTTGCTGAGCAGTCTCTAGCAGTAGGACCCACCACTAGCAGGCATGCGGCAGAGTCTTCTGTAGCGGGTAGTAGACAGATGACGCAGGGGTCCAAGAGGACCAGACCGACAGGTGGTCGACCGCATGACTCAGGGTCGGTAGTGCGAGGCACCAATGGAAGTGATAGAGCCAGACCTTCCATGAAGTGTTACTCCTGCGGAGGAATTGGTCACATAGCACGTAATTGTCCAACCTGCCATGCAGATGACCAGCTGTTAAATGAAGAACCTCCGAGGCAGAGGTAGAGGTTCGATTAGGGCGGACTGCAAGGAGCAGGCGGCCATAGCAGAGGAGCTGGCCGTGCAGCTGGAGGTGGACGACGCTTCGGAATGTTGCCACCACCACCACCAGGAGGCCCACCCCGACCGCAGGGGATAGGAGGACATGGGAGAGCTCAGCTTCAGGCAGCTGAGGCCTATGGTCTTGGAGCTCCGGAAGCAGATGGACAGGAGCGGGACTAGCTTCTGACCTGGAGGCTATTGATCCGGTTGCTTCTGGTTTTGTTGATGTTTTTCTGTAGTTGCTTGTGTCTTGTACTATGAGCTGCAATAATAAAAATACGCTTATCATTGTTTGCTTTCCGGTTCTTTTGTTTGGTTGATACTGAGTGGTCCCGGTTAAGACTGTTGACTTGACCCTCACTTTCTAGTTTTCTACTAAAGGAGACCTAGTGACCACACACTGATTCCGATAGTGTGACTCAACCCTTGGAGGTGAGAGTGATAGTTGGATCTCTTGGTAGTTACGTCGAGGCCTTACGACGTCATCCATGGCATGAATGCCTCATTCATGTCAGGATTGACTGTATTAGGCAACGAATGTGGTTCATCCAGGGGATGAGACCATATTTCTCTTATCGGCAAAGAAGAAATCATAGCAGCTCTTGTGATACTAGAGAAGGTCCAGGTCATCCAAGAGCGGATGAGGACGACAATGGGCCGACAGAAGCCTTATGTTGACAGGGCTTGGAGGCCTCTAGAGTTCGAGGATGACCATCATGTCCTTATACAAGTCTCACCTCAATGAGGTTTATGGAGATATGTCCAGGGAGGCAAGTTATCTCCGAGGTTCAACGGACCTTTCTAGGTCCTCAGCTGGGTAGGCGAGGTGGTTTACCGCTTGACCCATCCACTTCAGTTGCACTAGGTGCATGATATTTTCCACGTATCCCAACTGAGGAGATACGTGCTCGACCCTCCGCATATCATCAACCATGGGGAGCAGGACAGTGGCGATGAGGTGAATTCTACGGAGGTTCTGGTGGGGATCGAGGATCGACAGGAGAAGATCTTAGGATGACGGTCTATTCCTCTTGTGCACTTTCTTTGGCAGCACGGGAACCTCCAGGTGAGCACATGGGAGCAGAAGGCTCAGAAGTGTGCTCAGTACCGCCTTTGTTTCCCTAAGTTTGTGGTGAAGCTTTACGGGGATGTAAATCCCGATGGTGGGAGTAATGTAAAGACCCGTAAATTCCAAGAAATTTTTTTTCTTAATTTTCTTTGAAATTTTTCAAGAACGCAGTTTCTGACGGTGCCTGATTCCGAGGCCCGGTGTGCCCGGAATCAATTTCCGAAGTTTGGCCCAGGTACGTTCAGTGAACGGACGAGCGGGTTTTTCTAACTTTTGAACGGGTGCTCGGAATCGAATTCTGAGGGCACTGATGGAATCGCAGTGCCGGCAATTTCTTAGAAACGCCTCTTCCGGAGTTGCGTTTTCTGGGGTGTGGTTTTTAATTTTTGGGCTTAAAGTTAAGAAATAAAATAAATTGTGCGACAAACTTTATTTTATTTCACTTAAGCCGCTTGGAAGCCAATTGAATCCACTTAAAGCAGCTTAAGCTGAGTTGTTGCAGATATGGTGCTATCCAAAAATATCCTACCCTCTTGGTAGGATATTTGTGAGGTCGGACCCGCACGATCTCCACTGTTTCTTTTCCACTAAGTAATGCACCCGCGAAAACCTGTCATTATGAAAGTCAACTGACGAGTTTTCTTATTTTATTAACACACCAACTAATTGGGCAGTTTATTTCGTTGAATTAATTCAATGAATTAATGGTTTGTTATTTATCTCTTTATTCGTTTCTTAACCGGTTTGAAATCTGTTGGTGTAGTAATAAAATAAGGCCAACACACCCTCCTTTTTTGTAATGTTGTGTTAAACCTTGAAGAACCTCTGAGAATTGTTCATCCTCCTTCGCAATGAACGTGAAGAACGCGAAGAATGCCGGCCTCCGACAAAGAATGCCGAAACCGCGGAAATCGACGACGCAACTCCGTGTGCCGCGACGCCGACGTTTCCTCTTCTGCGACGTTCCTCCCTCCGCAACGAAACCTTCAATCATTTGTTGGAGGTAAGAGATTTCAGGTTCCTTTTAGAACTCCCTTGTGGTTTTTTTATCAACGCACTAATTTAATTTTCATTAATTAAATTTTTTATTCTTGGACCTCGGAGTTCGACGAACAAGCTCGGAAGCGGAAACGGGTAGCAAGCAACGACGGCTTCGCCTTCCCTCGAGTCGGATGAACGCCGATGTCCCCCTTCGACGTCGTCATCCTCACGACGCCATACCGCGACGAACCTCGAACGACGACGCCTCCTTCCGATCGGCATATACCCAAGGTAGGGGTTTTACTTGAATGTTCTATACTCCGTGAATGTTTCCGTTCAAAGTGAAGAACACGGATAATAAGAACAATTTTAATTCATTAAAATTGTTTTTTGGTTATGTATTAATGTGTTGAATAAACTTCTCACATTGTTATAATCTAACGCGGAGGGTGCGGGCCAAACGAACACGGCCCGACAACCCTCCGCAGATTGTTTATTGATGTGTGGATTGACGGGTGATGACGAAGCAGGCTATTTGGGCGTTTGAACCCCTTAGCAGTGAAGATGGGGTCCCAGGGGGACCATAGGCGAAGATGGAAGGAATAACGGACCACCGGAGCGCGTCCGGTGGTCCGCGGAAGGCGGCGGCGGCGCGCTGCCGGAAAAGGGGCGGCCGACGAACCACCGGCCTCAATCAGCGGCGAAGGGCGGGGGATCCACGCGCCCCGCCTGCGTGTCGGCTCGGCCACACTGGCCAAGCTGCGGACGGCCGGTCGGGCCGGGCCGGGCCCAGCCGGGTCGGACCTGGGTCGGGTCGACCCGGTTCGGGCCGTCCCGGGGGTCCGGGCCGGGTCAGCCGGGGCCCAGACCACCGTTTCCAGACCATTTTCGGTCTTTTTCCCATAACTTGAGCTATGGGCCTCCAAACGACTCACCCTCTGCGGAAACACGATCCTTGGATCGTGATTGTCATTTCATTATATCGCACTCAAGGTTTCGGAGAACTTTGGGTTCGGCCGGGTTGGTTCGTACACCAAACCAATCGAGCCCTTGGAGCGGAAACGCTCGTATCTTGAGCTCCGGACGTCTGATTGACGTGCCATTGACATTGATGGTTTCCTCTAAGTGAGATGGTTCTTTTGGCTTACTACACTCGAGGTTTGGATGTCGTCAGAGAGCGGTCGGGTTGGTTCGCTCACGAAACCAACCGGGCCCCTGGAACGAAAAAGCCAACAACTCACATACCGGGCGTCCGATTGACGCTCTGTCACTCTCGTTGTTTTACTCTTGATGAGACGGAACGTTTGGAATGCTTCACCGGAGTTTTGGACCCTATGGAGTTTGGCCGGGTTGGATTGTACCCGAAATCCAACCGGGCCCCTGGAACGGAAAAGCTGATATCTTTCAGACCGGACGTCCGTTTGACGAACCATCAGCGGCGTTGGTGATCACGTTGAGAAATGGTCCCTATGTCTATACCCTATTAGATTTCGGGGTACAGTTGAGATACGGCCGGATTTAGATTGCTCACGAAACCAACCGGGCCCCGGGATGAAAAGACTAATAACTCACAGACCGGGCGTCCGATTGACGCGTCGTCTGTTGCGTTGAGAACCCTATGACGAGGCGGTCCTTTGAGATACTTCTTCGTGGGAATTTGAGATACTTGGAGTATCGACTTGTAGCTTGTGGATCGGACCCTCCCGTAGACGAGCGTACGGAGTACGGAGACCGTGTAGCCGGTAGAGACATGAAGATTTCTTGTCTGATTCGATTCGGAGTGACTTGCGTAGCCCAGTGGGGAGCACAACATTGTGAGGTGGCAGACCCACAGCGGAGGAGCACTACTATGTGAGGTGGCAGACCCGCGGTACATTACAGGAGGAGTACCTCTGTAGGGTATGAGGGGGGAGCACTACTGTGTTTGAGTGGTAGACCCTGGCGGGAAGCACTACTGTGTGAGGTGGTAGGCATGCGGTACTCGACAGGAGGAGTACCTCAGCAGTCTTAGGTTGGTGAGCTGTACCTCGGAGCCGTGACAGGACCACTGTACACTCCAGAGATGGAGCTATCCAGCAGTTACGATTTCGATAATGAAAATCCTGGTTTGAGTTGAGACTTTTGACCTTTGTGTTTACCTCATGATTGAGATAGGTCACTTGATAACTTAGGTATATGTATGAGCATATACCTGGGTAGTGGTTATCCGTTGATTTCACAATCCTTGTGTTTCCTCCTGATTGAGATGGGTTACTTGATGACTTAAGTATATGTATGGGCATATATCTAAGTATAGGTTATCTGTTGAGATCTTCTTGTGGTTATCCTTGTTGGTTTAGTGAGACCTTGAGGGTCTCGGGGTCCCTACTGAGTATCATTATACTCACCCATGCACGGGCTATGCCCGCATCTCATTGTGTTGGTTGCAAACGACGGATAGTGCGGACGGTGGCCGAGTGTTCGAGGACTGGACGATACCCGGAGGTGGACTACACGACGATTCAGTACCCTGAGGTGGACTACACAACGAGTCAGTACCCGGAGGTGGACTACACGACGTGACGACTCACAGAGGAGGTTGATGGACGAGAGCGTGGAGGAGGCTATCTGTACCTACCCTTCAGGTAGGATCCGAGGAGGACGATCCCAGAGCTGCTTCCTACTTCCAGCTGTTGTCTTTTTTCTATTGTACCTTGTTCAGTTGTAGTCACACTTACATTTCAGCTTTTCTTTTGTACTTAGTGTTTTTCATCCGCTTATACTCTGTGGTGCTTGTTTTCTTTTATAAAGGCAATGCCTTCCTAGTTATCGGTATTTTACGCCTTTGGTGCTAGTCGCCAACCCCTGACCTATAGAAGGCGGTCTTGGGGTAGTCACAGCATGGGCCCCGAGGACGGTTCATGACATTAATCCTTATAAAATTCAAATTAACTCGACAATTCTCACTAATATTATATTTTTATTTTCTTGGATTCTTTAGATAAGATGAGAATCCACATTAATTAGTAATTAACCCACTACAATAAGGTTCTTTGAAATTTACTATCATGAGCTTCACATTGATGATTAAATTTTATATGTTGATAGAAATATAATATTTTCCATTGAAACAGATTATTTTACCAACCATGTCATCCATAGATATTAGTAAATATAAAATCATCAGTATAGACCACACATCATAAAAAACAATCAATTTTACATAATTAATATAATATATGATCATGGAGATATAATTCACATCATATTCTCATGACCATCTTTTTTATAGCCTTAATGTTATATAATTTCGTAATTATGAATACTGGCTTTAGGATGTAGTGTTCATTATATCCCCTCTAGGTCCTCCATAAGAACAGTTCTATTATTCATCTATTTAATATCAAATTAAATATTTTGGGTCAACACCATACTCACCATGCCTAATGATTTACTATCCAATCATTACCATTCTCTATTCTCTAGAATGTCATGTTTTAACCCAATTGATGTTTTATATCTTTCTTGATTAGATTGTCTTATATTGCCATCCTGTAAAATCCAATGACAATTCTATTGAACTGACTAATCTAAAGCACTCCTTCAACTATTTCAATACATTCTGATGATTGTAACCAACCAAAAATGGTACCTCATTTTATATTTGTGGTCAACTAAGTATCCAATTGATACCACTCATTAGACAGAAATGATACATCCAGAAAAAAAGATATGAAAACCAAGATATTTCAACATAGAGTTCATTATATTTTCATATAAACTAGTAGTTCCACATAGAATAAATTCAAACTACCATATCATCCACATCATTCATAAAGAATAATGATTAAGAATTCATGTATCACTCTAATCAAAACTCAAATCGATGAATCACACACTAATGAATATAAAAATTACGAATGAATGAAAACTAGTTTTAAATGGTTTATAATTTTTTCTTATATTAATAAGGGACACTATTAAACATTTTTTACTACTATTAGTATATTTTCTACAAACAGTATATCATATAAAACCATTATTAAACTCTTAATAATTCAGTAAAACATAGTGCTTATATTTTCCACCTCAATAGATGGTACGACCTCTTTTTATAGTGGATCATTTCAAATTAACTAGTTAACACCGACCTTTTACATTTTCGGTCAACCATACATTGACATCTCAATTTAGATGAGGCTTCCACCAAATCAAATGTCAATGATGATATACTAGTCACTGTTCCAAAACCATTATCTAGAAAAAAATTCATTATAAATTTGTGACATTCCATTGGTTGGACTAGTATGGTGAAGGTTCCTACTATCGTTGTTCTGAAAAGTCTGAAGTGATATACTAGAGACTGAAAATTCAAGGAATGAGTTTCCAAGGTATGAACATTTGATGAGTGTTCTTTGGGATATGTAATGTAATATTATGATCCAAAACAATTATAATTAATCTATATTTACATTGGTGAGATGAATGTAACTGTTTTCATCAATTTAAAACACTAACGAGGATGATGAATTTTAATGCATTTATTGGATGGATTCAAAATATGTTTTATAGGGAATTATAACCATTATTTAAATTGATATTAAATATATATAAAACACCACAATATAATTGAAATGGAAAAGAATGTGGTTTTTTATTTTGAATTTATCATCACAATGTCATAGATCTATGTTTAAACCCATGTACACATCCATGTGAGTATTCAAAATAGATTCATCGATAAAATAATGATAATTATTCCAATGAATTATGTCTCCAAAAATTTTCCACCTTGGATTTATTCATAAGACGTTATTCTAATATAAAACATTATTTTCGCAAGGCATAAATTTATCGGGATAAAAAATTGAATAGTTTAATTCTATGAAAATAATTTCAATAATAATATAAAATAAAGTAATAATATAGTTTCACCCATGGAAAAACTAAGTGTATAATCATATTATGGATTTTTAAGAGTTTTTGGCAGGTTTCAAGTGTAGAGAAAATGGCCACTAAATTATTTATTATAATGAACATATTTATTTAACTAATAATAAATGTTTTCATTAAAATTATAGGGTTTTCTATTCAAATAAATTACATAATCATTATTTGTATCTACCATAGAAGGGGGAAAGAGATCAAGGATATGCATTTTATATGAAATTTATAAAAGCTGAATATATAAATTATTCCATTATAGGTAATTTATAAGTTAGAATATGTTTAATTGGTATTCAGTAACACTCATTCCTTCACATCTGATTTGTTTGAAAAGCATAGTGGGTAACAACATGATATATTAAAAAAATAATCTTTTAGAATACAGAGGGTGACATTAAATATATTATAAATATATTTTTCAATTGTGGTAATAATACATGGTACATCAAAAGTTTAAATTACATTTTTTATACCCATGAGATGTAATATTATAGATGGATTAGTTATCCTACAATCATGCTTAAATCCACTATAATAACTACTTATTTTTAGATTCAATATCTCTTCAATGAATACATGTTTTAAATAATCTGTTTAGATCATATTAGTGAGATCCTTAGTATGTGTGATGATGAATATCGAACTAAGGATAATAATAATGACATGAGGACATAATATATTTAATTTAACATAATATTTTATAATTTTTAAACAGTTATGTTATATTTAAATTTAAAAAATTGAAATTTAAAATCTGTGTCCATTTTAATTTTTAGATTTTTTTAGGATATTGGCTATTATTATTGTTTTTATAGAATTTAAATCATGTATTTTGAGATGGTATAATTTGATGAAAATCAGTTGGAGTTATTTTTCAGTGTTTATAGAAATTAAATTTTTAATGAATTTCTTACAAGAAGCCACTAAATAACATATATGATGTCATTAGATGCCCATTGTACTAAACAGTGAGGATTACCCACTATATAATCCACTTGAAATCTATTGGAAATTCACCAGATCCACAAATAGCTAAAATGTGTTATGTGAATAACAATTAAGTACCTACTCGATCATATAAAATTTTTTAACATGGGAACTTCTAAAATATTATGTTTTTATTTTATAATTTATCATTAGGCTATATTTTATGGAACCATTAACACATATAGAGAAATATTGTACCCTAGTATTATTCTATCATCCATTCTCCCCTTCGGATGTAAGATCCATTTATTTCATAGTATGTTATCTCTTCAAAGTAATTCAATAACTTGTGCTACATGAAACACCGAGTTCGAGAGCACCACGACATACCAATGTAGCTGTACAAAAAGTGGTTATGAATAGTATTAACTAAATTTTTAATTTTATATACTCCATATAATTATAGAATCTATATTATGTAATTTATAGACATAATATATGAAGAAAAATCATATTTGTTAGATAAAAGAAGTATTTTTCAAAAAATGAAAATTTTCCACCATTTAATGGTGAAAACTTTTTAAAAACAATATTTGACACTTTTATATATTCCATTTAATGAAATTGAATTATTTTTTAGAACTGGGAAATAAAAATTTAGTTTGGATAATTTTTTTAACATTTCTGATAACTATTTTATTTTGATGAATACTGGAATATACTAGATTTTAATTGAAAATAACTTTTTTTTATCAAAATAAATTTTTATCTTAAATTATGAATATGGATGGTGTAGAAGTATAATTATATTATATTTTTATCATTTAATACATGTTAGGTCATTATAATTAATTTCAAATTTAAATTTGACATAAACTCATCTCAATCTTTTCATAGTGTTTACTTTTAAAAACCCACATTTTCGTTTTCACAAGAGATTTTAATTTTACATTAATTAATGAAACCTCAATGTTTTGAATTTGGTAAAATAGAAATTATTTTTTAATTTAGAATATCAAAATTAGATTATGGTTAAATTTTGGTATTTTTCTGAAAACATTCAATTTTCAATGAATAGAGAAAACAATGCGTTATTACTTAAAATGAAAATTTTATTTAAATAATTATTTATTTACTTATTTTATATGTAAAAATAGATATATTATACATATATAAGTTCTATTTAATTCATTGGATTCATTTTAAAATAATATTATATATATAACTTTATTGAAATTTTTAAAGCCTTTTACCCACCTTCTAGGCATATTTTCAAATTTGTTTAAAACATAATTTCAACTCTTCTGGGAGTTGAATTTCTAAAATCCAAGAGAAATGATTCAAATTAGTAAGTAATACTCGGTTAAATAAGGTGAAAATATTTTTTTGGTGAATAGTAACTTTTTCCATTTATTTACTACATTTACAAGTAAATATGGTAATTATAGGTAAAAATGATATTATAATTACTCTAAAATATTTCTTAATTCTATTAGATAAGATTATTTCTACCAAAAACAACATTATGAATAAAATATGATCCTTTTGGTCCATGTGGATTAGATTAGGACATTTATTATTATTTTACTTAAAGAAGAGTTAAAAGTATTAAATTCAATGTTTAATAACTAAACTATTTTTAATATAGGGTTATACATAAGATAAATTTGCCTATAAATAATAATTAGAAATGTAAAAATATTTCCTACATAGTGTAATTTTATTTATATTTTTAGAGATTATATAATTAATTTTATTTATGATGAAATGATGATTCAGAAATTACTTTATCAATGAATAATTAAAATAATTGATATTATAAATATAAAAATAAAGGTAAATTGAGGATTTTGATGACATTAACTAATTTTATATGTATATATGACTTGTTAGGGATGTTTAAATTAATTTTTCTGAGGTTATAATGTTGTTATGACTTAAAAAAACAAAATACCGAATAATGTCAAAATTTACATAATTGTGTTTCTTAAAAAAATACTACATTATTAGTTGATATAAAGTTTTTTTAAAAATAATGATTGTCCAAAGGACATAAATAAGTTTATAAATATAAATAATTAACAATGTCGGATTCTCGTAGCTATTTATATCATTTTTCTTAAACATTTATTAGAATTATACAAGAGGATATAATAAAAGTTAAACTATTTAACTAAGAGTTAAATCTAAAAGTTGGGGTTAATATAGTGACTTAAACTGAATAAAACCTGTTGGGTTAGGTGATGTCTCCCCATCAACATATAATCATATAAATAAATCAATTTGGATCCATTAGAAACTGAAAATTATTTTATAACAAAATAATATCTCAAACATTTCCAAAAGTGACCCTCACCTATCGTATATAAGGGTTCATACCCTTATCTAGAAATCTTACCTCCAATGCCATTCTCTTCAGCAAAAACCACCCCAAATCACCTCCCGACATCCATAAAATCAACCTAGAGGGATTCCCTTGTGCACAAATCCATCCTATGGATCCATTTTTTCTAATAAAAAGGAAACACCAAAAGAAGATGTAATTATTTTATCACATCTTTCAAAGTTATATTCCTCTTCCACTTTCTCTTTATTTGTTATTTACATACCAAAATTATAAAACCATTACCTCCTACATTCTGTGATATTATTATAAATATGGTACAACCATAATCACTATTCTATCCAACCTATGAATGGTAATGTCTCCATGCATGCGTACGTACGACTTACCGTCTCCAGAGAGTGGTGTAATTTGTAATTCAACACTGTGTTATTTGGATGGATATAATAATGAGTAATATGTATATAAATAATAAAAATAACATTCTAATTTCTCTATACATTTAATATAACATCCATTTCCACACAGTTTAATCATTACAGAAATGATTTTATCGCTTGTGTGTACCTACGACTTACCATCTCCACGAGACGATGAGATTCATTTGCAGGTTCACCATTCAACGATGATTCTAAAAATATATATTATTAATATGTTATATACGACATAATAATTCTACTATATATATATATATATGTGTGTGTGTGTGTACTTACATATGTCTTCTTCATTTACATTCATTCAATATGATATGAAAACGGAAACCACGTTTCTTCTTACGTACGACATACTCTCTCCATAAATGGTGTTTTTCCATTTCATAAATCTATCTACTGTAAATATTTATATTCTAAATATAAACTATTATTAAATCATATTTTATATTCATGAATTATTTAAATAATTATTAAATGATACGTTCACGAATAAAAAGATAAAACATATACGATATAGAAAGTGATGTTTACCCAAAATAATTATTTTACATAGAAATCATTATTAAATAGGAAGTATAAAGTCATAAATTAATAATTTATGATATTATAAATAAGAATATGGTTCTTTAATAATTTAATAGCATACTATGGCCAATAAAAAGGAGGATAAACATTCCCTCGACCAATGGAAACAACCAGGTAATGGTTAATTCTTCAATCTCATTATTATCTGAGATTGTTTATGTGTTAATATTTTCTGGGACATATTTATTATCCAAAAACATGCTTCATAAAATTCATTCCAAAATGATTCTTTTAAGGCACTCTTTAACTAAAGAATCATTTTAAATGTATTAAATATTTATTCTTCTAAATCTTTATCATTAGTGTACATGTTTTCCAAATGGATTTAACGATTTATTTATATGGAAATGATTGATTTAAAATGTTGATGATGTTCAAAAGATTCAACATGTTATGTGAAAATTTGATTCAAAAATATAATTTAAATTAATTCCTTTAAAAATGTGTGACTTTTAAATTTTTTAATAAAAGGTATATTTCTCTCAAAAAGATTAAAAGATCATTTTCAACTACGTCAACATTATTTAATAGATATTATTATTTATTAAGGATGTTTTATTATAATAAAATATTCCATATTTTATCGAATGTGTTATTATATGTTTGACTGTGGATGTTCTATTTTTATTCCTTTAATGGTTTATGGGTAAATTATTGACATTTCTTATGCTAGTTTTAATATAAATGTTTGTGTTATGTTTCAAATTTTTTATATGTGTAATACAGTGGACTTTGTATGTGATGGGGGCCCACTATAGCTGCTCAATGCATTGGTAGGTCTCATGAGACAAACTAGTGACTTGGAACAAGGCTTTGACAAAAATTTTATTTTTAGTTTTCACACATGGCCTTGAATATTCGGAAATGATGTCCAGTATTAGGAATTCCCTTATTATGAAATTAATTATCACATGTGATTATTATACTAGTAAAATATCTATGTTAAAGTTTATATGGTAATGTATGATTTATTTTTTCCATATTATGTCCATGATTTTGTTTAAACTTCGGTTGTTTTTATTACACATATTTCCATAAAAGATTATACTTTCTCTAAATTATTTACCCTTACTGAGTATCTGACCTCTCCCCTTTATTATGTTTTGTTACCCTAGGATTCCAAGTAATGTATTATGTTTGATATGCATGGATAAGCATGGGTAATAATAGCATTATCGAGGGATTATTTATGTTGTGATTTTTGTTTGATTGTTCAATGTAATGTTCATCTATGTAATCTATTTTAGAGGCCTACTAAACTGATCAGTCCTTTGGGACATGATTCCTTGTAATCATGCCAATGTTTTTAAATAATGCACTGCCTTCGGTCTTCTAGGATCACACCATTACAGTTGGTATCAGAGAATGTTTAGTACAATATTTGGAAAATATATTTAGAAAAACCCTGATTAGAGAACATTACCCTAAAGAATGGAATTGATGATTAGTATGGAATAACAACCTAGAATTTGTTTAATGTTGAGATTTTATGTATTTTGTGAAAAAAATATATCCCTTTCTGGATTCAATAAGGTAGAGGCGGCTCTAGAACAGATGTACCTGTGAGTGAAAAACCCGACAAAGAGTTTCGGGCCTGACACGGGTTATCCTCTGACACGGCAATGGGCCTTGATGCACTCTTGGTTACGACACTCCCAAATGATATGCTTTGGCTAATTCACATTTTCTTTACAACACATTATGAGGGATTTAAGAGTAAATACTTCTTCAAAGAAACCATTTTTTCATCATTATAAATTATATGAATAATCATTTCAATTTACATTAGTTATTTTAAAAGTTGGGAATTAATCGTTGTGATTCATAAACTAACCTAGTTTATGCCATTGATTTGAAATGGAGCCCATTAGAAGGAATGATAAAACCAACAATACTAATGATACAAGGAGTAGGAAGGATTATAGATTTCACGGTATTATGTCAACATTTAGAATGGAAAAAGTCTCCCATGTATTCTCCTGAAATGAAGAAATTGTATCACATGTTAATAAGATAAGTAAATAATTATATGAGTCCTATGGATTTGAATGGATGAAATATAAGAAAAGGATGTTAGGTATAATGATGGATAAAGGGAATAGGCTAATGGAGGATTTTCCAATATGTGATAACTGTGGAAATAATCACCTTGGTAAATGCTTAATGGGAATCAGAGTTTTTTTAAGTGTGGAGAAAAAGGTCACCAAGTACATGATTCAAAGGGTATGAAAATGGTTTCAAAAGTAAAATGGTTCATCTAAATAGAGTTGGGACACAATGAGAATCAATGTCCTAATCATCTGAGTAAGCCCCAATTGATGCTATTGGATAATAATCATGTTATGATACTACCACAGAAGAAGAGGAATGTATAGTGTTCTTATGTTGTGATTAAAGAATTATTTCATTTGGGTGTTGTATTAACGATGTACTGGTTATATGAATTATGGAAAAAAATAAGGATTGTACTACATTACTATTTCATTGAGGATTTGAGATTATATGGTTCTAAGATAAGTGAATCAATAACATGTTAAATTTTTTTAAAAATAAATGGTTGAAGGAATGATAAGACTTAATATGGTTCTGATACTGAGGAAGTGATTTTGGAATAAGATATTTTTGATTTTGATAAATTATATTTGATACTAATGACTACTTTGAAACTAATTAATTGTTTGTTTATTCCAGTAATTTTGGTGTTTACAAAATTTTTGGATATAAGGAGTATATCTGGTATACTATAAGGACATAGGGAGTATGAATGTAATCAATAATGTTTCATTGAAGCTCTAGTTGTTACCATGTTTTAAAAGAATACATGATGAATTAATTCACTTGTTATTACATGTGAAAAAGAACTTCTTGTTTTTACCATCATTATAAATATTGGATTGTGAGTTTGGATTGATGTTTTCTGGATTAGTCTAATGGTTGGATGGTTTATGTTTGACATTGAATACTATTTTTAATGTTAAATCATTTCTTAACATTATTTTAGTATTGTTAATAAAGGAAACCATGGAGGTCAGGCGACAACACGTTGTGTCCGGTAAGACCTAAAGACTTGAACCTACAACCGAAGGGCGACAAGGGTGCATCACCTACCAATGGCCTACATAATGTACTGGTTTGTATAATTTAGTTTTTTAAATTATATAACAAATAAATTTTAAAGTCCTTATTTTTAGAACCGTATATGATTAGGATAAATTGAATATTTTTGAATTCTATTATCTTTTGGTGCGAGAGATGAGTTTGTGGTAGGAATTAGTTGAAGGATGAAACTCTACATATCATGTTTATTTTTTTTCATCTTATTCTATTAATATACTAATTCTTAAACTATAGGAAAAGGATATCAAAACCAAAAATGTGTTATCCTAATACATTATGTTTTGTTGAACCGATCTTATTTTAAATTATCATTGATTGATGGCTTTGAGGCCCTCAATTTTACACTTGTATTTGATTGACGACCTCAATCACTCCCTATAAATATTTATAATTTTTTCCCTATTATGTGTCTCTAATTACAACCAATGTTCTCTAAATCATGATCATAATTTGATGGTGACCATTTCATTTCACTTTCCATTTTATGAAGACTAAATTTTATTAACCCAATTTCAGATGTGGGTTTTCCCCAACATTTTTATTCTATTTTAACTTTTTATTTTTGAAAAAAAATTCATATTTCGACGACACAATTAATTTAAGGAGGGGAGAATGTAACACCCCAAGATTTCATTTTATGTTATCTCTTCAAACTAATTCCATAACATACGATACACACAACACCGAGTTTGAGCGTACCATGACATAACAAACTAGTCGTTCGAAAAGAAGTTTTGAAGAGTATAAATTAACTTTTAAATTTTATATACGCCATATAATTTTAGAATCCAAATTATGTGTTTCTTAGATATAATATAAGAACAAATTAAATTTTTAGACAAAATATATATTTTGCAATACATGCAATTTTACCGCCTTTTACTTGTGAACCCTTTTTAGAACAAAAATTTGATAGTTTTATATATTCAATTAAATGAAATTAAATTCTTCTTTAGAAGTGCATCATACAAATTTAATTTGGAAAAATGTTTGGTACATCTCTAATAACTTTCATATTTTGATGAATAGTTAAAAATAAAAAATTTTAATTAAAAACAGCTTTTTCAATCAAAATATTTTATAGTGTTAAATATGGAATTTTAATTGTTTGGATGTTTAATTAGATTATTTTTTATCGTTTAATACAATGTAAGTCAAGATAAATAATTTCACATTTAAATTTGACATAAACACAAGTCAATCGTTTGAAAGATTTTCGATTATAAAAAACGCCTTTTGGTTTTGACAACTGAAATTAATTTTAAATTAATTAATTAAATTTATATGTGTTTAATTTTGTAAAATAGAATTAATTTCTGAATTCAGAATATTAAAATTAGATTATTGTTATTTTTTGGTATTTTTCTGAAAATATTCTATTTTTTATGAAAATTTGTTTAAAAGTTACTTTTTATTTAAATAACTATTTATTTTATTAAAATTTATTTTAAGTCAAAATAGTTATCTAATACCTATATATATTCAATGTAATTTATTGGAGTCATTTTATAATAAAATTATATGTATAAAATATTATTGTACTTTTTAACGCCTTTTACCCACCTTCTCGGAACATATTAAAATTTCCATAAAACATAATTTTCCACTTCTGTGAATTGAATTTCAAAAATCCAAGAGACACAGTTCAAATAAAAAAGTAATATGTGGTTCAATAATATAATATTAATTGTTTTTGAATAGTAACTTTTGACTTTTATTTACCACTGTTAATTGTAAATATGGAAATTAAAGGTAAAAATAATATTATAATTATCCTAACAGAAGTACTAATACTATTGGATTAATTTATTTAGACCAAAACCTAACTTAGGAATAAAATATGATCATTTTAGTCCACTTGGATTAGATTAGGACATTTATTAGTATTTTACTTATTGAAGAATTAAAAGTGTTAAATTCAATGTTTAATAACTAAACCATTTTCAATATAGGGTTATACATTCGATAAATTAGACTATAAATATTAATTAGAAAGATAAAAATATTTCCTACATAATAATATTTTATTTATTATTTTTAGAGATTAAATAATTAAATTTATTTATGAAACAATGATGATGTAGTTATTACATTATCAATGAAAGATTAAAATAAATGATATTAAAAATTTAATAATGAATGTAAATTGAGGTTTTTTATTCTATCCAAGAAATTTATAGGTTAATATTACATTCTAGGGTTGACTAAATACATTTTATTTGAAGTTATAATGTTGTTATTACTTTTAACAAAAATAAAATACAAAATAATGTCTAAATTGACCTAAATAAGTTTTTAGAAAAAATCACTAGATTATTAGTTGATATAATATTTATAAATATATAAGGTTCTACTAATGGACTTATATAAGGATTTATATATAAATAATTAAATCCGTGGGTTTCTCTTGGTTTTTTATAATACATTTATTAAATATTTATTATAATAATACATGAGGACATTGTAAAAGTAACACTATTTAACTAAGAGTTAAATATAAAAGATAGGGTTAATATGGTGACCTAAAATTGTCTAAAAACTATTGTTTTAGAGTATTTAGACTCATAAAAACCTTATTTTCGAAATAAATCAGTTCAAAACCATTAGGAACCTAAAATTATTTTATAACAAAATAATATTTCAAACATTTCCTAAAGAGACCATCACCTCTCTTATAAAAGTGTACATCCCCTTCTCTAAAAATCACACCCCAATGTCAGTTTTCTCATCCAAACCCTGCCCAAATCACCTCCCAACTACCCTCACATAATCCAATAGTTCATCCCATGAGATTAAATCCATCCTAAAATGTCCTTATGTTAAAAGGAAAAGGAAACACCCAAAATAGAGGTAATTATTTAATAACATATTTCAAAAGTCTTTTTTTCTTCCACATTCTCTTTATTTGTTATTTTCATACCCAAATAATATATCCAATTATTTTTACATACTGTGATGTTATTATAAATATTTTATCACCATACACATTATTCTATCTATCCTATGAATTATAATGTCACTATGAGTGTGTACGTACGACATGTCGTCTCCACGCGGTGGTGTAATTTGTTATTCCAGAATATGTTATATAGAAGGATATAATGATGTGTAATATGTAAATAAATTAAAAATAGCGTCATAATTTCTCTGCACAATCAATGTACAATCCATTTCCACATCTTTTTATCATTAAATAAATTATATCGTTTCTCTTGTGTACGTGCGACTTACCGTCTCCACGACACGATGAGGTTCATTTCTAGATTCCAAATTCAACGATGATTATAAAAATATATATTATTAATAAGTATGTAATATATGATCTAGTAATGCTATGGTATATATATATATATATGTATATACTTACATATATATTATTCACTTACTTCCATTCAATATGATATGATAACGGTAACAATGTTTATGCATACGTATGACCTACCGTGTCCATAAAAGGTGTTTTCCATTTCATATATCAATCTATTATAAAAATTTATATCCAAAATATACACTATATATAAATCATGTATTATATTCTTGGTGTGTTTAAATCATGATCTAAATGATATGATCAATAATAACAAGTTAACACATGTATGATAAAGAAAGCAGTTGTTACTCGAAATATAAATTGAACATGAAAATCATTATTAAATGGGTAGTATAATGTTATAAATGAATATTTTATGATATAATAAATATAAATATGGTTCTGGCATACTTTAATAACATACTATTGACATTATACAAGAGGTTAAATGTAGTCTCAAGCAAAGGATGTTGCAAAGTAAGGGTTAATTCCTCAATCTCATTATTATCGGATATTGTTTATGTGTATGTATTTTCTTGGAAATGTTTTTTATCCCTATAAATGTTTCATTAAAGTCATTTCAAATTTATTCTTTTAAGTAAATCATTAACTAAAACATCATTATGAATGTTTTGATTATTTATTCTTATAAATCATTGTCATTAATGTCCGTGTTCAAATAATTGTTTTAAGGATTTATTTATTTGGACAAGTTGGATTTAAAATGTTAATTACTTTCAAAAGTTTCAATGTTTTATGGGACACTTTGATTCAAAAATAAATTTTAAATGACATCCTATATAAATTTTTGACTTTTAAATGATTTCACCAAAGGGATATTTCTCTCAAAATGTTTTACTGATCATTTTCAACTATGTCAACATTCATTACTGCATATTATCCATGATTGATGTGGATTTATTATAATAAAATCTTCTACATTACATCGAATGAGTTATGATATTTTTTTCTTATGGATGTGCTATTTTTACTACCTTCATGGTTTATGGGTGAAGTATTGAAATTTAGTACACTAGTTTTAATTTGATTTTTATGTTGTTTTTCAACATTTTCATAAGAAGAATGTAGTAGACTGAGTATGTGACTGGTGGGGGATACTATAGACCCTCGAGGCATCAGTCGGTATCAGGAGAAAAACTTGTTTTTTGGCACAAGGCCATGAATTTTTTTTTGTAGCCTTGGCATGAGGCCTAGACTATGTGGTAATGATTTCCAACATTAGGAATTCCCTCATTATGAAATTAATTATATCATGTGATTATTCATACAGTGGAATATCCATGTGCATGTTTATATGGTAATTTTTTATTTATATTCTTTATATTCTGATCATGTTTATGTTTAAAAGGATGTTATTTTATTAAACATCTTGCATTAAAAGATTATAGCTTCTGATAAATTATTTACCCTTACTGGGCATCTGATATCACCCCTTTATTATGTTTTGTTTTCCCAAGATACCAAGAACATTATTATGTTTGATATATAAGATAATGCCAGGAGAATAATGTAATTCTCAAAAAATTATCTATGTTGTGTTTTATGTTGGAATATGTAAGGTAATGTACATGTATGTAATTTATTTTCCATGACTACAAAACTGATTGGTACCTCGGTACATTAGTCCTTGTAATCATTCTAATGTATTAAAATAATGCACTTTCTATGGGATTCTGGGGTCAGGGAGTTATAGTTGGTATTAGATGATGTTTAGTACAATCTGTGGAAAATGGAATTAGAAATATTCTTTTTAGAGAACATTACCCTAAGATAGACTTTGAATATTATTATAGAAGAACATCATATAATTTTGGTAACGTAGATATTTTTTTGTATTTTCCAAGAAATAAATCCTTGTCTGGATACAAGCAGGTAGAGGTGGCTCTGGAACAGATGTTCCTAAGAGTGAAACATCCTACAAGGATTTTTGGCCTTGACCCAGGGTGTCCTGGTACACGACAATAGGCCTTGATGCACTCTGGGTTATGACACTCTTGGGGGATATGCATAGGATAATTCCATATTCTTTATAAGTAATTATTACGGATTTAGGAGTAAATACATCTCAATGAAAACACTTTTTATGATTATAGATTATATTCATACTCCTTTCAATTTACATTAGGAATTTACAAGTTTTGAATTAATCATTGCAATTCATAAACTAATCTATTACAAAGTTGTTTGGAAATGGAACCCAGTAGAAGGAATAATAACTCCAATAATACAAATGATCCAAAGAGTAAGAATGATCATATATTTCATTGTATTAATCCAACATTTATAAGGGAAATAGTCTCCCACATATTTTCATCAAATGGAAAATAGTATTATTTGATAAGGAGATAATTAAAAAATTATCTGAGTTCTATGGATTTGAAGGGAAGCAAGGAAAGAAAACGATGGTAGGGAGAAATATAGATAAAAGGAAGAGGGGAAAGAATGATTTTCCCATATATGATAATTGTGCACGTAATCACCTTGGTAAATTCATGATGGGAATAGGAGTTTTATATACTTCTGGAGAAAAAGGACACCATATATGTGATTGTAAGGGCAATAAAAGTGTTTCAAATGTAGAATGCTTCATCTGCATGGAGTTAGGACACTACGAGAATCAATGTCTAAATCATCAGAGTATTCCAAAAAAGATGATATTGGATAATAATAAAGTTATGATACTACCACATATGAAGTGGAATGGCAAGTGTTCTTATGTTTTTATTAAATAATTATTTCATTTTAGTGTTATATCCACGATGTACTTGATATATGAATTATGGAAATAAATAAAGATTATATTGTAATACTGTTTCATTTAGGATTTGAGATTATATGGTTCTAATTAAAGTGACGCAATATAAAGTTAATGTTTTTGGAAAATACATTGATTAAGGAAATATAAACCAGAATATGGTTCTGATATAGAGGTATTGACTTTGGAATATGATATGATTGAATTGTATAAATTATATTTGATATTCATAACTACATTGAAACATAGTAATTGTTTGTTTATTCCATTATTGTTGTAGTTTACAAAAGTTTTGGATATAAGGAGTCTATCTAGTATACTATAAGTAATTAGAGAGAATTAATGTAATAAATACTATTTTATGGTATTATAGGGTGTTACTATGTTTTAAAAGAATACATGGTGAAGGTATTCATATGTTATAATATGGAAAAAATATCATCATTGTGTTTACCTTCCTTATAAATTATGGACCGTGAGTTTGAAATGATGTATTTTGGATTATAAAGGTTGGAATGGATATTATTGAAATTGGATACTATTTTTAAGGTCAAAGGATTTCTGAAGAATATTTTTGGATTGTAATGAAAAGGGAAATCTGGAGGTCAGGTGACAACCCGTCACGTTCGGCAAGGCAGCGTGACATGAAACAACACCGAGTTCGAGCACACCACGACTTACCAAACAAGTCATTCCAAAAGTTTTTATGAATAATATTAATAGATTTTAAAATTTAATATACTACATATAAATTTAGAATCAATGTTTTATGTTTATTATACAAAATATAAGAACAAATTCATTTTTTTAGATAAAATAAGTATTTTTCAAAAATGCAATTTCACCATCTTTTAATGGTGAACCCTTTCTAAAACCAATAATTGACAATTTAGTATATTTAATTTAATGAAATTAAATTCATCTTTAGAAGTGGGACATAAAAATTTAGTTTGGATAATTTTTTGGTACTTTTCTAATCACTTTCATACTTTGATGAATAGTGAAATTACTAAATTTTAATTGAAAACAACTTTTTTTAATAGAAATAATATATAGTGTTAAATTATGAATTTGAATGTTTTGGAAGTATAAATAGATAATATTATTTTATTTAATACAATGTAGGTTCTTATAAGTAATTTTATATTTAAATTTGACATAAACACATGTCAATCTGTTGGTAGTTTTTACTTTTTTAAAAGAGGCTTTTTGGTTTTGACAACAGAAATTTGTTTTAAATTACTTAATTTAAATTCTATGCTTTGAATTCAGTTAAATAAAATTTATTTTTGAATTCAGAATATCAAATTCAAATTGGATGAATTTTTGGTATTTTTCATAAAACATTCAATTTTTGATGAATAATGAAAAAATACGTTATTTTTGAAAACTAACATTTTATTTATTTAATTTCTGATTTTTTATATTTTTTATTTAATTATAAAATTATATATAATACCTATTGTTGAGTCAATAAGGTTTTCCTTATGACTTTTCCATTCCTTCTTGTTTTGAAAATCACAAACACCTTCTCTTTAAGGAAAATCGCTTTTGTAAGGAAAAATGCTTTCTTAAGGAAAATTGCTTTTATAAGGAAAAATGCTTTCTTAAGGAAAAACGCTTTTATAAGAAAAATTTATCCTTATCATATTTTCATTAATATTTTTCTTTAGTATGAAATTCGGATTCACTTTCTCGGAATCATAAAAACTTTGATATAAAAGTATTCTGTTTTTAGGATTCGGTTCTGGACAAGAACTATAAGGAAGTTTCATTCCGAATTCCGGATATGAATTCTGACTTAGTTCTATTCCAGATTCAGGATACGAATTCTGAAGAAGAATTCTCATTACGAATTCTAATGAAGAAATCCCATTCCGAATTCTCATTACGAATTCTGAAGAAGAATTCTCATTACGAATTCCAATGAAGAATTCTCATTACGAATTCCAATGAAGAATTCTCATTACGAATTCTAATGAAGAAATCCCATTCCGAATTCTCATTACGAATTCTGATAAAGAATTCTCATTACGATTTCTGATGACGATTTCTCATTATGAATTCTGATGATGAAATCTCATTACTAATTCTGATGATGAATTCTCATTATGAATTCTGATGATTAATTCTCATTACGAACTCTGATGATGAATTCTCATTACTAATTCTGATGATGAATTCTTATTACGAATTCTAATGACGAATTCTCATTACGATTTCTGATGACGAATTCCTATTCCGAATTTTCATTCCGAATTCACCTATTAAACAGAATCTGATTATCATTGTTTTATACACTCTGAATTTATTCACTCCGAACTTTCACTCCGAAATTTCTATTCCGAACTTTTATGTTAGAGTTTAAAACGATGTCGTACTTTCTGTTACACTTGTTTTGTTATAAAAAGATGTCGTCCATTTTGTTATAAACTAACCGTTGTCTAAGTGACACGTGTACAGGTCCCTCCGAACTTTAAGGGAAATATGACCGTTGGAGAAGGAGCCGACCTTACCTATAAATAGGAGCTCATTTGAAAGAGCTCGGTGCTGATTGCTGAAAAAGTGCTTACATGTTGTTGAAGTGATTTCTAGAGAGAGATTCTCTTATTAACTCTCAAAAGCTTCGTGCGACTCCGAATGTTGGTGATTACATTCGAGGGCTTCCGGGGATAGGAAGACAGAGGTGCCGACTACCTTAAAGATCGAGGGCTTTCTTGCTGAGAAAGACAGAGGTTGCCGACTACCTTAAAGATCGAGGACTTCCTTGCTGAGGAAGACAGAGGTTGCCAACTACCTTGAAGTTGAGGGCTTGCGGGGATAGCAAGACAGAGACTCTGATCTTTGTATCGAGGGCTTACCCTGGTGTGGGTAAGACAGACTTGCTTGAAAGTATAAATCAAGGGGCCTTTATCCAAGGTTGTTGGATACCCTTTTCTTTGGGTTAAAAGACTATTATCTTGTTACTAGTAGTTTTACTACTTGTTGTTATTCCGCTGCAATTTGTATCTTAAGGAAAGAATAACTTTCTTATACTTCCTTACTTACTCTGTTTCATTTAGATTCTATACGCTTTAAGGTAGAATCTCATATTGTAACTTTTGTTAAGTTTCAATTTCCGGAACCATATTTCCGGAACCTACTTTTGGAATCTCTTTCCAAGTTTAGTTCGGTGTTAAAGATGTTGTGAATCTACTTAGTTTAACTTTTTTAAACTTAGTCCTTTCCTTTTCTTACGAAAACTATAGTTGTTCATATCTAACTTTAATGGTTCCAAAGGAATTTTTAATGTATACAATTCACCCCCCCTCTTGTATATTGAGCATCTCATATCATATTTCGATCCTACAATTGGTATCAGAGGTTGGAAACCTCTTACTCTATACCATTCTTACATTTGGTATCAGAGCCAAGGTTACTGAAATACTTGTACTCACATACAAGTTTTTCTTGCTCATTTTTCCATTCCGAACTTTGTCATTCTGGATTATCCATTCCGAACTTTTCTCATTCCGAACATTTTGATTACGAACTTTTGCTACTAACTAGTTTGTGTGCAATGTTATTTTCAGTATGGCAGGAATGAATGTTGGATCTATTGACAATTTGAATCCTACAAGGCCACCTATCTTTGATGGTAATGATTATGAATACTGGAGAGATCGTATGAAGACTTTTGTTATCAATACTGGAGTAGACAACTTTGTAATGCTTACTGGTGATTATAAAATTCCTGACAAGGAAGTCAGAACCTTTACTAACCAGGAAAAGCAAGAATATCAACTCAACTATAAGGTACGCAATACTTTACGGTGTTCAATGACCAGAAATATATATAGCCAAATTTCTTCTTGTGAAGCAGCTAACTGTATATGGAAGAAGTTAGAGGTTACACACTTTGGGACTTCTAAGGTGATTGAGACTAGGAGAGCTATGCTTAGAGCTGAATATCATGGATTCAATTTTCCTTATGGAGAACCTATCTGTAAAGTTCAACAAAGATTTATGACAATTGTCAACAGTATACAATCTATGGGAGAGAAAGGTTTAGATGATGAAGCTCTTGTGTACAAGATAATTGATATTATGCCCAATGAGTGGGAATCCAAGAGAACAGCTATAGATGAGAATAGGAAGGTCACTCAAATTACTCTTGATGAATTATTTGGAACTCTTCTACAACATGAGACAAGAATGAAGAGAGATGCTGACAACATTAAGAAGAAGAATGGAAATGGTACTGTTGCTTTTACTACAACTTCAAATCAAATAAAAACTAAGACTCCTGAGAGAGTAACCAGATCCAAGTCTAAGAAAGTCATTTTCCAATCCGAATCTAGTGAAAGTGAAGTTTCAGAAAATGAATTAGCCAATCTTGCTCGAAGGATGAACAAGATAGCTGGACAAAGAAACTTTAAATCCAAGTATAAGAAGAAGGACAGGAAAGATAAGAAAGATGGAGAAGTTACTTGTTATGAATGTAAAAGAGCTGGACATATTAGACCAGATTGCCCTATGCTCAGAAAGAGAGAAAGGAAGGAAAGACATTCAGAAAAGAACAGGAAGAAGTATTACAAATCCAAAGCTAAGAAAGTTCTGAAAGCTAATGACACCTGGAGTGCCAGTGGTGGTGACTCTTCAGATGAATCTTCTGAATATGAATCTTCAGGACAGAAGAATCTTGGTCTTATAGCCAGATTACCCATTGAAAATCATTGGCTTATGGCTAAGGTACAAAATGCTGAATCATTGACCAATGTTTCTTTAAATTCTAATGATAGTAAGTATTATAACTCTTCTGATGAAGAATCATCTTCTGATGAGGAAAATACATTACCTACTTATGAAGAAGTCTCTAGGTTTGCTGAACTTCTTGAGATTGATAATTCCAAACTCAACAAGAAACTTGATAAGGCAAATTCTAGGAATTCTATTCTTACTAAAGAGATATCAGATCTTTCTAAAGATCTTGATAAGAAAAATGCTGATTTTGAAAATATTTCAAAAAATCTTGAGGAAGTAAGTTCTGAGAAGAACAAACTTGCTAAAGAATTAGAAAAAGTAATTTCTAATAAAAATGTTTTCGAGCCTAACTCTAGTTAAAAAACTAATGATTTTGAGGATAAAAACTTGGTTGTAAAACTCAAGTCCGAAATTTTTTCCTTAAAGAAGTGTTTATCAAACTTTACCCATGGTAAGGAAAATTTTGATAAGATGTGTTCTCAAATACGACCTTTAAGAAATAAATCCGGATTTGGTTATACCCAAGCAAAACCTGTTTTCAGCAACAATTATTTTGTTCCTCAAAGTGCCCCATTTTGCACTAAATGTCAATGTGGTGGTCACTGGGCAAGAAATTGTTCCTTAAACAAAACCCAATCCTTAGGTTTTCATAAAGCTTACTTTTCTAAGAAAATGTGGATACCAAAAATTTTATTGTCCGGAAATCTCGGATCCAAACAAGTTTGGATTCCGAAAGTCTAACTTTGTTCTTAATTTCAGGAAAATAAAGAAAGTTCCAGCAACAATATTTGGTTACGAAGCACATAAAAGATCGTGCAAAAGGATGACTAGCTGGTCGAAGAAGAATGTGGAAGAGATGAGGTTGCTGGATGAGTTTCAGGAGAATGTTAAGGATGCATTTCAAACCGAGGACAAGAAGTTTCATGAGATGACTGCCTCATTCGATGAGAAATTGACAGAGGAAAAGAACATTCGGAGTCAGGAAGTAAGGGATCTGAATGGAAAGCTCAACTCTGTTAATCAAAGTTGGAAATTTGAAAGGGATCATCAGATCAATTTTCTAGAAAGGATAAAGTCTCAGGAAGAGAAAATGGAAGCTCAGGAAGAAAAGTTGAAGGCTCAGGAAGAAATCATTGAAGCTCAGTCAGCAAGAATAGTTGCCTTAGAAAAGCAAGAAGAGGAAGATCATAAGGATCTCAAGAAGATCAAGACAATTCTCAAGGGGCTCATGTCGAAGGAGAAAGATCTGAAATGACCAATCCGATCTTTTTGTTGTAATCTGTTTTTGTTGCTGACATTTCAAATATAATGAAAATTGTGCTTGTTGTTTCTATTGCTGTCGTTACTAATCTTTTCAGGTACTTTGTTATTTTGTTTCCATTCCCTCCAATTCTTTTTGAAAATCACAAAGGGGGAGAAGGAAAAGATCCTTAAGAAAAAGAGGAAATCTAATAAGTGCTTATCAAAGGGGGAGAAAGAAAAATACCCAAGGAGATAGAACTCTAATAAGAGTTTGTTTAAGGGGGAGTTTTTCTTAAAGAAACATCACTCCGGAAATATGAATACGATCCTTAGAGACTCAAAGCCTAAGGGGGAGTTAGTCGTATTCATCTATATTCTTAAACCAAGGGAGATAAGCTTTAATATGTGTCTTTCTTCTTAGAATAGCTTTTTCGTAAGGATGTTTGTGCTTTCCAAAAAGGGGGATATTGTTGAGTCAATAAGTTTTTCCTTATGACTTTTCCATTCCTTCTTGTTTTGAAAATCACAAACACCTTATCTTTAAGGAAAATCGCTTTTGTAAGGAAAAATGCTTTCTTAAGGAAAATTGCTTTTATAAGGAAAAATGCTTTCTTAAGGAAAAACGAAAAATTTATCCTTATCATATTTTCATTAATATTTTTCTTAAGTATGAAATTCGGATTCACTTTTTTGGAATCATAAAAACTTTGATATAAAAGTATTCTGTTTTTAGGATTCGGTTCTGGACAAGAACTATAAGGAAGTTTCATTCCGAATTCCGGATATGAATTCTGACTTAGTTCTATTCCAGATTCAGGATACGAATTCTGAAGAAGAATTCTCATTACGAATTCTAATGAAGAAATCCCATTCCGAATTCTCATTACGAATTCTGAAGAAGAATTCTCATTACGAATTCCAATGAAGAATTCTCATTACGAATTCCAATGAATAATTCTCATTACGAATTCTAATGAAGAAATCCCATTCCGAATTCTCATTACGAATTCTGATAAAGAATTCTCATTACGAATTCTGATGACGATTTCTCATTACGAATTCTGATGATGAAATCTCATTACTAATTCTGATGATGAATTCTCATTACGAATTCTGATGATTAATTCTCATTACGAACTCTGATGATGAATTCTCATTACTAATTCTGATGATGAATTCTCATTACGAATTCTAATGACGAATTATCATTACGATTTCTGATGACGAATTCCTATTCCGAATTCCTATTCCGAATTTTCATTCCGAATTCACCTATTAAACAGAATCTGATTATCATTGTTTTATACACTCTGAATTTATTCACTCCGAACTTTCACTCCGAAATTTCTATTCCGAACTTTTATGTTAGAGTTTAAAACGATGTCGTACTTTCTGTTACACTTGTTTTGTTATAAAACGATGTCGTCTATTTTGTTATAAACTAACCGTTGTCTAAGTGACACGTGTACAGGTCCCTCCGAACTTTAATGGAAATATGACCATTGGAGAAGGAGCCGACCTTACCTATAAATAGGAGCTCATTTGAAAGAGCTCGGTGCTGATTGCTGAAAAAGTGCTTACATGCTGTTGAAGTGATTTCTAGAGAGAGAGTCTCTTATTAACTCTCAAAAGCTTCGTGCGACTCCGAATGTTGGTGATTACATTCGAGGGCTTCCGGGGATAGGAAGACAGAGGTGCCGACTACCTTAAAGATCGAGGGCTTTCTTGCTGAGAAAGACAGAGGTTGCCGACTACCTTAAAGATCGAGGACTTCCTTGCTGAGGAAGACAGAGGTTGCCAACTACCTTGAAGTTGAGGTCTTGCGGGGATAGCAAGACAGAGACTCCGATCTTCGTATCGAGGGCTTACCCTGGTGTGGGTAAGACAGACTTGCTTGAAAGTATAAATCAAGGGACCTTTATCCAAGGTTGTTGGATACCCTTCTCTTTGGGTTAAAAGACTATTATTTTGTTACTAGTAGTTTTACTACTTGTTGTTATTCCGCTGCAATTTGTATCTTAAGGAAAGTATAACTTTCTTATACTTCCTTACTTACTATGTTTCATTTAGATTCTATACGCTTTAAGGTAGAATCTCATATTGTAACTTTTGTTAAGTTTCAATTTCCGGAACCATATTTCCGGAACCTACTTTTGGAATCTCTTTCCATGTTTAGTTCGGTGTTACAGGTGTTGTGAATCTACTTAGTTTAACTTTGTTAAACTTAGTCCTTTCCTTTTCTTAAGGAAACTTTAGTTGTTCATAACTAACTTTAAAGGTTCCAAAGGAATTTTTAAAGTATACAATTCACCCCCCCTCTTGTATATTGAGCATCTCATATCATATTTCGATCTTACACCTATATATGTTCATTGTAATTCATTGGAGTCATTTAATAATAAAATTCGATATATATAATTTTATTGATCTTTTTAATGTCTTTTACACACCTTCTTGGCACATATACAAATAATCCTAAAACATAATTTTACCACTTTTGTGAATTGAATTTCAAATATCAGAGAGAAACATTTCAAATTCGTCTGTATAATGTGGTTCAGTAAGATAAAATAATTTTTAGTGAATAGTAATTTTGGACTTTTATTTACCATGGTTGAAATTAAATATGGTAATTAAAGGTATAAATGATATTATAATTACCCTAACATATGTTCTAATTCTATTGTATAAGTTTATGTTGACCAAAACCAACCTTAGGAATAAAATATGATCCTTTTGGTCCCCATGGATTAGATTAGGAAATTTATTATTATTTTACTTAAAGTAGAGTAAAAAATGTTAAATTCAATGATTAATAATTAAAAAAATTTAATATAGGGTTATATATAAGTTAAATTCAAGAATAAATATTGATTATAATGATAAATTAGTTTCCTAAATAATGGTATTTTATATAAAATTTTTAGTGATTAAATAATTGAATTTATTTACAAAACAATGATGATGCAGTAATTACATTATCAAGGAAAGATTAAAATAATTGATATTATAAATATAAAAATTAATGTAAATTTAGGATTTTAATACCAAAAATGAATTTTAATTGTTAATATGTCATTTTAGAGTTGATTAAATAAATTTATTTTGAGGTGATAATGTTTTTATGACTTAAACAAAAACAAAATACAAAAATGTGTCAAAATTGAGATAAATAAGTTTTCAAAACAACAACTATATTATTAATTGATATAATATTTCTAAAATTCAAAGAATCATCCAAAAGGATTAGATAAGGTTAGATATATAAATATTGAACAACTTGGGGTTCTCATGGATTTTTATTTTATGATTATTAACCATTTATTATAATTATACAAGACAACATGGTAAAAGTTAAACTATTTAACTAATAGTTAAATATATAAGATAGGGAAAATATGGTGACATAAATATTCATAAAACATATTTCATGAAAGGATTTAATCCCCTCCCCACCTTATATTCTAAATAAATCAATTTTGACCCATTATAAATAGAAAATTATTTTACAATAAAATAGTATTTCAAAATTTTCTTAAAGTGACCCTCACCTCTCTTATAAAAGGGTATTTCCCCTTATCTCAAAATCACTCCCCCAGAGTCATTTTTATCGGCCAAAACCTTCCCAAATATCCTCCAACCTTCCATAAAATCAACATAGAGGCCTTACTATAGAGAATAAATCCATCCTATGGAGCCCTTTTCTTCAAATCAAAAGGAAACACCAAATGTAGAGGCAATTATTTTATCACCACTTTCAATGTTCTTTTCTTCTTCAACTTTTTTTTATTTCTTATTTCCATACCAAAATATTAAATCCATTACCTTATAAATACTGTGATTTTATTATAAATAATTTACAACTATACTCATTATCATATCCATCCTATTGACGATAAGGTCACTATGCGTGTGTACGTACGGTTTACAGTCTCCACGCAGTGGTGTAATTTGTAATTCAACACTATGTTATTTGGATTGAAATAATAATGAGTGATATTTATAAAAATAATGAAAATAACATGATAATTCATCTTTAAAAATAATATACCATCCAATTCAACACCTTTTAATCATTAAGGAAATGATATCGTTGCTCGTGTGTACATAAATGTTACTATCTCCACCACCTGATAAGACGCATTTACATGTTCACCATTCAATGATGATTATATAAATATATATTATTAATAGGATTGTAATAAATGAAATAATAATGCTAATATATATATATATATATTTATGTACATACATATATCTTATTCACTTACTTCTGTTCAATACATTATGAAAATGGAAACAACATTTATTGGTACGTACGACCTGTAGTCTCCAAAAACGTGATTTCCATTTCATATATCTATATATTATAAATATTTATTAATTAATTATATACAATATATAAAACTTTTTTTATATTCTTAAGGTATTTAAATCATGATCTAATTGATATGATCAATAATAACCAGTTAAATCATGTACGATAAAGAAAGCGATTATTACACAAAATGATAATTTAACATGGAAATCAATATTAAATCAATAATATAAAGTCATAAATAAATCTTGTACGATATAATAAATATTCATATGGTTCTGTTATAATTTAATAACATTCTATGGTCATTATACAGGAGGTTAAACAAACCCTCAACCAATGGAATGTACTAGGTAATGGTTAATTCCTCAATATCATTATTATCCGAGATAGTATATGTGTATGTTTTTCTGGGGAATATTTATCATCCATTCCTATATTTTATAAAAGGAATTCAAAATTGATTCTTTTTATGGTACACTTTTACTAATATTTCATTTTAAATATTATAAATATTTTATCGTCTAAATCATTCTCATTAATGTCCATGTTTTCAAAATTGTTTTTATTATTTATTTATATAGACATGATTGATTTAAATATTAATTACATTCTAAAGTTTCAAATTGTAATGGGACACTTTGATACAATAATATATTTTAAATTAATTCTATTATAAACTTGTTACTCATAAATGATTCTCCAAAAGAGATATTTCTCTAAAAAAAACATTATTTATCATTTTCAACTATGTCAACATTTTTTCTGGATATTATATTTGATTATGATTATTTTTTTATAATATAATCATTCTTATTATATCAAATGTGTTATAATATTTTTTAATATGGATGTTCTATTTTTTTACACATTATGGTATATGGTAAAGTATTGAGATTTCATATTCTAGTTTTAATACGAATGTTTTTTAACTGTCAACATTATCATATGAGGAATGTAGTGGACTTAGTAAGTGACGGGTGGGGCCCTCTATAGCCCCACGATGCATCAGTCGGTCTCATGATACAAACTAGTGTCTTGGAACAAGGACTTCACAAAAATTTTATTTTTATTCTTGGCATGAGGCTATAAATATGTGGTAATTATGTCTGTCATTAGGATTTCCCTAATTATGAAATTAATTTTCACTTGTAATTATTCCACAAGTAGAATATCCATGTTCATGTTTATATGGTAATGTTTTATTTATTTTCTCCTTATTATATTCGTGTTTATTCTTAATGTGTTTTTTTATTAAACATATTTCCTTAAATGTTTATATCATTTGAAAAATTATTTACCATTACTGAGCATCTGAGCTCACCCCTTTCTTATCATTTGTTTTGCCATTATTCTATGAAGTGTATTATGATTTATATGAAGGGTTAATCTAGGGGAATAATGGAGTTCTCAATGGATTATTTAGGTTTTGTTTTATTTTTTAATGTGTAATGTAATTTTCATGACTGTAATATAATTTCCAAGATAACTAAACTGCTCTCCCCTACGGGACATGATTCCTTGTAATTTTGCTAATGTTTTATAATTCTGCACTGGCACTAGGATTCTAGGGTCGAGGTGTTGCATATTATCCTAGTAATTTGTGTGATCTTTATCCTGCAATATAATGTAAATCATTCATTCACTCTTTTTTAATTTTTACACACCTCTATTATAATTTCTATCAATGAGGATAGGGATTTAATGATTGATTCTACTAGATCATGGTGAGATCCATCCACAATAAGAGGGAATTTCGATTCATGGGTTAGAAAAGATCATGTAAGGTTTAAATAATGGTATATAATATCAATTATATTTATTATCATTAAACATGTGTTTTAATTATGGGTTTCACCAATTCCGGTGATGGTTCTGCTGGGAGTTTATTGATAATAGATTACAAGAGTTTTTGGTTAATGTTATTAATGTATTTGATTATGGATCTTAGAGTATTCTCTTATTAATTATAATATATGGTTGTTATCTTCATAGTGTTATTTATATTGGTAGCCTTAATACACTTATCATTTGATTAAATGTTTTATGAGATGATCCAAGTAATAGAATTTTAAAAAATAAGAATAAAATTTAAATATTTATTTTGAAAATTAAAATTGAAAATTTCAATAAATATATTACTATTTTAATATAATCACTTCACTGATATATTAATACATACATATTTTTAACTTCTAATTAATTTGTTATCCATTATTATGTTGACACATAAATTTTAAATTTGTTTATAAATAGTTAGTTATTATTTTTTATTAATGAATCTTCATGAAACATATTTTGATCTATGTTTTAGTTTAACATGATTGTTTTCCAGATTATATTTATCAATCAATCATCTTGTTTATTTTATTTTCCTTATAAATTCATGCTTTTATATTTATTTTTATGATTTTATGGGTAGACTTCTTCTTTTAATAGATGATTTAAATTAATTATATGTTAAAAAATTAGATTTGGCATTCAATAATTCTACAATGTTAGTGGTGATGTAATGGTTAGATAGTGAGAGATTTGAAGGGTTGTTATTATCCTTGAAATTTATATAACCATTAAAAAACATATCATTTATTATTTATAGTATTTAAATATATTAAATATCTTACCTTTAAGTATTGGAATCTTGATAAATAGTTTATATAGGAATGAATAATTTATATATTTATTCTAAAATTTGACAAAGGATAACTAAATGAATAAAAACAATTTTTGAGTTTTATAAGATTGTTTTACATACAGTCAACCTTCATTTATTTTATTGTTCCTTATCCATCATATAATTTTTTGTGGCTTCTTAATGGTTATTTTTTTAATGCATTGGAATGGACTATTATAAGATATGAGGACTTAATTCTTGTAATTATTTGGTCTCTATTTGTTTATTTTTTACTATAAAATTCATTATATTATGATAAATTAATATGGTATATAGTAGAAGTATTGTTATCATGAGTTTAGTTATTGGGTAGTTATTCTTGGTAATATTATACAAATGTGATGATATCAAAGTGGTTGGATATATAGAGAGGGATCTTGGTTTTATATTAGATACATTTAATATGACTATTCTTTCAATATGATTCATTTCCACCAAATGGGTTATGTATGAATATGGGGTTGTTGTAATTTATATTTTTGTAAACTAATTATGTGGTATTTTTAATATATTAATTATGATTTGAAGTGATGAAACATGGGGAGGAATTTATTATGTAATTATTAGAAAAAAATCCCATTATGTCTCACTATGGAATGATGTAGTTTTTTTAGAAATGTGTATTGTAACACAATTTAGGAAGTCTAAGGTAATTGGATGTGGCTAGGATTATTTTCATTATTTTAAGAGATGTCAAAAAAATTAAAAATATAATGCTATTATGTGTTTATATGGACATGTTTTTTATGTTTTTTATCTTGATAAATTTATTATGAGTTATAGTTTTAATGTTCTTGGATCATAGTATAACATTACTTCTTGGGTTTGAGAGGTTGGAGTTACTAATAAAAGTCTCGAGATAGATAATGGGTGATTGGCTAAGAAATTTTAGCTAAATATGATTCTACATAATAGAGTCATGGAAAAAATGTAAGGTATACCAGCACAGTGTAGAGATCTTGATTGAAGGATGTGGTCCAAAGTGAAGGGATTCAAAAGACACTATTATTTTTGTAATAGCTATACTATGGATTTATGATGAATAATATGGTGGTTGAAATCTTTAGTGTGGAGAGGCCAGTTACGACATAGGGGTTTTAGGGGTGATTTTGTGTTGTTTCTAAATTCACTACCCCTCTAGCATAGATCTTGATCGCATCACATCCTAATTCGTAGACTACTGGGTTTGAATGTGTAATGGTTCAACAAAACATTAGTCTCTCTCCAATTTTATAGTATCTTCATCTTCATTCTGAGACATGGGTTTGACTAGGCATGTTGTGGTGTGGTAAAATTCATTATATCATAGTTCATCATATTCCATCCATTTTTGTGGCGTGGCTAGGGGGATTAGGGTGTGGTGTTATGTATTATATAATTCCATAAATACATGAACCCCACTAAATCATATTTTCATCCATTTTCTCTCTAAAACCATATGCACCCAAGAGATCATTTTAAGTACATTGAATCCACTTTTTACAGGAATCAACCCCATATATCAAGTGGTTGATCTGTGGTGATCTATGGTTTTTACTTCCACTTTTATAAAGTTTTCTTATCTAATTGATCTTGTATCATCCCATTATATATTCCCATGTTATTCTTTTTTATCTCAACCATTATAATAGAGTTTCTTTTTATGATTTTTTGAAATGGTTGTGGTGTGATGTTCTTGGGGGCATAGAATTCCTTTTGGGATAGGTGATCAAAGATCATCATTTTTTATCCCTTCCCAAATGAAAACTATTTTTTTCATATGGTAGGGGATCCATATATTATTTTATTATTTATAGATCTCATAAATTTAACATTTTTTGCATTTTGGGTTTATTAGAAATTAAAACTCATAAATAGTTGAGATAATAATGAAAGGAATTTGTTTATGGTTGTAGAAGTCACTTTTATTACTTCACTGTGATAATTATTTAACATTATATTTTCTAGAGAGTGTGTTATCTTTGTTATGATTTTTAGATTGTTTTTATGCATATATTAGAATATTAATTTGATGTAAATTGTTAAATAATATAAATAGGGTAATTTGTCGTTTTGAAAATAAATCTAAAGTGTCACGTTTAATGAAACATATGTTTCATATATTTTAATGAAAATAAAATGATGATTAATGAAGGTCTAACTGAATTTGTTCGTCCATTTGTTAATAGAATTATCTAAAGTACATGAATTTTTTAATTCTTTTTGTAGATACTAATAAATAATTTCATTATATTGTAACTCTATTCATCGATAATGTTTATTGAAATTGGTATATATTCATAGTGTCATGTTTAATAAATTAATATATTAAGATATTAGATTCCGTAGTTTTTCCGTAGTCTTAAATAGTAAATATTTTTTTTATATAAATATGGAATCATACTAGTTGTTTGATAATGATAAATGTTCGGATTTGAGTGACAATGTGTACTTATGATGACTAAATTTCATTAATTTAGTACCGAGTGATCTCATATTACTATAAATGATTAATACTTTGTTTTTAGGCCCTATATTACCTATTGAAAGTGATTGGTGTGTGATGCCTTCTTAGTTTTCTCTTGATGTTAGACTGATAATGTGTTGTTATATGCAACTAGGATGGAAATTGTTCAAGGATACAGGGGTGTGAAGGCCTAGGATTTTCACAGTATTTGATGCTTGTGATGACCAGATGGATAGTGATATGGATGATGTTTTGGGTGATGGAACCAGTATTAATGGAACATATAGAATCTTGTAATTCCTATTTTCATTCTAAAACTTGTATTTTTTCTTATTAATTCTCCACACATGGGTTGGATATACAGGTTTCTTGTTTAGATGCATTCTTTTCCCCACTTCATAAAGATGAAATTTGGGATTGGTTATGAATGTTTATTGAAGTTGATGGTTTTAATAAGATTATGTTGAATTTTTGAAGCATAAAATTTTTTAATCTTGTTGAAAACTATGGTATTGTTGCTTACTAGAATGAAAAATATGTTATTCTATGTAGACAATTAACTCGTTTGTATGATGCAAGGAGGAAATGGACATTACTTGTTGGTTAATGAAATTTAAATAGAAGAATTTAATTTAATTGAAAATTAATTTATTAACAATGGATTAATTTGTAAAAAGGAATGAAATAATTTAATTCTATTCATTATAAATGGTTGTGTACATATGGGATATATTTCTTGAAGGGGTGGAATCTGAATTTCCGGGTGAATATATTTATAGTTGAGCCAGAGGCTCAGTAAATATCCATATTGTGGTTGTGATATATAATATATCCAATATTTTGTTAAGATTTCTTGCAATACACAATCCGTTTTTGTAAGGTGGATAACACAAAGTGGGCTATGAGAAGGTGTTTTCCCCAATATCATGGTTGGAAAGGTATTGATTCCTAACTACCCCCTCTATCCCCACTCTCTTATCCATGTAATATTTTGTGAAGGTATACATGGTGGATATATTTCTCCATAATTGTGTGTAGTGGTTCTCAATGACAATTATTATATTAATAAAATGTATATTTATATTTAGTATCCTCTATTTTATTATAGGTATTATGTGTATGCATTATGTTGGATTTTGGTACATTACATATTTTACATGCTTTGATTGCTTGAGGTACAATAGTCAATGTGTGGTAGATGACATAAGGTTTGTTGTGGATCCAAAAAACTACTTAGATACTATATGAAGATGTGTCCTAGAGTGATGTTATGACATAATTCATGAGGTACAAGTTGTGTTACATGTGACCATGTGTCATCCGGATGGTTTCATAGAGAGAGGGATTGATCTAGACATATAATATTTTTTTCATGTGTAAAAATAGAGGGGAAGTGGTAATGGGATAACATTTTGGGTATTATTTTATGTAATCAATTTTATGCAATACATTGTGATATATTTCCATAGTAAGGCTAAGAACATAGTATACCTACTATGTTCATCAATTTTTATTTCTTTTTCTTCACTAAGAGATAGTATGCTTTCATTATCATTTTTATAAGTAGATCTATGGAAGATCCCCTTTAATATACACATTATTTAAACCCTATGTATATATAAATTATATTTTGGTTAGCAGGATTGGGCTATATATTACAAGATCATGGGTTTTGGGATCTTCTTGGGATTCATAATCACTATTGTGTTTATCTTTTGGTATATATAGTTACCTTTTTAGTTGTACTAGTTTTTTTATGAAATCACATGTTTGCACTTGGAATATTTTTTAAATTTATGATTAGGTTTTTATTGGTTCACATTTCATTCATCTTGTTCCACATTTTATTTTTAGATGTTAAAATCTCAAATTATTATGTATCATATATGCTCTATGTTTTTCACCCACTTGTGGCCTATTGGAGGTAGAGATTAGGTATCCACAATCTCCCTTCTCTCATTGGTATCCTAGAATTGGTACCTTTGGGGGTGAGGTTGTGATAGTGTGGTATCAAAGGACCATGTTTAGGAATATAATGGAGTTTGATGTTAGGAACAAGTGAGAATGCATGGGTTGGTAGTGAGATAATGTCAATTAAATTTAGAAGTAAATGTAAATAAGTAAGAGAAATAGAGACAAAGGTATATATGCATCCCTTAACATAATTCCCAATCATTTATGTTTTCTTCTCATACTAAGAAATCTGATACTAGTTTCCGAGTAGATTCGTTGGAAATAACCATGTATCATTCTTTTTGTGTGAATATTAAAAATGGTTAGACCATTGGATCAGGGTACTACTTAAATATAATAAATAAGTATATTAAAATTAAATTTTACATATTCTATAATTCGGAGTCCCAAATAGTATATTATATTTTAGGTATAGATCCATGTCAACATCTTAAGAAGAAACATAACAAATATGATCTTTTGGATGTTCCAGAATAATGCCAAATAATAGAGATCAACGATGATGAATTATGGGTAAGGAAACTCCTTGATTTTTAGTATAGAAACCCAGAATCATCCTAGATAAATATATCATCTGTTTATATGAACAATAAATTCATTACATAAGCAGACCCCAAGGATCGTAATATACTAGTACTTGACCATGCTATTTCACGGAAATTTTGATTAATGGTTTTTATTTTAATAATTGATTAGTATTTATAAAAGTGGGGATGAAACGATAATGTAGAGAACATTTTAATTAGAATGTAATGGTTTATGATAATGGAATTGGAGTGCATATAAAATGAAGACACTTGTAAAATAGTTGAAAAGGAAAAAGGATAGACTAAATGTATATGGATTTTTAAATTTCAAGGATAAAGATTAAAATTCATATTCAATTTCAATCACAATAACTATAATGTGGGAACTGAAATAATGTCAAAGTGAAATCAGTGATAAGAATGTGGTTGTATTGATAAAAATGAGAAATGTAAAAAATGAAATTATAATAAATTTAAATAGTGGTATGTTATGGGAAAACAGAGTGAAACTATTCTTCTTGTATATGAAAAAACATGTAATAATGGATGTAGAAATTAGGGACAATGATGAAACAAAAGATGCAATTAAATAAAATAAATAGATGAAGACAGAGAGTGGACAACCAATTTATAATACACAACAATAAATTGATTCAAAAAATAGATAGGAAAATATAATCTCATTGTTTCTTCACTTATTTTCACTGTTCTTGGGTTGTATATCTATATTCTGAACCAAACCCATAAATATTCACGGAATGATCATTTAATTACACATTCACTTGCACAAAATTTTGATTGTTTCCAATATGAATTTGTGGAAATTCAATTCATATCAGAATGAAATTATATTCTATATAAGTTCATATTGATAATGAATAATGGAAAAACATTGATTGCAGGATCACATACAGTAGTCAAGAAATAGTTCATTTTTATAAAGGTGAAAAATGATAATGCATATGAAAATTTCTATATAAGTACAAACTGATATTTTCAAATGAATGTAAATTCATTTATCCTACTTAATCATATATGTTCATTAACGATTATTTGTCTAATGAAATTGTGAAAACAATATCCTATATATTCTATATATAGGTATGTGAATACATAATTTTAAGAATTCAATGTTTATATTTATAGATGTATTGTATGAAATTTGAATGTAGTTTCAAAGAATATATACACAATCATGAATATAAAATACATAATTTATAGGTACATGTCATCAAAAAATAATGAAACAATGTGTTTTCTCAATAATCAGTGTTTTCTCAACATTAAGTATCTATATCTTTCTCAGGAGTGGCCATGTTTCATCCACATTTCCTACTTCTCAACGGCCCTATACTTGTTCCAAGAGGTTCTTGATTTTGTTCTTCTAGCACAGATAGTTTTCATTCCTTTTCATCTGAGATTGGAGGTGGGGTGCAACTTCAACTTCCAGAGTAAGGTGTTCTCACACACACCTAACTCTTATGTCATGAATTCTAATAGAAGAATATTTAGGAACCTATTACAGAAAGTATAAAAACATAACAGTTTGAGTGTACAAATGATTGATATTAATCCATGCTATGAAAAAATAATGTAAGAAACATGATATTGAAAAATGGTATACATTGGACTAAAATGTGCATGGTTTTTTTTACTATGTTACAACAACACCTATTTAATATGAGCCCATCAATTGTCACATTCCTTCAAAGCCATATCACATGATTCATGTACGTTACTTCCCTCCCAATGAAATCTCTTGGTTGTAGCATTTCGAAGGCCACAACCGAATCTCCCCCAGCCACCAGAATCCCAGGTTATACAACCCGTAATTCCACATGTACCTGGATAGATAAATGTGAAACAAGTATGCCCTCCCTTGACTTATTCCATCCTTCCCAATCTCTAAAGAAGAAGAGGTGGTATTCTGATTAATTATGAGGGGTGAAGCAACAACCAAATCTGGGAAATGAGGACACCCACCCTACAGACACAAACTGTAGTAAAAATATAAGCCCTAATAATCTGTTAAAATCGTAATAAAAATAATTTTTTTTATCAATTTCCTAGAACCAATGAAATTTACAATGGTGTTTGTATGATAAATTATGAAAAAAATATGAAACGGTCAAACTAGTATATGTGATGTGGATATGTCATAGATATGATAAATAAAATTATATTGGAAGAGAAACATGTTTAAATGATATGGAACAAAAACATGTTCAACTAATATATGAAATATCATCATGAAATGGATGTTCATAACAGTATATGGATTAGAGAAAACACAAAGACATGGAACAGATGTTATGCAGTATCGATGCTAGCGGCTAATTTAGAAAACATGGTAAATATATTTTATTAACCCTAATGTATTTATCATAGTCTAATAAGGTTTTCAATGTAAAAAAATAATGCATAAATAAAATATGAAAAAAAATTAAATGGTCAAAATTTAGTATTACCTTGCAATTAAAGTTATCAAATTCAGTCAATTTTTTCACACTTCTTCATTGAGTTATCCATCCATAAGAGTTGAATCTTTACATAATGCTTAAAAAAACAATTACAGAACATCATGAAACATAGTTTTATCAACATTGAGAAGGAATTATGTTACCTTACATGATTCATAGGCATTGCGACTAACGAACACTAATCTAGAAGCAACTTATATATGTATCTTCAGATTCATATCTGTGACGTGAGGTTAAATTTCAGTCCCAAACCTGAATTATAAATTCTCATTATACTCTTCTTTTTTTCATAGGGAAAAAATATGAGATATCATTAAATAAGAAAACATTTTTTCTAAAATAAAACATGTATAATCAGAAAATGGGATTTTTGTAAACTTACATCACTATTCTGAAAGTGGTTATTCTGTTTAACAGGAAATCAAGAAACAAACAACACTATTTCAGTGTCTTGATAATCACCTCTATGTGACTTCATTAAATCAGTTACACATGAGATTTCAAGGTTATATTTGAAAACAAATCTAGAGAAAATTAAAATGGAAACAATAGTTGCATCAATTAAATAATGACAGTTTCTTAAAAACCTATACCAACTCTAAAGACTGTTATACTACTAATTATATCACAAAGAAAGTTCAAATAATATATGATGTAAATTATATTGTGAAAAATGGAAATCCAAAAGCTACAGCTACAGGACAAAAGACACAGAAATTTGGGACATCTTATTGGTAGAAGTAAATAATAAAGTGAAGCATGATCAGATTCTAAAAAAGAATAAGATAACAAATAAACAGAAAAAAATGGTCCACTAATACTTGAAAATGCAAAATTCATTCTCCTAACATTCAACAATATGTCTTCAAAATTGCTAGGTAATCGGTACCTACAAATTCAAATTCATTTATTCTCATAATAACTGCCCCAAGAATATAGAAATAGACTCATGAACAGAGCAAAATCATGATTTTGATTGTTAAGACCTGTAAAATTTGTTGTTTTCATGATTCTGGACCATTATCCTTAATATCACTAGATGATGGAATGTAAAGGTAATGCAACCTGTTAGTGAAGACCATTATAGTATTTAGGATACCAAAATATTAGTTAAAAATTAAATATTGACAATTCAATGTAATACAAAACAAATTGTAACATAAAACATACTAGCATAGTGCCATAAAGGTATGTTTGTTGACCTTTTCCTCAGAGTTGTCAAAACATATGTTATTCATAAAATATATCATTCTAGAACATTGTTTTTTTAGGAAAAGCCTACAGTTCAGTACATTGAAATTCGAATTAAAATATGTATTTAAAGCAGATTACAAAACAAACCTGTTATTTTGGTAAAAAATGGTCCCACATTGATATGAATTTCACCTCATCAACTTCAATTACTTAATTCCTTTGATTCTGTATAATACAATGAATATACTTGAAGAAGTACAAATAATCATAACAGAACCAAACAAAATGAATTATCATGAACAATAAAATTTATCAATATAAGAGGTCAGATACCTTACATCCGCACCCATAAGGCAACAGTGGGTCTGTTTAATCATCTCCATGAACTGTTAAAAGTAGATGAGGCTGAAATGGTTGAAATCTAGTGGGTTGTACTATGTGTCCTACTGGTCAATGATCTAGATCATCTGGGCTCTGCTGTTGGTTTGGAACAATATGTACATGGCCATGGAGGGGTGATTTTTTTCCAAGAGTGAAGAGATATAATTCTATATGAAGGATGAAAGTAGATGGGGGATAATAAGTAGTTGAGAGGTATTGAGTATGAGAATAAAATGACAATAGAAATAAAATTCTAGATTCCATATTTTATCCAGAACGTGTGTGAAATCTAAGTATAATGTAGTCCATGTGAGAAATTTAATTGGAAAAAAACAAACTGATATTATAAATATGTGAGAGGACAGACTAAACAGATTCTAGAGATTACATGTATTAAAGATGCTGCACACAATTAAATATCCAGATTTCATGTTGTAAAAAAACCTGACTAGCCTCTACTTAGAAACCCACCTACCTTCTACATAGATTACACATAGGGATGAAGTGTTAATATATATATTACTTAAAATAATAAAATTGTTTCTAGATTTTAAACTGTGGAATAATAAAGAGTTGTAGGTAAGTAAGTTGTTAGGTAAAACACTACAACTTTGATGAGCACTTAATTATTTACCTTAAGATGCAGTCTCAGTAGCTACACACGCTCCATACACAACATTGGAAGAATCAGCACAATCTGACTCTTCATGATACACTTTATTTAGGCTGACTAATGCGGAGGCGGAAAAAGAGGAGGCAGAGTAGGCTAAGGATGACCGAGGAGGAGGAGCAATAGTCGGAATGTTGTAATATCTCTAAATCATTTAAAATAATTTTTTAACTAGAAATGTAAAGTGGTTTTGGGTCAAACAAAATAGTCATCATTTATTCATTAAAAAACGGAAAACATTGAAATAAAATGAGTAAGGTCCCGCCTTATATCCATCCAGCAAAATGGAAATCGTAATGTACAACAAGACATCCACCAATGAAGATGTCTATCATAAAATACCGATGCTAAACAATCTGAATTAAAAAGTTGGACATAAAAAACATCCGGAATTTTCCTATTCAATCATAAGTAACATCCAGCTTATTGGAAAACATCAAATAAAAAACTCTGATAAAAAAATGCTCACTTTGAAAAACACCCAACATTAGAAGAAAACAATCGACCATGAAAAGCATCCTTCATGAATATCATCCAACATTAAAAAATTATAATCAACCTCCAGCAATAACGAGTTTTTGGATAAGTACTTTATAACACATGAACACTAAATTGGAAATATAGATGTAGAAGAATGTTTAGTGCATTTTATAGGAAATATTTTCACGTGGAAGACTGACATCATTAATAACCTCTCAAGTTAAGGTAATTTAAAGAGAACATATGATTTCGACAAGATGAAATATGTTTTAATGGAAAAATAATAATTTTTCCTTCAACACTATTGAATTTATGATTTTAAAATTTCATTTCTGCATCAGTAAAATACATTATATGCCGACATAGTAGTGGATAAATATTTTTTAACAGGACATTTGAAACTAACCGATATCTGAAATAGTTTTTCCAATATGCATATGTACCATAAGACAAACCTTTAGTGAACATTGTTTATTTTTTATATAAGTTATCCTTTATCTGAATATGAACTTTAGTGGCATCAGTTGATGGTGGTGTGGAGTCAATAGTCACTGAAATATTCTTCTTGACCACATCCTCATCATCGAATTCAATCAATAGATGTATCTACATGTGAAATAAAATATTAACCGAAAAATACAATGACCAACTACTCAATTGAAAAAAGTTATAACAATATAGAAAACTACTAAACATATTTTATTTAAGATTACATATATTTACATGAACTGTTGATATAATTGAAGATGATGTTAAAAATCATGATTGAGGCTTTTCACTGGGTTGAAAAGATTCAACTGTCTAATGATCCTACAATGGAATGTTAAGAAAAACAGTCGAGTAGATTGTTATTTACTGACAGGGAAAAAGAATTAAGAGAATTGAAAAGATTGTACCTAGTTTAGTTAAATGCCACTAATTACTCCAGTAAAGTCAATGCATTGATGATATTTCATAAAAATTAGAATAGTATTAATGCTTCCAAGGTTTAAAAAATAAATGAATTTTGGAATAGATATTAGCTATTACCTGATTGTATGTAAAGCTGTCATTGAATTTCCTGATGTAGTTTTTGTTGTCCCTAATGAAAATTACATTGTATGTGTTTTTTCTGTTGAATGAAGACAATTTTGAATATTGATATTTGATATTTCAATTGATAAGTGCACTGTCTTTGATTTTAAAATGTTCAATTCTGGAGGAAATACATATTCTTCATCATCATGATTATCAAATTATAAAATAATATTCAATGAAAAGAATTATAATTTTAAAATTTACTGACATGTTAGATAAATTTGGTTTTACCTGTATCAAAGTATCTCTTAGGCCAGCAGTTGTCTTGTGTATGAATTTCATGACTTGTCTATCAAACGAAACTATTGAAAATGAGTCTCTGTTATCAGTAACCTTTAGTTTCACTCTAAACATGTTGAATTTAAAATGATGACTGCAGTGTTAGTACCAATAAGTATTTTTATTAAATAGTTATAAAGTAAGGAATTGATAATAAGAAATTTAATTATTTAACTAAAATAATTTTGGAGTAGTGCTATGAGTAAGTAATTTACATTTTTGGCCCCAAATTCTATAATCTGAAAGGTGTACTTTCTTCATACAAGAAATTCATGACTCATAAAATCAAATTTATGTGCAATGAATTTTTGGTACTTTTACATCAAGTATGCATCGTGTAGGCTATAAAATATTGAGTAGAAAATAATATACTTATTATCTAAGGACATAATTGAACAATTCCAAATACTGATTATTGAATTTTCAAAATTCTGCTCTCTTTTTGTTAACTCTTTACAGTTTCTGTCATCTGAAATTGTTTTCTTGTTGTTCCAATATGGTACATCTATAGAAGGGTTGAAAGTTATTGGTGGTGGATTATTTAATTGTGATACAACTTCCAACCCAAATCAGGAAAATATACAATAACATTCTTCAAAAAATAACAACCATTGTGTATTTTATTTTAGATGAAAAAAGGAGAAAATGTAAAATTACAGAATCTAGATTTGTTCAATTTTCACCTACTTCTGAAGCTATTTACTTCTAGAATATCTATGATGTACAAAATTTTTGTAGCATTAATAGATATAGTCACAATAACAGTTTCTAAAAAAATATTGAATCAATTGAAATGATTTAAAATTATTAGAATTTCAAAGAAACCTCTTCCAAAGAACATATATTTACTAAGAGCTCAAAACGAACAGTGTAGTTAGAAACCATTATGCATAGTCGCTTTACACGTACAAGTTGTAATATAAAAATGGATGATTGCACAATGTTATTTTCCAAATAACTTGTCATTTCATTCATAAAGTCTCCCCATAATCTATAGGTAAGTTTCAAACCTCTGTAGGGAAATAATGTAATATTAAGGCTTAATTTTTTTATTGCATTGTAATATAGAAAGAGTAGAAAATTAATGACCTGTCATCCTTTAGAAGAATCTATATTTGTTGGTTGGAATGTCCCGTAGACTGCATTGGATGTGTGTAACCTAGACGTCCAATAATTTCTAAAAAAATAGATAACCAAAATAAACTTAATTTGAAATAATTATGGATGATAATGATATTATTTTAATCATAATTTTATTAAAGTCAACTACACATAATAGTCACAACAGTTGTTACTGATATATACCTATTAAATGTTCCTCTGGAATCCGCTATTGAATAATCACATCATATGATGTAAAGTCGAAACTATAAAAGCGTATGTCTGTATCACATGGTTGAAAAAATTTCATGGATGTAAACATGATCTTGCAGGGATGTCTATTTCCCATGTAATTGTCTTGGTTTAAAGCTATTTGGATGTTTTGTATCATATAGCACTATCCATCACACAAATAATGTTTTTACTTCAAGATAAGATGACAGTTACTTATCGGACACTGAGTCATAGTTCCCTAAATAATGTATATTGAAAATTAGGTTAGTATGTAAAGAATACTGATGAGAGATGATAGAGAGATACAACATGTGTAAATTTTGAAATATGTATAGAACATAACAGAACAATATGGAATTAAATAAAAATTTGTTCATGTACCATAAACATACTACTTTGTCGCATAGTATTAGATCAACTGTGAAGACATCATTGGAAAATTTGGGTGATGAATTTCACCACATGTTCGGAAAACGAACTTCAATCCGTATTATATCATTGTCCTCTAGGGAAATCTCATCCAATACGGTATTGATCGTGAGATTTTTATTATCTGTACAGTTACATTTAATATTGAAAATATAAATATAGTAAGAAGGTAAAGAAGTCATCTAAATACACATCATGCATATGAAATCCATAGTAAAATATAGGTATTTTAATTTAAATGATACCTAAGAAAGGATATCAAATATTTCATTATACAAAATATTATGTGTGTACCTAGTAGACGTGTTACTGTTATCCGGTATTAATATTTTCAAACCATTTGGTGATGTAACCCTAGAAAACACAACATATAATTGACCAGGAGAGAACATAGGCTTGTGAAGAAATAACCCAACAGACGGCAATGTTTGGCCTTGACTTTTATTAATAGTCATTGCATATGAAACTATTAAATGATTTGGCCTTATATATAATTTTAAAGGCCATCTATCATCAGAGCGTGTCATAGTTTGTCTTCGAATGAAATCTGAATGCCCCGAATTACATCCATTCAAAATTTTTTCTCCAATCACATGATCACCTAAATGTGTTACAATCATATGGGTTCCATTACAAAAACCAACATATTGATCAACATTTCTGAGTAACCTAATGGGAACACCAATCTGTAGTGTAATTTTTTTTGGCAGCCAACCCATGGACATTGATTCCATTCAACATTTCATTGGCATATATGTTTTCTGCCCTATTTGTATCAAAAATTGAATTGAAAACTGAATCAGAGATGAAGAAATCTGTCTGAACAGAGTCAGTGAGAGACAACATGTAATCATTTAATTGTTGAACAACATCACGGGTTGGAGCTAAAATCGCACGGTCTTTCAGATAGGAGACATCACCATAATTGTTAGTGAAATTAGGATATGAATGGTCAATAAATGCAGCCATAGCATTTTCCGAGTTGGCAAGAAGATACTTAGAAGGAATTTGGATGAATGCTTCACCATCATTGGGTTCTCCAACTCTACCTTATCTAATTTCCAAGGTCTATCGTGCAAACTCATGGACCTCATCTGAATTATTTTTTGATGTAGTCAAATTCATTATCATGTTCTTTTTTAGAGTTAAGACCTGACAGTGTTACCATAGATATGGAGACTTAATACTTGCAAAAACATTGTTTCTTATGTTACCATTGGGTATTATCGGCTGTATTTTCCTGAAATCTCCCCCTGATACAATAAATAGACCACCAAAAGGAAAATTCGGAGCATTAATATTTCATACTTACATTATAACTCTTAGAGTATGGTCTAGAGCTTCAAATAAGTACTTATAAACCATAGACACCTCATCCCAAATAATATATTTTGTCAATTGTAGAAGATTCTCAAGATCCCTACCTTGCTGAATATTGCAATCTGATTGATCAGAAATAGTTATTGGAATATGAAATTTAGAATGTGCAGTTCATGCCTCCTGAAAGTAGTAATGATCCTATTCTACTCAAAGAATCATCTATAACAATAGATCCCTTAGACCTCAGTAAAGCTATTATCATTTTCTAAATGAAGGTTTTACCCGTGCCTCTATATCCATCTAAGAAGAAGAAACCTCCGGAATTTGAAGACAATGACGAAAAAATGACATCCAACACGTGTTTGTGTTCATCGGTAATAGTATTATGTTTATTTGAATATTAATTTTGAAGTAACTCTCTATTGTAATGTAGTTCTTCTGCAACTAAAAAATTTGGACGACTTTGAATTGTAGAATCTGGAACTGGAATAGGAGGATAAAAATAAAGAGATGTACCATTGCTCTGTAAAATATTCTCAATTTAATGGAGAGAATACATATGACTCTAACGATATGTCAATGTCAAATCTACAAAAATGATGCATATAGATTCAGATCATTGTAAAATAAAATATATATTATCGTTAAAATAATGTACAATCATTAAAAGATAGCATAGATGATGTAGAAAGAACTGGTAAGTGAGAATATAGTAACCAATAGGGAATCTTGATGTAAAAAATGTGTGGATTATAGCGAACAATAATCTTAAAAGAGTATAATATAGAATAATATAGTAGTAAGCTGAGGAATCAATTATTTTAAGGATAATATGAATTAATTATCTTGATAGTATTTATGTTGATCAATTTCTATAAATAAAAACCATAATTTTGATTTTTAAAATATATTGAGAAATATACAGAATTACCTGGAATTTCTGGCCTTCGTCTTCGGGCATATAGAACATCTTCATCAAGAAAGTCACGGGTTTGATTCCATAAAATGTCTGGGCAGGATATGTTATTTTAAACTAACATGCTTGCGAACAACCTTCATAAAAAATGTCCCATTCCCTAGTCCGACACATCCCTTATATATTTAATAAATTCATCGTCATCTTCCAGTAGTCCTAAAGCATAAAATGCCTCTCTAAATATTCAATGAGTAATACCGTACAATCTTCTCATATCATCATATGAAGTCATTCCTTTTATTTTTGTTAGAAGTAACCACAAGTAAAATAACTCTCATGTTTTTTGAGGTACATAGTATAGTATACCAATACTTAATCCCGGTTTTCGAGGATTTCATTTTTTTATTGTAGTGGAAGATAATTCTGGTTGGAAAATCTTCATAACTGAGACATCTACCTTCTGGGTGAGTTAGATTTTCTTTAAACCAAGTTTCGAAAACTGATTCAGTAAAATTTCCGTGAGTGAGGACATCATCAATATTATCATTTTCTTTGTAACAATATCTTTTCCTGGTAAATGGATTCTTATCCTCTCAACTGATGGATATCTATAGTAGATATCATAAAAAATATTCTCCATGAAGCCTCAGAAGGAGTTATGTACCGACAGTCATATTACATATTTATCTCATCCACATTGTTGTCTGGGAAGTCACTGTTGTTGGTCTCATAGAGTGTTGTTGTAACACAATCATTCCATTTTCTAACATATATGAAGAAGTACTTGATATAAGATGATTGATTTCAAACATCAATATTTAGAACAGCTTGATACTTTTAATGAAAAACAATATTATATGGAACCAAAAACTAGTTATCCAAAGGCACACCCTTTCTATAATCCGTACATACATCATCTGCTCTATGATATACCACACAACCACCCTCGTTAACTATAGTGTGTGTGTGCCAAATTTTTGTGGATAAAATTTCGTACATCATACATTTCTCATACAAGGGGAGGAACGGTTGGAATCGCCACAAGGGCTGTGCATCATGAAATTTTTAACACCATCATGCAGAATTGTGTATGCACAATGATTCGGAATTTCAGAACAAAGTATTCTGTTAACATCTACAAGAGTGTTAAATTTGTTTTCAAGGAAGAAAAATAATAGGATGTGCACATGAGGCAAGCAATGTTTTTGAAACTCCACGGTTTGAAAAACTACATGGGAAAATAGGGTTATATAATGTAAATATATGATGATATAATGTAAGAAATTTATTAAAAAGAAATAAATATTGATTACATAGATCGTTACCTGCCCATGATTTTCCAAATAAACATCCCTCTCTAAAATCATTCATTAGATTATCAACCTTAATTTTAAAAATTATAGATAATATCTGAGGGCAATCAATAGGTCGAAAATTATTATTTCTAAAAAATCGAGTAATCTGAGGTCATATTGCATTATATGTGAATGTTAGAAATAGATCTAGATACCCTGCCCAATTACAAATAGACATGTCATCTTGGTAATTCAGAATCATATACCTGGGTACATTGATAAATGATGAAGGTAAAATGATATGCTGGCCATAGGATAACCCTTTATGATCACCTAGTATAAATCCATCATGTAACCCATTATATAATTCCACCCTCAAACTTGTTTTATTATATCGAATGAACGATAGTCTTTGAGAGTCAATCATTGTATAATCATCAACAATAAATTGATTCAGCAATCATCTAAAATGTAATAAGGGGTATGTATAGTTTTTTTGGAAATTGTAAGTGAAAGGCGAAGTACTCTCTCATTATTACCTTCTGGAGTACAGTACATGTTGTGGAAGGAGTAGCTCGATGCAATACATGTCAACATATCCATCCCGACCTCCTGTAAAAATCAGCGGGTATTTAAATGGAAGATATAATGGGTGAAGCTCATATACTCTTTGTAAATCACCACTTTTCCTTTGAATGATGATATCACGTTCTTTGTTTAAATCTTCATCATCACCGAAAATCATCATAGAAATTTCAGAAGTGTTCGGTATGTTATATGTGGCTTCACATGTTTGTATTCTTTTATGTAGCCATATATTTGATGTTGGTACCTCACGATGATTAACAACACCCCTTTCACTTATCAATTCTAGTTTCAAAGCATTGTGCTCATGTTGCATCTGTTGTAGTTTAAGTAGAATATTCTCGTCAATAATAGAATGCTGATTAATGGAATCAATGATGCATCAATCACATTATTAGCTAATATAAAATGATGAACAATTTGAAAATTTAGTATGTAATGTTGAAATAGACTGATACCCAATTCTGTGGACCCTGTTCTGACATTCATGTGCATTATCATACATGTATAGTTGTGTAAACCGTGACGTTTGTCCATCTGTTAGACATAAACTAACAATGTGATGGTAGTTTTTTCCATGTAGTCTGAAAATAGATAGACCACGACCATTATTGTATAACCTATCTACCTTTCAACCCTTGGGAGTAAATGAAAACACTGAGTTGTAAACATGCATGTGTTATTTGAAAGACCAGGGCTCAATGGTAGTTCAACTGAATACCAACAACCATAGGTACACAGGACATCATAGTAGTATTTCCAAAGATATTTTTCCCACCGAGCAACATAGTGAGAAACATGGGTTTTTTCGATTACTATAGTTCTTATTTCTCTCATAAAACCACATAAAAGTGTGAAAATATTGACATAAATTGGAAGGGTTACCAATGTCCGAATAACCTGGTTGACAAAAATTTTAATGTAGAACATATTAATCAAAAAGCATAGTGATATTATAAGAAGATGATGGTTGATTATAGAATAATAATGCATCTTTAGTAATGACGTTAACCTGTGATCTCAACATTATGCTCCTATAGTGAGTTTTCTATAACAGGAAATGTTAGGTTCACATATACAGGAAAAAATAACAGTAATTTGATTTCTAATTATAGAGAATGTTGTTAATTGACATACATATATTTTTATTTTCATAAAACGAATCGGTAACACAGAATCTATTTCTTCATGAAACTGTTAGAAATAAAAAAATTAACTTACATGGATATCAACTTTTAGAGACAATTTTTGGCCTTACTGTGTTGAGGAGATAGGTGAATCATTTGTTGTTATATCTTCGTCAATCATTACATATATGAAAAATAAATTGAGTGAACTATTATATGGAGAATTCCGAGATTAAACGACTAACATTTTGTTCCTTAAAAAATCGTTGAATGTCTACTTAATGAATGGTATTTGAGATAGTGTCATCTGTGGTATTTTTTTTTGTTTTTTTGTTCTTTAACATAGTATTGATGGATAAGAAGATGGTTCTGGCACTATGTTCAATTAAGAAGGATAATATTAGTAGTTTATGTATTTATTAATTTCCATGTGAATAGTAATAATTGATAATAGTAAATTTGAAAACTAAAAATCATCTATACGTAAAAGAGATGATGGTACACATGTGACCTCATCTCTGCCGAAAATTGTTGGTAGCGCTATAGTAATTGTAGTAGTAGACTGATTGGAACATGTCACTGAAGATATTCCTATAGAAGCTGGCATTGAGTTTGTGTCTACTATAATAATTAAAGCTACAATACTGTTATTTATTTTGAAATTGAAACAGAAGTGATCATTGACAGACAAAGATGATAAAGTCTTACCTATGACCCAATGTGTGATGTCATAGTTTGATACCGGTTCAGTTATTTGAGTAGCAGACTCATCAAAAGATATAACTAAAGAATTTCCAGTTGTTGTGGACATAGTTAAAATGTAAGACATAATGAAATTAAATATTAAAAAAGTCATAATAAGTAAGGCATTTAATAGTGAACAAAAAAGTAGTACTTACAAACTACTTGTCATTACTTTATTAGTTGTCTCCGAATTAACCTTGAATGTCTGGTGTCTGATGGGCCAGACATGTTTGTATTTGATTGAGGAGCATCATGTTCAGGGACTGTTGACAAAAATGATGTTACATACCCGTCATTTGTGTTAGTATGAATAGAAGTTTCAAGTGTTGTGTACTATTAAGTTAAAGATAACAGAATTACCAATTGACACAGAGAGATGACAATGGAATTCGTGCGAGTCAGTGTGTGACGCCATTAGTTGATAGTGGTCCAGTTAATTCATTTGAAGTCATATTGGTAGATGTCACTAAAGAATCTTCAGTATGTGTTGGAATTGTTATGTTGGTAGTTGTATTGAGATGTACTAATGAGACAATGACATTTAGTATCACAATTATAAACAAACATTTCACTATAATGACAAAATTTGTATTTTTTTCTATTCATTAGTTAGGTAATGCGATTCAAAAATATTATATGACTTACATACATTATGTCATTTATATAGAAGGTCCATCCCCTATAACCTTGCATCTCTTGAGCATGATGGGCCATCAATATTTGTATATCATTGAGGAGAAGATATTTCAGGCACTTTCATCAATGATTAATATAGTAATTAGTCACTTGTTTTAGAAGTAAAATCAGTTGGTAGTGTAATGTTTTATTCTGTGTAGTATGATAAGAACAAACCATTGACCAACAAAGAAGATAATGAGATTCTTGATACTACATGTGTGATTCCATCAGGTGACAATGTTTTAATTGATGTAGTACCTCACATTTTTTTAGATTTCATTAATCAAATTTCAGTTGATGTTGACATTGTTATTGTATTGGTTCTAATTAATACATATAGTAAAACAATGATATGACTTAGGACATGAGATAGAGAATAAAACCTCTCACTTACCATATTTATGTTGTTTTTTCATAAGTTGGCTCTGTTGTAACCTTTACTCTGCAGAGTTTGTAGGGTGATACATGTTTTTATTTGGTGGAAGAACAAATTTCCTAGGCATTGTGGTCAAAATTGGAGTTAAATATGTCTAATTTATGTTAGTATGGAAACCAAATATTTAGTGTACTGTTTTATTCTACTAAATTAAGTCACAACAAACCATTGACAGATAGAGATCAAAATGGGATTTCTGTGACTCCATGTGTGATGCCAACAGTTGATAGTGGTTATGGTGACCCAGTACATGAGAAAACAGTTGAAGACATTGAATAATTTCTTGTAGATTTTAGCAATGTAATACTGGAAGTAATTATGAATACAACTAATGTTAAAAAATGGTATTATGTTGAAGTATTTAAATATAACAAAATAGATAACTCAAAAACATTTTATTATCCATAATTATCGTCCCTTTCCTGTAACATTTTTCTCCATAGCGTGATGGGGAAAATAGGTTTTCATTTTTGTTCCTTATATATGATTGTCATGGTTTGAAAAGAAAAATATGGACAGTTGAATGTACTGATAATGTAATGCACAGTCCATAGGCGAAAAGAAAATTCTCCGAATGTTTAATTGCACAAGAGTATAGTGTTATTAAAGAGAAATATATGGACCTTATAAAAATAATAAAGTAAAAATTGATTAATTCAATTCAATAGATTAGAAGAAACATTTTATATGATATTATGTGGTGTCAAAAAAAGATGTGTTTCCTTCTATGCACATAGGTTGTGGAATATGTGTCTATGTAATTGAATGATGTTTTCCTGGCAGCTGTACTACAAATATAGAAGTAGGTCAGAAAAGTAATTATAGTTGATGTAATAAACATATATTTGGCAAAAAAAAGATGCTTAAAAAGGTAATTTCAATTATTTTAGTAATTTCAATTATGTAATTTTAGATGTTTAGTTGCATAGGAGTGCAGTTTTTGTAATGATTATTACATTAACCATGGGAAAATAATACATTGAAAATTGTTTACTGAAAATAAATAGATTAGATGTAACATGTTAGAAGATATTATCCATCATAAAAGATTGCTACAAAATATGTAAAGGGTGAATATCAATTTTGAAATTAAAGATGTTTAAATTATGAACAGAAAAATAGATATGAAAGAATGAACAAAAAACCCATAATTTGTTTTCGGATTTAAGTAGACAGGCTCGGGTTAACTTTTTCTGCAGACGATAGATTGATGGAACAACTGAAATTCGATGATAAGATGGCATATGACAAATCAGTGTAGTAGGTACCTTTGTTCGACACAGTCAGATAGAGAACAAATGTACAGTAGTGTTTCATGGAAGTCTGATGGTGCGCGACTGATCACTGATTAGAATGAAGAGTGGACAGTGAGAGTGGGGGAGGTGAGGTAGCGTATATTTCCGTCGATGAAGGATGGTGAAGAATCGGAAACTGTGAAAAAGGGGACACTGCTCTCCGAATGTGAAGGAACGGAAACGGTGAAGGACCGTGAATGAAGCTAGGGTTTTCTCGGCCGATGAAAGATGCTGCAAGGTAGAGTCCTCAAAGCTATATGGATTCGCTGAATATCAATGGAGTACATGTAAATTAGACAGAGTTGAAGCGTGGAGGCTCGAACAGAAGGCACGTAGTAGTGGGAAAATCATTGATTTAGTATATTTAGTAGATTTTTGTCATTGGAGACTATAAATAAAATCTTCTTATTTCATGAATGATCTTAGACATCTCCCATAATGATATAATTATACAGTACTTCTCTTGGGAATTCCCTCTATAAACCTTTCTTCACCAAGTATGGAAGGAAACACGTGAAAGGGTGAGATTAGATTCTCAATAAGTGTTAACATATGTGATATCAATATATGATCATATGAAAACAAATATAAGAAAAAGGGTATGGATCATGATAATAATATATAAGGTTCATACCCAAAACATTTATATATCATAAGATTGATTCACAGTATAACTCATTATCATTTCATAAAATATGGACCATATGATTAAAAAATCATTATAAATCAATCATGAACCATATAATCATGTAACAAATTTGTATAATAACATAAATATGGAAACAAATTTCTTATTTCATGGTTAATTTCAATGACCATCAATATAGTGGATCTGGATATATCCCATATTTCCCATTGTGGATCAGTACAGACCCATTTCATATAGTGGATCATGAAACACCTATTTCTAATAGTGGATTAGGGAAAACCTATTTCCCATAGTGGATCAGGACACACTTATTTCCCATATTGTATCAGGATGCACCTATTTTCCATATTGGATCATTCACATCAATATGTTTCCCTTTTTTATCTCTTTGAAAATAAAGCATTAACCATGAATTGGAGGGAGATAAAGGTCTCACCCATATCATATTGAAAACCATACTTATGTGTTCCACAATTTCATAAAACATTCACCATATCATTACACCATGACTTATGAAAATAAATCATATTTCATAATCATTTCATCAATTCATAATTGAATAAACCATGAAAAATAAATGTGTTTCATGAAAATTTCAACAATATAAACATTAACCACATAGATAAAGAATATGTATTTTTTTATCAAATGTTATCCCGAGTAAATCATTAGTAATAGAAAAGGATTTTATCTTAGATGAGAAATAAATTTGGAAAGATCACATGGAACATTTCACAATGAATATACCCTTTCCACTCTAAAAAATAATTTCTAATGAATAATTGTTTTTCAAAACACCTTTCATTAATTATAAAAATGGAAATTTATAAATGAATCATTCAAAACAATTTGAAATATTTCATGAAGAGAATATAATTTCTACATTGAAATTAACATTTAAAAACAATTGTTACGTCTTTTTGAAAATCCATTTCAATGAATTTTTTTTAAAAAATTGTTGGGTATAATTTAAAATTAACTTAAAACATTGGTTATATAAAATCTTTTTTTTATTTTGAAAATAATTTATTAAAACTAAAAATTAAGAATTTTTTAAATAAATTTAATTAAAATTGAACTTTTAAACATATACATGATGAATCAAAACTGTGATTAGGACATGATATTAGGAAATAATTTTCATTCCATAAAAGTTAAAAAATTGACACCCATTACATTTTCATTAAAATCCAAACGTATAACCTATTGTTTCATTTGACTGAATGAAATTTCCAAAGGAATATTAATTTTCAGGTTGGGGGATGGTTTTAATTGTAAACAATGAATAGGAATGTAATTTTGAGTTTTGGAAACATCAAAAGTATTATATTTTGACATAATTTATGTCATAGGAGGTGCCTCAGGTATTCCATCATGTTTAGAAAATGTTGAACCATGAAAAATCAAATTTGGAGAAGGTTTTTAGGGGTACATGGCTTGTCTAAAACGGTGGGTCCCACCATGTTTAACTGTAGGTATGGTCTTCTAGATCGGATGGACTCACCATTTTTTGTCTAACAATATGAGATTAGCTATACAGATGTGTTCTGAATTGTAGTTTCTTAACATAGAGAAAATGCATAGTTTTCACATTGTTTCCCAAACCGTGTGCATGAACTATATGAACCCCCTTCATGATAAGTGGCTAAAGCATTGAGAAATTGAGCCATAGACCAGTTGTAGAGGACTCCTTAAATGCATCCAGGCAACCAAAGATCAAGTCTAGGCGGAGGATAATTTCTGGGTACTATAGCAGGAACTGTGCAGTATTGTAGAAGGTACATTAGCAGGAACTGTAGTAGGCACTGTTTTTCACTATATTAGTCAGTAATATTCTTTTGTTTGGGCCATCATGCCACTGATTTGTCCCATGAGTCCTTTAAGGAATTAGAGCCACCCTGGACTTCTGGTAAGTAAGGCCTTCGGGCCACATAAAGGCCATCGGGCCACCTTATGTACAGATGCAAACTAGAAAACCAACAAGGAACAGGCACAAGAAGGAGGATGAGCAAGGATTTATCACCATAGAAGAATCCAAACTGGATTGCCAAAATGAGAGGGTATGGCACCTTCTATCATGAAAAGCATGTGAATTCACAAGAAATCCTAGCCGAACAACCTTGATAAGGTGGAGAGATGATTTCATGATGAGGAAGTTGGGGAAATGAATCCCTCTAAGGCCTACGTTCCATGTAATACTTTCATCTACGGGCCTTGTAAGGGTTCCACCTCAGTTCTTGAAAGGATTATTAACAAAAATCAATAAAACATTAAGGACATAGGGTCATTAGAAGAGGATAAAGCATGGATGGAATATGGTTTGTAATACTCTGTGATTAAACCGTGCACTAAATTTAATTTCAGAAAATTAACTTTTATCTTTTGATTCCCCTTTTATTATTCCTCCCTCAATGCATACCTTATATTCTATGTATAGTATACTTGGTTTTTAGAGCTCCTCATATTCTCAAATGTATGGAAAGATCTCTCCCATACAATATTGGATTCAAGAAACATCATGTGAATTAGATAGCCCTCACAATTTCATTGACTCCTCATGACTCTTTTCGTTATTTAACTCCTAATCATTAGTGCAATTTTAGTGAGAGATAAATCACCATATTTTCTAGGAAATATTCTACTTGATTTCTCAATAAACGGACCAAATCATGTATCGATGTTGGAAGAGTAGAAAACCCTAAAGACATATTTGATATTCAATATATTTTCCCTCAATGATTAGATTATTTATAAATTACATCATTGTGTCATAAACTAATATTTCCATGTGTCAACATTTAAATGTTTAATTAAATGTGCAGATCATAATTCCATAATTCCCATATCCATCAAAATTTATAATGGAATATTTTGTGGTCATGGAACTCATTTTTTATACACCCATATGGTTATGTCCCTTTAATTCATTTCAATATTTATTTATATTATAATAAACCCCTCTGTGAAGATTTTTTACTTATAAAATGTAACATGTTGATTAATAAGAATGTGAAAGGGTTTACACATATGTTATATTATCTACAAGAGACCAACCCACCAACTAATGTGGTTGAAACCATCTCATTTTTAATGAACTTTATGATTCTATATGGCCAGCAAGTAAGCATGCAATACCTTATACAATGGATTTTGTGGTGTTTTCTTCCATGGGTCTTCCACCTATCCTTAATACATTTATCCAATATTTATTACATTTTATTAATGGAATGACATACTTAATGAATTAATTGACATCTAATGGGAATGAACAGATTTTTGTGTAGTCGTAATGTGTTATGGAATATGACTAGGGACTACTTGAAGCATACATTACTAGTGAGATTCATTCTTATGCACATGGACATCCAACTTATTTAAATTTAATTTCATAATGTAATTTGTAATGCTATCATAAATTCATTGGATTAATAGTTAAGAATGTTTAGGAAGGGATCATATGTTACTTTTTCTATATTACACTAGGTGAGATACATGGTATTCCTTCGATGGGCTCACCAATCAGATTTCTCAACCACCTTATCATTGATCTTCGTTCTTAGGGGAGAAACCATGGATGGGAATAGTATATATTTGGTTATATTATTCCACAAATGATAGTTGGTCCCCTATATGAGATATCAGGTACTAGATCCAAGGTCATCAACCTCACTCTTTGATGAGAGTAATACATTTGATTCCATTTAAGGATCACCTTGGATAGACTCTTATGGTATTGGGTATTATAGTTCCCCTAGGGTGATCACTGGTATTTCATTTTGGATCCCCTTGGATGGTCTTATGGTGCATCTTATTTTATTTTGAATGATTACATTTACATTAAGTGAAAATTGTGGATAGTTTTCATCATGATATGTTTCCCCAAGACAAAAAACATTCTTAGGATTTGGTCTATTTTCAGATAGTATTTTTATAACGACTTTGTATTGTAACCACATTATATTCTCACATAATTCCCTCATTTTAGTCATATACAACACAGATTTATGTAGGTAGTATCGGTCGAGAATCTCCGGAAGAGCCTAGACCAATGTACTCATATATTTGTCACATATTTTTATTATGCACATATAAATTGATTTATCTTATATTCCATGAATGCATTATACATTAGAAACTATTAGTGGTGGCCTAATGTGTATATAACACACCCTGCTCAAGCTTCTTATTTCAATTGGGGTACCCATGAAGAACTCATGTATTCAAGACAATTTGATTATGCTTATGATGACATTCTTGTACTAGGGATTTAGGAGCATAGGACATGACCACAAATCAGGAAGCTCATGGAGTTAGCCCATAGATATTTTTTCCCTAATATCTTATTTATGAATTTAATTGATTGATATATTAGATATTTTTTTCATTTACATTGCATATTCATCTGTATATACACGAATAGTTGTATATATTTTTGTATTTCCATTTATTTAGTATGTTATTCTATTTATGTTCCACTTATCGTTATTTACTTATAATACTTCCACTATTGTTTATTGATTATTCATATCTGATATTATATTATTCTACGATGATCATGTGGGTAGAGTCTCCTAATACTACCATCTTTAGAGCCTTGATGTTGGTCAGTAGCCTCTCTCTTTTGGGGAGTCGTTCTTCAGTCCATGTGGAAACTAGTTTGTCTACATGGTTCATTGTTAGTTGGGATATCACATGAAAAAGTGATATAAAATAAAATTATTATCGTTTTACTTTTTTTGTATGGTATACAGGAGACTATGAATGTGTTGATTCATGTTATATATAAGTATCTAGGAGTGATCATCCCCCAAACAAGGAAAATTGCATGTGGTTGGGAAAGGGATTACAAATCATGTTGTTCTTTTTTTCAATTGATTTGTATCTCACCTTCAATAATTGTAATAATTTTGGTTTCTTACTGATTTATGCGATATATGGTATTTTAACTATATATCAATTGGGAAATGAAGTTGAATTGTATGCATCATTCAATAAATATAGATATTAGCATGTCAAGAATTTTACATTCTGTGTAGGTTGCTTTGTATGACCACCTGATAAAATGATAGATCTTATTTTTGTGTTTTAACATCATGATTATATTGGTCACTATGTTTTAGTGAATCATTTAATATTCATTTTTACATTCAATTATTATAAAATTATATTGCATGATAACTGATTATTTAAAGTGCCTAACTTATTGCAATGATTAAATTATTAATTAGTATTATTTTCCTTTAATGCCATGATTTTGTGCCTATTTCTATGATTACATGAATTTAATTCCTATTTTTATTATTTCATGGTAAAATATTATAGTACAATTAGTTATTAAAGTGACATAATCAACATAATTAGTGATTTACCACAAATATTGAATGTGACACTCTAACTAACCAATTAGGAGGTATTAAATCCATTAACCATTGCTATCATGGGTTGAAATGAACCGGTTGCATTAAATTTAATCAAATTTTAAATTTACAAATTGTATGGGAACATAACTATTTTAAAAATGGAAACATGAATAATCAAACCATTTTTAAGACAATTATATTCCGAGTGAGTATTGTATAAATATAAATGATGGCGCTTTTTTACAATAAATGAATTTTTACCTATATACATGCATAAAACACTATCATTTTTACATGATAATTCATAAGACTAAATTTCCTAAATTTGAAACATGAACAAATTATGTCATTTGGGAATGTTTATTAAGAGATAACCAAAAAATGATATTTGAAATATTAATAATTAATGAACTATTATTTTATATGGATCTGAGTGCGATATGAAGGGACCCTCATTGGTCACCCTTATATTGTTATGCCTTAGTAATTAACCCCATGGGGATTGTTTATATTATATAGGAATGGTTATTTAATGTTTCTGCAGTCAATTATATGGATTTTCATATAGATTTATTATGGAACTATAGACGACCATTCCCTATTCCAATTTATAACAAAGTCATTATCTACATATGGGGTGTTCATATATGAGGCGTTAGTAAATTCAAATTAATATTTCAAACATAAAGGGAGTTTTCCAAAATATATTTAAATTGAAAATTTATCTAAAATAGCCCGTTTATGATGTCCATACGGATAAATTTAATTGATAAATTTAATTATTTTATATATTTTCTAATTATGATTGGATTATAATTAAATATAATGATTAAAAGGATGTTATCTATAACTTTCCTATGCCTTGCGGTTTTATTTACATAAAGTAAAAAAGTATTATTACGTTATGAATAATGATTTATATCATTTTAAAACTAATGCTTTATATGGTTAAATAATAAAATGTTAGTTAAGGTAATGACATAAATGGAACCTTAACTGGTGTGCTTACTTTTAAACCATGTGTGTGGGGATATAAAATGTTTTTATGTTTCCTTATAATGTGGGATTGAGCATTAACTATATACCTCTTATACTGTTTCTCAAACATAGATTATAGGCCCTTGATTTTAGTAGTTTTTAGGCTTGACACTCTAGTAAGGTCGACACATTATGTTTTGGAAAGGGGAGAGCACAACATAGGTTATCCCTTAGGAATATGAATTGTTCAGTAAATGTTTGTGAATCATTCATGTAATGTGGTGTTTTTGGGTCCATGGTCCCTTTTAAGTCTCATTGTTTTTAAAGTGAAACCTTATTTTGGACTAGTCGTTTATTGGTAGTTTGACCCTTTATGGGTTCAAGAATCATGTAATTATAAATTTCAGTCGGATAAACATGCCTAGGGTATGGTCGACCGCTTAGTAGGTCATCTGATCCATCTGTGTTTATTAGCCATTTTTTTGGAGTACTCGAGGGGTCATAAGTATAATGTCTAGTCATATGTGATAGTCAAAAAATGGGTCGATTCACTTTACGAGGCATCAAAACTGGGTTGCATAGGTCAATGATATGACGATATGCCTATGAAAAATCTGGGTAGTGTTCATTGACACACGTTATACCCATTGAGTTACTAAAATAATACATTTAACCATTTGAGATCTGTGGTAATTATTAAAGCATTACTGTGCTCAAATCAGAAGACATCATTGAGGTAGAGTGACTAGGATGCTAAAGAAAAATCATCTATGTTCCGCTATTGAGGATGAATTTATAAAGAGGATCATGTGTTTTGAAAGGTTGGTTAGCTGTGTTGGATTTTAGGTTTGGTTTTATGGTGCATGGGGATGTATCTCGGGAGTAGTTCAACACATGAAAATAATTTGAATCTAAACCGAGTGTGCTAATAAGAGACTATTTTTTCACTCTCAGTTTCGTTTTATTACTTGAGAAATGTGTTTGGGGATCATCTAGGAATCTTGATTAGTGTTTGATTGAGTTTATGACATGGGATAAGTCCCATCCTTAAATAAAAAATGAATTTAAATCTTTTAAGGTGGGGAGTGTTGTATCAATCTAGGAAATACATGACCTTCATAGAAGAAGGAATGCAAAAAAGGATGACTATTTTGAAATGGTTAGTGTTGTGTTAAATTCACTCAAGTTTGGTTTCGTTAATAATATGCTAGTGCATTCATGGTAGAAGATGAAGGAAATATGGGTTGTTTAAAAAACCTTTGTAAACACCATTAGTTACGAATGGGCATTGGTGGTTGTTATTGAGAAATCACAAAATATGTCAGGGGTAATGGAATCATGTTCAGTTAATGTTGATGCTTTAATAGGTGAAGCCACGATCCTCTATATTAGGTGGACTGACAATGGTTTGAATCCGCTTCCTTCTAGTATTTTGATATGTTTGGTTCAGATCTATACCAATAAAATTGTTATGACATATTAGGATTTTTCAGAACATTTTTTGTAACCTTTCTAATTTTCTGGGTGTACTATCTTCCATAGTGATTCTCTTATCTTATATACTAATATTTTATAGGATACACTAAGAATGTTTCAGTTATATTCTGTGCCAAAAGTTTAAATCAAACATTTGTTATGATAAATAGACTATATCATAGATTCACACTGGAATCATGATTGTCATTGGGGAATTTTCAGTCCTCAACGATACGTGGATTCAAATATAGGAATGTATTAGATGAACTCTTAGACATCAGTTGTTTTTCTAACATGATTTTCCTTAGGATCAGTAAGCTATCTGATATGTGTAAGTTACGACGTTTTAACAACATCTCACTTGTGAAAAATAACCTATAGACTACCATGAATTTACTCCTTAGACACCATTCCATTAATTTTAGGATACCTGAGACATTTTTCAGGATTATATGGGATGTTTTATTAGTGTAATTCCATGTGTGTCGTTCTAGTATACACCCATGTCCATGTCGAGGCATGACATATTATAATGAGTGCATCAACCTGTAGATGTCACTGAAACATGGTAGTAACATTTTTGGGAATTCGTAGAGAATGTATGACATGTCTTAGGATAAGGCATAATGTTTCTAGTAATGATATGTATTCTATTTAATCCCAGAAATTTTGTGAATAGTCTACCATAAAGGGATTTACATGTTCCCCATTGTTCCGTTGAATGTGTTCAGTGAGGCACTATTTCCTAGAATTCCGTTAGGGTGAGATGAGTATGGTTTCTTTCAACATGGTTTTTAATGAAAATATCCTCAACCTATATAAATGATTTCAATTGGGATTTAACTATAATCTGTAGATGATAATCATTCAATGTGAATATATAAAATGATATAGTTATCTATAACATGAAATTCTGATAGTTGGATGTATCGTGGATTAGTGTTTCCAGTTAAATGATAGAGCCTATGGTTGAAAGAACCATAGGTTGGGTGATTTATGAAATGATGATGTGATCTTGTCATAAAATTTATGGGCTCATTAAGCTCCATATCAATGTTCAGTTTGTAAATTGAGTGTTATAAATTTTTTTAAAGACTTCTTGTACCGTACAATTCAGTTATTCTTCAATGTGCATTGGGGATTGGAAATTCAACACAAAAATGGAATGAAAAATGATGACTTAAGTAGGTTCTATTCTTTTTTATATGTCTCCCCATGTATTCTCTGGGATAAGAAGTTCTACTATGGTGAGATTGTAGCATCCTTGTTTTCAGATGGATTAAATTTTCCATGGTACTTGAATGTTCAGTTTTATGGATGGGATGAATATTATACTAATCGTATAAATGTAATTCTTAGTGGTGTAATACTTAAATGTTTTGTATTTTTAATTTTTTATGTACAATGTGTTCCCTCCACTATTTTCTTGATTTTTGATAATGCAAAACCCTAAAACCTCAATATCTGGATATGGCTGATGGGGACAGAAAATTTTATTGAAATCATGCTATCCACTGGGAGACACTGTGTTTCGGATCCAATGGAGGTAGAGGTCACACAATTATTGGTCTAACATTGTGAGTTAACCTAGATAATTTTTCACCCAAATGTTGGTTTTTAAAAAAGATAAAATCATGGCTTGTACATAGTTTCCTAAATAGTTCTCATGAACCATGAAATCCCCCTTCTTGGAAAGTAGTGGAAGCACATTTGGTTCATGGTTTGGTCAATCATGAATCCAAAAAGTGCACCTCATTTAATGGGGTAATATTCTAATTATCCTTATGCATCTTTTGTTTATTCATCCCTCTTTTGTTTACATCTACATGCATAATATCATCTCATTCTCGAGATCCTCCTCTCTTACTACGTATAGATAGATCTCCCCGTATGATGATGGATTTAAGCGATGTCAGGTGCGTTGGATATCCCATTGTATGTCTGAAACGTCTCATTCATATTTTCATTATTTAACTCCTAATATTTTGTACTTTTTTGATGTGATCTTATTCTCTCAATTCTAATAGAGTTCATATTTTAATTATATTTATCTCAAAATATAATAATTCAAGCCTCTATATTTGATAAGAAGAATTCCTTTAGATTAAGGTAGGTTTCCTATAGATTTTCCCACAATGTTTTGTTGATTTAAATGTCACACCATTGAACTGGGAACTAGTATTTCCATGTGACACACAATAAATGTTTTATAGGATGTGTAGAACCTAATTCCCTAATTCTCCTAGAAATTTTATATTAAATTAAAATAGTTCTTGGTCAAGGACTTCAATATTTATCCACCATTATGGGTGTATTAATTAAATTAATTTAATTATTTAATTTTTATGAACAAAACCCCTAGATAAAGTGTGTTTTCTTATAAAATATAACGAGTTAATTAACTGGAATGATGAAGGGTGTATCCCACAACTATATTATATAATAGTGACTAAAACACAACCTAATGTGGTTGACACATTATTTTTTCGAATTACATTGGTAATTCATTATATTGTCCTGGTTAGCATGATATATCTTATACCATGAATTGAATGGTGTTATCTTCCTTGGTCTTTCCACCATTCCTTAATAAATGTATCTAATTATTATTATTCATTAATAATTAAAAGGGGAAATAAATGAGTTAATTGACGTGTTAATTGAATGCCCACTTTTATTGTCCTTTTAATGGGTTATAGAATATGTCAATTCAGGGGAATTTCTATTATTTCTTGAATTGGTAATTGGTTGTGGCCCACATAATTTATGAACAATATGTGACGATGATTGTTTATAGACATGTCTTTACACCTTATTTACATTTAGATGCATAAGTGAATTATTATTCCATGAAAGATACATGAGTTTTCTTTTTTATAATTACATGGATGGGTTGATATGATTCTAGTTTTATATTAAACTATGAGGGATGCATCGTATTCCTTAACTGGGAATGCCAGGAAAATTTATCCAACTCATTATGATTGATACCAGTTTCCTATGTGATACATCGTGGATGGGCTCGGGGTATAGATGGTTGTTCTAGGACACAAGGGATACACTGTATCCTATGTGGTATATTAGTAATGGGATAAAATGGTTTTTCTTTAACACTATGTCGAGAGTGATACCTGGGATTCCGTTTTTGGATCGACATTGAATAACTAATATGGTATTTAGTATTATATATCTTTAGGAGTTCTATATATGATTCCTTTTCAGATATCTTAAAATAGGCATCCGGTTCCCCTTATTAAGTTTCCATTTATTTATTTTATAATAAAGACTAATAGTGTATAGTTTTTATCTAGGTATTCATGCCCAATAAATAACACATTCTTGGGATTCAATTTGTCACATGACACTACTTTTAAGATGTCCTTGTACTGTACCAACATTATATGTACACAATTTTCACTAATTTGGGACATTCATGGAATAGATTGAAGTAAGTTGTATCATTCAGGTATCTCATGAAGAACATGGAATGATGCATTCATTTGTTCATTACCTTACTTTTACTATGTACCTTCACACTTCTATATATTATAATCACAGAATGGATTATTCTTTACACACCATTGGTGGTGGCCAACTGATTATATATCACACCATTCAAGGACTTCCATTGAACATGGGTACCCAAACATAAATTATTTTTTTTGTACCATGGGATTATTATTCATAATTCATTCTATTACACGGGTGTAAGGATCATAGGACTGGTCGAGATCTCGGGATTCTCATGGTGTTATACCTCAGGTAAATCTATTCATTTTATTATTTATGGGTTGTATTGTACTTTCTGATGTATCATTCCTAATCTTACTTTGTAGATTAATATTTACATGATTTTATAGTTGTATATATTTTTTTGTGGCTAGTTATTAATTGTATTATTATATTTATCTTATGTTACTCTACCTTTATTTATAATTATTCTATTGTTCTCTGTTTAATATTAATATCTTACATACTTCTATGATACTTCGATCATGAGTGTATAGTCACCCCATAGTACCATCTTAAGAATCTAAATTCTAGCCGGTAGCCTCTGGCCTATGGGGAAGAGCACTTTAATCTATATGTTGATTAGTTTGACAAAATGTATCATAGAAAATATATCTCAGATGTGACAAAATAGGAACTACCTGGAATATGACATGAATATTCAATTTAATATATTTTATAAAAAGTAAAACATTAGAAAAAATCTATTAATATTTGATTTTAATAATTTTATAAGTTTCATTTTTTAATGAAAATATGGTTTTAGAAGAAAAATGGTTTTTACCAAAGAGATAAACAAATATGCTTTTTCTTAAAGTCATCATTTTTAACTATTGAATAAAAATAGAGATTAATATTTTGTTAAAATATATATTCTAAGGAAATTACCATAGGATAATAAAATCCTTATTTTTATTTAAATGTATATTATATGATTTTATCATTTGAGGCATGATCATAAATAATGCGGATAAATGATGAGATTTTAACAAAAAAAATATTTCTACATTCATAACATTGTATAATATTCCATATGAAATAATAATAATATATTAATCATATAGTATCCTCAAAAAAATATTTAGGATATAACATTTCATAGGGGAAGTATATAATCTTCATATGAGAAGATATGTGCATAACATAACTTATGCCCTAATGAATGTAATTTGAGAAAAAAATCTATTACCAGATTATAACTTTTTAACTATAAAACCCATGAAAAAGATGTATAGAAATGTATATAAAATTACAAATAAAAATAATGATAATAATAATAAAATTAATTCACAGTAATTATATACACCTCATAATAGAATCATATAGTGAATACGAAATGTCACTCAATGAAAAATAAAAGAGAGGTAGATATCCCTTGTCAAATGCCTCTAATTCCATCATACATGATTGAAATTCGTGTATAAAAAATATATTTTTTATAAATATATTTAATAAACATTCATATATATTTTATGATATATGTTATTTACTTATTACCTCTTCTTACCCATTTATTAACAATTCATTGTTAATTTCATGTTTTCGGTAATAACTATTTCTTTTGTCATGAATGTTTTTATTTGTTATTTTCCCCCAATTTCATAGAAATTCTTCCATAAGATATATAATATTAACCATTATATAAATATCATAAATAATTTTCATTATTTTATTTAGAGTGACCCATTAATGTTTTGGTATAAAATGAAATACATCATTCATGGAGATGGTAGGTCGTATGTATGCTGGAACGTTGTTCCCAGTTTCCTCACAGAAATAAAGGATAGAAATATAAATAATATTTTATCACATAAGAATAATTTTAATTTAAAAATAATAAAATATGTTCACTAAAACTATCCCTATATCATTATATGTAATGCATGAAAGAATGACATCGCTTCGTGAGGTGATAGTATGTCAAAAAGATAAACAACGTTATCGTTTTCCCATAATATGAAAAGTAATAAGTCACATGTGATATCATTATTAAATTAGAATAATATAATCATCAATATAATATATAAAAACTAAAACCATCATTATATCCATTCATTAATGGTGGTTACAGAAATCATATAATATTTGTTTGCATGGTGATAGTCAATCGTACACACGTTAGAAGGTTTCATTTTCTATTTGATGGAAGTGGAGACGGATATAGGTTATTAAATATACAAAATAACATCAAAAAATATATAAAATAATGGTTATATTATATTTTATGTTATAAATAATATTTTAATGATGAAAAATAATAAATAAAAACAAGGATCTTAATAAAGACAATTACCTTCTCTTAGAAGAACAACCTTTGGATCTCTTATTAATTACTCTAGTGTTAGTCTGTTTGGAGGGAAATAATCTTTAGAAATTAGATAAGGATGTTGCGTATTGATATTAATATTTTCTTATGATCTATATGGATTTATATGTGTTAATAATTTATGGTTTTTTCCATCCTTTAATTATTGGGGTAAATGAACCCACTAGGAATTTACATGGAATGCTTCTAAAAGAATCCAAAATAATAATGTCATCCATAGTGAAAAACATCCAAATGACCATATATTAGAGCTTGGGAATTATATAATTGAATTATTTACATCCAATATAAATATAAATGGTGATATAGAAATTTTAACCCTTATATTATTTGTTTAACCACTCACCCACTCCCGGTAAACCCATTTTTACCTTAACGTCGGTAATTAAATTTTAGTGTTTTCAATATTCATTTTGTTAAAAATATTATGCAAAACATATTATATAATATAAATTATTCTTATTTTAATAGTGAAATAATTTTTCTAAATTATTATCATATGTTTTGAAAATGTATATTTATAAATAATCATGTTGACTTGATGAGAAAGTGGATTTTCATAGAGAAAATATTCAAATGTTTACAATGTTTTTAAATAAATATTTAATATAAAATTGATTTTAATGACCTAAAATGAATTAACAGGTATATAATTGAACTAATTTTACTGCTACAACCATTTTAAAATAATCTGGATGTTTTTAAAAGCTTTAAAATAAATAATTTTCTTTTAAAAAAAAGTATATCTACTTTTTTATCGAAATTATATCTTTTCAAAAAATTCCCAAAAATCACTCTAAGATAATCTTTACATGTTGATTTAAAATATAAATTTCATTTTTTGAATAATATTTTAAATTTTTTAATAAACTAAATTTAAAAATAGTTGTTCAAAATGATAAAATTTTTCATTTTAGGAAAATATAGTTTTAGACCATAATATTTAATTTATTCTATTCTCATTACTAGAAAAATGATCAGTTAAATTTTATGAAATAATTATTGCATATGTAATATATAAATCTCCTTAAAATAATTCACAAAATGTAATTTATTTAATTTATTTAGATCAATATGTTTGTGTGCATAAAAATACATTTCCAGAAAATGATTTTATTTATTTTTCAATGGTTTTTATCATTATTATTAATAAAATAGAATCCATTTAATTAATTTTGTATAAATTTGTAAAATATATTTTTTCATAATTTATTAAATCTTATTTATACCCTCAAATCCATAGGCTATATGACAACAATCATATAAAAAATTAACAATATTTTAATAATATGTCATGATTCATTTATTCTTGGTTTTGCATGTCACCGGACCCAAACTCAGTGTGTCATGTAATGTAAGACAAAAAATGTATAGTGCAATGAAATATATCACAAAGATGAAATTTATTTGAAAAACATATTTCACAAAATCATAGGGTGTTACATTCAGCGCCAGATTCATGAGATGTATGAGTTCTCCATTTCATATGCTGTGACAAAAGACTAGTTAGAGGAGGTTGGGATTACTTTCAATTTCATTCATGATCAAAAGGAGAAATGGGATCTATTAGTGATGATGATTCTATATGGAGAAAAAATATAGCATGGTACATTTTTCTCGGGGATCATGAGGATTCTAGAGTCTCATTAGAGAATTTTAAGGTCTAGTTTCCAGAATAAATTCATTCTTTGAAACAAATGGTGGCCATTCACCAAGATCTATTAACACATTTACAAGGGTGTTCCAGTGTTTGGGTGTTTGGGATCCAATTTAGTGCCTCTCATTGATATAATTTAGTCTTATTTTTATATGGGGAGGCCTATGAGAGGTATTTAGAGTTGCAATTACATCCAAATATCCGATTACATGTAACCATGCTTATATTTCCAATAATCCCCAAGCTGATGAGGTAAAAAAGGTTGTTGATATGGAATTTAAAAAAGAATTGGGTCATCAATAGAGGGGTATCCCACATGTTGTTGTTTTATGTACTGTGGTTCCATTTTTAGATAGAATATGATTCAGATAGTCAAGGGTATGTCCCAACCCCCTTCATATCATGTTATTATGTGTTGTGGATCTCAGGACATTGAAGAGGGATCTGGCACATGTTTCTCATAGGATGGTAGTGGTCCTTAGTGAAGATATTTCATATAAATTTTGTGAAGTCATTATTCTTAATGATTTTTGTTTCTCGTTCCCCTAATGCAGTAGTTTTATCTAATATAGTAGGACTGGGATAATCCTACTTAGGATCAGTTGAGAGGAGATGAGTAAAGTATATGATAACCCCACGATGTTCCTTATCCTTAAAGAGGAGAGCAAAAAAGTTCATGTGGTCCACATCCTAATAAAATAGGTTTTGTAGATTTCCATGGATAGCTTTATCCCAATCATTTCCAAAACTGAGTTAGTGAAATTCCATTTGAGGTTACATTTTATTTTTCATTATTAGGATTCATTAATTATTTTATTTAATAACTACACACACATTCATGTCATGTTCCGCTGTATGTTCTTTGGTACATGATTTGTGGAGGATTTCATATCCCATTGCATTGATTACACCAGTTAGAGGATGAGCATTTAGTATTAATTATATTAAGGCTTTGATATGATATTGGGACGCATCCCTCTTTGGTAAATTTCTTATGTATATGGATACATCAATAAAACATCCTATTGGGTATCAACTATCTGTATTTAGTAGAGTTTATTTGGGATTTATTCCAAAGTAATATTATTTCTTTTGATACTGATTGAGATTTTTCCATGTTCAATATTTTGAGAGACCCTCAGATAGGTCAATTTTGTCTTCCATCCATGTATTCTTTGATGGATGAGTTGTTGTTGAATTCATCATAAGTTCATCCATTGAAATTTTATAGGGTTTTAGAAGATTACCATTTTTTATAAAGTGGTTGTGGAATTACCCACTCATTGAGATATTGATTTTGGGATAGTGTTAAACTGTGAAATTCGATATTGTTAATGACTCCATATATTATTGTTCCTTCAATCATGCGAGAGATATAGGTAAAATGTGCTTATCAGTTACAGTAATGTTTTTTAGCTAACTTTGTCACCATAGGGTCCACTAGTTATGTTCATGAATAATGCCATTGGAATTATTCATCTCTTCATCATTTTTCATCACTTCAATCAAGTGATGTTGAACAAACACTATCATCCTTCTTATATTTTTGAATTATTTGATTTGATAAAATGATAAAGTTAGTCATAAAATAAAGATCTATGGTTTGGATATCATTGGATGTGATTAAAGAATGGGTATATTTCCTAAATTGATTTTATCTATTTATATGAGAATTAGGATCCTGTTGTGATTTTATTATATGTTGAAAACTCTATCCATATTCATTGATTTTATTAACATAATTTTTAGAGATTCCATGGATAGTATTTATGAATTTCCCATCAATGAAATCCTCGTGTAATCTCCATATAAGGAAGAGATAATAGAGTTTGTACTGAAAATTTTGGGAGTTATTTGTCATTAAAAACTATTTATGATGTTCATAATTTATGATTTATGGGATCATGAATATTATTAATTGGTAATGTTATGCACTAAAAAGTAAAATATTTGGATCCTTAAATGACCAATGAAATCATTTCTTGGAATCCCATGTGACTATTGAAATAGTATATAGTATCATTGGTATTGTAGGATAAAATAATCGGTTCTTTGCTAGCATATCTTAGCTATTCACTCCCCTAACATCCATTAACAAAAATGACCTGGTGTTCTTCTGGAATAAAAAATGTCAGTAATATTTTGAGTAACTGAAGGAGAATCTTAGCAACCCTCATCTCCATTATTTTCTAGTAAAGGGAATTCGGTTCTAGTTTTATGTGACACTTCTCTGATTGGGTTGATCCTTGTTTTGATGTAGTAGAGATCAATTATTTTTTAAGGTTCATGAATGTTACATCCCATGAACATTACTATGTCACCCATGTTCTTGAGTTAGAAACAATTTTTTCCCATGATGTTGTGGAAATATTATCTCATCAAAGAGAATTTTTTATTTTTTTACTAATCATAAAACCCTGAGGTCTGTCTTCACCCAATGTGACTTGAAATTGTGAAAGGTAAAATAGATGTAATTCTTGATGTACTAATACATTAATATTTCCTATATAATAGGAAATTGAAAAATTGTGGTTGATTCATTGTATAGGAAGTCACATAGTGATACCATATATGAATTTGGATATACAAGGATATTGATGGGAGATCTATCAGTAATTCATCTTGATATAGAATGGTTAGAGGTAGAGGTTGTGTTTTCCAAATGATGTTGTTTTCATGTTTTGTGTAGTAGGATATGGATTCTCAGTTGTGGGATTCTAAGGTAGAGGTATAGTGAAACTGTGTTGTTTTCTAGTGATGCTCTTTATGGTTAGTTTGATGGTGAAAGAAATTTCATGTAGATCCATATGAGGACTTCCATTCCTTTGGGGATGTTTGAGGTGGATCTTCATGAGTTACATAGGTCATAGTTAGAGGTACATCCTGGTATGATATATATTTACTAATATTCAAGAAGGAATTTTTGGAATCCATGGTTGTAGTGTATTGTTTTAGAATATGTGTCACAATTATTGGAATACAAATGGTTGATGGTCAAGAACCATGGTCCTCATAGTTATCTCCAACTATAAGATATTCCCCAATTGAATTCGGAGGACAAATAGATGAAATTCATTATCAGTTTACCTTGTAATTAGATATTCTTTAATTATATTTTGGTGGTAGTGTATCATTTAATTAAATTAGTCAATTTTATATAGGGTAATGTGTTGATCATAGTGGAGGTTTTGTCGAGGCAGTATCAAGAGGAGGTTGTGGGACTCCCTAGTGTCCCAAGTACCATTATATCAGATCATGAACTTTATTTCACATCTAGGGTATGAAGACCTATTTATTAGTATTTTTCTCTTAGATATGTCTTAGAACTACTTTTCTTATATATATTGGAAGTCAGACATATCATACAATAAAAACACTTCAAGACATGTTACATTATTCTGTCATGGATTTTGGATGTTCATGGATCAGACAACTAGGCTTGGTAGATTTTTATTATGAAAAGAGTTTTCACACAACCATTGTAATTAAAATATTTGAATAATTTTATGAATGATAATTCCATTATTAGTTATACTAGACTAAGGATACTGAGTCATCAATTATTGGGAATAAACTAGTACATAACATAATAGATAAGGTTTAAGTGATTTCCATGAGGTTGAAGGTAGTGTAGGATCATTATAAGTCCTATTATTATCATTGTAGGTGGCCTATAGAGTTTTAAATTACTGATTTTGTGATCTTAAATGTGAAACTTCAATTTGGTTATTGATGGTTTTTCATGTGATTAAGCTTTCATATTTGATTTCTGAGCCTTTTGATGTGTAAGATCATGTTGTAGCTATGACAAATCAGATATCACTTCCCCCAAAAATGAGAATGTAATATGATTTCTTCTATGTGTTTCACCTCCAAGGTAATATTCATGATAACACCCACATCGTCAATTATTGAATGATCAATATTGGTGAAGATGTTTTTTTATGGAGGGTCTTATACAGATACATGAATTCCAATAGAAGGTGGTGTTTTATTGTGTTATTCTTGTGGTTTGTATGTTTTGGTAACCTAATGGCTTGGAGGAAAGCACATAGGAATGTGAATCTTAGATAAAAACATTTTACAATGGAATATTTTTATCTATTCTCTACTAATGATGCTCATTAGGGTTATTTTTTAAAATTTTCATGTTTATGAGAAGATTTCATCTTCTTATATTCTCTTTTTTTGGCCTTCGTATTTTATTGAGAGGTGTCATTCAATGAAATTTTTTAGGATCTTCTTGTTTATGTATCATATTTTTTCACTAGTTCCTTTAAGAGAGGTTATAGAGATTCTATGTTGGATTGATTATTGGGTGGTATCTTATAGGTTGGTTGTTTGTATAACCTTGTATTCCTTCTTTACTAGTTGAGTTGGTTTTAAATTATCGAGATTGAGGATAGTTTGAGAGGTGCAATATTTACGGGTATAGATCCTAAAATCCCATTTCTTTGTTTTAGGTGTAATATGTTATGAGAGGGGGATCATGGTAGAGAAGGGTAGTTAGGGTGTGAAATTTCATCTGAAGGGGATTCTTCGGTGTGGAACATTGGGTTTCACCATAAAGTGAACCACTCCAGTGTGGAATACCTTGTGGCAGCATAGGGTCTTAGGATGAAGGATGTCAAAGACACAACCCTTTTTAGAATTTATACACCATTGAGATAGACTTTAGTATATGGTGATTGAATTTTTTTTCATGGAGAGAAAGGGTTCATTGTAGGAGTTAAAAGAGTGTATCTAGGTCGTTATTCAAAATTCAGAACCACTATGACATAGTGTTATGCTACATTGTTGCATACCTCATTGATTTTTTTTCATGGTGGTGGGTGTTGTTTCATAATTGGTCCTCTCCCCTTTCTATAGGATATGAACTAAGATTCTAAAATACAGGTTTTTCCAGGGAGGATATGTCACATTCCATTACATTGTTCCATATTCCTTCTTATTTTAGCTAGTTATGTGGCATGGTTATTGGGGTTACCCTATGGTGTTATGTTTCTCAGAATAACTTTACATACCCAAACCCTCTATAAAAAAACTTTTCTCCCATACTTCTCCTTGAAACCCAAGGTTACCAAGATTCATTTTTAAAATCCATTAAATCTAAGTTTGATCAAAATCTACCAACATCTTCTAGGGATTTATTTGTGTCGATATGATGTTATTTTTCCCTCTTCTAAAGTGTTTATTTCTCAAATTAATCTTATTTAATCCCCTGATATCTTCCCATTTTTGTAAATTTTATATCCATAATTCAAATGGTGTTTTTAAGACAAATCATAAATTTAGTTTAATTTATCATTTAGTGTGGTCATTAAATTATACATAACAAAAAACTAAAATAATAATTAAAGTAATTGGTTTATGGTTGAATTGATTGCATGTTTTCCATCACCTGGTTAATATTTAGCCTCTTTGTTAACTAGATAGCATGGAATCTACTTTATTATATGTCAAACATGGTCTTTTATTCTTGGGTTAACTTGGTAATTTGATGAAAATTATTTATGAATATAAATATGGTGAATTGTTGGTTGGATAAATAAATATAAAAGGGGATTTTTAATGAAATTCTGGTTCTTTAAAATTTAAACAAAAAATGTTTATCAATTCATGTTGAATCAAATTTTATCATTAATTTTCTATTTGAATTTTCCAATGAACATGATCCTAGAATTCGTATTTTTGATAATAATGTAGAGTGGCATTATAATGGAATATTATTATTCAATAAACATTGTTGAAACTGGAATATATGTTGAGAAATATGTTTAATAATTTACTAGAATGATAAATGTGATTCCCGAGGCTTCCTATCATTAAAACCATAATAATGATTTTTTAATTCAAAATGAAATAAAATTTATTGTTTGATAAAGATAGTTATTTTTTTATAACTGAGGATATATACTTATAATGTTTGAAGGCCTTTTTAGGGATGAGTGACCTATTTATTAGTTTAGGATGAATTCCATGTTTTTTGGAGCTGGTTTCCCCATTCTAATTATTTTTTTCTGTCTTCTTTAATTTATCTAGATGTGAAGATATGAGCGTGGGATAGCTATTTTTCAATGTGATATAGGTGTGGAGGATCAATTTTATTATAGTAGATGATGCCTCTGATGGTGATATTTGTGTTAATATGCATAATGGTGTTAGGGATGGCACAATGATTGATTGTACAAGTAAAATATAGGGTTTCCAGTTTATTTATTTAAATTATAATTATTTTGAGTTAATGTACTTATTAAGTGATAGATTGGAATGTTTCTTGTGTATCTACATTACATTCTATACTAAATGATGTAGATAGTTGTACATGGTAATTAATATTTTTTATAGGATATGCTATTTCCTAGATTACTTAAAATTATTGAATAATATTAAGGTGTAATCATGTTTTTACCCTTGGGGTTGGTTCTAGAATGAATGAAAAACATATTAATCTTCAGAAACCATAGACTTGGATGCGTTATGCATGTAGGGAGTGGACTTCCCTTACTGGTTATTGAAATTCAAATATAATATTGATAATTAAGGTTTAATAAATTAATTATGATTAGTTTTATTATTTAAAAGAAAATAAGAAATTGAATGAAATTATTCTTAAATTCTCAGGTACATAATAGATATATATCTCTTAATGGTGTTTGTAAGGTATTAGAGTGAAAAATATATCTGTTTGAGCCTAAAAGAAGGTTAATTCCTATAATTTGGTTTTATAATGTATTCTATCCAGTATTTCTCATGATTTTATATAATACCCCATGAATTTCCATAGGTTGACTGACACCTATTAGACTCAGGGAGGGTGTTTTCTCCATATACATGCTGGTGAGGTATAGATGGATGATTATCCCCTCTATCCCCACTCTATTCTCTTAGTAGTATTATTCCCGGGTATTCATGGTGGTTACCTTTTCCCATACATAATTGTAGATGGTTGTAACAGATTGTGATTTTTTAAAACACATGTACCTTCAGGTAAGGTATCTTAAATATTATTAGATGTAGGACATGTTGGGTCAGTGATGGATTGATGTATATTACATGTTGGAAGGGTTGCGATATTTTGAGGTATAATACTTGATGTATGATATGTGAAAAAAACAATGGTGGATCCTTGAAATTACTCACTAACTATATGAAGATATTGAATGGGATGATTTGATAATGGCTTACTAAAGATTCTTATTATGTTAATTGATCCTAGGTGTCCTAAAGCTAATTTCATAGAGATAGGTTTCTCAAAAAGAGTGGCAATGGGGCATGTCGGCAATTTAGTGCATAATTGGTAGGGGTAACCCTTTTTTTATGATATATGATCTATTATATTAAATACATTGTCGTAGATAGCCATGGTGTGGATAAGAACTTATTATACCAATGATGGTTATGAGTTGTCTTTACTTGTTGGTCACTGATCATTTGTATGATTTCTCTATCTTTTAAATGAGAGGATTCATGGAGGATCCTAATGAGTATACCTATTATGATCAACCAATATATATAAACATTGTTTTAGGTCATTAGGAGAATGTTGGGGATAAGGCTAGTTATTTGTAGTTGTTTTTGGTTTCGGGGATGTTTAGGATTCATCGTCACTACTGTGTTTATCTTATGGAATTTATAGTTCACCCTTCAGTTGTAATAATTTTGTATGAAATTAAATTCATGTGCTTGGGATATGTTTTATCTTCATGAGTACGAGCTAATCAGTGTACTTGTCTTTTCTCTCAGTCATAATTTTTTTGGGGGGTTCATTATATAGTCAATCACATTTATTAACTATTATTATTGGAATGATTGATGATATATATTTTTTACAATACAGGTACCCTAGTAAATTTCCCTTCTTTTCAGGATAAAAAATCCATTTCACCTCCATGTGAATATTTATATTGGTGATATCCACCCATGTTGAGGATTCCAAAATATTAATTCCCACATTTTACTATGGTAATGTGATATTATTATAAATTTCATTGATACACACACAAACACTCACATCATTATTCACGAATGAGACTGGATTCCTCTTGGTAGTTCTTACTGTGTATTTATACTCACACCATGTATATATACCTATGTGTATATACAGATTCACATGGGGAATTATTCTTAATAATAGGTATGAAGATAGATTCTTATATAGTCTATGGGGTAAAAAGGTGTAAATGTAGAAAGAGATGTCTCCATTGTGCCATGGAGTAAAAGAGGAAATGATTTGAAGGATAAGTTGATTTGAATTTAAACATATTTAGTTTGGTGTTTTTATAATTAATGGTTGTTTTTTAGTTTAATTTTATTTTTCAACTGTTTTTTGTAATATTTTATTTATATAAATATGGATTTAATTTTATATATACTAGTATATATAATTATACTTATGACTACTAATTTTTTTTCTTCCACAAGTTAATGTGTTGGGTTTTTCTGATGTATGGAAAGATCGTTCTTGGATTTTAAAAAAATATGGATATAACCTATGTTGTTTTAAAAGGTGTGAATTAGTATTCAATGGTGGAATTTATCTTTAAATGTTAGTCATCAACCCTAGGAAATTTGGGAATGAGCCTGTGTCTTGTGGTAGATGAGTTTGTTTTGGGAAGGATCTAGGATAGATCATTTAAAATATCATTAGAGTAGGTTATGGTTTTGGGATAGAGCTAGTTAAAGGTATTTGCAGGATGTTTGAATTTTTTTTCGTACACTATATTTATATTTGTCTACCCAAATGGATGTATTGGAAACCTTTGTTACCTTGGATATTTGGGAGTTTATTTAAATAATTGTGAGGATTAATAAACATTTTATTTTAGAATATTTTAGTATGGAATGGATGGAAATCGTTTTAGAATCATAGTGTAACACCTCGACCTGAGCCACTTGTTCTGAGTTTAAGTTCTACATTACCTCAGGCACGGCTCACCATATTCCCAATGTTTCCAACATGTAGTGATGGTATTGAGCAGAACACTAGGGGGACTATACTCAAAATCAAAGTGAATAATAAAAATTAATAATGAAAATTACAACAATATACAATCAAAGTAAGTATAAAGTAACAATAATACAATATGTGTTGTAAGAATATGGAATAGAAGATATATAAACAATGAAAAGCTAATCCAAAAAACATAAAGTATGGAATTAATAAGAAAATTGAATTATTAATCCTACTAAAACACAATACAACAAAATTTATATTATCTATCACCATATCCTCATCCATCCTTCGTTGGTTGCATGCCCCTCACCAGATTACTATCCATGAAACCTACAATTTCACTAAAATTCCTAATTTGGATGTGAGTACTAGTCTCAGTAGGACACTTCCAATGACTATTAATATTTCTGAATAACATATAATATTTCCTTAAATAATGGAAAACATTTTAGATATATAAAAACCAGTATACAGCTCAAGTAAAAAATTTAGGGCTCATTTCAGAGACTAACCCTACCATCTTTGGCATAATCATGGATGGAACCTTGATGGGCAGCTAAAACATCCCCCCCTCATGGTATTCTTGAAAATTGAAGACACATCCCTCGATAGGGATACTCTATTATATGGAAAACTCACATCAAACACATCTGAATTTGGGAATGGCCCAATATACCCCACCATACACTCATATTAAGAAGATAATGATTGAAAATGTGATACAAGTGTGAGTGATCGATCAAACATCACATCCTATCCACAATAGAATCATTAATAAAAATTAATTTGTCAAAAACAAGATAACATTATAGGGATAAAAATACCCACACATCTCATATGATCATGATTCAGATGTTAGTTTATTTAGTCTACACGCCCACACACCAATAACCATTCCAGTAACACGTATAAGACATGCATGAAAATTAATGTATTACAACATCAATATCATTGAAAAAAAATTCTAGGGTTCTTCATAGAAATTTCAACCAAATTATATCCACTTACTCATTATCTAAAAACACTATCCTAGGATTCCAAGATTTGAATCCACCTATTTTGTTTCTATATAAATAAAATCTCACATGCGATAATTGATTCTCTCTTGGTATAATCCATAATAATCAACAAAATTTCATATTATCCATCATGATAATTGTAGATTATTTCATAGAGAATAATTATATTTCTATATGGAATATTACATTCCCCATCCAATATGATTTCCAAATTTTCCCCTTAATCCGTAGAATATAATTAATTGATTATTCTATTAGATAAATTAATAATTCCATATATGAAAAAAATGTTATAACTATATAATTATCCTATATAAACAACTGATAATTATACTTATCATCCATTCATAGTTTCCATATCATTATAATTTAAATAATAGTTATCCGATTTAAATATAAATCTTAAGAAATATTATATTAAAATTTATAGTGAAAATAGTACCTAGAATTTATTCATTTTCGAAATATTTCACCAAGGTAGAGGAGATAGGATGTAATTATGTACATGCCAAGAATGTATAATATGGGTTCACTTATATTAAATAATGGAGTTCTGGGACTTCTCTGATTGATGAAAATCACTCAAAAAGAAGAATGAAGGGTTTATGATTTTTGCAAAAAGGAAAATGTGAACTAGTTCAAAGTATTAAAAACCAAAAATTAAATATTCCATTTCATTTATCATTTAGTTTATTATTTAATTCATATAAATTAAAATACCTTATAAAGGAATTATGGAAATGAAAACATCTCAACATAATGAATTCCCAAGATTTTAGTGTTTTATAATCATTAAAAGTGGTTACATATTATTTATTGGTAGACAATAGAAAAAAATACTAAGTAAAAATATTACACCTATGTTGTAGATTCATGATATGTGTGGGTGATATGGGATTACCATTACAAAGGATTCAATATCCCTTGATAACTATTACATGAACTGTGAAATCTCATAGTACCTTTAAGAAATCTTTATAAATTTTATCTTAAATTCTACAAGTATTGGTTTACCCTTACACACCATGGGTTACCCTTATGTTTCACGTTGAACAATCTAGATACCATTATGTTAATCCCTGTTTAACCATACTTATGTCTAAAAAATCATATGTTTCCCTTACATAGTACCAATCTACCTCTATATAAAGACTGTAATTCATGGGTCACCATAACGCAACCCTAGAGGTACCCAAATCTAGTACTATCTACGCTTTTTATTGATATCTTCCAATACATAGTGGCTGGTACCCATACCCAGCCACTTATTTTCATAAACCCATCACATAATCATAGTATTTACTCTACACAGGTAATTCATAACCCTTAAAAATCTCCATAAAAAACCTTACCCATATATTACTCGTGAAAACTATCTTTTGAATTTATAAAACACCTTAAAACAATGGGTAAACGTTTTTTTATTAAAAAAATATTTTCACATTAAATGACCTATAAATTATATCAAGAAGATATTTATAAGAACAATTAAAAATTGGGATTTTTTGTATTTTACCCTTCTAAAAAATCAAAACCTCTAGAAGTACCTCTATCTATATTACTCTAATAAAATTATAGGGTGTCTGTAAAATGAAAATAAAACATCTTTAAATATTGGAACTGAAAACCAGATATGCTTTCACAGAAGGGTTCACAGCATGGTTCAACCTATGAGGATACCCACAAGTAAAATGAATAAGTCCATGGGTACTATTTGTAACCCAATTCATGACTCTAGAACCAACATATTAGTTACAACCATACACATACACAAATGATTATTACCCAAAAAATCAAATTAAAATTTTAAAAAAGGATACACCAATGAATATATCATAATTTCAATAGGCATAAAATATTTAGGCTCTATATAATGAATGAAATAAGTATCTATATAATGTGAACCTACAGCCCATAACATGATTCCTAAATGAACACCAAATCAAATAAATCAGCACAACACATCCTATGAATCACCCAATGTGAATTTTTTCAATGGTTACATCAAACAACAAAAAAAATAAATTCCTCATTTTATAGAAGATCATAGGTCCACAATGTAATTTTTATCATACAATGTCATAATTCGCGGGCTTGAGTACACAACTTCTAAACATAGGTTTATCCAATCCCAAATCAATACAAATATGATAGAAAAGTTATTGAATCATATTTCTCAAATACCCTTTTGTAACAGCCCATCTAGAACCACTATGTGTGATTCTGAGTAAAACATTTCCTGAAGAACACCTCCTTCTACAATAGAGGTTGCTGACTACCAAAGAGGGTCTTTTGTGGGACAATGGAGGAAAAATACCCGCAATTAGACTAAGAAATAAAAATAAATAAATAATATAATTATATAATATAATTTTATGTGGAAAATACAAATAATTAATCTCATAGAAAATCAATATTTCATGATATGTATATAAAATAACTAAATCTAAAAACAAGATCCATGGTATTGAGTAATGACTACACAAATCAAATTAGAAATGGATGTGTCTCTTGAAATCGATCCAACCACATCATCCTCTAACTTCTCCACCTACTCATCCATCAAGGATAGAGCCTATTTTCCTTACCAAATATATACTCAATAAATATTCAAGAACTATAAAATTCTTGAGTAGGATGTTAGTATAGGACTTTTTAAGACACTAGAAACAACCCAGGACATCTCTTCGAGAGAAGTAAAAGTGCATAACATGAATGTAAACAAAGTAGATATATGAAAAAATTATAAATAATGTCTGAAAATATTTTTTCCCTTGGAGACCTGGTCTATATGAACTGGAAAAATGCTATATTGAAACATAACATATTCTCTCTGTAGGATAATCCCAAAATTGTTGAAATATTATTTAATAGGGATATTAAATGCATTACAAGCTTAATCCAATCACATCTATCTTCTGGAATTTCCATATGGACCCCACTACATTCTCATCTAATGAATTTACAGAAATCATATATGATACAAGATGTAACTGACAGATCCAACATTATTTCAATTCAAAAGTATCATCATTATTAAAATTGATGTGTATGTAACGCAAGAAAATTTGTATTATACAAACACCTCACGTGAAAAACATCAAACATAAGTCTCCTAGGACTACAAATTCATTCCAACCATCATACCGGTAACCCATATAAGACTCATGTAAAATGTTAAGAGATTAATACCTCAAGAACATAATTTAAGAACACTATTATTCATGAAGGGAACATCGAAGAAATTACATCCACGTACTTGTACGCTCAATTCACTCACCTGGTATTCCTAGAACCAAATTCTAAAATTTTATTACAAATGAAATAAAATATCTCTTGAGATAATAGATTCTCTATCCTAGAAATCTCGGAATAAACATGAAGGTTCGATATTATAATTCTTAAATATTGTAGATTATTTATTAGAGGGTAATTTTATTTCTACATATGATAATATTTTTCTCCAATGGAAGATTTCAAAATTATACAGATATGCCACATCATGTGCTTAACTGATTATTACCATAGATATAATAATAATTCCATATGTGATAATAATATTCAGAATCCATAATAATCCTAGACAAAATTGTGATACTAAATATCATTATCCTTTTATAATTTCCATATCATTGTATCCAAAAAAATATGTATTAAATTACTCATGAATTCATAAGAAGTATTATTTTAGAATTTAAAAAACAAAATAATCCCCATAAAGTATACCTTTACCATACACTTTACTATGGTAGAGGATAGGGGATGTATGACCAACAAAGCTAGTAAACTCGGATATGGGACTAAATTTGTCAAAGAAGGATTTAAAAATATTAATCAAGGGAATTTCTAGAATGCTCATATTCAATAGAATCTCCCAAAAATGAATACAAGTGTGATCAAGTATTTTTATATAAGTAAAAACTGGTACTAATTCATTGAAATAAAAACCATAAATTAAATAAACTGTTTTATTTTTCTTGAAGACAAATATTGAATTCAAATTGTATAAATGACATCATAATATAATTAAAACCACTAAATTTCTCCGATGAAATAATTACCATGATATTAGTAATTAAAAATCATCCAAATTGGTTACATATGCATTATAGGAAGAAAATCAGATGAAACACACTTTGTAAACGTGTGACCTATATACTGTAGATAAGAATTGTATTATTATAATATGGATATGCCAATATATATTATTTGGTATCAATCTATTACTCATACATGATCTGTGGAAGATTATATTACCATTATGAAAGCATTAAAAATTGTATTTTACACAAATATATTTACCAATTGATAGTACACACCTATGTATACCATTATATGGCCCATTAAAAACTCAAGATACCTTCCGAGGAGGCCTTATTTTCCCAAACATAGTCTACAATTATTTTATCCATGTATAATTTCTATCTACTCTTATATAGTGATTTAAAATCCCATGATACCCTTAAAAACATTATCGGAACACATGAACAGATTTATCTACCCTTACATAGCAACACTTACCATTGTACAACAACTTATATACTATTATGTTGTGTTTGAACAAGGGAGTTACCCATAGCTAGGTAATTCTTTTTTCCATACATAACAATAAAAAACTACACTAAATCTAATGTAACTCAAAAAACCCTTTTTATCATTATACAACACCTTAAAACCATTATTTTTTTTGAACCAATAAATTTTCACATAAATCAATATATTAAATATATCCCAATGTGGATTTTAAGACCAATTAATAATTGATAATGGTACACCTATGGCTTTTTTAGGAGTTTAATTCTATATTTCATAATGAAATATATTGATAGAGATAGTGAAGGACATGTTCTTGCTTGATTTTATGATTAATATATATGAATGACATTATGTAATTAAAATTCACTAATAAATTAACTATAACTTATCTAAATACATTATTTGGGTTGACTTGATTAATAAAATTCACTTATTACTATTATAATTTTCAATTTTTGTTTTTTCTCTAATATGTGTTTTCATGATAGTGGTGTATCACATTCTATAAAAAGAGGTTTAATTGTTTTTGTATTTCAACAGATATGAAATTATTTTTGTTATAGAATATTTAAATAAAACATATTTTTTAAATTTTTATATTTTTTTAGAATTGTTAATCTATATAAAATTAAACTATATATTTTTTTCTAAAGTTGGGGGCCTTATGAAACCCGATATTTTAAATTGTGTATTGAAAAGAATTTAAAATTAAATATTATGATTTAGACAAAAATTAATGAAATTACTTTTTTGTTTAAATTTGAATTTGGTTAATGATGATGGTTATATTCTCTATACATGAATATGGTATGTATGTAAATTTAGTAGCAATTTTAATTTATTTTGAATTGTTGGTGGTTTATAGGTCAGGGGAACCACATGTACAAAATTAGACTAAATTGGGGCTTCTCAATTGCATGAACATCATGATACAGTTCTCCATGAAGGGGGATCTGATCATTGCATGTGATTTTTCTCCCAAATTTTGCAATTAGTCCTGATTATTTCTTTTCAGATGGATCTATGGCTTCAATAAGAAGTGTCAATCTTCCTTAGTTCAAATTTTGGCAAGATTTCCCAAAATAAATTTATGGTATCAAAATCCTTTCATTTTAAGGATTAATGGGAACCTCTTCAGTGGGTTCTAATGTTTTGATTATTGAACCTCATGTATTTTATATCTTATTAATACTTTTACTTGTGTGTAAATCGATTCCTCAAGAACACCAACTGATTTTCATTATGTCTGCTGGAGAAAAATATTTTATAGTGAAAAAATTCATTAGGAATTCTAGGTTGTTTGATGTTTGGTGTGTATGTCAATATGACACTCATTGGTGGTATTAAGGTGTGGGTCCGGATAGCCACATATGAAAGTTTGTATGGAAAAATCAAGAAATAGAAAGTATCATGTGACCAGTGTTGTTGTAGGCAACTATGGTGATGGGAAAGTGGATGCAAATATTGTCGAAGAGGTAGTCCAATGATATCATTATGAAAGGAAACCCAAGGTAATTTATGTTTTCATTCATTTGAGGAAGGACCTGGATGTTCCTTAGCCTTCTTTGAATGCTTCATTGGAGAGAATTATGCCAAAGAAGAGGAAGGATGCTAATTATATTATGGATCATCAATTGGTGGATGTTGGGGTTTCCATGGATCCCTTGGGAGAATCATATGTGGAGGTGGAGTTCCTAGTGAGTGGTATTAGTGATTGAGGACAATAATAATTATATTTTGAAATTATGGAGGGTAATAAAATAGGTTATAAATCATTGAGATAAGATTTTGGGTGTTAAAACATGATCATGACCAATCCTTGTTGGTTAGAGTCCACCATTGGGTTGGGTAATCTCTTAAAACAATTCAGATTGATGAAACTGTTCAGGAGGTCAAGAATGATTTGGTTAGGCCCTCCATAGATGGGAAGAAAGTATTCAAGACAGATTCTAGTATAAGTCAAACATAGGATGAGATTCAGGGTGATAGGAATCTAACCCAAAATAGAAATAGTATCCAGAAGGGAATTTTTATTGACAATAACGATTTCTCATTATTGTCACTTCAAATAGATACACGATCAACGAATAATTTAAATGAAAAGCTGATAGAAAACATTGCCTCTTGTTAAAAGTGGATTTGAGGTTATGTGTTTGAATAGAACTTGGAATTTTTTATGATCTAGGAAGAAAATTTGGTTGAACATGTACTATCACTCAATGACATTGAAGAGGAAGAAACCAGAATAATGGGGTGATCTTGGAGGGAAACTCTCAATGAGGAGTAATATATATGAATAGACAAGAATGACTTGACCATTTGGGGGATTCCATAATTGGAAGACAATCCTTTAGTTGTACATCGAGTCCTAGGACATGTTGGCTATTCAGTTTGATGATTTTATAATGGATGAACTAGACACATAGGAAACTTACATATCATATAAATTATTTGGGAAGATTAGATCGGGTATTCTTACATTATCCTTCAATAGTTCGGTTATCTCTTTTTGTTGTTTCACTCACAGTTTCTCAAATTTTTCATAAAAGTTTTTGGATAATAAATAATTAATTATCAATCATTTCTGTTGGGTGTTATACAACATTAGTGGGAAGATAATTTTTTTGGATAGGATCTAGTGTGATAGATTTGAATTTGTTATTGGAATGGGTTTATTTTATTAGATGAGTGTTTTTTTGGATATTAGTGATAAAGATCACTATGGAGGGTAATGTTTTAAATATAATTGTATTATTTAATTATTTATTGTTTATTTTGTTCATAAATAATGAAATTAGAATGTAATAATTTAAATTAATTTGAGGTTTTATATTTTTTTGAGAAAGTTATTGTTCATGTAATTGTTAGGTAATTTAATGTTACTAAATAGATACTTGAATATTTGATGAAAATATAATGGATTTATTTTTCAGATATTTTTTTAATTTAAATATTTAATAATGGGAATACTTGTAGCCAACATGAATATAATATAATTCTATCAAGTACCTTGATAGCCAACTAGTTGAATTATCCATGTGTATTTTACACTAGTAGGTCGTTGGACTTCAATAAAATTACATATTATCCACCAAATGAACAAGGGATAGATATTAGTTACCTGTTAGAATCTAAAAAAACAATTATTCTTTAATAAGGGTATTTTTATAATTTTTTGTATTTCATTTAAAAGAAATCACTTGGGATTACATTGGATGAACTATTCACACATTGGAATAAATCTCTTCCCAATTATTCATCCATCCCTTGTCAACATATTGAACCTAAAAGTTTGGGTGACTTGGTGGCACTGAAATGTGGTAAATACTTCCATTTCTAATTCATTTTCGTTTCCAATTCCTCTTCTTTAGTTTCTGTCAATCAAGATAAGGATATGATTAGTGATTCTCGTAGATCTAGGTAAAATATATCAATAATGGGATGTAATTTGTTCAAATTGGATAATAGATGTTGAGTATGGTTTATTGAATAGTATTGGACATCATTTCAACAAAGTATTACTATTGATAATCTAATTTAGTTCCCTCGTTGAATTGTAGTTAAAATTAATGATTATTTGGGCCATATAAATTAGGTATTTTGGGGTTGTTAAATCCAACATTTTTTCTAGTGTTTTCTACTAGGGTTTTAACTTAATATTTTTTAATATTTATTTTTAAATCTGGGTTTATTATTCTTATGGATTCACCTGGTGCTTAAAAGATTATGATCCACTCTTTATCTAGTTATTCATGTAGGTGGTGTCATCCCCATTAGGGTTAAATTATGAATGATCTATAATATCTTGAATGGTTGATTTCTAAAACTGTAGAAAATTGTGAACATTATTTTTATATTTATAAATAGAAAATTTTCATAAATGGATTACTATATCAAATTATACTTTTATTTATTTATGAATACTTGAATATGTTGAACTATTACTAGTGTAACATTTATATTCATTATATATAATTACATCTATATATGAACTTTTGAAGTATTTATAATTACTATGTAATTATTATCCACCTCCAAATAATCATATACAGTACTTAGTTCACTACTTTTTATTAACAAGACAGGTTTTTTAATTATGTTTATGATGACCACTTTTGGTATATTTTATGATCCATAATTGGATATATTCACTAGATTATATTTCAATAATCCAATAGTTAAATCATTCTTCTAGATAAATTACCAATATGAATTTTTAGTCAAGGAATTATGCTTAACCATTTGTTAAAATAGGAATTAATGGATATAAAATGGATGGGTTTTGAGAGATAATAAAGGACGTTTTATTCCTTAATATTTATAGAATCACTCTAAAATGAATCTGATATTTACTTTAACTATTTAATTCATTAAAACTATTATATTTGAGTAGTGGTGTCATTTGCAATTCTCCATCATGTAATAAATACATTATAATGTTATCATAGTATGTTACTTCTAATAATCTATTGAGGAGTTATTATTTTAATGTAGGTTTAGATAGATGTATTATAGGATTTTTGTTTGGATTGATTGGTACTTTCCTCTTATTTTCTTGGTTACTTCTCCCATCTATATTGATTTTTGAACATCATATTATTTATTTTTGAATCCTTGTGAGTAGTGTTTCATGTAACTTGGGAATTTCTTCTTCATTTTTATTTGGATTCCATTTTTTCCAATAAAATTTATCTCAATATTCTAAATTTATGTGGGATATAATAGTGTAAATTATATTTGGAGTCATGGGATCTGGTATCTAATATTAGGAATATATATTGAATGTGATGTTATTGAGGAAATAGTATGAGGAGAGATTTTTATTTGGATTCCATTTTTTCCACTCTTTATACTTTAAAACCATTCAATATTATAATTTCACCACATTATTTATTATGATGAAAAATAATGTTTTTAATTAAAATATAGCGTGTTTTTATTATTCATTAAAATATGTAAGTTATCATAAAAATATCAAAACTTTATCTAATGTAAAGATTTATATCCTGATTCAAAAAAAGAAGTTTATTTTGTAAAATTTAACTTATAAAAAAGTCAAAAACTATATTTAACTTGGGTGCTCCATCAAAAGGCGGCAAAACTGCATTTTTTGAATAATACTTATTTTACCTGAAAATTTTTTTTTGTTCTTATACTATGTTCTAGAAAATGTGTAAGATGAATAATAATGTTATAAAAATAAAAATTTAGTTAATAATATTCATGAAGGCTAGTTCATAATAATATTATAATAATATATCGTTTTTTATTAAAACCCGATATTGCGTACAACACACGCTATCGAGGAAGGTCGTGATTGCGTGTAATGCATGACAAGTTAGGGTTGTGTGTAGTGAACGACTCTTTTGTTGTTGCGTATAACAAAATAAATTGAATATAAATATATACTCAATGTTTCATATAATAACTACTATCAAACAAACATGAAATTGTGTGCAACACGATCCAAGAATAGTGTTGCGTATACTACAAGCTAATACAGTGTTGTGTATAGTGAAAGATAATCTTGGTGTAGCGTACAACAGATGATATGAAAGAAATTAAAACAAATATGTCTCATAAAATCTCGGGTTGTTACATTCTATCCCCCTTAAAATGAATTTCGCCCTCGAAATTCGTCGGGGTGATAAATCATTTACTATTTATAGAAACCCACATTGTAAAAAGGAATACCAGAACACAACATTAAAAAAAGAAAGTTAGAAATGTAACGGTCACCCAAGGTAACTCAGAATTGGGTTTCCACATAGGAGAGTATTGGTGAAAATACGGATATGGAGGAAAAATCTAACCATCGCGTTCTGATGGAGAGTGGTAGAGAACATGGCTATGAAATAGCCAATAATCACAAAGCCAAAGATTTGCGATGATCTAAGGTACCATCTGATTCATCGGATATAAGAGCACTAGGACAAAGTTTTTGGTTTTCAGGATCATTTCTCTAATGTTAATGAATATTCGAATCAAAAGAAATACTTACTTGATTTTTGTACAATCTCACCATTGTTCGTGCCTTGAACAATTTCCACATAATCTCTTAAAGAAATGAAGTTGAATTTTCCATTCATGAGTTGTTAGCAGATCATGTGATAAAATGATGAGTCATTCCATCTGTTTCAAACAAAAGGTTAGAAAAAGTTATCAAATATACATAAGTCCATATATGGTGTGGTTAATCATATACGATTCCAAAAATGAACTTATACATCATATATCATCATGCTTAATAAAATAAAAGTAGTTTCTACTAACCAGGGACTTCCTATAGGCTAGTGGTAGGCGATAAAGGCCAGTCACACTTCAGTTGTGGGTTCGATTCCCGCAACCTTGTCCAACACGATGGGTTGTCGCCCGTCTTGCAGGTTATCCTTTTTCTAAGACAATACTATTATAACAAAAAGTTCTATCCTTAAACAATACTATCCATTCCAATCATTAGGCTTATCCAAAATACTTCTTTCCAAACACATTTTATAAAGAGAACGATTACTAAAAAGTTCATATAACAATCACGTGAATACCATCATTTATCTCTTATATATCTTGTTGGTCACATTCCAGTCATGTGAATACCTTAATCATGTATTCTCATGAAAAATGAATACACATTTAATCTTAGTGAAAACATGAGTGCTGTCAAAAGTTAACTCTTTCCACATACCAAAATCCTTAAAATTCCATATACTCAATCCATGATATCACTTAGTCCTTATATCAATCATGATCTCATGAATACTATCAAACATTTCATTTTCTCCTTATCCCTTTATTATACGCATGTCATCTGCTTACCAAAATATTTGAATCACATTTCATGGTTACCGGTACAATAAAATTATTGAAAACCACAATAGACTAATAAAAAAATATTCTAATACAACATAAAAGTACCTCAAAAAAAATTATTCTTGAATACCAATACATAAACACTTCAATCCATCATCTTCAATGATTGTCTTGGAATAAGTCCTTCCCTGATTTTAGAAGATACTTTTTAGGTCAGGGCATTGAGTTGGGTAATGCCTATCTTCTCTAGAAATAAGACATTGAACTCCATAATATTCTGTCACTTTATGACCTTTTCTCCACACAGATAACATTTGTCCCTCCATTTGAGGTATTCCTCAAGGCTATTCTTCCCTTCTTTAGAAATCTCAATATTCCTTTCTTTATGGTCCTCAACATGCTAACATGCATAAAAGTCTATCTTCCTCTAATTTGATGAATTATGCATACCACTAAATTTCACCTTGTTAATCATATATCGTGATGACTGATTCAGTATAATAACAATATCTTTCTCTCAAGGAATTATTCAATTTTGTTTCTCATAGTCACCAATTTTTCCATTGGATTCAATGTTAATCGAATTCCTTCTGGTTCCCTCCATTGACTAAAACACAAAAAGAATTCTGTGAGAGGAAAAAATCATACAAGGAAAATAACATAATCAAGGGGGAGTACATTAAATATATAACATTGTAGGTTAAATTATAATATCGTTACCATTGTTCTAGGACTATATCCTATACGTATACTTATCCTTAGGGACATCCCTAGACATACCAATGAAATATCCCTAGGGATCTCACTAAAGTTTTCAAATCCTAGTTTCCAAAGGTTGACTAAACCTTTCCTCTAATACCAACTGTAGCGGTCTGGAATTACTTCCAGTGGACTATAATTGATACCTATCATGGCACTACATGGGTAGCTACACCCCCTGGGCAGGACACACCACCATCCCCAGTGGCATCCATTTCCTCATGAATCCCTTGGTCGGAGAGCCATGCTTCATCCAATGCTCACATGTGAGAGTTCCCAAGGATCGGATACATTCCTACCTCCTTTTCCTCTGATACCAACTGTAGAGACCTGAATCTTGACATACATGGACATTACATTACTTTTGCAGAATACTTAATACATAACAAAAAAAGACACACAATGACCGTAATAGTTTAGTATCTTTGGAAAATTGGAATACAAAAAGTCATGTTGAAAGATCTTCAACGTCTCCCATAACGATCTTCCCCTTTTTGTTTCCTTACATAAAACCTTTATTTATTTCCTGGGGAAAATGAAACATAAAAAGGGGGAGCTCAAATGCTCAGTAAGTTCAATCATAGAGATCATAAAACAATCCATAAACATTCGGAAGCAAAAACTTGAACATGAAATCTAAACATTAAAACCTTGAGAAAAGACATAAATCTTGGAAGTACATAAGGAATATATCATAAAGGAACATCAATCATTATAAAATAGCATGAGAATAAAACATGTAATTGTGGAAACCATTCAGCACTTGTTATGATTTCCATAGTATCCAAGGCATTGCTGCAAAGACCATCTTAGTGGACAAAGTCCCTTTCTGAATCGAGTCCACTCCTCTTTTCAGTCCTGTAACACTGAACCGTATTAACTTACCATTCCAGCCATGTCTACCTCATGAGATATAAATATTTACCCAATTCATTAGAGGGAGATATAGGTACCACCCATCTCATATTGAAATCATTCATTCGTGTTCCACATTATAAACATAAATCATTCATCATAACCCAAGAATAAAATGGGATTTATAAACGTCATTCCATCATTGCGTAATCCATACAAAAAATTGGATAACATTTCATCATTAGAAAAGTGAAACCATGTAAATCATAGAGACATGATACTTGAAACATACACATGTGAAATAATGTCATCTTAGATGAAAATGGTTTTCATAACACACTTGAAATGAATTCATGAGGAACATATCCATTCTTCTTAAAAATAAATTTCTTTTCAAAAAACGTCATGAAATTTTAAAAGAAAGAGATTTTTTTGAAAATAGTCATGAAATCTTTTGGAGGAAGCTTCATGAAAATAAGGCTTTATAAAACCGTAAAAATCTTTTCATACCGTATATGTTAAAAAAGATTCTTCTCGTACTTATGTCAGAATAGTCAAAAAGTACCTCGTAACGTAAACAAAAAAAGATTCCTTACATACCATGTAGTAAAAGTCAAAATGGGTTAAAAGGACATCAAAAATACATAAAAACACTTTTAGAAAACATCGACTTGGATGATAACAATAACCCTATTAAATAGTTATGTATAAGCAATCTCGGATAAAAATGAGATTTGCAAAATTATCCCTTACCTTAGGTCCGATATGCTTCGTATAGATCTGAACCTCCCGTATAATGATTTAAATAATTTCATTGACTTATTAAATAATCATATTCATTGTTATGATATCATAAATGTTTCACTTATGATTTTATATTACCCCTTCTTTTGTAAATTCCATGTTAAAGTAGCGTTTTGGGTAAAATCATTTCATTTATCGTATGTGTTTCGACTTTTCATTCTTGATATTATTACTTATATCCTAATTTACATAATTCCAGAATTTAAAACATGATTTATATATATTATATATTCATCATATACATATATATTATAAATCGATAAAAGGAATGAAATACACCATTCATGGAGACGGTAGGTCATACGTACGCATGAACGATGTTTTCATTTCCTTATTGAATTGAATGAAATTAAATAGATGACATAAATATATATATACATAAATATAGTATCATTATTATACCATATATTTCATTATTATTAATTATATATACTTTATAATCATTCTTGAATGGTTAATCATGGAAAATGAATCTCATCGCGTTCGTGGAGACGGTAGTCCGTACGTACGCACGCACAATGATATCATTTCCTCGATCGTGGAATTGTATTGGAGTGTATTTATACTATTTAAGAATCAATATCACTTTAAAATAATCATATATAGTCATTATTTACACCATTATACCTATCCAAGTAAGGTAGTGGTGGAAACACAGATTACACCACGACGTGGAGATGGTATTCCGTACGTACGCACGCGCGGTGATTTCATTTTCTGTAGGATGGATAGATGGTGAAATAGGGGTTTTTAATACTTATAATAACATATCAGTATATGATTTATACTGATGTTATTAATTAATAATTAAACAACTAAAGAAAAATAAGTAGAATAAGAAATAAAGTTGAAAGAATCGGTAACTGACATTACCTCTTCTTTGAAGTGCCTCTTTGAGACCTCCACATAGTGCACTAAAAGTGGTCTTTGAAGAAGAACAGGATCTCTAGGATGTTTCTAGGGATGTGAAGAAGATAATTTGTCAGGGTTTGGCCGAGCTTGAAGGCACAAGTTGATGTGAGGAAGAGAGGGAGGAGGTTCCCTTTTATAAGGGAGGAGAGGGGCACCTTTGGAAATCTTAAAAATATTAATTTATAATAAATCTAAACCCACTTAAAAACCACCAAAAATGACTCATACTAGAATATTAGATGATATAGGGTTGTAATATAATTAACCAATAAAATTTAGACATGTTAGGAATTTATTTTAAACATTATCAACTTGATTTATCCTTATTTAATCAATTTAATTTTATTTGTGGTAATAACATTCTAAATTTTAAATTATAACAAATAATTACTTATTTGTTGTGAATTGTCCATAATTGGATACTTTATGACATTTTATACTATATAAATTTAAATTTATAATTTTTAAATATTTTTGTGATTTTTAAGCAATTTTATAATATGTTATCTTTATAAAATAACAACAGTGTCAATTTTGACACTATTCATTTATTTGAATTTAAATAAAATATATAAAGAATATATGTTCGAAATAAAAGCATTAATAGATTCATAAAAGTTCATATGTTTCTATAAAATTAGTTGAGCACATTAAATAGTTCATATAATATTTATTTTATTATTTTTATAAACATTTATTTGGTTTATCTCTTAATAAAATAATTACTACATCATTTTAGTATAATTATTTAATATACTTATTTTTGCAAAAAAATTATAAATAAAAACATATGATGAAGATAAATCTATTACCTTTCACAATAATACTTTTAATATAATTTATCATCTTAAACTCACGATGTTTAAATTGTTATATTTATTAAATTAAGAAGGTGGCAACTTTGGTATCATTTAAAATAAAATAATAGAAGTGTCATAATAGCTTTTATAAGGCTCCAAATGGTCCAATATTCAACCATTATATGATTATGATTTACCGTTAAATGACCAATAAGTTTTGGTTAGTTTTTTGTGCCTTTTATGGTCACTATTAGTTTAATAAAAATTATATTCATGATTTTTCACTAGATAATCAATTTCTACATCACTATTGTGTCACAATTAATGATAATTATTTAATCCCTAAAATTTATAAATAAATTCATATGATGTATATAGTTTCATTAAAATTATTGAGACTATTCATGTTATAAGTTTCATGAAGTTTATCACCAAATTAAAATTAATATACTTATAAGATTTAAGAGAGTGACATGTTGTCACTTTCTTTGGTTTTAATAATAATTAAGTTATTTTCATGGAACAAAATCCATTAAATGATTATAATCTGACCATTAGGTGATATGGGTCAACTTCTGGTCATCCATTAGAATTTTTACACGTGTTAGGGTAATTTTATAATCTTATATTTACCCATTAATTACTGGATTTACCTTTAACTAGGGTAAATAAAATTTACCGTAGTTACTATTCATAATGCCAAAAATAAAAAGTATCCTATTAAAATAATTTGGACCCACTGATTCCAAATATGGAATCCATTTTACAAAATTAAAAACACATAAGTTGCATTAATTAATTTAAAATTAATCCCGTTGTCGAAAGAAAACGGTTTTTGTTTAAAACATTGCTAAAGATTGAATTGATTTAACATACGAATTCAAGGTAAAATCAATGATAATGGAATAAATTGTATTAAATGGTAAAAATATATTCTATTTATACTTTAAAAACATTAAATATTATAATTTAACCACATAAATTATTATGATAAAAAAAGTTGTTTTTAATTAAAATATAGTGTTTCTACTATTCATTAAAATATGAAAGTTATCAGAAAAATATCAAAACATTATCCAATGTAAAGTTTTATATCCTGATTTAAAAGAAGAAGTTTATTTTGTAAAATTTAACTTATAAAAAAGTCAAAAACTAGATTTAACATGGGTGTGCCATCAAAAGGAGGCAAAACTGCATTTTTTGAAAAATACTTATTTTACCCGAAAAAATTATTTTGTTCTTATTACTTGTTCTAGAAAATTTGTAAGATGAATAATAATGTTATAAAATTCAAAATATAGTTAATAATATTCATTAAGGCTAGTTCATAAAAATATTATAATAATATATCATTGTTTAGTAATACCCGGTATTACGTACAACACACGCTATCGAGGAAGGTCGCGATTGTCTGTAATGCAAGTCAAGTTAGGGTTGCGTGTAGTGCACAACTCTTTTGTTGTTGCGTATAACAAAATACATTGAATATATATATATAATCAATGTTTCGTAGAATAACTACTATCCAACAAACATGAAATTGTGTGTAACACGATCCAAGAATAGTGTTGCGTATACTGTAAGCTAATACGGTGGTGCGTATAGCACAAGATAATCTTGGTGTAGCATACAATAGATGATATGAAAGAAATTAAAACGAATATATCTTATAAAATCTCGGGTTGTTTCATAACTATTGAAAATTATTCAATATATATATTTATTAACTATTTCCAATGAACTATATAATCAAATTTTAGTGATTTCAAATAAATCACATAAAATTTTAAAAAAAGATATGTTTTTATGGTCATTTTCAGTAAACATTTGTTCTCTATATATTTTTTAATCTATAAAAAGATAAATTTAAAAATTTTAGAATTTTATCTTCATTAAAATTATTTAATTTAATAATTTATCATATTAAAATTATCATATATTTAACTTTTTTTCAAAAAAAATTGGGTTTGGGTGAATAGTGAAAAATAATGATTATGTAAATAATATTAATTTATGACATTATCACATTATGAAAATGAATTGAATGTTTTTGAATAATCTTTTATAGAAAAAATATAAATTTATTATTAAATAGAATTCATTTAAAAATTTAATATTTTACATGAAAATCTATTATTGTCATTTTATAAAATCTAAGTGAAATTTTTATGTAAATAAAAACTAATTTTATTACTTTTGTTTTACTAATGTTTTAAAACGGTTCCTGCCAGTATTGGTATTTTTAAATTCAATTTCATCACATTTTATATAACATAATTTAATTTATTAAATTTGAATGAACATTATATATGATTAGGGAATAAAATAATTTCGTATGCATCAAACATGCATCTTTTTAAATGGTTTTCCATTGAATTTGGGGAACTTATTTTAAAATTTATTTTTACCTATTATATAAATTTAATCACAGAAAAAGAAATAAATATTTGAAATCATTATTTTATAATTGTTTTATTATCTTTTGATTTTTTTCCCAAGGAATAATATCCGCGATTAAAATTCATCCACACTCTATATTGGGAAATGGGTAAATATTGGTTAAAATAATTGGATGAGGTCTAAAAATATCCAAAAAATTTCCTTTATTTCATTAGATGAGTTTATTTATGCGAAAATAAACATACCTTAGAAAATATTGTAATTTGGTACAATTTTTCATTGAAAATGACCATTATAGTATTTTATGTAATGAATAACTATTATATTTTATACTCATTCTTTTAGTATCGAAAATATGTTTTCAAAATAATAATAAAATTTATGAATGGATATAAATGGTTATATATAATATGAATAAATTAATATTACTATAGTAATTATTTTTTATTTTTTTATTGTTTAGTACCTAAAATTCAAACACATAGTTTATTTAGAAATAGTGCTAGTTGGTGAAAATTCAAAGTAAATAGCTTTAAATTATCAAACATGATGATTTATAAATATTTTAATGTATATAATGGTTTATAAGGATCAAAATGAAATTTTATTAATATTTTAAATATTCAAATTTTTAATAAATGGTGATTGGGAATTTTTTGAAGTCAAATTATGTTAACATTCATAATAATGGCATTAAGGATATTTTATTTTAATCAATATTTAATAAATTTTTTAAAAAATAATAATAATCATATTATAAAAAAGAAAAATTGAAAATATTCTACAATATTAAAAAAATACCACTTATGATCCACTTACTCTTTTATAATGAAATTATTGAAAAATAAATAAAAAGTGTGTCATTAACAAGTTGTGGCTAAAATGTTTAACTAGGGGTGAAACTAAAGAGATAACTGTTAAAATAAACTAAAAATTTATATAAATTCCATTCCTTGAATTTAATTCAACAATATATCATATCATATTTAATATAGATCCAATTTTAAAATAATTTCATTTGATATTGGCCTTATATTATTTTAATTTATAGAATAAATACAAGTGTGTCACTCCCCTCACTTATAAAAAGGAACCCCATATCTTCTCTTATATAATATTTATTGATATAATTAGATAGGAAAAAACCATCAAAAATATCATGTATACATCTCTAAATATTTTATATAGGTTCTCAAATTCCAAGATGGAAAACAAAAGGATCATTAATAAGAGATCCAAATGAGATTTCTCAAATATTATGTAATCAAACTCAATAAATCCTATTGTGTTTACTTTTTATTATACCTCCTCAAAATACTATTTATGGATATTAACATAGTGAAAATTCTAAAATTTTATTATTATAATATTTTTGTGTTAATATAATAACTATAATCTGTTTATCATCAATCCAAATGACAAATGAAAATGTTTTCTTGTGTACATAGACATTAAAATTACCACGATCAGAATATTGTATATTTCATTTCCTCCTTTCATTGATGGTTATATAGATGGATTTAATAATTATTTATATTATTAGTGAAATTATAAAAATTATTTAAATATAAAATATTATCAACCATATGATCCTACCGTCATTTGCAAGACGTTAACATCACTCGCACATATTTGTAGACTACCCCCTCCACGAAGCTATATAACTAATTTTCAGTTCCATTTTTTGTGGATGGTCATAAGGACATATTTAATTAATATATATGATATTTTTATTATAATTTTAATGTTAGTTGTTAATATTATTACTTTTTTACCACCCATTAATAAGTGAAAACATCACTCTTGCATATGTACAAACTACCACCACCTTGAAGTGATGTAATTAATTTTCCCTAGACACCTTATATTAATGTATAAAAAGAATATATAATGACTGAAAATTACTCTTATTAAATAATTATTATTATGGGGATGAGGAAACTATGAAAAGGGTGCAATTAATAGATCCAATAAACCAAAACATGCATGAAAAATGCAATAGAGAATACCCAGAATGATGATTATAAAGAGGAATTATTAATAATTAAGTGATTTAAAATTATAATTGAATAATTTGTTGTAATAGATGTGTGAATATATTTCTATTATAAATGTATAAAATTACAGATTTATTATATAGTAGGTTAAAATCATTTATAAATAAATTCAATACATGAGGTAAGGGATTCTCATCTCACTTTTATTTCGAGGAGACATATGATATATTCAAAAAATGTTTCCCCTATGTTGTTTATATAGTTATAATTTATGTATTCTATATTGATTTTTAAAAAAAATAGGTGGATTTAAAAATACATATAATGTTCATAATTTTATGATGTTATGATTTAGATATTACCAAAACTGTGAGGCTCTTTCTTCTCATTTTATAAGAATGGTTCATGTTATGAACTTATTTGTATTTATATGGTATATATAATAAATAATTGATACGTTATTTCATTAATATTTTTATATTATTGGAATTAAAATTCTTATTTCAATGGGTTTATGATTAAAATAATTTCAATAGGGCAATCGTTTATGTTTTAATTTCATTACTTTTTAGAATTGTCTATCTTTAATTTAAATTGAGCTAATTATATGATCATTATACGTTAAACTCCATATATATCTTTCTTCATTATTTATTTCATTATTTTATGTTTTTTGTAAAATGTAATCACTTTGGCACTTAAAATCAATGAGAAAATATTTTATTAAAATCTAGAAATATTTATTATTTTTAGGGCAGGAATATTTATCCTCTGTTACCATGTTCATAAAAACGATTTATGGAGGTTATTATATATAGATACATGATTAATAACTTTTTATGAAATATTACTTTATTTATAAATTATTAAATATAATATTTTCAAAAAAATTACATTACCCATTTTTTACTTTTTTTTAATAGTTTGAAGAGAATATTATCTTCTAATGTATAAAACATGAACTATTTTCCCAATTTAATGTACTTAATCATGATGGTTACCTTAAAATTTTAAAAAGTTTTAAAATGAAACTAATATTACCATTTTCTTTGGAATTTTGGTTTTAATAGAAACCAAAATAAATGGGTAGTTTTCTCTAGATTTTCAAAACATATCTAAAATTCATCTATAAAAGATATTTTGTTAATATATGTCAAAGTACATTAAGGATTGTTAGGCCTAACATGGAATATTCTCTTATGATACTACCCACTTTATTTCACAGGATGGATAAAGATAATGATATTTGAATTATTATTTTATGACACACATTAATTTACTATGTGTTATTTAAGTTATGATTAAATTTTTAATAAACCCATTTAATTTTTATGATATATGCTATAAGGAATGATTTTAAACTATTCTGGAACACTTAGGTATAGTTTTCATTATATGAAATATTTAACACGAATTATATATCCCTATAATTAATTAGGAAATATTGGTATCTCATTATATAAAATAAAAAATAATTGGGAGTTACTCCATTTCAATAAGGGTCTCTATTCAATATGATAGTCATGGTTGTAAGAATTGACTATTGAAATGAAAGACTATGGAGTGAACCCGTTACACTATGATACTCTAGCCACTATAATATTATTTAGGATGATCCTTGACCAAAGAAATTATATTATATTCTTTTCTGTATGAATAAAACCAAATTTTATGCTTATTATATATTCATAGGGCTCATGATTAGTTATTGATGATTCCACACTCTTATAACATAAGCATTTTATTATAAAACATCTTCATTGCATGACTCTAAATTAAAGATCACTGATGAATAATATATGGATTTTATATGTATTAAACTTGTTACCAAACTATTGTGTTTATGATATTATTATATTTGATCATCGATTTATATCTCCCATGTTTACCCTTACTGAGCTTCTCAGCTGACCCTTTCATACATCTCAATTTCTCCATGTTATGAGGAATGATAATATTTAAGATTTAATATCATGGGTTCATGTGTGTATAATTTTGTGGGATTTGTTTATTTATTTTTATGGAATAGGAAAATATATTTATAAGGGGATAAATACCCATATGATGAGAATATTTTCTATTGATAAATAATGATTTCTTTTCTAACTCTCTAAAACAATAACCAAAAGTGATCTTGGATATGTAAGTGGCTCAAGGATGGATATTAATATTGTAATAATTAAATGTACAAATTTGGTTATTTATGTAATTGTAAAATTCAGTATGTATAGAAAATGTATTTAGCACTGGATTTTGGTGTACAAGTATGGGGTTGTACCTTTAGTTACATTTAGATTATTTAAAAAATGACCATCAATAAGGATTCCACAAAAAAAATTGATCAATAAACATAGATATAATATATATTTATATATAATTTATGGAAAATATGAATTTACATTTATGAATTTTCGGTAAACTGGTAATTGTTATATATTTATAGATTTAAGAAATAAATTTTTTATTGAAATAATAAATTATTATTTAGTGATATTTATTAATGAAATTATAATATACTCTAAAAAATGGGGAGTATGAGATTCATTTAATAGTGTAATTTTATATATATAATTTTTAATGGCCCATTCCTCTCCGGCTGATTACATTGTTGAAATCTGGTGTTTGAGGTGTTCTAGGGGGTCAATATGACTTATTCCTGACATATTTCAAAATTTCTAGTTCATAAACAGTGTTCCCAGAATAGTAGGCTTTTTCAAGTAGGAGGATATTTCATTTTCAAAATATCTTGTTCATGTACAGGTTTTCAAGAACAATATGCTATTTTCAACATCATACTACTACATTTTCCAAATTTCATGTTCATGAATAGTGTTTCTATAATAATAGGCTATTTCCAATACTATTATTTTTTTACTTTGTTAAATTTCTAGTTCAAAAAGATTGTTTCTAGAATAGTAAGCTATCTCAAACAGTAGGATATTTCCATTACAAATTTTCTAATCCATGAATAGTGTTTCCATAATAGTATTCTATTTCAAACAATATTCTATTTCCATTTCCAAATTTATAGTTCATTATCAATCTTTCCAGAAATGTAGGCTACTTCCAATAGTAGGATTTTTATATTGTTAAATACCTAGTTCATGAATATTGTTTCCAGAACTATATGATATTTCCAACACCAGGCTATTCGCTTTTCCAAAATTCTAGTTCATGAATAGTTTTTCCAGAACTGTAGGCTATTTCAAATAGAGTGATTTTTCTTTGGCTAATTCCTAGTTCATGAACAACGTTTCTAGAAATGTTTTCTATTTCCAACTGTCGGCGATTTACATTCCCAAATTTCTTGTTCATGAATACTATTTCCAGGATGGGGAGGTTTCCTGACAAGTTAAGTTCTACACTATTTCTAAAACAATGAGGTTTCCAGAACGGTGAGTCATGCAACACTTTTTAAAATTACATGTTGGGTATACAATGTTTCCAGCATCATACAATATCACCCTTTGACATATCCCTTGACGAAAATTCCTTTAATGCCTCAATTTAAGGACTCTAATTCCGATTCAAAGAACATAACTCCTATTTTAATTTTTTTTGTATTAGTGGGGAAATATTTACTTTGTCAAACCGTAGGGTTTAATGAGATCCTCTCATTAATGAAAAAATTTGGCATACTATAATTTCTTCTCTATTAAATATCATTAAGGAATGTGATATCCTTTATCTTTGGATATTCCTTATTGTTCCTTGGTGTGAGGCGCTCAAACCCATACTATTTCCCCAAGACATCATTGGATCAATCTTCATTCTTCATATCATCCCTTCATTGGGGTTTCACTACTCCTATTGCACCCCCCTATTTTAGGGAACCTGTTGGTATCGATCAATTTCCAATAAAAATTCTATACATGAGGAAGCAATGTCGATAAAAAATAATAAATTTGTGAAATTATACCTTTGTTTCTCTTTTACTGGCTTCAAGCAGGGTGGGTATGAAAATGCTTCCAAAAGACATAGTTGAAACCCATCATCTAACAAAGATAATAAATGGATGTTCAATGGAAGGGGATGGGGTAGATATGATGTTGTTATTATTATTTTTTGAGTTGTGAATTGTACACTATTAAGACTACTAGAAATCATGGTTGTTGGTGGTCATTATATGTGCACTGGTAATGCTCTATTTTTTGGACATGGTAGTGATTAAAAAGGTGGAACATGAAAAAAGTGTTAATCACATATAACTATTTGGTTAAATAGATTCTTGATGAAAGTAACCAATGTTTGATCACCTTATTTAAAAAAACATGGGGACCACAGAGAACAATGTTTGTTGAATATTGAAACTACTTGATCAGGTTTAATGATATGCTTGGGGAGTCTGTTTGGTGCCCTATACAGGTTATGTGGGGGTGTTGTTGAGATCACAAGGTGTAATTGGTTGTGGAATAGAACCTATTGTTGACAGGATGATCTATTTTGACTAGATGATCATATAGGATTTTAAACTGCCTCTCGTTGTGTTGTGTCTGCAAGCTAGAGGGGGAATGTTTTGAGGTATCTCACTTTGTTATTTTTCTTCTAAGAAACCACAAGTGATATATTATATCACTTCTTTTTCCTTTCTAGTTGTTTTTTGTTCCTGATTAAGGTTATTCCTATTAGTTTCCCAGTAGTGAATTTTTTGTTGAACTATAAATTGTCAAACACGAAAACAAGAATGGTGAGGTTGGTTATTATTGTTCTGTGAATGTCGTAGGGGTGGTAGTGCTATGGAAAGTTCTGGGATCGTTGTTTTAGAATCCATATGACGGGAAGTGTTCTTGTTCAGTATTAATATTGTATTTTCACCCAGATTAGTGCTCACCCCACCCATGTTGAGCAGTTATTGTCGAACACCCTTATCTCATGGGGGAGGGTGTTTTCTCTGGTTATATCTCCTATGTGATCCCTCTTCAATAGGTTGTGATGGCCTAAGGTAGTTACTTAAGACAAAGAAACATCAGTCATGGTGTGTTGTTTTATCCAACCTCCTTCGGGCAGTTTTCAGATATAGATATGAGGCCTACGTGTTTTTTGGATGCTTTTTTCCCATGTGTCTTCGAAATGATGCCTAGGTGTCTTCAGGCAAGAGGGGTGTTGGCAGTTTCCATGGTGTCTTTGGCCCGAGGCCTTGGTGTCTTCTAGCGAGATGTGTGACTATTTTTGAGCCCATGTGTGTGTGTGTAGAACAGTGTGGGATGTGGTTGTGATGGGGCCCAGGTGTCTGTGGTCATGTTGTGTGGTTGGGTCGCACGTTTTTATGGGCTTGATATGTTGATGATTTTGTCCCAGGTGTCTGTAGGTAGGATATGGAAGTGGAACAAGAGAGGGAGGTTTTATTCATATAATGTCTAGAAGAACAGTGGGAGGGTGGTTCGGGGTACCATTTAATGGTGTGGTATACTTATATATAACAGGCTTGTGATATTTTGGGAGTGTGCATTGTGAGGATGGTTGGTTAGTTTCATTGCTCGGTGTCTAGTTACCTCTATATTTTATGGGGCATTAGAATGTCTCCCCACTTTTTCAAGATAGATTTTGGTTACCTACTGAGTATTCTATTATTCCCACCATATGTTTACTTTTACGATTCTAGGAGGGTATTGAGAACCGTGTGGGATCCCACTATTCAAGACATTGGGATTTGTTGTTGGCTGGTGCTCCGTTTTCCTGATGCTTCTCAATTTTACCTTTTTTGCTTTATAGTATTTCAATGTGGAGATTCGTGTAGTTTTGTTTTATTTTTGATTAATACATCAATGTTGGATTATCTTTGGGTTTATATTTATACAAATTGTACCTTGGATTCTGTTTCTTGGATTCTCTAATCTCTAGATCTTGTTAAAATAAAAAAAACGGTAATGCCTCCCATAATGTGAAAATATATACCCATGGTGTTATTCGCCACTCCTGGGCCAACTAGATGAGGGAGTCAGGGGTCATTATCTTGTCTTCATCCTGAGGAAGGAATCGCGGGAAAATTTATATCCCCTTACCTCATCTTTCCAAAGGAAAGTCATGATAGAATGGTATCATTGGCTGATGGTTGAGATATAGGATGGATTATGGAGTTAGGCACAGTAATAATTGCATATGATGGTAGGGAAATAGTGAAAATAAAATATTTTTCCGTGAAAATGTCTAGGGAATACCCATTAAGACATAGGATTTTAGGGCCCCCATGATCTGAAGAAACGACTCTAAGCTTACATAAATACCAAGTTAGCCTACAATGATTGTAGTGTAGATACCCTAGGAACGGTACATGCATCATAATGACATGAGTTCAAACTTGAAATGAGGTTTCATGTGGAGAAAATATAATATGATGATAAAGAAACCTAAATTATAATTACTTGCTACATGGGTGTGGCATTCATTATGTACCTTACTGTTATGGAACCTGAACGACATTCTTATGTTGCACGGGTAGTTGAGGCACAACAGGTTCTTCCAGATGATCAGAAGAAGGTTGAATGAGAGGAGGATGAGAGGTGGAAGCGGACACTTTGTCCCTTCTTGTGACAGACCCTCTAGAAGTATGAGGGAAGCGCCTCTAACATAGAAACAGAAGGTTGGCTCAAGGATCTGGGGATCCCCTTCAGTTAGATCCATGCTCCAAGGGAGAACTTGATCCCATTGGTGGTTAGCCAGATGAGGGGGGTAGTGCGTTAGTGGTGGATTATCTACCTTAGGGAAAAGAGGGAGACATAGGTTCCATCAGATGTTTTTTAGAATTACTTTTGAGAAGAATTCCTTTATTCTATGGATAAAGATTATAAGATACAAGAATTTCTCTCCCTTCAGTAAGAAGGAATGTCGGTGAGGGGAATTTGGGATCAATTTCAATGATATCTTGAGTTTTTTTGGACCTTTTTCTAGATGAGGAGTCTCTGACGATATGTTTAGAGTAGGTACTTTGACCGTCTATTTAGTTTTTTTACACCCTTTACCGTACCAACCTACACGGAAGTTCCAAAGAAGGATGTGGTGGTGGAAATGATGCACTCGTGGGGAGTTTTTCCATGGGAGGGGGGACAAAAATGTTTATCAAAGGGAAGGAAGTATGTAACATATCACCGACAACATGTCATTCCAGGTTTCTACCAGTGGGGTGTAGGCCTCAGTAGTTCTAATTTCGATCCTCTGGTCCTTGAAATGTTTATAGGGGACCAAGACCCAGATGCATTTCCTTTGGATTTTTTGGGCACATTCAGCATTGATGTTGAGCTCGAGATCAGTATAGTGGGGGTGGTAAGGTTTAGCGCCCACCACAACAGCAGTTTCTAGCGAGGACTTTTCAGCAGTAGGCCCTTTCTCCTTAAGGGGTAGACATTTTGGGGAGAGGCTAACCACAGGGTTCTCCTCAGGGACCTCGACTAGTGTGTGGTTGAGGTGGTGGTCAACAGTAGAGAGGTAGAGGAGTTTGTTGCAGATAGTGGCACACTGTAAAGATAGAAGAGCTAGTGGGAACAATGGTTGTTTGATAGAATATTTGTTTGTTCAGAACTCTTGTTTATGCATTGTTTGATTTCGGGGCCTTTCACTCCATTTTCGCACTAGTTCTTTCCCAATATCTAGCTCTGGATGCAGAAATAATTCACACGCCCCTGCTGTTGAGTATACAAGTTGGAGGTCAGAATAGTTTTATTATGTCTGGAGAGGCTGTAGACTGATGTTATGGCCGCATTAGTCTAGTGGGGATATTCTTATATTTTTAATGTATCCACACAATGTCATTATAGGAATCGACTAGTTGTTCTTTTTGTGTTCAATAAACAACTACTTTCGAATATGATTCATGTTTTCTGATGATGAAGGTCATCATAGTGGAGTTGTTAGAAGTGAAGTTGGCGGGTGGAGCCTCTACTTTCAATGAGGACTGGACTATCATCAAATTTAGATGATGCAGATATGGTGTTAGTTCTAAGGGTTTTCAAAGTGTTTCTGAATTTATTTCTCATGGATGTTGTTACTCTACCCCCTCAACGTGACATTGAGTTCAGGATAGACTTACAACCTTGTGCCCATTCAGGTTCGATGGATCCCCATCGTATGGTGCCTCTTGATTTGTGAGAGTTTCAGATTCAGATTAATGACCTGATAAATTAGGTTTTTGTCCAACCAAGAATGTCTCCATGTGGTGCTCCTATTTTTTTTGTGAATAAAGTTTATGGTGGTCTCAAGATTTTCATAGAATTCCCGAGGTTGAATTAGGTAACAGTCATGACATGTTTCCCTCTCCCAATGATAAATGATCTCTTAAAACAATCTATTGGATTATAGTTCTCTATGATCGATTTGAGGTATGGATACCACTAGCTATGGGTATGGGAGAGTGATATCCCGAAGATGGATTTTACGTTCTAGTATTGGGACAATGAGTTTGTATCTATGTCATTCGGTGTCACGAATTTTCCATCCATATCCATGAGCCTCAAGAACTATGTTTTCCATGAGTATTTGGCCCTATTCATCATTATTTTCATCGATTAAATTCTGATCTACTGTAGGTCAGATGACGAGCACGTTGAGCACATCAAAAAAATCCTGGAGGTCCTTCGACACCACCAGCTCTATGGGAATTTTTCATAGTCAATGTTCTTGACATGATAAGTGCACTTCCTCGGACACATGGTGTCTCTACAATTGGTAGCAGTAGCCCCATCGAAGGTGGAAGAAATTGTTTCTTGGGTTACAACAAATAATGTGGTGGATGATTGTTGTTTCCTAGGATTGACATGATATTAATGGAGGATAATGCCCAAATTCTCTCTAGTTGTATCTCTATTGACACCTTTGACTAAGAAGGACCTTTCTTTTTTGTAGTGAGATAAGTTTTAGGCATCTTTCAGCTATCTAAAAGTGAAAATAGTCAACGATGTTGTTCTTATGTTTCTAGAGGAAGTGGTTTTATTTGAGTAGGATTGTGATGCTTATGGTCTTGGATTGGGTTGTGTGTTGATGTAGCAACACATATTGATCTCTTATGAGTTTATACAGTTACATCCCCATGAGAATAACAATGCATCCCATGATCTGGAGCTTTCTGCAGTAGTGTTTGGATTGAAATGGTTTTGGAATTACCTGATCGGGGAGTAGTTTTTGATCTTCATCGATCAGAAGAGTTTAAGATATATATTTTCCTATCAAGATATAATTTTATGGAAGTAGATTAGGGTGTAGTTTCTTTAAGACTACGACTTCTATGTCTCTTACAATGAAGTTAAGTTGAATTTTGTGGATGATGCCTTGAGTAGAAAGTCGCAGAAGGATATAGTTTGAGAGTCTGCAAATTCTTGGAGAGAAATGGGGGATTCTTATACCATTCACCTAGATGCGAGGGAGGATGGTGGAAGAGGCTATTTATTTTAGATGATTGTGTTGTCATCTATGATGGGGTAGGTGGATGAGTCTCAGTTGGGAGACACAGAGGCTAAAATTATGTTTGATCACGTTGACTAGGGAAATTCTCTAAAGGGAGGTCAGAGGTTCGTCAGAATCAGATGCTTTCATGTGGAAGACTGTTTTTTTTCAGAGTCGATGAATGGGGTAGTTTTTAATGATCTCTATAGATCATCCCTAGAGGTACACCCATGTGTTTCCAAGATATACTGAGTCCTGAGAGGATGGTATTGGTGTCCCGGGGCAAAGCGGACAGTGGTTGAGTTTGTAGAAATGTGCATGTTGTGTTAGTTGGTAAAGGCTGAACATTGTGTTCTTATAGGTTTTTTTACAGCCTGTTGATGTCCCTGAGTGGAAGTGGGAAGAAATGTTAATGGATATCCACACAAGGATACCTTGGAATCAAGGAGGCTACAATGCCTTCTAGGTCATGGTGGATCGACGGACAAAATTAGCTCACTTCTTTGAGATCATATAGTCAATCCCAGTGAGTATCAGAGAAAAGAGGTATGTAGATAAGATAGTGTGGTTTCATGGAGTTATTATTTCCATTGTCTCATACCATGATACACAGTTTACCTCACTTGTTTGGAAGGGGTTGTAGCATGCTTTTGGCACCCAGCTAAGCCTTAGCACTAACTTCCTCCCCCAGACAGATGGGCAGATAGAGCAGACTATCTAGACATTGGAGGACATGCTACATGCATGTGTTTTAGATTTTAGGGGTTCATGGATATGAAACATTCCTATGGTATAGTTTTACTACAAATCTAGCTACCAAACTACCATTATCAATTAACCATTCAAGGAGTTATACGGAAGGATATGTCATTCACCCATGTGGTGGATAGAGGTTAGTGAGGTAGGTGTTCTTGGGCAAGAGGAGGTGAAGAGAACAAAAAATAATTTTCAACTTGTGTGTGATAGGATGATGAAATCTCAAGACCAGCAGAATTCATATGCTATTCTTAGGAGGAGGCCTTTAGAGATCAAGGTTTGAGACCATGTTTTTTAAAGGGTTCCCCTCATCATGGGAAGAGATGGTTTGGTCACTATATAATTATTTAACCCTGGTTTGTTGGCTCTTTTGAGGTATTGGGTCATGTTGGATCTATTGTTAATCAGATAGAAATTCTCTCACATAGGAGCTGGATGCAAGATTTTTTCCATGTATCACAGCTCCGTTGTTATCTTCCTGATGACCAAAAAATTATCGATTAGAGCGAGATTTAAGTTCCCGATGACGCGACTTTAGAGAAGCTGTTGGAAGAGATCCAAGACAGTAATGAGAAGGTGTTGTGTGGGAATTATATTCCCATGGATCATGTCAATTGGTGACACAGTGGGGTCTAAGAGAGTACATGGGAGTCGGAGCCCCAGATGTGTGTCTAGTACCCAGATCATTTTTAAGATGTTGTGTTGTGTTTTTCTTTGATGGTTGATTTTTTAAGATTTTTTGTGATGTTATACATGACTTGTCTGGATATAGAATGATTTTTCGCTTGATCTCAGGGTGTGTGTGATGTGTTTGACTTTGTAGGGATGGGAGGATGAGACTCATAATCAGGATGAATTAATGTGGATGAGATTAAAAATATGTGGGTCAGTCAGTGCTGCCTAAAGCCGATAATATCCCGACAAGTAAGAAGGAACTCCCGAAACCATGTGTCGGGACACAGTGAACATTATTTTTGGTGTATCTGTTTAAATTTGATAAATCATGGGTGGAGTGTTCTTGGATTTCGAGGTTTTGTTATAGACTTCAAACAACTCATGGTGGTTTACCCCTCTTGTTATCCTATAGGCTGGTTATACGAAACCCCCTTTTCTTCATGGATGGTTTTGAATTATTGAGGATGAGAATTTTTCAAGAGTTATTTATTGTAATTTCATTGTTCTCTTTGATCCATTACATAGATAAAATATAGTGTCTGAGGTGTTCTAGGATGTCAATATGATGTATTCCTTACACTTTTCTTAATTTCTAGTTCGTGACGGTGTTTCCAGATTATTAGGATATTTCTAATAGCAAGCTATTCCCTTTTTCAAATTTCTAGTTCATGAACGGTGATTCCAGAATAGTAGGCTATTTCAAAAAGTAGACATTTTTCTTTTCCAAATATCTAGTTCATGAACAATGTATTCAGAATAGTAGGAAATTTCCAAGAGAATGCTATTTCCTTTTCAAAATTTCAGGTACATGAACATTGTTTCCAGATCATTAAGCTATTTATAATAACAGGCTATTTACTTTTCCATATTTCTAGTTCATTTTCAATGTTTCTAGAACTGTAGGCTATTTCCAACTACATTCTTTTTACTTTTCCAAATTTCTATTTAATGAACAGTGTTTCTAGAAGAGTAGGTTTTTTCCATCAATAGGTTATTTCCATTGCCAAATTTCTTATTAATGTATAGTGTTTTCAGAAAATTAAACTATTTCTAATAGTATCCATTTTCCATTTCAAAATTTCTATATCATGAATAGTATTTCTAGAATAGTATGTTATTTCCCACAGTAGGCTATTTCTTTTACTGAATTTCTAGTTCATGAACTGTGTTTTCTAGACCAGTCAGGTTTCATGACCAGTGTGGTTCTATAGTGTTTCCATACAAGTGTATTTTCCCTAAAGGTGAGTCGTCCAACGCTTTTTTCAATTTCATGTTTGGTGTACAATGTTTCTAGCTTCCTGTAGTTTCGCCCCTCTGACATTTCCTTTTATGTTAAATGCATTTAAAAAATCATTTTGAGTACTCTAAGGATGATTCATAGTCCAGAACTCATGTATTAATTTTTTTAATGGTGGGGAAACCATTACGTGGTTAAACCATAGGGTTTAATGTGAGTCTCTCATTTATTGAAAAATTCATCATATCATAAATCATTTATCTATTAAATGTTATTAAGGGATGAGATATACTTTTGACTTGGTTCTTCCTTCTTATTCCTTGGTGAATGATGCTCGAACCCTTCCACCATTCCCAAGAAGTCCTGGGATCAATTTTTTAGACCTCGGATCATCCCTTTCATGGGGTTTCAATGCACCTATTTACCCAACCATATTTTTTGGAAATTGGGTGTTATCAGTAAACTTACAATATATGTTCTTGAGGTGAGGAACAAATGATGATCATTGTTCATCATGGTAAGAAATTCAACCTTTGTCTCTCTTTTACGTGTATCACGCGGAATGGGTATGATAATGCTTCCATGAGACATAGTTGAAACCTAACCTATAACAATGATAATAAATGGATGTTAAATGGAAGGGGTGGGGAAGAGATTATGTTTTTATTTTTCCTTTCTGCATTGTGAATTTAATATTCATAATCATGATAAACTTGGGCCCATTGGTTGTCCATATTTGTGCACCGGTAATGATTTATTTTCTAGACATGGTAGTGATTAAAAAGGTTCAACATGAAAATTTGTTAATCACATATACCTTGGTGTTTAAATGGATGCCGGATTAAATTAACCCATGTTTGATCACCTCGGTTAAACAAACAAAAAGGAGGAACATGATGAACAATGTTGGTCGAATATGTAAACTTCTTGATCTGATTTAATGATATGCATGAAGAATCTATTGGGTGCCCTGTACGGGTTTTGTGGTGATGTTGTTGAGATCACAGGGTGGCACTAGTAGTGGAATAGAACATACTATTTGGAGTATGATTGATTTTTGGACAATATGATCTTGTAGGCAACTAAAATGTCTCTGGTTGTGTTGTGGATGCAAGCTGGCATGTGTGTCGTTTGAGGCCTCTCTGTTTGATTTTTTTCTTAAAAAACTACAAGTGAACTATTAAATCAATGATTTTATATTTCTGTTTTGTTGTTGTTCCTACATATGATTATTCCTGTTAGTTTCCCAGTAGGGAATGAATAGTTTAAGTATATATTTTCAAACATGATAACATGACCGGGGAGTTTTGGTATCGTTGTTCTGTGCATGTTGTATGGGTAGCAGTGTTGTGGAACATGTCTAGATCATTGTTTTAGAATCCATAGGATGGGAAGAGAGCTTCATCAGAATTAATAATGTATTTCTTCATGTTTATAGTGCACCCACCCAGTTAGAGAACTTAGTTATGAACACCCCCATCTCATGGGGAGGGTGTTTTCCTTTTTTGTTAGCTTCATTGTGCTCAATCTCCCATAGAGTGTGATGGCCTAATGTGGTTATGTTATCCCAATACTATTCTATATTGTTTTATGTTTTATCCTAGAACCTTTAAGAATTTTTTCTTTATTGATATGAGGACAAGGTGTTTTGAAGCAGAATGCTCCAATGTGTATTCGGGATGAGGCCCATGTGTCCTCATACATGAGGTGTGGTTTTTGTTTCCCAAGTGTTTTCAGGAAAGAGGTGTGGTTATTATTATCTAGGGGTCTTCAAGATGAGGCTCAGGTTTCTCCGGGCATTATGTGTAACTATTTTGGATTAAAGGTGTGTGCGGGGTAGAACTATGGGGGATGTGGTTGTGATAGGGACCTGTTGTCTACGAGCATGGTGTGGGGTTGGGGCCCACGTGTTTGCGGGTAGGATATGTGGATGGTTGTGGCCCAGGTTTTTGCGAGCGGGATATGGAAGTGGAACATGAGGGGGATATTTGACGTGTTGGATGTCTAGATGACTATTGGGATGGTGGTGTGGGGTACACTGTAATGATGTGCTATAATAATATATAATTGTAATTCAATATTTAGTGATTGTGCCTTGTGAGGATAGGTGGTTACTTTCCTTTGCACGATGTCTTGTTACTTCTATTTTTCATGGGCGCATTGGAATGTCTCCCCACTTGTGAATGAGAACATTAGGTTCTCTATTGTGTAAACTTGTATGTTCTCCCTATAATTAATTACCAGTTTCTAGGAGGTATTTTAGGACCGTGCGGGACCCTAATAATCTAGAAATTGGCAGTTGTTGCTAGTCGGTGCTTAGTTTTCCTACTGCTCTTCAGTTTTCCTTATCTTCCATTTTGGTAATGCAGTTTGGAGATTTTTTTACTTTTGTTTCATTTTTTAAAACATGCATGTGGGTTTGGATATGGGTTTATTTTTTCACATATTTTACATTTGTGTTTGGTGGTTTTATTCTCTTATCTCCCTATCTTGTAAAACTAAAAAAAGGTAATTCTACCCATATTGTGATTATTTCTACCCTAGGTACTAGTCCCCCCTATGGGGCCTATAAGAGGTGGGTCTCAGGGTTCATTATCTCGTATTCTTATTGAGTAAGAAAGGTCAGGGAACTTTGTTGACCCTCCATCATCTTCCCAAATGCAGGCCGTGATAAAAAAAATCTTTTCGAATTTTCATTCTAATGTAATTTCGTAACAGTGGATTTTGAGTCTAATAAACCATTCAAAATAAAGAGCCTGAATAATGAAAAAATAAATTAAAAAAAATAAAATTTGTGATTACTTTGGGTAAGTATATTATTATTTGTTCTTTATTGAAAATTTAAACAATTTAGATAATTTATTTACTTGTGCTAACACATATAGGGGTTAAATTCAAATGTTCAAAATAATGAGACTATGATTTGATGAGAAGGAATGAATAATAACCAATGTATGATATTTACTTTACCAACCAAAATTAAAGGATCAATAATCTACAAATGATCAAGAAAATACAAGCATACACAAATAAATAGTTAAATAATAATGGTATATGAATCATGATAACTAAAACCCCATGAAGAAAATAAACCAAATCATTTTTTAAGGATGGTTGTCATAACCATTTCATTGATACTATTTATAATAGTGGAAAAATTACCTCAATATTGTGATTGTGAGGTGATTTTTTCATTGAATAAGGTTCATATTGTTGAAAAATATTTTTTATAAAAGAATTCTTAAAGAGTTGGGGAAAATTTCCTAAAGGATCACATAGAGTGTGAATGTCCAAAATGATCACATGAAAGGTTCACATGATGTGTTATAGTCCCAATACATTACATATATCGTTAATGTCCCAAAGGATCACATGGAATGTGTAATCCCTAAAGGATGACAGTCATTGTGTTTTTCAAACCATGGTTTACTTGTCTCACTTGAGAACTAAAAATATTAAACATGTCACATGGTCTCATTATATAATCCATATAAGTATAAGAGGATCTCGTGTTGAGATCACATGGTAAACATGAATATGTCTCATAATTGTTTGAGGATCTCTGATGAGAGCAGTTGATGTACATGAAGATACGGCATGATTATTTTAGATCTTGTGGTGGGATCACACAAAGTACACGAAATTGTATTTTCATTTTAAAATGGGATCCTAAGAAGTGATCATGACTGTATTTAGATCTTGAAATGGGATAAAATAATGCATTGGATGAAAATATCACTGTTCATTTCCTGATTTTCATTTCATATTTTTATTCTTTCACATGAATCATGTAATTATAATTACTACAGCGGTTGAATGAGCAGATAACCATGGTTTTAGAAGATGGATGTTTTTATTTATGACTATAAATAACACGTAACCCATTTATATGAAATAAATTATGTTCTATTATGTTGTTGGATCAGAATTAAATAAATTTATATTAGTAGAACAAGTTATTCGGTTGAACAAACATGATCCACACAACTAGAATAGAGTCTCATGGAGGGTTCTAATGATGGTATCATTCAAAGGGATGTATACACTAGATTACGATAGCCCTATTTTTATAAAAAATATGCATAAACTAAAAAAGGACTCCGAATAGAGTCAAATGATCCAAATGAATAGAATAAGGTCTTGTGAAGGGGACTTGAAAAGTTTCGTTGTAGAGGATTCTTATAGAGAGGTATCTTGGAGTAGTCTCTCAAAGGGTAATCATAAAGGATTCTCACTAAGGATTCTCATAAGGGGTATTGTGAAGGAACCTTTCATAGGGTTCACAAGATTTAAGGGGAAAAGACTCATTTAATGGTGTTTATAATAACATTAATGAAATAAGAGCCCAAATACGCACAAAAGTGTGAATCAAATAAAAACAAAGTGTCAAAAATTTATATAGGAATAATTGTGTGTTCAGATATGCAGAGAGATAACAGTGAGAATTCAAATTATGAATAGTTATAATCTATGAGGGATAGTGAGTATTCTCTAGGACTTATATCAATTGTACACTTTATTTTATTTGGTACATCATCTTATTTATTTTATATGATCCTTGGATATAGTCCAATAAGGGTGAGCCATGTAAAATTTTAATTTTTTGTATATATTTTAATTTCAAATTATTTCCGTATATTGGAAGTATAGAAAAAATATGATTTGTATAATGATGAAATAATATCAAAATTAATAGTTTTATTAATCTATCATAAACTAATTCACCACCCACTCTCATATTATTTATTATATTCAGAATGAATATAGGTATTTACAAAAAGGGTAAAAGTTATATTTTCATTATTGGAAGAAGAAAGTGAAGTTGATATTCACAAAGGGATTATGACTATTGATGGAAATAATTTTCTACTACGAATGAATGAGATGAAACCCTACTTATGATCATTATTTATAGATTTATTTTTTGCGAAAATTCATGGTATTTATGATAGCACGAATAATGGATATTCATTAGAAGTAGATTGAAGATAATTAGATATTGATGCTAGAGGAATCAATGAAGGAATAGTAGATTTATCCAAAATAATCACCACTGATGTGATTTCATATAAGTAATCACATGTAATGTGAAGAAATATGGTAATTATATATATTAAGGTCATTGAAAATTCCAAAAAACAAAACTCCTGGTTTTATTGAATAAATATAAGGAACTCCGAATGATAACCAAGAAGTCTATTGAGTCATTATTTGATATACTGAATATAATTTTGGCTGACATGTATTGTGTCAGAGTGATTCCCAAAGATGTTAATATCGTTATACACATCTTGAGAATAGTTCATCCTTCATTTAATTCGAAATTTTCTATTTTGAAGATATATATCCAAAGGAATATACATTGGATAGATTATAGAGTACTCCTATCACATATAAGATGGGAAATAATGATAATGTGTCTATGAAAAAATGGATATTAAAAGAGGATGAAATCATGGTCATGAAAAGGATCACTATACAGTTAGGTTAGGAAGAAGATGTTTTGGATGATGTCATTTCATTCCATTTTTCAAATATTCAAGGCGGAAAAGGGCCATTTAAAGGAAAAGTTCCTTTTGAAAAAAATTCTTTTTTTATGGGCTAGATATATTGAAGAAATTTTTCCCAAGAAGATTCAGGATGATGTTGATGATAATGATAAAACTCCTAAAAATAAGTCTTTAGCCATCATGAAGGGCATGAAAAATACATTGAAAAAATATTCATAAATAATAATCTTGTTTCAAAAAAATATAAAATTTTAGAAGAATATAAGGAATAAGAGATATAATACTGAATTGATCGTGAGGAAAATTATATATAGGTAGTATTGGGGGATTACCAAACATGGAAAAATGAGACAATAGTGAATAAGAAACTAAAGGAAGGGTTGATCCAAAAGATGAAATAAAAAACCGTTGGGGGATAGACATTTGGAGATCCATAATAATGAAATACAATAGGGTGTTTCATGATGAAAAACTTTATATTTAGTAGTGTGTATAAGGGATGTCTATGATAATGGATGAAAATGAAATTATCATATTAGAAAACATGAATACATATAGAATGTTTTTGATTTTATAATTAGGTTTAAAGAAAAATTACAATCCTTGATAGTTTGACTAAAATAATAAAATACTGAATAAAAATCTATAGAATAACATGTGAGGGAACTTTCAAACTTATAAAAAAAAGATTAAAGATTAAAAGAAACTATTGAATCTTTATATTTATTTGAGAAATCCAATTATAAAAGTCCCAAAATACTAAAATTAATTTCTAGAAGTCCGAAAAAAAAGACAAAAGAATTTTGGGAGAAGAAAATGATAAATCAGAATGACAAAAATGGTATAGAAATTGATTGAACAAAAAAATAATTAATGTTTTATGTCATAACTCTTTCTACCATGTTTAGGTTGAAGACTTATTTGGGTATGAATCAAAATCATAATACATTGATATTCCATGTTAACAAACCTAATATCATGTGTTTTTTTGTGGAAATATATGGATTTATTAAAATATTTATTCCCTTTATTATATGTTTCTATCGGTGCAAGATAAATCTAGGCATCCAAATAGTTTTCATCATTCCATGAATTCCATTGATGGTCACTGTTTTTGATGTGGAGGATTTAGACACATGGATGTATATTAATCATTGAATGTGTATAGGAATTCACTGAAGAAAACCCTATTTGGTTTTATGCTATAGCACACGGGTTCATTGAACAATACGATATTTCAAAATAAATTTTCAATTTTAAAATATTGGTTTAGACAATCATACGTTGAGTAAGATGATAAATACCAGTCAGGATCATATATGAAGTCAAGTAAATTAATCAGAATGAAAAGAGAAGTAAACATTTTGGTTATAGATATTTCCTTCAAAAAATATGATCATATAGGAATATGTATCATTAATAGTGGGTAAAAATCCCATATGAGGGGAAATATGAATATGGTGGCCGAAATTTGGAATGAAAAAGAATTTGTGGTACGATTTCGAAATTATGATGGCCTAAATAATTTTTTATTATATAAATAAAAATTTAGGGGAAAAGGAATGAGACAAGTTGATTTCATGATTTTTTAAGGAATTTGTAACAAATTTCTATGTTTTAGTTAACTATGTGACTCAAGAAATGCAATATGACTTACTAATAAGATATTATCCATCAAGAGAAAACACAATTTATTTATTTTTAAATTAAGACCCATAAAGGTGATTCTCTATATCACTATTGGAGAATAAGACATGTTCTATTTGTCTATGGTAAAATACAATGGGTTTGAGCATAAACATCTTGGTTATTTGATCCACCCAACATTATATGAGTGTGTGAAATTGATTCATCTTTTTATATAACTAACTTATATCATTATTATACTCATTCAAGTGATGCTTTCCATTAAGCAATGATTAATCAAAATACATATAATTTATAATATAAAAGGTTATCAAGATTGATCTAACTTTTGGAGATTGATGTATGCGGAACTATTATATGAAAATATAATTATGTTTCAGTGATGATTTTATGAGAATGTAATGGGTCTAAATTTTAACCCATAACTCTAAGGTGTACAATTGAATAAAAAATTATTTCTGGTAATTTAAAAAGATATTATATAAAAAACTAGATGTTTAAAATAGATAATAGAATATGTTTTAAAAAATATCCATGTGGAATATTATCTCAAGAAACACGGGCTAAGGCACTATGTTTTGGAAATAAGAACCCAACAGAAAAATAGAGTGGATGAGGGATGAACTAGATTGTCAATAACATATATGGAATTATGAATACTATGAAAGGAATTTTATAGAATTTTTAGAAGGAGTCAATGTGAAAATTGTTCTATATTTATAATGGATCACTATTTTTTAAAAAAGAAGATATGTCTCAATAAAATATTCGTTACAAAATCAAGACATAATTAAAGTATTTTCATTTATCTGGATGTAAGTGTTTCACTCTACAAAATTTTAAATACCATAATTTTGAACCACATGTAGAATAATGGATATTTTATGGTTACTCAATAAAAAGAAAATCATATAAATGATTTAATATGTTAATGGAAAAGATAATGAAGATAATTGATTTTGTTGTAGTAGGAAATGAGAACAATCATTAATAAATTAATGAATAGTATCAAGAGTATAGTAATGATGTGGTGAGAAGCTCAAAGTGAGAGATTTTTTCTAAGGTGGATTTACAAGACAATTCAGATAATGATCCAAATAAAGAAATATAGTAAAAAAGAGCTGAAATCGATAGGTATAATATCATTGGGGATTAGATGTCACCAGTAGAGAAAATAAAGGAGAAGAATATATGGAAAACATATTTTTTATCAATAATATAGTTAATGTGTTTTAAATAATCATTAATATGAGAGAATATTATTTATATTTTTGAATGAATAGCTCATCAAAATAAAAATTATTCAGACATTGGTTATTTTTTTAGGAAAAAACATAAGATTTTCATTTGGACTAAATGGGTCTTCTGTAACAAGACAAATGAGGTTGGAAAAATATTTTTAATCATTTAATGATTATAGTGAAAGGAATACTCCTATATAGAAGATATATATATTGATGAAATTTTCACTCCTGTTGGAATGATAGAGAGAATTCGATTATTCTTCACCATTATAGTGAAATAGAAATTAAAAGATTTATATATGGATGAAAAATCAAAGTCTAAAAATATGGATATAGAAAAATAATTTTAAATTGAAAATCTATATAGTTTTCTCATTCATTAAGATGAGAAAAAATATTTCCATTTTATGAAGGAACTATTTGAGTTGGAGTTGGTACCAATAGGAATAATATTCATGAAATGACCAAAACTTTAAGAAACTCGGTTTCAAATAGGCTAGAATTGATTTTAATATATATTTTAATAACCTATGTAATCAAGGTATGATGGTTATAGTATATTTCAAGGACATAATAATTTTTGGATCTAATGAAACAATGAGAAACCTATTTTTCCGAATTAATGAAACGTGATATTGAAATTTCAATGATTGTGGAGATTTCATTTTTATTTTAATAATGAGTAACACAAGGAAAAAAATGCGACATTTATTTATCAATAAAAAAAATCCAAGGATGTTATGAAAAGTTAGGTAGTGGGAAAATCTATTTAAATAAAAAATCCTTTAGCTATAAGGTTGAAATTTTCAAGGGACGATGAAGGAAAAATCGGCAATATAGCCGAATAAAGATAGATCATTGAAACTCTATTGTACCTAAAAGAGTCATGAAGTGATATTGTTTTTACCTCAATAATAGAATATTAGAATTAGAATTATCCAAAAATATCTATTTACTTGTAGTGGAAATAAAAATTTGAAATATAAAATTCATGAAGGATTTTATTTTACTATAAAATTTAAATTTTTATCAACAATTATTGGTTTTTATGGATGTATATTGGGCCTGTTTAGTAGATGAACAAAAATAAATCTCAGGTAGTGTATCAATCTTGTTGGAATATGTATTTTTTATCTAATAAAAAATCCATATTGCATTTATATTTTCTTTATGGAAGATTAATAAATCATAGCTACTCAATATTTCGTTTAGATACCATAGATGAATTAATATCTTGATGATATGGGAGAAGAAGTGATTTCTCTGATTGAAATACATAGTGATAATTCAAGTTCTATAAATATTAGAGAAAATAAAATCCATCACTAAATGATAAATTAATTAGAAATAAATTATTCCTTTATCAGTGGGAAAGTGGAGAATAGATTTGAAATGATGGAGTATGTTCATACTGAACTACATGTTGCATACATTCTAATTATGGTCGGAACTGAAGAATAATTCACATGACATAAACTGGATCATGGATTTCATTCAATTCCCCACACATGAAATGTGTGGACATAGGATCCCCTCTCTTAGAGGTATGTTATTTTCTTCAACTATGTTATGATGTGTATTCTTTAGCTTCCTGAACACCATAAATGTGTGACTTTTTCTTTTATTATGAAGGGTGGTATCTTAAAAGATATATGGTGGAATTATATATGGAAAGCAATGAAATAAGGGTATTTTAGGTTTGATGATACTAAATAGAGTCTATAAGTTAATAAAATTCATGAAAAGGGGTGTCCTTTGGGTTCATGATATAGGTAGTTGACATGTGAAAGATATGATGTGATGTCAAGTGATGAGGTTGTTCATTTTTTGTGTCATGAAGAATTCCATTATAAGGATGGGGAATGAAGTGATTCATCGATGAATTTTTTATGTTAATATTTTTTCTCATGAGAACCTTGAGTTTTGTGGTATTAGAGTACCTATGATTTAATTCCACGGTTACTGTCTGGGGCTATAAATGAAAAATGGGTTTAGAAGTACATGAACTATCAAAAAGTTGGTTCTTGAAGGTTTGAAGTGATTTCCACAAACCCAATGGGGGATATGGTTGTAAAACTACCGATCAATGGTAAATTTTGGTTTATATTGTTATTTATCAGGTTTTAAATTATTGAACAAGTGTTGTTTTCAATGGGGGAATGATGAGTTAGCATGAATTTTCTAAAGGATCACATTGAAGGGTAATGTAGACTATGAATGTATAAAAGGATCATTCCACGAATTTGTTTCATAAAGGAACATGTAGTGTGTGTAATTCCTAAAGGATTATAATGTGTGTGTTTATATTTCAATGGTGGTAATTAATAACTTTCATGTTCAAAAGATAAAGGATATCCCATGATCGTATCACATGGAATTTGTGAGTATTAAAGGATAGGACATGGAGGTCATCTACTGAACATGAAGACACCATGTGATTTTAAGAGGTTATCATTATTAGATCACTCATAGAATATAAATATAATATATTTTTTCAATTGGATTAAACTTTGAGATCATGTGAAGAATAGGATGAAAATGTAAATGACTGAATGATTGTCTGTTGATCTCACAATCAGATAATGTGAAGTGGACATGGTTATCTTTGGGTCTTTTGATAGAATCACATAATGTATGAAAAGACAGTGCCTCTGAAAACTATAGGATTATCGTTGGATAGTGAAATGGGGTAGCTAAAAGATTATAATTTTTATTACATTGGAGGTGTAATTAATGGATAACCCTGATTAATAGAGTTACATATGTACCTTTATTCTTATTTATTCCACTTTATCCCATCCCTATGAAAACAATTATGTTTTTTATGTAGTTTGACCCCATGAAAAAAAAATTTAATGAAAAAAACAATTTATTTAATTAGAATCATGTGATAAATTTATTCATTAGTGATACTCATGGAGGTGTCTCAATAAGGTATCTTGAAAATGGATATTTGAGCAGGGTACATGAAGGCATCTTTGTTTATTGTAATATTTAGGAAACCTAATCAGGTTCTCATGCTAGAGTCACATGATCCATCTAAATATAAGATGGTCTTATGAAGTGATATAAGGAAGATAACATCCTGGGGTGTCTCATGGATATGTCTAGTTTAGGATTCTTGTGATGGGGCTTCATAGAGGAGTCTCTCGGTGGGATATTATGGAGGATTCTCTCAAATGGGTCTTGAAATTGGGGTTTTCATAATGTCCACACTCTCCAAGAGGAAATGTATAATAATTTTTTTTAATATCATGGATGATAAATGAATATAAAGACACATACATGTGGTAACAAACTCAAATCTATCTTCTAGAAGCTTTTATAGGTGGAAAATGCATTAACATCTGTAGAGAGAGTGATAGAAGTGTGATTTCAAATAATGAATTGTTGTAGACTAGGATGTGTAGTGAGCTTAATCTAAACATTGTAACAGAAGTGCACATTAGTGTATTTGGAACATTTCCACAATGATTACATATTCCTCTTGGATGTAGTATGGTGATGGTGAACCGTGTAAAAATTCTGTTTTGTACAAGTTTTTCAATTAACATTTATTCAGTGCTATAGGAATGTGATATAAGGGTATTTTGTTTAATGATGAAATGAGAACCAAAAGGATAGTTGTATTATACAATCATACCTTGATCCCCCCCCACACTCAGTGTTTTTATCCTATTCGGTATACCAATGACACTGCCTTTATATTGAATGGTATGATATATATAAATATCATATGATTTTGTAGAATATATTCACTTATAAAAAACAGAACATAAGTAAAAGAATACAACTAGAATAACTCAATAATAATGACTGTTTTCCCCACCATCCTAGAAAATTAATCAAGGGAGTTGAAATATTGAGAAAGAGGATCTTGGTGTCTTATTAATTATTAAAATTTAATATGATTTAATATAGATGGATTTGATAGGGATATACCTACAAATAAAGAAATATGTCGATACATCATACCTTTCCTATGTAATTACTGATTTATCATTACATAAGATTGTCAAAAGGGTACATAAGGAGGACATGGTTCTAGAAAAGAATATTAAAGATATATAATAGAGAATGTGGATTGGTTTCAATATTTTTGAAATATTCTTGTGGTTTTATAAAATACTATATATTCCATAAGTACAGGTAATAAAAAAAAGTTTTTAAATTAATATAATAGTTTGAATTTCCATATAATCCTTGTTATCACAAAGATATATATTAATATCTAAGAACACTTCTGGTGGGAAAACATTAAGTGATAATTTTTTTATAAAATAAGTTATTTTGTATAAAAATAGGTTATTTCTAAATGAAAACCACAAAAATGAATTTTCAACTGCTCCACTTAATATTTGAAGTGGGATATTACCATAATATATTTTTCCAATGATATTTATAATAATTATATGAATAATAATAAAATATTTATGAAAATAGACATCCCTACTAAATCTAATCATTTCAATGAAATATGGAAATATCTCACCATAGTAATATTAAACAATATTTGATTAATAATATTGTCAGACTTCATGATTCTACATTATCCATGGTATCTATTTGAGATCCATGATCAATGGTAATGTCTTATAGAATTAATAAAATATACATGAAGGAAAATTGGAACCACAATTCCACTTATCATCCTCAAACAGGCAGGTAGTCTAATAGCACTATATATACGTTATAGGATATGATGAGACTATACTGACTTGAATTTTAATGGTATGAGTACCAATATCTACCTATGGTGTAATTTATAATAGATGTTTTCACTCTAATATAAAAATAGAACCTTAAAAAACATTTAACAGAATTTATATAAGACTATAACCAACTGTGATAATGTTTGTGAAATAGAGATATTTTTTCTAGAATATAAACAATTTAGCCTCATAGTCTTATTACATGATTTTAACATAAAAATATCTAACAAAACCCATAAATTTAATGTTCTACTGCCTTTAAGAGATTATACACTTACTTAATCAATATAAAAATAATATAATTCATATTTATTTAAATTTTCACTATGTAATCCTAAATTACATTGAACATATACAATAGAGTTTTATACCATTTGGACATACATAAAGAAAAATTATTTTCTATAAATCCCAATAAGGGATCATAATTGATAACGAAGTATAATAGATGAGTCATGTGGCGTAACATAATGTTAAATATGAGTAGGCCGATATATAAACACATGGTATAATTAAATAAAGGAGGAAATATCATAAGATCATTTCAACATAAAAATGTGGAGAAAATATATAACATAACACCATAAGCCTTAGTCAAGGATAACTTCCAAGAAAACCTAACATAGTGTGCTATGCTTATTTCTCTTTCACCAATATGGTCTCACATGGGGAAAAAAATTCAAATGAATTGGGGTTGTATAATTTTATTCCCACCACTCACATCATAATATGTACACGAATATATGTAATATATAAGTGAATCATATATAAGTCATATTCTTAAGAACACCACTAGAATAGAAAATGAGTTATATAATCTTGATTCAAAGCATGGAAAAATAATATATCATAATGATTTATAAGAGAATAAGAAATAAAAAATTTATTGAATTTAATATATAAGAAAATAAAAATAATTATTAAATGTGGGGTGTATGTAATTAAAAATTCATCAAAAAGGATTAGAGAAGTAGTTTTGGAAAATAAACTTTTAAGTAATGTTTTACTATGTGGGTAACGAAAATTTAGAGGGGGTATGCACACTGATCATTTACTTAAACAAAAAATGAACCAGAATATTTTTTTATAAAATAATACTTGTTTTTTATGTTAAAAAACATTAAAATATTTAATATCGTGGTAACGAAAACGAATAATAAATAGGGAGGTTTTTTTAATATTTTATTCATAAAATAAGGAATTTAGAATGAAAATAGAAAAAAATAGTTCCCATGAAAATAAGGTGAAATAAAACAACATATATATGAGATAAAAATATAAATAAAACATGGAATAAGTAAATGTTAATAAAATAGTGAGATAAATACATGTAGCTAAAGATAAATAATAACTAGAATGAATAGGGTTTGTTTGGGTGTTATTTTTCTTTTTGTCCAGACTCAATTTCTACATGAAAATAACCACATGAATAAAAAAATTTAAACTAATAAATATATTATAAAATACAATTTCATATATATTTTATTTATTATTATCCATTAATGTTATTTTATGATAGTTTTTTAAAAAATTATCATATTCACAATCTCGATGTGGTTGGTTTCATGGATCCAACGTTGCAAAATTGTTTTTTTAATGATGGGAGTTCCTGTCAAAATGGTCGATAAATCCAAAAGTGTGTAACATTGTATTTTTTATCATTAAATAATATTAAATTATTCTAAATTTTTATATTTTTTTGTCTTTTCATTTTTTATTGACTATAAATTTTATCAATTAATTTATTTTCATTATGAGGGGTTTTAAAGACTATTTTTAACATAATTAGTTCTATTTAGATTTTCTGATTATTTAACCATTATAAAATATGGGAAAAAAATAATTATTGTTATCATTTTTAACAATAATTTTTTTATCAAAACCAACAATGAAGGAGGTTCTGAAAAATGAAACTTTTCTTCCATGGAGGTGGTGTACTGATAACAATATAGGAAGAATTATCATCATTTTTATAAATTAATGGAAGTTATATAATAGATATTGCATTAATATAATAAAATTTATGTATTACTATTATATTGATTTAAATTTACTAGGATTTTTGGAGTAGATTTTTAGGATGTTGAATAGAAAAATAACTCAATAGATCTCGGTTGAGATAATTATATCTTCCTCTGAATTCCATAATTTGATACTCTACATAGGATAATTGGATATTATTTTGTTGATATAAAATCATAAAAACATGGAAAATAGATTTTGGAAGGTATTTGGGTCAATATTTGGTATTTTTTAAAAACATATGGTGTGGGGAGATGTGGGTTAGGGAATGGTGTTATTTAAAAGGGGAGGTGAGGAGTGATTTTTAATAAAATATTCATTTGTTTATTACTTTCACTCCAGGATAAAAATAGTAATTTTTAATTTAATCATAATTTAATTTTTTAAAACATCATAAATTATTAAATTAATCATAATATTAGCATATAATGTAAAATATAGTATTTTAGAATATTTCACTATTCACTAAAAAAATCAATTTCGTCAAAAAATTTTCAAAAAATTACCCTAACATAATTTTCACATGACAATTCCACAAATGAAATCCATAATATAAAAATATTTCTCTAAATATTATAAATGAGATTTTTAAATAAATAATTATTATTTGGAGATTGCCATTTTTTATGAATCGATAAAATGTCTTACATTTCGAAAAAATTACTTATGATTTTCTAAATGGATAAATTTTTTATATGAAAATAAATAATGTTTATTAAAAAAATTAACAAAATAAAACATTATTTCAAAATATTTCATTTATGAGTATATGTTTTTAATAAGTTTCACATATATATGTATATATATATATATCCCAAAATAAATAATTACATTTTTTTCTATTCAATAATTATTTTATAATATTTTACACTTATTTTTAAAATTTTTATTTTGAATTCATATGAAACCAAAATATTATTTTACTATTCTAATGGAAATGTTAAATTCTAGTTTCCCAATCTCAATGATTATATTACTCTTCCAAAGGTCATATTTCATATGGCAAAATTGGTTTCATACTCTCTATATATTCCTTCTAATTGTTTCATTCATCATTTAATTAAATTACACACATGGTTTTATGTTCATCATTTTCATAATATAAATTACATTAATAGAGTTTTTTTATCTTTTTTATATTATTATTCATGTCTGTGATTATTACAGGAGTCAAATTTTATCAAAATTTCCCAATTATAGTTAAATTAATTTTCATTCTTTAAATTCCTAGAATACTCATTTCAAATTTATTAGGTATATTAATTATCAAAATATAATGTTATATAATTTTTTTTATTTTATTAGGTGTTTTGTGAGTTTTATACCATACTGAATTATAAAATATGAAACATGTATATTTGTAATGAATTTTTAATTTATTAAATTCTTATTTTTCACATTCTTCCTCCTTTATGATTTTCACCCTCTAAATTTCATTTCAATCACTAAGATTAAAACAGAAGAGGTTATATCCATTTAATTTATTCATTAGGCTCATACGATTCCTCTGTATACTTATAGTTCTTCTATTGTGAATTTGTAATGTGAGATGTCTTATTTTATAAAGCATTGGCTCTACATTTAATGATCATCACTAGGTTCTCCTCATGAAAGAGATCGTGATCCAACTGTAACACCAATAAATATAGTATATATCTGGTATCAAGAATTTAATTACTCTAGAGGGACGTGTGGAACACATCATCCACTTAAGACAGTAAAGGTAGAAGTGTTACTTGATAGGCCACAACTCTAATATGATATTGAATCTAAAATGAGTTAATATATTTGGGACATATCATTCCCTACATCCAAAACCATATGACTCTCTTCTATAGAGATATTCCAAGGAACACATTATCTATAACGTCACACACCAAGTCGCATCGATGAATTTAGACATCACACTACTAAAAATGCTATTTTTAATTTATGTTTCATTTCAATGGATTTGACCTTCCCAAAAATTTTGTTGACATAATATTGTTTAAATATATGACATTAACTAAATTCATACCCATATATTAGATTTATACATTTCATCTAATAGATGGATTCATTAGAAGTTGACAGAATGCTCACGGGGAAACTATTGTTTTCCAATATCTCAAAAAAAAAGGAATATATTTACCCCAGTCACTTTTAAATCCCATAGGAAATGATCCCTCTATGTCGCCATGTTTTTGGATAGGTTTTTCAAATTATCCATTATTCATTGGGTGAATGTATATACTGATTTGAAAATCTATATACTTGTAACATGAAAAACTTTTCCAAAACATTTAGGTTGTCCTTAGTTATTAGTCAAATACATTTGAAATTGGTGTTCCAAGAAACCGAATTGGATTCACTATTGTATATCCTTGAAAGATGATTGTGGGAGAATTCCTCTTGAATGGTAATGAATTGAAATATCTTGGGGGGATGGTCCACTAAAACAAATATGGAATTATTCCTTTGAAATATGTTTTATGTACCCATGATAAATCCTATTTGATGTTATTCCATTTTTATGTAAGTATGGGACCTAGTTGTGTCAATACCTTTTACTTCATCCTGTATTCCTCGAGTTTATGTCATACTAGAACTTATTTGTATATAATACAATCTATTTTTTTTCATATTTTCACTCTAGAAGTAATTTTGGGTAACTCTATAAATATTGTGTATCAAATAGTAGATAGATATTGATGAGTTATGAGAATCAACTAATCAAACATTCTTTATCTCGTGTACGATTGTATGCATAATCATATCCAAAATCTCACAACATCATCTTTATCAATTATTAATTATACTGATTTCTACTTCATTATTGCATCTACCAACATTGTTAACTCTATATCCTCCCTGTCGGATCTCTTAATTATCTCCAAAATTTATGTTTGAGAATAACTCTAGTAAGGTAGGATATAGTTCCGTCCTTTATGGTTCCCATGTCAAAAAATATCTTGACTAAGATGATAGGATCCTTCTGACTCCTCATCATGGATATGGAATCAAGATCACTTTTCACAAAGATCATCTACCACTTTATTTTCTTTAACTGTAATGTAATGGATTGAGAAATTGTATCCCAATGTCATATATAACAATAATTGTTGTTTTATTCTTATCTCCTACCATGTGAATATATATTTTTGATTCTTCGTATATATATATATATCATTATTCTCCCCTTATAGATATTTTTTCCAAATATTTAATTTGAATATTATTTCAGCCAACTATGGATCATGGATCAAATAATTTTTCTCATGAACCATTATCTTTATTTACACATATGTTATTACATTAAATATTTCATGAGTAAAAAACCCAATCTCTTATTTTACATATCATTTTATGTCATAAATCATTCCCTCCTTAAGGGTAGTGTGAGTACAGGTGTAGTTCATGGACATTTCTTCAACTCTTAAAATCTATCTTCACATTCCTCTGTCAAAACGACGTTTATTCACTTTTGAATAGTCATTGTTAGTGGGGATGAAAATCATAATAAGTTCCTAAAAAACATCGATAATTCACTATTAATCGAAGAAATATATGTATCTCCACTATAAATTATGGTATTGGTCATTCCCAAATTTCCTTCTTATTTTATGGATCCACATATATCCATTTTCTTTGATAATATTCCCCAATAATTTACATTCTCCATCAAAAATTATAATTTACTACACAATTAATGTATTACTTATTTTCACAAATTGCTCAAAATAATACTAAATTTCACATCAAGTTCTTCCTTTATTTATTATTATATAAAATTAAGACTTATAATGACTACAAAAAAACATCAAAGGTCTTATTGAAAAACTATATTCACTAATTTCATGAATAAATATTGATAATTTTCAAGTTGGGTTGGATTCACTATAAAATCATTGTTTCCATGTCTTGTAAAAATGATGATTCAGAATATCAACCTTACTCCCATTCTATTGATGATATCTAAAACAATTTCCACTTTAGAGATTTGATGATCACCTTATAGCTGATTGATCAGGTCATAAATCTATAAAATGGGATAATTATTCATTAAAATGATCTTTATTATTTTATGATATTCAATATAGAGATGAATTTTCATATCCTCTACATGGAAAGGTGGACTAGTACAACTGATGTGGAATAAATTGGGAACATGAAGCCCCTGTTTAGATTCTCTTGATGTTACTTATTTAAATATTCTAGTTAAATTAGGACTATTAATTATAGACTCTTGGATATAGGTCGATATCAACTTATATGATCCATTGGTAACTCATCCTTTCAATGAGTTGGATGTCCAAGAAAATATTCAACGAATACATCATTATATTATGTCATAACAGTAATGTCTTCATTATAGATGATTTAATTTATATTAATCATTTTTATATAAAATATTTCTCATAAAGAAATATTATTGCTGCATGATAAGTATTTTCCAACAGAGATTCGTCATCCTCCTGGCTCATTTATAGAATCTAAGGATGGTTTGGAATATAGAAATTAAAATCGTTCTCCCTATAGTTGTTGTTTTCTTCATATAATGATATCCAATCCATTCCTAGTACAGAATTCAATTTTAATAAATGGGGTATAATTATTTTTCTAAGAGATTCCCCTCAAAAATTTTAAATAGGAAACACTTTCAGCATGAGAGGAAACAATTACACTTCTAGGTGTTTTCCCCAATAAATCAACATTCATGTCATAAGGTAGTTTTTTATATATCTACTAAAAACTGAATGATATAAAATAATGAATAAAACAATAATTATAGAGTTCATTTGTAAAAACCGGACCCAAACATGTAGGCCTATGTAGATGAGCCATAAGAACTCACATGACCCTATATGAAAGTGGTATTAGACCACCGTAGAGGGTCCAAAAATGATTTTGGGAAGAATATACCGTCATTAATGAAATTCATAGCCCACTGGAATAAACAAATATAACAACACTTAGTGTATCAAGGTGAGAGATATGTTATCACACTTAAATAACCACATCAACCCATTTAACGCATTTACATAAATCTAGAACCTAATATACGAATCCCAAACACTGTATAATGGTTAAAATTCACAAAAGAAAATTTTTTTGGAAATATTTTTGAGTCCATCCATATAACTATAGCAGCTCCATGCTCCATAATTTTGTATTATCCATGGGTCCCCTTCCCTTTCATTTATCCCTAATCTGAATTTTTTTATTCGTATCGAGATTCACATGCGTGGGGTGAGTAACAAAACCATATGGGATATCAGTAATGCATCCATAACAAGTGAGTACAGGTATAATATGTTTATTACATGATATAAAAAAATAAAAAATAAAATAAAATTATTATTAGATTTCTTTTGATGATAAAACCACCACGAGCATAGATTGTACCTGCCTTGGCTCTTTTATAGAAAGATAAGAATAATTATATTGAAAAAGACCAATAGATAAACACAAGTCTAGTGAACATATCTTGAATAATTATCAATGACCCTAGTATGATCAACCCAAAAGTCTTTCACATCCCTCCTCAATCATCGGTTAGGCCTCAAGGTCGTCACACCATATATACACCTTGGGTCAAGTCAAAACAACAATGTCACTTTTACAGGTCTTTCATCAATTACATCAAGAACAAACCATGTGTCTAATTCTATATTCATCATCATCTCATGTCATGTGAACTCCCTATATAAAGGATAATTATATTTTTTAGGGTTCACATATTCCATTTTCCAATGAAATTCCCCCAAGTGAATTGTAATCACAACTAACATGGTATTACAGCTAAGTGAGAAAACATAATATGTCATCATAAAAATATTAATACATAATAAAAATAATGTGATAAATTAAAACATTGTGTATCATGATATAATAGAATACTCATGGAATCAGGTATCATATATGGTTCTCACTAGAAACACACACCCACATAATATCAAAATCATGAAATGTAAAACAGTTCTTCGAACAAAAGAAACATGTCAAGGGAACATGTGGATAGAAGATTCCAACATTGTATCAACCTTCTATAACTTAATATTTTTGATTATGTAATCCAATATTTAAGAAATGATTGAATCCAGAGCCACATTACACAAACAAGGAAAACTAGTATTCACATAAATGATGCCTAAATCATGTTCGGGTTCATCAAAAAAGATGTTTAGAAATGAGATGTGAGGATATTACCTGTCAATAAGGGAATATATTGAATCACATACATAAAATATTCAATTAAAAAAATATATCTGTGATATATCAAAGAAGGGGATTTAAATTCACTTGACTAGTTCATAAATCAAAAAGAGATTGGGAATTCCACATAAAATTTAGAAAATAACATTAGGACTAGTCTAATAAATTCAATCTTCTATAAAACCATCCTTAAAATATATATACAATATTTGATTCAAAAATAAGAAGGTCTCAAGACAATTGATCTAGGATAACATACCCAAAAACATTAATAGATCATAAGATATCTAGATTTAGATGAGGGGTGTCATTGGCACATCAAATCCACCACCATTATAGAAATGATCAAAGAGTACATCATTATATTGTGAAAGAATATGTAGATCTGAAATCTACATGTTGAATCTATGATTCATTTCAAATGACAAAGGGTAAATCTAAAAGAATTCTAAAGAATGATGGAGTTTATATTTCATACCCCAATTATGGATCAAAAACACTCTTGGATCTAGCAAAAATAATATTAGGCGGGGAGAATAATGTTGAGTAAGTACATTGGAATATTATGATTTTATTGTGATTATTATAGAAGAAATAACAATTCAAAATAGATTTTCAATGTTTATGAAACATGATTTTTAGATATTTATATCATGGAGATATAGTTTTCCTATACATTTTGGAAAATTATGAAACAAAAATTTGATGAATTTGACATCTCTTAGGCACCTATATGGTTTGGGATTTTTTTTTCCAAATAGTGTTCCAATTATGGGGTTGGCCACTAGAGGATATCATTTGGTTTTATAGGAAAGGTGGAATGGTTTGATAAATTTTTGACCTTGAATATGAATCATCCCATAAGATACTTCGACAATAAATAACATTTATCAATGAATAAACATTATTTGGAAAACAATGATAAAAATTTGTATCTCCATAAAGGACCTCAAACTCTTCATGACCCACTAGAAACCCCCACAACTCAGCAAAGACAACATAAAACTCAAAAAATATGATTAAAGAGAGAAATTAACTCATAATTCACTTGAAAAACTATAGCTATTATAATTTCTCCCTCTGAATAATTATCATCCTCAAGAAGAGTCTATAGTAATCATTCTCAAATATTTCATGTCACTAGGACAGAATATAAGACTCACCCTCCAAATATCCCTCCTCGATCAGTCCATGCCTCTATTACATCCATAATAGTGCCATTTTCTTTTCCTTAAACACATTCTCTCTTTATTCTACAATCCATATAGGACATTACATGTATAATATGTTAGGCTCCATCTCATCATCCTTATAATTGATGACCTGTGTTAGATCTGAAATATATCATCAAATCTAAGACACACGAATCAAATAATTCATGTTATTTTATTAAGTATGAACATACAAATTATATGACACTATCTATATATCCTAAAAATTATAAAGTGGTCATATTAATCACGGATATATCTTTCTTTTTCATAAGAACATTTATGCCCATGATGGTGAGTCATAGACAATAAAACTCAATTTCCAATAGTAATCTCTGAGAGTTTTATCCTCATATATACTTATGATCACTTCAAATTTTTTGGAGTCTTCAACCACTTCCTAATTATACACAATCTTTATGATGTATCTTGGACATACTTGGGCCTACCACATCTATCTCACCAACAACATTCCATTATGCGAGTAATAAGTATGGCCATGTGTTGAGAGCCTCAAATGGTTCCATTTGAATTAAAAAATGAATGTTGTTGTTGTATGATAACTTATCCCATGATATATGAACATCCAAAGATCTAGTTTTATCTAATATTCATTCTCATATAATATCCTAAAGTATTTGATTAATCCACTCTAATTGGCCATGAATCATTTAATGATACACTTTAATCAGTTTCACCTGAGTATCCAAAACCTTATGTAAACCTTTCCAATACTATGTCATAAAATCTGACTATCTATCAGATAAAATGATCATGTAAACTCCATATAAGGGTAAAATATCTTGTACGTATATTTTCCAAACTCAATTACTATGAGGGTATTATAGATCAATAGGAAAAAAGAAAAATTTAATATCTAATATACAATCACCCATGAAAAATCATGGATTCTCGGGGTCCACAATCAGCCCATCAGAAATTAAATATTGAAATCATCTCACATAAACATGGACATAGGATGTGGCATAAAAAATCCACATGGACACTGGTTCTCATCATTTATACATTGCAATGTAAGGCTTTGATAAATGAATCTAATAATTTCCATCTTCATCCTTAGACACTAAAATAGCTACCTAAAGTCATGGTACATCTATGTCACTCAAGGATACACCTTCCACATATAGGTATGTAATTATCTCATTGTATCTTCTATTATATAATAATGATTAAAACACTCCCATGCACTAGGATCACATCATCGTCCTTCAATGACCACATAGGTATTTGGTCTTGACCATCAAGCTACTGGTGTATCATAAAATACTATGGATTAGATTAATGATTACCCTTCTCATAGTGTACTAAGGAAGATATTTTTATTAATGGGGCATAAGAAATCAATCCATTGTCCTTATAAGTATCAACCCACAAATCATCCAGTAATATCCTTAGGTTCCAGTATTCCCACAAAGGCCATTCACCATGTTTTTGAGATACCAACTACTTATGGAAAATTCCATATCCAATGAAGTTACTTTTACATTTTTCTTAGGCTATCCCAAAGTCAAGAATTTATAGGATCTTTACCTTGAATCTCTATCTCATGTTTAGATCCCATTAATATAAGATATAGTGGAGGGTCTTGTGATCCATTTTGTTAATAAATCTATCCCCAATGAGAATGTAACACTAAAAAATTAATGTCGGGACCATAGAAATAAGATTGAAGTCATAGGTAGGGTAGTTCTTCACATGGGGTTAAAGATAACATAACCCGAAAGATATTTCTTGATCCATATAAATCAAAACCACCCCAAAAACAATTCATGAAGAATTGCAATACATGGAAAATATACTATGCTTAATAAGAATCAACATTAGAGCTATATTCAACAACCTCTGCATCTTAATAAAATCCTCAATTCACTAGCCTGACTACTGTAACATCAACAAATTATTCATCTTCGTAGTCATGGGTGCTGACATAAGAGAAAATTATTGGATAAAACATTAATAGTTCCATGAAAATCCCCTAATGATCTTTATTTCAATCAAACTGAATGTACATATTGAGGACATCCCCAACTCTACATTTCTAATACCCATTAATATATCGGTATCAAAAACCACATTTTCTAAGAATTACACAACCAAAATAAAAATGTAAAACGTCTAAAACATGTAATAAAATATTATTTACTCTAAGTCTACATAGGATTATATTTGGTTGTCTAGAAATTTCTTATGGGGTCAATTAGTGTATAAGAATTTAGTCAGTGAACACTTGGATGAATGAGTAAATATATGGCTGGAAGATCGTGTTCAAGAGATCCATGAACACTTATTAAGAGTTCATCATCAAAAATGGCATCATGAACTTCTCATATAGCAAATGCATTCGGCTAAACACTGTCTTCGATATATCCACCTCTCTCACCAAGAAATAGTGAAATCTAGATCGACGATCAATATTATAAAACCACCAGGCTCCCAATCACAGATCAAAATAACCATTGACCCTAGGAAGATGGTAGAAATTAATTGTGATCTCTGGATTCACATTCCAGTATTCTATGAAGACTCAAATACTATCAACCCCCTTCATAGAGTAAAAAAATAGGTTCACCCCATAGTAATGAACTTGGTCTTATAAAACCATTATATTTCAACTCCTCAAGTAGTACCATGATATCCTTTAACATAGATGAATACATACTATAATATGTCATTGAAATGGGATATGTACCTAGAATGAGTTCTATAATAAACCAAAATCCACTATTTGGATGATGTGTTGTGAATTCATCAGGAAGACATCCTGATAGAGAACCAAAAGTGGAAAAAAGTCAAGGGGGATTCCACAAATCATGCTAATAGATCCATGTTTATAATAAATGTTTTAATCATCCCAAGATAGAACATGTATGGATCTACTCTATATGATACCTACTACCACCCATCGGTAACCATGAATTTCTATCCCTTTGGAGAAGAAATGTTTTTTCTAACCTATAGTAATCAATATTAGATCTATAAGGATCCATCAAGTATATGCCAATAATCTCTATGAATTTCATCATCTATAAAATAAAAAATTACCATAGATGTAAATAACTATAAATGATAATAGGTCACCCTAGAAACATTGGAAAATGGTCATCTTCAATTCCAATATTGTTTCATATGAAAGAAACTCAGAAGAATACATCCTTGGTAAGTGAATTTCTGCAACAACTTGCATAAATATAATTGAATGGGAAGAACTTTTATTAACAAATTTTTGTGAACAAAATAGAATTTACTAACAAAATAACTCAAATAGTACATATTCTCTCACAAGAATTTGATAGAGTTTGGTCTGATATATTCATTCATCCTACATCATATCCAAGACCCTAACCCTGAGGTACAATACTTACTTGAGTCATAAGTATATGATCCAATGGTTGATGACATTTGAAGGATCCCTAAGATAAAGATAATTTATATCCTACACCCCTATGGAAACATGAATCCTAATATATGGTGTAGAAAAACTATAGATGCCCCTTATTTCTACAATTCTAACACATTCCTTGAGGTTCTATGTCAAACTTCTGATATTGTACGACAATCATATACTTGAATCATTATTGAAATCTTCTTTAGGGGGATGATGAATCCATACTATTCCCAACCAAATTATTATAACCTCACTAAATGTCCATAGAATTTATCTTCATGATACTATCGGAGACACTATTTATTGTAGTAAGATTTCTATAGATCAGAGTACTATAGGGTGTAATAATACAAATTGATAGATCCTCCACCAAAAGTTTCTCAGTAGTCAATTTTGTTCACCAAACCATTTGATAAATCATTAGATCGGAACACCTAAACTACCAAATGATATAAGGATGAAAAAAATCATGAACATCCTATCCTTATGTGACTCATATTCGACCATGATATGAAGAAAATGAATTTGTTTATAAAAACTATATGGGTGGAATGATAGGGTGATGAAACCCTTCTAAAGCTCAATCAATTCCTAGGTATAGGCTATCATTTGTGTACTGGGAAGGAATTACTTAATGAAAGGGTTCTTTATAGCATCCCATAATGACCTTCATGTCAACATTATTGTTCCATGACACCCCATTACCTCTTGGTAGGTCTGTAAAGCCTATATTCCACTATATTGACTCATTAGTACTACAATGTCTCAATATAGTCAAAAATGACCAAAGGTATTTCTAACATTTCTGCGACATCATTTGGGCCACATGTGTTCTGAAAGGTTGGTGTATACTACAGAAGGAAGTGTGAGGGTATGAAACTGTAATCTTATTTATTCCTCAAACATTAGTATGTTTAATACAAAAGTATTTTGGTTTGAGTAGATACAATTCTTGACCCGCTTGACCAAGTGTATGAGCATTCTTCTGTGCATCCTCCTGCATATCCTATGGTGTAACAAGAACATCATATATATATATTTAGAATTCAGGTTTCTCTAAGGTGGAATTATTATATAATTAATAATGAAAATATAATAAACTAAAGAAGTTATGAATTTTAAAAATAGTATATGAAATCACCCAATGGTTCTCCTAGGAGGATTCCCATAACCTATTGTATATGCTACCAATCACAACACAAGATTCCCCAAACCTAAAAATTAGTAAAAAAACATATATTCACTAAATTTAACTAAATTATCATGTTATACTAATAAACACAAAAATTGATATATATAACTCAAAAAAATATATAGTTCTATCATTGAGAGATAGGAAAAATCAAAACATTATATTAATGAACTATATATCACACAATTATTATATATATATTTTGTGATCCTATGTGCCCAATCATGATGCATAAATGCACCCAATTACCATAAAACAGTAATAGTAATCCTATCAATGGTATCATAGAGTTTCATTAAACATGAGATTGTTGAAAACATGGAAACAACCCTTCCCAAGTTCTATACAACCTATCTCATTTCTACTAAGTCCCAGGTAAAAAAAGAAATGAAAGAAAACTCATTTATGATACAATTTTGTAATTCCCTGACCTGAACCACTATGTTTAAAATATAATTCAATAAAACCACATGTATAACTCATGATATGAAAAAGGTTATTTAGTTGAATCTAGGGAATGAACATCATCATTGGGCAGACTATACCCTCAGTAATCATAATCACACACCTTAAGAATAACAAATTAGAAAAAACTAATAGTGTGAAGGAAAAAGATAAAGTATGAAAATGACATAAAAAATTAACCCATATCAAACACATAAATAAATTGGGCCCTAAATTTAGAATTCCAAACCTGAGTATAAAGGATCAATAAGATAAAAGAAAAATGTTACAGAAATCCTCACGAGTCTATACTAGTACCACTACCAACTCCATGTTCCTAAATCAGTTATCGGTCCGGGGTCCCATTCCCTTTCTAGAATACCTAATAATGAATTATGCATAAGAATTAAGATTAACATGTATGGTTGGGATAATAAAACCTAGTAAGACACCACAAATGTGGACATAACATGTCTTCATAGGTATAATAGTTCATTTCATTATAAATATAAAATCATAAGAAATAAAAAAAACCATATGTCGAGCACTCGTGCAAATATTAATCAACTTAAATCCCTTATCATACCTTCCTTGGATCCATGACGAATGTATAACAATGGGGATGTAAAAAGTTTCCAAGACCAAGAATAAGGTTGGATAAACATATATCTCAATGATCACAGGTTGTCACCTCAGATCATTCAATAAGTAAATCATGTCCTTCCTCTATCACTGGTTGATCCTCAAGATCATCATACCCTATATACCCCTCGGTTTATGTTATATGGCCATCGTACCCCAGATGTCATTGCCACTGCTCTGGCCTCAATGTTATCATTACCATAACCTATATTCTGGTCCATCTTCATCATCATATTATATCGTGGGAACTCCCCATCTAAGGGATAACCATATCATAGAGGTTTATATTTTTTGAGTACCAAATAAAAGCCTTCATAATCATAGTAATCACCCATGACATTGTATTGAATGTAAAGGTACAAAACATCATTATATTATGAGAGTCAATAGTAATATACAAAAAAATGTGATCATGTAAAACTTCTTTTATCATGTGGTACTAACATACTCATATAATACAGCTTCATATAAGGGGCTCACGGGAAATATAAACACTCTCATGTGATCAAAATCAAGAATGGTAAATAATTTATGCCAACACATGAATCATATCTTGGAAAAAATACAGAATAATGTTTTTTGAAACGTCATACAATATTCTTTTTTATGAAATACTCCTATATTTATAAATGGATCGTAGCATATATAATTTTTTTGATAAAAACACGGGCTCCCACATAAATGATTCCAAATTTGGGCTCTTTTTCATCCAAGAAGAGGTTAATAAATGATTACAAAGGGTATTCCATAATAAAAAGGGTAGTTCTAGAGTCTCATACCACATGGAGTTCGTTAACAGAACTAGTTTGGAGATTTATCAAATATTGAAGTTCTAATTCACCAGATCAATTGTCTATTTAATAATTGATCATTAATCCTTCTTCAAATATAGATAATAACCTTGGGTATAGTTAAAATAAATTTATCCACAATATTAATTTTTTAGAATAGAGATTAAATGTGATATTTAAGAATAATAAGGTCTCCATATTTTTAATTTATGATAACATACACAAAAACATCCACTATTCATGAGAGATCTAGATTAGATCAAGTTTTCTGTTTTTGACATGTCAAATCCTCCATAATTCTAAGAACAATCAAAGAATTAAACATTTAGTAGTATTAAAATCATTAGTTTAGAAAAAATCATTTCAAATATGTTATTTGTTTCATGGGAGAAGTGGTAAATCTATATGAAAACCATATAACAATTTTTTTTATATCACATACCCTTATTCCCAAAAACCAACACTATTGGATCAATTTGGGAAATTCTTATAGGAAATTAAATGGTTACGTAATTACAAAAGAGTCTAAATATTCAATTAGAATTCATGTAAAAGAAATAATTATACAAAATAGATCATAAATGGCCATTAAATGTTATTTTCATATATGAATTCCACATTCACATAGATTGGATACATAGTTTAAGAAATCATGTGACAATAGTTCAACTAATTCTACCTCTCTAGGTCACCCACATAGTTTGGGTGAACAATATTTCAAATCAAGATCCACCCATGTTGTTCACCGATAGAGGGTGTCACAAAATTCTTCAGGTGTTCCACATGGTTTGACATACAATATTTCATAACATTGCACCACTCCTTAAGCTAATGTTCATAATGGAAATGGTAACCTAGAGAATTTTCACAGTTTGTAAAAATTATCCACCTATAGAAAGCACTATAAAACTCTATAAAACCCACCACAAAATCCAAAAAATTCATCCTACACAACCTATAGATTAATATTATATGATTAAAGAATGAAATTAATGAATAAACTACAAGAAAAATCAATATTCATTAAATCAGGTTTTTGTAATGAATAAAAAATAAATGTATCTCCCACAACATTATTTTTAATATACACATTAACAATTGTGATTGAATAACCCATACTTTATATCTTATCCACAGATATTAGGTTCATCAAATATCCACTACAACCCTTGGATTATAAAAATGAATTTCATAGTGTGTATGGTCCTTATAGTTGAAACGTTGGACTATAGGTAGAGAGAAATGACTGTGAAAAAATTTTCTTATATAAAATTAGTTTTCGTATTTATCTCCCTTTAAAGTTAATTTTCTTAATTTATCTCATTTTCACACTTTATTCATCTCTTTGTACCTTTAAAGAACATCCAAGATGATTCTTCCCAAACATATGATATGTGGAATCATATATTTTCCATCTGATATGAGATTTATCTATTTGGACACGACAATTATACTATATTCTCCAATTTTTTATCTTCAGTCTCAATAGACCATTAATAATTTATAATAGTTTGGATTGTATGGTGAATCAATGATCAATATTGTTTTTATATTTATATCAAAATAACATTTTCCTCCTATTAGGATGTAGAGATGATTTTATAAACACACCCAATCACACAAGAACACTATAAGACATAGGTTATTTAAAAGGGTCACCTTTAAATTTGATAATGATCGTCCTTGGTGTGATATACATTCCACTTTGATCACACTACCTAATCAAATCATCTTGTGTGTAAAAAAGGTATGGTATAACCTTAAAAATAAATATTTCATAGCAGTTGAATATTATTAATTTTTTACAGCATATAAGTGCATCCCAAATTTATCAATGAAAAAAGAAATTAGTAAATAAAGGAATGTTATTCATAAAAATAAATATCCTATATGTTTTTCAGTCTACATAAATCATCCACATCCACTATACTTGAACACTAATAAAAAAGTTTAAATTCTTCTACAAATATGTGCAATATCTTGTTTCTTCTTCTCTTTTTATGCACAAAAAATGCTTACCATTTCAATATTCTTAGTTTTTTTATTCATTTATTTTACATTTGATAACCCCAAATTCATCACTACATTCTACTTATCCTGAAAATTTTATTCTATCTATCTTCACATTCCATATTTTTATTAATTAATCAAGTTTCATTTAATTTTCATAGTTTTCATTCAATTAAACTAGTTTGAATTTGAATTTCCAATTCATATTGAATTGAACAAGTTCCTCTAAATTTTTCTTAAAAAAAATCCTTTTTATGTTTACACAATAGATCATCATTATATAATACAAATATGTAGTATTTTTTATTTATAATTACTAGAAAATGAATTATATGAATAAAATTTTTCACAATTATTCAAAAAATCATAGATTTTCTCGGAAAAACTACTTTTAGAAAACAAAATAAGAAATTAAGACATTAGGTGGTAGTTAAAAGTACTTATTTTTTAATTTCCCAAATATATTGTGGTGTATAATTCCTACAGCGAGTTGGACGTCTTGAATTCTATAAAAACACAAAACTCAAATCAAACCTCATCTGTTGTGTGATTTAGGAATTATGGAATGATCATTTAAAATTACAGCTAACTATGTTGTGGGATAACTGTTGTAATGTGCTGGTCAAAAATTCAATTAATCCATTAAAAATTTATCCAACCCCCCTCAGTTTTGGTCCCTTACTACATCATTGAGTTATATAATTGAGTGTCCTATGTTTCATGATGACATATAATAGAAATTTATGTACTATATAATATTTTTCATCACACTTCCAATTTCTGTATCGTGATCGCGTGGACACAAATTTGTTTATGTATTTCGACTTGATGTACATCAATTGGGGCATTGATATCAACTACTATGTAGTCATTCTTCCATAAAAAACATCTACAATTCATGATTATCCTTTGAAAGAGGGTAATATTCATTTTTAACATCATAATATTCATGTGTTACAAAGAATATGAACATCATTTTTAGTTCATTTTGGTAATTGATCTTCATATCTTATATCAATTACAATTAAAGTTTAAAATGTAAATTTGGGCACATTGAATCATATATTTGTGGATAATATTTTATTTATTTTTCAAATTTTATATTTTTGGATATGATTGAAATTTGTTTTAGTAAATTAATATTTTAGGATTTATGGTTGAATCCATGAAAAATAATGATATTTTTGGTCATTAAAACCAAAATTTTCATTACAAATCATAATAGGCCTAAGTCCCATCAAACATAAGTGGGGACCACAATCCAATCCCAATGATGCTAAAATTTATGCTTCAGAAATATAAAAATGTGGGTATCATTTCCTTATACTATGTCATGAAATTATTCTAATGTTTTTAAAGGGAAAAGGGTAATACTATTGACATTAAAATGGTGGCCTATGTTTGACCACACAAAAAGTCATAAGGATCATAATATTACTATATAAGGAGCTGGGGGATAGGTAATATAATCCATATTTTTCTTTCATTTATTTTGTATTTTCATGATTTCATTTTTTAAGAGCATTGTCAATTTTTCCCATGTATATTTTTCATTCACCTTCCTTAATTTAATAAATTTTCTTCATATTATTCATAAATTAATATTTAATTTTTTATATCACATTGATACCATTTACTTAAGGATTGAGGTTATTCACATATTATTTTGTGAAACTCGTCACATAATTATGGGGTGATTAGTTTATCTTTTTCTTTTCAAATTCCACCCCCATGAGTCTACTACAAGCTTCCATTGATAGAGATGAAATAATGGACGGATAATCCTTTACTGTGTTTATTAAAGAGAGTATTAAGGTATGTATTTGACGTTATATATTATTTTAATAATTCATAATCAATTAAATGTTTCAAATTTTCATTCAATGATGTACCATCTATTTTGAACCCACCAATTTTAAGGATACACATTCTGAGTGCTAAAAAGTCCCCTTCCTTGATGTTATCATAAATATTATCCTCCATGTTTATATGTTATTATCCTTAAGATATCTAATACTAAAATTTCTACGAATAATTGGCGAGTTTCATATTTTTTTGATAGAAATCATGAATTTAAGAAATTGAAAATATTTAAAAAGTAAATCACCAAATCGACCTGAGGAGAATACAAAAAATGAACTCATTATTTTTAAATTAAATTCAATTATGTCTATAAAAACATCATTTAATAATACAATCAATTAAAACCCAAGTTGGTGACATTATACCCAAATTTTTTCATAAATTTAATGTGTCTATAGGCTTTCTCTCTAGCACCAGTAGATTTGATAACACAAGTTGTACTAAAAATGACCACCTACACTATATAACATGGATACATTTTTGGGAGGCCAAATATTGGAACCATTTACAGGGGCCTTGTTAGTCACCTTGGAACAACTTTTTATTTTCTCCAAATTCTATTTAATCATCCCAATTCTCTTATATTTTCCCCTTTAAATTTTTTCTCTTTTCATGTTGCATGTCCACCTACACCCATGACCAATCAAATAGCCTAGTTAAGGTGGTTCATCCAAGGGTTGGGATTCAGGTACACATATGGGTATCTTTAAATTAGACCCTAATAATTCTAATATTATATATTCATGTGTTGAGTTCAACATATTGGATAATCATCCCCAAAACCAAATCATAAATCGCAGAGGGAACCCTATTGAAAACCAAAATGAGAAAGACGCTTACTTGGGAATTGTTGCAGACCAGACCATGAACGATTTCCTCCCACCTTCCTAGACCAATGTACCCTAATGAATTAGGTATTATAACATATGATATTCCTAATATGTATTCAAATGTGATTTCCTAAATGAAATTACAACCATTCACCAGATGGTTTCTGAGATGCCTTAACATCATGCTAAATAATTCAACGACATTTTAGAAACCATGTTCCCTGCAAACCAAATTTAACTTACTAAAATGAAATAGTTTTATTTTTTATACAAAGGATCATGTAATTAATTTGGTAAAAAATTTGAGAACATGTTCCATTCACTCATGGGACTAGCTGCAATAATAATTATAAAAAAAATACTTCCCCATCACTAAATAATTTCACTTAAAAAAGACTCCAAATTTATTTTATGAAGATGGGTAAACATTTTATGAAAAATGGGAAAGGATAAAGGACACATTAAACATTGTACCACACCATGTTATATCAATCGCAGAACAAATGATAATTTTCAATGAAGGGTTAGGGTTAGGAAACAAACAATTCATTAACATGTTGTTGAATGAAACCTTTAAAAAAAGTCTCCAAATGATGCGTACAACTATCTATATAATATTTATGAACAATACCAAACATGGGGAACATCACAATAGTATTTAAAGCCACACAAATTTTTTTGAATGGAAAATCATAGAGAAGAACAAAACCATAGAGTAAATCATATTGTACTCACTAGGAAGGTAGAAACGATTGATCTTAAGAATATCCAAAAAAACCCAAACTATTGACCCAATTTGTAGAATTTGTGACAAACAATACCATAAGAGAGATAATTTCCAAACCATTCTTTCTATCAAGGATGGTCAATTAGAAGGACCACCTAAATAAGTTAGTGAAATGAACAATCAAATGAAATAATACCAAAATACATTCAATCCAAGGCTTAATGACCATATAGGAGTATATTAGAAGTGAAATCAACATCAAACAAAACAATAATGTCTCAACCCATACCCATAATAGAATATTCAAACACATAATCAATTCCAACCATAGCCAGTCCAATAACAACATCTTCATATCGAATATAAACAACCTATCCAACAACCTATTAAACAACCAACCCAGCAAAAAAATATCCTCCGATTATAAACCAACCAGTGTCATCCACTACCGAATTTGTCCTGATTCTTGAACAGTTGTGTATAAAAATGGGGAAAATGAACTTAGTAATCTCATCAAATAAACTTGAATTACATAAAATAAAAAAACTAAAGGCCCCCATTCCTACATAGTCTATACCATCCCTAACAGTAAGTAGAGAATCAAATTACACCCAAACCACTCATAACCCACTAAAATTCATTACTATATTAAGAAGTTGGAAATCAACTTAAAAACCTGAAAAAAAACATTCTAGAATCATTAAAAGGTTTAATATAACATGAAATTGTTGAAGAACACACTGAGATTCTGAAAAATAAATTATAAATGTGAATAAACCAAAACCTCACAAAATAGTCAAATAATTTGTACCCTTCCCCAGTATATGAGAGGAAAATATAAACCTAGACTGAAGGAGAAATTGTGGGAAATATTCACTCCAGTTAGGTTGAACAATACCCTAATTGATGAAATATAAGCCATTCCAACCTACTCTTATTACTATAAGGACATATTCACTTTTAAAATGAAATTTTCACATCACAACCAAGTCCTTTTGGCTACTAATGTGAGTACCACCAATAATGGGACTAGTCCTCCGAATTAAAATGAACTCGGATGTCCATACATCAATGTTGAGTTACGAGAGAATAATGTTTTAATGACGATTTTTGATGTAGGTGATAGTGTAAACCTCATTCCCTATGCATTGTGCTATCAAATAGGGATTAATGATCTCTATCCAACATAAATCACGATACAACATGTAGATCTTAGTGTTCGATTTCAAATGAGGATTTTAAAATAAATTTTGCTAAAGGATTAAAATTTCAGTTACCCTGAAGAATTCAATATCCTAGAAAATCACCAAAACCTAGATACAAGAGAGAAAACACCCATCATCCTTGGATTACCATTAGTAGAAACAATCAATTCACTCATCTGAGTTAGGAATGTGAACATGAAATAATATTTGGAAACATCTGCCCCAATCTAAACATCTACAATGGAAAATCTCAAATTTGGTATGATGAAGATATATATTAGTTTAATAGGATATGTGGTATTTATTATGTAACAGATGAACATCTAGAGATTGTTGAAAGAAGTCAAAGTCAGGATGAGATTAATTTCCTTTGGTCATATGAAGGAAATTTGACTCCTTGGATTTATCTAATTCATAGAAACCCTTTTATGAATTTTCAGGATCAATAATAAATTATACCATTTCTAGAATCAATAAGAAAATTTCCTTACAAATTCCTAGAAAAATTATTGCAAGTGTAGTACCATGAAAATATTGTTAAAAAGAACCCATTCTGTCAGGAAATCTAGAAAAAACACTTTGTTTGATGAAAATTTCCAACCTTCTATTAATCGTGTTAACCAATATAATATCGTATTTAAGGTCTTAACTTCATCACCCAAGTATTCATTATTAGGAGATAATAAAATCTTCCATATTTTAATTTCTTCCTCTCTTGATGAATATCAAGATATGATATGTCTGGATATCCGAGTTATGCATAAGAATGCAATTGGATAGACCCTTTCTGATATTCATGGGATTATACATCTCAGTGAAACTTATAATATTGTTCTAGAATCTAAATCCAAACAATTTAGTTAACCTTATTAGAGCCTCAATCCCAATCTTATGTATGTGGTATGAAAATAACTTATTATGTTGTTGAAAGATGGTATCATAAATCCACTTATTGAGAGTGAGTGGTTAAGCCGAATTCAAGTTTATCCAATGACAGTTGGAATCATTTTGATTAGAAATATTTATGGATATCAACTTCCCACAGGGTTTAGTAGTGGATTTATATTGTTCATTTTCTACTGGAAGTTAAACTCATGTGCTAAGAAAGACAATTTTCCTTTTCTCTTCACTGATCATGTCTGGAAGTGAGCTGTGGTTCATCAGTTTTACCAAATTCAAGATGGTTTCTCAGGGTATAATAAAATTTATGTCTCTTTAGAAGATCATGGAAAACAACCTTGACCATTCCATTTGGAACTTTTACCTTCCTGGGAATTCTCTTATGGTTATGAAATGCCCCTTGTTACTTCCAATGGTTTATGATGGGAATATTCTCGGACATGGTGCTGGATTGTTTAGGCATTTTTATTGAATATTCCCTTTTCTTTAGGGATAATTCTAAGGGATTAATTATAAATGTTGAAAGGGTTTTGTCATGAAGTGAGGAGAAGAATCTCATCCTAAACTATGAAAAGCATCATTTTATTATAAGGTAATGAATTGGTCTTAGTCATCTAATCTATAGAAGTGGGATTGAAGCTAATAGGGTAACATTTTATATCATTCATAACCTCACCTATATAAAATCTATCAAGGATGTGAGGTCCTTGTTAGGACATTCTAGTTTCTATAGAAGGATCATTATGAATTTCAGCTCTATTTCTTGACCACTTTGTGCAATGTTAGTGGATGATTCTCCATTGAAATGCACATAAATCTTTGATTAATCACTATCTAAACTCAAATCATCTCTTATATATCCACCTATATTGGAATCCCCCAATTGGAAACTTATGTTCGATCTCATGTGTGATGTGAGTGACTTCACTGTTGGAGTAGTCTTAGGAAAACTGTGTGATAAATCACCATGTGTCCTTTTATAGTCAATAAAATCATTAAATAATGCCAAAATCAACTACACCACCAATGAGAAAGTGTTATTATTTGTTGTATATTCCTTATATAAATATAGTTCCTATCTCTATGGATCATCCATTATTTTTTTCTGATCATTTAGTGCTGAAATACGTTTTCCAATAACACAATTCTGAGGTTATATGGATTAAGTGGGTCCTTTATCTTCAATAGTTATATTTAAAAATATATGATAAAACGGTGTTGATTATTTTTAGTTGATCACCTATCTAGTATGGAATTCAACAACTACTCAAATAATAGTTCCATGTCTGATTCATTTCCAAAATAGAACCTCTATCCTGTCAGTGAGTGCCTATGGTAAGCTGACATGGAAAACCATTTAGTTACAGGTGACATTAAAAAATTACTCGAGACCCCAACTAAAATGAAATTCATTTCTGATGTTAAAAATTATTCATTTAATGATCCAAAATGCTTCATGTTCTATTTTTTCTCATGATATTAGAAGATGCATTATTGAGTCTGAGCAATAGTTCTTTCTTAAATTCTGTCTTGATGAGTCATGTGGTGGTAACTTTTCCACAAAGTAGACAACATAAAAGGACCTCCAAAATCGTTTCTTTTGGCCAATCCTCACTAAATATTTCTAAAAATTCTGCTAATTCTTTACCTGATGTCATCAATAAGGATCCATTAACAAAATAAATCAAATTCCCTATACAAAAATTCAAATTATTAAAATCATTTTCTATTGGTGAATTTATTTGATGGGACCCTTCACAATATCTAAGGGATATATCTAAATACTAAAATCTATTGATTATGTATCTAAATGGGTTTATTCCTTTCCCAAAATTTCAAATTATCATCAATTTTTTATCTGATTATAGAATGAAAAAATGTTTTCTAGATTTGAAATTCCTAGGGATGTCATTTGTGTATATGGAACCGATTTTTTCACTCATCCTTTATCATCAATCATGTCTATATATGGTATTTCTCACAAATATTCCACTACCATCAACCCTCAATCAAATGGGAAAGATGATTTGGAAAATAGAGAAAATATATAAATTCAATAAACAACTATCAATCCTTCCATAATATATTAGTCTAAAAAATCATGGATCCATTTTGGGTGTATCACACTATATTTAAATCTATTCTAAGCATGTCTCCATATAGGTTTGTATATGGAAAATCATTCTAATTACCTGTTGAATTTGAACATAAGTCCTTTCGGGAAAAAATGAACATTGAAATTTCATTGGAAGAAACTAAGAAGAAATTAGACCTTAATAAACATGAGGAACGTAGGATGGAGGCTTATTAAAATTACAGGTTAAATAGATATAGAGTTCAAGCCTTCCACTCAAGGATTCTCAAAGTAAAAAATTTTTAACTAAGAAAATATGTGTTGTTATATAGTTCGAAAATTAATTTTCCACTACGAAAGTTATTTTTGAGATGGTCAGGCCAGACAAAGAGCATCATTTGTACCCCCATTGGAGGTGTAGAGATTAAAGATAGCATCTGTGGTTTGATCATCAAATTCAATGGTCATAGGTTAAATCCATTCATTGAAACATTTCATAAAATATAAATAGTGGCGGAGATCACTTATTTAACCGTTGAACCCAAAAATATTATTATATTTAAGGCCTATATTGATGCAATGAAATTAAACAATTCACTTTTGGGGAGGCATCCCGATCTTTACCTATACATTGATGCATATATTGGAATTTCAAAATAAACAGGTCGTTTTTTTAATTATATTTTTATTTTTTTAGGGACCATATTAGTGTTTCCAATGTGATCTATTTTTTGAGTGATATTTAGTAGCTGAATAATTTTAGTATTTTCAACACATGCCCTCTAGAATTTAATCATACCTTCATCCATCCCTGAAGATTCAACTTGTGACACAAAGCATATGTGATCAACTACTTTTTTATGATAATCAACATTAAACATAGTGATTTGGATTCATGAATTCATTTCAAATAAAATTCTTCCCCTATTTCATCCTAATTATAAACTCTCTCTTCTATTGTCTTTCAATGCTAAGGGATGTGTCATTCTAGATTGGAAGAGTAAAAATATGAGATTTAAAAAAATAAATTCATTATGATTTCACGTGTTAAGGTACATTAGGAATCCTGAAAACTGATTGTAAAATGAATTTGATGGCCTTTATAATGATTTTAATGATTTTTTATGTTTATGGGAATTGTTTTTTGAATGTGTAGTTGACTATTGTAATTTTTTGTTCGGTATGGCTCGAAGGACCACATTTTTTTTATTTTCATAATACACCTTTCAAGGGGTGAGGGGGAACCCTTAAAAGGCACAAAGTCTCATTTACAGTTATATGACCTGTAGATCTTAGAGGGAATTATCCAGACAAGGGAACTTGGAATTGATCCTCCCCAGAAAATATCATGATATTAGAACATTACCTTCTCAAGGATGGTCAGATAGTAGTCATATGCAAAGCAGAAAATTCCTGGTAATGATGGAAAACCCATACCCTCTCATTCATCCAATTCTAGATAGCACTACTCCAGTGAATGCACCTAACCTGAATCCTCCATTGAAGCATTGTCCCTTGTAGTCTGACTGGTACATTTTCATTTTATGAGGCCCAAAGGCATTGGGGTGGACCAAAGGCCTTTCGGTGGCCTAACGTCCTTGGGAATCAACTATATTGAAGGCCTTGGGTGGCCTGAAAGCCTTGCAGGACTCGAGGACCAAACTAGTGGCCCAAAGGTCCAGGTGGATGAATAGTTCTAGCTAATTCAGTACTACTATAGTTCCATTGTGATTATTCAATGATTACATTTTCATACTCTTAATAAAAATTCCACAATGCATGCCCATTTGATCTTGTGTGTAAATTTGGGTTTTGGGGTCCCATTCATCATAGCCTAGGTTTTAAGTCCACTTTTATTTTAATTTTAGTACCAAACAAATTTAAAACAGTGACCACATAGAAATTTTTTTCCCAAATGTGAGGTTTTAGACAACTGGAGATCATGAATCCATAGTTTTCTTTGCCAATGTTAGGATTTATATATCTATTTTAGAGCATTTATTCAGTATATGTGTGGTCTAACACACCTTGTGATCTAGAATCCATTGTTATATTTCACAGATTTACTCTTTTCAAATATAACTTGGATCAAGTAAAACCCAAAAAAAACAACAAAAATCATAAAATTGGATACCCATATTAAGGATTAATGTTATTCCCACAAAGTGCATCCATTTTCCCCCTATAACAAAAAATATTCCCCATGTATTTTGATATACACAACACATCATCTCGTTTAGTTGTAATTGGATGAAATGTGTACATGAATTGGAACAATGTAATAGACATGGGCTCGGGATATTCATGTGGAGCTAGATTTTTTGAAATGATTTTTATGGGTTTCATGATTGTTTTGTGTGATGTATTTTGGTAACCAATTTATGTTAATTGTTTTAAAAAAAGGTAATTTATTTTCATATTTTTGAGATACTTTTTTATGAAGACTAGAAAAACTAATGTTGGGGGTGTGATTAGCCACTAATAGTGGCTAATATTCATTGTTAATATATTAATATTCATGTTTTACAAATTTTTTAAACATAATTATTAGTGCATTAGGGAAATTGATATTCATTTCTTACATCTTGTGTAATTCATGTTAAAAATAAAAATTTGGTCAAAATTAATCATTTATTTTTAAATATTATTTTATTATTTTATGAATTTTATATTTTTTTATAAGATTTATCTCTTATATTGGAATAGTTTATCTTTTAGGATCTGATGATTAATCAAAGAGGAAGATAGATACTTTTGGGGGGTAATGCAGAAATTTTATGGACAAAGAATAATGGGCCTATAGCCCATAAAACAAAAGTGAGTCCCCAAATCCAAAGACCAATGAAGCTCAAATTATAACTGTATAAATGAAAAAGTATGAGAATATTTTCATTAAAATGTGGTCATAACTAATTTTGATGTTTTCATGGTGATAACGGGAGCCAAAGATGACATTTAAATGGTGGGATAGATCTGAATTCCCAAAATGTCATCCAACGATTTCGATTTTAACTTCTAAATGAAAGAACCAATTAGCCAAAAAATTTTAAAGATGATAGAAGACACTGGGGAGAATAAGTTTTCATCTAGTACCTGTTCGTATTTTTCCACCTTCAATTACCAATTCACACATCAATAAGGGGGCAGAATCTGGACACTTTTCGAGAAAATTTTTAAAATTCTAAATTCCCAAGATTTTCTCATACATTTTTGTCTATCCCTAGTAATGGGTATGGATGTTATAATTGTGGGTGAACCTAAGGCTCCTAATATTCTTATATAAAGAGATATGTTTATAGGTAATAACATATATATTTTTGATTCTATCATTTTTTATTCTCTTGCATTCATTTTGTAATTTCATATTCAATTTCTCTAACATATGTTTTTCGTTAACTATAATTTATATAAAGAAAATATATTGTTATTATTATTATTTTTTTATTTAATTTTCCATATCATGTTGATACTTTTTTAGGGAGTGAGGATGTTCAATTATTCTTTTGTGAGGTAGTTCAAACAATGGTCTAGATAGTGTTTTTTCTATTTTTCTTCTCCAATTCCACCCTTGTGAGTCTACTACCTACTTCTACTGATAAGATAACATCATTGGATTGTTAACCATATAGTGGGATGATGTAGGGTAGTGTTAGGGGAATATTTAGGATGATATTTCTAATTTTAGTAATTCTTAATAAATTCTATTTCTGAGATTTTCATTCAACGATGTACCTTATACATTAAACTCACCAATTTTGAGGATACAAATCCAGTGTGATAAAAATATTATCTACCTTGTAGTGATCGTCAAAAAAATCCTCCTTGTGTATAGGTTATTATACATAGGATTGTAAAGTCTTATAATTCCTTGAATGATTGGGGAAGTTAATATGTTTTTGATGGAAATTCTTAAATATAAAACATTGATATTATTTGAAAACAAAATCATCCAATCCATCCCATGTGCTAAACAAGTATAAACTCATTAATTTAAAAATTGAATTCATTTATGTATATTAAAATAACTTTTAATAATATAATGAATTAAAATCCATCTTGGAGTCTTCATAACCAAATTTTTCCATCAAATCGCTGTGTCTATAGGTTTCTTCTTCAGTCCCTTTGGATTTGATAACCCAAGTTGTACCACAAACGGCTTCTTGCAATATATAACATTGGAAAATTTGGGTGAAACATACACAACACTTGGGTTTCAATGTGGAACCAATTATTTGTCACCTTAAATCTCTTCACATCATGGATACCTACCATGATATGTAATAATAATGAGTTCTCAAAAGAAATGTCTTAATTTAACTCCATGAATATTTACCTGAAAAAATATGATTATGAAAATGATTTCTAATTTGAAATTAAAATCCAACTCAAAAAATAATATTCAGATACAATTAAACACAACATGGTCTCTACAATCTCCACATTTTGAATTTTTTGACATCCCAGAAACATAAATCACTGCTAAGCATTTATATTATTACAGTGATTTACCATTAAATTGTTTTAATCCTACATTTGTGAATTCAGTGTAGGAGATAGATACATTGAATGAATAATACAATGTGGTTATTAAATACCAATGATCAGGAATAGAATTTCTTCAAACCACTAAAAATACTTCATCATCAAAACCAGCATGTACATTAATAGTATTTTAGAATTTTTCACAAACATGAACAAATTATAAAATCAAAATTTTCCCATTTTATGATCTCTCAGAAAATTTATGCATATTTTTTAAAATTAATTGTCAAAATAACATGGATATGTATAAAATATGATATGAGATCCAAAAAAAGTATACAACTACATAAAAATAAGTGAGTTAGAGTAAAAAAACCTCATGTATATGTGGGTGAAAATCAAAGATGGGATAAGAACATAACATGATTCCCTAGTTGTGAATTCAATATTAATATTAATTAGGTACAACCCATATACATCTAAAATATAAATGTCGAAAATGAACTAAAATGGGAACTAGTGATCCATGTTTCGAGTGTGTTACTTTCTCCCGTACTCATGTTTATTTCCCATACAAATATCACCAAAAATAGTCTTCATGTGTCACTAGAGGGTCACATGAAGATCATAAGTATGAAATCACAGTAGGTGATATCCATCAAACCCAAGAAAATTTATAATAATATAGAGTGTATGCCAACAAAAATGAAATGTTATAGGAATGATAAAGCAACAAGAATATATCATAACAAGGATATTGTGAACATTTATTTACCATGATAGGTATTTCCCTGTGAATGGAGAGTGCATACCTATATACCTACTTGTATCATTAGGATTAGATTTCTGATAAAATCTAGAAAATTCCACGAAAATAACATGAATAGTTCTTATATATATCTTACACAAGGACACCTATTAACCCACACATATAAGTATATGGGTATAAATTAGTTATAGTCATGGTGATTTTTTCAGAGAAATATAAACATGCTTATCCAATCTAGGAATTATTATATCTCATACCAAGGAATGGGTAAATAGGTATAATGAGACAAAAAAACCATCACATACACACATATGACACCATTTTATATGAATTTACATTACATCTCATAATAAATCACACCATAAAAGATTATGATTAATGTATTCATTGAGTTGATAACTAACATTCATAGTATGAAAACATTATTCAATATCTCGCAAAAATATTCTTTACACCTGATACCCTTGTAGAAATATAATATAAATTACTGTTTTTCATAACCCATTCAATGGAAACATAAGAAAGGGTGGGAACAGATGATCGATAATAGGTGAACATAATAGATATCAATCCAAAGACATTAGTGAGCTTGCATCAGATGGATATGTGGGTATGAGAACATATTCAGTATACTCAAACATGAAATATGGACACACTAAATGTAAAATTATCTATATAAATAGTCATGAACCATGTTTATAGAGGCAATGTCCATATATATATGTTAAATCCATGATCTATCTAGTTGTCACCCATATTTCTATTACAATTAGGCTATCTCAACTTTAATATACTGACTATGACCATATGTTTACAAGCATGATCATTTTTTGGGGGTTTATACAAATATCGATGATAAAAAACCATGAATGGAAGGATATATATAGACTTAATGAACATGGATATAAATATTTTAAATTAATAAAATTAATTTTTTTTAATTTTGGTAAAGCAATACATAATAGTTTGTTTCAAATCATATCGAGTAATCAAGTCATTGTATTGATATACTTTAAATTATAAAATATTATAACTAATTTTATAATCATTATTATTTGTAATCACATCAATCCATGTTTGTTTCCATGGTTATTACCCCTTAATAAAAAAATATGATATATTAATTAATTTATAATGGTGAAAGAGCATTACAGATTATACCGGGAAATATGAGCATTAGATTCACAAGATGTCAATTCATACCAATTAAAAATCCTTGTATGATACTTCAAAAAATGATACAAATGAATCCACTCTCAATTTATTAATATTTATCCTTGATAATAAAATATTAATTTTCATTAATTATAATGTTGAAATATGACCTTTAGATTCATACCGAGAAATCCATCCATGAGACTGGTGTGTGGTTGTTTTAAACATATTTAAAAAAAATAAAATGACTATTCCTCTAAGTTTCAAATGCACTCCATGTGAATCTTATAATTTAAAATAAATCACCTTAAATGAAATATAAATTTATGTTGGTGTATCAGATCATATCGTGTAATGAGAGAATCATATTTGAAAATGGTAAATTCATAAAAATTGTAAATTATTCAATGGTCATTACCTTAATATTCCATAACAATCCCACTGACCTTTATCAGTTTGGACCCCATAATTTGATAAATTCCATTTTCCTAGAATTAATATAGTGAAATTGAGCATTAAGATTCATACTGAGATATTTGGTCATCATATTATTGTGTAATATAATTCTAGATATTAAAAATAATAGATGATCTTTCTCCTAACAATTTCAATCAATACAAGTGTGTTGGATTAGTTTTGAACCCATTAAAAAATTCATCGTCTTAATTGAATTATAATACAGAAATTCCATTTCAGATCATAATGTGAAATCAAACCATCAGATTAACAAAAATTCTATTTGAACATATTTCAAATTATTTTATGATAATTCTTTAAAGTCTCCAGAACAATCAAGGTGATTTAGCAATATTTGGACCTGTTGATGAGAGAAAGGCCATTTCAATGGAATTATAAAGGTAAATCATGTTCTTTAGAAATATTAATAAATCCATCAATTATATTGATGTACATCCCATTATTATATATATTAAATGATACATCAATATCTCTTTGATGTTTTTAAATAAATATAATTTATTTAACTCACATTTGATCCCCTAACAAAAGAAATATTTTATTAATTGAATTATAAAGTAGAAATGGTGTTTCAAGTTATAACGAGCATCAGAATCATGTTTATTAGATTTTTACAGATTAAAAATGATTTGAATGTAATAATCTTAAGTTTCTAAGTATATCCATGTTGTTTTTCTCGATTTGGAATTCCGAATGGGATAAATTTCATTTTCATAGAACAATAATGTTGAAAACATGTGTTTTGAATCATTCCTAGAAATACAATCATAGGATTGAAATAAATTTGATTGATACATATTAGGAATGAGAAGATGATCATTCTCCTTTGTTTTTACATCAATACAAGTGTGTTTTTTCAGTTTTGACCCCATGATGTGAAATAATTAATCTTAATTAAATTTTAAAAGGGAAATAAAATTTCAGATCATACTAGGTAATATGACCATTAAATTAGTGCATTGTTGATACATACAAATTAAAATGATTAAGTAATAATTTTCCTAATTTTTCTCATCAATATAAGTTCTTTTGTTTAGTTTGGTTCCATTTATAGGAGAAATATGTTTTTAATGGAATTGTAATGTTTCAATTAGACATTTAATACCATACTAGGAAATATATCTATCATAATGATGTGGCATGATTCCTTTATATAAAAAAGATATGAAAATAATTCTACAAGTTTTTCACATAAATCAAGGTTTTTGTGTATATTTTATGCCCCTAGCATGAAAAAAGTAATATTTATTGAATTAGAAATTTGAAAAATTATTTCAGATCATATCATGAATTATGACCATAAAATTCATATGCGGTCAATTCATATAGAATAAAAAGGATTTTATTATCATTCTCCTATGATTCCATACAAATTAAAGTGATTTTACATTGTGTATACCCCTTGATGAGAGAAATTTCATTTCAATGAAATTATATACATGAAATCCACTATTTTGAATCATATAATGAAATCCTTTAATTGGATTGACTATTATTAATTTCCAACAAATATAAAATTCTATGATGATTTTTTTATGTTTTTTCCAAAATCCATGTCCATTTAAATAGTTGTGACACCATGATAAGAAATTAATATTCTTAATTTAATTACATTAGTCAAATGGGTTTCATATTTAACCAAAAATTCCATGCATCTGATAAATGTGTGGTCAATACAAGATGACTAAAAATGATTCTATGATACGTTTCATATAAGACATAGTCAATACAAGTGATTATGTTTTATAAAGACTTTTTGATGGTACCAATATCATTTTAATGAACAATATAGGTGAAATCATGTGTTTTGAATCATACCATGCAATTCGTCCATTCAGTTGATGTGTGGCCTATTCCAACATATTTTATATGATATTATTATAATTTTGATAAATTTTCACATCAACACAAGTGTTTTTTCTTATTTTTGAACCCCTGGTGTGAGGAACACTTCTTATATAAATAATTATGTTGAAATACCATTTCCACTCTGAAAAAATTGAATATTTTTTGACGGGGAAGGTCATGTCTCAAATAGTTCATTGATAGACAATATTTTTTATGGGAAACATTACGTGTCACAAATAATTAGTTATTTGCAACGGGTAGATGACCCCCATCATAAATGGTTTGGCATGCATTGCACACTAAATCGTGGGAATGATATTTGCAACGAGAATAATAACTTGTTGCAAATACCCATTTATGTTATTTAGTTTTTGCATTGGTATTTATCCCCCATCGCAAATGGTATGTTGGGATGTGGGCATTTCCAATAGGACCCATCGCGAATACACTTTTAAACGCCGATTCTAATTATTAGGGGGTTGTTAATTGTGACCGACCCTGTCACAAATACAACTATTTGTGAATGGAATCTTGTTGCAATGAATCTATCCTATATATTCCCCCATATGTTTTTCCTCTCATTAAACTCCTTTCTCTCCTCATATATCCTTCTCTATATATAAATTGTCTCCTAAAATTTTTGTTGTTAAAAATTTTAAATCGGTGTAATATTTACAGAAAAAATCATCCAAAATATCAGTTTTAAGGTATTTATCAATTTATTTATTTATTTAATTCATTTTATTTGATATTATTTATAATTATTTTAAATTTTCTGCAATTAAATTATATTAGAAATAAATAGTTTTATTTTTTAGCTTTTTACTGATACATAATATTAGTATAAATGTCATTTGTATTAATTATGAATTTCTTTTAAAATTATTAACAATTAGTCATAATTAAGAATAATTAGCTACAATTACTCATAATTAATGTTAATAAGTAGTAAATTAAAATAAATATTTATAACTAATAATTAATATTAATAATTTGAAGTAAATAGTTCTAATTTCCAATAAGTTGTTTTAATTATAAAATTTAATCCTAAATAGTGATAATTAGTAATAATTGTTAATAAATATGATTAATAAATATTAATTAGGATTAATTAGTAATAATTCGGAACAGTTAAGATTAATTACCATTAATTAGAAATAATTAGGATTAATTATGAATAATTAGAAATAATTATGAATTATTAGTAATAATTAATAATAATTAGTTATAAATATGAATAATTAGTACTAATTATTAAAAATTAAGAATAAAAAGAAATAATTAGTAATAAATATTTTCAAATAGAAATGAATAGAAATTAAAAGTAATAATTTCTAATACGTAGAAATTATCAGAAATAATTAGTAATAAATAATAATAATTACTCATAATTACCTATAACTAGTAATAATTACTATTAATGAAGATAAATTTGTAATAATTCTGATTAGATAGTAATACTGAGGATTAATTAGTAGTAATTAGTATTAATTAGGTTTAATTTGTAAAATTTATGATTAATGAGTAATAATTATAATTAATTTGTTATAATTAGGATTAATTATTAATAATAATTATTAATTAGTAATAATTACGATTAATTAGTAATAATTATGGTTAATAAGTTATAATTAGGAATAATGAGTCATAATTAGGATTAAGTTATCATAATTAGGATTAATTATGAGTAATTATGAGTAATTTGGATTAAATAAGATTAAGAATAATTAGGTTTAATTTGAAATAATCAGGATTAATTAGGGATAATTAGGATATCATAAGAATAATTACAAAAAATTAGGAATATTTAGGAGTAATTAGGAATATTTATGAATAAATACGAATAATTAGAAATAAATAGGAATCAATAGTAATAAATAGATATAAATTGGAATAAATAGAAATAAATAGTAATAAATAGTAATAAATAGTAATAATTAGAAATAATTGGAAATAATTAATAATAAATAGTAATAAATTAAATTTGATAGGCTTAATTATTAATAATTAGTATTAACTAGTAATAATGAGAAATAATTAGTAATAATTTAGTAATAATTAGGAATAATTTGGAATAATTAAGAATCATTAGGAATAATTAGTCACAATTCGGATTAAATAGGAATAATTAGGATTAATTTGTAATAATTAGAATCAATTAGTTATAATTAGGATTAATCAATAAAAATTATGTTTAATTTTTAATAATTATGATTAATTATTAATTATTAGTATTGAAAATGATTAATGATAATTAATTTGGATTTATTCGGATTTATTATGATTAATTTCGATTAATTATGATAAATTGTAATTAATTATGATTAATTACGTATAATTAAGAATAAATGGGTTTAATTAAGAATAATTAAGAAAAATTAAGAATAATTATAAAGAAAGATGAATATGTAGAAATAATTAAAAATAATTAGATATAAATAAGAATAAGTTGAAATAAATAGGAATATATTTAAATAAATTGGTATAAAACATTAAATGGTAATCAATAGTAATTATCAACAAAAAATAGTTATAAATAGAAATAAGTTGATATAATTAGAAATAATTAGAAATAAAAATTAATAATTTGGAATAATTAGGTATAATTAAAAAATAGATATAGTTAGGAGAAATTAGGAATAAATAGGAATAATTAGTAATAAATATTAATAATTATTAATAATTAGTAATAAATTGAAATAATTATTAATAAATAGAAATAATTAGAAATTAATAGAAATTATTAGTAATAATTATAAATAAATAGGAATATTTAGTAATAACTTCGAACAATTAGTAATAATTTGGAATAATTTTTCTTAATTTGGAATACTTCTCAAAAATTTGCAATAATTCACAATATATTTTCTCAATTTTCAGAAGATTTATAGCATTCCTTTTGCTCGACAACTCACCCCCTTGCAATATTTTTTTACTGAAATCACTATGAAAAATATACCCCAACATACAGATATCCATTTTCATATTCATCATAATTGATATGCATACATATGAGAATATTTTTCATTAAGATTTATGTGAGATAAAGATACAAGTAGATGAGAATTCAGGAAAATAATCACGTTTTCAGGATGGCCTATCTATTTATAACTTTCTCCGAATGAAATCACTTGGAAAATTCATCTCTCGCATTCGAAAATCCGTTTTTATAAGAATATGAATGGAGATAACCATGGAGAGGCCTCCCAGATCTATATTCTCATGAATAAGAAAATGGATATTCATACATTAGGGCATAGTTTTATAGAGATTTAAGTTAGACTAAGTTCCAAGGACATGATCTTTCGAGAAAAAGATCTCATGCCAATTAGATGAAAATTGTTCCACTCATAATTAGCAGTAATTAGTATAAATTAGCTATAATTACTAATTATTAATTTTAATTAGTCAAAATTATTATAATATTTGTAGATTATTATATATTACTATTAATTTTAAAACAAATACTATTCTTAACTTTTAAATAGTTTAATTTATTATAAATTCCTGGAAAAGTGAATTCAAATTTATTATCTTTTTTGAATAGTGTATGTCTAATATGAAATTAATCACTAAAACATATTATTTTATATTTTTTAGAGAAATACATAACAAGGAAGATGACAACAGTCATTATTAGACCATCGTACATGGATAAATAATTTTAGGAATAAAAAATGTTCTTGCCTAAATCAGGAATATATTAAGGGTGTTGAAACATTCTTATCATTTTCATCATCAAAAAAATAAGTTTATTTATAAGGGAAAATATAATTTCCTTATAAAATAATTTATCTAAGTATGTTTTACACATTTGAAATGATGGAGGACGTCTAAAACATTTTGGTTTTCAACAATATTATGATTTTTGGTGTCGTCACGGTGAACACTGTTAATGAGAAAATTCAAATAAATTTGTTCTGGAGAAATCACAATTTTAAATTTTTTTACATTATTTGTAGGTACATATGTTCAAAAAAAATAAATTGACGATAATATAGATTTAACTCTTGATTTGGAATGATCTTAATTTTACGAGATGTTGAGTTTTTCTAAAAAAGGATTACATCATGGATGAAAAATAAGAAAATTTAATATTATTGTAAAATTCATGGATATAAATTAGATAATGTAATATCATATAGTTGTATTTATCAGAAAATCTTTTGGATAGAACAATATTACCTAAAGGAAATGTGTAGCCTAAAACTTTCTATGAGAGAAAGAGGCTAGTGTGTAATCAAGGTCTTCATTATCTGAAGATTCAAGCATGTTAAATGAATGCATCTTAAATTATGGATAAATGAGTCATTAGAATATTGTTCCACATGTCAAAATTTTTGGAATAATGAGACTCAAGTAGTATTGTCTTGATTTATTCCTATAAAATTGTAGAGAAATTTCATACTTAAAAAATGATTACAACATTTATTTATTCCTTCGGACATAATTACATTGATTTCATGGATCAAAATTGATATTTCAACTGGTAAAAGCCTAAATAATCCTTCTAATTGTAATTTGTGGAATCATTTGGAAAAATTGTGTTTATTTTATCTTTCGAATCCCCAAACGTTATAATGGGTCATTCTACTGACTGTTTCTTTCTACTTAGTTCTTACATTAGTCATTATCCATGTTGGCATATCTTAATAACCCCATATAATTTACCTCCATATATATTTATGATTTATCCATACATCATTTTATCTTTATTAATTCCAGGACCTCAAAAAAAGAATACTAATGTTTATTTGAAACCATTAATTGCTTAGGTAAATATATTGGTTAGTAATGGTGTTAGTACATATTATGTCGCTGTGAAGTAAAATTTCCTACAAAAAAAATACTTTCATGTGGACAATTAATGACATCCTAGCATATGAGATGTTACCATGATGGAGTACACATGGTTCAAAATCATGCCTCTACTGTATGAGAGATAGAAAATCATTTATGATCAACAATGAAAAAAACCTTATTTTTTCTGTCTATGTAGATTCTTTCCAACTGATCCTCTTTTTTGTAGGAACAAATATCATTTTAGAAAAGATACAATTTAAAGATATGATCCTATATGAATATCTCAGGTGAATAAGTAAAATAAATTTTCTCTTCATTATGTCACATCATATTTGGACTAACAATAATCCAGTAGAAAATTGATCAATTCGGTAAAGAACATAATTGGATAAAACTTATCATTTTTTGAATCTTTAATATTGGTTTGATTTTTTTCTGTTTCACAAGTTCGATTTAATTCATATTGAGAAGAACAGTATTGATAATTTAGTTTATATTATTTTGGATACACTTGGTAAGACCATAGATAATTTAACGCCATGATTAGATCTTATCCAAATTTATAGGAGACCAGAACTTGAACTATTTCAAAATGTCTATTCGGAAAAATTATTGATGTCGTGAGTAGTTTAAACATTATGAAATTAAAAAATAAAATTATATTTTTAGTGAATTGATGATTTGAGACATCCATATTGATATGCTTCAAATTTGGGTAGATGTGTTATAAATGGTAAAATTATGGGAATAAGAAGTCATGAATGTAATTTAATAATAGAATTTATTCTACTAAATGCATTAAAAGGATTTGTTGAATTCAAAGATTTGGGATGAGATTATTGATAAATCATATTTTTTTATACATTTGTGCAGTGTCAGCAGCCTACAATGCACTAAGAAGATGAGTAGAATATGTTTTTATAATTTTATATAAAATGGAAAAAATGATGCCATGAGATTTCTCTGAGTCAACAATACATTTGATATTACATTTTCCGAATGTAGAAAAATGTAAAGGTCTAGTATTGTTACAATGAATGTACACATATTAGGTATGGATGCATAAGAAAAATGTACATTATAAATCATTCATTGATGGCTCAATTTCATAAGTTTATTTGTAAGAAAAATTTCATTCTTCTTCTCTCATTATTTTAAATCTACATATACCCCTTTACATAACAGAATGGGCCATAGTGAGGGAGGTTTTGGTGATGAAATGAGAAATCAATTATCATAATTTAATCATCCTAAATGTTTCTTTAGGGGAGTTCAATAATGATGGATTTTAGATGATGAACATCACAAATCTCATACAAATGTTCAGTTCAACTGTGTTGAAATGGATTCTTTTTACGGTTAAAGATCTTATAAATTATTCTATAATGTTTTCCATAATAAATTAATCTTATTTTATTTATTGGTTATATTATAATCATATCAAGAAACTACTTCTGCAAATTACATCATCTCTCTTGAAGAACATCGATAAAATAATTGTTCCTACTGATTTCAGAAGCTCGAAACATAAATTATTTATGGTTTAACATATAAAATCAATTTATTAATTGTTATATTGATAATTGTTTTACAAATGTTATGGTATCTCAACATTTGGATAAAATCGATAACTGGTTGTTTGACTTGAGTTACCCACCATATAAAATTGTTAAATCTTATAATTCATATGTTAGGAATGGTTTTTAATTTCATACATGTGCATATGGGGAATAAAAAACAATGAATATTAGTGTCTGATTGAGAGGATCTCATTATAGAGAAACTAATGTTGAAGTTTATTGTATGATGGATTAAATTATTTAATTGTGTTATTTGGGGTATAATTATATATCAATTTTTAAATATCAGTGGTTGGATACTGAGAGAGTCTTGCATGTTCATCTGACCATTGCAATCGTTGAAATTCATTAAAAAATCCTACCTCCTTAACTGTACCATTTTTGTTGTATCATCATGATTATAAAATTTATTATGAAAATTATTTTTCTACTTAAAAATAGATGGGAGAATAGTGGAGAGTACTAAAAATTATATCTCATGAAAATTAGTTTACTCCTAGTGAACGTGGTTCTGTTGAAGTAAAAAGAATTGTAATTATTCAAGACATCTTTAGAATCCATCTTTTTCAAAAAAAAATACATGAATATCAATGAAGACACCTTCTAGTTAAGGACAGATTGTGATGATGATTTCAATGATGTTACAAATGATTTTGAAATGACAACATATTTTGAAACATAAACTCATATAGAAATTGGTTATGTTGAGGAGGAATCTGATGACATTAACATCGTAGGATATGATGATGAGGATTTATTTAAAGATTGACATGGTTAAATGTTGTTTATAATCAAATATAATATATATCAATATATAATTGTGGTTATTAACTATTTTCTAAAAATAATCATTTCATGTTTTAGATGGAACCTGATCTGTTTCTTCAGTTGTATGAGGATGATATACCTTTAGATGAGAAGGATACTGGATTATCTGAACTACAAACTCTTGGAAGTAAATAGAGGACTCAGATGGGGTGTGGTCTTTCCCAATTAATGATTCCTAGCTATATCCCAGAGCAACGTCCACAAATTGACTTCGATCCGCGCATGAAGAGGCTTGTTTACCTCTATTTTTAGTTGTTTTTTGTTAATATATTTACATAAAATTGATAGATTATGTGTTATTTTTTCACATTTTATCACATGTATTTTTTGGATTGGGGTGCTCTATACTGTGAAATTATTTTTCAAAAGCATGGGCCACATGCGATGATATTCCTATTAATATTCAGCACTGTATATTTCATAATTATCTAGTACATAAATAAATAATATTTATTTTTAATTTATTTAAGTAATTAATAGATATTATAATTTATTTGTTGGGTTTATGGAATCTCATCAATTAGATAATGTGGGAGATATCTTGATGGAATGGGAGGGGTGTTTATATGAGCGTTGATATCAGTCAGTTCACAATTTTAGAAGGAAATCAATGAAGAAAGAATATGTGACAGAGTGAGATGGGTCATATCACACTAATTGACATCATTACATTCCATATAATGTATTTGACTGATTCTGTTCACATTGGTTGGGTGGACGTTTTCAGAAAAGATTATCGGTAGGTCAATAAAATTAGGGGAGACATGAGGTGACACATCGAGCCGGTAGTCGTATATTCAGTACACAAATGGAACATATGGTAAATAATTTTTCTAATAATTTATATAACATTAAATGTAATGTATTATTTTATATTAAAATATATAGTCAAACCACATGATTTTATGGAGTTCGACATTTATAGGAGGATGTACATTGATCTGATCACAAGAGAGATTAAGGGTGACCGCAATTGTTAGATTATCATTAGTATAATTTATTTTTGAGTTTTAACACTAAATTCAAATAATATATTAACTATTATAATCTATAATTTTAATAGAAGGATTCATATGAGTCTATGGAATCTCAGTCACAGACTATGAGTCTGGCTGAAACCGAGAATCAGACTAGCACCCACTAATTTGATGAGGCAATATGGATGCAGGCGACCCAGTATTCCATAGAATAGGACAAGTTTTTGGTATTATCTCTCAATTCACAACTGAGAGTTATTATGGTACCACTATGATGTTAGAATCTAGCATGAGGGGAGATCAAGTAGAATCATCATCATCTACTACATTGTATCCGGAGAATCAGTGAGCTCAGTGTGATGTCATAAATAGTATGTGTAAGGAGCAGGAGGAGATGCGTCAATTGTAGCTGTAGGAGATGCATCCATGGAAGCAGTAGCAGGATGAACTGTAATGACAACAACAACAACAACATGAGGAGGAGATGATTCAATGGAAGTAGTAGTAATAGGAGTAGATAGAATGCATGCACTGTCAAACTAGTGGTTTAGGGGTGGAGTTCCCACCAACACCTCCTCCCACTCCCCTAGAGGACACCCCTCTCATAGTGATTTTTTAATGATACAATATTTGAATGCAATTTTTTTGGTAATATTAACTATTTATAATTCAATATAGTGTGTTTTTTATGTTGTTGTGGATATTGAATATTTTATTTTTTTTAATTTTTTAAATTATTTTGTGGCATTATTTTTTTATTTTTTTGTTAATTTCTATTTTTTATCTCATTATATTCATTTTTTATAAAATTACAAATACTGAGGTATTAATTATTTAATAATTTTTATTATTTTACAAATATTAATATTAATATTTCATTAATATTAATAAAATTTTTATTTTATTATTTTACTAAAGTTTATATTATTATTTCAATAATATTAATAATATTTTTATTTTTATTATTATTATTATTATTATATTAATATAGTTTACAATATTATTATTAGTTTTATTTTCATTATTTTCCAATATTATTTAAATATTATTTTTTTATATTTTTTTTTATTTATATTAACATTTTATTCAATTATATTTTTTTTTCATTAATGATATTTGCAATGGGTCTTCTGTGACGGGGGCCTCATCGCCAATCGTATTTATAATAGACTTTCATAAATATTTTTTTAAAAAAATATAGGGAAAATAATTTGTATAAGACATTTTACCATGTGGTGCCCCATCAAAAATGAGTTTTTCAAATAATCTCAAGAAAAATATTTTCTATGGGACCACATCACATTGGAAATAGTTTATTTTGTTATAGCCCATCACAAAAACAAATTATTTTTTCAACGCCTTTTCCTACAACGGTCCACTTGTGATGTCACCCCATCAAAAATTTCCTTTTGTGAAGGGGACTCATCACAAATAGACCAATTCTGATTAGAGTTCATATTATCCAAGAAATCCAAGCATTTAATTCCCCCTCAGTATATTTTTATTGACTGAAAATGATTAAATGATCATTCTCTTCTTTTTCCACTATAATATAGGTGATTTTTCAAAGTATAGTCCCCTTGTTTATTGAAATGTAATTTTAATGGAATTATAATGATTAAATAATGAATTTTAAATTATACAAAGACTTATATTCATCATATTCTGGTGTGGATGATTTCTATATATTTTAAAATATATTATTATCTTTCTTCGAATACTTCACATCATGAAATGTTTTTTTGACCTATTTTTCGCACCCCGATGAGAAATACCCCAGATTAATTAAATTAGAAAAGTGAAATGATGTTTCAAAGTTATCCAAAAAACCAATCATCAGATTTATTTATGTTCAATTCATTTATATTGAGGATTATTCAAATATAATTCTCCCATATTTATACATAAATCAAAGTGTTTTTTTTGGATAATCCCATTAACTGGATAAATGTAATTATAATGGAATTATAATAGAGAAAACAAGCATGTCAAATCATTTAGTAAAATCTAGAAAAATGATAGATGTGAGGTTAATTACTATATAATTAAAATTATACAAGCATCATTCTTTTATGTTGTAAAATCAATACAATTTTATTCTTAGTTTTGACCGCTTAACGTGAAAATGTCATCTAAATTGAATTATAAGGGGGAAATTGAATTTTAGATAATATCAAGCAATCTGAGCATTGAATATATTTATGGTTGATTCAAAAGTCTTATAAATGATTTAAATATCCTTATCAATTGTTTCCAGACCAATACAAGTTATTTTTCAATATTTTGACACTTTGCGGAATGAAATATAATTTTCAATGCAATTATAAAGCTTAAAAAAGTGTTTCCAATAATATAAATAAATCTGTTAAATATATTTATATGATCCCAATTCATATATATTGATAATGATAAAATGATCATTCTAAAAGAAAATTTAAATCATTCTAATTGAGTTTTTTTTGGTTTTAACCCCTTATAAGAATACCAACGTATTAATTGAAATATTGTATTTACGAGTAATTTTTGATCATTATGTAAAAAATATGCATCAAATTCATATGTGGTCTATTAATAAAAAATAAAAATAATTTGATGATAATTATCCCATGTTTGATCACCAATCCATGTTATTTTTTTAAATTTGGGCCAGTTGACAATAGAAAATTCATATTTACATAATTATAAAGGAAAAATACGGTGTTTCTAATCATATCAATCAATCGATCAATTTTAGTTATGTGTGGTCAGTTTATATATATATACTTAAAAAGAGAGAAATATGTATTTTTTAACATTAATATGAGTTAATTTTCTTTGTTCTAGACCCATATTGTGAAATATGTCATCTTAATAGAATTATAAAGGGAAAATGGACATTCAAATAATACCAAGAAATATTAGCAACAGATTCAATGAATATTAAATACTAAAAATAAAAAACTATTTGAAAATAATTCTCAAATGTTTCCACACTAATCCAAGTGACATTTCAATGTTTTAATCCCCTTAAAGGTAGTAATGTAATTTTAATGGAAATATACAAATGATGTCTGGGGTTTCAAATCATATTGATAATTATGGACACCAGATTGATGTTTGGTCATTTCATACATATTATAAATTATACTATGAGATATTTTCCGAATTTTACACACCAATCCATGCTTTTTCTACTAGGTTTTAAGTCCTTGATATGAAGTGGATAAACTAAATTTAATTATGAAATTGAGATGGTGTTTCAGATCATACCAATACATATTAGAATCTAATTCACACGTGGTCAATTTTTACTCATTAAGAATGATTCAGTTATCAATAGTTTATATTTCCACAAAAATTCAAGGTATTTTAATTGTTTTATTCCCCTAAATTGTAGAAATTTAAATTCAAGGGAATTATAAATGTAAAATTTGTATTTTGAAGCATATAGAGAAATCTGGTCACTCTATTGATGTGAGACCAATTATTTTATATTACATATTATATATTAATCAATCTATAAACAATTTATATCAATACTATTTTTTTATTGTTTTTGAAACCCTCACATTAGATATATCATCTAAATTTTGTTATAATGCTTTAATGGTGTTTCAAATTATGTTCAGAAATTTGATCACCAAATTCATGGAGATTCAATTTTATCAAAATAAAAATATTTCTTAGATAAGGTTATTATTTTTTCACGTCAATCAAATGTATTATCTCATGTTGGGCCAATTGGTTTATGAAAATTCATATTAATAAAATTATAATGGTAAAATACAGTTTTTCAAATCATACCCAGAAATCTATTCATCTAATTGATGAGTGGTTTATTCCTACATATAAATAATAAAATATAGATTATTATCCTATGTTTTCACTTTAATACAAATGGTTTTTCATTATTTGGACCATTTTACATGAAATAAAAAATATTAATTTAATTATAATGTTGAAATAGCGTCTTGGATAATACTAACCAATCCAAACATTGGATTCATGTTTGGTCAATTTTTACACTTTAAAAATGACTTGGATATCATTACCCAATGTTTACACAATAATAACAGTTATTTTTCTTCATTTGGACTCCTTTATGGTAGATATTGTTTTAATCAAATTATAATGTTCAAATAAGTAATATAGATTCATAATAGGATATATATTCACCAGATTGATGTGTAGTCGATTCCTACATTTTAAAAATGATATAATTATAGTTGTCATAGGTTTTCACATCAATAAAAATTCATGATTTGTGTTTCTACAACATTCCATTGGTATATCAAATATTCAATAATCCCTTTAAATTTTTTGAAGAATCTATTATATTAAATTTTAATTCCATATACATCATAAAGAGTGTTGTTCCCTAGTGAGGAGAAGTTCATAGATAGATAATTTGACCAATTTATTTTATTATGTATTCAAAAAGTGTAACATATAATAATAACAAGTAGAATATTTTCATACATAAAGGTATACCTAAGAATATCAATAATTTGATGACTCGCTCTGACATAGTTAATAACATGAGGCTATAACTCCTTTAAATGTGATTTTGAATATATATTGAGGTTTATATAAATTGTTATATTCACAATATTTTCACCACAAATGACACAAAACCCAATTTATAATTCATATCCACACATTTAATTTGTAATATTCAAATATTTTAAAATAATTTTATTCTCGATAGTGTATAAACCACGCAATATAAAGAATGAAAGAACCAAAAAATATTAATATATAAATTTTATTGTCATAAAAAATATTTTCTATTAGAGTGTATTAATAGGATAAATTTTTTATGAAATTTATATGAAATAAATACCCAATAAAAAATTATTTATTTGGAAATAATCACTCACTATTTTTTGTAAAGGCATTTTATGCCTCAAAATTCGTTTCTGTAGGATTTTATGAGAGAATGTTATAATTAATTTATGTAACTTTTTTAAATATTACCTAATAAAAAGGATATCATTTTTAAACTCATCATGTAGATATTATGTTACGAATAATTTTTTATGAATTTTTTAAAAGGTATTTCTTTTAAATGAATAATGAAAAATGATGATTTTGATTAAAAATGTATTTTATATTGATGTACTTATGTCATAACATTAATGTTTTGATTAGTTTTAAAATTTTATTGGTTCATTTTTGTTAAAAATAATCCAATAAATGTAATTGTAATCAAAATTACTCATTAATTTTGTATAAAAAATTTATATTAAATACAATTTATATTCCTAGAAATTCACTTTTCAACATGTTTTACATGTTTAATTTTAAAATAAATTATTAAACTTATATTAATAGCATATGATAAAATATATTTTCTATTCTAAATATAGTAATTATTATTTAAAAAGAAAATTTTTTGGTCAATCTGAATAGTAACCATTGTAAATTTCTATTACTATGATAAATGTAAAATGTGTTAATTAATGTGAAACCAAATGTGATAAGGCTTAAAAATAATATATTCTACTTGAATTGATTTTAATGGATGAGTATATTTGATGCACAATCATAAAAATGTGGAAATATATCCTTTTCCATTTATCTGCTATTTTTACCATTATAATTTTTTCAGTAATGCATAATGTTAAAATTATCACAACCTTGCATTTAATATTTTTAATATTTTATAAAATGGATAACAAACATATTTTATGCTATAAAGGATATTTTAGATAAAATTAATTTTTTTATCATTTTAATTTATTATAATTTTTATTTATTGAATAATTACATTAAATTCTTATGAGACGCCAACATGGCGTCAATGAGAATAATAGAGAATTACAATAAATGATTTTAAAAATATTAAAAATAATATTTTTTGGTTGATTTATAATTTAAAACAAATTTCATTTTTTAATATAATATAATATGGACATGTTAATGTTTTATATTTAGTATCATTTTATATATTCATGTCATCAATGCCAAAATAAATGAGTATCGTCAAAAATGACATTATAGATATTTTATGTTATATAATATGTTATTAAATTACTTAAAAAATAAACATTATAAAAGAGAACAACTGTGATGATAAATAACCAAAAATTTAATTCTTTTTCCACTCACAACTCAACTGTTACCTTATAAGTAAAATTATAACAATATAATGTTGAAAAATTAATTATGACGGTTATGGTTAAAATTGGATAACCAAGGAATTAAACCATAACATAAGGATTAAAATAAATTATAAACCGATCTAAATTTGATAATATTATTATATTATGATAATTACCAAATTTTTATATAATACATTTCATTTTAGATCCATTTTACATGATTTATACATATATTACATTATTATATTTTTGAACATCCAAAAATGACCCTCCCCTCCTCTAGAAAAGGAAACCCCTCATTTCTCTTGTTTACACCACAATTATTCATATTTTTCTTCCAAACAAGAACCAATTATCTTATAAAATTCTATGTCCTTGAATTTTTGGTTTATTTACTCACAAAAGGTCATACCAAGGGTCCATAAGATGGAATATAAAGGAGGTATATCTAAAATAGCTAATCATCTAACCCAAACTATTTCAATTTATTTCTTTTTTACATCATTAAAAACAAAATTAAAACTCTATGACATAATTAAATAAATGTCTAATATATAATTAAATATTATTATCACATTGGTAAACCCATTTTTAATCCCTTTTCCCATCCTATAGGAAATGTAAACATCATTCGTGTGTACGTGTGGACAACCACCTCTACGAAGTGATGTGTTTTATTTTCCATAACATATTATCATGGATATATATGATGATATATGTAGTTTATCTATATTATATTCATGAAAAAAATTTCAATATTTAATGATAAAATATCATATATTGTTTTACATTCCATCAATTTTAAAATTTTAATGTCGTTAATGCATACATGTCGATTACCATAACTATGAATTGATGTGAATCATTTTTAATCACAAAATCCCATGGATGGTATATATAATGTATTTAAATAGATGATATAGTATTTATGATATATAAAAAATTATTTAAGGATAAAATTGTTCATTCCATTTGTTCTCATGTCTGTTGAAAAATGGAAATGTTATTCAAGCATACATACAACATAATGTCTCCCTTATTATGACATATTTAATTTTCCATTACCATATTTCATAGTTGGATTTAAAAGAATAATTAATGTACAAAAATTATACGTATTATAGGATTAATATTCTGGAGATGATTTATACATTACCACTTTCTCTATGGTAAACATACCAAACTTGTTTTAAATTTATGAACCAAACTTCTCAAAACACATTAAGTGATCTTAACCAACTATTTAATTAAAAATTTATTAAGAAAATGGAAAAAAGGATTAATGATAAATAAATAAACCGATAAAATGTTTACAAACAATTATATAATTTATATAAGTTTATTCTGCATTTATTAAAGGACATACATTATAATTATAGATTTGAGGTAACTGATTTCCTCTCTATTTTTGTTCACTAAAGAATATTTTAATTATATGGACCAAATTTATATTATATGGTTTATATACATCCTTTTTCATAGTTGTATTATGAATCCTTAATACTGCATGGTTTTTTTGTTTCAATCCAAATTATTCAATCTAAAGTTATGTGGGATCAAAGCTGCCAAGTGGTAAAGGGTTTATTAAACCATTTTCTATTCACTGGGTTACACATTGACTTCAACAACTTTTTTATTCCATGATTTTATGTGATTTGAAATATAAATTTTATTATTTTGTATTTATAATTTATTCTTGGATTTAGATATTTTCACATAATTATATTATTGATTAATTATCACTTCAGTTATTAGAATATTTGGATCATTATTCCTTGTCATAATCTAATTTTTTGAGACATGTTTCAAGTCACGCATAATGATTTCCTTGAATGGTGTAATTATATCCTCTTGAGTTAATTGTTTCATTTTTAATCATGATATTAATGGAATTTATATACCCACTTCAAATAATTTATTTCACTACCTTTTTATTCAAAATCTTCCAATGTGGTAAAGGAATTATGTTATAATCTCCATTATTTTCAGGATTAGTCATGATAAAGGTACATTTTGGGAAATTGTATTATCTTATATTATTAAACCTAATATCATTAATTATCCTCTAGTTATGAATTTATATTGCATGTTTAATTTTCATTTCCTATATTAATAATTAAAGAAATATCAATAAATTTGTTTGTAAGTGATAAAAATCATGTATCTCTATTTGGATCGGATATCATTAACTTCCATAACCATATTCTGTAAAATATTTCAATGAATTTTATCTTATAAAAATAAATCATTTCCTAAAGTTATTCTATATAATTTTTTACATTATATTAAAAGTTATTATAGTGAAATTTCCTAATCTTTTTTACATGGGTTACTTTTTGACTCTCCATACAAAAGTTAGAAACGAATGTTCATTGCTAAAATTTATGACATAAATGTCTTTTATCACTATCATGACCATTATTGTTTTTAATATTCAATTATAATTATTCCATTTGATTTTTAATGTAATTTATTATCCCAAATATTTGGTTACTTTGATTGTTTATTAAAAGTGATTTTCAATTTTGTAAGGGTATTTTCCACAAGAATGATTTAAGGATGTTTATGGTATTTATATTAATCAATGTAAATACCACATGATGTTAATTGTTATTTATTTTGTGTATATAGTAATCATATCTTTCAAATTATTTCTATTTATGGATTATGGTAATTTCATGGAACTCATTTCTTTTCCACCAGTAAGTCGACATATGAAAAAAATTATTATTTTTATATTGATAAATTGATGATTTCATGTGTTATATTTCTATTATAGTTATAGTTATTTTTTTAAAAATGATGAGTGAGCTTGATATAAAAGATTATGATGGGTGATCCCCATATAACTCTCCAATTCCTTGGGTAATAAATATGTTCACAAGACAATATGTTGAAAGCTAACCCTATTAGTAATTCATCTTCTATGGGTTCCGGTAAGGGTTATATGAAGATAATATTCCATGATTAAAACTAATTTTATTTATAATTTAAATAATTATTTTATATTTAATTTGCTCAAGGTTGACATCACAAGGCTCATGATTATTGATTCCTATATCTCTTATATTTTATAAATATTTATTCCATGCAGCATGTTTCATTATCTTATATTTGATGAGAATGAATTGTCTTACATTATATTCAATGAATTTTATTATGATATCATACCCTTATTCTAATCTTGTGCTCATTGATAAGATATAATTTTTAAAGCTTATTTTTATCCTTAGTGTGTGTTTGGGATCACCCTTCTTAAGTTTCAAATTACAGTGGTAAAATCGAATGATGATAAATGATGTGTTTTCAAGAGATCTGTCATGTGTGTATAATTATATGGTAGATATTGATGACTCAATAGTGAATATAAAAATATATCTATAGTGGGAAAAATTTCACTTCCTAAAATCAGTATTATTACATTATAGTTTTTATTAATTCCCTAAAACTCTAAACCTAAAAGGTCCTTTGGAATAAAAGTGACTCAATATATTATTTTCATATTGTATGTTTTTAATTTTTAAAATTGGATCACATTTATTGTTATCAATTCCAAAAATGTAATGATTTTGTTTTGAGGACCATATATAAAATTTTTTGTTTGGTTCTATTACTTTTGGTATCAGAATAAAGTTATAATATCGTTGAAGATTATGATTTTTCCCTGTGATTATATCTTAAGAGTTTAGGATTCTATAATGTGTTTATAATTTTAAGGCTGCTGTCTTATTCAATTTATAATAAACATATTTTTAGTTTTTAAGTTATCATATTTTAAAGTGATTAATGATATTTTATAAAACACATGATTCAGATGGGGTATATATAGACCTTTCGTTTAATGAGAATAATTATTTTAGAAGAATGGTATTGCATCTTTGAGGATGTATGTGGAATGGTATGAGATATCCTTTGGGGTTAATTTTTTTTAATGTTGATGTTTTTATAGTTATTTGTGTTATATGGTTATTTATTAATGAAATTATATTTGTTGCTAATTTTTTGTTCTCAAATTTTAGAGATTAATTTATAATTTATTTATATGAAAGATTTAACATTTTGGATTTCATCATTCCTTGTGCTAACCATTTCCGTTTTGGTTAATTTCTGATAATAGAAGAAATATATTGATATCCTTTTGTGGATATTATGATTCTATATATGTTTATTTTCGTGATCCATGGATGAAAATTCATCTTGAATAGTCATAGGATAGAGAAAAAGTTTTGATTGTGGTGTAAATTGAATAAAGGGTGAAATTATTCTTATTATGTAAATATATTTCCTTATTTTATCAGTATATATTGTAAAGGAATTACGCAGCTCAATTAAAGTTAAGATGAAACAAAACGGTTTTTAAATTACCCTCATTTAAGTCATTTTACCATGTGGTTCCCCATCACAAATTAGTGTTTTAAATAATCTCATGAAAAATATTTTCTATGGGACCACATCACATTGTAAATAGTTTATTTTGTGATAGCCCATCATAAAAACAAATTATTCTTTCGACGCCTTTTCCTACAACGGTCCACTTGTGATGTCACCCCATCAAAAATGTCCTTTTGTGAAGGGGACTCATCACAAATAGACCAATTCTGATTAGAGTTCATATTATCCAAGAAATTCAATCATTTAATTCCCACTCAGTATATTTTTATTGACTGAAAATGATTCAATGATCATTCTCTTCTGTTTCCACTATAATATAAGTGATTTTTCATAGTTTGGTCCCCTTGTTTATTGAAATTTAATTTTAACGGAATTATAATGGTTAAATAATGAATTTCAAATTATACAAAGAATTATATTCATCATATTCAGGTGTTGATGATTTCTATGTATTTTAAAATATATGATTATCTTTCTCTGAATACTTCACATCATGAAATGTTTTTTTGACCTATTTCTCGCACCCTGATGAGAAATACCCCAGATTAATTAAATTTGAAAAGTGAAATGATGTTTCATATTTATCCAAAAAACCAATCATCCGATTTATTTATGTTCAATTCATTTATATTACGTATTATTCAAATATAATTCTCCCATATTTATACATAAATCAAAGTAATTTTTTTGGATAACCCATTAACAGGATAAATGTAATTATAATTGAATTATAATAGAGAAAACAAGCATGTCAAATCATTTAGTAAAATCTAGAAAAATGATAGATGTGAGGTTCATTACTATATAATTAAAATTATACAAGGATCATTATTTTATGTTGTAAAATCAAAACAATTTTATTCTTAGTTTTGACCGCTTAACGTGAAAATGTCATCTAAATTAAATTATAAGGGGGAAATTGAATTTTAGATAATATCAAGCAATCTGAGCATTGAATATATTCATGGTCGATTCAAAAGTATTATAAATGATTAAAAGATCCTTATCCATTGTTTCTAGACCAATACAAGTTATTTTTCAATATTTTGACACCTTGCAGAAAGAAAAATAATTTTGAATGCAATTATAAAGCTTAAAAAAGTGTTTCTAATTATACAAATAAATCTCTTAAATATATTTATATGATCCCAATTACTATAAATTGATAATGATAAAATGATCATTCTCAAAGAAAATTTAAATCATTCTATGTGAGTTTTTTTAGTTTTGACCCCATGATATGAATACCAACGTATTAATTGAAATATAGTATTTACGAGTAATTTTTGATCGTTATGTAAAAAATATGTATCAAATTCATATGTGGTATATTAATAAAAAAATAAAAATAATTTGATGATAATTATCCCATGCTTGATCACCAATCCATGTTATTTTTTTCAATTTTGGCCAGTTGACAAGAGAAAATTCATATTTACATAATTATAAAGAAAAAATACAGTGTTTCTAATCATATAAATAAATCGATCAATTTTAATTATGTGTGGTCAGTTTATATATATACTTAAAAAGAGATAAATATGTATTATTTAACATTAATATGAGTTAATTTTCTTCGTTCTAGACCCATATTGTGAAATATGTCATCTTAATTGAATTATAAAGGGAAAATGGACATTCAAATAATATCAAGAAATATTAGCAACAAATTCAATGAATATTAAATACTAAAAATAAAAAACTATTTGAAAATAATTCTAAAATTTTTCCACACTAATCCAAGTGACATTTCAATGTTTCAATCCCCTTAAAGGTAGTAATGTCATTTTAATGGAAATATACAACTGATGTCCGGGGTTTCAAATCATATTGATAATTATGGACACCAGATTGATGTTTGTTCATTTCATACATATTACAAATTATATGATGAGATATTTTCCTAATTTTACACAACAATCCATGCTTTTTATACTAGGTTTTAAGTCCTTGATGTGAAATGCATAAACTAAATTTAATTATGAAATTGAGATGGTGTTTCAAATCATACCAATACATATGAGAATCTAATTCACACGTGGTCAATTTTTACTCATTAGGAATGATTCAATTATCAATATTATATATTTCCACAAAAATTCAAGGCATTGTAATTGGTTTATTCCCCTAAATTGTGTAAATTTTAATTCATGGGAATTATAACTGTAAAATTTGTATTTTGACGCATATAGAGAAATCTGGTCACTCTATTGATGTGAGACCAATTATTTTATATTACATATTATATAATAATCAATCTATAAACATTTCATATCAATCCTATTTTTTGTTATTGTTTTTGAAACCCTCACATTAGATATATCATTTAAATTTTGTTATAATGCTTAAATGGTGTTTCAAATTATGTTCACAAATTTGATCAGCAAATTCATGGAGATTCAATTTTATCAAAATAAAAATATTTCTTAGATAATGTTATTATTTTTGCACGTCAATCAAATGCATTATCTCATGTTGGGCCAATTGGTTTATGAAAATTCATATTAACAAAATTATAATGGTAAAATACAGTTTTTTAAATCATACCAAGAAATCTATTCATCAAATTTATGAGTGGTTTATTCTTACATATAAATAATAAAATATAGATTATTATCCTATGTTTTCACTTCAATACAAATGGTTTTTCATTATTTGGACCTTTTTACATGAAATAATAAATATTAATTTAATTATAATGTTGAAATAGCATCTTGGATAATACTAACCAATCCAAACATTGGATTCATGTTTGGTCAATTTCTACACATTAAAAATTACTTGGATATAATTACCCAATGTTTACACAATAATAATAATTATTTTTCTTGATTTGGACTCCTTTATGGTAGATATTGTTTTAATCAAATTATAATGTTCAAATCAGTAATATAGATTCATAATAAGATATATATTCACCAGATTAATGTGTAGTCGATTCCTACATTTTAAAAATGATATAATTATAGTTGTCATAGGTTTTCACATCAATAAAAATTCATGATTTGTGTTTCTACAACATTCCATTGGTATATCAAATATTCAATAATCCCTTTAGAAATTTTGACGAATCTATAATATTAAATTTTAATTCCATATACATCATAAAGAGTGTTGTTCCCTAGTGAGGAGAAGTTCATATATAGATAATTTGACCAATTTATTTTATTATGTATTCAAAAAGTGTAACATATAATAATAACAAGTAGAATATTTTCATACATAAATGTATACCTAATAATATCAATAATTTGATGACTCACTCTGACATAGTTAATAACAGGAGGCTATAACTCCTTCAAATATGATTTTGAATATATATTGAGGTTTATATAAATTGTTATATTCACAATATTTTCACCACAAATGACACAACACCCAATTTATAATTCATATCCACACATTTAATTTGTAATATTCAAATATTTTAAAATAATGTTATGCTCGATAGTGTGTAAACCACGCAACATAAAGAATAAAAGAACGAAAAAATATTAATATATAAATTTTATTTTCATAAAAAAATTTCTATTAGTGTGTATTAATAGGAAAAAAAATTTATGAAATTTATATGAAATAAATACCCAATAAAAAATTATTTATTTGGAAATAATCACTCACTATATTTTGTAAAGGCATTTTATACATCAAAATTTGTTTTTGTTTGATTTTATGAGAGAATGTTATAATTAATTTATGTAACTTTTTTAAATATTACCTCCTAAAAAGGATATCATTTTTAAACTCATCATGTAGATATTATCTTACGAATAATTTTTTATGAATTTTTTAAAAGGTATTTCTTTTAAATGAAAAATGAAAAATGATGATTTTGATTAAAAATGTATTTTATATTGATGTACATATGTCATCACATTATTGATTTGATTAGTTTTAAAATTTTATTAGTTCATTTTTGTTAAAAATAATCTGATAAATGTAATTGTAATCAAAATTACTCATTAATTTTGTATAAAATTTTTTTATTAATTAAAATTTATATTCCTAGAAATTCACTTTTCAACATGTTTTACATGTTTAATTTTAAATTAAATTATTAAACTTATATTAATTTAATATGATGAAATATATTTTCTATTCTCAATATAATAATTATGATTTAAAAAGAAATTTTTTTGGTCAATCTGAATAGTAACCATTGTAAATTTCTATTACTATGGTAAATGTAAAATGTGTTAATTAATTTGAAACCAAATGTGATAAGGCTTAAAATTAAATAATCTACTTGAATTGATTTTAATGGATGAGTATATTTGATGCACAATCATAAAAATGTGGAAACATATCCTTTTCCATTTATCTTGTATTTTGACCATTATAATTTTTTTAGTAATGCATAATGTTAAAATTATCACAACCTTTTATTTAATATTTTTAATATTTTATAAAATGATTAACAAAAATATTTTATGTTATAAATGATTTTTTTAGATAAAATTAATTTTTTTATCATTTTAATTTATTATAATTTTTATTTATTTAATAATTACATTAAATTGTTATGAGACGCCAACATGGCGTCAATGAGAATAATAGAGAATTAAAATAAATGATTTTAAAAATGTTAAAAATAATATTTTTTTGTTGATTTATAATTTAAAACTAATTTCATTTTTTAATATATTATAATATGGATATGTTAATTTTTTATATTTAGTATCATTTTCTATATTCATGTCATCAATGCCAAAATAAATGAGTATTGTCAAAAATGACATTATAGATATTTTATGTTATATAATACCTTATTAAATTACTTAAAAAATATACATTATAAAAGAGAACAACTGTGATGATAAATAACAAAAAATATAATTCTTTTTCCACTCACAACTCAATTGTAACCTTATAAGTAAAATTATAACAATATAATGTTGAAAAAGTAATTACCACGGTTATGGTTAAAATTGGATAACCAAGGAATTAAACCATAACATAAGGATTAAAATAAATTATAAACCTATCTAAATTTGATAATATTATTATATTATAATAATTACCACATTTTTATATAATCCATTTAATTTTAGATCCATTTTACATGATTTATACATATATTATATTATAATATTTTTGATCATCCAAAAATGACCCTCCCCTCTTATAGAAAAGGAAACCCCTCATTTCTCTTGTTTACACCACAATTATTCATATTGTTCTTCCAAACCATAACCAATTATCTTATAAAATTATATTTCCATGAATGTTTTGTTTATTTACTCACAAAAGGTCATACCAAGGGTCCATAAGATGAAATATAAAGGAGGTATATCTAAAACAGGTAATCATCCAACCCAAACTATTTCAATTTATTTCTTTTTTACATCATTAAAAACAAAATTAAAACTCGATGACATAATTAAATAAATTTCTAATATATAACTAAATATTATTATCACATTGGTAAACCCCTTTTTAATCCCTTTTCCCATCCTATAGGAAATGTAAACATCATTCGTGTGTACGTGTGGACAACCACCTCTACGAAGTGATGTGTTTTATTTTCCATCACTTCGTATCATGGATATATATGATGATATATGTAGTTTATCTATCATATATTCATGAAAACAATTTCAATATTTAATGATATGATATCATATATTGTTTTACATTCCATCAATTTTAAAATTTTATTGTCGTTAATGCATACATGTGGATTACCACAACTATGAATTGATGTGAATCATTTTTAATCAAAAAATCACATGGATGATATATATAATGTATTTAAATAGATGATATAGTATTTATGATATATTAATAATTATTTAAGGATAAAATTGTTCATTCCATTTTTTCTCATGTCTGTTGAAAAATGGAAATGTTATTCAAGCATACATACAAAATAATGTCTCCCTTATTATGACATATTTAATTTTCCATTAATATATTTCATAGTTGGATTTAAAAGAATAATTAATGTACAAAAATTATACTTATTATAGGATTAATATTCTGGAGATGATGGATACATTACCACTTTCACTATGGTAAACATACCAAACTTGTTTTAAAATTATGAACCATACTTCTCAAAACACATTAAGTGAACTTAACCAACTATTTAATTAAATATGCCCTTAAGAAAATGGAAAAAAGGATTAATGATAAATTTATAAAACTATAAAATTTTTACAAACAATTATATAATTTATATAAGTTTATTTTTCATTTATTAAAGGATATACATGATAATTATAGATTTGAGGTAACTGATTTCCTCTCTATTTCTGTTAACTAAAGAATATTTTAATTATATGGACCAAATTTATATTATATGGTTTATATACATACTTTTTCATAGTTGTATTATGAATCCTTAATACTACATGGTTTTTTTGTTTCAATCCAAATTATACCATCTAAATTTATGTGGGATCAAAGCTTCCAAGTGGTAAAGGGTTTCATAAACCATTTTCTATTCACTGGGTTACACATTGACTACAACAACTTTTTTATTCCACGATTTTATGTGATTTGAAATATAAATTGTATTATTTTTTATTTATAATTTATTTTTGTATTTAGATATTTTCACATAATTATATTATTGATTAATTATCACTTTAGTTATTAGAATATTTGGATCATTATTCCTTGTCATAATCTCATTTTTTTTAGACATGTTTCAAGTCACACATAATGATTTCCTTGAATGGTGTAATTATTTCCTCTTGAGTTAATTGTTTCATTTTTCATCATGATATTAATGGTATTTATATACCCACATGAAATAATTTATTTCACTGACTTTTTATTCAAAATCTTCCAATGTGGTAAAGGAATTATGTTATAATCTCCATTATTTTCAGGATTGGTTATGATGAAGGTACATTTTGGGAAATTGTATTATCTTATATTATTAAACCTAATATATTTAATTATCCCCTAGTTATGAATTTATATTACATGTTTAATTTTCATTTCCTATATTAATAATTAAAGAAATATCAATAAATTTATTTGTAAGTGATAAAAATCATGTATCTCTATTTGGATCGGATATCATTAACTTCCATAACAATATTCTGTAAAATATTTCAATGAATTTTATCTTATAAAAATAAATTATTTCCTAATGTTATTTTATATAATTTTTTACATTATTTTAAAAGTTATTATAGTTAAATTTCCTAATCTTTTTTACATGGGTTACTTTTTGACTCTCCATACAAAAGTTAGAAATGAATGTTCATTGTTAACATTTATGACATAAATGTATTTTACCACTATCATGACCATTATTGTTTTTAATATTCAATTATAATTATTTCATTTGATTTTTAATGTAATTTATTATCCCAAATATTTGGTTACTTTGATTATTTTTTAAAAGTGAATTTCAATTTTGTAAGAGTATTTTCAACAAGAATGATTTAAGGATGTTTATGGCATTTATATTAATCAATGTAAATACCACATGATTTTAATTGTTATTTATTTTGTGTATATAGTAATCGTATCTTCCATATTATTTCTATTTATGGATTATGGTAATTTCATGGAACTCATTTCTTTTCCACCAGTAAGTCGACATATGAAAAAAAAATTATTATTTTTATATTGATAAATTGATGATTTCTTGTGTTATATTTTTATTATAGTTCTTGTTATTTTTTTTAATAATGATGAGTGAGCATGATATAAAATATTATGATGGGTGATCCCCATATAACACTCCAATTCCTTGGGTAATAAATATGTTCACCAGACAATATGTTGGAAGCTAACCCTATTAGTAATTCAGCTTCTATGGGTTCCGGTAAGGGTTATATGAAGATAATATTCCATGATTAAAACTAATTTTATTTTTAATTTAAATAAGTATTTTATATTTAATTTGATCAAGATTGACATCACAAGGATCGTGATTATTGATTCCTATATCTCTTATATTTTATAAATATTTATTCCATGCCGCATGTTTCATTATCCTAGATTTGATGAGAATGAATTGTCTTACGTTATATTCAATGAATTTTATTATGATATCATACCCTTATTCTCATCTTATTCTCATTGATAAGATATATTTTTTAAAGCTTATTTTTATCCTTGGTGTGTGTTTGTGATCACCCTTCTTAAGTTTCAAATTACAGTGGTTAAATCAAATGATGATAAATGATGTGTTTTCAAGAGAGCTGTCATGTGTGTATAATTATATGGTAGATACTGATGACATAATAAGTAATATGAAAATATATCTATAGTTGGAAAAATTTCACTTTCTGAAATCATTATTATTACATAATAGTTTTTATTAATTCCCTAAAACTCTAAACCTAAAAGGTCCTTTGGAATAAAAGTGACTCAATATATTATTTTTATATTGTATGTTTTTAATTTTTAAAATTGGATCACATTTATTGTTATCAATTCCAAAAATTTACTGATTTTGTTTTTATCACCATATATAGAATTGTTGGTTTGGTTCTATTACTTTTGGTATCAGAATAAAGTTCCAATAACATTGAAGATTATGATTTTTCCCTGTGATTATATCTTAAGAGTTCTGGATTCTATAATGTGTTTATAATTGTATGGGTGTTGTCTTATTCAATTTATAATGAACCTATTTTTAGTTTTTAAGTTATCATATTTTAATGTGATTATTGATATTTTATGAAACACTTGATTTAGATGGGGTATATATAAACCTTTGGTTTAATGAGAAGAATTATTTTAGAAGAATGTTATTACATCTTTGAGGATGTATGTGGAATGGTACGAGATATCCTTTGGGTTAATTTTTTTTAATGTTGATTTTTTGTGGTTATTTGTGTTATATGGTTATTTATTAATGAAATTATATTTGTTGCTAAATTTTTGTTCTCAAATTTTAGAGATTAATTTATAATTTATTCATATGAAGGATTAAACATTTTGGATTTCATCATTCCTTGTGCTAACCATTTCAGTTTTCATAAATTTATGATAATAGAAGTAATATATTGATATCCTTTTGTGGATATTATGATTCTATATATGTTTATTTTCATGATCCATGGATGAAAATTCATCTTGAATAGTCATGGGATAGGGAAAACGTTTTGATTGTGGTGTAAATTGATTAAAGGATGAAATTATTCTTATTATGTAAATATATTTCCTTATTTTATCAGTATATATGGTAAAGGAATTACGCAAATCAATGAAAGGTAACTTAAAAAAACTGTTATTAAATTACCCTCGTTTATGATGAATTTATGGTCTTTTCACTATTCATTACTTTATATATTTTTAGTCATTGAATGTTTCGGTATCATTCACTTTTTTTAATCAATGTTCTCAATCACCCACTATGATTAACATTAAATTTTTTTAACCAATGGATTAAACCAAAATATATGGTTTATAATAATATATAATCCAATATAATTAGAATTTCATTTTTACATTAAAACCATATCCTAATTATATTCATATACATATCATTTGGGACCAATTTTTCATGAACTAAACACAAATTTTAATATAATATTTCATGACCTTCAAAAAATGTTCTTCTGTTATAAATGGACACCCAATAATAATGTTTTTTCACTACATTGTGCCATGTAGAATGACCAAACCACACATAATTCAATTATAATCATATATAGACATGAATTTGTGGTGTTTATCCTCTAAAATCACTATTTAAGGGTTTATAATAAGATATCTAAAGGAGTTATATTGAAGAAGATGAAATTATCCAACCAACACTATTCTATTAATTTTTTATTGTACCTCATTAATTTTTTGAAGAAATGATTATATAATAATACTTTTATCTCTTATGTTTTTCACCCCCTAATAAAGATACCTCAATAATGGGGTTAGATGGTGACTACTTGAGTCCCACATCCAGTAGCCCCCTTGTTCATGACTAGCACTAAGGGTTTAATAAATTATAATTTTAGAGGCATTACTGAAAAAGAGATCATGAAGAAGTGATAGAGAAGAAGGATAAACAAAAAATCTTATTATATATATATATATGAAAACCAAAGTGAAACATGTATTGTCATAAAGTACTATAACAAAAAAAATGGAAAATACATGTACTAAAAAGATCTTTACTGTCGTGACCATGAAGCCCAAACAACTCAAGAAAAAACATGGCCTAGTAAAATTAAATTCGATATTCAACAATATCTTGATAACATTACGAAAATGTTATACATATGTAGGGTCAGAATAACAACATAATCAGTAAGGTCCACCCAAGAGCCTCTCGTGCAAATGATAATGAAACCAAGCTACACCATAAAGAGAAATAATGAATGTAACTCATCACCTAAATAGGTATAATAAGTTATTATCCTCACCATGGATATCTCACACTGAGTAATTCATTCAAGAGAGAATATAATATAATAAGAATTCAAGGGTACAATTCCCCCACATCACCATAGGTTTTCTACTCCTCCCCAATATCACACATCCTATGACTTTTCTCTCCAAAATAGGTCAACCTAAAGAAACATGAGAAATGAATTACAACATGTACTCCATGAATAAAAAAAATTCAAACATCTCATTGATATAAAAAAAATATAGTAAAATAGTAGTTTTTGAGAGACACCGAAACCCATATAATGTGTATCATACATTGTGTATTATACCTCTAACTATTATGTCACGACCCGCCCTCGGGGTCCGTGCCGTGACTACCCCAAACCCGCCTTCCATAGGCCAGGGGCTGGCGACTAGCACCAAGGCGTAAATCCCGGTAAAAAGGGAAGGCATTGCCTTTTGATAAGTAAACAAACACCATAGAGTAAGCAAGCGGAAAGTAAACACTAAACAAAAGCAGAGTACAACTGGAAGTGCGGAAAAGTAAATGGGCCAGAATACAAACCCAAACCGAAAGTAAAGTACAACTCGAAAGGGAAAACAACAAATGAAAAGTAAAAGCCTCTACTCCGAGATGTCCACTAGAAATCCCACCTGAAGGGTGGGTACAGATAGCTCCTCTGCTCCACGGGTCCCGCCGTCCGCTCCGAGAACGTCCGCCCAGTGGTCCACCTCCGGGTACCGTCCCGCTCTGCAAGCCCCAGCTATGGTCAACGCTGTCCGTCGTCTGCAACCAACACAACGTAGTGCGGGCAAAGCCCGTGCAGGGGTGACTATAAGCTACTCAGTAGGGACCCCGAGACCCCTGAAGGTCTCTCAAATCCACAAAGGATAAACCACGAAGAAAAGTACAATCACGAAATAACAACCGACACTGCTTAAGTATATGCCCATACATATACCTAAGACATCAATTTTAAATACGCTCCAACCTCCGAGCCCAAGTACAACTCAGTCCACACAGGAAAGTAAACGTATTCCACACAGGAAAGCAAAACGTAATCCACACAGGATTGCACAATACAATCCACAAAGGAAAGCAACAGATTCAGCTCACACAGGTATACTTCTTCAAAGGACGATAAAGATGATCACTGATCCATCTAAGTCGTCGGACCCACGAAGGATCGATAGGTAACTAACCCCCGCAAAGACCCACACAGGATCGGGACCACACAGGACCTGTAGGCGCTGGTTCACACAGGACCGCTGAGCGCAAGGACCCACACAAGATTGGACCCACACAGGACCTGTAGCACTGACCCACGTAGGATCGCTGAGTGCTGTAGTCGTCGTCGTCGAATCCACCCAGGATCTCTGTACTGTCGTCGTCGCAGTCATAGTAGCAGTCGTAGCAGTAGTAGTCACAGTAACAGTCGCAACCAGCACTAGGGTTCACGCACACAGCAAGCTCGTTCGGAGGGTCCGCTCCACGAGCCGAGAGGTTGATACATCAACTGTCACGAAGACCAGAGTTGATGTATCCAAAAGTTCCGTATCGTCAACAGGAACCCATCGCAACAGACGGCGCGTTGATCGGATGCCCGGTCTGAGAGTTATTGGCATTTTCGTCCCCGGGGCCCGGTTGGTTTTTAAGGAAAAACCAACCCGACCGTACTCCACCTGCGTCCAAACCTTGGGCGGAGTATGCCAAAAGATCCGTCTCACTAAGAGGAACACAACGTGACTGACGGCACGTCAATCGGACGTTCGTAGCTCAAGATATGAGCGTTTCCGCTCCGAAGGCTCGGTTGGTTTCGTGAACGAACCAACCCAGCCGAACTCAAAGTAATCTGAAACCTTGAGTGCGATATAGCGAAATGACCGTCTCGATCCAAGAATCGTGTTGCCGCAGACGGTTCGTCAATCGGAGGTCTGAGGCTCATGTTATGGCCAAAAGAACGGAACTGTTTCGAAACGGGGGGGTCCGGGTCCGGGCCGACCCGGCCCGACCCCCCCCTGGGGCGGCGTGGCGGCCGCGGCGGCCAGGCGCCGCAAGGTGGCAGCGCGGGGGGAGTCAATCCCCCGCGGATTGAAAAACGGCGCGGCATATAGCCGCGCCCCATTTTGCAAAACCGCCCCCCCCCCCCACGTGGGGGGCTTGATTGGCAGGAAACGGGGGGGGGGGGGCTTTGCCCCCCCACAAGGAAACCGCCCCCCTCTTAAAGAGGGGGGTTTAATGTGCTGGCCGGGGGATTAATTCCCCCGGTTTAATGGCATCCGGCCGGCCAACTGGCTGGCCAGTTTTCTCCAACGGGACTGGAAAATCCGGTCCCCTCTTCGGCTTCCGACGCCGGCGGCCCGGCCGCCGGTCTTCTCATCCCGCCGCGGCCCGGAACCGGCCGTGGTCTCCCCGTCCCGCCGCGGCCCGGAACCGGCCGCTGTGTTCGTCGTCCGGCACGGTGCGACGGCACCGCGCCCCTTCGCCGCGCATTTGATTCCCCTCGACGCGGCGCGACGGCGTCGCGTTCTTTATGATTCTTCCATGGCGCGGCGCGACGGTTCCGCGAAATAAGGATTGGGCGAATATCCGCATGGTGCGACGGCACCACGCCACCTTGATTCATCCACCCGCAAGCAATACAACAAGAACGATGGAGGGGGTTCGGCCGTGTTCATGCAGTCCGGCCCCCTCACGTTAAGCAATAACGCAACTTAGAATATTTCAAAGCCACACGTTAGACTTTCTAAATTCATGATCAAGAATAGAATTATTAAACAATAAACAACAACCCCTACCTCGGGTATAGGTTCGAGGATTCGTCAACGTCCGCGGAAGACAACGTCGCGGAGGTCGGGCGTCGCGGTCGTCATTCGGCAAATCCGTTGACGAAGAGATGCGTCCGATGTGTTACGTCGTTGGCGAAACTTCTTATGTCGACGAAGGAAATCCGAGGAGGAAGCGGCATTCCCTCTCGTTGACACGAAAGACGAAGAAGAGCGGAGCGGCGTTCTTCATCGGAACTTGAGTGTTCTTCGTCAAGTTGAGCGTTCTTCGTGTTCTTCGTCAGAGCTTGAAGAAGAAGAAAAGGCTCTCAACCTCTCAAGAAGACAAACTATTAACCAAAAATAAAATAAGACTCTATCTTATTTTATTAACACAACAACTCACTAGAATTTCAAAAGTTTGAAATTTAAAAATAACCCTCTTCAATTAATTAAGTCAAGTTGACAACATTAATTGAAATGAGTTAAAGGGAAGGTTTTGAGAGAATTTGAGGAGTTGGGGTTCGTGTGGACCCCACCTCACTTAATCCTCCCAAGGGAGGTTAAGTGGATGTGGGTCCCACTCCCAACTCCCTTTGGAAGGATTTAACTAGTTAAAATAAAATTTGTTCCTCACAAATTTTATTTAACTTAAACTAAAAACCCAAAAACTAACATTCAACCCGCAACAAATGCAACTTCCGAAAAGGTCCCTTTAAGCGAATTTCGGCGCTGCAAATTCATCGGTGCCCTCGGATTTCAATTCCGAGCACCGGATCAAAAGTTAGGAATTCCCGCTCATTTGTTCACTGAACGTACCCGAGCAAAACTTCGGAAATTGATTCCGGGCACTCCGGGCCTCGGAATCAGGTGCTGTTTGAAACCGCGCTCTTGTAAAATTCTAAAGAAAATTAAGAAGAAATTTTCCTTGAATTTTACGGGTATTTACATTACTCCCACCTCAGGGATTTACGTCCCCGTAAAGATACATCAAAAACTAGGGAAACAAATGAGGGTACTGAGCATGCATCTGAGCCTCCCGCTCCCATGTGCTCTCCTGGAGATTCCCGTGCTGCCATCTGATGCGCACAAGAGGAATCGATCGCCCACGCAGGACCTGCTCCTGTCGATCCTCTATCTCCACCGGGACCTCCGTAAAAGTCGCCCCATCGTCAACGTCAAGCTCCCCATGGTCAATGATGTGCGTCGGGTCGTGCACGTATCTCCTCAGATGAGATACGTGGAAGACGTCGTGCACCCGGTGCAACTGAGGTGGTAGAGCCAGGCGATAAGCCACCTCACCAATCCTGTTGAGAATCTGGAAGGGTCCGATGAAGCGCGGAGATAACTTGCCGCCTCGGCCAAATCTCCGAATACCACGTCGAGGTGAGACTCGCAAGAAGACGTGGTCGCCATCCTCGAACTCTAGTGGCCTCCGCCTCCTGTCAGCATATGACTTCTGCCGGCTCTGAGCTGTCCTCATCCGCTCCTGGATGACCTGGACCTTCTCTGTCGTGGCCTGGACCATCTCTGGTCCCACGAGTGCTGACTCTCCAGGGTCTGTCCAGCACAAAGGAGATCTACAAGGTCGGCCGTACAATGCCTCGTACGGTGCCATCCCGATGGTGGAGTGGTAGCTGTTGTTGTACGCAAACTCCACTAAGGGTAGGTGGTCCTCCCAGCTACGACCAAAGTCGAGGAAACATGCGCGGAGCATGTCCTCGAGAGTCTGAATGGTCCTCTCCGTCTGACCATCCGTCTGAGGGTGGAAGGCTGTGCTCAGACGTAGCTGCGTCCCGAACGCCTCCTGTAACCCCTTCCAAAGCCGGGAAGTAAAGCGGGCATCTCGATCGGAGACGATAGATGATGGTACACCGTGGAGCCGCACAATCTCCTGAACGTAGAGACGTCCAAATCTCTCTACTGAGCCCTGCTCTCTGATGGGTAAGAAGTGTGCCGACTTGGTGAGTCGGTCAACAATCACCCAGATGGAGTCGTGACCTCCGGAAGTGCGTGGATGTCCAGTCACGAAGTCCATAGATATGCCGTCCCACTTCCACTTCGGAACCTCCAAGGGCTGTACCAAGCCTGCTGGTACCTGATGCTCTGCCTTCACCTGCTGGCAGGTAAGGCATCGAGAAACGAACTCTGCTACATCCTTCTTCATGCCCGGCCACCAGTGCTGTCGTCTGAGGTCCTGGTACATCTTCGCCACTCCAGGATGTACCGCCAATGGATAAGTGTGAATCTCTCTCAGCACTTCCTCTCGCAAAGCGACTGGTACCATGGTACGTCTTCTGAAAAGGATGTCGTGCTCTGCTCCAAGGGAGAAACCATCTGGTGCCTGTCCCGAGGATATCTGGGCACGCCGTGTCTCACAGTCAGCGTCCTCACGCTGTGCCTCTCTAACCCGCTGCAGTAGTGGATGAGTGACTGTGAGAGACTAAAGAAAGGCTGCTCCATCTCTATCTACGAAGGATATCTGCAAAGAGGCTAGCTGCTCCGTCACCTCCTCAAGTAGCTGAATGCCCGTCCTCCTGCTGAGGGCATCGGCTACTACGTTCCCCTTCCCAGGAGTATAGACTATCTCAAAGTCATAGTCCTGGAGGAACTCGAGCCATCGCCGCTGTCTCAGGTTCAGGTCCTTCTGAGAGAAGATATACCTGAGACTCTGATGGTCGGAAAAGACTGTAAAGCGCTCACCCATCAGGTAGTGTCGCCATGTCTTCAGAGCGAAGACCACTGCTGCTAACTCCAGGTCATGGGTAGCGTAGTTCTGCTCATGCGGCCTCAACTGACGTGATACATAGGCGATCACTGTCCGCTCCTGCATCAGAACACATCCGAGTCCGGTCCCTAATGCATCACAGTAGACTACGTACCCTACTCCCTCCTCAGGCAACCTCATGATAGGTGCACAGGTAAATCTCTGTCTCAGCTCCTGGAAGCTCTGCTGACATCTGTCTGTCCATACGAAGGGCTTCCCCTTCTTCGTCAAAGCTTTTAGTGATGCCGCAACTCTAGAGAAGTCTGGCACGAATCTCCGATAGTATCCAGCTAGTCCCAAGAAACTCCAAACCTCAGTCACGCTACTGGGTGGCTCCCAAGCTAACACAGCCTCAATCTTTGCGGGATCCACTGCAACTCCTGCCTCAGAGATAACGTGTCCCAAAAAGTGGACCTCACGTATCCAGAACTGGCACTTCGAGAGCTTACCATAAAACTGGTGCTCTCGGAGTGTGTCAAGAACAACTCGCAAGTGATAGGCGTGCTCCTCCTCTGTCGTAGAGTAAATCAGAATGTCGTCGATGAAGACCACGACCAACCGATCGAGGTATGGCTGAAAGATCCTGTTCATGAGAGCCATGAATACTGCTGGAGCATTGGTTACACCGAAAGGCATAACCAAGAACTCATAGTGTCCATACCGACATCTGAAGGCTGTCTTCTGCACATCCTCGTCTCTGACTCTGAGCTGATGATAGCCTGACCTGAGGTCTATCTTCGAGAACCACCGTGCTCCCTTGAGCTGATCAAAGAGGTCATCAATCCTCGGTAGCGGATACTTGTTCCTCACTGTCACCTGGTTCAGGCGACGATAGTCAACACAAAGTCGCAAGCTCCCGTCCGCCTTCTTGGCGAACAAAATCGGGGAAGCCCAGGGTGAAACACTGGGTCGGATGAACCCCTTTCCATGCAAGTCCTCCAACTGTACCCGTAGCTCTCGAAGCTCGGCGGGGGCCATCCGATATGCTGGAATAGATATCGGGGCTGTCCCGGGGTACAAGTCAATATAAAAGTCTACCTCTCTGCGAGGAGGTAGCCCTGGGACGTCGTCGGGAAAAACGTCCGCAAACTGATCCACCACTGCAGGAAAACCAGGACTCCGCACGTCAACTGCTCCAAGGATAAGGCTAGCCAACTGATGAGTGATGGGATGTCCTCTCCTCCGCGGAAGTCCATCTTGTGCTGGTATGTCTCCCTTCTCGCCGGTGAAGGTGAACCTTCTCCCGTCGGTGCGTACACATCGCACCTTGCGCCTAAAACAGTCAATCTGTGCATGGGCCGTAGATAGCCAATCCATGCCCAAGATGACGTCGTAAGGCCTCGACGCTACTACAAGAAGATCCTAGCCGAAGCTCTCGCCTCCTAGAGTAAGATCACACTGCCGGCACCAGTGCGTAATCGTCGAGTCTGCTCCCGTAGGAGTCTCTAGCCGTAAGGATCGAGCCAACGGCTCTGTCGGAATCTCCGAGCTCCGAACAAGGGCAGCGGCTATGAAAGAGTGACTCCCTCCTGTGTCTATAAGAACTGCAGCAAGGGTGGAATAGACACAGATAGTACCTCGAATCATCTTGGGTGCGCCGTGGTCGTAGGTCTCTGCTGCCTGGAGCTGTGCCTGTCGCTGCCCGCCAGCTCCCTGTGGTCGGGGTGGACCTCCTGGTGGTGGTGGTGGTAGAGCCTCAAAGCGTCGGCCACCACCGGCTGCTCGTCCAGCTCCTCTGCCTCGTCCGCCTCCTCCCTGCGGACCGCCACAGTTGACCCTCTGCCTCTGCCTCGGTGGTCCCTCAACCATCTGCTGCTCCTCGGCACGGCGGGTCGGACAGTCATGAGCCATGTGGCCCTGCCCGCCGCACGAGTAGCACTGTCTGCCTCTCGTAAGACTGGCTCCGCGCTGTGTGCCCCGCACTGCTGCGCCAGTGCCTTGAGATCGTCTGCCCAAAGGTCTGGTCTGTCTGGACCCCTGAGTCATCCGTCGACTGCCTGCTGCCGATGACTCTGCCACGTGCCGCCCTGCGGTGGGTCTCTGTGCTGGTGTAGACTCAGCAAGGAAGCTCTCGATCAGAAGGGCCCGCTCCAGTACTCCTGTCCGAGTCGGTATGCTGAGGGAGATCAGCGATGCCCTGATCTCGTGTCTCAAACCCTGCTCGAAGGTCCGGGCCCGAAAAAATGTGTCCCGTACCATGTCGGTCGAGTCGCGCGAGAGATCGGTGAATCTCGCCGAGTACTGAGCGACCGTCATGCTGCCCTGCCGCAGCTGAAGAAGCTCCTGGATACACACCGCACGAAGGGTGGCTGGGACGAACTCCGAGCGGAAGAGGCTCTCAAAGTCCGTCCAAAGTAGAGATGCCTCATCGTGCACCTGGAGCATCAAGCTCCACCATCGTCCTGCTGCTGCGTGTAGTAGGCTCACAGCGAGGATCACCATGAGGTCTGCTGGTGTCCTCACTTGCCTAAACACACGTACCACTGCCTCCAGCCAGTCCTCGGCTGCCTGGGGATCCGTCTCCCCGCGAAACCTGGGCGGTCGCTGGCGCTGAAACTCATGCAGTGCGCTGAGGCGACGTGCATCGTTAGCGGCTGCTGCTGGAAGCATCGGGGGCTCGGTGGGTAGAGCTACCGCCGGTGCCACTGCTGGCAAAGGGCCCTGCACCGAGGCCTCGTCGCTTGGTGGGCTGTCGTCACGCTCGACTCTCGGAACCCTAGCTGGCTGCCGTCGTGGGGCCATCCTGAAAAGGAAACAAGTGCGCCACGGTCAGAACAGTATACCTGGTGAGCTGATATAAGTAATCACAAAGAAAACTTTGAAACACACACGCAATCAATGTTTTCGTGCATTAAGTCGGAAATCAGAAGTCAGGGTCCTGGTGTACGGATACGTCCGCCGCCGCACCAACACTGGACTCCCTGGACTGATAACCACACTCAATACGCTAAACATTATTGCTTCACATAAAAAAGATCAGAGTTCACGGTAAAACCGAACTCCTCTGATACCAATTTGTCACGACCCGCCCTCGGGGTCCGTGCCGTGACTACCCCAAGCCCGCCTTCCATAGGCCAGGGGCTGGAGACTAGCACCAAGGCGTAAATCCTGGTAAAAATGGAAGGTATTGCCTTTTGATAAGTAAACAAACACCACAGAGTAAGCAAGCGGAAAGTAAACACAAAACAAAAGCAGAGTACAACTGGAAGTGCGGAAAAGTAAATGGGCCAGAATACAAACCCAAACCGAAAGTAAAGTACAACTCGAAAGGGAAAACAGCAACTGAAAAGTAAAAGCCGCTACTCCGAGCTGTCCACTAGAAATCCCACCTGAAGGGTGGGTACAGATAGCTCCTCTGCTCCACGGGTCCCGCCGTCCGCTCCGAGCACGTCCGCCCAGTGGTCCACCTCTGGGTACCGTCCCGCTCTGCAAGCCCCAGCTAAGGTCAACACTGTCCGTCGTCTGCAACCAACACAACGTAGTGCGGGAAAAACCCGTGCAGGGGTGAGTATAAGCTACTCAGTAGGGACCCCGAGACCCCTGAAGGTCTCTCAAATCCACAAAGGATAAACCACGAAGAAAAGTATAATCACTAAGTAACAACCGACACTGCTTAAGTATATGCCCATACATATACCTAAGTCATCAATTTCAAATACGCTCCAACCTCCGAGCCCAAGTACAACTCAGTCCACACAGGAAAGTAAACGTATTCCACACAGGAAAGCAAAACGTAATCCACACAGGATTGCACAATACAATCCACACAGGAAAGCAACAGATTCAGCTCACACAGGTATACTTCTTCAAAGGACGATAAAGATGATCACTGATCCATCTAAGTCGTCGGACCCACGAAAGATCGATAGGTAACTAACCCCCGCAAAGACCCACACAAGATCGGTCCCACACAGGACTTGTAGGCGCTGGTTCACACAGGACCGCTGAGCGCAAGGACCCACACAGGATCGGACCCACACAGGACCTGTAGCACTGACCCACGTAGGATCGCTGAGTGCTGTAGTCGTCGTCGTCGAATCCACACAGGATCTCTGTACTGTCGTCGTCGCAGTCACAGTAGCAGTCGTAGCAGTAGTAGTCACAGTAACAGTCGCATCCAGCCCTAGGGTTCCCGCACACAGCAAGCTCGTTCGGAGGGTCCGCTCCACGAGCCGAGAGGTTGATACATCAACTTTCACGAAGACCAGAGTTGATGTATCCAAAAGTTCCGTATCGTCAACAGGAACTCATCGCAACAGACGGCGCGTTGATCGGACGCCCGGTCTGAGAGTTATTGGCATTTTCTTCCCCGGGGCCCGGTTGGTTTTTAAGGCAAAACCAACCCGACCGTACTCCACCTGCGACCAAACCTCGGGCGGAGTATGCCAAAATATCCGTCTCACTAAGAGGAACACAACGTGACTGACGGAACGTCAATCGGACGTTCGTAGCTCAAGATATGAGCGTTTCCGCTCCGAAGGCCCGGTTGGTTTCGTGAACGAACCAACCCGGCCGAACTCAATGTAATCCGAAACCTTGAGTGTGATATACCGAAACGACCACCTCGATCCAAGGATCGTGTTGCCGCAGACGGTTCGTCGATCGGAGGTCCGAGGCTCATGTTATGGCCAAAATACCGGAACTGTTTCGAAACGGGGGGGCCCGGGTCCGGGCCGACCCGAACCGACACCCCCTGGGGCGGCCCGGCCGGCCGGCAGGCCGGCTGCGCGGCGGCGCGGGGGCCACGGCGGCCTGGCGCCGAAAGGTGGCAGCGCGGGGGGAGTCAATCCCCCGCGGATTGAAAAACGGCGCGGCATATAGCCGCGCCCCATTTTGCAAAACCGCCCCCCACGTGGGGGGCTTGATTGGCAGGAAACGGGGGGCTTTGCCCCCCCACAAGGAAACTGCCCCCATCTTAAAGAGGGGGGTTTAATGTGCTGGTCGGGGGATTAATTCCCCCAGTTTAATGGCATCCGGCCGGCCAACTGGCCGGCCGGTTTTCTCCAACGGGACCGGAAAATCCGGTCCCCTCTTCGGCTTCCGACGCCGGCGGCCCGGCCGCCGGTCTTCTCATCCCGCCGCGGCCCGGAACCGGCCGTGGTCTCCCCGTCCCTCCGCGGCCCGGAACCGGCCGCGGTGTTCGTCGTCCGGTGCGGTGCGACGGCACCGCGCCCCTTCTCCGTGCATTTGATTCCCCTCGACGCGGCGCTACGGCGTCGCGTTATTTATGATTCTTCCATGGCACGGCGCGACGGTTCCGCGAAATAAGGATTGGGCGAATATCCGCGTGGTGCGACGGCACCACGCCACCTTGATTCATCCACCCGCAAGCAATACAACAAGAACGATGGAGGGGGTTCGGCCGTGTTCATGCAGTCCGGCCCCCTCACGTTAAGCAATAACGCAACTTAGAATATTTCAAAGCCACACGTTAGACTTTCTAAATTCATGATCAAGAATAGAATTATTAAACAATAAACAACAACCCCTACCTCGGGTATAGGTTCGAGGATTCGTCAACGTCCACGGAAGACAACGTCGCGGAGGTCGGGCGTCGCGGTCGTCGTTCGGCAAATCCGTTGACGAAGAGATGCGTCCGATGTGTTACGTCGTTGGCGAAACTTCTTATGTCGACGAAGGGAATCCGAGAAGGAAGCGGCGTTCCCTCTCGTTGACACGAAAGACGAAGAAGAGCGGAGCGGCGTTCTTCGTCGGAACTTGAGTGTTCTTGGTCAAGTTGAGCGTTCTTCGTGTTCTTCATCAGAGCTTGAAGAAGAAGAAAAGGCTCTCAACCTCTCAAGAAGACAAACTATTAACCAAAAATAAAATAAGACTCTATCTTATTTTATTAACACAACAACTCACTAGAATTTCAAAAGTTTGAAATTTAAAAATAACCCTCTTCAATTAATTAAGTCAAGTTGACAACATTAATTGAAATGAGTTAAAGGGGAGGTTTTGAGAGAATTTGAGGAGTTGGGGTTTGTGTGGACCCCACCTCACTTAATCCTCCCAAGGGAGGTTAAGTGGATGTGGGTCCCACTCCCAACTCCCTTTGGTAGGATTTAACTAGTTAAAATAAAATTTGTTCCTCACAAATTTTATTTAACTTAAACTAAAAACCGAAAAACTAACTTTCAACCTGCAACAAATGCAACTTCCGAAAAGGTCCCTTTAAGCGAATTTCGGCGCTGCGAGTTCATCGGTGCCCTCGGATTTCAATTCCGAGCACCGGATCAAAAGTTAGGAATTCCCGCTCGTTTGTTCACTGAACGTACCCGAGCCAAACTTCGGAAATTGATTCCGGGCACTCCGGGCCTCGGAATCAGGTGCCGTCTGAAACCGCGCTCTTGTAAAATTCTAAAGAAAATTAAGAAAAAATTTTCCTTGAATTTTACGGGTCTTTACAATTAGATCTCGCACTCAGAGTAAATACCATAAGTCACTATTTCCTATACACTATATAGTTATAATTATTTTTTAGATACAATATATGGTAATACATTTGGGTGAAATATTTTAAAACTATCACATCCCTCAATACACATATAAGGGAAAACTAACAGTCTTGCATTCTAGTACATGTAAATAGAAAGAAACAAGTGCAAAATTAGAGGGTGTAGTTATCCATAAATCTTCCCCCAAGGATGTTGGAGAAAACGTCCACCTATAAGGAATTGGGTTTCTGTTTTCCAAACATACATGCATGGGTCGTCATATGAAATGAAAAAATATACATGATATAATATATTTCACGACCACAATATGGGAATAACCTTATCTAAGAATCAACACCAGATAACATCATTAGGAATCTCGAATATAAACTATAAGAAAAAATATTCTAAAAACACACATGAATTATAAAAGCTACAACAATTACTTATTGTATGTTAATCCTTTTCCTTACATTAATTAATGAATTAGTAATTAATTATCCCATAACACTATTCTATATTTCTTTCATTAATAATCATATATTTTTCCATGCCCTCTTGGAATAATCCAAACTGAGTACATTGTTTAATAATATTAACATTCTTTTAGAATTTTCATTTCATCATCAACCAAATAAATGGTTTAATCATTTATTAATTAGTTATTAGAATCAATCCATATTCAAGGTAGTCATGGAAAACAATCTTAAGCTACCACTAAGAAGAAACATGAATCCATAAACATAGAACTTCCTCAATCAGTGGGGAATGGAATGAAAATAAGAGAAGAAACCTATCCATCAACAATTAAACAGATTCATAAATGACCATCAATTCTCTTGGAAACACATCAATGTGTAATTCTATATTAAACCCATTCTATTTTATTATGTCTCATCCCATACACCCATAATCATATCCTGATGGATTACTCCATTATAGGAAATAACTACATCCACATCATCCAAGCCATTCTAAACACATATCAGATCATCAATCCTAGGAACACATCACATTTTGGTGTCCCTACCCCACATATCACATGGCAGGTATCCAGAGGACATAAAAAAGTTGAATGAATAAAAAATAAAAACCCACAGGGAAATATTTCCCTCAAAAAGGCATTCACCCTTTATATGAAAATGGGATCCTACATCTTAAAAAAGGTTCTCACCCTTCTCAAGGAAATGTGAAACTCATGCCCTAACAATTATGTTAATCGAAATTTTTTTACATATCATATCTTGAATTTACTGAATAATTATCTACTGGTTCTTACTATGAGAAACATATGTTTCAATCTATAAAAAGATGTCAAATCCAAAACATGCACTCTATCATTTATTATAGTCCCCAAAACCCAGATAAGTAATGTTATCAATTAGTGTTCCTTTTATTATTATCAACATGAATTATAATGATAGATTTTAATTAAAAATTATTATCATCTAATGTAAAAACCAATTAAATAAAACATGCATACTTTAATAAATTTTATCAAGGTCAAATTAAAATGGACCCCAAATTACAATATTCCACATAATTAATTATTCATATTAAAATTAAACATAAATCAATTATTTCATTAAATTATTTTTCAAATTACAATACACTATTTCATGAATAAGAAAATTATAACCTAGAATATAATAGATATTTCACTATTTAGATAAACATTAGAGAATCTTCTATAGAGGTAGGATGAAAAAAATCATCAAGATGTGATCAAAACAAATTTCATTAATCTAGTTAAATTTTATTATGTTAAAAAATTTTCATAAAAATGAATAAATATTGATTAATTTAAAATTTCGTGTAAGTAAAATGATTTAAATAATGAATCCCCTTCTTCAAAGGAATCGATGTCCTTCGCTGGAGAACAGACCAATTTCACGAGTCCCAAAAACCTCTCCTCCAAGAAAAGCATCTATCCTAGGATTCCATGGAAAGACCATACAAAAAAATAATACACAATTAAAATAATTAAATATGATCTTCCATCACCTGGAAAAAAGAATCATGAGGATAAGATACTGTATATGAAATAAATTGCAAGAAAATAGGTAGAACTTACCTCTGGTCACCATAGATAAAATATGGGAATCCAAGGATTGTTCCACATCAAGGGAATCCAAAAAACACATAATGAATGATTCCCTAGATCCCATGGACTTAAGGGTAACAAAGGGATTCTATGAAAACCTTGAGTGTTTCACCATTTATAAATTGAATGAATAGTGGATTTAGACAATCTGTAATGCTTGCATATCTTGTAATCATCATGTTTATAATCTCACCAAAAAGTGTGTTTCCCAAAAAAATTTAATCCTGGATAATTAAATGTCATGAAAACCACCACAATCCATCCATTAATTGATATTAATTTCATAGACATGACATGAAAACCCTATATAGGTCTTGTATTTTCCCAACTTATAGAATTTCATAGCCAAAACCCCTCAAGACTCACACTAAGCCTACTCTAATAACCACGACCTTCAGAATAATGAATAGGGTTGGATAACACTAATTTAGGTCCATAAAATATATTTAAATTTTATTATTACTATGTTTAAATCCTTTTTCATCCCCTTTTCTTTCCTAGGGGAATTAAAACATCATTTGTTCATATGTGTGCACCCCCACCACCTTAGAGTTATGCATTTTATTTTCCATAATCGAATCTCAGGCCTATTAATATTTATATTGAATATGTATATATTTGATATTAATGATGTAATTATCATTCCTAAAATATTTTATATTTTATATTTTTTAGATTTCTTTCCATTGAAGGAAGACAATGTTGTTCGAACATATGTGTTGATTACTATCACGATGAAGCGATTTGATCGTTTTTCATCACTAAATAAAATGGTAAGAATATAAATAATATTTGAGTATTAAATATGATATTTATGACATAATAATAATTCTGTAAGGATACAATAATAATCTCCTTCTTTCACTCAATTTTATTGAAAAAAATAAACATTATTCATGGTTACGTACAACCTTCCATCTCTATAATTGTAACGTAATTAATTTTTCATAACATTAATTAATTAATTGTTTTAGATTAATAATTAATGTATAAATATTAAAATTATTTCAATATTTTTGTTATAGAGATTATGGGGATATTGCATATTTGACCATGGTCAACATAAAAAAGTTGGTTCAAAATTATGAATCAAAAGACTACAAAATAATGTCCTGAACATAACGGAACATGAAAATAAATATTCAAATTTATTAAATGAAAAAATGGGTTAATGATAAATTAAATACCTAGAACTAATTTATAACTAATTAAATAATTGAACAATTTATTTATACATGTGTTAATGGACATAAATGATATTTCTCATCTTTGGGTAAGGGATTTCGTCTCAATTTCCCTTCATAGAGAAATTTTTTAATTTTATGTGATTAATTTATTTTATAAGGTGTATATATTACAGTTTTATAAGTTATGTCCTGAATTATTAATAATTAATTTTATTTAATGTTTTTATCTAAATTATTTCAACTAACTATATCTGACATGAATGTTAAAAATTGTTAAGGGGTTTCTTAACTCAATTTCAATTCATTGGGTTATAATTCTACTTCATTGAATTTTTATGCCATTATTATGTGTGATTAGATCACAAAATTGATTTATTCTATATTTAATATTTTTTTATCTGGATTTCTGTTTAAGATTCATAATCACTTCATGGAATAATTATCATTTTAATTTTATGATATTTGTAAGGGTTTTCCCCTCAATTTCATTTCTTGGGACATGTTTCTTGTCACACACCATTATTTCGTTGTATAGAATACAAATTTCCTTATAAATGAATTTTTAAATATTAGATCACAGCATTTATGTGATATATACTTCCATATCTTATATATTATTTCTATGATTTTTTAATCTAATTTTTCGAAAGATGTAAAGGTATTATATTATAATATTAATTATTTTCATGATTATTGTGAGAAAGGTTCTTTTCGATAAATTATATTTTCATATTATCTTGAATAATATTAATTTTATTCTTCACTTTTTATAAATTTGGTTTACATTTTTAATTTCTATATCACACGTTATGTAATAAAGAATCATCAAGACAATTTTTGGTAACTGATGCTGATTCAATATCATTTTTTAGAACATGAATCTTTTTCATTCATATTTAGTTTTTAAAACATATTTCTAGAAATGTTATTTTTTGAACATAAATTATTTCATAATGTTATTTTATATAAAATTTTACATTATTTTATAAAATTTTAAATTCAAATTTCATCATTTTTTCCTCATGGGTTTATTTTGACTTTCTTTACAATAGTTTGAAAATAATGTTTATTTTTATCATTTAGGACATAAACATATTTTTTCAACATCATGACCATTATTTTATTTCAATATGTCACTATTTATTACCAATTTAAATTTAAATTAAATAATATTTACATTATTTTATGATTTATTTTAAAATGTAATTTTTAATTTGGAAAAGTTATTTTCCTCCATAATTTTTATTGATTATTTTATGTTATTTACATCCAACAACGAAAAAAACCCATGATATTATTTATGATACAGTATGGATATGATGTAATGGTTCTATCATTATTCTTTATCGTGATGTATTATTATATTTTTGTGGATTAATTTTCATTTTCATGGGTAAATCATTCTATAAAAGAAAAATAGTTATTTTAATGTTTATGAAAATAAATATTTTATGTGTTATAATTAAGATATGGTTCTCGGAAATTTTTTATGATAACGAGAGATCCTAGTATAGATCATGATTATGGATGATCCTGATATAGCTCTCTAATTCATTGGGTAATGATTATATTTTATGAAGAATTATATTTGAATTTATTTTTATAGCATATTCCACTTATCATTCTTCCTATAAGGGTTTTATACAGTAAATGTTCCAAGATACCATCAATATTTATTTAAATGTGCTTGGGGTTTTAATATTTCAATTTCAAAAGATTTAAATAGCATATCTTAGGACTATTGATTAACATGAATCTTTCCTTTGTTAAAGCATTATCAATTTTCACATGGTTAATGTTTTAGGTTTTGGTGGGTATGAATTCTATTACATTATTCTCATTAAATTTTTTTATTCCATCATACCCTTATAGTAATATTATTCTCACTAATTAAAAGAAATTGGTATGGATTATGTTTACCCTTACAATGAATTTTATCTTACCCTTCTAATTTTTCTTTTACCAAATGTTATGAAGAATGGAGTTAATTGATTGTTTTTTGAAAGGATTCGCATGCGAATAATTTTATATGAGATTTTTAAGACATACTATGGAATTAGAAAAGTGATGTATGGTAAGAAAACATTCCACTTGAGGAAATGCATATTTTTATATAATATATTTACCAAATATATTAAAACTCCAAACCTAAAATATCATTCGGTATATAAATTATCCAATATTTCCATTTGATGTTATAATTTTTGTATAAATAAAATTGGGTCTCATTTATATGAATGAATTCCAGAAATATAAAGATTATGTTATAAGAATAGGATCTAGATGTGTTGGTCTTGGGATGTCGAATAATTTCAACAAAAAAATATTTCTAAAAAAACATGAAGTACGATTCAATAAGTAGCCAAAAAAATTTAGAGAACATTTATAACTTCATATATTTCAGTATATTATAAATTGTGAAATAAAGATATATATATATATATATATATATATAAGTTGTGCTTAAAATACTAACATTTTTATCGTCAATTTAAAACAAGTAATATATATTTCCACAATGCATTAGTTAAATATTCAAAATTTATTTATCAAAAATGAAATAATTTTGAAAGGGATTAGTATTAATAATTAAATAGACAACAATCATTGAAATACTTATATGTTATATAAAAATATTAATAAGAATAATAATTAATGAGATTAAATAAATAATAATAATATTATATTAATATATACAAATAAATACACCCAACAAAAAATTTCTGTCACACCTTCCAATATATCACATTATTTTAGAAACAAATAACAAATATTTATCCGCATCATTATCATCACTATCATCAATGTTGTTTTCATCATCCCCACCATCCTCATGTCCACCAAAATCACCATTGTTATGGACACCATGGTCATCATCTATATTGCATTCATCAATTTAATTTTCATCCTCAGTGTCTATATTAAAATGGAATAAGGAAGATACTGATCTAAAATTGATATAATATAATCCTAGAAAGCCACTGCAAGTGATCCACTATTAGGATGGATTGATGAAAAGTAGTTGATATAACATTTAAAAACATCATAGAAATTATCCATTCACATTTATCAAATTTTCCCCAGCCAATGGGATACTTCTTTAATGGAATTACTCAGTGTTCCCCTATAATAGAAGTGAAAGCATGAGAATATACATCACCGAGAAACCAATTTGTGTATGGTAAATTATTTTTCCCAGATCGATAGTGAAGAATACCTTGTTACACATCTCCTAAAATGTAATACATATGATCACATGGGAACCTATTACCCACATATCTATTTTTTAGAGAATTATGAGTATCTAGTAAAAAAATTTAATTCCTAGAAATAACAAAAAATTAAATACTATTATACTAAATATTGAAAAACATTCATCAAAATTATCTCTTTTGACTAACTTCTAATCAAACATCCACACTTCTATCCTCTATTTGAAATAATAAAATACAAAAAAGAGAGGCGTCCATTGATCCAAAGAAATTATTAATTCATATCATTAATAGAATGTAGTGACACATAAATGTTTGTCTATTTGTCTATATATATATATACATTAGTTTCAATCCACAAATAATTGATATTATTATACAATAGGTTCCTACTCATGATCTGGTAGAGATGTATGGTCAATAAAAAGAACATATTTCATTATTGTTTAATTTATTTAATTTCATTCGAATATCACCAATGAATAGTTATATATATATATATATTACTAATTAAGGAAATGATAATGTATATTGAAAAAATAGTTATAAATTTAACCGGACATTTAATGAAAGACTATTCTAGTATGTAATCATTTCATTCAATTGTGAAATTTGGTAGTCTGTAACTACTAGTATAACCTCGTGATCATTCACTTAGCTATTTTCTAACACATTTATTGATTATTATTTTATTCCTTCCACATCTCTCTTAACACCATCAACCATGCGGTATTCAAATTCATCCCCTAATGGAAAATTTCATCCTAGATATATTCAAAAATATATTTGTCAATATAATGATATATAACACAAGTGTATTTAAAATCTTATACAGTTACCTAGATCTCAAAGAATTTATAAATTTTTATTCTTTTAAGACTTAACTAAATGTCATACATTACATAAAGATAATGTTACTATGTCTAGGCAATGTTCCAATATAGTAATTTCACTTATTTTCATGATTTCAATTAATATATATATCCTCATTATATTACAATGTTATTTATGTGTGTATATTCCAAACATTATGAATTTTTGTATAACCTCTTCACCTATAACTATAATAAAAAATAATTAATAGAAAAAAGTAAAAAATATTTAATTTTAGGTAACATAATTAACATTTATCGAATCATAGTGGAAAAAATTATCAAAAGATGGAAAATAATAAGTCTAAGGAAAAATAATCTCAGATGTTGTCATAATTTGAGTATCAATAGAAATATCAGGTGAACAAATGATAGGCAGAGTCCAGTGTACACAATATTATGGAAAGTATTAAGGATGAGGATATAGAAAAAACTTAAATGGTTTGAAGCACCATGTTGTACGGTAAATAGTGTACAAGGATAATATTGTGGGAAGAGAGTAGGTGTAGGAGTATCATGCTGGATGGCTGAATGATGTTAATAATATAGATTCATCAGTTGTTAGTGTATCAGAAATGACTATGAGGGAAATTTTTATCCATGAATATGCATAATTTTAGGATGTCTTGATGTATTTTATGATAGAGTGCCCTCGTACACCTAATCTAAATCTAGACATATTATAAAAGAGGATAACCAAAAAATATTAAATTCTATTTGAACATCATAATTTTCATATAAATGATTTAATGAATTTGATATTTTACTCAAAATTGATAAAATAAAAGTCATACTTTACTCCAAAATAAAAAACACATTGTTGTATATTACTTCTGGGTAGTCCTATTTATATTTTTATATTATGTCCTGACTATATAAAGCGATCAAATCTGTCACTTTTGAAATAAAATCCAGTTTTATAAAAATCATATTATGAAATACAATAAATATATTTTTTAATTAAAATAATTTTTAAAAAATGAAAATAAATTAAAAAATTATTATGTTGAAGCATTGTCTACTATCAAATAAAATTTCAAGTTAAAAAAACTCATAAAAAAACTCATTCTAAACTTAAATGTCACATTATATTGAATACATGTAGTATATTTTGAGATCAAACATTAATCAATGAATTCCTTACAAATATTTCATATATTGACATTAACAACAAGGAAAAGTTTACATTTTAAAGAATCAGCTACCAAGAAAATTTATTTTTCATTAGAAGCTAACATATATAGATCGTCATTATGACGTTCATGATTCATTTCAATTAATTTAAAGCCATACATATCTATATAAATTTATTTCTATTTCATCAAATTAAACCATGTACACTTCAAAAAATAAAATAGATCATGTGTGTATTAATCCAACATGTCTATTTTTTTGAAAAACCCTTAATAAGATAATTCATAACATTGATGTTTCCAGTCTAATACATTATCATAACTTGTTGTAGTTAAACTATCTATGAAACAAGCATGCCATGTTTTCATCTTTTTTACATATTCACATATAATTAATATTAATTAGTTTATGATAGTGATTTAAACTCCAATTGAATATTATATAGACGAAAGGAAAATGGATTTACTCTAGGAAAAAAAATTCACTGATCAACAATGAACCTAAAATTTATGTATTCATTGAATTAAATAATTTTCCATAACATTGTATTGTAAAAACATAAATTTAATAACTTTTATTTTAATACTAAAGTATGTTCCCTACTATCTAAAATAACACAAATATTATTTATAAAAAATTTTATGTTTGGTTTATAATTCTCTAATCATCATTACGAATTTCAAAATAATTATATGTGTTTGATGTTTAAAAAACAATTATTAAGAAAAAAGATCATAAAAAGTATGATACATTATTTAATCATCAACCATACTATTATTGAACAATACAATTTGATGATCCATGTTCCATACATTATTGATAAATTTATATTATTAATATTATCAAAATATACATTATATTTGGGGTAGTGATAGAAACATAGGTTCAATTAGAACATATTGGTTGTATTTACATATCATTGGGGGATTACATCTGGTAGTGATGTAACTCGAATACATTGTATAAAAATACATCCAATCATGTGAATGATATCCCATTATGAGGGAGAATTTAAGGTCCTATTCATCAATTATGATTTCCAAATATACATCATCTTTTTTTGTGGGATACATCTAGATAAAAAAAGTACCATCAAATAGGACATTAGTGTAATGAATAAAATTCATATATAGTATGAATGTGATGAATGGTAGATGTATTTTTTTCCCAATTCATAAATTATGATTAGTTCTTCATTTTAAAATTTATTTACAATGTCTTTGTTCAACCTTATTTCATATAGACAACAGAAATGATACATTATTTAGTAATTTTTTCACAAATATTATTTGATAGTAAATGTGGAATGGATTTAACAATTAAATAAGGAAATAATAAAATTTAATCAGTGGTTTTGAGTGATTTTAGTTTATATTTATACATATATATTCACTTTGATTTATTTTTGAATAACCACCTATGACCCTTATATTTTCAAACATTTTTTTAATTTTTTTTTCTGAAGTTGTCATTAAATAACAAGAATAAGAAACCATCCATTGACATTAACCTATAAAATCTGGATAGATTCTAAGCTTTATACAACAATGCATTAAGTAATTGAATGATCACAAATACATTTTGTTCATACCTCCACATTTGGAATTGTTTTAATTAACATTTCCAAAATTCTTTTCTAAATAAGAATTATATCTAATCAATGATTCACCAAAATTAACACTCATTTTGGTAATTAAAATTATATAATTTTATTTCACAAATTAATATTAGAATTTGATGGTCAATTACTATTGGTTTTAGATTGTTATTTAGAAATAACTCGAAAAAAATAAAAAAAATAAACATCTAGAAAAATATATTCTATTGAAATTCAATGAGATAGTTATTCTTTCTCAACAAAAATTTAGACTATTTGTGTTTTTTTGGATGGATAATCAAAAAATGAAGAAACCAATAATGACAAATTAAGTTTAAAGATGTTTTACATAATAAACATCTATAATGTGAATTTCTCATGAAAATAATCAATGATAATTTTCCATTAATACTTCAAATAGAAAACATTTCATAAGTGTAGAATACATTTTTTCAAAATAAATGATGTAGAAATTACATACATCTCTTCTATAGAAGCATCATATATCCACACAACAATAATACACAACACTTTCAGCTCATAGAATAAGGTTTTCAAGTATATTTCAATATCATTTTTGGATAAGTGGGTCCAGATATTATTAGAAACATGATAATGAATTGTTTATACATTCATAACCATGGTTGAATGTTATAAATATAAATTATACATACATTGAAATGGGCTGAATCGATCAGATGAAAATACCAATGCAACATACATTGTCCAATTATAAAAAATGTTTATTTCATTAAAAATTTATTCCATGCTTGTCTATATAAAGAGTGAACTATTTCAAATTTTTATTTTTCATCTCTTCTTAATTCCATTATTGCTAAATTACCAACTGTACTGACATAAATAATTTTCTAATATCATGGAATTAGTGGACAGAGCCTCCCAACCATTTCATGATGAAGAAATTCGCACCCATATTTATTATTATTTGATTTTATGGACCAAATTCATGATATAAATTCATACTTTAACATTCCATCCAATATAGACTATAATAATTTGGGAAGTAAATGATTTTATTAAACTAAAATAAAAACATTTCAATTAACATTTTTTATATTTATTAATTTTTTTAGATTACCCACATTATCAGGTAAAAATTATATAAAAATGGAAGGAGATAATAAATTTCATCATTTCATATACCATACATTGAATTTAAATATACAATCAAAATAGAAACTCCACTATTTTCATTTTAAGGAATGTTTGATATATCATTGTCCTTGTATTTTTCATTAAAATTCCAACATATCAATTTCCATCCTCATGATGAATTTATTTTAATCATAATCTCATATTCATGTCATATTCATTACGAATAAAGTATGTTTTTCTCCCAAAAATAAATTATAATTGGAATTTTATTAAATGCACCACACCAATTATTTCAATATATTCGTTAACATCACCTGCTTGAGAGATTTCTTTATTATTATACCAAAAATTATATTTCCTATGGAAACTATTTTTCAAAATTTCCCTATAGACTTCTTCATGTGTTAACTATGGTCATCCAATGAAATCAAAATAATGGAATCAAATGAACCCTCTAATTAAAGTATGGATAATGGAAAAATATATGAATAATTGAAAATAATATTCATATACAACTCAAATACATCCATTATCAAATATCAATGTTTTATCAATTATAATTAAAATATATATACTTTTACTAATATAAAAATAATCTAAAACAATTACTAACACAAATAATATGACGTAAATAAAAATCACACGTTAATTGAATTATGATGGAATATTATATGAAAAAATATTGATCTAAAATATTTAAAATCTATCACATAGATGTATTTCAAAACATATTACATGAAATATGATTAACTAAGGACCAATAGTATGACGAAAAATGTTTAATATCTTCTGTTTATGATAAAAAATAAAATGAAAGATGTATAATTAGATAGAATAATTTTTCCAAAAAAATATAAATTTGTATTTTTAGGGTTATACTTTCCAATTATCGAAAAATATCTCTTAATTAATCAAAAACCCATAAATTTTCAAATTCTAAAACCATACACTCTTTAAATTCAAAAATTATATTCCCGTATTCTAAAAACCATTACAAAATTTAGTCACAAAAACTAATAAATTTCATCTATGAATTACTATAGTTTTTCTAAAATCCACTGGTTATCTCATCCACAATAAAATATACCAATGATATCATTTTTTACATAAATAAAAATAACGCATACTCACATAAAATAGGAACCCATAAAGGATAATAAAATTATACAACCCATTCAAATCAAACTTTCATCTCTAACTATTTGTCAAGTGATTATTTTAACTAAATAACATTCTGTAAAAAATTCCCACTTCAAAAAAATTAAAATAAATATAATATTGTATGAATCATGAATAAAGATATATTTATTCTACCCTAAACGATAAAATATTATAACACAGTAATCATATATTTTCTTAACATTTACCTGGAGGATTGACTCAACACAGGGTTAAAAAATCAAAAATTACATGAGAGTTATTTTATTTTAAATTATAGAAACCCATTTTAAATAATCATAACCGAATGTGATATTAATACTATTATAAATCAATAAAAATATATAATCTAATTATAAATTGAAATTCGAAGTCAATAATTTACCAGAAACCAATGGATGTTATATATTTAGTAAAAATAGAACTTTATATTTTATGTTTGAAAGTATAAACAGTGTGTAGTAATCTTGAAAATGAGGGGGGAGGAGAGATCATAGATCTGTGAGGGGATAGATGTATATTAGGGAAACAGACATCCGGGGTGAGAACATAAAAAACGAAGGGTAACAGGGGTCATAATGTGTTAACAATGGACTTTTCATCTATTAGTGAGTTGGGAGGAGTGTTCTAAGGTGGGTTAGGGGAAATAAGGGTCGATAGAACTACTTGATTTTGTGTGTTGGTCATCGAGCATCAGATATTGTTGAATATGGGTGAGGTGGGGGAGGGGTCGAGTGAGGAATCAAGGGTGGGGCTGGTGGAGTCATGTGATGATGGGATTTATAGTGGGGCTACCAGCACTGTTTAATTATAGTTATGGTTATTCATTGGCCTATAAACAAGATCCTTTTTCCCCATAGATAATGACAAGTTGTCCTAGGACAAATTCAATGTCATTAAATCATAACCAATAAAACATGGATCATAAATCCTGACTCATGGCAAAATTGATTTCAATATATCATGTGAAATTATTCACTAGAATGTGTAATAATGATACACTTTTCAAAATCATGGGAAACATAACATAAGAATGCCGAATAACTATGAAATATTCATTATAATGTGACACATGTATAAAAATAGAGAAATCATTTATTTTTTCAAGGATCCCTACCAAGATCATAATAATATTATGGACATGGTCCCCTGATGGATTAGGATCACTACCCAGTCCAATATAATAAATTGATAGGGTTTACTCCTTAGTTCCATACATGAAAACTAATGGGTTATAACAAATTACCTCACACATTAGAAGGATATATAATTCCATGTCCAAACATCATCTAATGAATAACCATACATATTTTATGACATGAACATTATCACATTCAAAATTAGAAGATATCATAATAAACCAATGAGATAAAATCAAATTTCATGAACATTTCTATAAAAATAAACTTTATTAATTTAGGGAATGAAATCTTATGGTATCATTAGAGAATATCCAATGTGATGTATATGAAATAGTAATGGAAATTAATATACATAAAAAATTATTGAGAATTATATTTAAAAATCAGTTATAGAATATGTTGTAATTTCATTTAAATTTTCTATAATATTTTTTTAAATGATATAATTTATAAAAAAAATGGTCCAGGAAAAATTAACAGAAATTAATTAAAAATTATATTGATGAACCCTTAAATCCCGGAAACGTTGATTTTTAATGAAAACCGAAGAAGACAATGGATGAAAATGTTCATGTAAAAAGTATTGAAAAATATTACTTTAACACTTTTGTATAATAAAGTAAAATAAAATATAAATTAATATTAATAAATCACTGAAGTAGGTATATGGAAATATTTAAACACATATGTAATAAATGGAAAAAGTGGAGAAATATTCCTAACTGAAAAAAATTAGATAAGGTCAGCTCTACATATGTGTATCCATTCAGTTAAATTGTGATAAAAAGGGATATGAAATAGTATGAATGAATGAAACCCAAAAAAATAATTATATTAAAAAATAATGGATTTTGTTATATAGATTAGTAAATTCAAGGTCCTCAAATATGATTTTAGACGTAGAAAAACTTGATTTTAATGTGATATTGGAAAATAAACCCTTTCTATTACTCTAAACTTCAATTAAATCCCAATAACCATTTCAATAAAAATATAACCATATTAATCTGTTATTTGGGTTCCTAATTCACACATATTGAATTTTTTACAATTTAATTATAAGTTTTTAATACATTTTGAGTATTTATTTTATTTTCCTCATCAAAAGTCGTTAATTTTTAATGTTTTGTACAAGTTTCATAATGGTAATGTTGATCATCGTTCTTTGATAAAAAATTTTGTCATTACCAAATCATTTAAGGGAGTGGAATAGTTTTTTTCCATATAATTAAGAATTACTATTTTCAATTTATATAAATTATTGGTATGGATTTCAAAAATTGAATTTATGAAAAGAACGTTTTGGGTAATTTAACCATTATAATAATTTATATTATAACAACAATTTTTTTGTTTTTCAATTAAATAACGAAATTTATATTACAAATTAAACTTTAATATCATATTTTATAAGTATTAATGTCTTTATATTCATCCAATAAAAAATATTATGGTGTAAATTAATCCATATTGGTGGTTGAACTGCACTAAGAAACAACAAGTTATACTAATTAATTAGTAATAGTGTAGAGTTATACAATTATGATATAATTTTCACAAAGGCATAATTATGTTAATATAAATTAATCATAGAGTATAATTAGACATAATAGATTTAATTTGATATTAAAATTGACAAATTATTATGAACTAGATAATTTGTTTAATGAATATGCTCCTCCTCAAAATAGGCTCTTTAGGAATGACAGGTTGAGGCCTTTTTCAGGGAACCAGAGGCTTCCTAATCTTTATTAAGGATTTTTGATAGAATATATTGGTTAGTATTCAAGATATAATTAATCGAAAATAGTGTCTGATAGGGGTATAGTTGGGGGACTTTATAGGTGGGTTAAGAGTGGAATTTTCAAAAATACCCATTCATTGATATGTGAGGTTATCATTTTACATATAATATTGATAAAAAGTGTAAATATAATGGATAGAGTCCGTGAATCCAATAATAAACAAAATTTCATATAAATTTGGAGATATTTTATTATGTTTCTTCTTAATTTAACCATTTAATCCCATTTTACATGTACCATGATAAATCAATTTTTACATTATAAACTTATTTTTTCCAAAAACTAAAATTGATCTTCATAACTAATTTCTATGTTAGGATTCAAAATATATAGACCGTCTAATCTAAAAATATTTATATATATTCTAAATATAACTTTTATATGAAATACTAAAATATATAAAAAACTATTTTTTTTAAAAAATTACATTTTTATACATTATGTTTTCTTAATCATATTTCATATAAGTTATTAATTAAATGACTGTTGATATATTTTTATATATGAAAATATTATATATTATTATAACCAACCTATAAAATTGATCAGTATAGTATTATATGATGAAACTATACAACACATAGGAAAAAATATATGGAGAGTGTCCCTTTTTATCCTTAAAAATAATAAATAAGTCTTAAACAAAATTAAATGGGGGTAGGATGCATCAATAAATTATATAAAACTAACTCTTTATAAGAATATAATTTCATGAAAAAACTTAGATAAATATCATCATGAATTATTTTGAAGGTTCATATTTTTTCAACATCAACATTATTTTATTTAGTGAATTTTAAAATATTCTTACTCTATTATCAAGCGCATCCCATGGTCATCTTCTTACATGTCCATTCCATATCAATCTAGTCTCAAACATTGTCTCATCATTTGGATCCACTAAAATTTTCCCTAATACACATTAATTTATAATCATATCCATATTTTTATGTACAAATTTCCATCTTTAATTTTTTATTTCTAGCACCCTCATTTTTTGATCAAGATGCCCTGTTAAATGCCAACAATCACTACCATATAGAATGATTATCCTAATGGAAATACTTTAATATTCACCCTTCAATTTCAGTGATGATTTATATTTACAAATCACCCAAAAATCCTTTTTCCTTTTCATCAATCCAATTCAAAACCTTTGAGAGACATCGAATTTAAACACATAAAATTGGCCATTAAAGTCAAAAACAATAATAATAATATAGCATAAATACAATTAATTTTTTTATAATAATGTATTTTGACTAATATTCATCTTTTAATTTAATTATTTATTTATTTATTATATTTGAATTATCTTATTTTTATTTTTTAATAATAATTATACAAATTCAATATAGCTAATGTATGAAAGTATATCCAATGACCATATATAAAATATGAATTTATCATATTCTGATATTCAAAATGACCATATAACCAATGACCACATATATAATTTTCAAATTACATTAAATTTTATCACCTTAAATACATATCAACATTATTCATCCTATTCTCTAATCTATTTTTTCTGTATTTTTATTGTATTTATAATATTTTGTATTCTTTAAATATTTGTTATTGATAGTATGATCATCATGGAAAATCATGATGATTATAATATCAACATAGTGGTATTTTTATTTACTATTAGATTAATTCATATATTAATTTTAAAAATAATGTTTCATTTGGTTATCTTATAATGAATTTAATATTACATTTTAATATTCTACAATACTGAAATAGGTCATATTTCAATTTAGTTTAGTCTTTCAGGTTTCAAATTCAACTGGAAAATTAGTTTTTACTTAAAAGGGAATACATACCTAAATCATGGACTATAATATATAGTGATTCAGTATTCTTAAAGTGACTCCCAACCATCAACTAGAAAAAATATTTATGGCTTATAACCCTTCACAAATATCAAACATGTATGTTAGTAAATGGGTAAATACACAAGATCTGATACCATAATATATAAAAAATCAATTATTTCAAGTAAAACTAATAAATAAATTGTTACCAACAAGAAATATAATATAATTTATATCACATAACCCCAAATATTAAACACTTTAAATGATAATGAAATATATATTATGAATAGTAACAACTCTTGTAACTTTTTTATAAGATTAATGGGGAAAGAGACATGCTAATAAGATAAAAAAATTAGGTTAACAATTTACACTAGTCCAAAAATGAAATAATCACAAACAAATATAATTAAAAAAATATAAGACAAAACCATTTATCCATTAATAAATATAGAAAATGTATTTATAAGTTAATCCCATTGGTTTTTATTTAGGTTAAATCGATCCCAGACTATTTACAGACTATATCTCTCTGAATATTTATTGAATAAGAGGTATTACTACCAAAGTATTTGGGACATTATTTTTGAGTCATTTTGAATAGGATTGATTCAACAAGAACACCATGAGAATAACCAAACAAAAATTTAAAGAATTTTTCCCTTACTACGATTTTTGGATAATATTTCATTGAAAAAAAAAATGTTCTTAAATTCAATCCACATAATATAAGACAACATATACATCCTAAAATAAAATATAAGTATTTGATGTATACATACAAACCATTATTTTTTTGGGAGAGATTACATCCAGTAATTCCTTGGAAATAGAATATAAGAGAAATTAAACATGATCTAAGAACTTACCTTCTCAAAGGATAGGTCAAACATCCAATAGAAACCACATGGATCAGGGTTGTGGAAGATAGCTCCTAGAATATAGAAGAGTGGTTTGAGAGCTCCCTGGGGGATAGAAATTTTCTAGATGATAGTGAAATTATAATCCCCCATATTTTTGGTATAACATTTTTGTATATAAGAAAAACATAATGACTTTTAGAAAGGTATTTAATCAAGATCCAACATCGTACAAGATACTAGTCCATCTAGTACTCAATGTTTCTTGACTGAACCATTAATACCCTAGTATCCCCACCAATTACCCAATACTAAACATTCGTGTACCTAATGCTTGCTATAACATTTCTCCTTTTCTACATTCCTCCAAATCCATTGATAAATCCCTCAACTCAAAAATGAACTATAATTGTAGTTAAATATTAAGAAATTAATGTGTAATATATGTTCATAGGTTTATGATAATTATAACCACCCCACTTTTATTCTTCTCACCCCCATGAATCTTCGACTCACTTCTTCTTAGAATAATTCTCACTCTTTAATTTTCATTTTTGTATCTTTATACTAGGTTTCGACCAATAGTTTCCTATGATTCTACTTTATGTGGAACAAATGTATAACCCTTCTATAGTAAATCGTATAAGTTTGGTCGATAATGCATATGGGATGCTATGTATATGATGAATCAATGTCAATATTAATTTCATCATACTGAATCGCATGTGAGGATTTGAGAACCTAATTCTTTAACGTGGATATGTGAAAAATACTGCTTATATAGATAAAAATCGGATGTAATATATGAGGATAATCCACCTATCCTTCATGTGATAATATTTCAAAATTATTGATGTGTCTTGAATGTAGTTTCCCATATTTTCCATTCATTAGTGGCATACTATCATTTAATGAAAAACAAACAATTAGTTTCAAACATATAATTAAAAGGTTTTCCTTCAAAGATCAGTATATGTCTTATTGTGACTCTGAGTAGTTTTGTGATTATTTTGAATCATCTTCACTTAGTGATCCATATTTTGGATGATAATATGCCTCATTATAGAGGATTCACCAATTTATCACTATATAAGAGATAATGAGATATCCACCCAAAAAGTTATCAAAAGGTTGCTATTTTAACAGATTATTGATAACTATTTATATTCGAGATCTTAATCAAGGACATTTGACTTTTCCAGAATCAAAAAATATCATGCATACATCCCCGAAACATATCTTATAGAATACTTGTGGTCACTTAGGGAAAACCATAAATCCATGGTTGAAAAGTAATACTCAAATTTACTATCAAAACATGATCTCAATGAATCTATTTTACAAAATAAAATTTATTTAGTAACTATATCATACTTAATAGTAGTTTTTACACCATGATGTTTAAAAATATCAATGATATAAATTTTCATGAGCTCATCAACTCACAAGGCTTATTCAATCAAGAAGAAAGTGAGTTTCGTAATCTAGGTCATCCAGAATCATCCATACCATTTCGAGACCAATAAAAATTCATATTATATTAGTCATAGATCTTGTTATATTTTTTGTGTCAACCATATTTTAGGGTCAACTATTGTAATTTCTAAAATTTTTATTTCATTACTACACTAATGAAACATGATAGATGTATCTCATCAAAAAAATAAAATTTTTGGGAACTAAAACAATAATTTTAGAAATAAACACTTATAAGGAATTTTTTATATGTTAATATCCATATTTGATATATGTTTCCATAGGGAAGTGGTGAATTCATTCGACAACATATTCTAGATGATGAAAAATGCAATGTAATATTATATATGAATTGTCTGAGATTAATTTGAAGTTTCTATGTTGGATTAATTTGTAGAATAACATGAATTGCATATTATGCATAATATTTTGAAGTTATTAATCAAAATTATAGAAGTTTATATGTTATATATGAAAAGTGATAAAGAATCCAAAGGTTACACTATAAAATAGATAGAGAAGTTAAGGTGGTGGTGCTCAGCCTCCCACCTTGATCAATTATAGGGGAATCTAAAAATATTAAAATGTGGAGTGACTGATAGGAATGGTTGAGTACTATAGATTACCACTATAAATATATAGTATGTGTCACTAATATAGTGAACTGATCTAAAAAGGTAAATATTGTATTATTGACTGATATTAAAACTGGAGAATAGATTTATAATGATTCATAATGTGGGAAACCCTATAATAGAATCTCATGTGATAATATATTTCCATTGGTGGAATATTTCGAGATCTTATACTATTTTTTATCATGGTTGTGAAATTATTACATTATAATTTAGTCTTGGAGGGTTCAAGAAGATATGTCCCTTATAACCTAAGTTATCTCATGTATTCAATCCTAAATTGATGGAGTTTTAGTATTCACCTATAGAGTACTGTTATGTTATAACAACCATTCTCATTATTACACACTTAAACATAAATTATTACATAAAATATTCACATGACACAAGATAGAATATCGAGAGTTCTAGTGTATTTGGTCCATAGGATCATTAAATAACGACTTAAATCCTAAAACACATAATCTTTTTTAAAAACTTCCTTTACATGACCACAACATTCCTTCATACATAGAATTATATGGGATAACCCGAGGACGATAATAATAAAAGGGTGGTCTATAAATCCCGTTAAGTGGTTAAAAAAGACATAACAGGAAGATAATATTTAATTTTAGTAAATATTCATATTAATGTAGTATAAGATTAACATGAACATAAAGTCTTTATATAGAATAATATTTAAATTTGGCAACAACATTTAACATGATATTAGAGAATTCTATGGTTCATTGCACTTGGAGCATGATTAAACCCTCATTGCACATGAATTATCATGAGTATCCCCTCATTTCACTTGACATATCATGATACTAATCTTTACGCAATGTATTAGAGCGCTATCAGGGCACACCCTTCTTAAAAATTTCATTTCAAGTGTAAGTGTGCCACATAGATCATACACCATGAATTCATCAAAATTCATCATTTATTCCGTGATAATAGAATATGATATTAATACATACAAATCCAAAAATCAATATGTAAATGTGCATAACGGTGTATATCCTAGACAGATAAATGTTCATGGTATTCAGTACTTAATGAATTCGTCTAGGAAAACTGAGGTTCAATTTTGGCATCATAACGACGTGACATAAGAATTCATAAAAATGGATGATGAGAGTGAATGATGTCCCTCATCATATGTACATTAAATTTAAATTAAGGGGTCATATAGATACATTTACCAATAAATTTAATGGAATTTAGACCCATAATACCAATCAATTTCTTGAATATGAATGGGAAGAGAGAAATTTCATATGAAATTTCGGCATGGTAATAGGTGTACATGGGTGGGATTAATTAGAGAGAAATAGGTCTCTCATAATTTCAAACATATGTAGGGGAAAATAAGGGAGGTGCGAAATCATACTCCAATATTTCTAATTGACTTTAAAAGGGTATCACAACATAATGAAACATGGATAAAAATAATAACGGAAGGAATCCCTTACATGGTTGTGTGATCCCAATGGCTTGGGAGTGGCTTGGGAGAGGATTCATGTGAGCATGGGGTTCCTTGGGAGGATCCTAGAGAGAGGAGGTTGGAGGATTGATGTACTCCAAAGGAATTGAGTGATGAGTAAGTTGGATCCTGGGTGAGAATATATGGGATTGGAGAGGGAATGAATTATTATTTAGGTTTGTGTATCCACTCATTAAGATAATCCAAAACACAAACCAGCAAATGGTTTTTTCCCATCGTTTTTTCCAAATGGGAGTGAAAAAAATTATTTTATATAGCCATTGTCCGAAATTCATTAAATATTTGTGTGGATTATGTGGTGGTGATTAACACTCTTAGGGAAATCATTGTAAAAAGCAAAAATGTTTTATTAGTCTTTCAGGGTCCACTAAGGATTTTTAAAATAAAAAAAACTAAAATCACAGTATTTTAATGGTAATACATATATTTTATGAATATAATGTTTATAGTATTTTATTACAACATTATTGGTATGTTATGGTGTCAAAAATGTATTATATATTTAAACGGAATTAATATTTTACACAAAAATTTGATTATCTCATAAAATTATGAAAAAATCACCATTGGATAATTTCAATTCCATGATTCCAAAAAGAATATTAATTTTATCAAAATAATTTTCTAAATATGTGAATAATAGATTTTAAAATAAAAACTATATTTTATTAAAAATATATGGGTTTTGAAAAAAATTGCTCTTACACCATAAGGAAAATTACAACTATATTCATTATATGGTCATTTATTATTTAATAAAATTAATTTTGTAATAATATTTTTTTAAAATATTATTTATTTCAAAAATCAATTAATCCATCAAAATATATTTCTTAATTGAATATTAACTATAAATGAAATTTCTATTTTAAAAACAATGAATGTGTAATCCTTATTCTATTCACAAAATAATGCACGTAATCATAGTGCTAAGGACTTGTTAACTAAACCATTATAAAACCTTCATAAGACTGAATGGTATGATATGCGATGGAGATAGACACATGGGGTGGCTCCGATAACATCACCCAAGTGATAATTTCTATCAACATCCATTTTTCCCATAGGTGGTTCGGCTCGAGCTTAACGTGTTGAAGGTCATCATGGGCATGGTCAAGGGCCATGCCCAATAAGGCCACATTCATTCCATTCTCCACTAAATGGGATTCATATGGGGAAATTCTACAAGATAAGTTCATCACTTCCTTTATCTGAGTAAATTGTATTTGTCAAAACCCTATATTTATACTAATCATATGGTAATTGTTCAATGGATATAATTGAAATGGTCACAATTCTTTATGGTTTTTTGATATAGAAAAACATAAAACCAAGGAAGTACATATTTTATATTACGATTTTACATAATAAGACATTTATTTAGAACAAGATGGATTTTAATTAATGAATTTTTGGGTCATTACAATCTCCCCCCCCCCAAAAAATTTCTCCCTCGAAATTTTCTTTTTCCCACACTAAAATAGATGTGGGTAACTCTGCTTCATCAATTCTCCTGATTCAAATGTTGCTTCATCAATGTTTTAGTTTATCCACAAAACTTTCATGAGGGGAATTGTCTTATTTTATAGAACTTTTTCCCTGTTATCTATGAATTTCAACAACTTCTCTTCTTAGGAGAGGTCATTCTCCAATGGTACCACCTTTGGATTGAGTACATGCGATGGGTTAGGTACGTACTTCATCAGGAGTGATAAATGGAATACATCGTGTACTTGAAATAGGTTTTGTGGGAGTGCTAGTCAATGGGCCACTACTCCAATATGAACAATGATCTCAAATGGTCTAAGGTACCTTGGAAAAAGATTTCTCTTTATCAAGAATATCATAACTCTCTTAAATGGCCATATGTAGAGAAATACCATTTCTCTGGAAGTAATCTCTAGGTCTCGTCGACAATTATTTGCATAGCTATTTTGTTGACTTTGAGCAGCATTATTGTGCCGCCGGATGGTCTAAAACTTATCCACCATTTATTTGACCATTTCCTGGCCTGGCGGTATAATCTCCCCAACATCATTCCGACATGCCGGTGTTCTGCACCCCTTCCTATACATGGAATCATAGGGATCCATTTGGAATCATGAGTAGAAACTATTATTGTATGAGAACTCAACTAGAGGGTTATGTTAATCCCATATTAATTTTTAAGTCCATTGAGCATGCTCTCAATATTTCCTCATGTTTATGGACAGTCCTTTTAGATTTCCCATCAGTTTGAGGATAATAAGCTATAATGATGTTCAGGTCAGTATCTAGATCATGTTAAAGACTCTTTCCAAACATAGAGGTGATTCTTTGTTCTTGATCAGATACAATAGATAGTGGTACTCCATGAAGCTTTACCACATCTCTGATATATATCGGTTCGATTTGATCTAGTGAGAAATCCTCCCTAAAAGAAATGGAGTGTGCAGTATTTGTAAAATGATCCGCAACAACCCATATAGAGTTGTTTCTTTGAGATGTCTTCAGAAGTCTGCTGACAAAGTTCATGGTGATGTTCTTCCATTTCTATGCTAGTATGGGTAATGGTTTCATCACCCCCTTAGACATAAGCCTCTCTGTCTTCACTTACTGAATACAAAGAACGTTGATGTATACTCAGTGATCTCCTTCTTCATTTTATCCCACCAATAATGTTCATGGATATCTCAATATATCATTGTGTTATCTAGGTGAATGGCGAAATATGAATTATATGTATCATCCAAAAGATCCTTATTTAACTCCGGATTTAATGGAGCACATACTCTTGACACAAATCTCACAATTCCTTATTCATTTACACTGAACTTTGAGGATTTATTTTTTTCATCATTGCCTCCTTCTTCTGAATTCTCACATCATCCTTTTAGGCCCCCTTTAACCATTCCTAAATAGATGATTTATTAGTAATTTTTGAAAGGATTGACGATGCTCCGTTTTTTATGATCCATATTCCCATATTCTTCATATCTATGAATATTGGATCCCTTTCAATTCTCATTAATTATAGAATTTTTGGGTACATTCAACTGAGAGAATCTGCCAACTTAGTCTCTATCCCAGGGTGGTAATGTGTTGATTAGTCGTAGTCTTTAAACAACTCCAACCATCTTCATTAGCACTTATTCATATTTTTATTAGTGAATATATACTTGAGGATTTTATGGTCCGTATATATTTCACACTTCCCCCAAAAGAGGAAATGCTGCCAAATTTTTAGAGTGAAGATCACTATAGCCAACTCCAAATCATCTGTTGGATAGTATTTCTCATGAAATTTGAATTTCATTGAAGAATAGTAAATTAATTTGCTATTTTTCATCAACACACAGCCCATACCCTTCTTCAATGAATCACTAAATACCAAAAAAAAAGATCTCCAAAAGTGGATAATGTGAGAATAGTCAAAGTGATAAGCCTCCTTTTTATCTCCTTGAAGCTCTCTTCCCATTCATTTCTACAAGTAAACATGACTCCCTTCGAGTTAGATTGGTGAAAAGGATTGACAATCATGAGAAATTTCTCGCAAATCGACGATAATATTTATCTAACCATAGGATGCTAAGGATGAAAATTACTGATTATGGCCTCTTCCATCCCTCAATTGCAACCGTCTTGGAGGGTCCGCATATATCCCATTCCTTGTGATGATATGTCCCATGAATGAGACTTCCATCAAACAGAAATCACACATTATATAATTTTCATGGAGATTTACTTTTTTCAAGGTCACTAGAATAGTGCTTAGATTCTCCTCATGCCCCTCATTGGTTTTGGTGTATATTATAATATCACCTATAGAGACTACCACCAATTTTTTGAGGTAATGTCTAATGACTCTATTCATCAAGTCCATGAAGATTTATGGAGAATTAGTGAGTCTAAAAGGCATTTCTAGTAATTAATAATGCCATTACCTTGTATGAAATGTTGTATTGGAGATATCCTCGTTCACCACCCTTACTTTTTAATATCCTGACCCCAAATCCACCATGGAAATTTATTGTGATCCATGTTTTTTATTGAAAAAGTCATCAATTTGGTGAAGAGGATACTTTTTCCTTATTCTAATATTTTGAACTCAGTAAAATCAATGCAAAGGTGCATTGAACCATCCTTCTTTTTGACGAAGATGACTGTTGAACTCCATAAAAAACAACATGGGCATATAAATCATTTTTCCAGATTCTCTTATAGTTTTTTCTTCAACATCTCAATCTCCAGAACAACCATTCTAAACAAATTCGTTGATATTTGGTAGTGCCCCAAGTAAAAGATCAATTGATAATTCAACATCTCTTCTAGGTGAAAGACCCGAAAATTCCTTGAAAAAAACTACAGCGAATCCCCTCACAATAGAAATGTATTAAAAGAAGGTTGCTTCTGTGGACTCAGTCATCTGATCTAGATACGTGTACTTATAGTTTAGTAATATCAACTATTGAGATGATGTTTCTATGGAAGATTAATCCTCCTCCTTGAACATGTACAGAATTGGGGGTTGATTCTCAATATGAAGAGTGATTTCCCTGTCATGGAAATTTATGTTAGATCTATATAAGGAATTCCAATCTATTAGATGAATTGCATTAAATTACACTATATAGATTGTGAAGAGGTTTTATTGGTAGTTAAATCCACAAATTGTGATAGAGGAGGAGTTATACTCATGGTATGCATTGATTTACCCATTTACTGTACTCATAGACATCATTACATCCATGATTTATGTTGTTGTTGGGATTTTTCTACTAAGCATTCGAGATATAATATAATGTATAGAACTATTAATGGTAACTATATCATTTAATGTTTTATTATGGTTATACCATATCTGTTATTTACATGCGACGAGTACATTAAACTATTAAAAACATAAAGGAGAATCCAAATAAAAAAATGGATGACATATAAATAACTTTTATTTCCTAAACATATGAATCTCTATGATTCAATCTATGTTATACATGATATACTTACCAACATATATTCTTAGAGGCATTTTTTTATTCCCTTATCAATTGTTAATACTATGCTTGTTAATTGACCAAAGCATATCCCCAGGGGTGTCATATCCAAAAGTGCAGTAAGGCCTATTGTCCCGTACCAGGATACCCTTGGTCACGCCTGGGACTCCATGTTGGATTTTTCACTCCGATGTACATCTGTTCCAGAGACACTGCTACTTGCTCATATCCAAACAGGGATGGATTTTATTTATAAACCACTTACTCAATACTCACAAAAACCTAGGGATGTTTTTATTATACATAGTCTTATCCTTAAGTCTTTTACTAGGGTTTTCTAGTCCTAATTCGAAAAATAAAAAAACCTATCCTCTGATACCATTTATAACAACCATGTTCTATATTACACACATAAACAAAATTTATTACATCAAAATATCACTAGATACAAGATATTATATCAATAGTTATAGTTTATTTGGGGCATATGATCACTAACTAATGACTTAAAACATGAAACACAACATCTTTATTGAAAAAAAAATTTACATGAAAACTATATTCCCTCATACATAGCTCTGTATGGGATAACCTAAGGACCAGCATAAGAAACGGGTGAGAAATAAATCGCATTAAGTGGGTAAACAAGGAATAACATGAATAATATAGTACATTTTAAGAAATAGGAATATTAGTGGAGCTTAAGAGAAACATGAACACAAAGGTTTGATATAACATGACATGGAAATGTGGAAACACATTTAACATGATATCATCATGAGCTAAGGATACATGCACATAGATTATGATTAAAACCTCATTTCACCTTAATTATCATGTGTAAACCCTCATTTCACTTGACGTATCATGATACTAATATTTAAACAATGCATTGGGGTGCTATCAAGGAACACCCTTCTTAATCAATTAATTGTATGCGTAATTGTGCCACCAGATCATCAAAAAAGGATTCATCAAACATTATTGTTTATTCCATGATAATGGAATGTGTTATTATAATGAAAATACATAATAAAAAAGAAATTTTTCAAAAGGTTGAATACCCTTGATAGAGAAATGGGCTTGGAATTCACTACATAAATACTTTGGATGGGAAAAACGCGGTGCAATTTCGACAGCATAACGACGTGACATAAGAATTCATAAAATGGTTATAAAGGGATGTCTCATAATAAGTAAATAAAATTTACATTAAGGAGGTCAGGTAGATTTATATTGCAACAAATTTAATGAAATTTAGACTAATAATATTAAAACATTTCTTGAATGTTAATGAGAAGAGAGAAATTTCTTACATAATTTCGACATTGTAATAGGTGTACATGGGATGCATTAATGAGGGAGAAAGTGGTCTCTAATCATTTCAATCATAATTATGGAAAAATAAGTGATTTGGGAAATAGGACCCCAACATTGTTAATTGAAATTAAAATGGTATTAGTACATAAAGAAACATGGATAAAAATATTAAATGAAGGAATACCTTATTTGTAAGTGTGATCTAAAAGGCTTGGGAGAGGATTGAGAGAGGCTTCCAAGGAGATTGGGGAACCTTGGGTGGATCCTAGAGAGAGGATGTCAGAGGTTTGACGAACTCTGAAAGCATTGAGTGGAGAGTAATTGGGGGATTGAGTGGGTTTATATAATAAAGGAGAAGGAATTATTTATTGTTTAGGTTTGGGTCACCACACATTAAACTAACCCAAAACACAAACCAGCCCATGGTTTTTGCCAATGGGTTTTTCCAAAGGGGAGTGGAGAAAAAAATTTATAAGGTGAATGGCCAAAATTCTACAAATATTATGCTTTCTTATGTTTTGGTGAGTCACACTCTCAATAAAATCATTTTAAAAAGATAAAATGTTTTATTAGTCTTGGAGGACCAGTATGTATTTGTAAAATAAAAAAAACTAAACTAAAATCACATTATATTAATAGTAAAACATATGTTGAAAGAAATAATGTTTATAATATATTATTAAATCACTATTGGGTCATTATTTTGTCATAAAATACATTATATATTTAAAAGGTATTAAATTTTTACCCAAAATATTTATTGCCTCATAAAATTATGAAAAATTTACCATTGGATAATTTCTACATCCTCATTCCAAAATTAATATTTAGTTTAACTAAAAAATTTCATAAATATGTGAATTTTTACTTTTAAAATAAAAACCGACATTTATAAAAAATTAATGGGTTTTGACAAAAATAGCTTTCAAACTTAATTAAAAATTACAATTTTATTCATTATACGGTCATTTAAATTTTATAAAAGTAATTTAGTAATAATATTTCATAAAAACATTATTTAATATATAAATACATTAATTAATCAAAATATATTTCTTAATTTAATATTAACTAAAAATTCTATTTGTGATTTAAAAACAATGAATGTATAGTTTTTATTCTATACAAAAAATAATTCACATAATCATAGATAAAATTATTGTAACATAAACCCTTATAACACTCACATAAGACCGATAGTTATGATGTCTGATGGTGGAAAACTCTTGGGGTGGATTAGACAACATCACTCAAGTGGAAACATCTATCAACATCCACTTCTCCCATATGTATTTTTTCTCGAGCTTAACATGTTGATGTTCATCTTGGGCTCAGTTAAGAGTGAAGACCAATGATACCACATACTTTAAAATAATTGACCTATGGGATTCGTACAGGGAAAGTATAATGGATGGGGCCACCAATTCCTTTTTTTTGAGTAAATAGGATTTGTTAAAACCCTATTTGTATACTATTCATGTGATCATTTTTCAATAGCTACAATAGCAACGGTCACAATTCATAAAGGTATTTTGAAATACCTAGTACATAAAACCACAAATGTTAATATTTTATATAATCATTTTACATAATAATAAATTTAAATATATCAAGAGGGAGTTTCATTAATGAATGTTTGGTTCGTTACATATGTTTTGAACAATGTATTTCTTATATCATGCTTGTTTTGTTAATTTATTAGTATTTTTTACATGTTTGTTTTTTGTAGAAGATCTTAATAATTACCAAGGGAAATTGAAGTAAAATAAGGGAATACTATGGTAGTGATAAGGGAGTTAATTATTACTAGTTATTAATGTAGAGTGTATATGGGATAAATGAGTTCATAACATCTAGAAATCATTGGTTCATAGTACATGTTTTCGGGGAATTTATTGTGAATGCCTTGTTCTCAACCCTATAATTGTTATGGGAAACATTGTTTTTAAATGCATGGAAACATAATTCTATTATTAGGTGGAATTATACCTTTTTTTCAAAGAATTAGGTATAGGTTTCTCATGTTATAAAATAAAAATGGCAACGTGGTGTTGAGCTTGGTTGGTATTCTATAATGTACATTTGGGGGGGTGTTTTAAAGAGTCTCAAAAGAATACCAAGGATGAGATATTTTTGTTTCAATATTATTACATACAATATTAAATGTACTCTATGATAATTTATAGATATGTGATTGATTATTGATATGGTGTTTAGAGATTGGTTATATGTTGATGAATAATTTTGTGAGATAGTCATAGTTCCTTAATTTATTTTGGATTTTGTGGGAGATAAATGTTTCTGGAGTATGGAATTTAAAGAGGGAAAGATATAGATTGAAGTTTGATAATACATCTTTCAAATTTTACAGTATAGTGTTCAAGGTACTCATGAGGAATATATAATTTATGTTACCAGGAGACATGTAGATGGTAGTCTTTGGTAGAATCGATGTCCATGAAAAAAATGCACAAGGATTTTTTTTCAAAAGTTTTTGTCCCTAAATGATGTTATATTATTTAGAAAGTGGATGTTAAAACTGGGATAAATGCATAATAATTTTGAAAATATATGAATTAGTTGATGTAAATTATCCTAAATACTTTTACACTATTTAAGGAAATGTTTTGAAGAAGGATTTGTGAAATTAAATGGTCTATTCAGAAATATGTTTCCAGAATGTTCTATGAATCAGGAATTTTGAGGGATGTTTTTTTCTATGGAGTGTCCCAAACCTAATTTAGTTCTATTAATTGATGGTTTTGAAGGAATTTTGTACATTCCTGTGTTATGAAAAGTGTTTCTATTGATATGATTCAGTGTCGATTTATATACTAATATACCCAGATGGCTTGTGTAAAGTCACTTAAGGGGTTCCACAATGGTATAAATTGTGAGATATATTTTCATAAAAGATAGTATATTATATAATTGATGTATGTATAATGTAACATTTGTGATCAATATCCTTAGAAATAGAATAATTTGATCCTCATGAAAGATGAAGGCACAAAATATCAATATTTATTTAGTCTCACGGAATTTCATTATACACATTCCCCACAATCTACAATTAATCAATTATAAATGAGGTTTTCTTACCCTAAATCATAAAAACATATGTTCAAAAATGTTAAATTAATGTATAACCATGGTGAAAAGAGACTATTTCTAAAATACAACAGGTTTCAAGTTGGAAACATTATAGTTAGTGGGATATTTAGAGGTTTTATTAGCACGAAATCTTTATGGTTTAAGGATAATGGACTTGTAACACATGAGGAAGATGTCAGGGAGTTGATGTTAAAACATTTAATGAGAAAGATAGAAGAATATGGAGGATCTGTGGAAAGAATTTTCTACTAGTATCCTCGAGAAACATATAATCAGATTACATTTCTTAAGAATGATGCTTCGTGATGTTTCGAGTTTAGTTAAATGTGTGTCATATATTGTTGATAATGTTTATTTTATCAAATTTATGGTATGATATTCCACAAATAATATACTATGGAGGGAAAAATTATTTTTTCTATCAACTATAATGTATTTTTCAGTTTTAAACCATCTTCATGTTATTACTATAAGGAATGTGGGACATCCCAAAGTCTTGGGATTGTTTATATATTAAGGAGTAGTGATGTAAAAATTTAAATTAATTGTATTTTAAGTAACTATAGAAGGATTTAAAATATTTTTAATATCCATATTAATGTGGGGTATATCATGTGATGGGATAAAACTAGACTAATATGTTGTAATAGTAAATTGCCATTGCATTCCTTGGTAACAATAAGTATAGATGGCCAATTGGGTAAATATTATTTAATTGGTATTATGTTAGTTTATTAATATTATACTATTCAAAATAATCATTATATGGAATTCAAATTCCTTGGTATCAATGAAACACAATATATCAAAAAATTGCAGATTAAAAAAATCAAGATGATGTTTCAAGAACATAAGGTTTAGAAAGTGGGGTCTCATAGAACAGTACACACCATATCCCATTGATGATCCTTCAATAAATATAGTTAGTGTTTAATTCATTTTACCATAGTGGAATATATATAGAGTAATTATAATGTTTTTATAAAATCATAACATGAGATAATTTTTGGGATTGTTTGGGGCTGGTTTTGTCTTAGTGGGTCCTTGAGGACCAAAATCATGGTGGGAGACGACATTGACTATATAGGGAATTATTTAAAGGATTATTACATTCAAAAAGATTCTCAGAAGCCATAATAATTATATCCAAGTGGGTTATTATTATTATTAACCTGTGAAACCAATACTCAAATAGGATATTTTTTGGTGTGAGAATTTTTTTGGGTGATATCTTGGAATTTCAAATACCACACATCCTAAAGTAATCTTGTGGAACAAGATATAATCAAACTAGCTAGAAAATATGAATTCTGGAAGATGAAGTAATCAAAACAGTAGAAAATACTTTTGTGGGATGTGACATAGGTGGAGTTTTGGATGTGTCATGGGTTTTAGAGGAAGTGTTCATGTCATTTTGAAGAATTTAATATGGAGTGATGATAGAAGTTATGTAAAATTGAACAAGTTTCATATGATATTAATTGAAGTGGATATATATGATGAATCTAAAGTGGAGCTTGAATCTGAATCTACCATCAACAATGGAATTTGATTCATATGGTACTGAAATATTATGCATGTTATTTGAAAATGAAATAGATATTCTTGAGATTTCCATATTCACTGGATTTATTAGTTAACGTAGTTATGCTTAATCGATATCTTGAATCATGTTGATGGATATCCACTATAATCAAATAGAGGTGTAACAAACAGACCAAATTTATAAAGAATAGAAGCCTTATAAATAGACAATGTTAGTAATTTTTTGGGTATTCTAAACTAAAGAGTCAAAGGGTGTGATATTTTAGGATAGTGAATCCAAAAATCGAGTGGGGATGATTCCCCTAGTGGGAAGCTTCTATGATTCCTCGATCATAACCACTTAGTAGTTCCTAAGATAATGTCTTCACAACACCTAAAGCATGAATATACTTTTTATTGAGTCTATAAAATAGTTGTGGTGTCCATATTCCTATAGTTGGGATACAATAACCTCAAATTAGAGTCATAAAATAGTAAAAAATTCATCAAATCGTCCACAGTGCATAATTTGACTACACATAATTAAATAAATAAAAATGATATAGTAAATTCCATAAAAAAGTCATACAGACATAAATATAATGATCACCCATGACAAAATTCCCAAATTAAAATACTACATTTAAATGCTGGACCAAATATTTTCTCAGGGCCTCACACATCCAGCCACCAATATCCTCAAGTTGCACAATCCTAATCCACTACACTTCTTATGATGAACATAAAATCATGTATATAGTCTCCACAAACACTAGGGGTAACCATAATGGGTTTGATAAATAAATATAAATATCATATCACCATGTTCCTCTAGTATACACCATCACACACATGTATTCATAATGGAAAAAAATTTCCAAGTAACATAACAACCTTAGACATCATTTACTAACCAAACCACAATGACTCCCTATACATCAGATCACTGTGTGCAAACCATTACACCACAACACTTTATCATTAATGCTAAAATTCCATGAAATAGTCAACCTTATCATCTCATCATGTCATCAAACCCAATGCCTATACCATACCTAAAAACTCAAGGTAGGTCAATGTAAAAACCTTAACCCGATACCCAAAAACGCCAGGCAAGTTATATGTCTATATCTTGAATCACTACTTTATTTCTCAATGCAGGTTTCATTAGGGTCCCCTCACAAAATTCCATGAACCACTCCTTGGGAACTCCTTGATCCAAGACAAAAAAACAAATGGTCCCATTAATGGACACTAACTGAAGACACTCATGGCATGGTATTTGGCCCAATATACAAGTGAATAGGGAATGACCATCACAATGACCCATCCCATTACACTGATGTGAGGTCATTAGGCACTCTGAACCATCCTTTTAGACATTATGATTGTCATGTAAACAAATGAAATAATCCAAATGGTATGTTACACACCTAAATACTAATAATGTATGTATCGTCAAGCTTGTACGATATAGGGATATACCTTATTCCAACACATAACATACTGATTAAACCTAGGTTCTAATTACATAATTCATTACCCCTAAATGTGAACATTTCTCTAGTTTCCTATTTAGGAATCCACTTGAACTAAAAACGAGTAGTAAAGGTGGGTTTTTTATGAAATAGAAGTGGTTTAAACAACCACAAAATAGTGTAGTAATAGTTTTTAAAAGTTCCTCATATTGAATGGTCACAAGTCATTTATGAGCTGTTATATTAATTTTTTCAGTGGTTTTTTTAAGTATCATTTTCGGAGGACATATTGGAGGTCACTAGTTTATAACGAAATAGTTATTTTATAAAAAAATATCAATTGGAAATATATATTAAATAAAATCAATATTTCAAGAACACGTTATTAGAGGTTTATTTTAGCGGGGGTTACTGAAAACTACCGCTAAATAAGTTTTATTTTTTTAATAAATATTTAATTAAGATTATAAACATAATAAAATTAAAATTTTATAAACTAAAAGATAAATGTATGATAACTCCATCACAGATATATCATACATCTATAGTCATTTACCAACATCCAATAATAGTAATCTCAATCTCAGTCAACCCATAAATTTTTCAATATACATATAAAATATTTATAACAACAAACCATGCCCAATAAATATCCATGTCACAACCAACATATTATCAATTTTCATCTGCGTAATCTCATCTATAGAAAACAACCTCATCATCTCACCTACTGTAACTTAAAAATAAATCCAAAATTAAAACTATACATAATAAATCATAATTACAATGGAATAATTGATAAAATTTTATCATACGATGGTAACAACAAACCATCATGGTTAACATAAGAAATATTTCATGGATTGATTCATTAAACCTCCAACATATTTGTATATCTTCAACCTAAATTGAAAACCATAATAATACGAAAAGAAACTTTAATGAGAAAACACACCAAAAATAATTTTATTTGTGACCCAAATGTTTTCCATTTTATTAATCAAAGAAAAGAAATTTTTAAATAAAAAAATTATATATAAAGAAAAACACTTTGAAAAAATAATTTTACCTTACTAAGATATGATTAAACAGCTGAAACTGAAAATGGACAACTGAATATTATAATTTATTTTTAACGCAATGTGCGTTGTTCTTGAAAATTACATAATAAAAAAATTATTGATTTTGATACAACATACGTCAAATATTTCAAAAATAAATCAACATTGGTTTTTCCATGATTTCAAATAAATATGAGCTTTTTTTCTATGGTTTTTATCAATCCACATATGGTTTGGGGATTTAAAACACTAAAAATTGGTATTTGACCAAAATGAGAAAACATTAATTCATAATAATGTGTCTTAGTTTCCTAAATTTCCCAATTACATATAATGTTTTTCACCAACGATTTCAAGGAAGTATATAGACATTTATCATGTTTTAACCCCCCCCCCCCCCCGAAAAAAGTTTTTAAAGGCTTTTGTACCTTCTATAACTGTATACTGAATAATTCAAACCACATCACATATTGAATTGTTTTGTTTTCGTTGTGTACACATCAAAAACTACTCATCCACAGATTTCCCATGATTTCACATAAATCAGTGGTCATTTTCTATGGTTTTTACCTTTCCATGAATGTTTTGGTGTTTTAAAACACTACAAACTTGTTTATGGCCATAATAGGCACGCTATTATCCAATATGATGTTTTATATGTTCCTAAATTTCATAATTAATTATATAGATTATTTTTAATGATTTAATAGTAATCAAATGTCATTTTTATTGTTTTGAACCCCCCCAACACACATGATTATAAAATTCGTTTGTATTATTTATAAGTGTATATAAAGTAATTCCAACCACATTGCATGTATGATTGGTGTGATGTCTCTATATACAAATAAAAAACAATTCATCGATGGTTTACAAATGTTTTCAATTCTAAATGATGTTAATTTCTTTGGTTTTGACCATTCCATGTACATTTTAGTGTTTCAAAACATTAAAATTAAGTTTACAACCATAACGAGAAAATCGTAATTGGAAATGATATAACATTGTGTCTAAAATTTAAAAATTAAATCAAAAGTCATTTCCAAATGATTTAAAGGCAATATGACATGAGTTATTAGTTTTATCCCCATAAAACCTATTTTTATATGTTTTATACCATTCAGAAGTGTATACGAAGTAATTATGATGACACAACAAGTTGGATTGTTATGTTGACTAAGAGTAAATGATAAAAATTACCCAGTTATAGTTGTACCCAAATTTTAGATCAACATTAGGTCATTTTATAAGGCTTTGACTATTCGACACACATTTTAGTGTTTTAAATAACAAAAAATGTTTTTTATAGAAATGACAGGAAATCTATAAATTGAAAGAAAATTATTTTAGATCATACATTGAAAAATAAAATATATGGTTGTTTTCACAGTTTCTCAGGGAAATTTGATGTTGTTTTCCTAGTTCAGACCATGTGACCCATGTTATTAATGGTTTTTATAGCTTTTAGAAGTGTATACTGAGTAATTATGACTACACTGCATGTTATATTGATATGTTTTATAAATTAACACCTGAAAAAAACTAAGTGGTAAATATCCCATTATTTTACATCAATCTAATGTCATTTCTTGTGGTTTTGACTGTTTCCCCACACATTATAGTGTTTTAAGACATAGAAAACATGTTTACGGCCATAATAAGAAAATAATTATTTAGAATAATCTTTCGTCGATTCATAATTAAAAAAATTAAATATATGGTTGTTGTACATGATTTTAGTGAAATTTGACATCGTTTACCAAAATTTGTCACTCTGACACTTGTTTTGAAAGGCTTTTGTATATTTCATAAGTAAATATAGAGTAATTCCCACCACAATGCATGACATATTTATGTGTTGTCTTTCCAAACACATCAAAAAGTCCCAGTGGTGGTTTTCCAGTCGTTTCATTCCAATTTGTGCTCGTTTTTTGGGTTCTTACCATTCCTTGGACATTTTATTGTTTTATAACACAAAATATTAGTTTACATCCATAATGGGAAAAGAAAAATTTTGAATGATATCCCATCAGTTACAACATTTCAAAATTAAATATATGGTTGTTTTATTGTGATTTTTAGGAAATACAACATCATTATCCTAGTTTGGACCGCTCAAAACTTGTTTTTAAATGCTTTGGTACATTTTAGAAGTGTATACCAAGTAATTCTGACCACACTACACATAATATTGACATTTTTTCTATATGTACACATCAAGAAAAACAAAGTAGTTTTTTCAAATTATTTCACATTAATATGAGTTTGTTTACGATGGTTTACACCTCCCCATGAACATTTTAGGGTTTAAAAACTATAAATTTTTTCTCGGCCATACCATGTATACTGTAATTTTGAATGGATGTTATTCAGTTGCTAAATTTAATAATTAAATATACACTGATTGTCCCATTAATTAAAGGCATCCCAATATCATTTTCCTTATATTGACCCCATGATACCTATTTTAAAAGGCTTTTATACATTTAAAAAGTTTATACTCAGTAATTCTGACCATAGAGCATGTTGGTTTGATGTTTTTCTACATGTACATGGAATGAAAATCTCAATGGTTATGTCACCATGATTTCCCATCAATATATTCTTGTTTTCTATGTTTTTTACTATTCCATGCATGTTTTAGTGTTTTAAATACTAAAAATGTGTTTATGATCATAATGAGGAGACACATAATCTGGAATAAAATGCTGGCAGTTCCTCCAAATCAAAATTAAATATATGTCTTTTTTTCACTGATTTTCTGGGAATTAGACATCTTTTTCCAGGTATTAACCCCCAATAGTAGTATTTAAATCTTTTATACCTTTTATAAGTGTATACTATGTAATTACAATCACACCTCATAACTTATTGGTTTTTTGTATATGTTTACAAATCAAAAACAACTAATAGGTGGTATTTCCATGATTATATGTCATTTAGAAGTCATTTTCTAGGGTTTGGACCATTATATTCTTGTTTTAATACATTAAACCTCTAAAAACAAGTTTACAGACATTATGAGAAATGTTTTATTTAGAATGACGTTTCATCCATCTATTCAGTTTAGAATTTAATATATGATCATTTTCTTGTGATTTTAGGGAAATATGACATAATTTTTTTTGTTTTTACCCCTTGACACATGTTTTTAATGTATATTTACATTTTAGAAGTGTAAATGAGTAATTCTAGCCACACCGTATCTCATATTTATATGTTGTCTACACATAAATTTCAAAAAAACTAATAGGATTTTGTATCTTGATTTCACATCAATATGAGATCATTTTCTATGGTTATTATCATTCCACACACATTTTTGTATTTTAACTCACTAAAATAACATTTACCACCATAAAAATCAAACCATAATTCGGAATGACATGTTGTGATTTCCTACATTTTAAACATTAATCGATAGTCCTTTTACTATGATTTTTGTTCAATTATAAATCATTTCCTTGGTTTTGAACATCCCCCCAACATTAGTTTTAAATTTATTTTCATCCTTTTAGAAGTGTTCACCGAGTGAAAAACGATCAAACATGATATGATAATTTTAAAGCATATATATAGTGATAAATAATCAATTTTTGATATATTGGGATTAACCCCACAACAATCCCACATAATATGTGTTTAGTATGATATTATATTCATTATTTTAATAAAAAAGTGTCATTTTAGTTTAATTTATGGATGATTTATTTTCCACTCCAAATGTATGAATGTTCAATAGAACATAGAATTTACCTCATTTGGATGAGTTATAAGGTTGTATACTTCCTTAGGGATCATGTCGGTCATCTGCTAAAATATAGAAAAATAATAATTTCTATTTGTGAAAACCATTTATCTTTTGATTGTTTTTTATTATTCTTATTCTTTCACTTTTTATTTCAATATTTCATTTTCTAGTATTCACTAATAATCAACGATATTACTCGAACCCCCACCGAGTGTAGTAGTAATTAAGGAATCCATACTACCCAAGACAACTGATGGAGTATTCCAAGAACCCAACCCCTATACATTTCAAGGATGTTCCTCCAAAAAACTATTCAAACTTCATAGTTTTATGAAACTGATGATGATTGTGAAGGTTTTCACATCCAATTATTCCTTAATTTTAACATTTAATGCAATAATTTTAAAATTATTTTTCAAATTTTATGAATATTGTAATTCTATCGTACTTATAAAATTCCCATTAGAATTTATAGATGTTTCATAACAACATGAACATAATAATGAAAATTATATTAGAACAAAAAAAAACAAAACACTATGTTAATTTGATCCAGAACGATATACCATATGATTCAATATTTGGATAATTTGGTCCATCTAGCTATCCCCATTTAATTGGTTTTAAGGAAGCATAGTAATTATAATAAATTTTTCATTGTTAATATTTTATGGAAATGAAAAATTATTAAATTGTAATGAAATTTACATACACCAATGTGTTTTTCATCTTCATTGTAAAAACATCTATTGGGATTCCTATGCACATAAAACCATATCGCTTCTGGGAAAACAGAGTGACCTAATTCATTTTCCCTAATATAAAAATGCATAAAAGGTAGAAAAAACCTTCAATTATAATAAAATCATGTAAATAACAATGAATAATATACAAACTAAAATTTCTTTTCCATTAATATCTCTGAGACCTTGCAATTTGAGGAATAAATTGCTTCTCCCAATTCATAGAATTGTCTAAGATAATTCTTAAAAAATATAATATCATTAATAAGAATTATTTTTTTATTTTTTTTATTTTTTTAAGATTATATAAAATATGAAATTACCTCATGAGATTCATCTAGGATGATATCAAAAATGATCATTCATTGCTCGTGAGAAATTCCATTAAGACTGTTCTCATATATTTTTCAGGATCTCATATATGTGTCATTAAACTAATTACATAATATCTATATAATATTTCTATATTTTTTTACCAAAATTATTCAACGTCTTTTGGAGTTAAATAGAGTATGAGAAATAAAAATGAAAAAATAGCTCGATATATAAAACATTACAATTTATTAATATAATAGAAAATTTTACTCAGGTCTGTTAAACTGGTTATCAAGGAATATTACAATAATATTACCTTTACTTGAGTATCAATGTCCTAATTTTTTCATGATGTAGTAATACACATGAAATATTTATAATAAAATGAAATACACTCTGTCTCTGAAGTGAGATGCCTGAGACTATTCCAATATATTCTCAAAAAATCACCTGTAGGCAGCGGAAACTCTCAAATAAAATGATAATTATGAATTCCTTTATGTCCCATATATATTCCAAGATAATATTTTTATCCTTTATATGGTTGTCTTTATATGTTTGAAATAATATTTAAACAACTAATAAAATATGATTTTTATTTTATTTTTAAGAATGGAATACATACCATTAATGGAAACTCACCAATATCCCCTAGATGGATGGGCGACATAATGCTCCATCACCAAAGGTGAATCTGGAAATGGGATACCAAAAATATCAGTGGAAATAACTGGCTCACTAGAATTATCATGTACAACGTAATCACTAGGTCCACATAAGATGATTGTTTGGGTTCCATGCATCGAGATGTTGATTGTCTAGGATCCTGAATATTTTTCTTTGCATTCCTGCATTTCAAATGGTTAAGGTTTATTATGTCTTTAAAAATTAAAATTCAAATTGTTTTTAAAAAAAATACTACTACAATGTATATATGTATGAAACGCTTATCAATTAGAAATTTTAATATATTTTCATTTACAATATTACATCCAATTCTCTTTACCATCATTATCTTCATTATTATCAAACTCCATTATGAAGAGTCCTTCATTTTCACCCTCTCTTTCATGTTATACAGTTTTGATAATTTTTGAAAAAAAAATTCAATGATTTTTCGTTGATTTGGATCAGTGTCACAAAGACCTAATTGATCTTAATTTACCATATCATATAATTTTCTCTACATGAACTTTAAAACAACACTCCAACAATCATGTATTTTATCATTTACATAATAAACTATCTTCTTCGATGAATCCAAGATAAATTAATCTATCTCTACATGATCACTGATATACATCATGTGAGGGATATTGAAAGAATTAATACATAATGAATATTTTGTTACACCACTATAAATGTTGGCTCAGTTTCACTTGAATAAGAATACTAAAAACTATCTGTGGTAGTTTAATTCAATTATATAATTTATATTTTCATAGTACCCCACCTATGAAAATGTAAATACACCACTTTGATGAGTTTTTAAGTCCTCTCCATGATATATTATACAAAACATGAAGACGTTAATATTGAAGGAATAAAATCTCTTAGTCTCCATTAGAGGACCTCCAGCCAAAAATCAAAAATCATTTGATATTTCAGCCATATTGTGAAAATTTATTATCTAGGAAAAATATATAATCTATTACATTAATAATGTTAATGTGAATATATACTTACAAGGTGGGAAGACCATTCAACAAGATCCTTATTAATAAATTTTGTTAATGCTATCTCGTTTTAAGTTTGACCCCTTAGTCATCACTTTGTTTTCAGTGACAATTCTTCAATAAAATGGAACATCGGTTACACTCTAGAGTAACATATAGATATGGGCTTGTAGAAACTACAATTCAGTCATTGTAAAATTTTTACCCCATTTTAGTTGGTTATCCTATAGTTGGAAATACAGATGTTTAATTATCAAAATAAGAGTTAAAAGATAAATCACCATCACAGACATCATGATTTAATCTAATATCAATATCATCAAAATACCTAGAACAAAGGGTCAATCACTCTCTGGCTATGTAACCATCATATATGGATTCTTTTGGTTGAGCTTTATTCAACACATATGATTTCAAATGACATAATTACCTGATGGGAAGATAAGAAAGATATTAATAAAATTTATATAGTTATTTGAAAAAAATAAAATTCACCAATGAAAATAAAAAAGTATCAACATACATCTCAATTGGATACAACCATCGATAGTGTACCAGTTCACCATGTTTAGCATCTTCAACTGAAGTAATAGTCAAACGAATCGTGACTATTAAAAATTAAGGGGAAATAACATCTCCAAATGGCATAGTGTCAAAACAATTCGTTCTTTATGTTTAGTAATCTCGTTTGGAATTAGAGTTTTTTCAAAAATATCTCTAAAATTGTATAAAAAAACATGAACCTTAGTTAACTTTTCAGGTAATGTATTATGAAAATACAATAGCAACAACTACTCCATCAAAATATGTGACTGAGGACTTTTCGATCAATGTAACATTTGAGGTTTTATGTCAAGACAATTCAATATTTTATTTCAATTTCCATATGTCACTTTTTCATTTTTTAAATATCAAAAGAATATATATTTATTATTATTATTCATTAAAAAAATAGCTTAAGGATACATTCCATTCACATTTCCCTCAAAAAAATATTTATATTCATTGACTCCTATGCCATTTGAGAATTAATGGGATCTTTTTATTACTAATTTTCATTAAGCATTGTAAAAATAAAATTATCATAGATGCTATTTTCAATATGTATTACATCAAGATTATGATGTGTGAAGTTATACTCCTCAAAAGAATGATTGATAAATATACTCTTTTTCTTACATTATTTAGTTATATATTTTTCAGAGCTTATACACAATACAATTTACCCTACTTTAAATTGATGATATTTTATAAATTATTTATTGACATTCAATAATTTTTCCATGATTTCAGAACTAGATAACACTTTCAGTGACTTTTTCATTTTAATATTTTCATTTAAGTGTGCATTCTTAAACTAGAATTTATGTGAATCTTCATCATTTTTAAAATGACACATAAAACACCATTTTAAGTTTTGAGGTAATCATTTATGATCAATGTAAATATTACAAACTAGAAAATCCAAAATTCTATGATTCTTCCAAATAGATAAATTTCCTAGTCCAAAAATGTCACTAATTTTCCACATTAAATAAGTACACATTTTTATAAGTTTCCTGATCTAAGAATCATATGTTTCTACAACATCATCCCATAATTCTTGAAATTCTCTGATTAGTTGTAGAAGTTATACATATATATTATTTCCAAGAACATTCATTCTCGGAATAATAATTTTAATAATTAATGGATTCATGTTCATACACATATATTGAGGTAGATTTTATGGGATCAAAAAACTAGGAATATGTTATAATTAGTACTTTATATAACAAAATGTTTCTAACCAATTGAATCCAATCCCAAATATACCATTCAATGATTTGATATAATATATTTATATAAGGAATGAAAAATCTTCCATGATGTTTAATTTTTTGGAAGTCTAATAAGACCATCATTACTATCCTAGGCATGAAACTTCATGTCATACAAAGTCTAAGATGACATGAATATTCTTTGATAGCATAGTTTCAGCAAAATGTAAGGCAATACCATTTCAGGAGTTTTATTACTTTGTTTCTCATTATGGTTTAATTTGATTATCCTACCATTGTTTTTAATTAACATAAAAAATATTCAAATAATTGTTGTGAATTATTCATTATCAATCACTTCTTCCCAGAAAGGAATGAAATCATATGGGAATGCAAGTATCTTTGTATAATCGAGTTCATGTTTGTTAATGAATTTCTTCATCTCATAGAATGATGAACAGATCATTAATTCACTAAATGAATCATGAAGAAACTGTAAAATCATGGGCATTCAATTTTTATAAATTCCCCAGAGACACATTAAATGATACACCTTAAGTATAAAAGTAAACATCAAATACTTTGATGACTTTTCATGTAGTTCTTATTGTCTGTCTTCAACTAATTTATAAAAATAATTTTTTTGGTCACAAAATTTATGAACATGATTTACATTATCAGAATCGGCTTAAGGTTCTATTTATCAATTAAAATCCTATATATCTTATTTTGAAAAACCAAATACGTCATTTTACATGTTCCAAACTAAATTCGCATCTTTTGGATTACATTTTATTTTATTGACAGTATTTTCATTATTTTGACATTCCATAACATTGGATTGACAATGAGAAAAGTAACATAAATATCAATATGTAAACAATAAGAATATAAAATACTCATATTCTTAGTTTCTATTAAACCATCAATTGAATTTACAATTAGAACAAGAACATTTTATTCGACCATCCACTAATTTCTTTTCAATTATATAATCTAAAATTTCTTCCAATCCCTTAGAATATCAAGGTGTGTTTTGAGGTAAATTCATCTAACTTTTATCCATAGGTATTAGATTTTATTATTATTGTAAATTCATATATATCGATATAATTGTTTAATCAGATATGTATAATTAAAATAAAATATCACCCAACATTTCCCTTAACTCTTTTATAGAAACTATTATGAAAAATTGGGTGAATCCAATAATTATCATTTTCATAGTATACTATTAATATAAAAACATGAATTAAATAAATTATAATTTCACATAATAATGGATTAATAATGAAAAAATTATTTACCCACTATATTATATCACGTAGGATAACCATTCACATTCTAAAATATATCAAAAATGTCTTCCAAAATTGAGAGTTGTTAGATAAATTTTCTTTCTCAGTAAAGATAAAATTAATTTTTTGAGGTTAATTAAGGATCTAAACAGGTTAGGATAATACTTAAGAACACATTATTTTATGTTAGATACATTCTTGAGAAAATTAATATTTCATGATGGAACTATGAAAAATATCCTCAACATTAGATATAAAAATTATGTATCAATTTCTTATATTATATATATATATATGTTATTATTATTATGGGAGAAAATGACAGTGTTTTTTTCTACGAAAGTATTCTAACTACAGAAGGTTCAATTTTTTGATAAATTAGCTACGTTGAGCATTGTCTGAACTATTTCTCATGATCAAAATATGTCTAATATAACTCCATTTGTTGTGTCGGATCACCATAACTACTATGATATCTTCTCACAAAAACCATCCCACACCCATCATCCATTAGTAGCAGAACTACTTGATGGCTCCTTTGACTCGTACGCCATGTTATGTTCTATCATACCATCTAATTACATTAAAACATCTAATCTCACTACCAAGGGACCATTCCAATTCATCTCACTCTAACATACATGGAATTTCTATATATATTCTCATCCAATACCATGACCCACAATTGGGTCACATATAAGCTCACATAATAAAGATTCCTCATATCATCACACTATGAAAATCTCCCCTCTAATAGACCTATTTTGGTCTAAAAGGACTCATCCCACACAAAATTTTCATTAAGTCTAATTTCACCCTTTAGAGTGTACCACTCATCATGCATGAGATGAACCAATATATCATTATTCATCACTAGGACTACGATTTATTCAACAAAATATCTATCCATATTGAAACCAATCCTAGGATACTGAAATTACAACTCTCACACTAAGACCTAACAAAATTTTCCCCTCAACATAGCTAAAAACATCTCCCCTTCAAGATATATTCCTCGAGTGATCCAAATATCTTGAATTAACGAAGAACATTTATTCTGATCATAGATGGTTGAAATAAAACCTATCCCTCATCACCAAAGACCATTCAGTCCCTTCTTATTCTATCTAAACCCCTGAAACATGCATACAACAATAAATAATGCATATTCCTGAAAATAAACTTGTATTATAAGGACCACATGCCTCCTTAAAAAAGTTACCATACTCATCAAGATTCATTGAGCCTTAAACAATCTATTCTATTCCCCCTGTATGATAATTCCACCTCCCAATCTCTTATTTCTCATCAGGCACCACAAATAATTAATAAAAAAATAATTACCAATTTAATTTTAAAAAAATAGGCCTAAAAGATGGAAAAATCACCACGCATCATTATATAATTGAATCCTAGAACAAATACACATATGGAAGATCAATAGAACACACCCATAACCATATATTAATAAGATCAATCACTCATAACATTTCAAAACATCAATTTAATACAATTTTACTAAAAACAAAACATAAAAAATAATAGTGGCATTCCAAAACTAAAACTACTTTCAACGGTGTGCAAACCATTTTTATAGTCCTCTTATAACCATAAATCATGAAATTCCTATAATTATTTCATGATTTCACTTTTATCCATTTCAATCATCACCATAAAATAAATTAAATACACCCAAATAAGAATGTTATATTTTGAACTAATATTAGAGATAAAAAATTACTCAAAATCACTATAAAATACCCACCAAGAACCACCCCTTTTGATGGGCAACAGGTGGTAGGGGAAGGCTGTCTCTTTGGACTATATCATGGATTCTCATCTCCTATGAACAAGGGTTATGAAATCCTATTTTATAAAACAACATGAATCATTAATGGTTGGACCATGGTTTGAACTGTGAACTACCTAAGAAGGGGACCTACACCCCAATACCCCCAATATTTTATTATTCAAATCCATGATTCATGTCATAATTGTCTTATAAATTCCCCTTTTTTTCTTCTTGGTAACTTCATATATTCTCTGACACTCTACCAAACCAAAATATTACCACATGAGCCTTGATTTCTGTCCATATTCAATATATTGGGATGTCTAATCCATAATAATAATATTCTAGGTCTTGGTTAAAGATCTATACCTCACAGTAGCTCTAAAATTCAAATTTCTTCTCAAAATAACATCATTTAAATCAATTTGTTTTTATAGATTCCCCGATTAATTCTCATGTGGGAAGAATTTTACAATTGATCCATTACAAGTGTTTTTCTAAATTTGAGGTCAGATTCTAGAAGGATTACTTTATAATTTTAAAGGGTGGTGTTCTATAAGACGAGTCCTTCATAACCTAGGTTTTCTCTTGTACTCTCTTCTTTATATACAATGTTTTATTGTACACTAATGTAATAAGATTATGATTATACCGTGTAATTCATATGTAGTTTTTGTTCTTAATATTTTATTGAATGAATAAACCATAGAGAATGGGATTGAATCAATGGTAACTATTTAGAATTTCTGAAATCGTGAATTAACAAATAAAAGTTTTATGAGTCATGAATCATTTAGAATGTGAACTCACCCTCATTGGTATGTAATTAATAAAATAGAAATAAATTCAAATAGAAATATTAAAAGGATTATCCCCAATGATGTAAGATTAATCTTTGATATGTTTAGTTATTATATGAAGATGTATATTCTAATAAAATAATGTTATTATCAATTATAAGTAGGGTGGGATCATTATTTTCTAAAACCAAAAGTGCATCCCATGAAAAATGTGTCTATGACAATATTATACTTATTCCCACTAGTTAGAATGATATAAACACCAATGTTATAAAGGTAAAATTATCATCTAGTCACATAATAAATGAATGAAAATACTTCTCCTGAGACTTCTAAATAGTATAATTTAGCTGAAAACCAAGACTACAACTACCCAAATATGACCACTAAAACTTATATCACCAGAAATTATAATCCTAGTACTTTAGTTTGTAAAAATTTAAAATTTTGGTGCATCTTTCATAGTTTCACAAATCAATAGCAATTCTGATCTCCTTCGTCCTTGTTGATTCACTGGTACTTACAGGTTGGGATACTCTAAATGAACATAACTAATAATAATTTTTAATAGTATCAACAACTAAAATATTTTTATTATAAACTCTATCATGTATATAACTACTCATCCTACAATAAAATAGTGGAACCAAATGTAAAAATTCTTATTTTTCTAATTATCTCAATCTTCGATTGAATTTTTTCAATTCTCCCAAACTGATCGGGTCAGAGAATTTCATTAAGGATCTTGTAAATATCACCAACAATAATGTACTTCCCTTAAAAATTTTGGTACCCTTAAAAATACAAATCAGTATCGTTAAATTTTAATTTAATTTATTTAAAAGTAAATTCCATTTAAATATTTAGTTATTTTATCCTTTATATAACATGGTCAAAGTACTCCTCTAGTTCACCCCCTTAGACTTTTCATCCAAAAAATTTTTTTAACCTTGATCAAAATTTCAGATAGCTTCATCAACAATTTACAAGGCTTCTGATGAAAGAAAAAATAGATATTTCATTATTTTATCATCTTCACAATAATAAAACACCAACCTTCTCTTATTCTATATTTTTATTGAGTTATGTTTCAATAATATATGGTTAGATCTAAATAACTACAAGTATTTGTGATATATTTTTTATTGAAAGATAATATAAAGTCTTTCTATATTACTATCAAAACAACATAAATTATTTACTCTTCAAAATCATCACATATTCCCTATTGTGTTCAAATATCATAGGTCAATCTCCATATCTAATCATCTATTCTTCCATAATATCAAATATAAAATTGTCTTATGTAAACCTAACCCTCAAAAAACATGGAAATCATGGGAGAAAATAATCTTATTCTCGGAGTCATAACTTCAATTCAACTGAAAGAACCATTTGAATCCATCCATCTATAAGATATAAAATCACCTAAAAAACATTATTTTATCCATCTAATGACCCAAAAACTCATAAAACCATTGATATAAAAATACAGAACGTTCAAAAAAACAAGGGATATTCAATATCCCCTATGATTTTTTTTGGAATCACAAATAACTTTTTATCACTGCTCAACATTCCATTAATATAAAATGTTTATCAAAGTGAAAATTCCTAACACAATATTTCCGGTTAAATAAATGTTTTTCAGATAATTATATCAATTATTAGAAGTAAATCTTTTACAAATTACTTACGATCTAATCCCACATAATTAATAAATTTATTTTAAAATTATGGAACATCTACACCTCACATTTTATAACAACTAAAACATCCCAATAACAATGGATAAAATAGTTTTTACACCCCCATTATCAATGAATTGTAAAAATTTCCACTTTTTCCAACCTAATCTAAGATATAATGAGAGGACCCCACATGTTCCATTAAGTGAGTGGGTGTTTGATGAACATTGTGTTTCTTCCTTATTTCCCCTAATCATTCTCTTAGTTGAGCTTCAGTAAAAACATCAATTATTTGATATTTTTCCGATATGTACTCAAACATCACTTTAAATTTAGAAAATTTATCCCTTATAAAATAATAACAAATATTAATTTTTATTGGATTTAGAATATTCCCCAGTATTTTTTGAATTATCTTTTTTAATTTGATTATCAAAATAAATTTTCAATGAATATTTAATATGAACCTTCAAATATTCTTACTAAACACTCATTTACTTCATTTGAGTACATTAATGAAAAACAAAAATATATTCTAATTCACCTATAAATAATTTCACCCAACATTTATTCTTATTTTATAAAAGTATATAACATTATAATATAAATAAAGATCTTCTAGATTCTGATTTTTTGTGATTAGAATATCCCGCACAATCTGCCTCAATGAAACAAAGATAATAAAAATTATTATCTATTTTATACATCAATAAAAAGTTATAATATACTTATATAATTACTAATTGTTCAAATTTCTATAGGTCTAATCTTTACTAATCCTTACCCTAATAATAATGGGTGCAAAGACTGCCATTGAGTCCTCTATTCCATATGGAATCAAAATATACATAATATATTTCTTCTATAAAATGAATATATATCATTCATTATATTGAAATCGTAGCCTAGTAATTAAATTCATCTCTCTGATTATGGGAATATCAATATTCATCTTTATATGATCCATAAATTATTCAAAAAAAACCCCTTATATTCAATAATGATTATTACATAAAAATATGTGCTGGAAATTAGGGTTAATGTGCCAAATTATATTACATAAAAGAAACAGCCTACACTTCCTCTATAGAAGTTTAAAATTCTCATTTGGTTATCAGGTTTCTAATACCATGTCCAAGAGGCCGGATTTGGTCAATATAATTATTTATTTGGGTTTTAAACTATGCTTCAATCTCTATCAGTCATGTAGACATTATGTTTCAAAATATAAAATTCTTCATCAACATCACCATTCAATGATTATGAATTTATAAATAAGTGATATAATTATTAATTATTATGAGAAGTAATAATTAAAAATATTCTTGTAGTTTTCATACTAGTAACGAGGTAAAATGTTTCATCAAAATAAACACATTCCACATATGAGCACACCGTAAAAAGAACCATATATTTATTCTTAAAAACATAACCTCTCACACCTATTTATTTCTATAACACACACTTTGGACCAATGAAATTATTATCATCCATTCAAGGAATAAGATCCAAGGGATCATTCTTCATTATTTGATCTCATGTCTCATTCATAAATTCTATCAATTATTTTTTATTTACTACTGTAATAACAAATAGATGATTAATAAATTAAATTTTTTTTGTTTGACTTCAAATCCAAAATTTCCAACCCATTTTAAAATGGAATTATTTTCCACTAATGATATTTTTTTGTTAAAAAAAATTATTTCATTTTAGAAAAATGATATTTTTTTATTTTATATACTATCCCTAATTACTCTAATGGGAACATATTTTCTTATTTTGAGATTCACTTCCACCAATACTTATTTTTTATTTTCTAATGACACTTTTAAGGGTAAGGGTGAAGCAAAGACACATCCAAAAAGGTAAATCTCAAAACTCAACCACTTCGAGAGTCTCACCAATTGAAAATATAAATTTCAAATTACACCTAATGGTCTTACATATCCAAAATTAAAAATTCAAACATCATAATTCCTTCTTGTCCCAAATTCCACCTAAAGTCACACGATCTTTTATTCACGCACCTTCTCACCTCCCAACCCTATCACCACTTCATACCAAATTATTGTTGTTCCCTTACACTGGAGTTAGTCATCGCCATCGTAACATCTTAATTCTATATTACATTGTCCATGTCTTGATAAAATTAATTCAAATATCCAAATCATCACATACTAACACAAACTAACACTCGTTCAAAACAGCTCGTCAAAAACTAGCATACTAGAAACCATCATCATTACTAAAATCATGAACAATTCCATCACATACCAACAATAATGATGAAAACCGTTGTTCACCACCGAAATTAGAAAATAATTCTTAGACCAAACATCTTCAACACTAAAACTATCAATCATCACCGTCGTTTCATAATCATAAACATCACTATTTGGGTGTCGACATCATCTCCCACTGCAACATAGAACACCGCCTACATCAACAACATCACAGAATCCTACCCAAAATCACAACTAGAATCACCATAATATAAGACCAATGATGAAAATAAACTTCCATCTATAATGAAGACCACAAATTGAAACACGAAGAAGAGGAAATACCGTGAAGAATGTAGGGAATGTGACCCTCAAAAGGCTTGGAATTAATACCTAAAAGGAAACATGACAACAAAAAATTGTACAGCTATAAACCTTGTGTACGAATCGCTCCAACTATGACCTAGAGAGTAGCAGTGGAACCCGATGTTAGAGTATGTTTGGGTTTTCGAGAATTTTTGGTTGACTCCGGTTGTTGCTAGATACCCAACGTCTACTGAACCAAGACCCCAATGTCTCTAGGTTAAATCTATACCATCCCCAACCTAGATACACATGAAGGAAATTGAGACTTGACCATCATAAGGTGCCAGAGGGCGTAAAAAACACATACCTTCGTCGGAAGAACCCAGACAACTATTGAGACAATGGAATGTAAGGGATATGAAAAATCAATAATGAATGGGAGAAGCTGAGATTTGAGGGTCAGTTGTGTGATCTAAGGGTAGAAGTGGTGGATAGACTCTAAAAACCTAGGGGATTATAGAAGACAAGTGTGGAGACCAGTCTCCATAGAGAGCGCTCTCCCCTATACTGATAAGTTGAAAGAATGTAATTTTTTAACATATAAGGTCAATTATTTTATTCATTTATAACCATTTTAAAATTATTTCAATGAAATTACCATCACATGACTCTATGATCATTGTAATATGTTTGTTCCAATGTATTCTTATCCTTATATTGGATGAATATCCTATGAATATTACACCCTCATCCTTTTTAGTCGAATTTTCCAATGGCTAGATTTTTATCTCTATTTAAAGGGTAAACCCAAAATCTATAATGTTATTCACTAAGGTTTTTTATTACTATATATCATAAAGACTAATTTTTTATTCTAATTTTATTATATAAATACTATAAAAATGTATCGGTACACATATAGATTCACTCAAAGATAATTTAGGGATTTTATACACAGAATGCATTGTTCTCCCCGTATCAAAAAACTTAAATTTCTTATTTCTGTAGCCCAACATTATTGATGGGTATAGGAAGTACTTACTGGATTCTAGATTCTATAATTTATCAAATTTGATTCAATGGAATGTCATGTTTTCTCAAAACCATTAGAATTTTTTATCTTATTAATGTATAAACAATTCTCTCTCATATCATTCCGTCTAAAAAATTTATATATCATTATAGATTTATACTTATGTTTCATGAACATGACACTATTAATATGATTTAATTTATAAAAAAGGTGATAATTTAGATCACCATATGTCAAATAATGTATCACTATAATACATATATTAGAATATACAAGTTCCATTTTCCAATTAAACTAAATCAATACATTCAAGTGACATCCATGTATCACATTTCCATTTTAGAATTTTGAAAACACTATTTATTCATCATTTTAATTAAGGAAAATCTCTTAATAGTTATTCATTAAAAATCATCCCAATAATTTTTTTTCAAAGATGTCCATGTATTATATTCCATATATCATTTTCATCATAGTAAATTATGTAACCTGTGTTACTCAGATCAATAATTTCAATTATATTACATCTATTTTTCCATAATTTTATGATTACTTCCCCAACCTTCAATAAATAGATGTAACCACCACCATTTTTAAAAATATAGTTTTCTATGTGATCACATTCCTAGGTCAAACTCAAAAAATAAGGTTTAAATATATTAATAAATATTAATCTCATCTTATTTTATCATCTGATTATATATAATTATCATCACAACAACATTTATTTTTTGGTAATTATAACTCAAAAAGTTTAAAAAAATCCATCATTATGATCTTTATGATTCATTTAACATTTTATATCTTACATCACATGTGAATAATATCCATGATCGTGTGTCTAATATTTCTCATTAGATATATCTTTTTTGTGAATTAAACTAGCATAGACATCTCTTATTGAATTTATCGCCATTTTTCTTTTTATATCCAAGTATATATTTATTTTCCACTAAGTGTTTTCTAGAAAACATCCTCACGAGAACAAACTTGGTAACATAATCTAAAATTTTCTCCAACTCAGTCAAAATTATTTTCCGATTAAGAGTTCTTATATATCAATTATAACATTTTGATAGATTTTATCTCTCAACATCAGGTTGGTACTTTCTTATATTTATGATTTTCTCATCCTCAAAACAATACTTATATAATGAAGGAATATGTTATCATATAAATTATTGGATTTTTTCCATTTTTTCCAAAAAATAAGAAATATCCTTTGAAAATAAAATATGATCAAATATATATAATTTTTAGAATGTTTGAAAAGGACCATTAGTAGATCTGGCATCCATTCACTACTTTCATAAGGGAACATACATATTGGAGTTGTTTCCTACTATTTTTGGACAAAATAATTATCTCCCACTATTATTATCAACTCATAAATAATCATTATTAGTTGAAGAACATTCATGTTAGTAAAAAATGAGTTATATGCCCTCTTCATAGGTGATGGTTTCACTTTTCATGTTGAGTCAATTTTTGTAGCCCCAATAGTTGAATAATCCTTTACATCAGCTGTTTGGTGAAAATAATCAATAAAATTCATCATAGTTTTATTAATCTCAGTACACCGTGAATATGTCTTTGTCAACTCATATTCCTTAACAAGAAGTTTTTTCATAAATCATCCATTAATTTTTTTATTGTTATTCCTTAACCATGAGTATTTTAATTTCATAAATGGGAGTATGTTACCTCTTAAAAAATTCCTATTTATCCGGATATTTATTTTCCCCGATAGTTTTGGATAGTCATAGATCTCTCTAGAGATTACTATTTTATCAATACATTCTTCTAGATACCCTTTTAACCAATTTTCCACATAGATATAATCACCTTATTCTTCTTTATCATTGGAAGATAAATAATTAATAACATGATACATGAAATTCACAAAATTATTTATAACTTATTAATTAGTTGATATTCCCTTAAATGAGTCATCTTATTCTTTATTTCTTAATTAAATTTTTCTATTTTTATAAATGAGCATCCTTTTACATTCTATTATGTTTTTTTGAATCCTTAGAAATATTTCCCCAACCCATTCAATGTTTTTATTCCATCAAATCATCATTATTACCTCTATTATTCTTAATTAAATTTACAGTAATGGAACCTATTTCACCACACTCAAATCAATTTAACAGATGTTTACCCATATAATTTCCTTGAACTTTTTTTATGTTTCATGAGATGAAGGAAATTATTCCTGTTTACTATTTATCTATTTCATTATCACCATTAGATTAATTAAAATTTTCCTCTTTAAAACATATTACCTTAATCTCTATCATGGACTCAATTTAAATATCTTCAATAGCCTTCTATTTAAATGTAGTGTATTCATAATTTCATAGGCAAAAAAAATATTATGTGGCTCACTTATTGATAGATCATCTCAGTCTTCTAATGTAGAAATTTTAGGATTGAATCTATTCAAAAAAATAATAATCATCTTTATAATATTTGAATTCTTCATGTTATCTCCAGAACCTCTAATGTTTTTAATGATTTCAATTTCATCAATAAAATAATCATCTATAGTTTTTTATCAGGAATATTTAACCAGAACAACATTCTCAACTAAATTTTATGTTTTTATTATTTTACATTAACATTACCTTTATAGGTTCTTTATAGTTTATCATAGGTCTTCTTAGCAATTTGGAGACACATTACATTCATGTATAATCTACCGAATAATGTAATTGGAATAGTATTCTAGGTGTTTTCATCAAATTATGTGATTCATTTTTCATAAAAAAGGTTATAAGCATATCAATTTTTCTTGGTGTAGATCATATGGTAGAAATATCAAGGGCTTGAAATCAATGTGAAATGAGATAGTGTATAATATTATTCTTCCATTTGAGAATATTCAATCATCATAGGAATTAATTCATCAACTATTCATGGAATTTAAATTTTCAATCCTCAAAAGTATGATCTTATAGAGGGAACCTACTCTGATACCACATGAGATTTAAAATAATGGTTAGAAAAAAACGTTGTTTTAATTAGTGGAAACTCTTAATGATTTTTTGTAACCATAAATTTAAAATATATAAGTAGTTTGATATTTTATCAAATTAGAAACTGAACGCACCCTTAACCATATATACGAAATAAATTGGTGAATATTTTGGAAATATTTTTATAAGGTTTGAAACTAGTGAGGAAATAATACTCCATGTTATTTTTGATTATTATGATATGATATAGATTCACCACTATTAATAATTTTTCCAATTATACATGGGGTAGGATTATTATTATCTGAACCTCATAGTGCATGTTACACAAAAATTGTCTCCAGACAAGTATATACAGGTTCCCATATACTAAAATGGTAACAATTCGAACATTATGATGATCACTATAACATCAGATAACATTATAAATGAATTGATGTCATTATTGGGACCCTTAAGAATGATGGAGTTCAGCCCATCGTTATGACGACACATTCAATAATATAATGTATGGATGATATTCCATTGTAAATTATACTCTTCATAACCTTTCATGTTGAACTCCATAATATTGGAAACTCCTCTTGATCTTCTATATTATCCAAAAATTATTCATCGCATCTAACATGTAGATTCTTCTGGACTAATAGGTCATTTCACACTAAATAATCTAAAAATATAACAATTTTAAAAAGTATATGTCACAGTTGTAGGTACAAAATAAAGTCACTCTTTTATATAAACAATCTTCCTCGAATAAAATAATTCAACATGATCTTAAAATTACAATTTATTCTACTTCTCTCAATATCTACTTGACATTACCAATTCTACTAAAGATATCAAGTTAAATATTATTCTTCACGTCTACCATATATCATGGCTAGAATAACAGTCTTCACTTCATGAATTTTAAACCATTAAACATCCTGAATGGTCCAAGGATCGGTTATGTACCATTGAGAGGGGGTGAATTAGTGATACATTATTTTAAGAATTATTTCTTCTAAATAAACCCTTGGTGAAAAATTAATATATTTATCCCCCCATATTTAAATATCTTTATATCCCTATAAGAAACTATTAAAAATAATAACAAATCACAATTATTTTTATAAGGTTTGTTACTATGACTTGTGTCTTTATTGTAACTTGTTATAAACCCTGGTTACAGGTTTTTCATTATATGTAGGTGGTCATAATAAGGTAAAGTCAAATTCACACCAAAACTGAGTCCCACTATAGATTCAATGCACAAAAATACACTAGAAACTCTTGATTCCCATCGGAGTATCTTTATATTGTATCCCATAGTGTTGAAAGCATCCCTCCGGCCTGGTCCAGAGTCTCTCTGGAGGATTCTTCTTCTTTAGAGTCCCACTAAAGACTTACACTAATATTATGTTACACAAGATATGATCCACATATGGAATGATCTATTTCATCTTTATTATTATTCTAAAATTCCTTAATATCATTTAATTCTCTAGAAACAAACTAGATCACCTAATCTTTTCGGGTTCCATATTAATGAATTTAAGAAATTGATAAACAAATTTTCATGTCTTTGTAACTATCCACTAATCATCAACTGAAATGAACTTATTTCATCCATATGATGACTCTGGAATATGTCTTCCAAAGTACACATGACATTAGTCTCCAATCACTAAAAACTAATGATGAATAATATGATGCATGTGAGCTTTTCAATCATCATGCATGTTTGAAACAATGCATGGTCGTACATAAGTATTTGTATTAAGAAACAATGAATGGTCTCCAATTTTCATGTCTTCAATCATCATGCATGTTTAAAGGTGTATATAAATATTTTTATTAGGAAATCACACACACACTTCCTCACATAAACCACATGCACACATGTTATGACATGCATATATTTATAATGCACTAGGAAATATCTTCATGTGATTGTGGGTGTAATATAGTGTACCCTTTTTAATTTCTCCATCATTTAGATTAGTGCATACATATCATGCATGTTCTAAACCATTTCCTCCTTTGATATAACCTGAATGGGTGTAGCTTCTACTACACAGAAGTCTCATAACCTGCATTTTCATGACCCGTCCTCGGGGCCCGTGCCGTGACTACCCCAAGCTCGCCTTCCATAGGCAATGGGCTAGCGACTAGCTCCAAAGGCGTAAGTTCTAATAAATAGGGAAGGCATTTCCTTTATGAAATGAAAACACACACAAACAGATTAAAAGAAAAATCTACACTAAGTAAAGTAGTAAAACAAACGTGCTGATAGTACAAGGGGCCGGGAATACAAGCCCAAAAGAAAGGTACGGCTACAATTGAAAGTAAAGTACAACTCAAAGGACAACAACTGAAAGGTGACAAGCAGCTCCTGGATCGTCCTTCGGGTTCCTACTTGAAGGGTTTGTACAAATGACCTTCTCAGCACTCCACGTCCGTCCATCTCCTCCGGATACTGACTCGTCATGAGATCCTTGTACGGGTACCTACTTGTCATGAGATCCACCTCTGGGTACCGACTTGTCGTGAGCTCCACCTCTGGGTACCGACTCATCGTGGGATCCACCTCTGGGTACCGTCCAGCTCTACAAGCCTCAACCACGATCAGTGATGTCTGTCATCTGCAACCAACACAATGAGGTGCGGTCATTGCCTGTGCAGGGGTGAGTAAACAATACTCAGTAGGGACCCCAAGACCCTCAAGGTCTCCCTAAATCCAACAAGAATAAACACAAAGAAAGTTCTCAACAGATAACCCATAATTTGGTATAATCCCATACTTATACCTATGTTATAAAATATCTCATCTCAAACATGATTTATCACACAGTTATTAAATCAAAAGATAACCAATACTTAGCTATATGCCCATACATATTCCTAAGTTATCAGGTAACACATCTCAGTCATTAGAAAAACACAAAGGCCAATGAATTAACTCAAACCAGGATTTTCATTATCGAAACCACAACTGCTGAAGAGCTCCATCTCTAAAGAGTACAGTGAACCTGTCACGACTCCGAGGCACTACTCACTAACCAAATACTGCTGATGTACTCCTCCTATCGATTACCTTGGGTCAGCCACCCAAACACAGTAGTGCTTCTCGCCAGGGTCTACCACCCAAACCCAGTAGTGCACCCCACCTAATAGCCTGCAGAGGTATTCCTCCTGTCGGGTACTGTGGGTCTTCCAACCAAACACAGTAGTGCCCCCCACCGTGGGTCTGCGACCCAAACCCATTAGTGCTCCCCACTGGGCTATACAAGTCACTACGACTCGAATCAGACAAGCGGTCTTCAGGTCTCAGCCAACTACACGGTCTCCGTACTCCATACGCTCGTCTCCGGGGCAGTCCTATCCATGAGCTACTGGTCGATAATACAAGTATCACAATTTCTCAACAATAAGTAACTCAAAGTAACTCCTCGTCATAGGGGTCTCAACGCAACAGATGGCGCGTCGATCGGACTCCCGGTCTGTGTTTTATTAGCCTTTTAGTCCCGGGGGCCCGGTTGGTTTCCAGTACGAACCAACCAGGCCATATCTCAACTGTACCCTAAACTCACATAGGTTATACTCAAACAGAACGTTTCTCAACATGATCACCAATGCCTATGATGTTTCATCAAATGAACATCTGGTCTGAAATTTATCGGCTTTTTCGTTCCTGGGGCCTGTGTGGATTTTCGGTTCAATACAACCTATCCATATTCCAACTATGTCCAATTCTCAGGTGAATTATACCAAAAGATCTGTCTCACCTAAAGGAATACAACAAAGTCGAAGGCACGTCAATCGGTCCTCCAGAGATCATGTTATAAGCGTTTCCTCTTCGAGGGCCCCGTTGGTTTCAAGTTCGAACCAACCCGGCCGAACCAAAGTATTCTAAAACCTTGAGTGTAATATACTGAAACGACAATATCTATCCAAGGATCCCAAAACAACTGACAGTGCGTCGATCAAGTGTCTTTATCCAATTTTATGGGCGTTTGAACAAAACTGCCTAAAAACAGGGGGTCTGGGCCCGGTACAACCAGGCCCAGTACCCCATGGGTCATCCCGAACCAGGGGACCCGACCCAGGTCTGGGTCCCGCCCGATAGGACATGGCCTAGCCTGGCTGGCGCGGTCTAGCCCAGCTGGCGCGGTCCGGCCCAGCACGGCGGCCCGACCGTGCACCTAAGGACATTACGGGACCCAAACTTCACTGCAGAGACTTCAAATCTCCATTGCGGCCCGTTCTGTCATCGTCCATCAATCCGCACAACAATAATCAATCAACGGAGGGTTATTGGACCGTGTTTTTTCGGCCCATGCCCTCCGCGTTAGGTGTTATCAATTGGAAAAAAATCATCACATTATTTCAAATAATTTACAAGGCACAAATTTAATCATTTATGTTTGAACCCAGTTCCCAACATCACACCCACAAATAAAAATTCTCTTCCAGTAGAAATAATAACATTAGGGGATCAACATGATAAAGAGTTAATCCGTGGTCCTTGTTTAGAAGGGAACAATCACGAGAATATAAACATTCTAAAATCAAACCCCTGGCATTTTTTCCCTGCAATCAAATATTCCCAACCCCTAAAAATATTCTTTCGCGGATCATCTTAATAAAGATTTGATCTGCGTTATTTGTTTCAGACGGAAACAATCATGGGTTTATTAACAATCTCAATATAATCCCCTACCTCGATAATTGTCGTTTCACATCAGGCGTCGCGGAGATCGGACATCGATTCCGTGGACGTTGGGGTGCATCCAAGGAGGAATCAGTGTTGGCAACTTCACATTCTTCAAATCACAGAGCGTTGTTCGTCAAGGTAGAAAGTCGTTCTTCGATGAAGAGAGGAACACTTTTTTCTCCTTCTCAAGAGATCTCTCCCAACTCTTCTTAACACAAAGAAAGTTCCAAACTAAAATAATAGACTATGGATATTATTTTATTAACCCATGAAATTCAAAATTTAAACCACTTTAATTAAATAAAGTGTTGGTATAATTAATGGGAGCGGGGAATGTGAAGAGATCTCTTAATTAGGGGGGAGTTGGCACATTTAAATGCAAGGGAGAGTTAAAGGGGGGGTTTAAGGGGGTTTGGGAAATTGAAGAGTTGGGGCTCATGTGGGCCCCACCTCACCTTAATTTTCACTTGGTTAGTTAGTAAATAGTGGTTCCACCCAAAATTCCACACTTAGGATATAACCAATAATTTGGTATAAAATTTGTATAACAAATTTTATTCAAGTCTTTATTAAACCACAAATTCTAACAACTCCTCCTGAGAAAACACACCATTGGTAAAGGTCCTCTTAAGAAAATATTGGCGCTGCGATTTCATCAGTTCCTTCGGATTTCAATTCCAAGCACCATTTCAAAAGATAGAAAACCGGCTCATTCGTTCACTGAACGTAACTGAGCTAAACTTCCGAAATTGATTGCGGACACACCGGGCCTCCGAATCAGGTGTTGTCAGAAACTGCAGACTTGTAAAATTTCAAAGAAATTAAAAAAAATTATTGAAATTTCTGGGACTTTAGATGCATAATTCATCAATGTTATTTTTATAAACTATTATCCTACATGAAATATTCCTCTTCCACTTCATATAGAAAAGTGTCGATGGCATAGTCGAATGATTCCTCAAAAATCCACTCAATATAAAAAAATGTGTGAGTTCTTGTTGATCTTAAAAAAATCCATGAAGAATATGCACATTATATTGTCCCAAAAATCTTCGCAAAAAAATGATTTATTGTGAGAAATCAAGTGAGAAATTTAAATGTAATAACCCTATGGATTCCCTTATTCATCATGATAATCGAGACAAAATGAAGAACATATCCTTTAGAAAACCCAATACCTATAAAACTATTATTTAATGCTCCTTATATTCCAAAAAATCCCTGATATATGAAAAAATCACATATAGAAAAACCTCACATCAAGTTATCTATAGTAAAATATTCCACTAACTCAATGCATGTGAAGTTTTCGACTTTAAGATCACAAAATGATAGGACATTCTTCATGAATATAAAATTCAAAATCATCAAGAAATAATATTGTTTATATATATTATCTAGATGGTTTTTTCTTCATTAACACATGAAAATGATGTTTAATATCATTATTCTCATATTTGGATTTTAAAATACTCAAAAGATGATCAAAATTCTCATATTAGGCTTCTATCAACATTGCATGGAGAGTTTGATGAACACCATCCCTCTAATGATCTTAAGGAAGATAAAAATGTTTTAAGATTTCCATATCACATTGAAGAATTAGATAAGATGGCTGATTTTATTTCTTTTAAAGAAATCAATGTAACAATATCTATGATATGTCCTCCCACATCAAAATGGATCTTCAATCCGCACTCCCTTATATTATAAAGAGTGATATGGACTTCCATAATTATTTATAAAATGCCCCATGATCCTACTTTCACCGCCAAATACTTCCACTCTCATTATCCATTGTGCATCTATACATGGGGCTCCACGCTGGTCTAATACACATCAATGGATTGCCTTTGAAATCCATCATCTTTTCTTTCTTGGATAACTACTCTGTTTCATCCTAGTTCCCACATATATAATGGTGCACCTAGATCACATTATTTCTATCACGCTTGGACATTTATGCGGTATAGCCCTACATAAAGTGATATAAAAAAACTAAACCATTAAACTAAAAGTACATCCACTTTAGAACTCAAATTTCTCATAGAAAATGAATAGTTTTTTCAGGTAACTTATTATTTTCATTGGGATAATTATTTTAAACACTATTCATACACATTTCCAAATTATGGGAAACGTAAGAGCATCTCTAAAATCATCCCAATAATGGTTGTTGATATTTGGAAAACCATACTCACATAAATTAAATAAAACTAACATATTAATATCAATTCCATATAAAATCCAACAATTAATATTAAAAACAAATTAAATATAACTCAATGGAATCTTCAATCCCCCGTTTTTAATTTTTTTTCAATTCCAAAAAACAATGACAATATCAATATGTATTTTTTACCTTCTACCCATTTATTGAAAATGAATACTAATAACAAATAGAGGAAACGTTTATCATCAAACATATTATATTAACTTGAAGGCGATACCAAATATTTTATTTTTCAATGTGCCTTTAGACATACAACTCTATTTCCAAATGTGAAAATGAAATGTAGAAAACAAGAGTTCATAACATAGGATATCAATATTGTACATGATACAAATAAACATGATACCATTCTCAGATACAACTCAATTCAAACCTTGAATTTTTATAGTCAATCAATTCATGTAAGAATAATTATCATGTACTCATCCAAACAAATATAACATCTGTTTTAAGTGAAAAAACATATTTCTAACCCTATTTATCTCAAAAAATATATAATCTTCGATCACCCACAAGGGAAACATCCATCACAATAAATTTCGTTAATGTTAGTGAAAAAAATTTATATAAAAGAATAAGGAGGAACTGATTTTGTTTTTAGAAATAGCACTCATGATTAGAGTTTCCCCTCAACCAGGTCTTTCATCATTCCTTTTGAACCCATATTTGTAAGAGATCACTTTTTCATCAACTCTTTCTTCATTTGGAATTGATTTCTCCACCCTTGTAAGTAAAAAAATATTAATTTATATTGATTGAAATTATTTCTTAATGTCATAACATACTTGTTCAGAGTAGTTATTTTGATTTTCTAGATCATGAAAAGATGATGAATTCTTTTGAAATTTAGTATCTTCTTCTGAGATAACCTACTTACCGTCAATTATGGAATCAATTTGTGTTTTTTCCATTTGGTATCAATTTCAGTTGATCAATTCAAATATTCAATCATTCCAACTCTTTATGTAAATCGTTTCTGGATGTCTCTCATTTATTCTCTAATAAACTTTAATTCCACTATTTTTTGTTTTTCATTTTCATACTATACAAATATTAAGGAACCTCTTCAGTTAATTTAGTCATGAATACCTCATCTCTACAACTATCTAATTCACATCTTCCACAAGCATCATTTAAGAATTCATATATATTTTTTATTGATTAATTCGATTGATTTATTTGATAAAATTTTCTCATCAGTTCATATTAAATTCCCTTAGACTCATGCCTAATTCCTAGAAATGACATGTTTCACTTGTATGTATAGAGTTTATAAATATTTTCCACACAATTAAAAAAAATATAATGTGATATTCTATTATTATAATAAAACTATTCAGTAAATTTATAATTTTTTATTATTTTATGCAAAGGATTATGTCTATCATAGAGTAATTGTATTCCTTGAAACATTCTTTCATTATTTTATGTGGTCAAATGAATAACTCTTATATTATTGGTCCTCATAGAATTTTCATCACTTTTAGAAATATCATATCTTCATTGAAACTGTGTATGAATAAATATACCTTTTCTATTGGATCCTTTCATCATGAAACTTGAGATGACTCATATTTTATATCAATAGACTTATTGAAGACATCTCTACACATTTTAAATTTATATTGGGTGGTGAGATACATTGATTATGTCCCAGAAAACTAGTTTACCTTGTGATATAATTTTTCTTCATGATAGTATACTCTATTCTCAATCTCATCAACCTATAATATATATTTATTATTTTCAACAACAATTACTATATTAATTCTATCATACTCTTCCTTTTCCTAAGAAACTTTTAATTTTTCTTTTTCAATCTTCAACTTCTATTTATAGAGCTATGTGTTTTGATCATGAAAATATTCCAACACTTTCTTCTTCCACTATTCCAGATCTATTTCTGAAATACCCATCATTATAACTACATGAATTATTTGATCCATTTTCAATATGAGAAATGAAAATATGTTCATAATCTAAAGAACAACAAGATGAATAATTTTCTTTTGTATTATTCCTCAACAAATCCCACTTTTTATAAATTGAATACATATTTTATTTCTCATCCTTTTTCTATTTATGATGTTCCACACTTTCGACATAAGATTCTCATTCATCAAATTTCATAGGATGATTTATAGAAAATGAATAATTCCATTATATATGAATAACATGAGTAGTTTATATCCTCTTCCATTATATTTTACCTGTTTCAATCCTCTTGTAATAAGAGAATAAATTTCACATAGGGGTTCATCAATTTCATCATCATCAAATCACTTTATTCCTTATCTTCTACTTCTTCTAACATTTCATTTGTTGTAGCCTAAAAGGACATCATTTATTTAACCTTCTATTTAAAAGTTGGATCCTTCTGAAATTTATAATCCGCATGAATATTTTGTAACTCATCAAATGAAAAATCTTATTTTTCTTTATAGGGTAGAATATTGGTATAAATATAGTAGTGAAATATTTCATAACCTTTTCACAATTGTTGAATATTTTAGTTTCTAACCAAATACCAGGATATTACCTATTATTTAATTGAATCTAATAAAAAGGTCATCAATAAATTCCTAATCATTAATTTTAATATCCTCAAACTTTCATATCAAAATTTTATTCATAGATTCCATGACATTGATATCTCTTTCAAAATGGATTATCAGTGTATCCTAGAATTCCTTACCGGTTTAGAGACCCATACATTTTTTGTACGATTTATCAAATAAATTCATAAAGATTTCATAATGATTCATTATATAAACATTTAGATTTATATTTTCATCTTCAGTCATTGAAATATTATTAATAATTTGTGGTAATCCAACTATTTATGCATCTCTAACTTCCAGGCCAAGAGATAGAAGAAAAGGAAGCATTATATTCCCCCAGTTGTTGTAGTTAATTCTACCAAAAGTAGGTATTCCTTGAATGTTCAATAAATTAAAATTTTCCATCCCTCATACACTTCATATATCTTAATAGGGTACAATGTCTCTGATACCAATTTAAGTGTCCAAGGATTAGTTAGGGACCACTATGAGCCAGGGTTAATCAGGGGAACATTGTTCTATAAATTCATTCTTCTTAATCCAACATATATTATTGATTAATGTCTCAATACCTAATCATTATATATCTACCTCTATCCAAAAGGGAAAAAATGATAGAACCACACACAAGGATATTACATGTTTTGGTTCTAGGACCTACATTTTTTATGCAACCAATTATACTTCGCGGATACAAATATAGTATTACATGTAGGTTGTTAAAATAAGAGAAAGTAATATTCCCATTAACACTAAGTCCCATAGTGTTCATCTCATGAGGCCCACTAGATATCAAAAGTTCCCACCTACACTAGAAACTCTTGATTCCTATAAGAGAGTCTTTATACGACATCACATACTATTGCAATCATCCCTCAAACCTGCTCAAGAGTCCCAATATAGGCTTCTTCTTCTTTAGAGTACGCAAAATTCATACACTAATCGTCAGTTATAGAAGTTATCATCCACTAATATGGATATATATTTAAACTTTTTAACTATTCTTTAATTCCTAAAGATGATATCTTTCGTCAAAAACAATCTGAATCACATAATCTTCTAATGTACAAATTTGAAAAACATTAGAAACTGAAAAAAAACTATATTGTAATTCCCACTGCCCACTAATGGTCAACTAATTTAAAATAATATCATCCTATGGATTACTCAAGAATATTTCTTCTTAAATTAACTCATATTCAGTATCAAATCACCCCACAGTAATGAAGCAATTTACGCTTCATCTGAACTACTTAATCACCGTGCATGTTTGAAACTATCCTTGGTCATCTCAATATTTTCAATATGAAATTTTTTTCTAGTGTATGTAAATGTTTTAATTATGAATGAACAGAAACATTGCATCATATAACCCTCAATCATTCATGTTGTAACATGCATGAATTTATCATGTACCATGATAATTCTTCTTGAAACTATGTACGTTATGCATTACCAATTTTAATTTCTCACTTTTTTGTTTCATGGAAAATGTATCAACAACGTTCTCAACGACTGCCTCCTTTGAAAGAACCCAAATGGATGTAGCTTCCCCTAAACAAAATTCTCACTACATTACTGATTCGTGGAAACAATTTTTTAAAAATTGTCTCCGGTGTGAAATATTCCTCTTCTTCTTCTCATATCACAATGTAGATGATAATGTCTCATGATTTCTCAAACTGAATCATTCCAAAAAAATAGCTGAGTTTTAGATATTATCATGCAAGACATGGATATATTGGACATTATATTTTCTCAAATGCTTCATAGGAACATGTTTCATCACAAAACATAAATAGTGGGTCGGTCACATTTAACATGCCTGAGATGCGTTTTTTTCTTGGAAACAATGAACACATGGAACTAGTCTCCTTTAATGAGATAGAGAGGTATGATGATATTCTATTCGACAATTTACTTTATCAAATATCTCATAGATATGATAATATTTTTATAAAAAAAATAGATAACATTAGAGAATTTAATGGAAAATATTCCAAATAATCAATAAATGTGACCTGCCTCAATTCATGTGAACTTTTCCTCAACACATTCATTATGGTTATAATAATCACCATCAATGGAAAATATTAATTTCACCATAGTTTACCATGGTTGTTTGACACTAATTAACACATGATAATTATATTTCCTGTGATTAGGATAATATTCATATTTTTTGAAAACTCAAATGATTTTTTGAAGTCTTATATCAAGCATCTATTAAAATATCATCGTGAATTTGATGAAAACCAGCACTTTTATGAGATTGAGTTATACGATACTGTGAACCAATGATCAAACGACATAAATGAAGAATATCGGATGATTAATATTTGTTCGATTTATTTTAATTTGAGTAATAGTATAAATAATTTGTAACCCACATAAAAATGGATCTGCAATCCATGCCCCATTATAATACAATGTTTTATATGGACTTCCATAATTGGTTACATAACATCCCATAATCCTATTAGAACCGAACCTTATCGATGCTACTGTCTACCAACGTGCCTCGCTGAATGGTGGCTCCATGCTTCTCTCATGTGCTTTTATGGAATGATTAGGCAATCCATCATCCTTTCTATGATGTCTGTCTACTCTGGTTGATCCTAATTCCCACCTATTTAGTGGTGCACCAAGATCTCATGTGTAATAGCTAGATTTTCCTTCTTTTTGGTGTAGGACAAAATATTTTTTTACCCCAAAAACCAACCCAATAAAATTACATCCACTTTAAAAAAGAAATTCATCATACAAAAAAAATATTTCCAGGATCATAATATTCTCATTGAATTCATTTTTGTATATAATGTACATCCATATTTTCAAATTTCATGGAATTAAGACCAGATATGAAATCATTACATTAATGGTTGATGATATTTTAATAACCATCATCATCATCATTTAAATAAATCTGAAATATTGATATCAACACCATCTCAAATCCATACATCATTATTGAAAAAAATGAAATCGTACTAAAAGGACACTTCACATCCAACCCTATACTATCATAATATTTTTCACTTCCAAAAATTGTAGTGTCCCCTAATACATTTTGATAGTATATCCACCTTAATCCTCAGTCCATGCTAACAACTATTTTATCCCCTTTTCTATTTCATCCGCAAAATATTATTTAATTTCAAACAAACTATGGAACTAAATCTTCTATCATAACATTTCCTTCTAATTATAGAAACAAAAAATTTATCTTTATATCACATTCTTTTGAATCCATCATCACTCGCCTACTATTGTACCATATTTTGATTGATATAAGTTTCAGTCAACTCACCTTGGATTAGAATTTTCATAGGGGATAATATTATGTCGATGAATAAATTAAATGAGTTGAAGATGATTTTACCAAAACTTCAATATTATCCTCTCATAAGTTGTTCATAAAATGGAATAAAAATTTAAAAGTAGGTTCCAAAATATGTATCCATCATATCCAGTAGAGAATATAAAAAAATATCTATATGAAAAATAAATATATCTAATCCTAGAAGCCAAAATTCAGATCAATAAAATTAATGGAATAATCCTATAAGGGAAATACACAAACTATGAAGAAAACGATAAAAAGCATCCCATTAGACACTACCTTCAACTAATAACATGTTCAACAATACTATACTCACTATAAAACACAAACACCCTACTAGAGTCATTATGTGAACCTAAATATAAAACTATACGAAAATCTTCCCAAGTACATATGAATTCATTTATTGTTCATCAATAATGGGTGACTCCACCTACTCAATAGGATTCACCCATTATCCTAATTCATGTGTGTCTAAGTGATAAATATAGATATTAATAATATAATTCTTGGTGACTCACTACCATTAAAATCTATGGATAAATAATATCAATCATCACTAATAAAAATAGAATATTATAGAAATCAATAAAAAATAACATATTCAAATTATATAACATAAACACCTCAAAATTATAAACAACCCAGGAACAATTCCCAAGATAAATGTCTAACAAAATGGAAATGTTTTAGGAACTCTAAAATGATGTGTCTTTTTATTACCTAGCTATCCCAGAATGGCTTGAAAATGTTATTCTATAATATGTGTGTTCTTAGGAAAACATCATCCATGTTTTTTTGAAGACAATATAAAATAAAATAAATTCCCATCATAAAAGTATGGGGTTTTTTTAACATTAAAAAAACATATAATATTTATGTTTTAACAGGATTTTAATTTTTTCACTTAATTAAATTGTTTATGATAAGTCACAACAAGAATAATTTTTGGAAAATATTTTTAGAAGGCATAATAAATCTAATACTGCTTCTTCACTGACATATTAATCATTATCTAAAAAATTATAATTCACTTCATTATTTTCCCTTAATTTTTTGACCCCAAATCCCTATGAGAATTAACATAATATAAAGATGAAATTAATTAAACCCTTGGCTAGCAATGCAATGTGCAATCATAGCACCCTAATTTGAATTATGATATAAGGATATATTAACTACAGTAAAAAATTATAACACATGTAAATTATATAAATGAGTAATAATTGAGTTTTTGGATTATATTTTACCTCTCAAAATTAACAAAGTGTTTTTCTTTTAAATATTAAGATCCCACTCTCACAATTCAAACATTACTTCCCCTCATCTATTTGGTGTTAATTGTTCAATTGAATGATCATTTTATTATATGTTTAAAACATGATAATGGATCATATTATGGTAATTATAATAGGTCATAATTTAAAAACAAATAAATGTATATTGTTATATTTATATTTATTAATATGTAAAATTACTCTTCCATGGGTGGTTTAGTGATAATAAAAACAACATTAATGTAAAATGGTCTAGAAGGGTTATAACCCAATATCATTCCTACACATGATTGTAAAACCAAGTATTATAATTATAGTAGAATAAAAATTTAATAAAAGTTATCATTGTGGTGATAAAGAGGGATATTATTGAAGTACAGACAATGTTACATTAAATAAGTGGTAATGAAAAATATTTGGGTGGAGATCCTTGATTGAGAGCTTCCATCCCAAAATGGTTTACATAATTGTAAATGAACCACTTCTCTTATGCTCATAATACTATCATTCTTGGAAAACACATAAAAATTAAAAAAAAAAACAGACATATAGAGTGTCGATGATGGATTAGTTCCAAGGCATTATATGTTTGAATGTCAAATTAGGACAAATAGTTTATTACAAGTATATAGACATTTTGAACATGAAAAAACTTGTACCATCTATACTTCAAGGAGGAATATTTTTGGGGAATTTATGCCTCTATCGGGTCTCCAAATTTGAGCCTAATCCAATATATTTTGAGAAATTTTTTCCTCCAATGGTGAAGAGATTTCCAGAATGATGATTAGATTCCATAATTGATTCATTTCCAATTTTCTCAAACCAAATAAATTAAAGATCGAACGAATTAATTTTTTATTATATTGAGGAAGGAATTTATTTTTGTAATTTTATGTTCAAATAATTAATAGAAAAATATGTATGACTAAAATAATAAATTTCACTTCAATGGTTCAAAAATAAAAGTTGAATCAAATTTTAAAATGAATGATCAAACCACAATTATTATTTGAAGAATATTATTTAACAAAATGTGAGGAAATTATGTCATTTAGTTTAAATAAAATATTCAATAAATATTTTTTTTATCAACTCCCCAAAGATAACCATATAGATATCTTGTGAAAATTCACAAGCCATGTATTATGTAAAATTATGAAAAGATATGTGAATGGAAATGTCCTAATCTATAGTGAAAATATAAAGAATTTTATGAATTTAATAAATAATTATATATTAATAAATTCGAAATTAATATTTTTTATAAATTTTTTCCAAACAAAATCCAGGGATTTAATGACACTAATCATAGCAAAACAAGATATGTATCAACTATGCCATTAATTTAAGAATTGTGTGTGTGTGTGATAACGATTTTAAGCTCATATCTTTATGATATATTTAATATTTTCAAGCCCTATAAAACATTTGTTCTTATCTAGTTTAATTCCACAAAACCTATTCTATATAACTTTACAATAAAATTTCTAGAGAAGTTCACTTAATTATTCCTCATAGTTAGACCTTATGCTCCTGACCTAGACATCACCAATTTTTCTCCATTTAATCACCATCCTATATATTCATAAAATATAATTTTTTTGTTTTTCTTCTTAATTAAAAAAAATATAAAGTTGTATAACTATTTTGTGTCATGTAAAAACACATAGGTCAATTATGTATAGTAAAGAAACCGGTCAGAAGAGAAAAAAAATATACATAAAAAATTACTATAATATTGAAAAAAAACTTAATGTGGTTGTAAATTCAATTGAGATAAAAAAGTGGTTACATGTAAAAAATGTATTGAAATTGATTACTCAATTTTCCATGTAAAAATATCATAAATAATGTTGTCAAAATTTAGATATTTGTATAATTTGACAACCAATCATGTCATCAAAGACATCTATTTTTATAAAAATAAATCTTTTATGACTAATTCTTTTTCATTCTTATCATGCTACTAATGAATTTGGAAAACATAAGCATGTATTTTCCATAATTTCAAGTTGTAAATAAACATGTTACATTGCATTTTTTTATTTCATATTTTTTTATCAATTTCTAATTTAAAATATCTCAAACCACACACAGATGAAAAACAACTAAAGACAAAAAATGAAAATAAAAAATAAGATGCAACTAAAATGTTTCCCTTCTATATGTATAAGCTTACATTTTACTCATTATTAATATTTTAGAAGAAATATAAACTATAAGTGTAAAACATTAAATAGGACTAATAACATAAAAGATAAAGATTTTGGTATAGCCTAAAGTTCTAAATTGATGATGGGGTCATGAAGTGTGAGGAAAATAACTAATTGTTTGGGAAGTATCTTAATTTATTTTCTCGACCACTACCCATTGATTATAAATCTCCTTCCAGTGTCATTTTTTTTTATTTTCAATTCACCATTAGAAAAAATATTAGATTCAGTATAAATACCTAAGAATCGGGAATCTAAAATACCAAAAATGAAAATTAGTTGTCAAATTTATGAATAACCTTTCCTCACTCATGAAACTCCATTTTCAAGATTATCTTATCATGGGGTTTTCTCTCTCTTCATGAATACTTAATTTCTTCAAAAAAGATAATTCAATTTCCTCAATATATTGAAGTTGTATCTACATTTTTTATCCTTCTTGTGATAAATCCATGTTGCACTTCTTTATCACCCAAACATTTTGAGGATCTACTTCCATGAGAAGAAGGAAAAATTTATGAAAAATTACATGGGATGGGGGAATAGTAATGGGACACTTATACACTATCATATAATTCTAAAGTGAATTATCCTTGTTCTTAATACAATCCATTCAATTAGTGTACATGGTTTTCTAAAAAAAAATTCAACTCACAATTTGAAAAATTATCATATCCATTTGGTTAGGGGTTTTACAAATTGTATGTTTTGTGCGTCACCCTGGGATTCCAAAAGAGGGAACCAAAATTTTAATTTCCACAGTGTGACCCTCAGTCATGGATTATAATTTTTAGTATTCTGAACTATAAAACAAATATGTTCATTGAAAAAATTGATGACAACCTAAGAATCATCAGTATATGTGAACTTGGACTCGACCTTTTTTCTAACATAAACATCAAAAATTGCGATATACAAAAAAAAAATGAAAAATAAAATGGGAAGATAAAATCAATTCCCAATACATTAAATATATCCCATGATAATATATGTTCATGAGGTATCTTGTGTCTCCTTGAAATATTTACAATGTGTTGGATACATGATCATAATCTACAAAACACACGAGCATTTTGGAACAAAATAGACTTATATAATATAGAGCCTATGACATTATAATATTTCCTCCAGGGTCTAAATTTTCAACCAAATGAATGGGTATGATAGAAATTAAAATTATATTCAAAATCAATATTATGAACACACAACCTAATAATATGGTCCCTACACATGACCAGAGGTAGGGATTAACCCACACATAATACATAGAAACAATTTTCATTTTTAGGCGTGGTGTTTTATTATAATTCTAGTCATTTGAGAGGAAACAAGATAGTGAAATAAATCATCATACCAAGTATTTTTACTAAATATTGCATTATGTGTTCATCAGGAAATGTGTCCTGAAGTGGTGTTTAGCCCAATGACTTATCCTTTAGTATGTGAGTGATCTTACGCATGGGGTCTACAATAGGTTACATAAACCCTTATTATCCATTATATCTATATCAAACTCTTGGTGAATGATTATTCAATGGATAAGTATAGTATTTACATCATAAGTATCCTAGAGGTACATCAATGCTTCATGATATGAAGAAAACCACCTTAGAGCCCAATAAATAAGAATGGAATTTATATAATGTCATTATGAATGTAAGAAACACCTTTACCATGGATGATTAATTTTATTGGGATGAATCCAAACTCTTCAAATCATATTACATAAAATGTGAAAATACCTCCACCCTCTATGATAGGACTTCATAAATAGTGATGTTGGAAGTGTCCTATATAATCATAAATGGAATCTACCACTATAAGTGATACATGCTCGGTGGGGTTGTGAAAATTTTATTCAAATCATCAATGGAATCCGTACAAGAATCATCAAACATAAAATCAGAATCCATTTGAATATTTATCAACAAGGTAAGATAAATATTACAAAAAACTCTAATGAAATGTCAATAAAACCTTCATGTGTTATGAAAGATAAAACATCATGCACACATATATGATATAGAATTGTGGAAATAATTCCACATTAGATATATCATCCTATTTTTCATTCTGGGAATCTAAATGACAATGTATTATTCCATTATATACCATGAAATTACATTTCTCAAAGATCCAAACATGATTTTTATCAATGCAATGATTTAATACATTACTCATATTAAATATATCATTATCATAGGGGAACCACATGTAGTAAAATCATCCATAAATAACTACATGCATGTCTCATTTAAATCAAAAAAGATACTCACCATGCTTCTCTATAATGTAGATTGGGAATTATAATGTCTAAATGGAATCCATTAATAAGAAAATATACCTAATTTTTAGGTGAATTCCATCATATCAGGGTCCTTTTCCACAACGAGAACCTAAAAATAGATAGAGAATTCATCTAATAATGAATAATTTTTCATTATAGATAGTATATCATGCATATGGTCAATTAATATAATGAATAAAAAGTCCTTTTGAATGTATTGATTCATTTTTTATAATATATGTCAACTGTCCAACTATTTTGTACTATCATAAGAATTGACAAGACATTTTAATTTTTATAAATAGTAATCCCAATTTTCATTAGTACAACCTGAATAGGGGTTCCCATTGGGAGTTGTAAATATGGAAAATGATACCTTACTCAATCAACTTCCCCACCTCATTATTTAATAGTAACAATAATTTGGGGAAAATTTTACTTTGAGGCTATCAATCTAGTTTTTCTTTATCCTCTAAAAGAATACTATTCATGAAAACAGAGGGGATAATACCTAGTATTTATAATAAGGTTAACCAAATTACATTAATAATATTCATTAAAATATTATAAATTATTATTTACATTCAGGTAGGATATTATTATAAATTACTAAATAAAACATTTCATCTTTCAACAGGTATGAATGTTTTTTGTTTGGTGGATATAATTTGACTTCCAATTTGGGTGGGTTCTGTATAGATGGAAAGGATGTGGGAACAGATATATATTCACAATGAATATTAAGGTCAAAAACATAGAATATAATTTTTTTTGGATATTTATTCATATTCTCATGCAAGATCAAGATCCTTGACATAATCAAAATGTATATTCCCAATATTATAATACACATCAATATCTATACTAAGAGAAGAAAATTCATAAAAAATAGGTGTACATATTTTCTGATCCATCAATATAGAACCAATACATAATATCTCTCAATATATTAAATGGTATCAATTTGGAAAATATTAAGAATCAATATCCATTGTGTTATTACAAGATGGGTTATAATGGGAGATAAATAAAGTAAAATGGTCCTCTTATGGGTACTTCATGGAGTCTAAAATATTCAACAATGTAATATAATATCCAAAATCCATAGAAATTTCACTGTCGGGGACATTAATGATTTTCATGGTAGCTTCAGTATGTTCCTAAAAATAATGATGTGTTCATGAGATATAACATGACCATACTCCATATTAAACACATACATATTTTCTGGAAAAGATCATATATCTCAGTCAAACAAGGACATCGTCATGGACCCCAATTGGGTTTTCTATGAACCTATATTCCTATTACACCACTACCTTAATGAATTATACTAAAAAATCTATAAATAAGAGAAAATAGTGTGATTAAATACACCTATTGATGCTCCCAAATCACATAAAGAACCAGAGAGTGAAACTCCACTATATTACCAGGAATGGTAAATTTATTGGTGTCCTTGTACTTTTTCAAAAACACCGTGGTTGGTGTGGTGATAATTGATACATTCCCCCCAATATTTATTTTCTCATTTCAATTTTCCCATCTTCTATTTGTACACATATCTTTTAAAAATTTGCAATTCCTTCTAATATAATTTTTTGATTTATGTTGATGGATTTTGATCTAAAAATTATTCAATGTGTCCAAATTAATATTTTCATCACCTATGAATCCATCTTATCAACTTGTAAGCACATATTATGAAATGGATGGGGATTAACAAGAACATACTAAATATGTTTGTTTCTTTAATCATTCTTCGTTGTTTAGTCCCCAGTTTTTCTACGTTGGGGATTCTCCAAAGCGGTGATGAATCATGGTGGAATTATACATGCCGATAAATTAGTCATTTTCTTCCTACATATCAATTATATATAACAATAATTCTCATTAAAATTTCATTTAGTATGGGAACCAAGATATTTGGAGTTCTTACTTACCAGGTAATGGAGAATGGTGACAATATGAATCATTTGTGTCTTCAACTCCCTTAACTCCAAACCATATATCTTCAGATCATTCTATTTATTAATATAAAAAATTTTAGGAGGTTATTAGTATTATAATATATCTATTTTTGATAAAAAAAATTCACATTTGGATTATTGGGCTTCAAATATTATTTAGGGTTGTTCAAAACCATATTAGTAAGGGAAAGGCTACTAAATATTTTATTGAAAAGGGGTACTTTATTATTGTACATAGCCACACCTCATATCTCGGTGATCTTTACACCCATGTTTTTATATTGTTATAATGGAATCATACGAATTATAGGGATGTGGTTGTTGTTACTACTAATATAGTCTCCTCCAGAATATGGATTCATAATCCTCAGTCCCTTCAAATTTTTTGATAAAATTGTTTCAGGGTATGTTTCAATGAAAATTAAACAAGAAATCAAATGAGTGGGTTTGGATGTATTTTTATCCATTTTAATCTATCTCTATATATTGGTTAATTCATCCAACATCGTATCAATTGAATTATTTTTATGATAAGAAGAGATTTCATTATTTACTCCTCTAACTTGTTGTGTACCATGATCATAAATGTTTTTAGATTTTTTGACCACTTTTCAATAAAATACCATATAAATATTTTTCTCTTTCCAATTATTGGTCCTCCTGATGTGACATCCACCATACTCCTCTCCATACCATTGTGGCCTTTATTGAAGTGTTGGATGAAGAGTGTCATCCAGATTTGTTGATGAAGGAATCATGAGAAACAAATATTGATTGATTCATAATACATGAACATTGAGTCAATATATTATTTATTGATCTCTGAGATATATTATCAATTGGTAGTGTTATTGATTCTGAAAAAAATACACACAATAAATGATATTTCAAATCATTCAAATATGTTATGTTTTTTAGGTATAATTATTACATCTAATCCTTTCTAGTTCCATCAAGTGAGATGGATATTATTATATTTTTTATTTTCTCTTTACAGAAATTCCATGGTTTCATGGGTTAGAATAAAATATTGAATTCATTGAGATGTTATATGGGTCCTAAATGGATAATCCATACAATTTTAACAGATGAGTAATTAAACAATATTGTTTGTATAACGTCTGATTTGAGAGTTGAATATAAAATTCATATAGGTTGGTAATTAATATATGGTGCAGTTAACTATTGAATGTTTTTATCAAGTTCATTATTATTATTTTCAACCATTATTAATCGTTTTAGGTTTTCTTCAGATGTGCTTCTATTTTGAAATTTCCAAAAATAATGGAATTCCTATGTTGGGTAAAAGTTGAAATTTCCAGCAGATTGATATTTTATATTTCAATCGTTAAGGCTACATTCAATATCAAGTTCTCGATCAATGATATAATTAGGGTGATATTACATTATAAATAAATGAAAATATTTAAGAGAATATAATTTAACTATAATATAATGAGAAGATATTTGATATTGTTTACCAAAAAAATATGAGATAGGGGAAGAAAAAAAATGCAAAAAATAAGGGGACTAAGTAAAAATAAAAAATACCTCTATATGGTCGAATAATGTACATGCCTCATAATTAATGGTGCCATTTTAAAATGTTCAATTGTATGTCCTCCCAAATTATGTGGGTCTTCTTTTTAGTTATGTGTAGTAGAGTGGATGACCAAGGTCGTTTCCTAATGAAGATGTACTTATGATAACATATTAAATGAAATTTGAAAAAAAACATACTATTTAAAATTATTGGAGGGTGGATTTTGTTTTTATAGATCATTGGTGAGTTATGTTAGAAGATTATTTTTTTGTTTCTTTTCCCCTTTGGATATTTGATATATAAAACAAGGTAAAAATGATTTTTTAATTAATTTTTGGTATTCCAAATCAATGTAACTCGTATTATTCACTTAATTATTAATCATTTACATCCAAATTAAAATCCACTCAATTTTGATCCCCAAAATTTCTAACCCCAGAACACTAAAAGAATTAACATAACCACAATGATGAAATCAATTAAACCATTTTCATTCATTGGAATGTAAAACCACCCCACCATACATTATTTGATTATATAAATATACATTATCATCAACGGTAAATTTTGTAACATATATATTCTATAAATGAATAAGAAATGGGTTTTTGGTTTTTATTAGATCTCTATAAATTGATCCCAAGTTATTTATACTCATTCAAAGAATTCTCTATTAATTCACAGATTTCATGACCTCGTGTATTTTGTGTTATTCATTAAATTTATATCCGAGTTTATTTTAAATTAAAAATTCAATTCATGGATTATATTATATGAATTATAGATTCTAAAAAATTAAATAAAGTGAGTAATTTGAAAATTAGATCAATTTCAAGGAAAATTCACTCTTACTTGATAGGTTCAATCATCGTAGAATTGTTTTTCATGTGAGAATTTATGGAAATGGAATAAAACAATCCAATTTATACTCATTATTTCCATCCCAAATCGTATAAAAATTTGTGAATCAAAAATTAAAATTAAAAGAGATCAAATCAATGATAAAAATAGTGTTTATTGTATGGAAAAAGATTTTAAAAAAAATAATAGTATAATAATGGAATTTTGTGGGGGATCCTTTATTTAGAGATTCCCTCCTCCAATTCTCTATATTTAGTGAAAGGAACCACTTATCGTGTGATTTCAATCCTCTAATTCACATCCACACCCCTCCAAAAGATAAAACATGAATTTATAGAGTGGAAGAGAGGATAGGTCTCTAATACATTACATATTTGAATATGAAATTAGGACAAATATTTTAATATAAATGACACTAATTTTCTATCCTCTAATATACTTGAGATAACTGCCCTTATAGAAGGGTAATTTGTGAGGAATTGAGTCATATTTCTTCGTCTAGAGGTTCAGCATAATCCAAACATAAAAATAGAAGATATCGACCAAATGGTAGAGATGTCCAATATAATGATTCTAACTCATATTTATCATTATGAACCATTTACTCCAACCAAATGTAAGATCAAACAGATATAGTCTAATTGAATGTTTTATCCCATTTAGTGTGGAATCCTCTAATCAAATTTTGAGCTCAAATATACCACAAAAACATATTTATAACTACAATACTAAAACCCACTTTAATGGTGAAAAAAAGTAATTAAAATAAAATTTGAAATTGAATGATCTAATCACCAATTTTACAAAAATTATCTTATTTTACACAATGTGAAGATATTTTGTCAATTATTATAACTAAACATTCAATAAAATAGTGTCTTATTAATAAAATATATTCTAATTATTAATCCCCATTTATAATATTTACGAAGGATGGGAACATAATGTTCTAAAAAAAATAACTAGTAGATAAAATAATATTTGATAGTAATGAAATAAATGACAAATGAAAATTCAAACCATTCTAAGAAATAAACATATCCCCAAACTATATCAACTCTACAATGTGAAAATAATTATCGATATAACCATATGAAAATATAGCTAAAAATATTTTCAATGAATTCTACCTTCTATGGATATATTTTTATAACTCCCACTCTACTTGAAAATTAAATAATGTCATATCTATGGTCTTAGACATACCCCTAGGGAAACCTACATTCTGATTTGATTAGAAAAATAAGAAAATTTATCTTAGGAGATTAGTTCCATTATCTCCAAGTATATTTATCCCAACAAAATACTTTTTGTATGTACAAAGATAATGTTAACATTATACATGAGGATCAATAAAGAAACTATAAAAATATTAATTCATGTGATCTCAAAATCAACATCCCAAATATCATTCATCAAGTTCATCAAAAAAATGGGAATCTATACATGTCACATTAATACTCAAGGATAAAAAAATGAACTTCAATACATTATCCCCAAGTGGTAAAAAATAATGGAAAAATAATTATAAAAAATATAAAAATTGTACCAATTGAATAATAGATCATACCCACTGACATTAATTCTAAAAAGTTAGACTACATCCACATCTATAACCATAAAAAATAGACATTACTAGGTCCTTTATAATACTGGTTGAATAACCCATAAATTTATGATGAAATTCGAAGAATTATTCCCTAGAGGTTAAAGATATAACTATGTTAGGAATGTAACACCCCAAGATTTCAGAGTATGTTATTTTCTAAAAGTAATGCAATAACATGCACTACCCGCAACACTGAGTTCAAGCACACCACGACTTACCAAATTAGCCATTAAAAAGCGGTTATGAATAGTATTAACTGAATTTTGAACTTTATAAAGTCCTTATAATTTTATAATCCATATTATGAGTTTCTTAGACATAATGTAAGATCAAATTCATTTTTTTCAGATAAAAGAATTATTTTTCCAAAAATGCAATTTTACCGCCTTTTAGTGGTGAATCCTTTTTAAATCCAATATTTGAGAAATTTATATATTCAATTTGACAAAATAAACTTCTTCTTTATAATCGGGTCATAAGAAATTAGTTTCAATAAATGTTTTTTGTATTTCTAAAAACATTTATATTTGGGTGAATAATATAAAATACTATATTTTAACGGAAAACATCTTTTTTAATAAAAATAATTTATAGTGTTGAATTATTCATTTTAATGGTTTATAAGTATAATTAGATTATATTTTTACAATTTAATACAATTATGTTCATTTTAATTAATTTATCATTTAAATTTGACATAAACAAGTGTCAATATTTTGATAGTTATTATTTATTAAAAATAAGCTTTTTAGTTTTGACAAAAATAATTAATTTTAAATTAATTAATTCAACTTATATGTTTTTAAATTGGTAAAATAGAATTCATTTTTGAATTCAGAATATCAAATTTTTCTTAGGATGAATTTTTGGTATTTTTCTAAAAACATTAAATTTTTAATGAATAGTGAAAAACACTCATTTATAGTTTAAAACCGAATTTTTTTAAATAATTATTTATTTTATTAAAATTTATTTTAGGTAAAAATAGATACATAATACCAATATAATTTCAATGTAACTAATTTGAGTCAGTTTATAATAATTTTAGATATATAAAATTTTATTGAACTTTTTACTATCTTTTACCCACCTCCTAAGAGAATTTGAAAATTTACATAAATCATAATTTTACCACATCTGTGAGTTGAATTTTGAAACTCTGAGAGAAACAGTTGATATAAATAAGTAAAATTTTGTTCAATATGATGAAAATAATGTTTTTTAAATAGTACATTTTTTACTTTTATTTACAAAGGTTAAAAGTTATTTAATAAATTTAGGGTAAAAATTATATTATTATTACCCTAACACATATCCTAATTATATTGGATAAGTATAATTCGTCCAAAACAACCTTAGGAATGAAATATGATCCTATTTGGTCCACATGGATTAGATTAGGCCATTTATTATTATTTATTTCAATAAAGAGTTAAAAGAGATAAAATCAATGTATAATAACTAAAACATTTTTAATATAAGGTTACACATAATATAAATTCAACAATAAATCTTAATTAGAAAGATAAAAATATTTCCTACATAATGGTATTTTATTTATATTATTTAAACAATAAAAAATTTAATTTATTTTTGACACAAGGATGGTGCAGTAATTGCCTAAATAATGAATGATTAAAATAATTGATATTATAAATATACAAATAAATATAATTTGAGACTTTTTCTGAATTAAAATAATTTTATAGGTTAATATGAAATATTAGGGTTGTTTAGATTAATTTTTATTGAAGTAATATTTTTTTTAATTTATAAAATGCAATATACCAAATAGTGTAAAAATTGACAAAAAAGAGTTTTTAAAACAAATATTATATTATTAATTGATATTACATTCCTAGGAATATAAGGTTTTGATAAATGACATATATAATTATATTTGTATCATTAATGAAACCCTTTTGATCTTTTGGATGTATATTCTATGTTTATTAACCATATAATATAAAAATACAAAAAGACATGGTAAATGTAAAACTATTTAACTAAGAGTTAAATCTAAAAGAAAAAGTTAAAATAGTGACCCAAACCTGTCTAAAACCTATTGGATGAGTGTTTTTCGACTCATCCCCACCATATCATTTACATAATCTATTTTAGAGACATTGGAAAAAGAAAATGATTTTATTATAAAATCATATTTCTAGCTTTTTATAAGGTGCCCCTCACCCCTCTTATAAAAGGGAACTCCCACTTCTCTCTAAGTCAAACATTCAATGCTATTTGGCTCAGCCAACCCCTGCCCAAATACCCTCTCAACATTCCTATGCCCATCCTAGAGGCCTTACTTTAGAATGACAGCAAGCCTGAGGAGCCCTTTTGATCCAATCAAAATGAAGAACCCGATGAAGAGGTAAATATTTCATCTCCTCGTTCAAGTTCCTTTCTTCTTCCATTTCCTCATTCTTTCTTGTTTCCATTATAAAATAATAACTCCAGAATATTATTTATACTGTGAGGTTACTATACATATGGTATAACCATATTAATTATTCTATCCATCCTTTTAATTACATGTAACCATAAGTGCATAAGTACGGCTTACCATCTCTTCGTCATGGTGTAATTGTTATTCAATATATTATTATTTGGATGGGTGTAAAAATGATGTGTAATTTATGTAAATAATAAATAAAACATGACAATTATTCTTTATATATGATGTACCATCCAATTATATTTTATATTAATATCAAATGAATGATATTGTCGCTTGTGAGTACGTACGGATTACCGTCTCCACGAACTCGATGAGATTCGTTCCCCATTGTATCCATTCAAGACTAATTTCCATTAGATGATTAAAAATAATTTTTAGAGACTTAATATCATTATGAATATGAATAATACACATCCTATCCAATACAAACATTACTTACATAACAAATTATATAAAGGAAAACGAATCAGTTAACACACGAAATGACGATAATACTAAGATAATATTAACAAAAGAATATTAAAAGATCATATATTATATCATATTAATGTATATTACTCTTTTAAAATTTAATAAAAATTATTTAACCATTATTCAAGAGGCTAACCTATCATCGACCGAGGAAGAGTACAAGTTAAGGGCTAATTTCACAATCTCTACATTATCCGAGGTTGTTTATATGTAATTATCAACCGGGATCTCTTTATCATCCACATCCATGATTCTTAAAAATGTATTTCAAAACAAATTTACTATTCACTAAGAAATTGTTTAATGTCATTTATACCCTTATATGACCTAATATGTTCTGAAAGGAATCTTTCCATCGTTTTCCAAACAAGGTACTTTTTGACCTTTTTGACAAATTGAAGGTAAATATGTTTTTTTAACTTATATGGCGGGTGCAGCTATTTTATGCTATTATGACATCATCAAAGCTTCCCTTTCAAGCTTATAATAATATTTCCAAAATAAATGTCTTATTTGAAAATTATATAAATTTTAATGATTTCAAAATATAATGAGATATTTATCTAAAAAAATGTTTTGATTTCATCTATGTAAACATCCTTTTATGGATTTTATGATTATTTGAAGTTGATTTATTATGATAAAAAACATCTATATTGTATTGATGGTTTTGTGATATGTTTGACAGTGGATGTGTTTTTTTATACCATTCATGTTTTATGGTTAAATTATTGACATTTTTTATGCTAGTTTTAATACAAATGTTTCTGTTATATTTCACCCTTTTCGTATGAGGAATGTATTAGACTTAGTAAGTGATGGGTGGAGCCTACTATAGCTCCTAGATGCATCAGTATGTCTCATAAGACAACTAGACGCGGAATTGGCCGAGGCTTTTCCAAATTTGATATATAGTTTTGGCCGAGGCCTTAATCATTTTTAGACGTCTTGGTTGAGGCCTTGACCAAATGTTTTAGAATGTCCAGCATTATACATTCCCTCATTATAAAAATAATATTGATGGTTCATGTGGTCATTTGACTAGTAGAAAACCCATGATTATGTTTTACTATGGAATTATTTACTTAGATCATATTTATTCCATAAAATTATTCATGTTTATTATTGGTAAAGGATTGTGGTTTCAATTATTCACCATGATTAATAATTATATTAACTTCCACTGTATTGCTTACCCTTACTGAGCGTTTGAGCTCACCGCTTCCTTATGTTTCATTTTCCCAGGATATGAAGAAGTTAGTTAGGAGTGACTTGTAGTTATAATCTAAGAGACATGGATATTTCTAATCGAATAAATTCATATTGTATTTATTTTCAAGTTGTAAAATTGAACTTATATATGAATATTTTTTCCAATAATACTAAACTAATCGGTTATTGGAGACATGATTTCCTTGTGATCATGCCAATGTTATGTAATAATTCGTCGACTCTAGGTTACTAGGCTCGAGGCACTAGAGTTGGTTCAATGGAACATTAGTAAAATCCTTGGATACTAGATTTAGATAAACTATTATTAGAGAACATAACCCTAAGATAGATTTTGAGGATTAGTATAGAAGAAATTTCTATAATTTTATTATTGTAGAGATTTTTTGAGTTTTCCTGGCAACACACCCATATCTGGATACGAGCAGGTAGAGGAGGCTCTGGCACAGATATAACAAGGGGTGAAACCTGAAAACACCGCTTTGAGCTGGAATAGAACATAACTGGTGCAGGAAAATAGGCCTTTCTGCACTCTTGGTTACGACACTCCCGGGGGACATACTTAGGATAATTCTCATTTTCTTTACAAATCATTATGAAGGTTTTACGAGTATATATCTTCTAAAAAAATATTTTTATGATTATGGATTATATCAATAAACTATTGAATTTACATTAATTATTTTAAATGTTTGTAATTATTCATTACAATTCCTAAACTGACCTATTGTAAGCCATCATATAGAAATGGCACCCAGTAGAAGGAATGTGAACTCCAACAATATGTATGATCCAAAGGGTAATCAGGATCATATCTTCCATGGAATTAATCCAATATTTAGAAGGTAAATAGTCTCCCATGTATTCTCAACATATGAAAAAATAGTATCATGTGTTAATAATTTATGTAAAAAATTATTTGAGTCCAATGGATTTGAAGGGTAGTAAGAGAAGAAAAGGATGGAAGAGAGAAAGATGGATAATGGGAAGAGGGAAAAGAAATATTTCCCCATATATGATAACTGTGGAATGAATCACCTTGGTAAATGCTTGAAGGTAATGGGATATTGTAATAAGTGTGGAGAAAAAGGACACCAAGTACGTGATTTCAAGGGTAAGAAAAAAGTTTCAAATGTACAATGCTTCATCTACAAGTAGTTTGGACACTACACGAATCAATGTCCAAATCATCAAAGTATACCCCAAATTCTTCTACTAGATAATAATAAAGTTATGATACTACCGAAGATGAAGAGGAATTATTATATTTCTTACATTGTTTTTAAATTATTGTGGAATTTGAGTATTGTGTTAATGATTTACATGTCATATGAAATATAGATTATATAAGGATTGTACTGCTGTACTATTTCATTAAGGACATTAGATTGTGTGGAACCAAGATAAGTGACTCAATAGCATGTTACATTTTTGGAAAATATATTATTGAGAGAAAGATAAACCATAACATGGTTCTGATACCGAGGTTGTAATTTTGGAATAATACATAATTTATTTAGATAAATTATATTGGATATTCTTGACTACCAAGAAACTAATTATTGATTCGTATATTCCATCATTATTTGATTTCACCAAATTTTTGGATAGAAGGAGTTTATCTAGTATTATATAAGGAACAAGGGATCATGAATGTAATTAATAAGGTTTTATAGTAATTTAGGATGTTTTATGTTTTTAAAATAATACATGATGAATGTGTTCACATGTTATTACATGGAAAAAAGGATCTTCATTAGGTTAACCATCGTTATAAATTTTGGACAATGATTTTGGACAGAAGAATTTTTGAAAATTCAAGTTTGAGATTATTTTTGGATTGTCGTAAAAGTACAACCTAGAGGTCAGGCGGCAACCTGTCGCGTCTGGAAAGGCCGCGAGAGTTGAACCCACAACCGAAGGGCGACAAGGGTGTATCACCATCCACTGGCCCACATGATGTCCTGCATTGAATAATGTAGTTTTTTAAAGTTCAGGTGGATAAATTATAAATTACATTTTTTGGAACACTATACAAATAGGATAAATAGAATATATTTTTTAAGTTCTATTATCTCTTATAGTGGAAGATTAGTTTTTGGTAAAAATTAGTTAAAGTATGGAACTATACAACTCATGTATATATATATATATATTCCTCTCTTATTCTATGAAGAAATTAAATCTTAAACATTAGGTAAGGGATCTTAAAACTAAAAATTTGTTATCCTAATACCTTATATTTTTTTTGAACCGATGATATTTTAAATCATAATAGATTGATGGCTTTGAGGCCCTCAATTCTACAATTTTTGGTGACTGCTGAACTCAATCACTCCCTATAAATATTTACGGTTTTCCTCTAATTATGTGTCTCTAATTTCCACCAATTTTATATTAATAGGGATCATAATATGTTGGTGAATTTTTCATTCCCCTTTTGTTCTTATTAAGACTAAATTTTAAAAACCTAATTTCCGATGTGGGTTTTCCCCACAAAGCAATTTTCTATTTTCAACCATTTATTTTTTAAGAACAATTTCAAATTACGAGGACTCAATTTATTGATCGAGGAAAAATGTAACACCCAATGATTTTATAGTACAATATTTCATCAATGTAATGCAATAACTTGTACTACACGCAACAATGAGTTCAAGCGCACAACGACTTACCAAACTAGCCGTTGAAAATCATATATGAATATTATTAACTAAATTTTGAACATTATATAATCCTTATAATTTTAGAATCCATATTATGAGTTTCTTAAATATAATGTATGAACAAATTCATTTTTTTGAGATAAAAGAATTATTTTTCAAAAAATTCAATTTTACCTCCTTTTAATGGCGATCCCTTTTTAAATCCAATATTTTAATATTTTATATATTAAATTTGACAAAATAAACATCTTCTTTTGAATCTGGAGATAAGAATTTAGTGTTAATAAATTTTTTTTGTTTTTCTAAAAACATTCATATTTGGGTGAATAGTGAAAAATACAATATTTTAACAAAAAAAACTTTTTTAATCAAAATAATTTGTAACATTGAATTATAAATTTCAATTGTTTTGATTTATAATTAGATTATATTTTTACAATTTAATCTAATGATGGTCATTTTAGGTAATTTCACTTTGAAATTGAACATAAACAAGTGTCAATCATTTGATAGTTATTGTTTCTTAAAAATATGTGTTTTTGTTTTGACCACCGTAATTAATTTTAAATTATTTAATGAAACCTGTATTTTTTTAAATTGGTAAAATAGAATTCATTTTTTAATTCAGAATATCAAAAATATCTTGGAGTGATTATTTTTTATTTTTCAGAAAACATTCAATTTTTTATGAACAGTCAAAAACACTAAGTTATAGTTTAAAACCGAAATTTTATTTAAATAATTATTTAGTTTATTTAAATTTATTTTAGGTCAAAATAGATACATAATACCAATATAATTTCAATGTAATTCAATGGAGTCAGTTTATAATAATTATATATATATATTTTTAATTTAACTTTTTACTTCCTTTTTCCCACCTTTTATAAGCATTTGAAAATTTACATAAAACATAATTTTACCGCTTCTATGAGTTGAATTTCCAAAATTCAAGAGACATGATTGATATCAGTAAGTAAAATGTGGTTCAATAAGATGAAAATGATTTTTGGTGAATAGTTACTTTTGACTTTTATTTCCACGGTTATAAGTAGATAGGGTAATTAAGGGTAATAATGATATTTTTATTACCCTAAAACATGTCCTAATTCTATTGGATAAGTATAATTCGACCAAAAAACCTTAGGAATAAAATATGATCCTCTTTTTTACAATTGAATTATATTAGGATATTTATTATTATTTAATTAAATGAAGAGTTAAAAGAGTTAAAATCAAAGTTCAATAACTAAAACATTGTTAATATAGGATTACACATAAGATAAATTCAACTATAAATATTTATTAGAAAGATAAAAAGAATTCATAGATAATGGTATTTTATTGATATTCTTTAGACATTAAATATGTTAATTTATTTATGACACAATGATGATGGAGTAATTACCTAAATAATGAAAGATTAAAATAATTGATATTAGAAATATACAAATAAATGTAATTTTAAACTTTTTATGAATTACAATAATTTTTTATGTTAATAATGAATATTAGGGTTTTTTAGATGACTTTTTTAGATGTAATAATTCTGTTCTGAATTTAGAAAAAACCAAATACCAAATAGTCTCAAAATTTACATAAAAGAGTTTTTAAAAGAAATATTATATTATTAATTGATATTTTATTCCTAAAAATCTAAGGATCACTAAAAACGACATATATAATGATATTTGAATCATTAATTATCCACTAGGGGTTGTCTTGGAAGTATATAGTATGTTTATTAACAATATAATATAAAAATACAAAGAGACACGGTAAATCTAAAACTATTTAACTAAGAGTTAAATCTAAAAGATAAAGTTAATATAGTGACGCAAACCTATCTAAAACCTATCAGATGAGTAATTTTCGACCCCTCCCCACCTTATCCTTTAAATAATTGATTTTTTAGCCATTAGAAACAGAAAATTATTTTATTATAAAATAATATTTCTAGGTTTTGCAAAGATGAACCTCACCCCTCTTGTTAATGGGGACTCCCCCTTATATCAAATTCACACCTTCAATGCCATTTGTCTCAGCCAAAAAGTGATTAAATTCCCTCTTAACTGTCCTACCTCCATCCTAAAGGCCTTAAATTAGTCAGAAAGATATCCTATGGAGCCCTTTTGATCAAATAAAAAGGAAGAACCTGAAGAAGGGGTAAATACTTCATAAGCTCTTTCAAGTTCCTTTCTTCTTCCACTTCCTCTTTGTTTTTTGTTTCCATTAAAAAATAATTACTCCAGTATCTTCTTTATACTGTATTTTTATTAAAAATATGGTACAACCATATTCATTATTCTATCCATCTTTTGAATGACATGTCACCATACAAGCGTACGTACGACTTTCCATCTCCACGTCGTGGTGTAATTGTTATTCAATACATTATTATTTGGATGGATATAATAATGATGTGTAATTGATGTAAATAATAAATATAACATGATAATGATTCATTATATATGATATATCATCAAATTATATATTATTTTAATATCAAATGAATGGTATTGTCCCTCGTGCGTACGTATGGATTATCGTCTCCATGAAAGCGATGAGATTCGTTCCCCATCGTATCCCTTCAAGGCTATTTTTCATTAGATGATAAAAAATAATGTTTAAAGAATTAATATAATTCTTAATATTAATAAATTACATCCAATCCATAACAAACATTACTTACATAAAAAATCACATAAAGGAAAATGAATCACTTAACACCCGAAATGACGATAATACAAATATATTATTAATAGAGAAATATTAAAAGATCATATATGACAACATATTAATTTATATGAATATTTTATAATTTAAAAAAAATTATTTCACCATTATACCAGATTTTAACCTACCATTGACCAAGTAAATGTACAAGGTAAGGGTTAATTTCACAATCTCTTTATTATCCAAGGTTTTTTATACATAATTATCTACCGGGATCTCTTAATCATCCACATCCATGATTCTTAAAAATGCAATTCAAAAAATATTTACTGTTTACTAGACAATGGGATAAAGTAATTTATACCCTTATTTGACGTTATATGTTCTTAAAGTAATATTTCTGTTGTTTTCTAAACAAGGTACTTTTTGACCTTTTTGACTAATTGATGGTAAGAATGTTTTTTTATCTTATACGGCGGGTGCGGCTATTTTCTGCTATTAAGACATCATCAAAATTCCCTTGAAATATTTTAAAAATATTTCCAAAATAAATGTTTTCTTTTATAATTATATGAATTTTAAATTATTTCATAATAGAAAGAGATATTTCTCTAAAAAAAGGGTTTGATTTCATCTATGTCCACATCCTTTGATCGATTTTATGCTTATTTGAAGTTGATTTATTATGATACAAAACATGCATATTGTATTTAAGGATTTGTGATATGTTTTTCTTTGGATGAGTTATTTTTATACCATTCATGGTCTATGGTTATAGTGTTGACATTTCATATGCTAGTTTTTATATGAATGGTTATGTTATATTTCAGCCTTTTCATATGAGGAATGTATTCGACTTAGTAAGTGATGGGTTGAGCCTGCTATAACTCGTCAATGCATCGGTAGGTCTCATGAGACAACTAGACGTGGAATTAGCCGAAGCCTTTCCCAATTTGATATTTGGTTTTGGTCGAGGCCTTAATAATTTTTAGATGTCTTGGCAGAGGCCTTGACAAAATGTTTCAGAATGTCCGACATTATACATTCCTTCATTATGAAATAATATTGATAGTTCATGTGGTCATTTGACTGGTATAATATGAATGATTACGTTTTATTATGGAATTATTTACCCCGCACATATTTCTACCATAAAAGTATTCATGGTTATTATTATTAAAGGCATGTGTTTCAATTATTCACTAAGCTTAATATTTATGTTATATTCAACTGTATTTCTTACCATCATTGAGCGTTTGAGCTCACCCCTTTATTTTGTTTCATTTTCATAGGATTTGAAGAAGTTAGTTATTAGTGACATTTAGGTATAATTTAAGAGTGTTGTATGTTTCTAATGGAATAAATAAGTATTGTGTTTCTTTTCAAGATGTAAAGTTGAACTAATGTATGAATCTTGTTTCCAATAATACTAAACTGATCGGTCTTTCGAGACACGATTTCCTTGTGATCATGCCAATGTTATGAAATAATGCAACGTCTCTGGGTAACTATGGTGGGTGCGTTACAAGGAATACAATAAATTATGTGGTTTACAGAACTATTTACAAAATATTCCATAAAATATGAAATATTTAGTGGATGATTTTTCTTAACCAACTATTGTTTATATATTTTCACCCTATTTTTTTAGTCATCATAAATTATTATTTGTTTTATGAACATGTTATCAAGGATATTTTATTATGAAAAATACATATAATGTATAAAATAAATTATTATCAAACAAAATGAATATAAATTGTTCATATTTAATGGAATATAGTGTTGGTGGGTTTAAGAATTATCATTATAATACTACTTGAGGAGGATGTATCCAACGCCTCCAGCACCAAAAATAATATGGATTGCACTAGAACTATAGAGAAACCCATGAATAATCATATTCCCCATGTGATTCCATAAGAAATCCAGTGGAAGGCTAACATTTCCTTTTTAGGATTTTTCTGAAATTCAACATATGTTTATTTCATTAGCCAAATAGATCATTTCGAATCCAAATAAATTTATTAAACATTTGGTTTTTTCAAAGAATAAGAAATGTTTGAAGGATATATATTAACCTAGTTAAAAACCATAAAAGAAGTGATTTTAAGGATTTCCTACTTTTTATATATTTATACTCTATTTATTACACTCTTAATCCATCACAGTATATTTCTTCTCTCTTACCAAAAATAGAATTTTATTGTTAGATTAGGAGGTGGGAATCATTGGGATTTAGTTAAAACAATCTATCTTTATTCCTTTTGTAATATTTGGGTGCTAACTACAATTAAATTGGGGGATTTCTTTTAATTTATATATCAAAAAAATGGAATGTGTAATTACAACTATTTTGGTTACTTGGAAATAATATCTACGGTTTCAACAAATGAATTCAATCTTATTTCTATATGTAAAGTATACATGAAATATATTAACTTCTATAATTCACAGACAATTTCATGGAAAATTTCCAATAAATTAGACATATAATGTATATAGGAGACATTGAAAATGTTAGCATGTAATATAATTAATAATTTATTGAAATTTTAACACGATTTAATGACATTATCACTTATGGAAAATAAAAATGTTATTGTGGAGGAAATACATTGGATATTTAAATGTTCTTGGTTACTGAAATTTAAAGAATTCCAAGAAGAAAAATATATCATGAACATTTCCATTAAGGAACTAACTGGTTCTCTCATGACCAAAGAGATTATAATGAAAAAGATATCTAAAAAGTGAGATGACTACTTCTTATAAAATAGTCCTATTTTATTCAAGGAAATTAAGAAAATATCAGCCTAGAGTGTCACCGAAAATTTAAATCTTGGAAAGAAGTTAAAAAATTACATGTGAATGAAGAAATAATTTGGATGATCCAAAAAGGAGGATCATCATGGAGAATATGAAGCTGCATTATATAAATACAAGAATAAGGGGAATATAAAAATAAATGATCCCATTTTTAAGAAGAATATTGAAGATGAGAATAATAGAAGGAAATAATTTTTATACATGATGTGAATGGGATGACTCTCTCCCCTCAACTTATTTAGTTGATAATAGTGAAAAATGCCTCATAGCTGATATTAATGTAAATGTTGTGATATATATTACTATATAATCTTTTTACTTAATTCATAATAGTAATTAATATCTTAAAACAACTATATATCAAATAGATTATACATTTTGTTAACATTTTATAAAATTAAATAACATAAAAATAGATATGTTCATTATAATAATGGGAAAATAAACTCCCTAAATAAAAAGAGTTATTTAGTAGAAATTAAAATATCAAAAAAAAATGTTGATCAATTTAATTAAACTATTAAACCACTTATAGATGATTAATCTAAATTACATTAAGGTGATGAATATCTAGTTAATATTATGGGTTTTAAATTGTATGAAATGATACACATTTTTATAGGTTATACTAATCATGTTAGTTTATTGAGACACAACTATATCTATGCAAGGGACCTCAAAAATAAAAAATAAGTTATCAATATAGAACCAAGAATATTATTTATGAATAAAATTCTAATTATTCGAGGTATAATTGACAAAATAACGTTAATTTATGTTCTCAACTTTCTAATAAATTTCCTAAAAAAAGAAAATATATTTTCCTAATTATATTTTCTAAAAATTAAGAGTCTTGTACGTCAGTTGGGTACCAAAATCACTAGTATATTGATTATTTTATAAATAAATTTCTAGCGGTAAAATACTAGGGAGGTGAATGGTACATGGAGTGTAGGTACTAGAGGGATATTTGTAGTGGTGACTCCATGTTCGACTGCATATAAATGATTAACATTGGATAGATAACTTTTGATGATAATTCGATAAGAAAGATCATTGGTATAAATATTATTCATGTTATAAATTTTTATTTTATTGATGATTTTATATGAATTTATAAATTTCAACATCACTAAAATTCTATTAATAAATTATTTGATAGTGGATACAATGTCTTTTATTCCAATGATAATATTTTTTATCCATCTCTTTTTTCATAATGTCTATATTAATCATTCAAAATATCATTCTTGAAAATATTTCCAATTATTGAAAGTAGAAGCTAGTAATTCGTTGTTTTGGAATAGAACGCTTCACTATAAACATAGTTGAATTGTGGTTGGTTTTTAAAGGGTGATATGCCTAACCCCATATAAATTCTTTTTAGTGTGGGTTATGCACAACCCCATCTAATCGTCGAAGTTTTAGGGGGTTCACAACCCCCTCTAAAATTTTTAACAATATTTGTTATATTTGGATGGATTTTAGAGGTGGCTAGGATGAAACTGTCAAAAATCTAAAAATTTGTGTTACTATATGTTCTATTGGTTTTTATATGTAATATATAAATATATATATAAATTATTCCTTTGGATATTAGAGGCAATATATATGAAGTAATTTTTTTAAAATGGAAATAGTGGGTGTTCAGGAACAATCACTTATATCCTAGATTATAGGGTGGTTTGAACACTTTTTAATTTATGACATTATATGGATTTTTTAACCTCCTATAATTTATGAAATTATAGTGGGTTTATGAAATGTCTCTACTCAATTTTATTAACGGAGTTTTTTAACCCATATATATTTTTATTTATGTTTCATAATAAATATCATATAAATTCAAATTTAAAATATATAAGTGTGTACATGTTCATATGTGGGTGTATATATATATAATATATAAACACATTATATAAATGTATAATTCATATCAAGTATTCAAATAAATATATTATATAAATACATTATATAAATACATTAAATAATTAATTATACATATAACGAAAAATGTATGCATATATAAGATATTTTTATAAATAACATAAAAGCAATTATAAATATATTTACTCAAATATATTAAGTTTATATATTGGTTTAAAAATAATATATGTTTATATTATGGTTTATATTTTACCTATATTAAAAAAATATTTGTATTTTATATTTATGTATAAATAATTTTATATTGTAATAAGTATAAAAATATATAAAATAGAGATTAAATATAAATACGAATATAAAATTATATAAATAAATTAATCATATTATATTATAAATATTTTATTATATTTTCACTAATATATATTAAATATTTATTATATATATTTTATTATACGAAATTGAATGCAAATTAATTCAGTATATATATATATATATATCATTTAATAATATTAAAATGTTCCAATTATATGAATGTATTTTATTTTGGGTCTATATATAAGTTTGTATACATGATATAATATAAATGTATAAAACTACACACATAAATTTATAATATATATTTATTATAGATTTCATATAATATATAAATGTATAGTGATTATAAAACCAACATATAATTTTTCTAGTTTAAAAAATATGTGTAATAATAATAATAATTGTTAATAATATTATTATTATACACACACGTATATAATTATATAAAAATAATTATATAAATATATATTATAATTATAACATATATATATATTATAAAATATATAAATACACAGATACACAATTATAAATGTATTTATATATACATCTCTAAATATATATTTATATTCTTAAATATAATTATTTTTATATATTATATATACACAGATATAGTATATGTATAAATATATTATTCACAAACATTTATATATTATCTAATATTTATGTATCTAATAATATATATATATATATATATATATATATTATCCCAAAATAAATATATTTTATTTTATACCCCAACATATATTATACACAAACTTATATTACATATAAATATTATAAAAAAATTTATTATATTTTATTCACAAATATATTATATATATTTACATTATAATATTTATGTATGTAAATAATTATAAATTATTGTATATAATATAACAATGTCTAACCGGCTTAGGGGTTATGGTCTGCGCTTGATAATCCCATGATCTAAGCTTCGAATCCCATAGGGGTCGGATTTTAACCATCCGAGAAAGGTGGTGCGGGTCAGGCATGCTCTATAATGTTTATGTGGTGGGGGTGTCGGGGACTGTGGACGATGTCCCCAAGAGGGGGTCCTGGTGGGTTGTCATGGTCCCATGGGTTGTCAAGGGGGTGTTCTATTGTTGGGTTGTCAACTGCTCTGACTGGTTTTTGTGTCATAAGAGTGTTTGGTGGGTAGGTTTTGATGTTTCTAGGGGTTATCCAGGGTGTTTGCTGTGTCGTTGGGTTGTCATGGTCTTGGGGGTACACAAGAGGGGTTGTGTAGTCAAGGGTTTCAGGTGGGCATCAAGTTGTTATGTTCTCGGGGGTGTTGTGTTGTCATGGTTGTTAGGGGAGCATCTGGATTTCCTATGGGGTCTCGAGTGGCACATCTTGGTGGTCGTAGGGGTCAGAGGGTGTCTATGTTGTATATGGGGTCCTAGGGGGTGTGTTTCTGTTGTCTAGGTGGTCCAGGCGGCTGTCTGGTTTTTCTAGGGGGTTCTGGGTGGGGGTCCAATAATGTTAAAGAATTTTTTAGTGGGAGTTAATGAAAAACCACTCATATATAGTGTTCCATAAATTAAATTAGTGTCTATTAAAAACAACCATAATTTGGGGTGTTAATTAGGAATATTTATAAGCACATCTAATAAATCAATTTGATGTAATTTTACATATATATTAATGGTGGTTCAAACCCCCACTAATATAATTGACTAACCTCTACATTTCTAGAGATTTCCCACAACTTCCCCTGCCTGAAATAGGAGGATAATTTAGTGGGGGTTATATTTCACAACTTCTATTGTGTTCATATGAGTTTATAACCCCCACTAATCACCTTGTTTTTAGTATTTCATGGTCACTTTTTCATAGACACATTTTTCAAACTAGATTGTAAGTAGCTGGTATGTTCTTTACCTAAATATTTAATCTAAAATCCCATATGGTATAACCCTTGGAAACATGGTATGTAATGAAAATTATTTTATAAAATAAATAATAGAATTGTCACCTCAATATAACATGATCTAGTATAATATCATTTACTCTGATCATTCCAATATTCATGTATAAAATGTAAATGTTAGAATTTTGTAATTATTTATAATTATATAATATTTTCTTTGGAATATTTCTTCGCACATAAAAATAAGGCATGCCAATATTTTTTTATTATTTAACAAGAAATATATAATATTTCACTAACATATATATTCCTAGTGATCAAATGGAGATTAAAAACATTTCTTTTTATAAGATATGTGATTCACATGGTCATAATCACACATTTTTCCCAAATTGAACACCTCCAAAAAATAATATTATTGAAAAAATATGATAAAAATGTATATGATATTTAGAAAACTATCCTGAATGCATTGAAATTTCAATAATATTTATTGATATAGGTTATCTATTAGACATATTAAGCCTTAAAAAAAATTACATAAGAACCTTCCTTAAGAAAATCTATTTTGAACTTGGGAAATGTAAGATAATCAATATTGATTATTTTAAGACATTTAGAAGTCAATTATATATTCTTAACACCTGGGAAAATAATAATAATGCTTAAGACTAAATAATATGATGGTATTTTTTAGTAGATATTTTAACTCAATTAATCCTACCGAATTTGTAGTAAGAGGCCTTAAACCAAAGTGGAATAAATTAACGTAAAATTTAATGAGAATTTCCCTAAAAATTAACTTAATAATGATAGTTTTTATGTTAGAAAAGATAATTTTACCAATATTTATTTAAATCCATAAAAGTGGTAAAATTTTAGGAATATTCACTCTCATGTTTTCTTCAATGGTATGTATTAAATATAAATACCATCATTTAGAGAATGATATTAGTGATTTATAGGTCAGTAATCATACTAAAATGTCAGCTTAAATAAGGTTTAACATAATGATTTTTATGTCATATTTAGGGATCTAAAATATTAATAATTCTATTAGTGATGATAATTGGGTTTTTATTATGTATGAAAATATAAGAAAATTTATTAGAAATATTGTTTGGATACATTTTGTGGGACCTAATGATCATCCCATTTTTAGTACTAAATTGGTGTTTAGTAATATTTTTATGAGAAATGAATAATAGTGATAAAAAGATATAATTATTGAAAAATCATATAATCATGAAATTATTTTTGAATATAGTGAATACATTTCAACTATTTCATGGATTAAATCCCATAAATATCACATTTTCATCTCACTTAAATTCTATGATTTTTCAATTGGATATTATGAGTTCTTACTTTAATGGAGTTATATATAGTAACTTATTTATTTATAAAAAAACATTGTTATACATAACAAAATTTTCAAAACATTTTTTTCATTAAAATAAGTCCCATATAGATTGAAACAAGATTCTTGGGATTGGTTTGAGTGATTGATTAAATACCACTTAGATAATGAATTGAAAATCAGAAAATATGAATGTACCATTTGTACATATTTAAAAGGTTTTATTAGTCATTCTCATTTTATCGATTATTTAATAATTAATTCAACTAATGAATCCATTTTTAATTAAATTATTTATTTAAGGAGTTAATAATATAAAATGACATTTATGGTTGAGTTAAATATTTACCTTGGTTTTAAAATTAATCGCAACAATGATGGTATTAAAATAAGTAAATAAAATATAAGAATAATATTTTAATATGGTGTGGAAAGGATATTATTAAATAAATAAGAACACTAATGAGTAATTCTTATAAAAAATAAATGAATGAACTCTATAAAATAGTGCATTACAATATTTATTTACATATGGCTGGTAGTCTTCGTTACATTTCAATGGAATGGCTAGATATTATATTTAGGGTCTGTATTTTCACTCATTTAGAATCTAATACAAAATAATATAATTTAAAATATACTAAAAGAATTTTCAACTATCGATAATGCAGGAAAAACAATAGTTTGTTCTACGGAAACACATTTTTTAACATTCAAGTTATTACAATATTGAATTTAAGGATTCCAACAAGATGGTAAAATTATTTGTTGGATATGTCCCTTTTGTATAAAATTATTTTTCCTTTTTCGTAATAAGAAGAAAAATCTAGTTTTTGTAATACCTCATATCCACACACCTGAATCTAATTCCTAAAACACATAAATTACAAACTGGATTTGATACCAACTATAGATTATTTGAAAAACATGTCATTTAATTAGATGACTTATAAATAATAAATTTCCTTATATACGTTACGAATACCTTTCATTTTTATATCTTTAGATAATTATGAGATCTAATAAACTATTAAAACCAATGTATTTCCCAACTAATGGAAATTTTTATACCATATAAGAAACTAAATTATATATATTAATTATTCCAAATATCCCCCAAATCCTCCCACAAACTATTTTTTCATACATATAATGTGTAATAATTTTATTCATAACCAATTAAAATAGAAATATAATAAATTTTGGGCACAAATTCTCTATAATGGGAAAGATACAAATATGTAAATCATGGTATAAATATTATGGTTAGAATAATTAGTCAGCCTAATGGAATAATTAAAATAAACACCATCACATCTATGATTTTGACTAGATGTATTATTCTCATTACTTGTGGCATTCAATTAATCGTTTATTCAACTTCTGTTTTGGGTAAGAAAAATTGAGTTTTAATATTTATAGAAGGTGGAGCATTGTTAGCACATGGTTTGGGGAAACAATGAACCTTATTAAAGGTATGCATTAAGCAATGTGACATTTTGGATGGTGGAAACTGCACGGTTGGTGCACTGTTTGTCAAACCATGCAGGCTAATCATGTAGTGTGTTCCTCTTAGGTAGTGAGGGGTACATTGTTTTAAAATGGTTGGGAAAGCAATACATTCTAACCATGCGACTTCTCTAGGTCATTAAAAAGTGGGAATTTACCTTCTTTCCCTCTTTTAATTAAACCTTAAATCATCTCTAATTCACCCAATTCGATATTTAAAGCCATGAGGGAATCCTCTAATATTTCATGGGCCTCTTGATCTTAATTAAATTGGTTTATTTTTTATGGGAACATCAGATAATCTTCATGTAATATTCATTTCTCATGATATCTCCCCCTTTCCAGGGTATCTCCACCCTCTTTCCTGAGTTCTTATTTTCTAATTGATTTTTACCTATAGAGGTTTTGATCACATTTTTATGTGATAAATCATGATGATTAATTTTTTAATTTCTTTTATAGGGTCTTTTGGTGGTGTAGTTCTTCTTACGCATTTATTGATGAACGTTTCCAATTGTGATGAAAGAGGATCCATGTGTTTACATAATTGAATGACTTTGATAAACATGATATCTTATTAAAATTTGTTCCATGAACTATTTTTGTGGTGAAAAATATGATTTGGAAGTGTTTTTTACATGAATTTTTTATGGTGATTGTTTTTTTAAATGAAATAGTTTATATTACTAAAGTAGTTTTTTTGGTTTCTCGAAATAATATATGAATTTTTTAGAAGGTGATAAATGTGTTTGTAATGATATTTATTGGTTTGAATGTGTTGAAAGTAAATTTTTCAATAGATTTTTTTTTTCTTATGGATTCTTTGTTTCACACATGTTTAAATGTTCTGTTGATTTATTAAATTGATGTGAATCATGTTATAAAATGATTATGATGTGAGTATGAATTTTAATAGGGGATTTCCCATAGAAATGTTTGGATTTCATATATGTTATTAATAGGGTGTTTCAAAATTGTATTCATAACTTATAAATGCAGTGAAAAATTATTTTCCAAATGGGTTCAATGTACATGAATATGGAAAGTGGTTATGGGGTGGAAAATAATGGTTTCTAGCTGAGAATCTGATCATTAGATCAACGTGAAAATTTGGACTTGGCCATTTACTTGAGACACTATGATTCAAGAAATATGGATGTGAATGTATTGATTTATGTGATATTTGAAATTAAATTTGAGCATAATATGAATCCTTGGTATCCTGTTGGAATAACTAGATCTTGTACACTGGTTGATTTAGAAGGGGCCGAGGCCCGGATACCCCTAGGAGGAATAAAAATCACAACACTAACACATCATGTGATTTGATTCGAGACCACTAGATCATGGTATGGTTACCCTCTAGTGGATCATGTACCTGATCAATGGTAGTATTGTGTTATGATATAACTACCATTAGAACATGGTATGGGGACCCCATTAGTGGATCATTCAAAAGAACAATTTTCGTATTTTAGTAGAGGATTTTTCTTTCCTCGGTATGATGTTCATAGTGTTCCACTCATTATAGTTAATTATGGGGATTTTCCCATGGTTATCTCTTAGGACATGACAACTATAAGTTATGGTTCTATCCATCAGCATACGATAGACTTCATGTGAATATTTATTTCAAGAAAGCTTATTTATGAAATATTTTTTTTCAGAAAATGTATTTATTGATAAATATTTCAACAAATTTTTTTCATGGAAATGTTTCAAATATTCTTATTATAATGGTAATGTTGATTTTTCATCTACAATTATAGAATGGGATATTTAATTTTGGATGGAATCCTACTGGGCTTTGAATCACACCCTGCATACTCCTTTGGGTGTATGTATATAATTTTATATATGACCCCAGTAAAAAAATATGAGTCATAGTGGTGATTGAGTACTCATTTTCTAGTGTTCAACTTTTTATATGTGTTGGTGGTGGTGAATTTTGGGTAACTTCCAACATTTTTTATGGAGGTTTTTTTGGGATATTTCTATAATTAAAAACCCATTATAGTACATTTTTCGTTATTTAAGCTGTTAATAATGAATCTCAAAACTTTTGAACCTTGTTGGGTTATAGTTGTCCTTTATTGTGATGCTTATTATGTTTTTTTGTTTACGATTATGTAAATTTGTGAAATCATTCCCAATGAATATTCTTGATATGCAGGAACTAATTATCAGCACATAGGGATTAGGAACACCCTTCGGACCCTTCCAAAGATCTGGTTAGGTGTCAGGTTGGTTTGTATTCTGACTTCGTTCATGATAAAATTTTATCAAAGTAGGCCATTCTTTTTTTTGAATAAGTTATTTGGGAAGAATTTAGATATAATAGATCTAGGATTATTAGGGCACATGGTTCTGTTTGTTAGTGGGTATTCTAGATATCACACCTCATTATTAGACTTGAGTCATAATGGTATGTTTGGATTTGGATGTACTTCTCATCATGGTGAGACAAACATGATGCATACTATATATGGATACTTTGTGGGGTGGATTTTTCTGTGGGATTTTTATTGTGATGGATTTTTTTATATAATGATATATAAAATTGTTGGTGTTATTCATTATTTTTAATAATTTGTTGAACATAAATTCATGGTTCTTCCAGGTGGTTGTTGCTTATTTTAGAAACATGCATCCCTGGAGAATTTATATTAGATTGCGGGAAGAGTTCAGAGATATTTATGCCTCATTAATTATTAAAAGGCTACAGGATAGTGTGGTTCATGATTTCCATGCTTTTTTATATGTAGTGGTATTTTATCCTTTTTAGGTCCGAGAAGCGGAAAGTGGTCCCATAAAAGAAAAATATCACAAGTTCTTCAAAAACTAGCCTCCTTCTTTCTGAGGTATCACATAACCTCGGGAAGCATAAGAGTTGATATAGGAGATATATAGGATGTTTTAGTTTTGCAACAATCCTGATGTTGTTTGAGTGATGTGTGTGTTTTTTACATTAGAAGGTCCTAGTTAAAAGTGGTTGGACTAAGTGGTTATGTAGAAAATAACAACTAGATCAATTGGAATAACTTCAATCACATTTTCAATGAGCATATTTGTCTTCATATTGTATCATTCTCTAGGTCCTGGTTGTTTGTGGATGATATCAAGGGAAACTATTCCATGAGAGAGCATGATAACCACTTTGTAGAATTTTTCCAGTATTAACACGAGATCATTTCTAATGAGAAAATGAAGTATAAATAGTTTGAGAAGTGTTTGAGACCAGAAATCTGATCACTAATTTATTGTTCAAGATGAAAATGTATGTGGATTTTGTGGATCATGCAATGATGGTATAAATAGATAATGTTTGAATATATGTTATATAAGGAGTACTATCAGTAGTTGGAATTGACAGTTCATCATTGAATATAAGGAAGAGGGTAGATAAGGGGATGAAGGGATGTCGTAGTTTAGGATATCCTTCCCAGTTGACTTTCTCTATGGATTCTGATATTGGTTCAATCTTGTGATATCAGTGTGGAAATGTAGGTAACATGTTACCTACTTGTTATTGTCTAACCATACCATTTAACCAATGTAAATTTATGAGCCACATTCAATGTTTTTTTATTTCGGTGTTACCATATTAGAGTGGTGTAGGATATGTAGCTTATAAATGGATGTTATCCGGATAAGAACCATCCTAGATATTGGGTTCACAATTTTTAGGACACAGTGTCTGATATAGATCATCTTATGGGAAGAATATGTTTAATAAAGAACCATATGTTATTTTCCATTCTCAAGGTCAAGATGAGATGAGAAACATCATGAGTTGGATCGAGCACTAGCGGAATTATTAATAGGGCCTAGGGCAGTTCAAGGTACTGTTCTTACTACATCATCTTTAGCTATCTTTCTTCCAATACTGGGGCCACTATTTATTTTATTTCTGACCAAATTTCTGTTTTTTTAGTGTTTCCAACTAACCTTATATGTTATGTGATGGATTTGGTAATGCCAACTAGTAAGAAGAAAGATCATGGTTTTATTTGACCATCGTGTGTACTCACTATCTCAAGGATCTACCTATAATTGGAATTTGTATTTTTAGAGATAGAACTCATTGATGTGATCTTTGGTATGGATTAGACGGTTCATTTTAAGGAGAAATTGATTTATATTGGTGGTGGGTGAGTTTTTTTGGAACATGATGGAAGTACCCATATATTACAGGGTTAATGGGATCGTCAGTCGGTATGGGTTCAGTATCCACTTTAAAAATTCTGTAACGATATTTCTCAAAACACATTAGTCACATTTGGGGATGGTGATGGTACTCTTGAGGGTGGATTACCTCTTACAGAGTATGAGTTCCCAAAGTATTTTCAAAAGGATTTCATGATTTATCCTCCATAGTAGGACATGGAGTTTTATGTTGATTTGGTTCTAAGAAGATAGATGACATTTCATCCATCATACTATATGGCCCCACATTGAGTTGAGGTAATTAATGGTAAATTTGAACAATTTTGAATCCAAATGATTCATTCACTTGAGAGTCTCATGTTGGCATATACTAGTCCTATTTATAAATAAGGATGATGGATCTCTCTAGTTTATCATGGATTTCTAAATGATTAATAAGTTGAAAATAAAGAATAAGTACCGTTTTCCTCATATTAATTATCTTTTTGATATTATTAAGGGACCAAAGGTGGTACTCCAAGATTTATTTTCATTACGGGTATCACCAAGTCAATGTTAGAGATGCCAATCTTCTGAAAATAGTCCTCTGAAACTTATATGGCCATTTTGAGTAAATTTTCATGCCTTTATAGTTGAAAAATTATCCAATGGTATTTATGGATCTTATGGATATAATGTTCCATCGGTATCTTGATTTGTTTTTTATGGCATTTGTGGATGAAATAATGGTAAATTCAGAGACCAAGAAACAGCATGAAATTCATTTGATAATTGTTCCAGGGACCATTCAGGATTATCTTGAACATGAAAAAATATCTATGATCACCTTATAGATCATGTAATTGATGTTTCTAAGATATTTTATTAGATAACAACGGGTTTTGGGGACCCAAGATGATCAGTGTAGTGATGTAATTTTAACAACCGAAGAATGTGTTTGATATCCAAATCTTCATACGCATGGAAATGTTTTACTGGAGGCATGTTTGAGATTTCTATTGGATTACTTCATCCTAAACTACATTTAACCAGAATGGGGTAATGATTTATTGGATCATAGATTGTAAAGAATCCATTATGTAGCTTAAGCGATAGTTTCCCACAGCCCTTGTTTTTATCTTACTAGAATCTGTAATGGGATATGTATTCTATTATGATTCCTTTTGTATGGTCCTGGTTATGTTATAATATCAGATAATAATGTAGTTTTGTATGGTTCTCATTAACTCAAACAACATTAAGAGAATTTTCCAACACATGACTAGGAATTGGAAGTGGTGATTCATGCCTTGAATATGTGGTTTCATTATCCTTCTTGTGGATATATTTTTGTTTTATTTAGAAAATAAATTCTTGAACTAAATTTTCCTGGCGAAATATATGAATTCAGGCCAGCATTGTTAGGTTGAGTATCTTTAGGGGTTTGATTTTGATATATTCTATACCACAAGAAAAATAATTGTGGTTGTCATTGCCCTGAACTTGAAAGTGCTTATAAATTCTCTGAATGAGTGTAGTGATGAGTGGACATTGATGGGGATACTTACTTAGATGTACAAGGTAGCCAAGGATCATAGTGGAGGTGTTTTCATAGACGTTGTTTAGCTGGAAACTTCACTTATTGAGTTTGTTTGTCAAGGTAAGTCATGTGATGAGTTATGTTAGTAGTCAATGTAGTTCCCAAATGGTGGGGATGTTCCTTGTGAATGGTATTTGTCTCCTAAGGGATTTTTTTACTTCATGGATCTCTCTGTGGTGTCGTTATCAGTGAGGAAGTTGGTGATGTTGGATAGATTCCAGTCTTAGTGGGTTACACATCTCAGTGATACCATGATGTAATATGACATGCGTCAGAAGATATAATAACTGGGTATGAGGTGAGGTGTAGTAGATTAAGTATTTAGGTATTACATGTGTTAGTAAGGTTTCATATAGCACAAAATCCTTCATGTTTTCTTTAGCCACTACACATTCCTATTTATATGTGGGATGAGATTACTATGAATAATATTATTTTCATATCTAATAAACCCTAAGGGTGGAATTCTATTTTTTTAGTGATTGATAATTTCACCAAATCGTCCCATTTTAGTCTAATTAGTAATCCATTTAAATTCGATGACATCAGTTAGTTGTATGTGCCAGAGGATTTGAGTCTTCAGGTTGTGTCATCAAAAATTCTTTTTGACAAGGTCACAAGTTTTACCTCTCAGTTTTGGGGAGGCCTTAATGAGGCTATGGGGATATATTTTAAATTGAGTATGACATTAAATCCTAAAATGGATAGTAATACATAGTGGGAGAATCAAATATAGGAAGACTTGATCTTGGAATATGTGTGGGATTTCAATGATTTTTGGGATAACCATTTTGGAAAAGTTGATTTTGAGTGTAATAAAAATTACCAATACTCTATCAAAATGGATCCTTTTTTATGTTCTTTATGGTCATCTTTTTCTGTCACCTTTGTATTGGGTGGATGTGGGTGACACCTTGTTAGGATACCGAACCTTGTGCAAGAAACATCTAAGAATTTTGAGTTGATTATATAGTTTTTAATGATAGTACATAGTTGTCCCAATTCATCTTCCAATCAAATGTGTTTATCATTGGATTTTTTTGGTGATCAGGTGTTTCTGAATGTGGAACCTCGCATGTGTCATCATCGTATGGGTTTGAAAGCGATGATTATTCCATGTTAAGTAAAACCATTGGAGATTACCATTCTGATTGGTAAGGTTCCATATTGGTTAGTATTTCCCTATCAGATGATGTCAATTCAGGATGTGTCCCATGTCTCTCTGCTAAAAAAGTACAACCCAAATATTTCTCATTTTTTTAATTGGGAATATTTGGATATGGAATATTATTTTCCTATGTTTGAAGGGCTAGTCTATATTGGGGATAATTAAGAGAATGTGATTCATAGGATGCACATTCCATTACTACGATTTATTAGGTAGAAAATTGGTGATGTGCATGAGACATCGAAGAATAAGTCATAGGTTAATGAATAGTATCCCTTTATATTATATGATCATACTTTTGAATGACATTTTGACAATGAAAAGCTTCCATGGTGGGGAAAATGGTCACATATATTATTTCCATTTTAGGTATTATTCTGTTTACATTTTTATCTTCAATAATGTTTTGTTTCCCCTAATGTTTTTAGTGTAAAATTTATATTTTGGTATTTATGGGAGGTGGATCTTGGTTGTCCTATAGTTAGGAGAAACCATGAATCATCATCTAGGTAAGTGTGCAACCATATTCGATTTTGGAAAGTGGAAACTACATGGTCGGCACATGGTTTATCAAACCTTAAGGGATAACTGTGCAGTATGTTCCTCATGCATAGAAAAGGATGCATAGTTTTCCTATATTTTTGATAACTCTACTTTCTAACCGTGTGACTAGTCTAGGTCACTAAAAAGTGGGAATTTACCTTCTTTCCCTCCTTGGATTTAACACTAAATACCCTCTATTCTACCCCATTTTGGATTTTTAGCCATGAGAGCCTCCATCAATATTTCATGGATATTGTGATATTCAATCCATGCGTGGTTTTGGTATGGGAAAATCCAAGAATATTATTGTATGACTATTTTTCCTAAATTATTTCCCTTTCTAGGTTTTCTACTCTCTCTATCATGAGATCATATTTCTAGGAGACTTTTTTAACTAATGTGCATTTGACCATGTGTTTTTGGGAGAAATATTGATTATTTTTTATTGATCAATCCATTATAGGGTATTGTGGTGGTACAGTTGTTGTTTCACAACACATACATGAGTTTTACATGTGTGAGGTAGGAGGATTCATGATCTTACATTATTTGATGATTTTGATATTCTATCATTCTTGTTTTAATTTGTTTGATTCTCTATTTTTTTAGTTAGAAACATGATTTTGATTGTTTTATGACATGCATCTATGATGGAAATATGTTTTTGGATTGAAATTTTTTATATTAACTTCTATATCATGGTGTTTCTTCAAAACATTTTATTCCTTGTTTGTATGGTTTAGAATGTGTTTTTAAGGATATTTAGAGGTTTTAATTCATTGAGAGTTTTTTTTTCTTGAGAAATGGGGTTTTTCCTTGTGGATTGTTTACTGTACACCATTAAATGTGTCTTTGAATTGTGAAAGTGGTTTGAATCATGTTATAAAGAGAATTTCATTTGTATATTACTTTAAAATTGTATTTTCCATTGGAAATTGTTGGATTTAAAATTTTTATTCTACGTTTGGTGTTTCTAAATGGGTTTCATATGTGGTGGAATTTGTGAAAAGTGTATTTCCAAATGGTTTTAGAGTCCATGTACAATGGAATATTGTTTTGTAATGGAAAATGTGGTTTCCAAGTGATCATTTGATAGTTGGATCAATGTAAAAATATAAATGTGGGGATTTACTTTTTAGCTTATGATGCCTATAATATTTATATGAATGTAATGACTTATGTGATATATGAAATGGAATTTTAGAATCAAGGGAATCCTGAGTATCTAGGTGTGTGAACTAGAAAGTGTATGATATTGTTTTCAGAATTGGTTGAGGCCCGAATTCACTGAGAAAGATTGACGATCACAGCACTAACCAAATATGTGATATTATTGGAGACCACTAGTCCTTGGTATATGTTCCCCTCTAGTGGCTTATACCGGATATTTTTATTATTATTATCTTTTGATATGAAGACCATTGGAACTTGGGATGTGGTCTCCTCGTAAGTCCCTTTTCACAAGAAAATTGTTAGTAGATTAGTGGAGTATTGTAATAATTTAGGTATTAGGTTCATAGTATTTCATTGATTATAGTTACCTATTGGGATTTTAAAATGCTCTTCTATTGTTATAAAATGATTTAGTGATGTGGTGATAGATGTTGGAATACATTAATCCTTATGTCCATTATTAATTGATGAAATCTAATTTTTGAAAAGTGTTTTTTCATAAAATATATTTTGGGAGAAGTATTTCTTTAAAATGGTTTCTGGGAAATGATTCAAATATTCATATGTAAATGTTAATGTTGATTTTTATTCTAATCATACAACATGTAATATTTTCTTTTTGGTGGAATCCTACAGGTATTTGGATCACATCCTTTATTGAACATTGTTTTTTTGTAGACTTTTTTATGTATAACCTTGGTAAATGAAAGATGTGTCATGGCGATGATGGTGGATTAGGTTTATCGTGTTCTAATTCAAGCAGGTGTTGGTATTGGTGGCATGAGAGTGATTTAAATCTTGTTTAATGGATGTATTATGGAATATTTTTGTTGTTCCCTTCATGTTGCATTAATTTTGGTAATGGTTAAAGTTGTAAACATTTAATATGAAAATTGTTGTACCTCATTGGGTTATTGTTATCCGTTATTGTGATTTTTATTATTTTTGTTTTATTATGATTATTTAAATTGGTGAAATTTTTTGTAAATGATATTTTTGATACACAAGAACTAATTTACAGCCCATGGGGATTAGTGATGCCCTTCAGTCCATGCCACAAATCGGGTCGGGTGTCGGGTTGGATGTCACTCCATCATGGTTCATGACAAACTGATGGTATAATACATCAGTGGATAACAATGAAATTATATAAATCGCATGGATAACTATAATTGGTTCTATTATGATGAAATTTATAATTCCAAATTCCTAATTCCATTCCATAATCAAAGGCATCATTATCTTACCATCAATGTTGGATTTTGTTCTTAATAGGAATACACTAAATTACCTGAACATGTTTATGTCATGAAACCTAGTGATAAATCCATCGGATATAAAATTTTTGTCCCCACCCATCACATTTTGAAATCTATTTCACTAATTATATGAGATATTGAGGAAAATAATATAATCAACTTTTCAATTAAACATCTATTTTGAAATAATAAAACATATAACACAAATAATTGTTCATATATCAATAAAAGGGATTACATGATCATAACCCATCTATGAGAAAGAAGTTGGATAATCAAACAATATATAATTAGAAAGGCAATAATAATTAATATTGAAGTAAAAAAATATAGAAAACCAACAATTTTACCCATATTAATAAATGGTATTACATGATCACAACTCATATGGATAAAGATAGTGGATGTTAAAACAATACATAGTTTACATCCCAATAATAATCTATATTGCAATAATAACATATTGAATGACAATATTTTCCGTATTTAATAATATGGACAAAATGATAATAACTAATACATAGGTAAAAGATGGAATGTTTAGAATGAACATATCCACATCATAATAAAGGAATCTTAGGAAGATGTTGACCAAAATGAGATGCACCCCCACAAAAGGAATGCTTAAAATTGTATTAAAAAGGAAGGGATAATGAATCAAAAATTTAATACCATGAGAACAACCCACAAATGATAAATATATATTAGATAATAAACAGAGAATATAAAAAATATTATTTGAAATCCATTTTATAATGAATAGGGAAATTTAATTTAAAACATACAAAAACATTTTAAAAAAACATTTTTAGCATTCACAAAAAAGATAAATTTATGGGTGATTTACAAAATAAATTTTTCAAATGGTTTAGTGGAAAATATTTAATATCTAGTAATTTCAAAAATATTATTAAACAATATGCCTTGGAAATGAAATATTTTTATCTTGGATTTGGTTAAATTTAATTTAATCAATTGTTACACTAATTGTAGTTTGGATGAATTATTAATATTTGATGTAGTTTGGATGAATTATTAAAATCAAGAATAAAAATAAAAAAAATAACTTTGTGGAGGTTGTAGTCCGCAAAACACACAATTATCATCTTTATGGTTTTCAATGTAGTGGGAAATTAATAAATTGTGGTGGTTAAATTAATATCATAACAATAATTTATAATAATAATAATACAATATTATTATGTAAAATATTGATTTTAAATAGAAATAAGACGAATAAAATGCCACAGATAAGTAAATCTCACCTTTGGACATTGAATTCTTTTTGAAATTCTATATGGAAATTATAGGAATAAGATATCTAATTGAGACAAAAGCCTTATTAAATATATACATACTTATTATTGGGTAAAAATTTTATAGTTTCATGAATTAATTAGACATAATTGGTGTGGAATTAAGGGGTATGCCTTTTCCATTTATAAATGAAGAAAATATCACTTTTTCGGAATACCCCCTTTAATTTTGAAGGATATCATTACACTATTCTATTATAAAAGACTATAAAAGTTATATATAATAGAGTGTGTGGTTATATGGGGTCTATAATTCCTTGACAAATATTTCCACACGTGTTTTAAATAATATTTATTTTATTTATTCTTATATTATTACTTGTTCCTTTTTTATCATGTTGACTAGTTTTTAACAAATAAATTTTATTTTACTAACATTATGAATTTTTTTTTTAAAAACTAGGTTGTGTTGAAGATAAATTTATTTTCCATTCTATATAATTAAATTTATAAATAATTTAAAAATTAATTTTAATTTAAATAATTTCATATATGGAATACTAGTCTTTATAGAAAAATAGTGTTTTAATCATTATGTTTTCTTAATATTAACTACCCTTTGTTTAAAGATAAATGGTTGATAATATAATTATATATGTTTTGGAAAATATTATTATATTCATAATTTAAGTTATATTGATTTATCTGATTGGATATAAATTACACACAATTATTAAAACTATTCATTTAAAATAACAGTTGTATTATTACCATGTTTATTAATATTAATATTATTAATCAATAATCTATGCTAAAATGTGAAATTGAATTTATTAAATAATATAACTATTTTGATCTATAATTAATTATCCATTTTCAATTATTAAATTTTTACAAGTGATGAATATTAATATTTAATAATCTAATAGAACAAAAATTGATAGAATTAAATATTATGTGTGCTTCAAAAATGAGATTCATGAGTTTTATAAAAAAATAGTAATTTTAAAATATTTTTTATCTATAAAAATATATATAATATATAAAGGCTTTAAAAACATTTAATTAGTTATTTAATTATGGAAATATCATAAAATTGAAAGTTTGAGAAAATCATTATTTTTTACTATTTAACTAAAATCCAATTATTAAAAAACCCCAAAAAAATAATATTAAGAAAACATTATTAATGTAAATCCAAAAATGTTTTTCTGTTTTCCAAATCATATATTAAAATTTATAAATTCAAATTTTGAATAAAATCATAAAATATAAAGAATAATGTTTTCACTCAGAAAATGACAATTTAAAATATTAACTATTATAATTACTGTTTCATATAAATTTCCAACTAATTTGGTGTTAACTAATTATTAATTTCAAAGATAATTCAATATAATTAATAATATATTTCATGTGATAGAGTAGAATATCTCCTAAAAAGGTGAATTTAAGTAAAATAATTATTTAAATAATAAATGATCTTATAAATCAATTAAGGTAAACTAATTGATCTTAATTTATATTAAAATTAGACTTCATTTTATTAATAAAAAATTTTATAAAATGATTACACTTATCGATTCCTATTAATTAACTATATATGTTTTAACAGTTATACTTAATATTTATATTTTTATCTAAATATATGATGGTTTCATTTTAGATCAATGATGAATTTTTATGAAGCTATCAAGCACATTTTTCTCATTTAAGCGAAGTCATATATTAAAATATTAGAGTTATCTCCATAATAAATATATATCAACTGCATAATTTTTTAAATATCCCTCACTAATGAAAGTATGTGATGGTATTGTAAACATATATATTATTTGGGATAAAACATCTAATATGGAAACTAAATTACACTATTAGGCCAGATTAAGTTATTTACCCTTACTCAAACAACAATAATTATTCATACAATCATATACATTGTTATTTATATATTTTAATTATAAATTGACCAAAAATATACCATTACCAAACCATATGAATCGCTATTCCATTAAACCAAAGAGAAACCATACATTATTCCATATATTAACACTATCATTAAACCTCAAATGATATTATCGTCGAGTTCATATGGTGAAAATCAAGTCAATATATATCATAATCCAATAAATTAGAATAACTTGACCAAAATTACCATGGTTAAATTTTTCAATAAATCAATAATAACATCTATGGCTATTAATAATTTCTAAATCACTTTTCTCAAAATAAATAACCCATTTGTTACATCCAAATCAAGAATATTTTGAACCTAATAGTTATCCATCCCTCAATCATATGTTATCTGGATGTTTTCCCCCAGAAATATCCTTTTTATAAAATCACTATTCCTGGTTATTTATACCATTTAATATATGTTTCTAAAACTATAATGAAGACCTACTATAGAAAACTCTCTATATGTTTCACATAATCCTCAAAAAATTTCAAATATACCATAATATCATTAATAAATATCACTCACTAATGGAAATAGATATGTTTTTAAGATATCTTTTCTATTAAAGTAAATATTATATAATTTGTGTAAGTGTAAGAAACTCATCATTTCCCTCATAACTGTAATATATTATAATTCATAACTATTTAGGTATTCTACCAAATTCAGTTATAAGAAAAAAAATTTCTAGATACATTACCTTCTTGGATTTTCCATCATGATCATTTTTCAACAAAATTCTAAAACAAAAATGGTTTGAATGACATCCGATATATATATATATATATATATTAAAATATCAATCCGAATATTTTTTACCCTATTAAACTTTTTTTTAACATATGAAACTTTTGGTTCAACTTATGGCTCCCTTTGTTTAATCCCTATTTACCCCAAATAAGTTTTCTATTAGTTTCATTTACTTAATTTTTTAACTTCATTCTAAAATACTCTATAGTATAATGTAAATATAATTTTTTTAACCACCTAATATCACCCAAGTGTTTCAAAATAGTTGTCCATTTGGTCCACTTTTTCATGTAGTAACTGACGATCTATTTAATACTCAATCATCCCTTATCTGGTTTATTAGCCCTAGGTACATATATTCAAGAAAATGAATCTAAATTTAGTTTCCAAACTTGGATATAACTTTTAATTGAACCTGAAAATATTTATATTACTAAATCATTGAGATGCTATCATATACTTAATCTTATCCCTCAGACTTATCCCCAGAATTTCCAATTACGATATCTTATCTTAATTCGAAAAAATATACATTATTAACTTAACATTTAATCATTTACTATACACAAGGGTTATCATACCTTTGAAATTATGATCAACCTCAACATATAACCACTTAAAAATCCTTCAAAAACATCATATTCGTCATTGTTATCTAAACCCTACCCTGATTCCAATTGTGACACCCCAACCCCACCCTCTTATATCATATTACTAAACACCAAAATTTTCAAAATTTCTCTATTAACATATATTGATTTATAACCATAACTATCCCATTAATTACACGACTAAAAAAATATTTCATTACATAAATTACCAATACCATTAAGGTATAGATATTAAAATATTTATGAAAAATCATTAAATATTAAATCTCATTCCTTTCTCAATTAATGGACATTTTTTCACTATATAAGAAAATATTTAATCCATAGTATGCATTGAAAATCACCATAAAACCCCCCATATATATTTTTCTTATAGTCATATTATGTGTAATAAATTTATTTATAACCTTGGTAGATGAAAAAAATTAGGGATGAGATTAAATGTTCTGTAAGGAACAATATAAAAGAAAGAAAATTTTGGACATAATATGGAAGAAAAATTAAATAAATAATAACTAAAAATTATAATATCATAATCAATAAAAAATCAGAGAATAAAATTTCTATGGATAACAATTAATATAAATAAATTTCTTGGAAACATTAAGTAGTTCATTAGAGATGAAATGAATAATTCCATACATATATTTAAATACAATAATATATAAAATCATGTTCTTAGATATAATAATCATGATGTCAAGTAAATATCTCATTATTTATATACATGCACAAAAATACCCAAACATGTATTTCTCTAGATAACTACTGATGCATCAAGGTGATATATAATTCTGAGTCCACTCAACACTTGTTCTATTATAATATAGTCATTATACAATATATGGATTATATAATATATTATTAATTTTTACAATAATCATCCTTTTCTGAATAACAACATTAATAATTTTAAAATTATTGAAAATTTCAATAATAGGGATAATATGATAACAAAATATTTGAAGAAATATGGTGGATGGTAAAAACCTAAATTGTTAATAAGAAAATAATCATCATTATTGATATAAAAACAAATGGAATGATAAATTTTTTTCTTGTATTTATAAAAGTGATATCATCATCGTAGACCATATATATAAATAAGGTGTACGGTTAAATAATAAAAATTCAACCTTACAATAATCATCCATATTGTAATAACAATATACGAAATATCAATAATTTTACCTAGGTCAATTAAAAGTATAACATGATCATAAACGATCAACGGAATGAAAGTGGATAGTTTTAAAAGAAAATATACACAGTTAACGAATTAAACTTATAAGGATTTTGGAATAAATTAAAAACACTCTCAAAAAAAGATTTCTTTAGAAGGTTTCCAAAAAGAAGGGATCAAGAGTCGAATTGTTTAATATCATTAGTTCAATCACAAAAATGATAAATATACATTAGAGTATAAATAGTGATACCAAAATCCAATTAGAATAAATCGTTTTTAAAATTAAAATTTTGTTGTATATAGTAAATTAAATGAGCTTTTAGATGAAATTTTAATCATTAAAATAAACGATAAAGTCTTGGGTCACATTCAAAAAACTTTTCTTAAATTTAATGTTATTATTATTTAAAAATAATTAAATTTAAAAATAATCTTAAATTATTTTACCATTAAAAGATATATAATTTATCCTAGGTAAATGTGGACAAGAAGAAAAAACATATGATTATATAAAATCCCTTTTTAATAATTCAGAAATTAATTTGTACAAAATCGCTTTGTAAAAATAGTTAAAAAACATTATTATGCATAAAAATAAACATTCCACAATAGAGGTAAATAAATTACCATATATAAAATATTTGAGTTTTTAAAACACATGAATAGATGAAATAATTTCATGATGAAACAATATAACTCAAATGAAGAAGATTTTATTTACCAATATCCCTTATAGGAAATATACTATTAAACTAAAAAATTATCTAAAAAGGTTTTATTGTGTGATTAAAATGTATATTAATAAGAAAAAATATTATATGAAATAATTTAATACATTAATAGAATGTAACAAAATTTTAAATCCATGTGTATAATCATAACTCAATGAATGAAAAATGAGTTTACAAATACCATTACATGTTTTGCAACAATTGTGTAACAAAATTAAATGAAACTTTAATAATTTTCTGTAGTATTTTCCATTAATAATAAATATATATGATATAGATACATCCTAGTCCATTGAATACTCTATTCATAGGAACACATATTACATAACAAAATATGTTTCCGAATAATTTAATATTTGATACAAAGAACCATTGTGTCTTGAGAATCATTTTAATCAAAACACATTAAAAGAGTAAAAATTTAATGAAAAATAACATAATATGGTTAAAATATAATTCATGATTTGGCATCTCAAATTAGAACTATATATATAACACAAATGAAATATGTCTTATAATAGTAATAAAGTTCAAATGAGAGGAATTGGAGATCAAATCTCTTACTGTGTTCCTAATTGATTTAACGTATGTTTTTAACATGATAAATATTCATATTAAGATTATTAGGTACCTTGTTTATAACCTTATTCAGCTATTTTTTAATTTAATATAACAATTTATTATCCTATGATATACTTTTATTATATATAATTTTATACAATTTCTACGAATGTTAAATCATTGTTATCTTATTTTTGTGATTTTAGTGATCAAATAATACATTTTTATAATGATTTTTATACATAATATGACCATTATGGATCTAATATAAACATTATTATTGAAAATTAAATTATATTAATATTATTATTAATGTTATGATAGTCATACTTGATACAGGTTTATAGAATTATACATGTCGGTGGTTAATTAGACCCAAACATGAACATGTTATATCTAAAAAGGTTCGTGTTTTGTTAATGAAGTCTATCATATCAATATTATAAATTAGTAATGATATAATTTATGTGTTTTTATGTTTGTGATTAATATTTTAATTTGTTTTTATGAATACTAAATATCATGATGAAATATGAAAAAACATTACTTCAAGGAGGAGGGAGTCCACACATCACACACGTAACATTTTATTGATTATATATAAGGATGAAAATGAATAAATAAAGGATGTTCAACTGATATAATAGCACATAATTGTAATAATTTTACTATGGTTATCCTATTAATTTGTTAAGTATAATTATTAAATATAATGAATAAGAATAACATGTTAAGGATTAAGTAATAATCACTTTGGGACTTTGAAGATTCTCTTGAAAGACTCCATGGAATTAATGTTTCTAGGATATTTAATTGAGAATATATTGTCATTAACTGTAGATGAAATTATATGAGGATAGAAATGGAGTATTTTATGTAAATAATTATTTGTAATGGGTGTGGAATGAAGTGGGGTGTGTTACTATTTATAATTGAAGAAAAGGACATTTTTTTGAATACCCCAGAACATTCTAAAGACATCGCTACATTATTCAATGTAAAAGGCTCAAAAATTTATAAATAATGTATTATGGGGTAAAATTTGGTCTATGAAGCCTCAAAAAATTATTTCTACACCTATTTTTAAAAAATTGAAGTTGTTTGTTCATAAGGGTTTAACGTTTACATTATTTTTACCTTGATAACTACCTTTTATCAGAATAATTTATATTTTACTAAAAATATAAAATAATACCCCATTAAAAATTTTGTTTGATGAACCTAAATTAATATCCATTTAATATAAATTATTATATAAATAAATTTATATTTATCATTAATATTAATACCTTATATATATACACATAGTATTTATTGAAAAATTATGTTTTAACTAATATGTGTTCTAATGTTTATTTAGCATTAGTTATGAATTATATTTGTATTGAAATAGTTATATTATTATTTAAGAATAATATCAGAGTTATAATTTAAAATATGGTAATTTAATTTAATGGATAAAATTTCACAACATTAATAAAATATTTTGTTTAGAATAACTGGTTTACCAGTATCATGGCCATTAACTGTAACCAGTGTAATCAAATTTTTTTCAAAAAATTGAAATTAACCTTGTTAAATAATATTATAATTTTAAAATAATATATGAAATACCATTTTATAGACATAATTTATACAACAATGAAATAATTTTTTCATATATTCGTATAAAAATAGTTTTAAAAAATAAAATATTATATATGATTCGAAAACGATATACATTGGTTTTTTTAAAAAAAAATAGATATTTTAAAATGATTTAACTTTATTTAAGTTTTTTATATTAAAATATTTCAAAAATGTTTAATTTGTTATTTTATTACTATAATTTTATAAATCTAGTAGTTTTTTTCCAAATCGTTATTTTTTACTATTTACCTAAAATCCAATTATTTCACAAAAAAACCCCAAAAAGTATCTTAACATAATATTTTCTTCCTAAAAATCGGTTGTTTCAAATTCAAACACTAAAATATTGTGATTCCATTTATGAATAAAATAATTATATCCCATTAAAAATATTTTTATCGAAGAAATATATTTTCAAATTTAAATTATTCTTATTTTTATTTCACATAATTTACAAAATAACATGTGTTATCAAATTTTTAATATAAAACATATCCTTAAAGTCATTAATTAAATGTTTGTTGAAATGAAAAATTATATCTAAAAGAAAAAAAATATTACAAAAAACATTAGAATGAAATAAAATGGTCTTATTAGTTATTTGAAATTAACTAATTGAATTTCATTCATATAAAATGTGTCTTCTATTTTCCTTATAATTATATTTCATAAATAGTTTAATCCTTTTCATTCCTACTAATTAGAAGTCTACGTTTTATTGGTCAAACTAGGAATTTTTATTTTTATCTAATTATTTTACAGTATAATTTTCGGATTCTATTTACTATAGAAAAAGATATGGAAAATATTTTGATCTTCTAAAATAATTCATCTATTAAAAACTCATGGTTTTACATTTTATCTTTCTATCACTAATGTGGAATATATATCCACGGGAATTCTATGTCCCAGAATTATTTGGATGAAAAAACACTCTCTAGCTATGGACTATCTTATGTTCATGATCCCATAATGTGTAACAATACTAATATCCTTTGTATCGTTATGTATCAAATTAAAGACTCAGAGACTATAAATGTTTACCTTATGACACAGTAATTGAATTATTACATCAAAAATTGTTATATATTTATTATAATAAAATAATTAATTTCAAAATTGAGTATATCTTCAAAAAACCCCATCACTCCAGAACATTTTCATAATATTAAATGGAGTTTAATATGGATTTATTATAATTCTCCCGTTGAAAAAATATAACATGAATTTTATATTATTTTACATTTTCACTTATTTTATATCATTTAATGATTTATTTTGTCGAATTGAAGAGTTATTTATATATGTGAGGGGATTGAATTTAATTTTTTTTTAAATTACATGTGGATTTCATTTATAATTTTATGTAATATTATGTATCTTAGAACATTAATTAAATATTATTCGTTATGGTTATTTATTAATATGGCATAATCACTGAGGGTGGATCATACACACTTCAATGATACTAGAGTAGGGACTCAACCTCGTGACCACTGACCCAAACCCCACCCCTTTACCACCCCAGCCACCTTGAAGGGAATTAATTATGATTATTTAATTTTATCATAGATTATTATTCATTCTTGAATACTATATTTTTCAAATTTACTTCATCATATAATCATTTAAATATTACCTGTATAATGAAATTCATGAATACACATTTTTTTAGTTTCATTACTATTATAACCATATTAAACATCAATTTATGAATATTTTAGCTACTTTTATAAGGTTTTAAACCCATTATGTTTATTATATTCTAATATTATTTTAGTTATCAACTTGTTTTGGAAGAAAACCATTAATCTTCTAGTTTATAGCCACCATAATTACTGTGGAGGTGGTAGTAGATACTTCCCCTACCACTAATCATCAGATATATAATACATGATTTTCTTTATAATGCATGACATCTCATTAAATTTTTTATCATTCCCCCCATTTTATTTGATTCCCTACAATCCCACTCACTAATTCAGACACTCTTAGTAAACTCTCTTAGTGTCTTTATTTTCTCTAATCCCATTCATCATCTTTTATTCATTTTTGGTATGACATATCCACTATAATCTCTATATTTCATCATTTACATAACCATTATCCCTATTTTCATGAGGGTTTTCATCCTCTTCCACAAAAATTTACTTAACTCCATTTAAAATTAAATACACATATTTAATGCCCTATATTGATTTGTTTTACTATACTGGTACAATTTAAATCAATAAAATCAAAAAAAGAAATGAGGAGAATCATATAAGCAATAATTTATCCTACCTTGTAATAATATATGTATTTATAAAACAATTATAGAAAATTACACTATCAATTTTTATTGGTTTAAACATCCATTCCATTATCACATTCTAATGATGTTTAAAATTATTCAAAGATCTATCCATGTATGTGAATTCTATCATTGAAATTGGGTAATTTTATATCAATATCTGCTTTCAATATAGATATGATTCTGATAATATATAATATAACATCAATATCGAGCCCTCTAAAAAATCTATTGAAATTACTGATTACATGATAATTCTATTGTTTGGGTCTTATATTTACTCATTCGAGATGTTTCCTTCTGACCCATAATTTAATTCTCCCCCTGATCTCCAAATCCTTTATGGGAAATTATTTTCCACTAAAATCAAACTTGATAATGTCTTCTTTATAATCCATGTTATTAAGTGTAATATTAAAAATTTATATTTCCCATTTAATAATTACTTTTGAAAAGTTTTATTATATTTACCTTTTAATATTTTACTTCCCTACTCAATCTACATGATTCAACAAATTAAATTATGTCTTTTGAGGGAGGCCTTCCGCTACATTACACCCAAAGGGATGTAATGTCATTAATTTTTTTTGCCTCTTCACTTGAGTCTTAAAATTTTTCAATTATTGGTTCTCATATTATTAATGTTATAATCTGAAAATAGAGTGTGTAGATGAAGTTTCACAAAATAAGTTGTTCAATTAATTGAACCCATGGACACAATAACGGGTTTATGATATGTACGGGATGATAAGGGAATATTCTACTCATCATCACCACAAACTTTACATTGAATAGAAACTTATAGTCATGATGGATGTCATAATAGTTACGTCAAATAATATAAGATAATATTTCAAATAATATAATGAAGATATATAATGAGATTAGGTGGATGATAATGAATATTAAGAAGAACATGATCATCATTATGAGGTGGTAGTTTGGGGGAGATGTATTGAATCCTAGAGTCCATCCTATACAACATTGGAAAAAACCTACGTATCATTTATTTAATGATGAGATAAGAAATATTATATAAAATTTTGATCAATTTTTTTTTGTTTAATCAACATCACCCTCAAATAGAGAGGGATAATAACCTACATCTTGTTCAATTAGAGTTTCTAACAAAATAATCATGAAGTATTATTTGATCCCTTTAGAGAAATAGCCCCAATTCCAGTCTCACCCATCCCGTATCATCAATTTGTTATTATAATGTTCTTATATCACATGACTATTATTCACTTTTAATGTGTGTTAGATATTTATTATTTTTTATTCTTAATCATAGTTTCAACTATTTTGTAAGGTTTGAAATTTATCTTCTCAGGAACATTTATTTTTATATTTTTAATATTTTTTTATTATTATAAATCTCTTATAATTATTTATAAATTTGGATAATCACGATGGAGTATAAAATGTTTCACTACTTCAGGATTATGGTATATATTCATCCACCACATTTTATATTCAATATTCATTGATTTACTACATTATACTACTTTATTAAAAGTTCTATAAGTTTTTTTGTATTAAATATTTTATGTAAAGTCTAAATTACCCATCTCATAACATGGTTGATTGTATTAATGATAATGATAGTCATTATACTATTTATACCTCCTTAATCAGGACGTTTTTGCTATATGAAAATATTTTTCTTTCAATTATATTATATATAAAATAGTAATGAATGTAATATTTGTTATCTATTTCGAGTATTTTTATAAAATAACATATCTTATCCATTTATATTATTACTAAATTTTATTTTCAATTCCCCCCTATATCTTATTTTTGTTATTTTTTATAATTATTAAATCATTTTCAGTCTTCAAACTGTGTAGATTTATAGATATATATATATATATCATACCCTTAATTTGATTTTAATGATCCCAACTGACTTCATAAGTGAAATTTTTTTATCTTGGGTATTTTGGAATAATAATATATATTTATTATAAAATATGGGATCATTGAACTAATTGACAGTGAACGAATCCTCCTAGAAGAAAAGGAAGCTTGATTGTTATTAGCATTATCACTAGAAGGGTTATGAATGTCTATATAAAGGCAAGTGAATATACTAACAAATTATGGGGGTATTATTTACCCAACCATAGTAAATTTGATAGATCCCAATAATAATCACCGTATTAAATGTTTTCCACCTAAAATCTAGTAGGAATATTATAGTATAACAACTAAGAACCAACACTCACAGATCCGATGCTGATATCCATAATATTTACATTCACTGTATTGATTCTAGTAATTATGACCCATGTTTTTCATCTAGACATTACAACATAAAAATAGAGTCTTAGATCACTTACATATGGTTGGACCTCTTACATTTATAAATATAGATAATTAAGAAAAGCTCTTAGATAAATAATAAATAATTAATCTAAATATCATTTCTCCCATTTAACCAAGATTTAAATATTTTACAACATTTAATCAACATCATCCTTGTGAAATCCTTTACAGACAGAAATCATTCAATATCATTAATTAAATCTAGAGGAAAAAAGAAAACATTTTTAGGGGGATCTCAAATTCCCAGAAAGGGAAAATTTATGAATTACAAAATAAATTTCATCAATGAGAATAAGAGTGCATTAGGGTACGATGACATAATCAATGTGAATGAGGGTATCACAAAGGAACATAAACTCATAAATACTGATATCATATAATTTTAAAAAATGAAAAATGAAATATTTATCAATTCTAATACCCATGAACCATGTGATTTCAATATCAATTATTAGAAACATTATAAACTCAAAAAAATGATAAAAACTCTTTTTTTAACTTGTATAATCACTTTCATAAAACCCTTTCAAAACCCATTATATTGGAATAAACATATTGAAAACATCCAAAATTATCATTTCCCTATTCTATAAAGATCCTTAATGGTGATTAAAAATTATATTTCTTATATTAGGCTCACTCTGGAGCTATAATGGTGCTGAGCCTTTCATATAATCAATATAGGCCTCCCCAATTTCTCATGAATCAAAATAGGGATCAACCCTTCGTATATGCTATATTGAGATACACAATTAAAATAATTCTGAAGATCTATATGATGATTATGACACACTCATCATTAAACCCATTTAAAAGATCTTATAAAACCCATATGGAAAACACATTCGGATAAAAATACTATTTTCTTTTAATATCCAATTTTCAATACAAAAATACGTTTCATTGGAAGAAAATTTAAATAATAAAATATCCAAAAGGATAAAGTAGTACTTAACTTAAGGAAACATGAAATCTTGAAAACAAATCTAAAAATAAAATAATGTCTATAGTGGCAGATAATTCATTATTGCCTTGTACATTAAGAATAGAGCATTCTTTTTGGAATTTGTCAAACAGTTCATTATAAAACACATAAAAAATCCTACTCGAAAATAATTTATACAAATTTAAAAAAGACATAAATTTTTTTTATAAAACAACTATATAAATAAACATATTAATTATTATCAATAATATTGGCATGGGAGAAATATTTTGAAATTAAATCTTAAAACATTTAAAAATAGATTCTCAAATAAAAGTGTCCTGTGGTGCTTAGAAATATTTGAATCATAAAAATAAATTAAATAATAAAATTAATAAAAACATTTAATATCATTAGAATTGGGAAAATTAATGATATAAAATGTACATGGTACTTTTTATAATCCTTATAAAACAGTAATGGTGTATAATATCAAGATATGACTCTATGAATGGAGACTGAAACGAAGTCCCTTACAACTTTTGTAACATCTAAATCAGAAGAACCTAAAGTAATATTCATAAAATTAAACATTCTAATTCTATAAATATTAAACAATTCATTATAAAATATATCAAAACTGAAAGTTGATAAACCACACATAATTAGTAATTGGGGAAGATATCATTTATCTCACATATGTAAATTGTGAGATGAAATTCCCCTACAAAGATCACATCGCTGATGTGAAAATAAATTAATTAAAAAGTTATGTGTCAAAATTTTGAATCCAAAAAATATAACAGGAAATAAATTATAAATCAATTATAGGTCATTTCACCAATATTCTATACATTACATAACTGATTACATCAAAGTTAAACCCAATAAATATAAATTGAGTTAAGAAATCTCTAACCATGGGTCTCATTTTCCATTCTTGTTATCTATATTCCATAATAATAAACTTATATTAACTATTTACATGATTTATAAGATAAAATAATTTTATTATTAGATTAATTTCACTTATAAACATATTATATACAATTACTTTATCAATATTGGGATTGATAGGTTGACTATAGTTAATGAGGTAATTATATAAATGTATGTAGAACAATAAATATTAAATAATTATCACATATGTAGATACATTATACTTCTAAAATCAATCATTAAAATTTGTTATGAAAAATGAACCAAGATTATGATCATTGAGACAATAGGTTTTATGTACGCATGAGTAATATTCCCATATTTCATGGATCATTATGAAAATAAATTTGGTAAAATTTGTCTTTAAAAATGAACATTGTATAACAAATACCATATTATAAAATTATATGTAATTATATATATAATTCTTGTGATGTGGTGATGAAAAAAGAAGAACCCATCGCTTTGAAGTGGTGGTAGTCCACACGTCCATGAACGACATTATAACTTTTTCATTATGTGAAATGGAAATAAGAAAATGATATTTTATATGAAAAGATGGATTATAATGTCATTAATGACATACATATTTCATTTAAATTATATATTTTAATTCAACCCATCCTTAATATATTCCATGTAAAGAGTGAATGTATCACATCACATTGAGGAGGCGGTAGGTCATAAGTCTACAAATGAGGTTATCGTATTCCCACAAAATGGAAAAAATGAAGGTATGTGTTATATAAAAATTAAACAAGTATTAATAATCATAAATATCATATATATCATATAAAATTATTTATATCACCATTATTCTCAACCTTTAAATGTGGTAACAGAAGAATGAACGACATCATTTTGCGAGGCGGTAGTCCACCGTAGACAAGAACGATGATTGGGTATCCCATTAAATAGAAGTGTGTAAAGGTTTATATCAAAAAATTAACAAAATAACATCTCAATATATTAATTATAAATAGTTTATTTATAATAAAAGAATAATAAGAATTTAATGGGTGGATAAATAAATAAAATGAATGTTCCCATTGAAGAATGTTACATTTTTTCAAGTAACTGTATTTTTTATTAACAAAAGGAATTTCATATATTTTGTTATTCATAATTTAAGGCATCTAAAATGAGATTAGGTATTTTGGGAGATATTTTAGGTAGAGTTTGTATGATCCAATGTAATTGAGAGGTGTGAAAAAATGGGGAGGGTGGGGCCTTTTTAGTGTAGGGAAGTGGAATTCTTGTAAATATAAAAAGGTAATCACTATTAGGAGGCCACCCTTACATTATGTGCACAAAATAATGAAAAACATTATAGAAATTTTTTGATATGTTTAAATAACAACCATATAAATGGTTTAAGACAAGTTTCATGGTCATTTGGCCACATAAGATTAATATATAACTACAATGTAAGCATTACAGAAACCATTTTGTGGTGTTTTCAAATGAAACGTTTAAAGGGTAAGTGTAAACCCATAAAAATCATCCATTTCAAAACATAAAAAAAATTCATCCTTGATAGATACAACATGAACTAACCCCTCCCTAGAAACAACATCATTATCTAAAACCTAAAAAATCACTAGATTTCATGGCTAGTTATCCCATGAAAGATTGAACGTGCCTGATCTTAATGGAAAAAATTTGTTCCCTCTAATTCATCCAAGTGTAGTTGGCGAAGATCTGGTAAAATCTTCATACTGGGACTCCTTAGTTGGATCTATTACTTGTAGTGTTTTGAGGTTGTTTCAAATTCTAGAATCCAAAAATAGTCATAGAATATCACATCTATGGAATCATCAACCTTTGGGTGGAAAAGAGACAAAACCACAATAAGATAGTTATAGACGCTCGCCCCTAAATCCAAATGAACCATGAAGACCACTACTTGATTCCATCTCAAAGAGAGTGGTGGTGTTCTATATCCATATAATTTGAATATAAATCTATTTACTAAAAAAGAACAAGTTCCCATGACCCCCCCAATGCTGGTGACCACCATCGACGTTAAAGACGAAGAAACAATACATAAGCCAAAAATATAAAACAGAACTCATCCAATAACCATCAGATCACACAAACATTCGAAAACCATTGGGATCCAACAATACCATCATACATTATACAATATAGAGGTCATACGTGAAGGAATAATAGAAATCAAATAGAAATAGGTAATCCATAGACAAACCATTCTTTTCGATCGACCAGCCTCGGTCGTGTTTCTCATGAGATTTGCATCTTCCTTGTGATATAATGAATGAAACTCTATTGTCACAGATTTTCAAAGATATAAAGATCTTCATTTTCATCTACCATCATAATCCCTCATTAGAACATTCATTCCAATTCAACTAGCCTAGTCGTGTTTTCTCATTAGATCTTCATATGCCTACCGACACCAAGAACAAAACCAAACCACCGTGGAAAGCTGATGGCCGACATTTCTGCATCATGATCTCTAATTACAATCCCTGACAAAAACTGATGCAAGAATCGGAAGGTACTCATCATAAATTTCTACTTCATGGAAAAAAGTTCATCTTCACAAATTGTCATCAACCAATGATAGATCCAGCCGCCGTAGCTGAGATAGTGCTACATTGCAACCCATAACAGAATGCCAACTAGGATCACCCCCGCCACAAATCTCGAACCTCCATTTTCCCAGAACCATCAATATACAAAAAAGTTTCCAAATAAAAATTGGTTCTGAAGATATTTGAAACCCTAATGGATCCTTTGAGCTCGGATCCAATGTCGATCCCCCCAAACACATTTTTACCTTATTTGATATAATTAAATTTAATTTCATTCACGAATATTTATTTTGAAAAACTAAGAAGACAATTCTAGACATTATAAATTATTATGGATCAAAATAGAGAGTCCATATTTATTAATTCAAATAATAGAAGTGGTAGAAATTAATTTTAGGTTAATCTTATTGATGATATGGGACAATGGGTTTTTCAAGAGAAAAGTTCAAAAGTTTAAAAAAATTTAATCCAATTTCAATGTTAAATTGTCTAAAATTACATTAATTGAATTAAAAGATAAAAAAATATTATTTTTAATTAAAACCAATTAAAATATAATTTTAAAATATAATTTTTTTGTTCAAAATATTATTTTTCAAATAAAATTCGGTGTTATTCAATATTCATCAAAATATGAAAGTTCCCAGAAAAATACCAAAAAATCATGAAATGTAATTTTTGATATTATAATTTTAAAAAAGATTCTTATTTTTTCAAATAAAATTTATTAAAGTAAAAAAATATTATTTTAAATCATGTATTAAATTAAATGGCATCAAAACTTCCTTTTAGAAAAATACAGTATTTTAATTCTAAATTAGGATTTGTTCATACATTTTGACTATAAACCATATAGAAATAATTTAAAAACATTTTATAAAATTTATAATAAATAAATTTCATTACTATCACTCAATAAAAGTGATTAATGTATTTTATTATGATAAAACTCCATTATGGGTATTAAAATAGTTTTAATAGAAATAGTTCATTTATATTAAATTGGTTTTATTTTCATTTCTAATTAATTGGTCACAAAATGATTCATTATATAAACAGGTGTAACCATTATATTTACAATATAGTTAAAAATATTCATTCTTACCAATCCAATGGAAATGTGATAAGTAATATGTTAAATAAATAATATTATTTATATATTGTTATCGGGTAAGACATGGCCTTGTGTGTGACACATATTATCGATGAAATTCAATGTTACATGCAGTGAATGATAAACTTGGCACTGTATAAAAATCATGATAAACTGTGAATTGTGTGTAATAAAAGTTATAAAAAAAATTAAATTAATTTTAATGAAGATATTTCATAAAATATTGGGTGCTACATACTGCCCACTTTAATGAATTTATCCCTCAAAATTCCGATTGGAAATGAAAGGAATAACATTTTTAGCATTCATTTATTTGAACCCATATCATAAAAAACGATAATAAATAATCCTCATAAATTTGTAAATTTGAGAACATAAAGGTCAGCAAAAGTTACACATTCCTTGGATTCCACATAGGGGAACATGGTGGGAGTGGAGTATAAGAATAAATAATTATACAGATTTCTTGAGGTCACTGATTATAAATAAGTTAATGATTAATGGAATGTTAAGGTCCCTAAAAAATTATATTTTTGGAAATAGAAAATACCATCAGGATCATCAATATTGATGGTACTCATATAATAATTTTGTTTAAATATATTTTTCCTAGGGTTAAGTATTTCTCTTACCATCTAAACATTGAGGAAAAATGTCACGACCCTTCCCCCAGGGCCCGTCTCATTACTAGCCCATTCCCTCCAGCTAATGTCTAGGGGATGGTGTCTAGAGTCAAAGGAATTATTCCAGAAGTGGGAGGAATTTTCTAGAGTACCTATATGCACAAACACACACAACCACATCCCAAAAAAAGAATGGAAAGGGAAGACACATCCTATAACCAATAAGTGAACCAAATCCAGGTTACAATATAAATTAATGTAAATAGTGGTAAAATCGATCAAGCATACAGGCCCACCTAAAAAATAGAACACACGTACAACCTAAGGTCTTCGAAACTTGTCTTCTGAGAACTCTACTGGAAGTGTAGGATGTGGGTAGAAACTCGAAGTCATTGGTGTACGCAGTATCTGTCTTATCCCATAAACACCACCTAGACCTATTAAACAATACTCTATAGGGGACCCAAAACCACCAAGGTAATGAACAAGAGGCAAATCGCAATGAAATTCACTATCACCTCTACATAGGTATATTCTCATACATATACCAAGAACATCCCGATATTCTTGAATCATCCATTAAGAAGAAGAAGGTATAAACTTATATCTAGTACTGGGATTCTCACAGAGGCTCAAAGCACAACACATTAACCAGGAGATCATTCTCCTCAATCATAGTCATCCCTGATGGAACTCATTCACGATACACACTCCATCAGATATAACTCAACCATTCCAAATGGTACATCCTAGTGAACATGATCCACCAGGTACATTCTAATAGGTCCAACTCTAGTGCCCAACAATGGAGGTCTAGTCGTCACAACATTTCGCCCAATGAAAGACTAAGGAAACCCATGTGATGAGTCCAACTCCTCGCTAATATTCTCAGTTGAGGGAGCATAGCTCTAAACCAGCTTATAATATCTCAGTCACTCCTATAAGGAGTGTCCCATGCCTCAGTGCATTGAAAGAGCACTAACGCATATCGAGGTATCGAAATATTCAACTCGAGGGTCCCTATCCCCATAAATGTGCCTTGAATGTGAGCTTTGGAGGACCTGCTATCCATCACTACACAAAGATGGGGGAGTACGACTCCATAAGTGAGCACTCATGCCCTGGTTTAATTAGGGAAGTACAACTCATGAAGGACCCATACCTTAAATCTTCAAGGAATTAAAACATCGTATATCGAGTACCCACACCCTACCTTGTATGGAAGTACTACTCAGGGAAAATGGGACCCACACCATGGTTGAATAGGGGAGTACTCACTCTATCCATTTGTTCTCTTTGGCGGACCCTCACTCTAGTATGTTTGGGGAGTACCAACACAAGGAAAGAGGACCCACTCCCTGGCATGGAAAGGGAGTACCGAGTCAACTGTATCACTGTGTAAGGAGCACCCACTCTCTGAAACAGCAGGGGGTAATAACTCCTACAATAGAGTACCGGATCCCTACCGGATATGGGTGTACTGACTCTATGTGCATTAGATATGGAGGACATGTACCCTATTCTTTCAGGTGAGTACCGAATCCAAGTTTTGTGGACCCACTCCTAGGTCCCAATGGGATTAATGACTCTTCCTTCACAAAAATGTTCGAGAACCCGTGACCTATACCTTCGGGGGAAAAATGACCCTGGAGAAAACTACACAAAGGAAACAAACCCACACCTATCATGTGGGGAGTACTATCTCTAAATAATCATAGTTATATGGAGAACCTTCACCTTAAGTCATCAAGGGGGTAATCATCCTAACATTATTTCATATGAACTACCTCGGATCCTTCCAATGAATACTTGTAATAGAAGAGCCTATGCTTGAAACCAACATTCCATCCTCTAACATTCTCAAAAACGAATTTGGAATACCTCAAAATCATAGTATCATACTAAGGGTCGCAACACTATAGATGGCACAACAAATTGATTCTCCATTTAGGAGTTACAATTGTTTCAGAAAAACAAGGGATAATTTGGTCCAGGTCTTGTCCAACTCAGTCAGACCGACCCAACTAGCTCCATGTTCGACTCGAATCGGGTCTCACTAGGCCCAATGGGACTGACCTGCACCAGTTAGGGCTAGCCCACTGAGCCACGGGTTCGACCTAGACCTCCAGGAAATGTGTAGCCTGCAAGAAGCATCCCGTCCTGACATTGAGCAAGCTATCTCCTCTGGACAAGATGAGGCTTTTCCACATCCATTGTGCACCTAGCAGTGCTAGGTGTCATCACCTTCCCCTATCAACCAGTCCACAAAGCAGACCCAGTTTCTCCACACAACCCGTGGATTGTCATGGGTATATGTCAAACTGTGGCCGAAGTTGAAGTTTCTCCCCTCCCCCATGGAATGCTGCTGGAAATGGATGGTTGTCAGGTCATAAGCGTGCATCATTGAGCAGCGAGACTAGTCAACATCGCAGCTTTAAGGCTGTGAACTCCTCTTCTTTAGAAAGCCACTGGAATTGGTTGTCTTTCCTTCCACGACATGCCGCCCCATTTTCCTAGAATGTGGTGGCGGCTGTGTGCCACTGTCGGCACAAACGTTTGTGCTGATCTGCAGAAAAAAAACATTGGTGGACCACCAGATTCACTCTGGTGGTCCATTATTCTATCTAGAGGGTGCTTTTGAACCCACATGCCTCATTTTTCTCATCCTAGAGCTCAATCATCCTTTTCGATCTCTTCTTCTGAATTTTCCTGAATAATGGTACTTCCTGCACCTATTTATTTAACCTTTAATCATAGTCATCGCACCCTACTCGTTCCATATCCTTCTATGATCTGGGATGTTAGATTTTTGTTCTGCAAGGTGAATTTTTGACAAACTTATGTTCATATCCCGCAAAGAATGATGAAAGTTGAAGAATAAGGCAGAAGGATCATGTAGAAAAACATGTGGAATGATATTTGGTCATTGTTCATAACAACCTTGTTCTTTTCCCATTAGAATGATCAATAATGAAACCAATATCATCTGTAATGTCTGATCGAACCATGGGTGAACCAGTTCATGGCTTGATCCACATTCGTCATTTTAAATCCATGAATGGGAAACTTAAAAAAAAATAACAACCCCTACCTCAAAAGTTTATTTCAAGGATGAAAAAATTATTCTCATTGTCTTCATTCGACCATGTTTGATCCTAATCCCCATTGTGGATTTATTAATCCATCGTCATTGGAGATCTTCATTAATCATTCTTCATTCATTGAGAGTGATCCACTGAAGACTCAATGTTGTTCCTCTCTACCACTTCAATGATTGATCATTGTCAAACCATTAAGTAGTGTTAGCCTTCAGTCTAATAATAATGGGAAGTTGCATCATTATGGAGTTTCATTAATGAAACATCATTTTGGTTATGCTTAGGTGGAAATCTGTTATGCTACAATGACTTCTAATTCAAACAAAAATAAATGAAATCCATTTTATTATATTTTACCTTTTCATAAAAAATCAGTGTTTATAAATTTTTCAGTCAACTTGTGATAGTCGATGTTAACTCCTTTCTAGGAAAATCCATGCATTCTGAGTTGAACAGTACCCATAGATTTTCAATCCGAGCATTGGTTCAAAATATAGATAACCCAACTCAAACATTTAAAAAATTAATTTTTTTAAAAAAATTCCAATATCAATTCTGGCCACTCCGATTCTCATAATTATGTGTCTTCTCATAGCTTTGTCTTGTAAAAAATCCATATAAATTTGAAAAAAAGTTCCTTGGTATTCTGGGACATTACATTCACCCCCCCCCCCCCTTAACGATTTTCTTCCCTAAAAGGAAGATATCCTACACTCAAGGGAAGAAAATTGAGTTCATCAATGGTATTTATGCTGCTTACTAGAACGCACCTTGATGAAACATTGAGATCAAAATCATCCATGTTTAGCTTTTTATAGGTCATCATTGTTTAACAACGAGAACATGTCACTTTTTCTGTGATAAGTGGGAAAAGCACTAAGCACAATGATCCATTGGTATTCATTAGGTTTAGTGGCTCACCTACATGATAACCCTAATGTAGATACAAACCGAAACCCATAATTCGCATCCACCCATTGATGATTTTTGTTGAATCCAACACAACGATTATGCATTCAATATTGACAATAAACACGAAATGGTATTTATGAATGAAATAGGGATGCCAATGAGCGAACATTGGGTTTAACTAAGCCCTCTATCAACAACCACCAACAGCCACACAACTTGACGAAGCTAGAACACTGCCACACAGACTAGTGGAATATTAGCAATGTATGGATAGTTAATAACCATTTCAAACTATGGAAACATCATAGGGTCTAACTCTACAACCATGGAATGATTCAAATCTTGAATCTTCTCAAGAATCCTCCCTTTGTTTCATGAGTTTTACTTTCACTGGATGGAAAACCTATTTTCACCATCACAGACACACTGCATCATTTGTATAATATTTTCAATGTAGGTGTGAATGGTAATAGTCTATACCCAGAATGACATCGTAAGGCCTTGACGCCACAACTAAGAGATCCCAAATACAAATCCCTCCTCCAAGAGTCTGGTCACACAATCAATGCTAATGCGTGGTCAATAGGTATCCACTAGCATGATTCTCTATGTGTGAGGGTAAAGTACATGGTACATATAGAACCATGATGTCTCAAATAAAAGTTGCAGAAAAAGGATGAATAATAGAACCTATGTCTATTAAAAAAAGGAATCCATAAGAGAAGACACAAATCAAACCTTGAATCTATCCTAAAGCTTAATGGTCAAAATCATTGACCGCTTGCTGTTATCCACACCCTGGCCTTCCAACTCCCTGATCCTAGGGCAGACCACCTCCTGCTACTCGTCCAGCTCTTCTGCCACATCCACCGACCTGCGGAATGCCTTACCCCAAGCGCTTTCTCTACCAAGGAGGCTCTTCTTCAATCTCCCCATATCATGATACTTGGTCGAACAATACCTTGTGTGATGTACTAAAAACATTGAAAACATTACACCACCTCTCATGTAGTTGATCATATCCTTTCTGCTTCTCATGTGCCACAATCCCACATGTCTATGCTCGGGCACAGGTATGCCTCCTACGCCTCAATCTTATTTCCAGTCATCTACTATATCCATTAGATGCCTCTAACTCATGACCTTTAATGTAGGATACATTCAACTAGTCCTCCTCCCGAAAGCTCTCAACCACCTGAGATCACACCAGCACCCCAGAATATGTTGGAATACTAAGGGGTATCACTGGTGACCTGATCTACCAGCATAGTCCCTACTCGAAGGTCTATTCTCAGATGTAAGCATCCCACACCATATCCATAGAGTATGGATAATGATCTAAGAATGTCGTTGAATACTCTGATACTAATGTGTTGCCCGGTCGTAGGTGCATCTTCCCTTGTATACGCACAGAGCGTAAAGTCACCAGAAATAAGTCCTCTATTAAGAGGCACTCAATGTCTATCTATATGAGAGTCACCTCCACATGAATCTGGATTACCACACTCCACAATCATCCCGCTAAACAATTTAGAAGGCTCTCAAAAAGGATTTCCATCTTGTCCGGGAGTGTCCCCACTAAGAGAAATACTCGTGTAACAACGTCAATCCAATCCTCAACTACGTGAGGATCTATATCACCTCTAAAAATGTGGGGTCTCTACCTCTAGAACTCATGTATTATACATATCTTGTGTGAATCATCCACTTATATCACTGGTATAAACTACTGATTGACAGGTGGTTTCATCACTAGTGCATCACCCAAAGGTAATCCCAGAGATTCAGTTCCCTACACTGAAGCCTCCACTCAGGGATGATCATCATCACGATCACACTGTAGAATCCTATCTTGCTGTTATCGTGGAGGAATATTGAAAGGAATTATGATGAACCAGTGTTAAAAATGTATATCTGGAGAGATGACTCATGAAGGACATGGAAATAAAAACCATTACTTTAATATGTGTGAACCATTTATTTCCCCGTAACATGTGTTTTCCTATATCATGTTGGAAAGCAGGTGTCCAAATTCCGGGTGTATGGATATGTCGGCTACCGAACCAACACTAGAATTCTTGGTTTGAAAGCTGAAATCAAAAAGATAACATTGTAGTAAAAAACAAAAACAATAGACCCTTGGACTTTGAGGTTGAACAGACCCCCTATGATAACTATTTTTCATGAACCATCTCATGAGTTCCAATTTGTGACTACCCAAGCCCACCTCCCAAATGATAGGGTCTTGTGACTATCATTGAAGGAATTATTCCACAAGTGTGAGGCATTTTCCTCTGTACTTGTATACACACACACACACACACACTCACATTCACATCCCAAAAATAGTATGGATTGGGAAAACACTGCATGAAAACACTATGTGAACCCCAACCAAAGTACATTAGAATGTAAAGTACATGGTTGTCAAATTAAGGCAGTATACAATCCCAACCAAAAGAAAAATATATTAAGAGTATAACCCAAGGTCTCGGAAACATGTCTGTCGAGATCCCATCCTAAAGGGTAGGTGGTTGAAAGCTTCCTAAAGTCATAGAAGTCTGCCTCATCTCTCTGCTCTCACTGAACACCACAATATCATGGCCCTCCCCATACCCCGTTACTGTGTCTGTCATCTTCACAAGACAAGACATGTGCCTGAAAATCCCATGAATGGATAAGTAAATTAACACTTAGTAGGAGACCATAAAACCATAATCGAAAAGCAGAAGAGGGAAACCACAATGAATTGAATAGTCATATCTACATTGGTATACTCCCATACATATAGAAAAAACATCCTGATATACTATTCTTAGCCATTAATAAGCATAATCTCCAACCATATTTCTAGTACCCGGATTCTCACAGAGGCATAAAGTGTTACACATAAAAAAACACTCCATGAGGTCTGCGATGGCAGATGGCACCCATTTTAGAGATTAACTTCATTTGGTATAACTATACCATTCTGAATGGTACTTAAAAATAATGTTCTCCATCGGGAACATTTTACTAGGTCCAACTCCAGTTCTCATCACATGAGGCATAGTCATCACAACCTTGTTCCAAATAAAATACTATAGAAACCCAAGTGAAGATTCATGATCCTCATCAAAATGCTTAGTTGAGGGGGAATTTCTCCATTCCAACCTGTTATACCTCAGTGGCTCTTTTAAGGAGTGTCCCATAGCTCAGTCCGTCGAGGTTCCACTAACTCTTAACTATGAAATGACATCTTTAAGTGGAGGGGCTCACACATCCTAACTATGTCCTTCAGTTGAGGGATCTCCAACACCTTTGGAGGACCCTCTCCCTGTCGCTACTCGGAGATGGGGTAGTACGACTCCATTAGTTAGGACCCACTCCCTAGTTTCAACATGGCGGTGCATCTCATGAAGGACTCGCACCATAAATAGGAAGGGCAGTACAACCTCGTATATCAAGGAACCAAACCCTATCTGGTAAGATATTTCGACTCAGTGACTAGAGGACCTTCACCTTTGTAGTATTGGGGAGTACTGACTCATTTAGTTTGTTCATTTTGGGGGACCTTCCCCATAGAATGTTTGGAGAGTACCAACTCGAGGCTAGAATACATGTTCCATCGAATGGATGGTGAGTACCATCTTTGTCGTATCATGCCATAAGGAGGGATAATAGCCATGAACGATAGGGGACTACTGAATCCCACAATAGAGGACTTGATCCCTACCATGTATGGACGTATCAACTCTATAGGCTTTAGATATGGAGGTCCCATGCTGTAGTCCTTTAGAGGAGTACTAAATTCAAGTTTAGAGGACCTGCTCTGTTGTCCCATAGGTGAGTGTTGCCTCCTCCTTCATGAACATTTCCAAGAAACTTCTCCCTAGTCCATCAGGGGAGTGATGCCACCAATGTAAACAATGAAAAGGAAACAAACATGCACCCATGACATGGGGAGTCACATATCTACATGATTAGTGCGATAAGGAGTAACCATGACTTGATTCATCAATGGTGTAACCATCCTAACTTTCCTTCATAATAACCACCCTGGTTCTACCCAAAATCATCTTTCACAGGAAGATCCTTGGATACAAATAAATATGCTATCCTCCAAAATTCTCAGAAACTGTTTTGGAGTAACTCAAAATTATTTTCTCGTCCCAAGGGTCCCAAAGGCATTGATGGATCATTAAACATATTCTATATTTCGGAGTTAGGAAGGTCTTAGATAAATGTTGGCCGATTAGGTCCTGATATGGTCTAACCCAGTCAAAATGAACTAAACCAACCTCCTTCCAGCCAGAAATGTTTCCAACATGGCCCAATGTGCATTCCCCAGGCTAGATGGGAAATGTGTCTGGCCCACTGGGATCAGCCTGCGAGACCATTGGTCCTGCCCGCTTCTTACTCGACCCACCTGGTTGGGGTATGGACCGCTTGCAGAAATAAATCCTGTATTTGAGTGGGTTGGATCCTCAAGACTATATGCAGCTTTGCCGCATCCATTGTGCACCCCACGATTCCAGGTGGCACCACCTTCCCTGGTTAACTGTTGTTCATTGTGGATCGAGTTTCTCTACACAACGCACAACATCATGCTGGTCCATGTCACACCCTGACCAGTTCTGTAGTTTCTCCTTGCAGTTCCCCCCATGAAATGTGGACCGTAATGGCATGTCACCAGTTAAAAAGCCTGTGGATTTGGGCTAAGGGACCAATCAACACCGTGACATCTATGTTGTGTCCTCCTCCATGTCAGATATCCACCAGACGTGGATATCTATTCCACCAAGGCGTGCCATCCCATTTTCATGTCACGTGGCCACCGACACCACCACTGGAATCGATGCACCAACAAAAACATCGACGGACCCCCGGATGCACTTCAGTGGTTCATTGTGAGACACTGAGGGTGCTCTAGAACCCACAGGTCGTGTTCTTCACTTACTGGGGGCTAAAACATCTTTCTCAATCCCTTACACAAGTAAATTCATGAATGATGGTATCTCCCACTATACTTTATTCCACCAGACATCATCATCGTGGAACCCTACTCGTGGAACATCCGTCTAAAATCCATGAAGTAGGATCATTGCGTATCAAGCTGAACATTCGATGATATTCTATTAATGTCCAAAAAAACGAAGAAAGAATAGGAATAAGAGGGAAAGATCATTAGAAAAAAATACAGGGAACAATATTCAGTTGTTCTGAGTTATGGACCTCTTCCACTCCAATTATAAGAATCATGAATAAATCCCTTATAATCATTCAATTATGATCGATCTATGTGTCAAAATTTTCATGTTTTGATCTGCGTTCATCATTTTATATCCAGGAACAAGAATGATATAATTAAAAAAAGTAACAGCCCCTACCTAAAAATTTCCTTTCAAAAGCGAAGAACGTCTCCATGATTTCATCATTAGTCCATGTTTGATATGAATCCATTTCGTTGATTCGTCGATCTGTCGTCGTTGGTTATCTCCATTCATTGATGTTCATCCTCTAGAGACTCAAAGCATTTCCTCTCTACCTCGTCAATGATTTATCGTTATCGAACCGTTAAGAGGAGTTAACTGCCTATCTATTTTTGATGGGATGTGGCAACATTACATTGATTCATTAATGAAACAACATTTTGGTTACACTTACATGTAAATACATTATATTTCAAGGAGTTAGAATTCAATCAAAAATAAAATAAATAACGTTTATTTTATTTGACTATTTCTGCAAAAATCCAATAAAATAACATTCCTAGTCGACCCGTGCTGGTCAATGTTTAGTTTTTTCTAGGTGAATCTTGTCATTCTAAGATCAGAGGTGTCCTCAAATTTTCAATCTGATAACAAGTTTAAACAACAAAAAATCCAGCTAGAATGTTTAAATGACAAACATTAAAAAAAAATATTGAATATCAATTTCAGCTACTCCGGGACTCGAAATTATGTGTCGTCTCAGAGCTTGGTCCTGCAAAAAATCCCATTTAAATTTGGAAAATAATACATTGAATTCCAATACATTACAAAAAAAGAAATATACTTACTTGATAGGTAGAAAATCATACATTAATAAATTTCCACCTAAATCTCATCTTTTTTTAAATGATGGGTAGCCAATATGAATTATTATTTCCTTAATCACTATAGAAATTTTTAATACCCCATAACCATAGATGTTATAGTCAACCTATTCCACCTTTCATTATCCATTGACCAAAAAAATTGGTTATCTTGTGGTAAGTTAAATAAAAAAAATGATTACGGCTTCAAATGATACACTAATATCCATAATTAAATAGGAATACCCAATGATCAAACTAAATTATTCCATAAATAACTATCCTTAAAATTTATCAAACATTTTATGACTATGTTTGAAACAGAATGATTATAAGTATTTGATCTTATATTCATTCAAGATAAATCAAACATTATACATCAAATAAAATCCAATATATTTCTGAAATGTAAATAATCTTCACATATAAAAATTCCACACTAACTAAGACATCAAATAGGCATGGGGTAGGAACTACCCTCTTTCCACCCTTTAGTTGTGGGTTCAATCCCCATGTAATTTCCTAATGCAATCGATTATAACTATGCCTTATTTTTTTACTATTTTAAATAATGTAAAATAAATCCTCCCTAAAAATAGTTTATATGGATATTTGGGGTAACAAATACCTAAACCCCAAAAAAATGTCTCCAAAAGTTTCATTTTTAACATAAAATTTTTTACTACACAAAAACATCTTGTGGTGAAGCTTGAGACTCAAAAAATATGATAAGAATAAATTTACAGTCATATGATAGTATCCATAACTCTTAATATAACCTCATATGAAAACATCCTAATATCAATTGTTTTCTAAATTGTCCTTTGATACAATAAAAAACAACCCAGAATTCACACTCCAAGATCTAGTGTGGAAGTACATAACTATTACATTCATGTATTTGATACTCATAATTATGACCCAAATATTTTATCTATGCATTACCAATAGAAAATGGAATCTTGGATCACTCACATACTATAAGAACATTTCCTTTTTTAATTTTAGATAATTTTCAAAAACCCATACATAAATAATTCAAAAGTCATCAAAAGAACATTTCTTCAATTTAAACCAGCATTTCTTATTTCACAATAGGTCATCAACATAATCCTTGAAAAATATGTTATAAACATAAATCATTCAATATCACTTTTTAAAACCTATGTAGAGTGAAACATAAGATTGGGGTTCTCAAATGATCAGTAAGGTAAAATGTAAGTATTAACAAAAAAATTCATCAAGGAGTATAAGAGTGTATAAGGTTATTGTGACATAACCAAAGTTCATGAGATAATAATAAATTAACTCAAAATGAAAAATACCTAGATCATAAAATATTAAAACATGTAAAATTAAATTGTTATGAAAAATCAATAATCAAGATCCATGACATAATAATATTGATCATTATAAAAATTATAAACTAATATAAATCAATTAAAACACTTTTTGGTAACAAGGAGCATCACTTTCATAAAACCTATTCCAAACCCTTTCAATTAAAATAACATGATGGATGACTTATAGCATTATCATTATCAAATTATTAGTTATCTATAATTATGATCACATATTATATAATCTATATCTCGATCTCTAGTGAGATATAATAGGGCTTAACCCTTCTTAAAATCTATATTGAGAAAATGTGTCTCTCATTATCTATAAAACGACTCAACCCATTGCATAAGCTATAAAAGTCTCACTCATTTATATAATTCTCAAGTAAAATATCAGTATTAAAAAACGCTCATAACAAAACCCTTTTAAATACTATATTTAATACCATATTAAAAACAATATTGGATAAAAATACCCTTTTTGTTTGAGAACTCATAATCAATATTAAAACACAATTTTCTTTGAAAAAAAATTTCATATCTAAAATACACAAAAAGAAATCGATGATATTTCATTTAAGTGAACAAGAAATATTGAAAAGTAATCGAAAAATAAAATAATGGCCATGATGGAGAAAAATTCATTATCACCATTTCTGATAATAATAAAACATTCTTTTGACTTTTGTCAAAATGTTCCATTTTAAACATGTAAAAAGATTCCTTTTTGAAACCCAATAAATTAAATTAAAAATTGTAATGAAATTTATTTTATATTAAATTTATACAAACAAACATATAAAAATATCTAAATTATTAACATGTAGATTCATTTTTGAAATTAATATTAAATCATAGAAAAAGAAATTTTTAAATCAATTTGTCTCATACCACTATGAAATATTGGAAATAAAAAAGTTGTTAGATAATAAAATTAAAAATATATATATATATAATTATAATAGATAAAAATCATGAAATAACATGTCAAATGGGATTTATATATGTTTGATAATATAATAAATGTGTTAAACATTAGGATATGCCTCAATGAAAGGAGATTGGGAAAATATCCCTTATAATGTTGGTAACATCTAAATCAGAAGAACAAAATTTAATAATCATAAAATGATAAATTTAAATTTAATTAATATAAAATTATTCATGATATAATATATAAAATGTTTTATTAGATGTGACAAACAAAATATGTAAGTGGTGAATATGAAATTTATCTCACATATTTAAATAGTGAGATGAAAAACCCTTAAAAAGATCATATCAATGAAGTGAGAATAAATAATTGAAATTATTATGTGTGATAAATTTAAATTCACCAAAAAAGAGTATAAATATAGAATAAAACAATAATATGTTATTTCTGACATATTATTGTCATAACATAACTGGTGACATCAATGATTAACCTAACGAATGGAAATTGAGTTATGAAATCCCTTACCTTGAGTATACATTATCATGTCTGTAATCTATCATACAAAATAATATTCATATTTTAATTTATTCATTTATTAAATACCTTTTTTAATTTTTAATTAATTTTACATAACTTATAAATATGTTATTTTCAATTACATAATCAAGAATGATTAGGTCAACTGTTTTGACCATATTCTACTCACGTGTAAAAACAATCCTTGATTGGTCGACCATTGTCATTATGGTTATTATATAAAAATATCCAGAATAAAAACCATGATATTATTATTACATTAATACATAAATTAATATTTTAAAATAAAGTAGTAAATGTGTTTATGAAAAATAAATCAATGATTTCATCGGGAACATTATAGGTCGTACGTACGCTTGAGTAACATTCCCATTTTTCATTTTTCATATTGGAAACAATGTATGTAATGTAAATCTTTCCAGAATAAAATTTATATCATAAAATACATATTATTCAATTTTATATACTTATATATGTCATTATTTTGATGTGGTGATGGAAAGTGAATAATCACATCGCTATGAGGAGGCATTTGTCCACATGTCCATGAATGATGTTATCACTATTTTAGTGTGTGAAATAGAGAGAAGAAAATTATATGTTATATGTAAAGATATATCATTATGTCACTAATATCATACATATTTCATTTATATTATAAATTCTTTTTATACCCATATTTCATATATTCCAAGTAAAGCGTGAATGTATGACATCATTTTTGAGGAGGTGGTAGTCCACACATCCACAAAGATAGTATAGATTTCCCCCAAAATAAAAAGAATCATGGTATATTATATATAAAAATTACCATATTGCTATTTCATCATCGATATCATATATTTATTATAAAATCTATAATTACCTGAGTATTCCAATCCTTGAAATTTGGAAATGGATGAATGAATGACATAGTTACGCAAGATGGTAGTCCACCTTACAAACGAATAATGATTGTGTATCCCATTTTAAGGATGTGTGTGATGTTGTTGGTAAAAACCTAAAAAACAACATATTTATATATTTATGATAATTATTTGATTATATAACCATCTAAATAAGAATAATTAATATGGTGGAGAATATAATAAAACAATAGTGCTCATTGAATAAGGTTACCTCTTTTTTGGGTAACTCCTTTTGGCTTGCACCAAAGGGCTTTATTAGATTCGATTCTAAACCAATTATGTATTATATTATGATATGAGGTATTTTTGGATCTTATTTTGGTAGGTTTTTTAGGATCCAATATTCTTTGGATGTGTGAATATTTGAGTTTTTTATTTTCTTTTTATGATGGAGTTGGAGTGACATTATTGTGAATATAAAATCATATACACTATTGGGAGTTCTCTATTACATCATCTTTCACAAATAATGGATAAAATTATATCCAAGAGTGTTTATGGTATAATAATGGAAATAAAATAGATTTTTTATGTGGTTTTATGTCATTTGGACACTTAATATTAAATTTTATCCTCTATGTAAACTCACTTTTAAGCACAATCACTCTAATTAATTTTAATTTCCTTCACTAATATTTTAGATAAAAAACTATGTTGACCGGAATAAAAATATTAAATTATTATGATTCTAAAAATTGAATCTATTTTGAAAAATTTCTATCATATAATTGTTAGAAATTAATTTATTTTTAATCTCTTAGAAGAGACGAGACAACTAGTTTTTCAAGAGAAAATATCAATAGATTGAAATGTTTTTATAACCAGTTTCAATGTTAAATTGATTAAAATGATACAAATTGGTTTAAATAATATACAATTTATCGAATTATAACTTCAAAAAATATAAATATATAATTTGACAGTATAATTTTTTTAGAATAAAAAAGTAGTTTTCAACTAAAATTTAGTGTTAATCACTATTCATCAAATTTGAAGGTTCTCAAAAAATTAAAAAAAATTACGTGAAGTATTTTTGATTTCATGGTTTAGAAAAAGGAATATTATTTTTTCAAATAATATTTATAATATTGTCTATTTTTTAAAAAATTAAGTCTACCACTAAAAAGTGGTAAAACTAACTTTTATAAAAATACACCATTTTAATGATGAAATTGTATTTGTTCTTACATTATTCCGATAAAAATTTAAAAGTGAAATTAAAAAAATTTCAAAAAATATATAACATATAAATTTCAATAATATAATTTAGTAATAACAATTAATTTAATTTATATTGAAAAAAATTACTTTATGTTAATAAAAATAATTTTTCACAAAAACAGATCCTTTATATTCAATGGGATTTTATTTTCAATTCAAATTAATTAGTAACCAAATGATTCATTATATAAACATGTGTAAAAATTATATTTTTATTATTGGTAATAATATTAACTCTTTCCATTCCAATGGCTATGTCATAAATTTTATATCCAATAAATGATATTAATTTTATATTGTGGTCTGGTAAGACTCAGCCTTGCGTATAATTCAGCCTTGCGTATAATACAAGTTATCGAAGAAACTCAACGTTTTGTGAAATTAAATATCAACATGGTGTTACATACAATGAAATATAAAGTTTGAATTTTTTTTTAAAAAAATAAATCCAGTATTTTTAAATAATTTGAAACAATATATTTGTTAAAATTTCAGGATGTTACAAAGAGAGCTCTGATAGAATTTTCTAGAAAGACATCATATCATAATTTTTTTAACATAATGTATTTATTTTACTACCAGTGGATCAATAAATCATATAGTGGCTCTAAATCATTGAAAAAATGTTGGGATAAAATAAATACACCTGTATGAAGGACATAAATTTAGTAATTATAAGGATTTCACACATTTTAAATATATTTGACTTTCTTACTGACATTCAAAATCCACCACCATTTCCCATATTTTATCAAGTTTGAAATCTTATTTTATTATATGATTAGAATTTTATACTCAGTGTGATTGTGTTAAAAGTATCTATAAAAATTCATTTTCGATTTCTTTGGATCCCACTAACATTAATGTGAGAGATTTATGTTTCATTATATAGAAAGTAAAAAGAATGTGAAATTATATCATTTTTTGTTCTAGGTATACAATTTAATCCAACATACTAAAGGAGCCCTAAATTTATTCAGTGGATAACATTTATGCACTCATGTAGTTTATCTTTTTATCATACCCTTTTAAATCATAAAATTTCCTTTTATTTCTCATTTATTACAGTTTGAATTTTATTTTAGTTTTAAATTAATATTTAAATTTTAAATTAGAAATTGATCACCCCTACTTTCTATACTCTCATACCAACATCATTACAGTTAATCAAACTCTCTCATAAACCATGTCCAATCCTTACAACCATTTAAATTAGTATATCATTGTTTTGTCATTCAATATCAATTATTCAATAACAAAACAATTTATGATAACTTTTTATACCACAAGACACAAAACATATATGAGTAACCACTCATATTTTATAAAAATATATTATATTAATACATTCCACATAAAAATATATCCCAAGTTTCAAAAATATACAAAAATATCCTAATAGTTGGTAACTCAATGTCCATTCTATTAAAAATAAAAAACATACCCTATTATCAAAATTACTACTCCTTTTACTCAATATATTCCAATCAAAAAATGAATAACTAAATCTCAAATGATTAATCAATTCATACCAAATATAAAAACAAAATAGGAATAATATCTTCGAACATATTTCAATAATTAAAATTCATACATCACATAAACATCATAGTTACCATAAATATAATAATATATGGGAACTCTCCCCAAAATACACTTAATATAATTTAATAAATAAATCATAAATTAATCATATTCCTTAAAATAAGAAATTATTTTCCAAAATAAATGGGTTATAATTACAAAATAATTCCATTAAAACCATAACTATCTTCTGAATTATTAATAGAATAAAAATGTTTATCAAACTTCATTAAACCCCTTATTTGATTCAAAAAAGGAATTTTAAAAACACCCACAAAAAACACCATTTCTATAAAAGAACTTTTGCATTTAAATTTATTCTAAATAATCACATTTGTATAAACACTCATTTCACTCATTAAAAATCAGTTTGAAGTTTAAAATCCATCAAACCACCAAATAATAATTTCAACCAAATTAATTCTCTTAAAATTTAACATCAGATCAATTAATAAAGAGGGCTACTGATTATAACAACCCAAACATTGTATGGATAGTTTCTAAATAATACATTCTATTTGTAGCCTATATTTTATATAGAAATTATTTTCATTGAAACAAAACTTTTTTATTTTTTAGATAGTCATATCCTAGTCATTAAACGTAAATTGTACACTTCTGTGTTTTGAATTTAGAAAAATAGACATACACAGTTGCGATCAGGGTGATATTTGGAATATGATAGAATTAAGATAATTTTCAGTGAATAGTTACATTTCTTTATTAATAGTATCATGCCCTTATAAATAGTAACCTACAATTATGAATATTAATTTGACACATAAGAATGGGAACCTTGCTCATTAATGTATATATAAAATTTAGGCACCTTAAAAATAAAGAGGAATATTTTAAGTGTTCTTATTTTTGGATTAAATAATGAAATTAATTAAAAACTGTATTTCTGATATTTTAAAAATTAATTTTGAGAAATTGCGATCATTTTTTGTATTCTAAAAATCTTAAAATGGTTAGGGTTATTTTTTTGATTTTCCAGAAATACATGAATTATTTTGTGATTAGTAAAATACATTAATTAACCTGATCAATACATTTTAATAAAAAATAACTATTCCAAGGATAATGAGTGATGTGAGAACCCAAATGTGGAACTAAAATGAACTTATTACTATTCTTGTTCATGTAATCCTCATTATTTCTTGTCTTGTGGGGAAATAATAAATTAATGAATAAAATATTAAGAAAACTGTCCCCCTTTACTATATAAACCACCTCTCACCCTGTATTACTACCACACCACTCAAACTTCAATCCATGACTAACTTTTTCCAAAATATATCCCTAAACCCTGATCCCACATCAAGTACCTTCTGGTCTCACCAATTGAAAAAAAAACAATGGCCTTAGGGAGATTCCCAAGGTAGAGTACTCAAGAGGTGAACATCACTTATCTTTTCTCTCTCCACACCTCCCAACATATAAATGATATGATAATTCCATTGACTTACATGCACATTAATTTTATTTTTCTAATGGAATATTTCATCATCATATCTCTTTTCCCCCACCTCTTACATTAAAAATTATAATAGCATCTGAGATGTATTAATTTATCACATTCAAGGACTACAGGTTTTCAATTTATATTAATATCTTAAAGACTGATCATGAACCCTTTTTAATAGTAAAAAAATCATATATATGTATTTTAACTTATTCACTGTTGTAGAATACTTACACACTCATAGTATAAACTTAGAATACAAAACAAGTTCATCATGCACAAAACCGCTAAGTTAATCCAAGTGTTTGTAATTAACTTTTGACTAATGATTCATCCTCATGGAATATAATACAAAATAATTATAAGATCATTTATATATTTCATATGTCACTAATAATATATGTTACTAAATTATGGATATTTAACCACATTTGTAACAAACACCCATTCATTAATACAAGTAAACCAATCCTGACAATCAAGGATGAAATATGATATAAAAACATTGAACCTATTAAACCCATAAAATTAGAAATTAATTAACCAAATAAAGTTATACTAAATCAATTACATGAAGAGGAGGTTTTTTAATTATTGATTAATGATGATAAATTTGATTATTCGGGTCTTTAATGTCAAAAGAAGAACAAATTCAGAAATAAAGGGGTCCTCTCTTTCACATATATTCAAGAATCGCCCCTAGGTTGTATCCTTTTATTTTTAATTCCTAATGATGGGGTTTGTTTTAAATATTCCCCCATATTTCATTTTTTATATATAAATGATGTTATACCCCTTTACCTATAAATAATCCCTCACAAGAACAATAATTACCAGGACGAAATATTTTTAAGGGGTTTCTCACCTCACATTGAATTCCATGGGATTTACATTGTTCACCACTTATTTATTTGATGTGTTATCTATGTACATTCGTTTGATATATAATATAATTATTCTCATTATATTAATATTATTATGTTATTCATTTGGTGAATATTAATTATTGTTCATATGATTCAATTGATTACAATGTGGTAAGGGACATTATCTCAAGTTCAATTTCATTGAGACATGCATGCTATTAAGCACCTAATCCTTACTATGTGGTGTATCAACTTCTAAAATTATATAAATTTTCAATTGATGTTATAATTATGGTAAATATCCTTTTTTAGCATGGATATGATTATTGCCTTAAGCTGTATACCATGTATCATATGGTGTTAATTTGGAAGATCCTTTAACTATAGATATTTTGATGAATCTGTATTCTCAACAGTATATAGATGTTAAGAAAGAATATTTTACATTTATTAAATATATGTATAAATATTTATTTGGAATTTTAGTGATGGGTGGTCCCTTTATATCCCCTTGATGCATTGACGAGTCTCATGAGATAATCTCTTGGCGACAAACCCTTGGAGTTTATTTCCAAAAATCATAAGAGTTTCTACCCCCCAAATAAAATTTTTTCAATGGTATAGTTGTATTATGTGATAGATACATGAAATCAAACTTATAATAATCATATTTAATCAATTTTAGTTATTACTATCCATAAGGTTTTCACGATGTCAAAATATATGGATGTAGCTTCATTCTCACATTATTAATGGCACATGTTTTTCATTTATTCACCTTTCCATATTTACTATGCCAACTTGTTAATGATTAAATTATTGTGGATTCATGATTTTGAAATTTGTAACCCTTCCCGAGTATTCGACTTCAACCCTTTCATTTTTTACCTTCAGCTGGTTATAATGAGGAGACCATTCGTTGAGTTCTCATGGTTGCAGTTTATTAGTTTTGTTATGTATTGTATTTTGTACCATTCTACTTGTAATATGAGTTTCATGTATATATATATATATATATATAAATATACACTACTTAACTGATCATTCCTTTTATATTTCGTTAATCTTAATCTTTCCAATGTAATATGTAATGCACCAACCCTGGGATTTTGGGTTCAGTGTGTTACAGTTCGTATCAAATGAAGTTTAATAGAAAACATGGAAGCTAGATTAGAAAATGTAGATTGGGGAACAAGTCCTAAAGGTATTATTTGAGGATAAACATACTAGAATGTCATAATATTTTGGTATGGAATATATTAAGTGAATATTTTAGAAAATACACCCTATACTGGATACAAACCAGTAGAGGTGGCTCTGGCATCGATGTTCCTAGGAGTGAAAGCTCTGACAAGGAGTTTTGGGTTTGACTCGTGGTATCTTGGTGAACCACTATGTGCCTTACTGAATTCTTGGTTTCATGCTCTTGGGGGATATGCATAGGATACATCACATTATCTTTATAATCCATTATGAAGGTTTTTAATGTAAATTGTCCTCAAAGAAACCATGTTTATGAGATTAGATATGCATAGAATATCAATATATGCTATGTATTTTCCTAGATGGGATTTTTAAATTATGATTCATAACCATACAATTATATTCCAGTATTATGAAATGGAGCCAAATGGAAGAATGAGAATCAATACTCATGGAAAATGTAGGGATTTCCCCAATGAGAAAGTCAATGTAATCAATGTCAAAGTAGGTCATATTATGACCATATTTAGAAAACATTCTCATGTTGTGAAAAATAAACACGCTACACATGTGTTGGATAGTTTCATATGGCAGAAGCTCCCATATTTTTGTCAGACTATTAATCCAGTGGAATCTGAGTAGTGGATCATGTCCTTTGAATGGATATTCCGGGTATTAAGATGAAAAGAAAATGAAAAGGCAGTGCTTGTAGTATATTGACTCAAGGGTGTCACAGATTAGTGGTTTTCCTCGATCCAGAATACCATGGAGGAAGAAGAAATATTAGTTTTGGAATGGAATAATTTTAAAGAAATATTTTTTGATAAATATTTCCCTCATAAGAAACAAACTGAAATTATGATAAAATACTTGGATTAAAGAAAAGAGGGGAATACAGTGTTACAGAGTCTGTGGCTACCTTCACAAGACTATCCAGGTATTCCATAGATTACATGCATGACTCAAAAGACAATATAGATCATTTCTTTGAAGGACATAAGACATGTCTTCGATGGGAACTGGTTTCTCATGAATTTTCATTATATGATGAAATTGTATTAAGAGACATCAAAATTGAGAGGGAGTTTCCTATATAAAAATTTTTCAAGGGAAACCATGATTGGATGTTGTAATATTCTAACCATGGAAAAGGAGAAGCGCCAAAGAAAAACAAAAGAATGATTCAATTACTGTTATAAGAGAAATGTGGAAAGAATCTTCCTGGAAAATGTTTGAAAGGCCTAGGAGTCTTCTATAACTATAGAGAAAAGGGTCATCATTCTAATGAATGGAATGTGGAGAAACATGTCAATTATTTTCAATGATATAGTTTTATATAAATGGAACACTATGAAAATGAGTTTCATAATCACCAATGAAACATTCCTCAGAAAAGTCCATGAGATAAAGGGAAAGCTTATACAATTACAATCATGAGGTTGATGTTTCAAATGATGTGGTGTAAGGATCATTAATTGTTTCCTCAAACAAATCCAACACAATATTTGATTCTATATAATTGAATTCATTTATATCCTCCCAGTTTTCCATGAAAATTTGACATTTCAAATGTTATTAAATAAAGGAGTTCAAAGTCAAAATTCCTCAGGGATGTATCATTGCAAAAAAGGAAAGTAGACCAGTCCCCTACATGAAACCTAAGCGCGATTTAGTTTCTACCCTTATCATCACCCCAATGACTAACTTTGATATAATTCTTGGTTTGAATTGGCTATCAAATTATGAAGAAACAAACTATTTCAAGAAGAGGAAAGTTAAAAATCTTGAAAATGGTGTAGAATCTATTATTTTTATAGCAGAATCATCCCCATATGATTCTAATCAAGAACCCCCACTAGTAGCTATAATGAATGAAATTCTATGACATGAAGAGAACCTAATATCCATGGGTTAGGAATGAAATATTCAAATTTAATGTTTTTATATAGAGGAAGAATACCTTGACTTATTTCTCGAGGATTTACCTGGACATCCTTTAGAGTGGGAAGTTGTGTTCCCCATTGATTTTATTACTATGAAAGACCTATATCAAATACTCCCTATAGAGTGGATATTGTGGAATTTGTGGTGATAATGAAACAACTAGAGAAATTGAGTAAAAAGGGATTTATTTGACCTAGTGTTTCTCTATGGGGAGCTCGTTTCCTCATTGTCAATAAAAAATGACAGATCCACGATGATATGAATTGATTATATTGAAATAAATGATATTACAATAAAGATTCAATATCCTCTTCCATAAAAAGATGATATATTTGATCAAATTCATGTAGCACAATAATTTTTTATGATTGACCTTTGATCTGGATGTCATCAGTTATGTGTGAGAAAGGGAGATATTCAAAATACAACATGTTGATCCAGGTATGGGAAATATGAGTTTATAATGATTCCTTTTGGACTGACCAATGCACCCTCTATTTTCATGTGTTTAATGAATACTGTTTTCAAAGAATTTATTGTTAACATTTTGGTTTTATTTATCGATGGTATACTAGTATAGTACAAAATATATGAAGACCATAATAATCACTTTATAATTATTCTGAAAACTCTAAGATGAAATTAATTAAATGGGATGTTTATCATGTGTGAATTTTGGCTTCAATATGTTTATTTTCTAGGCCATATTGTCACTAAGTATGGAATCCTAGTTGATCCCGGAAATTCAATTTCAATCCATCAATGTCCCATTCCAAAAAAACATAACTGAAGTATGCAGTTTTATGGGATTAGCAGGTTATTATCCACATTTTGTTTAGAATTTCTCCTCAATAGCTAACCCACTATCCAAGCTCCTGTGTAATGGGGTTAAGTCAGTATGGATGAAATAATGAAAAAAATTATTTGAATAATTGAAAATAAGATTGGTGAATACTCAAATATGACTCTTCCATCTGGAAATGATGGATTCATGATATACAGTGATGCATCATGGAATGGAATGGGTTTCATCCTTATTGAAAAGGATAAGGTTATCACATATGAATCAAGGAAGTTGAAGAATCATGAGAAACATTACACAACACATGACATGAAGTTAGAAACCATAATATTTGCTATGATAATATGGAGACATTATCTCTATAGAGAAAGATATGAGATATATACAGATCACAAAATGTTGAAATAAATTTTAACACAGAACAAAATAAACATGTTGTAAAGGATATGGCTCGAGTTTCTCAATGGTTATGATTGTTCAATACACTACCACAAAAGAAAGTAAGATAAGGTGGAAGATGCATTAAGCAGGAAAGATCATGGAATTATGACCCAAATGAGGATTTGGAGATATCCTATATTCATGGATCTACTAAAGATGGATACGATAATTGTTAAGGAAGGGGAAAATATTTCTTCTTTCAAACGATTGATAAAAAATCATTACATGTGATAATGAAAATATCTCAATCTGATGATGAGAATATACATTAGAAAATTAAAGTCATTAAGGATAGGTTATTGGCAGACTTCATTTATGAGGAAGGAGTTTTGAAAATTGGGAACAGGTTATGCATACCATCAGTACCTGAGCTAAAAAGTGAACTATTAGATGATGTTCATATATCAAATTTATCTATACATCCGGGTACAAAAACTATGTATAGTGATTTTAAGAAACATTTTTTCATAGATAATATGATGTGAGAAATTGCTGACTTCATGTCAAGGTTTCTAGTTTTTAAAAAACTGAAGTTAAAGAGACAACATCGTAGAGGGGTGATGCAACATCTACCTATTCCGTTATGGAAGAGGGATGACATTACAATGGATTTTTTCACATGACTATTGATGAAACCTATAATGAATGATGAAATATGGGTTATTGTTGATTATCTCAAAAAATCAACACATTTTCTTTTAATAAGTAATGATTTATCACTTGAGATCCCGGAAAACATTATATTCATGATATTGTAGGACATCATGGTGAACCTCTATCGATTATGTCCAATAGAGATCTTTTATTTATATCAATATTCTGGAAAAGTCTCCAGAGGGATTTTGATATTGATCTTCATATTAGTACTACTTATCACCCCCTAACTGACGAACAATCTCAAAGGACTATTCAAACATTAAAAGATGTTTTGAGATCTTATTGACATGACTTTCTAGGTATTAGAGATCATTACATTCCTTTGAAAAAAATTTCCTACAATAATAGCTTCTATTCTAGCATTCTGATGGTTCTATATAATTCATTATATGGTAAATGGTGTCGAACTCAAACTTGTTGGGATGAAATTGGTGAGACGAAACATTTTGGCACATAACTTATCAAAGATACTAAAACAAATGTATTGAAAATTATGTACCATATTAAAGAATCCCATTGTATAAATATGAGTCTTGTTAACAAACGATGAAAGGATTTTGAATTTCAAGTAGGAGATCATTTATTTATAAATGTTTCTCGATGGATGTTTTTCTTATTGTTTAGTAAGAAAGGGAAACTAAGCCCCAAGTACATCAGATGGTTTGAAATTCCGGGAAGTATCAGAGATATATAATACATTTTAGCAATGCCCCCATGTATCTCCAATGATCATAATGTGTGGCATGTTTCATTGTTGATGAAATACATTCCATACCCAATGCATGTACTCACCAATGAATAAATATAAATAGAACCTAGTTTTTCATATTGTGGAGAGCCTATCATGATTATTCACACAAGGGAGAAGTTATTGCGAATTTGGACAAATCATCTAAAAATGGTTCTTTATAGAAACCATAATATGGAGGTAGCAACATGGGAACAAGAGGAAGTTAAGAAAAAGAACCACTCGTATTTTTTTAGGGAGAAATATACAAGAAAATTTTTGAGGATTAAATTTCTGGAGGTGAGAATAATATAAAACCAAAAAAATTATTTTGTATGTTTAACGTAAATACATTCTATCCATAGAATATATTTTATAATGATATGAGTTTATTTTAAACAATAGTTTTTTATTTATGAGATAGTCATAACCTATCCATTAAACATAAACTTTCAACTTATGTGTTTTGAATTTTTAAAAATTGACATAGATGGTTGTGATCAAGGTGTTATATGGAGTTTGATTGAATCAATTTAATTTTTGGTGAATAGTAACATACCCTTATAAATAGTAACATACCCTTATAAATAGTAACCTACCCTTATGAATAGTAATACAACCCTTATGATCGGTAACCATACTAAATAATGAATATATAATAGTTAGGCACCATAAAAATGTAGGTGAATATTTTAAGGGTTGGTATTTTTTGATTAAATAATGATTTTAATTAAAAATTAAATTTTCCATATCTAGAAAATTATTTTTCAAAAATGGAGTTCATTATTTGATTTTAAACATTGAAAAATAGTTAGGGAGATGCTTTGGTATTTTTCAAAAATACTTGAATTTTTTGTGAATAGTAAGATACATTAATTTTTCAAATAGATACAATATAATTAAAATTAACTATTTGTAGCATCATTAGTGATATAAGAACCCAAATATAGAACTCAAATGTAGTTATTAATATTATAGATCACAAAATTCTAACTATTTCTTATCTTTATGATAAATAATAAATTAATGAATATAATATTAAGAAATGCCTTCTCTCATCCACTATATTAACCACCCCTCACCCCCTCTTCCTCCCACACCACTCCTGTATCAAAAATTTCCTAAATTATTCTCAAATATCTCCCTAAGATCCTATCCCACTTCTATGACATTCCAGTCTCACCAAAAGGCCAAAAACAACAGCCTTAAGGAGATTCTCATGGAGTTCTCACGAGGTGAACCTCTCTTCTCTTTTCTTTCAAATTCTTTTAGAAGTTCCATTATTTTCATTTCCCTTCCTCACCTACCCACATCAAAACTCTTTGTTAACTAAAGTAACTTACATGTATTGGAATTTTATTATTCAAATGTATTATTTCATTATCATCTCTCTTTTCCCCCACCTCTTACACTAAAAATTAAAATACCTTCAGAGATGTGTTTATTTATCACATTCAATGACGACGAGTTTTCAATTTCTATTACTATCTTCAAACTGGTCATGAAACCTTTTTAATGGTTTAACCCGATAATTATATACATGTTTTAACTTATTAAATGTTCTTAAATCCTTACACACTCATAATATAAAATAATAATACCAACCTATTTCATTATGCACAAAACTGCTAAGTTCATCGAAGTGATTGTAATTAACTATTAACTAATGAGTCTTACTCAGGGTTTAAAATCCTATATCATTATAAGATAATTTATAGTTATATAATGCCAATAATATTATATATTAGAAATTTTGTACGTTCAACCACATTTAAAATTAAATTTTATTCATATATACAAGTAAACCGATCATGAAAACCAAGGAAGAAAACGCTTCATAAACAATAAAATTGTCCTTATTAGAACCATTAAAACAGAAATTAATGAACCAAATAAGAATATAATAAGTCAATTACATGTATATTATGTTCTATAATTATTAAATAATGAAGATAAATTTAATTATTCTGGTAATTAAGATCAAACGAAGAACACATTTGGGTATAAGGTAAGGGATCCTCTCTTTCACTTTTATTCAAGATTCCCCTAATGTTTTCTCCTTTTATTTTTAATTCATAATGTTGGAGTATGTTTTATAAAATCCCAAATACTCCTATTATGATATATATATATAATGGTATATGCCTTTACCTATCATGAATCCCTCACATGAAAACTCATTACCACGTCGAAATGTTTGTTAGGGGTTTCTCATATCACTTTCAATTCCATGGTATTTCTGTTGTTTGCCTATAATTTTTTATATATGGTATGTGTGTAATGTAATTTAATATATAATTTCATTATTATAATTATATTAATTGTATTTTGTGATTCATTTGGTGATTTTTTATATTTTTTCATAACATTCAAATGATTACAATGAGGTGAGGAAATTTTCCTCAATTGCCTTTTCATTGAGACCAACATGGTATAGGACACCTAATATTTTGTATTAGTTGAATATACTACCCATTTGAGATCATTTTTCAATTGAAATTATTATTTAGTTAAATATCCATATTCTTGTAGAATGATATGATTATTTCCTAATGTCGTATAACATTTCACATACAATTTTAATTTGGAAAGTTGTTTTAACTAGGAAAATATTGACAAATCTATACTCTTTAATATATTCTGATATTATGAAGGAATATTTTACATATATTAATTATATTTATAAAGAATTATTTCTATGTTTAGTGATGGTTTGGGCCCACTATAGCCCCACGATGCATCGACAGGTCACATGAGAGAATCAATTTGCGATAAACCCTTCATGTTTGTTTCCAAAAATGAAACGGGTTTCAAACCACATACTTAAACAGTTTTGACGATATAGTAGTATTATGTTCTAGATACATGAAGTAAAAATAATAAGAATTATCTTTATTTATTTTTAGTTATTTTTATCTATGATTTTTTTATTATGAAAAAATATATGGGTGCAGTTTCATTCTCAGTATATTAATGGTGTGTTTTTTTCATTTAGTCACCATTCCATATTGACTATACCAATTTGATTAGGATTAATTTATTTTTCATTCATTCTTACTTTATTTGTAACACTTACTGATCATTTTATCTCACCCCTTTCATTTGTATACCTTCAACAGGTTATGAAGAGGAGACCATTTATTATGTTCCCATGGTTGCAGCTTATTAGTTGTTGATACCAATTTATTTTTGTACCTTTCTAATTGTAAAATGATTTATATATATATATATATATCAAGTTTCGTTAAGACTAATAAATTTATAGTTCCTTCATGATTTTATTCCTTTTAATTAGGCCATTTTTTATGTAATTTACCATCTCTAGGAATTTGGTTTGGGGCATCACATTGATTCTCAATTGAGTAAATCACCCCTAAATAATAGGTTTAGAACAATATAAAAAATTCATTGGTGAAATTTAAATTAATGATAGATTTTATATATTATTATAGACCTTGATATTAAAAATATAATCAATAACCATTCATAGTGACATAGAAAAAATTATAATATAATAATGATAATCAAAATAATATCCAAATTTTAATTATACATACCAGACATGGCTCATTCATAAATACATATAATTATAAATAAAGAAAATGTAGAAACATACCTAATATCACTCTAATAAATCAATCATAATCTATACACATATTTAAAATAATCATATGATACCTAAGAGTCAAATATCCCAAGTTTTCAATAATTATATTTCAATATTTTTACCAAAATAAGAAAACATAATGAAATAATATCCCGGGAATTACATGACCCTGAATCAACAAACTATGATGTGAAAAACACTCATTGAATCCTCATCTTTAATACATAGAAAATATTCCCTGACCAAACCTTACATTTCAAATTTTATTGTTCTGATTATAGAAATTATGAATAAAAAAATCAAGAATGTGAGACAATATTATCAAAGATCTACGAACGAAATAGAAAATAATTGTCCATTAATGGAAACAGATGAAAAGGGAACAATGTGAGGAATTTTGGGTTTTATTTTTGCCAAAATGGAGGTGAAATATGGAGATAGGGAGTTTCATGTTCTAAATTGAGTGATTTGAATGTCTAAATGGGTTTTCTAATGGTCTATAGAAAATTACAAAAAATCATTAAATGAATACTCATTTTTAGAATAGAAAAATGTTTTTCATACTAGGAAATGGTTTATAAACCATTTAAAACTGAATCATGGACTAAAATTAAAATATTATCTTTTTCATAAAATCTTCACTGGATACCACACAGCTTCCATATAATCTATATTGTGGGTTATTTTATCGATTTTGTAAATCCAAACAACATTCAATTGAACATCCAACCTACTTTCAACTAAACATGAATAACATCCCACCTTTTCACAAATAAAATCTTATTTAATTTTAATGGGAATCCCCAAAATGTAACAATATACCAACCATAAATTATTTTTCCCCCCAAAATAAATTCTTGATACAATACATCCCCATCATCTCAGTAACCCCCTTTGGAAATTCAGTTTTAATAAATCTCAATTAAATAAAATTTCTTTTTTCTCTATCACCATCCTTTAAAAATTCAACAAAATCTACCTTGGACCAACCATAAAAGTTTCTTACTCTTTAAATCAACAATATTCCACTTCTATCATTTCACACTCCTTGTCTAATAAAATTCATTCTAACATAAGTTGATCTCTAACATTTAGAATCACTAACAAATAATCTCCTTGGGTCACCCATAATATAATATTTCAAACTAATTTCTCATGAACCTCTATAAAATAAGAAGTCAATATAGAATAAGTCATCTTAACCCATTATTGAAAAATCAATACAAAAATGTTCCACATAATCATTCACTATATACAAAACAACTTTAAAAAGTTGTAATGCATCTTAAAACCAACTATGGGCTTTTCATAAAACATTTTCATATAAAGAAGAGTTTTTCTGAAAAACCTACCCCTTTGGTATTCTTATCAAACAAAAAAATTATTGATTATTATGAGGATAAATGAAATTTTCTTTTGTATTAATATAAAAATAAAAATGTTTGAAGAATTCCACCAGATTCAATCCTTCTAAAAAACACTCCACCCATCGGACAATTTCAATTAATATCGACTATTAAAATTTTTTAAAAATGAATTATTCTACTTATTGAGATTTTATTTTTTCAATTTCCAAATATTTTTTTTTCAAAATCATAAAATCATTGTGTTTTTATAATGACCCAGAAATTTCGAGGTCGTAGGAACGTCTGGAAGGAAGAATAGACAACTAGATCTCACATAGTGTCCCATAGAAGATTTTTTGAAGCATCACTAGGGACTAGCGGTCGGCACCGCACGACGCCATAGTGGAAAAAAAGGAGGCTGATTCTCATCTATCCATGGAGGAGGGAGGCGGTGCGCCAACACACGCCACGGTGAAGCAGGTTGTAGATTTGAAGTCATGGTGAAGTGAGGGACCAGCTCCCTGCGGTTCTCACAGACACCAAGGCGGTGCAACCTTGCACCCCCAATTAATGAGCCGGTTGTATCTTTGAGACATTAGAGAGGTGCACTACGTGACCCACGCACGGATCGTGCGAGCCAGTGGGCCAAGATTTCGTGGCCCAGTGTAGCTAAGGTGGGCTGGTCTAGTTCTCTACCCAACAGAATGAGGCCACCATGGCCATGCGTAACTGGGCTAGGTCGGGTGGTCCCGAACCGGTTCTAGTTATCCCCGACCACTCTCAGGCCATGATACAACTAAATGGATGTATCATGTGAACCCAACATTTCATTGACAACCTGTCTGTGGTTCTGGGATTCATGGATCGAGATGATTCTTTTGATATATTCCACGAGTGTTTTGAAATAATATGGAGAAAGTTTGGCTTCAATCGACCTCGAATCCAACAGGGCCCTCTGTAATAAAATGCCAACAACTTATAGATCGGGATTTCATTTTACATGTCATCTATTTTTCTTGAACCCTTATGACGTGACAGATCGTTGTATAACATCTAATTGGGACATCGTGCTAGTTGAAATGTTACAGATATCTTGAGAGGCAGTTTCTTCCATTAACAACCATATTATGAGTGGGAATCCTGTGTATGGATAAGACATAATAAATGATGAGCAATTCTATGTGAATCAGCATCCAGCAATTCTGTGTGAATCAACACCAAGCAATTCTGTGTGATTCAGCAACCATAAATTCTGTGTGAATCAGAAAACGACAATTCAATGTGAATCAGCACCTAGTTATTCAGTGTGAATGAGCACCTAGCAATTATGTGTGAATAATCCCTCAATGATGCTATATGAATCGGCACCAAGAAATTCCATGGGAATCAGCACCTTTCGATCCTGTGTGGGTCTTGCAGGGGTGAGTACCTATCGATCCTGTGTGGGTCAGCAGCATTTCCTCTTAATAGAGTAAGATGATCTAGCCTTATGAATAATCCTTTGTAAAACTGTACTTATGGTATACATAGTTTGATCTGAGTCTTTTTCTTTGTGCTTTGTGATTGATATCATTATTTGTGATTTTCCCTTGTGGAATTTTGAGAGACCTTTGGGGGTCTCGGGGTCCCTTGTGGTCATTGTTGTACAAACCCATGTAAGGGCTTCACCCACAGATTTTCTATGTCTTGTGCTGACAATGGGAAGTCATTACTGGTACTTGGTGGGGGGGTGAAGGAAATCACGTGGAAGAAGGTGAAAGTTGATGTGGAGAGCTGTGGAGATGACATGTACCTACATTTTAGGTAGGATCCTTGGCGGACGATATCAGGAGTTGTTTTTTGTTTTCAACTGTAGTTGTATCTTTTCAGTTGGGATTATATTCCCGACCCTTTACATTTATTATGTACTATTACACATAGTTGTAGTTACTAGTTGTGGTTTCACCTTACTCTTCCATTGTGTTTTACATTTTCCTAGTGTACCCTGATTGTGTGTGTATAGGTTTTGTGGCAATGCCTTCCCATTTTCAAAAAATTTCATTCTAGTGCTTGTCACCAACCCCTGGACTATGGAATGCAGGCTTAGGGTAGCCACGAAATAGGCCCTTGGGGACAGGTCATGACATTGTGGTATAAAAGAAGGTCGGTTCTACCAGATGAACTAATATTCTTTGTGTTCAATGGAGTAATATTGTTAAGTGTCTTGAGTTCGTGTTTCTATTCGGGGAGTCCAGTGTTGGTGTGACGGCTGATGTGTCAATACACCAGGACCCTAAATTCTGAATTCTGGCACGGTATGTGAAATCACTTGTCAGGTGTGTTAAGAAAATTTTGTTTCTTTCTTGGTCTCATTCATTCATCACAATAGGTATAAATTATTAACTTTGGTTTATCTTTATTATCTTTCAAGATGCCTCCACATATATAGTCAGTCATGAATCTAATGTGTGACCATGAGTATGGTCCATAGTGTGATGAGGCTTCAGTAAAAGGACTATTTATAGAGATGGAATCTTCGGGTGGTGTCCCATCAATTCCAATTCCCATTGGTCAGCAGTTATTACTAGTGCTACCATTAGAGGACACATATATTCTCATTAACTTACATGAGTTTTAGTGACAGATACCCCTTGTCTTCTAAGAAGATTCTGACCCATAGGCGGCTCAGGACTGGCATGAGGTGGTGACTGAGATTGAATCTAGTCGGGGAACCATTAGACTAGATGGTGGTCCTAGAAGTGAGCATTTTATGTTGCTCAACTAGGTGATGGTAGGGTTTATATAACCCATGTCATAAGATGAGGTGATTTTTCTATGGATAGACTTGAGAACCTTCCCAAGGGAAGGGGTCTATTTCTATAAAAATGATAAGGGTATATGTTCCCCATAGCTTCTATAGATTTTGAAGGATGACTTGTCGGTGGCTATGTATTCGTTGAGGCATGCCGACCATTCCTAGTACTGAATTATTATGATATGAATATTGTTTCAGGGCTCAAACCTCTGAGCGAGATGTTTTTAGGTAAATCTAAGCTGACGCTATTCCTATGTTCATTTCTTCTTATGTTAGGGCGATAGATCGATATGTTGTGGTTCAATGTTCTTTGGATGAGTGGATAAAACCAATTACTGTTAACAGTGGTAATGTTGGAAACTGACCCCAGTCTCATAGACTAGGGAGTGTAAAATTTTTCGGGAAGAGGATCTAGGAGAGCATCATGTGGTGTAATACATTTTGACTTGTTATAACCACCTCCCCAATATAATCCCCACTAGGCTCAGGGAGCCAGAGTCAGGGGAAGGGAGAAGCGGGATGTAGTTAATGAGTGTGACCAAGGGGCTCTAATAATGATTCTAGGTAATGTCTATGTCTAATACTAGTTTCCATATTAATAAACAACAGTAATAATAATTTCTTATCATGAGTCTAGTTCAAACCCTAGAGTTTCCAGTTCAACTGTTGACTTGACCCTTACATAGGGAGATACATATAGGAGAAAAATAGACAATCACACTTATGTCAATGGTTTGATCTAACAATTTAAGTGAGAGTTTTGATTGGAACCTCATGGTGGCAGCATCAAGAACTTATGAAGTTAGTTTGGGGATCGACTTGTCATCTGCAGATCATGCTCGGTTAGACTATTTTATGAAAAAATGATGTGGTGTATTTACAGTGTCTGATTTAGGTTTTCCTTGGTCGGTGAAAAAGGAAACCTAGGAAGCATGGGATAAACTCTTCTATAGGAGGGTGCAGCTAATCACTCTTGAGTCGGATATCCTTACCCTTGTTGTAGCTAGAGTTTTCATTTTCTAGTTTCCAATAGTTGTGGCAGAATGTGGGAACATCCTTTATAAATATGATTAAAAGATTACCTCCCCGCCTAGAGGGAGTCTTCTGTGTTGGCTTATACCTAGGGATGACACTAATATCTATAACTTCATATCAGTTGGATCCCATAGTGATCCGGGAGAACAGAGTATAGTTGGGAGACTTGAAGAGGAAGGGCTTACTGATATCCAATGTTTTAGGTTATGTGTGTATTACTGAAACATTAACCATGTGGGAATGGAGAATGAATACCCACAACCATAGGGTCGATGGAATAACAATAAGCTAAAAGAGGTATCCTTTCACGTGGATGGAAAGGTTCTCGTAGGCTTTTCAGTAGTTGAGACAGTGGTGATGGTTGGAGTTCCAATCGGACTTCGACATTGAGATTGTCTATAGTCCTGGGAATGGGGACGTGGTGGCAGACATGCCCAGTAGGATGTATGGTTTGTTTTTTCTGGGTGAGGAGATAGAGTATCTAGTCTCATTGTAGATATCCTTCGTGGATTTTTAGGGAGTATCTTACCTCCAGTTTATGACTGTCACTCCCCCACTCCTTCGGTGATTTCAGGAGGGACAACTTGGCATCATGGAGTAAGAGACCCGACGTGCTCTGATATCTTCTAGAGAGGCTCCTGAATGATTTTTTAAGGTTGGTAGCATGTTATCCTATTCATAGGACGCACCATGGTACTAGTGATTCTATAGGTTGAGGTGATTATGGGATTTCCACACATACCCTTTGGAGGTACACCCTGGAGGGGAAAAGATATACCCAGGCCTCCGACATCAGTACTGGTGGCCAAGGATGAAGAAAGATGTATAAGAGTTCATATCACAATGTCTTACTTGTCTGAAAATGAATTATGAATACCAGGTTCCATTACTATTGAGCATAGTGTTTTGTAGCCCTAGATTGTTGGTCCGACAGAGTGAACCATATAGACCCTGGAGGACATGCTTCGTGCTTGTGACCTGGATTTTGTTCATAGTTGGAAAGATCGCCTACCACTGGTGGAGTTCTCAAACAATAAAAGATATCCCTCCACCATCAGCATGGAACTGGTTAAGTCCTTCTATGGGGAAACTGTGTAGAACACCTCAATTCTAGATAATCCCCGGGGAGTCAGCACTTTTGGGTCTTGTGTTGGTACGAGCTACCACTAAGAAGGTGAAGATCATATTGGAGGGGATGAAGATTGCACAGAGAAGGAAGACGTATTATAACGACCCACACTTTACATACATTGTTAATACTTCAAAATTGAAGCACTCTTATTACAATATATGACAAAACCACAAAGGACCGTATAGGTATAGTGTCTTTAGAAACTGGGGAAACATAAACAACTGGTTCATAAATCTTCTACAATGTCTCCCATTTATTTCATCATATCTAGGGTCCCTTTTAGCATATTCTACTTAATATCCATCTTCCTGACCTGGGGAAAAGAAAACATAAAAGGGTGAGCTCAAATGCTCAGCAAGGGCAAATAAAAGAAATAAAAATCATATCATATCTTTATGAAAATCAAAACCTGCAAAAGAGATCATAATATCTTAACATGGAATAAATCATAGAAGTGAAAATGAGATCCCCAATAATCATAACATAAAACTTGAATCTTTGTGGCATGCACACATAATCCTGGAAAATCATTTCTTGTTAGTCATGACTCATTGCCAAGACTATCTTAGTGGACAAAGTCCCTTTCTGAACCGAGTTCACTCCTCGTTTCAGTCCTGTATCACTGAACCGAAATAACCTTCCGTTCCAGCCATGTCTATCTCATGAGATATAAAATCATTACCCAATGCATTGGAGGGAGATATAGGTCTCACCCATCTTATAATGAATCCTTTCTTATGTGTGCCACATAATCATAAAACATGCATCATCACATAACACATGTAACAAAAATGGGATTCTTGAAACATCATGACATCATAAATCAATTCATATATGATAAAGGAATTCATAAAAATAATTCCATCACAACATAGTCAAACCAATGTAAAAATATGGATAGAAACAGAACCCTTTATTATCTTAGATGGAAAATAATTTTGATAAAACACTTGAATTGAATTCTTGAGGAAAATATCCTTTCTTCTTCAAAAACATTTTTCCTTTCATAACATGTCATACGACTTTAAAATAAAAGAAGTTGATTAAAAATAAACTTGAAAACTTGTAAAGGAAGCTTCTTTGAAGTAATGTTTTAAACATCCATTCATGCCGTATAAGTTAAAAAAAACATTCTTCGTACTTTTGTCGGAAAAGTCAAAAAGTACCTCGTACGGAAAAACGACAAAAGATTCCTTTCATATTCTTTACTAAAAACTCACCTAAGGGTAAAATTGGATTTAAACTATTTCAAGTGGATGGAAACAATATTACATATTGAGGGAACATGGATGAGGATGATAAAATACACCCCAGTAAATACTTACGAATAAACAATCTCGGATAAAAATGAGATTGTGATATTTCCCTTACCTTAGGTCCGATTTGCTTTGTTCGTGTCCGAAGATCCTGTATAATGGTTTAAATAATGTTATTGACTTATTCCAGAATCATACATATTGATATGAGATCATATATGGTCATATTATTAGCTTCTTGTTAGTAATATTTCATTGTTACTTGTTACTCGGGTCTTTATAACTTTTTGTTCTTATGCGTGTTTTGTCGAATAAATTCTTATTCTTATCTTTAGGTTATAGATAATTCATTTCCATAATGGTATTAGTGTAGTATATACCATATTAATTCATTCAATTCATTTATACAATCATTATGAAATGAAGATCATGTAGAACGAGTCGCATCACATCGTGGAGACGGTATTCCGTACGTACGCACGAGTGATGATATCGTTCCTATGATCGTGGAATTGTATTGGAGTATATATATATATTATTTAAGTATCAATATTACTTAATAATAATCATATATAGTTACTCATTACACCATTATACCCATCCTTGTAAGGTGATGGTGGAAAATAGATTACACCACGGCGTGGAGACGGTATTCCGTACGTACGCACGCGCGGTGATTTCATTTTTCCGTAGGATGGATAGAAGGTGAATTAGGGTTGTTTCATATTTATAATAACATATCAGTATGTAAGTAATACTGATGTTATTACTTTATCATGAAACAACTAAAGAAGAAGAAGTTGAAGAAGAAAGAAATTGAAAAGATCGGTAATGGATATTACCTCTTCTTTGGAACGCCTTTTTGAATCCTCCACTTAAGGAACTATGATTGGTCTTTGGAGAAGACCAGGACCTCTAGGATTATTCTAGGGAAGTGGAGAAGGGAAAATGGCAGGGGTTGGCCGAGCTTGAGTGCTCAAATTGGTGTGAGGAGGAGGGGGAGGAGGTGCCCTTTTATAACGGAGGAGAGGGGCACCTTAGGAATATCTCAAAATATTATTTTATATTAAAGTCAAAATCGGTTGATAATGGTTCCAAAGGGTCTTATTTCGAAGCTAAAGTGGGGATGGGTCGAAATCCTATCAACCAATAGAATTTAGACAAGTTTAGGATATTATTTTAACCTTATCAATTAAATTTAACTCTAAGTTAAATAATTTAACTTTTACCATGTCTTTTTGTTTTCATTCACTATATGGTTAATACACTTACTATAACATGCCAAACGAACCCCAAATTGTTTATTATTAATATATATATCCTTATATAAGTCATTTGGCCGAACCTTAGATTTTTAGGAATAAAATAACAATTAATAATATAATATTTGATTTAAAAACTATTTTGTGTCAATTTTGACACTATTTGATATATGATTTTGTCAAAGTCATAACAGAATTATATGTTCGAACCAAGTTGATTAAATCAATACTAATATATCATAGTAACCTAGAAAATTAGTGTAATTCATAAAAAGTCTCAAATTACATTTATTTTGGTATTTATATTATCAATTTTGTCAATATTTCATTAATAAGATAATTACTGCATCATCTTTGTGTCATAAATAAATTAAATTATTTGATGTCTAAAAATTACAAATAAAATACCATCATGTAGGAAATCTTTTTAGCTTTCTAATGAATATTTACAATCGAATTTATCTTATGTATAACCCTATATTAAAAATGATTTACTTATTAAACTTTGATTTTAACTATTTTAACCCTTCTTTAAATAAATTAATAATAAATGTCCTAATCTAATCCAAGTGGGCCTAAATGGTCATATTTTATTCCTAAGTTTTTTTTTGGTCGAATTACACTTGTCCAATAGAATTAGGACATGTGTTAGGGTAATATTAATATCATATTTACCCTTAGTTACCCTATTTACTATGAACCGCTGTAAAAATAGTAAAAAGTTACTATTCACCAAAAAATTATTTTCATCTCATTGAACCACATTTTAGTCCTTGATATTAACCGTGTCTCTCGGATTTTTGAAATTCCATTCACAGAAGCGGTAAAATTAAGTTTTATGCAAAATTCAGTTTTTAACCTACCACTTAGTGGTTTCACTATTCATCATAAATTGAAAGTTTTCAGAAAAATACCAAAATTTCACCCTAGGCTAATTTCGATATTCTGAGTCCAAAAATGAAGTCCATTTTGAAAAATAAAATTTATAAAATTTCAAAAAGTGGTTATTACTATTCATAACGGCTAGTTTTAATAGCATATTGTTGTTTAGTGAAACTCGGTATTGCGTACGATGCAAGCTATCGAGGAAGGTCGCGATTGCGTGTAAAGCAAGCCAAGAAAGTGTTGTGTAGAAAAAGATTCCTTTGATGATTTATATAACATAAAAGTCTCGGGTGTTACATTCTACCCCCCTTAAAAAGAATTTCGCCCTCGAAATTCGTCACTTTGCAACAAACAAAAGAGGATACTTCTCCCTCATCATATCCTAAAGCTCCCATGTAGCTTCTTCAAGTTGGTGGTTTCTCCATAAAACTTTCACCAAGCGAGTGGTCTTGTTTCGTAGGACTTTTTCGCTACGATCCAGAATCTCTATCGGCTGTTCTTCATAAGAAAGATCTTGCTCCAGCGGTACAACTTCTGAGCTGAGTACATGTGAAGGATCTGGTATGTACTTTCTCAGGAGAGATACATGGAACAGATCGTGAAATTGAGAGAGATTCGGTGGAAGTGCCAATCGGTAAGCTACCTTCCCAACACGATCCAGTATTTCGAAAGGACCGATATATCTAGGGCTCAACTTCCCCTTCTTTCCAAATCTCATAACCCTCTTCCAGGGAGATATTCGTAAGAACACTTTATCACCCACTTCAAACTCTAGGTCTTTTCTTCGGTTGTCGGCATAACTTTTCTGTCGACTCTGAGCTGCTCTTATGTGTTGTTGAATAGATCTAACCTTTTCTGCCATTTCATCAACGAGATCAGGTCCTAATAGCTTTCTTTCCCCAACTTCATCCCAGCAAGTTGGAGTCCTGCATTTCTTTCCATAGAGAGCTTCATAAGGAGCCATCTGAATACTAGAGTGAAAGCTATTATTATAAGAAAATTCTACCAAAGGTAGGTGTTGATCCCAACCTCCTTTGAAATCCATAGAGCAAGCTCTCAACATATCTTCTAGGGTTTGAATTGTTCTCTCAGACTGACCGTCTGTCTGGGGATGATAAGCAGTGCTGAAACTCAACTCTGTATCCAGAGTATGCTGAAGACTTCGCCAGAACTTCGAGGTAAATCTCGGATCCCGATCAGATATAATAGAAAGTGGTACTCCATGCAATCTTACCACTTCCTTTACATATATCCTGGCAAGCTGATCTAGAGAGAAATCCTCTCTAATAGCAATGAAGTGTGCAGACTTTGTAAGACGATCAACTATGACCCAGATAGCATTATTGCCTTTGGATGTTTTAGGAAGTCCTGTGACAAAGTCCATAGTGATGTTTTCCCATTTCCATTCGGGTATGGGTAATGGTTGTAACATCCCCTTAGACTTCTGTCTCTCAGCTTTAACTTGTTGACAAACCAAGCATCGAGAGACATATTCAGCAACATCTCTTTTCATGCCATCCCACCAGAAGTACTCTTTCAGGTCCCTATACATCTTCGTGCTTCCAGGATGAATAGAGAATGAAGAACTATGAGCCTCATCCAGCAGCTCTTTCTTTAATTCGGGGATGGGAGGAACACAAACCCGATTCCTGAACTTTATTATCCCATCACAATCAAGGTTGAATTCAGGAACATTTCTCACCTTCTTTTGTAACTCGACATCTTCTTTCTGTGCCTCTTTAATCTTCACATGTATAGATGGTTGAACATTCATTTGAGAAAGATAAGATTTTTCCCCTTCCATTATAATTCCAACATCCATCCTTTGTAAATCCATAAATATTGGATCTTTTGTGATCCTCATCATGGATAAACTAGCATGGTCTTGTCGACTTAATGCATCTGCCACCTTGTTTGCTTTCCCAGGGTGGTAATGGATTGAGCAGTCATAATCCTTAATCAGCTCCAACCATCTTCTTTGGCGCATATTCAACTCCTTTTGTGTGAAAATATACTTTAAACTTTTATGATCAGTATAAATATCACACCTTTCACCATAAAGGTAATGCCTCCAAATCTTTAATGCAAAGATTACCGCAGCCAACTCCAAATCATGTGTTGGGTAATTTTGCTCATGGATTTTCAACTTTCGTGAGGCATAAGCTATCACCATATCATTTTGCATAAGAACACACCCCAATCCCTTCTTGGATGCATCACTGTAGATCACAAACCTTTCTCCACTACAAGGCAGTGTGAGCACAGGTGCACTGGATAACCTTCTTTTCAACTCCTTGAAATTCTCTTCACATTCCTCTGTCCAGACAAACTTAACTCCTTTCCGAGTCAACTTGGTGATTGGATTAGATAACCGTGAAAAATCTTTTACAAAACGTCGATAATATCCAGCCAAACCAAGAAAACTTCGGATCTCAGTTACTGTTGTAGGTCTTGACCATCTTTCGATAACCTCTGTTTTTGCTGGATCCACAGATATCCCCTCTTTTGAGATTATATGACCCAAAAATGGAACTTTTTGAAGCCAAAATTCACACTTGGTAAATTTGGCATAAAGCTTCTCTTTTCTCAGGGTCTTCAATATAATTCTCAAGTGATCTTCATGCTCTTCCTTGCTCTTTGAATAGACAAGAATACCGTCTATAAAGACTACCACAAATTGATCAAGATAGTCTCTAAAGACTCTATTCATTAGATCCATGAAGATAGCAGGGGCATTAGTAAGACCAAATGGCATCACTATAAATTCATAGTGTCCATACCTTGTACGGAAAGCCGTCTTTGGTATATCCTCCCTTTTGACCCTTAATTGATGATACCCTGAACGAAGATCAATCTTGGAAAAGTATTGAGCTCCGCGTAGTTGGTCAAATAAGTCATCAATGCGTGGGAGAGGATATTTGTTCCTGATAGTGATCTTGTTAAGTTCTCGATAATCAATGCAGAGTCTCATTGATCCATCTTTCTTCTTAACAAATAGAACAAGTGCTCCCCAAGGTGACTCACTAGGGCGTATGAATCCCTTATCAAGATTATCTTGGAGTTGCTTCTTCAATTCCTGCAACTCAATTGGGGCCATTCTATAAGGTGTCTTTGAAATAGGCAAAGCACCCGGTACGAGTTCTATTGAAAACTCAACTTCACGATTTGGTGGAAGACCCGGCAATTCCTCCGGAAAGACATCATCAAACTCCCGTACAATGGGCATATTCTTAATCGTGAGTTTCTCACCAACCATTTGAGATAAATAACCTTCATTTAGTGGAATCAATACCCATAAGATGGAAGAAATTTCCACTGGAAGGTTATGTTCATCCTTGCATTGATAGACGATCGTAGGTTGATCTGGAATATGAAATGTGACTTCCCTTCTTTGGAAATTGATATGAGCTCCATGTAGAGAAAGCCAATCCATGCCAAGAATCACATCAAATTCCACTAAAGGAAGGATCACGAGATTTGCAGGAAGCACTTTCCCACAAACTTCGATCGGAGAAGAATTATAAACTTCTGATGCGATTGATGTGCCATTAGGTGTTGTCACAGCTAACTCAACATCTAATTGTTGAGGTAATATGGTGATACCCTTAGAAAATTTTTCAGAAATAAAAGAGTGGGTGGATCCAGAATCAAATAAAACATTTGCTACTTTAGAGTGGATGGTAAGTGTACCTTTCACCACATCGTTATCGTACTCCACATCGCTGATAGAAATTGCATGTGACTTTCCTTTGTCTTTAGCCTTAAGAGTTTGTTGACGTCGTCCATCATCATCAACCCTTGGATTTGGGCATTGATTGGCATAATGCCCCATCTCCTTGCACTTGAAACATTGAAGTGTAGCAGGTTCATTCTGTGTATCCCTTCCTTTGTTTGCATCATTAGACATCTTCTTCCCATTATCACGGCATTCAAATGCCCGATGACCTTCCTTTCCACATTTAAAACATTTACTTGTCCCTTTAAGACAACTCCCTCCATGTTTCTTTCCACACTTTGAGCATAAGGGAAAGTTCATCTTCTTTTCCGTGTGCTCTTTAGATTTTTCTTTGAATTCCATCTTCCTCTTCTTATCAAACCCATGTGACTGATGGGTTACTCCAATCTCCATCTTGACTTTGAGAGCACATCGAACGATTTCCTCGTAGCTATTGAAGTCCCTTATGGCTAACGCCCTTCGAAGACTTGGTTTTAAGCCACTAAAGAATCGATCGATCTTACTCTCAGGTTGGATAATAATACCAGAAGCGTACCTTGCAAGTCTTGTAAAATTTGCTTCATAGGTACTAACAGATTCATCATCCCTTTGCTTCAGTTCAAGGAACTCTTTCTCCATCTTTGTTCGGAGAATACGAGGGAAGTACTTATTGAAAAATAAGTTCTTGAACTCGTCCCATTCCATAGACTCAATTTCATCCCTTTGCCTCGTATTCTTAACAAGATTCCACCATTGATCCGCATCTCCTTCCAAACGATACACTGCTAGGATGACTTTATCATGCTCAGAACATTGAAGAACTGAAAATATCTTTTCAGTAGTACTAATCCATTGTTCAGCAACTAATGGATCAGTAGACCCGCTGAAAGATGGTGGACGCTGCCTCATGAAGGATTCAACAGAATGTTGCTCCCTTCTTTGTTCGTTTGGAAATCCCGCATGATTCATAGCTTGAGAAAGTTGTGTGAGCATGGCTATAAGATTTTGCATTCCAGCTCCCATATCGTTTGGTTGCTCAGGGGGACAATCATTGCATTGCCCATCGCATTCCGCATTAACACGGTTCCTTCGGGTTCCAGCCATTGACTAAAACCAAGAAGAATAGTGTGAGCAACACTAATTATAATAGGAAACCACATAATTCAAGAATAAAATTTTCATGCTTAAGGTCTTATCCTAGGTTATTCAAGGCCATTTCTAAAACACTAAGATTGTGTTCTATGCTTAGACTTATCCTTAGGGTTCTTACTAAGGCTTTCACATCCTAGTTTCCAAAGGTTGACTATACCTTTCCTCTGATACCAACTATAACGACCCACACTTTACATACATTGTTAATACTTCAAAATTGAAGCACTCTTATTACAATATATGACAAAACCACAAAGGACCGTATAGGTATAGTGTCTTTAGAAACTGGGGAAACATAAACAACTGGTTCATAAATCTTCTACAGTGTCTCCCATTTATTTCATCATATCTAGGGTCCCTTTTAGCATATTCTACTTAATATCCATCTTCCTGACCTGGGGAAAAGAAAACATAAAAGGGTGAGCTCAAATGCTCAGCAAGGGCAAATAAAAGAAATAAAAATCATAACATATCTTTATGAAAATCAAAACCTGCAAAAGAGATCATAATATCTTAACATGGAATAAATCATAGAAGTGAAAATGAGATCCCCAATAATCATAAAATAAAACTTGAATCTTTTTGGCATGCACACATAATCATGGAAAATCATTTCTTGTTAGTCATGACTCATTGCCAAGACTATCTTAGTAGACAAAGTCCCTTTCTGAACCGAGTTCACTCCTCGTTTCAGTCCTGTATCACTGAACCGAAATAACCTTCCGTTCCAGCCATGTCTATCTCATGAGATATAAAATCATTACCCAATGCATTGGAGGGAGATATAGGTCCCACCCATCTTATAATGAATCATTTCTTATGTGTGCCACATAATCATAAAACATGCATCATCACATAACACATGTAACAAAAATGGGATTCTTGAAACATCATGACATCATAAATCAATTCATATATGATAAAGGAATTCATAAACATAATTCCATCACAACATTGTCAAACCAATGTAAAAATATGGATAGAAACAGAACCCTTTATTATCTTAGATGGAAAATAATTTTGATAAAACACTTGAATTGAATTCTTGAGGAAAATATCCTTTCTTCTTCAAAAACATTTTTCCTTTCATAACATGTCATACGACTTTAAAATAAAAGAAGTTGATTAAAAATAAACTTGAAAACTTGTAAAGGAAGCTTCTTTGAAGTAATGTTTTAAACATCCATTCATGCCGTATAAGTTAAAAAAAACATTCTTCGTACTTTTGTCGGAAAAGTCAAAAAGTACCTCGTACGGAAAAACGACAAAAGATTCCTTTCATATTCTTTACTAAAAACTCACCTAAGGGTAAAATTGGATTTAAACTATTTCAAGTGGATGGAAACAATATTACATATTGAGGGAACATGGATGTGGATGATAAAATACACCCCAGTAAATACTTACGAATAAACAATCTCGGATAAAAATGAGATTGTGATATTTCCCTTACCTTAGGTCCGATTTGCTTTGTTCGTGTCCGAAGATCCTGTATAATGGTTTAAATAATGTTATTGACTTATTCCAGAATCATACATATTGATATGAGATCATATATGGTCATATTATTAGCTTCTTGTTAGTAATATTTCATTGTTACTTGTTACTCGGGTATTTATAACTTTTTGTTCTTATGCGTGTTTTGTCGAATAAATTCTTATTCTTATCTTTAGGTTATAGATAATTCATTTACAGAATGGTATTAGTGTAGTATATACCATATTCATTCATTCAATTCATTTATACAATCATTATGAAATGAAGATCATGTAGAACGAGTCGCATCACATCGTGGAGACGGTATTCCGTACGTACGCACGAGTGATGATATCGTTCCTATGATCATGGAATTGTATTGGAGTATATATATATATTATTTAAGTATCAATATTACTTAATAATAATCATATATAGTTACTCATTACACCATTATACCCATCCTTGTAAGGTGATGGTGGAAAATAGATTACACCACGGCGTGGAGACGGTATTCCGTACGTACGCACGCGCGGTGATTTCATTTTTCCGTAGGATGGATAGAAGGTGAATTAGGGTTGTTTCATATTTATAATAACATATCAGTATGTAAGTAATACTGATGTTATTACTTTATCATGAAACAACTAAAGAAGAAGAAGTTGAAGAAGAAAGAAATTGAAAAGATCGGTAATGGATATTACCTCTTCTTTGGAACGCCTTTTTGAATCCTCCACTTAAGGAACTAAGATTGGTCTTTGGAGAAGACCAGGACCTCTAGGATTATTCTAGGGAAGTGGAGAAGGGAAAATGGCAGGGGTTGGCCGAGCTTGAGTGCTCAAATTGGTGTGAGGAGGAGGGGGAGGAGGTTCCCTTTTATAAGGGAGGAGAGGGGCACCTTAGGAATATCTCAAAATATTATTTTATATTAAAGTCAAAATCGGTTTATAATGGTTCCAAAGGGTCTTATTTCGAAGCTAAAGTGGGGATGGGTCGAAATCCTATCAACCAATAGAATTTAGACAAGTTTAGGATATTATTTTAACCTTATCAATTAAATTTAACTCTAAGTTAAATAATTTAACTTTTACCATGTCTTTTTGTTTTCTTTCACTATATGGTTAATACACTTACTATAACATGCCAAACGAACCCCAAATTGTTTGTTATTAATATATATATCCTTATCTAAGTCATTTGGACGAACCTTAGATTTTTAGGAATAAAATAACAATTAATAATATAATATTTGATTTAAAAACTATTTTGTGTCAATTTTGACACTATTTGATATATGATTTTGTCAAGGTCATAACAGAATTATATGTTCGAACCAAGTTGATTAAATCAATACTAATATATCATAGTAACCTAGAAAATTAGTGGAATTCATAAAAAGTCTCAAATTACATTTATTTTGGTATTTATATTATCAATTTTGTCAATATTTCATTAATAAGATAATTACTGCATCTTCTTTGTGTCATCAATAAATTAAATTATTTGATGTCTAAAAATTACAAATAAAATACCATCATGTAGGAAATCTTTTTAGCTTTCTAATGAATATTTACAATCGAATTTATCTTATGTATAACCCTATATTAAAAATGATTTACTTATTAAACTTTGATTTTAACTATTTTAACCCTTCTTTAAATAAATTAATAATAAATGTCCTAATCTAATCCAAGTGGGCCTAAATGGTCATATTTTATTCCTAAATTTGTTTTTGGTCGAATTACACTTGTCCAATAGAATTAGGACATGTGTTAGGGTAATATTAATATCATATTTACCCTTAGTTACCCTATTTACTATTAACCGCGGTAAAAATAGTAAAAAGTTACTATTCACCAAAAAATTATTTTCATCTCATTGAACCACATTTTAGTCCTTGATATTAACCGTGTCTCTCGGATTTTTGAAATTCCATTCACAGAAGCGGTAAAATTAAGTTTTATGCAAAATTCAGTTTTTAACCTACCACTTAGTGGTTTCACTATTCATCAAAAATTGAAAGTTTTCAGAAAAATACCAAAATTTCACCCTAGGCTAATTTCGATATTCTGAGTCCAAAAATGAAGTCCATTTTGAAAAATAAAATTTATAAAATTTCAAAAAGTGGTTATTACTATTCATAACGGCTAGTTTTAATAGCATATTGTTGTTTAGTGAAACTCGGTATTGCGTACGACGAAAGCTATCGAGGAAGGTCGCGATTGCGTGTAAAGCAAGCCAAGAAAGTGTTGTGTAGAAAAAGATTCCTTTGATGATTTATATAACATAAAAGTCTCGGGTGTTACACGTATTATGCTGATAGAAGACAGAGTCCCATATAGTTTGAGAAGGGAGAGCATGAATTATTATGGGTCTCACCCTGAAAAGGATTGGAGATACTCGGCTGGGTGGAAAGCTATCTCAGAGATTCATCAAAATTTTCATGATTTTTGTTAGAGTTGGCAAGGTGAAGTACCACCTAGATCTTCCCCATAGATGCACTAGTTGAAAATTTTTTCCATGTGTCTCATATTAAGGGATTCATGCATGATCCATCGCATGTTATCGACTAGGGTGAGTAGGAATTTGGTGATGGGGAGACTTTTAATAGAGTTCTCAGTGGATATAGATGATCGAAAGGATCAAGCCCTTTGTGGATGGTCTATCCCACTAGTGCGAGTACGATGGCAGCACAGGAACCACCAAGAGAGCACATGTGAGCGAGAGGCTTAGATTCGTGCTCAGTACCCACAATTTTTGGCCTTTTTTTGGCTTTCGGGGATGTAAAGCCCTATTGTAGGGAAAATGTAATGATCTGGAAATTTCCATATAAACTTTTTTAAAATTATTTGATATTATTACATTTCTTCAAAATCTGACGGCATGTGATTTTGAGGGCCAGAGTGTCTGGAATGATCCGTTTAAATTTTTCTATGCTTTAAATAGTGTGTGTGAGTGGTTTTCTTGAAAAATTGGAATAACAATTAAATTGATGTTTGGAACTAAAATCCAAGGGCACCATTGATTTTAGGATAGTGGTTTTACCCGTGGCATCACTTTAGTTTAGTTGGTTTATGCCTCCAAGGAGAAAACACAAAAATGGAATAACTGTAAATAAAATAATTAAATAGAATTATTTTATTTTTAAAATTCATATAACTAATGAATGGTGACTCTGATTATGAAAATGAGACCACCACTGAACTCATTAAGGTATTCTTTACTATGGTAGATCCTAACATTGGCCGGTGCAGGCCAATAGTTGGAGTTAGTTTTTGGTCACAAATAAAAGATATAAGTAACAATTATTTTATTGTTAAATATTATAACTTCTAAATGGTATCTAGGATTAGAAATCTGAGAGTCTCATTGGTCTCATATGGGCATTTTTTCTTTAGGTAGAGCGTAACCATGACCAGCATTGGTCAAGGGTGAATGTTAAGATTTTATGAACATTTTTTAAGACATGTTCAGTATATGTGAAGGTGACATTTTCTAACATTTGAATAGGTGCTCGGAATGGAAATATGAGAGCACCATTGAACTCATTGCATAGGGACTTGGTTAAGGTAATCTTATCCTTGTTCAAAAAAAATCAGATGGAAAAGTTATTTTTTACCCTTTAAAAAATAATAATAAATTAAACATGTTAGTTTTATTTCTATTTTTGTTGTAACTATTGAGCGATGAGGCAGGACCACAACGTTAAATGGGGAATTCAAGCGCATGACCCTTGGGTTTTGTAAACTCAATGTTTTTACATTAAATGCGGTTCATAAATGAAATTCATTAATGTTATGCAACACGATTGTTTCCATCATCAATTTAAATGGAGCTCGGGCTCAAGTTATTGAGACGACTATGAGGATCCTCTGGCGATGTAAAACTACATCTTCCACAGACAGAGGACGGAAGCTTGGGACAAAACTATCCGGGTTTGACAAATGGTGGAAACTTTATCCAACAAGAAATCATCTCTCACCACAGCAGCATCATCACACAACAGATCTTGAGGTAGGGGGTCTAATATGATAGTTATCTTTATTGAATAAAATTATTTTCCACTGTTATGATGTTAATGCGGATGGAATGGTCCAAATGAATAATTATTGGACCCTCCGCTTCTTCGTTTCATGATATGTTGTTCGTGGTACATTTACAACACGACGGAAAGTGGAAACTGGGTTGCACGCAACGACGAAGGCATCTCGGTAGGGCCGTAGGAGCATACTGAAGGAAGAACGGACCACCGAAACTCACTTGGTGGCCCGTGAAAAGGTCTGCTGGCGCGACATTTGCGCGGCGGCATCGGTGATAGGAATCCGGTGATCGATGACCGTGCATGAGGGTGGGTCTGCACGATGCCCTGGAAGATCAACAAGAGGTCGAATCACGGATAGCTATGGAGGCGGGAGGCAGCATGCCATCACGTGGTGCGGTGAAGCATGTCGTGACATCGAATTCGTAGTGGAGAGAGAGAACCGCTCCCTACAGGTCCCACAGACACCCAGGTTGTGCCCCATGGCACCCCCAATTAAAGAAACGAATGTCTCATTGAGCCTTCGGGTGGCAGACCGTGTTACCCACGTGCAGGTTATTCAAGCAGGCGGGCTAAGGCGTCGTAGACTAGCCTAGCTGGGGCAGGTCGGGCTGGTCCATGACATAGCGGGCTGATCCCACCGCCTCCCCACCCAACCGGGATGGATCAGGACAATACAGGTCAGGCTGTGTCATACCCGGGTTGGGTTGGCCTCGTCCAGGTCGGGTAGTTCCGACCGAGTCAGACCGGACCTGGACCACTCTCAGGCCCTGATATGCTAAAAAAGTCGTATCATACGAACTATACATCCGTTTGATAAGACATTTGTGGTGTATGGATGGTTGGAGTGATATGATCCTTTTGAAATACTCTCAAAGATTTTTGTAGAATTTTGGTGTATGTATGGGTTGGATCGACACTAAATCCTTTTGGGCCCTTCAGAGTAAAATGTCTATAACATATAGACTAGGCGTCTGGTTGACACGCAGTCTGTCGCGTCGTAACCCGTATGATATGTCAGATCATTGGGTAACTTCTGCATGGGAATTCATTACAATTGAAATAAAGTCGATGGATTGGAGAGCAGTTTCTCCCAGAAACAAGCGTACATTGAGCGGGAATCATGTGTGTGGCTGAGATGTGAAAAATGAAGAGTGATTCTGTTTGAATCAGCACCCAGTGATTCTGTGTGAATCAGCACCCTGTGATTTCGAAGGAATCATAACCCCAAGGATTCTATGTGAATATGATCCTATCGATCCTATGTGGGTATTTCGGGGGATATTACCTATCAATCCTATTTGGGTCAACAGTAGTGCCTCTTTATAGACTATGATGATCTATCCCTACAAATAATCATCTATACTACTGTACTTATGTCATATCTTATTTGAGCTATCTCTTTTTATTTGTGATTTGTGATTGAGACCATGCTTTGTGGTTTTCATTAGTGGAATTCAGAGAGATATTTGGGGGTCTCGAGGTCCGTACTGGGTATTTTTATACTCACCCCTACACGGGCTTCACCCACACCTTGTTGTGTCTTGTGCAGACGACGGACAGCCTTGACTAGAAATGGGTGGGGGCCAGGACATGACAAGGACGAATGTGACAGTTGACGTGTCGAGCAGTGGAGATTATCTATACCAACCCTTGAGGTAGGATCCTTGGTGGATGATCTCAAGAGATATTTTTGTCTACTATTACTATTTTATCTCTTCATTTTTTCTTGTATTCCTTCCCCTTTACTTTCAGTACTTACTGTTATGCTTAGTGATGGTTACAAGTTGTCTTTTCTCCTTACTCTTCTATTGTGTTTTAATTTTGCATAGTGTACCCTGCTTGTCTGTGTATAGGTTTATATGTAATTCCTACCCATTTTTGGGAAATTCCATTCTGGTGCTATTCACAATCCCTTGGCCTATGGAAGGTGAGCTTGGGGTAGTCATGGTACGGGCCCTGGGGGATGGGTGGTGACAATTACATTGAAAAAAATAGAATCAAATGTATTTATTCAAACCCAATTTAAAATATTAATCCACTATAATAATGCTTGGTAAAATGAAATGATTTCTGTTAGTGAAATCCTAGTCTTGTTGATAACTCTTTTACAAACCATATTATGATTTTGGACAAATTATACTCTTACTTTCTTCTCTATACCTGGTGTTGAATTACATCCAGTATCATTTTCATTATTAATAATTATGTTTCCAATGTACGCACACAACCTAGCATCCATGTTTTAACAATCTATCATCACATATAACTTACTAAATTTCATAAACCATAAATGAATTGATTTCAAATTTGATAACACATCACAATTACATAATCCAGTACTTATGTCACATAAAAAAACACCAAGATAATCACTCCTTGGATGATAAATAGTTTTTACTGTTGGAGAGGTCCTATAAAAATATTTAGAGTGACTCTTACATCAATGAAATAAAAAATATTAATCATGCTTGATTATATTTAAAAAATTACATTGCACATCCCAATTTTGGAGATAACTCCTTATATAAAATATAACCTAGAGTCTATAATTTAGACCCATCACATAAAGTATATAAAATAAATTATTATGTATATTTTAAAAATCCAAACATTCATTACCAATATTCATAACAAAGATAACTGAAAATATCGGAATAATATCATAAGGTCAATATATATAATAAAAATAAAACAATAATCACTGGATCTACTAACACTATAATGTTTAAATAAATCAACATGTATGAAAATACTTACCATGATCCAAACACTAACTTCTATATTAAATTAATTAATAAATACAAAAATTTAGTGATTTATACCCATAGCTACCAAAAACAATGCCACCAATAATAAATGTATTATATTATTTAATCATTTAATTGAGGTTTAATCACAACTTCAGTTAATTTATTTCAACGAATTTAAATATGGTTAACTAGAAACTATCTATAAATACTAAATAATAATTTCTAAAAATTAGTGGAGTATTAAACCACCATTAATTAACTACCATATGTAATTTAAAAATCCTACAAAATTGTTTATTATAAATTTAAATATATTAAGGCTCAATAATCATTGAAACTATTAGAGGGAATAAATCAATGAAAAATGAAAAAACACTCTTATAGGGGCATTAGAGAGATATACCCCCAGGATGAACAACCCCAATACCACATTTCATTATAAAGGTACCAAATGCCTATAAAATTTCCCAAATAGATTCATTTGAACCATCCTAAGTCCATTCTTATGTTTTTTTATTTTTCCATAAATAGAGTTTTCCAACAATAAGACCACATCAAGCACTTCACATGTTCTCCAATGTCATAATTTCTGTCTTTTCCCCTATTTCCATTTATTTGGTTCATGTCCATATTATTAAATCTATTTCCAACTGTATAGTCACATTTAATACATACTGTATGAAAATTTTCAAGACACCTAGAAAATCCAAAACCCATATAATCCTTCAACCAGTGTAGTTGAATCCCCCTCCAAACAACAATAAAGCCTTCCATATAGACCAATTATTTCCATATAACAAATAATTAAGTCTCAATTCATGTATAGGGGATTTGATCCCTAATTCCACCAGATGATAGGACTCATCCCAAAAAACATGGTCAGAGACTTATTAACCCATATTAGTAATGATATTATTATTATTATTGTTATTATTATTCTTATATTTTAATCATATTATATGAAACACATCAAAATATCAAATGTGTATATGTTAAAAAAATCCAAAAATATAGAGGGGTTGGTGGTTAAACTACCATTAAACACCTAATTTAGTCATGATCCAAAACACCCAATAAAATATATTTAACTTTTTTTCAAATGTAGTAGTATAATAATAATAATAATAATAATAAATATTATTATTATCATAATTTTTAGCGGTGATTTCTCATAAACTTAAACTAAATATTAAATATACTTCATTTATATTTTATTAAATTATAAATGGGTCTCAAACCACCACTAGTTATTATTTTAGTGTTAGTTTAAAACACAATCTAATATGGGTTTTAAAATTAAAAAAATTGGTTAAAAAATAATGATGATGACAATGAAAATGAAGATAATTATTGTGGTGATGTTGATGATGATGATTACTTGTATATATGGAACTACCTAGGAAAATATATTGTGATAATTTTACCATGGATTAGGTTACATCATCCACAAAATAATATCAAAATGAGGATGAAATGGAGATTCCATGTAAGAACTCTATTTTAGATTATGATTCTCAACTTTTATATATGATCTTACCCCCAGTCGAATGGGAGGATGAAATTTTGGGTTCTCTATGATCTTTTAACCCACTGAATGTGAAATGTATTTTTATGTAGAATTATTATTATGTATCCTTGATCCTCAGTGAATATGGAAGGGCTTGGTATGGATGATTTCTTTATATCTGGTAGTTCTACTTAGTTTTCAATGGTATAGAATGAAGAAAAGAATATATCATGTAGCTGCTCTATGTTGGGGTGAATCCATGTGAAGAATTTTGAAAATATATATTCTCTTTTAATTTTCACCTCTTGATGTTGGAAGCTATATGTTTATTAAGATAGGTATATATTTTTCTGATTAAAAAATACACAATTTTGACATAAAGAGTAATAAATATTATATGAGAGGAAGCACACATTATTATTACAAGTTTTTTTCCCAATGGGGGAATCTACCCCATGATCAGTCCCAGAGAAAGATTATCTCTAGTATATAGAAGTGGATTCAAATGGGTGATAATATATCATAATTTTCACATCAACTGTGTGCTTTGATTATACTCTCACGGAATCCTTAAGGTAGAATCAATATTCACACCCCAATGAAAATTAAAATCCCCAGAAGGTATCTTTATACAGACTCCTTCTAGTCTATAAACATCTAATCATTTTATGTTTGAATATTATGATACTCTCAAAATATTCAATATTAATCTTCAAAAAACTCATAAATATGATCATATTTATTCTATGTATTTCACTACATTATATTAATAATATATTTTTTCCATAAAAACATATCCCAGATTTTAAATCTGTTATATCATATTTAATAATGAAAGTCATACTTGTTATCATGAAGCAGTATCAGATTGATCAATGTATATATTTGGTAGATTATTAAATGCATTCTTCTCCACAAATCTTTTAAATGTTCTTTAACACAAATATAATAAATAGGTAGTAGCAGTATCAGCCTTGATCTACTCTTCTATGTTTTATTATCAATCACCTTCTATGACATATAGATATTATAGGTAAACAATTCTCACTAGTTTATTCATATCATTATTCTCATATTTTATTCCTCGATGAAAAGTTTATACTCTACAAATATTATAATCTACCTCTCACAATTTAATACAAAATATATTAAGTAGTATCCAGTATCTTGTTTTTCCCTCTACACATCTATAAATTCATTATGTACATATTAATATATTATCTTCATCGAATAAGAATAATTTTTTTCTATATTTAAATATTTAATTTTCTACTTGAATTTAGGTATTATGATATTCCACATATTTCATTGTCACGACCCGTCCTCAGGGCCCGTGTCGTGACTACCCCATGCTCGCCTCCCATAGGCCATGGGCTGGCAACTAGCACCAAAGGCGTGAATACCGATAATAGGGAAGGTGTTGCCTTTATAAAGTAAACAAACACCACAGAGTATGCAAGCTGGAATAAACACTAATTAAGAAGAAAAAAAATGTGCTGAAAGTACAAGGGGCCCGAAATAAAAGCCCAAAAGAATGGTACAACTACAACTGAATGTAATATACAACTCAAGGAAAACAGTTGAAAGGTGACAAGCCGCTCTTGGATCGTCCTCCGTCATCCTACCTGAAGGGAAGGTACAACACTCCACGTCCGTCTTTCTCCTCCGGGTATCGACTCATCATGTTATCCACCTCCGGGCACCATCTCGTCATGAGATCCTCCTCCGGGTACCATCCAGCTCTACAAGCCTCAACCACGATCAGTGATGTCCAACGTCTGCAACCAACACAACATAGTTCGGGCGAAGTCTATGGAGGGGTGAGTATACGATACTCAGTAGGGACCTCGAGACCCTCGAAGGTATCCCTGAATCCACAAAGGATAAACCACAAAGAAAAGATAAAATCACGAAGTATCATCCAAAACTACTTAGGTGTTTGCCCATACATATACCTAAGTCATCAAATCTATTTCAGCTCCAACTCACGAGCTCAAGTACAATCAAGTACACTAAGGAAAGTAAAACTTAATCCACACAGGAAAGTACGACCCAATCCACTTAGGAAAGCATAGTCCAATCCACACAGGATATCAAGTCAATCACATCGAAGATAATGATTGAAAGTCAAGACCAAACTCACACAGGTATACTGCTGAAGAAGAGGGGTGGAGATGATTAGATGTAGCCTCTGAATCATCTCCTCTGTCGTCCCACGTAGGATCCAAGTTTAGTAGTCATCACTGCCAAACCCACGGAGGATCCAAGTATAGTAGTCATCGTCGTCGAACTAACGGAGGATCCCAACATGGTAGTCGAACACACAGAGGATCCCAGTACAATAGTCTTCCTCGTCAAACCCACGAATGATCCCAGTACGGTAGTCGTCCTTTTCAAACCCACAAAGGATCCTCGTGCGGTAGTCATCCTCATCGAACCCACAGAGGATCCCAGTCCGGTAGACATCCTCGTCGAATCCACGGAGGATCCCAGTCCCGTAGTCATCCACATCGAACCCACGGAGGATCCCAGTCTGGTGGTCGTCCTTGTCGACCCCACAGAGGATCCCAGTACAGTCGTGATCGTCGTCGCAGTCGCAGCCAGCTCTAGGGTTCCCGCACACAGTACGCTAGTTCTGGGTGGGTCTGCTCCACGAGGCAAGGTGGGTCGATACATCAACTAAAACGAAGTCTGGAGTTGATGTATTTCAAAGTTTCAACCCGCCAATAGGATCTCAACGCGACAAACGGCGCATCAATCGGATGCCCAGTCTGCGAGTTATTGGTTTTTTCGTCCCAGGAGCCTGGTTGGTTTTTAATTCATAACCAACCGGATCGTACTCCAACTGCATCCAAACCTCAATCAGAGTAATCCAAAAGGACCTTCTTAGGAAGAGGAATCCAACAAAGTTTACGGCACATCATTCGGACGTCCGGAGCTCAAGTTATAAGTGTTTCCGCTCCGAAGGCACGATTGGTTTCGTGTTCGATCCAACCCGACTGTACCCACAATTTGCCAAAACCTTGAGTGGAATATACCAAAACGACCTTCTCGATACAAGAATCACATATCAACTGACGGTGCGTCGATTGGAGGACTTTAGCCCATGTTACAGACGTTTGAACAAAATTGTCCGCTTTTAGGGGGTTTTGGGACCGGACCGACCCGACCCAAGACCCCCTGGGTCGGCCCGAACCGGGTCGACCCAACCCGGGTCCGGGACTGGCCCCATTAGGCGCGGCCCGGCCCTGCTGGCGTGTCCCGGCCCAGCGCGGCTGGTTTGGCGCTGGCCGAGTGGGGCGGCTCGGTGCTGGCCGAGCGGACGCGGAAAGGGGGCGACGCCCCCTTGAATGAGAAACTGCCCCCATGGTGGGGGCCCTCCCTTTTCACCTACTGGGGGTTATGACGCCCGGATTTTTTTGGAAAACGGTCGGCTGTAATGGTCGGCCGGTGTTTTCCATGGGACCTGCTGGTCCCGCCCCCCTTGGAGTGTCGGCGACCAGAAATCCGGTCGCCCCCTTTGCTGAATCGCCGCGGCCCCTGTCCGTCCGGCACGGCGCGACGGCGCCGCGACCCTCCACCGCAGCCCGCCCCGGCCGTGGCCCTCCATGGTTCTCCGGTACTGCGCGACAGTGCCGCGCCCCTCCACCGCAGCCCAACTCCGGCCGTGGCTTCTTTGGGCCTCAACGGCACGACCCGTGAGCACCGTGCTCCTTCGTCGCTTTATATTCCTCATTCCTGCGCGGTGTCGTTGCATTGCGCCGCCATTGTCCCAAACCACAACGGTGAACATTGAAAAGGGGGAGGAGGATCGGCCATGTTCGTGTGGTCTGACCTCCTCCTGTTAATTGATAATAGGCGGCTAAGAAAATGAATAATGAATTCCAAAATAATCCATGAACATAAAACAATCCCCTACCTCGAGGAGTTGTCGAACGATGATCGTCGCGGGAAAACGGCGTCGCAGAAGACGTCATCGTAAAATGAGGCTCTATATACATCGTCAATGCACACCCGGTGAAGGATGCAGTGTCCCCCTTTCTTTGACGCGGAAATAATATCGAAAGGTGTGTCGGTGTTCTTCGCATTCTTCTAAAAGGAAGAAGATGATATTCGAGACTTTGGTTATTTTCTCACCAGATTTCACACAATGAATCAACCAAAAATAAAATAATACCTTGTGTTATATTATTCACACATGCCAACATTTTTAAAATTTAAAATGAATTCACCAAATTAATTAACTAGATTTTTCAAATTAATTAGGCGTTTAATTGGAATGCATTAATGTGGATGACTGGATGAGTTACAAAATTAATTGTTAGAGGGGGGCTTAATTGGGGGTTATGGAAATTGAAGAAGGTGGGGGCTCATGTGGGCCCCACCCAAAATTTCTCACAACTTCCTTTCCATTAACACTTAAACCACTAGTGGTATAATAAAAATATAATTGTAATGAAATTATATTTTTATTGTTCACCTTTTTTTTAACGACTCCTCCTAAGAAAACGCACCTTCGGGAGAGGAGTTCCTAAGAAATTACCAGCGATGCGATTTCATCGGTTCCCTCGGATTTCAATTCCGAGAACCAGATCAAAATATAGAAAAACATGATCGTTCATTCACTGAACGTACCCGAGCTAAACTTCGGAAAATTATTCCAGGCACACTGGGCCTTGGAATCAGGCGCCGTCAGAAACTGCGTACTCGTAGAATTCCAATGAAAATTAAGAAAAGATTTTACATGAAATTTACGGGTCATTACATTACTCCCACCTCAGGGATTTACATCCCCATAAAAGTACATCTCAAACTAGGGAAACAAATGAGGGTACTGAGCACACATCTGAGCATCCTGCTCCCAAGTGCTCTCCTGGAGGTTCCCGTGCTGCCACCTGATGTGCATTAGAGGAATCAACTATCAACATAGGACCTGCTCCGGTCGATCCTCGATCTCCACCGAGACCTCCGCAAAAGTCACCCCATCATGAAGGTCCAGCTCCCCATGGTCGAAGATATGCATCGGGTCATGCACGTATCTCCTCAACTGAGATACGTGGAAGTCGTCGTGCACCTGGTGCAACTGAGGTGGATGGGTCAAGCGGTAAACCAACTCGCCTACCCTGTTGAGGACCTAGAAGGGTCCGATGAAGCTCATATATAACTTTTCTCCTTGGACAAATCTCCGTAATCCACGTCATGGTGGGACCCGTATGAAAATGTGGTCACCATCCTCGAAATCTAGTGGTCTCTGCCTCCTGTTGGTATAAGAATTCTGTCGGCACTGAGCTGTCCTCATCCGCTCCTGGATGACCTGAACCTTCTCTCGTCCTACAAGAGCTGCAAAGATTTCTTCTTTGCTGATAAAAGAAATCTGGTCTCATCCCCTCGATGAACCACGTTATTTTCCTAATACAGTCAATCCTGATATGAATGATATTAATCCATGCCATGGATGACATTGTATGGCATCAATGCTACTACCAAGAGATCCAACCATTACTCTCACCTCCAATGGTCGAGTCACACTATCAGCAGCAGTGTGTGGTAACTAGGTCTGCTTCCGTAGGAATCTATAAAGTGAGGGTCAAGTCAACAGTTTTAAACCGGAACCTCTTAGTATCAACAACATAAAAAGGACAGGGAAGAAAACATCACAAGAACAAGTGTCTTTTATTACTGCAGTTCAAGGTACAAAGACACAAAACATCCACAAACACAACATCAACAAGGCCAGAAGAAAAATGAACAAAAGTCTCCATGACTGGAGCTAGTCCCGCTCCTGTCCATCAGCCCCCGGAGCTCCATGGTCATAAGCCTCAGCTGCCTGAAGCTGATCTCTCCCATGTCTACATGTTCCCTATGGTCGGGGTGGTCTTACTGGTTGTGGTAGGGCCTCAAAGTGTCTCCCACCACCCACTGCTCGGCCAGATCGTCTGCCTCGTCCGCCTTCTCCATGCGAACCGGCATGGTCGAACCCCTGCCAGGGAGGTCCCTCTACTGCCTGATGCTCATCTGTAGGACGAGTTGGGCAGTCTCGATCCATGTGACCCTGCCCGCTGCATGCATTGCACTGCCTGCTCCTTGTGAGGCCGGATCTACTTCGTGTGCCCTGAACAACCGAATCTACATCTTGATATTGCTCATCTGACGGTCTGGACCGCTTGTACCACTACATCATGTGTCTACTGCCAGCTGCAGAAGACTCCGCGATGGGTCATCCTGCGGAGGGTCCCGCCGCTGGTGACTGCTCGATGAGAAAACTCTCCACTAGTAGGGCTCTCTCCAACACCCCTGCCTACGTCAGAATGTTCAGGGAGATCATCGAAGCCTTGATCTCATACCTCAGTCCCTGTTCGAAGGTCCAGGCCCTGATGTACAGGTCCCGTACCATATCTGTGGAGTAGCGCGAGAGATCAGTAAACCTCGCCGAGTACTAGGCCAAAGTCATGCTGCCCTGCCGCAGCTCTAGTAACTCCTTAATGCGCACCACACGGAGGGTGGCTGGGATGAACTCCAAGAGGAATAGGCTCTCAAATTTTGTCAAAAACGTTATGCCTCATCGTTCACCTATACCATCAGGCTCCACGATCTGCCTACTGCCGCGCGCAGGAGACTCACTGCAAGGATCACCATGAGGTCAGCCGGTGTCTCCACTAACCTAAAAACTCGAACAACAGCCTCCATCCAATCCTCGACTGCCTGAGGGTCCATCCCCCTGCAGAACTTGCGTGGTCTCTGATGCTGAAACTTGTGCAGTGCACTAAGGCGACGTGCACTCTCAGTAGTTGGGGATGGTGGAATCGGTGGCTCGGCGGGTAGAGGTACCGCCGGTGCCTCTGCTGTAATAGGGCCCTGCACTGAGGCCTCATCGCTCGGTGGGCTGTCGGCTCGCACAAAGCTCAGAACCTTAGATGGCTTCTGTCGTGGGGCCATCCTGAAAAGAAACAAGTGTGCCACGGTCAAAACAGTATACCTTGTGAGCTGACACAAAGTAATCACAAAGAGAAATTTTGAAACACACATGCAATCAATTTTTTCATGCACTCAGTCAGAAATCAGAAGTCAGGGTCCTTGAATATGGATACATCGGCCGCCGCACCAACACTGGACTCCCTGGACTGATAACCACACTCAATACCCTATACACTATTACTTTACATAGAAGAAAGATCAGAGTCCTGAGTTCTGGGGTAGGACCGAACTCCTCTGATACCAATTTGTCACGACCCATCCTCGAGGCCCGTGATGTGACTACCCCAATACCACCTCCCATAGGATAGGGGATGGTAACTAGAACCAAAGGAGTAAATCCCAATAATAGGGAAGGTTTTTCCTTTATAAAGTAAACAAACACCACAGAGAACGTAAGCTGGAATAAACACTATGTATTCAGTAAACAATCGTGCTGAAGTACAAGGGGATAGAAATACAATTCAAAAAAAGGTACAGCTAAACTGAAAGTAAAGTACTACTCAAGGACCATAGCTGGAAGGTGACAAGCCGCTCCTGGATCGTCCTCTGGCTTCCTACCTGAAGGGTATGTACAACACTCCACATCCGTCTGTCTCCTCCGGGTACCGACTCGTCGTGATATCCACCTCCGAGCACCGTATGGTTGTGAGATCCTCCTCTAGGTACCGTCCAGCTCTACAAGCCTTAACCACGATCAGTGATGTCCGACGTCTACAACCAACAAAACGTAGTGCGGGCGATGCCCGTTCAGGGGTGAGTATACGATACTCAGTAGGGACCCCGAGACCCCCGAAGGTCTCCCTGAATCCACAAAGGATAAACCACAAAGAAAAGATACAATCACGAAGTATCATCCAACACTACATAGGTATATTCCAATACCTATACAGAAGTCAACAAATCCAGTTCAGCTCCAACTCACGAGCTCAAGTACAATCCAGTCCACTCAGGAATGTAGAACCTAATCCACACAGGAAAGTACGACCCAATCCACTCAGGAAAGCATAGTCCAATCCACATATTATATCAAGTCAATCACATCGAAAATAATTATTGAAAGTAAAGAGTCAGCTCACAGAGATATACTACTCACGAAGAGGGGTAGAGATGATTAGATGTGGCCTCTGAATCATCCCCTCTACCCACCCACATAGGATCCAAGTTTAGTATTCGTCGCTGCCGAACCCACGGAGGATCCGTGTACAGTATTCATCCTTGTCGAACCCACGGAGGATTCCAGTATGGTAGTCATCCTCGTTAAACCCACAGAGGATCCTAGTGTGGTAGTCGTCCTCGTCGAACCCCTGGAGGAACCTAGTCAGGTAGTCATCCTCGACGAACCCATGGAGGATCCCAGTTCGGTTTTCGTCCTCATCAAAACCACTGAGGATCCCTGTCTGGTAGTCATCCTCGTCGAACCCACAGAGGATCCCAATACAGTCATCATCATCGCAGTCGCAGCCAGCTCTAGGGTTCCTGAACACATCATGCTTGTTCTGGGAGGGTCCGCTCCACCAGCCAAGGGGGGTTAATAGATAAACTGACACGATGTCCGGAGTTGGTGTATCCCAAAGTACTGTCTTTCCAATAGGAACTCAACGCGATAGACGGCGCGTCAATCGGACGCACGGTCTGAGAGTTATTGGATTTTTCGTCCCAGGGGCCTGGTTGGATTTTAAGTCATAACCAACCCGAACGTACTCCAACTGCATCCAATCCTCGAGTGGAGTATCCAAAAAGAACCGTCTCAGTAAGTGGAAACCAAAAAATTCGACGGCACGTCATTTGGACGTCCGGATCTCATGTTATAAGTGTTTCTGCTCCGAAGGCCCGGTTGGTTTCATGTTCGATCCAACCTAGCCATACCCAAAGTTCTCATAAACCTTGAGTGTAATATACCGAAAAAACTATCTCGATCCAAGGATTGCATCTCAACTGATGGTGCATCGATCAGAGTTACTTAGCCCATGTTACAGAAGTTTGAATGAAACTATCCGATTTTAGGGGGTTTTGGGCCCTGAACAACCTTGCCCAGGACCCCCTGGGTCGGCCCGAATGGGGTCGACCCGACACGGGGCCGGGTCCGGCCCAGTTGGGCGCAGTCCGGCCTAGGCGGTGCAGCTCGGCCTCGCCGGCGTGGCCCGGCTCAGCCGGTGCGGCCCGGCCCAGCGTGGGCGGTCCGGCCCGGCACTCCCGGTTCGGCACTGGCCGAGCGGGGCGGCTCGGCGCCAGACGAGCGGACACGGAAAGGGGGCACAAACCCCTTGATTGAGAAATGGCCTCCATGGTGGGGGCCCTCCCTTGTCACGTACCGGGGGTTATGACCCCCTGATTTTTTTGGAAAAATGTCTGCCGTAATGGCCAGCTGGTGTCTGCTGCGGGGCCTGCTGTTCCTGCCCCCCTTGGAGCGCCGGCGGTCGAAAATCTAGCCGCCCCCTTTGCTGAACCCCCGCGGCCAAAGGCAGCGACCCCTGTCCCTTCGGAATGGCACGATGACGCCACGCCCCTCCGCCATGGCCTGCCCCGGAACCAACCCTCCATGGTTTTCCGGTGCTGTGCGACGGCGCCACGCCCCTTCGCCACGACCCGACTCCAGCCGCAGCTTCTTTCGGCCTAAACGGCATGGAGTGATGGCGCCACGCTCCTTCACCGCTTGACATTCCTTGTTCCCGCGTGGTGTCGTTGCACTGTGCCACCTTCATCCCAAACCATAATGGTGAACATCGACAAAGGGGGAGGAGGATCAGCCATGTTCGTGCGGTCCGACCTCCTCCCATTAATTGATAACAGGCGGCTAAGAAAATTAATAGTGGATGCCAAAATAATCCATGAACATAAAAAAATAACCTACCTCGATGAGTTGTTGAACGATGATCGTCGCGGCAAAAGGGTGTCACGGAAGATGGCGTCGCGGAACAAGGCTCCGTATAGGTCGTCGATGCATGCCCGATGAAGGATGCAGCATCCCCCTTTCTTTGACATGGAAAGAAGATCCAAAGGCGTGTTGGTGTTCTTCGCATTCTTCTACGAGGATGAAGATGTTCTTAGAGACTTTGGTTATTCTCTCCCCCAAGTTCACACAATGAATCAACAAAAAAGAAAATAAGACTTTGTCTTATTTTATTCACACATGCCATCATTTTTAAAATTCAAAATGAATTCACCAAATTAATTAAATTGTGTTTTCAAATTAATTAGTCATTTAATTTTTGTGCATTAATGTAGAAGAGTGGATGAGTTAAAAAATTAATTGCTAGAGGGGGGTTTAATTGGGTTGATAGGGAAATTGAATGAGGTGGGGGCTCGTGTGGGCCCCACCCCAACTTCCACACAACTTCCTTTCCCTTAACACTTAAACCACTAGCGGTATAATAAAAATTTAATTGTAACGAAATTATATTTTTATTCTTCATCATTCTTTTAACAATTCCTCCCGAGCAAACGCACCTTCGGTATAGGTGTTCCTAAGAAATTATTGGCACTACGGTTTCATCGGTGCCCTTGGATTTCAATTCTGAGCACCAGATCAAAAGTTAGAAAAACCTTCTTGTTCGTTTACTTAACGTACCCGAGCTAAAATTCAGAAAATTATTCTGGGCACACCGGGCCTCGGAATAAGGCACTATCAGATACTACGTACTCGTAGAATTCCAAATAAAATTAAGAAAAAATTTCCCATGAAATTTATGCGTCTTTAAATTCATAGTCTTTAATATTCAATAATAGTGTCCAAACCTTCATCTATAAAATTCCATATCAATCATAATTCCCATGATCCTCATGGCCTCTTTATCTCCCATAAAACAACATCTATATTAATCTTTTTTTTCAAGGGAATATATTTATACCCTTGTGGTTTAAAAACACTCATCACAACACAAATATATTCTTCCGTTATCACTTTTATTGTTCTGTGACAAAATCATAAATATTGAAATCAGTATCATATTTTAACTTTGATTTATAATAAAGAAACAACTCAAATAGAACTCCAGGATATTATAATTATTCAAAAACTGAAAATCCATACATAAGAAACAAAAATATTATGTATCATAGTGGTGAAACATATGTATATATATATGGTTTTTTTATTTTTCATATGCCCATTGATATCCAACAAAAAACAAAAGTATCATAAAAATCATATATATCATCAAACATATAGTTTATCATGAATATTTTATGTATCACACATTTTTAAAGTCCTTCTCTAAATGTATAGTCAACAATATAACATACCTATGATCAAATATAATATATACCACATAAGTTATTTTAATTTTTTAAATTTCAATCTATCATTGAAATAATTTTCTTACGCATGTATCAAATATCTTATAATTCAACATAAGGTTTTTTCCTTCCCCAAAAATATTTAAGAGTATCGATAAATAAATTATCTATGATCCACTTAATTTTTATAACAAAGTCTCTTCCATACCTTGGTTTAGTTTTAATACACATTAAATATCATATGTACTCATGAAGGATCTATTCCTTTACCAACTTTTTGGCCTGATATGTAAAATATCTTCTGTATTCTCTAGGAATGTTTTGTATGCTAAATTAACATACATAATAATGTAATATATTTTTATTTTCATATTTTCATTATAAAATTTATAATATATTCCGTATGAACTAGGATATATTTCCTTCAATAAAAATCCTCACATACCACATTAAATATGATATATATTATAGTGTGAACTACCAAATACTTTTCTAATTATCTTCTTTAATTCAGGGCACATCTTATGAGTCAGCTTTTGAGTTTCTGGTCTCCTCAACTTCCATAAATCTGAACATCATATTCCAGATTCAAGAAGTATCTATAATTAACATATCTAATAATAGTGTATTTACATTACAAATTCACATCAGTATGTCTTCTAAATTTATATTCACCTTCACTAAATATCTTCATGATACACTTCTTATCAGCATCTACAACTCATATTTTATCTTTTGTACACCCATTATCTTCATTCCATATTCCTATTCATTGTGTGCATCTATTATATTTCATCATCCATATCTCCTTCTAAATATCAGATTTTGGATGATAGGTACACAATAATTTCTTCGAGTCATCATCTAGGGTAATTCCCATGTAATGTTTTAGCCATACTGTTTGATCATCCATACATTAATTATCAATCCGCCAACCATCCTTTGTGCTTCTTCAATCGAGAGATTACTGAAGATCCATTTTTCTTCTTCAATCAAATGATTTATTAATATTTTTAATAATCATATGAAATAATTCATATGGAAGTTCTTATTAATAGTGATTTCACATACGAGGAAGACATTTAATTGATACTCATTAAGATCATCTCTGAAATCATCAAATGTTTTGGTTGTTTCCTTAAATTGTATTATATAATAACACTATAAGTAACATATCCACTAAAAATAAATGGATATTATAGAAATGAATATTCATCAATATATAAAATAAATGATAGATCTAATATATATGATCCTTCATAATTACTAGTCTCATCTCAAAAAATTTACTCCATCATTCATTGGGATATTCCTCCATCACCCAAGACATATTGACCGTCAAGTTATCCATTAACAACAAATACAACAATCACAATCTATTGGGCTCTATAAATAACACCATAAATAAGGAGAATCTATCTTTAGTTTTGTAAGAGTGTCATATTCATCATATTCATAAAATAAAGAAGATTACATTGATTTTTATGACATGAAAATGATATTCTTCATGCTTAGAAGGTGGAAATTATTTATTTAATTACCTTTGGAATAGTGGTTCATCGTTCATTTTATACATTAAAGGATATGTGAGATTCAGTGGATGAGGATTCCCATTATGTTTGAAATATTGGATCTTCATCATATTCTATTTCATTGTATGTGAAAGGAAACTGGTATATCATTAATTTTAGAGGATACACTCTTGTCCTGGAGAAAAAACATCGACAAAAGGACAACTCTAGAACTCAAATAACTATGATAAAGAGGGAAATGGGAAAATGTTTTTCTACCCATGAGTTCACATTGAAAATACCATATAAACAAGGATTATTTAAATCAATTTATTTTAGGAGAAGAAGATATTATAATGATTAATAAATCATGTAATACAGCAATATGCCTCAATTAATCAAATGAATATTGGTTCCAAAAATAGGATTTCTTGTTGAAAGGTGTTATGTACTGAGGTTGGATCACTATTGATGAATATGCATATAATTGTAGATATCATACTAATAAATATCAATTATTTATTATGACTCTACCCAATCATTTTTACTTAATTAATGATCTAGATTGTTAAAATTGATAGATATGTCTCAAAATGGAATATTTTTTAGTAATGATTTTTTTTGGTTATTTCATTTTCATTAATGTTGCGAAGGAGAATTTTTATATTTATAGATTTACCTTTTGTGTATGGTATTTTATTTATCCTCTAATTTAATAGGTTTTTGATAAGGTTTTTTATGTTTGCTAATGCATGTGCGTGTGAACATTATATAAATGTCCAAAAATACACTGTATAAATTTATATGTAAATTTAAAAATAAATTATATTAATGTAGGTTTAATAATATTATATTTATATAAATATAATTATGTATATATATATATATAAATATGTATTTAATTATGTATATATAAATATATATATTAAATTTCAAATTTGTTTTCGTGTGTGTGTCAAGTGTGTTATATAAGGGGTGGTAAGGGTAATAAATGAAAAAACAATATATTGTCAAAAATAAAAATGGTTCTCAAACCACATAAAATATTATTAAACATAATTTCAACAACATCAATTTTTTGATTATTTTAAAATAGTGATTTTTTTCTACCATCAATTTTTTAAAAAAATCCTAAAAACTAGTATCATGGTCTTTTTTTAAAAATAATTTTTCAATTACTCATTTAATGGGATAAAAATATTTCAAAACAAATCACTACAAAGTGTTTCAATATAAAAACTCTTTTTTAGGAAAACCAATAATCAAAGCGGGTGTCTCATTAAATAGAATTTTTCTTTGAGTTAATGTGATGACAATAGATATATATGCTATGATTATGGTGGAAAATTATTTTTTATTTCACTCTGAAATCACTTTTAAAGGATAAGGGAGAAAGCCCAAGTCCATCAAAACAACCAAATAAATCAGTACAAATTAACTCCAAGAAAAATATTTGTCATGCTACTTCCTAGCAGCTCATCATTAAAAGGCCACCACCAAAGCATTGGAACTCGAAAAATAGTCTTGTGGAAGGATGCACAGGCATAGTACTGATGGCCAAGCCATACCTGCTCATTCTTCCACTCCATGTGCCCTGTAGAAGTGTTAGCCATGTGCTGTGAACCTCCTCTAAAGCAGGACCGAGTAACATAATTGAATTGAAACACCAAAATTCACCTCGAGATACACGAACTAAAAGATACATTCCTCAGTTCCAAACAAATAAAGTAAAAGTTATCAACAAAGAATTATTCCGAAAAGGGTAAAGCGGAACCATTGAAAATAAATTTAATTCTTCCAGAGTCTGTGTCCCTAAACAACTTCCATAATATAGAAGATACCTGGGTGTGTGGGTTTACCATTATGAGGTTTTCAAAATCATAAATCAGTTTATCTAAGACCTGAATCTACATATCGAGCCAGATAATTCCCTTATGGAAGCTCCCTACAAGTATTCTGTCCTTTTTGTCAACACAAAAATATTGTTCCTCATTTAGATTCACTTCAAAATAACGGCCCATACTCTTGGTTGATTCCTCTTCCATGGCATTGGGAAATAACTCATTCTTAGTCACCACATCATCTGAAAACTAAATCAAATCAAATTATAATTCACATTTTCCAGGTGGTTTCAGTTGACACCTGACCTTGTTGTCCATTTTATCGTCAATTTTTTTGCTGACCGAGTCTTCATAGGAGGTGGCAAGGAGTATTAGTCCTTTCTAACCATCCTCCTCCTATTACTCTTGTTTCTCCTCGAACTGGACTCCTCACAAGATAGACTCTTACTGGTTTTAATGGGATCCTTCACATGGACTTCATCAGAACAATCTATGTGTTGTAGGCCAGTGTTCAGACCTTCCTTATAGAGGCCATCAAGGCTCTTCATGCGCTTTTCATCTCCCTTAACCAGATTAGATGATTCATCTCCAGAACCTAACTCAGAAAGACCTTCAAGCCTATTGATCAAGGTGACTGGGGTCCGAATTGAAGAGTCTACACCCCCTGACAGGTTGGAGGGACATGAAAGATCCTTCCGCAACCGATTGAACACATCAATAAAATTCAGTTTGGATTGGAGTTCTACGGTTTTCATCCCCGCGCCAAAACCAACGCTAGCCTCATAATTGCATTCTGCTGCCTTGTTACTGGGATGTTTATCTAGATCCATTCGCAATAACAAGTCCTCCCAACCTCTATCATCTCATCATTTTCCCTCTTTCATGTTCCAAACTCCTCACCAGTTTCAGTTTTCTTATACTAAATGATGGCCACCATCCTTGGTAGACCTAGGACCTCCCAAGATCTGACCTTCAACTAGTTTCAGAATCTCCATCCCACCTTCGATGCAGGCTCCCGATGACCGAATTTTAAGGAATTTTCGATCCGTCTACATGAAGGGAAATAGTCTGCCTAGGTCTTATGAACCACACACTTCATGCATCTGTACTCCTCTCCATTCATAATCCAAACATAATCTATGGGGACTGTTGAGACATCGACCTCGACACAGACTTGTGGATTCACAAGGTGGAAAACTGACTCTGTTTGTCTATCTGAACATAAATACCTAACAATGATATTACCTAGAATTATGATAACAGAGTGATTTTGGAAGGGTAACTGAAAATTCATAATCCTAACCGAAATTTCAATGTAAGGAAATTCTTGTTTCATGTGCAATTTGAATGACCATAAGAACAGAAAAAAACCGAAGACCATTGTACCATGGGGGGGGGGGCTTGAAGAGGGGCAGATGAGGTCTTCCTCTGATGAAAATAGGATATTAATATGTTGGTTGTAGAGCATACCCACTTTCTCCCTATCTTACATATCCCAGGAGATGGAGAAGAACCGGTCGAAGGAGTCAATTGAACTCCATCACTACTCAAACCGTGCTACTAGAGTGAGCTTCAAAACCACAGAAGCTTTCATAAACTCTACTATAGAGATATTAGGGTTCGGAAACCCATTGATGTTCTCTGGTACTTTGGGGAATATCATTGCCTTTAGGAAAGGAGGTAGTAGTTTGTTATTCGAAAAGGGGAAGAACTTCGAAGATCGCTCCCCCACTAAGAGGGGAGGGATCCACCTGGCCACCGCCGTCTTCACCTCATGACCACATCTCGCCTAAGGTTCTGGAGACCACCACCATCTTATGGGCAGTTGCCTCTATCTTATAGGTGATGTACGACCCTACAAAAAATACTGATAAATAATATTGGTCATCAAAACATATATATATATATATATATAATAAAAACCATAAGAAGAATATAAGAAAATCATATAACACAATCACCTCAAAATAGAATATAACCCATTATTGATTCCCCATGTGATTTAATTTCCTCAAAAAAATAATAACACAAATATATCATATCCTAACCCCTTTTATAATAGTTAATAAGGATGAGGACACAACAGTAAAACCACAAATAACAGTGAGATTAGTTATTAAAATAGAGAAATATAATGGGAGATAACCAATGGTCCTAAACATACTCGTTGATATACTTATCCCAATCATATTCTAGTTCTACCCTAATTAAATAATACATTATATAAAAATAGAAATATACATATTAAAAATGAATTACCATGGGTATATCTCCCATTTCACACATGGTATGGCTTTTTTATATACCTAAAATATAGATAATTTCATAACTATGGACTTTAGTGTTCCACTTGAAGAAAATGAACTATTTTATAATTAGTAAATTATTAAAATAACGGTCTCCTATAGATCAATTATCTTATCACAATGTAGTTTTGGTAATTATGACTACTCTATGATGGTACAAAGTTGATTCATACCACCTATGTGAGGATAAATAATAAATCTAGAAAAAATTTCTCATGCATGTGGCCACCTAATCAATGACCCAATCATCATTCATTGGGTTAATCATAATAAAAAGTGGTACTAATATTCATATATTTATAATCATGAATAATCAGAAATTCACTTCTCAAAAATATCCCAATGTGGGTTCAAACATAGTATCATAATCTCTTATCCACATAAATAGGGTTCCAATATAATGAAGGAGAATTCCATGTGACATTACATCAGAGAAATCAAATGAATAACCACATAAAATATCATAAAAAATGATCATTAACATGTTATTTAAAAGGAATTGAACATATCATACACTTATTAAATACTAGATTATTTCTACAATATTTAATACTAGAATATTTATAGAATATAAAAATAATCATGAAATTTTTTTTATAGAACCCTTTATAAAAAAAACTAAATCTCATTATATAATTTTCACCACCTAACGCAACATACAAAATATTTTATTATACCATGTTCAGACTCTATAAATAATGTTACATTAATAAAAAAATTTATTAACACCCATTTTTAATAATCATATCCTAATAATATTTATAAAACTTCCTTGTACATTAATATAACCAAAATATGAGTAAACACTCTTATTTCCTCCCAAATCCACTTAGTAAAGCCATACAACCTCAAACTGTCTCCCATGTTTCAACCTTACCCAACAACGACAAAGCACACAGTGATTAATTCCCCAAAACAAAAAATAAAAAAGTTGAATCAACCCCTTTTTGGAAAATAGAAACCATATTTACATAATATAATCAAAGATAAAAAAGAATACATGAATCTTAGAAGTTAAAATATCTCACAAAAAACCCAAATAAGCCATCATATATCCAAAAATTCTTTTATCCATTAAAAACCCAATATAACCCAAAAATTATGAAATATAGAAATAATAATAAATCAAGGTAACTCATACCAAAATCTAGATCATTTAATTAAATAAAATAATTCTAAAATGTCCCAAATTCTTAAGAATAAAAAATTATTTCCTAAAAAATGAAAATCAATCCAAAAATAATAATTTTAAATAATTTTCCAATTATACATTATGAAATATAATAAAATATTATCATAGTTTAAAAAACATTCTTCTGAAGGAAACTATTCTATCAAAACTCCCCTATAAATACCACAATTTATAGAAAAACATCTCTTGTATTTAAAATTCATTTTAATTATCAGACATGTATAAAATAACAAAAAATTAATTAAAACTCACGTAAAAATTTTAAAATACATTAGCCTAAAAATTTATCAATTTAAATAAATAATTTATTATAAAAATTAACATCACTATGCTATAGAGTGGATTGCTGATGATTGGCCAATTAGTACAACACCAAATAAACCATTTATACTAATATATATCATTATTTGGTTAATTTAAAATTAATAAAAGTTTGAAAACATTTTATAAAAACATAAAATTACGAAACGACTCAACATATGACCATTAGTATTGTGAAAGAATTATACTCCAATAATTACAATCATATTAATACCAAAAAAAATTATATAAAGTAAGAACATCCCACTTATCAGTATCAATTTAGAAAAATCATGAAAATATCACCACCATCTCTAAATATCTCTCATAAATTATTCAACATGCATCAATTCTACAAAAATAATCATATAATAATTGATAAACTACAATAGCCAATTTTCAATAGATGAGATTCCATCAAATTTTACCAAATCAAGATAATAATATATAAATAGTCACAAAGTGATTATGTGCTGTTGAATCAAGAAATAATAAAAAATAAATTGAAAACACAATCCTTGATAAATATCTCTATGATTCAAGAGGGTTTCATCACAATCAGATGAAATCCTCTAATGAAACCCTAGAGAATTAAAATTAAACAAAAAAACAAGGAATGAAAATAATAAGTATTGGTATATCATGTCACATTATATCTGGATATAAAATTTAAAAGAATAATCCTCTAATGTCCTCTATATTAAGTAATAATATAGGGGTTTGGGTCTATATAGGTCATAATATATTATAAATAAGGATGTGATATTAAATAATATTTATTGCCCAGTTATTGTATATTTGATGAGAAATATTGATAATGATTCAAAAGAAAAAGATAAAACATAATATGATTAATTCAAGGTATTGAAGAATATTTTTGTGGAAGATGATACCAAAGAGAATGAAATTAATAAGTTTTATTCATCCCTTCCCAAACATCAATAGATTAATAAAATAATTCTTTAGGGGAACTTCATGTTTCATTCTTTTATGAAAAATAGTTGAGTAAATCAATTCAATGTTTCCCAAGATGTTCAAAAATGATATATCATATAATAATCCCATAAGAAATCATCATAGGATATGTAATTAAATATGTTCACTAAGAATAATTACTTTATAAGTTATAAATTTAATTTATAAAAAGATTTTATCCTAGAAAAAACAATTCTGAACGATTTTATGGTTTACAAAGACCACAATAAATGGTTTAGGATGAGAAACCAAATTCTTACTCTAAAAGATGGGTCTAAAAACATTTTACATAAACACTGGGTTTTGTAAACATCTATAATTACAATATATTTCTCACATTTACCAACCATGAACCATTACGTTTAAAATTTTAGAGTGTTTATTCCAATAATAAAAGACAAATTATAAATTATTCTTAGTAAATGATAACATTTTCCACTATATTATAAAATAGTAAATCCACAATGCTTCAATAATATTACCTTAAAATTATCAACAAAAGACCATATTCTAGGATTATAATTCCAAATAATTTTTTTCCTAACATAGGGAAAGGGGAATATAAGAATGGGAGAGGTAAAATGTAATGCCCCAACCACAGTTACCCAGAGTTGGTGCATTTTTACATAACATTGGCATGACAGAAAGAATTATGTCTCAAATGACCGATCATTTTAATATCCTTGGATGTACTTGATACATTAATAAGTTTTACATTACATCATTAAGTAAAAACATTAACAACATTTTCCCCCTTTTTAACACACTTATATCCTTATCCAATCCATATAAGTCAAAGATAAAATAATTCTTCACATCTTGGAAAAAATAAAACATAGAAAGGGGTGAACTCAGATGCTCAGTAAGGATAACAATATAGTGGAAACTTTCTTAAAAAAGCATAAAAATTTAATGCAATTTATAAGACTAAAACAAAATCCTTTTAAACATAAACAACAGTAAAATTTGGAAATGAAAAAATCAAATTATGTTAGTTGTTTATTCACATGGATATTGTTCTAGTCGAATAATCACATGCAATATCAATATCAACTTTCATAATGATGGAATTCATAATGCCAAACTTCATAACTATAGAGTCAAATCCTTGTTCCAAGAATAAAAATAATATTTTTTCATGGCCTTATGCCAATTCACTAGCTTGTCTCATTAGACCTACTGATGCATTGAGGAGCTATTGCAGGATCCACCAGTCACTTACTATGTCCAATGCATTCCACAAATGAAATGGTTTAAACATAACATAAACAATCATATTATAACTAGAATAAAAAATGTGAATAATTTTTCCATAAACCATGAATGGTATAAAAATTACACATCCACAGTCAAACATATCAAAAAACCTTCAATACAATATGGAAGGTTTGTATCATAATAAATCAACTTCAAACAACTTTAAAATCCATCAAAGGTTGTTGACATAGATGAAGATGATTTGTAAAACTCTTTGAGAGAAATATAAATTTTTCATAAAAACAATTAAAAGTCACACAATTTACAAAGTAAAACATTTGAATACATTTATGAATCAAATTTTTCCAACCCACTTTGAAACTTTTGAAAGCATTTAACATTTTAAAAACATTCATGTCCATATAAATAAATCCATAAAACCCATTTTGAAAACATTGACATTAATGAGAATGATTTAGAAGAATAAATATTTAGAACATTTAAAATGATGATCTAGTCAAATATTACCTTACATATAACCTTATAATATTACTTATGCAAATATTTTTATGAAACACAGATGTGGATGATAATGATGTCCTAGTAGATACTCATATAAAAACAACCTCAGCTAATGAAGAGATTGTAGAATTGACCGTTACCTTCTACTTTTCCTTAGTTGATGGTGTGTTAAATTTTTTTATAATAGTTAAAACATTTTTATTAAATTGTAAAATAATCATATACATAAATATGATATCTTATATGATCTTATAATATTGGTTTGTTAATAATATTTTATTATTATCATTGTTACGGGTGTTAACTACTTTGTTTTCTTTTATATGCTTGGTTACGTAAGTCATGTTTGTTATGGATAGGATGTATTTGATTCATATAAAGAATTAAATTATGGTCATAAACATTATTTTTTGTCATAAAAGAAAAATTATTCTTGAATGATTATGATGGAGAATGAATCTCATCTCCTTCGTAGAGACGGTAATCCATAAGTACGTACGACTGACAATATCAATATATTGATGGTGAAATCGTATATAATTGGATGGTATATAATATATACCGAATAATTAACTTGTTATATTTATTATTTTCATATGTTATACTCATTATTATACCCATCCAAATAAATGAAGTGTTTTAATAAAAAACTACACCACGATGTGGAGACGGAAAGCCGTACATACGCACGTATGGTGACTTTGTCATCCATATAACGGATATAATAATGAATATGGTTATACCATTTTTCAAATAAAACCAATTTATATAGAATATAAGGTATTTATTATTTTATAATGGAATCAAAAAAAGAAATAGGAATTGGAAGAATAAATGAACTTGAAAGATTTGATGAAATATTTACCTCTTTTCGGTTTCTTCCTTTTGATTTGTTCAAAAGGGATCCATAGGTTGGCTTTTTGACCAAATTTAAGGCCTCTAGGATAAAGGTGGAATTTATTGGGAGGAAGTGTGGGAAGGGGTTGGCCAATCCAAAAGGGTTTGGCAGTGTAAAATTAAGAGAAGGTGAAGTACCCTTTTATAGGAGAGGTGAGGGACACTTTAAGAAAATCTAGAAATATTATTTTATAATAATATCATTTTTTATTTCTAATAAATAAAAAATGATTTATTTAGATGATAAGGTGGATATTGTTTTAAAACCTCTCAACCAGTAGGTTTTGTACAGGTTTAGGTCACCATATTAACATTATCTTTTACATTTAACTGTTTGTTATATAGTTTAATATTTACCATGCCTCTTTGTATTCTTATAATATATGGTTAATAAAAATATAATAACAAGCCAAGGGAACCCCATCTGGTTAAATATTAAAATATATAACATTATCTAAGTCCTTTTTCCAAATCATAGATTTTTAGTAATATTATATCAATTAATAATATTGTATATTTTTTAAAAACTCAATTATAACAATTTTGACATTAGTTTGTATTTGATTTTTTTTAAGCCATAAAAACTCTATCACATCGAATAATATTAATTAAATTACCCCTAAAATGTCATATTGACCTAGAAAATTAGTATAATTTATCAGATGTCTCAATTTAAATTTATTTGGATATTTATAATATCCACTATTTTAATATTTCATTATTAAGGTAATTACTGCATCATCATTGTGTCATAAATAAATTAAAATATTTAATGTCTAAAAATTATAAATAAAATATCATTATGTATTAAATATTTTTATCTTTCTAATGAATATTTATATTCTAATTAATATTGTTTGTATCCCTATATTAAAAAAAATTAGTCATAAAACTTTGAATTTAACTCTTTTAACTATTCTTTAAATAAAATAATACTAAATGTCCTAATTAATCCATGTGGACAAAAAGGATAATATTTTCTTCCTAATGTAGTTTTTGGTCTATGTAAACTTATCTAATAGAATTAGGACACATGTTAGGGTAATTATAATATCATTTTTCCATTAATTACCCAATTTACTTTTAACTATGGTAAGTAAAAGTCAAAAGTTACTATTCACCAAAAATTATTTTCATTATATTGAACCACATTTTACTTAATGATGTCAATAATGTCTCTCAGATTTTATAAATTCAACTCATAGAATTTGAAAAATTATGTATCATGCCAATTTTTAAATTCTCATAGAAGGTGGGTAAAAGACTCCAAAACATCAATAAAATTATATATATAAAAACTTATTATAAAATGATGCCAATGAATAAATTGAACATATATAGGTATTATGTATCTATTTTGAAATAAAATAAATTAAAATTATATAACTAATTATCTAAATAAAAGTCGGTTTTATACAATAACATAGTGTTTTTTCACAATTCATCAAAAATGGAAACATTTTAGATATATTCCAAAAATTCATCCTATGCTAAATTCAATATTCAGAATTCAAAAATGAAGTCCTTTTTGGAAAATAAAATTTATAAAATTCCAAAAAGTTGGTATTCCAATTCATAATGGCTAGTTTTATTGGTCGTGGTGTGTTAAAACACCATGTTGCATACAATTCAAGCTACTGCATTATTGAATGGGAAATGTTCCATGGAAGCTTGGGGTGTTACATTCTCCAAAATTTAAAATAATTTCATACTTGAAATTTTTAGAATATCACTACATAAAATGATTAGGGTGGTTTTTCATCATATACTCCTCGGGTTCCCACATTGCCCCTTCCATCTTATGGCTTCTCCATAGAACATTTACCAGATGAGTTGTCCGGTTTCTCATAACATGTTCTCTAGTATCAAAAATCACAACTAGAAAAATGGGCTATTTCCATGGTTCAAAACCATGGAAATAGTTCCCAATACCATGTCCATAGCTACGGGCACTGTTTTTCCCAACCATGGGTTATATCTTCGTGGAATTAGGGTCTGACCTATGGCCACAGTTTTAACCATGGCCATAGGTGTCTTCATTTTAAACCGTGGAAGTTGACCTATGGTCACAGTTTTAAGAGTGGAAATTGGTGGCCTATTTCCACAGTTTTAACCGTGCCTATATCCCTTGAAAAAATTGGAAGTAGGAGGCAAATTTCCATAGTTTTGACTGTTGATATAGCCCTAGAAAACCATGGAAGTAGCCTAAGAATAATATGTGCCCCGCTGGATTGGATCTCAGCACCTTCCTCAAATGATTTAGTGACCTAACCACTACACCACCAAGGATTTTGTGTTTATATATATATATATATATTATATGTTATATATATTATTAAAAATGTGGCAGAATTTTAAAAACTGTAGCAATAGTTCATTCTGGCATTGTTTTGGCAGTAAATGTTTTCTCCCGCACAAGGGCGGGAGCTCTATAGCCAAGGTTTTCAAAACTGTGGCTATAGCCCTTCGAAAAAAAGTCCTTTAGCCATAGTTTTAAAGCCAGGGATACTGGCCACATAACCATGGTCGTAGCAACCTATGGAAACTATTTTACAAATGTGGCTATAGGTCCATGGTCATGGCCTATTTTTCTAGATTTGAATCTTGACAAGATCATCACAATAAGAAAAATCAGGTTCCTATTCAATTTCTTCATATGTGAGTACATTCATTTGGTCAGACATGTATTTTCTCAATTGTGATACGTGGAACACATCATGAGATTTAGAGAGACTTGGTGGCATTACCAAACGGTAATCTATTACCCCAAATCATTCTCGAATTTCGAATGGTCCGATGTACCTGGGACTCAATTTACCATTCTAACTGAATCGTATAACACCCTTCCATGGAGATACCTACAAGAAAACATGATCTCCTACTTAAAATTACAAATCCTTTCCCCAATTATCAGCATAGATCTTTTGTCTACATTGATCTGCTTTGATGTGGTTTTGGAAAACATTCACCTTTTCCAATGTTTCCTCAACTAGTTCTGGACCTATGAGTTTTCATTCACCAACATCATCCCAACAAGTGGGAGTGCGAAAGCTCCTTCTATATTATGCTTCAATTAGTGTCATCTAAATACTTGAATGGAATCTATTGTTATAGGAAAATTTTACCAGAGGTAAATATTGATCCCACATAACATTAAAGTTATGTGAGCAAGATCTCAACATGTCTTCTTAGGTTGGAATAGTTCATTCTAATTGTCCATCGGTTTGAGGGTGGAAAGCAGTGGTTAAATGATGTTCTGTATCCAAGGCCATCTGATGACTTTTCAAAAATCCTGATGTAAAATGGGGATAGTGATCTAAAAAACTTAATAGGGGTACACCATGGAGTCTTAAAACTTCCTTAATATAAATTATTGATGGGCGTTGAAGTGGTAAATCTTCCCTTATAGCAAGAAAATGTGCTGAATTGGTAAGAAGATCAACAATGACCCATATTTCATCATTCCTTCTAGGAGCCTTTCATTTCCCCAAGACAATGTACATTGTAATATTATCCCATGTCCTCTCAGGTAATGGAAGAGGTTGTATAACTCATCCAGGTTGTTGCCTTCCAGCATTAACTTGTTGACAAACCATATATCATAACACAAAATCTGCAATCTCCCACTTCATGTTGTCCAGCCAAAAACATTTTTGAAAAACTCTATACATCATTTTACTCCAATGGTGTGTAGATAAATTGGGGATATGGGAATCATCCAATAATTCCCTTTTTAGATCAGGTTTTTTAGGAACACAATTTCTCTTCCGAAATTTCAAAATTCCATCTTCATATATGAAGTCACTCAATATCATATCATTCACAGCATTAATCACATATTGCAACTCCACATCATCAGTCTGAGAACAGTTAATCTTTTCTAATAAAGATGGTTTGGCTACCATTTGAAAAATTATTTATGGTTCACCATACATGGTTACTCCCATATCCATCTTTACTAGATGTATGAAAATATAATCTCTTTCAACTCTCATCTTTTTCAAAACTCCATGATCAATTCTACTCAAAGAATCTTCCACCTTATTTCCCTTCCCTGGGTGGTAGTGTATTATAAAATCATAATCCTTGAGTAGTTCAAGCCATCTCCTTTGCCTCAAGTTGAGTACATTTTATGAGAAAATATAATTCAAACTCTTGTGATCACTAATAATCTCACATTTTTCACCATAAAGATAGTGTCTACATATCCTCAGAGAATATATTATAGCTACAAACTCAAGATCATGAGTAGTATAGTTTTTTTCATGGATTTTTAGTTGTCGTGATGCATTGGAAATAACTCTATCATTCTGTATAAGGAATCCAACAAGACCTTTCTTTGAGGACTCACTATATATAATAGACCCATCGTTCCCTGATTATAGAGTCAAGATGGGACCGTTAAATAATCTTCTCTTCAGTTCATCAAAGAATTATTCATACTCTTTTTTCCAAACAAATTTAACCCCTTTACATTCCCTCTTAGTTAATGGGTTAGCCAAATGGGAAAAATTCTATATGAAACATTGATAATAACCTGCTAAACCAATAATACTACATGCCTTAGCTATAATCGTTAGTGCTGGACATTCTTCAGTTGCCTAGGTCTTTGAAGGATCAACATAGATTCTATCCATAAATATGATATGGCTAGGAAAAGAAATCTCTTCAATCCAGAATTCACACATGCTAAAATTCCAATATAATTCATTTCTTCTGAGGGTTTTTAGAATAGTGTGCAAGTGATGATCATGACCTTCATAGCACTTTGAGTATACCAAGATATCATCAATAAATACTACTACAATTTCATCAAGATATTCTGTGAAAAATCTATTAATTAAATCCATGAAGGTAGAGGGTGCATTAGTCAATCAAAAAGGCATTACTGTAAACTTGTAATTCCCATACCGGGTTTGAAATGCTGTTTTTGGAATGTCATCCTTCTTCCCAAACAACAGATGATATCTGGATCAAATTTCAATCAATGAAAAATTCTGAGCTCCATGAATTTGGTCGAATAAATCATCTATGTGAGGTCGGGGATACTTTTTAATTATTTTTATAACATTGATCTCCCTATAGTCAATGCCCAACCTCGTAGATATGTATTTCTTCTTAAAAAAGGACAGAGGATCCCCATGGAGAAACACTATGGTGAATAAATCCCTTATTAATCAATTCCTCTATTGGTTTCTTTAATTCCCCAAATTCCACTATGGCCATTCTATAAGGGGTCTTCAATATGGGCCTTGAACCAAGAATTAAATCAATGAAAAACTCAATTTACTATTTTGGAGGATGTCCCGGTAAATCCTATAGAAACAAATCAACATATTCTTGCACAATAGGTACGCCCTTAATAAAAACATTATTTTCCTCACTCATAATTATTTCATTATCTTCCTCCCCAATAATTGAAATTAGTAGAGCTACTGGGGGTGGATCTTGATAAAAATCAGGTGGTGATGTTTATACTCTAAATATAAGGTACTCTTTATTATCATAAAAATTTGTAACCTCCTTCTTCTAAAAATATATTTTCACATCATGGTCTGGAATCCAATACATTCTGAGTATTATATCAAATTAAATCATAGGAATTATGATGAGATTAGTAGATAGAGAACATTTATATGCCCTGATGGGAATTGATTCACAAAACATTGTTTTGATGATACATACCTTTGGAGATTTGAATGAAAACTACCTAATTATTTCAAATTGAAACTATCTAATTTTTTTAGCAAACTGAGAAGATATGAAACAATGCAATGATCCTAAATCAAATAAAGCATTGGGTAAACATGAGGAAAATATTAAATTACGTTCCACTATGTCTTCGAGAGCTTCAAACTCAGTAGTAGGGATCACATAATCTTGGACTTTCTCCCTTGACCTTTAATGAGACATGTTCCCTTGGCACTTAGGACGTTCATTTTCATAATGTCCCTTTTCTCTACAATTTTAGCATTAAACTTTTACAACCCCTTTCATTCCCTTGAAATCACGATCTTGGTGGCCTTTTCACCACAGTTGTAATAGAATCCCATTCCCTTCAGGAAAGTACCGGGGTGTTTCTTCCCACATTTACTGTTGGTTGTATATTCAAATTCTTCCCTCCTCTCCTTATTTCCATTTCCAGAGTGATCATAAGATCTCTTTATCTCTTGATTTTCTTTTAATTCATTAGACTTAAAGAATTTTTTTTCTATCTTGATAGCCAATGGGACAATATCTTCGTTTGATGAGAAGTATTTTGAGACTAATGCTTGACCAAGAAATGGGTTTATCCTTTCAAAGAATCGATCAATATTACTCCTTGGGTTACGTCTATAATATGCTACTTGCATTGTTTACCTTGAAAAAATATCCTTATACTTTCCAACATTCTTATCCTCCATTTTCCTCACATAGAAATTGTCTTTCCATATCCTTTCAATTGTCATGAGGAATGTATTTTTTTAATAAAATATATTTAAAATACCTCCATTACATGTTCGATACTTCTTAATCTTCATTTCTATTTAGGATTAATGACCAGAATTGATCTAAATCTCCCGTGATGCGACAAACTACCACGAAAAAATTTTCCCTTTCGCTACTCCCAATGTATGAAATATTTTCTCTAAGGAATTTATCTATTTCTCACCTACTGAAATATTTTTACTCCAATTGAATTTTGGTTTTTGTTTCCTCTTGAATCGGTCTTACATTGATCCTCTGTGTAGTGGATAAGGGTGCTCCATACGGGTAATGTTAATATTCATAACCCGTGTGAGTTGTCCCAGTATGGTGATAAGCGGATCAGCACCAGTGGCATTCCCACCTCCAATATAATTATCTTGAGTTGTAGTGAAATCCATAAATTGATTATGTGCATTGATACAGTTTCCGTTCCTTCTACTTGGCACCATTTCTGAACAAAGGCATACCCGAGATTTGTGTATGAATCATAATACATAATTCCAAACATGTAAAAAACATAACATAAATTGAAAATTTTAGGGTTATAATCTATAATCATAGAAAAAATTTCTTTAAGTGGTATATACTCATAAATCCTTCATAATGGTTTTAATTAAAATATGAATTATCCTAATATATACCTCAATAGTGTCATAAACAAGAGTTCTGCAAAGACCATTTTTGTGTACCAGGATATCCTGGTCAATCCCAAAACTCCATGTCGGATTTTTCACTCCTAGGTACATCTGTTCTAGAGCCGCCACTACATAATATTATCCAAACATGGATTTATATTTTGGAAAATACAAAAAATCTCTAAATTACCATGATTCTAATAAGTTCTTATATACTAATCCTCAATTTATATTTTAGGTTGATGTGCTCTAATAAGAGTTTATCTAAATCTAGATTCCAAGGATTTTATAAAACTTCCTATGATAAAAACTGTAACGCCCTGACCATAGTTACCCCGAGTCGGTGCATTATTACATAACATTGTCATGATACAAGGAATCATGTCTTGAAAGACCGATAAGTTTTTTAGCCTTAGAATTAATAGATACATTCATAAGTTAATCATTACATCATGAAATAAAAACATCATCAACATTTTTTCCCCTTTTTTTCACACATATATTCTAATCCTATCTCTACAGGTCAACAATAAAATACTTCTTCACATACTAGGAAAAATAAAACATAGAAAGTGGTGAGATCAGATTCTCATTAAGGATAAAAATATATCGAAAACATTATTAAATAAGATTAAAAATTTAAGGAAATGTATAAGACTAAAAAAATCCTTTTATACATAAACTTCAGTATAATATAGAAATGGTAAAATAAAATGATTCAATTTACATATTCACATGGATATTATACTAGTTAAATAATCACATTCAATATAAATATCCACTTTCAAAATAATGGAATTTATAATTCCATACTTCATAACCACATAGTCATGGCCTTATGGCAAGACTACAAATAAGCCTATCTCAATGCCTTCTGCTTAGACAATAGTTTTTCTAATGACACCAAACAATGCATTGAAGAGCTATATCGGGCTCTAACCTTCACATTCTAAGTCCGATGAATTCCTCATATGAACACATTTAATCGTAACATATACATTCGTATTAAAATTAACATACAAAATGTCAATAATTTATCCACAAACCATATATTACATAAAAATAAAAAAATCCACAGTCAAAAATATCACAAAACCGTCAATACAATATGGATGATTTGTATCATAATAAATTAACTTTAAACAAATTTAAAATCCATGAAAGGATGTTGACATAGATGAAATTGAATTATAAAACTCTTTGAGAGAAATATCCCTTTTTCAGAAAAATATTTAAAAGACTCACAATTAAGAAAGGAATATATTTAAAGAAATTTTTGATTCAAAGTGTCCCACACCACTTTGAATATTTTGTAAGGAATTAACATTTTAAAAACATTCATATTCATATAAATAAATAATTAGAAACCATATTTAAAAATGGGTATTAATGAGAATGATTTAGAAGAATAAATATTTAAACTATTTAAAATGGTGATCTAGTTAATTAGTACTTTCAAAAAAACCTTAAAATATTCCTTCAGAAAATATTTTTATGAAACATGGCTGTGGATGATAAAGAGGTCCATATAGATACTCACGTAAAAGCAACATCAGATAATGAAGAGAATGTAGAATTAACAGTTACATTATAATTTTCCTTAGTCAATGGTATTTAACCTCCTTAATAATAGTTAAAACATTGTTATTAAATTATACAGTAATCAGATACATAAATATGATATCATATATGATCTTATAATATTTCTTTGTTAATAATATTTTAGTAGTATCATCGTTTTGGGTGTTAACTAATTCGTTTTCCTTTATATTCTTGGCTACATAAGTCATGTTTATTATGGATATAATGTATTTCATTCATATAAAAAATGATATTATTTTCATAAACATTATTTTTAATCATAAAATGAAAACTATTCTTTTATGATTATGAAGGGGAATGAATCTCATCGCGTTCGTGGAGATTATAATACGTGCGTACGCATGATTGATAATATCAATATTTTGATGGGGAAATCCTATGTAATTGGATGGTATATCATATATACAGAATCATTAATATGTTATATTTATTATTTATATCAGTTATACTCATTAATATACCCATCCAAATGATAAAGTGTTTGAATAACAAACTACACCAGGACGCGGAGACGGTAAGCCGTACGAACGCATGTATGGTGACTTTGTCATTCATATGATGGATTTAATAATGAATATGGTTATACAATTTTTATAATAAAATAGATCTATATATAATATACTGGATTTATTATTTTAGAATTTAAACCACAAATAAAGAGGAATTGGAAGAAGAAATGAACTTGAAAGAGGTGATGAAATATTTACCTCTTCTCCGGGTTCATTATTTTGATTAGATCAAAAGGGATTGTTCGGTTTGCTTAATGACCAATAGAATAACTCTGGGATGAAATTAGGGATTTTGGTATGATATTTGGGCAGTTTTTGGCCAATACAAATGGATTTAGAGGTGTGAAATTATGATAAGTGAAAGTACCCTTTTATAAGAGAGGTGAGGGTCACTTTAGGAAAAACCTGAAGTATTGTTTTATAATAAAATCATTTTCATTATATAATGGCTCAAAAATGATTTATTTAGTGGATATGGTAGGGATGGGTTTAGATTCTCTCAACCAATATAATTTTGATAGGTTTAGGTTACCATATTGACCTTATCTTTTAGATTTAACTACCAGTTAAATAGACTGATATTTACCATGTCTCTTTGTATTATTATATTATATGGTTAATAAACATACTATAATAAGTAAGGGGCACCCAATGTGGTTCCTTATTAATATATATATCCTTATCTATGTTATTTGGGAAAACCATTTAATTTTAGGAATATTATATCAATTAATAATATTGTATTTGTTTTTAAAAAATCAATTATTTCAATTTTGATAGTATATAGTATTTGATTTTTTTGAAAGCCATAAAATATTTATCACATAGAATTAAATTAATATAATCAACCATAATATTTTATATTAACATATAAAATTAGTTTAATTTATCATAAGCCTCCATTTACATTTATTTGTATATTTATAGTATCAATTATTTTAATATTTCATTATAATGTTTATTACAACATCATCATTGTGTCGTTAATAAATTAAATTATTTAATTTCTAAAATTTATAAATAAAATATCATTATCTAGGAAATCATTTTATCTTTATAACAAGTATTTATAGTTGAATATATTATCTGTGTAAACCTATATTAAAAATGGTTTATTTATTAAACTTTTAATTCAACTCTTTTAACTATTCCTTAAATAAAATAATAATAAATATCCTATTCTAATCCAAGTGGACCAAAATGATCATATTTTATTCCTAAGGTTTTTTTGGTGGAATTAAAATTATCCAATAGAATTATGACATGTTTTAGGTTAATTATAATATTATTTTTACCCTTAATTACCCATTTTACTTATAACCATGGTAAATAAAAGTCAAAATACCTATCCACCAAAAATTATTTTCATCTTATTAAACAAAATTTTACATTCTAATTTCAACCGAGTCTCGTGGATTTTTTAAATTCAACTCATGGAAGTGGTAAAATTATGTTTTATGCAAATTTGTAAATGCTCTGAGAAGGTGGTTAAAATTCGATAAAAAGTTCAATAAAATTTTAAGTATCTAAACTTATTATAAAATGACTCTAATGATTTAAATTGAACATATATTGGTATTTTGTATCTATTTGGACCTATACTAAATATAATAATATAAATAATTATTTAAATAAAAATTCGGTTTGAAAAAATAATGAAGTGTTTTTCACTATTCATCAAAAATTGAATGTTTTCAGAAAAATAACAAAAATTCACCATAAGCTAATTTCGATATTCAGAATTCAATAATGAATCCCATTTTGAAAAATAAAATGTATAAAATATCTAAAAGTGGGTATTAATATTCATAATAGCTAGTTTGATTGGTCATGGTGTGTTAAAACTCTATGTTGCGTACAATGCAAGCAACTACATTATTTAATGGGAAACATCTAGTGGAAGCTTGGGGTGTAACATAAAATTATAATAAAAGTTAAACATGATAATAGATAAAAACATGAGATATGTGATAAAAAAACTAGATATCATAACTAGAAATATCAAAAGCTAGTTGTAATGAAATAATTTAATGATATCATATAGACATGTATTAAACAATGATCATTACTAAAGGGCGTAAAATAATAGGAATGTGGAAATAAATAAACAGGATATCATAGGAAAATTATAAGGATTACTCCCTAGGTTTTCATCATTGTAAGCCAATGATTATTTCCTAAGCTATCAAAATAGAGTAGGTTCACTTCTGAATCCCATACATATCCACTGATGAGATAATAACATAATCCAATGTATTGGAGCACTATTAGGGTGAACCCATCATAATGAAAAATCATTCATAAATATGTTATAGGATTATAATCAACAAGTCATAAAAACCTTAGGAGATAAAATGGGCTTTATATCCTTTTATGTGGTTCCCTAAGAGAGAATTCATGACTTTTTCAATAAGCATGACATGATAAAAACATGAAAAATAAATGGGTATCCAATGACTTTATGTATTATTCTTGGTAGAAATATCCAAAAAATATGAATTTGATTATTTTATTTACAATGTATAGGAATGTGATATATGGTTTGGAAAAAAAAAATTCTCTAGTCAGTTGATTTTCTGGGAATCATATTGAACCTTCTTCACTGATGTATGGGAATATTGGGAATTTGAGGAGGATAATCATTTAAATTAAATCATTATTATAAAAGTTTATTACTAGAAAAAAATTAATGATGTATCATACCAATGATGTGAATGATAATTTAATAATCAATCCAAAAAAAGAAAAAAAAAATGTATAATTTAACAGTACCCTTAATCCAGAGTAATACATAGATGAACACTTGTGTAATCATTTGGAAAAATTTATTTTAATGTATGAAATTCCCTTTTCTATTGAAAAAAAAATTAAAAAAATTATTTTATTAAACCATGAAAAGAATAATTACATTTTTTAAAACATTAACCTATATAGAGGAAGACTATTAGGATAAAGTAATGTTGGTAGAAAGATATCTTCACATGAAAACATTTAAAAGGGATTCATTCCATTGAAAATTACCCATTGGGAAAATGATTAAAATATTTTGTTTTAAAAAAAATAAGAAAATTTACTTTATGTGTAAATAAAATTTTAAAAAACAATAATATTTTTTACAACTTTTTTATCCTTACTAATATGGAATACTTTTTTTAAAACATTCCATGAGAAAAATGAAAAAAAATTATCCCACATTTTTATATTAAATACAACTCATAAATAGGATAATAAAAATTTCACTTGAAAAGTGTCAAATAGAATCATGATGGTCACATTATATTAATCATATTTCGGTTATAGATCACACTTTCTAAAAAAAATTGGTTATTGAATAAAAATTTCCATTGGAATTTATCATAGTTATTGTTATCTAGATCTAGATTCTTATATCAGAAGAGTTTAATTAAAGGGGATGATATTAATGCAGATAATTAATATCATCAGAGTAAATTTATAAAAAAATATATTAAATTTAATTTTATGTAAGATATAATTGTTATGTGAAAGTTAAAAATAGATTTTATTACTAATAATAAAAGGAACTTAAGTCAATGAAAAAATTACGACTCTCAAAAATATTTAATCAAAAACCTTAGAAGAATAAAGTTTTTAAAAATGTACCCAAAGTACCATAAAAATTTTATTTCATTATAATATATTAATTTTTAATAATATACACCATAAAAAAATATATTGGAAAATAAATAAAAAAATTTCCTTAACGAAGGATGTTTGAGAAAAAAATCCTTTACAGCTTAAGAAAATTTTAATAAAAAGTCCATCAATTAATTATAGGTTTAATTTAAAGTTATAATACTATAAATAAGAAGAATAAATTATATTAAATATCTAACTCATAGTATATAAACCATTTAAAATAAATTAAGAACATAAAAAACATGTGTTTCAAATGAGAAATTTTTTAAATGTAATCATTATATTTTTTCTCTTCTTAGTCGGATGCACCATATGATCCTATATAAAAAACATATACGTAATTTTGAATAATTATATAACCATATTTTTATATAAAACTATTTATAATTTCCATTTATAATCATTATATACATGTATATTATTTAGTTTTCTTCCATTATCCCACTTTATGGGTTTATTGTTTAGACTGTGAAAAGTAGTATCAAAGGTGTGGGGTTGGTATTCATTAAATATAAAAGTATAAACAAAACGTTTTCACAAAATAGTCTGTAATATATTAGATTTTATGATTTATTATGTTTAAATTTCCTTCCATGAGTACATTAATAATTATCCCAGAAAATGATATCCACGAGAACTGTTTTTCCATGATTTTTATACTATGAAGGGTGTGTTATTAACTAATGGGTTAAATATTGTTTTCTAATTTAAATAAAAAAGATAAAAGAATTTGATACATATTTATATCAGATTATACCATAAATTAATATTTCATAAAAATAAATGACATAATTTCACAATATTGTTCTAGTTGGTTTTCAAACCAACCAAAACATGAAAAAAATTTAATGTGATTGGTGAGTATGCTTAATGAGGTTTTTATTTTGAAATAATTTCATAATAACATATTTTATAATGATATTATTCTGATTTTTTATGATTTTTAACTTTGTTTTTAATTTTTTGGATAGATGATGAAAAGCTAGGAGGAAATTGAAAAGAATATACTTCATGGAGGCAGAAGTCCACACAATGCATGATAAGAATTTCTCATTACTGGATGAATGGAATGGGGGAATTTAGATAGTAATTTATAAAGTTATAATAAGAAATAAATTTTATTCATAATATTTATTCATAAATACTATCATTAATAAAAACCATGAGAGGTGGTGAAAAAAAACTGAAAGCGACTCTTCTTGGAGGCGGTATTCCATGAACAGAGAGTAATGTTTATTATTATTTTTCAGAGTATGTGGAAGAGAATAAATAATGGGTTTACCATTATTATAAAAAAAATATCAAAACTACATTGGTGATGAATTTTTATCATACTATGGTTGTATTTGGTTTATGTAAAAATGAATAAGAACCCTAAGTTAACAAAGATGTGATACATAAGTTTAGACTACGAACTTCCTCTTGATGAAGTCCTTATCTTTGAGGCACTTAGGCCAAATTATGGTGACCAGGGGAATAAGTTCACATAATTGAAATATAGGATAGTAAATTTGGGTTGGGGTTCAAATTAACTTCTAAATAGTAGTAGATAATTGAAAGGGAGGATGTGAACCTACTTTTATATGTGAGGAAGATATACTTTTCTAGGGAAAAGAATGTTATGTAAGTGGTTAAAAGGAAACGAATTCTTGTTAGGTGAAATGGGATTAGTATGGTTGTTTATACATATGATATTGAAATTAAAATATATAAAATCGTTTCAATAAGTTCCCAACTACTCTTAAACAAAATAAAATTCGAGCCACCATAGATTTGTCATTTATACTCATATTACACTTAATTAAATATTAATCATGTTAATTAATTTGTTACAAAAAATAAAAGTAAACAGTTATAACATAATTTTGAAATGAATATTCCATATTTTGGATCCTTTTAGACTTATAAATTTCATAAATATGATATAATATTATATTCAACTAAACTCACACACAAATTACTTAAAAAATAATTTTTTTTTCAAACATTCAAATTCTGTATAAGATAAATTTGTTATTTTTAATGCTTTTCATTATATTAATATATTTTATATTAATAAGATTAATTTAATGTGACATTGAAATAAACTCATTACTCAAAATGACCAAAATATAAATTTATTTAATGAAAATACATAAAATAGTTTTCCATATTAAATTAACATTTTACTTTAGACCTAAAAATGTTTTCCATGGGTTATCTATTTTAATATAGTATTTAAAATTGAATAATATTATTACAAAATTTAATATTTGATTACATAAATGGTTTTATTACATTATAGGTAATTCTTAAATTATTAAAAGGTCATTAATATCACAATTTTCATAAAACCCATATTTGATCTAAAAATCGATATTTTTTAAAAAAAATATAAAATTCATAAAAATTATATTTTTATGTTATAAATTAAAATATAATGTTAATTTTATTTAATTTTATTTCTAAATATTTTTTAGAATTTAAAATAAAATTGAAAATAAAAATATCAACTACTATTTAAAAAAATACCTTCTTAAACATTATCTCTTACCAAAATTATTTAAATAAATATGTTATTTATGAATTCAAATATATTATATAATATATATATTATATTTTTCCAGAATTTTTTTTAATTGTGATTGTTTCAATTTATTAATTTTTTACAACCTTTGTTTCATGCATGTGAAGAAAGATAAAAACCTGATATTATTTAACGGAATATATATGTACTGAAATCAGATAGTTTTACATTATCTCCCCCTTGAATAAATTTTTTCATAACAATTTATTACAAAATAATTAACTAATGATTTCTAAAAGATGTACTTAACAGAAAATAAAATTTTAAATGAGATGCATATATTAATATTTTTACTAACACTAAAATACCAATATTCATCCTCTATTGAGATAATTGGATGATTCATATTCCCTTTGCAACTAAATTCATTATGACATCCTTTTCCACACATAAATCATAATATAGTTCCATTAAGACATTACCTGGAGTTTTTATTTTATAAATTTTCACATATGGGGAATTGAATCAATTTTCCTTCAACATCATTTTGTCCCATATTTTCACAAGACTCAATCATTCACTACTTTAGTGTGATAGGGAATGTAATTATGTTCACATTGTTAATCATAATTCAAATTAGTTAATTTGTAATAATAACATGATTTCTAATCGATGTTCTTGTCCCAATCGATTATAGTTTTGGACAATCATTATATTGTCAATTTAATCCATTGTTAGCTTGGATCCTCATTTCTCTATCTGTTACATTAAATGAAATATTAGGGATGAGAATGGATAAATTAAAAAAAATTAAAAAATGGTATGATATGATCCTAGAAGAAATAATTCCTGACTGATGTGAATACCCTAAATTATGAGTATACTAGCAACAATATAAGTTATCCGTTGTAATTTTACTATTAGGTTTGGTAGTTAACATACCAAAAATAATATTTTCAAATCCTTCATAATTGTTTGTAAAGAGAATGTGAATTAAACACAACATATCCCCTGATATTGTTAAAAAAGGTGTGTGTATGGGTCCATTCACTGTACACTATAATTAGGATTAACATATACATTAGAAACTATTTTCATTCCATTACCCCTATATACTTTTTTACAAAAACCACACCCACTTGAAGTATCTAGAATGCGATGTACTACAACAAAAACCCCACAATATCTGCATTTCCAAAATCCCCATACGTATTCATATTCATTGTCTTATATATGTGGGTTTCACCAATTATCCCTTATCCTAATCCCCAAATCAAACTAAAATATTCAACATTTCAATCCTAAATATTTTACTATACCAAACCAAGAATATACTTAACTCACCAACCTGTGATTTCAACTACAAATTTTTAATAATCCTCATATAATAACACCTTATCATCTAAAGTTATATAAAAACTTCTCCAATACACATAATATCAACCCTGGAACGTTCTCCTAAACATGATATCAAAAAAAATTACACAAAACACTTTATTTGATACATATCTATTATTATAATATAATTCTAACATTTAAAAACTAATAACCTTTAAATATTATTTTTTTAGTTCGTTTGGATAAATTATAACCTATTAATTTGGAAATTATTTCAACAAATGTATGCCTTTTACAATTATATAAGAATCTAGTCAATCAATAATGGTTCTTTAACCTTGAAAAATTATATTCCATGTATGATACTCTTCAAGGATTAACATAGCTAGTACTTTCTATAATAACCTATGGAAAGGAAAATATAAAAATGGGTGAGATAAAACTCTCAATAAGGGTATATGTGATATTTACCATAACATGTTACACATGTGGAATATCATGATATCAAAAAGTGAATGATCATAAAATTAGGAGCACAAAATACAAAGTTGATATAATAAATACATGCACAAAACAATGATAATAACCTAAGAGCATGATGTCATAGGAATATAGAAATAAAATAAACATTATGTTATAAGAATATATGAATGATTACTATATAAGAAATCATTATCATATTCTAGGTATTAATCCCTATGACATAATCATATGTTAAGGATTACTCTATCTATAATGAATGAAGATTAATTTTATACAATAATCTCATTCATATATTTTCATGAGACAATATCATTAACAAATAAATTAGTTTTCTATCTTGGCATAATCATCATAATGAAAAATAATGCAATATTAATCTACATGATTTCTATAAAAATATCATAAAATACCAATGAGATAAAATGTTGTTTATATAGTATTCATACAACAGTCTAAACATTTATAAAAAATCTCTTTTAAATAAATAATTTCCTTATTAAGTTATGTATTTATATAAAACAGACAAAAAACATTAGTTATATTATACCATTATAAAAATATAATATAAGATTTAAATACCTTTAAAATTCATAGCCATTAATAATATAGAATCATTAAAATGATCATTAAAATTAATATATATTAATTGTTACGATAATTTCTAATTGGAACAGACATAAGAAGCAATGTCTTTACAAATTTGGATCATACCCTCTGAAGCCCATTAATCAAAAAATTTTATGGATATAGAATCAATAGGATTTTACCTTGACCAAGAATGATATTAAATCCATCGATTTAAGAATTCAAAAAACCACATATAATAGAATTTATATCTTATTGAGATCTCGACCAAAACCATATCCATTGAACTAACCTGTGAATGTTCCACTATCATACACCTTACCCTTAGGGAGTAGGCTGGTGTAATTAAGAGTAATGTATCCAGTACCCAGATGATTAAATTTTAATGTTTTCTTTAAAATAAAAATAATGATTATATTTATCACTTTTCATTAGTACTTTAAGAATATAATTATATATGTATTAATGAAAATTAGAATTTTATATGAAGAAAGAATTTTTTTGAAGAATATATAATTTTAATTACAAATCCCCTCTTTTTATATTCATGAATTTTGTAATAAAATTAATTTTTAAATAATATTAAAATAAAATATTATTTATATATATATGAATAATAATAGAATGATGTCAAATATAATTTTATAAGGGTGAGAAAACAACAATCATAAAAACAAGTATATTTAAATAATTGGGGATTATGATTTGTAGTGTAAATTTTATTATCTAGATAATTATTTGGATAAAATAACTTTTATTTCAGAAATTAGTTTTTCAAAATTATCAAATTGTGAATTTATCATAATTTTCATTGATAGTTGAATATTGGGGTAAAAATTAAATTCGATAAAAATATATTATATGTATTACGTCATTATAAAAGACCAAAAGTAATGTAACAAATACTATAAAGGGAACAAACAACCAAAAAAAGATTTATTCTTTATAATAATTTATTTTATTATTTGTATACACCATTAATGAATCCACCTAAACCTATATTATATTTTTAAGGTTATAAAATCAATTCATTATGAACATTACTCCCTTCAATATCACCACTACTAATATTTTATAGTGATATGGTCATATCCTTATAATTTTTTTAAAACACACATTTTTTATTGAAAACATGAAAAAATTTGGTGTGTTTTTTTGTTTGATTATTATTTTCATATAGACTGCAAAACCTATGATTAATAATTAATAAATAATTCCCCAATCATTTTTTATAAATACTCTCTGATGCTCTCACTCATCTTTACTAAAAACAAATTGAGAAAAAATTACTCTCTCTATACTAATATAAATATTTCCCAAGGAGTTCCCTTAGTCTTAACAAGATCCTAACATTCTATTATAGGTGTTGTCTCAAGGAGAGGGATTCCTTCCTACTCCTCCTTATTCAGGAACATTCTTTCAGTTATTCCTTTAATTTCCAATTTTTCATGTTGAAATATGGGTTTAAACCAACATTTTACTTTATATGTTATATAAAAGTAATTAAAGACCTCCCTTCACTCTCATTAAAACCATCAATGAATCATTATGTATACCTACTATGATGATGAAATTATCCAATGATTTCCATGATAAACATTTTTATAGTGAATAATCATCCCCCTTTGTAATCAGGGGTTTTCACATAGACATATATATATATTCTATATTGATTATGTACATCCATTTATGTTACCCACACTACTTAATTTGGGTATTAAAAGTGATGAAATACATCCTTATTATATATGATATTTGTGGAACACAAACTCATGTATGTGACATGAATGTGACAGATGGGATCTAAATTAAATGTCCCTCCAATGCATTGGGTAATGTGATTATCTTAGGAGAAACTACCTATAGTGCATAGGATTCTATCCTAAGAATAATATGGTTCGATTTTCTTGGCATTTATCCTAGATGTGTGATTATGATGTCATATTTTATGTTGCTTCCAAATTCCTTTATTAACATGATGTTATCATCTTATATCCTCCTCTGATTTTAATTCTTATGATTCTCACCAATTTTATGTCACCTTGATAAGCCTATTTACTAAATTATATTACTTTCATTATTTTGTGCTTCGATTGTTCCCTTACTAGCCATTATAGCTCACCCCATTTTTATGTACACACCAAAATATTCTTATTCATTGTAGGTAATTTTAAGATCATGTTAAGGACATTAAAATAATATTTTTATTTATTCATATTTCAGGATATTATGTTGTTTATCTAATTACCTTAATACAATAGGCCTCTCAATATTTTTTGAGTGTATTATCTTGGAATTTATGTAATAAATCATAATTATTATATATGAATGATATGGGTTGTCATTGATTTTAATAAAGAAATATATATTTATTTTTTGGGATTAGGATTAGGAAAATCTAGTGAAATCCATTAAGATATGAAAAAATATATGAAAACATAGCTAGAATATGGAAAATTATAAATTATCTGGTTTCCAAGTGACAAAATATTTTTCTAGATACTGCAAGTGGTTTGGGATCTTGAATAGTCATACCTAGGGGTAATATCCCTAAAAAGGGAGTATTGAATATTGACTCGGTCATCACCCAATGCATAAAAAAGAGGCCATACTGCACACTAGGTTTGAAACCTCCTGGTGATGTTCTATGGTAAATTCACATGATCTTGATAAACCATTATGATGGGAATAAAAATAAACATTATATTTTTTGTTTGGAAATATCACACTGATAACATATATTGAATCCCATAAATTCATAATTTGAGGAATTTATGTCATCAATGAGTTATACATTAAATTTTCATAGTTTACTTTTTATGAGTTTAATAGTTTAGTAATTCTCATCCCTAATTTTTCCATTATGTTATTCAATGTATAAAAATAGGGGGAACCGAGTTAACAAGCAATGTGTTGGGACATTACTAAATGATATGCCCAAATAAATGGGAGAAAGATTCTATTTGATGATGACAATAATAACTAAATTAACTTATGTTCTAAATAGAAACATGAATCATGGGGAAACCCCACATTCCCCTAATAAAGAAAATGTTTAAAATTATACCTTTATATGATAAAGGCTTGTGACATTCAAGGGGTATTCAAGACCCTTAATCATGGAAATACGGATCAACTCCATAAAATTGATATTATTCATCCGTCAAAATTCTGAGTTAGAAAATTTTGTCCTGGATGCTTATTATATATAGAGAGAAAATTATAAAAATCATTAGTTGTAAACTATATCATGATCAAGGAGGAGATCAAAGTTATTGAGAGGAAGGAATTCTAGAAAAGAAATTGATAAATATTTTAATCACAATATAAATTTATAAATGGATAGGAAGTTACTTGTATATAATAAAAAGTATAATTAATCCACTAGAGAGTATAAGGTAAACATCACATGACTTGTGTGATATGCTTCCAGATTTTTCATTTACCATAAAAGTAAAGTTGACTAATTCAATTGTGGGATAAATATAAATCTATGAAATGATTTCGAAATTGGTGACTTTGATAGTCATGAGTAAATTATCTAATGTTCCCTCAATGTCACAATTGAGGTTATTGAATCTCATGGGTTAGTAGATAGGAAGTAGAAAATCGATTTTAATTCATGTAGAGAGACATAGATATCTCATGATTTCATAAAAGTCTAATATCTCACATTCCAAATGTGTGGGAAGAGGTATCTGATAAATTTTATAAAGGGGGAAAGGAAATTGATTAGGCATATAAATGAAGAGAACCTATCATGGAAATGATGATTGAAGAAACCCCTAATATAGTGGAAAAATATAATTACATAGTATACCCTCTTCCTATTATCAATTTTTTTTAACAATAATGATTAAGAACACTAGGAAAACCAATTCACTAATCCATGGTTTGTTGGGGATAACCAAAGATTAAAAACCTAAGCCTTAGATAGAAATGGATAAAATATTCCATCATAACTAATATGGTTATTTTTGTTAGTGGAATTGTTTTATGTATGCTTGTTATTCATTCAACAATAGAAAATTTACTATTTTATACTAGTTCTATGCATTCTTTCATAACATTCGTGGTTAGTTTAACAATTCAAACACCATAAAAAAACATGGTAGTATTGTTATCCTAGGAAATGGTTTGTGGGAAATTATTTCCCACCAAGTATAAAACATCTCCAATAATGATATTTTTAGGATTTACCTCCTATAATATCATGTGATTCATTCTTTTGTAGAATTTGACACTATTTGCGATGTTGATTGGATTTCCTTGTATAAAGTAAACATAAAACGATTAGAAAAGGAAATTATCCTTTTTTATCATGAATCATCCACTAATTCAGTACATGTTCTAGGTGGAGGATCAATATCCTTTGGTATCTTCATCTCTATCAGGGACATTATTTACTTATATGAAAGAACATATAGCTCAAATTATTGTCAATAAGAAAAGTAACATCCTTGATTACATGCCCACTATAAGGGTATATGTTTATGTTTATATTCATGAATTTAATGGTCTTCCCCAAAGTTATGAGATTTAGTTCTCAATCGAGCATATACTCATATATTTTCCAATATCTAACCCCCATATAGAATTTTCACTATTATCTTAAATATATGAAGAATAAACTATTGGAAAATATAGATAATGGTTTCATACAACCAATTGCTTCACCCTGGGGTATGGGAATCCTCCTTGTTATAAAGAAAGTTGTGTAAATTCACCTACAAGTTGATTATAATAAGCTCAAAAATATTTAAAAAATGATAAATCATACTCAATCATAGATTAATATATTATTGAATCATCTACGTTGATCGCAACACTTCTCTAATTTTGGTCATTAGTAAGGATATTTCCATGTAATCGTAAAGAATGAGGATATCCATATTCTATATTTTCATATAATGTATTAGCACTATGAGTTAATATTAATTCCTTTTTGACACACTAATTCTCAAACTATATTAATGGAAATAATGAATAATGAATTTAGAGATTACCAAGATAAATTTTTGGCATCCTCTATTGATGTTATTATAATCTACTCTAAATGAGAGGAGGAACGAGAGGATTATCTGAACATTGTACTAAATACCTTATGAAAGGAACGGTTCTATGAGAATTATAGTAAATGGGAGTTTTTGAATGAGTACATAAAATTTATAGGGTGTTTTATCACTAGAAAATAATATCTATGGATCCTTCAGAAGCATAGAAAATTCAGGGATAGTCTAGAATAATATGTGTGATGGAGATCCAACGTTTCATTTAATTTTCTGAGTAGTATCATTTGTTTTTAACAAACATTCAATGATTATAAAACCCAATAGATAAGATAACAAATTTGGGAGTGAGTTGTTTCTCAACCGATTAATGTGATAAGAGAATTAAAGTGTTAAATATGAGGCCAATAAAAAAACTTGTTCTCGCATTAACCACTAGAGAAGAAGGATTTATAATCAACAAAAATGATTCTAAAAAGTGTTTGAGTTTTATACATGAGAAATACAAAAACATTAAAGTATATTCCTCTTTCATGTTAATGATCCTTGAGAAGGACTACCCAATACGTGATCTGGTATTCGATAAATTAATCTTCATGTGGAATATTTGGTGAAAATTTCTCTATGGATATAATTTCCACATATATATATAAGTATCATAAAAACCTCAAGAATATATTCACACAAAATAATCTCAATTTGATTTAACAAACATCATTAGAGTAGATCAATGATTTTGATTGTTGACTCATACTATCCCAAGAAGTAAAACAGACTACCAAATTCTCAGAGTATAAAGGATCCTAAAGCACTATCTATGATGGGGATTGAAAGGGGCCCAATACTATTTTAATTTGAAAGGATGGACATGGGAGAAAAAAAATTATCTCTATCCTACCATTATCAAATTACTACTTCAATACTTATTCTTGAGTGGATCAAGGAGGCGTAAAAAGATGATGAGGAGTGACTGAAAATTTATATTGAATATTTTGGATTCCAAATTTTCTAAACATGGAGTTATAAGGTTTGGAACCAAGATCTATGTCCCATAAAAATCGTAACAAGAGAGGGAAAATTATAAATGATGTTCATTGATCCTCATTCCATATTCATCAATGAATCACTATGATGTATAGATATTTTTATCAAAACATCTAATGGGATAACATAAAGAGAGAAATTGTACAATTTGTATATTGATACACAGTAGTCAATAAAGTAAAGGATGAATGGTCAAAGTATAAGGGTATGATGTAACCATTTCCCATTAGAGTATAAAAATGGGAATCCATAATGATATATTTTTTCATTGGAATCCCCATAACTTCTAAAATCAATAATTTCATCTGAGAGGTAGTCAATCATTTAAAAAATTCATTGAAATTCAATGCTATCAAGTAATATTTCTCCATTAACCTACACTATAATATATACATGAGGGAAGTGGTTAGACTAAATGGAGTACTACTGTATTGTATTTTATGGAGATCTGAGGTTTACCTCATGGTTCTAGAGAAACCTTCAGGATGTATTGGATATGAAGATGAGATTCAGTACTACTTGTATCCCTTAGATAAATGGTCAGTCTGAAGCAACAATTCAATCTCTAGAGGATATTATGAGATCATGTCTAATGGATTCTCAAGGATTTTTTATCAACACCATCTTCTAGTGGAGATCTCATATGATAATAGTATTCATTATATCATTTAAATTTCACATTATTAGGCTCCATTTGTGAAGAGGTATTATAATCCAACATGTTAGGATGAATTGAAATTATGGGAGCTTATGGGACCTGATTTTATACAATATATGATAGATAATATTCAATTTATTTAGTATCATATATAATCCAACAAAGTTGATAGAAAAGGTATTCCTATATTCATTAATGAGACCTAGATTTTGATGTTAATGATAAGTTGTTTTTTTAATATCACAATGGATGAAATTAATTAGGTTTGGGAGGAATGGAATAATTAGTCTAAGATACATGATGTGTTCTATGTATCCCATTTCAGATCCATGAATACCTCAAAGTTGTGGTTAATTAAAAAGCACTCCCACCAAAACTATACCATGTACATCATGTGATCCGTGTATCCCTCCTGAGATGATACATATCAGACCCTTCGCATATAAAAAATCTAGAGGGGGTGCCCAAGGAGAAGTATCTTTCATATAAGGATTAGTTGGTGAAGATAATATATCCTAGAGAAAAAGTTCTATGAAATAAAACAACTCACCCAGTCATATTATTGTTGTATAACAACAATTTTTTGGAAGAATCTTGGGAACCAGAGGGTGTGATGAAATAGAGGTACCGTCATACTTTTTTGGTAATGGAATGAAAATTCATGTTTGAAATTTTTTAAGGGGGTAGAATGTAATGACCTAAAATTTTATAATGAAAATTTCATTTTGAATGAATAAATTCATTATTATTTTATATAGTTATTTAAAGCATATTAATGACTTTTTTATTTTAGACTATTTTAAAATACAACATATCAAATTTAAAAGGCCATTTAGAATTATAACTTAGGATAATATTGACTCTGTACAGTGACCAATAATATTATTATATATTAAGTGTAATTATAATGTCTAATTGACACATTCATAAGAATATATGGACTCGACCTGTAGGATCATACCATTGGAAGCACAGTTATTAAGGATTCCAAGGGAGATGGTATCGCTGGGATTTTCTCTGGAACAATCCCAAACATAAATTAATCAAATAAATAATAAATGAAACTTTTTATGACATATGATTAATCTTATCAAGATCATGAATCATATAATTTTCTCCAAACCATTAAAAAAATATTCGATAATCAAAGACTTTACCATTAATTCATATGCCGCTGCAATATAGGATTTTGTATTTAAATCATAATTATTTAAATTTTTAGGCTTTCTAGATAATAAAATATTGATAATTTTTATCCATATTCATTATTAATATATATATACAATTATATATGATTTGATGAAAATTATATTTTGATATGAAGAAACTGAAATTGTATTTATGGAAAATAAATTATTTTAATTAAAACACTCTTTTTTTAAATAAAGGAATTTTGAAATAAATATTATTTTAAAATAATATTATTATGAAATAATATTTATTTATATATATATATATAATATTATATTAATTTTCAATAAAATCATTATAATGGTTTGAAAACTGTTATTTTCATAAAAATAAAAAAAATTCACTAAATAAGTATATTTATTTTAATCTGTAAATTTTCATATTTAGAATGTTATTTGGATAAATTAAATATTAGTTTTAAAACCACAACATCAAAATTATTAAAAATATAATTTTTCATAATTTTATGAGGTAGTAAAAATTTAGTTTAAAAATTAAATATGATATAAATATATGGTACTTATTATGACATCATAATAGCCTAAAGAACCAAATAGAATACATGACACAAAATATATTCCCCTTAAAAATATTTTTTAATGTTATTTGATTAATTTTATAAACCAATAATGAATCCTCCAAGACCTGTATTATTTTTTTATGGCGTTAAAATCAATTATTTGTGAACATGACTCACATCCACTTCACCAATGATATTATTTTAATGATTTCAGATAATTTAATGATAAAATATTTGAATCCACTATTATTTTGTAGATTCCTGGTGTAAAAACACTGGATAGGTTTTTGGACATGATTATTGTATCATATAGAGTTCAAAACCTATGTTTAGAAGTTCATAATTAATTCCCCACTATTTTTCTTTAAATACCCACCAAACCTCCCACAATTCATCAATAAAAACCAATTGAACATTTTTTTCCTCCACCCATATCACTATAAACCCCTCCAAAGGTTTACAAAGTATATTAATAAGCTTCAACCAAGTTTTTAGAAGATCCGTCTCAAGGTAATGGATTATCCCCTACTCTTTATTAATGCAATTTCTTTGACTTTTTTCCTTTTGATATCAAATTTTTCATGTTTTCATACATTTTTACACACAATATTTTATATATTTATAATTTTTGAGTAATTATATACCCCATTTAACTCCACTTATACTTTTGTATATATTATTGTATACAACCATTATACTACATAAATAATCCTACAATTCTCCATACGAATCATTTATGTATAAAATACCCATCCACATTTCCAATCAAGGGTATTCACCTAGATATACATATAATTAATTAATTTTTTAATCCATGTATATAACCCACACCAATTAATTGGGTGATTAAAATTTATAAAATAAATTCTTGTGTTTTATGATTGATCTGGAATACAAATTCATCTACATAATATGAATGTGATGGGTTTGGAACGGAATTATATGGCCCTCTAATGTATTGGATAATGTTTGTATCACATGGCATACTATGTATGGTGGAGGGGATGTTATACTAGAAGAGTTATGTTATGATGTATCTATAGTTATCCTTGACATATTCTTTTGATTTCATGTTTTATATTTTTTCCTCTTTTTTATGTTTTCTTGATGTTATCATCTTATATCATGCTTTTATGTTCATTTTTATAGTTCACACCGCTTTTATGTCACCATGATATGCCTCTTTAAAATAGTTATTACATTCATCATATTATTCATTGAGTATTCCATTAAAAGGAATCATATCTCACCACTTTCTTATGTATTTCCCTGGGTCGTATCATGCATATTTAGAGGACATATTGATTTTTAAGGTCATGTTAAGGAGTTTTAATGTTTTTATCCTTTTCTCGTGTTATTAGGTTTCTTATATAATTACCCAAATACACTAGTCCTTTTGATATTTTCTGAATTTATTGTGTGTGTAGTTATGAAATAAATAATGAATCAAGGTGTATGTAAGATATGGGTTGTTATATTTCATGTGGTTCCCTAAGAATGAATTTATGGTTTTATTAATAAGAATTAAATTATAAACCCATGAAAAAAATTTGTTATTCAAGGATATTAATTATTAATCAAGGTGAATACCACTTAAAAAATATGATTACACATATACTATTTACACGATATAGAAAAAGGATATATTGTTTAGACATCAATTTCCCAAATAAATTAATGTATTAAGAATCTTGTGGAATATCCATTAATATTGGATTTCGACATAGTTAATTCACATAGTAAAACAATTTGAATTAAATCATGAATAAAATAGTGGATGACTATGATATAAGAAATAATTTACAGATTATACCATTAATATATAATATAATTTCACAAACTATCTAGAAAATGATTATTTATGGTATTATTTGAATAATACTATTGATCAAGCATAAAAAATTTATGAAGAACACTATTATAATAATTAATAAAATTTATTTGAAAATAAGAAATTATATTTTTTTATCAAATCATTTTGAAATGGAATATTTTATTTGAATATGATAATAAAAATCACTTTTTTGAAAATATGAAATCAAAGATACTAAGTATTTTATAATATGAAAAAGGTGGTGGAAAGATACATTTACATAAAAATGTGTAAAAGAGATTACTACCATAAAAAATGAACCATGTTAGATATATTAAAATTATTTACTTTAAAATTTTTTAAAAATAAATCTAATTTAGTTGAAAGTAAATTTAAAACAATTGATATCTAATATCTTTTAAAACATTTATCACATTACATGGAATGTAATATGTTTCAGAAAACTATGCATATTTAAAAATAAAATATCATTAATTTTTTTATAAACTCACATAATAAAAAACATAATAAAACATTCACATGAAAATATATGAAGGGGATCATGAATATAACATTAGATGAATATATTTGGGTTATGTATCCAAATTTTAATTGATAAAATATGGACAAGGAAGAAAAAAAATTAATTGTAAATTAAGGGAGTTATACTTATCAACATTGTAATTTTATTTTAGGATGAGTTTCATAAAAGGGGTGATATTAATGAATAAAATGAACAATATTAGAGAAAAAATTAAATATTCCATTGAAAGGATAATGATTGGAAATAAGATCTCAGAAAATCAAAATCAATAATAGATTTCTTGACGTATTGGAAAAATATCTGGAGTTAGGAAAACAATTATGATGTGAAAAACATTTTAATCAAACCCATTGAAGGATAAAGGGATTGAAAATTAACCTAAAATAACATTAATAAGTTATATTTTATTTTTATATATACATTTTTCATAATATAATCCATATAAATGTATGTTAGAGCATAAATAAAAACATGTCCTAACAAAGGGATCCTGAGACAATAACCCCTTATAGATAAAGAAAATTTTAATATAAAAACATTTAAAGAATGAGTGCATGAATTTGAAGTTAAATTTTTATGAATAAGGATATTAAATTATATTTAATATCCAAATATAAGTATATTAACTATTTAAAATAAATTATCTACATAAAATAACATGTGTCTTAATGAAGGAATTTTTGAAAAAAACTCTTACCCTGTTTCCCTACTTAGTCAAATGCACTCTATGATATTTTATAAAAAATTAAATACAATAATGAAAAATTTACTAAAATCTTAAATATCTTACACAATTTAAAATATCTATTAATAATCATTTTATTCATTTATATTAGTTAGTATATTTCTATTATTCAACATTACATGTTTATAGATAAACTATTTGTAGTAGTTTCATAAGAGTGTTGTTAGTACTCACTCCTCTTACAAGGTTCATCATTTAAATTTCATTAAAAATTATATAATTTATTAATTATAATTATTTATTAGGTTTATATTTCCTTCTATTAGCACTTAAATCTTTATATTTGAAGATGAAATCGACCATGAATAGTTATTAGTGATTTTCAACCTACGAAGGTTGTTATGTTAATTTACTCATCAAATAACAAATAAAAAATAATTATTTATATTTTATGTAATATTATTATAGTAATTAATTTTTCAAAACCAACCACTATATAATTTCATATCATTGTTCATGTAGGTGGTCAAATAGACCGAATCATGAATACACTTTATGTCGATTGGTGAGTATAGTTAAGGATGTGTTTATTTTTACGTAATATAATTATAATATATAAATAATGAAATATTTTTTAATATTTAATTATGGTCAACCATATTTTAATATTTTTGGAAATATAATAAAAAACTAGAACAGAAATGAAAAAATTATTCTTCGTGGAAGTGTTTGTCCGCACAATACATGAGTAGTGTTTCCCAATACTGAATGAATGAGATAAGAAAAGTTGGATAATAATTGTTCATTTTAGAGTAATAAATACATTATATAAATAATATTTATTCATAAATACCATCCTTAAGATCACCCATGACAGGTTTTCATGAAAAACCAAAAATAGTTTCTTCGTAGCGGTTGTATTTCATACATACAGACTAACAATGATTATTATTATTCATAGGAGATTGGAGAGAATAAATAATTGTTATATAATTATAATAATTAAATACAAACACAATAATTATTATATGGGTTTTATTATACTCTGGTAATTTTTTATATAAGAAAAAATAATTATTTAAGTTTTAGAAAGAAGTGATACCAACATCGAGACCGTGAAATTATTCTGGATGATAGTCATAGATTTGTAGAAGTTAGGATACATTTTAGTGACCATGGGAATTTTCGAATATTAATTAATTTATTTAGTGGTAATTATGGTTGGAGTTTAATTCAATTATGAAATAGGAGTGGATTATTGAGATGGTGGAACTAATCACTCTTTTATAACTAATGAAATGGAAATTTTACATTGAAATGAATGGTAAGTAAGTGGTATGAATGTAAAGGCATTAAATTTTGTTGAATTAGGTTTATTATAGTTTATTAGAATAGGTTTTATACATTCAGACAAAAAAACAAGTTCTTATATTGTTTAATTTTCAAGTAAACATAAAACAATATGAGACACTTTTGATTAGTCATTAAAAAACATATTACTCTTAATTAATTTCTATTCATATAGATGAATTAATTACTAAAAGATGAATATAAAACTAATAAAAAATTTAAACATATTGTATTTGAGATTAATATCCATTTAACACAATACATTTCATAAAAATGAGATAACCATATTTTAATTTAGACAAGCATAAATATTGTTTTTCTTAAAAAAAATGTCTATTTATTAACATTAAAATTTAGTATGGGATATTTTTTATTGTCACATTTTTTTATTATTATAATTTATTTATTATTAAAAAATATATTTATTGTACATTAACATTAGTACATAACCAAATATAAAAAAAATTACATTATTTGAATGAAATGATATAAAATAGTTTTTTTTATTAATGTATCCTTTTACTTTAATTCTAAAACTGATGTTAATTGGTTATCCATGTTAATATAATTTTTTAAATTATGTAACATCATTAATTAATTTAATATTTTATCACATAAATGTTTTTGTTACCATCAAGATCATTTTTATGTATTGATAAATTCAGGAAAATTATAATCTTCAAAAAACGTCCTTTTCAACAAAAAAATAATTTTTTCAATAAATGATCTTGAATTAATCAAAAATAAATTTTGAAATTATAAATTAAAAAGGAAGTAAATTCTCTCTAATTAAATTTCTGTAAATTATTTGTTTAACATTTAATATTAAAAAATATAAAAATCAACACATTTTATTAAAAATACCAGCTTAAACATTAAGTCTTTGTAATATTATTGAATTCAAATTTTCAAATTTAATGAATTTTAATATTTTATATCATATATAGATATATTATATGATATCATAATGGTATTTTAGATATGACAATTATAATTTATTAACTTATCATGAACATTGTTATAGTGCATGTGAAAAAATATATCGAACAATGTATTATTTAGAGGAAAATATATATATATACTGATAACATAGGATGTTTGGTTCTTGTGGATGTCGTAGACAAGACACCATATCATGGAATTAGTGATAGAAAATATTCTCAGTTAGAGGGAAAAATATATCTCATGGTGGAGTTATAAGCTTCACTTGAAGAAATGTTTTTGTATGGATAAAATGAATATAGAAAATGGATTGGTTCGGGATTCCAAACAATAAAAAGTGAAACAAGAAGAGGTAAATTTATGATAAAAGATAATATTGAAAATACATAAATATTAAAATCATAAAATCTCATATATTTTTGTGGTTTACAAACTCAAAATTGAATATAATACATGTGTTTTAGATAATAGGACTAGCATTGTAAAATATCGAGTAAAACATATAATAGGTATAAAATGATAAAACAATGGTATATAGATAATGGCTGATGATCAGGAGTGTGTTTTGGATTCTAATATGAATTATGGAAATTATATCACAGACGATATCATGAAATTAAAGTAAAAACATGGAGATCAAACCTACAAGTTAAATTATATTCAACATACATTGATTTTCAATAAAGAAGGTAATGATGGTGTGGGGATTGACTATAAGAAAATTAAAATTGTAATTGATTAAAAGGGAAATGAATCCACTACAAATAGGATAATTGATTTATGTGGCATTCATAATTACCAATATAGTGGTAGAATGGAATTTAGGACACAAAAAATAATCTATGAAATAGGTGAAATTATTGTTTTAAGGTGGAATATACACAATTTATTTTTTCTATTTAAAATAGGCATTTTAATTCATAATATAAATGGAGATTGAGGTGGTGAAATTCATTTAATCGATATGTTTTTAATTGAACCTATTTTATTCTAAAGAATATATACCCAAATCCATGTATTACCCATAAGGAATGAAAAATATTATAATATTGAAGACTCTAAATGTAAATTATTTGAATAAAATTACGTCATCAGGTTTAATAAAAATGAAATATAATTTTACATTAATATAAGATGAAGTTTATCCAATATATAAAGAGGAAGAAAAATAACACTAATAAGACAAAGTGGTGGAATATTATAGATGTATTAAAAAAGGATGGGAATGTTTTTATATAATAAATCAATTTGAATGCAATAGATCTTGATGGATTTTAGATTTTTAAAAATGGATTCACATCCCATATGAATAGAAATAAGGAACTTTGATCAATAATTATGTATGAAAAATAATTATTCAAAATAATTAATAATTATGAACACTTAAATATTACATTATTTGGGAAGGTGGAAATTAGTGCAAAATAAACATGGTTCTGATATTTATTGGTAGTTAATGTCCATAGTCACATTTCCCTGTGGGTTAACTAATTTTTTCACTCATGTTATAAAATAAAATTCATCAAGAACAATTCTATAATTAAGGAAGAGAAAATATAATTGTGAGGAATTTCATGATAATTAGGGTAGTATATACTACATTAGTGAATAAAAATTATTATTTTTCTCCAAGCAATATGAGAAAAAGACGTGGAAATAAAGGCTTATCCACATGAGCTAAAAATCAATAGTAGATTTAGTATAGAATAAAATTTATAATTATATCCCTTATATCTCATGAAATCATACTCATTTGTGTGAAACATTTTAGAAATTATAAATCAATCAAATACATTACAATAAAAAGGATACTATGTTGAAAGAGGTTCAAGAGTTGGGACATGTTAATTTTTTGGGGTGATGTCACATAAATCTATTGATGGAAAAAATTATTATTTTATATTTTTTAATAATTACAAAATTATGGAATGTTTGTGACATTCCATAACAGTGTCTTTGATTTTTTATTGGTGTGATTAGATTAAAAATTTATAAAATCACACTTTCATAACTGTGATTATAAATAGTATAGCGTAATTATGAGGTCAAACTCATAAGCACAAGCGGGTGATTTCTGGTGACCAAAAAATTTGAACCTAGTAGTATATTCCTAACATGATTCTAAGAAATTTTGTACTAAACTATGAATATTTTATTAGAATTAAATTTTTCAGAAATACTATTGGATTCATTTAATCAATCCTAACATAGTATAACCCAATATATTTACAAGAATTTGTTTACTGGCATAGACTATTGTGCTATATCAGATTCAGCAAATTGGGTTTAGTTTGGAAATACAGATCTACCTATGTTAAAATAAAATTATTTGGTCTAGAGGTGGTGATCATCCTAGTTGAATTATCCTAGTCTACAATGAATGAAATTAAAAAAATCCATTGGTTATTGTTTAGTATTTTCTAATTAGGTTAGGTTGTTTCCTTTGAAGTATCCTGATTTGGTTCATACAAGGGAATTAAATAAGAATTATTTATCAACAAAATTACTTATCAAATAATTTCCTTTTTTTGATTTACAAGTTCATTAAATAATTCCAACCTATACTATGAATACCTAACCCTTGGTGGTTTATCAATAAATGGAAAAGAATATATCAAACATGAAAATAATTGTTGCAATTGAATTAGAAGTGGGAGTAATTTAATATTAATATAAAATAATTGTAAATAATCTTAATTAATGTAGAAATTCATGACAGGGTAGTAATATAATGTAAAGAAATTGGATCATGGTTTTGAATGATCAAAACTATGAATAATGGTTGGAGAAGAATTTGTTGAAATTTTATGAACAATAATAATAATCGAATGCACCTGAAGTAAGCCCGACATGGTTATACTCTAGAATGAATGATAAATTAAAACAAAGATATTGACAGAGTAGAATATGAAAATGTAAAAAAAGAATATATTAATGGATCATGTCAAAGCATCTAGTCACATAAAATATTTATGGTTGACATCACCTTAGGGGTTAAAATTTGTTACAACCTTTAGTCTTCCCTAATTTCACTATAACTAGTACTATTATACAGTAGTACTTGAATTTACATCGTAACTGATAGCATTGAAGCCTCTAGTGATTTTATTTCTTGATGATTTTGGGACTAATAGAAAATTATGGTTCCTTATAGCCTTGAGTATTTTATGGCATAAGTTGAGAACTTAACCCATAATTATTTTTCTTCTAGATACATTTATGACCAGAACTATCTTTACATACTTGTATAAAATATTTTATCCTCAATGGATTTACATCATAAATGAATTTTTATGGCATAAAATTTCTCAAACAATAATCTTTAATAGTATCTCCACCTTTTCAATTTAGGCTTAAATATTGTGAAAAACACATAAATTAATGAAAATGTTCAAAAAAATATATGATATAAAATGAATTGAATTTATATTTTATATATATAATAATATTATGAAATTACAAAACAATTAAATAAGTGATTGCCCAAAAGAAGAAATTATCTCAACAAGGATTCCAAATTAGATAATATTTATCCGGAAACGTACATTACAATAAATAAAATGACAGAATGTGTAAGATGGAAATTACAGCAGTCCAAAATCACTCCAAGGGAGAAAGTTATTCATTCCACATAGTTAGGTTCTCAAATAAAAATCATTTTCCTTTAATTAATATTTCTATCTATTTCATTGAAGTTATACCCCTTTTGAAATTTAACTTGAAATTAATTTTATCTCACCACTCTGGGAAGAATAAAAATCTCATCCAAAATCAATCTATAAATATATTTTCATAACTATATGAATAATTTTTTATGAGTTCACTTCTCTATAAATTCTAATAAATAATTTATCTAGATATCTTCAGATATAATTTTAAAATGAATGTGTGGTTTATGGAATTGTAATAGATAATAAAATGAAATATAAAAAGGGAGGGAAAACACTAAAGTATACTACTTGATAGTAATGGATAATGAAATGAAGAACCTCCTCATGAATATATCATATCCACACTCCCAAAATCTCAAGACATATTCATGGGTATGTGATAAATAGGTAATGAATGTATTAGGTCTCATCGTTTTCTCATCATCATTTTTTTCTTCTAATTTTTTTCACAAAAGTCGCATCTACGTCAAATCCCCACATCTATCATCTAACCAAATATGATCTACCATGAGATTAATTGGTATGGTAATGGATATTTTTGACCCTCCTAATACACATAAATTTTTTTTTATATATTCTTTTATTTATTTTTAGTGAATATATAAAAATTAATTTAATATTTCTATAACTATTGACAACATCCAATAGATCACGTGAAAATACATCATACATATTCTATGTAAAAAAATACCATTCCCATCAGCCATGACTGTACCCCCCCATACACTTATTCAAATTAAAATCAAGAAATCATACCAAGATCCTTGTAAAAGGGGAATCATGTCTTGTAACTCAGCTTAGTCCAAACACGTCCATTAATGTCTTCTATGGGGAAAATAAGGATTACTGTATAGGCAGGTCTTTAAAAAGTGGATCAAAATTACCTGAATAATTAAAACTATGTACTTGTTTAGTCATTCCCTTGATAAAATTCTAATGCAATTTCTGATATTTTGACACACCCCAATTACATCTCAAGAAATCTAGTGAGAAAATAAATGGAAAAAATAATAATATAATTCCATTTAGATTTGGAAAACATATAAAATGGAAATCACTGAAATAATATTAACTAGTAATAATTCAATAAAAGAAATTGTAATAATTTCGAATCAAAAGTAAATTACTCAACACTACAATCATGCTAAAATTATAATAAAAAATAAATAATATATTTTTTTATTTTCAATCCAATATTATGATTTTATTTACATGGGTGATGTGATATGTAAGAGAAAAAACATGTTTTAATGAAAAATGAATCCTAGACTATTGAGAACAATAAGAAAACTATGTATAAATGAAATAATGTTAAAAACACCTCTATAAACACATAAAATGAAACAATATCAAAACTATTTTGATATGTCATGTCGGATAGATATCACTAAAAGAAGAAAATTTTGAAAAGGAAATAATCAATTCAGCATACATAATCAATATATCTCTATAAACAAATGTGTCTATGGTGGGATATTTTGGATGTTATTGGGAAATTGGGCTACCTAAAATAAATTAGAAAGAAAATATACCAACACTAGAGAGTTCAAATGATATAAAAAATATGTAAGAAGAAAACTAGTTATGGGAACACATTAGAATAAAATGGATAACAAATCAGAGATATGTGCTTGGAGTAGAATATAGAGAAATTACCTAATAAAATAATTATATTAGAATTATATAAAAATTAATGAAAAGACCTAACAAACTCAATTGAAAATAAAATGATCAAAAATATTTTTTTCCTCCCCTAAAGTGATAACAATACATTATCAACAATAAGGATGAGAAAATATTAATCAAAGAATCCTAATGGATCAGTATTCCTCTACCTATTTCAAAAACAAAAATTGATTTCCATGAGCACTATTGGTTTCTTGGTGGATTGAACATCCTAGAAATGGGCCAAACGAACATCTACAACAGTATTTAGAGAATACATGTATATCATAGATGGACCTCCTGATGTTTTCCATGAATATGAGCTACATGAGGAAATACCTCATAGGGGAGGCCATGTAGGATCCTTTTTGGTGCACCGATATGCATTAAAGGAGAAGAAGATCGAGACATGGTAAACTAAATGCACAATTTATATTATTAGTGTGAGTTAATAATTTACCAAAAAAAGTCATCTGACTTATATTAGATAATATAGGAAATAAAACCAAGGATATGGTGTATAGTGAATATAGTAGAACTCATAGAAAAGGAGTAAAATGTGGTAGGGTTATAATTGGGAAAACTATGATGAACGTGTGGAATCTACACTGGGAGCATATATAGTCCCCTCCCAAATATAGGGTGTATGAATCTACACCTCCATGTCAATGTATTCAATAGAGGTGTATGTAGGTGGATCAACCTCTATAGATGGTGTTGTAGTGCAGGTATCGGACACAGACATTACATGTGGTGGGGAGGTATCGATCTGTACTAGGGGGAATGTGTTGAAATATGGTCAAGAAAGAAATCTCAGATGTATATGGAAAAATGGTGTCATTTACCCAATTATCATACTCCTCCATGATGTTATGATGGGTAGTGGGGTCTGTAATATATGTAGAAATCTTTCCCATAGTGATTGATTGTGATATTTTGGTGGGGGTGGTAGTGGAGATAGAATATGGTATGACTGAAGTAGTATGTTTTTGGGAATAATTGGTGGTAATTGGAAGAGACAGCATAGGTTGTGGGTGGGAAGATTCAATGTTTGGGGAGGATGAGAGGAAGAGTCGGTGAATTGGATGCTGAAATAGTGTAATATCAATCTAAGATTCTCCATAATACACTGGATAAGTTGATCATGTTTTCAAACCATCTCCTAGATACGTGACAGAGTAGGGGGATGCTGAGAAGATATAGATACCTATGATTTATATCCAATAGAGGATCTATATTAATGGAAGGGTCAGTTGCCTAATCAAGATTTGGGTCTACATAAATATACTCGTCCTACATAGGTTCTCAATCATAGTATTTAATATCTTTTCTAAGAAACCCATATGTTTGAGAAAAGGGAATTCAATGGACTATATTGGACAAAGATAAGAGAGTGGCTGGTAATAGTCAAAAACTCCCATGTTCCTTGAAATGTCCACATTAAATGATCCACCAATTAGGGTACCAGAAACCATCTTATCGTGAATCTCATAGTATAGGTTAAAAAAGGATAAATGTTTACTAAAGGAACTCCCACATTTGGGTGAGGATGGAAAACTATTTCTATCTGATGTTCCCTTGGGAGTCTTCCCATGTAATCCAAGCATGGAAAAAATAATGGTGAATAATGTTCTAAGTGTAACCCATCATCTGGGTGCACTTCACTGTCAAAATATCATGAATTCTGACAGGGTTATGTGAAGTCCAATGAATAGACCTCCAATAAAATTCAAAATTCACCCACTATCAACTCCCATACCCAACCACCTATTCAAAATGTTATACTGATGATTTATAGATCAATGTTTTTAAAAACTCTTAAAAGTGATCCCAAAATTTTTACTAATAATCCTCCATAATATCCTGAAGTTGAATCCGTCCTAGGGATTACATAACCTCCTCATCAATAATGATATGGTGTAAAATATACAGATTTATGGGTTTTTCATTCCCATAGTCTAGGAATGTAAATGAGTATGATGAACCCGATTCCCGGGATCCATGAAATTATGGTAAGGGTGGATATGTGAACGTCGGTTTTCACCCTATAAATAGTGGGCTATGGAACCCGAATCAAAAATTGTGGATAGGGTGGTGGGGTGGGATCCTCTAGAGGAGGTGGTATAAAAGAAGGTGGGTGGATACTTGGATCATGTGATTTATCATGGAAGGTTCTTTGTGATGGTTTGTGAATTTAGAGGATTGCTGGTCATTACCACTATTACGATCCATGATGGCTGGAGATTTCATGAGGAGAGGATTGAAGGGATGTTCAGTATTATAGAGGAGATGAAGGGGAGATGGAGGTGAGGTGGACAGTGGTGGGAAGTATGCGAGAAATAGAGGGGGTAGGGGTTATATATGGAACAACTCTTATGGTTGGGAATAAAAAACCAAAACCATGATATTTAGACTCTAAATTTGGAATATATGGTTTATGTTTATCAATAATTTTTTTTATAAAGTGAATTTTTTAATGTATATATTTACTTTCTTACACAATAATTTTTAATGAAATTAAAACAATGTGTTAGTCGTCTAATTTTTAATAATACTAATTATCCAAAAGGAAAAAACAGTTTCCTCCCTATAAATGATACACTTTAATTCTAGAGATTCAAATCCTCTTAATTCATTTGATTTTTATAAATAAAATTCATTAATATTGAAATTTAATTTGGTAAATATTTTACTAGTGGACTTTGACATTAATATAGGTACATATCCTTTTTAAATTTAAATCACTCTATTAGGGAGATATATAACAACTTTTAATGGTTCCATCCATCGGGTTTTTAGTTCGATTGGTAATATATTCATGTAGGAATTAAATAATTGGAAATTATTCTCTAGTCTGAATAACTGATACATGATACATCAGTCATTCCAAAACATTGTAATCTCTTTATCAATCTATTTATTTTATAAGAATCATATAGGATATTATTTATCTCATACATTTGTAGAAATACTTCTTTCCCGGCTATTTTAACATCCATGTTTAGATTCTTGATTCCATGGTATGATTTATGTCTCAGTTCCACTAGAAAATTACCAGGTTTTTCATAAACATGTCCTAAAAGAGTAGTGTTGATGGGTGCTTTATAAGTCATGTGGTATGACCAATGTGTGACATCATGTTTGATACACTATTCATTCATATTTTTATTTACTGTATTTTCTAGAAATTTTTAGATCTCAAGATTAGATAATACTACATTCCTATTAGTTTTTGTGTGGTGGGGAGGGATATTTTTGTATCGAATCACATATATTAGGATCAACCCACTTACAATATTATTATAAAAGTGCATTCCCTGACCACTAATAAGTAAGGGCAGAATCTAAATTGGGAAAAGTTGTTTTTCATTAAAACAATTCAGCGTCCCTTTTTTTGTGTCGTGGATGGTAGCGTCTGCTTTGTCCCTATTTGAAGTATAGTCCACACTAACAAAGAAATAAAACACTAAATTAGAATTTTGAAATGTTCCAATGAAATCTATTCCATATATATATAATATTTCAACATCCATGATATTATTTTTTGTAAATTTTCAAAATTTCAAAATGGCTTCTATTCATTGGAACCAAGTAAATCATTGGATAAAACTTTTTTCATATCGATGGATAGTATACCAAAATACTCCACATTGATGGATTTTATCAATAATGAATTTAGGACCATGATTTCATCCAGTCGAAGACATGTTCTAGGGTTATATCATATATTTATCTTCATCATACAAAATTTTGTGTTGCATTAATCCGTCAGTAAAATGATTATATAATAGTGACTTATTCCATTAATGGAAGAAATAATCGAGAAAGAACATCTTCCTTTGTCCTAGAGAAAATGTGGGTAGAGATATCCTATCAACAGAATGATTTCAATATCATAAATATATCGTTATCCTTTCCCATGAAAATTGAAAACTGTCCCATTAGGGAAATCATCTTCAATATTCATCTCCTCATCATCCTCAATTTTGGGATGCCAATTACATTAGAGAGGCTCAACAATGAAATATTCAATTCAATTTGACACTTTTATTGATATAGAAAATTATTATAATATACGTATCTCTATGATCAATCTTGTTTTGGAATCCTTTTTGTTTGGAAGTTATTTTGGTACTGCATGATTAGTATAAACTATGACTCTTGAGAGATAGAGGTATGACAAAATTTTAACAATCAAAAAACCAACTACTATAGACCCTTTCTTTAAGAATGATTTTTGGGGGTTTAAAATTAAGTTATTTGTTGATATAATTATGTAGATATAATGTTATTATTATTGAAATATATTAGAAAAATATATTAAGTGATTGTTTATTGATATTAATTATCTTAAAATAAACTAACCTTTTTTTGAAACTAAATAGGGATAGGAGGAATAAATTGAAATTGTGTTATATATTTTTTTATATATGGGATGTTTTTTAAGGATTCAAGAATGAAAAATTCATATTGTTCATTTATCATTGGAAGATGAGATGAAAATAGGTGGAAGATAATTAAAAAATGAAACAAAAGAATGAAATTGTGTTTATATATTTTTAGAAAACATGTAAATATATTTTCTCATAATCCAGGTTCAATTAATTCATAAAAGTTTAAAAAAAATCCTTCAAAATAAAAAAAATCCTTTTACTTGTTTTTATGAATTGATGATCATATTTACACATTATTAACTTATAATTTTTTGATTACTAATATTCTCATGATCGTGTTCTCTAAACCTCTTCATTACTCATTAGAAATTATATTTATCTTCCATGTACATAATTTCTCTAACTACTAATGTTCCCAATATAATGGAATGTGATTACGTTTCATTACTTGTAACCCTTATGTTTCCCACTCCCCCTTCTTTACGAAATTTTTATTATCCCTTTAAAAGATGTTTGATTTCCACAATGGGTTTTAGAAAACTAATCCCTTGATTATAGATATAACAATTACATTGAAATAATTTTTTTAATGGGGAGAATATATCACCCATAGTATTTAATTTTAAAAAAATTTATACTTGTTAGATTTCTTAACAAATAACACAGATCCTTAAAAGAACTATGATATCCAATAAAAATATTATTATTTAAAGGTTGCCTTTATAACCTAGATATTAAATTTGTCATAAAAATTGGAATAATTAAATTGTGAAAAATATTTATTAATGTTTAATATAAACAATTTTTAAGAATAACTTATAATAAATAAGTACTCAATTTTTATTAAATTCCTTTTTTACTCAAAAATAAGATTTCGTCAAAAATTGGTTTATTTCATTTTGAATGTAAAAATTATAAATAATTTCTTCCATTTTTTATATATTTTTCAATTGAAATTAATATCACCTTTTAAATCATTATTTTCATATTTTATTTTGGTGTGGTTTTTTGTTTATTCTAAAAACATTTATTTTATGGTTAATAGTGAAAATTGTTGATTACTTGTAAAACTGCAATTTATTTTTATTAAATAATTAAACATAACAGTACCATTTTATTTTTAGTTTAATATGATATTAATATATGTCTAATTTAATTAGATATCATTTAATTAATTGCATATGAAAATAATTATACATGATGTTGTAATAATTATTTTTTTGGCAAAAAAAACTCAATTTAAAAAGAAATGATTTATCGTTGTGTTTTACGAATTTTTAATAAAATTGATTTCCAGCACTTATAGGAATTAAATATTTTAAAATTAAAATCATATTTGGAATCAGTAGTTTCAAATTTGGTATGTAGATCCCCTTTATTTTTGGTCACTATGAATAGGGACTGTGGTAAATTTTTGTCACCTCGATAGTGGTAAAACTTGTAAAACAATGTTAAAACTCTATGATAAGACCTATATATCTAAAAAACATGACATTAATTAATTTTATATCCTTTATTCTACCATTATAATATTATATTTTAATTTTTGGAAATTTTATTCAACTCTCCATTTATAATGACCAAAATATTATTTGAATTGAAGAGTAAATACAAAATGCCACTCTCATTGTTTTAATATATATTAATTTTTCCCATAGGGATAAAAAGAATTAATTTTCATTTAAAATTATTATTTTAAATATGAAAAGAAATATTATCATGTTAATTTATATTTCAATTTTAGTGATGGAATTTTTACCTTAAATTCTTACACAACAACAACATAGTACTTGTTCGATTAATAGAAAAAATCAAATAAATATTTTTGGAAATTTTTATTAATAATAATATTTGAATGAATTATTGTATTCCATGAATTTGTTTTAACCAAGATAACACATTTTTTTTCTTTAAAATTCTTTATTTGAATTAAATTTATATAATAGTTTTTTAATGTCAAAATAGGTAAATATTATTAAAAATGTCATTAATGATAATTTTTTTTTGAAAGGCAATTTTTTCCCAGGCATAGTAATGGTATATGTTCAATAATATTCATAAAGATAAGAAATTATTTAAAAAAAATATAAATATTATATTTTCAAAATTAAATGGTATATTTTCCATAATATCATAAATTTTATACTTAAGATTCACTTCATTTATTATACATTTCCTGACCCCTAATGATTAAAAAACATACATACCACGATAATGATCATAACGTTTAACATAGGGGGTTAAAACTAAGAGAAAAGGGTAAAAATATCTTAAACATGTATAAATGTTATTGGATGAGAATATTTCAGATCACCCTAATTCAATATTAGATATATTTTTACATTGTTCCACATTCACATGAAAATAATTTATTTTATTTTATTATTTTCTGAAATTATTTTTGTGTCATTTAATTCCATATAAAATCACCACACCTCATCTCTTACATAAAATACCTTGAGAAAATTATATCAAGAAATCTTTAAACTAACTTTTTTTTAAATCTATATACAATTTAGATATGTGTTGGTATCACCAAATTACCATCCTTAGGGTCCTTAAGAATAAATCTAAAGTTGGTTTTTCAAAGTGGTGGAAAATATTTTAACGAAACTCTTTCCTTTTATATCATTTACCACAGTTAATTATTCCCTAAAAATTCCAATATAATTAAATATTTATCATTAAAATAGTAATATATAATTATGTTTACGTAATAACATTTATCCATCTCATTTTCCAAAAAATGGGGAATGAACCCATTGTTTGTGTGTAAGCGTGAACTACCACCACATGAATTGATGTAAATTATTTTCCATCACCATATCTCAATGAAATTTATCCTGATATATTTAATATATATATATTTATTTATTTATTTATTATTTAATGAATATTACATAATTACGAAATATAATTTATCTTCTATTTCATATTTATTTAGAAAATTAGAACACCAATCATGTGTGTGTAGGGACTTCCATCACCATGAACAGTGTAATTAATTTTTATATATCCACATTTTATGAATGGTTATAAATATGTATATAATGAATATATATTATATTTATAAAATTAATAACATTCCTTACATGATTTAATCATGATCAATGTGGAAGGAATATAACTTCCAAAAAACAAACTTTCGTGGAAAATAAAACAGTTAACACATGAAAATGTGGATTTAAATAACGGATTATTAATAAAATGGGGTTGAAATATTTTAATTGGATAATATATGATATTATAAGTATGTGAATGTTTCTATTATATTATTTTATTGAATATAATCTTTAATATAGTATGTTTGAGAACTTATGATTGAATTTGAATGTAAGTTATAGGTTCTTCATCTAAATATTCAATTCATCAAGAAAGTTTTGGTGATATAATGTTATTTATGTTTATGAGAGTTATATAATTACCATTTTATATTTTATATAATTTAACCTTCTTAAACATTGGTATTTATTGTCAAAATTGGATTTTTTTTTCATCCAAAGAGTTTTAATTCGAATGATTCCAATGTGTTAAGGTTTTATTATCTCAAATTGTATTCTTTGTGATGTATTTCGTGTTGAACACATATATTAATTAATAATGTTAATATAATACCCTATGGAATATAATATCCTTTATATAATTATGTAAATGGTTTTTATATTTTCACTTGAAGTTATTTCCTTCACGGAACTTACAAATCTAATGTTACCGAAGTAGTATGGGTTTTACGTTATAATAATATTTTTAGGTTGATTGTTTATGTTTAAATTTATTACGATGAAATTATATGATCCATATATTGAAAATATAATTTTATTATTATTCATGGTTTCTTTCATAATATTTATTTTCTTCCTTTCATTTTCTTCATTTTACATACTCAAAAGTATTAAAGATTTTTTTTAAAGAAAAATAATATTGTTTTTATCCTAGGCAGGGAATTTTTACCATCAACATAAATATTTTATTTAAATGGTTTTAAATAATTATTTTAACACTCCATAATGATGTTATGAATTAATTTTTACCCATTCAATAATTTCTATAAAATATTTAAGGGGAATATTCTATTCATTTTCCAAATGAGGTACTGTTGAATTTTTACCGTAAATATGAATGGAATAATTGTATTCACTTGTATTACATAAATGAAATTTCCACAATCTTGATCAGTAAATAATTTAATGTTAAAATTATTTGTTTCTTATATTTCATATGTATTTTTTTCCTCAATATATTCTAAATTTATAGATTTAAATAAGTTATTTTATTATGAAATGGATATTTTATCCATGAAATATTCCAATGGTCATTCAATGTAATTCTTCATCTATTGTAACATACTATGATATTTACAATTATTTAATAAGTATATGACCAAATTTTACTATCTTTATTCTTTGTCGGTATGGTTTGGTGTTATAATGAAGAAATATTGCTGAAACATTTTTTCATTTCCACATTTTAATCTATAGTGAAATAAAAAATGTTTTCATGGTTTATGGTATACATATTAAAGGATTATGATTATTTTATGGGTGGGTACATTATATAACTCAAATTAATTAGGTAAATAATATGTTTTTAAGAGATCAAATGGTATATAAAAGGTTGTCCAAACCCAAAATAGGGCTCATAGAAGTTTATCCCAATCCAGAAAATAGGGCAATTGGGAGGTTATACCAAACCTAATGTAGTTACATGGGTAGTTATCCTTAGAATAAAATGTTATTAATGACTTAGTCAGGTATCCTAGATATAATATTTATAATATTTTTATTACTCCAATTATTATTAAACTCTTCCATGAAATGATCTTATGATAATTTTATGCTCTAATGGATCATGGTAATTGATTTCTTTTATATTCATGTTTTATAAACTAAAAATATTTATTCCATGACCCTTAATTATAATATAATAATTATTGGGTGTGAATATAATATTCTAAACTCATGTTTTCATACCCTTATTCTCATTTTATTTGTAAATTATCATTGTTATCTCCTTTGTTTACTCTTACTGAGCATCTCTGATAACACTATATTATGTTTGATTTTCTACATTATATAAAGAATGGTTTTAATAATGATATTTCTAATAATGGTGGTATTTGTGAAGAAATAATTAGGATATGATTCAGATATTTTATATAAAAAATGTTTACATTTCCTTGTATCAAAATACACCAAACCTTTACAGTTCGTCCATGGATTGTTATCACATGTAATGAATATTCATCTACTACTATGTCATTTTAATGTTTGAATTTATAAGGTCACCACAATGATGGGAACAAAATTATAAAATTTTCAACCAATTATGGAATAAATCTAACCAAAATCCTACTAATATACTGTCTTTAAAATCATGGGATAATGCATAAACTTTTTGGTATAATGACATCTTATGAATATATATTTTTTATAGGACAATATAAATAATTAACAATATGACCTGAATGATGTTTTAAAATGGATGTACAAATGTATTTTTTTTAATTAATATGTATTAACATCAATTAATATCACCAATAGAGATTTATTGTATCTTGTTGAAGAAAATAATCTGTATGAGATATGATGTGGGAAGAATCCAATATTGATGTGCTTCAAAATATATAGAAGTAAATATTAAATTCCCAATAGTGGTAAGAACCATCTAATGTTTATCTCTCAGAGATATTATGGAATATTGTTTTGGTACTCATCAAGCATAAAGGATTAAATTTTTTTATCAAATGAGATATAAAGATTATTGTATGTTAGTATGTCACTAGTGTAAAAAATGAGCATAATTTTCAATATAAACTGATAATGTTCTTGAGGAAAGTGGTGAATAATTGAGAGGATTAGGAGGAGAACATTTTTATTCTATAGAAGGAACCAATTAAGGGTAGGTTAGGTAATATTTATCAGATAAAATGATATCAATAATAAGGGAAAATTTAATGTAGAAAACTTCATTAAGAACCTTTATACATTATTTAAAATAAGGATAATTATGCCACTATAAGAAAATTATTTTTATCATATGTATATAAAATACAATTTTAATTGGCATATAAATATGATAATTAGTTTATTTAAGTACAAAAAATATATTATACAAATCATTAAAAATTAGACTGTGATTTTTTTTTGATTTTATACAATAAGAATTTCATTACAACTAAATGGGATTTATAACAAATAAAATGATGAAATAAAATTGATTTTAAATAAAACATGACTCATTTATAAAGGGTAATATTAAATTTGATGAATTTATATAGATGTGATGTTGTCCCTCATATTATATTTTAGAAACAATTATATTATTCAAGGAAATATCAGTGAAAATGGGATTAAAGGAGTTCCAAATAGATATAATATTATAATTCCATAATGAATTACTTAAAGAATTAATGTACTATGAATGGTAGAATATATTAAATATTCATGTATACATAAAAAATGTTAGTGGTTAAATATGATAATATACATGATATATCAAGAATCAAGAGAGTGGTATTCTAGGCTTGATAAAAACCTAAAAAAATATTAGTTCCAATGAGAAAGAGTTTTAGTAATCTCTACACTACAAAATGGGATGATTAAAAATGGATTTTTCTCACTTATTTTAAATAAATAATCACTGGAATAAATAATTAATCACAATGAAAGAAGTTTTTGAAATTAATTTTGAATGTGGGTGAAATTTCAATGATTAGAAAGTTTATTATATTACTTCATTTTAATGTGATTATAGTTAGGTATATAAAATTTTTTCTTCATTCTATATGTGTTATTTAGGTGCTGAAAAAATTAAAATATATTATTTTAAGGATGTAAAATATTGATTATTACACCCACGAATCTTTGAGGGACAAAATGGAAAAGAGATTTATGTTGTAGAATATATGAAAATTATTAGAAGAAAATTGTTCCAATTTTTTTTAAAAAATAAAAATCATTGTGTTTACATCATGTAAAGATTCATGAAACCCAAGTTATCCCAAATATATACAATTTAATGTAGTGAAAATGATACCATAGTATGAAAAAGTGCTGGTGAATTTTTTAATTCATTTTAACTTATGATATAGAATATGTTATTAGAATTCGTGAATATGTATTTTTCTTGTTTATAAGTTAATAAGATGTTAAAATGGTCAGTGTTTTTTTATCATTGATATTTTTTTATTTCATTATTATTGAAGGAACAATATAATGACTGATTATCCACTTTGGTGGTTTAATACTTCATGTAAAGCCAAAAATTGGATAAATTTCTATTAATAAAGCAACAACATGAAGATATTAGATTTGATGTGGGATCTCCCATTGTAGTTAATGGAGAAAAATTAAGTGTTATACTTATTTTAAAAAATTCCATATATCATTTATTGAATAATATTATAATCATGTATCTCTTTATAATGATTGTGTTTGAGAAAGGGCTAATGAAATTAGAGTAAGTGCCTACACAAATTCATCTTTTAGATATCATACCAAAGGATTAGACAAATGAAATATTTGACAAGAGTCATTTATCCCATAAATTTTTTCAATCTCTATCCACCTTTCTAGATTTGGTATGGTACCCACACTCCCATAAGATGTTTTTTCGAAATTTTTTTTCCAAAAACTGGTTTAAATTACAAGTGGTATATGAAAAAGTTTGATATCACATATAGAATAATTTATTGATCATAAAATTATCTAATATAATATTTCTTAGAAGTTCCCTTTAGGTTCCATAACAAAAGGTGAGATACAGGATCGATTTTTATTCTATGTGGGAGATAAATCTTGAGTAATTTATCTCAAGGATGTTTACTATAGTTCTTCATATATTGATCAATGGGGATATGTCTCTTGTAAAAAATGGGGAGGAATGATTTCTTTGAGAATTTGTTTAGGGAGTGTTATTTAATGTTATTATTCAATGGGAATTCATTGATGAGGTATAGAAGTGTATAATTTTGGTTTCTAAATGTTTTTGATAGGATGGATTGTTGTCCCCTGAAATTTTTTAAGAGTTTGGTTTTTAATGTCCTCACAATGAGTGGCATTAAAGAGAGTTTGACTGTCAGTTATGTGTTTCATAAAGATAATTTTATTTTATTAATATTTCTAATGTTTAGTATCACTAATGTTAGATTAAAGTTATCATATAGAGAATCATTTATTTCTCTATCTGAGGATAAATGTTTTAGATCACAAACATGTGAATAAAGCTGATTTTTTAGTTTCGAATTGTAGTGAATGGTTTTCAATGAACAAAAAGGGGGATATTGTTATAAAATTACCCTTAATAATTCTTGGATTTTGTTTTGTTGATGACAAGAGTGAGTAATCATCCATAAATACTAAAATATTTCTACAAATATTTCTTTGATTTTTGGGATGTTTTCAGACATTTGGAATATGTTCTAGTATATAATTGTCTATGTAATAATAAAGTTCATAGGATTGATCCACAATTGGTTTCCTATGGTATTTGATGATTCTCTATTTATTTTTAATTATATCGTTTTCAATAATGTATTTTTGAAAAAATTCAATCGTATTAGATAATATTAAAAATCATCCACATAATAATTATTTAATGATGATTACACCACTATAGTAGTGTCGCTTCACAATGACGACATCCGTAGAGATAGATTATAGATAATTTAATAAGATCATTGTAAGGGTGTTTCTAAAGATAACTCACCATGATCCCCCAATATGGTGACATCCTTGTGTGGGATAAAAATCTACATTTTCACTCATAAAAATCATTTCAATTTTAATTTAAAATGAACAAATGTTTTTATATTTACAACACAAGTTGTTTTTATCCCTGAAAATCCCTTTTAATTTAAATCAACTCCATCACATATATCATGTTTTTATATTATATTTCTATCTAATCACTATTCATTCATATTTCTCTATTCTCTATCACCATATTTCGTAAAATGTATAAATTCTACCAAGGGAAAGACTTCATAAAATAAAACTTCTCTTATTATCAAATCACCATCATTACATAGTGAACTAAAGACTCTCCCCTTATACAATTCATCCACCTTATGTTTCTATCTTCTATTTTGATTAACTTACCCATAAAAACTTATTATTACCCCTTTTAATGTAGTTAAAACATAAAACTCAAGGGCCTTAGTCATTATGAAGAACCGAATTTTTGGGTTTTATGAGTTTTTGAGTTTTTATGGGTTTCTATATTTGAATGTTAAAATTGTTATTTTTTTGTTCATAAAAAGTAATTATGAGAACATAAATATATTTTTGATGTGGTGTTTAACCAAGGATGGTGTTTTGTTAATTTTTTGAGGGGTTTGATTTAATCATGATGTGTTGGGTGTTAATTGAGTTTCATTATTATTATTTTCATAATAGTTGATTTAAATTCTATGAATTATATTTCTAAATTAACAATCATGAAATGTGATCTATTTTCATGCAGTGGAAATGAATTGGAATTAATACAGGTTTTTTGGTTTGATTTTTAAGTGGATTCAGTTAATGATAGAGGAATTAAATTTAATGGTTTGAATTTGATGTATTAAAAGGAATGTAATCGAAGAATTAATTTGTGGTTGTTCATGGAATTATTGATGGGTGTAAAAGAATATTCAATGGAAATTAATAAATTGGTTATTTATTTTCTATAATTGTAATTTTATGGTATGTCCCTTATTCTATATTAACTTAAGATTTAGAGAATCCTTGGTGATGATTTTTTGCTAGATTATAGAAATAAAATTTAATAATGTTTCGGTTGATCATTGATTAGTTGTTATCGTCGAAGGGTTGAGAAATAATGTTCATTGTAGAATCATGGTAGGTGACATGAATTCTCATTGGTTATATAATCCTTATGAATATACCATTATTATGTTATTTTTTCGGTAGATAATTCATAATAATCAAAAGTAATGATTCTGTAGTCAAAATGAAATTGAGATGATTTTTAAATATGTAATTTATAGAAAAGTTATTCTTTATTAATAATTAAAATTGAGATGGGATATTAATTACTTATATTATAATTGAAATGGGAAGTTGGTAGAAATTAAAATTTGATAAAAATGTAATTATTATTCTATGATTATAGATCATGAATTGATTAAGGTGGAAAATAATGAATAGTGATTATGAATATTCAATATCCAAATTATTATTAAATGTTTTATAAAATTAATATTTCAATTAAATGACAATTTTTTGTTGTATAAATGTATTATATGTTGTTTCATTTAGATAATTATTAAATATTTTTAAATTTCCATGTTATATGTGGAGCCTAACATTATAAAAAATCAATGAAAATTATTTATGACGAAGAACAATAAATGATGTGTAACATGGCATGGGGAAATTTTTTATTGCACAGGGTGTTTTAATATAACCAAGAATATTTTTAATAATTTATGGGTTGGTGTGGATGAGTAATTAACTGTGAGTTACCTGAGCATGTTCCATTTTGTAATGTGTTTATTCCATATTTAGGGGTTGGAGGAAATTTTTACTAGTGTGTCAAATGGAGTTGTTTAATTTCTATAATGTCCCTTCCATATTTTCATGTGGTCACTACATTTATGTTATGTGTTATGAGACATGATTATTTTATGGTGTGACAATTTTGGGATGAGATGACGGAGGATTTTGTACAAATGTATACCTAGGATATTTGGAATGTTAGTTATGAGTTGAGATTATACTCCATAAGATATGAAATGTGGTAGACATAGGAGGAAACATGGAATGTATAGGCTGTATGATTATATAACCTCAATCCTTTTGTATATCCGACTGAATAGTTGTCTGATGTGTGGTAGTTATTAGTACTAATTTGTTAGTGGTTATAATTTTCAATGATGAGGAGGATGATGTTATTTTAGTGTATATAACATGGATATGAATAATGATATAGGATTTGTGGGGGTGAGAATGGAGGAAAAGGAGAGGACAGAAACTATGGGTTGAAACCTGATTATTCGGTGGATATCTTGAGTGTGAATAGTTTTGTAATGAATATAGGTCTTGGTTGGGCGATTCCTAGAGGGTGGAGAGCCAAATAAATCTATAAGATTCTCAACCCAACCAATGAATGTTGATATCATAGTATGTTTCCTAAATAAGGATACCTATATGGTGAATATGATACCTGATTAGTGAGTTCCCTATGGGTAGATATCTACATGGTGTTGTTTATATACATTGGGGTCCATTGGTGAAAAATAGTTAGTTATTATTTGGAGGTGGTTGTTATTATGGCGTTTTTTATAAATTTTCATATAAATAGAATGTGGTCTATCTTGGTAACTATGATGTTTTTTTAATGGAAGTTTTTGGGTTGATTATTTTTAGTTACATATTTGTGGATTTTTTATTCCCATATATAGATGCAATAATATTCTTTATTATTTAGGATACATGATATTTCTAGGGAGGAACATATTATGTATATTTATATTCTAACCCCTATATGATATAAACTACTTCAGATTATATGGATATTGTTGTTATCAATGTTTCAAGACCTTATCTAAAGATTCTAGAGATTTTTTAGTAGAAAGGGGTTGTATTATAAATTTTGTTGTGGTATAGTGGAGATGAAAAACTTATTATTTTTTCCTTTATATATTTGATGTGTATGACATGATATGTATTTTTATACATTATTAATGTATTGATATTGAGAATAATTTTCTATTATCAATGTTGTTGTGGAGTTTTCTTTTAAATATCTAGCGTCTTCCATAAATGTGGGATGATATGCACTTAGTTGTAGTCACCAACCAGTTATCTATTATAGGTGGATATCATGGGTCATACTCAAACTCATTTCCAACTTATTTGGAGTAATAGTGATGGGGTTCATGACATAATGGTGTCAAATAATGGTTTTATAAGATATATTTTTTAATAGTCCCTAGTTAGGTTTACATAGGGATTGATAATTCAATAATATCACTAAATCAAAGGAAAACCATAGAACATGGAAACCAATGGATGATGTCAGTGGTTGATATATTCATTTGGAATGACCTTAGAACTCTATCAGATATTCCTAAGGGATGGTATTAAATTTTCAGGTTATCTTGGTATATATACATTCATTTATCATATAGTTATAGTTCATGAAGATTGTTTTTTTATTACGATTTGGGTGAATATCAATGTGATGGTGAATGATTTGGATATGTGTCTAGCTAAATGTGTGATTTGGTAGTGTGGTAATATAATCTTCATACATATCCATCAGATTATATTTTTTACAATATTTGAAGGTATTCTTATTTTCATATTCTAGTGATAGTTTCATCAAGATAATGTATAGAAGGAACCTAGGCTTTATTATCATTGAGTTGAACTAAAATCATGGAAGGCTTGAAAGACAACATTGATTAAGTTTTAGATGAAAAATTTGTCAAACTATAAGGGTTTGTTTCCAATAATGAGTTTAATCATCAGTAAATGAGGTTAAGATATATTTTTAGTTGACCTATATGGAACATGAGTAGCCTATTGATTTTCAAGTATTTATGATATAAGGTATAGTGAATCATTGGGGGATATGTTTCTTAGGAGATCTTGAAATGAATATAAATAGATGGAATTAGTTTTGGGTTTTATTAAAGAAAATGATCTTATTCAACATTATTTTTCTCAAGAAGTGATGGGTTTTATTGGTGATTAAAAAAGGAGTGATCTTAAATTTCAGAGTTTATTGTGTGATTTTTAGAATCGATATGATAATAATACGATTTTATAATGTATGATAATGTATGATATTATTATTTTCCATGGGTTATAAAGCTTGATATTAAAATATAGTTTGTTTGTTTTCATAAGTCTTCATTGTTAATATATTGGAAATGGTAGATTTGGGAGAAAATATATATGGATGAGGGAGGGATATTTTCTAAAGATTAAATAGGAAGGTGTAGTTCAGAGTGGAGATTGCATTGTAATTTATAGATTTTTGAATAAATTGAGGATAATGAGTGGTAATAGGAGGTGAATTTTTTCACAATCTATATTATACGATGTGGGATGATCAAAACCATCATGTGTGACTATGGGATTTCAATATTTCCAATTTATTTTTCCTTATTTCAATATTTTTCCCCCATCTGTATTATAGTGGGATGAGAAGGCATGAGAAGACTATGATTATTTAAATAAAACCTCATTAACCTCCTTATTAGTTGTTTCAATAGTAGTAGTTGGATAGATATATATAGGGACCACTGTCAAAGGGAGATTATTCAAGAAGAAATTATTTTTGATTTTAGTATAGAGATGATAAGATAGAATCTATGAGTAGTTTGTAGGGGTGGTTGGGAGGAGGATTTGGTATAGGGTATCTCAAGGTTTGGAAATACCAAGATGTGTCAGTACATGAGTTGATTATAAGAATTTATTTTCATTTACTCTACACTGTATACAATTTTCTGTAATTATGGTTCCTTTTATATCACTAAATTCTTAGTTAATGGGTGTAATATGATACTAGAGAGGCTTCATTGGACAATAGATATGATAACTATAGTGGGGTTAGATCAAGGTTGGATTATGTGTATAGTTGTGATTAGATTATGGGGAAATATTGATTCTCTTGGAACCTAATATTTTTATAAATGTTACCCAATGATTTTATCTTGGGGATCAATTAATTATATTTGATAAAAAAAATTATAAATTGATATAGGAACAGAGTAAATTTATCAAGATTTATTGGTGATCATGTGTTGTTTTCTGGGGAAATATATTTCCATTTATGGTAGAGAATGATTAAAGTGCAGAGTCATATATCCTAGTTTGTGAGAATAATTATAAGTATATCTAAAGTGATCTGGAATAAGTCTCCATGAGTTATGAGGATTTATGTTAATGTATTTGTAAATGATATTTTGAACTTACATATAATGTAGTAGATTGAGTTATATCTATGTATATTACAATTTATATGGAAGCCATGTTGAGTCAATAAGAATATTTTATTACTTCTCCATTCCTAATGGTTTTATGTTTTCAAAGTCACAAATAATTTTTCTAAGTTCTGAATATTTTTAAGTCCTGTGTTTTTTTAGATTCGGAATTTTCATTCCGTAATTCTTACAATTATATCATTACGTTTTACCATTTTGTTAGACTTCAGATTTGACATTCCAATTTTTCATTCTGTTATACTTACAGACATATCATTACGATTTTTCATTCAATTTTTATGTTTCCAAATCCGGTGTATATGTGATTTTGTTTTCTGATTCCAAATCCGGTGTATATATGTTTCCAATTTTCAATACCAATTCTAGTGCATATATGATGCCGATTTTAAATACTGATTCTACTGTATATGTGATACCGATTTTCAATACTGAATCTATTGTATATTTGGCGGTGATCTTCATGATACCAAATCTTGTGTATATGTGACTCCAATTTTATGATTCTGTTTTCTTGATAATGTTATTTATAAGAATCTGTTTTCCTAATTTCTTATGATTGCGTGCTATTGATAATGTTAGAGTTGTTTAAATGTGTCATTCCAATGATATCGGACTCTAAGTTCACTTATACATAACATCATTTCAGTTACTAGAAATGATGTCGTACAATCTGTTATAAACTAACCTTTGTATGTTTTCCATGTGTCCATGCCCCCCCCCCAAAAAAATTTAAGGAAAATATGACCTTTGGAGATGAGACAACTATTGGGATGTTTTTCTTATAAATACAAGCTCCTTTGAATGAGTAAAGTACATGATAGTTAACAATATTGTGAAGTGATCTATAGAGAGATCGGCTCCTACAAATCTCAGTACATTGTGTATATGTTGTGAAAAACTTGTTCAGGAGTGAAAAACATGTTCATACCTGCTTAGCGCAGACACCAATCATGCTGATCGTGGGCTTCTGAGTTTGGAGGACAGTGGTTCTGATTTCCTTCTAAATCGAGGGCTTACTGGGATAACAAGACAGATACTGATATTAGGATTTAGGGCTTACCTAGTTTTGGGTAAAACAGACATTCTTGAAATTATAAATCAATGAACCTTTATCCACAGTTGTTGGATACCCATTCTCTTTAGGTCAAAATAATCACATTGTTACTTTATTTATTTTTCAAGTTGTTTTAATTCTGTTCTATTTGTAACATTGTTAGAGTCATAAAGTATAACCTTCATATACATTGTAATTTTGTTTCTCTGATTATATTACAAATTCTATACGCTTTAAGGAAGAATCTTTCTTTTAAAAAATTAGAAAAGGTTTCTTTAAGAGGTCTTGTGAATGTTTGTTTAGCCTTGTTAAACATAACATTAAAGGTTCCAAAGGAATTTTTAAAGTATAAAATTCACCCCCCTCTTGTATTTGAGAATCTCATTTTTACATATTCGATCCTACAATTTGTATCAGAATAAGTTTCTGAAATACTTATATTCACATATAAGTTTTCTTGCCCAAAGTTCTCCTTTTATTATGTTCTTCATATTTGTTTTTAAACTTTTACGACTAATAAGTTTTGTGGTAAGAAATTCCTTTTGGTATGGCATGCATTTATGTTTCATATCTAGATAATCTTAATCCTAATAGACCACCGATCTTCGATGGTAATGACTATTAGTACTGGATAGATAGAATGATGACCTTTGTGATAGACACAGGTCTAGACAACTACATTATGTTAGCTAGAGATTATAAGATTCATGATAAGGAACATAAAACCTTTACTAATCTAGAAAAGGTGGAATATCAGATGAACTTTAAGGTACGTAATACATTTCTATGTTCCATGACTATAAAAATTTATTTCCAGATTTTATAATGTGAAGCTAAAAATAGTATTTGGAATAAGAATGAAGTAACTCACTTTGTAACTTCCAATGTTATTGAAACTAGAAGAGAAATGCTCACGGCTGTGTATCATTATTTCTTCTTCCCTTATGGAGAACCTATATGTAAGGCACAACAATGATTTATGACTTTCTTCAACAGCTTACAATCAATGGGTGAGAACCGTTTAGATGATGAAGCTCTTGTAGACAATATTATAGACATCAGGCCTAAAGAATGGGAATCCAAGAGAACAGCTATAGATGAGAATATGAAAGTTACTCATATTTCTATTGATCAATTTTTTGGAACTCTTCTTCCACATGAAACCAGAATGAAGAAAGACGCTGATAATCATAAGAAGAATAGAAATAGTGGTGTTTCATTTACAACTAATTTAAATCATACAAAATCCAAGACTTTAGAGAGAATTACAAGATCGAAAGCTAAGAAAGTTATTGTTCAATCTGAATCTAGTGAATGTTAAACTTCAGAAAATGAGTTATCAAATCTCTCTTAGAGGATAAACAAGATTTTTGGGCAGAAGAACTTTCAATATAGATAGAATAATAATGATCGAAAAGAGAAGAAATATGGAGAACTGACATGCTATGAATGTAGATGAACTGGTCATATCAGAAATTATTGTCCCTTTCTTAAGAAGAGAGAAAATAAAGGAAGGAATTATGAATGAAACTAGAATAATTTCAATAGATCAATGCATAATAATGTATAGAAATCCAATGACACTTAGAGTGCTAGTGGTGGAGATTCTTCTAATGAATATTCAAAATATGAATCTTTTGGGCAAAAGAATATTGTTTCAATAGCTAGAGCTCCATTTCAAAATCATTGTATTAATGCTATGGTGTGATCTGTTGAATTGTTAACCAATATGTCTTTAAGTAAAAATTTTCTAGATAATGGTTTTTCTTCTGATGAATAATCTTCTTCATCAGATAATGTTATTAATTTTCCTTCTTATGAGGATGTTTCCAGATTTTCTAAGTTTCATGAGAAGAGAAATTGTAATGTTTCTAAGAAACTTAGTAAATCCAACTCTAGAGTATCTATTTTAACAAATGAAATTTTGGATCTTTCCCAAGATCTTGATGAGAAAAATGTTCTGTTAAAAATCATTCTATGAATCTTAAGGAAGTTAATTTTGAGAAGGATAAACATTCTAAAAATCATAAAAATCTGTATTTAAGAAATTATGTTTTAGAGGTTAAACTTAAATCTAAATCTATTATTCTTGAGTATAATAATTTCTTCATAGGACTAAAGTCTGAAATTTTTTCTATGAAGAAAATCTTGCAAATTTTACTTCTGGTAATGAAATTTTTGGCAAGATGTATTCCCAGATCCGATCACATGGTAATAATCATTGATTGGTTATTCTCATGAAAAAATCAATTTTTAAAAATAATTGTTTGGTTCCATATAGAGCCCCTTTTTGAACTAAATGTCAAAGTGGTGGGCATTTTAAGAAAAATGGTTCTCAAAATAAAATGAAATACCTTGGGTTTAATAAAGATTATTTTTCTAAAAAAATATGTTTACCCATGATTTTATTATCTAATAGTTCCGGATCCAAGCATGCTTGGATTCCAGAAGCCTAACTCTTTCTTTTTCAGGAAAATGAAATAAGTTCTAACAACCTATGGTACAAGTATATTGGATGTTCTCGACACTTGACTAGTAACAAAGACTATTTCAAGAAGATTTTAAAAACAAAAGGTCAGAAGGTAACATTTCCTGATAACTCTCATGGAGAAATTTTCGGTATATGTAACATTATTCTTCTTGGTTAAACTGTTATTTCGAAAGTTATTATTGTAAAAGACCTTAGGCATAAACTCATAAGCATAATCCAATTATGTGATGAAGGATACCTTGTGAATTTTAGAAATGATAAATGTTTAGTTCACAATTCCATGGATGTGTTTATTTTCTCTACCCTTCGGCATAAGAATGTGTACCCTATAAATCTAGAAGACCATAAAATTCAAGATCTATCTTGACTTAGTGAATTTTATGATTAATCATGGATTTGGAATAGGATACTAGGACACTGTAATTTATAGAATCTATGTAACATTTGTAAGAATGAACTTGTTCAAGATCTAACAGAACTTATGTTTGATTCTTCAAAAGTTTGTGATCCTTGTCAATATGGCAAGAAACCTAAATCTAGCATTAAATTTATAAGTGAAGTTAATAATTCTAATGATTTATAGTTATTGAACATGGATTTATTTGGTCCAACACAAACTGGAAGTATTGGAGGCAAATACTATATGTTTGTCCTAGTTGATGACTACATTATATTTACTTGGGTCTATTTTCCCACAAGGAAATCTCAAGATTTTTCATATTTCAAAATCATTATATCTGAAGTTAAAAATTAGAAAAACCTACCATTGATAGCTGTTCATAGGGATCATGGTGTAGAATTAGAAAATTCATATTTCAAAACTTTTTTTTTGAAAAAGGTATTACTCACAACTTCTCAACTCCAAGAATATGACAACCCTACTTTTTATTACAACTAAAACATGATTTATTACATAAAAAATCACTTGATACAATAAGAAGATCGAGAGGATTATTGTATTTGGGGCTTAGTAACATTACATATAATCTTAAAACATGAAATACAACATATTTATTGAAAACATCTTTTACATGACCACTACACTCCTTTGTACTTAGCATTGCATGGGAAAACCTGAGGACATGCATAAGAAAAGGGTGAGCTATAAAGCCCAGTGAGGGAGTACATATGGAATAAAATGAGGAGTAAAATACATGTTAGACAATAGGAATATCCATATAGAATAAGAAAAACATGAACATAAAGGCATGATAAAGCATGACAATCATAACATGGAAATGTGGCGACAACACTTAACATGGAATTAGCATGAGCCAAGTCTCATTGCACATAGAGCATGAGTAAATCATCATTACACATAAATCACAAGTAAACCCACATTGCACTTGAATTATCATGATTCAACACTAATTGCACATGACGTATCATGATACTATACTTTACCCAATGCGTTGGAGCGCTATAAGGGCGCACCTTTCTTAAACATTTCATTTCAGGCATAAGTGTGCCACATGGATCATAAAACATGGATTCATAAAACATAATCATTTATTCCACAATAAAGTAATTTGGAATTCATAAATGAAACTTTTTAATCAATAATTAAAGGTTCATAAAGTTGGATACCCTTGATGGAGAAATGGGCATGGTATCCACTGCACAATGGCATTGGCTTAGAAAATCGGTGTGATTTCGGCAGCGTAACGGCATGACATAAGAATTCATAAAAATGGTTGATGAGAGTGGAATGGGTTACACATCATATTTACATGTAATGGAAAGTAATTAGTTCATATAGATACATTTCCCAACAATTTTAATGGAATTTATATTCATGATACAATATTATTTCTTGAATGTAAAAGAACAGAGAGAAGTTCCTTTTGGAAATTCGGCATAGTAACGGGTGTACATGGGAGGCATTTAATGAGAGATAAAGGGGTCTCCCATCATTCAAAAAATAATAGGGCAGTATGGGGGAGGTTTGAAACCATACTCCAACATTCATAATTGAAATTAAAAGTCCAAACAATTTAATGAAAATTGGACAAAAATGAGAAAGGAAGAAAAAACCCTTACTTGGAAGTGTGCTTCCAAAGGCTAGATAGAGGCTTGTGAGAGTCTTCTTGGGAGCTTGGGGCACCTTGGGAGGATTATAGAGAGAGTATGGTAGAGGTTGGAATAACTCAAAGGGATTTTAGTGTGGTTGAAGTGGGATCTTGGGTGGGTTTTTATAGGAAATGTTAGGGAAATCATTATTATTTAGGTTTGGGACCCTTATATTAAATTAATCGAAACCACAAACCATCCCATGGTTTTTGCCCATGGTTTTGTTCAAAGGGAAGAGGAAAAAATTATTTTATAAGGCCAAAGTCTGAACTTCTTAAAATATTAGGGTTGCTTATGTGGATGTGAGTCACACTCCCATGGAAATTAATTTAAAAAGGAAAGGTGTTGAATAAGTTTTGAGGGGTCCTTTAATGCTTTGTAAAGTAAGTCAAACAAACCCAAAATCACATTATTTTAATGGTAAAACATATATTTGCAGAACATATGGATTATAGTATTTTATTACATCACCATTGGGTCATTATGATGTCATAAAACACATTATATATTTAAACGGTATTTAATTTTTACCCAAACATTTGACTGTCTCAAAAAATTATGAAAAATTCACCATTGGATAATTTTGACATCCTAATTCAATAAATAACATTTATTTTATCTAAATAATTTTCTAAATATGTTAATTTTCACTTTTAAAATAAAAACCGGCATTTATCGAAAATTCACAGGTTTTGACAAAATTGGCTTTCAAACCTTAATAAAAAAATTTAATTGCATTCATAAAATTATAAGATCATTTATATTTAATAAAAATTAATTTAATAATAATAATAATATTTTATTAAAATATTATTTAATTCAAAAATCCCGTAATTTAATAAAATAGATTTATTATTTAAATAATAACTAAAAACACCATTTGTACTTTAAAAACTATTTACAATGTATCAAAAAAGACTAGAAATTATATTCATTATTATATACAAAAAAATAATGTACAGGAACATAGTACTTTTTATTTGTTACATAACCCCTTAAAACAGCTGCATAAGACCTAAGGGTAAGGTGTGCGATGGTGACAGAATCTCGGGGTGTCTAGGATAACATCTCTCGAGTGGTAATTTCAATCAACATCCACTTTTCCCATAGACGGTCACATTCGGGCTAGACATGATGAAGCTCAGCTTGGGCTTGGTCAAGGGTGAAGCCCAAAGATGCCACCTCTTTTCCGAGCTCCGAAAAATGGGCTTCGTATGGGGAAATTCTACTAGATGAGGCCATCGCCTCTTTTGTCTGTGTAAATTGGATTTGTTAAAGTCTTATATTTATACTAATCATCTGATCACTGTTCAACGGCTATATTAAAAATGTTCAAAATTCATAACATAAAACCAAATAATTTGACATCTTGTAAAAAATATTTTTCTTAAAAAGACATTTAACTAGATCAAGAGGGATTTTTCATTAATGAATCTTTGGATCATTACAATATTCCCCCCTTAAGAAATTTCTCCCTTGAAATTTTCCTTTTCCCACACTAAAACAAATGTGGGTAACTCAGCTTCATCATTTCCTCTAATTCCTATGTCACTTCTTCAAACTTGTGTTTTCTCCACAACACCTTGATGAGGGGCATTGTTTTATTTCGTTGAACTTTTTCTCTACGATCTACAACCTTCACTAGTTTCTCCTCAAAAGAAAGATCATCTTCCAATTGTACCACCTCACAAGATAGTACATGTGAAGGGTCTAGTATGTACTTCCTTAAGAGGGATACATGAAAGACATCATGTACATTTTCCATGGCAGGTGTAAGTACTAGTCGATAGGCCACAGCCCCGACGCGATCAAGAATCTCGAAGGGGCCGATGTACCTTGGACTTAACTTCCCTTTCCTTACAAACCTCATGACCTTCTTCCACAGAGATATGCGTAGAAACAACATGTCTCCAACTATAATCTCAAGGTATCGTCGATGATTATATACATAACTCTTCTGTCGACTCTGGGCTGCCTTGATACGCTGCTGAATGGTTTTCACCTTCTCCACCATTTTTTCGACCGTTTTTGGTCCATGCATCTTAAGTTCACTGACCTCATCCCAACATGTCGGTGTTATGCACCTTTTCCCATACATGGCTTCATATGGTGACGTTTGGATGCTCGAGTGGAAACTATTGTTATAAGAGAACTCAACCAGAGGAAGATGATGATCCCATCCTCCTTTAAAGTCCATTGAGCATGCTCTAAATATGTCCTCAAGTGTCTGGATAGTCCGATCGGATTGGCCATCAGTTTGAGGATGATAGACCGTACTGAAGTTCAGTTCAGTATTCAGAGAACGTTGATGACTCTTCCAAAACATAGAGGTGAATCTTGCATCTCGGACAGACACAATAGATAGTGGTACTCCATGAAACCTTACAACTTCCCTGATATATATATGTTCCAGTTGATACAAAGAGAAATCCTCCTGAATAGCAATGAATAGTGCAGTCTTTGTATGATGATCCCCAACAACCCAGATTGCATTGTTGCCTTTGGATGTGCTTGGATGTCTGGTGACAAAGTCCATGGTGATTTTCTCCCATTTTCATTCTGGTATGGGAAATGGTTGCATCATCCCCTTAGACTTCTGCCTCTCTGCCTTCACTTTCTGACACACTAGGCACTTTGATGTATATTCAGCAATCTCCTTCTTCATATTATCCCACAAAAAGTTTTCTCTAAGATCCTGATACATCTTTGTTCTCCCTGGGTGAATAGAGAAATTTGAACTATGTACATCATCCAAAAGTTCCTTCTTTAGCTCTGGACTTGATGGAACACATAGCCTTTTCCCAAATCGCACAATTCCTTCTTCATTAACATTAAACTTCGAGGATTTCCCCTTTTTGATAGCTTCCACTTTTTCTTTAATTACCACATCATCCTTTTGAGCATCCTTTAACCTTTCCAAAAGAGGTGGTTGAGCAATCATTTTTGAAAAGATTGATGATGTTCCTTTCTTTATGATTCCCACATCCATCTTCATCAGGTCTAAGAAGATTGGATCCTTCTCAATTATCATAATTGATATAATTGTTGAGTCCTTTCTACTTAGGTCATCTGCCACCTTGTTCGTTTTCCCAGGGTGGTAATTTATTGAACAGTCATAATCCTTGATGAGATCTATCCATCTTCTCTGGTGCATATTATTCTCTTTCTGTGTGAATATATATTTAATACTCTTGTGGTCATTATATATCTCACATTTCTCTCCATAGAGATAATGCCGCCATATTTTCAAGGCAAAGATCACAGCCGCCAACTCCAGATCATGTGTTGGATAGTTTCGCTCATGGATTTTCAACTGCCTTGATTCATAGGATATCACTTTATCATTCTGCATCATCACACTACCTAAGCCCATCTTCGAAGCATCACAGAATATCACAAAAAGTTCCCCACTTATGGGTAAACTGAGCATGGGCACAGTGATAAGCCTCCTTTTCAACTCCTTGATGCTTTCTTCGCATTCATCACTCCGAGAAAACTTTACTCCCTTTCATGTTATCTTGGTAAGAGGGTTGGACACTTGTGAGAAATTCCTCACAAATCGTCGATAATATCCAGCTAACCCCAAGAAGCTACGGATATCCATTACCGATGTTGGCCTCAACCATCCCTCAATTGCATCTGTTTTGGAGGGGTCCACAGATATCCCACTGCTTGTGATGATATATCCTAAGAATGAGACCTCCTTCAACCAAAACTCACACTTTTCGTACTTTTCATAGAGCTTCTTCTTATGCAAAGTCTCAAGTACAATTTTTAAATTCTCCTCATGATCCTCCTTGGTTTTTGAGTATATTAGAATATCATCTGTAAATACTACCACAAATTTGTCAAGGTAATCTCTAAAGACTCTATTAATCAAGTCCATGAATATTTATGGAGCATTGGTGAGTCTCAAAGGCATTACTATGAATAAATAGTGCCCGTACGTTGTACGAAAAGCAGTCTTGGGGGCATCTTCCTTCTTCACCCTTACTTGATAATATCCCGACCACAAATCCACCTTGGAGAAGTATTGTGCTCCATGCAGCTGATCAAACAAGTCATCGATTCTTTGGAGGGGATACTTGTTCTTTATCTTTATTTTGTTAAGTTCGTGATAATCGATGCAAAGCCGCATTGACCCATCCTTCTTCTTGACAAAGAGGACTAGTGCACCCCATGGTGATGCACTTGGGCGTATAAACCCTTTATCTAGATTCTCTTGTAGTTGTTTCTTCTGCTCTTCGAGCTCTCCAATAGCCATTCTATATGGAGTCTTGGATATTGGTAGCGCCCCCGGTATATGTTCTATTGAGAAATCGAAATCTCTTCTTGGAGGAAGACTAGGCAGTTCCTCAGGAAACACTTCAGCGAATTCCCTCAAAATAGGCATTTCTTCAAGGATGGTTTCTTCCTTGGACTCAATCATATGAGCCAGATACGCGTGCTCATAATTCAGTAATATCGATGCTCGAGATGATGGAGATAAAGGAGATTCATCTTCCTCCTGACACTTTTAAAGAATCGGGGGTCGATTCTCCATATAGAGTGTGATTTCCCTCTCCTGAAAATTTATGTTGGATCTATATAAATAAATCCAATCCATGCCAAGAATTGCATCAAATTCCACCATAGGGAGTATGAAGAGGTTCTCCGGGAAATTCAATCCACAGATTATAATAGGGGAGGACTTATATTCATCTTATGCAATGATTTCCCATTTTGACGTACTCACCGATATCTTTACATCCATGATTTGTGGTGGGGCTGGGATTGTTCTACTAAAATTTCAAGATATAAAATAATGCGTAGAACCTAAATCAAAAATTACGTTCATTATTCTTGAATTAATAACTAGCATAAATGTCACCACTTCGTTGTCGGGGTTCACTTCGGTAGAAGTGATGTAAAAATCTCTTCCTTGCTGCATTGGAGGTTGTTGGTTGTCTCCAAAAACCCTTGGATTAGGGCACTGATTTTCAAAATGACATGGTTCTTTGAATTTGTACCATTGAAAAACGCATTAAGGTTCAAACAGTGCATTCCTCTCCTCTGTCACAGCCGTGGGTCTTTCTTGCTGACAGTTAACTGCTAGGTTCCCTTCTCTTCCACACCTGAAGCATTTTCCCGTCACCTTAAGGCAATTTCCAGGGTGCTTCTTTCCGTACTTTTGGCAAGTGGGGTGCTGGATATTCATAGCACCGTTGGATGTATCCATCGGACCACCAGCATTGAATTCCACCTTATGCTTCTTATCCCCATGATACCCATGTGATTCCCCGATCTCCATTTCGCCCTTGAGGGCACATAGGGCAGTCTCCTCATAGCTGTCGAAGTCACAGATCGATAATGCTTTCCGTAGCTCGGCATCAGCCCACAAAAGAAGCGGTCAACCTTGCATTCGGGGGTAACGACAAAGCCGGAAGCGTATCGTGCAAGACTTTTGAAGTTTTCCACATACGCTCCAATAGATTCTTCATCTTTTTTTCTTGAGTTAATGTAAGTCCCTTTCCATCTTAAGCCGGAGGGTGCACAGAAAATATTTATCGAAAAAAATATTCCGGAAATCCTTCCATTCCAACACCTCAATCTCCTCGTCAGGATTCATATTTTTGATCAACTTCCACCATTGATCAGCTTCACCCTCCATACGATAAGCAGCCAGGAGAACCTTCTCTTGTTCAGAACATTTAAGGATGGAGAAGATTTTTTTAATGGAGTTGATCCATTGTTCTGTGATCGTGGGATCTGATGATCCACTAAATGTAGGAGGCCTTTGTCTCATGAAGCTCTCGATACCAACTTGTTCTTTCTTAGGGGGGTTTAACGTTCCGCTTGACTCGTGTTTCTATTCAAAACTTGAGTTAGCTGAGAGAGAAGCGTGACAAAGTTCGCGATTCCTGCTCCCATTGGATTGGGTATCTCATTAATACAGTCATCACACTGATCATCACAATGGTTATTATCCCAAGTCCTCTTATTACCGGCCATTGGATGGAATAAAATGAAATTTAGGGGTAACACATAAAGGGTAATCCAAATAAAAAAGTTTATGACTTATAAATAAACTTTTATTTCCTTACTCATGAGTCTATAGGCTTCAATCTAGGATTTTCATGATATACTTTCTAACATATATTTGTAGGGGCCTTTTTTTAATTCCCTTAATAAGGGTTCATACAAAATTTTGAATTTATCAAAAAATATCCCTTGGGAGTGTCTTAACCAAGAGTGTAGACAGACCCGTTGTCATGCACCGGTTCTTGTTTGAGTCTAGCTCAAAGCGGTGTTTTCGGGTTTTACCCCTAGGATACATCTGTTCCAGTGCCGCCTCTACCTGCTCGTATCCGGAGAGGGATGTATTTGTTTGATAAACCACTTAATCAGTACTTACCCAAACTTAGGGATGTTTTTATTATACTTAGTCTTGTATCTAAGGCTTTACTAGGGTTTTCTAATACCAAAAATAACTAAACCTATCCTCTGATACCATCTATGACAACCCTGCTTTTTATTACAACTTAAACATGATTTATTACATAAAACTTCACTTGATACAACAAGAATATCAGGGGTTTTAGTGTCTTTGGGTCTTAGTATCATTACATAAAAACATAAAACATGAAATATGACATCTTTATTGAAAACTTCCTTTACATGACCACTACACTCCTTCGTACTTAGCATTGCATTGGAAAACCTGATGACATTCATAAGAAAAGGGTGAGCTAGAAAGCCCAGTAAGGGAGTACACATGGAATACCATGAGCAGTACAATAAATGTTATAAAATAGGCATACCTATAGAGCATAATAAAAACATGAACATAAAGGCATGATAAAGCATGATAATCATAACATTGAAATGTGGGAACAACACTTAACATTGAATTAGCATGAGCCAAGGCTCATTGCACATAGAGTATGAGTAAATCCTCATTGCACATAAAGCATGTGTAAACCATCGTTTCACTTGAATTAGCATGAGTCAACACTCATTGCACATGACATATCATGATACTATACTTTAACCAATGCATTGGAGCGCTATAAGGGAGCACCCTTCTTAAACATTCAATTTCATGCATAAGTGTGCCACATGGATCATAAAACATGGATTCATAAAACATAATCATTTATTCCAAGATAAAGGAATGTGGAATTAATACATGAAACATTGTAATCAATAAGTAAAGGTGCATAAAGGTTGATACCCTTGATGGAGAAATGGGCATGGTATCCCCTACACAATGGCATTGGCTTAGAAAATCGGTGCGATTTTAGCAGCGTAACGGCGTGACATAAGAATTCATAAAAATGGATGATGACAGAGAAAGGGGTTCCTCATCATATTTACATGTAATGTAAAGTAAGGAGTTTATATAGACACAAGTCCCAACAATTGTAATGGAATTTAGATTCATGATACAAAATGATTGCTTGAATGTAAAAGAAGAGAGAGAAGTTCCTTTCGGAATTTCGGCATAGTAACAGGTGTACATGGGAGGCATTTAATGAGAGAGAAAAGGGTCTCCCATCATTCAAACAATAAGAGGGCAGTATGGGGGAGGTCTGAAACCATACCCCAACATTCATAATTGAAATTAAATGGAAATAAAACTTAAAGATAATTGGACAAAAATGAGAAAGGAAGAAAAACCCCTTACTTGGATGTGTGCTTCCAAAGGCTAGAGAGAGGCTTGTGAGAGGCTTCTTGGGATCTTGGGAAACCCTGGGAGGATTCTAGAGAGAGTAGGGAAGAAGTTGGACGAACTCCAAGGGATTTTATTGAGGATGAAGTGGGAGCTTGGGTGGGTTTATATAGGAAAGGTGAGGGAATTCTTTATTATTTAGGTTTGAGACCCCTTATATTAAATTAATACAAACCACAAAACAAACCATGGTTTTTGCCCACGGTTTTTTGAAAAGGGAAGAGGAAAACATTATTTTATAAGGCCAATGTCTGAACTTCTTAAAATATTTTGGTTTCTTATGTAGAGGTGAGTCACACTTCCATGGAAATTAATTTAAAAAGGAAAGGTGTTGAATAAGTCTTGAGGGGTCCATTAATGCTTTGAAAAGTAAGTCAAACAAACCCAATATCACATTATTTTAATGGAAAAACATATATTGGAAGAACTTAAGGATTATACTATTTTATTACATCACCGTTGGAACATTATGATGTCATAAAACACATTATATATATAAACGGTATTTAATTTTTACCCAAAAATTTGACTGTCTCAGAAAATTATGAAAAATTCACCATTGGATAATTTCGACATCCTGATTCCAGAAATAAAATTTATTTTATCTAAATAAATTTCTATTTAATTTAATTTTCACTTTTAAAATTAAAACCGACATTTATCGAAAATTCACGAGTTTTGACAAAAATGGCTTTCATGCCTTAATAAAAAAATAATTGCATTCATAAAATTATAAGATCATTTATATATAATAAAAATTAATTTATTAATATTATTATTATTTTATTAAAATATTATTTAATTCAAAAATCCCTTAATTTAATAAAATATATTTCTTAATTAAATAATAACTAAAACACCATTTGTACTTTAAAAACTATTTACAATGTATCAAAAATTACTTGAAATTATATTCATTATTATATACAAAAAAATAATATACATTAACATAGTACTAATTATTTGTTACATAAACCCTTAAAACAGCCACATAATACCTAAGGGTATGGTGTGCGATGGTGACAAACTCTTGGGGTGGCTCGGATAACATCACTCGAGTGGTAATTTCAATCAACTTCCACTTTTCCCATAGACGGTCACGTTCGAGCTTGACATGATGAAGCTCATCTTGGGCTTGGTCAAGGGCGAAGCCCAAAGACACCACCTCTTTTCTATGCTCCGAAAAATGGGCTTCGTATGGGGAAATTCTACTGGATGAGGCCATCGCTTCTTTTGACTGAGTAAATTGGATTTGTTAAAGTCCGATATTTAAACTAATCATGTGATCACTATTCAACGGCTATATTAACAACGGTCAAAGTTCTTAACATAAATCCAAAGAAGTTGACATCTTATAAAAAATATTTTTCATAAAGAGACATTTAACTAGATCAAGAGGGATTTTTCATTAATGAAACTTTGGGTTGTTATAAATAACTCCTCAAATAAATGGTGTTGTCGAAAGAAGAAGTCAAATTATTCAAGAGATGACAAGAACCGTGTTGAGTGAATATTCTATAGCTAATCATTTTTGGGATAAATCTATAATTATGACTTGTTATACTATAAATAGAGTGTTAATAAGACCGTTTCTTAATAAAAAACCTTATGAGTTATGTACTGGCCGAAAAACAAATGTTTCTTACTTCAATGTTTTTGGTTCCAAAGTATTTATCTTGAATACCAAGGATAAAATACATAAATTTGCACCCAAATATGATGAAGGAATTTTCTTAGGTTACTCTACTAACTATAAGGCTTATAGAGTTTTTAATAAAAAAACATGCACTATGGAAGAAACAGTTGATGTTAATTTTGATGAAAATGATCCTTCCATTTTCAAACAACATAAATCATTCCCTGATATATTTTCGGAAACTGATCACCAATATTTCATAGAAGATCTTTTAGACTAGTACAATTTTCAAGAAAATTTTTCTGAAACATTTACCCCTAAATTTTTTCTACATTATGTTGATGAATAGGTTTTTCATAATCCAAGTCAGTTTTTACTTAGGAATCATCCCAATGATAATATCATTGAAAATGTTAGTCAACCAGTAAGAACTAGAAGTTTTTTTTAAGAAATGAAGTTGAAAATATTCCATTTCGTTCCCAATTTGAACCAAAGACTCTTGAAGAAGCCTTGGGTTATGAATATTGGATAAATTATATGCAAGATGAACTCAATGAATTTGTATGAAATCAAGTTTGGACCATTGTTGAGAAACCTAAGGAATCTTCTATTATTGTAGAAAATGGATTTTTAGAAACAAATGTGATGAAAATTGAGACATTGTTATAAATAAAGAAATATTGGTTAAAGAAGGCTATAACCAACAAGAAGGAAAAGACTATAAAGAAACTTATGCTCTTCTAGACAGACTTGAAGTTATTGACATTCATCTTTCCTTTGCAGCATTATTTAATTTTATACTTTATAAAAGGGATGTTATGTGTGCTTTTCTTAATGGTTAGGTATAGGAGGAATTCTATGTAGATCAACCCCCTGGAATTGAAGATACAAAATATCCTAATCATGTTTATAAACTAACCAAAGCTCTATATGGACTTAAACAAGCCCCTAGAGCGTGGTATGAAAAACTTTCAAGATTTTTGCTTCAATATAACTATGATAAGGGGACTACTTATCCAAACCTTTTCATTAAGAAAAATGATAAAGATGTTTTGATTGTTCAAATTTATGTTGATGACATCATCTTCGGATCAACTTCGCAATCCTTAACTAATTCCTTTGCGAATCATATGAAATCTGAGTTTTAGATGAGTCTGATGGGTGAGTTAACTTTTTTTATATGGTTTTCAAATTTCACAAATACTTGAGGGAACTTATATATCCCAAAATAAGTATATCAATTATCTTTTAAAGAAATTTGGGTATTTCGACACTAACAGTATAAGTACTCCTATTGGAACCTCTAATACTCTTGATATTAATGAAGCAGGGAAACCTGTAGATCAAACATATTATTGAGGAATGATATGGAGTTTACTATTCTTAATAGCTAGTCAGCCTAACTTAATGTTCTCAGTATGCTTATGCGAAAGATTTCAAAAAAATCCTAAATAATCCCATTTAAAAGTTGTAAAAATAATTTTCTGGTATTTAAAGGGAACATCAGGTTTGGACCATTTTATTCCTCTAGATATTTTTTTGTACTAAAAAGTTTTTCGGATGCTGACTTTGGTGGTTGTAAAATGGATTGAAAAATGAAATCCGTAACTTTTCCTTTCTTAATAGATTCTTTAGTTTCTTGGCCTTGCATGAAACAATACTCTGTAGCACTTTCCACTGATGAAGCTGAATATATAGCAACTGTAAGTTGTTGTGCTGAAGTGTTGTGGATGCAACACACACTCACAGACTGTGGTATGTGTTTTACTAAAACTCAAATTATGTGTGATAACACAGGTTCCATTTACCTATATAAAAACCCTAAAGCACATAGATATTAGACATCGCTTTCTTCGGGATCACACACTTAAAGGAGATATTCTTCGTCAATTCATCAGAATGAATGAGAAACTTGCTGATATTTTTACAAAACCACTACCTTCTGATAGATTTGAATATATTAACAGAAGCTATGAATGATTTCTATAAGGTAGTCATTCATAACTACTTCTTATTTAAATTATTTCCTAACATTAAATTACTCCTTATTTCAGGAGGAGTACATAAGTTTGTTTATTTTCATTATTTTATTTTTTTTTTCTTTCATTTGAAAATTTCAGACTTCAAAATTTCGGATTTGAAAATTTATTTAATTTAAAATTTCGGATTTGAAAATTTCGGATTTGAAAATTTCTGATTTGAAAATTTCTGATATTAAAAATCCCAAGAAAAATTCTTATAATAATGATAAATCTCTCAAAGTATTCCAAAAGGTAGTCTTTCTTACTATTAATTCCCTTTATCTTTTGTTTTAGTTGTTGGTATTTCAATTTTTTTTAAATTCTAGTTTAGCATACTTCAAAATATCAGAATACATATTTTTCATATCCATTCTCAACCATCAGATCAGATCAGGTTTCTGTTAGCCGTTTGATTATCTTATGGAAGTTGAAAAGTCATAGCCATGTCTATATAAGGGGTGCCTATTTTTCATGAATCACACTATCCTTACTGATCTCAGTTCCAAAGTACTGTTTCCCTCAAAGCATTCATTTCGAAGTTCTATATCACCCAAAATGACTTCTAAATCCTCACCAGATCGGATTCTCGTTAGCAAGGAGATTAAGGACTGGTCAATATTTGAGGAAAGGTTAGTGTGCCCTTGGTTCTTTGAAAAACATGAATCCCTTGTTTCTAAGGTGATAAGATCTAATGGATGGGAAAATGTCTATGTGGATTTGGAGAAATCTCAGGATCTGGTTTATCCTGAACCCCTTATTCAATTCTATGAATCTGTTTCGTTCTTCCAAAAATATGGTAAGAATCTAATTAAGTTAAAATGTTATAATAAGTCATATACAGTTCCCTATAAGAAGGATGAAAATATTCTCAATATACCTTATGAAGGGGAGGCTATTCTTTACTCCCAGAAACACATGGAGAAAGAATGTTCTTTTGAAAAAGTCAAGGCTTCAGATTTTCTCAGTCTTAAGTATCTTAGGAATCCGATGATTGAAAATCTTTCAATGAATCACAAGATACTGGATCTCTAGATGAAAGGGTTCCTTATTCCAAGAAAGGGAGATAAGGATTCTATAAAGATATGTGATATATTTCTTTTAGATTTACTTTTCAACTTAAGGAAGATCAACCTGGTGAAGTACATCTTTCTCACCATTCAGGAAATAAAAGGCAGAACCATCAGATCTTATATCATTATGTACCCAGCAACTATTTCGAGGATAATTGTTTTGGGTCTTTAAGAAATGAATTTTCCACACTGATCAGTTTCGAAGCCGTTCAATATATTGTTGATAAGTGATGACACTCTAAAGAGGATGAAAGTAGAGTTTATTCCATAATCGATAAACATTGAAGAAATGGTTGTCCCAAACAAGGGTTATGTTATGGAATCTTCATAGAGAGTTCCTATGAAAATGAACCTTGATGAACCGAGCCTTCTAGTTCTAGTTCCTACTGTTCTAATTTCTGCACCTCCTCTTGCAACGAAAACAAAATCTTATGCAGATGCAATAGATGAAAATTGGAGAGAAATGGAATCTACTAGAAAAGAAGGAGACCCCACTTTTGGTTTAAATCATGCAAAGGCAAAGGTACTAAGAATCAAGCAAGATGAAAATCATGAAAAAGAAAAGAAGAAGAAGAAGTTAAAGAAGAAATCTTTGGAAGATCAAGTTTTTCAGTCTGTTCTAAAATTTGTAGAAATGAAATCTCAGGAAGTAGTAGAATCTCAAGATGTTTGTAAGAAAATGGTGGTCACTCTGGAAATATAAAAAGCTATGAAAGTCCTAGCATTATCAAAACTAGTAGATGAAATGGAAAATCAGATAATACAAGATGATGATGATGATGTCTGAATGGAAGTGGAAGATTATGTTAGAACTCCTTCGAGCTCAGACTCCAAATCTATAGAACAAGTCGAGGAACAAGTTGAAGAAGAACTTGATGAAGAAATAGAAGTTTAGGAAGTGGTCGAAGTTGAATATTAAGAGGTAGTTGAATTTGAACTAGAAGAAGAATTCAAGAAATAACAGGTTGAACAACAAGGTGAAGAAGAGGAATAATTTAAAGAATAAGAGGGATAAAGAGAAACTCAATAACATAATTTGGAAAAAGAAGAGGATGAACAGGTAGATCTAAATTTTTTTCAAGTTTTAGAAGAAATATCTCCATCTCGAGACCCTGTTAAAGGCTAGAATGTTTTTAATGCCCCATCTGATACAGAAACACCTCAGAAGTCCTCTATGAGATTAGAGAGACCAAATTACTTAAATTCAAAATGGGTTGAGAAAGGAAAAGATGTTTCAGGAACCGAGTCCTCTTCTTCTATTGAAAATGATTTTGTCACGCTATATCTAAGAATGTTGGTCAGCACCATTCCAGTTCTGGAAAACATATATTCCCAGATTCAAATGATGCAAGAGACCCTAAATAAAAAGATAGAATCTACCAATATGCATATGGACATGGTTTTCAAGCAAGAATAAAACATCAGTAACATTTTGGTTAATTACAAAGCTCAAGAGGTGACTTGTAATAAAGTCTTTAACTGTACCCAATCTATCAATGATGAGATAAGGCAATTTTGTTACTTCATGGATTCAATAAAAGGAGCTTTTAATACTTGTGAAACTGAGTTGAACAAGGTCCAGACATCAATCTCTGAGAAATCTAGTCAACTCAATTCTGTTGCTCGATCTGTTAGCAATGAGAAGGAAGTCAGAGTCGAATTAGAGAAAATGTGGCTACTCCAGAAGAGAGGATCCTGTATTTAGAGAAGAAGATTCAGAATCGGAAGATCTTTTTAAAAATGATTAAAGAAGATTATAAGGAATTCAATAAACTCAAAGACCTGATAAACAAGATGTTTTCTGACCAGAGGAAGAGTGGATATCTTTTCATTACATTCCGATGTTTTTTTTGTAATGTAATGTTTGTATTCTAAAATTTTCTTAAATAAGGTTCTTGCATATAATTTTTTGTTTTAGAATGTATTTTTTCTTAACCTTACTAGTACATCTTATAATTCTCTATTCCTTTCCCTATTTATGAAAATCACATAGGGGAGAATTTTTTTAATGGAAGAATTTAATCTCTGAGAAGGAGAATCTAGTAAGGGGGAGTATGGAAAGAAAAGATAATGTCCATGTAAGGGGGAGTTTTCTATTAAGAAGAAATGTATGTCTAAGGGGAGATATTAAATTAAGAAAACCTGGCTTCAAAGATCAAGAATATGATCCTTGGGAAACATAACCTAAGGGGTAGTCAGTCGAATTCATCCAAAATATTATTCAAAAGGGGAGATAAGTTTTTCATACATGTTTATCTAAGTCAATATATTATTCCTTCGAAAAGTTGTTTGTGATTTAAAAAAAGGGGATATTGTTCAGTCAATAAGGATTTTTTATGACTTCTCCATTACTTATGGTTTTATGTTTTGAAAATCACAAACACTTTTTCTAGGTTTTGAATATTTTTATGTTATGTATTTTTCTTAAGATCCGGAATTTTCATTTTGTAATGTTTATAGTTATATCATTACATTTTACCATTTTTTTAGACATACAGATCTCACATTCCAATTTTCGATCCTTTTATACTTACAGACCTGTCATTATAATTTGTCTTTTAGATTTTATGTTTTCGAATCCACTGTATATGTGATTCTATTTTATGATTATGAATCATGTGTATATAAGATTATGATTTTCAATACCGAATATGGTGCATATATGATGACCATTTTCAATAACGATTTCTTTTTATATATGATGCTGATTTTCAATACTGATTCCGGTGTATATATGATTCCGATTTTCAATACTGATTCTACTGTATATATGATGCCGATTTTCAATACCGATTTCGGTTTATATGTGATGCCGATTTTCAATATCGAATCCAGTTTATATATGATGACGATCTTCAAGATACAAAATCCAGTGTATATGTGACTTTGATTTTAGGATTATGTTTCCTTGATAATGATATTTCTAAGAATCCATTTTCATGATTTCTTAATATTGCATTTTCTTGATAATGTTAGAGTTGTTTAAATGTATCATTCCAATGATATCGGACTCTAAGTTCTCTAATACATAACATCATTTCTGTTACTTGAAACGATGTTGTAAAATCTGTTAGAAACTAACTATTGTATGTTTTCCATGTGCCCAGGTCCCTCTGATCTTTAAGGAAAATATGACCATTGGAGAGGAGCCGACCGTTGGGATGTTTTACCTATAAATACAAGCTCATTTGAATGAGCAATGTACTTGATAGTGAACAAGCTTGTGAAGTTATTTCTAGAGAGAGTTTCTCTTACAACTCTCAGTGCTTCGTGCATATGATGTGAACAACTTGTTCAGACATTCTTAGAGCAGACTCTGATCGTGTTGATTGTGGGATTCTAGGTTTGGAAGGCAGAGGATCCGATTTCCTTCAAAATCGAGGGCCTATAGGGATAGTAAGACAGATACCAATCTTCGAATTGAGGGATTACCTGGGTTTGCATAAGAGATATGTTCTTGAAAATATAAATCAAGGAACCTTTATCCAAGGTTATTGGATACCCTTCTCTTTGGGTCAAAAGAATCTTATTGATAAATGATTCCTATTACAAGTTGTTTCAATTCTATTGTCTTTGTAAATTTTTTTAAAGACATAAAGTATAACCTTATTATACTACTTAATTTTGTTACTCTAATTACATTACAGATTCTATACGCTTTAAGGTATAATATTTATTTTCATAAATTAAAAAAGGATTCTTTAATAGGTCTTGTGAATGTTTGTTTACCCTTGTTAAACATAACATTAAAGGTTTTAAAGGATCTTTTAAATTACAAATTTCACCCCCCCACCTCCTCGGTCTAGTATTTGAGCATCTCAATATTATATATTCGATCCTACAAGACTATTGTATAGTGCCAAAAAATCATATATAACTAATAATGTTAAGTGGAGAATTATTATAGAGAGGTTTTATTTGATGTAGTGTGGCATCTTGGCACATTCCATAATTGTTCTCCAAAAAATATAAATGGATGTGTGGGGATTTAAAGAGATTATTGGTGGATAGTTCAATTAAAAGTGATGACTCATTATTCTATTACTATAAAGGAGGATTTATTTCATCTATTTAAAGTGGATAGTTAGTTTTCCAAGATCTATCCGTGATCATTATATCCCTATATTAGACATAATCCTAAAATAATCCCAAAAATAAATTACTTATGATGTTATAGAAATTTCATGTTTATGGTTATTCTATTTTGATTTATGAATAAAAAAGTCATGTTTAAATGGATTATGAATAGTGTGTTTCAACTATTTCATAATGATTTAGTGGTTGTATTTTTGGATGGTATTATGGTTCATTTCCCAGAGGATGAGGATCATACAGAGCATCTCAATATGATTCTAGAGTTTATAAAAAATCATTATTTATGTGAGAAGACATTAGAGTGTCATTTTTGGACACGTGATAAGAATTTTCTATGACAGGTTATTTGGTAGATTTCTTTATTAGTAGTCCCATTGAATAATAAGGTTGTAATAGAATGGAATCCTCTGATCAATGACTCGTATATGAAATGTTTCTTATGCTTAACTAGTTATTATATTAGGTTTATATGTGGATTTTCATGGATTACCAATACATTATTATATATAACAAAGAAATAGATTGTTTTAGAAATATGAGTTATAGAGTTCTTATTAAATATTAAATGAGACGTCATTGACTACTTCTATTCATAATTTTGATTAGTAGCATGTTCTATTTTATGTGTTATTGTGATTCCTCTCATCAGGTTTCTAGATCATCCTTAAAATAAGATAGATTTTGGATTTAATATTTTTATAAGAAGATATATTTTTAAGAACATAATTATGCTACCCTTGAATTTCATCTCGCTGCTATAGTGCTTTTGCTTAATCATTGGAGGAGTAATTTTCTTATAAAGGAATTTTTTGGAATATTATACTCATAAGATATTTATGTTACCTTTTCACCAAATGATTTATATTTTTTGTATATAATGTGGGTCAAATTTCATTATAATTATAATTTTGAAATCGTATATACTCCTAAAAGATAAATGTGGTGTTTGATTCCCTGATATTGAAATCATGTGGCGATAATGCTAAATATATGAGTGAGAAATGGAAAGTGGTAGAGTTTTTTCATCATTTTATGTTTTTTATAAATACAAGGGATATGTGACAATTATTTATCACCAGATAGTTGTGTCATAATTAAGGAATCATGTTTTAGAGTCTCAAATGGGAGACCTAGATATAGATGTTTAGAGGGATCGAATTTATAATGGTAATTTTTTGGATGGTTGGATTGAGGATGTGAAGCCTCAATTGTTGTTTATTTGGAAATTTATTTCCCACTATAGTATGAGAATAATTTATATATGTATTTCATAGTTTATATTCAGAAGGGATATGGGTGTTCTGATGATGTATCTCACATTAATGGGTATTTTTTTGTTGGTTAGAATAAAAGGTAGTATCCATTTTTTTCCTGAAGTATTGTGTTTCAATGAGTGAAATAAAATAAAAACTATTCAGATGGATTATTGTAAACTTTTTAAATTCTATAACTGAAGGGATAGTATATTTATCTATATTTGTTTTATGTTTACCACATACCTCAAGAAGGGCGGATGTTATTTGGGTTTTTGGGGATATATTGATGAATTTGGTTTATTTCTAATTGATTAAGGAATTTATTTCATTGGATAGGTGGTGAAGATGTAAATTATTTACCTGGTGATGCTTTATGAAGTTGCATGGTTAATAATTTCTGATCAAGATGATTGATTTATAGCATATATTTCCAATGGATTTTATCATGTTTTTGATTTCCAATTAAGTATTATTACCACATTTAACTTTTAAGGTGATGGTAAAACCATATAGATGATCCTTACATTAAAGGATATATTGTGAATGTGTATGCTAGATTTGGGAGGATATTTCAACCATTTATCATTGGGAGAGTTTTATTTTAATAAAAGCACCTTTTTCTATATTTGTGTAACACATTTTTATGGTTTTCCTAAGAAACCATGTTATTCACCATTAGGTCGGGTAGAAGAGAGACCGTCCATAATAGTTGGTACATAGATGGTGTATGATATGATGAAGCACGATCTTGTAATTTGGGATTTATTGGGGATTTATCATAGTAGAAAAAAATTCTATGCATATTATAGGATGATTTCATTATTGTTTTTATTTAGATATTACATATTATTGAGATTTTCTCCTCAACATTAGAATCAATGTTTTAGTAAGGAAAAAAAGTTATCCCAATGATTTATTAGTCCATTTGAGGGTAAAGAATTCATTTTCGATTTAGCTTATCAGTCAGTGTTATATATTTTTTTAGGATGGTTCCGTGATGTGTTTCATGTTTCACAATGTATGGTTTAATTTCATGACACTTTATGAATGATTAATTTGATATATAACTTTATTAAAGAAGATATTTTTTTATATATCTTCTAGTGAAAATTCAATTTCATAACGAGATGTTTCATAGGAATGATTTATTAACATATTTAATGTTATTTAGTTATATAGTGGGACCAATGATTTGGAATCACATATATGAATTCAATATCCGGAATAATTTTTAGGTAGTCACATGTAATTTGATGTAGAATTTTTTTGTATTGATAGATATTTAATGTAACGACCCAAAGTATCATTAATGGAAATCCCTCTTGATCTAATTAAATGTCTCGTTATGTTTATATAAAATTTCAACTTCATTGGTTTAATGTTAATAATTTTGACCTTTTCTAATATAGTCAATGAACAGTGATCACATGATTAGTATAAATATAGGAATTTAACAAATCCAATTTACTCAGAAAAAGGAAGTGATGGCCTCATCCAGTAGAATTTCCCCATACGAAGCCCATTTGTCAGTGCTTGGAAATGAGGTGAAATCCTTGGGCATCACTCTTGACCAAGCCCAAGCTGAGCTTCATCATGTCAAGCTCGAACGAGACCGTCTACGGGAGAAGTGGAAGATGATAGAAATTACCACTCGAGTGATGTTATCCGAGCCACCCCAAGAGTCTGTCACCATCACACACCATACCCTTAGGTCTTATATGGCTGTTTTAAGGGGTTATGTAATGAATCACTAGTATTATGTTCATGTATATTATTTTTGTATATAATAATGAATACACCTCCTAGTCATTTTTGAGACATTGTAAATAGTTTTTAAAGTACAAATAGTGTTTTTAATTATTATTTAATTAAGAAATCTATTTTATTAAATTAATGGATTTTTTAATTAAATAATATTTTAATAAAAAATAATTTTTATTATTAAATTCATTTTTATTAAATATAAATGATCTTATAATTTTATGAATGCAATTATAATTTTTATTAAGGTTTGAAATCCATTTCTGTCAAAACCCGTGAATTTTCGATAAATGATGGTTTTTATTTCAAATGTGAAAATTAACATATTTAGAAAATTATTTAGATAAAATAAATGTTATTTCTGGAATCAAGATGTCAAAATTATCCAACAGGGAATTTTTCATAATTTTCTGAGACTGTCAAATTTTTGGGTAAAAATTAAATACCGTTTAAATATATAATGTGTTTTATGACATCATAATGACCCAATACGGATGTAATAAAATACTATAATCCTTATTCTCGGCCAATATATGTTTTAACATTAAAATAATGTGATTTAGGGTTTTTTTGACTTACTTTTCAAAGCATTAATGGACCCCTCAAGACTTATTAAACACCTTGTCTTTTTAAATTAATTTCCATGGGAGTGTGACTCACCTCCACATAAACAACCTGGTTATTTTAAGAAGTTCGGACTTTGGCCTTATAAAATATTGTTTTCCTATTCCCTTTTCCGAAAACAATGGGCAAAAACCATGGGTTTGTTTGTGGTTTGGATTAGTTTAGTGTAAGGAGACCCAAAACTAAATAATAAAGAATTCCCTCACCTTTCCTATATAAACCCACCAAATCTCCCACTTCATCTTCACTCAAAGCCATTGGAGTTCGTCCATCCTCTACCCAACTCTCTCTAGAATCCTCCCAAGGTTCCCCAAGCTCCCAAGAATCCTTTCACAATCCTCTCTCTATCCTTTGGAAGCACACTTCCAAGTAAGGGTTTTCCCTTCCTTTATCATTTTTGTCCCATTTTCTTTAAGTTGTTTTTACCTTTTAATTTCAATTATTAATGTTGGGGTATGGTTTATCACCTCAATCATACGTCCCTATTTATGTTTTAATGATGGTCGACCCCTTTATCTCTCATTAAATGCCTCCCATGTACACCTGTTACTATGCCAAAATTTTGAAAGGAACTTCTCTCTCTTCTTTTACATTCAAGAAATACTTTTGTATCATGAATCTAAATTCCATTACAATTGTTTGGAAATGTATCTATATGACCAACTTAAGGTCCATTTCATTAAATATGATTAGACACCCTTTATCTCTCATCAAACCATTTTTACGAATTATTATGTCGCGCCGTTATGCTTCCGAAATCGCACCGATTTTCTAAGCCAATGCCATTGTGTAGTGAATACCATCCCCATTTCTCCATTAAGGTTATTCACCTTTATGAACATTTACTTCTTGTTTATAAAGATTCATGTATGAATTAAACATTTTTTTATCGTGTAATAAATAATTATGTTTTATGAATCCATGTTTTATGATCCATGTGGCACACTTATGCATGAAATGAAATGTTTAAGAAGGGTGCACCGTTATAGCGCTCCAATGAATTGGGTAAAGTATAGTATCATGATATGTCATGTGCAATGAGTGATTAATCATGAAAATTTATGTACAACGAGGGTTTACTCGTGATTTTTGTGCAATGAGGATTTACTCATGCTCCATGTCCAATGAGCCTTGGCTCATGGTAATTTCATGTTAAGTGTTGTTGCCACATTTCCATGTTATGATTATCATGATTTATCATGACATTATGTTCATGTTTCTCTTATTATCTATTGATATTCCTGTTGTCTAACATGTATTGTACTCCTCATGTAATTCCATGTGTACTCCCTTACTGGGCTTTATAGCTCACCCTTTTCTTATGCATGTCTTCAGGTTATCCCATGCAATGCTAAGTACGGGGGAATGTAGTGGTCATGTAAAGGAAGTTTTCAATAATGATGTTGTATTTCATGTTTTAAGTTTTCATGTAATGATCCTAAGCCCCAAAGACATTAAACCTATCGATCTTATTTTTTGTATTGAGTGATGTTTTATGTAATAAATCATGTTTAAGTTTTTAATAAAAGAAGGGTTGTCATAGTTGGTATCAAAGGATAGGTTTAGTTATTTTTGGTATTATGAAACCCTATTAAAGCCTTAGATACAAGACTAAGTATAATAAAAACATCCATAAGTTTTGTTAAGTACTGAGTAAGTGGTTTATCAAAAACATACATCCCTGTCTAGATATGAGCAGGTAGAGGCGGCTCTGGAACAGATTTATCCTAGGGGTAAAACCCGAAAACACCGTTTTGAGCTAGACTCGAACTGGAACTAGTGTACAAAAATGGGCCTTGCTTCACTCTTGGTTACGACACTCCCAGGGGCTATGTTTTGATAAATTCACAAGAGTAGTATGAACCCTTATTAAGGGAATAAAAAAATTCCCCTAAGAATATATGTTAAAAAGTAGATAATGAAATGCCTAGATTGAAGCTTATAGACTCATGAGTTAAGGAAATAAAAATATATTTATGAGTCATAAACTTTTGTCTTTGGATTACCCTTTATGTGTTACCCATAACTTTACTTTCATTCCAGCCAATTTCTGGAAATTGGAGGACTCGGGCTAACAACCGTTGTGAAGATCAGTGTGATGACTGTACTAATGAGATGCCAAATCCAATGGGAGCAGGAATCGTGAACTTTGTCATGCTTCTCTCTCAGCTAATTCATGTTTTGAATAGAAACATGGGTCAAGAAGAATGTTCAACCCCCCCCCCCCCAAGATAGAACATATCTCTATCAAGTGCTTCATGAGACAAAGGCCTCCAACTTTTAGTGGATCATCTGATCCCACGATCACTGAACAATGCATCAACTCCATTGAAAAGATCTTCTCCATCCTTAAATGTTCTGAACAATAGAAGGTTCTCCTGGATTATTATCATATGAAGGGTGAAGCTAATCAATGGTGGACGTTGATCAAAAATATGAAGCCTGAGGAGGAGATCAATGCATTGGAATGGAAGGATTTCTGGAAGATTTTTTTTGATAAATATTTTCTGCACACCCTCCGGCTTAAGATGGAAAGGTACTTCCTTTCCCTCATGAAAAAAGATGAAGAATATATTGGAGCGTATGAGGAAAACTTCAAAAGGCTTGCACGTTACGCTTCTGGATTTTTCATTACCCCCGAATGAAAAGTTGACCACTTCTTTGGTGTGCTGAAGCCTAGCCTGCAGAAATCATTAGATATTCGTGACTTCGACAGCTATGAGGAAATTTTCCGATGTGCCCTCAAGGTCAAAATGGAGATTGAGAAATCACAGGGGTATCAAGGGGATAAGAAGCGTAAGGAAGAATTCAATGCTGGAGGTCCGATGGATAAATCCAACGGTGCTAAGAAGATCCAGCACCCCACATGCCAAAAGTGTGGAAAGAAGAACCCTAGAAATTTCCTTAAGGGGATGAGGACGTGCTTCAGGTGTTAAAGGGAAAGGCACCTAGATATTAACTGTCGGCAAGAAAGACCCGCGGCTGCGATAGGGGAGAGGAACGCTCCGTTCGAACCTCAACGCATTTTTCAATTATACAAATGTAAATAACCAGGTCATTTTTCAAATCAGTGCCCTAATCCAAGGGTTTTCGAAGGCAACCAACAACCTCAAAGAAAGCAAGGAAGATCTTTTTACATCACTTATATCGAAGTGATCCCTAAAAAAGAAGTGGTGACAATTATGATAGTTATTCATTCATGAATTGAGAACGTTCTTTTTGATTCAGTTTCTAAGAATTCTTTTATATCTCGAATGTTTAGTAGAAAAATCCCAGCACCACCACAAATCATGGAAGTGAAGATGTCGGTGAGTACAACAAATGGGGAAATCATTTCATCCCATGAATATAAGTCCTCCCCTGTTATAATCTGTGGATTGAATTTACCGGCGAACCTCTTCATACTCCCTCTGGTAGAATTTTATGCAATTCATTGAATGGATTAGCTTTCCTTATATATAGCCAACAAAAATTGTCGGGAGAGGGAAATCAAACTCCATATGGAGAATCGACCCCTGATTCTATACAAGTGTCAGGAGGAAGATGAATCTCCTATAGCTCCATCATCTCAAGAATGGATATTACTACCCTATGAGCATGCGTATTTGGCTCAGATGATTGAGTCCAAGGAAGAAACCATCCTGGATGAAATGTCTATTGTGAGGGAATTCATGGAAGTGTTTCCCGAGGAACTGCCTGGTCTTCCTCCTAAAAGAGATGTTGGCTTCACAATAGAACTTATAGTCGGGGCTTTACCAATATCCAAGACTCCATATAGAATGGCGGTTGTAGAGCATGAAGAGATGAAGAAACAACTATATGAGAATCTGGATAAAGGGTTTATAGGCCCATGTGCTTCACCATGGGGTCCACCAGTCCTCTTACTCAAGAAGAAGGATGGGTCAATGCGACTTTGCATCGATTATCATGAACATAACAAAATCACGATAAAAAACAAGTATCCTCTCCCATGAATTGATCACTTATTTGATTAGTTTCATGGAGCACAATACTTATCCAAGGTGGACTTCCGGTCGAGATATTATCAAGTAAGGGTGAAGATGGATGATATCCCAAAGACTGCTTTTAGCACAAGATACAGGCACTATGAATTCATAGTAATTCCTTTCAGACTCACCAATGCTCTAGAAATTGTCATGGACTTAATTAATAGAGTCTTTAGAGATTACCTAGAAAATTTTTTGGTAGTCTTTATAGATAATATTCTAATATACTCCAAAACCAAGGAGGATCATGAGGAGAATTTAAGAACTGTACTAGAGACTTTGTGCAAGGAGAAGCTCTTTGAAAAGTACAGCAAGTGTGAGTTCTGGTTGAAGGAGGTCTCATTCTTGGGCCATATCATCACAAGCAATGGGATATTTGTGGATCCCTCAAAAACAGATGCAATTGAGGGTTGGATAAGGCCAACATTGGTAATGGATATACGTAGCTTATTGGGGTTAGATGGATATTATCGAAGATTTGTGAGGAATTTCTCACGATTGTCCAACCCTCTTACCAAGCTAAATCGGAAGGGATTAAAGTTTTCTTGGAGTGATGAATGCGAAAAAATATTCAAGGAGTTGAAAAGGAGGCTTATCACTGCGCCCATGCTCACTTTACCCACAAGTGGGGAACTTATTGTGGTATTCAGTGATGCTTCGAAGAAGGGCTTAGTCTTTCTTCTGATGAAGAATGATAAAGTGATATCCTATGCCTCAAGGCAGTTGAAAATGCATGAGTGAAACTATCCAACGCATGATCTGGAGTTGGCGGCTGTGATCTTTGCCTTGAAAATCTGGCGGCTTTATCTATATAGAGAGAAATTTAAGATATATACTGACGACAAGAGTCTTAAATATATATTCACATAGAAAGAGAGTAATATGCGCCAGAGAAGATGGATAGATCTCATCAAGGATTATGACTGTTCAATACATTACCACCCTGGGAAAGAGAACAAGGTGGAAGATGCCCTATGTAGAAAAGATCCAACGATTCTATCAATGATGAGAATTAACAAGGATCCAATAATATTATAATTAATGAAGACAGATATGGAAATCATATTAAAGGGAAAATCATCAATCCTTTCACAAATTATTGCTCAACTGTATCTTTTGGAAAAGTTAATAGATTCTCAAAAGGATGATGTGGGAATTCAAGAAAATGTGGAAGCTATCAAAAAAGGGAAATCCTCAGAGTTTAATGCTAATGAAGAAGGAATTGTGCGGTTTGGGAAAAGACTATGGGTTCCAAAAAATTCGGAGATGAAGAAGGAACTTTTGGATGATGCACATAGTTCAAATTTCTCTATTCACCCAGGGAGCACAAAGATGTATCGAGATCTCCGTGAAAACTTTTGGTGGGATAATATGAAGAAGGAGATCACTAAATATACATCAAAGTGCCTGGTGTGTCAGCAAGTGAAGGCAGAGAGGCAGAAGTTGAAGGGGATGATGCAACCATTTCCCATACCAGAATGGAAACAGGAGAACATCACCATGGACTTTGTCACCAGAATTCAGAAGACATCCAAAGGCAACAATGCAATCTGGTTTGTTGTGGATCATCTTACAAAGACTGCACACTTAATTGCTATTCTGGAAGATTTTTCATTGGATCAACTGGCATAGATATATATCAGGGAAGAGGTAAGGTTTCATGGAGTACCACTATCTATTGTGTCCGACCGAGATCCACGATTCACCTCTATGTTTTGGAAGAGTCTTCAACATGCCCTAAATACTGAACTGAACTTCAGTATGGCCTATCATCCTCAAACTGATTGCCAATCTGAGAAGACTATCCAAACACTTGAGTACATGTTGAGAGTGTTCTCAATGGACATTAAAGGAGGATGGGATCAACATCTTCCTCTGGTTGAGTTCTCTTATAATAATAGTTTCCACTCAAGCATCCAAATGGAACCATATGAAGCCCTATATGGGAAAATGAGTAGAACACCAGCATGTTGGGATGAGGTCAGTGTAAGTAAGCTGCTTGGACCAGAAATGGTTGAGGAAATGGTGGAGAAGGTGAAAACCATTCAATAGCATATCAAGGTAGCCTAGAGTTGACAGAAGAGTTATGCAGATAATCGTTGATGAGACCTTGAGTTTAAAGTTAGAGACATGGTTTTTCTATGCATATCTCTGTGGAAGAAGGTCATGAGGTTTGGACAGAAAGGGAATGTTAAGTCCAAGGTACATAGGCCCCTTCAAGATTTTTGATCGTGTCGGGGTTGTGGCCTATCGACTAGCACTTCCACCTACTATTTCCAAAGTACATGATGTATTTCATGTATCCCTCTTAAGGAAGTACATACCAGACCATTCACATGTACTCTCTTCTAAGGTGGTACAACTGGAAGACGATCATTCTTATGAGGGGAAACTAGTGAAGATCCTAGATCATAGATAAAAAGTTCTATGAAATAAGACAATTCCCCTCATCAAGGTGTTGTGGACAAACCACATGTTTGAAGAAACGACTTGCGAATCGGAGGAAATGATGAAGCTGAGTTAACCTCATATGTTTTATTGTGGGAAAAGGAAAATTTCGGGGAGAAAATTTCTTAAGGGGAGAATATTGTAACGGCCAAAAGTTTCATTAATGGATATCCCTCTTGATCTAATTAAATGTCTTTTTATGTTTATATAAAATGTCAAATTCATTGGTTTAATGTTAAGAATAATGACCATTGCTAATATAGCCGTTGAATAGTGATCACATGATTTTTTTAAATATAGTACTTTAACAAATCCAATTTACTCAGACAAAGGAAGCAATGGCCTCATCTAGTAGAATTTCCCCATTTGAAGCCCATTTGTCGGAGCTCGGAAAAGAGGTGGCATCCTTGGGCTTTGCTCTTGACCAAGCCCAAGTTGAGCTTCATTATGTCAAGCTCGAACGGGACAGTCTATGGGAGAAGTGGAAGTTGATAGAAATTACCACTCAAGCTATGTTATCTGAGCCACCCCAAGAGTCTGTCACCATCGCACACCTTACCCTTAGGCCTTATGCGTCTATTTTAAGGGGTTCTATAAGGAATCTCTAGTTCAATGTTCATTTATATTATTTTTGTATATAATAATGAATATACCTCCTTGTCATTTTTTAGACTTTGTAAATAGTTTTTAAAGTACAAAAAGTGTTTTAATTATTATTTAATTAAGAAATATATTTTATTAAATTAATGGATTTTTGAATTAAAGAATATTTTAATAAAATAGTATTTTTTTATTATTAAATTAATTTTTACTAAATATAAATGATCTTAAAATTTTATGAATGGAATTACAATTTTTATTAAGGTTTGAAATCCATTTCTGTCAAAACCCGTGAATTTTCGATAAATGACGGTTTTTATTTTAAATGTGAAAATTAACATATTTAGAAAATTATTTAGATAAGATAATTGTTATTCTAGAATCAGGATGTCAAAATTATCCAATGGTGAATTTTTCATAATTTTCTGAGACAATCAAATTTGTGGGTAAAAATTAAATACCGTTTAAATATATAATGTGTTTTATGACGTCATAATTACCCAATAGCGATGTAATAAAATACTAAAATCTTTATGCTAGACCAATATATGTTTTACCATTAAAATAATGTGATTTTGTGTTTGTTTGACTTACTATTCAAAGCATTAATGGACCCCTCAAGACTTATTAAACACCTTGTCTTTTTAAATTAATTTTCATGGGATTGTGACTCACCTCCACATAAGAAACCTTATTATTTTAAGAAGTTCGGACTTTGGAAATATAAAATATTGTTTTCCTCTTCCCTTTTCCAAAAACCATTTGAAAACCCCATGGGATGGTTTGTGGTTTGGATTAATTTAATGTAAGGGGACCCAAACCTAAATAATAAAGAATTCCCTCCTCATTCCTATATAAACCCACCCAAGCTCCCACATCCTCCTCAATCAATGCCTTTTGAGTTCCTCCAACCTCTACCCAAATCTCTCAATAATCCTCCCAAGGTTCCCCAAGCTCCCAAGAAGACTCTCACAAGCCTCTCTCAAGCCTTTTAAATCACACTTCCAAGTAAGGGTATTTCCTTCCTTTCTCATTTTTGTCCAATATTCTTTAAGTTGTTTTGCCCTTTTAATTTCAATTATGAATGTTGGGGTATGGTTTTGAGCCTCCATAATACTTCCCTCTTTATGTTTTAATGATGGGAGACCCCTTTATCTCTCATTAAATGCCTCCCATGTACACTCATTACTATGCCGAAATTCTGAAAGGAACTTCTCTCTCTTCTTTTACATTCAAGAAATACTTTTGTATCATGAATCTAAATTCCATTACAATTATTTGGACATGTATCTATATGACCCCCTTACTTTCCATTTCTTGTAAATATTATGAGACACCCTTTCTCTCTCATCAAACCATTTTTATGAATTCTTATTTCATGCTGTTACGCTGCCAAAATCTCACCGATTTTCTAATCCAATGCCCTTGTGTAGTGAATACCATGCCCATTTCTCCATCAAGGGTATTCAATTTTATGCACATTTACTTATTGTTCATAAAGTTTCATGTATGAATTCCACATCTCTTTATCGTGGAATAAATGATTATGTTTTATAAATCGAGGTTTTATGATCCATGTGGCACACTTATGCATGAAATGAAATGTTTAAGAAGCGTGCACCCTTATAGCACTCTAATGAATTGGGTAATGTATAATATCATGATACGTCATGTGAAATGACTATTGACTCATGCTAATTCAAGTACAATGAAGTTTTACTTGTTCTTTATGTGTAATGAGGATTTACTCATTCTCCATGTGCAATGAACCTTGGCTCATTCTAATTCCATGTTAAGTGTTGTTGCCACATTTCCATGTTATGATTATCATGATTTATCATGCCTTTATGTTCATGTTTATTTTATGCTCTATTGATATACCTCTTGTCTAACATTTATTTTACTCCTCATGTTATTCCATGTGTACTCCATTACTGGGCTTTATAGCTCACCCTTTTCTTATGCATCTCCTCAGGTTATCCCATGCAATGCTAAGTACAAGGGAATGTAGTGGTCATGTAAAGGAAGTTTTCAATAAAGATGTTGTATTTCATGTTTTAAGTTTTCATGTAACGATACTAATCCCCCAATACACTAAACCTCTTGATCTTCTTTGTTGTATCAAGTGAATTTTTATGTAATAAATCATGTTTAATTTGGGAATAAAAGTTGGGTTGTCATATTTAACAAATGTGTTTTTTTTGTTTTGTTTTTTGATCCGGGATATATTTTTTCAATGATAAAATTTTATAATGTTGTTTTTAATGTGGATAACTAGAAATTAATTTTTTTGAAGCTTATTAATTTTTCTAGGCTTCTAGATAATAAGGATAAAATATTAAATTAATTCTTTTTCTAAATGGAATATTTACAATTCCATTGGGTTCATGAAGTGTTTTTTACCCATTGATAGTTGTTAGTAATTTTCAAATATTTTCATATTTACCCATGTTCTATCAAGTGGTGGTCATATTTCATTATTATTTATTTATTAAAGTTGATTCTTATTCTATATATTATATTTTATAACTAAATTATTTGGATTGTGAGATACATTTATATGGTGGAAATCAAAAATAATTATTATATTTTTTTGGGTCATATAATTTAATTGGTGTCATGAAATATTAGTTAAATTAAATTTAATGGTTTGAATTAGAGGTTTTGAATAGAAATTAATGGAATAATTAAATGTATTTCTTGTTTCCATTAATGATATGTGTTGGGTAGAATTTCATGGAAATAAATAGTGGTAGAATTTATTTTCCAACATTTTTATTTTGATTAAAATAATATATACTCTATTCACTCAAGAAGGATAGATCCCTTGGTGATGATGTCAAGGAGGATTGGAACTGTATGAATGAATAATGAGATAATGGATGAAAGATAAATTACTATAATCAACAAACTAAGAAATAGAGTTCACTATAGAATTGAAGTAAGTGACTCCAATTTTCATATCCTCTATAATCCATATAAATCTACCATGCCTATGTTATATGATATTGGGTAGATAATCCATGGTAATCTGAAAGAAATATTATTAATTAAAACACAAATTGGTATTAATTATGAATATGGAATTAGAGGATGAATTTTTATTAATAGTCATTATGATAGATTTTTTAGCAATGTTTTTATATTTATTGAAAACTAACCATTTTATTTAAGAGTGTTCATGTTTTTTAGGAATCAAACTGAGTCCATCATAATAAGGTTTTATTGTGAACATAGGTTTTCATATCATTTTTTTAAAATTGATTTGTACTAGACATAGATGTTTTCATAATGATTGAATTGTAGATCTGATACTTTATCGTATTTAGGCTCATCGGCTTCAAAATGAAAATCATCATATTCAAAATAATTCGAGGTAAAATTTCTGGTTTGTTATAATTTTTTGTGTTTGATATTCAAAAAATTAAATATGTTTTTAAGTAATAAATATTTCCATTGCTGAGTGTAGAAGTCATTTTTTCTGAAGGGTGATGAAAGCAGATTTTAAAATCAGGAGTTAGAAAGTTTTCCTACTTTCTAAAAAAATCAGAAGATTCTTTTCTGATCATTAAGTTCTCAATAATCCTAAAAAACATTATGATATAATATTTGGAAGATTTTATGGATAGGATTGAATATATTCCAATCTAATGAGAGAATAATTCCATCATAATGAAATTTCCATCGTAATGGAATTCCATCGTAACAAGATAATGAGAAATTATATTGTAATTTTTATTTCATCATAATTGGTGTTACATTATTATTAATGTATCCATTTATCATAGAATGATTTTTAAGATCAAATTAATATGTTATAATGTGTGAATCAGGTTAAGTTTGACTTATTTCGAAGTTGATATATGGAGATTCCATCATAATGGGAATTAAACCTTAATAAGAATTGAATCAGATTCACTGAGAATGATATGGATTTCAAATTCACTATGAAATCAAGAGAAATTGCATTGGGAATGAGAACGAAATAGAAATATTATTTTGATTGAGAAAGAAATAAAAATTGGACTGATACTGATAATGAAAAAGAAACTGAATTTTGATGGAGAAAGGAATAGATTCCTAATGAGATGATTTTGATGAAGACTCAAAAAGAAAATTCCTAAAGTTGGGAGGACAAACATGAAATTTAATTTTGTGAAAATATTAGATAAATAAAAGGAGGATTGAAGAAGACATAGTGGAAGTTAAAAAAAATAGATCATTGATGTTTTTGAAATTTGAGGAATCAATGAAAATTTTCATGTTTCCTTCCTTTGTTTTTAGAGTCTCTTATAAATTTAATCATCATATCATTCATTCAGTGTGGTTTTTTTAATTAATGAGAAAAAGGAATATCACTAAATAAATAAAACGTGAGTCATTGTTGTTTAGAGATCTTGTGATAAAGATCAGATAACCGATGTTTCTTTATCAGATTGAGCTAGATTTTATCCAGTCGATCAGATTGAATCAATTGGTCTGAGGTACATGGTGTTGAGTTTCTAGCAGATTAAGAGTTTTGTAGATTTAAAATTGGTTCATAATATTGAGTAAATCATTTGAGATAAATATTCATCAAAATTCAGAACCCTTGTTACAGAATATGAGAAAACAAAATATTCCTTAAAGAGTGAAGAAGCTGGGGAAGAATCTTATAGAGAGTATCTGCTCATGAAGGAAAATATTTAATGCCTTGGAAAAAAGTCATTCAAGAAATAAATCACAATGATAATAAAATATTGTGAATAATTTTCAAATAGAAAAAAATATTTCATCAAGCATGTGGATGAATACATTCAGGATATTTTAAGATAAAAACATTGAATTGGTGAACATGGAATGATGACTGAAGTTATTAGTGAGAAGATGGATGCTATGGAAGTAGAATATAACAAGTTTCAATAAAAACATCTAGATTATAAAAGTAAATTGAGTATTGTGGATGAAAACATCAATAAGTATTTGAAAATAAATGATGATACTTCTAAAGTTACTAATAATTTTCAATATGTGAATCAGGTGAAATATTATCTTTCAAAAAATAGTGTATATTCTAATTATTTTAACATTTTAGGATTTTGAAACACTATAGGAAAATCATGGATTGAAAAAGATGTGAGAAACCCATAAAATCTAAAAATATAGATAACCTACTAAATATAATAGATCTCCATGTCTTGAGTATGTTAGATATGAAAAAAGTTACCAACCTCAACAAAATTTCAATTGAGAAAGATCTTATTTCAACAAAAAATCATGATTTCATGGTTAGTGTTGGTGTTGTGGAATATATGGGAATAAAGAATATAATATTTGGAACAACATATCCTTACCAAGAAGATGATTTGATAAATGTTGAGGATATTATAAAAGTAGAATAATTAACATTCCTATCTTATATAATGTATAAAAAGTGAATTTTTAAGTTGTTAGAAACATTATTGCAAAATAACCACATGTAATGTTTGGAAGAATTTTGCGGAAGATGTGATCAGTTTGGTCATAATGCTAAAATATTTATAACACTACTTCTACAACAAGTTTCTTATGATAGAAATTAAAATAAAGTATAAATGAAGAATGTTTAGGAATGATTTTTTGTTTATGAGATAGCTTTGAAAGAAACAAAAATGAACAATCATGGATACTTGATAGTGGTTCCTCTTCACATATGAAAGGTGATATAAAAATCATCGAACATGTTGAAATACATGATGGAGGAGAATTTACCCTTGGAAGTTATAGTTTCTTATAAATGTGTGGACATGTAATGACTGAGATGGATGTCAACAATTAAAATATAAGGATGTTTTAATTTTTTTTGTGCTAAGATATATCTTACTTAGTGTAAGACATCATTTTCATGATGGAAAGGAATTTGTTTTATATGAAAAATTATGTCATCATAAGTTTGAAATATGGAAATGTTATTTCAAAAGGAGAAATAACTAGTGAGAATATCATCCAAATAAAAGAATTTAATAACTCATGTTACTTGAAATTTAAAGAAGAAAACAAATTGTAGGAGTTAAGAGTTGTGAACCATGGATAGAAAAGTATGAATATTATTTATATATTTGATGTCATTATTTACATTCCAAAATTGAAAATATGAGAATAATATATTTATGTAACATCACAAAATAGAAGATAAATAACAAAAGTCATAAAAGAGTTGAGATTCAATCTACAAGACGACTTGAGATCATTCATTCCGATTTATATTGGCCAATGAGACATTAATAAAAAGGATATTTACACACTATCACTTTTATTGATGGTTTGAATTAAATAATAAAACATCGTGTTTATGAATCACATGTTAGTGTCTACTGAAATGTTCAAATACTTCTGAAATGATGTAGAGAAATAAATAGGGGTTTCCATAAAGAAGATTAGAATTGATAATTGTACCGAATTAACAAACAATACTTTCAAATAATCTCTAAGAAACCATGGTATAAAACATTATCATATTGCTCCCAATACTCCACAAAAATTGAGTGGTAGAATGAATGAATATAATCTTGGTGGAAATAGGAAGAAATGTGTTAGAATAAAAAAACATTAAATGTTATTTTAGAGATAAGATGTTTGTACTACTATACATGTTCAAAATTGAAGTTTTTTGAGAAAAAATACATACATGGATCCTGTTGAAATGTGGTTTAAACAACCATTCATTGAAATACTTCGATTTTCTTGGATTTCATGGTTTTCTAAAAATCAAAAAACTAGATTTGGAAATGTTTCAGGAGAACGCTAAGGAATGATGTTTTATAGGATATTCACTAAATATAAGAAGTTAAAAATGTTGGAGAAAACATTTTCAAATGTTCGTGGACTAATATGATATGAAGGTAATTGAAAGTCAATGTTCCTTAACAAAAGTTGATGAAAATTATGAGGAGGATAAACTGGATAATTCCAACAAAAGGTAAAGTAATTCATAACATCCATATCATGTTTCAGAAGAATCATGTGATAAGGAAACATCTACTAGGAACGAAACATTGAAATTTCCTAACATTCAAATAATTTTGAATCCAAAAATATTATTGGGAATCCGAAGACCCCAGTTCAGAAATTAAGAATGTTGAGATTAGATAATCATACATCACATATTTCAAAAGGTGAACCAGTATTAGTTTTGGAGGCTATTTAACATAGAGAGTGGGTGGATTTTATGAGTGAATAGTTGTATTAGATTGAGAATAATGAAACATGGGATCCTTTTCCATGGCTAGAAAATAAAAAAGTATTCATAACATAGAGAGTTTATAAAAACAGATGAAATGATCATTAAGATGTTTCAAAAAAACAATTCAATATTTTTTTGTAAAGGACATGATTAGGTGGAAGGTGTTTTTTTTATGAAACGTTTTCACCCTTTGCATGTATAAAAACTATTCAGATTTTTCTTTTAATGGATGCTCATAAAAATTGTAATGTATTTTATATAGATGTAAATTACACATTATTAAATGGTAATATTTAGGATGAAGGTTACATTGAACAAACTTTTGGGTTTCAAATTGATGGGGATGAAATCAAAGTTTGTAAACAGAAGAAAGATTTGTATGGGCTGAAACAAGATCCCGATGCATGGTATTCAAAACATGAGAATTGTTTGAGAATGTAGAATTTTTATAATGGAATAGTTTATAGATACTTATATGTAAAATTCATTTACTCAATATCTGTAATTGTAAGTTTTTATGTGAATGATATAATTTTTTTCGGATAGAGAATATGTTCGTAAAACATTCTCTAATGAGATAAAGAATAATTTTTAAATGTCTATGTTAGTAGAATTAATTTATTCCTTTGGATTACAATTTTAATAAAAAATACATTTTATTATCATAAAAAAAGTATTCCCAGGAATTGTTAAACAAATTTTGTGATGGAAGAATGAAAAGAAGTTTCAACTCTTATTTCTATGAGCATATATCTGAGTAAGGATAAATCCATAAAAATTGTAAATCAAAAATATTTTCAAAATCTGGTAGTAATAATTATTATTGTTATATTATCAAGGAATGATATTGTTTATATTGTGAATTTGTGTGCCAGGTATAAAGGTAATGTTAGAGAATCACATGTGTTGGAAGACAAAATAAATCTCTGATATTTCAAAGGATAAAATACACATGGTTTGTTATACATAATAAATAGTGAGATGATGTTTTATGTTTATACTAATTCCGATTGGGATGAACATTATAATGATTTAAAATCAACATAATGAGGAACATTTCTCTTGGGGGAATGTTTTGTGAGATAGCATAGAAAGAAACAATGTTTAATAACATTGAGCACATCTGAATCTAAATATATTGCAGGTAATCTAGCTTGTACTCAAATATTGTTGATGAAAGATCAATTAGACGATTTGAAAGTAACATTTTCTAAATCATTGAAGATAAATTGTGATAATTAGAGTAAAATTGATATTTCTAAGAGTCATGTCCAACATTCAAGTTCAAAAATACTTTATATAATGTTTCAAATTATAAAAGAGAATGTTGCTGAAAGATATGTTATATATGAATACATTTCATTAAATTATCAAAATTCTAATATCCTTAAAAAATAAAAACCAAAAGAAACATTTGTGTTATTGACCCTCAAACATCAGGTTTATCCTCCAACCATGTCTTCATAATCCTCATTAGTAACAACCCCACTATTATTTGGATTTTGATGAAAAGGGGGAGACAAAGTAACAACTTATTAATTTGTGAGAAGTTTTAATTATCTTTAACTTAAGAATATGATGTTGTGGTTATCATAAAATCGTAGAGAGAGAGAAATTTATAAATAAAATAATGGGGGGTAGGAGAAAGTGTGAAAAAAATAATGAAGAGAGAGATAAAGAATGTTTTTAAATAAAAGTGACGAGAGTTTATCTTTACATTACTGTGAAATTGGCTTTCCAATGTGGGATGGAATTCCATAAAAACAATACATTATATAGTAGTGTAGTGATAGGAAACTCTCTATTGATAAATTCAATAATTGGATAAAATTGAAAAACTTGAGTTGTTTTCAAATATGATTTGTGAAAATTTCTAAGAGTTGAAATCTTTTTAATAAGGGCTGTCAACAAATCAATTGGGGGATATTGAAAATAATTTTTGATAAAATGTTTTAACATAGGTCTTTTATTTTTTGACAACTGATATTTTTGTTTAAGAGTGTTTTTGTTTCTCAGGAATCAAACCTAGTATATTGAAATAAGTTTGTTTTCCGTACATAGGTTTTCGTATCCAGTTTTTTGGATTTTGTTGCACCAGCCACAAAAGCAGACAAAAGGATAAATTTTTTGATTAGATACATTATCATATTATGGTCCATCAATATTACATTGAAAATCATCAGATTAAACAGAATCAGACAAAGAATTTTTTGTTTTTTTAATTTTATCTTCTCAATATTTTGGGAAATAAAGCTGTCATTATGTTAGAAAGAAAGTTGTTTTTGATTGTAGAATTATTTTTGTTGTTGTTTTTTTAAAAACAATTTTGAAGTCAGCAGTTAGAAATTTCTCTTTATTTATAATCAAAATTAGATGATGATTTTTTGATCACGTCATTATCCAAAATCATGAATAACATTCATGATGAAATCTTTTGATGGCATGGTGGATAAGTTTGAAGAAATTAAAAAAAGAAGAGTGATGAATTACATCATAATGAGATCTCCATCATAATTTTAATTTAATAGTAATGAGATAATGATAAAATCGATCATAATGAATATTTCATCGGATTTAAGATTCTATTATTATGATGAAATCTGTTGAATGTAAAATGTTTGAGATGATCGGATCCAAAAGTCAGAATATATGAAGCTGATGATGATAGAATAATTTTAGTGTTAAACTATGGATATTCCATTTTAATAGGAATTCCATCATAATGATATTTCAATCGGATTCACTAAGAGGGATAAAGAATTTATATTCAATATGAAAGAAATAGAAATCAGAATGAAACTATTAAAGAAACATATATTGGATTGAGATTTTCGAAGAAATAGAAATTGGATTGAGACTAAGAATGAAACCGAAATTTGATTTAGATTTAGAATTTAATAGATTCTTAATGATCTCATTACAAAGAATACACCAAAAGAAAATTCCAAAATTTTAGGAGGTCAAATGTGAAATTCAAATTTTCATAAATCATGGAGAAGTTAATGGAAGATTGAATATGTCAATGTTGATGTTTATGTGGGATAGATCTTTGATGTTTTTAATATTTGAAGAAGTGGGGAATGTTTACAAGTTTCCAACCATTGTATTCAGTGTCAAAAATAAGTAATTACTCATATAATTCATTTAGTGTGGTTATTTTCTAGCAATGGGAATAAGAGGAGAACTGAATAAATCAAGTGTGATTCATTGTTTTCCAGATATCTTGTGAAAAATATCAGACATATGAATGTTTATTTAAAGGATTGAGTAGTATTGTGTTGATAATATAATATTTGGTTGATCGTATTGAGTCTATCAGACTGGGGTACATCATATTGAGTTTTTGAGTGGAGTTTGAGTTTTACATATTTTGAATGGGTTCATCATATTGAGTCCATAAATTAATAGAATCATATCTATAATCATTGTATATAGATATAATCATAATCAAACTAATTGTGTTGAGAGAATCATATCCAAACTCATAGGATTGATAAAATCAGATCCTTCTAAATCGGATTGAGGATTTGGACAAGCAACTGTGGGGTAGTTTCAAAAAAGTCATTATTATTTAATTTTGATTAATTTTGTTATTTTAAATCATTATAAAATGATTGGAGTCAGTATAATCTTTACTAGCGAGACATAGTTGTTGTCTAATGGGAGTTGGCACATGTTGTATTCACATCAACAAAAAATATGATTTCCATATTCCCAAGGAAGTGTCTATGGAAAATGATGTGGGTTATCACACTGAGGCTGAGCCTTATAAATATTTTGTCCTTTACTTGATTTCCTAATTTTTCATTCATCAGGTTTTAAAAAAATGATGAGGATGTAAATCTTAGCAGGTTTCAGGGTTTAATTTTCTAAATGTTTTGAATATTATAAAAATTGAACAACTTATTCAACCCCCAACCCCCTTAGTTGTTACTCAATCCATTGGAAATTCGTATTCTTATTGAATAATTACAATTGATATAGGATATGATTTTGATGGACTATAATTCTATTTTCTATTGTATAGAAATTTATTATGAATATTATTGGAAATATAATCCTATTATTATAGAATATAAATTAATTATGGTTGAAAATGATGGATGGTTAATATGAATATGAATTGATGGAATTGTATTTGAATTCTTATTGTAATTATAATGTGAATTGTTTAGATCTTGTTTATAATATAAATTTTTTGTTTTTTTATTTATTTTATTTATGAAATATATTTTTTATGCCCATGTTTAACATTAAACGGGAATAGTATAAATTATTGTGAAATTAATTTTGAATAATAAAGAAAATAATTACATAAGTTTCCATTAGTCATGAAAAGTTAACATGGTGGTCATTCCATTAACTATAAATTGATCTCAAAGATTCAATTTGGGATGGTTGATGAAGTGTTAGTGAATTGAATTGGGTTATTACATATGTTAATGGGGTCATTCCATATTCTATCTATGGAGGACCTTTCTATCAGCATGTTACACCTAGTCGTGTGATTTCTACAACTAGTATTCCATATTAGAATGTGGTTGTTCCATTTCTATTATGCTTTTTAAAAATAGATTCTTTTGAGGTTTGATGACTATTATATGACATGAAAGAGGTTATGATTCTATTGTATACATAGGATATTAGAAATGTTATTGGCGAGGATTATATATACACCCTAGGATATGAATTATGGTAGAAAAAAAGGGAGCATGAAATGTCTATGTGGTTTTATTACATAATCTAGCCAATTTCTATGTGTGATGGCCTTGATGGGTACATAAATGGATGGTGGGGGTCTATAACCAATTCTAAGTGTCATGGTTGTGAATAGATATGTTTAACTGGTTTTGTTAGGTGATGATGATGTTTAGGATTATGTGATGTTAGTGTAGATGATATGGCTTTCCATAATGAGGTGTAATGTGTAATGGTGATATCGTATGTTGATGTAGAGAGAGTATTCTAGAGTGAGAAACCAATAATATAGTGTGAGTCCCTATGAGTGAAAAACTCCTTAATGACTATATGTTAGAGTGGGGGGACCACTGTAGATGGACATTAAGAAAACCATTGAAATCCCCATATCTATAGACAATGGTCTAATTAAAAGATGGTTATATTTAGGAATATTCTTCATGGGTGGATAGATACATGGTGGAGATGATATATTTTTGTATACTTCTATATAGATTTATTATCAAGATGGTAGATGTGATATATTTAGAGCTCCGAGAATGTATACAACTTACTGGATGTGGTTAATTTTTTATTTTAATTATGGTTGGGTTTATGTAAATTCATGTTAAGATAATGTGATATGGTTTGGAAACTGAAATGTTGGGGTTTCAAGATGAAGTGGTTGGTCGGCTGACTATTAGGGTACATTTTTTAGTTTATTATTTTGTTTTATTTATACAATGCATGGATTCATTATTTTGATTTTTTTAAAGAGAAAGATAATAGTTATGAGTAGAAAACTACTGAGTATATTTATATTATCACTCATACATTACATAAGCTAACATTTATATTATCTTGATATTGTAGGTGGTTTTTCGGAGAAACCATAACTTTGGTCATTAGAAAATTCATAGAATAAGTGGATTTTATTATACATTGATTGAGGTATAGCAGATATGATATAATGTTTTGACGTTTTGTCATTATGCCGTGACTTATACGACCTGACATCCATTGTTATATATTATAGAAGTATTGGGATTGGAAAATGAATTAGAATATTTATACTGATGTTTAGTTTTTATTTATAAAGGATAACGTCTTCCAAATAAGTTTGATGATATACCATTGGTGCTAGTATCCAACTCATGGCCTATTGTAGGAGTTCTTTGGGGGATACACTCGAACTCGGTGTTGGGTAAGGTGGAGTCCCACTGAAGATAAGTTGTGATAATCAAATAAACATTCAAAATACAACGATATGTCATAACCCATTAATTAAAATTAAATTCATAATAGTTCCTCTAAACATTTCACCAAATCTAAACCAATTTATAATATATCAATTGAACCAAAACAAATCAATGCTATTTTATAAAAAATATAATTATCCCATTGATTATTAGAGAAAAATGTATACCCTTGATGATTTCTCAAAACACATAAAAAATATAATAATTATTTTTATGTTTCATAAATCAAATAAATGTTTCCTTGGAATTTCCAAAAAATTAAAATTTTTAAACACTTATCCATATTCAAATTTTCCAAAACACAAATCCATTCTTACAATTTTATCTAAAATAAACATATAAAATATTATTAAAAGGGATTAAATATCCCAATGAAATTTTAAAATTCTAAAATGATAATTATTTTATAATTTTAAATTTATAATACCATTACACTATATTCCAAAAAAAATCTCAATCAATATAAATAATTATTAACCAAATTCACATACCGCACTATTAGAATAATGCCTAATCAAATGACCAATTAAATCTTAGTCACTCCATATACTCATTTCCTAATTATTTTTTATATTGTATGGGGGATTTTGGAAAAAATAGTCACTCATACTAACAGTACATACTCATTACATAAGAAAACACTTGATAACATGGATATCAATATTGGTTATAATGTTTCGGCACAGACCAAAATAGGCATGACAGATGGGATGGTCATTCCTAATCAGTCTAAGAATGTGTCAGCCTATACCCATTTTAGGTTTTCACATTTAGACTAATTTTTTATAAGGTCAAAATTTTATAAGCATAAACCATTATTAATATGGTCTACGAAATTGTTTTGTTAATCTTATTTTTTAAAAAAAAATTAATTATTATTCTATATAAATTTACAAATCCTCTCCTTAATAATTCATTAAACAAAAACACTATCAATATTTGAAACATAAATTAAGTATATTATAAATTTTAATAATCAATAATAACCACTTATAAACTAACATAACAAAAATATCAGGAATACATGGATTACACCATTATAGAACAATGAATTGAAACATCAAGATAATGTATGGCTAATCTGTGAGATTATAGAGGAGTAGTACATGACTACACAGAATGAATTTATACTAACCTTAAACAATTTAATGTTCCATTTTTTTTATTGTGTAAAATAGATTACTAATTTCCTATATTTCACTAATCTTCACACATGATTTTGAAAAACAGGGATGAGGTAGATGACTTGGGTGGGGTGTTAGTGGAAGATTTGGGGAAAGAGGTGGGCAATAACAAAAATCCTAATGTTGGGAATAGAAGTAGGCCCTAGTGATCTAATGAAGTCAGATGATCTGTGATATATGAAAAAATGGAGGTGTCATGGAATATTGGGTGTAATTGTGTCGGGTGGGTGGATGTTCGGTTCTTTCTAAGGGCTGGGTGTAGATGTTTTGTAAGATAGGAAATGAAAGGGAATGATTGGGGATAGATATTACATAAATGGATGATTGGAGAATGAAATGGGGCCAATATTTTTGGGTAGGGAAAATTATAGAAAGGGAAATTTGAGTTGGGATTTATAAAAAAATAATTAGGGGTGGGCCACATTAGGATGGAAAAATTAGGGAAGAATAATAGTTTTGTATTAAATAATATATATATTTATTTACTTATAAGATTGAGTTAAAACCTGAGACACTAAAAACTATTTGTATTTTTTATTATCTTATTTAGGCCCATTTAAAAAATGGGAACAATTTTTAATGGACAACCCATATTATATTGGTGAAAAAAACCTTTAAATCCCACATTTCCAAGAACATTTTCCGTCTCTTTACGCAATCTAACATCTAAATTCCAACACCCAATCCCTAATTTTAACAGAGAAAATAAAAAAATCACAACTAGTGGGATACCATTTTATAGAAAATTACATCAATTTCCCAATTAAATAGAAAAAATGATCACTATAATTCTTTATGCTCCCCTCTCTATATGTCAAAACCTTACAACCATGGATGACTGACTATATAAAAATTATGGATACAATTTCCCATTTTGAAATAAAAAAAGAGCCTTATTAGATTTTACCAAAAAATTTTCATTACCCATCTATTTGTAAACAATGAATCATTATAATTAAATATAAATTTGGTCTATATGTGGCACCCCAGAGACACCTTCCTAGGTGTAGTGATAAAAACACCGACTTAACAACTATCTTTGATATAATGTGAGATGACATTGTCATTATTTAACACCATTTACAAAATTTAATAATTAAATGTCTCAAATATATTTTTATTCTCAATAATGTAAGGTTTAGTGTCTATAAAACATGTTACACAAATAACCTAATTTACATTTCTTGTGAATATTCACCTATAATTGAGAATTACTGGATTTCCTTTAAGACATCACATAGTTTATACACATATTCACTAATTATGAAGTGGAAACACAAAAAATAATTGATATCAAACACTAGGTAATGGAAAAAATCATTTTCTTGTTATCAAGGGTTGGATCATATGCATATAATAAAAATTGAGAAATAGGTAAATATATTATTAAACATAATATATTACAATCCTATATTTCCAAATTATAGGATATTAGGATTTTTATTCTCAAATAAACAAAAATATGCCTTGATAAAAGTGATTAAGATAACAAACATGATCCAAGGGGTTTAATAATGGGGATTTATAAATAATTCATCCTGTTGAGAATTTATATTATAAGAAGTTATGAGGAAAAAATAATCATAGAAATTATTTTTAATAAATCTACCCACATCAAATTCATGAAAAGAAAATATAAACAAAGATACCAACCTCTTGTTCTGTTGAAAAACATGTACAAAAATCATCCTAAATCACATTAACACAAAAAAAATTTGCAACAAATCTTCTTGTATTACATTAACAAAACAAACTTGTGATAAAATTATCGAATATCACAATCACACAAAAAACTTTTGAAAAATGATTTCTGCAACATGTTCACACAAAATACATGTGATTTTTTTCCCATAAAATTTTCACTATACACTTGTGAAAAATGATTCATTCACATAATAAACATATGAGTAAAGCTACCTACATTATGTTCAAACAACAAAATTTTGAGAAAATTCAATTGTATCTTGTTCACAAATTTATTCATCATCTCATGTGATATAAAACAATAATTAAGGAATTTTTGGGATATATATGACCCCACCCATCGATATTCCAAAAATATGGGTTAAAATTTAAAATAAACACTCATACCTTTATAAAAAACATATGTAAATAAAAATGGATTTCATAAAATATCCAAATAATGTAACTATAAATAACCTTAAGAATGTAAATTTTTGATACGCCTAAGTCAATCAAAATAAAATAATTTTTTATGTATATTTATAAGGTGATTTATTGAAAATAATTTCAATGAAAATAATTCCATTTCAGTTAAATTGCGATGTAGAATCCATATTATAAAATAGTTTCTATACAACAAATTAATCATTTGTATAATCATTGAATTTACAATCACTTTGAAATGTCATTTCTCAGAAAGTGAAGTAAATATTTTGATAACCCATTTCTGTTAACAAGAGTATTCAAAAGTTCATCCTTGAGAAAACATTAATATTTTAAAATTTTAAATTTTAAACACCTGGAAAAACATTTCCTTTTTAAAAAAATCTACTCTAAGAGATCCTTTAAAAAGCAATAATGGCTTCAAAAAGGGAAGGTTAAAAAAACTAGAAACATTTACTCTTAAAAAATCTGCCATAATTGATCATTGAAAATAATTAAAGGATTCCAAAATATAATCTAGAGTGTAATATAAAATAATCTATATTTAAAGGATAAGAAACATTTAAAAATAAATAAATCTATTTGTTGAAACTGACAGTGTAAAAAGAGTAACCTGAAATTCCCATTGAAAATAGGAGAATGTAAATTTTATATTAACACGAGAAAAAATGTATTTTAATTCCAAAATAATCAAGGAAACATTTTCTTAATAATTAACATATACATAGAGGAAAATTTTTATATACAATAAATAATATTTTTTCCTTGAAAAATTCATCTTTTATGAGAATGAAATTCATCAAAAAAGAATCATTGATTTAATAACATCATTTCAGCTTCAAATAAAGTAGGAAATATTTTATGAAATAATTAATATAATAATTTATCGATCAAATAAGATTTATTCACATGTTATAGTATTTTATCTCAATGAATAAAAAAAATTGGGTTATTAAAATACCTTTTGGATATCGAATTATTGATGCAAGATACTATTAAAAAGGGGTTCAATGAGAAGAAATGTAAATCCAAAAAAAAAAGATAAAATAAAATGTAACAAAACAAATTGCATAATTTTCACAAATTATATTAAATAATATTATCATGAATAATCATAACTCAAAGAAAATAAACCATGTTTCTAAACCCCCATACAATGTTATAATCATTTATATTGAAAATAAAAGGAATGTAGAAAATTGGATGGATTTTTAATTCTTTTATGTTTCAGGAAAAATCATTATAAATTTAATACATGGAAAATATGTACACTACAAAACTGAATTAAGTGCTGAGTATGAATTAGATATCAATGAGAAAAAATTGATATGCAAAAACCCTTACCTAGGGTCCCGATTCCCACCATTCCTAGAACTACAATCTAAAATACTAAATTTTTCTTATTAAAAAAAATTTAAAACATTTTATAATCTATATTTATTGTTATAATTTATACTTATTACCATAAGTTATTTATTTATTGAATATTTTTTAGCTATGGAAGTTACCTAAAGTGGTTTTGTCTATTTCTATGACACATACTTAGTATATTGACCATAGTAAATTATTTAGTAATATATATTTAAAATCACACTAATTGTGTAATTTTATATTATTTTATAATTCAATTATCATATAATTTATTTCTATCCATATGTTTCCCCAAAATGGACTCAGAATAAGAAATATTCCTCAATAGGTTCATTTAACGTGGTTAAGTTTACTATGACCATTGTTTATTGACATCTCATAGAGAATGTCAAAAATTATCTTCATAAAATATTAATAGTTTAATAAATGGAACTAATATAAATTAAATACCTCGATAAATGCATTCATGTTAATTTTTAATAGAAAAATAGAGCACATTGATCAAGGAGGTGGTAGTCTGCACGTACGCATGACAATGTCATCCTTTTTTTATTGGTTTTACAAGACGGTATTGAAGTTATATTCTATTAATAAAATAAAATTTTATAAAATTAAAAAACATTTTACTATCATACATTCTTTGATATATTATGTTTTAGTTGGTAATGATTGAGTAAGAAAAAAGAATTAGGGAGTATAAAATGCTCACATTGGGAACATGATATTTACCATGGAAATATACTTGGAAATGGGGGCATTATAAACATTATTGACACCGTAGGATTATTTACATGTGAGGAGATAATAATAGGATACAAATGATATTTTAATTAGGAAAGTATAAGGAATATGTCTCACATGAAGTGGTGTTGGTGCTCATGTTTTATAAGTGAAAAAAATGTAATTCTTTAAATATTTATTAATTTTCAATAATGTAATGACACTATTCATACGTAAAAGGATAAAAATGGGAAATAATGGAATATATGGAATTTTAAGGTATATACTTCATATCAACTATACATTTTGGATACAACATGAGTTGCTTTATTCTTTTTTAGTTATATTTTTTATTTTTTTCTTTTTTCTACATTAACTAATTTTTTACTACGATAATTAATTTTAAAGAAAAAATTTGATTGTGGAGATTACTTAATGTATGAATTCTAATTCAATATTTAAAAATAAATATATCCAAGAAACAAATTTTGTTTGAGAAATTATAATTTTATAATTAATGAATATAACATAATAAATTTTTTTAAGATATGTGTTTATTAAGCTTAAAATTTATGTATTGGATAACAATGTCATAGTTATTTATTCTGATAAAATAAATGGGTTTTTTATAAAAATAGGTTATTCGGCTTCCAAATACATCACAAAACAATTTAAACAATAAATAATATATAATTTAAAGGAAATATGAACAAAAATTCTTGGAAAATTTTAATCAAGTCAACAAAATGTAAATCTTATGTTTTCTAGATATAAAATAGTAATTTTAAATCAATTATAATACTAATTAGCTACATTTTGGTAAATTAAATAGGTTTAAGTTTTAAATTTATATATGTTTCTTCATATAGTAAGTAATGTGACGAATTTATTGAAAAAATTATTTATTCACAATTCACCTAATAATCAATTATTTTATAAAAAATATTAAAATCCTTAATAATAAAATTATTATGTGATGAATTAAATATTAAATTAATTTACAAAAATAAAATACATAATTTATTAAAATTTTCATTTAGATATAAATAAAATATTTGACAAAAGTATTTTTTTATTGAGAAATGACCTTATCAAATTTTAAATTTTCTTAATCCTATGTTTTATAATTTTTTATTGATTGAATTATTTTTATTTATTATTTGTTTTATTATTCATAAACTATCTAAGTAATATTCATATAATTTATTTTCCCTCTTTACAGTTTGGTGTTGTGTTTAGAGAAGGTTATCAAACATAGTATTAATTTAGAGAAAATTATTTTCCAATATCATAGGGACATACATTCTCCCCCTAAAATAAACTCGGTCCTATAATTTTTAATTTCATCCCACTAATATGAATAATATAGGGTATCTAAAATATTGTCATGATTCTATATATAATTGGAAGTGTGATACCCATCTTCTTATCTCATGAAAGTTTTATAAACTCATATATTATCTCTAAACAATCATATATCAGGAATTTAATTTTGTATAAACGTTTATTCCAAATATAGTTCCTTAGTTGGATTATATGAAATAACACTTTATAAATACATATCTATAACAAAATTACTTTAATGATCCCGATTCCAATCAAATACTAAAACTAAAAGTGTTATGATAATATCTTATAAAATCATAGTAAATGATCATCCGATTATGAAAACTCAATCCTAAGATGTCTCCTACAATGAAAAATGCTTTTCCACATTTGTTAATTTATTTAAACATTTATATAATTAGATCAACCAATAACTCATTTAGTTTATCCCAGTTTTTGCATGGTTATCTTCGTATTAGGTTTTCTAACAAAAAAATCCTTTAATTCCATAATATTTAGATCTCTCCTAATTACTTATAAGGAAAATTTTAATTATCCAAATAATATCCCCATGGAGTGTCTAGATAAATTTATATTCTTATCCCCACTCATCATTCACTAAGTGAAGATTGATTTGATTCTATTCCAAACCTTTAACAAGTGATTTCTTAAAGGTGCATTGCTTCCACATCTACATTTTTACGAACTGAATCTAGTCCCAATCAAAACTCATAACAAACATGGCATGTGATAGGGCCTGAAGGTCGTTCCCAATTCCCATGGGATGGAACACGTTCATGGGTATCACATAATAAAATTTGGGAATGATTTAACCGAGTTTATAAATATACAACAATAAAAAAATCCAATAAAACAATATGGATTTTTCAAAGAAAACCATCTTTTACAAAATTTCATAATTTAATTACATAAAATAAAAAAATTCCCAATGAATATAAAAATTAATAAACCCAAAATGGATAACCCATGAATCTTCTCTAGGAAAAAGTAACTTCCCTCAATCCATCTCCACAACACTACATCAAGAAGGACTGGTAAAAACCCTAACCATTGGCACAAAAAGCTATATCCAAACCTGGAGAAAAAATATCCAAGTCTAATTACACACAAAGGTGTATGTGGGGTGTGAGCCAAAGCCTAGTAGGATTGCACCACTAAAGGATTACATGTGATAATAATTCAATGATGAATTTCTTACAAGTTTTCATAACATGAAACACTAGCAACAATTTCATAAAGATGTAACATTAAATAAAAGTTCTAAAGTGGTCTATTTTAATGAATCAACACTTCCATATTAAATAACTATGCTATTGAGTTTTCCTGACAAATATACTGTATTCCATTAGTTTGTATAGAGTATCTAATGAGCACAAGAAATAGGTTATTACCCCAATGCCCTAGCTCGTTTTGGGTCCTAGGTACTTCATTTCTCGATTAAAGTAACCATCAAAATATCTGTTCTCATGCCCACAAGACACTAGTAGAGACAAAAACCATAAACCAGTGGTCCCTTAACATCGTCATAGTCATAGTTTAGTTAGTTTAGTCACTATCAATCTTTCTATGTAAAACCATTTCCCAATCCAATGAGATAACTGGCATACTAGTACACATCAACCCACCAAAATATCGAGGTTTCCCTCCTGTGATCAAACAACTACAAAAATCCATTAAATATAATTTTCAAATGAAAATACCAATTCAACATCACAGACTCCCCAAATATTCCACAAGTATATCACAAAAGTCACATAATTCCCATTTTCATTAAAATTCGTTTTGATTTCATACTCAAACCAAAATAGTCCACAAAACATTTCACATTTCATTAACAGTTCATCAAATACTTTCAAAAAATTTATATACCCTATCCAAGATTTTCTAATCCATATAAAATCCCACACACATATAAAATAATACTTCTTGCATCAACAAAATTCATTTTTCACAACACAATGAATCAAAACATCCCACAAACGTGTTTCACACCTTTCATGCCATTTGATAAAACATTTTAGCAATTTATAAAACATTCTGAAAATTTTTAACATCTTAAATCACCACAATACCATTAAAACATCTCCTTAAGTAAAAATACGAAACAAAATAATACATGGACATTATTTTCCAACTTTTTCAAACCCAAATAAATCATTTACATTTTTCATTATATAATCTCAAGGGGTATAATTATGTTCTTAACACAAAACCCATTTAAAACCCCATTTTCAAGGAAAAAATCACCCAAATGAATTTCCAAACCAGAATAGGTATCCCATTTCAATAACTAATAAATCCTTTCAAATTTTATAAAACAATCTCAAAAAATATCACATGTTTTTCCTTTTAAAAATATACAACATCAAGCAACAATTTAACTATATTACTAAATGCATTACTAATGCTATCAAAAAGGGTTTTCTCACCCCACCTAACATATTTGGAACATGATAAATTAAAAAACAATGAAATCTAACTCACCAATAATTTCTTATACATGGAATCACCTACTAAAAGTGTCTAAGCCCTGAAATCTTTTTTTGTGAAACATCACTTGCACCACCGCCACACAACGATGGTGGGAAGTCCAACCTATACGACAATGTTCGGGAAAAAAGACACCAAATACAACCCTAGGTATGATTCCTAACATCTGGAAATTTTATAACTTCAAGAAAGTGGGAGGAAAACCTAATAAGAAATAAGAAAATTAAGAGAGAAAGGCTTACATAAAGAAATATTGATGTTTCAACACAAAACACCCCATCAAAGATGAGTTCCAAGGGATTTTTAGAGAGCATGGAAGCATCCCATGGCTTCTTTCATCGAATGGGGGATTTATTGAGTGGATTAGGATCATTTCTAGGAGGTAGAATTGTAATTTCAAAAATAATTTTAATGACCTGAACACCTTGCACAGTTTGGCTGCACGTTTTAGTAAACTTTGTGGCCAAACCATGTGGCCAGTTATGGTACCCCAAAAAAGTTATGTTTTACCTCCAATGTCAGGTGGACCATGGGGGAAACAAAAATGGAAATATAGGACATTAATAGGGGTAAAAACACTAAAAAATAATTTCTCTCACCCAAAAAATCATCCAAATCAAGGGGACAAACCACCTCAACAACATACCCCACAAGTTGTTCCACTAGTAGTGTCACTAATCCAACTCCAAAAATCCACAACCTCACACCATCCCCTTGAAAAATGATGAATCAAACTACAATCCATGATCCCCAATATTATGTTCATAGATCATGAACTCCATAGACAACAAAATTTGAAACCCGGAACACCCAGAACACAGGATAATGAAAAGAGCCAATAAAGGATTTGAATCTAAGAATGGAATTGAAAATCTGGGTGTGAAAATTCTCCACACCATAAATCTTTCTACCACCAGAAAGCCACATCAAGGGCCAAAGGATAAACCAGGCCAAACTAATAAACCAAAATGGGCTCCCTTTCCATGTTTTTTCGGCACTTGAAAGGCTAAAACACCTCTACTGATCAATTAAAGAAGGAATACTCTCACACACCAAAACCTAAACCACTTTTCTGAAATGATGAAGCTCATCTAGACCTCATCCCAAGAAAAACTCCTCAAAACTATCCATGTTACTGATATTTGGAGACAAAAATGGGCTCCCCACTATAAGATACAACTTGAATTTTTTTCCGGAGCATAATTTTCATAGTAATAGGGGGAGACCCAAACAGACTCCCCTATACAAGGGGTAAACATCTATTAGAAATTTCATAATGATATTAAATGAGACTCATAGTGGGTATCCCCACAACAAGAACCAACCATCATAACATACTATCATGAACAGACACCGAAAGACCCCAAAATTTAAAAGGTCTAAACTACAGCTTGGTTAGTCCCCAAAGTTGGGGAAGTCGTGTGCTAACCATGGGGATCATTAGGTCTTTAGGGATTCTAAGCACACAGTCACTACTAATCTTGCACATATGGTGTGCTCAATATTTCTAGTCATATTCCCAAATATACTCCAAAAACTAAATGAAAACCGCAGGGGAAAATAATGACATTGAGAGATATCATGGGCACGAGGTCCCCAACCTCTTTCCACCGAACAGGGACAATAGAATAAAGATGACGACCCAAGATATTCAAACAATTACCATATTTGATACTGAGGATAATAATTTGTAAAAGGATTTGAATGACCCTGCGACTTCCCCTAACTATGCACCAGATTTACTCTGAGACCTATGGTTGGTGATCAAATGATTGATGCTTATTTGGCCTCACAGTTAGGCTTTAGAAACCCCATAAACAGAACATTTCTTTTTCAGTTCCATGAAAACTATACCCTGATCCCATATGGGTTCCACGAGAAATAACACACTCCAAAATTACCTTACCAAAACCTAACATTTCACTGAAATAAAAACTTAAGAAGATTCTCCCACATCACACCTTGTTTCTTCAGGTGAGAAACAACAGAATCAAAGGACACATATAAACACCTTATTCTAAAATAGGCGATTTTGATGTTTTTCCAAGGGAGACATACTCCCAACATAATGGAGACTCGCATAGGACTACATGACCTTCCCATTTACTGTCAAATGAGCACATGAAATCATAAGGTTTCACCGAACATGACCATTGCGAGTGATAGAAAAAATTCATGGAAGGGACCTTATGACATGTCCCCATACATCACACAATTCCATATAGTCTGCATAATTTCCTCTTGTGACCCAATTTTCCACATTGGTGGTTAAATGTGAACCCCAAGTTCGAAGAGACTAAGAAGTACCTATAGTCCCTCTAAGATACCATCCACAGTAATAACCCAGACTACATTCAACATCGATGAATCAGTTATGTTATGAAACTATGGTCTCTTTCGACCTCCCACTATCAATCTCCCGCTATAAAAGTATCCAAAAAAACCAAAAATGGAAAGGTTGTAGGCCTAATCTACAAATATTGAGAAAAATATTCATTATATTGACCTACTAGAGGATCTTCCAATGGCGAATCAAACTAGGATTCACATAAGTTGTTCATTAATCCTAAATGGGGTCATACTTTATCAAACTAGAGATCCCAAGGACCCAACAGTGTTTGTACATAGGTAAAAACATTCCATAAACCATATCGAAACAAATGATGGGAACCACCGTAAAGGAATCCTGAAACATTTCACATAAGTAGACCACTAACTAGCCATTCAACCTAGATTACTGACCAGACACAATCCCAAAACACCATTCAAACAAGAAGTGTAGTAGGACTCAAAACATCCCACCCTAACATTCCCAAAAATCACATAAGACACCCCATCCAAAATCAGTCATCCCGACATCATGTTTTCATTTAAAATCGTCGCTTTCAAAATAAACAGTTAGGCGGTTACCACATCCACCAATGGTACCCCCAAGGTCTCACACATGCAGGTTTTTGTGCCACACCGAACACCCTCCTCATATCCATCACATCACTCATAATGTCATAACATTAACCATCCATCATCCAATATAACCCCATAAATGTTGTCAGTCACAGAAATACCAATGGTTAAAAAATTCATTGAACTTTTCAAAACCAAAATGGTTAACCAATACATCCTTTTTCATAGACCCACTAACCACAAAATCAATCCCAATTTACATCTTAAAAAAATTCATAAAGCCCTAAACTTTCAGATTCGAACACTCTTTCAATTAATTTACATCAATTTCATAACATCCAATCTCATTAAAATGCATTCTAATATTTTAGAAAACTATATTGGAAACATTTTTTCAAAACCACTTTAACATAGTTCCAACATTCTAATGAGGTTTAAGCACACCATGTTTCCTTTCAAAATAATTCTGATAATTTGGTTCCACCATTTCACAAATCAAACCATTAATTTTTTTTAAACCATTTAACAAAAAAATTACACTTCAAAAAACCGAGACATTTTTTCTTTAGAACCAAACTTTCAAGATCCCAAAACTAAAGGAAACAGGGCAACGAGAGAGAAAAATAGATATAGTGGGTTACTTAGACATATGGTTGGAAAATTTTCTAATAACTTCACAATCATGGAATGTGTTCTAGGGAAATATCACTAGTTTTATAGGGCGTTCTATGCCCTGTGAACTAACTGAGACTATTAAACCAACCCCTTTATCATTTCCCCTAACAATCATCAATCCTAAAAAACAAACGAACTCCGATAAATCCCAGCATCCCCAAGGGACTAAAATCCCATTATTAGTGCGCTGGAAAAGAACAATACACATGCAAGAACCCATACTTTCTTTTCAGGTCTATTTTCCTTTTATGGTCATTTTGAAAAAAAAGGTTTTCCTGGTTGTTGTGCAGGGGCGCATGGTTGGTGCACGGTCTGAGAAAACCTTGTGGCCATCCCGGGAAACATTGCACCCTTTATAGTGGGATCCACACGGGCTGCGCATGGTTTTTCAAACCTAGCATGGAAAGTTGTGATAAGTCCTTGGAAGAGAAAGTAGCAACAACAAGGTTGGCACATGGGTTTCCACACCGTGTGGGGTAATAGTGTTACCACGTAAAGGTTGGGGTTTTAAGTCTCGGGCCACTCGGGATTGCCCTTTCCTCTACCATTCTTCCTCCCACTCATGGATCACGTCGGAGTAGCAATTTTTTGAAGTTGGGGGAGCTCCTTGGATCCTTTTGGAGGAAAATAGATGGGGTTTCTCGCTGGATCGAAGGCAGTTATCCTTGGGTAAGTTCCCTTATTGGTTCTTTGAGGTTTTAGTTAGGGTTATCTCTCTCCCCCTCTCTTAGATTCCTAGATCTAAGAGGGTTTCATGTAGATATAGGGTTTGGTATCCTTTGTGAGTTAATGGTTGACCTTGTTTATGTTAGGGAAGGGTTTTTGAGGTGGTTTTGAGGGGGCATTCACCCAGTTTGGAGCGTGTTTGGGTGATGAGGTCATTTTCTCCAAACCCTAAGAGGTAGGTGGTTTGTGACATGTTATCTGACATGCTGTTGTGTTGTAGAATGCTAGCCATATAGTTCAGGAGGTTTATGTTGGCTGTTACGCACAGCTAGACTTTCTTGACTTACAAAGGGTCATGAGTACCTGGTGTATAGACCAGAGAGAGATTTGACATTGTGGTATTCTCTAGAGTGTCTTTATAACTATACGATGTATGACCAAAAGGGGAATTGACGTTGAGTGCTTCACCAAAGTGTCTGTAGTACCTCTATGCAGGCCACATGGGGAATTGATGTTGAGTTCTTCCCCAGAGTGCCTTTAGTATGATACGAGACTGTTGGGGGAATTGATGGTGAGTGCTTCCCCAGAGAGTTTATGCTTAAGTTGAACTGGAGGGGTTAGACTAAGTGTGATTTCTAGAGAGTTACTTGTACTTGATAGGTAGGACCAGAGGGGATAGACTGTAGGAACATCCTAGAGTGTTACCTATTTGTTAGCTACTTGCATGTATTTGTTAGCTAGGACCAGAGGCGACTGGCTGTGAGTACATCCTAGAGGGTTACCTGTTGTGATTATCTGGTTTGTTTAGTTATTGTTTGATATCTAAAACTGTGTATTTTTACTATTGTGTACTTATTAGTTTATTGCTTTCTAAACTTTTCCTGCCTTATATTCACTGATTGTTAGGCACAGATCCTGTGGTGGTTTCCTAATTGGATTCATCTCACACACTATTTGGGCCATGCTTCTAGGCCCAAACTGATTATATTGTTTTAGGAATAGACAAGTTAAAGCACACTTCTACTTCAGGTACTTGATTTGATGTGGAGCTAGAGAGCATGATAGCAAGTTTAGGCTTGCGATGCTGAGGAGGTATTTATCTGTTTCTTTTGTACATTGGTTTAGTTCATGTTGTATTAAGCATTGACACTTTTTTGGCTTCTTTCCTTGAAATATATGTATCATGCATAATTCATATATATATGCACTCCATTTTATTTATTTATCATTATTCCATTTTTACTGTTGTTTTGTGTTATTACTACTTCCACTATTGTAGGAATTTTTTTACTTCTTCTATGTACTATTCCAATAAGTGCATAGAGTCCCCAAAATCACACCCAAAGCCTTCACTGCTAGTCGGCGGCCCCTGGAATTCTGGGTAATCAGCTTGATGCCATGTGACCAACTAGGTATGGGGCTCCTCTAGGTGGCTTCTGGAACATGGACATTACAAAGTGGTATTAGAGGAATTTTTTCTTTTGATTTATTGTTTGGAGCCTTTAACTAGGGATACGATAGAATTAGTTCATTTTAATAATATGTTCCTAGGAGTAGTTAACCTATGTATAGGGAAAATCCAGTTTACCTCGTTTAGTGAAATTTCTTCTCATTTTTCACATTAACGGTTGATCTGATTTTCATCGATGGGTGACTCACATGTTTTGTTTTATTTCTGTTGACATTATTGAGGTTCTATTTCTGTCTCAACCCGATGAGATGAGGGTATTCCATCTTATGCATTATATAGGAACTTTCAATAAATCACATGTCATTCATGTTTTCCATGACATCTAGGGTTAATTAGGAATTGCATGTTGTAGTGATAGATGTTGTGTAAAATATGCATGTTTTTGTGATATGTGCTTTGATAAAAATACCTGACGTTTTATAAGGTTTTGTTTGAGTAAGGTTTTGTTTAGGATGAATGCCAAATTTTTCTTCCTAAGGTGTTATGGGCCCTCATGGACCGGAACTTTGTGGATCATTGCCTTGTCCTTTCTTGTTTGTAAAATTTGTAAGATACCAAGATTTGATTCATGGGAAGTATGGGCCCTCAATGATCGGAATTTGGCACATTCAATGTACGTTTCAGTGTTTCTCTAGGTTCTGGAGTAGTTTCAAACTCTTACTGTCTAGAAAACCCCATAATGCACGCCGTGTATTTTGGACTACATGACATGTGTTCTTCTGTTTGGGAAGAAATAGTCTTTCTCTAGTACATGTCATGTACTCTATTTACACATCGTGTACTCCTATGTTTCAGTCCCTATTAATATTGATCTGTGGTGTGCATTTTTTCATGTAGAGTAATGCCACAGATATGTCCTCCGGTTGTACGCCAGCCACAAGGCTGGGATTAGACACCAGATATGGCTGATCAGGGACTTCCTATAGATCCTCCTACTATGCCAGTCTTGGCACCATTAGTTATACCTGATCCATATGCTAATGTACAGTTTAGGGAAGGCTTTTTGAGGATGATGCAGACCTTTTAAGGAGCACCTCCTCCAAGCCCATCTAAGGAAAATTTGAGGCAGGTCTTTCAGCTGCAGCATCCTCCCATTTTCTCAGGGGATGGGGGACCCGAGGCTGTAGAGTCTTGGATAGAAGCCATGATAATGATCTTCAAGAATATGGAGATGCGTCCAGAATGGAGGTTTAATATCTTTAGCTATATGCTTCGGGACTCCACCAAGAGGTGGTGGGATGTGTTCTCATAGGTGGGACGCCAGCTGTTTATGGCGTGGGATGAGTTCCAACACATCTTCATTGACTACATATATTTGGAGAACTTGAGGGCCGATCGAGCCTGAGAATCTATGAGTCTGGAGTAGGGTTCTCTTTCTGTTATAGAGTATTCCTCTCGTTTCACCAAGCTTCAGCATTTCACACCCTTCCTGAGAGGATATGGGTTATTTTTGGCAAGGATATTTGAGGGTGACCTCGGATAGGAAATCCTCTCTCAGGTGACTATCTTCAGGTAGACTTCCATCGCTTCCATCATTAACTAGGCATAGATCACGGAGTGAAATTTGAGGGATTCCAAAGTAGTGATCTAGGGAATCTCTTCATCTAGAGTTAGTGCCTCACCAGCAGATAGCCGGAAGCGCCACAGGGAGACCACAAGGGGAGATCTGAGTAGGTAGGATGCATCTTCTGGTAGCCAGGTGGTGTGCTACCAGTGCGGAAGAAGCGGGAAAATGAGGCCGTAGTGCCATAGTGACCCAGTGGAGTGCCGATCATGTGGCAAGTTCAGTCACCTTCAGTGCTTTTGTTAGATCATTTCACCAAAATATATTGACATGGATTCATCTATGACTCCTCATACATGAGAATCTCCAGCATTTTCTCACCAGTCTGGGAACTAGAGTACTTCCTTCCATTCAGGCCGAGGTGGAGGTCATGGTTGTGGTGGTCAGTCATCAGTCTTTCAATGCCAGCAGGGTGGATCAACTCATAGTGGTCAAGCAGGGTCACATAGCCGCATTTCTAGCCAGACTTTTGCAGTGGAGTAGACCCTGTAGGAGAAAGATCCTGACCCCACTATAGTTCTAGGTACGATCCTAGTTACCTTGGTTTTATCTTAAGCTCTTTACGATTCTGTTGCTACACATAAATTTTTTATCTGTCACTATTGTGGTGAGCCTTGGGCTCTGTATCTTTCCTTCTGCCAATGTTTTGACACTAGACACTCTGTTGGGGACAAGAACATTTGGTTTACGTCATTTCAAGGAGTGACCTCTTGAGGTTGTTGGGTGTCACTTCCATTGGGATCTCTATGTACTAGAGATGATAGGCTATGATGTCATTTTTGGAATGGACTGGCTAGTTCCCTTCTAGGAAGTCGTCGACTGTTATCACCACAGGGTGAGTTTCACATCACCAGAGGGTGGATCGTTTCTTCATAAGGGAGAGTGGGATGTCTAGGCGAGCAGAGCGGGTCCAAAGCGTCATGGGTTGGGAGTAGTTATAGCCCAGATTGCTAGTCGTTATCTGGATGACTAGAGGGAATTCACAGCATGACTTTCCCACAGTGGTGGATTATTTCTGAGATGTCTTTCCAGAGGAATTTTTAGTTTTTCCTCTAGAGCGGAAGGTAGACTTTCCTATTGAGTATGTTCCAGGAGCGGCACTGGTGTCCATTCCTTTTTATAGGATGGCCACATATGAGTTGTAGCTATTGCAGGAAAATGGTTCCATCTGACCCAATACGTCTCGTTGGGGTTCACCTGTCCTGTTTGCGAAGAAGGAAGATGATACCCTCAGGCTTTTGTGGACTATTAGAAGTTTATCGCGTTGATGGTTAAGAACCAATATCCCTTGCCAAGGATTGATGATCTCTTTGATCAGCTTCGAGGATCCCGAGTGTTCTCGAAGATTGACATGAGATCCAGTTATCATCAGTTGCATGTTAGACCATCCGATATACCTTTTATAGCCTTCAGGAGCAGTTATGGTGTATACGAGTACTTGGTTATGCCGTTTGGTCTCACGAATGCACCTGTATTTTTCATGGCACTGATGAACCGAGTGTTCCATCTATACTTGGATTCCTTCGTGGTGGTCTTTATGGACGATATCTTGGTGTACTCTTAAACGCAACATGGCCATGTTACTCAACTTGAGATCATTTTGAATACACTAAGGGAGTATCAGTTATATGTTAGGCTCTCTAATTGAAACTTTTGGATGGATCAGATTCACTTCTTTGGTCATGTTATCTTAGAGGTAAGAGTATCAGTAGACCCAGAGAAAGTGAGAGTGGTAGTTTCCTGGGAGCAGCCAAAGAAAGCCATTGAGGTGCAGAGTTTTCTAGGGATGGATGGATAATTAGACTTTTCTAACCAAACTTTTAACACTTAGCAGCACTGGTGACATGCATGAATAAGAAGGAGGAAAAGTTCTTATGGTCAGATTCTTATGAGTCTGCCTTTCAAGAGATGATAGAGAGGTTGAATTACACACCGATAACAGTCTTGCCAAAGCTGGGAAAGAGCTATATTGTTTATTGTGATTCATCAAGTATCGGGATGTGAGGTGTGATTATGCAAGGATATGGAGTCGTTGCATATGGGTCTCAGCATTTGAGGCCAAATGAGAGGAATTACCTAACGCACGATCTAGAGATGGAATCTGTTGTTCATCCCTACGCTGTTGGAGACATTATCTTATGGGAGATAACTTTGTGGTTTTCACTATCCACAAGAGACTCAAGTAAAACTTCACTCCGCATGATCTAAATTTGAGACAGCACTAGTGGGTTGAGTACCTACAGTCCTTTGACTTTGAGCTTGCCTATACACCTAGGAAGGGTAACATAGTGGTTGATGTGTTGAGAAGGAGGTCTCAGATACAGGGAGTTCGAGAAGATAGCAGTGAGTGGCAACTTATGGCTCTGTTCTCTGAGATGCATTTGGAAGTGCACAACAGACAAGGGTAGAATTTTACATATTCTGTTGTTGTTACTTCTACGCTTCTTAATCGAGTAAGAATGAGAAAGCTATTAGATTTTTAAGGCCTTGTCCTACGGGAAAGCATGTCCGGAGTGGACCATATTCTTGGGAGGACCAGAGGTGAGGATCATATCATGCATTTACAGGGATGCGTATGGGTTCCCGAAGATATACGCGAGGAGCTGATGTGGGATTTTCATTCCTCAGTTTGGGGAGTTCATCCTGGTGTCACCAACATGTATCGTGATCTACACCATCAGTTTTGGTGGATAGGAATGAGGAATGATGTTGTTGGTTTCATTATGAGGTGTTCCACCTATCAGCAGGTGAATGTGGAGCATCAGCTACCAGCAGGGCTTTTACAACAGTTACACATTCCCAAGTGGAAGTGGAATGACATCATGATGGACTTTGTGACCGGTTTTCCGAGGTCTCCTCGAGGGAATGAGGAAGTTTGGGTTGTCAGTGGAATACATAAGAAGGATTAATCACATATTCTTGATCAAGGATACCTTCAGTGTTGATGAGATGGGCGGTTGTTTATCTAAGGGATTATACGTCTATGTGGAGTTCCACACTCCGTTGTTTCATATAGGGAATCCCATTTTACTTCTCGGGTCTGGAAGGGGCTTCAGAAGGATTTGGGTACACATGTACTTTTGAGTACGGCATACCATCCTCCGATAGATGGTCAGTCCGAGGTTACGATTTAGGTGCTTGAGGACATGCTCCGAGCATGCATTCTAGATTTTGGAGGTTTTGGGAGAAGCATATACCTCTTGTATATTTTTTCTACAATAATATTTTTCATGAAACTATTTAGATGGAACCTTATGAGGCTTTGTACGGTAGGCCATGCCGATCACCATTATGTTGGCTGGAGGCAAGAGTGGCGGATTTTCTAGGACCTCGTCTTTTTCAATAGACCATAGAACAAATAGAGTTTATTCGGAAGTGGATGGCTACTGCACAGTCCTGACATAAGTCTTATGCTGATCCGCGGAGATGACCACTGGAGTTCGAGGTCGGGGATCAGGTTTTTCTACGTGTCACACCGAGGTTAGGGCATAGAAAGATCAGGAGACAGGGTAAGCTTTCACCAAGGTACGTCGGGCCGTTTGATGTGTTTGAGAGAGTTGGGTCGGTTGCCTATCAGTTGTAGTTACCTCAGAGGTACCAGGCTATGAATGATATCTTCCATGTTTCACAGCTTCGATGTTAGTTTTCAGACCCTTCTCATGTCTTTCAACCTGAGGAGGTTGAGCTCGAAGTCGATGTGTTGTTTGAGGAGCATCATATTCGTATTTTTGATTATAGTAAAGAGGTTCTATGTGGCTGGTCTGTTCCTCTGGTACGAGTTCTATGGTAGCACAGACAAGTATAGGATGAGTCTTGATAGAGGGAGGCCGATGTACGCGCGCAGTGGCCGGAGTTGTTTGGGGTTTCTTCTTCTACGATGCACAAGGGAAATTCAGGGATGAATTTATTTAAGGGGTAATGTTTGTAAGAACATATACTTTTTTCAGTTATATTTTCTTCTTCTTGTCATTTTGAGAAAAAAAAAACGTTTTTTTGGATATTGTGCAGGGGCGAAAAATTGGTGCACGGTCTGAGCAAACTGTGTGGCCAGCCCAAGAAACCGTGCACCCTTGACAGTGGGCTCCGCAAGGGCTGCGCACGGTTTGTCAAACTATGTGTGGAAAGTTGTGTGAAGTCCTTGGATGAGACAGTAGAAACTACACAGTTGGTGCACAGTTTTCCAAACCGTGCGGGGTAACCGTGGGACCACTTAATATTTGGGTTTCTATGTCACGGGCCACTCTGGAATTCACTTTCCTCCACCATTCATCCTCCCACTAGTGGATCACGCGGGAGATGCAATTTGCAGAGGTTTGGGAAGATCCTTGGTTCATTTGGGAGGAAAATTGAAGGGTTTTCTTGTTTGATCGAAGGCATTTCCCCTCAAGTAAGTCCCTCTTTTGGTTCATTGAGGTTTTAGTTAGGGTTTTCTATCTCTCCCTCTCTTAGATTCCAAAATCAAAAAGGGTTTCATGTACATATAGGGTTTGGTTGCCTTTGGGTGTTAATGGTTGACCTTGTTGATGTTAGGGAATGGTTTTTGAGGTGGTTTTGAAAAGGCGTTCAAATGGTATGGAGCACGTTTGGGTGAAGAGGTCATTTTCTCCTAACCCTAGGAGGTAGGTGGTTTTTGGATTTTGGTTTATGGTCTTTGAATTGTTTGTGAAAAAATCCCAATACCCATGAATGGGGTATTGTGTGTTTACCATTTTTATCCCTGTTAATTTCCTTCTTTACTGTTGTGTGTGAGTAGAGGTTATTTATATGTGAATAGGTTTGATTAATATGCTTTGGAGGTGTTTCCTTGCATGTCCTTCTCATGACCATTTGGTTCTGCTTAGCCTTTTGGGATACTTTGTTGGTTACCCATTCCTAGTATTGTAGGATGGACTGATCTTGCTTATCTGACATGTTGTTGTGATGTAGAATTATATCCAAGTAGTTCATGAAGTTTACCTTGTCTGTTTGGCGCTTCTACACTTGATTTACTTACACAGGGTCATGAGAACCTGGTTTATAGACCACAGGGAGAATTGACATTGAGGACTTCTCTAGAGTGTCTTTATAATTATATGTTGTGAGACCACAGGGGGGAATTGATGTTGAGTGCTTCAATAGAGTTTCTGTAGTTCCTTGACGTGGGCCACAAGGGGAATTGACATTGATTGATTCACCAGTGCCCCTTTAGTACGATATGAGACTATAGGGGGAATTGACGATGAGTGGTTCCCAGAGAGTGTATTCTTAAGTTGAACTATAAGGGTTAGACTGAGTGTGCTGCTCAGAGGGTTGCATGTACTAGATAGTTAGGACAAGAGGGGATAGGATGCGGGCACTTCCTAGAGGGCTACCTGTTTATTAGATGATTTCTTGTATCTTTTAGGTAGGAACAGAGGGGACCGACTGTGAGTACTTACCATAAGGTTACCTGTTTTGATTATTTTATTTGTTTAGATGTTGCTTGATATCTGAATCTATGGATTGTAATTGTTGAGTACTTCCTTGTTAACTGCATTCTACACTTTTACCTGCCCTATATTCATAGAAAATTAGGCACAGATCTTGTGGTGGTTTCCTGCTGGGATTTATCTCACACCTTGTTTGGGCCACGCTTTTGGTCCCAAAGAGATTATATTTTTGCAGTTATAAACAAGGTAAAAATCTCTTCTACATCAGGTACTTGATTTGCTGTGGAGCTGGAGAGCATGGGACCAAGCTTAGGCTTGTGATGCTGAGGGGTTATTTATCTATTTCTTTTGTAATTTGGTTTAGTACTGGTGGAATTCCGCATTGTGACTTTTTTGGCTTATTTCCTAGGTATATATGTATCATGCATCATTCTTATGTATATGCGCTCTAGTTGTTTATTTATCAGTCTTCTATTGTTACTGTTGTTTGGTGTTATTACTGCTTCCACTACTGTAGGTATTTTTTTACTTTCTCTATGTACCATTTTAATGAGGGAATAGATCCCCAACTATCACACCCAAAGCCCTCGCTCCTAGTTCGCAGCCTCTAGTGTTCGGGGGAATGCACTTGAGGCCATTTGACCAACCGGGTATGGGGTGCCTCTGGGTGGCTTCTAGAACTAGGACATTACAACACGTAAAAGAAATTTCAATTCCTTAAAATCCTAGCTCCAGAATATCCCATCTCTTCCCTAAATAACATAACCCAAAAAGAGAGAACCTCCTCTGATACAATTTTTTTCATGAACCGAATATGGTCCCCATCAAAACTGACAGCAAATCCAGCCCGTGACAAGTCTGAAAGGGCATTACCAATCCCCATGGGATGGAACATGATCATAGGAATCACATAATAGAATTTAGGAATGATTAAAATGAGTTTAGAAACAAAAAAATTCTAATAAAACAAGTATATATTTTTCAAAAAAATCATCTTTTACCAAATTTTAGAATTTAATTACATAATATAAAACAATTTTAAAGGAAAATAACAAAAGAATAAACCCAAAATGGATAGCCCAAGGACCATGTAAAGGAAAAAGGCCCCACACTCAATCCGTATCTAAAACACTGCATTATGAATGACCCCAAAAAACCTGAACCTGCAGCATTAAAAGCTATACCGAAACCTGGAAAAAAAACCAAGTCTACTTACACTGAAATGTTTATGTAGGGTGTGATACAAAGATGAATATGATGATACCAATAAAATATACCATGTGATAAACATTCAAAGATTAAAATCATTCATGTTTTCATAACATGAAATGCGGGATTTTTTTTTAAAAGATGCAACAATTAATAAATATAGTTTTAAAGTGGGGTATTTTAATGAATAAAAAAATTTATATAAAATAAAAAATATATTAAATTTTACATCGAAACATACCTCATGTAGATGGTATGTATAAGGTATCTAATGATCACAATAAATACTAATTAACCCCTAGGCACTAGCTCATTGTGGGTCCCAGTTACCTCATACCTTGGTGAATGTTACCAGCAAAATATATGTTCTTGTGCACTCGAGCCACTCGTAGAGATCACACCCAAAACCTAGTGATCCCCCAACATCAACATCATCATAGTTCAGTAAGATTTTTCATCTTTAATCTGGCTATGTGACACTGATGCCAAACCCTACAGGATCACAAGCAAACTAGTACCCATCCACCCACCTAGATACATGGGTTTCCCTCTTGACCTCAAACAAGTCCAACAAGCACAAAAATATAATTTTCACATGAAAATAACACTTCCACATCACATGTTACCAAACATCCCACATGTAAATCACAAAATTCACAATATTCTCTTTTTCATTCAAATTCATTTTGAAATCTTACTCACTCCAAAATAGCCCACAACACTATTTAAATTTATTTAACCCTTCCAAAAATCCTTTAAATATTTTTAAATCCTTTTGAGGATAGTCCAATCTACATAAAAATACACAAACATGTCCCATAATACTTATTTCATAAAAAAAAATCATTTTTCATATCACAGTCAATCAAAATAACCCAAAAACATGTTTGACACCTTTCTTGCCATTTGATAAAACATTTTAGCAATTTATAAAACAATTTGAAAATGTTTAACATCTTTAATAACCAAATTACCTTTCAAAACCCCATATTATATTAACACACTAACCAAAATAGGACATGTACATCATTTTAAAACATTTTCTAACCCAAATAAATCATTTAAAATTTTTGTAAAATAATCCCAAGGGTATAAATATGTTTTCCACACTAAACACATTTCAAAATCCACTTTTAAGGCAAAAATCACCCAAATTCTTTTCCAAACCAAAATTTTTAGCCCCTTTAAACAAATAATAAATCACTTTCAGAATTTATAAAACTATCACAAATGATATCTCATGAGTTAACATTAATAAATTCAAGACATCAAGTAACAATGTCACTTTAATAATAAATTCTTTACTAATGCTACCAAAAATGGTTTTCACACCACACCCAATATATTAGGAACATTATAAATTAATAAACCAGGAACCCTAACTCATTAATAATTTTATACACATGTAACACTAGTGCAGAAAACATTTTTTACGTCGGTTATTTTTTATTATTTACGTCGGTTTTTAGGCGATGTTAATATGGACGACGTTATAAATAACGTTTTTTACGTCGGTTATTTAAAACCCGACGTAACATCCCTAATATCACGGTGTTTATCACGTCGGTTCATTAATAACCGACGTGAAAAATGATGGGGGATGGGGATTTATAATGGCGGTTATTATATAACCGCCGTGATAAACCGCGGGTGGGGGGGTTTAGCACGTCAGTTATATAATAACCGACGTGATAAATATGCGCGGGGGGGGGGGGGGTTTATCACGTCGGTTATTTCTAAACCGACGTGATAAAACGCCTGGGATATCGTGTATCACGTCGGTTATGACATAACCGACGTGATTAACCCTTCCCCGGGCCTATTATCACGTTGGTTTCTTAAAAAACCGACGTGATAAAAAGGCCTGGGAAACGTTTTAGGACGTCGGTTATCCAATAACCGACGTGGTAAATCGATTCCCAGGCCTTTTAGCACGCCAGTTATATTAAGAACCGACGTGATAAAAGGCCCGGGAATGGTTTATCCTGTCGGTTCTCGAAAAAAACCGACGTGATAAACCCCTACCGATTTATTTACCACGTCGGTTATAAAATAACCGACGTGAAAGCGATATATTTTTTTTTTAAAATAATTGCACTGCTCTCACCAAAAAGCAACCAGAAACCAAACAACAAAAATAACCATGCCAGCCCTCCCCCAAGCCCCAACTGAACCCCACCCTCATCTATACCCACTTAACAACCTGGCCAACCCTCCCCCACCACATTGGAGCCCCACCACAACCCTTGGACACCCCCACCCCTTGGACAGCCCCCCACCCTCATTTACACCCCCACGACCCCTAGTACAGCCTCAAACACCCATTGGACACCCCTCCCATATCCCTTGGACACCCCCCACCCCTTGGATAGCCCCCCACCCTCATTTACACCCCCAAGACCCCTAGTACAGCCTCAAACACCCATTGGACACCCCCCACACCTTGACAGCCCTCCCAGACCGCTTGGACACCCCCCCGACCCCTGGACACCCCCCCCCCCCCGAGCCCTTGGACAGCCCCAAACACCCCTTGGACACCCCTCCCATATCCCTTGGACACCCCCCCACCCCTTGGACACCCCCCACCCCTTGGACAGCCCCCCACCATCATTTACACCCAACCGGCCCCTTGGACAGAACTCCCAGACACCTTGGACACCACTCACATATCCCTTGGACCCCCCACCCCTTGGACACCCCCCACCCCTTCGACAGCCCCCACCCTCATTTACACCCCCCGAACACTAGGACAGCCCCAAACACCCCTTGGAAAACCCTCCCATATCCCTTGGACACCCCCCCCCCCCACCCCTTGGACACCCCCCCACCCCTTGGACAGCCCCCCACCCCCTGGACACCCCCCCCGACCCCTTGGAAACCCCCCCATCCCCTTGGACAGCCCCAAACACCCCTTGGACACCCCTCCTATATCTCTTGGACACCCCCACCACTTGGACACCCCCCACCCCTTGGACAGCCCTCCCCCCTCATTTACACCCAACCGACCCCTTGGACAGCCCCAAACACACCTTGGACACCCCTCCCATATCCCATGGACACCCCCCACCCCTTGGACACCCCCACCCTCATTTACACCCCCCCTGACCCCTAGGACAGCCCCAAACACACCTTGGACACCCCTCCCATATCCCTTGGACACCCCCCAAACACCCACCCACCCCCTTGGAACCTCTCCCCCCATACCAAAATCCAGACCAGAAAAACCATCAACAGTAGACCAAAACAAGAAGTAGAGAAAAATTAAACATTCACTTATATAAAATTCAAAACATACACTATCAACTTCAAAAAAAAAACTAAATCCATCCTAAACAACTACGAAATACACAATTACATTGACAATATTCAAAATTAAATTTTACATTACAAACAACTAAAATTCAATCAAACTTGTAAAATAATTTGACCACTCCACTTGTAAGTGTTTGATATCTTCAGCAGTAAAGGGTTGAGGGTCATCAAAAAGCTACAATGGAAAATTATAGTAGTCAACGTGTATAATGAATAAATCAAATTGAAATATTATGAGAAAGAGGAAATCATACCAGGTCAAAACTCAGAACTGTCCCAGTTGTTATTATTTCATACATAAATCTTAACATGTAATATCCGCATTCGATGATGCCTTGTTTCTCATGACATTTCCGTTTGAATGAGTGTAAATTCAATATATTATTTTTATGTAATAAATCAAAATGTACAAATTATAAACGGATATTTACCTTCGCATGTACATATTTGATCTTGAAATTCCTTTTCTTTGCGCTTTTTCGAAAGTGGACCCTTGCCCTGTTAGAAAATAATACGAATGGGGTAAATTTACAATTCATTATAATATATAAAACTATTGTGAAATTGAAACTTACGTTTCCAATATATTCTTAAAACTTTCTCGCACATCATCATGGAGAGAGCATATCCAATAAAGTGCTTTCTCTCTAGGGCAAAAAACCCCTAACAACCAATGATCCCTGATAAAAGGAAATTTAACGTTAGTGGTTTTTTATGTTAAAAGATAATTAACTCTTTCAGAGGGATGTGTTTCATACCTCTCACAAAAAGGCATCATCCAACACTGTGTGATTACATTCTTTTAAAATCTATCAGCAATATAAATCATTCTTTGGTCCTCATCCAATGCACATGCTTCAGGGGAAATCAATTGTGGGTCCACGAATCCATATACATCTGTCAGCTCATTCCTCTCACAAATTTTATACAGATACCTAATACAAAGCAGACATAAGTATACATTTTTAATAAATATAACGCAAGGAAAAGGTGTTAAGACTTACATGATAAAAATTTGCACCACGTTGATGCCCAACTTATCTCCAGTGACAAACTCCATGATATCAGTTTTCATAATCCCCACACTTAGTTCACGTCCACAGACATAAGCTTCCATTGTAAAGTCATAATGATCCGCCAACAAATTTGAATATCATGACAATTTGTCGAGACTACTAGTATCTGCATCTGATGTCATAGCTATCTGTCTTTGTTGTTGTCTATACAGTATTTCTTTACCTTTGAAGTATTCCTGTAAAAATAAATTGAAAAATATATTAGTTTTCAAATGATAAAACATTAATAAAAATATAAAATAAAAGATATAACATCCATACCTCTATGGTAATGAGTCGAAGAAGTCTGGATGGCCAAAGTAAAAAATGGCCGATACTATGTCCAACTGCCGTCACCTCATCTGTAGGTAATGGTATCCGAGCTGATCTATCTATAATATCCTGTACAGTGACCCTCTGATTCTCTACCTCTAACTGTTGATGATGAACTGTATCTCCTATACAATATACCATCCCATATGCAACTATATGATGTTGAGGATCATCAACATACAACTCACAATAAGTAGGGAGCTGCGGCGGAGGAGGAGGATCAAAAATGGGGTCCGCAGGCTGAGGTGGGGGAGTGGAAGCTACTGGGAGAGGTGGAGTGGGAGCTGCACCCTGAAATTGTCTTTGCAAGTCTACAAACATAAACTGCACCAATGCTCTAATCTTGTCCTCCATTGTCTCATTAATATTATGGACTTCATCCTCCATGGATTCTATTTTTTTTATAAACTCCCTCAACGTTAGAAGTTGAGGAACGTGGCAACACTTTTCTTACTGATACACCTGCCGGATATCCTCTTACACGGCCAGGATGTTCGGGCTTTCCCAATGCCACAGATAAAATATCTTCCCTCCCAGATGGTGTAAATGTCCCCTGTGAACTCTGCTCCTCAAGAGAGTCCTGTAATAATTAATTGAACATTTCTATAATGATTGGAAATATATGACAAAAATAGTAAACTTAAATAAATAAAATAGATATCTTACAATCCTCTCAACTACGAGTCTTGATTCTTCCGAAAGATATTGTCCTTTTTTGCCCTTCCGAGCTCTTTTCCATTTCTCATGTCTAGATGGAGGGGATGGAGGGGCCACCTCTCCAGAGCTTGAAGACTCAGCTCTTAGTTGTTGAAATTTTTCTGCCATCATTTGTTCTTCCAATAATGCATACCCTCCCCGAGATAAACTATGAGGGTATACATTTTTAGATTGGATCTCTTGATGAGCTATCCTTGTTTTCTGTAAATTAAGAATAAGTAATCATTAACAAAACAATAATAAGATCATTTATATAAGAAAGCTTATAAAATTTTACATTGCCCTTACCAAAAATGATTCTTTTCTTCTACTTTCAAAAAATTGTCTCCATGTGTCTTCATCTATAAAAGGATATATACGACATGGATTCTCACGACTCCTATGACCATAAATGAAATCAGATGAGAGGGTTGATTTGAAATCCCTCCATCTCCTAGCAGCCAAATATAAGCATTTCTTCCTGACTCCTCCAGTGTCAGGAATATCAAATGTCATCTGATAAAAAAGAGGTTAAAAATATTATATATACTAGAAACATTTAAAGAACATTCAAACAATAGAAAAATATCTTACCAAAATGGTCTCCCACAGCTGAGAAATTATCGCCTTATCCACACTTCTCCAATCATCATAGAGAATGCTTACTTTTCTCTTAGCCCGAGTTGCTACAAAACCCTTAAAATCTTTAGCATTTGGACCTCTAGGAAGATCATCATCATCAAAATCCATGACTATCCTCTCCTCCTTCGTACGGGCAAGTGATAATTTTGGTAAACGTGTGCACCCACGCTTACCAACCTTTGAACTCTTTTTCATAATAGGAGCATGTGAATGTTCCTCCCCAGATGTATGACCAATATGCTCATCTCCAGAATCATGTGGCTCATCAACTGATTGATCTGTCATTTTCCTTCAAATCAAAAAAACAAACATTAGTTCACAAATATACAAATTCAAATATTGTAATACTACTTAATCAGAAAATAGAAAAGTGTACTAAATTACATAATAGTAAACATTGGTAATATGGTAAGCATGTTAAACAATGATAAACATGGTAAACACAGTCTGTTATACCCCTCTCTCTTGGATTTTAATGATCACAATCACTCTTATTATGTTCTAACTTGTTTTCAAGTGTTTTTGTTGATAGGAAAAAGGTTGCCAAGGAGTTGGCCCAAGAAAGCTGAAAAGTGGACTCACTGAGTCCACCGGTTAGTCGGTGTGAGCTCACCGGCCAGCCGGAGGACCCAGGCAGTAGACTTGCCCACTGCCTGGTGTCACCGGCCGGCCGCTGGATCACCACCGGCCGGCTGGTGGACGAGACAGAGAGCCTTCCTCTCTGTCTGGACCACCGGCCGGCCGCTGGATCACCACCGGCCGGCCGGTGGACCAGACAGCCTTCCTCTCTATCTGGACCACCGGCCGGTCGCTGGCTCATCACCGGCCGGCCGGTGGACCAGACAGAGCTTTGCTGTCTGGACCACCGGCCAACCGGTGATCCACCACCGGCCAGCCGGTGCGCCCAGGAATTCTCCTCTTTACGGTTTTTATTGTTTTATCATTTTGGTTTGATACATGTTATAATAAGTAATAAACTTACAATATCTAACATTATATGAAAACACTAAATGTAAACAAGAAATAAACATGTGTTACCTATAATTTTAGGAATGTACAGTTGGATTGTTTTCCCAAATTCCTTATTTGTGATCGTTCCTTATGGCACAAACCATGTCTTCAACATACTCATCATTATGTTCTGTTAATATTTCCATGGAAGTAGGGATCTCACATAAATCAGCATCTTCATCAAATTCATCCTCACCAACATATTGTTTTTTCCCTTGTAAAACAACAGCCCACTGCATATCTGATTGATCTACTACATAGAAAATTTGTTTTGCATGTGTTGCCATTATAAAAGAATCAGTTGTGCCTTCCAATCTATTCAGATTATCAAGTGTCATTCCAAATTCATCGTGTCTGACACTGTTGTTACCGATAAACCATTTACAGTTAAAAACATGAACTTTAATTTTAAAGTAATCAGCCTCCCATATGTCTTCAATCACTCCATAATATGCCCTTGATGCCGAAATTGGGTTTCTGTCCTTAGCACTCGAAAAATGCATTGCTTCTGCAAACACCAATACACCACTATTCTGAACTGCACTTCTGTTGTCCTGAGCTTTCGTATGAAATGTATAGCCATTAATGTCATAAGCGGACCATGTTATCACATTTAAAGATGGACCACCCACTATCCATTTTAATGTCTCTGATACATCTGATCTACCAAGAAAGGTCTTTTTAAACCATGGCAAAAAAGTTTTGTTGTGCTCATTCAAAATCCACATTTGTTTCTTCTTTGGATGACATTGTTTCAACTCATTAATATGCAATGTGATATACGGTTGAACATCAGCTATGTTATTCAAGATGTATGATTCTAACTTCTTCATCTGTTCAGCTGACAGTGATTTGACTTTCAAGCCATGAATCCCCTTTCCCTCATTATTAACCTGTTCATGGCGATATGGAGACAAACCTATGTGTTGCGCCGTAGCCAAGTAGCTCGTACAAAACTCTGCTACCTCCTCATAAATATACTTTTCAATAATGGAGGCTTCAGGTCGATATGGATTTTTAACATATCCCTTTAATATTTTCATATACCTTTCAAAAGGATACATCCAACGAAGATATACAGGTCCACAAAGCTTTATTTCTCGAACCAGATGAATCATTAAATGCACCATCATATCAAAAAAGTTGGAGGAAAATACATTTCCAAATGACAATGTATAAAAATTGCATCCTTTTCCAAAATGTTCAAAGCATTCACATCAATCACCTTGTTACAAATTGAATTGAAAAAATAACACAACCTCATTATAGTCTTTCTGACACGGATGGGCAATATTCCACGCAGTGCAACTGGTATAATTTGTTGCTTCATGACGTGACAATCATGTGATTTCATACCTATCAACTTCAAGTCTTTCAATGAGACAAAATTTTTTACATTTGAAGAATAACCTTGAGGCACTTTGATATCATGAAGACACTGACAGAAGCTACTTTTCTCCCTCTTCGATAATGTATGACAAGCCGGGGGAAGAAATGTTCGTCTTCCTTTAGGAGTGGGAGCTAACTCCAAACGTATTCCCATTGATAGTAGGTCTAACCTTGCATTCAACCCATCTTTTGTCTTTCCTTTAATATCTAGAAATGATCCGATCAAAGAATCACAGATATTCTTCTCCACGTGCATGACATCAATATTATGTTTGACTTCATGATACCTCCAATATGGTAGCTCAAAAAATATTGACCTTTTCTTCCAAATATGTCTATCATTACCAGATTTCTGTGTCTTTCCCAATGTCACATCAAGGTTTTTCACCCTCTCAAAATACAAATCTGGGGATAAAGGTTTTGGAGCAGTATCAAATTCTTGTGAGCCATTGAATGCCTTTTTTAGTCTTCTATAAGGGTGATCCATAGGCAAAACCTTTCGATGACCCATGTACACTGTTTTCCTCCCATGATGCAATTGACAATATGACGTCTGTTGTTCTCAAATTGGACATGCTTTATGCCCTTTAACACTGTATCCAGACAAATTTCCATATGCTGGGAAGTCATTTATAGTGAATAGAAGCACTGCATGCAGTTGAAAATATTCCATTTTATAAGAATCATACACCCTAATACCATCAGCCCATAACAGTTTCAAATCATCAATCAGCGGTGACAAGTATACATCAATATCATTGCCGGGTTGCTTTGGACCAGAGATCATGATACTCAACATGACATATTTGCACTTCATACAAACTTCAGGAGAGAGGTTTTAAATTACCAATAAAACAGGCCATGAACTATGTGTGCTACTGAGGGTTCGGTATGGATTCATTCCATCTGTGCACAAGCCTAGTCTCAGATTTCTAATTTCATTTCCAAATGTAGGGTAATGGGAATCAATTTTCTTCCATTGTGGACAATAAACTGGATGACGTATTTTTCCATCACATACCCGCTCATCAGCATGCCATCTTAACCTTTTTGCATCATGTGAATTAGCAAATAAATGTTTGAAACGAGGAATTATAGAAAGATACCAAAATACCTTTGAAGGGAGATTTGTAATCTCTACATCAGCTTGTGATTTTCTTTCACCTTATACCGTGATGTCCCACATTTAGGACACTCTTTCAGAAATTCATATTCCTTCCTATATATAATGCAGTCATTCGGACAGGCATGTATTTTCCTGTATCCCAATCCCATCGGGCATAATATTTTTTTGGCCTTATAATGTGAATCTAGAAGATCGTTATCTTTTGGAAGAATGTCTTTCATCAATTGTAGCAGCTCTGTAAATCTTCTGTCACTCCATCCATGTTTCGCCTTCAGGTTAATCAATATTAACACCGCTGAAAAAACCGTAAAATCTGTACAACCAGGATATAATGGTTTTTCGGCATCACCATATAGACGTGAAACTGTCGGTTCTATCTCAATTTGTTCTGCTACAATATCGCGAATCATTTCTTCAATTCCATCGGAGTTACCATCTTGCGATTCATTATCATCAGTGACATTCTGTCCAGTTTCGCCATGCCAAATCCAAGGGCTGTAACTCGGATTGAAACCATGACAAATCAGATGATCTTTTATCTCTCTACTTTTCAACTTCTTCATATTCAGACATTTCAGGCATGGACAGAAAAAAATGTCACTACTTGGAACATTTCGTTTAGCAAATTCCAAAAGGGCATCAACACCTTCCTCATATTCATTGCTCATTCGATGTGCCGTAATCCAACTTCGACTCATTATTACCTATAACAAATAGCAAAAATATATATATTTTTTAGATAAGACAAATATATGTTTATATGAAAAAAATCATAATTTGAATGTAAACAATTTTGAAATATAAAACAAATCGATGTGTATTTAAAAAAATATGCTTGAATATTATTTTTTAAACAAAATATAGTAAGATATAACACCCCCCCTGGACACCCCCCGACCCCTCTGGACAACCCCCCCGCCCCTCCTGGACACCACCCCCACCCCCTACCCCCTTGGACACCCCCCTGGACATCCCCCAACCCTCTGGACAGCCCCCCCCCCCCCACCCACCCACCCGGACAACCCCAAATACCCTCTGGAGAGGCCTCCACCCACTTAGACAGCCCCCCACACCCATCCACCCCCTTGGACACCCCCCTGGACACCCCACCGACCCCTCTGGACAGGCCGCCACCCCCTTGGACAGCCCCCCACACCCACCCATCCCCTTGGACACCACCCTGGACACCCCCCGACCCCTCTGGACAGCCCCCCGACCCCTCTAGAAAGCACCCCCACCCCTCCTGGACACAACCCCCACCCCCGACCTGCTTGGACACCCCCTGGACACCCCCAACCCTCTGGACAGCCCCCCCACCCCTCCTAAACACCACCCCCACCCCCCTACCCCCTTGGACACCCCCCTGGACACCCCCAACACCCACCCACACCCTTGGACAGCCCCCCACACCCACCCACCCCCTTGTAAACCCCCCTGGACACCCCCCGACCCCTCTGGACAGCCCCCCACCCCTCCTGGACACCACCCCCCACCCCCCTTGGACCCCCCCCTGAACATCCCCCAACCCTCTGGGCAGCCCCCCCCCCCGGACAACCCCAAATACCCTCTGGAGAGGCCGCCACCCACATGGACAGCCCCCACACCCATCCACCCCCTTGGACACCCCCCTGGACACCCCACCGACCCCTCTGGACAGGCCGCCACCCCCTTGGACAGCCCCCTACACCCACCCATCCCCTTGGACACCACCCTGGACACCCCCCGACCCCTCTGGACAGCCCCCGACCCCTCTAGAAAGCACCCCCACCCCTCCTGGACACAACCCCCCACCCACGACCTGCTTGGACACCCCCTGGACACCCCCCAACCCTCTAGACAGCCCCCCCACCCCTCCTAAACACCACCCCCACCCCCTACCCCCTTGGACACCCCCCTGGACACCCCCCAACACCCACCCCACACCCTTGGACAGCCCCCCACACTCACCCACCCCCTTGTAAACCCCCCTGGACACCCCCCGACCCCTCTGGACAGCCCCTCGCCCCTCCTGGACACCACCCCCCACCCCCTACCCCCTTGGACACCCCCTGGACATCCCCCAACCCTCTGGACAGCCCCTCCACCCACACGGACAACCCCAAATACCCTCTGGAGAGGCCGCCACCCACTTAGACAGCCCTCCACACCCATCCAACCCCTTGGACACCCCCCTGGACACCCCACCGACCCCTCTGGACAGGCCGCCACCCCCTTGGACAGCCCCCCACACCCACCCATCCCCTTGGACACCACCCTGGACACCCCCCGACCCCTCTGGACAGCCCCCAACCCCTCTAGAAAGCACCCCCACCCCTCCTGGACACAACCCCCCACCCCCGACCTGCTTGGACACCCCCCTGGACACCCCCCAACCCTCTGGACAGCCCCCCACCCCTCCTAAACACCACCCCCACCCCTTACCCCCTTGGACACCCCCTGGACACCCCCCCAACACCCACCCACACCCTTGGACAGCCCCCCACACCCACCCACCCCCTTGTAAACCCCCCTGGACACCCCCCGACCCCTCTGGACAGCCCCCCACCCCTCCTTGACACCACCCCCACACCCTACCCCCTTGGACACCCCCCTGTACACCCCCAACCCTCTTGATAGCCCTCCCACCCCCCTGGAATCACTGAAAATTTACCATAACAAGAAGTTGGGCCATTCAAAGAATGTTTTTAGGTGTGGAGGAAGAACTGAGTTTCAATAGATAGAGAAGGAACTCGGCATTAGGTTGTCTATTCCAGGTTTGGATTTGAAGGAGTTAATGTTTGTTCAGTGACCCAAGAGATTGAATCAGAAATTCAGATATTGTGCCGTTTTCTCATGATGAGGATGAATAATTGGTGGGGTTTGACTTTAAAATGGAGAGCTTAGCAGACCATCATATTTTCTATAGATCAGTAAAGGATGTTAGCATCGAACATAAGGCTTAAGGGATGCTTTCAGATCCAAATATATATGTTGATGGATGCAATGGATCTAGTATAGGTTCTAGAAAGAATGGTGGTTTTATTTGTTTAGGATAAGTAGTGAAGAAAAAACTAGTTAATTTTTTACTTGATGAAAAGAGGGTATCTAAAATTTTTAACATGCCGAGGGGAAATCTGGCGAGTCCTCCTCGTGAAACTTTGTTTGCAGGGGGTGAAAATGGTGATGTGATCCCAAATCCATGCACCTATTCCATGGTTGTTTGTGAATAAAGTAGTAACAACTGTAAAAGGGCAACCCATCCAAATGGACACGCCCCAACCCTCTCGGAGATTTATAGAAAACGATGAAAAATTAGTGAAATCATAAAATTAGTCAATATTGCAAGTCGAACTAATAGATCTAGGGATGATAAATAAGATTATGGTGCCAAAACGAGTTAAAAGGGTTTGCAATCGAAGAATCTTAGCTAGTTTCAACCAAAAAAATCACAACACATATATATATACTATCCGCGAAAAAAACGAACGAGTGGGAGGATTACCTGAGTGCTGCGAGTTTAGATGATTGATCCGAGGAGATTAAATATGAGAAACGATGATCGAAAAACGAATCTAAACCAACGAAATCGACGAGCCGATTCGGGTTTACGCGCGAGAGAGACGAGTCGCGACTGTCGAAGGTAAACTCGCGAATGACAATCCACGGGTCTGGGTAAAATTTTAAATGAGTTATCACGTCAGTTATTCAATAACCGACGTTATAATTTTTTTAAAAACATTTATAACGTCGGTTATTCAATAACCGACATAAAAACCTTCCTCCGATTCTTTTTTTACGTCGGTTATTTTATAACCGACGTTATAAATGGCTCAAAATCCGCGTTTTTTTACCTCGGTTATTCCATAACCGACGTCAAAAACATCTGCGGATTCTTTTTTGACGTCGGTTATTTTATAACCGACGTAAAAAGGCCTTCAAAAACCGCGTTTTTTAAGTCGGTTTTTGAATAACCGACGTAATAACTCGTAGATTTGTCGATTTATTACGTCGATTATTGAATAACCGACGTAACAAACACCCCCCGCTTCTTTTTTTTACGGCGGTTAATGTATAACCGACGTAAAAAACGAATCCGCGCGATTAATAACGTCGGTTATAAAAATAACCGACGTTAAAGGTGTACCGAACACAGGTTTTTACGTCGGTTATTAAATAACCGACGTAAAAAACCTCGTTTTACATATTATGACGTCGGTTTTATATAACCGACGTAAAAAATGGTGACGTAAAAAACGTTTTCTGCACTAGTGTAATCATCTACCATAAGGTATGAAACCATAAAATCTTGGTGTGAAACATCAATCCCAACACCACTGGACCACGAGAGAGTGAAATCCATTCTAAAACCACAAGATTCATCCAAAAATTCAACAAATCACACCCTAGGAATGAACCCTAACTTCTATAAATTTTATAACTCCTAGAAAGAGAAAGGGAACTCTTAGAAAAATGAAGTAAATGAAGAGGGAAAAACTTACTTGATGAAATTTTGAAGTTTCTGCACACAAAAACACCATCAAAGATATGTTCCAAGGGAGAATGAGTGAGCATAAAAGACTCCCATGGCTGTTAGGGTAGAATTGGGGAAGAATGTTGTGGAATAGGTATATTTGCAAGAGTGAAAATTTTGAATTTCAAAAGGATTTTTAATGACCTAGTCACCTTTTACGGTTTGGCCGCATGGTTTAGTAAACCATAGGGCCAAACCGTTAGGTCTGTTTGGTTCCACCAAAAATTGATGTTTTCCTCCTATTTTATGGGTGTCCAAGGGGGAATCCAAGGTGGAACGATAGGCCAAGAATAAGGTAGAAAACTCGACTAAAAAAGCACTCTTTTCACCCCAAAACTCATCCAACACAAGTGTGCAAACCGCCTCAACAACTAACCCCACAAGTGGTCCCACTATCAGGGTTACTATTACTAATCCAAAACACCACATCCTCAAACCATCCCCTTGAACAAAGAGGAGCAGAACTACAATACAATACCCCAAGACTATGTTCATAGATCAAGATCATAGGAGACACCAAAATTTCATACCCAAATCACCCGGAAACCAGGAGAAGGATAAGAACCAAAAAATGATTTGAAACCAAGCTGGGAATTGAAAATCTTGGGGTGATATGCATCCCCTTTACAATATCAAGACACATAATAAATTTATTGGAAACCAACCAATATTTAGATTCCATATCCTCAATAGATTTCCCTATATAAAGGATTATCCATTGGGTTCACACTATGTTTATCACATCCTATTCCTAAAAAATAACATATCAAATCCAAAAAAAATAACCAAACCCTTTTATGATACCTACTAAGGTGCCATAAACCCACACTCCTAGGTTCACAGATAAAACCAAATACTTTATAATTTTATTTAATACAAATTTACATGAACCTATATTTATTTTATATAATTTCAAAAATTTAGTCCTCAAATATCACAAATAACTACCCAATCCCATGAACGGATAGTTTAGTGTCTTTGAGGACCATTTATATAGCCCTCATAATTTAGAAAACATGCAATGATTTCTTCATAGTTGAGCCACACTAGACTCCCTTATATACTTCTCATAATTTTTACTCATCTTCATATCTTAAGGGAAAAAATCGTATGAAATGGGTGAACTCAAACACTCGTTAAGGGGAAAAACATTAACATTTCATCAAGGGTAACATCATAAACATATAATAAATCATTACTCGGGGAGAAATATCAAATTAAAAAATAATGACATAATAAGAGTTCTATATAAGTCATGATAAAAGACCCATAATTTCTAATAAAAAACATATGACATATTAAATGTGTTTGGGACAATATACATGAACCCTGGGGTATAATCATAGGAATATATTGAAACCTAGAATGATAAGATGTTATGACACAAACATAATAATATAATGTATAGAAACAATGAATCCCACATAATTTTCACAAAGAAAACTAATGAACAATGATACCGATCTCAAGTTCACCCAAAACACTTGTGAACAATGTTTCATGCATCATGGTCACCCAACAAAGTTGTGAAAAAACCTAATCACATCACATTCACAAAGAAACATATGAACGATGGTTCTTACATAACATTCAAATGAAAAACATTTGAAAAAAAACAAATATTACATTCTCACAGAGAACTTGTGAAAAAGGTGGCAGACAAAACATTCACATAAGAAACATGGGAATAATGATTATCACTGCACATCCGCACAAAAAAATGTAAAATAAGCTACCATATCATGCTCAAACAAAAAAATTGTGAAAAAACCCCCACATATCATGTTTAAAAAATAATCCATCATATCATATTATATGATTACATAACCAATGAATTCGATGGTGATATTGGAATCCACCCATCAGTTAACCATACATATGTGTTCCAATATAAAATAATTCACCATTACATCCTAAATAACCTAGAGAAAAAATAGGATTCATAATATCTCCATATGGTATCACAAATATTTTCCTCAAGAATGTAAATTGTTGATGCCCACAATTTTATCACCCTACCAAATTATTTTATATGAAAATTTTGAGGGTGATTCATGAAAACTGATTTCAATGTAAATAAAGAGTTATGAGATAAATATAAATATATAAGCAAAATCATAAAATAGTTTTTAGGAAATTAATTTATATTTTACATAAAATATGATGTTATGATCACTTTGAAATGTTATTTTTAAAAATTTTAAGTGATTTTTTTGAATAATATTTAATTTTAAAATGAAATATGAAAAGTGGATCCTTAAAAAATAAAAAAAATGTAAAAATTAGAAGATAAATTTTATTAAAAACCATTACTATTTATAAAGAAACATTAATAAAAGATCCTAGTAAAATTAATATATTTTTTAAATAGATGAAGCCAATTATTTTTTGAAAACATTTAATTTTAAAAGGAGTCATAAATAAAAGTCCTTTGAAAAATACATAAAGGATTCCTATAGAAAATTTTGAGGTGAAGATAAAGGTTTTTATTTTGAAAGGATGGAAAACATTTTTAATATTTCAAAATTTATTTTATAGAAACACCACATAATAAAAAGAATAACTAAATCTTCTGTTTTAAAAGTGTATAAGGGAAATATGAAGTCCACATGATTATAAATATATTTATATTTTATAATAAGATATGAATTTTTTTTGGAATAATAAACATTAAAATAGAGGGAAAATATCATCAGAAAGTACATGTTTTATTTCTTAAAACCCCTCAACATATATATGAAATAGAAAATTAGAGAAAGTATACTTGAGTTAAAAATATAATTTTCCCAAGGGAGAAAAGATGAAATATATTATAAATTTTTAAATATTGTAATTTATGAATATTACAAGAATAATGCTTACAGAATAACATTTTATCTTAATTAATGGAAATTTGAGTTAAGGAAATCCACTAGGATTATCAAAATTATTAAAGAAATAGTCCTTTAAGAAGAGGATAATGTGGTAGAAATGTAAATAATTAGAAACAAAATATAAAATAATATGAAAAAATATATGATTATAATTCCCCATACTTATAAGAAATAATTTCAATAAGAATAATCATAACACAATGAACAAGAAATGAGTTTCAAAAACCCATTAAAAAATCACAATCATTAGACTTTATAATTCATGAACTGTTGAAATAGTGGTGGATTTTTAAATAAATTATTTTTAATAGAAATTTATTTTAATTGATTTCCATATATATATACACCATAAAAGGACGATATTGGTGAATATACATCATATCTCAATGAAGATAAATTGATAAAAAAACCCTTACTTCATTTCCAGATTCGTTATGTGGATGCACCTAACATCCTGAATAATAGTATTAAGTTTATTAAAACATTTATTATGAAAATTTGGGGTCTATATTTAATTTTATAATGTATATTTATTATTATATGTTACTTATTTATATAATTTGTTTATCATATGGTTGATTCTCGAGATGGTTTGGTCAATTTATCCAAAACACCCTTATTATATTGACCATGGGAAAATGTGTTTTAAAATATCTTCATAATGTTACAAATTATTTTGTTTAATGTATTTCTTAATTATATTAGATGAAAATATACACTTCCATATGTTTTACTAAAATGTACTAAAATTATGAAAGATGTATCGATATACTAATTTATGGTGGTTAAATTTAAAATTACTATTTAATGATGATATCACTTATAGAACATCCAATATTATATTTAAAAAATCAAAAAAATTTACTGAAAATTACTATTATATAATTATCAAATTTATTATTACATTCATGTTATGTGGTAATGGAAATGTATAACGTGTCATTCATGGAGATCGTAGTCTACAAGTTCTCATGATGACATCTTCCTTTTTTGAACGGTTTTAGAGGAAGGGGAAAAAGTAATATTAATATTGTATAATAAAATTTAAAAAAAAATATATTATTTCTATCATAATTTCATTGATAGATAGTATTTTAGGGGGTATGGGATGATTATAAATAATATATTTTGGTGTAAAAAATGAAAATGTTTAGAACATGAGATTTCCCATAGAAATATATATATATATGGAAATGGAGACATTAGGGTATCTAATTAAAACAAAACATTATGATCCTAATAGTGTGACATGGTATTTTTACCAAAGTCTGGGCTGGTAAACCTCCGCATGGTCCACTTAGTCCTCCTGGAAACTAGAAAAATATTATATATATATAGGGTGATCATATAGGTATATTAAATAAGAATAAAAAAGGACTCTGATGCACAAGTGGGAGATGAATACTATTAAATCTATGAGAAAATAGAAATAAAACAAATAACATAAAAAGGGATACTAGACATCTCATCCTCACCAATTCATGCTCACTAAAAAATGCAAGTCATAACATAATAAGAACATCGATGTTTGGGTACCCAGCACCCATTCCAAATGGTTAACTACACATACCCTAATGTATAGCATCCTTGCACTTATATACTCTTACACAAGCCCCATGTCACAACCCAATCGCACACACCTAGGACTCATAAATGTTCCTGAAAACTAGTAAAATGAAGCTTACCACATCCCACCTGCAAACACCTTGGTCACAATCATACTAAATCATTCCCGCATACAATTTGGCCACAACCACATCTCATTATATAGACACCTAGAAAAATAATGTCACCCATAGATACCCAGGACTAAAAACCTCACCAAACCCTTCGCGAAGATTCATGGGATATAACTTCCTAAAATAGTGAGTAGGGAAGATCCAATAACAATCTATCCTTTATCCCATAATGATTATGGGAATATACACCCTCTCCAAAGATAATGGGGGGGGGGGAGTTTACACATAGTTCTCCACTAGGGTAGGGTGCATATAAAAATAACAAGGATGTACAACTATATATATATGTATCAAACAAACAACCCAACCAATGGGGTTTTTCAAAAAAACAACAATCCCTAAAAACCAACTTTGCATCTACCTCTAAATGCGCAACAACACATCAAGCAACAATTTGATTCATAATCCCAGCTAACTCATTTAACAAATTATATTTTGTTATTAAGAATGTTTTTTATTAATTTCATCCCTACCCCCGAAACTACCAAGAATAGAACATCATAGGCTACATTAAATAAATCACACAGTGGAAAAAGAATAAAGTTAATACAACCCACTCCACATTTCATATTCACATTACAACCATACCAACCATTTCCATCATAATTATTCAATGTCATTCCACCAATAACACCATTTCAAACACACACAAAAACCCACCAACTCATAGAAACTCCCATCAACTCCCATTTTCCCAACCATCAGTATACCCACAATACAAACACACTACACCCTGAAATGAAAACAAAACATAGCCTATTTTATGTCCCACTAGAAAACCTTGCTCATTCATGCCACATTCATCAATCTCCCTACATGAGATTCTGTTACAACACCATAACCCCCCCCCCCCACACACACACATTTAAAAACTGACCTGTCACACAACACAACCATACAAGGGTCAACATCAAGATGTAAACAAGGCTCATGTTCATTAATTCCACATTAACATTCATAGGTGATCACATTACATGTTATAACTAAGGGAATTGATTTATTTTGCTGGATATATGTGGTTAATCGAATACATATAAACATATGTTCGACATATGATCTTCAAAAATCCTTCATAATATATTATAGGTGCACACATAAAGGATAACAATGACCATGATTTTCTGTGGGTGATTTGACCATATATAACACACGGTCAATAACAATTTAATAAAACAGGATCATGGGTCAGTTTTTCCCAGCCTCTATATATTGATATTAAATATATTCAATTATATTATTTATTCATAATTATATTTTCATCAAAAGATAGAAATTCATACACCTACCATACATGAAAAAAATAAAAGAGAGATGAAGCGCTCCATACCTCGATGAATAGATGATCAACACCTCCTTAATTAGAGTAAGACAGGGGTGCACATATTGCAGAAAAAACTCTATGGGAAATGTGTTCCAAGAACAAAACACAAACACACAACTCTTTAAGGATAAAAGATATAAGTAATGTTCTATATCAAGAGTAATGGGAAACAAATAGGGAATAGGGGATCTCATAATTATAAAGATCATATCTTGTATCAAAAGGGGAATGGTTTTCAAAGCCATTAAATGTAGAAAATGAAAAAGACCATGTTTCTCCGATATTTAAATGACTCAGTGTTATAGAGGAGTCAAAATATTATTTAGGAACCTTGAAACTGCTTTAAAACCACTTAGTTGCAGTATTATATTCATTTTATATCAAACAAAATTATATTGGGGAGAAACTATGGAAAACTATAAAAATAATGAAATAGTGAAATGTTGAAAAATGTTGGAAGTGACTCACCGATTGGTGACATAAAATTGGAAGACTCACTGTTAGGTGACCTAACATTTGAAAACTCGCCATTATGTGACCTAACAATGGATGTGTCACCATTTTATGAACCATTGTTGGATGAGTCAACGTCATGAGCCACCGTTGTACGAGCCACATTCATGATCCATTACTGGATGAGTCACCAGTGTGAGTCACCATTGGGAAAGTATATTTCATGTGTCACCATTAGAAAAGTGACTATTACAAGTCACCATTGGATGAGTCACTATTGTTCATTTGCATTGGATGATTCACTGTTGGAAACCTTCCATCAGTGAACCACAATCATGACCCACCATTATGAGCTACCTACGGATGACTCATCTTTGGGAGTCACTGTCACAACTCACTATCGTGAACTACCGTCGCCACCATTGGGACTCACATGTATGACCCACCGTTAGATGAAATATCATTTTAAAAACAATATTTTTGACAATCTATTGAAATGAGTTATTGTTTTCTCACAGAACACCTCAAACACTACATTTTCACAATGAAATGGAGTGGTATGGTTCGAGACATTACATCAGATACCTATCAAAATATTATCATCCTCGAGAATCCTATACCATCATAGAAGAAAGTGGGTTTTCAACAACCCCCCTATGAGATACTTCTCATGTATCTCCCCATTCTGGAAAAACTACCACAGACAAGGCACGTAAATGTTCAATTATTACCACCCTAGGTTTCTCAAAAGATGGATTGCACAACCTCTTTATCCAAGAATGATTCCTCTGACATCTTCTAACCCATCCAACTCTATGATTCAACACAAAAAAACAAACACCACATTTTCCAAACACACGAATCATGGAATTTCATCCCCAATGTCAAGATATTATTCTATCTAGGTGTCACTTACTCGCCTGAACTGGTTTAATCACATCACAATTAATGTGTTTGAATAAGTAATTATGTCCTCTCATCTTCACACATAATGAAATTATTAAGCATTTTAGAATAGTAAAAAACTCATCTCATAACAAACAAGTTTAAAAAATTTATTCACAAAGGAAAATAGAAAAAAAATCCCAGAATAACACCTGGTATTGGGAACGCATCTGCATTTCTCAATCCCAAGTACTCTTTTCCAGGCCACTTTTCCTCCACAACACATGAACCAAGGGAATGGTCCATCTATGTAACACCTCATCTCTATGATCTAATATATCTATCATCCACTTCACACACATCAATTCGTCTTCAATATCCCACCCGCCCATGTTGATGAATTGAGAGTCATCATGAAGATACTAGAGAAACTGAGAGACATGAAATAATTCATAGTTCCAAACAAACTTTGTTGAAATTTCTAACTAGAATGAAACTTCATCAGCTAATCCCAACACCTTGAAGGTTATGATGAACCAAGGAGAAAGCACACTCACTTTTCTAAAACTCCACTTCCCATGTTGAATTGAAACCATCATGAACACATTGTCAACTACCAAGAACTCCAAGGGTCTCATCAAATGATCAAAATACAAATACTATTAGTCTTGTTCTACTTTCATCCTCACATGAACAAGCTGAACCTTCTTTCTCGTTCTCTGCACAACCTCGGAGCTAAGAATATCTATCTCCCCAACCTCTATCGACCACAATGTTGATTGACAGGGTCATTTATATAAGGATTCAAATGGAGACATTCTAATTGATGATTGACAGCTTTTATTGAAAGTATACTCAACCAAGGGAATGTTTCGTTCCCAATATCTGCGAAATTCAAGGACACATTATCACAACATATCTTTTAATGTCTGGTCAGTATGTTTTGTCTACCCATCTATTGGACGGTGGATGTATGTGATGATGTACAACTAAGTTCAAAAATAATGCTTCAATACCCTCTAGATTTCATAATAAAAACATGTATTATAATATGAATCAATTGATATCAGAACTCCATACATCCGCACAACCTCATCCTCATACCTCATGGCTAAGTCTTATTATTTGATCGAATCCTTAATTACTATGAAGTGAGATAATTCTATCAACTAATCCACTATGACCCAAAGAGCATCATATATATCCATAGTTCGCAGTTAAAATATAACGAAATTCATTGATAAGTCATCTCAATTCCACTCGATGACATATGGGGGCTACAAAAAACCATGAGGAACATAATTCACAACCTTCACCAACTGGAATACTGATCACTTCAACAAAAACTCTACTAAATCTTGTTTCATCCCAGGCCAACAAAGATACATCCTTAGGGCCTGGTACATCTTGTAAACTCTTAGGTGTACAATTAAATGATATCTTTGAAACACACGGAGGACTTCCTCGCACTATACAACTGGAAAAATTATCCATCCTTAGAATAACATATAATTCTTACCATCCTCCAACCATCCCTCTGGAGCATCACCATGTCCAACGCGATCATGCATTGCCTCTACCTCTGAGTCTCCCCACTAAGACTCTTCTACCTACTATATCAGATTAGAATTATATTTCATCTCAAACCGATAGACTCTTACACCATATATTCCAACATATAAATGAAAGGAATCCAACCCCTCCATCGGCATCCAAGCATCCTTGGTTTCCCAAAAAAACATCCATTTGTGACTTCCTGCTCAATAAATTAGCTACGAAATTCCCATTTCCGGAGTTGTATGATATACTAATTTCGTATTCCAAGATAAAATCCATCCTCCTCCTCTTTTTAAAGTTCAGACATCATGGGGAAATGATACTCCCTCAGTTATTATGATCTTTATAGACTACAAAGGTCTCCCAAATGAGTTAATGCCACCAAGATTTCAGTGTAAACTCCAACGATGCTAACTCTAGATCATTGGTTGCATAATTAAGCTTGTGGGGATGTAACTACCTAAACCCATAATATAACACAACCTATTATTTCATTATCACGGATCCTAATACTAGACGGTAAGCATCACAAAAAACCTTTAACATCGCCCCTACCTCTTGAAACTAGGGCACTAGAGAACTAACTAAGTTTTCCATCAGATAGACTAATGTTCCTAACAATTCTTACTCCACATCGAATCCTGGTCTTTCCTAGTTAAAGACAACAATGGAAATGATACTAGAGATAAATTAGGTACAAACCTCTTGTAATAGCCTATCAGACTGAGAAAACTTTGAACCACTCTAACATTCTTTGTTTCCTCCAAAGAAACAACATCCTCAAAATTCTATCTGTCCACTACTACACCTCGATGGGACTACACATTCCAAATGAAATGTTCCTATCATGTCCTGAATATGTACTGAGACAACTTTCTATAGGGTTGGAGGCATTGAAGGACCTACCAGATAGTCCTAGGATGCTCAGTATGATTTTCCATTGAATTTTAGTAGATCAATATGTCATCAATGAATACGATAAATAATTTTTCTAGGAACACATGGAAAATGGAGTTTATATGCCCCATGAACACGACCAATACGTTCCTAAAACTGAAAGTATGGACTGTGTACTCAAAATTCCAAAACCTACATTTGAAAGAAGACTTTTGGATATCACCCCCCTTCACTATCAACTACTGACTGACATAACTTAGATTGATCATAGAAAACCAACTCGCCCCTCTCATCTAGGAAAAAAGACTCTATATCCTCGAAAGATGGTAATGGTTCTAGACCATCAAAGGATTCAATCTCATGTAGTATATGCACATCTTAAAACTACAATATAGCATATTTTCGAACAACATTGTTGACTCCCATAGTGACAAATTGTTCTGGATAAAACCCTTTTTCATCTGATCATCTATCAGAATCCTCATCTCCCGCAACTTAGAAGGATTTATTCGATAAGGAGCCATCAAAATTGGAGAAGTGTCAAGTTTTAGGTCTATCAAAAAATAAACATATTTTTGAGGGAGTGTAGAAACAAACTACAATGGAAAAACATTCATCAACTCCCCTATAACCCTAGGGAGATCAGTTTCCACCACTCCTACTAAAAGATCGAACAATAAGGAAAGAATAGTCTACATATGCTAATGGCCCACCTAACATCTCGATGAATGCCACACACTAACCATCTATGCATGAAAACAAAACTCTTCCCCAGAATTAGTAAATAAAAGAATGAGTGGAATGAAACCATTCGATACCATGAATAATATTGTAAGGATTCATCTGTAGAAAAAAAAGATCCCCATGGGACTGATGCAGACCCATGACTAGTCAACATTCCTAGTACACATCAAAAAAGTTGTTTGGAACTCCTATTGGTGTAATCCACACCAAGGGAATGGGAATACTATCTATTTATATCCCCATAGAATGGTCCAAATAGACTGAAAAAAATGATTGAGATTCTCTTGAATAAAAGCACATAATAAAGGGTACTAAACAAGCCAATCGTACATCAACTGCTCTCTAGGTCCACTCGATCTACTATATCTTATGTGTATAACTGACCACATCATAATCCTATGATCCTATAATAAAGACCCCATCTATAAAAAAGAATGAGTTGAGGTACCTAAGGAACACCCTGAGGTCAAACTCTACCTACTCTATCTCCCCTCGGTGGAACGAGAGCCTGATGTCCCTATTGCGTGGAAGTACCCTGCTGGAAACATCAACTGGGGAAGGTACAAAACCTAAAAACCTCCACCATACTGAACATGAATGGTCAATAGGCACTGAATTTCATGATTCTCAAGGGATACACAAAGGAAACACCATGATCCCATGTTCACAAGAAGAGAACGATGGCCTAATGGTCGTAATAGGAACTGCAAATGTCAACTCCTTTTTGGCCAAAACATGGATGGTGATGGAAACTGAGACCCACTATGGGTATCCTATCCTTGAGAAGAACATTTATAGATCCCATATCATGGATTAAGTCCTCAGGAGTCCAAATTCTAAACAACCTATGACTTCTTCTAGACCTCCAAGTACGTCTTCATGGTGAAGGGAGTAACTGTGAACCAGAGAGAATGATGATGTGCCTCCTCTAGACATCTCTCTTGAGACTCCTCATAAAGAAAAATATCTTGTGAAATATGATGGAGATCATTGAACTTGTTCCCCAAATCCCATAATAACATACTACAGTACTGGTGGGAGAGTAAATCCTTCCTCTTATCATCCTTCATGGGCGAAGAAAGGATATATTCTTAAAATTACTTCTCTAAATAATCCAATAGAACATCTTCCTCCATCCTCACCCCCAAGGAAACATACACCACTGACGCATAGTTACCAACATCATGCCAATTTCCAAATGAAAGAAAATACACCATCAGAGCCCAGATTAAGATAAAGGTGAGTAGACGCTCATCAAAACAACCCACTATCTCCTTGTCCGAAATAACGCCCTCAAACATTCTCAGTGTCTACTACAAGAGAGTATGAAATATCATATTACTGTGGTCATGCTCTCACATTGGATCAACCTTCTTCCAATCAACCAGATCAGTCTGCTGATCCTCAACTACCCCAACCACATGTGAACAAAAATCAGGTTTCTAGGTTAAAATAGAAAACAAGGAACTCCTAAAAGTGAGTAGTGTGGAATTTTATTTTGGATTATTTCAACTTATTATTTAATTAAATTCTTTAATATTCCGTATTCAAATAAGAACACAAGTCACAATGATATTTGTACCTTTCCTAGGGCCTCTTCCCTACAAATGGTGTAGCCATAATTGGTCATTAGGTAGGCTCCGAGTCCTTCCATCGGATAACTAGGGGGCCTAAAATCTTGTGTACTAGTCGGTATTCCTTGTCTTATGTCATGCACCAATATCACATAAAATTTTTTCCTCTACCAACACATGACATCCTTATTGTGCCTAACTCCAAACATCAACATATCTATCAAACATCATCCTCCAATACCATTCTGTCATGACCCCCTCCTTCCAATGATGCCCCTCCTTTGCTGGAAATGAAGGATGAGAGATAATGACCCCTGAGTCCAACATCCAGTGGTCCCTAGTGGGTGACTTGAACCAAGGGTACAATGATCTCAAAATATGTGAGGAATTACCCATTATAAGGAACTAGATCAGGAGATAAGATGGTTAATCCCAAAACAACTCCAATATATATATATATAAGAAATAAAAAACCATTTACACACGCTAGATTGAAAAAATAAATTTTAAAAAAAAATAGGACCCAAAGTAAATTCCAAAAACAGGGCTAAAAAGAAACACAACAATTGTCCCAATGATGGAGATATTAATTCCCATCACGGTCCACATAGTCTTCCTAGAAACCTGAAAATAGTTTTATATACATAGGGTGATCATACGAGTATACTTAGTAGGAAAACCATGGTATTTCTCGCAAAAGTGGATTAGCATATTTATTCCCTTGACAAAAAATAATATAAACAAGAAATAGTTAATAAGGAATACTAGACATCCCAACCACACAGAGGTATGCTCACCAAATAACGCAAGTCATTTAAAGTAATTTAATAATCACATTGATGTTTTGGTACCCTGAACCACTTCCCACTGGTTGACTGCTCATACCCTACTAGAAACTATTCAGTTTCTCCCACAGTATTCTACAAGGACTATGTCACAAAAGGACCACACACACCATTTACACATATCTAGTACCACAACATGGGAAAACAAATATCACCACATCTCACCCAAAGATTCCAGAGCCAAAACCACACCATATCCTACCCATAAACACCTTGGCCACAACCACATCTCATCTCATAGTCACATGGGAAAGCACAACTCACCCGCAGACACCTAGGCCTCATAACCACACCAAAACCTACCTGAAGAGTCTTGGGATACAAATTTCTAGATGTGGGAGAAGAGGAGATCCCATAACCAGTCATCCTTCCTACCATAGTGATTTTGGGAAAATAAACTATCCCCTATAACAAAGAGGGTGTTCATAACATAGTGTTGAACTATGGTTGGGTGAAAATTGAAATAACAAGGATGTAAAATATATATATATATAGGTATAAAACACTCATCCAAACCTATGGTATTCTTCCAAAAAATCCCACAAAATAAACATTGTTTCTTCATCTAAATGCACAACTACAAAACATATCACATTTCGATTAATAACCCCAACCAACTCATTTATGAAATTATATTTTCTCATTAAGAAACCTGTTTATTCATTTCATCCTGACCTAGGAAGATACCAAGAACATCTCATCACAAGACACAAATCATAAACCACATATGGGAAGAATAACTAAGTTAAAATAAACCACTCAACATTTCCTCTCTAATTTACGCCCATGCCATCAACTTCCTTCATCATTATTCATATAAATTATTCAAAAAACACCATATGAACCACAATTAATCAAATAGCAACCCACATCCACTCCCATCAACTAAACTTATCACAATCACAGGCTTCCCTTCTACAAAAACATACTACACCCAACAATGCTAACAAAACACAAACTGGTTGTAGTTCCACTAGAAAACACTGCTCATTCATCCCAAAATCAATCAATCTCTGAACCATTGATTCCATTAAACCACCAATACCACCCCACATGTATTCATATCCTCAAAAATAGAACTAAAAAATCATACTTGGCACAACTTCACGATTTAACAAATCTCCAATTGTTTAATTCCACTTTTAAATTCTGGGGTGATCACAGAACATGTTCTATCATGCAGAATCCATTTATTTAACAGTATATACATGGTTAATGTATTAAATATAAATAAAAACCTTATAACAAACATGTCATCACAACCCATCACAAGTTCACACACAAAGGACAACAATGACCATGATTTTTAGTGGGTGATTAGCCTTTTCAAAACTAAATATCAACTACAAAAATAATTAAACAAGAGAATGGGTCACATTTCTCAACCCATGTATACTGATATTAAACAAATTAAATTATCATTAGTTATATGGAATTATTATTTCATTAATATATATAAATTCATATGCCAACCCCATGTGATATAAAAATCAAAAACAATACATAGGGATCCCTACCTCGAAGATTAAACGATCAATACCTCTTTATTGTTCCAAAATAGGGGGTGCACATGGGGTAGAAATGTTTGAGGGAAAAAGTTATCCAAGACCATAGCTCAAAAACACATATCCTTGAGAATAAAAGTTCTAGGGAACATCATGTATCTAGAGAAAAATGAAACACATAGATAAGATGGGATCTTATCTTTATAATTTCCGCATCCTATATCAATAGATGAACAATTTTAAAATCCATTATAGTTGGATCTGAACTATGACCACACAATTCAGCCATTTAAAAGCCTCATGGTTTTAGAGGAGTCAAATATATTTTTTAGGAACATTGAATAAACATCAAAAATTCTTATATATAGCATTAAATTCATTTTATATCTTATAAAATGTTAAACGGGTGAAACAAAAGGAAAATTGAAAACTGGAGGAATTTTGGGATTTTGAAAAATTGTAGGAAATGAATCATAGATGGATAAACAATCATTGGAAAAATCACCATTGCTTTACTCACCATTAAGTGACCTACCATTAGATGAATCATCGTTAGGTAACCTACCATTGGATGAGTAACCATTGGATGACCCACTATTGGACGAGTCACTGCAGGATGAATCACTATTTCTAGTCAATGCTAGGAGAGTCATTATCGTGAGCCACTATTGGATGTGTCACCATTGTCAGTAATTGTATTGAGTCACCATCGTGATTCACTGCTAGATGTTTCACCATTAACGACCTACCTTTCATGACTCATTATTGCAACTCACTGTTCTGAGCAACTGGTGGATGACTCACCATTGGGAGCCACCATTGCGACTCACTATCACGACCAACTGTCATCACCTACTGGTGCGAGTCACAAGTCCGACCAACCATCAGATGAGATATTATTGGAAAAAATGTATTTTCAGAAAATCTTGAAATGAGTGACCATTTCCTTCTATAACACCTCAATCACAAGATTTAAGGAAACTATGTTTCCAAGCATAAATATTTGTATTGGATAAAATTTTCAATGTGATGTATTTCACGAAAAAATTTACTTATACCAACATACATTTATGGATAGAAAATATTTATATATATATAAATATAAAATTCCATTAGATATTATGTTATATTTGAACTAACTCAATGTACCACCACTTTTAGGTTGAAAAAATATATCTGCTGATATTAATCATTAAATATCAAAAAATCTTTTTAAATTTTTTAAACATATTATATTGTCATACTAATAACAAAAAAATTAACCATCATATGAATTTTTCACTATTAATCACAATTATCAAAAAATATTTTACAATTAATAACAAATTTTATAATAAATAATTGAATAAAAAAAATTATTTTATCAAAAACCAATTAAGAGAAAATATTTTTTTACATATTTTTATCTTTATGAAAAATTCAATATCCATTTTTTTGATCATATTAAAAATATACCCTTAATTAATTTTAGTTTCTAATTTTATGTAAATATGAATATTATTATTTTATTTTAATTTAGAAACTTTAATTAAAATTAAAATAATTTTTATAAAAAAAATTATATCATGTTGACATTTCATATACTTACACATAGGATTAATACTCTCTGTATATATGAAAATTTAATTTTTATATTTAAATTTCATAAAAATAAATAAATATAATCAAAATAAATTCCAAAAAAAATATTATTAGTACTTGATAAACAAAAAAATTACAATCATTGAGTACTATGATTATAATAATAATTGATATTCACATATTGACATTTTAATTTATTTTATAATAAAAATAATATTTTTTTGTAATTTTTAATACCATTAATATATATTCATATTCTATTTTAAATTTTATAAATTTGAAGATATTTGATATTTTATTTTATTTTTATTTTTATTAAATCCTCACCAAGTCCTCAAGCCTAATTCATTCCTACAGATTCCATGCGATCCACTATACCCATGCCCCCTGTTAACACCGCTTCCCTCAGAAACCCCCACAAAATCCGCCACAAATCATCACTAATTCAACCTGCCTCATCCAAGAACCTTGTCACATCCACTATAAGCCTCATCACCCTCCCTTATCCCTCTCCATCATGACCCTCCATACCTCCCCACTTGTTTCAGTGCCCCTCGTGTTAACCATGTCATCTCTATAGGATGACCCCATTGGCCCCATATGATCTATGCATGAACCCATTCATCCTAAACTTTCCTCGTTCAACCCCCCCCCCCCCCACCATCAAGAGACATACACATGAAACTGAACAGACATTATAGTCAACCTCTCCCTCTGTCCTAGTTTATTGACAACAAGGTCTGCCCAAATAATTATTTAGGTTCACCACCTCCTCTCCATAATGATCAATGGAAGGGTGGATATATTAGATTCGAAAAATGAGATGTTTGATCAACATAGTCATAATAGTGTCTTATATGTACCTGATAAGTTCAAATATTTATGAACCAAGACCATCCTCTTAATGTATGGAATTTTGAGAAAATGAAAATTTTCAATCAAGATTTTTATTTCCACCATTATTATATTGTATTAGTCATCATTATGATCATCTATAATGCTTTATATTTTCAATTACTTCTAATTTATATTTTGATCTTGGTTTTTTATCTTTAGTTATAATTTATCAACAACTTTTGAGGATCTATTTATTTTTTAATATGAATCCTTATGAAATTATTATCACAATACTACTACATTTGGATAGTTTTTATGATTGTGTGATTTTTACATTATTTATAGTGTTTTATTTTATTGATGGATTTTTTTGTGAGTTTTGTTTGTATCATAACATGAAGAATGTGCATAAGGAAAAAACCAAATCCACAAACATTTTTTCTTATAGAAGGGGGTGAGAAAGTTATGAATGCTTATAAAAATTCCTGATATATATTCCAATAATTTTTGGAATTCATTAAAATGTTTTATATTTTTTTAATAATGAACTCCTATCATTGTCAGCTAATTTTATAGACTAGGGGATAATGAACATTATTGATAATATGTTATATGTAAGTTCATTCATAGTTTACTCATCGAGTAAAACCATTTTGATTCCATTTCCAAACTCTATGTTTTTTGTGTATGTTTATTGAATTTAAAATCCAAAATGAATTTTTATAATTTCTATAATATTAAACATTTATATTTTCCTTTAAAATTATATGATTATTTTTATATTGGAATGTTATGGGAATGCTTCCGATGTTTGTGCGACCTAGATTATAGATTTATCACTTTTGTCATTCTTACATTGTTTTATTAATGTTCCTTTACCCATGTTTTGTATATATTGATTATATATATACATGTTCTATATACATATGGGTTGTGTGTTTGTATTCTGTCTAATAAATTTCTTTCTCTATATATTTTGTTGCAACGAATTTTTTATGTATGTGTTAACTATATATATAAATATATAAATATATATACATATATATTCTTGATTGATGGCATGTTTTTAAGGAAGATATTTTATGAATTTCAAGAAATATTTTTTTTATGATATTTTTTTTCTCTATTGATATTATTTATAATTAAATTAATATATGGTTCGTACTATATGATGTTATCAGGTGGCGTCATTTGATTCTGTGTATGTCCAATGATGAGTTTCATGAGTTAATTTTGATTCAAGGTTTGGTTTTATGTTAGTCTAACTATATTGTGAACCCATCTAAGATATATAATAACCCAATCAAACCCATTTATGAAGGGGTTTTCCTTAAACTATCCGACACAAAAAATTTATGTATTTTGATTACTGTGTGATGAAAATAGTCAAGTGACAGGTAATAATGAAAATTTTGAAAGTTTCAATGTGATGGAAAACTATTTTCAAATGATCATATATGTTAAAAAATAAGGAATCCTGATTTGAACATTATACTATTCAATATTTAATTAATTTTTAAATTTTTTTAATTGAAATTCGAATTGGGTGTTTTTACAAAGAATTTATGTGTTTCATTGAAAAATAATTTAAGATATATAATGTTGAAGGTAGGGTTGAGAGGGTTCCATAAGGGTTTTAATTTTTTTTCTTAATTCCTTGTTTTTTATTTTTCTTCTTAGGACCAATTCATGTTTTGGAAACAACACACAGTCATCATTTTTTCTGGATCTAAAGCACACAAATCACATAGATGGGGTATGACCTACTATAAAAGGAGCCTCTTCTTTCAGAATCAACCCCATGATGACATATTAAAAGAACCCTAATATTTTGGGAATTTATAATTTTGGAATGTGGTCATAAAAAGTTTAGTAGAGGATTCAATCAACATTTTTAGGTAGGTCTGCCAAGAGGTCTATGGGAGCATTCTGGTGAAGCTCTTATAGATATGGTAGTGATGGAATCAACGGTTTAAGGACGATGTTGCTCATTGGTAGGCATATTCATTGATGACGATGGATGAAAATTTCATTGAGTGGAAATAAAATTCATTAGATCATGGTAGGAACTGAATCTTGGATGGAATTGATGGGAGGCATCAGGAAGTAACAATGTCTCAATTAATATAAATCCATCACATAGCATGAACCTCCTAACGAGTATTAGAAGTATGGCGTATCCTTCGAAAAGTTTAATTATATTGTGAAGATTATAGGGTATGGATTTCACCATCTATACCATAAAAAAATATAGTTATTCATATGGAACATCCTTCTAGTTTCCTTGCTGGTTGGGGGATATTTAGAATCATTAAGCCTTAGCTAGGAATGAAGTTGGTATCTGTGTCTGGCCTATAGGCCTAAAGGGTCATGTACTAAGCCTCAATACAATGGGTTTCTGAGTCATATAATTTTACCCCTCAACCCTCTAAAGAAGGGTATTATCTAGAAATTAAAAAAAACATTTAAGGCCTTAGAGATTGGAGGGAATGAAAAACATCACACACTATGAAATCATCTAGAATACAAAGGGAGAGAACTAAAAAATTTACATGGTTCATCCAAATATGGTAATCCAAAAGGTAAACACCAATGATGTGTCTGTGTCCCAGGAAAGTAATACCAACTCAGTATTTCATTACATGTTTTAGGAAAGGCTCACTACCGATCCAAGGATCCCATCCTCTTCTCCACTCCATGTACATATTTTATGAAGGTCATGCTCAGTTTATGGACATGAATGTCTCTTCAAAATGATCATGGAATAGTTAATCTATTCCATTAGTAAATCTGGAATATGAAAATTTATCATCAAATATGTTTTCATATTTCTTCTTTCAACCCGAGGAGTTTAATACCACAATTCGTGGATTCTAACATTATTTCCTTCTAGAACATGAAATAGAAAGATCCAAGGTATGGTGTGGACTGCAAATCCTAGAATCACCTTTACACCACAAAACTTCTTTTTTCCCTTGTCTCCTTCCCTCAAAACATCATTCTTTGAATCATTCAGATTTGATCACTGGAAAACCACCATATATTTAGGCATATTGTCTCATATTCTTCCCCTTCTCGAACATGATATCTCAATATGATTCTTGAATTAAGAATCTATCATTTCTTATAAAATTTTATTGATATATCACCAACCTCTATCTTCTATTTTCTCAAATATATGATATAGACAAATATGTGGTCATATACCACTTCTCCTTCACGAGTGTTACTTCTGTAGCATCGGGATGTAATCATCTAGAACTAATTCTTTAACTTCTATATAAAAATAATTCATATATTCCAATATATATAATTTGATCGTCTAATTTATGCTATTTTTAAAAAATTCATACCATGGTTTGTGAAAAGAATGTCAACTTTTTTTTAACCACGCATTCTTACCTCCCTAATCTCAGTGAACCTCGACCTTAGAATTTTGATTTTATTAGATCGTCATTCTTAAATACATTCAATATTCCCATTATAATGACATGGAAACATTTTCATTCTCACAACATAGATTCTTTTTATAAGATGGATCATATGGATCCCCATTGATATCATTTCTTATTTTCTATTCATAAATATTTCTACATATGATAATATGTGATATTCAATTTTCAATACACACACATTCCCATAATCAAACATTCGATATTTTTAAATCTACATTTTATTAATTATTACAGTTGAGATCTCTTTCTTTAAACACCCAGGAAAAATAATAGATGTTCAGTTTCCACAATACCAAGTATTTTAGAAATTTCATCATGACTATATTATGTTTGAGATACTCTTCATCTCCATATATATATATTTTATTTTATTCCACAAACTAGATCATTTCCGCTAAGAATAAATCCAAGACAATCTATTCGGAATAATTCCATGAAACCCCTAATATAAAAAACAATTCATTAACACATTTATTTTACTACCAAATATAGATTATATGTTTCCCAGACATTCATGAAACTCTTACAACAATATTTACTATTTTCATAATGGTGTCACCCAATCCAACCAAATAAACTCATGGGTCTTACATTAGATTTTTTTGGTTAATGGGGGTTCAAATAATTGAGTTTGGTGTGATCCTTATTTTATGTGGATCATCATTCATTACCCACTTATAATTATGATAACCAGATAAATATCGTTCAGTAGAATTTTTATTACTATCCTTTGAGTGATCAAAACTTAAATCCATTTGTAAGGATAGAACATGATCATCCTATACATTATTAACTACTGTTATACTAATCCCAAACATTGAGGTTTTCAAAATCATTCTTATATTCTAGTGTGATATTAATAGGACCATGTACTACCCCTCAATAGTCAATAAGAATCTCATCCTAATGATTGATATTCCCTATAGCCTATGAATTCATCCAAATATTAATGACCATCCATACTTTATTTTGAGATAGATTGAAATTGGAAAAGATATGATTTATTCTCCCAAGAACTAGATTCATAAAATATAATGTAAATAAATTTAAATTAAATAAAATCAAAAATTTCAAGGGTGTAATAGTGCATACATAGAGAAAAACTACAAACATGGTTTATTGTTTAAAGATCCTATGATAGATGGAAAACCTAATTTTTATTAACTTAAATTCATAACGGGTCAATACTCATGAATAATCAGGATACATTGTGTATTCAACACTATCATAGATTCTATGATGTACACATTATATAATAGCTCATTTAAAATACTAAATCTTAGAAACATAGACAATATACAATTTATGTGTTTCAATGATCTCATCCATTGCGATTATTAATTAAAGAACCACAAGTCATTCAAACCAAACTAAAAATATCTAATACTGTATCAAAATAACTACCTCTAGCTAAAGCTCAAAAAAAATTCGAATAAACCATGTACAAGTACCATAAGTCGATAAAAATATAAATTTTATCAATACAAATATTGGATCTCTAACATGTGGTGTCTTTTCAATCATCTGTGTTTATATGAAAAATATTTGTAATTTAAATCTTTTTTCCTCTAATCAATAGTCCTGTAATTACAATATGGAGATTATATGATCTAGTGATCCATATATTAAATAGTTTCTTAATATTAATTGGTTAAATACACACACTTATAAAAATAATAATACAAAAAAATTAAAATAAAAATTATCTTGAATAATTTCTAATTTAAATTTTCACAATTTGGAAATTTCCTTCCAGACTATATTTATAGATAAACCCTTAATGCCTATGTTTTTTTATTAAACATCATTTGTTCATAAATTCAATTAAGTTTCATTATCAATTAAAATATAGAGTCATTATAAATTTAATTTTGATGTAAAAATTATATAGTTCAATGTAATGTTTTTAGATTAATGATTTTTGAGTTACATGTCACTCTTAATTGAAAATAGTTCACTATTAATGGTTTTTTCATAATGTAGATAATATTTTAATTATTTTTATACCATGTGTTATTATTTTACATTATTATGGTCACTAGTTATCTTTTTTTAATGTGAGAATTTTTAATTTTTGGCATTCATTGTCAGTTCAAGTAATTTTCTTGTTTTTGTTCCCACTAGTTATTTTTATATCATTTGTTATAAATATTGATGTTTTCATTGGTTATATATTCTTATTTTTTTCACTAGATAATTAATTTTCTAGTTTTGGTATCCAGTTATATTATATTATGGTAACTATTTGTACTAGTTTGATTATCCTCTTGTTGTGGTCACAAGTTTGATAATGTGGTCACTGGTTATATTTAGTTATTTTGGTCACTAGTTATCTTATTATTGGTGGTCACATATAAGATAGAATTGTTATTTTAATATCATACCTTTTTTAATTCTAGTTTTTGTGGTCACTAGATTTATTTTGACATAGAATTATCAGTATAAACTTTATAGATTCTAAAATTCCAACTCAAGAATGTTAATGTTTTTTATATGTTTAAAATGTGTCTTGCATTAGGTTAAAGAATATGATTGGTATGTGAAACATTTGGAATATTTAGTTATGGTATGTATTTCAGTTAGTGTTGTTTTTTTGTTGTAGTGTGTCTTAGTTTTTTCAAAATCTCTTTGACATTGGTTCAAGATTCCATGTTTTTTTTTGAATGGTTCAACTAATTTATATAAATAAGGGATATTTTGATGTGGAGTTTGAATACAAGAGTTGGGTTAATACCTACTGTATTTTAATTGTTCAAGGTGGAGCTGTAAGGAATTCCATTTTTTACTACAGTTGTTTTTACATGGGGGTGTTATTTTTCAATCTTAACAAGTTCCCATTATTAGTATGATACTTGATGGATGGATAAATGATGGTCTGAATTTATACATGAAGATATAAAGTATTTTAATTTTATTTTCGTGACTGTCACAAATGAGAGTGTTTTTGTTTCCCTTTATGGGGTATAGTGTTAAATCTAGATTTTTTTATTTAATTATATATTTTTTAGAATGGTCGTCCCTGTATTTTGAAATTTGGAATGTTTATTTTTGGGGGTCCCAACTAAAACCAAATATTTGGTCAATCTAGATAATAAAATATATAAATGGTAGGATTTTTTTATTAATTTTGACTCCAAATCAATGAATTATAAATTGAATAGTAGTGCAACTATAAATTGAAGGTATAATTATTAAATTATATCATTCATTTTCCACATGATATATCATGAATTAATATTTTTATATTGACTATTTAAATGAAAACAATTTTATAATTTTTGTGTTTGTGTGATCAAAACATTTATCTTGATGGTTCTTGTATAATATTTAGGGAGTTGGGTCAGTGTTTCTTCAAGGAATTAAGGGTTTACCAATGAAATCAAAGGTATGATGGTGAATTCGTGCATGTTCAGATCCACAAAATTAATTAATAGATCTTATGAAATGATGGGGGTTCCATAGTATAGATGCCTAATGTTTTCAAGAAATAGATTTTAGATGATGTTTTATTGAGTTATATGTAATGTAAATTTGTGTTTGAACATGATTAAACATATTTTCAGTATTTTTCATAGAGAATACTGTATTTTCATAGATCTGAACATGTATTTAAAATATATTTGAATGTGTATTTAGATATCAAGTCCTAGTTTTTCTTTGTTTCATAGAAGATAATTTAATAATTATTATATAATAAACATAATTATATTTTATATATAATTATATTAATAAAGATAATATAAAACTTTAACAAACAATATTAAAACACCAACACATAATATTTTATATAAAATATAATTTAAAAACATATAATAATTGTTGGTATTGTTTATAAATGTTTATAATATTATCAACCGATATATTAGCCGCATTAATCAGTTGCTACACATTTTGAAAAATATATATTATATTTTGGTTTTTTTATAATTTAAATAGAATCATTTTATCTATTATAATAACATTAATTGATTAATTTTTTTACCAAAACTTTATTCACAGAGTCATATCTATTGGTAAAACACTATAAATAAAAATGCACCATTACCAGTAGTTATGTCCCTTTTTTGAAAAACAAAACTACCTTATAGTGTTTTTATGACATTAATTCTTTTTTTATAAAGAAAATAAATGTCGTTTGGGTTCCATATAATTTCAAAACAAAATATACAAAAATAATATTTAATTTAATTGAAATAATAAAAATTTATATTGGAAAATATAATTGAAATCCATAGAATTCTAATAATAGGTTTTCATATTTAACATTGTATTTTTAAATGAATCAACATACTTGTTAAATAAATTTTTTTTAATGGAAGATGTTTTAAAAAAACTAATTTAGAATTTATTCTTGATATAGTCATAAACGTTACAGTTTTGGTAAAAATTATATTCTTCACTATTCACCTCGAAATCAATTATTCTAAAAAATATATTAAAATATCTCTGTAAACTAATTTTTCCATGAGGAATTTAAAAATAATTTTTATTATAAAAAAATAAATTTCTAAAATTTATAAATTTTTCTATTGAATGAAAATATAATATAAAAAGAAGAACTAAATTTATTGAGAAACACCCTATAAAAAATTTATTTAATCTCAAATTTATTTTATATTCATTTATAATTTATTATAATATTTTTTACGTAATAGAGGTTTTATTATTCTTATATTTTATTAATAATATTATTCTAAATTTTTTGACTTGTTTTAATTTGTTTTTTTATAAAGATAACTATAGAATGATGTATTAATTTATAGAAAAAATATATTGTAAAATATCATAGTGTTAAATTCTCCCCTCCCCCCAGATAAATTAAATCTTAGATATTTTAATTTTTATTTACTAATATAAATAGTTGAGGGTATCTAAAAGATTGACATGAATTAAGAAATAATTCCAAATGAGATACCTTACTTTCTATATCATGTAACACTAAGAAAATCATTAATTACATCTTAATAATCATATGTCTATATTTTCATTTATCACAACAATTTGTTCCAAATATGCATCCATAGTTAATTAGTAAGTTATATTGGTTTCTAGAGACATACATTCCTCAACTTCATTTTCAATATCCCGATTCCAAACAAATACTTGATCTAGAAGGGTTATGATTATATACAATAAAATATGAGTTAATGATCATATTAATATGAAAACTCGATCCTATGATTGCATCACCAATAATACCATTATATTCATTTATGATTCTTTTAGTTCAACTAAGATATAATTTCACCAAACTATCAATCCTTATGTTTATCCTCAGTTTCCCATGGTTATATTCCTATTAGGTTTTCAAAATTAACTCTTCATTAATTTCCAATATATTATAGTCCCCCCTAATCTTTCATAAAAAGGATATAATTTAATCAATAAATATTCCTATAGAGTGTATATCATAGTGTCTAGTCTTAGACCTACTCATCATGCACAATTTCATAATCGAGTTGATACTCAAATATCAATATTCAAGGTGATAACACCTTGTCTCCTCTCTAAAATAGGTGTACCAACCTTCCAATATCCAGACATGGATGTAATTACATAGAAACCACAGAATCGTAAATTTACTAAAACTTTTGTATTTTTTCATTTAATTAGACTTGTCCTTAAAGATTTCATTGAATATTTCTCATATTGTTCCTAAAAAATTACTAAATTAATCCTTAAAGACAACTAATCACTTATTTGATGCCAACTGAGGCACACCTAACACGTTCTCCCAGGTCTAGTTCATAAATTTCATACATTACAAAAGTATTTGAAACAAAGTGAGATAATATTATTTATATTTTACATAATTGATATAAATTAATCATTTAAACTCACATATTTTTCACATAATCATATGAATGGAAGGATTAGTGTCTGTTGGGGCTATTAATATATTAAAACTATTATAAAAAACTTATAAAAATTTATTTTTAATTGAGCCACACTAAAATACCCTCATGATTTCTCATAACTTTTAATCATCTTCATAACATGGGTTATATAATCTATGAAAGGGTTGAGATAAAATTATTAGTAAGGGAAAAAATTTCATCATGTCCTCGAGGGATATATCATAAACATATAAGAAAAAATGTCTAGGGGCTAAATATATTCTTAAAAATGTCATGGAATATAAGATCTTCCCATAATTTAGGATGAAATGACATATAATATCAAATGAAAAAACATATTCCATAGTAAAATTGTGTGAGAAAAATAAACATGATCTCAGGGGAATAATCATAAGAATAAATAAATTTGTAATGATATTGAAACAAATCATGATAAAGATATATGAAACAAACATGAGAATGAAAAATAGTGTGAACAAAGCTACTCACATCATGTTCACAAAATAAAAATGTGAACATTTCTACATGTATCATGTTCACCCAACAATTCATCATCTCATGGGATATGAAACATTAACCAATGCATTACAAATTGATATAGGACATCAACCATCAATTATCAATAAATATGTGTGAAAGTTGAAAATAATCATTCAAAATATAATAAATGAATCATGTAAATAAAAATGAATTTATTACATTTCATAATGTTTTCACCAAAATTGACGTTTAGAATATAAATTGTTGATAGACATAATTCAATAACCCCACAAGATTATTTTATAATAATATTTAGATTGTGATTGAAGAAAAATAATCTCTAAGGAAATAAATTCTTTAGTGATACAAATTAATATAAAATAGAAATAAAAATTTTTTTTATAAAACACATTTATCATTGGTTTAAAATATGACGTTATTTTCACAATGAAAGATAATAGTTGAAAATTTGCGGTGAATATTTTTCATAAATATTTACTTTTAAAAGTAAATGTAAATAGTGGGGCCTTGAGAAATACATAAATATTTAGAAAATGGTAAATTTTATTTTTTAAGGCTTCTACTTTTAAAATCGAATCTTCAATAATGGATCTTTAAAAAAGAAATTATTGTTTCAAAAAAGAGAAGTGAATATTTTTCTGCAGTTGTTTAATTTTAAAATTAATTTTCAATAATATATCTTTGGAAAGACCTAACTAATTTCTAAATATAATATATATTGGATGATAAAACATTTTATTTGTAAAGGGTGGAAAATATTAATTATATTTTGAAATACCTATATGGAAAACACACATTAAAAATTATATTAATGAAAAAATATTTTTTAAAATAAGAGAAGGTAAATATGAACTTCACAAGATTAAGAATATATTTTTATTTCCAAATAATAATGAAAACATTGTGTTTGTAAAAAATGAACATTAAAATATAGGAAAATGACCTTTATAGTATAAGATATCTTTTTCAAAAAAAATTCCACCTTAATGAGAAAGAAATTATTCAAAAATTTCCATAATATGGTCAATTTTTTGGTTTTGGAATCCATAGAAACATTGAAAAATATAATTAATTTGTTTTGATATGTGTTTGTATAGTGAAATATTATTATATATACCCAGATATTTTTCCATTTGTAGTACTTTTCAGATTCCTTGTGCACATTGGATGTCTTTATACCTTGATTTTAATGACATGTATACATCACCCAATCATAAAACAATTATCATTATAACAAAAAAATATCATGTTGTTTTGTTCCAAAAAAATTGGATGTAGTGTATTGTAAATTGAAAATCATCATCATGGGTTGTGGGATTTTTAGGAATCCATGTATTAAATCCAAGAAATAAATCATTGGATTATCCAGATTGAGCATAATGATCATACAATAATGCCTAAAAACAAAAACAAAAATAATACCTAATAAAATAATTTATATTATATTTATATGATAAAATTGTATATTTTTACACTTGAAATGTTGGTATTAAGAAGTGTCTATCATCTATATATTTTCCTTCAAATAATTTGTCCAGTTTTGTCAATGTTTTATTGATTTTTTAATCTACTTATTTTTGTTTTATAGAAGATTTGTGAGGAATAATGAGTCCATGGGTATTTTCATGGGGTAATCCCTTCAACTGGTATTGATATATATTACTAAAAATATATATGGAATGTATTCAGTCACAATTAACATAGTATATCAACATTTTGAAATATAAATCATGAAAAAATACCTCATATATGGATTTAAAATGAGCCTCATACCCATTTATATTTGAGGAATTCAATTACTTTCTCAATAGAAATGCAGTTTGTAAATTCATCTCTATGCATTTTTTCCTCAAATTCAATTATCTGATTACTTCAGTTTTTTAACTTTTTATCCACATGAACCTTCATTGTTAGTAAATTTGGATATTGAAGGGTTGAAGTAAATTTGTTTTTAGAAGAAATATTTTAATGGTCGGTTGATCTATCATATGGTTTTGAGTCGACCAATCGTTTAACCCACATCCCATTGTCCATCATTATTAACATTTATTGGTTCTAACCTTTTTTAATTAATTGATAATGTTTTTGTTTGAAAAATAAAATAGAAATGAATACCTCCTTATTGACATGATTATTTTAAACGAACTAATGGTCATGATATGAATGTTACAAAAACTTCTTTGACTATATGAATATATGTGTCGTCAAGTGTAATAGGTAGTTAAGTGATATGATCATGGGATATGGTAATCCCCACCCACACATTAATTTTGGATGTGGTATATTTTGTAGACAATAATCCTGAATATTGAACATGGTATCCATTACAATAATAATATGGGTTGGTGATGGTGGATATAAATAACACACCCATTAGAATATTATAATATGAAAGGTATCAGTGACTTATGGATTCAAATTTCAGGGAATCAATTATTAAAATGTCGATTAACTCAACTAAGGCATAAATTTGAGAGGAATGGATAACATCAATGTTAGTGGGGGATTGGGTAGGATCATAATGAAATGGTTGTTCTAGAATATTTTCTTCTCCTTGCTTCCCCCTGATGACAGTTTCTAGAAACCCATTATTCCATTGAAATATTTCATCATGGGAGTCTAATCATTCATTCATCTCTTCCATTTCTTTATCTTTATCTTCCAATTGTTTTTTTATAAATATATGTTTAGGGTGTCACCCCAAAACATGCTCCTCTTACATGGACATACTATTTTTCCACATTGAGGGTACCAACAATAGGTTTAAATTCTTTATAGCTGTTGATGATTCATGGGTCTAAATTAGATAGAAAATTTTGGAAAATAAGTAATAATTGTTATGTAATAGTTATTTAAATATTTTTTTTATTATGTCATAATTACACATGTTTCCCACTCTTTGTTTTTGTTTTCATCTATTAGTGTCACAGGTTTATTGACACTCTCTTCCTTCCATAACACATGGAGTGCAATGGAAGAGTCTTTTGATTTTGATTCATCAATCTTCATATAAATGGAAGAACATAATTATGTTTTTGTTTCATTTGGCATAAACTTTTCATGGTAGATTTAAAATATGTAACATGTATTCTAGTGAAGTATGTCCAATCGTTTATTTATGGTAGCGTTACTTTTGGTTTCCTACCCATTCCTAATTTTCCGCACTCATTTTTCCTTTCATAGATAAATAATTCTCAAACGTAGTGATGATTAAATGTATTCTAAAAAGATTTATTACTATCTATAATGTACCTAAAAATACAACGTTGTACAATGACAAATAAACACATCTCATGCTTCTTGGATTATCAGGTGTTCATATATAAGTGGTGGGTGTGTGTTTGTTTACGCTTCATCGTCTTTATGATGCAATCTCATTATAATTTTTTTTAACCATATATGAATCATTCTGTGAATAATTAATACAAAATTCATCTGTTATTAATATACTATAAATACACTCCACATGGTATTATGAAGAGTAATTAAATACTTCATTATTTTATTATTTAGTATAATAAATGAAGGATTTAATTTCATTACCAACATGTTAATCCAAATGGGTGTCTTAATCATGGGAACAACATCATGCAATAAATCGACATCAATTGGAAAGTGATTCCTAGGAAGGAGCCTAATTTCACGAATGAACATGGCCTTGTAGGGGATATCATCATGGACCCATGCATTTGATCTGACATTGAATTTGATGCATTTTCCTTTTACCTTAGTATTTTTTCTAACACTCTCACAATACAGTACTTTTATTTTTTATGAATCTTTGATTCTTTATTTCCTACCAATCCCTAAAATTAAAATTCATTAATATTTTCCCCCTTTATTGGTATCTTTGTAGTGTGAATAAGGTCATTGTAACTATACATTCGGAGTGGTAGTAGGTTTAGAAACTATGCATTCCTTAGGATTTGGATCACCATAATATATAGAAGTTTATTGTTTCTCTACATTGATAGAAGTAGTAGGTTGTGGAAATTGTTGTTCCTCTGTGTTGGGAACACCAAAAAATGAAAAATTTATTATCTATAGAATTGTATTAACATTTAATTTAGATTTCATAATTTCTATATTGAACACATATTAACATGATTTAATGTAATGTATATAGAAAAAAATATAACTTGACTATTGAAATCTATTCCTTAAATGTTGAAAGGGATTAACCAATCCGTAACGTATCAAAATATCTTAATTGTAGTCTCCTCGGATGTAAAAATAAACATATACATTGGGACCAATATAAAATGATATTAGCATTCCAAGTAAAGGGTTTTCTTCAGTTTATTTTTCATCTTCCTCCTAAATGGTTTTGGTTGATAACAAAACAATTGAAAACTTTTGGTTTGGGGAATCTAGAACATAAAATACTTATATTGCGTATGATTCCACTATATACATTTCATATTTGAACCCTTATTTACATTAATCCAATTTCTTAATCCCAATTCATCTATTTTAATAGAAATTACATTGTCATCCCACTTTCATTGAAAAGAAGGAACTCGGAGTTTTGTATAATATAACACTCATATTTGTTTTATGATGCCAAAGTATGACATATTCACATAAATTGGAATTCATTCCATAATACTGAAAACATTAAAAATATGGTATATAAACCATTTTAAAATTGAACCTGGATTTTCATCCATCATTTTCTTAGGGATATCTATTGGAGTCGTTCTAAATTTGAAACTGGATTTTCATCCAACTCATATAAAATATTGTATATAAACCATTTTATAATCTAATAATTATTTTTATTTTATATCCCTCATTCACACGTTCATGGATTCAAATCCCTATGAATATATTTTTGGGTTTCAACATAAGGGGTAACCTCAAAGATCTTACGAAAAATGTAATGGTGAGCCTGCTCGCAAAATGTAAAATAAATTGTGAAAATATATCTTCTAGAATTTATTTTACCCATAGTCCACCCCAGTGTGATGATATTTAGATAAACAAATTCTTTACACACCAGATAAGTAGTCATTATAGAATTCACTGGCTTCCTAAACAATATATCAATCTACAATAAAACCCTGCAGTCAGAAAATATTTTTGACAAACACATAAAAAATATTCATATAACATTAATTGGGGTACCTCCACCTTTTATATACTAGAACATGTACTCAAATATCCATCAACAAGTGATCAATCAGTTTAACAATCATATCATTGAATTTTTCTAAATGAAAATCTCCATTTCAAATAATATGGTAGAAATTTCATTTTCTCAAATTGTAAATTTTGTGGGATCTATAAATTTTTATCATATTTCTTTGAAAAATAAATATATATTGGTAATTTTATGATGGAAATTCTTGGAAAAAAATGAAAGGAACATATACAAGGATTATATCTTTCCTAAAAACAAGACAGTCATGTGATTTTAGACACATTAGGAAGAATTCATCCATTGACATGATGTTCTAGGAATCCAATGAATACACATATAGATCCTTTAAATCATTTAAGAGGTTCTAAAATTTATATCTCTCCTCTTTGGAAATATCATAAGTAGGAGGAGGAATAAAGGTTCATTTTCACCCTTCACTAGCATCAACACTTCTAGTATTCCCATGTCAACCATCTCCAACCTAGCTTTATTTCCATCATTTAGTTTTTCAAGAGCATTTAGAAATTTTCTGATTACACTATAATATAAATTTTTTCAACATTCATTATATCAAGAAAATTTATAACGTATTTCCAATTCAAATATAGTTATTCAATAAAAACTGATCTCTTTTTAAAACTAGTTTTCATATTTTTCTTCAAAAATAGTTTCCCAAAAAGAGTGTCCACATCTTTTTCTCTATCAGACAACTAGTCACCTATTAATGGAGAAGGATTTTTCTATTCTTATGATATTTAATCAAATTATTTCTACTAATGTCGGTACTTATGTTTTCATTGTAGAAATCTGTGATGTCATTGAAACATAGTCTTCATTTACTATTTCAACAAAGTTGAATCTCTACCTTGTTCTCAAATGGGACACCATTGAGTTTTATTAAGTGCAATTCCAGAAATATTTCCATATGTATAAAATTCATTTATCTTACTGTAAAATATGGATATTGAGGTGAAATATTCATTTTTTAGGAATTATTAAAGGATCCACCGGAATCAAAGTATAATTTCAAATATTCTATCAATAGTGGTAAATAAACATCAATATCATTACCCAGTTTTTTATTCTAGATATAAGCATAGATAACATAATAAATTTTGGTTTCATGCATAACTATAGTGAAAAAATGTAATTTACCAACATAACTGGTCATGTACTCTAAGTTCTTCTTTGAAAACAAAAAAAAATCACTCTATATGTAGATAACACAATATGATGGTTTCTCATATCATTTCCAAATTTAGGATAATCATTACCAATTATTTTCTACTGAGGATTATTTTTTGGGTGATGATGTTTCACATCTATATTTCTAGTATTTGTGTTCAATGTCAACTACCTTACTGTCTCCTCACATACATATAGGCATCTAAAACATGGAATTATTATAAAGAACCATAATACATTTTTTGGACCCAATTCAACATTCTGGAATTGTGAAATGCCACACTTTATGAATTCAATAAGTGATCTGTGGTCCTTGTGGAATAGTATAAAATAATTTGGACATGCATGTATTATTTCAAATATCATACCAATCAAATATAGCATTCATTTATCATTGTATTTTCATCAATAGAGTTCATTATCTTCTAGGATTTTATCATTCATGTGAAAATGTAGTTCAACAAAATTGGTGTCACTACATCCATTTCTATCATTTATATTATACAACTTTAGTACAGTTGAAAATTTTGGATATTTAATGAAACAAGAATAATTTTGTGTATTTTCACAACTCATTAAATTCTCAAAAAAAAAGTGGATAATCATGAAATTCATCTTCAAATTCCATTATCACTTTCTCAATATGTCCTTTATTATCATTCACACCTATAATCACACCCTCGATATAGTATTCTTCATTTTCCGCACTTGTAATCAATTCAGATTATCTATAAAATGTAGTTTCTTCCCAGTAGCAAGCAACAATCATTTTTACCTAATGCCTATTCCAACATTTATAACATTGATCAATTATATGACTAATAAATTGTACTTCCAAATCATTTGTAAATATTATTCTAGAATAGTAAATGTATAATCAATGAAAAATTTATTTGTTAAGGGCCATACAAATGATCTTTTGCAAAAATGATGAACTCTTTCGCCGTATTTTTATACTATTTCCCCATAGGATTCGAATCCATCCATTCTATACACATATACATCCAATTTGATTCGTTAAAATTAAAAAAATTACAAAAAGGATGTTCAATTGAAGAAAGATCTCTTGAATTTCATGATGGAAGACCCTTTTGGTATGAGTATAAATGAAGTATGGAATCACATTTTATTTATAAAAAACCCAATAAATATTTATATTAAATGTAATAGTGGAAATATATAACAAATTAACAGCTATATTATTTTAAAATCTTTTTCCTAATATAGAATACAAATATTGATTATAATAATGGCTTTATAATTCTAAAAAATAAATTACTATATTTTTTACAATATTTTCCACAGTAACATTGAATTAATGAAAGTATAAAAGTATTGAACTGTTGATAAATTGAAAAACGTATATATTTATGAAAGTATAAATTTAAAAAGTATATATATTTATATTAGTATATAAAATTATAAACTTATATATAAGTATAAAATTATATATAACATTATATATAATTTCTGAAAGAATATATATTTTAAAGAATTCTCTCCCTATTATGCTCTGATTAGTTCTTTGAAAAAATCTATGGAATAATATTTCATTAAACATTTCTTATTTCATTATATGAACTTCTTCATTTTCCTCATATTCATAATCATTACCCACCATATATGTAATTCTCTTTTATAATTTTAAATGACAATCTATTCCTTCAAAACTAGTCGATTAGAGGATCCCAAACTGTTAGAGGGAATTGCTGCATTAATGAATACAATGTGATTTGTTTCATCCATAGCATGTTTAGGAATTTGAAATGGATTATATTGTTATTCAATTTTTATAAATTTTGAGTAAGTATTATCCTGATATTTTTCAATTCATCTATCTTCTTGTTTTTCCCTATGGGGGTGATCACCTCATTATCCACCTATTGTTATATTGGCTTCTCCAGAATTCATACCTTACTAAAAATAAAATCATGAATCATGTGTAATAAAAAATAATATCTCCCAGATACATATCTAGATATTTATTCCTGCTAAAAATAATCTGATATATGATTCCAAATGGAAATGGGAAACCAAAAGATGAGGGATATCAAATTCATAGTAAGGGAGTATATATAAATGGATTATAAAGTGGTTAGATCAACTGATTACCACATCGATGAATCATGAAAAAAAAACATAATCAATTCAAACATGACAAAATACCATCTATTTACTTGATTTTCAATTCCCAGATTTAATAATTATAATCCCACCCACACTTATTCAGACATAGGTTACATTTGTTTCATCATTAAACCAATTACATCAATTTCCATACATCAATTAAAAACCACAAACATTTAATATTCAACCCATTCCATCTCAATTTCACCATTATAACTTCATTACATCTTAATCATGCAATTAAAAAGATCTAACCTCTAAAAAACACATCCAAAAAAATGGAAATCCTCATATCCCATGAATATGACCTACTAATCTCACAAAAATATGGATAATTCAACCACCATGCCTCAATATTAATCATAACTCAATCCAAAAATGTAACTACTACCACTAACACATTCAACATCTAATAATTTCACCATTATCTTCGAACTCCCACCATGTTTTTCCCACACAAAACATAAGGAAATTCAATAAGAAGTTGTACAATCCTAATAGTTAATTCATCTGGTATGAAAACAATAAACACCATGTAGTTCATTTTGAAAAATTTTATATTTTTTCATTGGTGTTCTCAGAAAAATTATTATTTACCTGAGAAATCAATTCATTTTCCTTATATATGTATTTATAATTTATGACCAATCAACAAAAATGACCAACATATATAATGTTAAAAATCAGAATTGTGAAACCAATGATGAGGATTTATAAAGAATTTATTCATCATCAAGAAAACTATGTCTTAACAATATCACGAAAAAATCACAAAATCAAGTAATCAAAATAAATTACACTCATAAAAACATTGATTTCTAGATATGCTATAGTGAGAACGGTGGCGGCAAGAGAAGTAGTGATATAGGTGGTGGGGAGAGGGGCGGTGAGATCGGTAATTGAAAGGGAGGTGGTGTGAGTGGAAGTGGTGTGAGGGGTGGATAGAGAGGCGGTGGTGAGGGTGGCAGCAGTGAGATAGGAAACGATGGGAGGGGTTGTGAGAGAATAAAAGGTGAGGGAGATGGTGAGAGAGAAGTTGGGGACCAAGGAAACTAGAGAGGTAGCGGCGAGAGTGGCATCAACATGAGCAGCGTCGAAAAAAGAGGTGGTGAGACTAATGATGAGAGTGGTGGTGAGAGCACGGTGGGAGCACAATGGTGAGAGCGTCACCAAGATCTGTGGTTAGAGAGGTGGCATAGTGGAATTAGGGTTCTATGAAATCTTGAAGGTGTGCGAGAGAGAATCCTCAGGTTAGGTTCTTTTATAATATCAAGTAACGTTTTTATCAATGCTATTCAAAAAGCGCTTATAAAGCTAAGTTTTACTAGTGATAAAAAAGAACTCCCAAAACAAATATTTATCTATGCTAAAACTATAGTGCTGATAAAATTATAATCTTAATAATCTTAATTATTTTATTATATATATTTATAAAATTATATATATAATAAATATTTATTTAATTATTTATATTTACAATTATAAATAAATATATTTATAAATTTATGTATATAATTATTATTATATTTTTATTTATTTATTTAATTATTAACTAGTTAATATATATATTTATAAAATTATAGTAAATGTTTTAATTATAATTTTATAATTATTTAAATAAATATGTATTTATTTATAATTATATATATAACCAATATATTTATAAATATTTCAAAATATATGTAAATATTTTTTTATATATATAAATATATATATATTTCTATATATTAATATATTTTCTTTATATATTTATAAATATATTCATATAATTATATACATTTATAAAATTATAAAAAATGTATTTATAGTAATTTTAAAATTATTTAAATATATATGTTTTTATATTTATTTTTAATTGTAAATAAGTCATGATTTATAACTATGTATATTATAAATACAATTATAAATATATAAATATAGATATTTATATATTCATAAATATTTCTACATATATAAATTTAAATATTGATATATATTTGTAAATAATTGTATATATTTATAAATATTTGTTGATATTTATAAATATATTTATATAATTATATTTAGTTATAAAAATATAATTATAAAATATATATATAGTATAATTTTATAATTACTTAAATATAAATATATATTTATTCATTCATAATTATAATTATAAATAAATATATTTAAAAATATTTGTATATAATTATTAATTTATTTTAATTTATTTATTTTTTTATTAACATGTAAATTTATATTTTTATGAAATTATAATAAATGTATGTATTGTTAGTTTATAAAACTTCTCAAACACTTATTTAATATAAAACATTTTTCAAAACCATTTTAAAAAACATGGTTTTGAAAGAATATAGATTTTTGACCAAAAAGAGAAATAAAGTAGGTTTTTCATAAAAATATTTTCTTAATTATCTTATGTACTAGCGGTTGGGAAATTGGTACTAATATATGAATACATCTTTAATATATAGGGAGGAATAAAATTTATGAGATTTCTTGAGATATGGTTCATAATATACATCAATGGAATCATAATCATAAACAATCTTAATAAACAATGAGATTTTTCAATTAAATTTCACCACTTGATAACATAGATTTATAATCCCTGTTTAAGAAAATTTAATAAAATAAAACTTATAATCTTTTGAAAATAATATGGTTCATGAAATAATATGTCAAATGGATGTATATTCTTCTTGTAAAAAAATATATGTGCATAACATGACATGTGTCTCAAAAAAAGAATATTGAGACAAAATTAATTTACTGATTTGGAAACATTTGAAACATAAACCCCATGAAATAAATATCATCAATATGATATGTAAATATCCTTAAATTTAATTTTATGAAACATAAAAAACTTTCATGGTCCTTAAACAAACCACATAAAATTAATACATCATGAACATGGCTTGTGTCTTACAGAAAAATAAAAGTTCGACGAGAAAACACTTAATTGTTGAGTAACATCAGAATCCTGATCTCGATGAATGAATTAAAATTATTTATTGTTTTAATATTACTAAATAAATGAAATTAATTATATAACAGATTTTTATACACCCCACATAATTAAATAGATTGGTGAATATGGCATTTGTCTCATAGAAATAAAAAGTGAAAAAAAATTCCCTTATTTTATTTCTTGAGTTTATTCATACATGTAAAAAACTCTTGTATAATAAATATAAGTTTATTATAAATATTTTAATGAACCATATTCGCATATATAATAAAATATATGGTTTTATTTTGATATTATATTACCATCTTCTTAACAATTCCATGTTAAGGTTTCGCCTTGGGTAATATCCTCTTTGTTTTTCACATGTGTCTTAATTTGTTATATTTTTTGTCCTCATACATATATATATATTTATATATTTTAAAAAATGATATAAATATCATGATTTTTTATTATATATTTATTTATTATTTAATATATAATATATAAATATTAAATTTAAAACATTGTTCATGGAGAAAGTAGGCCATACGTATGCATTAATGTTGTTTCAATTTTTTTGTTATATTGAAATAATGAATGTAAATGACATATATGTATATATATATTATAATTAAATTACCCTTATTATTTCACATATATCATATATTTTCACTAGAAATATTAACAATACATTCATTATAGTGTGTAAACAAATCACATCGCCTTGATGAGGCAATAGTCCATACTTACCCAAACAAAATTTGTTTATCTACAAAAAAATAGAAATCATGAAGGTATGTGTTATATAATAGTTATAGAAGAATAAATAATTCACATATATCATATATATCATAAAAAATATGGTTCCATCATAATTCTCAACCACGAGAGGTGGTAAAGTAAAAAATAAACAACTTCGTTTCATGAGGCGGTTGTTCATCGTACATAAGAATGGAATGATTTTTACCTATTTGATAGAGGTGTGTGTATGTTTAGGTATAAACCCTATCATAATAAAATATCATTATATTTATTATCTAGTGACTATTATGTATTCTTTGAATAAAAATAATTTAAGTACTGCTGAAAGAAAATAAATGAAGGAGATTGTGGTATGATGTATCCTCTTCTTTGTGTAACACCTTTTGGATTGCAGTAAAGGAATTCCTTGTTTGGATTTCTTAAAAAAGGGAGGAATCAAGAAGTATTAGAGGGATTTTATTAATTTAATTGGTTGGATATTTTACAAAATTAAGTGGTTTTAGAGGTGGGATGAAGGGGGAAATGTGGTGGCCTCTTATAAGTGAGGGAGTGGACACACATGGAATTTTGAAAACAAGTAGGATGTACCCATGTTTTTCCCTAAAAAAGTAGTAAAAATTGAGAAAACACAATTATGGAAGTTTTATTGAATAAATATGGACATAAAATGGTTTTTGGACATATTTATAGGTCATATGTCCCCCTTTGATTGTGTTTTAGTTACTTGTTATACAAAATTTTTCCTTAATCACTCAAGTTAATTTTAATCAATTTCCCATGTACTTTTAATGAAAAATTAATTTCATCATATTTGAATATAAATATTATAATTAATAAAACCCTGTATATCAATTTTTAAAAATTCAATTCACAAATACGAAAAAATTATGTTTAATGTTAATATAGTAGACATGGAGAGAAAACTGGGTTTTAATGTGGGAACTTTCAAAAGTTCATTATGATTTTGTATCTAAATTCCACATAAAAAATGTTCCAATTACCTAAATTGGATTAATATATTTCAAATTTTTCAAATTTTTCTTTATAACCAAATTAAAATATAACATAACTATATAAATAAATTAGATGAAAAATGTGATTCAAATCAATATTCTATAATTTTCACTAATCATAAAAAATGAAGTTTCTTTGAAAAATACATAAAATTCAACCTATTCTCATTTAAAATTTATAATTTCAAAAATTATTTCTTGTTTTATGAAATTCAATTTCTAAATGTTTCTAAACATAATTTTATTAGTTTTCATATAAGGACTTATAAAGAAGTACATTTTAGAAAATTGTATTTCCAAACATATAAATTCATTACCAAAAATAATATGTTATATCATCCATATTATTAATTTATATAAAAACATTATAAATTATATTTATAAAATTTTTATTATTATTATATTTAATATCTATGTTATAACTATTTAATTTAATAAATTATAATTAAAAAATGTTTTTTCATTGAAACTCAGTGTTGTCTGCAACAAAAGAAAAGTTATTGTTGTATATAATTAAAGACAAATTAGTGTTGTGTATAGTAGAAACATATCTTGGGGTATCATATAATGAATTCATAACATAGTTTATCATAAAAATCAATAATAACTTAGTTCTTTCATATAAAACAATCTATATTCTGTGTAGTGGGAACTGAAAAATTTCAAGTATATCAAATTAATTAAATAAAGTATTTTAGAAAAACTGCTGGTGTTATATTCTACCCACCTTAAAATGAATTTATCTTTCACAATTATTATGGGTTATCAATTTTATAATAAATTTAAGTTCCTTTAATATAATCCCATGACATAAAAATTAACATTAAAACATCCTTTAGAATGAATAATTGTTGGAACAATAAAAGTTTCTCAATGAAAGTCATGGTTGGGTATCAATATAGGGGAACATAGATGGAATTATAAAACATGGACGTGGAAGAGAAATATAACTATCATTTTCTAGATAAGAGTGATAAAGAATGTTCTCAGGAGAAAGTTAACAATCAAAAAACCATAAATATGTGACTATATAAGGGACTATTGGATTCATCATAATAGAATATACCTGGATAACATTTTTATTTTAATGATTATTTCATTAGAGTTGAATAATTTTCATGAGAAGTTATAATTACATGATTTAATTTCCTTTCATATGTATAATCTCACAATTTGGTCGTGTCTTGTCTAATTTCCACTCCACCACTTTCTTTAAAAAGGAATCTAAAATTTTCATTCCTAAACACTAACAGATCATGAGATCCATGATAATTCATCCAATCTCAAATAAGGTACCATCTACAAAATGTTGTTAGGGAAGGTAATCCAATTTACATAAATCCTCATGAAGTGAGATAATACTTTAATCTCAAAAATATCATCTTATATTTGACATAATCACTCCATAAATGGTTAACCTTATAACCATTCTCAAGGATTAAAATTATTAACATTAGAAAGAAGGTCACCAAATCAGTTTCACTTAGATAACCCATATCATAAATTATCTCTTATTTTTCACTGTATTTACAGGTGAATACCCTAATCCTAAATTCTCTTGAAAAATAGTAATAACATTAATTACCATAAATTCCCTTTGAAAAAATCCTTGACTCCATATTCCAAATATTACTAGATATATTCCATAAATCCAAGGAGTTGTAAATTTCATCAAAGATGACAAAAAAACACTTTCAAAAATCCTTTATCAGTTATGATTTTATAAGTACCATCCAATTTTCTTGTTCATGTACAACATATCATTATCCAAACATTATTATCTAAAAATTTGGAATAAATTAAGGGTTTCCATCCCTTAATAAAAATATCACATTTCCATGAAATCTCTTTTGTACCTCATCAGAACCATTAAACATATCATTTGAAATACTAAAGGAAAATTTTATACATAAAATACTTATATATTTAATAATTTATAATGTATAATTTTTGAATTCCATAACATATAATCTTTATTCATCCCAAATTATTCATGAACCATTAATCATTATTAATCATATTATTACATAATACATCATTCTTATATTATGAAATACAAATCAGGTATTAACATTAATAAAACTCAATTTAATCATGCTTATAAATAATACTATTAGTATATGACATACCATTCCTATATTGTATGTGGTATCTTTATCATCATTAAATAAACCATTGCTTCTTGCACTTTATTGTTTCTCTTCATGATCATTCCACATAGGACATCGATTTTCATAATTCCCATACTTTAAACATTTGAAGATGTCATCAATTGAGAATACCTTATGGAGGAAAACAGTCACATTTATTGTGTTAGGAAACATCTAATTTCCCCTTTAAAGTTACTTTCTTGGTATCCTTCTCTTCCATAGTCAAAACATCTTCATTTTATAATGCAAAATTCAATTGGGTGTTTCTTCCCAAATTATTTACTCGTAGGAAACATAAATTTCATTCAATTATGGTCTTCATCAACCAACCTCTCATAGATCTCTCTCCTTATATTATTTAGTGAGTTTGATAGTTTGTTGAGGTACACATTATTAATTATGTTCAATGAAAATTGATTAGACATGATTACAACACCCTTCAATCCATTGATTATACCATTTGTCTACTGATTAGAAATTTTTCCATCACATTCATTAATAATCAAGTTCTTACCGGTTCATAGCATTGATTTGAACCAAAAATATTAGAGTATGAAGTAGTTTTCGTAGAGAGGAAACACATAATCCTAAAAAACCACATATAAGATGTCAAATTATAAGACATTATTTAATCATGGACTCTTTAGGATTAGATTAGGTTATTTATAGACAAATTATTTCAAAATACTTCATTATTGTTCATGATAACAATGTCAATTCCAAAATCATATACCCAGTGAGTGTCAAATCAAGTGTTCAATAAGGCTCTTTTACATGTATCCGATTACGCTTAGGTCAGGACCAGTATTCCTTTTCAAAATTGCGACTCCTGGGTATATATTTTCCAGAAGAACTTCTACATATATTATCTAGATAGGGATTTATTTCTAGGAAACCACTCGCTCTATCCTTAACCAAAATTCTTAGAAATTTTCCAGTAATTTCCCATATCATTGGACTTATCAATAGACATATCCATAGATTTATCATTAGAGTTTTTCTTATCCTAGTTTTCAAAGATGAATTAACCATTTTCTATGTTACCAAAAATAAAAACATATCATAATGTACAAAGGAATTACATCACCTTTATGGAATACTTAACACATTACAAAAACATAGTCCCAACGATAGTGTTAGTTTAGTGACTTTGGAAACATGGAAATGTAAACGATGATACATGAGTGAGGTACATTATCTACCACTAATTTCATTAGGATGATCCCCCTTCGTAGCCACACTAGACTTAATACATATCATCATATTCCATGGAATGAAACTTAAAAATGGGTGAGTTCAGATGCTCAGTAAGGGTAAATAAAGGCGATATGTAATCATAATCCTGATCAAAATGGTATGATAACATGATAATGACATTAGATGATTATAACCATCAAATCAAATATTATAACCATGAATCAAAAAATAAATATTGGGAGATTGTAAGACATGAATTATAAAGGATATATTAGAATAATCCATGAAATCATAACATAGGAATATGAAATGAAATTTTTTGGTATACAGAAAAAATGTAATATCATTCCCTATAATTCAAGATTCATTTTTATAACTTATTAGGGAAATTCAAGGGGACAACCCCAATTGGGTGGGACACACTGCCATCCCCAATCACGGTCCTTTCCTTATAAAGTATTGGGTGCCCCCATCTTCCCACAGTGGATTAGGTTACCCCATATTCCTTTAGTGGATCAGGTGTCTCCATAATCCAATAGTTGATCGGGTCTCCCCATATTCTATATTCATGGTGGCTACACCTATGGGGTGGGACACACCACCTTACCTAGTCGCAGTAATTTCCTTGTAATGGATTAGTTTTTTCCATCTCCCCATTGTGGATAAATCACATCAACTGGATTCCTACAATTTTATCATGTGATATAAATATTTAACCAATGTTTTGGATGGATATATAGGTCCCACTATCACATAATAAAAAAATATAAATGTTATACAAGATAATAAACATCCATCATTGGATAACCAATTAAGAGATATGGGTTTCCTAAATATCCTATCCTAACCAGTGAAATGAAAAGGATTTCATAAACATGTAATCATTTTTGGACATGTGGAAAAATATATTTTTCCTAATTATCACATTAATTCATAACCAATTAAATGAAGCATGTTTTATAATCATATAACCCCTAATAAAAAAGAGTTTTATAAAAATCATTCAATTAAAAAATAAACAATTGAAGAACGAATATGAATTGTATTATAAGATCATTTTGCCAATATATTTTAATATATATCAAGTATTAAATTTATATATAGATAAATAATTTGAAATTCCATTTAAATATCGCTTAAGGAAAATATCCTTTATTTAGAAATCATTTTTGTAAAACCATTTCAAAAATGATTTTCATATAAACAAATATTTATAATTTCATTGAAAATATTTCCTAGGGAAATAGTATTTTTCTCATTGAAAACTCTTTTTAAAATATAAAGATTTTTGAAAACCTTCATCTTTTAAAATAAATTAGAAATATTAAAAATTAATCATGGAAATATTTTTTAAAACCATTCTCTTTCAAAACACATTGGGAACAAATAATGAATTCTTAAAAAAATTGAAATCTTTTTTCTTTTAATATAATTTTAATACAGTAAAGTGAGGCTTGAAATCATTTAAAAACAATTTTCCTTGAAAATTATTAAATAATGTGGAATTTTTTTTGAAAACCATTTATCTTGAAAATTTATAAAATAATCTTGAAAAAATTTTGAGAATAATTTTACACTAAACCATATAAATAATTATTGGAAACATTTAAAACACTTGTTTTGAAATAAAAAAATTGTTTAAAACATTTTTAGAAACCAAGGTTTTGAAAAAAACATATAATTTTGATCGAAATTTGAAATGAAATTGGATATTCAAAAAAAATCTTATTTATCTTAAGTACCAATGAGTCGAGAAATATTATAAGTAAATGAATACATCATCAATATAAAGAGGGGAATAAATTTCATTTTTGTTATTGAGATATGCGTCATAATAATTCCTCAATTGAATCGTAATCACAATAAAAAATGATAAATTATGTGATTGTTTCAATAAACTCATAGCAGTTGTTAACATTGAATTATACTCCTCGTGTAATAAAACATAACTAAATTAAGCATAAAATATTATGAAAAACATAAGTTCATGATATAACTTTCAAATGTAAATAGGTGGAGAGAAACATGAAAATAAATTTTTTTTGAAGCATATTTGAGTTATATATCACACTATTAATGGATAAAATTGGGATATGGAAGAAAAATATTTCTTGGAACGTATTAGAGTTATTCTTATCATCATATTGATTGTATTTTAGGAATAATTTCATCAAAGGTGAGGATATTAATGAATAAAATTAACATAAATAGGGAAAAATTAAATGTAAAATTGAAAAAATAATTATACTAAATATTGAATTACATTATCAAAATCAAGAGGAGATTTCATGACTAGTGGGGAAAATAAAATGTGATATAAAAACAATTAATATATATATCCTAAGCTTGACGTACATGGACATTACATTACTTTTGCGTAATACTTAATACATAAGAAAAACAGACACACAAGGACCGTAATAGTTTAGTGTCTTTGAAAACTCGAAATAAAATCTTCTAATCATGGTGAAAGATCTTCAAAATATCCCAATATAGATCTTCCCCTTTTTATCTTACCTAAAACCTTTATTTATATCCTGGGGAAAAGAAAACATCAAAGTGGTGAGCTCAAATTCCCAGTAAGGGTAAACATAGAGAACATAAATTAATCCATAAACATTTGAATGCAAAAACTTGATCATAAAATCTAAACATCAAAATATTGAGCAAAGACATGACTCATGGAAGTATGTAAGGAATATATCATAAGGGAATATCAATCATGATAAAATAGCATGGGAATAAAACATGTAATTGTGGAATCCATTAATCACATGTAATGATTTCCATAGTAGCCAAGGCATTGCTGCCAAGACCATCTTAGTGGACAAAGTCCCATTCTGAATCGAGTTCACTCCTCATTTCAGTCCTGTATTACTGAACCGGTATAACCTGCCATTCCAGCCATGTTTATCTCATGAGATATAAATCTTTACCCAATGCATTGGAGGGATATATAGTTCTCACCCATCTCATAATGAAATCATTCTTACTTGTGCGACAAAATAAACATACATCATTCATAATAACCCAATGAATAAAATCGGTTTCATAAACATCATCCCATCATCACATAATCCATATAAAAGAAAGGATATCATTTCATAATAATAAAAGTGAAACCATGTAAATCATAAAGACATTATACTTGAAACATAAACATATGAAATAATGTCAACTTAGATGAAAAATGGGTTTGATAAAACACTTGAAATGAATTCATGAGGAAAATATCATTTCTTCTTCAAAATAAATTTCTTTTCACAAAACTTCATTCAATTTTAAAAGAAAATTATTTTATTGAAAATAGTCATGAAATTTTTTGGAGGAAGCTTCACGAAAATAAGGCTTTATAAAAACGTAAAAATCCGTTCATGTTGTATACGTTAAAAAACATTCTTCTCATACTTTTGTCAGAAAAGGAAAAAAGTACCTTGAAGTGTAAATAAAAGAAAGATTCCTTCCTTACCATGGGGTAAAAGTAAAAATGGGTAAAAAGTACTTTAAACATACATGAAAACACTTTTATAAAACATGGACATGGACGATTGCAATAACCCCTTTCAAATAAGCAATCTCAGATAAAAATGAGATTTGCAAAATTATCCCTTACCTTAGGTCTGATTTTCTTTGTAAGTGTTAGAACCTCCTGTATAATGATTTAAATAATTTTATTGACTTATTACAGAATCACATTCATTGTTATGATATCATATATGGTTCACTTATGACTTTATATTACTCGTTCTTTTGTAAATTCCATGTTAAAGAGCGTTTTGGGTAAAATAGTTTCATTTGTCGTCCGTGTTTTGACTTGTAATTATTCATATGATTACTTAGATCATGATTACTTAATTCCAGAATATAAAACATGATTTATATATAATATATATTCAGAATATACATATATATAATAGATCAGTAAATGGAAAGAAATACACTGTTCATGGTGACGGTAGGTCGTACGTACGCATGAATGTTGTTTTTGTTTTCCTTATTGAGTTGAATAGAATTAATTAGATGACATACATATATATACACTTAAATCCAGTATCATTATTATGTCATATATTTCATGATTAATTATTATATATACTTTATAATCATTCATGAACGGTTAACGTGGAGAATGAATCTCATCGCGTTGTGGAGACGGTAGTCCGTACGTACGCACGAGCAATGATATCGTTATCATGATCGTGGAATTGTATTGGAGTGTATGTATACTATTTCAGAATCAATTTCAATTTAAAATAACCATATATAGTTTTTATTTACACCATTATACCCATCCAAGTAAGGTAGTGGTGGAAAATAAATTACACCACGGCATGGAGACGATATTCTGTACCTACACACGCGCGGTGATTTCGTTTTCCGTAGGATGGATAGATGGTGAAATAGGGTTGTTTCATACTTATAATAACATATAAGTATATGAGTGATAATGATGTTATTACTTCATAAGGAAACAATGTAAGAAGAAGAAGTGGAAGAAGAAATAAAGTTGAAAGAATCGGTAACGGACATTACCTCTTCTTTGAAGCGCCTCTTTGAGTCCATCACTTAGGGAACTAAAATTTGACTTTGAAAAAGACCAGGACCTCTAGGATTTTTCTAGGGAAGTGGAGAAGAGAATTTGGAAGAGGTTGGACGAGCTTTATGGCTCAATGAGATGTGAGGAAGAGATAGAGGAGGTTCCCTTTTATAAGAAAGGAGAGGGGCACCTTTGGAAAAACTAAATATATTATTTTATTATAAAGCCAAATTCGGTTTTAAATAGATCCAAATTGATTTATTTATAAGCTAAGGTGGGTATGGGTCGAACTACTCTCATACAATAGAATTTAGACATGTTTTTGTTCCTATTGTAACCTTATCATTTAGATTTAACATTAAGTTAAATAATTTTACTTTTACCGTGTCTTCTTGTGTTCTTATACTATAAGGTTAATAAACATACTATAACAAGCCAAAAGAACCCCAAGATTCTTATTATTAATATATATAACCATATCTAAGTAATTTGGCCGAACCCTATATTTTTAGGAATAAAATAACAATTAATAATATAATATTTGTTTTAAAAACTATTTGATGTCAATTTTGATGCTATTTAGTAATTGATTTTTGTGAAAATCATAACAGAATGATTAGTTCGAAAACAATTACTTAAATCAATACTAACATGTCATATTAACCTAGAAAATTAGTGGAATTCATAAAAACTCTCAAATTACATTTATTTAGGTATTTATAACATCACTTATGTCAATATTTCATTACTAAGATAATTATTGGATCATCTTTGTGTCATAAATAAATTAACGTATATAAAGTCTAAAAATTACAAATAAAATATAATTATGTAGGAAATATTTTTATCTTTATAATGAATATTTATAGTCGAATTTATCTTATGTATATTTCTATATTAAAAATGATATACTTATTAAACTTTGATTTTAACTATTTTAACCCTTCTTTAAATAAATTAATAATAAATGTCCTAATCTTATCTAAGTGGGCCTAAATGGTAATATTTTATTCCTAAGGTAGTTTTTGGTCGAATTACACTTATCCAATAGAATTATGACATGTGTTATGGTAATAATAATAACATTTTTACGCTTAATTAACCTATTTACTTCTAACCATGGTAAAAAAATATAAAAAGTTACTATTCACCAAAAATTATTTTCATCACATTGAACCACATTTTACTTACTAAAATCAACCGTGTCTCTCGGATTTTTGAAATTCCACTCACAGAAGCGGTAAAATTAAGTTTTATGAAAAATTCATTTTTTTTACTACCACTTTGTGGTTTCACTATTTATCAAAAAATGAAAGTTTACAGAAAAATACCAAAAATTAGGCCTAAGCTATATTTGATATTATGAACTCAAAAATGATGTCTATTTTACCAAATTCAAAACATATCAGTTTCGTTAATTAATTTAAAAATTAATTCCCGTCGTCAAAACAAATAGCGTGTTCTTATGAGATAATAACTATCAAAAGATTGACACTTTTTTATGTCTGGTTTAAATATGAAATTACATCCAATGACCAACATTGTATTAAATTGTAAAAATATATTCTAAATATACTTTAAAACCACTCAAATTAATAATTTATCACTATTAATTATTTCGATTAAAATGGTTGTTTTTAATTAAATTTTAGTAATTTTAACTATTCATTAGAAAATGAAAGTATCCGAAAAGTACCAAAATTTCACCCTAAGCTAATTTCGATATTCCGAATACAAAAATGAAGTCCATTTTGAAAAATGAAATTTACAAAATTTCAAAGAGTGGTTATTACTATTCATAACGGCTAGTTTTAATAATATTTTAGTAGCATATTGTTGTTTAGTGAAACTCGGTATTGCGTACTACACACGCTATTGAGGAAGGTCGCGATTACATGTAATGAAAGGAAAGTCAAGGATGCATGTTGTGCAAGCTCCTTTTGTTGTATCATACAACACATGACATTAATGAAATTAAAAAGAATATTTTTCATAAAATCTCGGGGTGTTACATTCTACCCACCTTAAAATGAATTTCGGACTCGAAATTCGTCGGGGTTATAAATGGTTTACTACTCGAAGGATTCTTTAATAGAAACCCACATGGTAAAAAGGAATACCAAAACCAATATTTAGAAACAAAAGTTTGAAACGTAACGGATACCCAAATAAACTAATCACTAGGTTTCCACATAGGTGAAAATATGGATATGGAAGAGAAATCTAACCATCATGTTCTGGTGGAGAGTGGTAAAGCACGTGGATATGCAAAAGCCCGTAATCATAAAGCCATTAATTTTTGATGATCTAAGGTACCATCTGATTCATCAAATATAAGATCATTAGGACAACATTTTTGGTTTTAAAGATCATTTCCCTAAAGTTGATGAAATTGGAATTAGAAGAAATGCTTTCATGATTTTGGAATAGTCTCACCGTTGGTCATTATTTGGAAAATTTCCACTTCATATCTTAATGAAATGAAGATGAATTAGTCATTCGTGATGTGTTATCAGATCATGTGATAGCACGATGGGTCATTCCATCTGTCTCAAACAAATGGTTAGAAAAGTTATCAAAAAATACATAAGTCCATCTATAGTGAGATTAATCATATATGGTTCCTAAAATGGACTTATACTTCATATATCATACTTCTTAATATAATAAAACTAGTTTCTACTAAATTGGTACTTCCTGTAGGCCAGTGGTAGGCGATAAAGGCCAGTCGCACTTCGGTTGTGGGTTCGATTCCCACATCCTTGTCGGACGCGATGTGCCGTCATCCATCCTATTGGTTGTCCTTTTTCTAAAACTAAATTACTATATCATCCCATCAATAATATCAAAAATTGTTATATCCTTAAAAAATAATTACTTATGTCCTACATATTCCATTCCAATATTTAGGCTTATCCACAATATTATAGTCCATTGTCATATTTTAATGAAAACAATTACCCGAGATTTCATATAACAAGCATGTTAATACCATCATTTATCCCCATATATCATAAAATTTTTCTTGGTGGTAACATTCCAAACGTTTGAAGGCCTTAATCATGTATTCTATTGAAAAATAAATACCCATTGAACCTTAGTGAAAACATGAGTGCGGTCAAAAGTTAACTCTTTCAACATACCTAAACCCCAAAATTATATATACTCAAACCATGATATAACTATTTCCATATATCAGTCATGAGCTCATGAATACTATCAAACATTTAATTTTCTCCTTATCCATTCATTATGCGCATATCATCTAATTTCCAAAAATATCTGAATAACCTTTCATGGTTACTGGTACCATTCATCATACACTTTCAAAACATAAGGAAATACAACAGTGTAACAATCCTTAGATGTCTCTTTATTCCTTAGTACCATGAGATTACTTATACAACATTACACTTGATAAACATGTAATCATTCCACTACCTTCTTAAACAATTGACCGAGCTTCAACAATTATTTCATATCACATATCATTTGAAGTCTCTTCATCATCAACAACATAAATACTACCCATACGACCATACTGATTCTCTTCATGAGAATTTCCCTTAGGGAATTGGTTTTCATAATTCCCGTACATTCCAAATTTAAAACATTTAACCATTGTTGATGTCATAGAAATACCATTATCCTCATCCCAGGTGTTAACTGAACCTTTTAATTTTCACTTATTGGCTATGTGTCCTTCTTTTCCACACCCAAAGCATCTTCCAGTCCATTTGAAACATTCTCCTTGATGCCTCTTCCCACATTATTTACATAGGGAAATTGAACTTTCTTTCCTCTATGATCATCATGAAAATACATCTTTCTCTTATTAGCTGAGTCAGTAAACTTACCAAATTTGAGTTTATTGATCATATTATGAGATTTCTGATTCGACATAATAATGATTTTTGGACTTCCAAATCCCATTTCATTTGGTTTCTCATGAAGAATATCATTCCATTGTCCATCATATCCTCCATTATCGTGAATCATCTTGTTTCCACCCATTTTCTAAAACCCAAAAAGAATATTGTGAGAGGCAAAAACCATGCTAGGGAAAACAATATAATAAAGGGGGAGTACCTTAAATATCTAACATCTTGGGTTACCATTATTCTTGTACTATAACCTATACTTATACTTAACCTTATGGACATCCTTAGACATACCTTAGATATATCTCTAGGGATCTCACTAAAGTTCTCGCATCCTAGTTTCCAAAGGTTGACTAAACCTTTCCTCTGATAACAACTGTAGAGACCCGTAGCTTGACGTACATGGACATTACATTACTTTTGCGGAATACTTAATACATAATAAAAACAGACAAATAAGGACCGTAATAGTTTAGTGTCTTTGGAAACTCGGAATAAAATCTTCTAATTGTGGTGAAAGATCTTCAACATCTCCCAATAAAGATCTGACCCTTTTTCTCCTACCCAAAACCTTTCTTTATATCCTGGGGAAAAGAAAACTTCAAAGGGTTGAGCTCAAATGCCTATTAAGGGTAAACATAGAGAACATAAAACAATCCATAAACATTTGAATGCAAAAACATGATCATAAAATCTAAACATCAAAATCTTGAGCAAAGACATGAATCCTGGAAGTACGTAAGGCATATATCATAAGGGAACATCAATCATGATAAAATAGCATGGGAATAAAACATGTAATTGTGGCATCAATTAAGCACTTGTAATGATTTCCCTAGTATCCAAGGCATTGCTGCCAAGACCATCTTAGTGGACAAAGTCCCATTCTGAATCGAGTTCACTCCTCATTTCAGTCCTGTATTGCTGAACCGATTTAACATGCCATTCCAGCTATGTCTATCTCATGAGATATAAATGTTTACCCAATGCATTGGATTGAGATATAGGTCTCACCCATCTCATAATGAAATCATTCTTACTTGTGCCACAAAATAAACATACATCATTCATAATAACCCAATGAATAAAATGGGTTTCATAAACATCATCCCATCATCACATAATTCATATAAAAGAAAGGATATAATTTCATAATAAGAAAATTGAAACCATGTAAATCATAAATACATTATACTTGAAACATAATCATATGAAATAATGTCAACATAGATGAAAAATGGGTTTGATAAAACACTTGAAATGAATTCATGAGGAAAATATCATTTCTTCTTCAAAATAAATTTCTTTTCACAAAACGTCATTCAATTTTAAAATAAAATTATTTTATTGACAATAGTCCTGAAATATTTTGGAGGAAGCTTCACGAAAATAAGGCTTTATTAAAACGTAAAAATCCTTTCATGTTGTATACGTTAAAAAAACATTCTTCTCATACATTTGTCAAAAAAGGAAAAAAGTACCTTGAAGTGTAAATAAAAGAAAGATTCCTTCCTTACCATGGGGTAAAAGTAAAAATGGGTAAAAATGACTTTAAACATACATGAAAACACTTTAATAAAACATGGACATGGACGATTGCAATAACCCCTTACAAATATGCAATCTCGGATAAAAATGAGATTTGCAAAATTATCCCTTACCTTAGGTCTGATTTGCTTCGTAAGTGTTCGAACCTCCTGTATAATGATTTAAATAATGTTATTGACTTATTAAAGAATCATATTCATTGTTATGATATCATATATGGTTCACTTATGACTTTATATTACACGTTCTTTTGTAAATTCCATGTTAAAGAGCGTTTTGGGAAAAATCATTTCATTTGTCGTCCGTGTTTTGACTTGTAATTATTCATATGATTACTTAAATCATGATTAATTAATTCTAGAATATAAAACATGATTTATATATAATATATATTCAGAATATACATATATATAAAAGATTAGTAAATGGAAAGAAATACACCGTTCATGAAGATGGTAGGCAGTACATACGCATGAACGCTGTTTTCGTTTTACTTATTGAGATTAATGGAATTAAGAAGATGACACATATATATATAGAAATAAATACAGTATCATTATTATGTCATATATTTCATGATTACTTTTTATGTATACTTTATAATCATTCATGAATGGTTAACATGGAGAATGAATCTCATCGCATCGTGGAGACGGTAGTCCGTACGTACGCACGAGCGATGATATCGTTATCATGATCGTGGAATTGTATTGGAGTATATGTATACTATTTCAGAATAAATACCAATATAAAATAACCATATATAATTATTATGTACACCATTATACCCATCCAAGTATGGTGGTCGTGGAAAATAGATTACACCACGGCGTGGAGACGGTATTTCGTACCTACGCACGCACGGTGATTTCGTTTTCCGTAGGATGGATAGATGGTGAAATAGGGTTTTTTAATACTTATAATAACAAATCAATATATTATTGATACTGATGTTATTACTTCATAATGAAACAACCTAAGAAGAAGAAGTGGAAGAAGAAATAAAGTTGAAAGAATCGGTAACAGGCATTACCTATTCTTTGAAGGACCTCTTTGAGTCCTCCTCTTAGGGCACTAAAATTGGTCTTTGAAGAAAACCAGGAAATCTAAGATGTTTCTAGGGAAGTGGAGAAGAGAATTTTTTAGGGTTTGGCCGAGCTTGAAGGCTCAAAGTGGTGTGAGCAAGAGAGGGATGAGGTGCCCTTTTATAAGGGAGGAGAGGGGCACCTTTGGAAAAACTAAAAATATTATTTTATTATAAATCCAAATTCTGTTATAAATAGCTCCAAATTGATTTATTTCGAATCTAATGTGGGGATGGGTCTAAATCATCTCATCCAATAGAATTTAGACAAGTTTAGGTTCCTATTTTAACCTTATCATTTAGATTTAACATTAAGTTAAATAATTTTACTTTTACCGTGTCTTTTTGTGTTCTTATACTATAAGGTTAATAAACTTACTATAACAATCCAAAAGAACCCCAAGTTGTTTATTATTAATATATATAACCTTATCTAAGTCATTTGGACGAAACATAGATTTTTAGGAATAAAATAACAATTAATAATATAATATTTGTTTAAAAAACTATTTTATGTCAATTTTGAAACTCTTTAGTAATTGATTTTTTGTGAAAATCATAACAAAATAATTAGTTCTTAAAAAAATTACTTAAATAAATAATATCATGTCATAGTAACCTAGAAAATTAGTGGAATTCATAAAAAGTCTCAAAGTAGCTTTATTTAGATATTTATAACATCAATTATGTCATTATTTCATTAATAAGATAATTACTGCATCATCTTTGTGTCATAAATAAATTAACTTATTTAAAGTCTAAAAAATTACAAATAAATTATAATTATGTAGGAAAGGTTTTTATCTTTCTAATTAATATTTATAGTCGAACTTATATTATATATAACCCTATATTAAAAATGATATACTTATTAAACTTTGATTTTAACTATTTTAACCCTTCATTAAATAAATTAATAATAAATGTCTTAATCTAATCCATGTTGGCCTAAATGGTCATATTTTATTCCTAAGGTAGTTTTTGGTCGAATTTCACTTATCCAATAGAATTAGGACATGTGTTAGGGTAATAATAATAACATTTTTACCATTAATTACCATATTTACTTTTAACCGTGGTAAAAAAAGTAAAAAGTTATTATTCACCAAAAATTATTTTCATCTCATTGAACCACATTTTAAATACTAAAATCAACCGTGTCTCTCGGATTTTTGAAATGCCACTCACAGAAGAGGTAAAATTATGTTTTATGAAAAATTCATTTTTTTAACTACCACTTAGTGGTTTCACTATTCTTCAAAAAATGAAAGTTTGCAAGAAAATTACCAAAAGTTAGGCCTAAGCTATATTTGATATTATGAACTCAAAAATGATGTCTATTTTATCAAATTCAAAACATATGAGTTTCTTTAATTAATTTAAAAATTAATTCCCGTCGTCAAAAAAAATAGTGTGTTCTTAAGAGATAATAACTATCAAAAGATTGACACTTGTTTATGTCTGGTTTAAATATGAAATTACATCGAATTACCAACATTGTATTAAATTGTAAAAATATATTCTAAATATACTTTAAAACCACTCAAATTAATAATTTATCACTATTAATTATTTCGATTAAAAAGGTTGTTTTTAATTAAAATTTAGTAATTTTCACTATTCATCGGAAAATGAAAGTTGTCCAAAAAGTACAAAAATTTCACCCTAAGCTATTTTCGATATTCCGAATCCAAAAATGAAGTCCATTTTGAAAAAAAAAATTACAAAATTTTAAAAGGTGGTTATTACTATTCGTAACGGCTAGTTTTAATAATATTTTAATAGCATATCGGTGTTTAGTGAAACTCGGTATTACGTACTACACACGCTATCAAGGAAGGTCGTGATTGCATGTAATGAAAGGAAAGTCAAGGATGCATGTTGTGCAAGATTTTTTTGGTGTAGCGTACAACATAGGACATTAATGAAATTAAAAGGAATATTTTTCATAAAATCTTGGGGTGTTACAATTACGATGTGAGTAAAATTTTAATCAAAACCTTTATAGAAGAAAGGGCCTGAATATTAACCTCAAATAAGAAAAATAAAATAAATATCATTATTATATATAAATTGGCCATCATATACACCGTATAAATTTTAGTTGGAGCAAAAATGAATACATTTATTAATAGATGGAGTTTGAGACAAACACCCCTTATAGCTTACAAAAAACATAATATAAATCCATTATATAAACGAGATAATGAATTTATAGTTAAAACATAATGAATAATGATAATAAATTATATTTAATATCTAACTATAAGTATATTAACCATTTAAAATAAATTATCTGTATAAAAGAACATGTGTCTCATAGAACGATGTTTTAAGACAAAATTGTTACCATGTTTCACTACTTAATCAGATCCACTTTATGATCCTGTATAAAAAATGACATAATGACTAATTTAATTATAATATTCATATTTATAAATATTTATAATTTAAATTAATAATAATTATATGAAATTTTGTTGGCAAGTTTTCCCAAAATTTTGACATTAAGTGTTTATAGTTCAGTACGTCTGTAGAATTTTCATAGTAGTGGTGTTATTATTAACTCTTCATCAAACATTCATCATCAAAATTTCATTATTATTGATATAATTAATTAATTATAATTATTTATTATGTTTCAATTTCATTCCATTTGAAATTTAATCATTCTCATAGAAGATGAAATCAATCTAGAATATTTTTAGGTGATTTTCAAACTATGAAGGGTGTTTTTTTAAATAATGTGTTAAATATTCTTTTATACATTAGAAAAATAATATAATATATGTATTTAAATATTTATATCATATTATTTTGGTATTTAAAATTTTTCCAAACCTTTCGTGACATGATTTCATAGATTTTTTCAAGTAGGTGGTCAAACATACCCAAACTAAAACACACATTAACATGAATGGTCAGCATGGTTAAGGAAGATTTTATTTTAAATAATATCATTATAATTGAATAACAATGATATATATTTCATTTTTATTTTATGGTGAACCATATTTTTAGATGTTAGGAATGGTAATGAAAAACAAGAAGGAAAATGAAAAAAATATGACTGTTCGTGGAGGAAGTACTCTGCATAATGCATGATTTTTTCTTACCACTACTCAAAGAATGAAATTTGTGAAGTTAGATTTAATGTTGTAATTTTATAATATTATGTAATGCCCTGACCCCAGTTACCCAGAGTCGGTGCATTATTACATAACATTGGCATGATCACAAGAAAGATCAAATCTCGAAAGACCGATTGGTTTAGTAGCCTTGGAATCACTAGATATATTCATAAAGTTTTACATTACATCATAAAGTGAAGAACTACTACAACAACATAATGTCTCCATAGTCTACATTATTATCCCCTCATAATATCCCTACAGGTCATTCATAACTTACTTCTTCACATCCTGGGAAAAATAAAACATAGAAAAGGGGTGAGCTCAAATTCCCAGTAAGGATAACTATATAGCGGAAACTTTCTAAAATAAGCATAAACATTTAAGGCAATGTATAACTAAAACAAAATCCTTTTAAACTTGATCTTCAACATAGTATGGAAAAAGTAAAATGAAATAGTGCCATTTACTTATTCCCATGGATATTATACTAATCGAATAATCACATGCAATATCAATAACCACTTTCATAATGATGGAATGAATAATGCCACACTATCATAACCACATAGCCAAGGCCTCGTACCAAGACTACAAATAAGATTTTTCCAAGTCCTGTGCCAAGACAGTAGTTTATCTCATTAGACCTACCGATGCATCGAGGAGCTCTAGCGGTCTCTACCCGTCACTTACTATTTCCAATGCATTCTAATATGAAAAGGTTTAAACATAACATAAACATTGGTATTAAAACTAGCATATGAAATGTCAGCAATTTCTCCATAATCAATGAATGGTATAAAAATAAAACATCCACAGTAAAACATACCACAAAACCTTCAATACAATAAAAAATGTTTTGTATCATAATAAATCAACTTCAAATAAGCTTAAAATCCATTAAAGGATGTTGACATAGATGAAATCAAAACTATTTGAGAGAAATATCTCTTTTCTCGAAATCATTGAAATGTCACACATTTATAAAGGAAGTAATTTAAAAGAGATTTTTGAATCAAAGTGTCCCATACCACTTTGAAACTTTTGAAATGAAATATAATTTCAAATATTTCATGTCCATATAAATAAATCCTTAAAATCATTTTGAAAACATGGCCATTAATTAAAAATATTTAGAAAGATAAATCATTAAAACATTTAAAATTATGATCTTCAAAAAGAGTACCTTTCACAAATTCTTAAAATATTAATTTTGAAATCATTTAAAATTCACATAATTATAAAATAAAACATTCACATTTAAAATATTCTTATAATATTGTAAGGGAAGCTTTGAAGATTTTATAACGGTGGTAAATAGCTGCACCCACCGTATAAGTTAAAAAAACATTCTTACTTTAATCCTATCGAAAAGGTTAAAAAGCACCTTGTTTGGAAAACGACGGAAAGATTCCTTTATAAAACTCTTATAAAAAAAGTCAAACAAGGGTATAAATGACTTTATCCCATATTATTGTAAATGGTGAAAATTTTTTGAAATACATTTTTAAGAAACATGGATGTGGACGATAAAGAAATCACAGTAGATTATTACGTATAAACAACCTCGAATAATTGAGAGATTGCGAAATAACCATTACCTTGTACTTTTCCTTGGTTTGGGTAGGTTAACATCCTGTACAGTGGTGAAATAATTGTTATTAAATTATTCAATAATCATATTCATTAATATGATATCATATATGATATTTCAACATTGCATTGTTAATAATATCTTAGAATTATCGTCGTTTCGGGTGTTAACTTACTCGTTTTATTTTATATGTTTTGTTATGTAAGCCATGTTTGTAATGGATAGGTTGTATCTTAATCATATCCAGAATGATATCAAGTCCTTATATACTATTATTAATCATCAAATGAGAATTATACTTGAATGGATACGATGGAGAATGAATGTCATCGCGTTCGTGGAGACGGTAGTCTGTACGTACGCACGAGCGATAATATCATTCTTTTGATATTAAAATAATATATAATTGGTTGGTATATCATATATACAGAATAATTATCATGTTATATTTATTATTTTCATGAGTTACACATCATTATTATACCCATCCAAAAAATAATTTATTGAATAACAATTACACCACGACGTGGAGACGGTATGCCGTACGTACGCACGTATTGTGACATGTTATTCAAAGGATGGATAGAATAGTGAATATGGTTGTACCATATTTATAATAACATCACAGTATATATATGACACTGGAGTTATTATTTTAGAATGGTAAAAACAAAGGATGAAGAAGTGGAAGAAGCAAGGAACTTGAAAAAGGGTGGTGAAATCATTAACTCTTCTTTGGGTTCTTCCTTTTGATTTGATCAAAAGTTCTCTTTGGTTGGCTTTCTGATCAAACTAAGGCCTCTAGGTTGTAGTGAGGGAAGTTGGGAGAGTATTGGGGCATATTTTGTCCGAACCAAAATGCTTTGAAGGTGTGAATAAATGAGAAGGAGGAGTGCCCTTTCATAAGAGGGGTGAGGGGTACCTTTGGAAAAGCTTGAAATACTAATTTATAATAAATTAATATTCGGTTTATAATGGATCTAAAGTTGATTATTTAAATGTTAAGGTGGGTATGGGTCGAAAAAAACTCAACCAATATAGTTTAGACAGGTTTTGGTTACTATATTAACCTTATCTTTAAGTATTAACTCTTAGTTAATTAGTTGGACATTTACAATGTCACATTGTATTTTTATATTATATTGTTAATAAACCTGCTATATACATCCAGGAGACCCCCAAGTGGTCCATTTATGATACACCTATCATTATATAATCCTATTGGGCGAACCTTATATTTTTAGGAATTTAATATCAATTAATAATATAATATTTGTTTTAAAAACTCTTTTATGTCAATTTTGACACTGTTCAATAGTGGATTTTTGTGAAACTTATAAAAAAATTATTACTTTGAAAAAAGTCGATTAAATCACTCCTAATATGTAATATTATCCTAGAAAATTAGTTTAATTCATTAAAAGTCTCAAATTTTATTTATTTGGGTATTTATAATATCAATTATTTTAATTTGTCACTATTATGGTAATTACTACATCATCATTGTGTCATAAATAAATTAAATTATTTAAAGTCTAAAAATTATAAATAAAATATCATTATGTAGGAAATATCTTTATATTTCTAATTAATATTTATAGTAGAAAATCCAACGTATATTACCCTATTTAAAAATTGGTTTTCTAAAAGATATATGCTTATGTCATTTTTGTACTTATTTTAACTTAATTAACATAAAGTGTCCCTATCACCTACAAGTGGCTCCATGGGGTCCCAAAATCGACCCAAAGATGCCTATGGTCGAAAATTTATCAAAACAATAAGGGTAGGACACGTTTTAGGGTAATTTAGGTTTATTATAATATTATTTTTTAACCCTTATTTACCGGATTTACCCTTAACCATGGTAAATAAAATATTTACCGCAGTAATTATTCAAAATGTCTAGAAATAAAAGTTACTCATTTACACAATATGAACATCCTGTTTCAAAATATGGAATCCATTTTTCCAAATTCAAAACACAGAAGTGGCAGAAATTAATTTAAAATTAATTCCCGCTATCAAAACAAAAAGAGTGTTTCTAAGATATAATAACAATCAAAAGATTGATACTTGTTTATGTTCGGTTTAGTTGTGAAATTATTTCCAATGAACAAAATTATATTAAATGGTAAATATATATTCTAAATATACTTTAAAACCACTCAAATTCATAATTTATCAATATAAATTATTTCAATTAAAAAAGATTTTTTAATTAAAATTTAGTAATTTTCACTATTCATCAAAATATTAAAGTTATCCAAAAATTACCAAAATTTCACCTTAGGCTAAATTCGATATTCAGAATCCAAAAATGAAGTACATTTTGAGAGATAACATTTCAAAAAGTAGGTATTACTATTCATAATGGCTAGTTTGATCGGTTGTGGGGTGTGTTAAAACTCGAAGTTGCATACAACACACGCTACAGTATTATTCAAAGGAAAGCGTACAGTGGATGCTTGGGATGTTTCATTTTAAATTTTTGATGTCCCCATTTAGTCAAAAAGTTTAAAATATTGTATTTAAAAAGGGTTCACTATTAAAAGTGGATAAAAGTGCAATACTGAAAATGAATTTGTTCTTGCATTATGTCTAAGAAACTCATAATATAGATTCTAAAATTATAAGGATTATATAAAGTTTAAAATATAGTTAATTCTATTCATAACCTCTTTTTAACGGCTTGATTGGTAAGTCATGGTGTGATTGAACTCGGTGTTGCATGTAGTGCAAGATATTGAATTATTTTGAAGAAATAACACACTATGAAATCTTGGGGTGTTACATATTAAATGAACTATAAAATAATATTAATTCATAAATATCATTATTAAGATAATCCAAAAGATGTTGGGATGAAAAACTAAAAGTGTTAATTCATGGAAGTAGTATTTCATGCACACACACTAAAAATGATTATTTTTATTATTATAATATGAAAGTGAATAAATAATTGTTTCAAAATTATTTTAACAAAATATTAACCCAACAATTTTTCCGATGTTTTTTTTATAATATGGTTATATTTGTTTTATATATAAAATAGTAATAATGTAGTATTTAAAAAGATAAGATCCCTATATTGAGACCTCTAAGTTCATCTTGATGATTGCCTTAGAATTAATACACTTAGGCTAATTTTTGGTGATCATGTGAGTTTTATAACATTATTGAAATTAAGGGGTGGAAATTTTTTTTGGGTTTGAATTCAATTTTGAAATATGATTTGTAACAACCAAAAATTATATCAAATAAATTACCCTTATTATGTTTATTTTATATAGTATGAATCATATAAAAAAACATATAGAACATAATAAAATCATTATAAATGAATAATAAATTAAATAAGAGGTATTTCAAGATATTAACGAACCTATACCAATGAAATATAATCTTTCCCTTAGGAATATTAATACAACCCTTATGAATAGTAAATTAGCTTAATGAAAAGTAACCTCATCCATTAAATTATAATTGAAATTTAGGCATATAAAAAGTGAATGTATGATATAATTATATCATAATAAATGTAATTGAATATTTTAAAAGTTAATATTTATGTGTTGGTATTTTTATTATTCATAAATATTTAATTAATATTTTCGAATTAATAGATCAATTTAAAATAAAATTCATTTTCATAAAATGTATTAATATATAATTATATTATTTTCTTACATTTTTAGGTTGAATTTATCACACATTAGATAATTTTTTAATGTGTTATAAAAACAGTTTTAAATTTAAAATCTGTATTTTTCAAGTAAAAAATGATTTTATTAAAAAAATAAAATTCTAATATTTAGAAAATTAATTTGATAAAATGTAGTCCAATTTTTAAATTTTACATGTCAAAAAAGGGTAATTTAATTTTTTTATTCTTCTAATATACCTGAATTTTTAGTGAATAGTAAAATACAGTAATTTACATTTTAAATACAACGTAGGAAAAATATATTATTCCCTGAGTCATATTTGATGTAATCACCCATGTTTTGAAATAAAATTCACTTATTACTTTATTTAGTCATAGGAATGAAGACTATAGGTTTTCTGGGGAAAAATAATAAAATAATGAATAGAATAATGAGAAATCACCCCTCTAACCCACTATAAAAACCACCCACCACCCCTTATTCCCTTCATTTATATAAGCCATGAATCATGTCAATGTTCAACCCAAATACTCTTACCCAGTCTCTCCCCACATCTGGGAGCTCCTGGTCTTAAAAAAAATACCAAAACCCTTTTCCTATGGAGGGTCTCAATGAGGCTTATTCATGAGTTAAACCGTTTTCCTTTTTTTTTTAATTCCAATTTCAATTTAGTTTCTTTTCTTATATTATCCTCCCATTCTACATAAAAATGATCATGATAACTCTATTATTTTCTATATACTATAATGATATCATGTTAATAAAATATCAATCCTCAAACTACTATCTCCCTCCATATATTTCATTTTTAAGAAACTAAATCATCATCCAGGAGGTGCCGATTTACAACCTTCATGGAAGAAAAACCATTATTATTAAATTTCTCCTTCAAGATCGGTCATGAAACAATTTTTATGGATGAAACAAATTAATTTTTTTTTATCATATCTCATTTAATGTTTTTTAACTATTATATATACATTATAATAATTTATATGTCATAACTAGTTTGACATTATTGAAATACCACCATAATGATATAAATGATTATCTATAATGTTTTATCTAATAAATCATCTTAATATAATATAAAAATTATTGATATAATAATTTAATATTATAGATGCTCATTAGTTTCATATAATTTAAATTCTGTTTAATTATATACTTTCCACATGAACATCCATACTCATATATAAGTGTACTGATCATGAAAACCAAGGAAACGAACACTACCGAGTGATAAATTTATATCTTATAACTCATAAAGAATGAAATAAATGAAATTATTAAATTTCTAATAAATATTATAAATATACATTAGGTTATTAATTAATTAAATAATTGATTTAATTTGATTACCCAGGAAATTGTGGTCAAGTGCAGAATACATTCAAATATAAGGTAATGGTTTTCTACCTGAACCTCCATTTTCATTTGGGTTACTCATTTTATTTACATACACAGATTAAACTATTAATTATAATGTTTTCTTTTTGATTTTTATATATATGGGTACCACACATTGTAGAGTCATGAAGCTTGACATAAATGGACATTACATTACATTTTCAGAAAACTTAATACATAACAAAAACAAACACTCAAGGACCATAATATTTTATTGTCTTTGGAAACATGGAATATAAACTTCTGATCATGTTGAAATATCTTCGACATCTCCAAAAACGATCTTCCCCTTTTTGTTTTCTTACCTAAAACCATTCTTTATATCATGGGGAAAACAAAACATATAAAGGGTGAGCTCAAATGCTCAGTAAGGTTTAGCATGGAGAAAATAAAACAAACCATGTACATTTGAACTTCAAAACATAATCATAATATTTAAACATCAAAATCTTCAGCATTGACGTAAAACATGACAGTACATAAGTCATTGATCATGAAGAAACATTAATCATGATAAAATATCATGGGAATAAAACATGTAATTTTTGAAACCATTAAGTACATGATATGATTTCCATAGTAGCCAAGGCATTGCTGCCAAGACCATCTTAGTGGACAAAGTCCATTTCTGAATCAAGTTCACTCCTCGTTCCAGTCCTGTATTACTTAACCAGATTAACGTACCATTCCATCCATGTATATCTCATGAGATATAAATCTTTACCCAATGTATTTGAGTGAGATATAGGTCACACCCATCTCATAATGAAATCATTCTTTCGTGTTCCACAAAATCATAAATCATACATCATAGCATAACCCATGTAATAGAATGGGATTCTTAAATAGCATGCCATCATAACATAATCCATATAAAAAATGGATATCATTTCATCATAATAATAATAAAACCATGTAAATAATGGAGACATTATACTTGAAACATAAACATATTAAATAATTTCTTTTTAGATGGAAAATATTTTTGATAAAACACTTGAAATTAAATCTTGAGGAAAGTATCATTTCTTTTTAAAAATCATTTTCTTTTCACAAAATTCCACGAAATTTTAAAAGAAAAGGGTTTTTTTTTTAAAATAATCATGCAATCATGTTTAGGAAGCTTCATTAAAATGAGGCGTTATGAAACCGTAAAAATCTGTTCACGCCGTATAAGTTAAAAATCATTCTTCTCGTACTTTTGCTGGAAAGTAAAAAAAGTATCTCGTATGACAAAAGATTCCTTACATACCATGTAGTAAAAGTGAAAATGGATGAAAATGACTTTAAACATACATGAAAAAAATTCTAGAAAACATGGACATGGATGATAACAATAACCCCAGTAAATACTTACGAATAAACAATCTCGGATAAAAAACGAGATTGGAAAAGTTATCCCTTACCTTACGTCTGATATGCTTCGTATGTATCTGAACCACCAATAAAATGATTTAAATAATTTAATTGACTTATTAAATAATCATATTCAATGTTATGATATCAAATATGGTTCACTTAGGACTTTATATTACCTGTTCTTTTGTAAATCCATGTTAAAGCAGTGTTTTGGGTAAAATCGTTTCATTTATCGTACGTGTTTTGACTTGTTGTTTTTTAACACTTATATCTTGATTTCCTTAATTTACAAATGTAAAAAATGATTTATATATGTTAAATATTAATCATATACATATATATTATAGATTTATAAATGGAATGAAATACACTGTTCATGGAGATGGTAGGCTGTACGTACGCATGAACGTTGTTTTCGTTTCTTTATTGAATTGAATGGAATTAATTATATGACATACATATATATATATATACATAAATATAGTATAATTATTATGTCATATATTTCATTATTATTAATTTGATATACTTTTTAATCATTCATTAATGGTTAACATGGAGAATGAATCTCATCGCGTCGTGGAGACGGTAGTCCGTACGTACGCACGAGCGATGATATCATTCCCATGATCGTGGAATTGTATCTAAGTGTATGTATAATATTTCAGAATAAATATCACTCTACAATAATCATATATATTTATTTATTTACACCATTATACCCATCCATGTAAGGTGGTGGTGGAAAATAGATTACACCACGGCGTAGAGACGGTATTCCGTACGTACGCATGCACGGTGATTTCGTTTTCCGTAGGATGGATACAAGGTGGAATAGGGTTGTTTCATATTTATTATAACATATAAGTATATTAGTGATAATGATGTTATTACTTCATAATGAAACAACTAAAGAAGAGGAAGTAGAAGAAGAAGAAAAATTGAAAGAATCGGTAACAGATATTACCACTTCTTCGATGCACCTACTTTAAACTTATTTTTATGGCACTAGGGTTGGCCTTTTGAGAATACCAGAACCTATATGATATATATATAGAGGTTGATAAGAGTAATTGGCATGGTTAGGCCGAGATTAAAGGCTCAAAAGTGTGTGAAGAGAAGTGGGAAGGGGTTCCCTTTTTATAAGGGAGGAGAGGGGCACCTTTGGAAATCATAAAATATTAATTTATAATAAATCTAACCCCACTTAAAAACCTCCAAAAATGACTCATATTCTAATATTAGATGATATAGTGTTTTAATATCATCATACAATAAAATTTATACATGAAGGGAATTTATGTTAAACATTTTCATCTTGATTTGTCCTTATTTAATCAATTAAAGTTTATTTGTGGTAATAAGATTATAAATTATAAATTGGAATAAATAATTACTTATGTGCTGTTAATTATCCATAAATAGATATTTTATTAAATTTTAGACTATATAAATTTCAATTTATAATTTTTAAATATTTTTGTGAATTTTAAACAATTTAATAATATTTTATTTTTATAAAATAACAATAGTGTCAATTTTGACACTATTCATTTATTTGAATTTTAATAAAATCCAAACCGAGGATATATTCGAAATATAATATTTAATTGGTTTCTAACATGTCATAGTAATCTATAAAATTAGTTCATCACATTAAATAGTTCATATAATATTTATTTTACTATTTGTAAAACCATTTATTTGATATTTCTCTTAAAAAATAATTACTACAACATTTTTGTATAATTATTTAATATACTTATTTGTGGAAAAAAACTAAAAATAAAATACTAGGATGAATATAAATCTTATATATTTAATGAGAATACATTTAGTCGGATTTATCTTCTAAAACACCCAAATTTTAAAATGTTATATTTATTAAATTTTGAAGGTGACAACTTTGACATCGTATAAAATAAAATAATATAAGTTTCACAATCACATTTATAAGACTCAAAACGGTCATATATTCAGTAATTGGATGCTTATGGTATATATATACATTAACAATAAGTTTTTATCAGGTTTTGGGGCCCTTTAATATGTATTACTTTTTCAATAAAAATAATATTATTGATTTTTTTTCTAAATAAATAATTTCTGCATCATTAATGTATAAGCTAATAAGGTAATTAATTAACTCTTTAAAATTTCAAATAAATTACCAAGATAAAGAAATAAATTTTATCTTTCAAATGAGTATTTATAACAGAATTTATATTCTGTATAACCTTATATTAAAAATACTTTAATTGTTAATGTGTGAGTGAGACATATTTCACTTTACTTTAAATAAAATTAACTAAAGGTCTTAATCACAGCCAAGTTGGTTATAATGGATTCCATTTCGACCCAAATATTATATATGACGAAATAAAATCACACAATTGTATTAATACATGTTTTAGGGTAATTTTATATTATTATATTTACCCTTAATTACCTGATTTACCTTTAACGATGGTAAATAAAATTTATCGTAGTTACTATTCGTAATGCCCAAAAATAAAAAGAAGTCTATTAATATAATTTGGACCCACTAATTCCAAATATGGAATCCATTTTTCCAAATTCAGTACAAAGAAGTTTGAGAAATTAATTTTATATCAATCCCGTTGTCGAAAGAAAACGGGTTTTTGTTGAGAACATTGCAAAAGATTGAATTGCTTTAACCTACGAATTCAATGTAAAATAATTGCTAATGAAATAAATTATATTAAATGGTAAAAATATATTCTATTTATACTTTAAAACCATTAAATATTATAATTTAACCACATAAATTATTACGATGATAAAAGTTGTTTTAATTAAAATATAGCGTGTTTTTACTATTCATTAAAATATTAAAGTTATCAGAATAATATGAAAAATTTATCCAAGGTAAAATTTTATATCCTGATTCAAAATTATAATTTTATTTTGTAAAATTGTACTTATAAACATGTTAAAAACTATATTTAAAGTGGGTGCGCCCTCAAAAGGCCTAAAAACTGCATTTTTTGAAAATTACTTATTTTACCCGAAAAATTTATTTTGTTCTCATACCATGTTCTAGAAAATGTGTAAGATGAATAATAATGTTATAAAAAGTCAAAATGTAGTTAATAATATTCATAGTGGCTAGTTCTTGGGAATATTATAACCATATATCGTTGTTTAATGAAACCTGGTATTACGTACAACACACACTATCGAGGAAGGTCTTGATTGCGTGTAATACAAGACAAATCAGGGTTTCATGTTGTGAAAGAATCCTTTGTTGTTGAGTATAACAAAATAAAACCATATTTCATTTATACATTGAATATATATATATATACACACATACACACTCAATGTTGCGTAGAATAACAACTATCAATCAAATTGTGTATAACACGATCCAAGAATAATGTTGCGTATACTGCAAGCTAATACGATGTTGCGTATAGTGCAAGATAATCTTATTGTAGCGTACAATAGAAGATATGAAATAAATTAAAAAGAATATATATCTTATAAAATCTCTGGGTGTTATATTCTACCCCCCTTAAAATGAATTTCACCCTCAAAATTTGTCGGGGTTATAAATGGTTTACTACTTGAAAGTTTATTTAATAGAAACCCACATCGTAAAAAGGAATACCAAAACATAACATTAAAAACTAAATTATAAAACATAATGGTTACCCAAATTAACTAATACCTGGGTTTCCATATAGGAAAATATAGGTGAAAAATATGGATATGGAAGATAAATCTAACCATCAAGTTCTAAGGAGAGTGGTAGAGAACATGGCTATGAAAAATCAAACTATCACAAAGCCATAAATTTTTTATGATCTAAGGTACCATCACAATCATCGGATATGAGAGTACTAGGATAACATTTTTTTATTTCAAGATCATTTCCCTAATGTTGATGATTTTTTGTATAAGGATAAATACTTACTTGATTTCAGTGTAAAATAATCATTGGTCATTCCTTGAACAATTTCTGCTTCATCTCTTATTTAAAGATATTAAGTTGAATTTGATATTCTTGAAGTATTATAAGATCATGCGATAGAATGATAGGTCATTCCATATGTCTCTATCACAATAAAAGGTGAGTATAATATATTAAATATTCATAAGTCCATCTGTGGTGAGGTTAATCGTACATGGTTCCAAAAATGGACTTATACCTCATCTATCATTCCACGTAATAAAATAAAACTACTTTCTACAAACCAGGGACTTCCTGTAGGCCCGTGGTAGGAGATGAAGGCTTGTCGCACTTCAGTTGTGGGTTCGATTACCGCAACCTTGTCCAACGTGACGGGTTGTCGCCCGTCCTGCAGGTTGTCCTTTTTTATAAAACTATACTATCATAATATCAAAATGCTCTATCCTTAAACAATACTATCTGATGTCTAACTTAATCCATTCCAACCTTTAGGATTTTCAAAAATACTTCTGTCTAATCTTATAGTATAAAGATAATTATTACTAAAACGGTCATATAACAATCACGTGAATACCATCATTTATCCCTCATATATCACAAGATATATCTTTCTGATCGCATTCCAAACATGTGAATACCTTAATATTGTAATCTTGGGAAAAATTAATACCCATTCAGCCTTACTGAAAACATGGATGCTGTCAAAAGTTAACTCTTTCCACATACCAAAATCCCAAGTTTTCAATATACTCAAACCATGGTATCATTTTGTCCATATATCAGTCATGAGTTCATGAATACTATGAAAAACATCATTTTCTCCTTATACCTTCATTATGTGCATATCATCTGCTTTACAAAATATTTGTATCACTTTTCATGGTTACTGGTACCATAAAATTATTGAAAACCACAATAGACTAATACAAAAATATTCCAATACACCATAAAAGTACCTCAACAACATTATTCATGAATACCAATACATAAACACTTAAATCCATCCTCTTCAATGATTGTCCTGGAATAATTCCTTCCTTGATTTAGAAGTAACCTCTTAGGTCAGGGCATTGAGTTGGGGAATGACCATGTACTACACAAGTAAGACATTGAACTCCATAACAGTCTGTCACTCTATGACCCTTTTCTCCACACAGATAACATCTTTCCCTCCATTTGAGGTATTCTTCAAGGTTCATTTTCCCTTCTTTATAAATCTCAATCTTTCTTTCTTTATGATCCTCAACATGCGAACATGCATAAAAGTCTATATTCCTCTTATTTTATGACTTAGGAATACCACTAAATTTCACCTTGTTAGTCATATATCGCGATGACTGATTCGGCATAATCACAATATCTTTCTCTCTTGGAATTACACAATTTCATTTCTCATAGTCACCAATTTGTCCATTGGATTCAATGTTAACTGAATTTCTTCTGGTTCCCTCTATTGACAAAAACACAAATATAATTCTATGGGAGGCAAAAATCATACAAGGAAAATAACATAATCATGGGGGAGTACCTTATACATCTAACATCTTAGGTTTAATTCTAATATCTTTACCGTAATTCTAGGACTATAACCTATACTTATACTTAACCTTAGAACATCCCACGACATACCTTAGAAATATTTCTAGGGATCTCACTAAAGTTTTTGCATCCTAGTTTCCAAAGGTTAACTAATCCTTTCCTCTGATACCAACTATAGAGGACCAAAGCTTGACCTACATGGACATTAAATTACTTTTGTGGAAAACATAATACATAAAAAAACAAACACTCAAGGACCATAATAGTTTAGTGTATTTGGAAACATGTAATATAAACTTCTAATCATGTTGAACGATCTTCAACATCTCCCATAACGATCATCCAATTTTTTTTACCTAAAACCTTTCTTTATATCCTGGGGAAAAGAAAACATATAAAGGGTGAGCTCAAATTCTTAGTAAGGGTAAGAATGGAGAAAATAAAACAAACCATATACATTTGAACTTCAAAACATAAACATAATATTTAAACATCAAAATCATGAGCAATAATGTAAAACATGACAGTACATAAGGAATAGATCAAGAAGAAACATTAATCCTGATAAAATACCATGGGAATAAAACATTTAATTGGGGAAACCATTAATCACATGATATTATTTCCATAGTATCCAAGTCATTTCTGCCAAGACCATCTTAGTGGAAAAATTCCCTTTCTGAATCGAGTGCACTCCTCGTTCCAGTCCTGTATTACTGAACCAGATTTACATACCGTTATAGCCATGTCTATCTCATGAGATATAAATCATTACCCAATTAATTGGAGGGAGATATAGGTCCCACCCATCTCATAATGAAATCATTCTTTCATGTGCCAGAAAATCATAAATCATACATCATAGCATAACCCATGTAATAGAATGGGATTCTTAAACATCATTCCATAATAACATAATCCATATAAAAAATGGATATCATTTCATCACAAGAAGAATCAAACCATTTAAATAATGGAGACATTATACTTGAAACATAAACATATTAAATAATTTCATTTTAGATTGAAAATATTTTTAACAAAACACTTGAAATTAAATCTTGAGGAAAATATCCTTTCTTCTTCAAAATCATTTTCTTTTCACAAAAAGCCATGAAATTTTAAAAGAAAATGGTTTTTTTTAAAATAATCATGAAATATTTTATAGTAAGCATGATTAAAATGAGGCGTTATGAAACTGTAAAAATCCTTCACGCCATATAAGTTAAAAAAACATTCTTCGGGTAATTTTGCCGGAAAGTCCAAAAAGTATCTCGTACGACAAAAGATTCCTTAAATACCATGTAGTAAAATTCAAAATGGATGAAAATGACTTTAAACATACATGAAGACATTTCAAGATAATATGGACACGGATGATAACAATTACCCCAGTAAATACTTACGAATAAACAATCTCAGATAAAAAAACGAGATTGGAAAAGTTATCCCTTACCTTACCACTAATATGCTTCGTATGTATCCGAACCTCCTGTATAATGATTTAAATAATGTCGCTGACTTATTAAATAATCATATTCATTGTTATGATATCATATATGGTTCACTTATGACTTTATATTACCCATTATTTTGTAAATCCATGGTAAAGCCGCATTTTGGGTAAATTCATTTCATTTATCATACGTGTTTCGACTTGTTGTTCTTTATTACTTATATCCTAATTTCCATAATTGCAGAATGTAATAAATTATTTATATATAATAAATATTCATCATATACATATAAATGATAGATTGATAAATGGAATGAAATACATCGTTCATGGAGACGGTAGGCCGTATGTACGCCTGAATAGAGATTTCGTTTCCTTGTTGAATTGAATGGAATTAAGTAGATGACATACATATATATATATAAATAAATCCAGTATCATTATTATGTCATATATTTCATTATCATTCAGTATATATACTTTTTAATCATTCATGAATGGGTAACATGGAGAATGAATCTCATCGCGTTGTGGAGACGAAAGTCCGTACGTACGCACGAGTGATGATATCATTCCCATGATCGTGGAATTGTGTATGAGTGTATGTATAATATTTCAGAATAAATATCACTTTACAATAATCATATATAGTTACTCATTACACCATTATACCCATCCTTGTAAGGTGATGGTGGGAAATAGATTACACCACGGCGTGGAGACGGTATTCCGTACGTACGCACGCGCATCGATTTCATTTTCCGTAGGATGGATAGAAGGTGGAATAGGGTTGTTTCATAATTATAGTAACATATAAGTATAGTAGTGATACTGATGTTATTACTTCATAATGAAACAACTAATTAACTGGAAGTAGAAGAGGAAATAAATTTGAAAGAATCGATAACAGATATTACCTCTTCTTCGATGCACCTCCTTTAAACTTCTTCTTAGGGCACTAGGGTTGGCCTTTTTAGAATACCAGAACCTATATGATATAACTACATTTCTTAATAAGAATAATTTTCAGGTTTTGGTCGAGCATAAACGCTCAATAGGGTGTGAAGAGAAGTGGGAAGGGGTTCCCTTTTTATAAGGGAGGAGAGGGGCACCTTTAGAAATCTTAAAAATATTAATTTATAATAAATCTAAACCCACTTAAAAACATCAAAAAATGTCTCATATTAAATGATTAGATGATATATTGTTGTAATCGAATCAAACAATAAAATTTAGACATGTAGGGAATTTATTTTAGTCATTTTCATCTTGATTTATTCATATTTAATCTATTAAATTTTATTTGTGGTAATAAGATTCTAAATTTTAAATTGTTACAAATAATTACTTATGTTCTGTTAATTATCCATAATTAGATACGTTTTGACATTGTAGACTATATAAATTTAAATTTATAATTTTTAAATATTTTTGTGATTTTTAAACAATTTAATAATATTTTATTTTTATAAAATAACAATAGAGTCAATTTTGACACTATTCATTTATTTGAATTTAAATAAAATCCAAAAAGATGATATATTCTAAATAAAATATTTAATAGGTTCCTAACATTACTTAGTAATCTATAAAATTAGTGGATCACATTAAATAGTTTATATAATATTTATTTTTCTATTTGTAAAACCATTTATTTGATATTTCTCTTAATAAAATAATTACTACAACATTTTTGTATAATTATTAAATATACTTATTTCTTTCATAAAAATGAAAAATAAAATACTATGATGAATTTAAATCTTATATATTTAATAAGAATCTATTTAGTCGGATTTATCTTCTAAAACACCCAAATTATAAAATGTTATATTTATTAAATTATGAAGGTGACAACTTTGACATCATATAAAATAAAATAATATAAGTGTTATAATCACTTTTATAAGACTCAAAACGTTCATATATTTGTTAATTGGATGCTTATGGTGTATATATACATTACTTATAAGTTTTGATCAGGTTTTGGGGCCCTTTAATATTTATTACTATTTCAATAAAAACAATATTATTGATTTTTTTACTAAATAAATAATTTCTGCATCATTAATGTATAAGCTAATAAGGTAATTAAGTATCTCTTAAAAATTACAAATAAATTTCCATGATAAATAAAAACATTTTATCTTTTAAATGAGTATTTATAACCTAATTTAAATTCTGTATAACCTTATATTAAAAAGACTTTAATTATTAAAGTTTGAGTGAGACATATTTCACTTTTCTTTAAATAAAATTAACAAAAGGTCTTAATCACATCCAAGTGGGTTATAACGGATTCTATTTTGACCCAAATATGACTTATGACGAAATATAATCATCCAATAGTATTAATACAAGTGTTGGGGTAATTTTATAATATTATATTTACCATTAATTACCTGATTTTCCTTTAACGATGGTAAATAAAATTTACCGTAGTTACTATTCATAATGCCCAAAAATAAAAATTAGTCTATTAATATAATTTGGACCCACTGATTCCAAATATGGAATCCAATTTTCCAAATTCAATACATAGAAGTTGTAGAAATTAAATTAAAATCAATTTTGTTGTCGAAAGAAAACGGGTTTTTGTTTAAAACATTGCAAAAGATTAAATTGATTTAACCTAAGAATTCAATGTAAAATCAATGGTAATGAAATAAATTATATTAAATGGTAAAAATATATTCTATTTATATTTTAAAACCATTAAATATTATAATTTAACCACATAAATTGTTACGATGAAAAAAGTTGTTTTTTAATTAAAATATAGCGTGTTTTTACTATTCATTAAAATATGAAAGTTATCATAATAATATGAAAATTTTATGCAAGGTAAAATTTTATATCCTGATTCCAAATTATAATATTATTTTTTAAAATTGAACTTATAAAAAAGTAAAAAACTAGATTTAAAGGGGGTGTGCCATCAAAAGGCTACAAAACTGCATTTTTTAAAAAATACTTATTTTACCCAAAAAAATTATTTTCTTCTCATACCATGTTCTAGAAAATATGTAAGATGAATAATAATGTTATAAAATTCAAAATGTTTTTAATACTATTCATAAAAGCTTGTTCGTGATAATATTAAAACCATATATTGTTGTTTAGTGGAACCTGGTATTGCGTACAACACACACTATCGAGGAAGGTCGTGACTACGTGTAATACAAGCCAAATCAGGGTTGCGTGTAGTGAAATACTTTTTTGTTGTTGCGTATAACAAAATAAAACCATATTTTATTTATAAATTTAATATATATATATATACACACTCAATGTTCCATAGAATAAGAACAATCAAACAAACTTGAAATTGTGTGTAACAGGATCCAAGAATAATGTTGCGTATACTGCAAACTAATACGGTATTGCATATAGAGCAAGATAATGTTGGTGTAGAATAAAATAGAATATATGAAATAAATTGAAAATAATATATATCTTATAAAATCTCGGGGTTTTACACACATAATCATTCATTATCTTATCCGCAGTTTCATGATATAAAAGGATATTTGTTAAATTCTTCCCGACAAACAAGCCTGATTCACGGGAACTTCTCGAATTCTTACATATTTTTAAGGGAAATATATAATCTATTTTAATGATGAATTGTTTTTATTAAATCACTAATTTTTTTATGAAAAAACAATCATAGTTCACTCTGGTTTATAAAAATTGTTTTTCCAAAATTACCCTTCTTTTCAATGTAAAAGTGTATTTCTATCATGAATTACATAATGACTTTATAAAAGTATTTATTCCATTTAAAAACACTTTAAGATTTCTATATTCAAATGGAAATAATTTTTTATGATATCATCTACCATATTTTATTTAATTGTTTATGATTAGTTTTACTCGATATGTGTTATCTTTATAACATTCACCATGTTCCTCTAAATGGTTTGTAAATATGATAATTGATTGGAGAATGTTATTCACATTTATTATGATAAGATAAATATGAATTTAAATGTTGATTATGTTTCACCCCATTATTTTGAATAATTAATTGGACTTAGTATGTATTTGGTGGGGTCGTCTATAGTCCCTCAGTGCATCAGCATGTCTCATTAGACAAACTAGTTAGGATTTTTTCCGATTTATGTGTGTTATTTGTAGGAGGCCTTGATAGTATGGTTGTGATTTCCCGCATTATGAATTCACTCATTATAAAATATGAAATTGATAGTCCTTCAAATTATTTGACTAGTATAATATCCATTGTTTTGTTATATTATGTAATTATTTATTCATATTTTATTCATACCATATTACACTAAAGATTGTGTTTTAATTGAATATGTACTCTTATTTGTTCTCCATGCCTCATTACTTATGCTTCTTTATTAATAATTAACCTTCTTGAGGATCTAATCTCACCCATTTCTTATTTTTTATTTTTCCCTGAGATTGGAATAAGTACATTATGAATTAATTTTAGGGATAATCTGGAATTTATGGATGATTATAATGGAATTTATATATTGTATTTCCTTTAATGTTATAACATCGGACTTATGTATGCATCTTATTTTTTCAAAGAATCTAAACTATTCAGTCCTTTGGGATTTGACTTCGTTTTTATCATTCTAGTAAATTGAGGTAATGAAGGGACTATAGGAAACTGGGTTCTAGGTCATTACATTTGGTATTAGAGGAATTTAAGTAGAATCCTTGGAAATTAGATTTAGAAAAAGAATATTAGTGAAAAAAACCCTAAAAGAGACATTGAGTATTAGAATACAAGAACATCCTATAAGTTTTTATGGTATAGACTATGTGGATCATTCTAGAAATACAACATGGTTTGGATGGTAAAAGTGAACATGGTTCTTGAATATATGTACCTAGGAATAACAACATCAAAAATGAGTTCCTTGCCTTACTCAGGGTGACCTGGTACATGAAAACTAGCCTTACTCTACACGTAATTTGAAACACCTAGAGGATATTATTAGGATAATTCACATTTTATTTTCAAACCATTTTGATGTATTTATTTTTAAATATGTCCCAATAAAAAGATGCTTCCGATTATTAGATTATACATGCATATGATTTCAATTTATGTTACATATTTTACACGTTCAACATTATGGATTATGATTCTCAAGCTAATATAGTGTATAACATCATTTAAAAATGACAACTAGTGAATGTTAAGGAAACCTTAGGAGCATCTGTTTCCCATTTATGGATTTATCTATTATTCAAGATAATGATGTTGGTTCTCGACCTACGATAGGTACTGAAAAACATATAACTATACCGGGATAGTTAACTCATGTTATGAACAATAATTATACCCATATAATTCATTCTAAACCATTTCATGGAGTAGGTATGTTATATCATTTTATACTACAACATCCTATATCATATAATTGAACTAAATACCTATTTTTAGTAAAGCAGTGAATACATTCCTCAAGGAAGATAATTCTCACTTTGGGAAGAAATAAAAAGGATAAGGTTGTTAGATAATTGTATCATCTATCGAGAGATACTGATCAATAGTTTAAATTGACTCAAAACACAAATGAGGAAGAAAGTATTAAAAATATAAAATTGTTGTATTTTTAGTTAATTTTCTAAGAAGAATATTTTCGTCACAAACAACGAGAAAATATGGGGAGGAAACTCTTGGGTCTATGATAGAAAGATAATGAAAATGATGTGAATTATGAATAAAAATTTAAAATGTAAGAAAGGCATGTTGTGGACTTCATATATAATCCAAGGAATAAGATTTATAGATTTTTTTGGTTTAAAATCATTCCATCAAAGGGAACTAGTCTTGTAGAATATATCATTACATAAATATATATTATTATTTCTTATCAAGATAGAAAAATAATTACCTATGTTTTATTAATTTAATGGAAAGCAACTGAAGTAGAGAGCTACTAAAAATTCAATAAAATGAAATAAGGAAACAAGAAATAATTGACGAGTGGGATTTCCACTATATTGTAATTGTTCTAAGAAACACCGTGGTATTTTCCTAAAGGTAATTATTATTAGTTAAATGTTTGGATAATAAGGAAATGAATATACTTATTGAATATGATATAAAGATTCATCCAATGTTCAATGTTGTAATTGTAAAGAGATGTGACATTATACTCATTAATTTCCTATGAATTAAGGAAAATTTCCCCAAAGAAGGCCAATGGATCTATGCCAAGAATATGAAATCACCACTACTATGGTTGATGTTCCTAATGATGTGCTGGAGGATTCTTTAATCATTCCATCATACTTATCTAATTCTTTATTTGATTCGGGGTCATTGTATTCTTTCATATCTTCCTTACTTTCAATGAAAATTAGACACTTTCAATTTGATTTAATAATTTAGTTGTTTTTTGAAACTCCTAATGAAAGTGTCATTTCAATAAATATGTGATGATCAGTCCCCCTTATGAAACATAAATTTTATTTAGTTTCATAACACATCATCATACCCATGATTGACTTTGATATAATTTTCTATATTAATTTGTTTTCAAATTATGTTTCAAAAATCTATTGTAAGAAGAAGGAAGATACAATTTTTTTAGAATGAGGTAGAGTACAATATCATTATAGCATAAGCCTCACCAACTAATTCTTATCTATATCCCCCCAGTAGCTTTGTTGAATTCAATTCTAGTAGAGGAAGTTGAGGCAATATCTATGGGTGATGAAAGAAATGTTCAAATTGAGGCTGCAACGGTTTTCGAGAATGCATTACTGTGTTTCCATAAGATTTACCTAGACAACCTCTAGAGTGGGAAATTGAGTTTTATTTTGATTTAATTCCTTGTTTAAGGCCTAAATCAAGGTATCCTTATTGAATTAGAAAATGGTAATTAGTGGAAGTGACGAAACAACTATAGGTGTTGAGTAGTAATGTGTTTATTCTCCATATTGTTTCTCTATGGGAAGATCCAATTCTTTTTTTTATGAAGAAATATGGTTCTATGAGTTTTTGCATTGTCTATAATGAGATCAATTCTATTATAAGAAAGAAAAAGTATGCTCTTTATTATATTTAAGATTTAATTAATCACCTTTACTCCACCGAATATCTTTTGATGATTGACCATTGATATAGAAATTATCTGTTGCATGTGAGGAATGAATATATTCTAAACAAAACATTTTTAAACCCTTATGAACATTATGAGTTTACTGTACTGCCTTTTACACTGACTAATGAACCCTTTGTTTTCATGGATCTATTGAATAGAGTTTTCTACAATTATCTTGATGACTTTTTTTGTATTTATTGAGGATATCTTGTTATACACTTAATGAAATAAAGCTCGTGAGAATCTCTTACGTATTATTCAGAAAACTCTTATATGAAAATAGGTTATATGGGATATTTAAAAAGTGTAAATTATGGAATCAAACAATTTCTTTTCTTTCCCATTTTGTCTCTATGGATTGAATATTAGTTTATCTTGTGATGAAAAAGGAAGTTCAGGAATTGGATACACGAATGAACATAACTGAGGTACATAGTTGTATTTTTTTAGCATGTAATTATAGTAATTTCCTTAAAAACATCAACTGATTAACTAACCCATTAACCAATATTACTTCTTAAGGGCTTAAGATCGTATTGAAAAAAATATGACGAAATTTATGAAGAATTGATGAGAAGGTTAGTGAAAACTCTTATCCTAACTTTAATATCAAGACATGGAAGATTTTTTATTTATATTGATGCATAAAAGAAAGGACTTGGTAGTATCCTTATATGTAATGATAGTGTTATTTCATATGCATTAAGGAAGTTGAAAACTCATGAACCGAACTATCTAACTCATGATCTTGTGTTAGCGACTATAATATTTTATCTAAATATACGGATAAATTATCTCTATATTGAGGTATGTGAAATAAATAAATATCACAAGATCTTGAGATATATCTACTCACAAAAAGAACTCAATATATGGATAAAGAGATGAATCAAACTACTCAAGGATTTCTCTTGTTCAATACACTATCACCCAGTAATAGAAAACAAGGTAGCTGATGCCTTAATCATGAAGAATCATGGAGTTATAAACCAAATAGTGATTGAAAGGGATCCTATGTACATGGAACTAGTAAATATGGATATTTAAATTATCATTCAAGGTGATACGCCATTAATTTTTCAATTGAATTCCAAACCATCTTTATTTGAAAGGATTTAATGTTCTCATTTTGATGATGAGAATATTGAAAATAAAATTAGTGGTTTGAATAATGGGTAGTTGTACGACGTCATGTGTGATGAGGGAAATCTAAAATTTCAGATGATACATTGTGTTTCTTCGACAAGCGAGCTAAAAAGGTAGGTATTGGTTGATGATCATAGCGAGAATTTCTCTATACACCATTGTATCAATAAGATGTATAGATATTATTATGAACATTTCAAGTGGGATAACCTGAAGCGGGATATTACTGATTATGTATGAAGATGTTTAGTATGTCAATATGTGAAGGCTAGAAGAAAATATCCTAGAGGATTCGTGAAACATATTCTTATTCGTACATGTAAATAAGATGAAATCACTATGGATATTTTCAATAGTTTACTAAAAATTATGAGAAGGAATGATTCAATCTGGTGATTGTGGAACGACTTACAAAATCTGCACATTTCCTCACTACAAGGGAGGATTCTCCACTGGAGTCCATTGAACAAATCTATATTAATGAAATTCTATGACTTCATGGAGAAACAACCTCAATTTTTTCTTATAATGATGCAAAATTTATATAAAAAAATTGGAAAAATAATTAGAATGATTTGGATACTATGCCTCATTTCAATACTGTTTTTGACCCTCAATTTGATTGGAATTTTGAAAGAATGATCCAGAAATTAGAAGACATGTTGATATCCTCATCACTGGAATATCATGTTATGTGGGATCACTATTTTTCTTTGGTAGTGTTTTCCTACAATAATAATTTCCACTCTTGTAGTCCAATCGGGCCATATGAATCATTATATAGAAATATATATCATATAAAAACATGTTGGGATAATGTTGGTGAATGAAATCATGAAGGCCCAGATCTTTTCCAGGAAACAACAGTGAAGGTAAAGGCTATTCAAACCCATATCAAAGCAACTCAATGTAGGAAAAAGATATATGTTGATATTCAAAGGAATTATTTTGAATTCTTAAATGGACAAAAGGACTTCAGTTTTTATTAATTTTTGATAATACAAATTTTTTGGGTTGATTGGGAACTCATACATGGCCCATAGGCTTCATGAAATTACATGACCTGATGTACTTAAAGGAAATCATCCCAGAAAATGAATACTATAAACTGCCCCTCCCCACCATTTTCATCTTGATCATCACACCACCTTCAGATGAAAGGTTGGAAAGATGTCATGTGTTGGTATTTAAAGACTTTTACTGGTGGAAAATATATAACTTCTCATTATTCTAATACTGATTATCTCTTCTCTAATTATTTTTTTTTTCTATAAATCTTCATCTAGGGCCTTTATCAATATATGGCATTCTGGTAAATCTACTATTAAAGTGTCCTGAAGGACTTCAGGTGGTCCAATCACCTTATGGTTTTTGAAGGCCTTGAGTTATCCCAAAATCATAACTAGGCTGAAGGTATTGGGTATCCTAAAGGTTTTAAAGGACCAAGGGAAAAAACTGGTGGCCTAAAGGCCCAAATGGATGAATTTTTCGGGTTGCTATTATACCAAATAGTACCTATAACAACACCTTCAATAGTAACCTATATTGTTCCTTCTGTAGTATTACTATAGTAACCTAGAAAAATGCCTCTTCATAGATTTTATCTCGGGTATCTTAGATACACATAAGGTGTCCTAAGAACGAGGATGTGGATCGTGTGAATGAAGACAGTATTTGTAATTTCATGTAAGAGATCATATTTTTGTGAAATTATCTCCATCGAAGGGTGTCGTAAGATTTGGAAGAAAAGGGAAACCGAGCCCCGTGTACTATGGTCCTTTTGAAATAATTGAGTTTTTTGGAGTTGTGGCTTCTCATTTTTTGATTCCACCAACCATTTCTAAAGTACATACTGGGTTACACATCCCATTGTTGAGAAATTGCATTCTAGGCCAAACACTTGTACTCACTTCTGATGGTTTCAAATTGGAAGCAAACTTATCTAACTATAAAGTGTCTATTTGGATAATAAACACAAAAACAGTTTTTGTGGAATCAAATGACTCAGTTGGTAAATTTACATGAGAAGAATCATATTATTTAAGATGTGACATATTAGTTTTAGGAGTTTATGATGAGGAAGTAGGCAAATATTTTTGTGAGGTAACATATTGTAAATTTTGAGGATGAAGTTTTTATAGGTGGAGAGAATGTAATGACCCAAAATTATCTCAATTAAATTTCCATCCTTATGGTTTTCTATATAGTATGAATCATATAAAACCACATATGGGACATGATACAATCAATTAAAATGAAAAATAAAATAAATATAAGGTATTTATAATTGTTAAGGAACCTACAAAAAATAAATAGTAACATTACCATTAGAATAGTAATATGACCCTTAGGAATAGTAAATTGGCCAAATGAATAGTTTCCTCACCTATGAAAGTATAAATAAATTTCATGCATATCTTGTGTGAATGTATGATATAATTATATCATAATAAATGAAAGTGAATATTTTAAAAATTATTATTTAAATGTTGGTATTTTTATAAGTCATAAATATTTAATTAAAATATTATAATTAATATAATTAATTCCAATAAAAATTACATTCAAATAAATGGATTTATAAATCAATTATTTGTTGTTTTATGATTCTATAATATTTTTATAAGAACATAGTTATTTTTTTAATGTGTTATAAAATTTGATTTAAATATAAAATACATATTTTTCTTGTAAATAATGATTTTTTTAAAAAACTAACATTCAAATGTTTAGAAAATTATTTTTATAATATGGAGTCCATTTTTTAATCCTCCATGCCCAAAAAAATTTAGGATTAATTTTTGTGATTTTTCTAAAAAACATGAATTTATTTGTTAACTAGTAAAATACAATAATCTATAGAATAAATACATTATAAGCTAAATATACTATTTCATGAGTCATAGATGTTGTAATAACAGTCAGTTATAAATAACAAGAAATTATTACCGCATTTAATCACAAGAGACGAAACTATTGGTTGTCATGATATAATAATAGAATAACAAATAGAATAGTGGGAAATCACCCCAATCCTCCACTATAAAAATCTTTCCTCACCCCTATTTTCTTCACTCCTCTAAGCATTTAATTTTTTCATTATTTTACCCAAATCCTCTTCCATTGTATCTCCCCATGTCCAGGAGCTCTTCGCCTTTCCAAAACACTGTAACCCCATTCCCTAAGGAGGTTCTCAAGGTGGTTAGTTCAAAAGGTAAACCCCTTCCTTTTTCTATTAATTCCATTTTTAGTATACATTCTTTTCTCATCTTCTCCTCACATAAACTATCCAAATGATCATGATAATGACAACGTACTCAATATATTGGAATTATATAATGTTAATGTAATATAATTATTTAACTACTATATATATATATATATCTTATTTTTTAGAAATTAAATCCACGTTCGGGAGGTGCCGATTTTCAACCTTCATGGAAGACAAATATTTTTTCTTCACTTTCTCCTTGATGGATGGCCATGAAACCATTTTTATGGTTGAAATAAATTATTAAATATGTATTTTGTCTCGCATAATTTTCTATAATGTGTATATATACATAACAATAATTCGTATGAAAAAACTAGTTCGCGATGATCGAAATATTGTCATAATAATCTAAACAATTATCACTAATGTTTTATCTAATAAATCATCTTCATACCGTATAAAAAATGAACTATATAATAATTTAATATTATCTATGTTCATTTGTATCACATAATTTAAATTATGTATAATTATATCCTTTCCAAATTAACTTCCATACTCAGATACAAGTATACTGATTGTGAAAACCAAGGAAAAAATGCTCTCAGGCGAAAAATGTTTATCTTATAACACATTAAAAAGACATTGAATAACATATCAAAATTTAAATAAATAAAATTGAGATATAAATGATTATGAAATAATTAATTAATGGATTTAACTTCATTACCATGGACATTAAGGTCAAGTGTAGAATATATTTAGATATAAGGGGATGGTTTTCTACCAAAACCTCCATTTCCATTCAGATTACTCTTTTTATCTCATTACACTAATGAAATTATTAATTATTATTATTTACATCAGTTAAATTATTTTTTAATCTTATATATATTTTTACCAATCAGAATCCATATTAATTTTATGTAGTGTTACTTTCTATAAATGGACATTTCATAAATTCTTCTTGATAAACAAGCCCGATTCAAGGGAACATCTTGATTTTGTTACTATTTTCAAGGGCACTCTATAATATTTTTCAAAAAACAATTATTTTTCAGAAATAAATCATTTTATTATGAGAAATATATCTCTGTTAAATTCTGGTTTATACAAATATTTTTCCAAAGGAACTCTTCTTTCAATGTAAAAGGGTATTTCTATAAAGAATTACATGATTGTTTTATAGGAGAATATTCATCTATTTCAATAGTATTATTAAATCTAATGTTCAATTGAAATTACTATTTTATGATATTATGTAACAATTTCTAATTTTTTATGATTATTTTGATTGTGTATGTTCTATCTTGATACCATTTACCATATTACCTTAAATGGTTTGTATTTATGCTAACTATTTGGGTAAAGTTTTTTATATTTCATATGTTAGTTTCAATATCAATGTATATACTAATTTTTTTTGAACCCTTTCATTTGAGGAATGAATTGGACTTAGTATGTGTTGGTTGTGGTTGGATATATCCCCTCAAGGTATCATTTGGTCTCATGAGACAAACGTTTTCATGTTTTTATCCTTTTATTCGTGGACTGAGCATGAGGCCTTGAGAATATAATTTTGAGGTCCCACATTAATTCCATCATTAGGAAACTATAAATTGATAATAAATGAGATTATTCTACTGGTAGAATATCCATGGTTATTGTTTATTATGGAATTTTCTATTCTACTTTTACTCCTGCCATATTATGCTCAAGTTTATGTTTTAATGGCATGTGTACTATTATTTATTCACCATGACTTATTAATTATTCATGTACTATATTACATAACCTTACTAATAATATTATCTCGACCCTTTAATATGATTTATTTTTCCCTAGGATGTGTTGAAGTACATTGTGAGTTACTTGTTGAGATAATCTTGGAGTTATGGATGTTTATAATGAAATTTACAGATTGTATTTTATTTCAATTTTTAATTTTGAGCTTATATATATATATCTATATCTTTTTTTCAAAGCTATGAAACTTTTCGGTCCTTCATGATATGAACTCATGTTAATCATCCCTATTTATTAATGTAATTCACTAGATCTGGGCAACTAGGGTCCGGGTGTATACATGAGAGGATTACTTGAAGGGTTGAAGTGATCCCTAATTATAAGTGAGGAAGAAATAATTTCCTAGGGAAACTAATGGTACGTAAGAGGTAAGAATGGAATGGAATTAAATTTAGCTGAGTTAGGTAAATTGTTGTTTTTGAGTCATTTTTTTTAATTTCAAACACGAACAAGGTGTTTTAGATGGTTTAATGGTCATGTTAACATATGAAAATTTGAGCCAACTTAATTTAGTCATATAACACTTCTCACTGTTAATTAAATAAAAATATTGTTAATTATCTTATTAATAAAAAATAATTAGAACGTTGATACATAATTTAAGCTTGTAAAAATCATAATTTTTATCAATTTAACCAAATTTGTTACATAAATATGATACAATATTATTCTAAATTAAGCACCTATAATTGTTTTTTAAAATGAGTTTTTGAACATTAAAAATATGTATAAGATATAATTTTGAGTGATAGAAATTTTAATTATATTAATTGTTTAATTATAAATAATATAATTTTTATGTGACATTAATATCAATACATAACCAAATTTAACCAAAATATCAATTAATTGAATGAAATTACATAAAATAGTTTTCTTTATTAAAGTAACATTTTACTTTAGTTCTAAAAATGTTGGTCATTTGTTGTATAAGTTATAATAGAATTTTATAATATATAATTTTATTACATAATTTAAAATATGATCACTTAATTGGTTTTTATTATTCATGTTCATTATTATATATTGATAAAGTCACAATAATTATAATTTCCTTCAAAACAACAATTTTACTAAAAATGATAATTTCAACAAATGATTTAAATTAATAAAATTTATATTTTGATTATCTATATTAAATAATGTATTTAATTTTTTCTAATTAATTTTCAAGAAATTATTTATTTAACTATAATTATAAACAAAAAAATTTAATAATATATTGATTATATTCAAAATAAATTCTTAAGTAATAATCCTTTCTAATATTATTTCATTAAAATTTTAAAATTTAAATTGTTTAACTATTTTTTATCATATATATATATAAACTATATATTATTATAATTGTATTTTAAATAATATAATTCTTATTTAATAATGTATTGTTACCATTGTTATAGTACCTGTGAAAAAAGATATTGAAGGCATTACTATTTAATGGAAAATATATATACTGAAAACATAGGATATTATGGTTCTTGTGGTAGTGATAGAAAAATTACCATATGGAGAAATTTGTAATATAAATTTTTTTTTGTTTTATTGGTGAGTATATCTAATGGTGGAGTTAAAATCTGATCTTGGAGAATTGTTTTTGTAGGGATAAAATAAAGAATCAAAATGAATTAGTTCATTATTCCAAACTATACATACTGCTACAAGAGTAATTGAAAACATTGTAAAAAGTTAATATTGAAACACATAAATATGAAAAGACTAAAATATCAATGATATTAGATGAGTGAAAACTAAAAATTAAATTGCATACATTTATTATTGAAAATTTGAATGGCACAATAAAAGATCGATCCAAATAAATCATGGATCTCAAAGGACAATTAAATGGAATATAGATAATGAAAGAAGATCAAGAGGGTCTTTTGACTCTTAATATGAATTCGGGAAATTAGATCATACAATATATCAAAAAAGATAAGGAATAACATGAAGATATAACCAATAAGATGTAATATTTCTTACAAAAATATATCTTCAACAATGAAGGAAAATATGGTCTAGTGATTGACAATAAGAAAAATAAAATTTTAATTGATGAAAAGGCACAAGAACCCACTCCATAAAGGATTATTTCTTTTTGTGGAACCCATAATACCAAAAATAGTGGTAGATTGGTGGTGAAGGAATAAAAAAGATTATAAATTAGGTCATATTTTAGTAGTAAGGTGGGTTATACACAATTCAATTGTTCTATATAAAATATTCATTTCAATTCCTAATAAAAATTGAGATATAAGTGTTGAAATTCATAAAGTCGTTATTTTTTTAATTAATTCAATTTTTTTTTCAAATGAATATACAACTGATTCCATGTATTACTCATACCTAATGAAATGTTGTATTGTAAGGGAGAATCTAAATTTAAATTATCAATATAAAATTACACAATTAAGTAATATTTAATTGAAAAATCAATTTATATATTTATAAGATTATGTTGATCCATTATACCAAGAGGCAGATCAAGAAACCTAACTACCAAAAGTGGTGGAGTTAGAGAGATGGATAAAATACTAATGGATGATAACATTTTTAAAGAATAAATTAGCTTTAATGCAATAGATCATGATATATTGTAGATTACTAAAAAAATTTCACTTCCCGTATGATGAGAACCAAGGATCCTGTCCCAAAAATATTAGTATGAATAATAGTGAGTCATAATATTTTATAACGATGAACACTTAAAAAAAATTTCTCTAGGAACGAAAAAATTAAAGGTAAAGACATGAGGTTCTCAAATGTATTGGTAGTTAATTTCCATGGTCACATTTATCAATGTGTTAGATAATTATGTGACTCAGGTTATGAAATATATTTCATAAGTAACACTTGTATCCTCACGGAAGATACAATGGAATTTTGATTCAATGGAAGAAAATTAAGGGGAATATATCCTATATTAATGGAGAGAAACCGTTATTATTTTTATCATAGGAATTTATGAACATGGTGTGGCACAAAAGGCTTATCCACGTGAACCAAATATCCATGTAAGATTTAATAATGAAGGTAATTCGATAAAGATTATTGAGTTAGGACATATTGATTTCGTGGTATGATATCAACTAAATATATTGATGAAAAATGAATTATTTTATATTTGATAACTATTTCATTATGATAGAATGTTTGTGACCGGCCTGTACAGTGTCATTGATTCTCTAGGGCTGTAATCAGATTATAAATTTTTAAAACCCATTTTTAACTCTATGAATATACATATTATATTGGAAGTCTAAGGTAAAACCCATAGGGACACGCTGGTGATGGATGGTGACCTAGAATTTAGACAGTAGTAGAGGACTCCAAACATGATTCAATGAAGTTGGGTATAAACTAAGTATATTTTAGTGAAATTCATTTTTTTAGAAAGTGTTTGGGTCTAATTTTCCAAAGCATACACATAGTGTAACCTTAAATATTAACAATGTTAGGTCGATTATCTTAGACTATGAAGTTATTATGAATTCACCATATTGGGTTACATTTGGAAAGATAGATCTACCTAATCTAAAAACAACCCTTTGGCTCGTAGTTTGTTATCATCCAACATGTAATAGGATCATATACCAAGGAAGAATATTAAATAAATATTGGTCCATGAATGGCCTATTATAATTAGGTCGGGCTACATCCTTTAAAGCCTTGTGATTTGGTTCGTGTACGAGAGTTAAATAATAATTATTTATCATCCTAATTTATTCCCAAATAATTACCCATGTTTTTTAGAATATAATTAAATTATTCCAACCCCTACTCTCTATACTTAACCTTATGAATTTTTTCCATGCATGGTAAATTATATATTAAATGGAAAATAAATTTATGTAATTCAATATACACATGTGTAATGTAATAATAAAATAATAAAATGTATTTTATCTCAATGAAATATGAAATTTATGACCTGGATGTATAATAATGTAAATAAATTGGATTGTGGATATGAAGGATCAAAACTATGAATAGCAGTTGAAGTAGATGTTGTTGAAATATTATGCAGAAAAACAATAATTTCAAATTCCAAAAGGAAACCCAACTTAGAAACACTCCTAAATGAATGATAAAGAAAAATAGAGAGAATAAAAGGCCGGGATAACAAAATGTCAAAAACAATGAAATAATGATGTGTGATGAAAGATCCAACCACCAAAAATATTTATAGGACGCATCAGCTTATTGTGTAAACACGTTTTTCACTATTGGTCTTCTTTAATTTCACTATAAATGGTACACTTATATAGTAAGGCATGTATATACGAATCAAGTGATAACTTTGAGGTATCATTCACTTTTATAAATCTATGACTTATGACTTGAGGGAAAATTGTGGGGTTTTCTAAGCCTGAGGATTTTACAGCATAAGTAGAGATTTTATTCCATAATTATTTTTCTTCTTGAAACATTTATGGATTCAAATTTTTCTACATCCATTTATACAATGTGTTTGTCTCAAATAAATTACATCATAAATTACTTTTTACTATGAAAATTTACTAAAACTAAAAATAATAACACATACTCTTATTTTTCAAAATAGGAACCAATTCACTGTAAAAAACTCTTAGATGTCAAATAAAACTATAACAAACATGAATGATGTAAAAAAAATTGAATCCAAATAGTATATCTAAATTTATATTTTAAAATTCAACAAAAATTGAATAAATTCATATCCTCATGAAAAAAGAAACTCAATAAATATTCCAAATGATAAAAAATTAACCTACAAAGTGTGTCACAACCAAGAAAATGAAACCAAGTGTTAGAAGAAAATTATAGAATTCATAAATCACCCATATATAGAATATTAGTCATTCCTCATAGTAATTTTCTTATATAAATTTTTTTTATCCATTAATTTCATTTTTTAACAATTTATATGAAGTATAACCATTTTGAAATTTACCTTTCAATTAATTGTTTCTCATTACTCACGGTAGAATAAAAATTTCACATGAGCCTCATCCCAATTTGTGAGTTATCCTTAAGTGAATCCACAAGACCCAGGTTCAAACCAGGTAGAGGCATATTTTCTAGGGGTATTGTAACAAGAACTGTAGCAGTACTATACAATGTGCAACACTGTAGCATAATTGTACACCATGCAGGTACTATAACAGAACTTTACCCTGTGTGGTTACTATAGCAGGCACTATAAAAGTTACTGTAGAAGGTATTGTTCAGTACAATAGCAGCTGGAACTATTCACCTTGGCCATTGGTTTGGGGTTGGAGTACATAAGGCTTTCGGCCACCCAGGCCTTCGGGTTAGTAGGCCTTTTGGGCCACCTTTATGGCCTTCGGGCCACCTCAAGGCCTTCGAGACACATGCAGTTTCCCAGAAAGACTCTACAAAAAAATGAGAAGCCCCTAAAGAGGATTCAGATCTGGTGAACTCACTAGAGAATAACCAAATGGATTTTTTAGAATTAGAGGTTATGGTTATGCCATCGGGACCAGTCTGTGCATGCACAGGAAGCATAGTCAGACATCCATGCAAAGGTGGAGAGCTACTATCATGATGGAGATGTTGGGGAGGCACAGTTCCTTTTAGATAGTCTAGTTGAATTCCCTAATTCCATCGAGTCACGTAATCTCTTAAGCATACAGGGAATGTAATCTCTGAGCCTACGAGCCTTGCAAGGGTTCCCCATCATCCCTTCAAAGGGTGCTTATAAAAAATCAGTAAAAATGAAGGCCTCCAGGATATTCGTGTATGGTAGGATAAAAATTAGAGTTACAATCCTACTCTGAATTTTTTTCCAAAATATTGTTTTAATTAGTTCTAACATCTATACTCCATAAATTAAAAAACATAATTTATCCTTCAATTTTCCTTAATAAGGAAAAAATGACTCATAGGTTGAAAGAAGGAGGATATATGATTAAAATAAAGCACAAAAAGGAGGAAAAACTCTTATGTAAACTGTATGATTGTAAGGAATGGTGAAATGATGAACCTCCCTAAGAGAGTATCATATCCACTCTCCCAAAATCACATGATATGTCCATGGGTATATAATAATAGTGTAATGAAAGTATTGTGTATCTTTTTTTTTCATCATCATTTGTTTTTCTCTTTTCATCCAAAATTCATATCTAGGATAGATACCACTTCCACCATATAACCATATATTATCTACAATGAGGTTTATCAATCTTTTAATGTACATTTTTGACCATCCCAATGCACAATCCTTTTTTTATTAATTTTTAAGTGACTAAATAATCATGAATTGTATATTAAAATGACCGCGGACCACATCCCTTAGATCATGTAAAACATTCATCTTACAAATCCATAGTAGAAAAAATCCAATGTCTATCATTCTTAACTACCCCCATAGAGACTTAATCAAATAAAAATAATGAAATCATACTAAGAGAATTGTAGCATGGTATAAAATGAGCTTATAACTATGTTCAATCCAAACAGGTCATTCATGGCTTTTATAGGGTAATGAAGGATTAATGTATTGGAGGTTCTAAATAAAATATTGTTCAAAAAATACCTCAATCATTTTAACTATGTATTTTTTCTTCATGGACATGATAAGATTCCAAGGAAATTTCTGATAGTTTAACACTCCCCATGTATCCTGTAAAAATATACCTATAAAAAAATAGGAAAAAGTAGGTCCATAATCCTCTTGGGAATGGGAATAAATGTAAAAAGAAAATCATTCATATTATTGTAACTAGTAATATTTCAATCAAAATAAATTTCAAAAACATAAAATCTAATGTAAATTAATACACTTAGAAATCATGCTAAAATTCTAAAAAAAAATATTTAATATATCTTATTTATTTTCTAACTAAATATTTTATTTTATTTTATTATTTCATGAAAAATAATATTTCAATGTAAAATGACTCTTATACTATTGAGAACAATTAGTAATATAGGTGTTAATGAAATATTGTTAAAAATTACCCATACATACAATGAACCACTATCAATGCTATTTTGAGATTTGATTTTGGAGTGATAACAATGAAGGAAAATCAGTTTTAAATGAAAAGAATGAAATTATATTTGGGACTCAATAGATCTATGGAAATAATTTCCAGTTATGGGGGGGAAATTTTGATGCGAATAAATATTTTTGAAAAAAAATACACCTAAACTATAGATTTCACAGTATATTATCATTATGTAAGAAGAAAACTGGGTAGAGGAACAATGTAGAATAAATGGATATAAACTCAGAGATATGTGAATGGAGTAGAATATAGATTATGTCCTTATTAAAATTAATATATTTGAAACCTATAAAAATAAATTAAAATACTTAACATACTCTATAAAAACTAAAAAGATTAAAATTATTGGTTACCTCCAATAAATAACTAACAAGATGATGTCATCATGAAATATGGAAAAAAAGATTAATCAATGTATTTTAGAATACCAATTTTTATAAACCTATTGCTGAAACTAGAAATGGTTTCCTTGAACTCTAATGGTTTCTTATTTGATTGAAAAACTCTATAATGGGTTGAACAAACATCTCAAGGAGTAGCTCGATCATCCATAAAGATCATATATGGATCTCTAAGAGTTTTCTCTATATATCAACTACCTAATAAACATCATGGGGGAGGAGATATGGGGTCCTAAAAGGTGCATATATCCATATCAGATGGAGAATAATGAGACATAGTAATGTGAATTCACAATATATATATAAATTGTGGGAGAAGAATTTGTTATAAAAAATAATGTCTTTTATATTAGATAATACAATCAATAAAACAAAGGAAATTGTGTATAGTGAATATAGTAATAACACCTAGAGAAGTGGTAAACTGAGGGAGGTTTATATTTGGGAAAAATGTAGATGAACTTGTTTAATCTCCTCTAGTAGTATATGTAGTCCCCTCACAAATAGTGGGTGGGTGAATCTTCCCCACCATGCTAATGGATTCAATGGAGGTGGAGATAAGAAGATAAATCTCTATAGAATGTGTTGTGGTGGTGGGAACATGCATAGTCATCACATTTGGTGGGGAGGTGTCGATCTATTCCGATGTGAATGTCTTGTAGAATGATCTATAAAATCAATATCAAATTTATATGGAAAATAGCTTTATTTCCCCCAACAATCATGCTCCTCCAAGATGTCCATCTTGGTAGTAGTGTTAGTATAATATGGAAGAATCTTGAATTGGGTGATTTATGGTGTTATGGGGGAAGGGGTGGGATTGGAGGTAGTAGAAGGATTAGTGGTAGAAGTAGGTGTGTGGGTGCAAGGTATGGTAACTGGATGAGATGGGGAAGAACTAGGGTGGAAGATTCAGTGGTTAGTGGTGGATAATAAGAAGACTCTATGAATTAGAGTATCATGTGGTTGAATATACTTCTTTGCTTTATATAATAGTGTGGATAATTTTTTAAAGGTTTCAATCCCCCACCTACATATTTTAAAGAGCATGGGGAGTTTGAGAAGATATGGATTCCTCGCGTTTCACAGATGATTCATGATTGATAAGTACGGATAGGGTAGTAGATGCATCTTTAGTAAGGGCATCATCAATAGACTCACTATAATATGGTTTTCAATCATAGTTATTAACCTCATTCTAAAGCATCCCCTTTTTAGAGAAAGCATTTACATGGATAACATTGTACTAATAGAAGAGAGACAACCCCTAGGTGCCAAGAAATGTGGGTTATTGATGATCCTTCCATTAGAATATCACACCTCTTCTTAGAATGACTCTCATAGGAGATGGAAATCTAAAGATCCATGCTTATTATGGAAAATACAATTAAGGGTTGAGGGTGGCCATCTCATTCTATGTGACGGCCCCATGGGAGTATCCAAATGTGATCCAAGAATGGGTTAAAACATGGTGAATAATTTTTAGAGTAACACCCTTCTACTTGGTGATCTTTTCTATCTATAGATCATGAATGTTGATGTGGTAAATATAAGCCTATATAATAAACCCACAATAAAACTCTGAATTCACCCAGTGTAAACTCCTAGTCCAAACCACCTTGTTTAAAATTGAGGTGAATGATGTTCAACTCAATGTTAGTCAAGAACTCTAAAAATAGCTCCCAAAATTTATAAATGAGCACCTCGACAATTTTCTCATGGTGAATCCATTAGAGGGATTCTATAACCACATTATCAATAAGTATATTGTGAAAAAAAACATAGGTATCAGGTTTTGTTTTTATATATATGGTTATCTTGTAAATGAGCTAGCAGAACCGGATAGCCAAGATCTATACAATTAATGAATGTGTGTATGTGGTAAAGTTAGTTCAAACCACAATAAATTGTTAGATATAAAACCTGAATTGAAAATTGTTTGAGAGACCAGTGGGGTGGGATCCACTAGAGGTCGTGGCATCGAAGAAGGTGGGTGTGATTCCTATATCATTTGAATGGTCGTTGGAGGATATTTTTGTGGGGTTATTCATTTAGAAGATTGATAGGTGTTTCATATTTTGTAGAAAATGATGGAATGATATGTAATGATTAGGAGATGGAAGGGTGGTTAATGATGATAAAGGAGGAGATGAAGGGGAAGGGGGTGGTGTGGTGAATAGTGGTGGGGAGAAGTCAAGCAATGGAGGAGAGGTAGAGGTCCAGATCCTGTAAAACTTATTGTTCCACATTAAAAACTACAACCATGATATTTACAGTTTAAAATTTTAAATTATGGTTAACCTTTCTTTAAAATTAATTTTAGAAATGAATTATTTACATTGTAAATGGTTTTCATACCCCATAAACCTTTTTTAAATTTATACTCAGTTTTATTCCATGGAATTTGAAAAATCCCAAATGTCCAAAATGAATCAAAACAACTATTTCCTCTCATTCAGTGATTCATTTTTTGTATAGTACAAAAATAATCTTGAGGCATTTGAATTTGATAAATACAATACATTATTCTTGATATTACATTTTTTAAATATTTAACCAATTCCCCTAAACATTTGGGGTTAGTCCATTGCCTTATTAAATCTCTCTCATTCTATTATGGAAAGACATAACAACCATGAAAGGTCCCAACAATCATGGTTTGTTTCTATATGGAATTTCTTAAATTATAAATTAAATAACATGAATTTATAATTCAATGTTTATATTCAATGTGGGATACATCAATCATGCCAAAATGTTATTTTCTCCTTCTAAATTTATGAATTTTCATAATCATCCCTTCTGACATCATTCATCTCATCAATTTTTAGTATTCATTGTTTCCAAGAATAATGACGAAAACGGGTTATTTTTTTTATTATATGGTATAATTGGTGTTTCATTTAAACTAGACAGTGATCAGGTTCTCCATAAACAACTCAAAAATGAGTAGTGTCAGTGGGTATTTTATAAGACCTATGGTAAAACCAAAGCAAGAAATCATGTTTGATACTCTAATCATTCATATATTTTTTGACTATGTTTACATGAATTTTTTTGATCTTCTTATAATATAATTCCACTTCTCAACTACTTTCGGGGTAGTTGGGAGGGCTAGTGTTGTATCAAAATAAATATATATCAATCATTATTTTGATGGTAGTACTATCGAAGTGCATTCCCTAATCACTAATTAGTAGAAATGGTATCTAAATTTGAAAAATAGATCTTTCATTAAAATATTTGTGACCACATTGCATCTATCATGGGGGTAACCTATGAGTTGACCCATTTTGAAATGTAATACACACAGAAAAAGATAAAAAAAATCCACTGGAATTTGAAAATAGTCTACAGATATCAATTCCACGGATATCAAAGATCTCCACTTTAAGGATAGGGTTTTTGGACATTCCATGAAATTTCCCAATGGTTCATGTTCATTAGATCTGAAAATATATTTGTAAAAAACATCATGCATCTCAATGGAGCCTAGGCCAAAATAATCCTCTTGATTGGATTTTAGAAATAGTGTATTTTAGACAATGATTTCTTCCAGTTGGAAATTTATGACAGAGTCACTCTTTTAATTTCATCATGTAGAATGAAGTGTTGGATTAAACCATTAGTACAACATTTTAATAGTAATTCATTATCCTAGTAATTCCATAAATCATCAAAAATGAACATATTCTTTTGATGATAGGGAAAGTGTTGGTAGTGATATCCTATGGAAATAATGTTTTTAACATCAACAAACAATGATTTTTCTTTAACATCCATATTGAAAAGTGTCTCCTCAGGGAAAACATCTTCAATATTCATCTATTCATCATCCTCAACGTTGATAAGTTAAATTCTTGATATATTGTCAACATGAAAATTTCCAGTTCCTTTTGAGACATTAATGATGATATAAAATTCAAATAATAGATGGATCTATAGTATCATTCTTAGTTTGGAATAAATTTAATTCAGAACATATTTTAGTACAACATGATCAGTGAAAACAATGACTCTTGAGATCAAAATCTATGATCAAAATCTGGAAAATGAAAAAACTACTATAGGAAGATCTTTCTTTATGCTTGTATAATTTATCCGAGGCTCATTTACATTATGAATGGAATAATAAATGCGACAAATGATATGACCAACCTATTGTTATAAAATAGTTCCCATAGTGTATTCACTAGAATCATGCATAATTTTAATGTCCTTTTAATAGTTAGGTGATATAATGATAGAAGCGACAACCAGGATATTTCTCTAAGTGTCAAAGGCCCACATACATTATTTTTTGAATTAAAAGGGTTAATTATTAAAAATAAGATGTGTTAGTGGTTGGGTTATTTTTAAGAAGGCTTTAATAAAGGATCGATAGAATCCAGCCTGGACAAAAAACATATCTCTTTCACAAGTGTGCATCAAGGAAAGGCTGGGTTATTGTTATTTTTTCCTAGTCCACTTCCATGAAATTATTTTAAATTTTATGTTCTAGTAATATTCACCCATGGACCTTGAAATGACTTTTCACCCAATTAAACACACAGAGTTTCTCGTTATAGTGTTGAAGAACATATTCCAAATTATTGAGGCAAAAATCAAAGGAAAGTCCAAATACATAGAATTAATCCATGGAGTTTTATATAAATTCCATTTAGGTATCAATAAATATATTTTTCATATAAAGTATTCAAATTTTTGGTTAATTACACATTACAAATGAAATATTTTAATAAAATATGGTTCTGAATGGACATATGAAAAAAAAATTTGAGATGTAAACTATGTAGATGGAGATTTAATTGTATATAGAGTATCCCTTTAGGTAAAAATTTAATTAAATAATTTTATAATCTCAAAACTATTATGTATTAATGGAATACGTATTGGTTATTTTTTTATTTTTTCTATTGATATTCCTAGAGTCGTCCAATAATCTCCATAAAATAATCGTTCAAGTTAGGATTAATTAAATTTCATTATTTTTTATAATATTTAGTGTTCCATTATTTTGTATGACACATAGCAGGCTCACCAAAATTCTTTCATAGATTTAAAATATAATACTAGTATCAATAAGTTTCACAACTTCCTTATTTATTACATTATTTTTCAGTTGTGTGAGTTTCCACTAGGGTTGGAAATTTTACTTATAACTTTTTCGTGTAGAATCTTATGGGTGAAAATATTGGGAAAATCCATTTAATATAAGCCACACCAAAGATATTTAATTATTATGTATCATAATTACATCATCAAGTTACACTTATTTAAATTGATTTATCTTTTACTTTTTGATAATTGGATGTTCATATTGAATTTCTAGGAATAATTACTTCAATGTTCTCAATAGAGGCTTTAATTCTAATTTTGATGGCTTAATTAATGAGGGTATGAAATATGGAAAATTTTCTCTATAATGAGGTATAATTTAATTCACCTCATCTTATTCAATACACACTAATTCTAAAGTAAATGAAGTCTCTTTGTAATCATCAATAGATAAGAAATCTTCATTTTCAATAGTTAGTAAATTGGATTGAAAATAAAAATATTCTCCATTTTTCTTGGAAGCATTCACTAAATTGAAAAGAAATTGTTTTCCACCAACTATGAAGATTGGTATTTCATCATTTAAATAAATAATCATTATACAAATTCTATGAAATTTTCTCCCTAAAATTATTTAAATATATCTGTCTTCCTCAAAATCGAGGATAAAGAAATCAGCACAGAATATAAATATTCCAACATCAACTCAGAAATCATCAAGAAGTCCATAAAAATACATGAATAATCTATTAACTATGTAATGATACAATCTTGTGGGTTTTAGGTATTCATGTCCTAATTTCCAAAATACGCTCATTGGAATGGGATTTAAATAGGACCCTAGATCACACATTGTTCTTCCAAAATTGCATGTCCCTCTGATATAGGGAATCAAGAAGCTAATGAGGTCTCTCATTTTTGGTGGGATATTTTTTTGAATTGATTTGGATAAAAATAAATTAAAAGAAATGAATCATAGTTATTCCATTTATCTTTAATTGGAATGTAACTCCTTTAATAACTTGGTACATGTAGAGATTTGGGAGATAGCATAAATAAAGGGGATATTTTTGTTGATTTTCTTGAATATCTCCAAAACATTGTGTACTAGCCTTATATCTTAAATTTTCTTATTATTTCATGGAATTTAAGGGGGTCTGTATAGTGATGGTGCCACATATATTACTTATTTTATGGGCTACTCGTGTACTTGAGATTTTTCATTTTTTATAGCTTCCATATTTTATTTTCCAAATGGATGGTGTGTGTTATCAAAATTGTCTTTGTTGATGTTTTTCAGGCATGATTCAGGTTATTATATTTTATTTTCCTTGATTTTTTATAGTGTTTGAATGGTCATATTAATTTTACTATAATGGAAAATAGCTCTATCTTACTCTCCTAGATGTATATTAGTAATAACGTGTAACATACCTATTAATCAGTCTGATAAGGTATTAGAAATTTGTTATACTTAGTGATTGAGTTTATGGAGGGAAACATTTAATTTTTAATCTCAACTTCTTGATTATTCATTCTCTGATCAACATATTTAATGAACATGGTGATCATATTTTCAAGGTTTGAATGCATAGCATGGGAATATTACGGTATGGAATGATCTTGGGTAAAAAATTCGGATTAGGGGGAGTAAATTGCAGATCCCCATGGGTATAATATTTTTGTGTAAATGGTTACTGATTTTGAGGATCTATATTATGATCTTGGTAACAAGGTGGACCCATATTTCATTTTTAAGCTTGTATACTCCATTTTTGTACTAACCATGATTTGGTTGTTGCGATTGTTGAATCGATATTTGTAGGTAAAAAGGGTTATGATATTTTTCAGGGTTTTTACTGTAATAAACTTAATTATTAACGTAGATTTTAGTTTCCTCCTTGACTTCATAAAAGTGCTATTATGGTGGTATTCATCCACCCATATCATATGCTTCAATCTCCATAACATGAACATGTTGTGGTGGTGGTGGATAATGCAGTTGAATGTTTTCTATATTTTTCATACGAACTTCAACATCATCCACATCACAATTATTCTTTTCTACAAGGTAAATTTCACATAGAGGAGGTCCTAGATTACTATAGTAAAGAGTTTCATTGTATGAGACCTAATCTAAAAGTGTTTAACCCCATTTTAGTGTATTGGTCATAATTTCATCATTAGTAGTAGTGTCAACATACTTCATGCAATTTAATGTAATACTTGGTAGAATGTATGAAGCTACAACCACACCTCAATTCCATAATGTGCAAACACATGAGTTAATTATTTGTATTGATCAATAATATCCATGTCAAATTCACCATCTTCTTGGGTGATGTTCTTGATTTTATCTGACAGTTTCCACATACGTATGGGTGGAAAGTATTTGTCAAAAACATTCATAGCTAAATCATCCCAAGTGTTGATTCAGTTGGGATCGTAGAATTTAATACAATCCTTTTCTATTTTATACTAGGATAATGGAAATAATATAATCCTAATGGAAAAAGGATACACTTTTATTACTATGGGTTTCTCAATCATTAATGAAATTTGAGCTGTTTTTATGTGGATATTTTCTCTCATTTCTACTGAATTGGCCCATGTTGTAGGTCATATGATTGATTATGGGTTATATCTGAAAGGAATTCACTTGGATATGAGTATGAACAATGCTGTGTGTAGCACCACCTATGGTTTACATGACATAATACATGATGGTGTGATCCTACTATATAGGCGGTTATCCTACTATACAGGTTGCATATGTTGATTGTTTTTAGGATTATGTAGTGTACAAGTACAATTCTTCGCCAGGATTGTAAAATTATGTTCATAAATATACCACACAATTTCATTATTTAATTCAATAAGTTCCGGACTTTCTAGGATCCTTGCATGATTCAGAGGGCCCTAACACATGAACTAGAAGAAAAACTATGAAACATGTGTTAATTTGGGTGCATAAGATTTATGAAAAATTGGGATTGAAGAAATTTTGTTTAATGCAATACTAGGTTCATAAAAAAGGGAACATTATCGAATAGAATAGTTACCCCCATCAATGGTGCCATGATATGACTAGATCTGTCATGATCATTGATTTTTCACTAGGGTGATCAGATTATAATTTTATTTTTCCAAACTAGCACTACATTGAAGGTATGTCGAATAGAGGAATTCTAGGGTCAAACACATAGGGACAATATGGAGACAATAGGTGAACTAGATATTTTAAACTAATAGCAGATTCCTCGTGCGATTATAATAATTTGGGCCTTAAATTATTCATATTTGATTGAAATTCAGTTGAGATAAAATGTTTTTAGAAGGAATATCTCAGATCCTAGACATTGGATAAATCTAAATCTTACCAAGTGATGGTTATTTGTATTATAGTACAAAGATGGTTAGGATTCACTAAATAGGGTTCTATCAGGAAATATGGATCTACTTAAGCTGAAAATAAATTTTTGGTACAATGTTTTATATCAGCCCACTTGCATTAGGTTTATTTACAAGGACTAAAAATAAAACAAACTATTGGCCCATGTTTGGTCTATTACAGTTAGACTACGTTCATTACCTTGATATATCTTGGTCTATATCATGTAAGAGAATTCAATAAAAATTATTTAACAACAGTTTTCATTACCCAATAATTATGTAATTTTTTATTTTAAAGTAAATTGAAGCATTATAACCCTTACTCCCAATCCCCAAAACTTGTGTGTATTATCCAAGTGTGGAAAATTCTATATTGAACATGAAAAAAATCAACACAATTGAATCAGGATTAGGAACTATGTATTAAACAAATTAAAAACAACCGTTTATCTCAATGAATGGAATAATTAAAACCTTAATAACATAATGAAAGAAATAAATTGGATTTCGGATATGAAGGATGAAAAATATGTTAAATAGTTTAAGGATAAGTAGTTGAAAAATAATGTAGGGTAATAAAAATTGAAAACTCATGAAGGAGGACCAAAATAGAAATAAAATTAAATGAATTTTGAATAAATACAAATGGAATAAATGAATAGGTTAAGAAAAAATAAAAATATGAAGGAGAATATTGATTCAAAATGACTAGTGGACTAAAATATTTATAGTTCACATCACATTATGGAATATGCATGGTCTAAAATGAATGTATTCTTTGATAGCTTTCCACATGGTACTCTTATGAAATTATAACAAATTCACACAATGATAGATAGATTTGTGGTCTCTTGTTATTTTATACCACTATGATTAATAGAATGAATTCAAATTATGTGGTCTTCAAGACTTGTGGATTTTAAAGCATATATAGAGATTTTAGGCCATAATTTTTTTTCTTTTAGAAAATATTATAGCTTGAATAGGTTTTATGACCAAAATTTTAATTGGTCAATCTCAATGTACATACTTGGAATATAAATTATAATGTAAAAAATATCTAAAACTATATAATTTAATAGTATCTCACATTTTTCATCTTAGGATCCAATTCACTCCTTAAACTAAATAAACCAATAGAACGAAATATATTTGAAGCAAAATGAATTGAATCCAAATCCAAAATAGTTGAATTTGATTCATTGAGTAGTTAAATTTATAAATTAAAGATTTTCAATTTTTTGTTTGGGAATTTCATTCCACATTTATTATAAAATGACATTAATATTATTTTAGGTAAATAATAAATAAAAAATGTATTTTTCTTTGTTTTAATATCTCAAATATTTTTCATAGTGATAAAAAAGTGTTTATCTTTGTTAATAAAATGTTATTTTAAATATTAATGAATTTTCTTATCATGGTAATTTATTTCAATTTCTTAGTGATTGAATAATAACCTTAAAATCCCACAAAACATCGATATAGTTCTGGTTCATGTAATTCAATTGACTAAAATAAACAATTTTAAAAACATTAAAAGCATTAAAATATGGATTACTTATTTTTCCCCAGAAATTTGTAGATTAATATTACATATTAGTGATGTTCTAGAATTTTATATTCTAATTCCATTGCTATCTTTATGTATTTAAAGACAAACTATATCAATTGTCTTAAAAATGATTTTAACTGTATAATACGATAAGTAATATTTATCAACTGAATTAAAATTTATAAAAATCATATATTTGACCAAGTGAATGAGAAACGGTCAATAATATTAACTATTTTCCATTTATGGGTCACATTTATTTATATAGTATCATTCTTCACCCCTAAAGAGTGAAAACATTTATATAATAGTAATCATCAAAAGGATTAATGAAGGATAAAACTAAGAGATAAGGGTTAAAAACCAATTATATTTGACTAAAATATATTATATGAGAGTATTAAAACTAATAATCAATATATATTTGAAATATATCAGCTTATTTCCATGATAATCGGAAAAATAGTTTGTTTTATTTAACTATTTTAAGTATATCGAAGAGTGTCCTTAGCTTCACTATAAAAGTAAACTCCCACCACACCACTTTCTCATTCCACCATGAGATATATAGATCAACAAAAAACTAAAAAATACTTTTATAAATATATTTACCCATGTTTTAGTAGGTTTGGTCTCTTAAAAATACCATCCACTAGGTCCTTTAGAATAAATCCCAAGGTGGCCTCTCAAAGAGGAGGTTATCGATTTAACCGATATATTTCATTTGAAATATTCTTCTACCACTATCAGTTATGTATTAAGAACTAAAATATAAAAAAATTAGTATCTCCCATATAATATTATGTTTTTTATTCTATAGTGACATTTATCATTATTCTTTTCCATCCAATAGGGAACAAAACAATTGTTAGTTTGGACGTGCGGACAACTATGACACTAGCCATGATATTTCATTTTCCATCACATCCTCTAATGGATGGATATAATGAAATATTTAATAAATAAATATTTTATTTGTTATTTAATTTATATTCCATAATAATAAAATATTGTTTTACTTATTTATATTATTTTTGATAGAAAATAAAAGGAACAATCATGTGTATGTACGATCTACCATATCAATGAAGAGTATAATTCGTTGTTATATATACTCCTCCCAAGTATTATTATAAATATAAATAGATATATATAATGACTATATGTGATATTTATATCAGAAATAAAAATTTTAATATGAGGGAACCAAGATCTATGTCCATGGACCAGATCTTCCAAAACAAAATATTCATCAAAATTAAAATAATTAACTCCTGAAAATGAGGATTTAAATAAATAATTACTAATAAATAGGTGTATAAATGATATAAGTGGATAAAATATGATATTATAAGTAAATAAATGATTAATATATAATAATATAATAAATTTTAATTTATTATAAAGAGGTTATAGTGCTTACGAATCAATGGAAACAAAATGAAAGGGTTCTCCGCCTCAATATTGATTCATTTAGACAAGTTTGATGTTATGCCCCTATTTTTTACTATATGGTGTATAAAATTACCCTTTAAATAGTATAAAATGTATATTTCAGAATTCATTGTATTTAATGTAAAAATTAAAATTATTTCAATCAAGGGGGTTTGATTCAAAAGTCACTAAATTGTTAACAGTATATCATCACAAATTGTCTTGGTTGGGTCATATGTTATGTTCTGCACTTTTCTTATATTTTGAGGTGTATCTACGACCCTATGATATTTTATATCGTGAATTTACTTTTTTGTGGTATTTAAATTTCAAGTTATATTTATTTCATTCGTAGGACTTGTGACTGAAAAGTTACCAAAGAAATAAGGGTTTTAGGTTTAACATTAATTTATATCAGGATAATTTTGGGTTAAATTATAAATAATAAAATTATATGATCTATCTATCCAAAATAATATATTTTTTCCTATATAATAGTTTTTTGAAGGGTTTTTCGTATTACTTCCATTTTCCTCTCTATATGTACTCAAATCTTTGAAATGGTGTTTTTTTGGAAATCTGACAATGCTTTTTTATTCGATTACGAATTGTTTTCATCCATGTATATATTTTTTTAAATGTTTTCAAGAATATTTTTACCAACACATAATGATATTATAAATTCATTTTGACACATTTTTTACTTTTAATAAAAAAAATGAATGATCATCTGGTTTTCTGAATGATGTTCTTTTGACTTATTCTTGAAAATTTGAAATGAATCTTTGTTTTAATATACACGACATGAATATATTTTCCCAACATCATGACCACTAAATAATTTGAATATTACATTAAAATTTTCCATTTTTTTCAAATAATATTGTTTCCAAAATACATTTTAAATTTCTCAATTTTAAAAAAGTGATTCCAAAATGAAAAGGTTATTTTCATCATGAAAAATTTAAATTGTATTTTAAATGTTTCTTTCATCAATGATAACATCCTTTAATGTTTCATATGATTTATTATGTATATGATCTAATTTTTCAATTTTTATAATTTTATTGGCTGGTTTATGATTATGATAATGAAATATAGAAATGAAATATTTTATTTTCCCTAGATTTTGATATAATGAAATGATAAATGTATTTTATGATCTTATGGAATAAATTTAAATGGACTGTGATTATATGAAAGGTGGTTCCATTATATTACTCCAATTTACTGGGTAAATTTTAATGTTTTATGAACTCAAATGGTTTATGGTAGGTTATATTAATCCCAAAAGAGGGTACGCTAGATGTTACCCAAATCTCAAAAGAGGGTACATATGACTTTATATCAAGAAAGATATAGGTACACATATTATAAGCCCAATCCCAACATGTCATTAATTCCTTGGTTGGTTTCCTTGAAAAAATATTTTTATTATTATGAATATTTCACACAATAGGAAACACTATTATGGCTTGATCTTATGTGATTTTGTTCACAGTTGGTTCTGTTCTTTGATTCCATTAAGATTCTTGTCTTATGAATTGCCAAATTTATTCCACAACACATGATTATGATCTAGGTATTATTGGATATTATTTAAAAATGATAAGATCCTTTTATTCTTAAATGATCATTTTCATCTTATTTTTTAACCCTTAATAAGCATCTTAGATCACCCTTGGATATGAAGAGCGGTTTTAAGTATGATATGTCTAAAAAGGGTGTTATTTAAATAGAACATAGTGGGATATTATGTTGATCTTTTATGTATGAGCTGTTTATGTGACCAATTTTCCAAAAACACTAATCCATGGTAGATATGTCATGGGTTATAAAGATATGTAATAAATATTCATATAATAATTTTTAACACTTATGAATGAAATGATTTTGTCTCCTATGTTGGTATCAGAGAATGCTTTATTTGTTTTTCAGAAACTAGGATGTGAAAATTTTGGTGACAACCATGAGGATAATCATTGAAATATGAGAAATTATATGTTATTGTAAACAAAGAGGTTTTACTACCAATAAATACATCCCTATATAGATACATTCAAGTGCATACTATTGTGGAACTTATGAACTTAAGAGTAAAAACTATAAAAGGAGATGATTGAGTATTAACTTAATAATTACCAATGAATACTAGGATAAACTAATGGTATCATATATTTAAAGGAATGTGTCATTATTTAGAAATTATATTAATTTTTTTCATTTTTAAATGATTATTAACTATGATTAGTGTTTCCCACATTGGGTTTTTTTGTTTTATTAAATGTATTGAACTATGATGGATCATGTTAACATAGAATATTATTGGAAATACGGTGATTTTACTCATGTGACATAAAATGAAATGGGAGATGGAATATTAAATCTTGTGATTATTCCTAACCAGATATCTCAATATATGATTAATAACCTAAACATTATTGTGTTTCAAAATGATCCAAAAAATGAAAATTAGAGTTTCATGATGGCCATGTAAGAATGAAGATTCATCTTTCGACTTGTCAATAGTGTGGGATGAAGAACCCTAGGAAATGTCTCAAAGGAATTATAAGATGTTGTATGTGTGGAAAACATGGTCAAAAACAGTGAATTTCTAAGGATAAATGAATATTTCAATTGTGGTAAATAAATTATATCATAATGGACTATTTATATTTTATAATATTATGTATGGGGAACTTGGGAATTATCCATCTCAATGCCCTAATCCAATGTCCAACACATATACCAAGGAAATACCAAAGATAATCCAACCATATTTGTAGAATTATTTATGTATATTTGTATTAGCATTCAAAAATTATATTGTATAATTTATTTCAACAATATTATGGTTGAATGAATTTTGAAACATCTAAGGATTATTTTGATGTAGTTTTTCTCTGATGAGATTCATGAATATGTTGAACGGTACTGATAACCCACAAAATTTATTTATAGGTATGGTCATTTTTTTTTGAAAAAGGTAAGATTTATGGTTCGATAACACTTAATATGATTCTAATATTGAGATAATAATGATTAGTTGGGATATCATGAAGATTGATATTGGTATAGTAAATTGAATAATATTGGTCACCTTAAAATTGATTAGTGATTTGGTTAAAAAATGAATTATGTTACCTATGATGAAGATTGTTCCATTTTTAATTTATAGAATATATTATAAAGGTTATGATTTAATTTGAGGAATGGGATAGAGTAAATTTTTGGAAACACATATGTTCTCATAATGATTTTATAGCGATTTAACTTATTATCATGTTTTAAAAGAATATATGATCTATTTATTCATGTTTTAGATATGTGACATTACGAACAACTTTATGTTATTTCAAGATTAAATTTATGTTGATTTTTTGAAATTTATGACCATTTTTATAAATTTTTTATGTTTAATATAGGTTAAGAATGCATTGAAGAGATTTTTAATTTAACAGTTTAAGGAAATAATTTTCTAGGTCTTCGATTTTTATTATTGAAATCTTTGAGAAAAATATACCAAATGATATTTTATTCATATTATTTATCATAAAATGTACTAACCATTTTTTTTAGAAATAGAATAGTTATAGGTTGAATAAATTTACATACTTTTAGATATAATATGATATATGTGATGTTTTTTTAGTTCATCAGGCATGAAAAATTCATATTGTTCATTAATCATTGGAATATGGGATTAAAAGAGGTGGAAATTAATTGAAACATTCAACAAATGGATGAAATTATGTTTATCAATTTTTAAAAATCAATAGAATATAATTAATCATATAACATGGTAAAATATCTCCCAAAATATAAAAAATCCCCATAAAAATGAAAATATTTTCCTTTTTATAGTTTTTTAGGAATTTATTGTCATTTTTATTCCTCACTAAATTATGGATTTGTGATCATTAACATTCTCATGATCATTTCTCTATCACTCTTCATTACTGTTTAGATAATATATTTATCCCCTATGTCCATATTTTTACTTCGTTCTAATGATCCCCATATATCACAACATTATTATGAGTCATTTCATGTAACCTTTGTGGCTCCCACTTACCCTTCTTAAAGTATTTTTTATTATCCATCTGTATGATGTGGGTTTTAAACAAATATTTTTCAATTTTTGAACCCTTGATTAATGAGATAACAATTAAAAATCCATTAAATAATTAATGGGGAGAATTTTTCAAACAAAAAAATTATTATAAAAAATACTATACTCTATATCTTGATTAACACACAACCCTGATCTTTAAGAGAACTACGATATAATATAAAAATATTATTATATAATTATGAACTTTATAACCCTAACATTAAATGGGTTGAATAAATAAGATAAACAAATTATGAAAAATATTTATTACATTTTTATATTATTAAAATTTATACAATAATTTATTATAAATATGTACCCATTATTTAGTAAATTAATTTTATGCCTCAAAAATATGATTTCTTCACAAATGGTATTATTCCATTTTTTGTGCGGACAGTATAATTAATTTATACAATGTTTTATAAATTTTGTTGGATTAAATTAATAATTCTTTTTAATTCAATATTTTAATAATTTTTTAGGTGATTTTTCGTGATTTTCCTAAAACCAAATATTTTATGGTGCATAGTGAAAATACTGAATTTTTTTTAAAAAATAGACATTTTTTATTAAATAAATAAATTTAAATTACTAGACATATTATTCATTTCACAAATAATTAATATAAGTCTAATTTAATTAGATATAATATAAATAAATGAATAGTATGAATAATTATAATTGATTTTGGCATAATTTTATTTATCGGCATTAAAACAAATTTTTTAAGAAATTATTTTTCATCGTGTTTTATTAATTTATAGTAAAATTGATTTATTCCACATATAGAAATTAAATATTTAAAATTGGAATTCATATTTCTAATCACGAGTTTTAAACTTTGTAAATAAATCCCTTTAATTTTTTATCCAAATTGAATAGTAACTACGATAAATATTTGTGACCTCAGTAATTCTAAAATGGATAGAACAATGTTAAATCGTTAGGATAAGACCTTTAAATCTCCAATAACATGAGTGTATATCCTTTTATACCCACCTTTCGACCTTAATGATACTCTATTTTAATTTTTTGGAATTTCTTTCCACCCTCCGTTGATAATGATCATAATGTTATTTTAATTATGGAATAAATATAAAATACCACTCTCTTTGTTTTAATATTTATAACATTTTTTCAAAATAATAAAAATTAGTTATTTTCTTTTATAAACTATTCTTAAAAATATAAATATATATTTTTCATGGATTTTTATTTAAATTTTAGTAATGTAATGCTTACCTTAAATGCTTAAGCAATATTGACATAGTACTAGTTCATGTAATAGAAAAATTCAAATAAATAATTTATGAAAATATTAAAACATATGAAATATGGATGAATTATTATATTCGTTGATTTTAAAACCAATATCAAATTTTTATGTTTATATTTTTTTAGATTCTAATTCCATTTCTATCTTAATGATTTTAAAGTCAAACTATGTCAATAGCATCAAAAATGACTTTAATGGTATATTGTGTTAAATAATATTTCGATAAATTACTGAAAATATAAAAAAGTATTACATATGAATTTTTAAATGGTGTATAACCAATAATATCAACCATTTTCTACATATGGGACATTGTTTCGTTTATAATACCTTTCTAGAAAACCTAAAGAGTAAAAAACATTAATTCCATAGTAATCATAAAAAATGGTTAACAAGGGGCTTATATTTAATAGATAGTTTTAATAAATATCCGAAACTTGGATAAATATTATTGGATGAGATTACTTAATCTCATGAAAATTATATAATCAATATAAATCGAATTTTTTCCACATTCACATTAATAAAATTCAATAATTTAAATATTTTATGTAATTCCAAGTGTGTTGTTTCCTTCAATATAAAAGGATACTACATGACCTCTCTTCCCCAAACTAGCTTCAGAAAATTATCACATACAACTAAAAAAATAAACTCTTTTAAAATGCTTATAAAATTTATATATGTATCGGAATCTTCAAAAGGCCATCCCTAGGGTCCTTAAGAAGAAATCCAAATTATATATCTCAAAGAGGTGGTAATAATTTTAATCAATCTCATTCGTTTTAAAACTATTTACTCCATTTATTAATTACTAAATATTCAAATATTAAAAAATCAGTATCTCTCAAATAATATGTCATTATATTGATGTAATAAGCTTTATCCAACTTATTTTCCATTAAATGTAGAACTAACTGATTGTTGGTGTATATGGGCGAACAATCACCTCAGGATCCGATGTAAATAGTTTTCCATCACTGATTGTAAGGGATAGTTATCATGATATATTTACATAATATATATTTATATATATGATATTGATTATTTAATTTGGATTCCATAATGATAAAATATTATTTATCTTCATTCTCTATTATTTTTTTAAAAAAATAACATTCATGTGTATGTTTGGAATGTCCTCTCCATGAACGGTGTATTTAAATTTCTTACCTTCACATTTAATGGATTGTTATAAATATATATATAATGAATACAAATTATATTTATATCATCAATAAAATTTTGGAGATTATTTAAACGTGATAAATGTTTGAGGAATAGAACTTAAAAAATGAAACATTCATGAAAAATGAAAATGTTAACACCTGAAAATGATGTGTTTCATAAAATATTATTACTAAACAAGTGTTGAAATGTTTTAAGTGACTAATATATTATATTATAATTAATTAAATTTTTCTATTATATTATATATATATATATTCATACTATTGGTTAGATTGCCTTTGAATCAATTCAAACATATAGTAAGGGTTCTTCCTCTCAATATTGATTCATTAAGACAATTTTGGTGTTTGTGCCTATTTATATTTATTAGAGGTATATAATTACCATTATATATTTTATATAATGTATCCTTCTTAAACCATGGTATTTATGATCATAATTAAATTTATTTCATCCAAGGGTTTTTTTTCACGACTCGTCCTCGGGGATCGTGCCGTGACAACCCCAAGCCCGCCTTCCATTGGCCAGGGGTTGCCGACTAGCACCAAAGGTGTAAATCCCGATAAAAGCAAAGGAATTTCCATTATATAAGTAAACAAACACAACAGAGTATGCAAGCTGGAGTAAACACAATGTAAACTGAGTACAAATGTAAGTGCTGGAAAGTAAATGGGTCAGTATACAAACCCAACTAAAAGTACAGTACAACTGAGAAAAGTAATGTACAATAGCTGAAAAGTGAAGAGGCAACCACTGATTCATCCTCCGGAAACCCCACCGGAAGGGTGGGTACAGATGGTATCCTCAGCTCCTTGAGTCCGTTCGTTCACTCCGTGTATGTCCCACCTGATAGTCCACCTCCGGATACCGTCCCGCTCCACAAGCCTTAACCATAATCAGCGATGTCCGTCATCTACAACCGACACAACGTAGTGCGGGCATAGCCCGTGAAGGGGTGAGTATACGATACTCAGTAGGGACCCCGAGACCCCCGATGGTCTCCCAGAATCCACGAAGGATAAACCACAATGAAACGATACAATCACGATGTATCAACCGACTCTACTTAGGTATATGCCCATACAAATATCTAAGTCATCAATTATTGTTCGGCTCCAACTCTCGAGACCAAACACAACACAGTCCACACAGGAAAGCACAACCCAGTCCACACAGTAAAGAGGTCAATCACATCGATGTTAATGATTGATGATCAAGACTCAGCTCACACAGGTATACAACTCACGAAGAAGGGTGGAAATTATTGGATGTATCCTCTAAATCATCTCCTCTGCTGAACCCACGTAGGATCCAAGTACATAAGTCGTCGCTGCCAAACCCACGTAGGATCCATGTACAGTAACCCTCACTACCGATCCCACGTATGATCCATGTACATTCAATATCGTTGCCGAACCCATGAAGGATCCAATTGCAGTCTTCCTCTCTGTCGAACCCACGTAGGATCCAAGTACAGTCGTCATTGTCATCGCAGTCGTAGCCAGCTCTAGGGTTCTCGCACATAGCCCACTTAATTCTGGGAGGGTCCTCTCCACGATCCAAGGGTTCGATACATCAACTATCACGAGGTATAGAGTTGATGTTTCCCAATGTTCTGTCTCGTCAAAATGAACTCAATGCTACAGACGTCGCGTCAATCGGACTCCTGATTTGAGAGTTATTGGTTTTTCGGTCCAAGGGGCCCGGTTTGTTTTTATGCTAAAACAAACCCGACCATACTCCAGCTACATCCAAACCTCATGTGGAGTAATCCAAAAGAAACGTATCACAATGAAGAAGGCAACATAATTGATGGAACATCATTCGGACGTTCGGTCCTTATGTTATAAGTGTTTCCCCTCCAAGGGCACGGTTGGTTTCAGGTTCGAACCAACCTGGTCATACCCAAACTTCGCTGAAACCTCAAGTGTAATATACTGAAATGACTGTCTTGTTCCAAGAGATCGTATGCAACTGACGGTTCATCTGTCGAAGGTCTATATCTCATGATATATCTGTTTAACCAAAACTTTCCACAAAATAGGGGGTCTGGGCCCGGTCCGTCCTGGCCCAACACACCCTGGGTCGGCCCGAAGCAGGGAGACCCGACTCAGGTCCGAGGCCGGCCTGGGAGGGCGTAGCCCGGCCCAGCGGGGCGTGGCCTGGCCCGGCCCGAGCGGCCTACGACCCGGCTCGGAAGCCAGTCGTGGCTCGGACGCTGGTCGAGAGGGACGCAAAGAGGGTGCGGCCCCCTGTTTTGGGAAACTATGGAACAAGTGGGGTCGGTACTAGCAGTTGGTCGGGGGTTACACCCACCGGTTTCTAGGTAATGACCGGCCATTAAGGCCGGTCAGTTTATGAGCTGCCGTTGGACCCAGAAAGCGTCCCGCCTCCTGGAGATGTCGGTGGCCAGCTCAGTCGGCCCCCCTGCTGGTCTTCGGTGGCCTTAGGCTGAGGCTCGTCTCACCGGCGCGGCACAGCGGCGCCGCGCCCCTCCTCGGCTGCCCGCTCCGGTTTCCCCCTTCAGCACAGCCTTGCATGGCAGCAGTTCCCTGCCGTTCACCGCACGGTGCAACGGCACCGTGCTCCTCCCCCTCCAACATCAACGAAGATTAAAAAAGAAGAGGGCTGGAGAATCGGCCGTGATTGTGCGATCTGATATTCTCTCATTACGACGATATCATGAGGCCAAACCTTAAGCAACGAATAATGATGATAAAGACTTCAACAAAAAATGACATCTTCCTCGTGACGTGATCACTCGACGGATCTGCAGAAAGGTATCATCGTTCGTTGACGTCTGAAGATGACATCGTCATTTCCTTGGAGGTTCGTCGCTCATTTGATCGTAGGAGGAGGAGGTACCTTGGTGGTGCACCCATGGTGGAAGAGGAGAAGAGGAAGAGATATGGGGAAGAGGGGGGTTTCTCCAGCGGATTCCCCCTCATCTGTTAAGCTCATCCCTTATTTAATTAAGGGTGGAGCTTCATTGAATTAATGTGGGTGGTGGATCCCCCACATTAATTCAAACCAATTTGAATTTCAAAAAGAAAGAATAAGAATAAAATAAATTTTATTTTTATTTCATGAAGCCCGGAAATCTAACTTCCACACCGCCCCGACTGTGTTCGAGGTGAAGGTCCCCTTAAGTAATCGCTGATGTTGTGAGTTCAATGGTGCCCTCGGAACCAAATTCTGAGCACCGGTTCAAAAGATAGAAAAACTCGCTCATTCGTTCACTAAACGTAACCAAGCTAAACTTTTGAAATTGATTACGGGCACACCGGGCCTCGAAATCAAGTTCCATCAGAAGCCACATACTCATATAATACCAATGTATTTATGAAAAAAACTTTCCTTGAAAATTTTGGGTCTTTACATTACTCCCACCTCAGGGATTTACGTCCCTCTAAAGCTACATCATAAACTAGGGAAACAAATGAGGGTACTGTGCATGCATCTGAGCCTCTCTCTCCAATGTGCTCCCCTGGAGGTTCCCATGCTACCAATGAATGTGGACCAGAGGAATCGACCGTCCACGTAGGACCCGCTCCTGTATATCCTCGATCTCCACCGGGACCTCCGTGAATGTAGCCCTGTTATCGATTTCCAGCTCCCCTTGGTCGATGATGTGGGTCAGGTCGTGCACGTATCTTCTTAGTTGAGATATGTGGAAGAAATCATGCACCTGGTGCAACTGAGGTGGAAGGGCCAGGTGGTAAGCCACTTCGCCTACACTACTGAGGAACTGGAATGGTCCGATGAATCACGAAGATAACTTGACACCCTAGCCAAATCTCCATAATCCACGTCGAGGTGAGACCCATTAGAAAATGTGGTCGCCATCCTCGAACTACAGTGGTCTCCATCTCCTATCAGTATAGGACTTCTGTCTACTCTATGCAGTCCCCATCCGCTCCTGGATGATCTGAACCTTCTTTTTCGTAGCTTGAACCATTTATGGTCCTACGAGTACTGACTCCCCATGGTTAGTCAATCATAGAGGTGATCTGCATTGTCGGTCGTACTATGCCTCGTATGGTACCATCCCGATGGTGGAGTGGTAGTTGTTGTTGTACGCAAACTCCACCAAGGGTAGGTGATCCTCCCAGCTGCGACCAAAGTCAAGGACACATGCACAGAGCATGTCCTCGAGTGTCTGAATGGTCCTCTCTGTCTGGCCATCCGTTTGAGGATGAAAGGTGGTGCACAGGCATAGCTGCATCCCAAAAGCATCCTATAACCCATTCCAAAGCAAGGAAGTAAAGCGAGCATCTCGATCGGAGAAGATATACGATGGCACACCATGAAGCCATACGATCTTTTGAACATAGGGGCATCTCAAGCTCTCTACTGAGCCCTGCTCTCTGATCATTAGGAAGTGGGATGACATGGTGAGTCGGAATACGATCACCCAGATGGAGTCGTTTCCTCTATAACTATGTGGGATCCCGGTCACGAAATCCACGGACATCCAATTATACTACCACTCCGGAACCTCTAAGGGTTGTACAAAGCCTGCCGGTACCTGGTGCTCCGCCTTCAATTGCTGGAAAGTGAGGCATTGTGAAACGAACTCTACTACAGCCTTCTTCATACCTGACCACCAGTGCAATCATCTGAGGTCCTGGTACATCTTCTCCACTCCTAGATGTACTGAAAGATGGGAAGTGTAAAACTCCCTCATTAATTCCTCCTGAAGTGCAACTGGTATGATGGTACATCCCCTGAAGAGAATGATGTTCTCTCCTTCTTCAGAAAATCCATCAGGCACCTACGCTGAGGAAATCTGAGTACGTCGCATCTCAAAGTCAATTCCCCCATGATGTGCCTCTCTGACCCACTAAAGTAGTGGAGAAGTGAATGTGAGGGACTATTGGAAGTCTTCCCCATCTCTATCCATGAAGGATTTCTGCAAAGCAGCTAACTGCTCCATCGCCTCTCCAATTTACTGAATGCCCGACCTCCTGTCGAGAGAATTAGCCACAACATTCTCCTTCCCAAGAGTATAGACTATCTCAAAGTCATAGACCAGGAGGAACTCGAGCCGTCACCGCTATCTCAGGTTCAGGTCCCTCTGCGACAAAATGTACTTGAGACTATGATGGTCAGAGTAGACTATAGAATGCGCGCCTATCAGATAGTGTCGCCACATCTCCAGGGTGAAGACCACTGCTACTAACTCAAGTTCATGGGTATCATATTTCTTCTTGTGCTGCCTCAACGGTCATGAACCATATGCGATCAATGTGAGCTCCTGCATCATGACACACCCGAGTCTGGTCCCTAATGCATCGCAGTAAACTACGTACCCTATGCCCTCCTCCGGTATCCTCAAGATGGGCGCACTGGTCAATCACCATCTCAGCTCATGAAATCTCTGATGGAATATCTCTGACCACATGAAGGGTTTTACCCTTCCTTATCAATGCTTGGAGCAGTGCATCAACTCTTAGATGTCTGGCACAAATCTAAGTATGGCCGACCCATGAGTGATTGACTGCACCCACTTGTGCATGATTCCACCCTGTGCTGCCTGGGGTTTCCTTTTTGCAGTCCAAGGAAAACCCATCCCAATATTTTAGGTAAAACACAAACTTTTTGCCTAATAAATTTAATTTGTGTATGAACTGTCGTTGCCCAGTCCATACCCAAACTAATGTCGTAAGGCCTCGACGCTGCCACCAAGAGGTTCCAACTGAAACTCTCGCCTCAAGGGTTAGATCACACCGTCGGCGTAAGTGTGATTATCGAGTATCCTCCCAAAGGTATCTCCAGATGTGAGGGTCAAGTCAGTGGATTAACTAGAAACTCTAGGTCTGGGACAAGATTCGTGGAAGGTAGGAATGATTTGTATCAATGTATGTTGTTACGGAAGCTTGTAGAAGACACAGACTGTACCTCGAATCATTCCTAGAGCCCTTGGGTCACACTCCATGACTGCATGCAGCTACACTCTTCCCCTTCCCTCCTGCTCCCTAATCCTAGAGGGGACTACAAAGGCGGGTGGTTATAACATGTCGAAATGTACACCACCACATGCTTCTCTCCCAGCTCTGCTTCCACATCTTCTACTCAGTAGATTAATCTGTCCTTAACACTTCCTCTTCTTGAAACATTTTACATGCCCAAGTCTCTGAGACTGGCACCAGTTTCATGCTTATCACTACTAACATTCACTGGTTGTATCTACTCAGCCAATGATTTTTCAACCACAAAGGTTCCCTCAAGCACCATATCATAAGTAGGAATGATTTTGAGGAAAAATTGTGGCTCAGATTTCCTCAAACACAACCCATTTAGAGGTCCGAGCTCTAAAGAACTAATCGTTTCCTACTCATCCTGTACCCGGAATGGTCGGTACGCCTCGATGAATACTCAACTACCGACATGCCACCCTACTGAAACTGTATCATCTCTTGAAAAACTCTCAGCAACCTCCTCAAGCCAGTCCTCAACCGCTTGTGGTTCGGGATCGCCTCGGAACTTGAGGGATGTCTGGTACTGAAACACATGTAAGGCACTAAGCCTACAAGTTTCTTCTACCAGAATCATCGGTTGTAACAACTGGCCAACGGGTAGTGATATAGATGGGACACAAACCGATGGAACTAACTCTGGAAACGTTCCACATACCATATCCTCATCACTAAGTGGACCATCCTCATGGTCACTCACTGAGAAATACTAGTAACTATGATCACCATATGCTCCACTGGTGTCTCAACTAGGCGGTAAACTCTAGCAATCACCTCCATCCAATACTCTGCTTCCATAGAATCTGTATCGCCTCGAAACCTCAGAGGCCTCTTCCATTGGAACTCATGAAATGCGTTCAGTCAACGTGCACTCTCTGCTACTGGGGATGGGGGTATCGGTGGCCCAGCGGGTAGTGGTATCGCTGGTGCCTCCACTGGTATGGGGCCCTACATCGAGGCCTCGTCGCTCGGTGTGATACCATCTCACATGTAACTCAGAACCCTCACTGGCTACCTTTGTGGGGCCATCCTTGATAAGGAACAGGTGCGCCATAGTCAAACTGTATACCTGGTGAGCTGACACAAAGAGGCCACAAAGGAAACTCTTGGAACACACACGCAATCAGTGTTTTCATGCACTGAGTCATAGATCAGAAGTCAGGGTCCTAGTGTATGGGTACGTCGGCCGCCGGACCAACATTAGACTCCCTGTACTGAAAACCACACTCAATACTCTTAACACTATTGCTTCATAGAAGGAATGATCAGAGTCCTGAGTTCCGTGGTAGAACCGACTCCTCGGATACCAATTTTTCACGACTCGTCCTCAGGGTCCGTGTCGTGACTACCCCAAGCCCGCCTTCCATAGGCCAGGGGTTCGCAACTAGCACCAAAGGTGTAAATCCCGACAAAAGGGAAGGAATTTCCTTCATATAATTAAAAAAACACAAGAGAGTACACAAGCTGGAGTAAACACCAAGTAAACTGAGTACAAAAGTAAGTGCTGGAAAGTAAATGGGCCAGTATAAAAACCCAAATGAAAGTACAGTACAACAGAGAAAAGTAAAGTATAACAGCTGAAAATTAAAGCAGCAACAACCGAGTCGTCCTCCGGAAACCCCACCTGAAGGGTTGGTAAAGATGGTCTCCTCAGCTCCTCGAGTCCGTCCGTCCGCTCCTTGTACATCCCTTCTGTTAGTCCACCTCCGGATACTGTCCCACTCCTCAAACCCTAACCATGATCTGTGCTGTCTGTCGTCTGAAACCAACACTATTTTGTGCGGGCATAGCCCGTGCAGGGGTGAGTATACGATACTCAGTAGGGACCCTGAGACCCCCAAAGGTCTCCCAGAATCCACGAAGGATAAACTACAAAGTAAGGATACAATCACAAATTATCAACCGACACTACTTAGGTATATTCCCATAAATATACCTAAGTCATCAATTACTGTTTGGCTCTAACTCTAGAGCCCAAGCACAATACAGTCCACACAGGAAAGCACAACTCAGTCCACATAGGAAAGAAGTCAATCACATCGATGTTAATGATTGAAGATCAAGAGTCAGCTCACACTGGTATACAACTCACGAAGAAGGGTGGAGATGATTGGATATTGTCTTCGAGTCATCTCCTCTACTGAACCAACGTATGATTCGAGTACAGAAGTCGTCACTACCGAACCCACGTAGGATCAAAGTACAGTAACCATCGCTACCGAACCCATGTAGGATCCAAGTAAAGTCTTCATCACTGCCGAACACATTAAGGATCCAAGTACTGTCGTCCTCGCTACCGAACCCACGTAGGAGCCAAGTACAGTCGTCATCGTCGTCGCAGTCGCAGCCAGCTGTAGGGTTCTCGCACACAGCATGCTCGATTCCGGGAGGGTATGCTCTACAAGACAAGGGGTCAATACATCAATAGTCACGAAGTCTAGAGTTTATGTATCCCAAAGTTCCGTCTTGTCAAAAGGAACTCAATGCGATAGATGGAACATCAATCAGACGCCCAGTCTGAGTGTTAATGGTTTTTCCATCGTAGGGGCCAGGTTGGTTTTTAAACTAAAACCAACCCGATCGTACTACAACTGCATCCAAACCTCATGTGGAGTAATCCAAAAGAATCGTCTCATGAAGGGAGATTCAAAGTAATTGATGGTACATCATTCAAAGGTTAGATCCTTAAGTTATAAACATTTCTGCTCTAAGGGCCCGGTTGGTTTCGGGTTCGAACCAACCCGTCTTTACCCAAACTTTGCTGAAACCTCGAGTGTAATATACTGAAATGGCCGTCTTGTTCCAAGGGATCCTACGCAACTAATGGTACATCGGTCGAAGGTCCGTAGCTCAAGATATATCTGTTTAATCGAAACGTTTTGCAAAATAGGGGGTCTGGTCCCGGTCTGTCCTGCCCCAACACCCCCAGGGTCGGCCCCAACCGGGCAACCCGACTTGGGTCCAGGTCCGGCCCGGATGGGAACGGTTGTGCCCTGCTGGCGCGGCCCAGCCCGGCAGGGCACGGCCTGCCCGGCCCGGGCGACCTCCAGCGGGCTCAGCCCGTGCGGCCTGCGTCTCGGCTCGGAATCCGGCCCCAGCTCGGCTGCTGGCCAAGCGGGATGCATAGGGGGCACGTCCCCCTGTTTTTGTAAATGGAGGACCCAGTGGGGTCTGCCCAAGTAGTTGGTCTGGGGGGTTACACCCCCCCCAGTTTCTGGGTAATGGCCGGCGATAAAGGCCGGTCAGTGTGTGAGCTGCCACGGGACCCAGAAGGGGTCCCGCCTCCTAGAGACGACGGAGGACGGCTTGGTCGGCCACCCCTTCTGGTCCACCGCGGCCTTAGATAGCAGCTCATCTCACCGGCACCACGCGATGGCGCCATGCCCCTATTCCACGGCTTGCTCCGGCCACAGCCTTCCTCGGTCTCTATGGCATGGCGCGACGGCGCCGCGCACCACCGATGCCTCCCACTCAGGTTGTGGCCCTCTACATCTCTGCGCGGTGCAATGGCACCGCGCTGCCTTTGTCGTGGCCTTGCATGGCCACAGTTCTCTGCCATTCACCACATGGTGCAACGGCACCATGCGCCTCCCCCTCCAACATCAACGAAGATTAATAAAGAAGAGGGGAGGAGAATCAGCCCTGTTTTTGTGGTCCGATATCCTACCATTACGACGATATCATGAGGCCAAACCTTAAGTAAAGAAGAATGACGATAAAGACATGATCAAAAAATAACCCCTACCTCGTGACGTGATCACTCGACAGATATGAGGAGAGGTACCATCGTTCATTTACGTCGGAAGATGATGTTGTCATTTCCGTAGAGGTTTGTCGCTCGTTCGATTGTCAGAGGAGGGGTCCCTTGGTGGGGCAACAATGGTGGATGTGGAGAGGAGGAAGAGAAAAGGAGAAGCGGGGGGTTTCTCCAGCGGATTCCCCCTCATCTATTAAGCTCCACCCTTATTTAATTAAGGGAGGAGTTTCATTGAATTAATATGGGTGATGGACCCCCATATTAATTCAAACAAATTTGAATTTCAAAAAGAAAGAATAAAAATAAAATAAATTTTATTTTTATTTCACGACACCTGAAAATATAACTTCCACGCTGCCCTGACTACGTTCGAGGTGAAGGTACCCTTAAGCAATCATCGACGCTGTGAGTTCAACGGTGCCCTCAGAACCCGATTCTGAGCACCAGTTCAAAAGATAGAAAAACCCACTCATTCGTTCCCTGAATGTACCCGAGCTAAACTTCAGCAATTGATTACGGGCACACCGGGCCACGAAATCAGGTGTTGTCAGAAGCCACAGACTTGTAAAATTCCAAAGTATTTAAGAAACAAATTTCCTTGGAATTTATAGGTATTTACAGTTTTTATTTCGAATGTTACCGAAGTGGTAAGGGTTTATTGTCCCAAATTATCTTTTTTTGGATGTATGTCATGTTGTAAACTTATCTTAGTTGATGTGGTGTATCTACTATCCTATGATATATTGTATCATTAATATCATTATTTTAATATGCTCTAAATTTTCACATGATGTTACTTCTTTCATGTAACTTATGAATTAAAAGTTACCAAGGTAGCATGGGTTTTATGTTACAATTTCATTTTTACCTTGATTTAATATGTTTAAAATTAAAATGATGAAATTATATGATATTCCTATCCCAAATCTTATTTATTTTATAATCATCGGGTTTTTTCATAATATTAATTTTTTTCCTTTCATTTTCATCCTTTTAAGCACTCAAATGATTAAAATAATTTTAAAGGAAAAATGAACTTGTTTTTCTCTTAGGTAAGGAATATATTTTTTATACAGAAATATTTCATTTAAAATGTTTTAATGAATTATTTTATCACTCCTTAATGATGTTATAAATCCATTTTACCGATCATTTAATTTTTATAAAAAATTATGTAGAATCTTCTATTCATTTCCAAAATTATTTACTTTTGAATTTTTAACAATAATGTGAAAGGAATATTTATTTTAACATGAATGAAAAGAATTTAATTTCAACTATAATGACAACTTAATTAATTTAAGGTAACATTACAAGTTTAAACTTTATATAAAGGTTATTTTTTCTTTAATATTTTTTAAAATTTTAAAATTTTAAATATATTATTTTAAAAAAATGGTTATTTTCCACAAAAATACTTTAGTGGTAATTTAAAGACAATTTGTATCTATTATAACAACCATTGATATTTAATATTCATTACAAGGGATATAACCAAATTTTAACATCAATACTATTTCTCTAAATTTTTTGTGATTATAGTGAATAAATATTAAAGAAGCATGTTTTCCTTTCCCAATATTAACCTATAATGAAATGATTAATGTTTATAGGATCATATAGTATACATATTAATGTCCAATTAATATGTGATCGGTGGGTCCATTATAGAGATACAATTCATTGGGAGAATAATAATTTTTTATGAAATGAATGGGTAAAAATGAGGTTATCCCAATCCCAAAATAAGTTATAGGAATTATTATCCCTATTGGAAAATATGGTAAATTGTAGTTTATTCCATTCTCTAAGTAGGAATAGGGGTGGCTATTCCTTCCACTAAATGTGATTAGCATATTAGTTGGGTATCCTTGAGAAAATATTTCTATGATTTTGATTATTACACACTTTATTATACTCTTTTATGACATGATATTATTCTAATGATATGATATCATTATTCATATTCTTTTATTCCTTTAGGATTGATGTCTTATGAGATTCCAAGATTTATTCCATGAACCATTATTATGATCAATGAATTATTAGATGTGGTTTTAAAATTTTAAAGTCATGTTTCCCAGCAGTTATTTTGATTTTTTTTGTAAATAATCATTGATATCTCACTTGTTTACACTTACTGGTCATCTAAGAACACCCTTAATTATGTTTCATTTTCCTCATTATATAAATAAAGGTTTTCTGATTGATATATCTATGAAGGTTTGTAGTTCTAAATAACATAGTTAAATATGATTTATAACATTTATATACCAGTTGTTTATGAATCCACATTTCAAAATACAGATAATTGTTTAAGTTGTTTTATTTCATAGATTGTTTTTGTTGTAAACCCGTTGAAGAATATGGAATTTGTATCCTCGAATACTCTAATGATTATTTCATATGTAGAAATATTATTATGAAAAAATGGTTATTAGAGTAGGTTCATACTTAGTCATTCTTGAACTATAAATTAATTATCATATCTAGTAGAGAAATGTAATGTTTTCTATATATAAGAGTTCTACAGTTATTATAAAATAAAAATGTATAAGTTGATATGTGATTTCATTCTTCCCTTTTTATGTAGTTTGTTCTTTAGAATGGTTATTTTGATGCCTATAAATAGGGTTATAGATATTATTTAATGTTATAGAGATAATTTATATCATATATTTATTTGATGATAAATCTCTAGGAACATGATTTTGGAACCCATGATTAAGAGATTGTTGATATAGTGTTCATACTTTATAAATGGAGGAATAATTTTCTAATATATATCTTTGTGGACTATTATAATAACAAATTCCCTATGTTATCTTTTCTCTTAATGATAAAAATTTGTGGTAGATAATATGGGTGTAATATCTTTAGAATTAGGATTCATGAAATAAATATACTCTAAGAAAGTGAAATGTGGTGCTTTATTCCCTAGGTTGAAAGTCATATGGTGATAACTCTCAATATATGAGTGAGAAATGGAATTTGGTGTAGTTTTTTGAATCACTGTATTTTTGTTTTTAATACATTGGATATGAATATTTTCATTATCATAAGTTAATTATACCTTTATTAATGCATAATGTACTAGAGTTTTGACTAGGTGACCCTGATGTGGAAGTTTATGGGAATCTAATTTTTAACGGTGCTTATATAGATGGATGGTTTGAGAATGAGAAGCATCATGTTTGTTTTAATAAAAAAATATATTTCTCCCTAAAGTATTGGAAGCAATTATGTGTGAGTTTCATAGTTCATATTTAGCATCTAATTTGGGTGTTTTGAAGATGCATCTCACATTAGAGATGACTTTTCTGGGCTATGGGACAGAGATATTAGTATCCATGATTATTTCTTGATGTCTTGTGCGTCAGTGGGTAGAATCCAAAAAAATTGTTTCAAAATAACTATTCTATCCATATTAAATACCCTAATGTAATAGAGTGTATATTTCTATATATTATTTCCCAACATTACCACAAACCTTAAGAGGATTGGATTTTATTTGGGTTGTGGTTTATAGATTTATGAAGTTGGATAATTTCATATTGATTATCGAATTGATTTAATTTGATGTTTTGGTCAAAATTTAAATAATATAGGTTTTGATTCTTCATGGAATTCGAAGGATGATAGTTTCTGATCACATTTGATAATTATTATCATAAATTTAACAAAAAAAATTGTATGTCTTTGGTTTCTATTTCTGTAATATCTCCACATTTCACTAATGAAATAATGGTAAAACAAAATTCCAGATCCTAACATTAGATGATATATTTTTAGTGTGTATCTGTGATTTCATAGGAAATCACTACCATTTATTATTGGTAGGGATTTCATGTTATAATAGTTTATATTCTAATTTTGGTATAACACCTTTTGGGGATTTAAAACATGTTATTCATCATTGTATTGATTTTGAAATAGATAATTTTATACAGTTAGTCCATTGACTATGTATGATATCATAAATAATGTTCATGTTATTTGTCATTTCTTCAGGATAACTCATTCTGTAAAAAATCCTATGTAGATTAGAGTAGGAGTCCAATCGTGTTTTTAGTTAGATATTATGTGTTCTTGAGAGATTTTCCTCAATATTGTAAAAAATAATTTGGTAAGGTAAATAATTGTTTCAAATGGTTTATTAGGATATTCAAAGTTCTAGGATGGGTGTTCGGGTAGCTAATCAGGTGTTGTTTATTAATCTATTAGAATGCTTCCATCAAAAGTCTCATGTGTCACAAAATCGAATATATTTTCATGAACCTTCATGCGTGGTTGATTTAATTGATATTGATACAAAGCATGTTATTCTATTTATATAGCTTCTCATTGAAATTTATGATCAAAAATATATTTTCCTACTAGAATTAGTTACTCACTTGGTTAATGTTCTTTAGTGTCATAATAGCATAGATGAAAGAACATAAGATAGGTAATCACATATATGATTTCAATATCATGAATTGTTTTAAATTTTCACATTGTATTTGATATTTAATGTTTTTATATTCATGGATGATGAATAAATGTGTCTGATTAGTTGTTTCTATTTGAGTATGGTTAAATATTTTCATTGAAGAACTTTTTTAAAGTCATTAGTAATTTGGAGACATGGACTTCAATGTTTCCAGAGTTTAATATTTTTTCTAGGTTCCTAGGTAAGATGTTTAATATATTAATTTTAATATAATCAAATTGGTATTTTGATAAATCCATTTGGTTTAGGAAGTGTTGTTTAACCTTTGATGGTCATTGGTAATTTTCCACAATGTTCATGATTACCCATGTTGTATCATGTGGTTATGAAATTTCATTATGATTTATTCATTATTTTTGATTCTTATTATATATATTATATTTTATTAATAGATTATTTGGCCAGTGATATTCTTTTATATGGTGGAAATGAATTATAATTACAATTATATGTTGGGTCATATACTTTAAGTGGTGTCATGGAAATTTATTTGAATTATAGACAATGGTTTTAATTTTATTTTTTAAATTGAAATTAATTGAGTGATTAAATTGAAGTTATTATTTCTATTAATGATTTGAGTTTGAGGGAATCTAAATAAAATGAATAAAAGCAAATTTTCTTTTCCACCATCTGGATTTTTTGGAAAATACTCTATTCGCTATTCTTTCAAGAAAAAAACCCCATGGGGATTATTTCAAATAGGATTAGAAATATAAGATAGAAGAATGGGATAATGGACGAATGATAATTTACTATAATCAAAGTGATAAGAAATACATTTCCATGGAATTAAGTTATGTGAGTCCAATTTTTACCACATCAATAATACCTTTTAATCTACAATTCTTAGGTTATTTTATATTGTCTAAATAATACATGATAATCAAAAAGAATTATAATGTAATAAAAAAACAACTGGTATGAATGATGAATACAGTATTGGGGGAAAATTATTCTTATTGAATAATTTAAATTGATATAGGATATGAATTTGATGGAATATAATTGAATTTTTTAATGTATAGATCATTGTTATGAAAATTATTGGAAATATAGTCCTATAATTATAAAACATGAACTAAATAAGGTGGAAAATTATGAATAGTGAATCTGAAAATGAATTGGAGAAATTGTTACTGAATTTTTATTATAATTCAAAGTGGAATTATTTAGAAATTTTTTACAATGAAATTTATTTTTTTATAAATTTTTATTATTATTTTGGGTAAATGTTTTAAATCATTGTGACTAACATAAAACCTAAAATAATATAGATTAAAGTAAAATTATTTCTGAAGAAGGATGATAAAAAGTACATAAGATTCCTTGGTTCATCGCAATTTGACATGGTGGTAATGCCACTGCCCAAAATTTAATCATTAAATCTCTCAAATAATCATTTAATCTCCAGAATGGAAGGATTATTTTCGTTGGGGACTAGTTATATAAGAAACTTATTTTCAAACACATGTGAAAATTTCCTTATAATTCATCCAAACTTGACTCTCTTCTAGAATTGTCATAATTTATACTAATATTTATAATGTATGGAATGTAGACATAAGCTAGGGTTGATCTCAAACACTCAGTAAGGGAAAAAATCATCAAAATATAATCAAGTACAGAAGTGGTCGCTACCGAACCCACGTAGGATCCAAGTACAGAAGTCGTCGCTACCGAACCCACATAGGATCCAAGTACAGTAACCATCGCTGCTGAACCAACGTAGGATACAAGTACAGTCGTCATTACTGTCGAACACACGGAGGATCCAAGTACATCCGTCCTCACTTCGAACCCACGTAGGATCCATGTACAGTCGTTATCGTCGTCGCAATCGCAGCCAGCTCTAGGGGTCCCGCACACAAAATGCTCGATTCTAGGAGGGTCCACTCCACAAGCCAAGGGGTCGATACATCAACTATCATGAAGACCATAGTTGATGTATAACAAAGTTCTGTCTCATCAAAAGGAACTCAATGCGACAGACGGCGTGTCAATCAGACGCCCGGTCTGAGAGTTACTTGCTTTTCCGTCCTAGGGGCTCGGTTGGTTTTTAAGCTAAAACCAACCCGACCATACTCCAGTTATGTCCAAACCTCAAGTGTAGTAATCCCAAAGAACCGTCTCACCAAGATAGATTCAACGTAATTGATGGCACATCATTCAGACGTTCAGTCCTTCAGTTATAAACGTTTCCGCTCTAAGGGCCCGGTTGGTTTCGGGTTCGAACCAACCCAGCCGTACCCAAACTTCACTGAAACCGTGAGTGTAATACACTGAAACAACCATATAATTCCAAGGTATCCTATGAAACTGATGGTGCATCTGTCGAAGGTCCGTAGCTCAAGATATATCTGTTTAACCGAAACGTTCTGCCAAATAGGGGGTCTGGGCCCGTTCCGTCCAGGACCAACACCCCTTGGGTCGGCCCGATTGGGAAAGGCCAGGCCCAGCTGGCGTGGCCTTGCCCGCGACTGCCGTGGCCCTGCCCGACTGGGCATGGCTGTCCCGACCCGTGCGGCCTGCGGCCCGATTCGGAAGCCGGCCGCAGCTCGGCTGCTGGCCGAGCGGGACGCAATGTGGGCACGACCCCCTGTTTTTGTAAACGGCGGACCCAATGGGGTCCGCCCTAGCAGTTGTTCGAGGGGGTGGGGTTACACCCCCCCGGTTGTCGGGTAACGGCCGTCGATTAATGTCGGTCAATTTGTGAGTTGTCACAGGACCGAGAATGGGTCCCGCCTCCTGGAGACGATGGAGGTCGGCTCGGCTGGCTCAGCTGGCCGCCCCTTCTAGTCTGCCACGGCCTTAAGTCGTAGCTCGTCTCACTGGTACCTCGTGATGGAGCCGCGCCCCTCCGCCATGGCATGCCCCGACCGCGGCCTTCCTCAGTCTCTCTGGCGCGGTGCGACGGCACCACAGACCACCGATGCGGCCCGCTCTAGTCACGACCCTCTACGTCTCTGCACGGTGCAACGGAACCACGTCGCCTTCACTACGGCCTTGCATGGAAGCGGTTCCCAGCCGTTCACCGCACGATGCAATGGCACCGTGCCCCTCCCCCTCCAACATCAACGAATATTAATAAAGAAGAGGGTGGGAGAATCAGTTGTGTTTGTGCGGTCTGATATCCTCCTGTTACGACGATATCATGAGGCCAAACCTTAAACAAAGAAGAATGATGATAATGACTTGAACAAAAAATAACCCCTACCTCGTGACGTGATCACTCGACGGATCTGCGGATAGGTAGCATTGTTCGTTGACGTCGGATGATGATGTCGTCGTTTCCTTGGAGGTTTGTCACTCATTTGATTGTCGGAGGATGGGGTCCCTTGGTGGTGAAACAATGGTGGAAGAGTAGAAGAGGAAGAGAGAAGGATAAGAGGGGGGTTTCTACAACGGATGCCCCCTTATCTATTAAGCTCTTCCCTTATTTAATTAGGGGAGGAGTTTCCTTGACTTAATGTGTGTGGTGGATCCCCCATATTAATACAAACAAATTTGAATTTCAAAAAGAAGGAATAGAAATAAAATAAATTTTATTTTTATTTCACGAATCCTAGAAATCTAACTTCCACACCACCCCGACTGCGTTCGAGGTGAAAGTCCACTTAAGAAATCGTCGACACTGCATGTTTGATGGCGCCCTCAAAACCCGATTCTGAGAACCGGTTCAAAAGAAAGAAAAACACGCTCGTTCGTTCACTGAACTTACCCGAGATAAACTTCAAAAATTGATTCCAAGAACATCGGGCCTCGAAATCAAGTGCCGTCAAAAGCCACAGACTCGTAAAATTCCAAAGTATTTAAGAAACAATTTTCCTTGATAATTCCAAGTATTTATAGTTTTCATTTCGAATGTTACCAAAGTTGTAAGGGTTTATTGTCTCAAATTATCTTTTTTTGGATGTATGTCATGTTGTAAACTTCTCTTAATTTATGTGGTGTATCTACCATCCTATGATATATTGTATCATTAGTATCATTATTTTCATATGCTCTAAATTTTCACATGATGTTACTTCTTTCATGTAACTTATGAATCAAAAGATACCAAGGTAGCATGGGTTTTATGTTACAATTTCATTTTTACCTTGATTTAATATGTTTAAAATTTAAATGATGAAATTATATGATATTCCTATCCCAAATATAATTTATTTAATTATCATTGGGTTTTTTCATAATATTAATTTTTGTACTTTCATTTTCATCCTTTTAAGCACTCAAAAGATTAAAATAATTTTTTACGGAAAAATGAACTTGTTTTTCTCTTAGGTGCGGAATATATTATTTATACAGAAATATTTTATTTAAAATTTTTTAATGAATGCTTTTATCACTCCTTAATGAGGTTGTAAATCAATTTATACCCATCATTGAATTTTTATAAAAAAAATTATGTGTAATCCTCTAGTAATTTCCCAAATTATTTACTTTTGAATTTTTAGCAAAAATGTGACAGGAATATTTATTTTAACATGCACAAAAAGAATTGAATTTCTCAATAATGACCACTAAATTAATTAAAAGTAACATTAAAAGTTTAAAATTTATTTAAAGGTGATTTTTTTCTTTAATTTTTTTTTTAATTTTTTATATTTTAAATATATTATTTTAAAAAATGGTTATTTTCCACAAAAATACTTTAGTGGTCATTTAAATACAATTTGTATCTATTATAACAACCATCGATATTTAATATTCATTACAAGGGATATAACCAAATTTTAACATCAATACTGTTTCTCTAATTTTTTTGTGATTATGGTGAAAAAATATTAAAGAAGCATGTTTTCCATTCCCAATATTAACCAATAATGAAATGATTAATGTTTTAAGGATCATATAATATACATATTAATGTCCAATTATTATGTGATCAGTGGGACCATTATAGAGATACAATTCATTGGGAAAATATTAATTTTTTATGAAATGAAAGGGTAAAAATGAGGTTATCCCAATCCCAAAATAGGTCACATGAATTTTTATCCCTATTCGACAATATGGTAAATTGTAGGTTATTCCATTCTCTAAGTAGGAATAGGGTTGTCTTTTCAAACCCCTAAATGTGATTAACATATTAGTTGGGTATCCTTGAGAAAATATTTCTATGATTTTGATTAGTACACACTTTATTATACTCTTTTATGACATGATATTAGTCTAATGTTATGATCTCTTTATTCATATTCTTTTATTTCTTTAGGATTGATGTCTTATGAGTTGTCACGATTTATGCCATGAACCTTTATTATTATCAATGAATTATTAGTTCTGGTTTTAAATTAATAAAGTCATGTTTCCATACAGTTATTCGGATTTTTTTTCTAAATGATCATTGATATCTCCCTTGTTTACACTTACTGGTCATCTAAGATCACCGTTTATTATGTTTCATTTTCCTCATTATATAAATAAAGGTTTTCTAATTGATATATATATGAAGGTTTGTAGTTTTAAATAACATAGGTAGATATTATTTAAAACTTTTATATACCAGTTCTTTATGAATCCACATTTTGAAATATAGATAACCATTATGATTATTACATGGACTTTAATAATATGTAATGAATATTCATATACTAATATGTAAAATTTAAGTATTAAATTCTTAGGGAACCACATTTTTAAGATAAAAAACTGGTAAATTTTGAATGAATAATGGAATGAACTTACCAAAATATAGGTAAAAAATTATCTTAATAATCATGGGACTAGGAATCCTGATTCAGATATAAATACATCATAAAAATAAATAATTTTTATAGTGTAAATATTATCATTTACAATATGAGCCGAATTTTTTGGTTATCAAAGATATAAAGGTATATTTTTTGGCTACTCATCAAACCAAAATCCGTAAAAATTGATTCCTCAAATTCTATAGAAAGAAAATTGAATTTGAATATGTCATTGGTGTTGAAAATGAGCATAATTTTAAACAAAAAAATTAAAAAATTATTAAAGAAAATGGTATATAATAGAGTGTCTCTAGGGGATAAACGTTTTATCCTAAATAAGAATCCAATGATGGTTCAGTCAAATAATGTTTATCAATCTATAGTAAATCAACAGTTTGTGCTAAAATAAAAAAAACATCATCGATAACCATACAGAATTAGTGAGAATAATGATAATGAAGAAAATACAAAAAATAACATCATTTTTATCATAATATTATCCGAATAATTTTTCTGTGGGTAAAAAAATGATTTCTGGTTCAATGAAATAAATAATAAAATTGATCAAATCATGAAGAATCAGACTCGGGAATTTTGTTGATTTTACAAAATGAGAATTTCATTGGAACAAAATGTTATTTACAAAGGGAAATTTTTTGAAAGAATAGATATTAGAAATATTACAAGACTCATGTATAAAAGGTATTCTTATATTCAAAGAATTTATATAGATATTATGTTTTCTCATATGGTGATTTTTGGAAACAATTATACTATTCATGTCCTTGTAGGTGAAAAGGGGTTTCATGGTGTTCCAAATAGAATCAAAATCAATATTATGTAATGGATTATTTGAGGAATCAATGTAGAATGGATGGTTTAACAGATATATTATTATTTTATATAGAAGAAAAAAAAGTTCACTGGTTAAAGAAGATATTGTACAGGATATAGCCAGCACTAATGGAGTTATTTTACAGGGTTAAAAACGTAATAAATATATATTCTAATGATGACGAGTTTTCATAATCTATATACTATGAAATTGGATTATTAAAATATGTTGTTTCTCATTTATGATAGTTATATATTCATTGAAATATCCAATGAATCACAATACAAATATTTTGTGAAATTAATTTGGTAGGAGTGTGAAATATCAATAATTTGAAATATTATGGTATTACATTGTTTTCAATTGATTCAAGGGAGGCATAGAAAGTTTATTTATAAATTGAAATTTCTTATGGATGTATGAAAAATATTTAGATAAGATTTATTTAGTCTACGAACGCATTTATTTTAAAAATAATGAATTTTTGATGGTTGATAATGGAAAATATTTTAAAGTTATATAATTTAAGAATATTAATAGAATGCAATAATTCCTGATAGTAAAATTACTTACCATCGTATTTACCTCATGTATATATGAATGAAAACAATTTTTTTCCAAATAAATCTAATTAGATGTAGTGAAAAGGATGCAATAGTGTGAAAAATAATTTCGCATTTTTAAATTCATTATAATGTAACATCAATGTACATGTTAGTAGAATTTGTGAATATTGATTTGTTAGGTTTAGTAGATAACAGGTAGTTGACACCAAGTGGGAATTTTATCTTTTATATTTTTGTATTTCTTTATTAATAAAAAAACTAGATCATAACCCATTGTGCACCATTGAAGTTGAGTACATCATGGAGATCCATTAAAGTAATCAATATTATTGAATAAATAAAAAACATGGTAAAGAACCCACACTCCCCTAAGTTGTATTTTATTACAAATTTTTTTCCACAATATGTTATATTTTATAAGTTTTTCTGGGAATGATATAATATCACTCTTGGAAATATTTATTAAGCTTCCAATAATCTCTTCTAAACATTCATAGAAGTTATCTTTAGGATCAATAATAGAAGGTGAGATACAAGATTTATTTTTATTCTAATGGGGAGATAAAGCTTGAGGAATTTACCTCATAGATATTTACTATAGTGGTTCCCTTATTAATAAAGGGGGATATATCCCATGTTGAAAAGGGGGGGAAATGTTTTCTTTGACAAGTTGTTAAGGGAGAATTATTGAATGTTTTAATTCAAGGGTATTTCATTGATTAGGGATTGAAATATATAATTTCGGAGTCCAATTGGTGTTAACCATTTGAATTTGTTTCTTGAAAATTGTTATTAGGTTGGATTGTAATGTCTTTAAAATGAGTGGAAATAAAGAGTGTTTCATTGTAAATGAAGTGTTTTTTAATGTTATTTTTGTTTTTATCATCTTTTTATATTAGTTTATCACTAATGTGGGATTAAAATGAATAAATAGTTAATCTCTTATTATGATAAATATGGATGCATGTTGTAGATAATAAACTGGTGATCTAAGATGATTGATTAGATTAGAAATTTAATGAAGGGTTGTCAACAACAAAAATTGTTATATTGTTCTAAAAATACTCACAAACATATGTGGGAATTTTTTATTTATAATAATATTGAATAATATTATAAAACACTCAATGAATCCTATAAAACGTTTTTATTGAGTTTAGGTACATTTAGATCAATTTGGAAGATGTTATAGTATATAAAAGTATATGTTACAATGAAATTCTAATGATTAGCCAACAATAGGGAAAATGTGGCCTTTTATGATCATATATTTAGGTCTGATAGTTTCTTTTTCAATAAAGTATTAGGTCCACAATTTATAACTATTACATAAGATCAAAAACAATCTACATAATAATATGTTTATGAATATCACACCACAGTATTTGGGCCACACCACAATGAGGCCAACTCTAGAGATAGATTGTTGATTATGAAATAAGATCATTGGAAGGGTATTTTTAATTCTTACTCACCATGATTCCTACCCCTAGGGTATCGTACATGTGTGTTCAAAACAACCACATCTATACTCAAAAAAATAGATATAATTTTAATTTAAAAGAAAAAAATGTATTGATTTCTACAATATAAGTGACTTTTACCCCAGAAAATACTTTCTAGAATAAAAAAAATCCATCCACTAAATCATTTCTTTATATTTTATTTAAATGAAATCAATCTTCATTGATATTTCATTGTTCTATATCATCATCTATAAAAAAAGAAATAAATTATACCTATGGAAAACCATCCGAACAGAAAACCATTCCCATCATCAGATCATCCTCAATCCATTATGAACTAAACACTCTCCAATAAGACAATTCATCCACCTTAGGGATCGCTCTTCTATTAGATTAGCATACCCATAAACTCCTCTTATTACCTATGGAAAATTAGTTCAAACCTAGCACTTATGGATCATAGTCATTGTGATGACATGAATTTTTACGTATTAATATTTTGTGAGTTTTAAGGGGTTTCTTGATATGAAGGGTAATATTGTAATATTTTGGTCCATTCAATGTAATCATAAGCACTAAAATTTATTTGGGATGTGTGTTTTACCCTTGGATGGTGGTTTTTTAATTTTTCAAGGTGGTTTAACTTAAACATGAATTATTTGGTGGTAATAGAGTTTCATTACTATTTATTATAACCATTAATTAATATTTTATAGATTATATTTTACCATTAACTAGGGTGATATATTATATAATTTCAGTGTTGAACTTCAATTTTATTTATTAAAGGATGTCTGATTGGATATTTTATGTGTTTTTATTAATATTTATAGGAATTTAAGTGAATGTTTTGAATTAGAGGATTTAAATGTAAAGTAATCGAATAATTATTGTGTGTTTAAGCATGTAATTAATTATGGGAGTTAAATGAAATTTAATGGAAATTATTAATGGGATAATTTATTTTATACCATTTTGATTTGGTGGGAAATATGTTGTTATATATTCACAAAAGATGTAGAGAAACATTGGTGATGGTTTGATCATTGACTAGATAAGGGAAAATGAATAATGTTATGGTGAATGAATGATTAGTTGTTATCATTGAAGGGTTAAGACAAAATGTTCATTACGGAATCATGTTCTATGACTCGACGTCATATTATTTCCATAATCCTTATAAATATACCATGATTATGTAATTTTTTGGGGTTGATAATCCATAATAATCAGAATGAATGATTTTGTAGTGAAAAAAATTGATATTATTTAGCAGTATGGAATTTATAGAATAATAATTAATTATTAATAATTAAAATTGAGATGGGATATTAATTTCATATAATTCATATAATTTGGTAATATGTAAAAATTATTTGTGTAAAAATTTAAATTATAATTCAGTGATTATAGAACATGAATTTATTACAATGTAAAATGATTAATAGGTAATATGAATATTAAATAACCCAATTATTGATAAATTTTTAAAAAATATATATATATATAATTTTTAAAACATGTTTATTGTGGAAAATTGTTATTGTTATTTTTTAAGATAAATATGAAATATTTTCAAATTTCTATATCAAGCATGGAGCTTTAAGTTTTAAATATTCGTAGAAATGTTTTTCTGTGAAAGAACGATAAATTTTGTGTAACACGACATGGGCCATTCCAATTTAGCACATTGGGTTGTTCTACTAACTATATTTTTGAGAAGTTTTGGTGTAGTATGGGTGAGTAATTGGATGTGGGTTATATGAGTTCATGGCATATGTAAATGGTTTGAAGCCATATATTGGTGTTGGAGGGCCTGTATACCTGTGAGTAAGAATGCATTTTCTGATTTCTACATGGTCCATGCCATATTTTCATGGGGTCACACCATTTATATCAAGAGTTATTAAACATTTTTATTTTTAGGTAAGTTGATTTTTGGATGAGATGATGGGGGTTTTCATTATTGTTTATACCTAGGATATGAGGAATGTTTTTGATGAAGAGTGACTATACTCCCTAGGATATGAATAGTGGTAAAAATAGAAGGAAACATGGAATGTCTTTGCAGAGTGATTATATTACCATAGAACTATTTATATGTGATCGAATTGGTGTGTGAAGTGTGGTAGTTATTAACAGTGATTCATTAGTTGTTACGACGTGCAAAGATGAGACAGGGGATGTTATTTCAATGTATATAACATGGAGGGAAATAATGAGATGTGACGTGCGGTGGTGAGAATGTAGGAAAATGAGGGTAGAGATCATATTGGTTCACACCTAATGATATAATGGATACCCTAAGTGTGAATATTTTATCAATGACTATATGTGGTGGAAGGGATATTCTGTGGGAGTGGGCACCCAGAAAACTTGTAAGAGTTTCTATGAGTGGATAATGACCAAACCAAATAATGTTTATATCTTAGTTATTTCCCTATAAATGGATAACTGTGCAGTGAATAATATTGATGATGAGAGATTTCCATATAGGTAGATTGATATATTTTTTAGGTTATATATAGTGCAAACTATGTGGGTGTAAAACAACATATATATTGTTTGGTGTTGGATTTCATTATAGTGGTTGTTATATAATGTCATGTAAAAATAATGTGTTCTATCTTATAAACACTGATTTTTTTAGAATGTAATTGGTTGGTTGGTTGGTTTTTATTTTCTTATTATTTTGTTGTTTTCTATTATTTATTCCTTATATAATTAAATTTTATGCTTTATTCTTAGGGATATATGAGTTTATAGGAAGGAGCCTACTGAGTATATTTATATTCTCATTTGTACGTGATATGAACATCTTTGTAGATTATATGGATATGGTTGGTGTTGATGATGAGAGACACTATATCTAGATGAAATAGATTTTTAATCATAGTGGGGTTGTATTATACCGTTCCATGAGGTATAGTGTATATTATAAACTTATTTTTTCCCTTTATAGATTAGTACCATATTATGTGAAATGGTTTTTATACATTATTCATGTATTAAGAATTTTAAAAATATTATTTTATCAATGGTGTTATAGAGTTTTCTTTTTAAGAAATCTAGTTTCATCCATAAATGTGTGATGACATAACCTTGGTTTTATTCACCAACTAGTGATCTATTTATGGTGGACTACATTTGTCATACTTAAACTCATTTCTACCTCAGGTGGAGTCCCAGTGAGGGTGTTCATGACATAATGGTGCCAAATAATGTGTGTATAAGATATAATTTATAGTATTCACCAGTTTGGATTACATTTTGATTCAAAGTGGAATAATATCACAAAACCTAGGGTAGACCATAGACTAGGGAAACCAATGAATGATGTTAGTGGTTGATGTATTAATTTACAATGACCTTAATATTCCATTAGTTATAACTAAGTGTTGGTATGGTATTTTTAGGTCATATTTCTAATGCATCCAATAGTTCTATGTCATGATGATGATGTTTTTATTATTATTTATGTGATTCTACTTATAGTGTTGAATGATATGGAGATGTGGTTAGCTACATGCATGTTGTGGTAGTGTGGTTAAATAATTTTAATACATATCCGTGGGATTGTATTAGTTTAAATATTTGTAGATATTCATATTTTAGGATTCTAGGGAAAGGTTTATTAAGCGGATGTATAGAAGGAACCTGAGGTTCTAGATTTCATATTTGAACTAGAATATCAGAATCTGTAAAATACAACCTTGAGTGAGTTTTAGATGAAAAATGTGTCAATGTGTAAGGGGTTTAATTCCAATCATGATACTGATCATCAGTTAAATAAGTTTAAGATAGATTTTTGGATGACACAGATTGAAGATGAGTAGCTTGTTTTTTACTAATACGTTTGTTATATGGTACAGTGCAAAAATGGTGGATGATTTTCTCAGGATATATTCATAGGAATAGGATTTTATGGAATTATTTTTGGGAGTTATTTAGAAAATATTTATAAAAAAATATTCATTTTCTCAAGAGGTAATGGGTTTCATTGGTGATTCAAAAAGGATGACCTCCTATTTCAGATAATATTCTTTGATTTATAGATTTGATATGATATTCTAATAAGTTTTATAATGGATGATAATTTGAGTATTTTTTTTAGGTATTTGAAGCCTTAGTTTCACAAATATTTTGGTTTTTTATTTGAAATATCATTTGTCAAGATATTGGAAAAGGAGGAGATTGAAGATAATTTATTATCCAGGGAAGTATATTTTCTAAGGAGTATATATGTAAGTGAATTTCAAAATGGAAAGATGAGTATGAGTTCTATATTATTGATGAAATTGAGGATTGATATAGGTCATATGAGTTTCATTCAAGCACAATATCATTTCGCTAGTTTGGGATGTTCAAAATCCTCTTATGCAACTAAGGGATTTCAATATTTCTCTTGTATCGTTTTGGAATTTTAAAATTTTGTTCACATATTTTTATAGTGGGAAGATATGGAATAAGAATACAGTTACTGTTTAAAAACACCTCATCTACCACAATAGTAGTTTATTTTACAATAGTAGTTGGATTAACAATTATTGGGACCAGCATCCTAGGGAGGTTCTTGAAGAGGAAATTATAGTGGAGTTTAGTATAGTGTTGACCAGATAAAAGGTACATGTAGGTAATAGGGGTGGTGATGAGTATCAGTTGGTAGATGATAACTCTTGGTTACTAAATTCCAATAACTATAGAGAAATGTGGTTATTAGAGGTGTTAACCTCACCTATTTTGATAATCCCAATCATGATTTCATATACTTTGATACTCTCAAACTAATGTTTTTCTATATATTAATTATTTCAATCTGTGATCAAGATGATAATAATATTAAAATAATACCTGAGATATGTTAATCTTTGTTTATCCATGTTTATATAAGTTCTTAAATAATTCTAACCCAATCGGATGTGTTTTTCATAAAAACAGATAAGTGTAAGCTACTGATCTACACATAGCTACTGATAAAGAGCTACCGGTACTAAGTCTACTGATAGACAGAGTCACCGATACACTAAGGTCACTAATATAAACAGAGTTACCGGTAAGCAGACACAAAGTCTACCAACAGAACAAATGAGCTACCGATGTGCATGTCTACCAGTCGTTACCGATAGAGTAAGCATACTTATACGAGTACTGGCAATCCCTAACCAGAGCTACCGATATGAGGAAGTCTACCGATAGAACCAGTCTTCCGAGCTACCGGCTAACAAAAAGACTTGAGCTACCGATAGATAGGAGTCTACCGATAGAGCTAGTTCACATATAGTTTCTGATACATCGAGTTACCGATAGCTCAAGAGATACTGATGGAGAAAGAGCTACCGATGGAGATAAACTATTATATAGAGCTACCGATTCAAGTTCAAGAGCTACCGATTGAAGATCCTACGACACCATACACTTTTACCAACACGAGCTACTAATGATTGACCAACCAGTCCAACTCTATACTCTATACTCTCAATACTATTTTTTATAAAGCTAATGGTTACATTTGATGTTTTTAATGTAGTTAATGTTATTTAATGATCTCGGTTTCCATGTCAGGGAACCCTACCTAGTACCCATGCAAAAAGTAATTATTCTTTTCTGCCGAAGCTGGAAGCTATAAAGGGATATAAAAAGATCGTGCAATATACATTTTTTGAAAGAGAGAGAATCAAGGCACTAAGAAGACACACGAAGGGTGAGATATCCAAGAGCTGAACATCATTCAAATGTGGAGAATTTTTCACTAGTCTACATCCATACTCCAAGAATCCTGGACATACGCGAAGAAACTTATTCTAGAGGATAACACAAGCTGCATCTTGAGTGAAGAAATACAACATAAATGTCATGAACTCAGGCTTATAAGTTGGACCAAGAACCAAGGATGAAAAAAACACTCTTTTTTCTGAACAAGAGACTAGAGAAGGACTCAGAAGCTTTTCTGACAAACCAAACGAGTCCAGAGCTGCACTGCTAATCACTAAAGCATTTCTAAACTCAATCATACATATCCTAGTGATTCTTTTATTTACATTTAGAGAAGTGTGTGTACCTTGTTTATTTTAAACACATGTTGAATCATGTACTAAGCTGTATTATTGTTAAATCCTCACTCAAACTTTATAACCATTTGTTTCCCACTATGGATAGTGGTAGAGGTTGAGTAAGACCTGGACAGCTTGTGTGATGTTGTTTTTTTCCACAAAGAACTGCGGTAGAGGTCTTTGGACCTGGATAGTATTGTACTATTGTTTACCCCTGATCCAGGGTGTGAATCAATTTATATAAATTGTTGAGAGGACTAAGTCTTGGCTTGAGACTGAACATCTTGGTTAACTCTGCTGTGAATTATAATTTAAGTTTATAAGTATACTATATATTTATTTAATATTCTGCTGCTATTACTTTAGAATACAAAATTATTTTAAAGCTACTTTGATAGATAAATTCGCAAGTGTTTATACTTATTATAAATCAGTAAGTCAGTTACAAAAGTTAATTTAATCTTTAGATTAAGTTAACTGAGACCTAATCAATCTTTGAGAAACTGATTGAACCTTTACACTCTGTATAGATTCACTACAGTTTAACTTTGTTTTTAAATTGGGGGATTTTAAGAGAAATATTAATAGAAGTTTTAATTGGAACTCAATTCACCCCCCTCTTGAGTATCCACTCCAACCAACATTTGGCATCAGAGGATTATTTTTGTTAAAGGATTTTTGGAACAATCTGTTTTTCAACTGTGATTTTAGTTGCATCTTTAAAGATCTTAAATTTTTGTTAGATCTAAATTTTATCTCTTTAAAATTTCTTTTTCTAAAATATAGTTATAGATAATAGACTAGAGGGTGTTGCTACTAACAGAACACCTTTCTTTAATGGTATAAACTATTCCCAGTGGAAACTTAAAATGAAAATACATTTAGAAAATATGGGTTTTGATATCTGGCCTGCAATAGAGTCTCAATATAAAATTCCAGAAACTGAAAGAATAACTTGGGATGAACCTAAAAAGACTGCTTACAATAATAAATGTAAAGCTATGATTTCCATGTACTGTGCTTTAGTAGATGAAGAGTTTAATAGAATATATTCTTGAAAAAGTACTTATGAAATATGGGACAATGTCTGTGTTTCACATGAAGGAACAACCAATGATAAAGAAATGAGATTAAATAATTATACTATTAAATATGACAATTTTAAAATGAATAATCATGAACCTATTTATGATATGTATCTCAGGTTCAATGAGATAGTCATTACAATTAGTTCACTTGGAAAATCTGTTCCATCCAAGGAACAAATTATGAGAATACTAAGATGTCTACAGAATGATGGAGGGGCACATCTGTTTCAATCATAGAGTCATGTGACATTGGATCACTACCTATAAAAGAGCTTATTGGTAAGCTTATGATGTATGAAGAAGAACTCAAGATGAATAAGGAGGAAGATGATGAACCCAACAGAAAATCCATAGCTTCTAAGTCTACTGCTTCTAAGAGCAAAGACAAGGAGACAATGCAAGTACCTATTGAAAGTTCAACCAGTGATGATTCTGATTCAGAAAATGATGCTGAAATGGATCAGATATCCAAAAGGATTAAGAAATTTTATAGGATAAAGAATTTTTTTAGAAAATAAAATTACAAAGGAATGTATGATAATAAGGGACATTGGAAGAATGATTGGAAAAATCCTATCAAGGAGGATGATATAGTCTGCTACGAGTTCAAAAGGAAAGGACACATCAAGGATGATTGTCTAATGTTAAAATTCAAGAATAAATATGATTATAAGGACAAGAATAACAAGAAAGCTATGAAAGAAACATGGAGTGCTTCGGAGGACAACACAAGTGATCCTGAAAGTTTTGATTCTGAGAAGAATCGTTCCAACATGTGCTTCACGACCAATACCTCTGAGGTACCAGTTTCCCCTTCTCTAATTGATTATTATTATGGAAATAAAAGTGATTCAGAAAATGATGAAAACATATCTAAGGCTGACCTATTTGAATACTGCAATATGCTGGAAGATACATGTGATAAACATAAAGACAAATATAAGTCATTAAAGAAACAACATGCTCTCACTGTCACTGCTAAATCTGTCATTGATATATAAAAAGAAAATAATGCTCAACTGTTAAAGGAAAATAAAGAACTAAAAATGTCTAATGGGAAACATAGAAAGGAATTAGAAAAATTCAAAAAGGGAAAATATACACTTACACGAATGTTAGGTAAGAAAGTTGCATTAAAATACACTATTGGTTTGGGATACCAACCTGGAAAAAAAGCGGTTCACTAAAACCCGATTTAATACTAAGTCTGGATAACATTCTGTTTATTCCTGTTCTGGAAATTCCTATGCTTCGAATAGTTATTCAAATGATTATAGATCAAATAATGTTTTCCTTTCAAAATCTATTGAATCTTTAAATTATATGAGACCCGTAAGACAAATTTGGGTACCTAAAGCTTTGATTGCTAACCTATCTGGACCCAAGAAGATCTGGGTACCAAAATCATTTCATGACTAAACTTTTTTTTAGGAAACCTGTTTGAGGAGCTCTCACAATAAGGTATGGTACTTGGAAAGTGGATGTTCACGACACATGTCTGGAGATTATTCATTCTTCAAAACCTTAATAATGGTTCATGGAGGCCACGTCACCTTTGGTGATAATTCTAAAGGAAAAATCATCGGCCTGGGCCAAATTGGTAACACTGATTCAGTTTTAATTTCTAATGTTTTATTTGATGATGGATTTATGTATAACCTGTTAAGTATTTCTCAATTATGTGATGATGGATTTAATGTGAAATTAGAAAATGATTCTTGTAATTTTTTGAATTCTAATTTTTTTTTAGTCTTTTCTACTTTATGAAATGAAAATGTTTATGCTGTTGATTCAAATGCTTTATCTAAGAAAAATTTTACTTGCTTAAATGATTTTCATAAAGAATCTTGTATTTGGCACATAAGATTATGACACTGCAACATCTATTCACATAGAAAATTGACTAGGAAGAACTTAGTTAGAGACCTACCTAAACTTGAATTCCCTAATGAAAAAGTCTATAATCCCTATCAAAAGGAAAAGAAACATAAAGATTCTTTTAAATCAAATAATGATGTTTCAACATCTCAACCTCTCGAGTTGGTTCACATGGACTTGTTTGGACCTTCAAGAGTTTCTAGTTTAAATGGGAAGCCCTATGTCTATGTCCTAGTAGATGACTTTTCTAGATATACGTGGGTATACATCTTAGCTCACAAAAGTGAAGCTTGTTCTTACTTTGTTAAATACTCAAAATCTATAGAAAATCTTAGTGGACTTAAGATTAAAAGTCTGAGAAGTGATCATGGTCGTGAGTTTGAAAATCATGAGTTTGAATCTTATTGCTCACACAATGGCTATAGTCACAACTTTTTTTATCCTAGGACACCATAGCAGAATGGTGTAGTAGAAAGATGGAATAGAACCCTTCATGAAATAGCCAGAACCATGCTTAATGAGTATGACCTTCCTATTTACTTTTGGGCTAAAGCTATGAATATAGCTTGTTATATCATTAATAGAGTCTTAATTAGACCAGTTCTTAAGAAGACCCATATGAGTTGTGGAATAATAGAAATCCAAAAGTTAGCTACTTTAGAGTCTTTGGCTGCAACGTTTTTATTCTTAATACAAAGGATAATCTGGACAAGTTTTCTTCTAAAAGTGATGAGGGAATTTTTCAGGGAAATTCACTAACTAGAAAATCTTGTAGAGTCTTTAATAAAAGAACCAAATGTGTGGAATAATTTGTTCACACCATGTTTGATGAAACTGATCCACATTAGCCTAAAACCTCTCTGGAAAATATTGAAGAAGATTTGAGTGTTCTGGACCTTAATTATGAATCTAAAGAACCTGTTGTAAAAATATCATGTTCTGGACATATTCCAGAATCTGCTTCTGTTGAACCCGAACTTGGATATGAACCTAAAATTTCTAGTCCTACCTTTACTAGATCAACAAGGATTCTAAAGAATCATTCTTTGGATGCTGTTGTTGGTAATCTTGATAGAGGGACACAGACTATAGCTTCTCTAAGAAACCAGGTTGAACATCAAGCCTTTCTTTCACAGCTAGAACCTAAAAATGTCAATGATGCTATCAATGATAAATTTTGGGTAATGGCTATGCAAGAAGAGTTAAATCAATTTGAATGAAACAATGTATGGAAATAAGTTGACAGACCTAAGGACACTTTGACAATAGGCACTATATGGGTTTTTAGAAACAAAGTTGATGAGTCTGGAAACATAGTTAGAAACTAAGATAGAATAGTTGCACAAGGATATAGTCAAGAAGATGGTATAGACTATGAGGAAACCTTTGTACCTGTATCCAGATTATAAGCCATTATGATCTTACTTGTATATACTGCTCATCTGAATTTCAAGTTATATCAAATGGATGTTAAAAGTTCTTTTCTAATTGGTTTTACTGTTGAAGATGTTTTTGTTGAACAACCACCTGGATTTAATAATCCTCATTTTTCAAATCATGTTTTTAAACTTTCTAAAGATTTATATGGTTTAAAACAAGCTCCAAGAGCTTGGTATGATAGACTTAGTAATTTTCTTATTTCTAAATGTTTTACTAAAGGGATTTCTGATCCAACACTTTTTATTAAAATAATTTATAACGATGTTCTAATAGTATAAATATATGTTGATGATATCATTTTTGGATTTTCCAAACATTTTTTAGGTACTGATATTTCAAAGAGTATGCAAAATGAGTTTGAAATGATTTTAATGGGAGAACATAAATATTTTCTTGGATTTCAAGTGTTTCAAATTGAAAATGGTATTATTTTGAATCAAAGTAAATATACAAAGGATCTTTTAAAACGTTTTGGTTTTGGTAGTATTAAGGAAATTGATACTCCTATGATTACAGTATGTAAATTGGATGCAGATGAAAATGGGAAACTAGTTGATCAAACCAATTATAGAGGTATGATTGGAAGCTTACTTTACCTTACTTCCAGTCGACCAGATATTATGATTAGTGTGAGTATGTGTGCAAGATTTAAATCTAATCTAATATAATCTCATTTACTTGTTGTTAAAATAATTTTTTAGTATCTTAAACATACTGTAAACTTTGTTTTTTTACCCAAAATGACAACCCTTTGAGTTAATGAGTTATTCAGATGCTGATTTTTCAGGTTGAAATTTAGATAGAAAAAGCAGTTCAGGAACATGTCACTTATTGGGATAATCCTTAGTATCTTGGTGTAGTAAAAACTATAATTCTGTAGCATTGTCCACTACCAAAGTAGAGTACATAGTTGTTGGTAGTTGCTGTGCACAAATTCTGTGGATGAAACACACTCTTTTGGACTATCGATATGACTTTAACCATGTTTCTATAAATTGAGATAATACTAGTGCAATAAATATCTCAAATAACCCTGTGTCTCACTCTAGGACCAAACACATTGATGTAACACACCATTTCTTGAGAGATCACTACCAAAATGGTGATATTATTCTTGAGTTTATTGGTACTGAACATCAATTAGCAGATATTTTCACTAAACCTTTGAGTTCGGGTAGGTTATATTACATTATACACGAGTAAGGAATGTTTAACCTCAATTAGTAGCTATTCTCACTTATGTGAAATTCTCACTGATGTGACATTCTCACCGATGTATAATTATCACCGATGAAAAATTCTCTCCGATGTAATATTCTCACCGATTTGAATACTCACTGATGTAACCTCACTGATAGAAATTCTCACCGATGTGTGCACTATTTTAAAACGTCTGTCTGCCGCTAGAATCTGAATCTTTTTTTCGTTATTTCATTTTATTTATTTATTTTATGAATCCTAAATGATAAAACTAAAGTCTGAGCTACTTCTAAATCCACCGAGCCTCAAACCATTACCCTCGAACCTTTGCTCCCGAATCCTTAGAGAACCCTAAATCCTTCGAACCAGCGATGGAAAAAACCAAACTTCCTACTGTCAAAGATGACTCTGTTCAGCCGAAAACAAAGAAGCAAGGGACCGAGCAAGAAGAAAGTCGTAGTGTTTCTATATCTAGGTCGGGGAGAGGTCCAGTGAATCCTCATCTGCAAAATAGTGTTATTGTGATTGAAAAGGATCTTTGTGTAGAATGGCTACTGCCTTGCAAGTCCATAGTGCTCGAAGTACTTGAAAATCAAAAATGGCTATAGTTTTTTTCCAACAACAATGGTCCCTACTTTCCAAAGTTAGTGAAATAGTTTTATGACATTCTAACCTTTCAGAAATCAGAGAATGAAAATCGAGTAACCTCTTTTGTGAATGGAAAGGAGATTTTCTTTTCATCTGTTGAGTGGGCTGAGTGCTTAAAAGTCCCACATGAAGGTGTATATGGATATGTCTTGAGAGGCATTCCACCTACCAATGATATTTTCGATTATGAGACTTATTTGGAAGAGATGACTGGTGATGGAAGTCAAAGATAAGTAGTTGCTGCAGAAATGGATGGAGAGAACAGATTTCTTTTCAAATTCGTTCAACATGTCTTGATACTGAGGAGAGGAGACTTTTCCAATTTGAGATATCAGGATATCTTTCTCCTATACCCTTTAAGACATTGTGTAAAGGTGAATTTGTGCACACTACTAATGATCCAAATGGAAGATATGACAAGGCCGAAATCAAAGACAAATGCCCTATTCTTTGCTAAGTTGATCTCTGTGATGATTAAAGTAAAAGGGGTAGCTGAGTCTAAATATGAGTCAATAGTATTCAAGAACAATTTTTGTATTACATCCACAATCTGTAAATACATGAGGATAAATTGTAACCCCTGGAGAGGATAATGTGTCAATGATGACAAGAAGGTAAATGACAAATTCAAACCTGTGAATCATCCTTCAAGACCTAAGGATGTAAGGGATCCAGGTCTAGGACCTGATGAAGAGGAGCCAGAATATAGTGATGATTCAGAAGAGGAAGAGACTTTTGTTGATGAAGGAGGAGACCCTGACTTACCTCCTAGCACAACTCCTGAAAATCTTGATCAACAGAAATCAGAAAAGGACGAAGCTGCTTTAGAGGCTGTTGAAGAGGCATCTGTACAGAATGAAGAAGATGTTCATGAGAGTGAAGCATCTCTGTCAGGTGATTTGAGTCTTAGTCCAGTGATTGGAAAATCTTTAATTCCTTCTAATGATGCAAATAAAGTAAACATTCCCTTGCCTATTTTGGAAGACCCTCCAGCGGTTGCAGAAGAAGAAATGTTAGTAGAAGATTCTCCTTAGGATGTAAGACCTGTTGAAAATGATGCTGCTGACAATATTGTTGTTTTAATTGAGGATGCACCAGTTCAGGGGGAGCATCCAACCAATGTTGGAAGTGTTACAGTGGCTGCTGGAATTGAGGATTGGGCAGAAGACCCAGGTTTTATAGTCTGTGGTTTAGACTATCCTGATTCAGATAATGAAGCATCTCTAAATAGACCTAAGATTACTTATGATGTCTATTCTGAGTTATTTCCTGAAGATGTGGTCAGAATGCATGACCTGGATACATTAAAGAAAAATCTTAAGGATAGTTTTGTGGAAGAAGTAAAGAAGATGGACGTTTCTCTGGTAAATTCAGTTTAATCGGTTATGACTAATTCTGTGGTTATTTTAGCCTCTGAAAGAACATTTGCTACAGTTGCACCTATTGATTTAGTTACCAAGGCTGATCTGAAATCCTTAAAAGATGACCTGAAAGAATCTTTTATTGTATCTGTTGCTGAGATGAAGCACTGTTTTTCTAAAGAGATGAGTATGTTGGAAAGATCTTTTGAACTTTCTCTTTCTTGTAATTTATAAACCTTTATGGGAGAAATCGTTGAAGAAGTTAAAGACTGCCAGGCTCAAGTTTCTAGACTTGAAGCAGATCTTGAAGCTCTAACGGAATCTGTTGTTTCCTTATACTCTTACATGAGCTCAAAATCCCAAGAAGATAAGGACTTAGCTTATGTGAAGAGTGTTGTAAGCTATTTGGTTTCAGAATTTGAAGGTTTCAAAACATCTATGAAAGATCGTATTGAAACCCATGATTCCCAAGTTCAAAATCTTATCAGTGGATTGACCAAAAGCTTCAAAGAGACTATATCTTTCTCTGTGGGATCTCTTGCATCTAAACCTTCAGTGGATTTTAATCAGTTTCGTGCTATGATGATGGAGGAACTTGGTTTAGTTTCAACCAGTGCCTCTGTGGACTCATCTGAGCTGAGAATAGTTGTAATATATAGAAGAGATTCAGCCAGAGAGATAATGAAAATAGTCCTAGATTAAATACGAGAAGCTTATGCCTCTCAGAATGAAGTGAATGAAAAGGTGGACTCCTATTTCTCAAATCATTACACAAAAACCCAAATGACCAGTCACTTCAAGCTTCTGATAGAGAATATGAAACTGCCTCCTGTCAATCAAGCCTTTAGAGAGAAATTTAGCAAGCTAAGAGAATTGAATCCAGCGTTGGACAAATTTATGGAGAACAAAGATGACTTCATATCTGCCATCGAGAGAGGAGGAGGAATAATTATGGACTTCAAAAATATATTGCTACCTTTTCTGCATGTTGATGCTAGGACAATAATTATATCTCCTTCTTTGCCTTCCTCAGCCTCTATTACTTCTCCAATTTAAATGACTCATATCCAAGCACTTTGAAGCCTCACATTGATGATCACTCAATGATCTACTCAGTACAGGCCAGGTACTGTGTCAGTTTCTCAGCCTCTAATGGTCATTTCTAGAATTCCTACTCCATCACCTGAATCCTCTTCTGAACCAAAAGGCTAATCTAATATTGGGGATATTTATTGAACAAGTGGCTAGATTGTTTGATAGGAATCCACTGTATTTTATGTTATGTATCTATACCTTTTTTCAAACATCTAAAACAATTTTCTTTCCTTTATTTCTCATTTTGATACTTTTTCTATTTCTTATTGTTTCTCACTTTTTGATTATCACAAAAGGGGAGAAATTTTCTACAGTGATATTAAGGGGGAGATATAGTTTACCAGGCTTTTACAAAGGGAGAGAGTATCAGAGGGGGAGAAATTTTCTCTATCATGCTTTTCCCTTCTGATACTAGTACTTTTCCTTTCATTCTTTGATACCATTACATTTAGTTCTCTGATAACATTTCATTTAACTCTTGGATACCACTAAATGTTACTTTTGATATCGTTGCATTTAATTTTATCTCTGATACTATCACATTTTCTTCCACCTTTGATCCATTATGTTATATAACATACTGTTTCTCTGAGATAATTGCATTTAATGATATATCCTCTGATACAACTGTTCACTATTTTAAAACTATAATTTTATAAGTTGTGATTATCAAAAATGGGGATATTGTTGACCTCACCTATTCTAATAATCCAAATCATGCTTTTATATACTTTGATAATCTCAATCTAATGTTTTTATATATATTAATTCTTTCAATCTATGATCAATATGATAATAATATTAAAATAATCCCAGAGATATGTTAATCTTTGTTTATCCATGTTTATATAAGTTCAGAAATAATTCTAACCCAATCAGATGTGTTTTGTATAAAAACAGATAAGTGTCAGCTACTGATCTGCACCTAGCTATTGATAAAGTGCTACCAGTACTCATTCTACCGATAGACTTAGTCTACAGATAGATAGAGTCACCGATACACTAAGGTCACTGATATAAAAAGATTTACCAGTAAGAATACACAAAGACTACCGACAAAACAGACGAGCTACTGATGTTCATGTCTACCAGTAGTTACCGATAGAGTAAGCCTACTAATATGAGTACTGAGAATCACAAAACAGATCTACCGATATGAGGAATTCTACCGACAGAACCAGTCTACCGAGCTACCGACTAACAAACAGACCTGAGCTACCGATAGACAGAAGACTACCGATAGAGCCATTTCATAGATAGTTTCCGATACATCGATCTACCGATAGCTCAAGAGATACCGATGGAGAAAGAGCTACTGATGGAGATAAACTGCTATATAGAGCTAATTATGCAAGAGCAGGAGCTACCGATTGAAGATCCTATGACACCGTACACTTTTACCAACACGAGCTACTAATGATTGTACAACCAGTCAAACTATATACTCTATACTCAAAATACTATTAGTTTATTAAGATTACTGTTTCATTTGATGTTTTTAATGTAGTTAATGTTATTTAATGATCCATGTTTCCATGTCAGGGAACCGTACCAAGTACCCATGCAAAAAGTAATTATTCTTTTCTGCCGAAGCTGAATGATATAAAGGGAAAGAAAAAGATCGTTCAATATACATTTTTTGAAAGAGAGAGAATCAAGGCACTAAGAAGACACGAAGGGAGAAAGAGCCAAGTGTTGAAAAACATTCAAATGTCGAACATTTTCCACTAGTCTATATCCATACTCCACGAAACATGGACATGCACAAAGAAACTTATTCTAGAGGAGAACAAAAGCTGCATCTTGAGTGAAGAACTACAACAAACATTTCATGCACTCAGGCTGCTAAGCTGGACCATAAACCAAGGAAGAAAACGACACTCTGTTTTCTGAACAAGAAACAAGAGAAGGACTCAGAATCTTTTCTGATAAACCGAATGAGTCCAGAGCTACACTACTAATCAGTAATGCTTTTCTAAACTCAATCATACTTATCTTAGTAATTCTTTTATTTACATTTTGAGAATTGTGTGTACCCTGTTTATTTTACACACATAATGACTCCTGTACTAAGCTGGAGGATTCATAAATCCCCACTCAAACGTCATAACCCTATGTTTCCCACTGTTGATAGTGGTAGAGGTCGAGTAAGACCTGGACACCCTGTGTGTTGTTGTTTGTTTTTCCACGAAGAACTGTGGTAGAGGTCTTTGGACCTGGACATCATTTTACTGTTCTTTACCCCCGATCTAGGGTGTGGATCAATTTATATAAATTGTTGAGAGGACTAAGTCTCAGCTTGAGACTAAACCTCTTGGTTAACTCTACTGTTCATTTTAATTTAAGTCTCTAAGTATACTATATTTTGATTTAATATTTCGCTGTTGTTACTTTGAAATAAAAAATTATGTTAAAGCTACTTTTATAGTTAAATTCGCAAGTGTTTATAATTATTGTAAATCAGTAAGTTAGTTTCAAAAGTTAATTTAATCTTTAGATTAAGTTATCTGAGACCTAATAAATGTTTGAGAAACTGATTGAACCTTTACACTCTGTATAGATTCACTACAGTTTAACTTTGTTTTTAAATTGGGGGCTTTTAATAGAAATATTGTTAACAGAAATTTTAATTAGAACTCAATTCACCCCCCTCATTAGTATCCACTCCGACCAACAAGAGGTATTAATTTTCATTTACTCTACCTCTTATTATATTTTAACTAATTATGGTGCATCATATATCACACAATATCGAGTTTTGGGGTTTCATATTCTAGTATAAATGCTTCATAGGATATTATAGTTGAAATAAATAGTGGGGGTTGATCAAGGATGGATTATGTGTATAATTGTGAGCCGATTATGGGGAATATTGATTCTCATAGAACAAAATATTTTTATAAATGTTACCCTATGATGTTATATTGAGGATATAGTAACTGTATTTCATAAAACATTGTATGAATTAATATAGGAATAATGTGATTTTATATAGTTTTATTATTGATCATATGGTGGTTTGGGGGGGAATATATTTCTATTTAGGGTAGAGAATGATTTAAGAGTAGATTATTAAATACTAGTGTGTGAGTTTAATTATTGGTCTTTCTAAAGGGATAATGAAGAAGCCTCCCTATGTTGGGATGGATTATGCTATTGTATTTATAAAATAAATTTTCATATTACATCTAAGGTAGGAGATTGATTTTTCGGTTGAGTTATATCTAGGTTTTTCTCCTATTTCTATGGTAGTCTGTCATATAGTTCCTAAAAAGAATATATATCTAATAATTCTGATTGATGAGTTATTGTAGAGAAGTTTTATTTGGCATAATGTGGAATCATGTATATTTATAGTACCGTTATCCAAAGTTATGGATAGATTCCTGTGGATTTGTATAGATTATTGGTGTCTAATTCAATTATTAGTGTAGAATCATTGTTATATTCCTAGGATAGATGATTGTTTCCATCATTTGAAAGTGGATAGTTGGTTTTCCAATATCTATTTATGATCTAAATATCCTTATATGATATTGAAGGATAAAAAATCCCAAAATAATATTTTTATGTCGTTGTATACATTTCACGTTCATGTTCATTCCATTTTGAGTTACAAATAATGTATCTATGTTTATGGGGCTCAGAAGTACTAGGTTTAAACTATTTCTTCGAGATTTAGTTGTTATATTTATTTATGGTTTTTTGGTTCTTTTAATGATGGGTGAGGATCCTATAGAGAATCTCAAGATGATGGTAGAATTTCATAAAAATCATTATTTATGTGGGAAGATATTAGAGTTTAATGTTTTGACATTTAATGTGAATTTTTTAAGTCGTGTTATTTCGTAGATTGTTTTTTATGTAAACCCATTGAAGAATATGGTATTTGTAGCATGGAATACTCTAATGATTATTTCATATGTAAAAATATTATTATGCTAAACTGGTTATTAGAGTAGGTTTATACTTAGGCATTCTCGAACTATAAATTCATTATCATATCTCGTGGAGAAATGGAATGTTTTCTATTTATAAGAGTTCTATAGTTATTATAAAATATTAATGTATAAGTTGATGAGTTATTTTATTCTTCATTTTTTAAGTAGATTGTTCTTTAGAATGGTTATTTTGAAGTCTATAAATAGGGTTATAGATGTTATTAAATGTTATAGAGAAAATTCATATCATATATTTCTTGGATGATATATCGCTTGGAACAAGATTTTGGAACCCAAGATTAAGAGCTTGTAGATATAGTGTTCAGACATTATAAATGGAGGAATTATTTTCAAAGAGAGCACTTTGTGGACTATTATAATCACAACATCCCTAGGTTTTCATTTCTCCTAATGATTTAAATTTTTGGTAGATAATATGGGATGAATATCTTTAAAATTGGGATTCATGAATTACATATACTCTACGAAAGTGAAATGTGGTGCTTTATTCCCTAAGATGGAAGTCATATGGTGATAAATCTCAATATATGAGTGAGAAATGGAATTTGGTAGAGTTTTTTGAATCACTATATATTTTTTATTAATACATTGGATATGAATATTTTCATTATCATAAGATAATTATAACTTTATTAATGCATAATGTACTGGAGTTTTGACTAGGTGACCCTGATGTGGAATTTTATAGGGATCTAATTTTTAACAGTGATTCTATGGATGGATGGTTTGAGAATGAGAAGCATCATGTTTTGTTTAATAAAAAATATATTTCTCCCTAAATTAATGGAATCAATTATGTATGAGTTTGATAGATAATATTTATCATTTAATTTGGGTGCTCTGAAGATGAATCTCACATTAAATATGCCTTTTCTGGGGTATGTGAAAAAGATGTTAGTATCCATGATTATTTCTTGATGTCTTGTGCGTCAGTGGGTAGAATCCAGACAAATTGTTTCAAAATAATTATTCTAACTATATTAAATACCCTAATGGAATAGAGTGTATATTTCTCTATATTATTTCACAACTTTACCACAAACCTTAAGAGGTTTGGATTCTATTTGGGTTGTGGTTTATAGATTTATGAACTTGGTTAATTTCATATTGATTAAGTAATTGATTTAATTTGATATTTTGGTCAAAATTTAAATAATATTGGTTTTGATTCTTCATGGAGTTCGAAGGATGATAGTTTCTGATCACTTTTCATAATTATTATCATAAATTTAACAAAAAAAAATGTATGTCTTTGGTTTCTATTTTTGTATTATCTCCACATTTCAATAATTAAATAATGGTAAAACAAAATTCTGTATCCTAACATTAGACGATATATTTTTAGTGTGTATCTGTGATTTCATATAAAATTTATACCATTTATTATTGGTGGGTAATTCTTGTTATAATAGTGTCTATTCCAATTTTTTTATAACACATTTTGGGGATTTTCCTTATAAAACATGTTATTCATCATTGTATTGATTTTAAAATAGATAATTTTATATTTTTGGTCCATAGACTATGTATGATATCATAAATAATGTGCATGTTATTTTTCATTTATTCAGGATAACTCATACTATAAAAAATCTTATGTAGATTAGAGTAGGAGGCCATTGGTGTTTTTAGTTAGAGATTATGTGTTCTTGAGAGATTTTCCTCAATACTGTGAAAAATATTTTGGTATGGTAAATAATTGTTTCAAATGGTTTATTAGGATAGTCAAAGTTATAGGATGAGTGTTAGGGTAGATAATCAGGTGTTGTTTCTTAATCTATTAAAATGCATCCATGAAAAGTCTCATGTGTCACAAAATCTAATATATTTTCATGAACCTTCTCGCATGGTTGATTTAATTGATATTGATACAAAGCATGTTATTCTATTTATATAGCTTCTCATTGAAATTCATGATCACAAATATATTTTCTTACAGGAATTAGTTACTCACTTGTTTAATGTTCTTTAGTGTCATAATAGCATAGAGGAAAGCACATAAGATAGGTAATCACATATATGAATTCAATATCATGAATTGTTTTAAAGTTTCACATTGTATTTGATATTTAATGTTTTTATATTCATGGATGATGAATAAATGTGTCTGATTAGTTGTTTCTATTTGAGTATGGTTAAATATTTTCATTGAAGAAATGTTTTAAAGTCATTAGTAATGTGGAGACATGGACTTAAATGTTTCCAGAGTTTAATAATTTTTCTAGGTTCCTAAGTAAGATTTTTAAACTAGTAATTTTAATATAATCCAAATGGTATTTTGATAAATCCATTTGGTTCAGGAAGTGTTGTTTAACATTTTATGGTCATTGGTAATTTTCAACAATGTTCATGGTTACCCATGTTGTATCATGTGGTTATGAAAATTCATTATGATTTATTCATTAGTGTTGATTCTTGTTATATATATTATATTTTATTAATAGATAATTTTTCCAGTGAGATACTTATATATGGTGGAAATGAATTATAATTACAATTATATGTTTAGTCATATATTTTAAGTGGTGTCAAGGAAATTAATTTCAATTATAGATAATGGTTTTAATTTTATTGTTTAAATGTAAAGTAATTGAGTTATTAAATTTTCGTTATTATTTCTATTAATGATTTGAGTTTGAGGGAATTTAAATAAAATTAATAAAAGAAAAATGTCTTTTCCACCATTTGGATTTTTTGGAAAATACTCTAGTCGCTCTTCTTTCAAGAAGAACAGACCCCATGGGGATGATTTCAAATAGGATTTGAAATTTAAGAAAGAATAATGGGATAATGGATGAATTATAATTTACTATAATCAAAGTGATAAGAAATACATTTCTGTGGAATTAAGTTAAGTGAGCCCAATTTTTACCTCATCTATAAGACTTTTTATTCTACCATTCGTCGGTTATTTTATATTGTGTAAATAATCCATGAAAATCAAATAGAATTATAATGTAATAACAAAACAACTTGTATGAATGATGAATACAGTATTGGGAGAAAAAACATTCTTATTGAATAATTTAAATTGATATAGGATATGAATTTGATGGAATATAATTGAATTTTTTAATATATAGAACATTATTATGAAAATTATTGGAAATATATTCCTGTAATTATAGAACATGAACTAAATAAGGTAGAAAATTATGAATAGTGAATATGAAAATTAATTTAGGAAATTGTTATTGAATATTTATTATAATTCAAAGTTGAATTATTTAGAACTTTTTACAATTAAATTTATTTGTTTCTAAATTTTTATTATTATTATAGATATATTTTTTTAAATCGTTGTGCTGAACATAAAACCTAATATAATATATATTAAAGTAAAATTATTTGTGAAGAAGAATGATAAAAAGTACATAAGTTTCCATGGTTCATTGCAATTTGACTTGGTGGTAATGCCACTGCCCAAAATGTAATCCTTACATCTCTCAAATAGTCATGTAATCTCCAGAATGGAAGGCTTATTTTTTTTGGGGACTAGTTATATAAGAAACTTATTTTAAAACACATGTGAAAATTTCCCTATAATTTATCCAAACTTGACTCTCTTCTAAAATTGTCATAATTTATACTAATCTTTATAATGTAGGGAATGGAGACATAAGCAAGGGTTGACCTCAAACACTCAGTAAGGGAAAAATCATCAAAATATTATCAAGGTTTGGATCATAAGTGAATAAGAAAACATGAGAAGTAGTGAAATAACTTATTAAAGAAACAATTTTAAAATAATATTTTTCTATAATTTAGGGTAGAATGATATTTAATATCAAATGAAAAAATATATTTAATGATAAATGAGTTTGAGATAATAAACATGAGCTATGTGGTATAATTATAGGAATTTAGAAATATTTCATAACATTGAGTCATATAATGATAATGATTTATGAGAAAATATAGTCATAAAAAATATTCTAAATAAAGATACCAATATCATATTCTTGAACAAACCTATGAAAAATTATAAAAATGTCATGTTCAGTTGTAAAAACAGTTAAAAAATCTCTATACAACACATTTTCAATATAAGATTCATATCAAATCTTCTTTCATCATGTTCAGAAAATAATGTTTTGAGAAAATATTCATACATCACATTCACACAAAAAAATTGTAAAGAAAGTTGTCAGCAAAATGTTTACTCATGAAACATGTGAAAAATGTGGGATGCATGAAATTTAATAGACAAACATGTGAACAAATTTTCATTTAGACAAAAAAAATTTGATTAATGCTACCTACATCATGTTCACAAATAAAACATGTGAGAAAATTCAACTATAACATGTTCACACAAAAATTCATCATATCATGTGATATCAAACCATAATTAAGGAATTTGAGGGCTATATAGGACTCCACCAATCAATAATACATACATATGTTTGAAAATTTAAATTAAAAATTTATCAAATCATAATTAACTTGTGAAAAGAAAAATTGTTTTATTCACAATTCAAAATAGTTTTACTAAAATTGACCTGAAGAATGTAAACAGTTGATACCCAAAATTCAATCAACAAAAAATATTATTTTATTAAAATATTTTGAGGGTGAATCGTGAAAAATAACTTCTAATGAAATAATTTATTCATTTTTGAATAAAGTCATGCAAGCCAGATCATAAATTAATTTTTAGAAAATTATTTTCAATTTTTCATAAATGTTAACGTTATGATCACTTTGAGAATTCACCACTTTAAGAATTAATTTCTGAAAATTTGATGAAATTATATTTCAAAAACCACTTATTTTAAAAGTAAAATTCAATATTTAATCCTTGAAAACATAAATATTTCAAAAAGATAAAATTCAAACATCTTAAAAACAATTACTCTTTAAAAATAATCCACATTAAATGATGGTTGCAAAATCCATAATTTTTTCACAATGGTGAAGTGAAAACATTATAGAAACATTTTATATCAACCATATCCTTTAACATATAACATTACATGATTTTAATCATAACTATACATGATATTACAATCCATAGATCATTAAGTCTAGTGTCTCAGAAGACTAGTTACATAAATAATCATTATAAAAACAACTTTTTATTTATACTCCATAATGAGATACTATATTCAATTGTGCTCATACATCTACATAGGATAACCAAGGGATAACATGAACAAGGGTATGATCTAAAAGCCTATAATGTAATAACCATGCGAACAAATCATTAGCACATGGGATTGAAGGCATAACAAGATGATTTAAAAGGCATCTAACATATTGAATAATAACATACAAACATGGGATAATTTAAACATGGAATCATAGAAATGATGATGAAACATAAAACATGAATTTATAGTGATACAATACTATCCTCCAAGACTGTTTCCCATATTAGCCCAAGCCAAGTCTTGCCGCCAAGACCATTTCCCAAAGTATCACAAGCGAAGGTAAACCGCCAAAATCGTAGCACATAATTATCTCATGAATAAAAACATTACCCAATGCATTGGATAACTATATGGGGGAACCCATATTACATTTCATGAATATGTTTTCCACATAAATAATCATACCTAATTAGTCTTACATTACTATAATGGTTAACCATGGAATGATATGGGTACCACAATGAAGACATAAAGCATAACTAACTGGTGTATCATGATAATGTCCATAAAATAATGGAATTAGACCTTATGGGGATGTTCATATGGTTAAATAGGAATATATCATGGTATATTCTAGAAAACATAGAATACAACATTTAAGAAATTCATTAATGATAATTTTAGCATTTAACTCAATTTTGTGTGGTTTTAAGGAAAATATTATAGAGCAATCAAAAATATGGCACATGAGCCACATCTCGGTTGGTGAGGACTCAGAAAGTGCATCCATGAAACCTGATATCAAATCTGTGTGGAGACATATTTCTAGGTACTATAGTTGTACTATTGAAGTAACTATAGTACCTAGTGTTTAGTACTATAAAAGTCAGAAGTATTCATCCATCTGGGCCTTTGGGCCACTGGTTTGGTCAATGGGTCCTACATGACTTTTGGGCCACCCAAGGCCTTCGGGATATTTGTCTCTCAAGGACATTAGGCCACCTCAAGGACCTTATTCCACCCCAATGCCTTCAGGACACATGAATAAGTTGATGTACCAGTCAGAAAACACGGGACAAGACTTTAGATGAGGATTTAGATCATGAACATTCACCAAATTAGAGCTAATAGGATTTTGAATAATGATAGGGTATGTAATTGCCATCGGTATAGGGCATGTGCATCTCTCCATAGGACAGAAAGCTGACTAGCCTTGCGAAGGTGGATTGTAGATATCATGACATGTGTTGGGGAGAAGAAGTTCCAAGTTGTCTTGTTAGGGGGATTTTCTCTAAGAATTATGGGTCATGTAATTGTATCTAATCCTTCAAGACTTTTAAGGGTTCCACCTCACCCATTGAAAGGTAGATTATCAAAAATAAAAAAAATGAGGCCTTCAGACCATTCATGCATTCATTGAAAATAAGAAAGGGAAAAATATTTTATATAAAAACATAAGTGAACCAAGATGGTTTTGATAATAAAAATAATGATTTTATAATGACATTGGTAGATTAAAATAGAGGACAGAGTTCACATGAAATTGGGTAATAATTTCGGAAGTTCCCTAAAAACAAGTTTCTTATTGGGATGTATCGAGGAGGAAATCCATTAAAAGCATGTATATCCCCAAAATATAATGAGGGATGGATCTTGAAACATGTTTTTGGATCATAAAAATAGCATATAGAATATGAACATAAAAACAAATTAAATCTTCATTTGCGTTAAAAGAACGATAGAGCTACCCAATGGAATGTAAGGAGTTTCAGTAGAATTCCTTATGTGTTATCGGCATTGTATCGAGTGTAATTAGGAGGGTTTAATGATATATAAATGGGTTTTCCATGAATTTTGCATCATGAGGGAATTATGGGCGATGTGATAAAGTATACACCATCATTAGGGATTACACATAAAATGGAATATCAATGAGGATACTCTTGAAAAAAAGTGAACTAGAGAGGATCCCTTGCCATAAATATGATAGTGTTCACAACTTGTTATTAATGACCTAAATAATCAAATTGGTTTTATTTATTAATAATTCCACAGCATCTTCTAAACATAATTTTTTTATTATATCATTTTTACGTTCAGTCGTGGAATTTTTTATTGGTTTTAAGGTTCAGTTAAATTGTTTGAGTTCGTTTGTCTCCTTTTTTTAATGATCATTTCATGTTCAGATAAATATGTATGATGAAGGTGTTAAAACAGAATTGAGGTTAAATTATATAATTGAGCATCCAGAAGGTTACGTTGTTGAAAATTTAATTCAGTTACCTGGAGTGAAGTTAAATAATTATATAAAACATTAGTGAAACCTTTTGGGATAATGGGCGGTTTTTGACAAAAAAGAACAGTTTTTGTTTTATACACCAAAATAATATGTAAAAAAGGATTAAAAAATCATATATGAGTCATAATAAATATATATATATTTGGATAAACCATTGAAATGGTTTAATGACCAGAATTGAATATGGTAATAGAATTTGAAAACCCATCGTCCTTGAATGTGGTAAATTTACAGATCTCGGATGGTGTCTTCACTACTAAAATAAAACAAGTTTAATGGAGAGATGATAATGAAATATTCCATTATCATAAAATCATTCTAGTACTAGTAAGGTATATTAGTTTTCCTAACATTTGGATGAGGTGAGGTAAGGATAAAAAAAATGAACATGAAAAGAAAAAGAAAGAAAAGAAAAGATATATTTATCTCTGGAATAAATCATCATTAAGAGCCTTCTTAAGGGGAGTTAATTTGGTATTTTTAAGGGAATAGGGGTTTTATACATGGGGAAGTTTCACGAGGAGATATTTTTGTGGAATATTGGCAAGTAATGTGGATTGAGAGGAGTGAATAGAAGTGGTAATGAGGGGTGGTATTTATAGTTGAAGAGAAGAGAGTAATCATAATATTTAATTCCCTAGTTTTTTATTTTACCTAAAGACCAAAAATAGTGATGATTCCATGAAAAAAATAGTATTAAGTGTATGTGTGTTCGAAAAAATTGGGCTTTCATCATCAAATCATCATCAATGACTAAATAAATTCATTATTCAGCATTTATTATAAATTATCATGTTTTACTATTCCGAAAAAAATTCAAGTATTTTCAAAAAAACCCAAAAACTCACCATTACCATTTTTCGACATGTAAAATCCAAAAATGGATTCCTTTTTTCAAAAATATTTTTTAGAATATGATTAATTTAATTTTTAATTTAAATTATAATTTACTCAAAAAAAATTAAAACATTTATATTCTGGTTCCAAGATATAGGTATATCCTACTTCCACTTTAATATTATTTATATACTATCATAGATAAGTTTAATATTCATTAATGTATTCCATTATTCATAATGGTAACAATACTATTCATAAGGGTTTGTTACTATTCACCAAAAATTATGTTAGTCATATAAGACTTCAAATAACTTAATGATCACAACTATGTATGTCAGATTTTTGAAACTCAAATCATAGAAGTATTAAACATTTGTTTAATGGCCACATAGAACATAGTTTTTTATTATATTTGGATTTTGTGTGATTATATAACATAATTATAAGAAGTTAATTTCCATTGGAAAGCATTAGGTCATTACATTCTTCCCCCCTTAAGAATTATCTTCCATAAAATTTTGTTTTACATTCTAGTCCATAAATAGGTGCAGGTACTTTTCCATCATTTCCTCCTCCAATTCCCATGATTACTCATTGTACTTAGGGTTCCACTGTAGTACCATGACTAGGATAGTAGTCTTGTTATGTTGAACTATATCCCTAAAATCCAAGATCTTTACTGGGAGATCCTTATAAGAAATATCATCCACTAACTATACAACCCTTGAAGAGAGTACATGTGAATGGTGTGGTATGTAGTTCCTTCATTGGAATACATAGAAGATATCATTTACATTTTCCTTGGTTGGTGAAAGATCTAGTCGATAGGCCACATGCCCAACATGAGCAAGAATCACAAAGGGGCTAATAACTAACATAACATCCATTTTTTTCTAAATGTAATGACCTTCTTCCATGGTGATATACATAGAAATACCATGTCTCCATATTGGAACTCAAGGTAACATTGATGATTGTCTTCATAACTCTTTTGTCATCATTTGTAATCCTTAATATGTGGCTAAATGGTTTTCACCTTCTCCACAATTTTTGGACCATTTCAGTTCCTAATAGCATACACTTATTGACGTAATCCCTACATGCTGATGTTCTATACCTTTTCACATAATGTGGTTTATATAGTTCTATTTGGATGATCGAATGGAAATTGTTGTTGTAGGAGAATTCAACCAGTGGAAGATGTTGGCCATATCCTATTTTGAGGGCCATAGGAAATTCCCTAAACATATCACCGGTTTTCTAAATATTTCTCTCTCATTGGCCATTAGTTTGGGTATGATAGGTCATACAAGAATTCTGTTATGTTCTTAGAGCATGATGGAGACTTTTATTGAACTTTTTGGTGAGTGTGACATCATTATTAGATAAAACAGATAGTCATATTCCATGTAGCCTTACCACTTAATTGATTTATATCTATTCATGTTGATCCAATTAAAATTCATCTTGAATTGTGATAAAGTAAGTTGTCTTCATAATACAATACACAATGACCCATATTACATTTTTTCCACTGGATGTCCTAGGATGGTAGGTGAGAAATTCCATGGTGATGTTCTCCCAATTCCATGTTGGTATGGGTAGTGGTTTATTCCTCCCCTTTATCTTCTTTCTCTAAACCTTCACTTGCTGATATACAAGACACTATGATGTATATTCATCAGTCTACATTTTCATATTGTCCGTCTAAAATTTTTCTTGGAGATCTAGATACATCATTGTGCTCCCTCGGTGAACAGTGAAGGTTGAGATATGTGCATTATTAAAAATATCCTTCTTTATCTCTTGATTTCATGGTACACATAATCATGTCTCAAATCTTACAGCACCATCCCTGTCAATCATGTACTATGAGGATTTTATATTTATGATAGCTTTAACCCTTATATAGATTTCTAAATCGTTTCTTTGTGCATCCTTTATTTTCTCTATGAAGGATGGATGAGCAATAATGTGATAAAGGATTTATGGTGTTCCTCCCTTAAAGATTCTCATGTCCATCCTCTGCAAATCTAAGAATATCATTTCCTTTTACATTCTTATAATTCATAATGATGCCGCATCCTTTCTACTTAGTGCATCCACCACCTTATTTTCCTTTATAGGATGGTAGTGGATTGATAAATCATAATCCTTGATGAGATCTAACCATTTTCAATGGAAGATATTATGCTCTTTTTGTGTGAATATATATCTGACACTCTTGCAGTTAGTATATATCTCACACTCCTCCCAATAGAAATAATTCCTCCAGGTTTTCAACACAAATATCACAGCTATCAACTAAAGATCAGATGTGGGATATTTTTTATCATGGATTTCATGATTCCTTAAGAAATAGGCTACCACATTATCATTTTTCATCATCACATAGCCTATGACCTTTTTCGAAGCATCACACAATAGAACAAAAAGTTCTCCACTTTTTGGGAGCATTGGTACATTTGTCGTGATTATCCTCTTATTCAACTCCTTAAAAAAGTATTCACATTCCTTAGTCTAGAAAAACATTAATCAATTATATTTCATCTTGTTCAGAGGGATTTCCAATCATGAAATGTTCTTCAAAAATCATCGATAATACCCAGATAGACCTAGAATGTTGTGGATCTCCTTTAGAAATGTTGGCATGGGACACTCTTCGGTTACTGTTGTCTTTGAAGGGTCCATAGTTATCCCTTTGCTGGTGATAACATTCCCCATGAATGATACTTCCTCCTTCAAGAACACACATTTACTATACTTTTCATATAACTTCTCTGTTCACAATGTCATCAATCCATTTCTCAAATTCACCATATGTTCCTCCTTTCTCCTGTAGTATATCATAATATCTTCAATAAAGACTACCAAAATTTTTCGAGGTAATCCTTAATGACTCTATTAATTAAATCCAAGAAAATTTATGGAGAATTAGTGCGTCAGAAGGGTATCACTATAAACTCATAGTTTCTATACCTCATTAATAAGGATGTATTGGGAATATCTTCCTTCCTCAGCTTTAATTGGTGATATCACAACCCAAGGTCCACGTTAGAGATATAACATTCCCCAAGAAGCAGATAAAACTTGTCTTCTATCTGTGGAAACTGATACTAGTTCTTTATCAGGATTTTTTTGAGCACATGATAATCAATTGAGAGGCACATTTTTCAATCATTATTCTTAACAAAGTGGATTGGTGCCCCATGGTAAAGAACACAGGCATATAAAACCCTTATCCATATTATCTTATAATATATTATTTAGACCTTCCAACTCTATAGTGTCCATTCTATAAGGATTCATTTATATAGGCAAAGATCCAGTAATAAGTTCAATTGATAACTCAACCTCTCGGTTAGAGGGAAGACTTGTAATATCTTCAAGGAATACATCTGGTTAATCACCCAAGGTGGGCATGTCCTCAACCATTATTCAGTCCTTTGTCCCAATCATTTCTCCTAGATATCCTTGACCATAAGTAATTAATATCAATACTTGATAAAATGATTCTAAAGGATATTCATCATCCTCCTTACACTTGTAATGAATTGGAGGATGCTTCAGGATGTGTAGAGTAATCTCCCTTTCATGACAGTTGATGTTGGCTTTGTATAAAGATAACAATTCCATGAATAATATAGCATCGAATTCAAATAATGGAAGTATGAAGATATTTTTTGGGAGGTTCAGTCCATAAATATTAATTGGGGAGGAGTTATAAACCATGGAATCAATAATTTCCCTATTCATTGTTCTCACAGATAACTTGTCCCCTAATTTTTGAGTTGGTGTTTGAATATTTTGACAACACATTCAAGATATGAATGAATGTAGAGAACTATAATAAAATAGTATGTTCTCTATTATTGAATGAATTACTATTGTACCTATCACCACATCATTGTTCGGCTCCACCGGTGTAGTTGTGGTAGCATATTCCCTTCCTTGTTTCCTTGGGGGTTCTTGTCGATTTCCTCCACCAACCCTTGGCTTTGGGTAGTTATTTGTATAATTTCCATTCTCCTTGTAGTTGTAACACTCCACTACTAGCTAAGAGTTGACATGATTCTTCCTTTCTTCATCCACATTAGAGGTATTTTTAATATCCCTTCGTCAGTTATTGGCCAGATGTCCCTGCATTTCTCAATTAAAGTAATTCATTGTTCACTTAAGACAGTTCCCATGATACGTCTCCCAAAAAAATTTACAAGTGGGATATTTGGGCTTCTTTCCATAAAGAGATTTGTTTGTTAAACCACCCATGTGGTTCTCCATTTTATTTTTTTTGTCACCAGGCCCACGAGACCATTGAGTGTATCCAATATACATTTCAACCTTGAGGGAACAACAGACAATCCTCTCATAACTGTCGATGTCTCCAATTTCCAACAACATACACAAACTCATCTTTTTATTTAAAAAGAACCATTACACCTTTCATTCTGTGTTCATGACAAAGTTAGAGGCATACCTTTCAATACTTATAATGTTTTCATCATACTCTCTGATGGACTCATCTTCCTTCTACATGAGACTGAGGAACTCTCATTCCCTCAAGAGGTGGTGGGTTCGAGGAAAATATTTATTTAAAACATCTTAATGAATTCCTCCCAATCCATGGAATTAATTTCATCATGGTTATTTTTATTCATGATCAGTGTCCACCAGTAATCAGCTTACCCATCAAAATGATAGTCTACCAGTACAACATTCTCTTCCTCTGAGAACTAGAGGACGTAGAATATTTTTTTCATTGGAGTTAATCTACTGTTCTGTGAAGAGAGGATCAGAAGATCCGCTAAACATGGGAGGCCATTTTGTCATGAAGGATTCCATGGAGAAAGTCCATTTTCATGGAGGAGGTGTGTGTTCCACATGTTACATGTTATTATTCATTACATTATCCAATAGGGCAAGTCTTTTCCTGAATTTTAGAGCACACTTTGTTACCATACCTGGTATATCATGAGGGAAATATTCACATTCCCTATCACATTGTTTGTTGGAACCTGATTCTCTTTTTTCCTTCCATTATCTATTAAAAAAATGTGCAATTAGAGGGCTTGAATTCTTAGTTATTGAACATAAAAAAGTCAAAACTTGAACATAAAAGGATAAAATTGTAGAGGAGAAGTATATCCTTACTTGTGATTCAATAGGTTTAAATCTAGGTTATCCTCGATCTATTTCATAACATATATTTTTAGGGGATTTTTTTATTCCCTTAGAAATGTTTTATACTAATCTCATGTATTTAAAAAAGTATATTCCTCAAGAGTATCAAACCAAAAGAGAAGAAAGGTTTGTTTTTGTGTACCAAGATACCCCAGGTCAAACTCGGAACTCCTTCTCAGAGATTTCACTACTAGGTAAATTTGGGATAGAGCTTCCTCTACCAATTTTTATCCAAACAGGGATTTATTTTCTTGATTAACCACTTAAACTATCATTACCAAAATTTAGGTATGTTTTCTTCTAATTACACTCATCCTTAAGGACTTTACAAAAGTGATATATTCTTAATCTTCAATTTTTACCAGACCATCCTCAGATAAAAACTATAGCGACCCTAAACTTTTATATATATAATTACATTATTTTAAGAATAATTATATAATAGTGTATAGGCGAAGGGTCATTTTGTCCAATATCTTGGATTACTAGGTACATAATCAAATATTATAAAAAAATTATTTAAAATCTATAATGAGATCTTATCTTCTATTGTGCCCATACATCTGCATAGAATAACATGGGTATAACATGAAAAAAGGTAAGAGATAAAAACCCAATAATGGAATAACCATAAGAACAAAGCATTATCACATTAGATAGAAGGAATAACATGATTATATAAAAAGTCATGTAAAATATGGAATCATAACAAATAAAAATGGGATCATTTAAACATGGAAAAATATAAATGTTGAAGAAACATAAAATGTGAATTTTTTATGGCTCAAGATTATTCTCCAAGACCATTTTCCATAGTATCACATGTCATGGCTAGGCTCTAAGACAGTCGCCCACATAAACACAAGCCAAGGCTAACTGCTAAGACCGTCCCACATAATCATCTCATGAGACTTAAATTTCCCCAATGAATTAGAGCACTATCTAGGATCACCCACCATACATTTCATGAATATTTTTTTGACAATATGTAACATACATTATCAATCTTAATTAAATATAAGGTTTACCCATGGAAATAATTGGGTACCATAATCATGAAATGAATCCAAAAAAATGAGCATATCATGAATGTGTCCATGAACGAAATGAACTAAAACATGCATGGAAATCCATAAGATAAAATAGGAATATAAAATGTAATGTGATTTAAAACATAGGTGACAACCTTTAAGAATTGTATTTCATAAATTTTAGCATTTAAAACTTTTTTGTGCAGTTTTAAGGAAAATACTATAGAGAACTCAAAATAGAAAAGGGAACAATATTTTATACAATACCCGAAGTGAACCAAGAAGTTTTTCCTAAAAAATTACTGATTTTATAAAGATAGTTTTGGATTAAAACCAAGGATATATATCACATGATTTTTTGTAAAAATTTGAGATGTTCACTTAAATTTAGTTTTCTTATTAGGGTGTATCGAGGATGGAACCACTTAAAATCATATATAACCCCGAAATAGAATGAGGGATGGATCATAAAAGAAGATTTTAAATCATATAAATAGAAAATATAGGTTTTATATAAAAATAAAAGACATCTTCATTTGGGTAAAAATAATTATAATGAAACCTGAAAGAATGATGGCATTTCAGGTAGAATTCTTTATGGGTTATCAGCATGGTATCATGTGTACTTAAAAGGGATTTATGAGAGGGAAAGGGGATTTTCATCACATATAAATCATGAGGAAATGATGGAGGAGGTGATAAATCATACCACATCATTAGGTATTACATATAAAATTTAATAGTATAGAGGATATTCTTGAATAAAACTGAAATGGAGAGGATCCCATACCTTAAATCTGATAGTGTTCTCCACTTATTATTAATTAACTGAATAAAAAATAGATTTATTAATTAATATGTCCATAACTTATTATTTATTTAATTTATTTATAATAACCATTTTATCTTCATTAATGACCTGTTTGATTCATTATATTGCTCAATTTTGTTGTTTAGGTCTATTTGTATCCTTCGTTTTAATGATCAGTTCATGTTCGTAAAAACATGCATGATGAAGGTGTTCCTCCAAAATTGAGGTTAAATTTTTTATTAGAAATCCCAAAGGTTACATGATTGAAATTTTCATTTTGTTAATTTGATTGAATTTGAATCATAAAATAAAATTTAGTGTCAACCTATTGGGTTTATTGACATTTTTTACCACAAAGAACGTGTTTTGTGTTATAAACCAAAAGAATGTGTAAAAAAGGATTCGTTAACCATATATGAGGCATAATAAATATATATTTGGTTACTTCAAACATAAAAATGGATTCATGACCCTAATTTAAGATGGTAATGGAAATTGAAAACTCATCGTCCTTGAATGTCATAAATTTTCACATCTCGGATGGTGTCTTTAATAGTAAAATAAAATAAGAGAAAAAGAGATACGAGAATAACATATTCTATTATCCCATCAAAATTACTTTACATGACAGGTATTGGAGTTGTTATATAACTTTAATGAGGAGAGCTATGGATAGAAAAGAAAAATAATGAACTCGAAAATAAAAATAATGAAAACAATAGAGGAATTTATGTCTTGAATCAATCTTCCTTGGAAGACTTCTTGAGGGGAGAGGATTGGAATTTTGAATAGACTATGGGATATTGGAAGTGGGGTAGAGCATGAGGAGTGATTTGGGTTGAATATAGACAATGCACAATGCTTGAGGGGAGTGAAGGGAATTGGTGCTGAGTGGTTATATTTATAGTGGACGAGAGGAGGGTTTTCATAATATTTGTTTCCTTAGTTTATTATATTCCCCCAAGACCAGAAATAGAGATGATTCAATCCCAAAAATAGTAATAATTAAATGTGATTTTGAAACAATTGGACTTAAATTTTTTAATCACTATCAATGACTCAATAAATCCATTATTTAGCATTTATCATAAATTATTGGATTTTACAATTCATAAAAGATATCTAATTTTTTATTGAAATCAAAAAAAAATTACCATAAATTTTTTTGACATATAGAATACAAAAATGAAATCAATTTTTCAAAAATAATTTTCTAAATATGATTAACTAAATTTTAAATTAAAATACAAATTTACTCGATAAATATCAATTATAAATCATTTATATTCTTATTCCAAGATATAGGTTTATCGTACACCCACTTGAATCTTATTTATATACTATCATAGGTAACGTTAATACTCATCAGGGTAATCCACTATTCATAAGGGTTACATTACTATTCATAAGTGTAACTTACTATTCACCAAATATTATGTTGGTCATATTAGACGCCAAATAACATACTTATTGCAACTATGTATGTCAAATTTTAAAAATTCACATCAAAGTTGTGAAAAACAAATTTTTAAAGTTCACATAGCCCTTATGTACTTCATTATGTTGTGATTTCCTATGATTTTATGGCATAATCATAAAAATAAAATTTCTATTGAAAAATATTGTGTCGTTACACATTGATATTTTAAATATTATTCAATAAAATATCATTTTAAAGACTTAATGTATTTTTAAATATAATCTTTATTGGAAGATAAGAGGTTTTATTTAGAATGGATAGGAAATGGTTTTAAAAATTTTAAATCATTTTTTTAAAAATTAACATCGTAAAAAGTGTAACAAAAAATTCCTTCTGAAAATAGGATATTGTAAATATGATGGAAATTGTATAAAAAAATATTTTGATTTAAAAATAATGATGGAAAATAGTTTTTTTGAATAATGACCATGTAGATAGAGAAATATTTGTGTTTAAAAAGAGGTAATAATTTTTCCTTAAAAATGTTCCACTTTTATTATAAATAGATTCATCGATAAAGAACCCTTGAGTTAAAAACAACATATTTCTAAGAGATAAAATAGTAAATATCTTATGAAAGATTAAATTGATGAATTTATTAAACATAAAATAATGATGATCATGTAATATATTTTTTTCTCAATGAAAGGAAATTGAGTTAACCAAATCCCATACGGATATAATAATTCTTGAGGCAAGAGAATTTTAGAAATGTGTTTATGTAAAAGAAATGAAAATAAATAGAATTAAAAAATAAAATAAACTTTAATAAAATAAAATAGATTTATTTTTAACAATTTTATGAAATAAGATCTTCATGAATAATCATAACTCAAGGAAAATGAATTTAGTTTCTAAAAACCCTTACAATGTTGTCATCATTTGAATTAGAAATACATGAATGGTAGAATACAAGATAGATTTGTAAATCCATTATGTTTCATGAAAAATAATTATAAAAAAATCAATGGAAAATTCATACACCACAAAATGTAAAAAAGTGGTGAATATGCATCTAATATCAATAACACAAAATTGAGAAGCAAAAATCCATACTAAGGGTCATGATTCCTTCCATTCCCACACCGCACATCTTGAATAGCAAAATTGTATTTAAAAAAATATTTATGAAATTTTTTAATCTATATTTAATTTTATAAGGTCCATTTATTATCATAAGTTATTTATTTATTGATGATTGTTCATATGGTGGTTACTTGATGTGGTTTGTTCGATTTTTCTAACTGATACTTATTATATTAACAATGGTAAATTATTTCATAAAATAGATTCATAATCAACATAATTGTATACAATTATTTCATTTATTATTAAATTTTCATAAAATTTATTCCATTAAATAATTTTTCCCAAAATGGACTCAAATTAAGAAAGATGCATCAACATGTTCATTTAAGGTTGCTATGTTTTATATGACCATTTATTATTGATATCACTTATAGAATGTAAAATGTTATCCTTAAAATATATTAATAGTTTCATAAAAAATATTAAAAATTAAATACATTTTTAAATTCATTCATTTTAATTGTAAGTAGATTAATAGATCATAGTGCTCATGTAGTTGATAGTTCGCAAAAACGCATAGCAATGTCTTCCTTTTTGAATGATTTAAGAGGATGGAATTCTTGTTATAACACATTAATAAAATAATATATTATAAAACTAATAAAAATAATGTTATCATACCTTAATGTATATATATTAATTTATTTGGTAGAGTATCATTAAGAAGTAGTCACTAAGGAGTATGAAATACTCACGTTGGGAAATTGAGATTTCCCTTGGAGATCTACCTGGAAATGGGGGATATGTCAAAACTAATTTAGGCCATAGGATTATGAAAATTTGAAGAGATTATAAGAGGATAATAATTAAATATTTTTATGGGGAAAATAAAAATAATACATGTTTCATGAATTGGTGTAAGTGATCTCATTTTATAAGTGAATAAAAATGTATTTTTTTTAAAATACTCATTAATTTTCAATAATTTCATGAAAATATTCATAAGTAATAGGGTAAAAAATAGGAATAAGGAATTATATGAAATTATATGGTATATAATTCTATCAACCATACATTTCAAATAAACATGATTAATTTTAGTCTTTTCCGATAAGAATTTTTAACATTTAAATCTTTCTACAATAACTAATTCTAAACAACAATAATTATTTTTAATGGAAGAAATAGATTGTTGGTATTACCTAATTTAATCACTATAATTCCATAAATAGAATTATTACTATAAAAATTAATTTTCGGAAATATATTTTTAGAATTAATGCATATAACATGTAATAGGAATTTTTAGGAAAAGTGTGCTTTAAGCTTAAAATATATGTATTGGATAAAGTAATCAATGTTATTGATTATTATGAAATTAATTATTTATTTATTTAAATAAATAATTTTATGTAGCATCTATATTTAGAAAACAAAAATTACCATTGTAATATTTAATTTAAATGATATACCAAAAAAAATTAATTGTAAAATATAACTTATGTCCATAAAATGTTAATAATATGTTTTTTAAATTAAAAATAGAATTTTAAAATGAACTATCATACTGGTTAAAAATATTTTGGGTAATTAAATATTTTTAATATGTTTTAAATTTATATACTTTTCTTAATATAGTCATAAATGCTAGAAATTTAGTGAAAACTGTATTTTCCACTGTCCACTAAAAATTAATTATTTTCAAAAAAAATCCAAAAAATATGAAATTGAGTATTATAAAATATTTTGATTTTACATAATTTAAATACTAAAATTTATAAAATTTTCCTTTAAATAAAAATAAAATATTGGAAAAAAGACATTTTTTATTAAACAAAATCCCTTATAAAATTTTGTGCCTTCTTAATCCTTTTTTATGCTTTTATAATTGATTAAAATATTATTTTTTATTAAAGGTTATATTATTATTGAATTTTCATAATAATATTCATCCTATGTATCCCATTTATTTATCATTATATATTGAGTATATTGAATTTCATCGCACATAGTGTTAATTTAGGGTGAAAATATTCCAAAATTAAAGAGAGTTATATATTCCCACCTTAAATAAATTATTTCATTGAAATTATTATTGTCTACCACTAAATAGAATAATATTGGTTATATAAAATATTTACATGACCTAATATATAATTATAATTGAGATACCTATATTTTTATCTAATTAATGTCTAAGAAACTCATCTATTTTTTCTAAATAATAAAATTTCCAAAATTTAATTTTTCATATTAATTAATTCTAAATATATTTCTTTAGTTGTCTTGTAAGGAATAGGGGTTTATAAATACATACTTTTCACAGAATTATTTTCAGGATCCCGATTATTATCAAATACTAAAATTAAAAGGGTTGTGATAATATATAATAAAATTATAGTAAATGACCATGTGATTATGAAAACTCAATACAAATGTGTCTTCTCTAATCACACAATCATTTAAAAATATGATAATTTTAGTTTAGTATAGATATAATTAGATCAACCTATCACTCTTTTGGTTTATCTTAGGTTTTCCATGGTCATATTCTAATTAGGTTTCTCAAAAAAATTAATCCTTGAATTCCAGTATATTTATATCACTCATAATTTATTACAATGAAAATTTGAATTAAGCAATGAATTTTATGAGGGTGTTTCTATCCTGGTGTATATTATTTGGTCTACTCATCATGCACCAAGTAAATATTGAGTTGATTCTATACCATGATTTTTATATATGATTTCTCCTAGGTGAATCTCTTATATATCTAAATCCCCTTTCCAGTATGAAGAATGATATATAATTTCTAAAATACCACAAAATATAAACATTACCAAAACATCAATATGTATTCTATACATAACATACAATTTGATTTTTCACTGAGGTTTCATCATCCTAATTCTTAAAAAGCTAAAATAATCCTAAAAAATAACTAATCCCTTCCTAGATACCGACTGAGGACCCCCAAAACTGCACTCCTAGGTATGGTGATAAAACCACATACTTTATAACTTGATTATGTTCCAATTATGTTGATACTATATTTATTTGTACATCATTTTATTTATTTAATCATTAAATATAATAAATTACACAATCCTAATAAAATATTGTTTAGTTTCTTTGTGTACTATTTATATAAGAAACATATTTTACAATACTTATGAATTTTTATTCATAATTGTACCACACTAGAATCCCGTATATAATTCTCATAAGTTATTCTCATCCTCATAACCAAGGGAATAGATATATAATTAATGGGTGAACTCAAACACTTAGAAAGGTATAAATTCATGAATATGTCAATAAGGGTAATATTATAAAAATATAATAAATTATGACCTTGGGAGAAATATCATATTAAAAAAATCATGGAGTAGTAAGAGTCATTTACACATCATAATAAAATGTATGTAATCTCAAATGAACATACCTATTCCATAGTAAAATAGTGTCCTACAATAAACATGATCCAAGGGGTATAATAATTTTCATTTAGAAATATGTCATGACATTAAGTCCTAGAATGACATGATGTTATGACGCAAACAAAAGAATAATAATTAGTTTTAACCAATCTACCCCCATGACTTTCACACAATTATCCTATTAACAGAGTTACCCACATCATGTTAACCAAAACAAACATATGAACAAATCTACCCACATCATTTTAACACAAAAAAATAGTTGAACAAATCTACCCTCATCGCATTCAAAAAAATATTTTGAGCTATGATTCTTACATCACTTCCGAATATCAAACCTACGAAATTATTTTTAAAATATTAAATTCTCATAATAAATACTTTTGAACACTATTCTCCCCAACACATTCATGAAATAAACATTTAAAAAATGATTATCACCACACATACAAACGAAAAAATATAATCAATGGGACCCATATCATGTTCCCACAAAACAATTGTGAAAAAATACCCATATATAAAGTTTTAAAAATAATGCATAATCTCTTGTGATACGAAGCATTAAAAAATTCATTAGAGGGTGATATAGAACCCCCACCATAATTCTACAATACATATGTGTTCCAATTTAAAATAATCATTCATCTCATTACAAATATCCTTGGGAAATAGAAAAATGTTTTATTATATCTCCGTATGGAATCAAAAATACTGACCTCAATAATGTAAATGGATGATACCTAAAATATTATCACCCTAAAAATAATTTAATATGAGAATAAAGGGGTATATTCATGAAACCTAATTACCATGGTAATAATTCGTAAAGAGATATATAAAAATTTAGTGTCAAAATCAAACTAGTGTTTTTAGAAAATGATCTTATATTTTTATTATAAAAGATGATTTTATGATCTCTTTGAAAATTTATTTTCAAAAATTTTAAAGTCAAAACTTATGAAAAATAATTATTTTATAAAATAAATGTCAATAGTGAATCCTTTTAAAATAAATAAATACTTTAAATGGTTAATTGAAAACAACTTGAAAACTTTTACAATTTAAAAACAAACTTAAATAACAGATCCTAGAAAAAGAGATAAATTATTAAAATTATAAATCCAACATTTTTTGGAAAATTTTAATTTAATAAGTTATAATAAATATTTTTCCTTTTGAAATAATTTAATGATTTATATATATAATGTGGAGTAGAACATAATATTTTTTATTTTTAATGGATGGAAACCATTATTAATATTTTTAAATAAACTTTTTTGAAAACCCACATTATTAAAAGACTAACCAAAACATCCTTTTGAAATGTATAGAATGAAAATATGATAATTACATGATTAAAAACATATTCTGATTTTATAATAACAAATAAAAAAATTGAATGTTGAACATGTAAATATACGGAAACCTATCTTTAAAAGATCCATAATATTTTTATTAAAAACCCTCAACTTTTATAGGAAATAGATTCCTCAAGAAATTATTATTGAGTTAATTATATAATTTTCCATATAGATAAAATAGTAGATATAATATAAAATAGGAAATAGAATAATTTATAAAACTTAGAAGAATTATGATCATATAGTAATATTTTATCTCAATGAATGAAAATATGAGTTAAGTTAATACATTATGAGTATCACAATTCTTGAAGAAAGAGTCATTTAAATATAATATTGAGTAGTATAAATGTAAATAATAATAAATATATATATATATATATATATATTAATTATTAAAATAATGTAATTTAATTAGCTTACATGAAATAAATTCATGAAGAATAATCATTACTCAATGAATAAGAATTGTGTTTCCAAAAGCCCTTAAAACTGCATATTCGTTATAATTGGAAACTCGTGAAAGGAGGAAATATAGATCGATTTTAAAATAACAGAACATTATTATAAAATTATGATATGTAAAATCCATATAAATATATACCCCACAAAAAGGTAACAAGTGGTGAATACATATCATATAATAATAAAGAAAAATTTCCTGATTCATTCTGCGCATGCACCTAAAATCATAAATTATATAATTATTTTTTTAAATCATTTATTAATAACATTTAAATATATGTTCAATTTTATAATTTCTATGTATTACTATATGTTTCTTATTTAATGAATTTTTTTCTCTTATGGTGGTTGCTTGAGTTTTTTAAATCAATTTATCAAATACACTATTAGTATATTGACCTTTAGAAAATGTGTTTTTAAATAGATTCATAATATCGCAAATTATATTGGTTTATTTATTTTAAAATTATATTATTACATAGTATACATTTCAATATGTTTTATTAAAATAGACTCAAATTTAGAAATTTATATTAATATGTTCATTTATAGGGGTTATGATTACAATAAAAATTTATTATTGATATCAGTTATATAATTTCTAATATTATATTTAATAAATATGAATAGTGTTCTAAATATTACTATTTTATAATAATTTTTTTTTAAAAATTCATTCATTTTATGTGGTAAATGAAAATTAGAATAAGTCATTCATGGAGTTGGTCTCTACACATATGCATGACGATGTCTTCCTTTTTTGAACAGTTTTAGAGGAAGGTAAAAAATTGACATTCTAATAGTATAATAAAATTTAATAATTTTAATAATACTAATATTATAATATTTTCATGCTTAGAGAATACTTTAGGGGTGAGAAGATGATTGTCCGAAAAATACTGAAGTGTAAGAAATACTCACATTGAGAACTTGAGATTTACCTTAGCAATATCCTTGGAAATGGAGGCCTTGGGATAAATAATTGATACAACCAATTATGAACCTAATATATGATTATATAATGATAAATAAGGTATAATTTTTTAAGAAAAGTTTACGTAATTGGTGGAGCATGATGTGGGGAAATTGCACCCATTTTATAAATGAGAAAAAATGGTATATTTTAAATACTTCTTAGTTTTCAATTTTGGAATGAAACTATTCAGAGGATGAAAGATAAAAATTTGGTAAATAATGGCATGTATGAAAATATATTTTCTATAATTCTATCAAAAACACATTTTGTAGACAGCATGACATATTTAGGACTTTTTCCTTATGTTTTTTTAACTTGTATCTCTTACTATTGAAACTAATTTTTAACATCATAAATTAAATTCTGGTGAATTTTTTTTATAACGATTATTACCTAATTTCCTGAATATAATCACTTATTTTATTAATAGTTTATTAAATAAATCATTTATCATTTAGAAAAACGTAATTTTATTATTTCCACACATAATGAATAAAACTGTTTTAAAGAAAAGTATGTTTTTAAGTGTATGGTTTTTGCATTACAAAAAACCATCAATGTTATTTAATTCACTAAAAAAGGAGTTATTAAAATATAAATGTATTGAAATAAAATATATCTATAGGAAAAAATTGGAAATTCAAGTAGATATTATGTTTATTTGTATTAATTTTAGGTACCAACACTAGTTTCTAACAATACATATATCTGTTGATATTGATCATTCAATACCAAAAAATCATTTTCCAATGTTTAAATATATTTCTCTGTCATACCAATAACAAAATTTTTTCACCTAAATATGAATTTATTAGTAATAATTAAAATAATGAAAAAAAATTCCCATTAAAAAAATATAAAATAAAACATTCCATAAAAATGATTTTATCAATAACCAATTAAGAGAAACCAATTTATTTTTCATATTTTTATTTCTTTAACCAAAGTAAATATCCATTTTTTATGATCTTATTAAGAAATATCTAATTAATTGATATTACTTACTAATTTTATATGAATAATAATATAATTGATAATTTTTAATGTTGTTTAATTAATAATAATCTAAATAAATTTTATAAAAAAATTATATATTTTTCATAGTTGATATTAGATATATTTATATATATGTTTAATACTCTGTATATACATGATCATTTAATTTTTATAATTAAATTTAATGAACATAAAAAATCTAATAAAAATAATTTATAAAAACTAATTATATATATTTAATAAATAAAATACATAACAATCAATTAAGTAATTTTAATATATTAATAATTTATATTCACATATTAATATTTTATTTTATATTAGAAAATCAAATTAATATTTTATATTATTTTATTCCATTCATATTTATACATATTATATATTTAATTTAATAAATTTGATGATATTTGATTTTTTTTATTTTAAAAAATCATTAATAAATCCCCAATTATAATTCACCTCGCACTGCCACCACAAGATCCACCCCACCATTTTTCTCTTATACATCCACCACATCACTCAGAAACCCCCTCTACATCCTCCACCAATCTCCTTCGATGTCATTCGCCTCATCTTATACCCTCACCACGTCTTCTACATCCCTCCGCCTACTCGATCGGACCCCACCACCACAACCCTCAAGACCTACCACCATATTTATCATATATCATGTTAACTTTTCCATCAACACTAGATAACTCCCTTGGTCCCCAACCTTTCTCACAATACCACCTCTATCTTCCACATTCCTCAATCTACCACCCACAATCCCTGACCATCCACATGGAAGCACACAGGGATCATGATCAACCTCTCCGTATGGCCTAATTTGTCAATATGATGGTCTTCCCAAATCCTTATTCATTTTTCCCACCTCCCCATTACCATAATCAATGAATGGGTGGGGAAATATGATCCATAAAATGTGAAGTTTCATACACATAGTAATAATTGTTTCTCTAAGTACCTGATAATTTCAATTCTTCATGATCCATGACCACCATCTTGAGGTATGTAATTTTGAGAAAATGATATTTTTCCTGATGGATTATAAATTCCATCCTTATTAGATTTTATTAGTCGTCACTATGATCACCAATTAATTTTTTTTATTAAATTACTTCTAATTTAGATTTTAATTTTTTTCCTCTTCTGTTATAGTTTTGGAAAAACGGTTGAAGATATGTTTGTTTTTTAATATTAATCCTTATGAAATTGTTATCAAAATCCTACGACATTGGCATTATTATTATGATTTTTCAGTTTTTTTAATGATTTCATGAGTTTCATTTTATTCTTAGATTTGTTTGGTGAGTTTTTTCTTATATCATAACATTAAGAATATGTAGAACAGTTAGAAAACAAATACACTGATCATTTTTTTAATGAATGGGGTGAAAATGTTATGATAGATTATAAAATGTCTTGACAACACATCAAATGATTTTATAATTCATTAAAATGTTTTCCATTTTTCTACTAATAATTTACAATCATAGTTGGCTTATTTTATATTCAAGGGGATAATTAATGTTTTTCATAAAATGCTATTCGTAAGTTCATTAATAGATATAACATCAAGTAAGAAAATTTCATATCGATTTGATACCCAATTTATGTTTTAGTTTATGATCACTAAATTTAATATCATAAATAATTTTTTGGAAGTTTCTATATTATTTAATTTTGAGATTTCCCTTTCAAATTAAAATCTTCAGTCTAAATTGGATATTTATGGGAATGCTTCTATAGTTTTTGGGTCCTGGCTTCTAGACTAATCACCTTTCACATTATTTTTAGTTATGGTGTTTTTATTATAAACATTTTCTATATAAATATTATATATATATATATATATATATATGTTCTTTATACATATGGTTTCTGTGTGTGTTTGTATTCTCTCAGATCTTTTACATTCAATATATGTTTAGTTGATACAAACTTATATATATAGTATATATATATATATATATTGCATAGATATCACATTTTGATGTTCAATATTTTATTTATTTCGAGTCATATATGTTTCTTGTTATGATATTTTATTATATTGTACTATTTATATTTTCTATAATTAAATGCATTTAAGGTTCGTGTTATCAGATGTTATCTTGGAGAATAATTGTATTCTATATACGATCTATGTGGAGTTTCATGAGGTAATTTGGGATCATGGGTGGATTTTATGGCTGGTTAACTGTATTTTGAACCCATATATGACATATAATAACCTAATACAATCCATTTTATATAGTGTTTTACGTTAACCTAGACTAAAAACTATTTTTTATTTTTATTTGTGTTTGAAGAAAAAAGATGAGTTACAGGTAATTGTGGGATTTTCAAAAGTTATTAAGAGACTGAAAAATGTTTTTAAATTATATCCTATGTGTAGAAAAAATTTGGAATCCTAATTGGAAATTTCTACTAACACATTTGGTAATGATATCTATAATTTATGTATGTTCCTTTTTCATTGGGTGTTTGTAAATTGTATTTTTGTGGGGCCTTGAAAAATAATGTAATAGAAAAGAAATTCGTGGTAGGTAGTTAGATTTTAAAAAAACTATTCGAAAAATTCTTCACTGTTAGAATATATAAATCTTATTTCAGATAGGTCTGTGTTTGGGATTATTGGTTTAGAATTGATCTATTTACGTGTTGTACCTTGGGACACCCTGAGAGTGGGGAGTAAATCAACATGACATTCAAATTTTATTTTTTTGTCAATTCATTGTCCTATATTTTTCTATTTAGGATCTTATTTAGGTGTTGATAATAACACACATTCAACCTATTGCCTTGATCAAAAAAACACACATCACATAGTTGGGGTCTGGCTTAGTCGAAAAGGGGAATCATCTTCAAATGTCAAGACCATGATCAAATCCCGTCAAAAGACTAATATTTAGGATGGTAGTAATTTTGGAATGTGGTCAAAGGGAGTACGGTGGAGGATCCAATCAAAAAAATTTCATGTGGGTTAACCCAGTGGTCAAAAAAAGCACATCGGCGCAACTCATGCAGATCTGGAGGAAATGGAATCAACTGTGTGTGAACAACACTACTAGGCGGCAGGATTATTCATCAGTGATGGTGGAAGATAACAACATCGGTTGGCGATGGAATTCAGTTTCTCAAGGTAGCTGGAATGTCTCAGATATTGTTTATGGGAGGCAATAGGTTGTAGTTATATCTCAGTTAAAAAATTGAACACACGACAGAAAACACCCTATGTGGTAAAAGAGTATAAATTAGCCATCGACAAAGATAATTATATTCGAATAATTAGAGGTTATGGATTTCACAATCTATACTAGGGACCCTGAAATTTTTATAGTTAATTTATTGGAAGTTAGTATTATAGGTTTGGGTATTTTGAGCATCACTAAGCTTCATCAAGTGATGAATTTTGTACATTTAGCTGGTCTTTTGGCCTAAAGGGTCATGTATTGGGCTTAGTTCTTCTAATATTTTGAGTGATATATGGTTACCCCTCCACCTAGTTAAAAAAGGATTATCTAAAAATAAATTAATAAATTTAACCCCTTAAACCATTGAGGAAATAACACACATAACACCCTATAAAATTAAGTACAATGAAAAGATAGCACACATATAACTTTACGTGGATCACCCAAATGGGCTCATCTAAGGATCACACACCAATGATGTGTTGGTGTGATAGGGCAGCAATACTAATTCACTATTATATTAAGAATTTAAAAAAACTCACTATTGATCGAAGTGTCACATCCTCTTATTTACTCCATGAACTTCTTCAATGAATCTGAAACTCAGTTTATAGGCCTGATGGTGTGTTCATAATCTTCATGAAATAATTCATATATTTCATCAATAACTTTGGATTGATGAAAAATTATCAACAAATATAATGTCCAAATTATTATTTGAAACCAATGAATTAAAAACCTATATGTGTGGATTGATTATTTTTTTCCTTCTAGAACATGCAATTTTAGGATCCACAGGTTGGTGTTGACTCTAAAGCCTAGAATCACCATTACAACACACATTTTATTTTTCCTGTTTCTCATTCCCTCAAACCTTCCTACATTAGAATCATCTAGATGTGATCACTATAACACTACCATATTTTTTATGCATGTTGTATCCCCTTCATATCCTTCTCGAACTTGATATCTCTATATTTTGCGTGATGTAAGTCTCTTTCATTTATTCAGAAAAATGTATTGATATTGTAGATTCCGAAAAAAGGTCTGTAACTCCTAGAGGATGTTTTGAAATGGAAACCGAAGTCATATTCGGAATTAGAGGCCCAGTCCGGAGGCCAGGGAAGTGGTGCGCAAAATAAATGAGGACATGTGCGAAATAATGATGTGCGCGCAAAGAAATCCCAGGATTCATGTAATCAAGCCGATGGCACGTGAAATTTTGTGCGCCCCAGTTCCATGCGGTGAATCTTTTCATGCCGACGGTTCCCGTCGCGGAAACATTCTCCCGTCGCCTGAATTCCGCGCCGGCCGATCCCTATAAATAGAAGGAGACCCCAAACTTTTTGGGGTTTCGAAATTCTGAACGGCTCTAGTGTGCGAAATTCGACTCCCCCCGCGCGCAATATGAATTCCATGTAATTCCTCTTTTTGTGCAACCTTTCCCCGGGGTTCGCCTTTGCGCGCAACTCCACTAGCTTAAGTGAATTTTCCCACTCCTCCAGGTACTTCCTTTGTGCGCAATCATTGCCCCATTGCGCGCAATCCCCTACTATGCACGCAATACCTTGCGCGCAATCACCTTTCCGCGCAAACCTATGGCCCTATTGTGCGCCATCCCGGTGTTTTGCGGGCAATCCTTCTTTTTGCGCGCAACACCCATGACCCCATTACCTTGATGCCCCTTGGCTGCCTTTCCGCGCCAGCACCTGATGTCTCCCCTGCTGGGCATGCGCGCCATGCATTGTTTTCCCATACGGCCTTCGAGGCTCGTACGAAGTTACCTCAAGGTCCCTTGGGCGGTGTTTCCCATTGCGTTGCTTTGCCTTATGCTTCTCCGCATAGGCACGCTAATGGATATTGCATCTTCTCATTTTCACACTAACGTGGACCCCTCAATGGTTCTCCCTGTGGCCCCCCTTCACTACGGCCTGGCCGATGCCTTCCCTCCCACAAGGAGTAGAGGGCATTCGGCATGTAAGCCCTAGGGGTGTATAGCGAACACACCTCGTCCAAGCTACAGGACGTTAAACTGCTAAGCACCTCGTCTTTAACACATGACGTTAAACTGTGGTCCGACCCCATGCTTCGCACGTAGGGTCCCCCCCATCTCGGACATTTTTTACGCCTCTCGTCTCCACGGGAATGGAATATTCCTCGAATGGAATGAGATCCTCCTTGTCAGAGTGGCGTTTTTTCATGGGGGAAGGGCTGCCTTACAGCGTAAGCCCCTAGCTTCTCTTACGGAAGGTTGCACCCATGCACCTCCATAGTTCCCCCCTGCCAAGGCTAGTGGAGTCCCTTTCCCACTGTTCTTTGTCTCACCACAGGCCTCCACCCTGGAGTATGCCCCAGCACCCAGGGCTGATAACCACGTGTAAGCCCATGTTTCCTCTTAGGGCCTCTCAACACGTAAGCCCCTTTCCACTTCCCACGGACGCACCCTTTTCGACGTGATCATCTGGTCTCTGTTGCCTCTTGCTTCTCACACCGAGGATCACTCACGTGGGCTTAGAGTGCGCATCGACCATGACATCCTCTTATGGGTCGCCCCATAGTGTAAGCCCCATCCTAGCGAACTACGTGGACTTTGATCCGTGCTAACACATGGTACCTAGGAAGCCTCCACGAGGTTCAAGTCCACCACCCGGTCGTTCCGACCCCCCCACGTCGGTTACTGGACCACCCCGGGCCACCTTAGAGCGTAAGCCCCATATCCACTCTAGGTCACCTCAGAGTGTAAGCCCCATATTCCTCGTCCCGTATGACATTAAATTCTATTCCCTCATCCTGCATTACGTTAAACTGTATCTCGTCCCTCATGATGTTAAACTGTATTCCCTCATCCAGCATGACGTTAAACTGTATCTCATCCCGCATAATGATAAACTGTATTCCCCCTCTTGGGCTATCTCAGATCATAAGCCCCATGCCTTAAACCCACGTCTCATCCTGACTTCCCCCCTCAAGCCCACATTCCTTGGGAAGCTCATGCCCTAGCCCGGAGATTTTACGTCTTCCAGGATCCAATCCATGCATCCATTCTCACAAGTCGCCTCTTCAGGTGTCCTACCGTATCACCAAACTATGCGAACTTTGATACCCTACCATGGGGATACGTAGGAAGCCTCCACGAGGTTCAAGCCCGTCACTCCATCATCCATTCTGATCCTTACCCAGGCCGCCATATCTCGGTGAGATCATGCCACCCCATCCCACTCCATAGTATCCGGGAAGCCGCCCACGTGATAGCCCCAACATCGGTGTTCCCCCTCGGGGGTCCTTCAATCTGATCCACTCTCAGTGTTTCGATCACTCTGATCCGTCTCTTCAAGACGTTAAACTCGTGGCATACCCCGTGTCAAACATGGGAAGCTGAGAAAAACCTCAGATGGTACACATTCCCCGCGTTCGATGTGGGATGCCTTGGGATTCCATGACCTCGAGAAGCCCTGTGATAAGGGACAGATGACAGACATGCCAATCCCCAGCGTCAAAACATGCCAATGACACCCCAACGTGACCATTCTCCTCACTGAAGGTTGCTACCCCGACAAGACCCCTTGGAGCGTCTCGACAGAAGTAGCGTAATTAACTAGATTCCATGTAGATATGGCACCGAGAATGAGCTTCACGAACCCATCTTAAATCTATAAGGGAGACCCGGACTAGGTGACGAGCTCCGAGGAGGAATCCACGGAAGGAAGAACTGACATCCCATCATCCCGGTTTCGATCAAGGAGCAGACATCCCTGAATAAGGAACGGATGTCGCCCGCCTTTGGAAAGTGGGAATGCAGGGCAACAAGCCACGCGTCCTCCCATGCGTGACGGACACACGCGCGCACCCCGGCGTAAAAGCGTCGGAAATAGAAAATGGTGAACCCGTCGAGAAGCTCTTCTCCTCAATACGGAGACGGGTAGCGTTGAGGGTGTCAGAAGATTATCATGTCACCAAGTCTGGGTACCTATTACCGGGATGTAAAACCAGCTAGGGGTTGAGGTAGTTAGGATGTTGAGCACTCCGTTTTGCGGTGTCGTCAGCATGGATCCCTCTCGCCGACTACGGAAGATGGAATGCCGATGGGCTATTGGTTGTCGATTTATTTTCATGTTAGTACTAATGGGTTCATCTCCCTGCTTCCAGAAATCAGATCACAACATCCAGAGCTCGATCGCCACCTGCCCACCGGCGTAGGGGTAGGGGCAGTACTGACGCGGATACCCCACGTGGTCTCGCCTTTTACACAGTCACTCCGGCTCCGATTTCCATGACTGTCGGGCGCTCTCACCCCCCCTCCCCGTCCGAAATCATTCAGTGAAGGGTGATCAACGTCCTGGTTCGTAGGTACGACTAGGAAGGTATCTTCCCCACTAGGGGAATGGCCCGTTTGGAAATAGAGGCGGTTGCGCCTGACTATCGTCGCTGCCCCCGCGGGCCGTGCAGGGAGCGACTGCTCCCCACTCCGACGTTCAACCGCTTCGGGAGCCTATCCTCGAAGCGCCTTGACACATCCGTCCCCTACGCCAATGAGGCGGGGGATGTCCGGGTTCGCCCGATCGGAGACCCATCCCAGGGGTTAACAGCATGAACCCCCGCCAGGCTGCGTCGACGTCATCGCCCAACTCCCTGGGCCGAGCACCTGGAAATATTTGTGCCCTCACCACCGGCTCCAACCAATCTGACCCGACGCCAGCATCGGGCACGAGCGGAAGAGAATGCATGTCCTCGGGCACCAATGTTAGCAACCACTGTGGCCCGAGCCACTAATGACTCCTACTACCAGACCCCCGCACACAATGAGTAGGGGTAGTCACATGCCTGACTAAGATCGAGGCCCCGACCGCCCTATAAGCAGTTTGGGTCGACTCTCCCACTCAGGGGCACAGGCAATGGCCACCGCGGACCAATCCTCGGCTGTGCCACCAACCATGAAATATCATTCCGTGCCACTAATCTGGAAAGCCGAAGGCTTCTTTGCGATAGCTACGCTCTGGCTATGACTCTTTCCAGGGTCCACTGCACTGGTTATGACATCACTCCCTCTTCCGTTGGCCGTGAGTATGGAACCATTGCGTATCCAGTCGCTCACTCACATGGAGGTCCTCCCCATTCCCCTGTCGACATCTGTCCCGGTGCTTCCCACACCTCGACCTTCAGTACCCTCTACCCCATCACTATTCTGGTCAGGGGACTCTTTGATGGAAATCATCATTACCCTAAGGAGCCACCCCGGGGCAGGAAGGCAGGGCATCGTCGCCGTAGGAGGAATGTCAGGGGAGTCCGGACTGAAATTAGACCAGTCCGTTTCTCGGACTCTGAGGCGGAATACGACTCGATGATGGAACCTCCCCCCCCCCAACCCTTTAAGTCGAGGGTAGGGATGGGGACGTGGCGTGTCAGTCTCATACTCCAAGAATGCGAGATTCGTATGATTCCATCCTCCCTCCGAAGGTATATCCAGGAGGACGAGGAATTGGCATACCCCCAGGGGTCAAACCCGCAGTTATCACTGGCCTCCCCGGAATCACCTTCCTCCTCAGTCAGGGAGGGTGGGGAACTTTTTTGGGGACCGACAGAAGATTCGCAAGGCGACACACCCTCAGCGAGCACCGACGCTATGACAAGTGGCCCATTCGCTGGCCCATCCTCTCGCGACGTGGCAGCACGGGTACTGAAACCCTTGGAGGACGACTCAGGGATCGACAGCCAATCGACCTGTTCACCGTATTCCCCGCCAGCCAGCCCACCAGCCCGGCGACCTGCCTCAGCACCATTGCTAGATCCCCGGCCATTCTCGGTTGACGACCAGGGGTAGCAAGGTCCAAACCCTGAACCGGAGTCATGGAGCTTCTGGACTGTCCTCACAGCGGGACACTTCCCCGAGAAGTTTTGGTCGGTCGTCGGGTCAGATTTTGATATGCCAGAGTCACTCACCCTGGGAGAGTTTGAATGTTTCTACCAGACTCATCGGGTGACTCACTCTCGTCTTCACCATCGGTTAGTGCCTTATCCCGGGAGACAAGTACATCTCGAGGATATCATTGAGCAGTGCCATCGGGTCGACCTGGCAGTGCTCCCTGCGGTTCAGCACCCTGAGTCACTTGGCCACCACATGGACCTCTAGCAACAATGCATCCAGAGTTTTCATGTACTCCGCAAGGTTATCGAGGAATTCACCCCCCACGTGCACACCCGCGGATGGGGTCAGTATGCTTCCCTTCTTTTCGGTGTGATCCGCCGACAGCCCGACTCACTGGGCGGCCCTGAGGGAACGTCGTCAGGGGCAGTGGAAGTCAACATGGCTGACCTTTCAAATGAGGGAAACGGTGTGGAGCTCATCGATGGGGACTCACCCCCTGAGGACAAGCCGCTACTGGACCCATCTGGGAGGATTACATGCCACCAGAGGAGCCTCTTAGGTCTCCCCACACCCACTGAGGCATTAACACTGAGCCGGAACATCGGCAAGGGTAAAGAGCATGTCGGGGCTATCAATCATGCAGACCCATATGCCTCGGTGCATAAGGAAGAGGAAGACTCCGAGAATGTCATGTTATGCCAACAGCTTACTGAGCAAAAAAGGCTTGTTGATGAGCTCTTGGATGAACGCATTTCAGATCGGCAGCCTGACTACTGTAATCCTAGGCCTGGACAGTAGGGGAAGGATCACCTACCCCTTACCGAGATTCCCCTAGGAAACCGTGACCATGTCACGTTTTCCGACACGGGAGAGGCTGGAGCCCATGTCAAGAGGGCGCGATACGTCTTGCAGAACCCTCCCAAGCGGCGGGATCACCGGGGGGACCCTGCTCGGTTTCCTCCCGCTGCCCCGAGAGTCGATCCGCAAGCCTCCCCACGAGCTACTGAGCTTGACTACTGGATTGAAGAGCCCAGTAATGTGCTTGTGGTTAGAGATCCCCGTCAGGATAGGAATACGCATCCAGACGATCTGATAGAAGTACTTATCGCCCACTTGGAGGCCCTGGAAACTCGGCAGGTGGCAATCCCACCAGATGACAAGCCATACCAAGCATGGGTGGATGGTATGTCGGCCCCTCCGGGATTTGGGAACCCCACTTTCACCCCCTATAAAGGGACCGAATACCCGCCACAACACCTGGCCCACTTCAACTTGAGGTGTGGACCTATGTTATGGACTCTGATGTAGCAGGAGGCTGCCAAGCTCCGTTGCTTCGTTCAGACACTGGAAGGACCAGCATTCGTCTGGTACAACCAGCTCCCTGTTGGATCTGTGACTAGCTGGGAGGACCTTCGCCGAAAATTCCTCTACAAGTTCAGTTCTACATCCCAGAAGACGAACATTTCCGACCTCTTCATGTGCAAAAAAAGGCCGGATGAGTGGGTCGTGGACTTCATCTCCCGGTGCAAGGGGCTCACGTACTCCATTGACATGCCACTAACTCATGAGAAATTACTGAAAATGTGTGTAGGGAACTTGAAGGAAGAGCTGGTTCCTTCTCTGATCAATCAAGATTACCCTGGAGGGTTTCGGGATTTCTCATACAAGGCTCAGCGCCTCGAAGAAGCCATGTAACAGGTATGTCAGGCATTCCCGTTGCCACCTTTAATCCCTGCAAGGAGAGCCGCCAGAGCTGAGCCCGCTGTTGTGGCCCAGATAGAGGCCCCCAGACAACTAGAGTTGCTACCAGTAAGGCTAGCTCAGCATCCCCATAGTGGTCCACCCCCACGGGCAAAGTCTCCGGCCCAGTAGCGACCGCCTCAAAATTGGCAGGTGCCTCTGCGTAACACACCACCACCACCCAGGCGAGATAATCAGGCTCCGCCTCCTCAACATGCTCCCCCATCCCCTGGTCATGGTCAGCCTCCAAGATCCACCTTTACAGACAGAAGGAATCAGACTTACTCGTTTGAAGAGGCCCAGGTCCTTGGTAATTTCCGTAGCACCTTGGAGCAGAGGATCGTGCGGCTACCTGAGTTCTAGAAGCGAGAAGAGGCATGTATCACTGATCACCCAAACTAATGCCCTTATCACCGGATCCTAGGGCACACCATCCAGCGATGCTATGTTTTCAAGTATTGGCTTCAAGACCATATTGACAACAACATAGTCAGGTTGGGCTCGGCCCCGGCGCAGGTGGCAGGTGTCTTCGTGAGACCAGATGGCAGTAGTGACAACAAGGATGAGTGGGAACAGGTTTCCGGCCATGGTTCCCAGAAGTGTAATGACTAGATGACCCGCTGGATGGTCGCCCGTGCCCATGGCGTCATCCGTGCCCGCTTGAGTCGCCCAGAGCCCTCAGAATCTGCGAGTGCTGATTTGGCATCGTCGTCCCATCCTACCTCTTCCCAGAAGAGAAATCGGCGACACAAGAAGAAAGAACGCGCCCTGCCAGTGATGTCATCTTCTCGCACGCTTGGCAATTTTATGCCCCCAGAGATGGGGATCCCTCCGAGACTCCGTTCGGTAGTGGATGACTCCTCGATTGAAATCCTGGGGTAAGCTTCGGTTGACACCGTAGAGTTGGTAAATCCCTTTTGGACTCCCGACGATGAGGAACGCCAGGTGGACCTCCCCAATGTCCCCATCCATCGCCAACATCGGCGAATCCATGGCTACGTGAATCGCCGTGGCACAGCAGTCATCACCTCCAGTCAGGCCGTGCATGCTACTAAGACTAGGCAGCAGGCCCGATACAGAGATCAGCGCATGCGGCCCCCTCACCCGGTGTCGACAGGTTCACCTACTCCACCATTTGTGTTGCTAGATCAGGCGGGACCACCTCGTCCGTGTTGCAACCAGCCCTGCCCTGCCCTACCACCGGCCGACTACATCCTTCCGGTCCTAACGTGGCAGCCACCTCCCGGGCTTCGACTAGGGAATAGTGAGACGTGCCTAGTACCAGTTAGTCACCGGTCCCTCCGACAGGGCCCGTCATGCCTCCAATTGCCGATCGACCTCCTGTAAGAAGAAGCTCGTGTTTGGATTGAATGTATGATGTTCTGAAGCACCTGTCCCGCATTTCGGAAAGGGTTTCTATCCTTGAGGCCCATCGCCTATCGTCTAAAATGTGTGAGGTGCTCGACGAGGCTCTAAGAAGCCCCCTCCAGTATGAGAAGGAGGTTGCGGCCGGAGAAGCCTTCCACACCGAGGCGATTGAGGACGCCGAATGTCAGGAGGTTATCTATTTTTATGGTGAAGATGAAGACATTCCCATACAGGGGAACATTCGTCCACTGTACATCACCTTCCAGTTCAATGGCGTGGAAGTTCGCCGCTATCTTGTTGACACGGGTTCCAGGATTAACCTAATCCCAACTCGGACACTACGGAAACTGGGGTTGTCTGAGGATGATTTAACTCCATCTGACCTCAGGATCAAGGGGTCTGACAGGACTGAGCAAACTCCACTCGACAAGATTTGTCTGAAGACCCAGTTCGGTGGCCTAATTTCCAATACCGAATTCATGGTTGTCTCTCAAGACACCACCTACAACAAGTTGATGGTAAGGCCGTGGCTCCACCTTCACGGATTGGTCCCCTCCTCGTATCACCAGTGCCTCAAATACTCCCTTAAGGGTCGAGTGGGTGTGCTCTAATGAGATGCGGCTCCTTTGGCCTCTTGTGAAGCCCGTTATCTGGATGCAGACTATTACAAGAGTAAGGACAAGAAGATCCTGGCAGGTGAGGTCGAGCCCACCACTATCTCAAGTGATCCCTGGGCATGTTTGGACTACACATACGTCTTCCCAATCCATCGGTTGGAGGCCATGACCCCCGACATGTGGTAGAGCTTTGTTGTTTCGGGTACCAGAGGAAGGCATATTTTCAGGTCCAAGCGACTACGGGAAATCACCTCGTACTCTTACACCAACCAGGCTTAGGTGATCCCCGAGCCCCCTACCCCTGTACGATATCGGGACGTTGGGCTCATGGAAATGGCAGTACGTCATATGTGTCTGTTTCGCCAGTCCGGAATCAATCGGCTCAAGCCAACGAGCCACTACTGCTTTGATGTCATAAAGCATGGCCCCTTGGGCCAAAGGCCGGATGGGATTGGATCAACTTCCTTTTTCACCATGGTATCCTCAGTGCATGGGTCCCCTGACGTGACGACCTCTGCCGCCCAAGCCAGCACCACCATCCCTTCAGGGTCTGGTAGCCTCGAAACGGCTCCCCCCGTGGATGATCCATCCACAAGTGGAGAGGATGACATGGAAGATTCTCCTCCTTCCGTTGAGGAGGGAATCCCCACCACGGTCGACGAGTTAGTTCAGGTGAACATCGGTAGCAAGGTGGACCCGAGACCCCCATTGGTCAGTACCACTATGCCCCTCGAGGAACGGAAACAGTATGTAGACTTCCTCAAACAGTACCGTGATGTGTTCTCCTGTAGTTATGACGAGATGCCAGGACTAGATCCCCAGGTAGTCGTCCACCACCTTGGCCATCCATCAAACCATCGCGGGTTCAAGAAGCCTCCCAGAATGATTCACCCCTCTCACGGTTCCATGGTTGAGGCTGAATTTGATAAGCTCATCTAGGCCAACTTTGTCAAGGAAGTCGAGTACCCCAGGTGGCTAGCCAACATTGTTCCAGTCAGGAAGAAGAACGGGCAGATCAGGGTCTGTATCAACTTTCGCGATCTCAATCGCCATTGTCTGAAGGATGATTTTCCCCTTCCCATGACATAGTTGTTGATCGATTCCACGACCTGGTTCCAATCCCTCTACATCATGGATGGGTACTCTAGGTACAACTAGATCCAGATGGCCCCTGAGGATGAAGATTTCATTGCCTTCGGGGTCCCCCAGGGTACTTTCTGCTACCAGTTTATGCCCTTCGGCCTAAAGAATGCATGTGCCGCCTATCAACGGGCCATACACCGCATATTCAGGCTGATTCTTGGGATGCTGGTGGAGTGTTACGTGGATGATCTGGGGGTCAAATCTTATCGGCGCTAGGACCATCTCAAAGACCTTGAGAAATTGTTCGGCTTCCTCCGTTCTCTCCTCTTAAAGATGAACCCATCGAAGTGTGCCTTTGGGGTCTCCTCCGGAAAGTTTCTTGGCTTCATTGTTAGGTATCGAGGCATTGATATCGACCCAGATAAGATCAAGGCCATCTGTCAGATGCCTCCCCTGAATAATATTCGGCAGCTGATAGGCCTTCAATGCCACTTAGCCTATATACGCCGATTCATTGAGAATCTGGCAGGCAAGTGTAAGACCTTTTCTCAGCTCATGAAGAAAGGCACTTCCTATGAATGGGATGAAGAGTGTCAGATCACTTTTGAGGAAATCGAGCTATATCAACTTCAACCTCTGTTCATGATGCCACCCATTTCTGGAAAGCCGCTGGTCTTCTATGTGACCGCCCTGGAGTGATCCCTTGATGCACTTCTCGCCTAGAAGACCAACGAAGGAACAAAGAATAGCCTCTACTACCTCAGTCGCATGCTCCTCGACGCGGCAATTAAATATTCTTCAATCGAGAAGAGCTTCCTCGAACTTGTATTTTCCATACAGAAATTGTGGAACTACTTGCAGCACCGTGAGGTATAGCTGGTCTCTCAGTTAGACCTGTTGAAATACATCCTGAACTGACCTACGTTGACCGGCCAATTGGCGCGCTGGGCGGTGATCCCCCAGCAGTTCGACATCAGGTTCATACATCAGAAGGTCGTCAAAGGATAGGCGCTGGCAGACTTCCTAGCTACCCACCCAACCTCCGTGGACCATCCATTGGATCTAGGTTTTTCTTGATGAGGCAATCCTCTCAGTCGATCACAACATCCAATGCTAGCAGATGCACTTTGACGGTGCCTCTCGGAGCCCCACCGGTAGAAGGCTCAATAATCCTAGGATTAAAAGAGTGGTCCTGGGTATCGTCTTCATCACCTAGGAGCAATCCATTCTACCGTATTCATTACTGTTGTTAGAAGGATTCACCAACAATGAGTCAGAGTATCATTCCCTCATTACTGGCCTCGAGTTGGCTCTCGAGATTGACGTACCCCATCTATATGTAAAAGGGGACTCCGAGCTAGTCATCAAGCAAGTCAATGGTGACTATGCAGTCAGAAAGTCAGAACTCATGCCATTTCTGGAGTGCACCCTCCATCTAATGGCTAAGTTCTCCTCCCGACCAGAGGTCGTTCACATTCCGCAGTCGCAGAACAGTCGAGCAGATGCTTTGGGCAGCCTGGCCGCATTACTTGTGGAGCCCGAACAGGATGACCTAATCATCCACGTGGCGCACCGGAGAGTCATTATTTCTGTTATTCCGGAGGGTGATTGTGGCATGTGAGTGAACCATCTCACCACTAGTACCCCTACATAAGGATCCCCAGGGTCTTCAGGTGCAGTAATCGAGACAGTTCCTGACTGGAGGATGCCCTTGGTTGAATATCTCCAGTACGGAAATCTTCCGCCGGACTGAGCCGAGCGAGAACGAATCTGACACCGCACGCCATAGTTTACCCTTCAAATCGGTCCCAGCCTTGAGAAGTACCTTTATAGGTGTGGATTTTATGGTGTTATCCTCCGTTGCCTTCAAGGAATCGAGATCCCACAGGTTATGCAAGAAGTGCACGCTGGTCCCTGTGGCGCCCACCAGGCTGGGTCGATGTTGTCCAACCAGATTCGGAGGCTGGGATACTTCTGGCCCTCCATGATCTACGACAACATCGAGTATTCCACGAGGTGTCATGCGTGCCAAGTTCATTCTAACTTTGTGCATCGGCCATCAAATCCTCTCCATACTACCATGTATTCTTGGCCCTTTGCAGTCTGGGGGTTGGATGTCATAGGGCCTTACCCGCTGGCGACGGCCCGCCAGTGCCGGTTCCTCTTAACCACTACGGATTTCTTCTCGAAGTGGGGAGAGGAAATCCCGCTTAGGGAAGTCAAGGCCTATTTTATCGCTGACTTAGTGAGATCCAATATCATCCATCGGTTTGTAGTACCTCACGCTATCCTCACGGATAATGAATCCAACTTCCGAGCAGCCGAGCTGAAGAAATTGTACACTATGTACAACATTCTCTCTAACCACACCTCTCGCTACCATGCGCAGGAGAATGGACAGAATGAGGAGTTTAAAAAAACCCTCTCTAACATTCTGAAAAAGATGGTTGGTCAGAACAAGTAAAGTTGGCCGGAAAAGCTCTCCAACACCCTCTGGGATTATAAGGCGATGACTCGTAACTGTACCCAGGTGACTCCATATTCCCTAGTATAAAGTGTTGAGGCCGTCCTGCCCATAGAGATCTAGTTTCCCTCATTGCGCACGGTGGTCTATGACCAGCAAGAGCCGGATAGAGTTTCCAAAATCCGTCTAGCCGAATTGGAAGCGCTGGACGAAAGTAGGCTTCGTGCTTTACATAACATGGAAAGGTATCAGAGCAGGATGGCTTGAGCTTTCAATAAGAAGGTTCGCCTCCTCTCCTTCCTGTAAGGTGACCTGGTGCTGGCTCTCAGAGCACCAATGATTCCCGGTAGGAAACCACCCAAGTTGGAACCCAAATGGGAGGTGCCTTTTATTGTGCATAAGGTCTATCCCAATGGTGTGTATTCCCTGGTGACTATGGATGGTGATCGCGTAACTCCTCCCACAAATTCTAGGTTCCTTAAGGAGTACTTTTCCTAGGCCTCCTGTGGTCCTGCATGACCTTAAACTGCTCTTGTGGTCCCATATGACCTTAAACTGCTCCTACGGTCCCGCATGACCATAAACTGCACCCGGTCAAGCACGACCTTAAACTTCACCAGGGTCCAAGTTATAGGACCTAAAAATAAGATCCTCTGGCGGTCCCGCATGACCTTAAACTGCACCCGGTCCAGCTTGACTTTAAACTACACTTTTCCCTACATCTGGGCTCCTTGGTCTGAGTTATAAGACCTAAAACTAAGATCCGTATTTCATGCAACATGATGTTAGACTGTGCTTCTAGAACTATGGGTGTCTTTATTCTCATCCTAATGAGATACTTAGGAATGCCCGGACATTTCGTCTTGGGACCATCCCCAGTTCTCTCTCCTCCTCTGGTCCTACATGACCTTAAACTGTACGGTCCTGCATGACCTTAAACTGCACCTTGGTCCGAGTTCTAAGTCCTAAAACTAAGATCCTTATTTCATCCAACATGATGTTAAACTGCGTCTCTAGAACTACGTTTGGCTTTATTCCCATCTTTATGGGATACGTAGGACCGCCTGAACACTTAGATTTCAGGTCCAACCCCATCTCTTAGGGGATCCCATGATATCTCGGTTGCCTCGGTCTTTTGGCATGCCCTTCCCTCGGGAATTCGCCATCTTTTGGCCGCTCTCTGACTGAGCCCTTCGACCCTCTCTAGTGGTATTATAATGTGTTAAGAGTACTCTGGTCTAGGACCTAGATTTTCAGATTCGACTTAGACAATTTTTCGTCAACTTGTCAAGCTTTGTGTTCCCCTTCATTCTGGCCCCACCATCCTTCACGCCCGGAGGGACCCCCAAGAACGGCCGGGATACAATGCCTAAGGGCTCTCCTACCGTCACGGGCCAACGCCCCAGAGGGTCTTGGGCAAAAAATTGATACAAATCCTGTGTTGTGAATGTGGTGAGTGGTTGATGCTCATTTGTTTTCCCCTAATTCTAGGCTAATGCGACAGGATGCTGTGTTGCGAAAGTGGTCAGCAGTAATCCTTAGTCGTCACGCCAGCTTCCTCGGGCCTTGAATGTTGGTTGCATGATTCAAATTTTGTTCTTCCCCACTGTGTCAAGGTGGAATCTCGATACTCCTTGTACTAACCCTATGTACACCCCAACACGTCAGACATACCGATTTGCGTAACGATGTCTCTCAGGGCTCCCGCGATCTGAGCACTAGAGTATGTGCTTGGGTTTCTTCTTTACAGGTTGCGTGCAACTTGACCTTCATCCCCATGGGGAACGAGGAGTCTCCTAGACATTAGGTTTCGGGCCCAGCGTAGCTGGGAGCTAGCATCTCCTGGCCCCCCTGATTGATTGAACCCTCGTAGGCCCCTTTTTCCTGAGGCACCTCTCTCAAAATCGCGCGCGGTGATGGTATGGGATTACGCCCTCACCCGCATCAGGTATGCTTTATCGCATCGTGCGTGTTCGTCTTGGTACAAACCATACGACCTTAAACTGTGATGTTGGTCCAAGCCTTATGACCTTAATCTCTGCTGTTGGTCCAAACCATATGACCTTAAACTATGTTGTTGGTCCAAGCCTTATGACCTTAAACTGTGGTGTTGGTCCAAGCCATAAGACCTTAAACTGTGCTGTTGGTCCAAGCCTTAGGACCTTAAACTGTGCTGTTGGTCCAAGCCTTACGACCTTAAAATATGTTGTTGGTCCAAGCCTTACGACCTTAAACTGTGATGTTGGTCCAAGCCTTACAACCTTAAACTCTGCTATTGGTCCAAGCCTTACGACCTTAAACTGTGTTGTTGGTCCAATCCTTATGACCTTAAACTGTGTTGTTGGTCGAAGCCTTACGACCTTAAACTGTGTTGTTGGTCCAAGCCTTACGACGTTAAACTGTGATGTTGGTCCAAACCATAGGACCTTAAACTGTGTTTTTGGTCCAAACCATATGACCTTAAACTATGCTATTGGTCCTACCAAGCGACCTTGAACTGTGATGATATCGTCCTAGACGCACGACGAAAAATGGCACTGCATTGTGCTGGCCTCCCCATGGGGGACATCACGCCAGGTATTGGTCGATTATCATAACGCTTTTCAACGCCTGTTATGGCTTGATTATTGTGGAGACACCAGGAATTTCTACCCTAGGTGAGTTGCCCCACAAAAGAAAAACCATTTACCTTCAAGAACAAACAAGATATATCAAATTCCGCTTCTTTTGGTGTGAGGTCTAGACCCGCACGACTCCTTCGCAGGCACCATATCGCGGCATGCTGCCTTTCTAGAACTACGTATGGCTTGATTCTCATCCTTATGAGATACGTAGGAGCACCTGGGAACTTCCCAGCTGGCCCAGCCTAACTTTTCTTATTCGGTCTCTCAGCCTAAACACATCCCCAGGGGCACATAGTAAGCAGGTCTTTTCCCCATTCACGTTGGGTTTTTCAACCGCTTTACCATGTGTCTCCCATTCCCCTTCTATTTTGGTCCGAGTTCTAAGACATAAAACTAAGGTCCTTTGCTTGGCTTTCCACGAATCGGTCTCTCTTGTGGGATTGTACGGTGTGGTGTGGGATTATGTCCTCATTCATGTCAGGTTACTCGTCGTTCTATGCCTATCCCTAGATGAGATGTGTCCCCCATCCCACACGATGTTAAACTATATTTCTTCCAACATGACGTTAAATTATGCTTATAGAACTACGTGCCGCTTGATTCTTATCCTAATGAGATACGTAGGAATGCCCTGGCCTTTCATCTTGGGTCCAGCCCCAGGGATTACCAAACCTCGTCCCTTCTTATTGTCGGCCGCTCGACCTGAATTTATGGGAAGTGGTGTAATCGTGACATTTACCACGAATAAGTTAGGGATGCCCCATATTAATAATGGGAATCGGCAGTTCTCTCGCCAGAGAGGTCCTGCCTGAAAATTGGGACGACCCGTGATCATGTTGGTACGTCCGCCTAATGCGCCTCCACCACGGTGGCGCAATATCGGGAGTGTTGGACTCTATTCGAACAAACCACCACTCCACCTTCCACGCTTTGCGTGCCCCTTTATTCGGATCCCCATTCTCTTTCAGGTCTGACGAGACCCCCTAATAGTATAGATGATAGACCTACGGTCCGCCTACTGTCCTAGGCCAACGTTCCGGAGGACTGGTCATGTTTGACGGGACCCCCTAATAGTATGGATGATAGACTTTGTTCTTCCTTCTGCCATAATATGGATGATAGACCTTTTGTCCGCCCATTGTAGCAATATGGATGATAGAACTATAGTCCGCCTGCTGTCCTGGGCCAACATTCAGGGAAACTGACCGGTGATATTTGAGTTACGCCCCGTGTTGCGAACATGGTTAGCGGTCAGACCTTTCATTTCCATCTCCCTATGTTCGGATGTATTTCAATGCCCCCAACATTGCCCCTCTCGTGTGTTAGAGCACATTGAGAAGGTGATATATCAATCGGTCTGAGGTCTTCTCCTCAGAATCCAGGCCCAATTTCGGATGCCTAAGGCTCGGTCAATGCCCCACAGTTGGACAAAATGATAGGACGAGTATCCTTGTTTCTCGTGTTGGGTGCGACCCACCAGAGCTTAGGGGTGATTTGTTATTCATTTCAGAATTATGGTTCAGCATATTAAACCAATGGTACAGATGAATGGATTTGGCCATGTATTGGATTGAGATGATGAGCAGTACAAGCAAGTGGTTCATGGGATGGCCAAAACAAAGTCCTTAAGGATCAGCGTGCTGAATCAACCTTTCCAGCGCTACTACCCTCTGGATGGTAGCCTCCAGGACCGCATCTCGCTCCTTGAAGACTCTCTCCTCATCAGCCACCACAGAGCGCCGATCACCAATCCTAGCTTGTGACTGCTCCCGCTCGGTTCGATGTACAGTCATCTGGTGACTCGCCTACATCAGTTGTTCCTGCACGTCAGCCAGCAGGGCCGTCAGTTGCTCCACAAGTTTAGATCATGTTGCAATGAAGGCCTCCTTATCTGCCACCTGCCCTTCAAGGTTCTGGACCTCCCACTCCACCCTCAGCAATGCTCAGGTGCTGGCTGATCTTTCCTGAAAAAGGGAAATGTCAGTGCACTGGCTACTCTCACGTATCTTCTCATCCATGTAATCACAGACTGTCAGATGAAGGCGCTGAGCGTCAGCCCCTCCAGCGCACCGGAAGCGCATCCAGGTCTGGAGTGATCCCATCCGCCTCAGCCAATCCGACTAGGGCTGTCTGTGAATGTACTGGATACACTTCCACCCTTTGCGCCGTGACATCCGGCTCTCTTTGGATGGATCTGAGTCTGAGTCATCTACCTCCTCAGGGTCAGCGGGTCAGTACGCAGGGAAGGCAACCAGCAGATCGGCAACAGGATCTGCCTCAGGGATGTCTTTGTAAGGAATAGGATCCTCAACATCCGGGAAACCTTCCTCTCTCTCCCCAGTAGCGACGATGCCTCCATCAGCTTTCGGCCTCACCCCAAGAACAGCGCCACAGGTGTCTGCTGCCCCCTGCTCACCAATTTCCAGGGTCGACTCTGTGTAGGGAGCATGTTCTGAATGAGGTGGTATGTCTGCCATTGGTCCGCTCACGGATAGCCTGGGCTCTGCAGCCTGACGAGCCTCCAATGTTGAGATCACTACGCAAGGTGTACACTGATTAGTTGGGATCTTTTGATAACAAGCACCAGTAGTGGATAATGAGACTTACAGGAGTCCAGAGCGTTGGTCTCTAGTGTTATGGATACTGCAGGAGCTGCCAGGATGGGAGACCCCTGGGCACTTGTAAATTTAATGATTGGTGTCAGATACCCATCAAATCCCACCAGTTCTTCTCCTCCCTCCTCTAGTGGGGATGCCCGTCCAATACTCAGCCACTCCTGAGTGAGGCAGAGAGACGGTCTGGAAATTGGAAAGGATAATGGATGAAGAAGGAAAACGAATGAGGATAGAGACAAACATCGAGTATCTCGGTTATGTCAAGATCAGAGCCGGCAATCGCACCTCTCTCTTGGAGACTCTCTTGGTAGGTCGCCCCCTGCGACCCCTCACCTTCGGGTTCTCCTTCTTCTTCATCTTCTCCTTCTTATTTATCTTCTCCTTCGCCTTCATCTTCTCCGGTCTCCTCCTCCCCCTCCGACTCCTCGTCACTGTCTCCTTCTACCGGCGGCATCACTTCAGGATCATGCTCCTGGACGATCATCACTTTCACTAGGAATGGTGGCTCCGCACGCCGACCCCTTTGGCACACGTATGTGTCCATGGCCATCAGATAAGCATGCCACCGATGGAAATTTACCCGGTCGGTAACTCGAACAGGCCCGACCTCTGGAAGGTGGATCCCGTTTTGCATTATCCTCTTCCAGATGGATTTAATGCTCAACGATTGCTGCAGGGTCATCCAGGCCGACCACAGTGCCGGGAGGATTGCATATTGGGAAGGTTCGAGCAGGTATCTTATATGCTTCCCGGGCAGCTCCCTGGCCTCCTCATGTGACCCCCCATATGGGGAATGAGGTTGCAGCAACGCTGTGTGATGTTCCCACTGTTGAAGTCCCAGCCTGCATAGGCCTCGCTGCTGAACGCACCCCTGGTTCCCCCCTTCCAGCAGCACCTTTCCATCTCCCCCATCACCCAGTTTTCACACGAGTAACCTCGAGTAGCCGGACATGATTGCGTAAAATCCCCTCAGGGTACACGGTGGTCCAGTGTTTGCCATACACGGTTGCAAGTCCAGCATCAACCCCGGTGGGAGTAAGAGTAACAACGTCGCCAGAGCCGAAAGTGGTAAACATCTACCACATCTAGCGCAGAATGCAGATATTCTTCTCCTGCTAGAAAGCCGTGAATACCTTCTTCGACATTCGTTGGAGGCACCCGAATTTCTTGGAGAATCGAGATTGCACGTAAGGCTCGAAGGTCACCTTCCCGTCGATCCGAGCCACGAGAACCCCACCTCGAATGCTCTGGAAATACTCCTGCTGTTCTAGAGAGCCTCGCCCATTTTCCACCATCTGGCTGACCAGGGTGGGTAACAGGCTGGAGTGGAAGTTGTTGTGGTTGCCAATGTGGATTCTCATGCCCTCCTCATTGAGCGTCATCAGTGCCACCCCGACGATGTTCAGAAAGGATGGTCTCAGGCCATTGCCTAGAGGACAGATGTCATTTGGGAAAGTGTACCCACCGAGATTAGCCGCCACCCAGCCGTGGAAGATCTAGAAGGGGCCACATACTCTCCTAGGTGACCCCCCTCATGAGATGCATCCCAGGATGGTATACATCTTGTAAAAAACGGGGACCCCCAAGTTGAACTGTTTGTTGGCAGCCATGGTTCCCACCATCACCAGTGTAGCTGGACGGACGCCCATCCCCGCATCCAGCACTGGCAGGAGCCACCCGCTTTGGAGGGCGGCAAGGAACGCAGCGTACCGGACGTTCAGGTCCTGGGACCCAATGACGTGGTAGCCCCATGATTGGTATTGCCCCGCCTCTAGGGTCCTCCAGTATGACCCATCCCTGCTCCTCTAAGTCACGGTTGTGCAATGTTTACCCCATCCTGGCATCTTGACGGCTGGATCCTTCTCGAGGAACTGGCTGAACCAGACCTTGTAGGTAATTTCCTTCAGGAAGTCCTTGACCCCCAGCCTCTCTTTGGCCAGCTCCAGCAGGTGCCACGTCAGCATGGGTGTCTGTGACCTATCATCCTAGGTGTTCTTTGGAGGAACAAACTCTTCATATTGGTATCCCTCTAGTGGGATACCTCCGATGCAGTGAACATCCCAGAGACTGATGCAAACTTCCCCATGATGAAGGTGGATTGTGTTGGTATCATGAGACCGCCGAGTGAATAGCTCTGGCCCGAGCTCAGTTTGACGGTGGAAGTGGAACTGCGACATCAATACCGCAGTGAACAGGCCAATATACCGCAGTTCATCCCTGAACTGGTCACAGGTATGGCGAACCCAGAATTCCCATGCCCACTAACTGGGGAAGTTACCCCGGGACCGCCGGTCCCAATCCTTTATCCAGCCCTTCATGTCATTTGTGACGCTCTGACAGAATGTGCTCGCGTAGAGGTCCGGAGAATTCTCTATGACAGGCTCGTCCCCGATAATGGTCCTGGTCCTCGGTTTCAGGACATATACATCCATATGTTTGGTTTCCCTGGTAGGATAGCAATTGTTGGTGATGTTGTAGTGAGGAAGCTCGTCCTCCCGAGTCACCCATGACCGCGGTGTGTCCACCTCGAAACCCGGCAGGGGAACCTCCTCTAGAATGCCAAAATTCAAGAGCGGGAGGTTGTTAGACAGGGGATACATCTTCTGGGCTGGAGTCAGCAGATTGAACAAGGTCAGGTTGTTGGAAACAATCACCTTGGCGCCATAAACCTCCTCCTTCGCCGCCATTTCGGTCCTATGAGTGGCGGCTTCCCCTTCATCAACTAGGTTTGCGTCCATCTCGAATATCTCGGGAGTTGCACGAAACCAGGATGTAGTGTGCGGAATCGGAGAGTGCTGCGTAAAATCTAAATTGGCGACATGAAATCTGAGAGATGGGCGCGCAATCAGCATGCTAAGTGCAGAATATCCCAAGTAGGCACGCAAGGATGGCCAAAATTAAGATGGAATTCCGCGCTGCCAGAGCGTTTTTACGTACAGTCGTTGGAGCAATTTCACGCACAAGAGCGATAAGATTATCACGCGGAAAATCTGGAGTACGGATTTGGGACCCAGCGCCTCTTTTTATAGGCGAGGCTAGGGTTCCGCGCCGCGTGGAAAGCAAATTCTGCTTTGATCCGTCGTTTTGCATGCCGTGTGGTTTGTTTGCACGCTATGTGCCCAGGGGTGGCCCTACTTCGGCATTTCGGCATTTCCCTTGGAATTTGACCATTGCGACCTCTCACCGATCCAATTCCGAGGGGGGCATTTGTAGACGCCGAAAAAAGGTCCATAACTCCTAGAGGATGTTTCGAAATGTCAAAGTGAAGTCATATTTGGAATCAAAGGCCTGGTCTGGAGGCATGGGAAGTGGTGTGCGAAATAAAGGAGGACTTGAAAGAAATAATGATGTGTGTGCGAAGCATTCCCGGTATTTGCGTAATCGAGCCGATGGCGGGCGCAATTTTATGCGCCCCGATTCCACGTGGTGAAGCGTTTCACGCCGACGGTTCCCGTCGCGGAAACATTCACCCACTGCATGGATTCTGCGCCGGACGATGACTATAAATAGAAGGAGACCCCAAACGGTTTGGGGTCTCGGAATTTGGAACGGATCTTGTGCGCACAATTCGACTCCCCCCCACGTTCAATATGAATTCCAGGTAATTCCCCTTTTCGTGCAACCTTTCCCCGGGGTTCGCCTTTGCACGCAACTCCACTGGCTTAAGTGAATTTTCCCACTACTCTGGGTACTTCCTTTACACACAATAATTTCCCCCTTGCACGCAATCCCCTTCTATGCGTGCAATACCTTGCGCGCAATCACCTATCCGCCCAATCCTCTAGCCCGATTGCGCGCCACCCGGTGTTTTGCGCGCAAACCTTCTTTTTGCGCGCAACACCCATGACCCCTTTACCTTGATGCCCCTTGGATGCCTTTTTGTGCCAGCACCTGATGTCTCCCCTGTCGGGCATTTGCGTCATGCGTTGTTTTCTTATACGGCCTTCTAGACTCGTACGAAGTAACCTCAAGGTCCCTTGGGCAGTGTTTCCAATTGCGCCGCTTTGCCTTCTGCTTCTCCGCATAGGCACTCTAACGGCTATTTCTTCTTCGCATAGCCACGCTAACGTGGACCCTTCAATGGTTCGCCCTGCGGCCCCCCTTCACTACGGCCTTGCCGATGCCTTCCCTCCTACAAGGGGTAGAGGGCATTGGGCATGTAAGGCCTAGGGGTGTGTAGCGAACCCACCTCATCCAAGCTGCATGATGTCAAACTGCTAAGCACCTCATCCTTAACACATGACGTTAAACTGTGGTCTGACCCTGTGCGTCGCACGTAGGGTCCCCCCAGCTCAGAAATTTGTTACGCCTCTCGTCACCACTAGAATGGTATCTTCCATGCATGAAATTAGATACCCCTTGTTGGAGTGGCGTTTGTCCATGGGGGAAGGGCTGCCTCAGAGTGTAAGCCCCTAGCATCTCTTACGGAAGGTTGAACTCATGCACCTCCATACTTCCCCCCTGCCAAGGCCAATGGAGTCCCTTTCCCACTGTGCTTTGTCACACCATGGGTCTCCACCCTGTAGTAAGCCCTGACACCCAAGGCCGATAACCACACGTAAGCCCCTATTTCCTCTTTGGGCCACTCAATGCGTAAGCCCCTTTCCGCTTCCCACGGACGCACCCATTGCGACGTGATCATCTGGTCCCTACTGCCTCTTGTTTCTCACACTGAGAATGACACACGTGGGCTTAGAGCGTGCATCAACCATGACATCCTCTTTTGGGCCGCCCCATAGTGTTAGCCTCATCCTAGTGAACTATGTGGACTTTGATCTCTGCTAACACATGGTACGCAGAAAGCATCCACGAGGTTCAAGCCCACCACCCGGTCGTTCCGACCTCTCCATGTCAGTTCGCCAACCACCATGGGCCACCTCAGAGCATAATCCCCATATCCACTCTGGGCCACCTCAGAGCGTAATCCCCAGATTCATCGTCCCGCATGACGTTAAACTGTATTCCCTCGTCCCGCATGACGTTAAACGGTATCTTGTCCCGCATGACATTAAACTATATGCCATTTTCCCACATGACGTTAAGCTGTATCTCATCCCACATGACGCTAAACCATATTACCCCTCTTAGGCCGTCTCAGAGAATAAGCAACATGCCACAAACCCACGTCTCATCCTAACATCCCCCCTCAAGCCCACGTGCCTTGGGAAGCTCATGCCCTATCCCAGAGATCTTACTTCCTCCAGGCTCCAATCCATGAGTCCATTCTCATAGTTCACCTCTTCAGGTGTCCCACCATGTCACTGAACTACACGGAATTTGATTCCCTGCCATGGGGATACGTTGGAAGCCTCTACGAGGTTCAAGTCTGTCACTCCATCATCCATTCTGATCCTTACCAGGGCCGCCAAATTCCGGTGAGATCATGTCACCCCATCCCACTCCATAGTATCCGAGAAGCCGCCCACATGCTGGCCCCAACATCGGTGTTCCCCCTAAGGGGTCCTTCAATCTGATCCACTCTCAGTATTTCGATCAGTCCAATCTGTCTCTGCAAGACGTTAAACTCGCGGCATACCCCGTGTTAAACATGGGAAGATGAGGAAAACCTCAGATGGTACACATTCCCCGCATTCAATGTGGGATGCCTAATGATTTCGTGCCCTCGAGAAGCCATGTGATAAGGGAAAGAAGACAGAAATGAAAATCCCCAGCGTTAAGACACGCCAACGACACCCCAACGTGGCCATTCTCCTCACCGAAGGTTGCTGCCCCGATAAGACCCCTTGGATAATCTCAACAGAAGCGGCGTATTTAACTGGAATCCATGCAGATATGGCGCCGGGAACGAGCTTCACGAACCCGTCTTAAATCTATAAGGGAGACCCGGACTAGGTGACGAGCTCCGAGGAGAAATCCACAGAAGGAAGAACCGACATCCCATTATCGCAGTTTCGATCAAGGAGCAGATGTCCCTGAATAAGGAACGGATGCCACCCACCATTGGAAAGCGGGAATGCGGGGCAACAAGCCGCACGTCCTCCCATTCATGATGGACACACATGTGCGGCCCAACATAAAAGAGTCAGAAATAGATATATCACCAACCTCTATCATCTATTTTACCAGATATATGATGTAATAAAATATGAGGTCATATAACACTTCCCCTTCTCAATCATGGCCTCAATAACATCATTTTTTAATCATCTGGAACTCCTTCATTCTCTTATATCTACATATAATTTCTATATATCAATACATACAATCCCTTATTTTTATTTTTTCAAACTGTTGAAACTTCATATAATGGTCAGTGTAGCAAATATCATCTTTTTTTACTTGAATGCCTACCTCTCTAATAATTTTATACCTTGACCTTATAATTTTGATTATATAATATCTTCATTATTAAATATATTCAATATTCCCATTTTAATTATATGGAAACTCTTGCCTTCCAGCAACTCAGATTCTTTTTAATGCATGGCTTATCTTTCCCATATAAAAATCATTTTTAATTTTTTGTTCATAAATATTTCAAAATATGATAATATAAAATATTCAATTATATATACATACACATTTCGATAATAAAACATTCTATATTGTTAAATCCACAATTAATTACTTCTCATAGTATAAATATATTCCATTAAGAACTATGGAATAAAAAAAGATATTTAGTTTCCACAATTCTTAGGATTAAAAATTTCTACATTGACAATATTATCTTCGAGATAATAATCATCTCCATATATGTATTTTCTTTGATTCCAAAAAATAGATCATCTCTACTAACAGTAAATTTCCACCAATATATTCTAAATAAATCCATGAAACCCCTCACAAGAAAAATAATTCATTAACACATTCATTAAACTTCCAAATTCCACTAATATATTTTTAAGACCTTCATACAAATTGTTTAATAATTCTTAGTACTGTCACTATATTGTCACCAAATCCAAACAAATAAACTCATGGTTCATAAATTAGATTTCATAGTAAACATGGGGTCGAATAATTATGTTTTGTTTGATCCCTATTTTCACTGAATCGACCTACATTCCACACTAATAATTATGATTTCTACATAAATCCCATTCAGTAGATTAGTCATTATAATTCATTAAGTCATCAATGCCAAAATCCTTTTAAAATTTTTGAACATTAATATCCTCTATGTAATTAACTAAAACTCTACATATCACTAAAAATGATGTTTCCATAATATTTCATATCTTTGGGAGTGATATTAAGAGGATCATGAACTGCCCCTCAACTATTAATAATTCAATTATGTGGTATCCACCAAATTCAATGAATTTTTATTAACATTTATGACTATCCATCATTTATTATGAGGTATATTCAAAGATTAATACATATGATTAATTCTCTCCAAGAATTATATTAATTAAATAGATTTTTAATAAATTAAAACTTATCTCAAATTAAATATTGAGGGTGAAAAAGTGCATACCTAGAGGAAAAACCCAAATAATATTTATTTTTGAAGACATAGGATAGATGGATGACCCACCCATTATTATCTTAGCTTTATAATTGATTAATAATCAGGAATCACCATTATTGAGATGGTATTAAATACCAAATTATATGTTATGAGGTCCACCTAACATGATATTATATTCACACAATTAAATCACAGAAACACTAACAATATACAAGGAATGTGTTTCAAAGATCACATTCCGTGTGACTGGGAATTAAATAATGGGAATCAAATAACTAGTTGTCCTTAAAACCCAATCAAACTATCTAATCCTCTATGAACATAAAAACATCAAGTAAATTGTGAAAAAAATTATAAATAAAATTAACAATATCCATAAGTCGATAAAAATATAAATTTGATCAATATAAATAATGGATATCACACTAGTAGTGTATTTTCAATCATCTTGCTTCATATGCCAAAGAATTTTAATTTTACCATTTCCCCTCTAATCAATTGGTATGTTATTAATATTTGAAGATTATATGATCCATTTCTCCCAATATTTAAGAGGTTACTAATAGGTTTTGGTGACCTCCCACCCCTTATTAAGAATTCTAATACAAAAAATAACATAAATAATGAATATCCTTAACAATTTTCCATTTGTATTTGTAAAATTTTTTAATTTACTTCAAGGTTGTCTTTGTAACTCTGTACTTAATTCCTAATGGGTTTCATTACACTAAATGGGTTTTGAGATATTGAATTTGGTTTTATTTTTAAATGAAATTTAGAGTCCTTATAAATTGAATGTAGATTTAATAAAATATATAATTTAATGTAATGTTACCAGAATTTTGAATTTTTTGTTATTTTTCACTCTCAATTGAAATTGGGTTACTCTCAATAGTTTTTTGTCACATGTAAGATAATATTCTCATTAATATTATATCATGTGATATTATATTCAATTATTATAGTCATTGTTTATCGTATGTTATTGTTTTCACATGTATTTTTTTCAATGGTTGTTCTAGTCATTATATTGTTGTTGATGTGCACATTGTTCATTTTTATATCATGTGTTATGGATGTTTGTTTGGTCATTGGCTATATATTCTTATTTTTGTCAAAATATTGATAATATTCTTATAACAACCATGCTCTTTATTTCATATTTAAAGATACTTTATTACATAAACATGCACTGAATACAACCCAGAAGATCGAGAGTTCTTGTGTATTCGATGCTTAGGATCATTACATGACAAATTAAGATATAAAATACAACATCTTTTTTGATAAATTCTTTTACATGACCACACATTCCTTCGTACGTAGCATTTGTTTGGATAACTTGTGGGAATAAATTAGAAAAGCGTGAGCTATAAAGCCCAATTATGGAGTAAAAAGGGAAAAACATGAATAATATAATACATTTTAGGAAATAAACATATCAATGTTGCATAATAAAAACATTAACATAATGTAATGATATAGAAATATTATCCTAGAATGTAAATGTGGCAACAACATAAAACACTACATCATTTACACAAAGGAGTTAGGTAAACCCATATCCCAACATGATGGACCAATACCTATAAAAGAATCTGGTAAACCATTTTCCCGACATGATGTATCATGATACTAAACCATTCCTAATGAATTCGAGTGATATTAGTGTCCACCCTTTATAATCATTTCAATCTCATGCATTAGTGTGTCGCATAGATCATATAATATGGATTCATTCAACATCATCATTTGTACCAGGTTAAAGGAATGTGGAATAAATACATTAATATCTATAATAAATAATTATATGTGTATAAAGATGAATACACTTGATATATAAATTGGCATGGAATTCACTACACGATGATATTGGCATGGGAACTTGTGGTGTAATTTCAGTAGTATAACAACATCACATGGGGACTCATAAAATGGGATGATAATAAAGAAAGTGCTATGTCATAATTTAAACCAGAAATGGATTTTAAGAAGATCATGGATCATAATATCCCATCATATTAAATATAATTAAATATACAAAGTATAAGAGAAATGCATGAATGGAAATGAGGAGAGATAAATCCCTTTAGAAATATCTGCATGGTAATAGGTGTACATGGGAGGGATTGATGGGAGTGAAAGGGGTATATAATTATTAAAACATAATAAGGTAATTTTCTGATGGTGGAAAAACATACCCAATAATTTTTTATTGAAAATAAAAGGGTGTAACAATATATGGAAACTTGGACAAAAATGAGAAAGGAAGGAAATTTAGGATCCCTTACTTGAGTGTGTCAGATCAAAAGCATGGAGGGGTCTTATTGATAGATTGGGGTGATTTGGGGGGAGGATTCAAGAGAGGGTAGGATAGATTAGGGATGTTTTCCAATGATTTTTAGTGAATATTGATTGGATATTTGGTGGGTTCATATATGAAATGAGAGGGGAATCCTTTAATATTTCACAAATTTTGGTTTTGGAATCTATTTAATTAAACATTCAAAACCACAATACTTCCCATTGTTTTACATTTTTATCTTCAAAGTGGAGCTGATGAAATTATTTTATAAGGCCAATGGCCGAACATATTGAAATATTTTCCTTGCATATGGGGAGGAGAGTCACATTATTAATGAACGGATTTTAAAATAATAATATATATTATACATTTGGGAGGATTAACTAAGGCTCTATAAAAAAATTAAAACAAATATAAAATAAAATAATATCAATGGGGAAACATATATTGGTCTTACAATTCCCATTATAGTATTTAATACATTATTTTAGGGTCCTTATGATATCATAAAACATATATTTTATTTATACGGTATATAATGTATACCTTAAAATTTGACTATCTCATAAAATTTTGAAAATTTTACCATTGGATAATTTAGATGTCCTTATTCAAAAAATATTATTAATTTATATTAAATAATTATCTAAATATGTGAATTTTCACTTTTAAAATGAAAACCAATATTTTTTTTAAAATTCTCGTGTTTTGACAAAAACAGTTTTCAAACATTAATAAAAATTACATTTTACTTCATAAAAAATAAACATTCATTTATTATTCTTAAAAGTAATATGTTAATAATATGTTATTAAATTATGAGTTATTTGAAAAAAATCAATAATTCTGTAAAATAAATTCATTAAAAATACACTCTCTGTTTTATTATATAAAATATATAACTCTTACCAAATGAATACCTAATCATTTACAGATAAGGAACTAATATAATCATCATTTATAAGAAATAATTTTTAATGTGGTTAATAAAACCCTTAGTTTTATATAATAATGTATATATTTCTAAGAAGTATGATTTTTACCTGAAGAATCAATTTATCAAATTTTTCATTTTTTAGAAATATTATTCTCATAAACAAATTGATTTAAAAATACTTTTATTTTTAAAAAGGGATTACGCAATAAGTAACTAATACCTTTTTACGTACCCTTTATTACATTTGTATATGACATAAGGGTAAGGTTTTTGATGGTGACAGACTCTGTGGGCGACTCTGATAACATCACCCAAGTGGTAATCTATATTAACATGAAATTCTCCTCTAGGTGATTCCATTCAAGCATAACGTATTTATCCTCAGCTTGGGAATCATAAATAGTGAAGCCTAGTGATGCTACATTTTTCCGATCATTGAAAAATTATCTTCGTATGACCCGTGTCTACTAGACAATGCCATCCTCTCATTTTTCTGTTTTAGAAGGATTTTTTGAAAAACATATATTTCTATTATTCTTTGTAATCACTATTCAATAGCTATATAATCATTTATAATTATACATAATGGTCATTTAAAACCAATTATAATAATAATAATAGTGGAGGTTTTTTCTATATCCATAACAGATTAAGAGAATGTGATTTTTATTCATAAATGATCGAGTAGTTACAACCTTCTCCCAATATGAGATTTCACCCTCAAAATTTCCTATTCACACACTAAATCAGATGATGGTGACTCGACTTCGTCACTTCCTCAATTTCCAACGTTGCTTCTTCAAGCATGTGGTTTCTCTACAACACTTTGACTAGGGGAATCATCTTATTTCGTATAACTTTTTCTGTATGATCTAAGATCTTCACCAGATTCTCTTCATATGAGAGGTCATTATCCAATGGTATCACCTATTGATTGAGAAATGTGATGGGTCATGTATGTACTTCCTCAAAAGTGATACATGGAATACATCATCGACATGAGACATGTTAGGTGGGAGTTCTATTCAATTGGCCCCATCTCCAAAGAGATCAAGGATCTCAGCAGGGTCAATGTACCATGTACTAATAATTAACTTCTTCCAAAATCTCATAACTCCCTTCCATGTTTATATTTGGAGGAATACCATGTCTCCAAAATCAAACTATATGTCTCATCGGAAGTTGTTAGAATAGCTCTTTTTTTCAACTCTAATCAACTTTAATGTGATGCGGGATGGTTTTAACCTTATCCACCACTTCATTGAAAACTTATAGACCTATATGTTTTCCATCCCCAACATATTCCCAACATGAAAATGTTCTCCACCACTTACAATAAAGGGCTTCATAAAGAGCAATTTTGATGCTTGATTAAAAACTTTTTTTGTAAGAGAACTCAACCGTAGGAAAATGTTAAACCCATCCTCCATTGACATTCATTGAGAATTATCTCCACTTGTACTCAAGTGTTTGGATAGTACATTTATATTTTCCATCAGTTTGAGTCATATAAACCTAACAGAAGTTCAGCTCATTATTCAGATCGTGTTGGAGAATCTTCCATAAAATAGAGGTGAATCTTGGTTTTTTATCAGATACAATCGATGCTGGTACACCATTCAAGCTTTCAACTTCACTAATGTGTATTTGTTCTAGTTGATTCATTGACATATCCTTCTGAACTGAAATGAAGTGTACTATCTTTTTAAGACAATAAAAAACAACCTAGATAGCATTATTTCTTTTTTGATTCCATTATAAATTTGGTGAAAAAGTTCTTGGTGATGTCCTTTAATTTCCATGTTGGTATGGGTAATTGTTTCCTTATCCCCTTATATTTTTTTCCACTCAGCCTTCACTTTCTGGCATACCAATCACATTGATGAAAATTCAGAGAACAGTTTCCTGATGTTTTCCCACCAATAATTCTCTTGTATATATTGATACATCTTTTTGTTCCCTAGGTGAATGGAGAAAATCAAACGATGTGCATCATCCAAATGAATTTTCATTGACTCTGGATATTATGTAAGACATATTCATGACCCAAATCTCAAAATCACTTTTTAATTAAAATTTAAATCTGATGACATCCCATTTCTAATAGTTTCCACATTATTTTGAATTCCCACATCATCCTATTGACCAACCTTTAACCATTCCAAAAGATATAGTTTAGAAATTAATTGTTAAAGGTTTGATGATTTTCCTTTCGTTATGATTCCCATGTCCATCTTGATAATATCTAAAAAAATATATACTTTTTAATTATCATTAATGATAATGTTGCTGGATCCTTTCTATATAGAGTGTCTTCTACTTTAATTGCTTTCTCCATATGGTTGTGAATTGAGCAGTCATAATCTTTGATCATCCTTAACTCTCTTTTTTGGAGCCTATTCAACTCTTTCTGTTTGAATATATACATGAGGACTTTTTGATCTATATATATTTCTCAATTCTCCTTAAGGAAGTAATTTCACCAAATTTTCAAATCCAAGATCACTACAGCCAACTCCAGAACATGTGTTGGATACCTCATCTCACGAAACATCAATTTCCTTGAAGAATTTGAAATGGATTTGACATTTTCTGTTAGCAAACATCCTAGGCCATTTTTCGAAGCATCAATAAATACCATATAAAGATTTCCACTTGTGGTTTGTGTGAGCACATGCATAGTGATAATCCTTCTTTTCAAATCCAAGATGATATCTTCACATTCACCATTCCATGAAAACTTGACTCCCTTTCGATTTTTTTCATAAGAGGGTTTGAAAATGATGATAAATTTCTCACAAATTAGCGATAAGATCCTACTAACCTAAGGAATCTACGGATATACATCCCAAATGATGGACTCAGTAATCCCTTAATTGCATTTGTCTTAAAGGGATCTATAAATATACCATTTCATGTGATTATATACCCAAATAATTAGACTTCCATCAACCCTAACACACATTTGATGTATTTTCATAGAGATTTTCCTTTTGCAATGTCCATAGCATAGTACTTATATGATCATAATTCCCCTCCTTGGTTTTGGAGTATATTAAAATATCGTCTTTAAAGACTACCATAAATTTTCCAAGATAATATCTAAAAACACAATTCATCTGGTAAATGAATATTTCTAGAGAATTAGTGATTCCTAAATGATTTACTATGAATTCATAGTGCACATACATTGTATGAAAACCGATCTTGCAGACATCCTCCTTCCTCACCCTTACATGGTAAAATCCTGACTGCAAATCCACCATGCATAATTATTGTGCTCCATATAGATAATTGAAGAAATCATCAATTAATGGAAAAGGATAATAATTCATTATCCTGATTTTTTTTAGCTCACAATAATCAATTCAAAGGAACATCGACCCATCCTTATTCTTGACAAAGAGGAATGGTGTACCCCATGGTGAAGCACTTGGGTGTATAAACCCAATATCCAGACTCTCTTATAGTTATTTAATTTCCACCCCATGATCCAAAAAACCATTTTGTTTGGATTCTTGGATATTGGAAATTCCCCATGTATAAGATAAGTTGATAATTCAACATATCTTCTTGGAGGTAGACCAGGAAATTCCTTAGGAAAAACATTAGTGAATTCCCTCACAATAGGCATGTCATTATGAATGGTTCCTTCCATAGAATCAATCAATCTAGAATGATATAAATGATCATAGGGTATTAATATCCATGATTTGGATGATGGTGTTGATAGAGATTCATCCTCCTTGCTCTTGTAAAGAGTTGGGGGTCAATTCTCAATATATAGAGTGATTTCCCTCTCAAGGCAATTTATGTTGGCTCTATATAGGGAATGCCAATCCATCCCAATAATGGCATAAAATTACACTATAGGGAGTATAAATATGTTCTCTGGGGTGTTAAATCCACAACTTATGATAAAGGAGGAGTTATATTCATCAGATTCAATAATTTCTCTATTAACCATTCTCATAGACATCTCTACATCCATGTTTTTTTGTGATGATTTGATTTTTCTACTAAACATTCGTGATATAAAAGAATGCATAATACTAGAATAAAACAGAAGGTTCTCTATTCTTGAATCAGTATCTAGTGTACCTATCTCCTCTTTATTTTTTGGATTCCTTCAGCGGTACTGAGGGAAAAATATCCCCTTTCTACCTTGGAGTTTGTTGGTTGCCTCTAAAAAACATGGCATAGGGACCTATTTCACAAAGTGCTATGGTTCTTTGTAGTTATTGAAATGAAAATTGTGTTGAGGGTCAAATAGTGTGTTTCTCTCCTATATTGTATCAATGTATTTTTCTTTTCATAAATCATTTTCTAGGTTCCTTTCTCTTATTCATATATAGAATTTCCGCATCCCCTTTAGGCAATTTATTGGGTGCTTCGTTCAGCACAATTGAAATGTGGGGTGCTGTAATTTCTTATCATCATTTGATTTATCAATCAGAATTCTAGAAATAATTTCCACTATTTTCTTCTTATCCCCATGATAACCCTCAAATTCATCGTTCTCCATATCGACTTTGAGGGAAAATCGGACAATTTTCTCATAGCTATCGAAGCCATGGATCACTAGCACATTTTGTAGGCTATGTTTTATCCCACCAAAGAAGAGGTCGACCTTTCATTCGGGGGTAACAGAAAAGTCGGTGGTGTATCATGAAAGCCTTATGAAGTCTTCCAAGCACAATATTATGGATTCATAATCCTTTTTCTTGAGGGAAAGGATGTCTCTTTCCATCTTAAGGTGGAGGGAGTAAGGGAAATAGTTTTTGAAAAACATTTTCTGTAAATACTTATATTCCAACACCTCGATCTCTTCCTCGGGCTTCTTATTTTTTATTAATGTCCACCATTGATCAGATTCACCCTCCATATGATAAGAATCTATAAGAACCTTCTTTGTTTGGAAAATTGAAGGTTGGAGAAGATCTTCTCTATGGATTTGGTCCATTTTTCAGTGATTCTAGGATCAGATGATCCATTAAATGTATGAGGCCCTTGTCTATTGAATCTCTTGATTATGACATGTTCATTAATATTGGGGGTGTTATTCTTGACCCATGTTTCGATTGAAGAATTGAGTTAACTAAGAGAGTATCTCGAAACATTTTTCGTTTCCTTCTCCCATCGGATTGGTCATCTCAACAGAACAATCATCACATTGATCATCGAATCAATTGTTAGAATGAGTCCACCTATTATTGTCCATTGTCTAGAATTGAAGGAAAATTAAGGGAATGTATTATAAACTATTAAACACATAATGGGGAATCCAATAAAACAAATTGATAACATATACATTGCATTTATTTCCTTATGTTTTGAATTAATAGGATTCAATATATGTTATCCAATATCTATTTTCAAACCTATATTCTTTGGTGGTTTTCCCCCTTACTAATTTTCCATACAAATATTATGAATTTACCCAATCATATCCCTCAGGTGTGTCAAAAAAAGAGTATAGAAAGGACCGTTGTTGTGCACCAGTTCTCATTCGAGTCTAATTCAAATTAGTGTTTTCAGGTCTTACCCCATGATAAATATGTTCTAGATCCACCACTACTTGTTCATAACTAGATATGGATGTATTTTATTGATAAAACACTTACACTATACTCAAAAAAAAATTGGTATTATTTTCTTATACACAGTCTTATCCCTATGGATTTCACCATATTTCTATAAACTTAATACCAATCATGACTAAACCTATCCTTTGATACCAACTATAACAACCATTACCTTTTTTCATATTTAAACATGATTTATTAAATAGTCCTTCACTTAATAAATCCCATAATATAGATAGGACTAGTTTATTTTGGGATAAGGAAAATTAAATAAAAACATAAGACATAAAATACAATATAATTGTAGAAAACATCTTTTACATGACCATAGAATTCCTTTGTATATACCATTGCATGGGTTAACCTGAGGACATATATGAGAAAAGGGTGAGATATAAATCCAAGTAATAGAGTGAAAAAGGAATAACATGAATAATAAAACACATGTCAGTAAATAGACAAATAAATATAGCGTAAGAGAAACATGAACCTAAAGGCATGATATGTCATGATTATCATAACATGGAAATGTGGCAAGAACCTAAAACACATCATCATTAACATAAAGGAATCAAGTAAACCAATGTCCCTACATTATGGAAAAAAATTAAATAAAGGAATGAGTTAAACCCCTATACCAACATGACATATCAAGATACTAAACAATACCCAATGAATTGGATTTCTATTTGGGTTCTCCCTTCATAATCATTTCAGTCTAATGCTACAGTATTCCGCACAGATCATATAACATGGATTCCTTCAACATAATAATGATTTCTATGATAAAGGAATGTTGAATACATAAATTAATTCCTATAATAAATAATTATATTTAACTAAAGGTGAATAACCATTATAGAAAAATGGGAATGGAATTCACTACATAATGAAGTTGACATGGAAAATCACAGTGTAATTTTGGCAGCATAAAAACATCACATAGGGATTCATAAAATGTGATGATGAAAGAGAAAGAAGAATATAATAATTTATAAATGAAATGGCTTGTAATGGTATCATGTAGAATAATATCCCAACATATTAATGGTAATTTGAGACTCCAAATATAAAATAAATGATTTATTTGAAATGGGGAGAGGGAAATCCCTTATGGAATTTCACACTAGTAACAGCTGTACATAGGAAGGATTAATGATAGTTAAATGGGGTTTTTAAAAATTAAAACGTAATTAGGGTATTATGGGGGAGGTTTAAAAAAATACCCCAAAATTTTTAATAAATATAATTGTGTGTGAAAATATAAGGAATCATGGAAAAAAAGAGAAGGGATGGATTGTAAGGATCCCTTACATTTGTAAGTGGTGTCAAAAGCATAAAGAGGGTATTATTGAGAGCTTGGTTCTCCTTTGGGGATTCTAGATTTGGATGGATAGTGTAGAGATATGATACAAGGATTTTTAGTGAAGAGAAGTTGGATCATGGGTGGGTCTATATTGGAAATGAGAGAAAAATTCTTTAATATTTAACAAACATAGGTTTTGGAATCTATATAATTAAATATTAAAACCATAATCCATCCTATGTTTTTTTACCAAGGTTTATTTCAAATAAGATTTAGAAAAATATTACATGTCCAATGGATGAACAAAATAAAATATTACCCTTGCTTATGTGGAGGTGAGTCACATTATTAATGAAATGAATTTAAGATTATAAAATATATTATACATTTTAGAGGATTCACTAAGGCTTTATAAAATAACTAAATCAATTATAAATTCGATTTATTTTAATTTTAAAACATATATTGTACTTATAATACACATTATAATATTTATTTTCTAATTTTGTGGTGATTATGATGTCGTAAAACACATATTTTATTTATACGGTATGTAATTTTTTCCCAATGATTCGACAGTATCATAAAATTATGAAAATTTCCCATTAGATAATTTCAACATCATTATTCCTAAAATATTATTAATATTATTTAAATAATTTTTTAAATATGTGAATTTTTAATTTTAAAATGAAAATAGACGTTTATTGAAAATCCATGGGTCTGCAAAAAAACAGTTTTCAAACCTTTGTAAAAATTAGTTATAAAATAACTGTCATGTCCCGTCCTCGGGGCCCGTGTTGTGACTACCCCAATCCCGCCTTCCATAGACCAGGGGCTGGTGACTAGAACCAAGGCGTAAATCCCGGTAAAATGGAAGGCATTTCCATTTTAAAGTAAACCAAAAACACCACAGATCAAGCAGGTAGAAGTAAACACTAAGTAAAAACTGAGTACAATAGTAAGTGCGGAAAAGAAAGTGGGCCAGTATACAAACCCAAACTGAAAGTAAAGTACAAATAGAAGGGAAAACATCAACTGAAAAGTAAAGCCGCAACGTCGAACCGTCCACTGGAAATCCCACCTGTAGGGTGGGTACAGATATCCTCCACTGCTCTTCAGGTCCATCTGACCGCTCCGAGTACGTCCCGCTCAGTGGTCCACCTCCAGGTATCATCCTGCTCCGTAAGCCTCAACCACGATCAGCGCTGTCCATCGTCTACAACCAACACAATGTAGTGCGGGCATAGCCCGTTGAGGGGTGAGTATAAGCTACTCAGTAGGGACCCCGAGACCCCCGAAGGTCTCCCAGAACCCACAAAGGATAATCCACAAAGGAAAGATACAATCACGAAGTAACATCTGACACTGCTTAGGTATATGCCCATACATATACCTAAGTCACCAATTCTCGTTCAGCTCCAACATCCGAGCCCAAGTACAACCAAGTCCACACATGAAAGCAAAACGTAAATACACACAGGATAGCACAATACAATCAACATAGGAAAGCAAAACAGGATTCAGCTCACACAGGAACACATCATTTGTAAAGTAAGAGAGATGATCAGATGTAGTCATTGATTCATCTTACTGGGACCCACGTAGGATACAAACACTGTAGTCATCGTCATCGATCCCACAGAGGATTCCGGTACAATTGTCTTCATCGTCGAACCCACATAGGATTCTCGTATGATAGTCTTCATCGTCGAACCCACATAGGATTCTAGTAAGATAGTCTTCATCGTCGAACCCACATAGGATTCCAGTACGATATTCTTCATCGTCGAACCCACATAGGATTCCAGTACGATATTATTCATCGTCGAACCCACATAGGATTCCAGTATGATAGTCTTCATCGTCGAACCCACATAGGATTCCATTACGATAGTATTCATCGTGGAACCCACATAGGATTCCAGTACGATAGTCTTAATCGTCGAACCCACATCGGATTCCAGTACCATAGTCTTCATCGTCGAACCCACATAGGATTCCAGTACGATAGTCTTCATCGTCGAACCCACATCGGATTCCAGTATGATAGTCTTCATCGTCGAACCCACATAGGATTCCAGTACCATAGTCTTCGTCGTCACAGTCGCAGTCGCAGCCAGCACTAGGGTTCCCGCACACAGCAAGCTCATTCGGGAGGGTCCGCTCCATGAGGCGAGAGGCTGATACATCAACTTACACATAGTCCAGAGTTTATGAATCCAAAAGTTCTGTATCGTCAACAGGAACTCAACGACGCAGACGGCGCGTCAATCGGATGCTCGGTCTGAAAGTTATTGGCTTTTTTGTCCCAGGGGCCCAGTTGGTTTTTAAGTCAAAACCAACCCGACTGTACTCCACCTGCATCAAAACCTCGGTGGAGTAAGTCAAAAGATCTTTCTCACATAGAGGAATCCATCAAAGTTGACGGTACATCAATCAGACGTCCGAAGCTCAAGATATGAGCGTTTCTGCTCCGATGGCCCGGTTGGTTTCGTGTACGAACCAACCCGGCCGAACCTAAAGTATTCTAAAACCTCGAGTGTGATATACTGAAACGCCCGTCTTGATCCAAGGATCACATCACCGCTGACGGAACGTCGATCGGAGGCCCGTAGCTAAAGATACGGGAAAAAGTTTGAAAAGGTCCGAAAATGGGGGGTCTGGGCCCAGACCGACCCTACCCAACCCCCCTGGGTCGACCCAACCTAGGTCCAGGTCCGACTCGGCCGGCGCGGCGCGGCGCGGCCCGGCGGTCCTGCCGGGCAGCTCGGCCGGCGCGCTGGCGCGGGCCAGGCGCCGCGCAAGGCAACCCCCCCCCCCCCCGCGCAGGGGCCGCTCCGTTACACCAAGACGCGGCTTAAGCCGCGTCCCTCCTCCGCGGTCCCACACGGCCGCGGGACAGAACAGCGCCGCCACAGCTTCAGCTACGGCGGGTCTTCCCGGCATTGCACCGGGCGCCGTCGTGCCGGCGTGGCGCACCAGCAGGGGGCTTCCGTAGACCACCAGACGCGCCCCAGTGGTCCGATTTGTGCGTGGTCTTTTCCAGTGCTCATCCCGGGACTCGTTTTTCACTACAATGCCTTCATAATTAACTTGAGGCCCCGTTTGTCATCGCCCGCCAATCCGAGCATAATAAACAAAAAAGGTGGTGGGTTCGGACTTGTTCGTTGGTCCGCACCCACCGTGTTAGCAGTTTTTAAAGTCTCACAACAATCATATTTAACAACCGGGGATATAAATCACAATGATTTAAAAGGAACAACCCCTACCTCTTCGTGGTCTTCGAACGATAGTTCTTCGCGGAATTGATCGTAGCGGGAGAAGAGGATCGTCGCATCACGGAAGGGGTGTCGCATCGTCGCGGAACACAGAGTCGCATCGACGATCTCCAAGGTTTAAAGAAAACACAAAGATTTAATTTCATGAATTAAATCCATGTTAAGGATAAAAATCCACAAAGGAAATTTAAAAGATTTGAAATCTCCTACCTCAAGCAGTTGATCGAAGATTTGTCGCGGGGAAAGAATCGTCACGGAAGAAGCGTCATGGAAGGAGAATCGTCGGCATTCTTCATTGCCTTTCGTCAAAGGTAGGCGTTCTTCGCGTTCTTCGCGTTCTTCGAAAAGAAAGATGAAGATCTTCTAGCTTCAATGATTTCTCCAAATCCTCAAAACAAAACACCACTCAAAAGACAAGTGTTGGTCTTATTTTTAATCTCATGCCAACAATTGATTTCAAAGATAAGTAACAAAAAAATTAATTCATAGAATTAATTGCAATGAAATAACCGCCCAATTAATAGGGGTGTAAAGAATTTAGAAAATGCGTCAGTTGACTTTCATAAAGAGGAGTTTTCGCGGGTGCGTTTTTAGGGGGAAAGAAACGGTGGGGCTCGTGCGGGACCCACCTCACAAATATCCTACCAAGAGGGTAAGATATTTTGGGTTCCACACTATCCGCTTCAACATAGCTTAAGTGGATTTTAAGTGGATTTAAGTGAAATAAAATAAATTTGTCGCACCACTTTATTTTATTTTCTTCACATAACCCCAAAAATTAAAAACCACACCCGAGAAAACGCAACTCCGGAAGAGGTGTTTCTAAGCATGTATCGGTGCTGCGATTATATCGGTGCCCTCGGAATTCGATTTCGAGCACTGGTTCAAAAGTTAGAAAAACTCGCCTGTTCGTTCACTGAACGTACCCGAGCCAAACTTCGGAAAATGATTCTGGGCACACCGGGCCTCGGAATCATGTGCCGTCCGAAACTACTTTCATGTAAAATTCCAATGAAAATTAATAAAAACAATTTCCATGAAATTTACGGGTCTTTACATCACTCCCACCTCAGGGATTTACGTCCTCGTAAAGATACATCATAAACTAGGGAAACAAATGCGGGTATTGACCACACATCTCAGCCTCCCGCTCCCAAGTGCTCTCCTGGAGGTTCCCGTGATGCCATCTGATGCGCACTAGAGGAATCGTCCATCCACGTAGGACCCGCTCCTGTCGATCCTCGATCTCCACCGGGATCTCCTCAAAAGTCACCCCATCATCAACGTCTAGCTCCCCATGGTCAATGATATGCGTCGGGTCGTGCACGTGTCTCCTCAGCTGAGATACGTGGAAGACGTCGTGCACCCGATGCAACTGAGGTGGTATAGCCAGGCGATAGGTCACCTCGCCAATCCTGATGAGGACCTGGAATGGTCCGATGAAGCATGGAGAAAACTTTCCACCTCGGCCAAATCTCTGCAAACCACGTCGAGGTGAGACATGCAAGAAAACGTGGTCGCCATCCTCGAACTCTAGTGGCCTCCACCTCCTGTCAGTAAAAGACTTCTGCCGGCTCTGAGCTGTCCTCTTCCCCTCCTGGATGACTTGGACCTCTCTGGTCCTACAAGAGCTACTGAGATTTCTTCTTTTCCGATAAGAGAAATCTGGTCTCATCCCCTGGATGAACCACGTTCTTCACCTAATAAAGTCAATCCTGACATGGATGATACTATTCCATACCAAGGATGACGTCGTAAGGCCTCGACACTACTACCAAGAGATCCAACCGTTACTCTCTCCTCCAAGGGTTGAGTCACACTGTCGGCATCAGTGTGTGGTCACTGGGTCTCCTCCAATAGGTATCTCAAAGTGATGGTCAAGTCAACGGTTTTTAATCCGGAACCTATTAGTAACAATTAAATGAGAGGACATGAAGGTAAACGCCACAAGAAAAGTGTCTTTTTATTACTGCAGCTCAAAGTAAAAAGACACAAAGAAACATCAAACAAACATCTACAGATCTAGAAGCAACATGAACAAAAGTCTCCAGGTCTGGAGCTAGTCCCGCTCCCTTCCATCTTCTCCCTGCGGTCGGGGTGGTCTCCCAGGTGGTGGTGGTGGTAAGGCCTCAAAGTGTCGTCCACCACCCGCTGCTCGGCCAGCTTCTCTGCCTTGCCCTCCTTCTCCCTGCGGACCGTCATGGTTGAACCTCTGCCTGGGAGGTCCCTCTTCCGCCTGTTGTTAATCAGCAGGACAAGTCGAGCAGTCTTGAGCCATGTGACCTTGCCTGCCGCATGCGTATCATTGCCTGCTCCTCGATTAGCTGGCTCTCCTTCGTGTTCCCCGTACAACCGAATCATCACCCTGAGATTTCTCATCTGAAGGTCTGGCCCGCTTGGACCCCTGCGTCACTTGTCGACTGCCAGCTACAGAAGACTCCGCTATGGGTTGTCCTACAGAAGGTCCTGTCACTGGTGCCTGGTCGGCAAGGAAACTCTCCACTAAAAGGGCTCTCTCCAACACCTATGCATGTGTTGTAATGTTGAGGGAGATCATTGAGGCCCTGATCACATGCCTCAGTCCCTGCTCGAAGGTCCGGGCCCAGAAGAACGGATCCCGTACCATATCGGTGGAGTAGCGTGAGAGATAATTAAATCTCACCGAGTACTAGGCAACCGTCATGCTGCCCTGTCGCAGATGTAGTAGCTCCTAGATGTGCACCGCACGGAGGGTGGCTAGGACGAACTCCAAGAAAAAGATGTTCTCAAAGTCCATCCAGATGAGAGATGCCTCATCGTGCACCTGGAGCATCAAGCTCCACCATCTGCCTGCTGCCGCGTGCAGGAGGTTCGCTACGAGGATCACCATGAGGTCTGCTGGTGTCCTCACTAACCTGAAAACCCGTACAACTGCCTCTAGCCAGTTCTCATCTGCCTGGGGGTCCGTCTCCCCGCGGAACCTGGGTGGTTTCTGGCGCTGGAACGCATGCAGTGCACTAAGGCGATGCGCATCGTCAGCGGCTGGGACTGGAAGCATCGGTGGCTCGGCGGGTAGAGGTACCGCCGGTGCCTCAGCTGTCAAAGGTCCCTATACCGAAGCCTCGTCACTCAGTGGGCTCTCGCCACGCACAACACTCGGAACCCTAGCTGGCTGCCATCATGGGGCCATCCTAAAAAGAGACAGGTGCGCCATGGTCAGAAAAGTATACCTGGTGAGCTGACACAAAGTAATCACAAGGAAAACTTGAAACAACCATGCAATAAATGTTTTCGTGCAATAAGTCGGAAATCAGAAGTCAGGGTCCTGGTGTACGGATATGTCGGCCGCCACACCAACACTGGACTCCCTGGACTGATAAACACACTCAATACTCTTAACACTATTTCTTTACATAGAAAAATATCAGAGTCCCAAGTTCTGTGGTAGAACCGAACTCTTCTGATACCAATTTTTCACGACCCGTCCTCTGGGCCCGTTCCGTGACTACCCCAAGCCCGCCTTCCATAGGCCAGGGGCTGGGCTGGCGACAAGCACCAAGGCATAAATCCTGGTAAAAGGGAAGGCATTGCCTTTGTAAAGTAAACCACAAATACCACAGAGCAAGCAGGAAGAAGTAAACACTATGTAAAAACTGAGTACAATAGTAAGTGTGGAAAAGAAAGTGGGCTAGTATACAAACCCAAACTGAAAGTAATGTACAACTAGAAGGGAAAACTGAAACTGAAAAGTAATTCCACAATGTCGAGCCGTCCACTGGAAATCCCAGCTGAAGGGTGGGTACAGATAGCCTCCACTACTCCTCTGGTCCAGCCGACCGCTTTGAGTACGTCCCGCTTAGTGGTCCACCTCTAGGTACTGTCCTGCTCCGCAAGCCTCAACCACGATCAGCGATGTCCGTCGTCTACAACCAACACAACGTAGTGTGGGAATAGCCCGTGCAGGGGTGAGTATAAGCTACTCAGTAGGGACCCCGAGACCCCCAAAAGTCTCCCAGAACCCACAAAGGATAATCCACAAAGGAAATATACAATCACGAAGTAACATCTGACACTGCTTATGTATATGCCCATACATATACCTAAGTCACCAATTCTCGTTCGGCTCCAACATCCGAGCCCAAGTACAACTCATTCCACATAGGAAAGCAAAACATAAATCCACACAGGATAGCACAACACAATCCACATAGGAAAGCAAAACAGGATTCAGCTCACACAGAAACACATCATTTGTAAAGTAAGAGAGATGATCAGATGTAGTCACTGATTCATCTTACTGAGACCCACGTTGGATACAAACACTATAGTCATCTTCGTCGAACCCACAGAGGATTCCGGTACAATTGTCTTCATCGTCGAACCCACATAGGATTCCCATACGATAGTCTTCATCGTCGAACCCACATAGGATTCCAGTACGGTAGTCTTCATCATCGAACCCACATAGGATTCCAGTATGATAGTCTTAATCGTCGAACCCATATAATATTCTAGTACGATGGTCTTCATCGTCGAACCCACATAGGATTCCAGTACGATAGTCTTCATCATCGAACCCACATAGGATTCCAGTACGATAGTCTTCATCGTCGAACCCACATAGGATTCCAGTATGATAGTCTTCATCATCAAACCCACATAGGATTCCAGTACGGTAGTCTTCATCGTCGAACCCACATAGGATTCCAGTACGATAGTCTTCATCGTCGAACCCACATAGGATTCGAGTATGATAGTCTTCGTCGTCACATTCGCAGTCGCAGGCAGCACTAGGGTTCCCGCACACAGCAAGCTCGTTCGGGAGGGTCCGCTCCACGAGCTGAGAGGATGATACATCAACTGACACATAGTCTAGAGTTGATGTATCTAAAATTTCCGTATCGTCAACAGGAACTCAACGACGCGGACGGCGCGTCAATCGGACGCCCAGTCTGAGAGTTATTCGCCTTTTCGTCCGAGGGGCCCGGTTGGTTTTTAAGTCAAAACCAACCCGACCGTACTACACCTGCGTCCAAACCTCAGGCGGAGTAAGCCAAAAGATCCGTCTCACTTAGAGGAATCCATCGAAGTCGACGGTACGTCAATCGGACATCCGAAGCTCAAGATATGAGCGTTTCTGCTCCGAGGGCCCGGTTGGTTTCGTGTACGAACCAACCCAGCCGAACCCAAAGTATTCCGAAACATCGAGTGTGATATACCGAAACGACCATTTTGATCCAAGTATTCCATCTCCACTAACGGTGCGTCGATCAGAGGCTCGTAGCTCAAGATACGGGAAAAAGTCAGAAAAGGTCTGAAAATGGGGGGTCTGGGCCCGGACCGACCCGTCCCAACCCCCCCTGGGTCGACTTGACTACGGTCCGGGTCCGACCCAGCCAGCGCAGCCCGGCCCGGCCAGGCGGTCCGGCTGGGCGGCTCGGCCGGTGCGATGGCGCTGGCCAGGCACTGCGCAAGGTAGTCGTCCCCCCCCCCCACCCCACCCCTCGCGCGGGGGCCGCTCCGTGACACCCGGACGCGGCTTAAGCCGCGTCCCTCCTCCGTGGTCCCGCGCGGCCGCGGGACCGGCCAGTGCCGCCGCAACTTTAGCCACGACAGGTCTTCCTGGCAGCGCACCGAGCACCGCCGCATCCCGGCGGCCGACCGCTGCCGGCCGCCAGCGTGGCGCGCCGACGGGGGCTTCCGCGGACCACCGGACGCACTCCGGTGGTCCGATTTGCACGCGGTCTTCACCAGTGCTCGTCTCGGGACTCGTTCTTCACTACAAATCCTTCAAAATTAACTTGAGTCCCCATTTGTCGTCACCCACCAATCCACGCATAACAAAAAAAGGGTGGTGGGTTCGGACTTGATCGTTGGTCCGCACCCACCGCGTTAGCGGTTTTTAAAGTCTTACAACAATCATATTTAACAACTGGGGATATAAATCACAAATATTTAAAAGGAACAACCCCTGCCTCGTCGTGTTCATTGAATGAGAGTTCTTCTCGGAATTGATAGTCACGGGAGAAGAGGAACGTCGCGTCACGGAAGGGGCGTCGCGTCGTTGTGGAACACGGCATCGCGTCGACGATCTCCGAGGGTTAAAGAAAACACACAGATTTAATTTCACGAATTAAATCCATGTTAAGGATAAAAATCCCCAATGGAAATATAAAAGATTTGAAATCTCCTACCTCAAGCATTTGATCGAAGATTTTTCGTGGGGAAAGAATCGTCGCGGAAGAAGCGTCAAAGAAGGAGAATCGTCGGTGTTCTTCGTCGCCTTTCGTCGAAGGCCGGTGTTCTTCGCGTTCTTCGCATTCTTCGCGTTATTCATGTTCTTCACGAAGAAATATGAAGATCGTATAGCTTTAGAGATTTCTCCAAATCCTCAAAACAAGACACCCCTCATAAGACAAGTGTTGGCCTTATTTTTAATCTCATGCCAACAATTGATTTCAATGATAAGTAACGAACAAATTAATTCATAGAATTAATTTCAACGAAATAACCGCCCAATTAATAGGGGCTTTAAGAATTTAGAAAACACGTCAGTTGACTTTCATACAGAGGAGTTTTTGCAGGTGCGTTTCTTAGGGGTAAAGAAATGGTGGGGCTCGTGCGGGCCCCACCTCACAAATATCCTACCAAGAGGGTAGGATATTTTGGGTTCCACCCTGTCTGCTTCAACCTAGCTTAAGTGGATTTTAAGTGGCTTTAAGTGGATTTAAGCGAAATAAAATAACGTTGTCACACCACTTTATTTTATTTTCATCAATAAACCTCAAAAATTAAACACCACACCCGAGCAAACACAACTCCGGAAGAGGCGTTTCTAAGCAAGTACCGGCGCTGCGATTCCATCAGTGCCCTCAGAATTCGATTCCGAGCACCGGTTAAAAAGTTAGAAAAACCCACTCATTCGTTCACTGAACGTACCCGAGCCAAACTTTGGAAAATGATTCCGGGCACACCGGGCCTCAGAATCACGTGCCGTCAGAAACTGCGTTCTTGTAAAATTCCAAATAAATCTAAGAAAAAAAATTACCTTGAAACTTAAGGGTCTTTACAATAACAAAAATTATATACTAATTTATTATTCATAAAGGTAATTAATAATAATATTTCCTTAAAATATTATGTATTTCAAAAATTACTTAATTCTTTTAAATAAATTCTTTAAAAACACAATTTCTGTTTTATTGTATAAAAAATATAACCCTTCTGAAACTGAATACCTGGTCATTTATAGATAAGGAACTGATATAATCATCATATATATTATTTTTTAATAAAATAATTAATAAAAACTTTATTCTATAATAATAATGTATTTATTTCTCAAACGTACCATTTTTACCCAGAGAATCAATTTATCAAATTCATCATTTTTTAAGAAAGACTATTATAATAAAGTTATATATGAAATAAGAATATTATTTATAAAATTGGATTACAAAATAAGTAACTAATACCATAATAGATAACCCCTTATAACACCTATATAATACCTAAGGATAAGGTGTATGATAGTGATATACTCTTGGGGTGGCTCAAATAAACTCACCAAGGTGGTAATAATTATTAAATTGAACATCTCCCATAGGCAATTCCATTCACGATTAACTTTTTGAATCTCAAAGTGGGCCTTGTTAAGATATAATCCTAGTGACACAAACTCCTTTATGGGCTCTTATAAATGAACCTTGTAAGGCCTGATTGTACAGGATGAGGCCATCCTCTACTTTATATGGTTCAAGATGATTTTTTTAAACCATATATTTATATCATTTTTGTGATCACTGTTCAATATCTATATTATCAATTGTAATGATACATAATGGTCATTTAATTGAAATAAAAAAATGGGCATTCTATTTCTATATCTATATGAAATTTCATGAAATAGTATTTAATTCCTAAAGTATCGGGTCGTTACACTTCTGGTTGTCGTATATAGTTAGTTTATCTTATAATTATTGTTTCCACCTATTTGATAATCCTCTTGTTGTGGTCACGTGTTTGATAATTTGGTAACTGATTATCTTTTTTATGGTTACTAGTTAACATATGATTTGTGGTCACATATTAGATAATCTTTTTATTATTTAATTATCATATGTTGTTATTTTTAGTTGTTTTGGTAACTACATCTCTTCTAGTATAGAATTATCAGTCTTAAATTTATGGCTTCTAAAATTACAACTCAAAAAGGATGGTGTATTTTAAATATTAAAAATATTTCTTGCATCTGGTTAAGGAATATTATTGGTATATTATTCATTTGGAATATTTAGTTTTGGTAATTAATGTAGTTATTGATGAGGTTTTTTTGTGGCGTGTTTTAGTTTTTTCAAAATGGTTTCATTATTGGTTCTAGATTCCATCTATTATTTGAATTGTTCTACTAATTTCATTAAGTTGTGGATAGGATGATGTATAATTGTAATATAATAGTTGGGTTCATAGTTTTATTTTGTGTTTTATGCAGGTGTAAGTTGGGTCTTACTATGGCTATATCTGCTTTTACATGGGGTGTTCATTTTAAAGATTAATGAGTTACTTGTATATGTCTAAAACATGATGGATAAATGAATTATGATCATAATTTATACATGAAGGTATAAAATATTTTAATCTAATTAGAATGATTATCACAAATTCTAGTGGTTTTCTTTCCCTGATGAATCCTATAAAATTTATCTAGTATAGTTCAGAGTCTAGATTGTTTTTTCCTGAATATCTAGATTTTAAATCGTCATCTCTATATTTTGAAAATCTTAAGGTTTATTTCTGAGGTTTCCCACAAAAACTTTATATGAATTCAATCTAGATAATAAAATATTTAATTGGATGTTTTTATTTTATTAATGCGGCCTCCAAAGTCTATGAATAATAAAATGAAATGCAGATACATTATAAATTTAAATTATATTTACTAAATTATCACATTTATTTTTTTACATGATATATCATGAATTAATATTTTTTATCATGTGTTTAAATGACAAATAATTTCTAATTGTCATGTTTATGAGATCAAAACATTGCTCATGATGTTTCATGTCTAAAGTGGAGGGAGATAGGTTAGGGTTTTCTTCAAACAAAGATGGGTGTTTCACTAAAATCAATGGGATGATGTTGAATCTATTCTTTTTAAATCTACTATTGTAATTAACAGCTCATGTGAGGTGACGGAGATTCCACATAGTGTTGTCTGGTGTTTGTGAGAAATAGATTATGGATAAAGATTAATTGAGTTCCATGTAAAGTCTATTAGTGTTTGAACATGATTAAACATGTTTTCAATATTTTTCTTGGAGCTCATTGCCTTTTCTTTACATTTGAACATGTATTGATATTATATTTGAATGTTTTTTTTAAAAATATGTCTCATTTTTTGGTGTTTCATTAAACACAATTTTATAATTATATTTTATATATTATTATGTAAATAAAAATAATATATAATGTTCAAAAAAATAATTACAATACCAACACATAATATTTTATACATAATATATCTAATGAACATATATTTATAGTTAGTATTGTTTATAAATTTTAATAATATTGTCAAAAAATATATTAGACGAATTAATCTATTACTAAAAATTTCAAACAATATATATATTATATGTTGGTATTATTATAATTGAAACGGAATCATTTTATCTATTATAATAATTTTTATAGAAAACAATTTTACTAAAAAAATATTTATAGGGACATATTTGTTGGTAGAAATCATTACCAATAGGAAATATTTCTTTACCAGTATATATGCCCCTGTTGGAAAAAAGGATACTATTTTATTTTGTTTTTAAAAAATTTATTGGTTTTTTATAAAGAAAATAAATGTTATGTGGCTTCCATATAATTCTAGAACAAAATTTCCCCGAAATAATATTTAATTGAATGTAAATAATAAAAAAATCATTTGAAAATAAAAATGATTTCCTTAAAATACTAGTCATAGGTTTTTAAATTTAACATATTATATTAAAATGAATCAATATACTTCTTAAATAAATTCTGTTTAATGGAATTTTTTATAAGTTTTAAATTTATCTATTATTATTTATATAATCATAAACATAATGGTTTTGTAAAAACTATATTCTTCACTATCCGCCTAAAAATAAATTATTTTCCCAAAATCCAAAATATTCACCGTAAGCTAATTTTTACTTGATGAATGGAAAAACAATTTTATTTCAAAATATTAAAATTCTAAAATTTATAAATTTATATTTTAAATGAAAATATAATATTGAAAGAAAAATTAAATTTATTAAAGAATTCCTTTTTATAAATTTTTGTATTCTAAATTTTATTATATGTGAATTTATAATTGACTATACTATTTTTATTTAATAGAGGTTTTATTATTCTTATATATTTTATAATAATATTCTTCTAATATGTTTCATCTTGATTGAATTCCGTTTTTCATATGGAGCTATCTATCAAACATAGTTTTCATTTAGAGAGAAAAAATAATGTAAAATACTGTGCTGTTACATTTTCCCCTCCCCCAAAATAAAATAAATAAAATAAATTTTAATTTTTACCGACTAACAAGAATATATGATTGTATCTATATGATTTAAATGAATCAAGAACAAATTTTAAATGAGATAACTTAATGTATTTGTCATGAACGCTTGAGAAAGTCATTTATTACCTCTAAATAAAAATATCTCCAAATATTCATTTAGAACAACCAATTGTGCCAAATATGCTTCCATGGTTGAATTTTAAGGCATATGGGTTTCTAAGGACATGTATTTCACAAATTAATCTTCATGATCCAGATCCCAATAAGATACTAAAACCAAAATGGTTATGATAATATCTAATGAAATCATTGTAAATGATCATATGAATTTAAAACTCAATCCTAATATTTCTTCTTCAATAACACCATTATATCAACTTATAACACTTTCTATTAAAGTATGAAATAATTAGATCAACCTATCACTCCTTTTTTATCATTAGTTTCCCATGTTCATATTCTTATTAGGTTTTCCAACATAACTCATCCTCAAATTCTAATATATTTTAATCCCTCATAATGGTCCATAAAGATAGTATAAATTAACCAAATAATATCCCTAGTGAGTTTCAATCCGATTGTCCGGTCTTAGGCCCACCCATCAAACACTGAGTCATTATTTATTTTGATACTCAACCAACCATTTTCAAGGTTATTACCCATAATTACCTCTCTACCATATATGTGTCCACTTTCTAGTGTCCAGGTAGGGATGTAATTAATAAGATCCCACTCGATCTATAATTTAATAAAATTTTGTTTTTTTCCAATAATTATTATTTTCCTTAGTATTCTCACTAGGTTTACTCATATAAATCCTAAAAAATAACTAAACTAATCCTCCAAAATAATTAAAACTATACCTGATACCGATTGAGGAACACCAAACTTTTTCTCCTTGGTTTAGTGCTAAAATTATACACTTTACAACTGGATTTGATACAATGTGAGACAATAATATTTTAATTTTATATAATGAAAATAAATAAATCATTTTAATTCCCATATTTTTACACAATCATAATAATGGTTGGTTTTTATTATTTGGGGACCAGTTACATAAGAAACTTATTGTAAAAACATTCGAACATTTCTTTACAATTGTGCCGCACTAGACTGACTTCATGATTTCTCATTAGTGGTACACATCATCATAACATGGGGAATATAATCATAAGAAATGGTTGAAATGAAACCCTTTGTATGGGAAAAACTAATAAATTTTTCATTATGGGTTAGATCATAAATATAAAAGAAAACATGATCAGGGTAGAAATGTCCTATTAAAATGATTGTGGAATAATAATTGTTTTTTATAAGATAGAAAGAAATGACATGTAATATCAAATGAACAGACATGTTCCATGGTAAAATAGTGTGAGACGATAAAAATGATCCATTGGGAATAATCATAGTAATAAATAAATATGTCATGATATTGAAGCAAATAATGTTAAATTTATATGAAAGAATCATAAGAATATAAAATAGTTTGAAAAAATCTACTCGCGTCATGTTCTCTAAATAAACGTTGGATCAATTCTACTTGTATCATTTTCCCCAAAAAAAATCAATATATCATGTGATATGAAACCGTATCAAATGAATTAGAGGGTGATATAGGAACTCACCAATTAATAATGTTTAAATATGAGTTCTAATTGAATATAATAATTGAACATGTCAAAAATAACAGATTAAAAGAAAAATGAGTTTTATAGAATTTCATTATGGTGTCCCCAAAATTGACCTCAAAAATTTAAGAGGTTGATACCCAAAATTTAGTAACCCTAAAAGTGTATTTTATAATTAAATTTAGAGGGGGAATCATGACAAATAAATTGAGAGAAAATATTTAATTTAGAGACAAAGAGGAATATAAAATGGAAATAATAAATGATGTTTAGAAAACACGTTTATCATTAGTGTAAAATATGAACTTACCATCACTTAGAAAGATAATATTTGAAAATTTGAGGGGAATATTTAATAAAAATATTTAATTTTTAAAAAAAATAAAAGTTTAGAATTTAATATGTCATAAATATTTTAAAAATGTAAAGTGAAAATATTTTTAAAACATTTACTTTTTAAATTGATTCTTTAATAATAGATCCTCAAATATGAAATCCATGTTTCAAAAAAATAAAATGTTATTTTTATGGGGACATTTAATTTTAAAAATAATATTAAAAAAAATATTTGGAATGACATAATGTGTTTCTAAAGAGAATACATATTGTATGATAATACTTTTGATTTTGAATGGAAGAAAGATAGTTTGTATATTTTGATATACCTTTAATGAAACCCCACACTGTAAAAATGATTACTGAAAACATAAGTTTGAAAATTAGTGAAGTTAAATTTGTATTTCACATGAGAAAGAATGTTTTTTGATTTCAAAATAATAATGAAATCATTTTTTCTAAAAAATGAACAATGAAATATTGGAAAACTATCTTTAAAGGAGATGGGATATTTTCATCAAAAACGGTTCCACCTTAATGACTAGGAAATTTATCGAGAAAGAATATTTGAGTTAAAATTAATATTTTTTTCATATAGGTAATAGATTAAATATATTACTAAATAGTAAATATAATAATTTATCAACCATAGATTAATGATTCTCATGGAATATAATTTTTACTCAATGAATGGAAATTTGAATTTACCAAATCCATTTGGGATAACATAATTCATGAATAGAGAGACATATGGGTTGGGGTTTATATAATTGAAATATAAATACATAGAATAAAATATAAAATAATACATAATAAAATAATAGTTATGAATGTTTCCTAATTATAAGAAATAATTTATAGAAAACCAATCGTAACTCATTTAATTAGAATTTGGCTTCCTTAAACCCTTACTATGTCCTAATATTTTGAATTAAAAATACATGAAGGTACACAATGGGTTTGATTATTAAATTAATTCAATTTATTGAAATAATAGGATAATATAAATATATTTTAAATAAATACACCAAAAAAAGTCAATATTCATCATATCTCAAAGAAGAAAAATTGAGACATAAAACCCCTAACATCGGGACTAGATTCATTCTGTATGTGGATTAATTGTCATAAATATTAAAATTAAGTTTATTATATATTTTATTAAGAACATTTTACATTTATATTTCTTTTTATAATGTCTATTATTTATCATATGTTTTTTATTTATTGATTAGTTTTAACTTAGGGCAGTTTTTAAAGGTGGTTTGGTCGATTTCTACGAAACATTCCCGATATATTGACTGTGGTAAAATGTGATGTAAACTAGATTCAAGATCAATATAATTTTATTAAATTATTTCATTTATTATTAAATTAATAAAAAATTCATTCATTTCCATAGGTTTTTTCAAAATGGACTAAAATTTAAAAAGGTGCCTCATTATATTCATTTAAGCTGGTTAAGTTTACCGTGAGTGTTTATTTTTTATATTACTAATAACATGAAAAATATTATGTTTAAAAATATAAATATATTTATAAATACAAGTAATGTATATAAAATAAATTTTTAAATTCATTCATGTTAATTGGTAGGGGAAAACTAGAATACATTTTTCATGGAAGTGTTACTCCCTACTTATGTAGGACGTCTTATTTTCTCAAAAAAGTTCTGTGGAATATAAAAAATTTATATTCCATTATTTTAGTAAAATTTTATCATATTTATAATAATTATTTTTAAACAATTTCATGGATAGATAATTTTTTAGGGGTATAGGTATTTTAATAGGAAAATACTAAGGATTAAGAAATACTCACAATGAGATATTTAGATTTCCCATGGAAATGTCCTTAGAAGTAGATGAATTTGGATACTTAATTGAGAAATTGTGATTATTAAAATGATAGGGGTTTTTATGAAGAGAAAAATTTCAATGTTTTAAATAGAAATTACAAGGAATCGTGTAACATTAAGTGATGGAAGTGATATCTATTTATAATTGAATAAATATGGAATTTTTGTAAATACACCAAAGTTTTCAATAATGTCATGACACTTTTTCAAGGTAAATGGAAAAAGGTGAAAAATAATTGAATATATGAAAATTTATGTCATTTAATTCTATCAGACACATATTTTTTAGACAACTTGAATTATTTTAGTATTTTCCCATTAGTTATTTTAATTGTTAACATTCATTGTGGTTACTATTTTTTAACCTCAGTAATAAATTTTAATAAAAAAATTTAGGTAAACCTTCATACCTTATCTCAAGAATATAATTAAATATAGGAAAATAATATTATAAAATAAATAATTTACACGTGATAAAATGTGAATTTTATAATTAACAAACATTTCATAAAAATAGTTTTTTAGATAAGTGAGTTTTTAGCTCTAAATTTATATATTGGTTAAAATTATTAATGTTATTTTTTCCACAAAACCATTTTTTTAAAAAATAAAAATAATATTTTTTAGGCATGCAAATAAATCCAAAACAAATAATTTAAAAAATAATATTTAATTGAAATTCATGAAAAAAAATATTTTTTTATTTGAAAATATTAATTAAGTCCTGAAAATATAAATCAGGGTTTTTCTAAATTAATATTATTCCTCTTAAGTGAATCATATTAATCATAAAATTTATTTTTGAAAATTAAAAGTGATTAAAATAATTTTAATTTATATATTCTTCTAAATATAGTCATAAATGATACAGTTATAGTAAAAACGTTACTTTTCACTATTCACCTAGAAATCGATGATTTAAAAAAACCCATGAAATTTAACCTAAGATAATTTTCAGATGTTACAATCAAAAACTGAATTCATTTTACAAAATTAAAATTCAAAATTTTACAAATTTATCATTCAAATTAAAATTCAATATGCAATGAAAGACAGCTATTATTGAAAAAAACCTTTTAAATATTTATGAAAAGTTAATATTATTTTTTATACATTTATTGTTGATTACGATTTTATTATTTACTATATGTTTTATGATTCTTATATTTTCTTAATAATATCCATATAATATATTTTTTCTTTTTTCATTTAGTGTTGCATCTGAACAAAGATATCAAACATAAAACTAATTTTGAGGGAAAATATATTCCAAGATCTAGAGGTATTAAACTATAATTTGGACCTCTCACATCCAGTATATCACAAATTTAGAAATCATGTTTCATAGTGTTCAAAAATGCCACCAACAATGCTAAAAAGGAATTGTTTTCCTCAGTGCCGTTAAAGGGGGTCCCCTTTATCAATGCATAAAAATCACTGATAAAGGGGATCCCTTATCAGTTCAAATGAAATCATTGATAAAGGTTCCCCTTTATCAGCACTAAATTCAGGCTAATAAAGGCCTAGAGTTCTATAGTGTTATTTGTGTATAAGAGTACACCCAAAACAAACATGTAACCTCTGTCTGAAAAATATTTATTTTAATTGAAATAAATTTTTTATCATGAATATAAAAAACTATAACTATATACATTTTAAAAAACATTATGTATAATTACATTTATAATTATCCACAATCATTTAAAAAAAATAATGTTTCATATTTTTTCAACTGCGATCACCTCTCAAAAAAGACCACCCATGGTATAAGTTTTTTTAAAAAATAACATCCAAATGAAAAAATGAATCCACCTATATATGAAAAAAAATCATATATTAGTAACACTGTATTGAATTAAATTAAAAACTAATATGAGATAATACATTAATAAAATGTCAATTGGAAATAAAAAGAAACACATGGAGTTATACCAGTAACAATATGCATCATATTGAGGTGGTGTTGATTCCTACATGTCACCAATGATTTATCAATTGTTTTCCTAAAGTATAAAATATACATGAATGAGTTTTCACATATATTAGTATATCGCTTTTAGTTTTTAATAAAATTAATTTCAATTTGAAATAAGGTCCCAATTTGAGTTATACCAATCACACCATTCATAGGATTGAGGTGGGACTAAATCATAAACGTCAAAAATAACATATAGATAATTTTACAAAATTATCAAAACAATCTTCATTTGTTTTCTTGGTCTTTAGTATTTCAATTTCATTATTTAAAAATTTTTATTTCACACTAAAAACATTTATTTTGAGTCATTCCAATCACATCATTTTTTAGTTTGTTGTAAGACTGCTTCCAACTCATCAAAAAAGTCTTCTGAATTTCAATCCTAAATTGTCAATGCAATTGGAGCATGTTTACATGATTTTTTGTGAGAGTAACATGTATCTTTCTAAAATGTCAATTTTAAACTAATAACTATCTTTTTGTGTCATATGGGTCACACCAGATATCTTATTGATGTGTGGGTGATTCCTAACATAAAAAAAAGACTCATATGATTATTTCTTAATGTATCAAAACAATACAAATGTGTTTTATTATTATTTTTAGTTTGTTAATTGTTTGTCTTAAAAAAATCAATATCAATTTTAAATAAGAAGACACACTTGGTTTCATACTAGGCACATCACACATCATATTGATGTGTGACTGATTCCTATGTGTCAGAAATGACTTATGGATAATTTTCCTAATGTATCAAAATAATTGGAATTCATTTTCTTGGTATTCATTATGTCAGTTGTTCTTTTTACTAAAATTGATGTCAATTTAAAATAAAAACAAAAAAACACATTATACCAGTCACACCATGCATTTGATTGAGATTATGTAAATTTGTACACGTTATAAATGATTTTCTAACAATTTTCCTAATGTATCAATATAATTAAAATTCTTTTTCTCTATTTTTAGTATGTCACCTATTCATTTTACATAAATTTATTTTCATTTTAATGAAATATAAATTAATGGGATTATACTGGTCACAACTCGCATTATATTGATTTATGACTGATTTCTACAAATCAAAATTACTTTTGGATCATTTTCGTAATGTATCAAAACCGTACGAATTGTTTCTTTAAATTGTTGTCTGTCAGTTGTTATTTTTAATAAAATTAACTTCTATTTCCAAAAAAACACACTTCAAGTTATTCCAGTCACAATGTGCATTATATAATATTAAAAATTATTCATACACATTATAAATTAATTTTTAATCATTTTACTAAATTAATAAAATAGTACTAATATATTTTCTTAGTTTTTAGTATTTCACTTATTCATTTTACTAAAATTGATGTCAATTTTTAATAAATAAACACACATGGAATTATAAAAATCACATCATGCATCATATTGAGGTGAAGTTGATTATTACACATCAAAAATTACTTATGTATTATTTTAATAATTTATAAAAACAATACAAATGTGTATGATTTAGTTTGAGTTTGTCACATGTTTTTTAATAAAATATTATTTGAAATTGGAAACATGGCCCTTGAGTTATATCAGCCACATCATGACTCTGTTTGATATGAGACTGCAATGTACACATCACAATTGACTTATTTAGTGTTGTCCAAAATTATAAAGATAATAAAATAGTGTTTTTGTGGTATTCAATGAGTGAAACATTTTTTACTAAAAGGTTAATTTTGAATAGATAAAAGATAGTTTGAGTCATATTGGTCACAACATGAATTTTATTTAGGTTAGGATGATTACTAAAAATAAAAAATAACTTATGGATCATTTTACTAAAGAATAAAAACAATAAGAATTTATCTTCTCAGTTTTCAGTATGCCACTTGCTATTTTTACACAAAAATCGTGTAAATTTTAAATAAAAAGACACACTTAGAGTCATATCAGTCACAATGAGTGTCATATAAAAGTTTTATTTATTAAAAAAAATTAGAAATGAATTATGAATCATTTTTTAAAATTATAAATTCAATATAAACTTTTTTCATAGTTTTGTGTATATCACATGTTATATTTACAAATATTAATGTCAATTTTAAATAAAAAGGCTCCTTTAGAGATATACCGGTGACATAAAGAGTCATATAGATATGTGGTTCATTCTAGAAAATAAAAAATAACATAGGGATCTTTTTTCTAAAGTGTCAAAAAACTATATTTTTTACATGTTTTTTAATATATCAATTCATCTTTTTACAAAAAATTAATTTCAATTTTTAATAAATAGAAACAATTTGAATTATACTGGTCACACTGTGCATCAGATTGAAGTGAGATTGATTTCACTTGGAAAAAATGTCATATAAATATTTTTTCATAAATTATAAATTAATTCTTAATATGGTTTATTGCTTTTCATTATTTCAGTTTTTTATACTAATATTTATGTTAATTTTAAATAAAAAGATGCACTTGAAGTCATAATAGTCACAATGACTGTCAGATTTAGGTGATGATGACTCCTACATTTCCCAACGACTCATAAATATCCTAACTACTAAATTTACCACCCTTTAGATTATATTTAATTATTTAACATCCAATACTGCATATTGAATCAATGTTATTTGTTGAAAAAAAAATTTGACTAAGAAAATTGTTTCAATATATAGTGTTTAGTTTGAAAAAGAAAGGTAATGGAAAGCATGGAAACATTGGTAGAAAGAAACATTTTATCCTTTTTGTGGATTATTTCATATTATTTAATGAAAAATATGGCTTCCCAAAAGATATGTGAAGAAAAACTACAAAATCATTAGATAAAAATAAAAATAAAATTAACTTATAAATAATATTCAAAATAATAAAAATATTAATTTAATATGTTATAGGAACTCATCTATTCATGATTTTTGTTTTAATTGTCAATTTATATCATTGTTTTCATTATCTCAATTTCAGGATCGAAGTCCAATACCTCATGTGCTTCAACATCATTGAAAAAACCACCCCAAATCAAAACAATGAATCCGCCTAAATAAATAAAAAAATTATTGTATGAGTAATACTAACAAGAAATAAATTAATCATAAATATGAAAAAAATCTATTACATCTCTGGAAGTCACATATTAATTCGATTTTTGTACATTCTTCCATTACGTATGCTACCCATTAATTTCCAAACAAATCTATATCATCTTGTGAATATGATTTTTTTTGATGATATAGTAGTACTGAAAAAATATATATGAAAAGAATATTAATAAATATTTTAAATGAAATAATTATTATCTTTTAAAATACTTCTTTGAGGATGATTGTTTGTTGATGGAATTTTATCTCTCTCATAAATTTACAAAAAAAATAACAAAAATAATTTCCATTTATTTGTTTTGGACACTAAAGTAACATTGAGATAAATAAGTAATTTGTTTCTATTGGTTTGGATAGAGAAGTCTTATTATATATAATATGATACTTGTTCAGTTGTAAAACTTTTTAGGCTTATTGTGTGAATTGGATGGCATCAAGACATGATTTTCATGAGATTTATACACCACCCTATCAAAAAATAATTCTTCATAAAACACAATATAAAATATATGGCATGATGTTTATTTCTAAAACATTGGATGCAGTGTATTACAAATTAAAAAAATTCATAATGTGTGGTCAATTTGTTGGGTATCTATGAATTAAATCCAGTAAATAAATCATTAGAGTATCCAACATGACCATAATGAGGATATAAGGTTTCTTAAAAACAAAAAAAAAGGAATAATTAATGAATGAAAATAAAATATATTAAATATGATTATATTATATATATTTACCCTTGAAATTATGGTGTTAATAATAGTTTATCAAAAAAAATTTCCTTTCAAAACATTTTTCCAGTTTTTTCAATACTTCATTAATTTTTTTATCTATTTTTTACGTTCATCAGATGTGAAGTGAGGAATAATAAGTCAACTTTTATTCACGTATAAATCCCTCCAATTGGTAATGATATATATTCTTGAAAAAATAAGAAATTTATTTAGTCATAATTGACATAGTATATTAGCTTTTTGAAAAAAATCAGGGAAACATAACTCATATATACATTTAAAACTAAGACTTATAATCATTAATATTTGAGTATTTCGTTGACATTATCATGATAAATATAGACTATAACTTCATCTCAGTACATTTTTTCTTCAAAATAAATTATTTTATTAATAATATTGTGTAACTTTTTATCTTCATTAACCTTTAATATTAGAAAATATTGATATTCAATGGCTTGGTTACAAGTGTTTTCAAAATATCTAATTTATCGGTTGGTTAATCATTTTAGATAGTTTTTAGTCAACCATTTGTTCTACACCCTACCCTTTTTCCATATCTAATAACATTCATCAGTTCATAACTTTTTTCATTAATTGTTAATGATTTATCATGAAAAATTAATTTGTAAGGAATACCTCTTTTGGGAAATTATTTTTTTCAAAATTGACAACCATGATATCCGAGATCCAAAAACATGGTCGGCTATATGCATATCTCCATCATCATATGTAACATGTAGATAAATGATTTGATCTTGAGTGATGGTAATACCAACTCTCACATGAACTATTGGAATTATTCTGTTGTGTAGAATATTTTCCTAGATATTCAACATGTTAACCTTTAAAAAAAGATGATGAGAGGGTGTTGATATATATAAATCATAGTCATTTTCATCCAGTATAATATTAGTACAAGAAAGGTATATGTGTCAACATGATTAACATTTCATAGAAGTTATATTATTAGAATATTGATTAACTCAACTAAGAAATCTCTTTTAGGGGAATGGATTTCCTCCAAGATGGTGGGGTGGGAAAGGATCTTTGTGAAACGGTTTTTCATGAGTTGTTTCTTCTATTTGTATCCCACTGATTATAGTTTCTAGTAATCCTTTCTACCATTAAAATTTTTCTTCAATGGAATATAATATTTCATTCACCTCAATAATTTCTTTTTCATTTTCCTCCTGCTAGTTTTTTCTAAAACATTGTTCTGGTGTCACCATAAAACATACACCTCTGATGCAGTCATAATAATCTAGATGCTTCAAGGCCAAGAATTTTAGGAATTCATCTTGTATATGTGTTGATGATCACTCTGGAAAATCCAAAATATAAAATATACGAAAATAAGTAATCATTATTATGTAATTGAGGATTAAGAGAAAAAAAATTATGTCATACATACACAGGTTTCCCGCACTTTTTGTGTGTTTTCATTTATTAGTATACCATACGTCCTGTTGTTCCTGAACTCCATAGGGAAACTGGAATGACTGATAGTATTACTGTGTCTACTCATCTAGAGTCATCTGACATGGTTGGAACACCATATTTATTGATGAAACATCCTGATGTAAAGGTGAGTAAGGATTCAAATACCCCTGCTTTGCAGAATGCTTCTCGTGTGTAGGAAACCTTAGGAAAAAAAGATCAGAAAAAGAAAGGCTCTGATGACGAATGGAAACATGCTAGAACTCGAAGCCAAAAGAAGAGAGAAAGGAAAGAGCAAACGAAGAGGATGGAAGAAGCTCAAGTGGACTGCTCTGATGAAGATGTAGAATCGCTCCAACAACAAGCCAGGGAGATTGAGGAAACCTATCGTGGAGGAAGAGGAAGAGGAATAGGATGTAATAACATCCGCCTTTGGAACGAGATGTGAAATAAAGAACGCATCATTGGGGACAAGCTGAGGAAAAAGCATGGCACCCCTGAAAATGGGTGATAAGTTTATCTGTTTTCATTCCTTTTTTGTACCTCTTTTGGACTTTCTTTTTAATAATAATCCTGGGCTTTTGCCCTTTAAAAAAAAGTATACCATATTATTTACATGTGCCTCCTTCTATAGAAAAAGGTGTTTGATAGATGTGGATTTGGATTTGGCTTCATCCAACTTCATATAAATAAGGGAACGTATTTTTGTTGTTGTTTCATGGCACATAAAATTATTACCGTAGAATAAAAATACATACCGATTATTTTTCAAGTGAAGCATACCCCATACTTTCTTTACAGTAGGGGTACATTAGTTTTTCTACCAATTACTTATTTTCATCACTCAGTTGTAATTTCATTAATAAACAATTCTCAATCAGAATTATGAATTCTTGTTTTCTAAATCAATATATTAAGAACAACAATGTAATTAAAAGTACAACTTAGCACAAAATCCAGTAAACATATTGTATGATTAATGGATTATCATATGTGAATATATAAGATGTGGTTGTGAGTTTCTCAAATCAATAATATTATGATTAAATCTCCTTATAATTAAGATAAATCCTATATGATTCCTTCTAGTAGGTATGAATACATATTTATTATGGTAGTTATCTACTATAAATGGACTCTTCAAGGGATGATAATGAGTTATTCAATGACTCCTTATTTTATTTTTTAGTAAAATAAAGAAATGATATCATATTTATACCATGATATCTTCCCTAATGGATTTATAAAGCATGTGCACAACATGGTTCCATGAATCTACATCCCTCATAATACACTGCCAAGTGATGAGCCCAATGTAACAATTGAACACGGCCCAATTTGGGTTAACATCCTATCCCCATTCATTCCATTTACCCATTAATTTTATGCCTTTTATTTTACCTTTAATAATTTTTTAAAAATATTGTTACACAATGGCGATCCATCTTTTTTCTACATCATCATTTTCCATTACATACCATTTCCTTGGTTTCAACATTCTCGATATTTTTTTCTCTATATTGGTTGCTTCGGCATGTGTAGATTCTTATTTTACCTCAGCACTAGGAGTAGTAGTAGTATGAGAAAAATGTTGTTCTTTAGGATTGGGAGCATCATCACATGTAGAAGTTCAGTGTTCCTCTACACTGGGAGTAGTACCGGGTTGAGAATCCTATTGTTCCTCAGGATTGGGAGAACCAATATATGATGAATTTATAATATATTGAAATGTTTTACATTAGATTTATATTACATAAATTTAGTACTGAATCGATAATAACATGATTTAACGCAAATAATATTACAAAAATAGTATATCGTGTTTCCTGAAATAACTTTTTTTAATGGTTGATGGGATTTGATCTATCTATCAAGTATCCAAATATATTTTTGTCTACCAAAATTCATTGAAAATTCATCACATGGAATGTTTTATAGTATATCTATTATATTTTTTTGATGATACCAAAATAGGAAATATTTGCAAAAGATTGTTTTTTATCCTTTATACCAGAAACGTGAAAAACCTCATCTATAAGTGCAACATGACTATTTTCATGGTACTTACATTATCATGCTCGTTTTTATAGAAAATATAACTATTAATTAAATAAAATATGTAGGATAACACATAAAAATACATTCCTCTATCTATCCATTGAATTTTTTCTGAAATTGAATCCTGATTTTTATATATCTCCATAAAGTTATGGTTTAGAGAATTTTATATAAACTACAGATTATGTGTAGTTGATTTCCATCCTTCAGCCCTTAATGGATTCAAATTCCTGTGAACATCATTGTGTGTTTCAACATATGGGTAAACATCAATATTGATATGAAAAATTTAATGGTGAGACTACTCCCAATCTGTAATATAGATTATGACACCATCTCATCCAAAATTCCCTTCCCACGCAAGCTTCCAAATGTGATGAGATTTTGGTATACCAATGCTTTCCACACCAGACATGTAGTAGGAACAAAATATAATGGATTTATCCACAATATATCACTTTGAAATATAAACCTCTATCGGGTTTTAATTTTTTACATACACTTTCAAAATATTCATATACCATTCTATGGGGTCGGTCCATCTAAATTATATTGGACCACATTATTAAATCTCTCTCACCAAGTTAACAATCATGTGAACCATTATATTAAAGAATACAGGATGGAAGAACATTTACAATTCACCTAATATGAAAATAATTTATGTTTCCATTGTTCCAAATTTCTGCAGATCTATAACATTGTTTCATGTAGCTTGTAAATGAAATAGATCTTAGTTATTTTATAATGGAAATTCTTCATAAAATTTAATGTAATTGTACGTGAATTATATCCTGACTCAAATCATGACATTCCTATGATTTGAAACCCTTTAACATTAAATAATTAATAGAAAAAGTATTCTCGATTATCGATGAATACCCCTCTAGAACCTTTACATCATTTATAATGTTTTAAAACTAATATATATCTAGCCTGGAATGAGTGTAAGTTGGTAGAGTAAGGATGTTTCATTTTTTCAGCCTTCATGAGTACCAACTCTTCCCATATTCCCATGTCATCCATGTCCATCCAATCCTTAACTCCATAATTATTTGGGTTTATTTATCAAAGTTAAAATTCCACTATCACATATATTTTTTCAACATTCATAACATCAAGAAAATATCTAATGTATAGAAAATTCAAGTTTTGTAATTCAAAAAACCATTCCCATTTTCCAACTAGTTTTCGTATGGTTTTTTGAAAATGTTTTACCAAAATCAGTGACCACATCCTTCACTCTCTCGAATATTTTCTCACCAATTAGTGGAGATATTGTACATTCTCTTGAAATCCATCAAATGATTTCATCTATGATTGGTAGTTATGTCATCGACATAAAAAAACTGAGATGTACTAGAAACAATTTCTTCGATGATTGTTTCTACCAAATGGATTGTGTACCTTGTTCACTAATGGGAACCCTTGAGTTCCTCGTCCAAATGTCTTTAAGGCCTTATTTTTTATTTTATTATAGATAATCCAAATTTTAATGGTAAAAAGGGAACCCATACATGACCCTTAGGCCCAACGCACAAGGCCCAACATTACCCATAATACATGACCCGAAGGCCCAGAGGCATACCCTACCCACTACATAACCCGTAGGCCCATACCACTAGAACTGCCACACCCATCTTCTGAATCATTGATCACCTTTTTCGCCCCACCTGCATTGCTGATTGGCTAGCATTTCCCAGTACAAAGCTGCACGGTGCCTAGTCCCGATGGTGGTTTCCAAACCCTCTCATTCTTCCAATCCAGTTAGCTCTACTTCTCGTGACTTCTGTTGTAGCTGTAATCCTCTTATGATGCCTTCTCTTGGTGAACTAGACTACTTCATGGTCTTCAATGGCTCAAAGTCCCTGTATCCTGAAGTCCTTTGATATCCCGAAGGTCTTTGAGACCTGTGGGCCCAAACCGGTGGCCAGAAGGCCCAAATCAGGTTAAGAGTTCTGGCTGCTACAGTACCAAACATTACCTACTACTGTGCTGCTATAGTAATCCCAAAAATTCTCCTCCACCTGGTTTTGAACCGGGATCTCCTCAATGCCAATTGGGAGCCCTTACCACTTGGGTAGGGGATCATTAGCAAGCACCCTTGAGTTCATTTAATGTTTTATCCTTACAAATTTTCATAATTAGAAATTTCATTTACCTTCTTGTACAATACTTCTCTCAATGTGAAATCTTTATTTCTATAATCATCATACAATTTGTAACATGAATCCCACATTAATTTCAATTCATTGATCAATGGAGCCTAATATACATCAGTATCATTACCTGATTTCCTTGGTCCGAATATACGCAAAGCTAAAAAATGTGTTTTCATTTCTTGCATAACCATGTTGGAACGTTGTAATTTACCAACATAATTAGACATGTATTTTGAGTGTTTCATTGAAAACCAAAAGGATTCACTCCATTTATAGATACCACAATAAGAAGGTTTATTAGCTTGTTTCCCAATTTAGGACACAGAGAATAAATTCCCTTCCACTGAGTACAGTCTATTGGGCAATGATGTTCCTCATATTTATTTCTTGTATCAACATTCCATGTCAATTTCTTTCCAGTATCTTTACTTCCATATTGATGTCTAAACCATGAAAGTATTTGAAAGAACCATACAACTTTTATTGGACCTGATTTTTCATTCTTTTATTGAGAAGAACAACACATTAGGAATTATTTATTTGATTTTTAGTCCTCTAAATATAGTATAAAATCATTTTTAAATAGATGTATTAATTTATAGATCATATGCATCAAACATAAAATTAATATAGCATCATATGTTTATCTAGGGAGCTCTTTATCTTCTAGGAGACTATCATTAAAGAGTGTAAGTAGTTCAGTAAAACTGATGTTACCCCATTCATTTAAAGAAATTAAATTATTCAACCTTAGTATGGCTGACAAAGTAACATATTTAGTGAAACCATCATACATTGGCATATTTTTACAATGATTTAACTTATAATTTTTTTAAAAAAACATAATGTTCCTACATAATTTTCATTACCATTCCTGGAATACAATCTACAACATCATTCACACCATTTATCACATTCTTGATATATTCTTTTTCATTTTCCACACTTGTAATCATATTAGATGATCCAAAAAATGCAGTGGTATCCCATTCAATGGAATCATTCTCCTTTTCCCCATGTCTATTCCAAAATTTATTACATTGATCAATTACATGACATATCAAGTGTTCTTCCAACTCCTATGGACTAATTAGTCATTAAAAACAATAGCATAAATATTGAAAAATGAATTGAGATGGGTCATATGCACGAACTTTTGTAAACATAATGAACTCTTCCAACCATCTTCATACTATTTTCTCATCTAATTAGAATCCATTCATTATCTATTCATATACATCCTATTTCATTTGGTTATAATAATATTAAACAAAATAAATACAACAAAGAAGTAAAATTGAAGACTGACCTCATGAATTTCTTATAAGAAACCTATTTTTATATGAGTATAAATGAAGTATAAATTAATATTTTCATTAGAAGAAACTGAGGAAATCTGGTTATTATATGTAATAATAGAAATATAAATAAAGGTATATTATTTGAAATCCCTTTTCATATTATAAAATATTACTATTGAATATGAAAATGATTTCAAAAATAAAAATAATAATCTATTATTTTTTTAAAGAAATAAACATTTTCATTGTATTTATGAAAGTATAAAAGAATTAAATTTTGAAAAAATTGAAATAGTATACACGTATAAAATTATAAATTAAATATTTATATATATTTATATTAGTATATAAAATTATAAACGTATATAGAACTATAAAATTATAAATAATTTCTAAAATATAAAAAAATTTAAATGAATCTCTCCTTTTTTTGCAAGTAGTTCGAGGACAATATTTGGGGAAGAATATTTCATTAAAAGAGACCCATTTCATACAATTAAATTCTTCATGTTTCCTTGTATTCATTATTAGAACCAACCATCTATCTACTTCACCATGCAAATTCAAAAAGGCTATCCATTTTTTCAAAACTAGTTGATATGAGGAACTGAAACAGTTAGAGGTAATTTCCACATGAATGAATCCATGGTGATTTATTTCATCAATAACATCTTTGGGTGTTTGAAATGGTTCAAATTATTATTTATTTCTTGAGACTGTTGAGTAACTTTTATCATGAAATTATTCACTTCATATTTCTTCCAATTTTGTTTCTTATTGGGGCAATCCCCCCATTGTCCATCACACTAATTATTATATTGGTTCATTCGGGATTCATCCCCTCATAAAACCAAAAGCTTGGATCATGCATAATAGAAAATAATATATTAAAAATATGTCTATATATAAGTTTTTATTTTACAAATAATCTCATATATGATACTCTATGGAAATGGAAAACAAAACGATGATTGATATCAAATTCTTAAAAAGGGAGGAAATATAAAATAATCTAGTGGTAAGATCATCTACTTACAACACTGAGGAATGAAAAAAAAATCTATACAAATTTCACAATATCACTTCTATTTACATGTTTTTCAATTCCATTAATTAATAATTATCATCCATCTCACACTTATAAAGATATTTGTCTCATATTTTTAATCATTTAAACCATTACATAAACTTCCATATGTGAATTAAAACCCATAAACATTTAATTTTGACCCATTACTTTTCAATTTTTTCATTGTTACATCATTCCATCACTATCATGCAATTGGAGAAAACCCACCACTAAATAGTAAATCCAAATCATAAAATAAAACATCCTTTCCCCTAACTTTAACCCTCCACCTTCTCATAAATCAGGATAATTCAACCACCAAGAATTAGTACTAATCATAACTCATGCCATAAAAAATAGATTCTAACCCCAACACATTCTAAATCTAATTTTTTCACCATTATCCTGGTACTCCCCCCACAATTTCCCAACACAAAACAAAAATAAAATCAACAAGCATGTGAAAAATCATAATATATAACTAATCAATTATAAACATTATAAATACCATATAGTTCATTTTAATCGCAATTTATATTCTTTCTTGGTTGTTCTCACAAAAATATTGATTTACATGAGAAATCGATTCATTGTCCAAATATATGTAATTAATTTTTTATAATGAAGGATCAAAAATTACCCATATATGAATGATCAATATTTAAAACCATGAAAACAGATATGAGGTTATACAAAGAATCAATTCATCATTAAGAAAACCACGTATTAAAAATCTCAATAGAAAATCACAATATATTATTCTAATAACGTACCATAATCTTGGAAATAGGTGGTAGCCAGAGTAGTGGCAACGAGAGTAACGACAAGAGAGGTGGTGGTTAGACGTACATGGAGAGTATTATAGATGATGGAGGGGGAGAGAGTGGATATGGAAATAGAGGTTTCTAGAGAGTTAGTAGCAAGAGAGGATGCGGTGAGAGTAATGACGAGAGAGGCAGTGATGAGAGGGGAAGTGAGAGCAGTGGTAGTGAGGGAGGTGGTGGGAGTTGTGGTGGTAAGTGAGGTGGCTAATGAGATGGTGTTGAGAGAGGTAATGGTGAGATTTGTAGCAAGAGAGTTGGTGGAAAGAGAGGCAGTTAGAGAGAAGTCAAGAGTAGCAGCCTGAGCGGTGGTGAGAGCGGCCACTAGAGTGGTGGTGAGAGAGGTGGAACAGTAGAAGTAGGGTTTTGTGACATCTTGAAGTAGTGCGAGAGAGAAGCCACCTATTAGGGTTATTTTATAATATTGGGTATCATTTTTATCAATACTATCCAAAAAACACAAATAAAGTTATGTTTTATCATTGCTAAAATAGAAAGCGCAAATAAAGATAACCCTTTATTAGTGCGAAGAAAGCGCTTACAAAACATGTCTTTAACAACACAAAAACTATAGAAATGATAAAGACATTTTTTATGAGTGTTAAAAAAGCACAGATAAAATTTAATATTTTTAATTTATATATATTTATATATATTAATAAAAATATAATATAATTAATAAGAATTAATTTATTTATATTTATAATTATAAATAAAAATGTTTCTAAATGTATATATATATATAATTGTAAATATATATATATATATATATATTAGTACATTAAAATAAATATTTATAAAACTTTAATAAATGTATTTATTGTACTTTTATAATTATTTAAATAAAATTTTATTTATTTATATTTATTTATATATTAAATATATTTATAAATATATATACATTTATATATTTATATTTATATGTTTATAATTATTTCTATATTTTTTAATATATGTATATATTTTAAATATTTGTATATATTAATAAATATATTTATATAATTATAAATATTAATAAAATTATCATAATTTTATTTATTTTAATTTTTTAATTATTTAAATATATATATAAATTTGTAATTATATGTAAATAATTATTTATATTTTTAATTAGAAATAAATGAATTATTATTTATTTAAAATTACATATATAATAAATATAATTATAAATATTTATATATATATAAATACTTGTACATAATTGTAAATATATTAATATTGTTATATATAGTTATTAAATTATAAATATTATAAATATATAGATTTTATAATTATTTAAATATATATAAATATTTATTTTTATAATTATAAATATATATTTATAAATATTGGTATATAATTATAAATATTTATTTATTTATTAATATATTAATATATATGTATATAATTATAATAAATGTATTTATTGTAATTTTATATATCATTTGAAACAATATTTTAACACAAAACATGTTGGAACTTTTTTTTGAAGATATCATTATGGAAGAAGTCATATTTTTGACTGAAATGAGAAACAATGTCAGATTTTGATAAAAACTTTTTCTTTATTGTGTTAAATACCAATGATTGGGAAAATGGTACTAAATGATTAATAAATCATGATTATATAGAGGGGAATAAAATTCATGAGTGTTCTTGTGATATGGATCATAATATTTCATGAACAGAATTGTAATAATAAATAATCTTGTTAAAAATGAGACTATTTCAAAAAAACTCTTAGCACTTTATAGCTCTGAAATATTCTCCCCGTGTAAGAAAACAAAATTTCATAAATAATATAACACCCTAAAAATAATGAGTTTTATATTACATATCAAATATAAGAATATATACTCTCTAAATGATTATCGGTGGATGGCATGGTGTATGACTCAAACAAGAAAAAATGAGATAGAATTGTATTACCTATTTGGTAAGAGTTGAAACATAAACCCCCTGAAAAAAAAATAATCAAAATGATTTTTAAATAACCAAAAATTTGACTATATGAAATAAATAATACATCATGGGGTATTAAACATGCCACAAATAAAAAATATGTGGGGAACATGTTTTGTGTCTCAATGGAAGATAAAAGTGAGATAAGAAAACCCTTGCTATTTGATTAACATTAGAATCATGATCACCATGGAATAATAAAATCAATTAAATATTCTAATATCACTAAATAATTTAAATTAATTATATAACATGTCATATATAAGTATATACACCACACAACAGAATCAGGTGGTGAATATGGCATTTATCTCACACAAATAAAAAATGAGATGAAATTCCCTTACATTACGTATTGAATCTCTTCATAAACTTAAATAAAACCTATATTATAAGAATTCATTTATTTTAAATATTTTAATGGACTATATTCTCGTATCTAATAACATATATTATTTGTATCTGACTTAATATTACCCACTTATTAACAATTCTATGTTATGGTTTTGCTTCAGGTAATATCTGCATTGTTTTTTCACATGTTTCTTAATTTGTTATATTTTTTGTCCTCAAACAAATATAATGATTTCCATAATTTAAAAAATGATATAAATTTGATTTATATTATGTATATATTTATTTATAACAGTATATCAAATATAGAAATATTAAATTCAATACATTGTTTATGGAAATGGTAGGTCATACGTACGCCTAAATGTTGTTCCTATTTTTTATAATATTGAATTAATGAAAGTAAATGGAATATATGTATGTATATATACATAATATATTCACAGTATCCTTATTTTGTAATATATGAAATATATGTTCCCTAAACCCATCTTTAATACATTTTATTAAGTGTGTGAACGAATCAAATCACTTTGAGGAGGCAGTAGTCCACACATTCCGAGACAAAATTATTGTCTTTATGAAAAATTGAAAACATGAATTTATATATTATATAATAATTAAAAAATCATAGATAAATCATATATATTATATATATCATATAATAATATAGTTTCCATCATAATATCGATCATAAATAGTGGTAAAGTAAAAATGATCAACTTCATTTCGTGAGCCAGTAGTTCGTCATACACAAGAATCGTTAGTTTGTTACCCATTAAATAGAAGTGTGTACAAGTATAGATAGATACATTGTCATCTAAATATTCCAGTATATTAATCATATTCCGGATATTATGTATTATTTTAATAAGAATAATTGAGTTATTGGAGAATGATAATAATGGAAAGGAACGTGAGAAAGGATGTTACCTCTTTTTTAGCAAACTCCTTTTTGTTTTTTCCATTGGGATTCCAAGATTTGATATCTTCCATTTGGGAGTATTAAAGGTGGAATGCTGATATTTTTTGGATTTTTATTGGAAAATTATTTTCCAAACATGATTGGTTTGAGAGCTGTGATGAAGGCGGAGATGTGGTGTCCTCTTATAGGAGAGGGTGGGGACACAATTGGAATTTTTGAAAACATGGTTGGTGTATCTGCGTTTTTACATAACAAATATCATACAAAACAAAAAAACTCAATATTGAATGTTTTATCACTGATATATGGTCATGAAATGGTATTTGGATAATTGGATATGTCATTTGGGCCATTATGATTAATGTCTAGTCCCTTGTTAAGATTAATTTTACCTTAATCATTATAATTAATTGTAATCACAGTCAATAGTATTTTTGGTCTAAAATTAAGTTGATATTATTAATATATAAATATTATACTGAATACAGAATTATAGTTCAATTTTTTAAAATTTCAATTCACATTATTGTAATAATTAAGTTTAATTCGAATCTTGCAGACGTGGTGAGAAAGCTCATTTTTAATATAAGAGTGTTCAAAAGTTCATTCATATTTTATATAAAAATTACATATAATAATTATTCCAATGAACTAAATTAGGTTAATTGATGTATAATATATCTATTATTACATTAAAACAAATATATATTATAATTTAACTATATATATATATTTGAAAAAAAAAGTTTTAAACAAAAATTCAATATCATTCACTATTCACCCAAAATGAAGATTCTCAAAAAAATCTAGAAATTTCATCTTAAGATAATTTAGACATTTTGAATTAAAAATTAAATTATATTTTGTAAAATTAAATGTATCCATGCTTTAATAATTATCTTTATTATTTTTCAAAAAAGGACATAAAAATCAGTTCTTTGGAGAAAATAGTATTTCCAAACGTATAAAGGCTTTAACAAAAATTATGTTTTATCATCATTGTGATTTTTTTTTATTTAAAACCATAAAAAATAATATTTAAAATGTTTTTACAGATATTCATGTTATTATTTTCAATGAATATGTAATAACAATCACATTTAATTAATTATAGAAAATGTTATTCTATTAAAACTCACAGTTGCATGTAACACAGGACAAGTTGGTGTTACCTATCTCCCAAGCCAATTCTGTATTTTGTATAATGCAAGGAAAGTCGGTGTTGAGTGTAGTGAAAAATTATATTGTGGTATTTTATAAATAAATCTTAACATTGCGTAGAATATAAAGAAATAATTCCTTGGTGCTTTCATATTCCAAATAAACTATTCATTGTTGCGTGAAATTAAAAATATCAACAAGATTAAATAAATTTGAAAAAAATGATTCACAATATATCATCATATTACATTCTTCCCCCTAATATTAATTTCTCCCTCAAAAGTTTTTGATTTATCAATGGATTAATACTTTTGATTTCCTTTAAAATAAACCCACATCATAAAAAATAACATTTAAAATTACTTTTAAAATATAGAACGCTGGTACCTAAAAGTTAGAAAAGTAACTCCTAAATAGGTCTCAAAATAGGAGATCAATTGGGGAAAGTGAAAACATAAAAATTGAATATAAATATAACTATCATGTTTTGGATGACAGTGATAGAGAACATAGCTAGGTGGAAGTTAGCTATTATAAATCAATAAATAAGTGATGATCTAGGGCACTAATTGATTCATCGGAAAATAAGTTATTAGGATGTACTTTTCAGTTAAATGATTATTTTACTAGAGTTGACGTATTTTAAATATAATATATACACACTTGATTTCATTCCCTTTTATTAGTTAAATCTTACACTTTGGTACTATCTTGAATAATTTCCATCTCACCTCTTTTTCGAAAAAATGGAGGTTATTTTTTCATTCCTAAAGCAATAAAGGATCATAATATCTATGATAAGTCATCCCATATCTATTTAATTACTATCAAAAAAAATTATTAAGTAGGATATGCATTTTTTATAAATCCTCATGTGGTGTGATAATACATTAATCTCACACCGTCATATAAATTTTAACTTAAAAATTCTATAATTGTTTATCCTTGTAACTCTTCTAAAAGATAAAAATTCAATTAATTAGAAAGAATGTCACTAAATTAGATTAAAACATACCCCCTATCATAAATTATCTATTGGATGTCAAATTTGAATCATGTGAATAACTTAATAACACATTCTAAATAAACCTGGTAATAACATGAAATACCATAAATTCTATTTCAAAACATGTATGATTTCGTATTCTAAATATTAATGGATACATTACATAAATACAATTCTTTTAAAAATTCATCCATAATAACATAGAAAAAATTGTAATGAAATCAATTATCTGGTTTGAGGTAATTTGTACCATCTATTTTACTTATTCATTTCCAACATATCTTTATTTGAACATCATTATCTCAACCTCGGGAATATGTTAAGGTTTAAATTCACTTAATCAAAATATCACCATTCGATTAAATATATTTTATACCTAACCATTACCATTCAATATATCTTTTTAAATAATAAATGAAAACACATACTGAGAATAATTATATATTTCATGCTTCATATATTATAATCTTTTAATTCTATAACATATAAACTTCAATCACCTTACATTATTCTTACCACAATACTCAAACATGAGAATCTTATTCCATAATACTTCATTCCTCGAATATGAAATAGAAATCATTTCATAACATTTATCAAACTCAATTTAAGAATGATTATCAATAATACTATTATAATAGCATATACCTTTCATATATCATTTATGGGTTCTTTATCATTAGTATAAAATCCATTACTTGTACCACCTTGTTAATTATATTCATGATCCATCCACATAGGAAATACATTTTCATAATGACCATACATTCCAAATTTTATGAAGTCATCAATTGATAATAACTTAGGGAGGCCAACATTCTGATCCATTATGTTAAATCACCTTTTCATTTTCACATTGTTGTTAATTTCATTGTGAACTTCATTTCCACATTAAAAATATCTTTTTAATTCTTTGGTACAGTCACATGGGTGTTGGTTCTCACATTATTGAAATGTTGGAAACTAAAAATTCTTTCCATAATGGTCTTCATCACTTGAAATCTCAATGATCTCTTTCCTTCTCTTCTTTTATGATTTTAATAGTTAGTTAAGGTACACATTTTTAATCATGTTCTATAAAATCTTGTTATGCATGATTACAACATCCTTTACTCTAGTGATCATCCCATTTCAATTCACATAAAAAATTTAAGCATTACAATAGTTATTAACCTAGTACCTTTGGTTTTGTACCATTGAAATAAACCAAAAATAAAATAGTAAGAAGAAGTTGTCTTAGTGGGGAACCACAATATCATGAAAAATCACTCATCAAATGTATAAATTATGTCACCTAATTTAATCTATGATAACTTAGTTTTGTCCGATATTAATCCAAGATAACTTATTTTTAAATCCCTCAATGTGGTTTATGAAGAGGTTTTGAATTCCCAAAGAATATCCCCAAGGAGTGTCAAACCAGGTGCACAAGAAGACACATTATCATATAACAGGTTATGCTCGAGTTAGGCCCAAATCTCCTTGTTGGAGTTTTTACCCCTATGTACATCTGTGCTAGAAACATATCCAGTAGTATTTTACAGATAAGGATTTATTTCTAGGAAACCATTAACTTGATCCTTTACCAAAATTCTCAGACTTTTTCAAATACTTTTCCTTGTCCACAGACAAATCCTTATACAAATCCTTAAATATACCCCTAATGTTTTGTCATCCATGTTTTCAATGGTTAACTTAACCATTTCTCTAATACCAACTATTATAACCCAGTTATAATATATATATACATTTCATAACTTTTTTGGAATAATTAATACATTACAATTGTAGATACACAAATACATGTTAGTTTAGTGCATTTTGAAACAAGGAAACATAAACTATGATAGATGAAGAGATACATTATCTCCCACTAGGTTCTTCATGACTAGAACCCTTATTTGGTAAACCATACATAATATACATTTTTATATCCTTGGAAAGGAAAAATAAAAATGGGTGATCTCATGTTATCAGTAAGTGTAAACAAGTTATATATGTAAGAATAAACACGAGACTAATGGTATGAGAATATGATCATGGAATTGGAAGATCATACCCCTCATATCAAATATCATAGACATGAATCATGTAATAAATATTGGAATTTCATAAGACATGAATCACCAAGGAAGAAAAAGCATAATCCATGAAATATTAACAAAAAAATAATACATGGAATTTTTTGCATACAAATAAACATGTAAAATCATTCACTATATGTCAAGAAACATTGTTTTAACTTGGAATGGCACTTTATGGGGATTACAGCTACTAGGTGGGGACACAACCATCCACAATCACAGTCATTTCCTTATAAGTGATAATGTTTCCCCATCATCCCATAGTGTATCGGGTTTCCTCGTCACCCCATTGTGGATATGGTTTTTCCATTATCCCCTACTAGATCATGTTTTCATATCTTCCATACTCATGGTGACTGCACCTACTAGGATGGACACACCACCATCCCTAGTAAAAGTCCTTTAATTTTAATGGATTAGGTTTACCCCATATTTCTATAGTAGATCAATCCCATTTTCATGGTTCCCATCCTAATCTCATGAGATATAAATCATTAACCATTGTATTTTACGAAGATATAGAACCCAATTGTCACATAATAAATTCAAATATACATGTTTCCCAAGATTGTAAAAATTCCCTCATATCATGACCCCTAAAAAGTTATGTGATTCCTAAACAACCTATCATAACCCATAAAATGAAATTGACATCGTTACCATGTAATCATATATCTACCAGGGAGAAAATTCATGTTACATAATCAAATCATCAAATCATAACCCCTAAAAAGATGTGGGTTTTACAAGCATATAATCTATGAATAGAAATTAGCATCATAAAATTCATATGATTTAAAGATAATCCATTGAAGAATGAATATAAATTTTATTCTACGATCATTTCCCCAATATAGCGTAATCTATAACATGGATGATATCTTTGATGGAGAATGATTTTTAAACATCACTTAAACCATTTATTATGTAAAATATCATTTCTTTCAAAATAAATTTCATAAAACCATTCCAAAAACAATTTTCATATATATAAATATTTAAAATTTTATATAATAATTTTCTCTAGGAAAATATATATTCTTCATTGAAAAATACTATTTCAAACATAACAAATTTTTACACCCTTCTTTTTCAAAATATATTTGAATACATATAAAGGAAGAAACAATTTTTTTTAATTTTTTTTATTTAAAAACACCCTGAAAACACATAATGAAATCATGAAAACCATTTTCATTTAAAATAAAATTAAAATAAAAAATAAGGCTTGAATATATTTTGAAAATAATTTTCCTTGAAATCCTAAAAAAGAAGCTTGAAAAAAATTAAAACGATTTATCATAAAAATTTCAAAAACAATAATTTTAAAATGTTGAAAAAAAATCCATGAAGAAATATAAAATAATATTGAAATAAATTCAGCAATTTTTAACATAAAACATATCTGAAAACCTTTTTAGAAAAATAGTTTAGAAAGAACACAGATTTCTGACCCACAGTTGAAAAAAAATTGGATTTTCAGAAAAACATTCTTAATTATATTATGTTCCAAATATTGGGAAAATGTTACTAATACATGAATAAATAATCAATATAAAAATTATAATAAAATTAATGAGTATTCTTGTGATATGGATCATAATATATCATCAGTGGAATCACAATTATAAATAATATCGACAAATGATGAGATTGTTTCAATAAACTCCTTATACATGATAATTGTGAAATATACTCCATGGGTGAGAAAATAAAATTACATGAAACAAACATATCATGAAAATAATGAGTTTCATGATATAATGTGTAAAATGTATGTATATATAATTTTTAAAAGAATATATGTGCATAACATGGCATGTGTCTTTGTGAAGGAATATTGAGACAAAATTACTTCTGATTTGGTATATTTTGAAACATTAACCCATAAAATAAAGGTCAGAAATGATAATTAAATAACCATAAAATTATGAATAACAAAATTTTAATACATCCATGGGTATTAAACATACAACATATATGAAATATTTGGTTAACATGGCTTGTGTCTGACAGCCAAATCAAAGTTAGATGAGAAAACTGTTTCTACTTGAGTAACATTAAAATAATTATCCATGTGAAATAATTATTTCAATTAATGATATTATTACTATTAAAAAAATTAAATTTATTATATAATATTTTATATAGAAGTATATACACCCCAAAATATAATTGATTGGTAAATATGGTATGTATCTCATCGAAAAGAAGTACAAAATATTTTATTACTTTATTTATTAACTCTCTTAATGCTCTTAAAAACATAATATAAAATAAATATATGTTTATTATAAACATTATAAAGAACCATTTTATAATATATAATATCATATATGGTTGTATTTTGAATTTATATTACCTAGTTATTCACAATTCCTTTTTATGGTTTTGCTTCGGGTAATATTCACATTGTTTTCACATGTGTCTTAATTGGTTATATTTTTGTTCCAGATACTTATATAAATATATCATGAATTTAAACCATGATATAAATAACATTTATATTCATTATATATTTCTTTATAATAATATATTGAATATATAAATATGAAATGTTATACACCATTCGTGGAGGTGATAGTATGTAAAAAGGAAAGAACACTATTTTAATTTTTTTGTTATATTGTATGAATGAATGAAAATGTAATTTATGTATATATATATAATTAAATTATCCTTATTATTTCCTAGAAATAAAATATTTTTACTAAATCCATCCTTAAAACATTCCATGTATGGTTTGAATGAACCATGTAGCTTTGTAGTGGAGGTAGTCCACACATCCCTAAATTAAATTGTTTATTTACACAAAATGGTAATCATCAAGGTATGTGTTATATAATAATTAAAAAATCTTAAATAAATAATATATATCATATATATATATATATATTATAAAAATATATTTTATATTATAATTTCAAACCATGAGAGGTGGTAAAGATAAAATGAATAACTTCATTTCAAGAGGTGGTAGTTTTTCGTACCCAATAATGGCAAGTTTGTTACCCATTAGATGTATGTGTGTGTAAGTGTAGGTAAAAACCTTATAATTATAAAATATCATAATATATATGATACTGATACAATTATGAAATATTATAATAAGAGAAATTGATGAATTGGAGAATGAAAATAAAGGAAAGGAGCTTGCATAGGGATATTTCCTCTTCTTTTGGTAACTCCTTTTGATTTGCACTGAAGGGATTCCTTGGTTGAATTTATTCCCATAGGTAGGATTAAATGATTTATGGATGTATATTGTTAATTTAACTAGGAGTATATTTTTAGAACATAAGTATTTTGATAGGTGTGAAGATGTGGGAGAAGCAGTGACCTTTTATAGGGGAGGGAGGGGACACACATAGAATTTTTTTAAAACTAATAACATGTACCCACGTTTCATACTATAAATTGTCATAGGAACCCAAAAAGTCAGTACTGGAAGTTTTATGGACTATATAGGTCTGTAAAATGGTTTTTGGACAGGTTAATTGGTCATTTAGGCCCTTAAGTTTATGTTTTTGTCCCTTACTAACCATAATTTTACCTTAATCGCTGAAATTAATTTCAATCACTTTCGCTAATCATTTTGGTAAAAAATAATTTATCTTATTAGAATATAAATATTATTCTAATTATAAATTATTTATATCTATTTTTGAAAATTAAAATTATTTAATAAAAAACATTATGTTAAATGTTATTCTCACACACATGGAGGGAATGTGTGTTTTTAAGTGACAATGTTCACAAGTTCATTAATATTTTACATCTAAAATCTTCATAAAAATGATTCCAATTACCTAAATTGGATTTATATATGTATAATTGAAAAAAACAAACATTAAAAACAAATTAAAATAAAATTTATCTCTATAACTGAAATATATGAAATGTAGTTTGGAATCAAAATTTTATATTTTTCACTATTCATGCAAAAAATGAAGTTTCTCAAAAAATCCAAAAAATTCACCCTAAGATAATTTCGTCATTATGAATTTAAAATATTATTTTTATTTTATCCCATTAAATTTATAAAAATTTCTAAAATAATTTTTATTATTATTCATAGAAGGATAGGAAAACAGGTCTTTGGAGAAAATAATATTTCCAAACTTATGAAGACATTACCCAAAATTTTCTATTTTATCATCATTATGATTTATTTATAAAAAAATATAAATACTATTTAAAATTTTTATTAATATTCACATTATTATGTTTAATTACTATGAAATAACAATTTCATTGAATTAATTATAATAATTAAAATTTTATTTTTTATAAACATAGTGTTGTGTGTAACACAAGACAAGTCAGTGTTTTGTATTACACAAGCCAAGTTAGTGTTCTGTGTAGCATAAATTTATTTTGGGGTATCATATAAAAAATTATTAACATGTTGTAGCATAAAAAGTAAAAATATCCTAGTTGTTTTATATAACACAAGCTATATTCAGTGTTGCATGAAATGTAAAATATGTGGAAGAGTAAAGTAATTCAAAAAATATATTTCCATAAAATGATCTTTTACTTATACATATAGTGTGACTTTATCATTCTCCAAAAAATGGATTATTAAAAAAATTATTTCTATAGATCTTATTTTTTATTCAGCAGTCAATGTGTCGGAATACCCACTAAATGAAGGTGGTCATTGACAAATGAATGACTCAAAAGAAATTTGTTCCCTTCGAGGTGAATCTGGTATCTCGACCTGATTCATGTTATTTTTTCATGAATCTTTTTCAATGATTCATTATCTAAAATAATTTTTTCATTCCATATTCCTTTATAATTCTAACAGTGCATCATCCTTTTTAATCACCATTTATGTAGTTCCTCCTATTTTAGACAATTTTTTCTAAAGGATGATAACCTTCATGTGAAATGTGTTACTTTTATGAATATTATAATTATAATGGGATTTTATGTCTTAAAACATTATTCATAAATATGTTATTAATCTCTTCAAATAACAATTACATTTTTTATATATCCTATATAAATGTTCATAAAAAGAATACGATTAACCAAACATATCCCCAAGGAATGTCAAATTAGTTGTGCTAAAAGGCTCATTTTTATGAAACAGTTAATATTGAAGTCTATCTCAAAGATTTTTTATCCGGTGTTATAGTTATGTACAACTATGATAGAGCCACCTCCGATTTTACTATTCATACATGCATGTATTTCGTCGAAACCACTTACATAATACTTACTAAAATACCAGGATGCTTTTAATTTATCAAGACTTGTCCCTATCATCCATAATAAATTTATAAAGTCCAAATTTCCAAAAATAATTAGTCCATGCTTTTATACCAACTATATAATCCCATATTTTTATTACATAACTTTTCATTACATGATACAAACAGAGGATCTTTTAATGTTTTGTTTCTTGATGTATATTTCATAATACTTGAAAATATAAAACATTATCTGAAGTCCACATGAATTAACCTTCATGGATTCACCATAAATTACATTTACTACCTCTCATATCCTAGGGTCATACATCAATGGAAAATGGGGAGCATGGATTCCAGTAATGGAATAATAAAGATAGACATATAAAATGTCATCATGGGACATATCAAAATAAATAGGATATAAAATAATAATGTATGAACAAGAGGGATCTCAAAATAATAAGAACATGAAACATAAAATGGATTTTTGGATACTACATTTAAATGAGAAATTAATAATCATATAAACAAGGTATATCTCTAAGGTTCCATAAATGAAAATTACATTAGTTATTTACCATGGTATGAAGAAAACTTGTTTTCTATAGAGATTAAATTATCTACACAATTCAATGGATAACTATCAACGAAAATGACTCATATTTACTAATTTCATGTGAGATACATAGATTATAATAAATCAGTTCACTGTTAACTAGTGGAGAATAAAGAATGTTTTTCTTATCAAAATCATGGCATGCAAAATAGCATAAAAACATGATCACTATGTCATTTTTTACCCACAAAAAGGAAATTTGGGTATCTTATATGTGAATCAGAAACTAAAATATATCATTTTTACAACTAAGAAAATAACCATTGAAAATAATAAGTTTTGGGTATGCAAAAAAGGAAAATAATATTAAATTTCTTAAGTAGAGTGAGAAATTTGAGATGTAAATTTTAAGAAGGAAATAAATCATATTTCCTGTCAGAAAAGTGTTTTCGTATCATAAAAGGATATTTTGAAAAGGGTAAACTGTCTATGATTATTTTGAGAGAATTTTTGGACTTAGAGAAGATAAATGTTAAAAATAAAGGATGGCACCAATCATATGTAAAAGTGATTTTTGCTCAATAAGAAAAAATTTTAAGATATGTGACGGTAAAGAAATATAAATTGTAACATTTAGTTACCATTGAAAATTGAAAATAACTATTACCTAAAGGATTATAAAAATATAATATTAATGTGTCTTTCAAACTTTATCATAAAATAGTTTAGGATATCTGATGATAGATATAAATACAAATAGTTACATTTAGTTATGATTAAAATGTAAACAGATTATTTATTGGAGGATTGGGCCAATAAAAATAAAATATGAAGTACATCTCACATCCTAAAATATTTTAGGGTTTATAAAGAGAAAGTTTATTGTAATATTTTATTACCATATTAATGTAATATTTACATTATCATAAAATATTTTAGGAGGTTTGGTAAATAATAATGTATGCAGATACATTATTTCATTGAAATTATTTTATGGAATAGGATTCTAATCATATTGGTAATGAACATTGAAAGTTTCATATAATGAAAATAGAAGTTGACATCATAACATTTTTTGTTTTGAAATAAAGAAGCTTGAATATATTAATGAAAATGAATTGTTTCTAAAATGATTCCAAAATATCACTATTATTTAAACTCGCTTACATCATGGATGTTTCCAAACTAATGAGTTTTGTGGGATGGTATTATCAAATGGTCACATATATATATATATATATATATATGACATCTGTTATATATGATTTAATTATTAATGAAACCCAAGTGTTAAAAACATAAGTAAAGTCTATAATTTTATTATATATGTTGTGATAAACCAATTCTTATGTTAGTTTTGATCAATATTCATAAAGAGTTTAAGAATATTAGAATGTATATTATTTATGGAAACCTCTATTTTAACTTTATTTCAGGTCATTTTCATAAATTTATATATATATATTTCATGAATTTAATTTACAAATTATATCCCAAAATAAAACATTAAGTTATACCTTACAAATGTACAACAAGTTGTATTATAGGTTATGAAATGAATTTATGGTTTTCATGAGTAGGATTCTTGTATAGAGATGTATAATATACGCAAAAGGTGAAAACAAACTAATATGATTCTCTGGGTACATTGGATGGCATAATAAGTATACGACCTAGAGTTCCATACTTATATGTTTTCTATACTATAGGTGAAGGGGTCATATTTGAGTCCCCATTACCTAAGTTTAGTGGGATACCTATTATGATAACATTTCTACATTGATACATAACATCAATAAGTCTATATATTGACCTGGGCAATATGGGGGTGGTTGTGTATGTTGTTGATAATGTCATCAGTTTGAGCTTAACAAATATGGGATTCGTCATCCCATATGATGAGTATGAAATCTTGGCCCTCGATTGAGATATATTTTCTGAGTGTATGTCTACACCTAGATATTATATGTATATCTATATATGGGACATGTGATGTCATTATCCATAAGGATGAATGACATGAGATGTAGTCATCGATCAGATCATTCTACACATTATGAATCAAGTACATATGAGTTTGGTATACGAGATCGGAAAGATTCATTACCTATGGTCACAATATGTCTTCGATAAAGTGAAATATAATAATTAACATTTTCATATGAAGAAAAATGGTATACATGGGTATATAGATATATGGGTTTCATAGAGATCACACCATATTCCTTTATAGGTTGAGTTTCATGATTCTTTTCAAAAGGCCACTCTACTTCTATATATGTGTATATAGATATCCATATTTATTTTTAATAATGTAAATTCGTGTGGGTTCACACATTGTAGTTGACTAAATGGGTATTTAATATGACTCCAATATCTACTATAAAAGTTTTTAAAGTTAATCCAATAGTATTTTGTCTAGGTTCTCACAAGTTATTTCATGTGATTTAATATAAGGGTAATTTAATGATATCTTCCCAAAAGTGTTTTGGAAGATATCAAAATGTTTTTGGGGAATTATATTTCGTGTTATTGTATATGATAAAATATTATGTGACATTGAAAAATGCCTTTTAAATTTAGTTGAGGTGGGATATTGAAGGAGAGATGCACTAAATCCTTATGTGTGTGTCTGTGTGGGTCAATATTATTATGTCTTGGATGAAAATGTTTATACTCACGTTGAATGTGGTTTTACATTTTACACTACCTACAACAATAGTATTTGTTGGGAAGATCGATTATACCACATGGATATCTTTTATTAAGGGGTTATATGAGATATAATTAATTCGGAGTACATGAATATAGTTAATTTATTAATTAATAAAATTCCATGGAATTTATTCACTAATTTCAGTAGATGAATAATTGTAGTTATAATTATGTATTTCCCTTGATTTCCTATATAAACAACAATTATGGGATAAAAGTGGGTATTCATGAGATTTCTTCATGTCAGGTCTAGACTACTCCTTACCCAAGTCCATATTAATCTTTATAACTTATGTAAGAGGCTTTATTATAACATATAGGTAGTATGGATATCATATCTATAATGTATGATTTCGGAAAAACCCATTGATACACTATATAGGAGATGATATTTTTCTTACCCCTTTAATATCATTATCAAATGCATCAAATAACGTTCAAGGGTAAAAGAATCGTCTTCGGTGTATGGAATTCCATTAGAGTATCTCTTCATTTAAGTATTTTATATATTTTTTCATATTAACTTGAAAATTTATCCTTGAAAATGGGATTTTATCACTTATGATTTATCTAATAATTTTTATTTTACTCTATAAAAACCCTTCATGAAAATTCATATCTGTACCTTATAGAGGTGTTGGGGTTGTCAGCGTAGGCCAAAAATTAAGTATTAAGAGTTAAATTAGGCCTTGGAGTGATTTTTCTACTATATTTATACTTTATTCATGTTTTCTAGATGTTATAAGTGATTTAAAATTTTGGAGATGATTTAGGATGAAATATGGAAATTTTTTAGAGTTTCAATAGATTTTTGTAAAATTGGAAAACTCCCTATATGAAAGGGTTATAATATATAAGGGCTAAATCTGTAGATGAATATGGGATAACTATTTTGTGTATGGTTCTCCCTATATAATGATACCCACTCATTCAAAATATTAGCTATCACCTCACATTGAGGGTACTACTTGGGATATGAATGTGTGAATGGTGATGCATAATTGTAAACTCTCTAATATATAAGGGAACACAAAAACCAATGGTGACTATGTTATGTAAGACTAATCTAATAAAAATGTGATTTTTTATGTGATAGTATGAAATTTGGTAAAGTATGGATATGTAAGGGTCCCTTGATATATAAGTGTACTCAAAGGGATGTGATATTTTAAAAACTACAGATTCATTCTATAATATGAAAGGGTTGTCCAGATGATATATAAGTGTAACCAAATTCCTAACCTATGGTATGTAAGTGTGTAATACATAAGGTACGATAATTACAATGTTACGTGTATGGGTAAAAAATAATTATGTGTCAAATGCATAAGGGTTATACCCTAGACACATAATGGTTCACAGGAACTGAAATTTGACAAAGTACCAAATCTTATCATATGATATGTAAGGGTAAACCCACTGATATGTAATGGATATCTAAAATATATGTATAGAAAAAATCTTGTGTATATTAAATAATATTTTTATTATGATGATACATAATGATTGGTTGGTTGATATATATGGGTTTATGGGTTACCCAATGATATGCAAAGGAATCACATAGGTAAGGGTTTATACATAAATTCTACTTGATATGATATTTAAGGGTTATAGAAAATCTAGATTATAAAAAAATGACTAAGGAAAACTTATTTCCAAATTTTCCTAAAAAATAATTTTTGATTTAGTTATATATAAAAGAGGTTTATGAAATTTTACTTTTGAAAAATTGTGGCTACATACTAATTTTATACTCTACCTCATTTTTCCTTCCCAACAGGGAGATATTCACCAATTATTTTTTCCTTACTATTCATCATAGGGATTAGTCATGGGTAAGGGTAAAAATATTTGAATATCCATTTCATGGTTTCTCTCATTGTTTCATAGAGTTATTATTTTTATGGAAAATTATGCCTATTTTTTGGGACATCTCTGATTTTATTAATTTTGACTATTGGGGACCAATTAAACAGATTATATTTAATGAGAATATTTCTTATAAGAGTATGTTAGTGGATTCGTAATCCATTCCTAATGTCTAACCTTGTTTCTATATGTGTATGATGTTCATTCAAATATTCATAATATGTTCTTGACGAAACACTTAATTAAATGGTTGTAGATTTTACTTGATGCGGGGATCACCTTTTTTGAGCTATGGGAGGTACATTAATAAGTACAGAGCCTAAAAAATTGGCTTCTTAGAGAGGCATTACTAGAATTAATGGAATATGAAATGTTATTAGAAATTCAAGTTGATCTCTTGATAGGAATTGATTCCTAATGGGTTGAATGTAGGTCCCCTAGGATGATCCTATGTTGAGAACATACGATAAATGTAAATGATATGGTTAAATACATAAAACGCGATATGTGATTGGTTACTCATATATGTTCACAAAAAATGGTAATATGATATAATGTGGTTACGGTTTAGGAGATTATCCAACTAGGCCTATAATTTTGTTATGGGTTGGGAATCTATCTGATCTACTTTATATTGTGGTCATGTGTTGGGTAATGGACCCACAAGAGGGATGATTGACGATGGTATATAATTCATTCGTGGTTAAGAGATATTCTAAATGGGGGAAATTTATGGTACGTGGTATATCTGAGGGTGAGCCCTATTACAAATCAAATAATTGATAGTATGTGATTAGAAGGGGTTGGAATTATTCAAAATCATGGGTATGAATGTATGTGATGGTCTAGAGGTAGGGGTTACTCAGTTCTGTGAAATTTATAGTATATGATAGATCTAGGGGTGTGTATTGTTTTTACCTTGGTAAATTGATGGCATGTGATGGATCCATGGGAAAACACAACTCTGGATTAGTGTAATTTGTAGTATGTGATAGTGTCTTCATAATATTATATGCATGTGATATCCCAACACATGGTATTGATATGTACCATGTTTATATACACCCTATTACTTGATAAAAATGGTATTGTTGATTCTATGTGTCACCATCGAATCTGAGGATTAACGGATGTTTATTTTATTATTCTATAGTTATTTATTATTGAATATAAGCATTAAAATTGTTTATACTAAATACATTTGTGGACACTGGTGGTAGTGTCCTACTGAGTTGTACTCACACTATTGGTGTTGATAATGAATCTCATCCTTAATAATATATGATTTTCCAAATCAAATAAAAAACTCATCCCATGGGACCACCCTAGAAAAATGGGGATAAAAGTGTAGAATATTGAGCCTTCACACATAACTCCAAATTTTGGTGAACAAAATCACTTCTACAAAACAATAGATATCACACGCCTAATCTTATATAGTTGTCAAAAAATCCCTAAAAAGGATAATGTTGTGTTCATATTTTTTCAAATTCATACAACACTTATGTTGGAACACAAGTCATTTTCTCATGAAATGTGATGATAAATTACAATCCAAACACTGTCATCCTCTAGTGGAAAATACAAAAGTGTCATGCAACCATAGTTTCATATTCCAACAAAAAGTAGGGAAAGTTTTTCAATGTATCATGAATCAACACCTATAAATCTTATTTTCCTATAAATAGATCATTATCCCTATTTTTGGTATAGTCCTATATATGTTGTAATGTCAATCTATCGTTCACACAAATGGCCATTTCATGAAATTGAGTAACTCTAATCAGTCATGGATTCCAATTGGTATCTAACATGAGTGAAATCACACATATATGCCTCAAATAAATTCTTATTATGTTAGATATGTCCTCATGAAACTTCACATGATGTCTAATTGGGTTCGTACAGTATGGGTTTCCTTCATGTACCCCAGGCATTTCACAATCCCAAAAGTTATACACAACTATTCCCCAAGAATCCTTTATTTGTCCTTATTCTACACCCCCCGGATCACCTGACTTCCCATGAAAACATAACTCCAAAGATTAATGTTAAAACATTTAAATACATGGATCAATTCCTCCTTCCAACAAACATTGTTCTACACATGTTGAGTGACAAGTTCCCTTATGCCCATCAAAACCATGTCCATTTGCACAAACAATACTCGCATGAACCACATCATCAACCCTCATAACCATACCATCATATCCAACATGAGATGGGTAGCCTTATTACCTTATTCTCCTAAGTATTTTCATCCTAATCTTAGGATTGATACTTACTACCTCATATGTGTGGTGTTTTTGGCCTTGTTCCATCCAAATTCTCCTTTGTAGTAAACATGGATGCTCCAATGGTTTCATCATCAAGAGAAACATATTTGACATCCCTTTCATGAGGGTGTTTTGGATTCTTGCATCCTCCTATCCTCCTACCCTAATTGTAAATGGGTTTACTTATTCATGAGTCTCAATGGTATAGGAGTTGTAAGACATTAAATTTCATATCATCAATGTCCTAGTCATATGAAGTTAAGCTACATAATAATTTCCTCATTACATGATGTCAAACTATTACCTTACCCAATTTGACAGACATATGATGCCTAATGTGTTGAAAATTAGATGATAACACATATTACATGTATCTTATAATAATAACCCACAAACTATCCCTTATTGTCACCCCTTTAATGATAACACCATCCATACATCACAACATTAAATTTCATAAAATGTTCCTACTACAAGACCTTAATTTGTGCACTTGAACTACAAGGGTTTTTATCCCATGATCATAATAGGGTATGTTGTATGACTCACTAATGTTAAATACCAATATCACAACACTACCAATAACTCATTTTTCTTCCCCGTGGGAGTTTTTAACTGTGAAGTGTGATCAGTTCCCCCTGGAATCACATTACCCCCCCCCCCCCCCACATCCAAAAATGAGTCCCACATATGAACTAGTGTTATCATGTGATGCTAACCTATATATGACCAATTACATGATGAGAATATATTTTAAATGTCTCCCAAGACATTAAATATATTATTAAATCCCCTTTAGAGATTAAATCTATGATTGGTCACATCCCAAACTGAATTTAAACCAATGAATAGTCTTGATGTATCACAATATCTACCTCATGTGATGAGTATGATATTCCCTACGTGAAAATCTTGTGAGGTCTTATGGGATAAGCCTAATTTTACAAGAATAATGAGTAATAGATTCTTCAAGTAGCACATTATAAATTTGAGCCACCCTATATAAAAAATATTTGACGCCCTACACTACAGGCATAAGATACCCCAGAATAGATATAAAATGCCTTTGGCTCTACACATAAGATTCCTATTATGTGATATACCCTTAGATCTGAAATACAATGTCTTCTAAAGATTCCCAACACACCCACCATCCCCATATTCTTGTACATTACCAATGTCATCATCATATCTGACCATAGGAAGATACCTTATTTTTATATAAATATGTGAAATTAACTAGTGTCCACTTAAATATATTGTTTGGAATTAGATTCATGAACATGTATCAAATCAATGAGAAACACCCAGACATGGTGACAAACTACAATGATGGATCCATGGAAGGAGAATCCAAAATCTCATTATCTCGTTTTGGTTGAATAGGAAACATCATCAACCGTAGTGGAAGAGGCCTATAACTTTTGGAAATTGGTGTTGCATGGTAACCACACATGGAGGGGTTTTGAATAGCCAAAGGATTCGAAACACTCTAAAGAAGGGGGTAAGTGGACCCAAAAAACCACCCTGGTGGATTCATGATAAACAAAACATAAAACCCAATGTAAAACTACTCTCCTATAACTGGGGGAGGATTATGGGAAATTGGCATTTTTTGTCATAGGAATTGTCAATGTGAATCTCTTATACACCCTATATAGGATGAGTAACATTGTTAATGATGGGAATCTCCATCATTCATTATGTTAAAATGTATGAACCCATGTATCCCACATGATATAAGCTATGTGTAACAATTATGGAACCATCACTAACATGTGTGGGGGAATTGGGGAAGTGGTGTAGTGATCTCACATAACTACGCTCTAATCACAATTTCCACCACTTCCACTGCTATTGGGAACCATAAAACCATATACCCCACCGTGATCATTCATTAAAGGTAATAAATTCCATTTTTCATCTATATAAATAATAATGGATCATCCCAACTAGGGACATGCCCAAATAGGACCTATAATCTATGGCTTGATGCCAATGTTCCATCCCATAGGGGCCACACAAAGGGAAATTTCCCCCATCATGGTAATGAACAATTTTGGGTGCCCTTCTCTAGAACACTCAAAAAAATAACTCCGATATGAAAACTATTTAGGGAATGCATTATTCACTCTTATGATGTCCAAAATACGAGAGTTTTTATCAAGGGATCCCACTAAACCACACTGACAACATAAATCAATCTTATAGGCCGACATTCAGGATGATCATATCTCTAATGAATCATCCCCTAGTCAGAATACCCAACACATATTTATGGTTAGAATACCAACCCCACTCAATATGAGGCCTCTCCAAGAGTTGTGGATTCCCCTACAACTATTAACACACCTCCTAACCTAACAACCTCTATGATGGTTAATGGCTTCACCTGATTGGAATTAAGAACCATGTTACCTACCTGATATGTTGGGTTTACAATACCCATCATAGGAAACACTAGAAACCGTCATGGTCCATATCATGTCAAATAATACCACAATAGGGGTACTCCTCATAATCATTTTAGCTAACATTGATTCCATCCCCATGAAAAATACTTCCCCTATCCTAGAGAGTTATAGTGTATGTGGAATAAATACCCACGAATCTCATAGAATCCCATTCCATAAACTCCAACATCTTCATATAAAGGACCAAGGAATACATCATATCACTATTGACCTCTTAAAGATGGAGGTGAAATATGACATGTGGAGATTTTTCTACCTCTACCAGCACAACAAGGTGCATGAGCCAATCAGTCAAGACTGACCATACCAGAAGGTAAGATATAATAGGTGCCTTTATACTTATTCATGTACCTATATGTGTATGATGTCTTAAATTATTTCTTGGTAATCTCTATGAAACTATCCGTTCTTCAATCCACTTCACTCCACTCTACCTCTACCATGGACTGCTCAAGACTGGCACCCTTAAATGAAGGTGAGAACAATATTAACCTGCATGGAATTTATAACAATCCAAATTTGAAGAAGTTTTTGGATTCCTCATACTATATGGTTATATACATGAATCAATCCATTTGTTATGAATACACTATGTGGTTTAATGGATGAATGGAATGTGTGATGCCCCCTCTACAAGAAAATTAACTACTAAGCATGGTAGCATCAATTCAACCCCTATATTCTATGTAACCACTAACTGTAGATTGGGGTGATTAGGAAGAGTATTATACATTTTAAAATAATTAAGCTGTAATATTATGGGATATCCTCTACATGGACAATCTACAAAGAATGTTTTGGCCACACACCAACCTACATTTCATCACTCAAAAGTTCCTCAATAGTACCATGTCAGGTACCTATGAAAAAATATACGGGTGATATCAAACCAAAAATAATATCACTAGTTTTCTTTTCTGGATATCCCTAAGAATTTCATGTCCATTCACAAGAAGCACTGTAATGTTGACATCACTGCACTCTAGGTGGCTCAGTGCCCAAAATCATAATTGTGATTCTATAGTATCTAGTGGTCCTATGTCTGGAGACTCATTATCCTTAACAGGATCATCAAATAGGAATATCTCCAGTTATAAATAATATAATGGTGTAGTACACAATCTTCCATTCATGTCCCCCCATGTCAATATCATGATAATTAGGCTGACCCACCTACTAGAAGTGAATGCTTTTCTCTAACGGCCACCACTGTGAACGTTATCACAATAAATCCCCTAGATCATCTATGAAAATAGGATGATGATATGGGGAATTATAGAGAGATTCATCTCTGAGGAGATATGATACATCAAGCACGCCATCATAACATTTCTCGTAATTATCAACAAAGACATGCATTGGGACACAGAAGTCCTCCCAATGTGGTGATACCACCTACTCCTTAATATATCAACCAATGAAAAGGGAATATCTAGGACCATAGAACCATATGATCCCAATAATAGAACCGTATTAGATTCAAAATATACCACTTTAGTGTCGTGATTTAAGGCCATAAGAGGATCATTATTATAGTTCTCTCCAAGTAGTTCACAGAGTTTGATAATGATTGAGGTGACTCTACTCCTCCTCCAAATAACCATTCAATAATTCTCTACAAGATTCCTAGGGTTGAGATGGGAGGCCCCACATGCCTAATCTGTTTAGAGGCTAGTATCTCTCATAAAATACCATTATATGACCCACCTACCCTGTTTGAGTAGCATGACATTCTTTTCATGGACCACGATTGCTACTGCTCCTGAGCTAGTTGGAAAATAAAAGTAATCATGACTACCAACCCTCACCCTAAAAAATGATAGCCATTACCACTATCCATCTTAGGCTTTTGAGATGTAATAAGATTAAATTAATCTATAAGGAAATCCATACCCGGAATGGGTGGATCATATTCATCGACCCTTATAATTTGGTAACCTGAGCTTCACCATATTTATTGGGATGGGAAATCTACTACAAAATTTGGCCCACTCAATCTCTTAGTGTTCCCTAATTCTAGGGACCAATATAATTAAGAATCTTTCAAACAAATTTTTTCATTTAGAATATATAGGGACCCTATTTTTTCTTGTATAGTGAGATGGCCACATGATCTATTTCCATTCAGTAGGATCTTCGCAAGTAGTTTCTCTACCAGTTCACCTCCCCTATGTGGAATACAAACATTTTTTATCAATAAAATTGAAATCAAGTGTCTATGAGTTATTTTATAACATAATTTATCAATGATAGGTGATGAAAAACTCCATTTATGTGTATCATTCCCAATGACTACAATTGGGGATGTCTGTGGAGATTGTTAAAGATGAGTTGGTCCTTACCCTCATCTCCATGTAATATCCGGGTGAATATTATAAATATGTTGAACGAGATTAGTGTTTGGAATAATACTTTTAGAGAGTCAAGTAGTTTTCATTCTTATGACCTCAACCAACTCCATTGAACTTTATTATGAAGGTAGATATATATGTTCCTATAAAAACTCTTGAATTGTAATCATCTCGTCTTTAGGAACCTCCACATGATCGGTCTCCCAAGTATACCCACACCATGAGAATCATTCCCAAGACCCCTTTCAAGGATAAATACGTAAGATTAACATAATATAATGGATGAATTGGGTCTACACGTTCAACGATTCATAGGTCCCCTCATACTTCTTATGATCCCGGGAAAAGAGAATCCAGAACATCCAATAATTGAGTAGGCCCCAAGACGATAGACTGATAAATCATACTGATTGCTGCCCTCAACAAAAGTTCCTTGGACAACACATCACAGATTTTTTAATCTTAAAATATTATCTCCATGACCAAGTATATCATGAATTATTTATATTTTTTGATGTCCCAACATAGGTGACATATTTTTCTACCACCCCTAATAGTGAAGATAAAAACTATGATAAATAATAATGGATCCATAGAAAAGGTACAAATAATAATAACTACTATAAGACTTGTAAGGTTCTCTATCATGCTTAAGAAATTATCAGTGCTCTATTGAGAAAGAAAAAACTTCATATAGCTTCCATGACCTCTCTATACACCCCATCTACATCACAACCATCCAGGTCTTGGAATAATTGAGATTGATGATTTCATGGAAGTAAAAGTCTCCCTCTTATTCCAAAACCAGTTTTCACTATTATTAAATTCATGCCCTCTAAGTTGTGAGAATCCCCCAGAATTCATCTCATACAAAAATATTCCAATAAAAATGAAAAATAGTATGCCTCTATCAACACCTTCAGGTTGGTAGATCATTGTGTAGTACCCAGTTATGAATAAAATCATGTATCCCCTTTAAGAACCCCTAGTTGAAGATAAAAGAGGAATTATAGGTTCTATTGTAGCAAAAAAGTCATCTGAGATAAAACATTAGAAATGATGGTAAATTACACTGAACCTAAATATAAATCCTCATATTAGACTCAATAAGAAAATTCATCACATACAGTAACATAAGGTGTACCTCTGCAACTGACCGGATTGGCTAATTATATGGCCCACCCATGATAGCCTAGTGGTTAATATTGGTAGTATTGATCCTAATCATAGTCCTCTTAGGATCATTTTAATTTTTCCAATAAGTAGAACGATCTGAAAATCACCGTTCATACCCCTACACCTCATCCATATACACCCAATATGCTCATTGTTAAAGAGTGTCTCATTATGGATAGATATATGCCCCTCACTCTGAATAATGATTTGATGAAGAACCTCTCCAGCATTCTTGTGAGACTATAGAACCTTGATGTACTCTAAATATAAAAGGAGTTATGTGAAGCTCTCAACATGGCCTTGAAGATACCTCCCCGGTTAGAGAATTATTTAGACACTATTGAGGCATATCTTGTTTAGTAATCTGAATCGAAATAATGTTAGGAAATTATATCCTTCTTCGATAATGACATGGGTTCCTCTATTTATGGATAAATACACATATTTTATATCATAGGATAGATTAATGGGATGTAAATACATAATATCCTAGTAGAAACTATCACTATGATCTACCTCATCCCAACATGAATTCTCCATAAGCTGGGGCTCATAAAAACATATATGACCCCATCCAACCTTATGATAGTGGGTTAAGAAAAAAGTGAATAGAATCCATATAGAAATATCTAGCTATATATATAGTTCAATGACTAGTTATCTAACACTAATTTTATTTTTTTTATATCACACACTACCAACAATGCCTTGTTAGGAAGGCCTTGGTTCCAACTGCATCCATTGGAACCCACTTTATACCACTAGTGCCTCAAATACTCCTTAAATGGTCAATTATGGGTATTCCATGGTGATTTTAACCCCTTAAATTCCTATGAGTTTTATTACCGAGATATTGGGTCAAATAAAATTTAGGGGAATCAACTCCATACTAATGGGATCGAGCATATCATGGGACCTAATTATTTGATAACCACTTCAATAGATCCTTGGTAATATTTTAATGATAGATTCATCATACCAATCCTCCTAATAGAGATAAAAAAATCGTGTATCATATGTGTTGTTTCATAATCCCCAAGAAGAATGAATTATCATGGATTACAATATATTCATACATAGTCCAAGCATGGTTATGTTAGAATTATGTCCTCCTATTTAATACTGCGGGATCCTTCCCTTGGTTACCGACCTGCATTAGCTCCATACTTTCTGAATAGTAAGACATTATCAGTGGTGGTCAAATATTAATCTCTAATTTGAAATCAAAGATGAATATCACCATGAAACACCATATGTGTAAAAACATTATTTTTTAAATGTGACCACTATTTTCGATAGTGTACAATATACACCACATCGGACTTAAAGGAACAATTAAATATTGTTATCTAAATGTATCCATTGTAACCTAGTCATTGAATGGAGGGAATGAACATGATTAACTTAATTATGAAAATATTGTTTTCAAATTTAAATATAATTTATTATAATGTGACCACAAATTTATAAATGATAATAATACAATTTTTAATGGAAAACGTTTTCAAAAATACATTTTAAAGGCACAGAAGTGTGTTTTATACTAAAAAAATAATCAAATCACACTTTTTTGATTGTATAAATGATATATATATATATATATACATTCAAACTATTTGTTTTCTTGAAATTATGTAAGAATAAATCCATTACTACTCATAAAATATGTATTTTTACAAAAAGATAGTTTTACCCCCTTTTGATGGCGTACTTTTATTAAATGTAATTTTTTTCAATTTTATAAATTCATTATGGAAAAATAATAATATAATTGGAAATATTAATATCAAAATTTACTTTAATTTAATTTTAAAATTTTTTTGAAAAGTTTTATACTTTTATAAATACTGAAAAAAATCTGAATTTCAATTGAAAACAACTTTTTCATATAAATAATTTATAGTGTTAAATTATATTTTTGATTTGTTTAAAATAATAGTTAGATAAATTTTATTTCATTTAATACAATTTAGGTCATTTTAATCATTATTACCGTGAATTTAAATATAAAAACATTTAAATCCTTTCAATATTTTCACTTGAAGACATGTCTCCATGTTATGTCTTAAGGATTAGCATTAAATTAATTTTAGCCAATTTTGTGCTTTAAAAATTAAAAAAATTATTCCATATTTGTAATCATATGGTAAAAGTTTTAAAACTTATCCCCTTTTATTTTTTAACAATATAAATAGTAACTTTACAAAAAAAATCTTATCACGGTTATGGGAAAATTGGGTATTTAAGGATAAAAATAATATTATAAATATTAGAAAACTTGCCCTAACACCTATCATAATTTTATTATATTAGTGATTATAGAACAAAAAAATTATTTGGGTCGATTTCATGGCCTCTTGGATCCACATGGATGGATTTAACCCTTTTCTAGTATGTTATTTTATGAAAAGTCAAATATGCCACAATCATGTTTAAAATAGTTTTATATTTTTAACATATGGTTAAAAATAATATATCTACAACTATAAATTGTAATTAGAAATATAAGAAATTTATATTTATCAAGATAATTTATTTTAAATTTTTTAAAAATAAATTATTTCCATAATGACCTATACAATGACGATGCAGTGATTATTTAATTAATTAGAATATCAAATAAATGATTTTAAATATATTAAACTAAATATAATTTGATATAATGAATTTAATAACATAATTTTATATATTTATTATAAATATTGGGGTTATATTAAAAGAGTTTATATGAATATATCTTGATGTTATGATATTTTTAAAAAGTGAACTAATTAATAATGTTGAAATTGATATTAATGTTACCTTAAAATTGATAATTTTTTAATAAATGATATAAGATCCATAAAAAGATAAAATTAGGAAAAATGATTTTTATATGGATTAAAATATCCTCAATTATCAATTTTTTGTTCTTTTGGCATTATATAATAACAATATTAACCCACAAAGAGTAAAAATCCAAGTTGTCATGGTAAGAGTTAAAGTGATTAAATAAGGGTTAAAATAGAAAGATAAGGGTAAAAATGGGACTTAAACATGTATAACAGTTATTGTATGAGATTAATTTGACTAATAATAAAATAATGTTATAAATAAATCACTTTGGATCAATTTTTAATTGGAAATTAACTTTTATTAATTTAATATTTTGAGAGTTTCCAAATGTGTCTCTCACCACAATTATAAAATGTATCCTCATTATTCACTTACTCACACCAATTTATGCCATATATATCTATCATTCCCAGAACATTTATATTACCAACATTTCTACCAATGTTTTGGAGATGTTTGTCTTCTAAAAGGACCAACCCTATGTCCATTTATAAGAAAACTAAAAAAGTCTTCCAAAGAAGAGGTAATCGTTTTTTACAACTCATTTGAGTTCATAAATTCTTATATTTCCTCTTAACATGTTATTTCAATGATAATTAAATAATTAAAGTATCATATATATTCTAATGATTTATTATTACTATTATGGAAACACCATATTACCCCTTTTATTCATCATAAGAAAAATAAATACACCGTGCGTGTGTACGTACGTCTTATCACCTCCACACCATGGTGTAAACTATTTTTTATTACCACTTTATATGGATATGTATAATGATGAAAATAATGGATATATATAATAATTATGAAAAAATATTTATTCCTTAAAAAATTAATATTCTATAAACTTCATTTAACATTAACTTATTAAGGAAATGCCACCATCACTTGTGAGTTCCTACGACAAAACGTCTCCACAACATGATACGATTCATTTTTATATATAAAACATTAAATAATGTCACTAATATTGTATTTAATAATTAAATATGATATTTATAACAATAATATTACTATAGAGATGTTTTATATATGACCTATTAAAAATAACTGACACACTCTAGAAAAAACATTCATTAAAAGATGATGCAGTTTACAGACAAAAAAATTTTAATAATGAAATATTATAAAGAAACATGTGATAAAGTAAGATAAGAGGATAATATATGATATCATAAAGATGAACAATGTTCTGATATAAGTTCATAAAATTCATAATCCATTTTGCATGAGTTTAAATCATGTTCATCTAAAGGATGCATAAGGTAAAGGACTTCATCTCAATCACCTTTCAATGAGGCATACTTTGATGTTATAAAACCACATTATTTTATGAGGAAAAAATAAATACCCATTGATTTTCAGGCAATTAATTAATTTATTATCATGTTATTTAATGTTTTATTAAATGTTTTTCTCTAATGGGGATTATGGTTTTAATGTTCAAAGTGGTATCAGATACCTTTAATTTTTAAAGATTTTATTATCACATTATTTTCTCCACGTCAATATTCTTAATATTATCATACACATTTTTTTATATGTGTAACACCTCAACCCCAGTTACCCAGATTTGGTGCATTATTACATAACATTGGAATGATCACAAGAGATCATGTCTCGAATGAATAATTAGTTTATTATCATAGGAAGTACTATATACATACATAAGTTTTACATTACATCATTAAATAAGAAAACATCATTGTGCCCCTTTTGAACACACTTATATCCCTTAGCCTATCCCTGTAGGTTATTAATAAAATAATTCTTCACATCCTGGGATAAGAAAACATAAAAAAGAGTTTATCTTAGATTCTTAGTAAGGATAGTAATAAATTGGAAACTATCATAAATAAGAATAAAAATTTAAGGAAATGTATAACACTAAAATAAGAGGCCTTTTACATATAAACATCAGCATAATATAGAAAATTAATATCAAATAATTCCATTTACATATTCACATGGATATTATAATAGTCAAATAATCAAATATATTATCAATAGCTAATTTCATAATGATGGAATGCATAATATCAGACACCATAACCATATAATCAAGGACTCATACCAAGAGTACATATAATATTTTGTTAAGGCATTATGCCAAGACACTAGATTGTCTAATGAGACCTACCAATGCCTCTAGGGGCCATAGAAAGCCCCACCCGTCACTTACTAAGTCCAATACATTCCTCATATGAAAACATTGAAACATAATATTAACATTCGTATTCAGACTAGCATACGAAATTTAAATACGTTTACCACAAACCATCAATGGTATAAAAATAGAACATCCACATTCAAACATATCAGAAAACTTTAAATACAATATGGAAGATTTTATCATAATAAATTGACTTCAATCAACCCTAAAATCCAACAAATTATGTTGACATAGATGAAATCAATCCAATAACTATTTGAGAGAATTATCTCTTTCTACTTTGTATTCATTTAAAAGTCATATAATTATAAAATAAAAAACTTATTCTGAAAATATTCTTATAATATTTTAAGGGAATAATAGAAGGTTTCATAATGGTGAAAAATAGCTGCACCCACCATATAAGTTAAAAAAACATTCTTTCCATAATTTTTTCGAAAAGGACATAAAGTACTTTGTTTCAGAAACGACAAAAATATTGTTTTCAAAATTTTTTATAAAAAGTCAAAAAAAGGTTATAAATGACATTAACCAATATTATGGGAAATATTAAAAAAATTGAAATAATTTTCTATGAAACACGGATGTGGATGATAAAGAAATCTCATTTGATACTTACGTACAAACAACCTCAGATATTGAAGATATTGTAAAATTAAACCTTACCTTGCACATTTCTTTAGTTGAGGATAGGTTAAACTCCTGTATAAAGGGTTAAAAATTGTTATTAAATTATACAATAACCACAAACATAAAGATGATATCATATATGATCCTCTAATATTTGTTTTGTTAATAATATTTCAGTAGTATCATTGTTTATGGTGTTAACTGGTTCTTTTTTCCATTATATGTTTGGTTACATAAGTCCTGTTTGTTGTGGATAGGATGTACTTGATTCCTTTACATAATGAAATTATGTTCTTAAACATTATTTTGAATCATTATATGAAACTTATTCTTAAATGGTTAGGATGGGGAATGAAATCTCATCGCCTCGTGGAGACGAAAATCCGTACGTACGCATGAGTGAAAATATCATTCTATTAGTGGTGAAATAATATGTAATTGAATGCTATATTATATATATATAATAATTAACATGTTATATTTATTATTTACATATTTTTCAAACATTATCTTACCCATCCAAAAAATGATGTGTCGAATAAAAAACCAAACCACGACGTGGAGACGGTAAGTCATACGTACACACGTGTGGCGACTTTTTCAATAATTGGATAAATAGAATAATTAATATGGATTTACCCTATATATAATAACATCACAATGTTTATATGTTACTGGAATTTTTACTTTGTTATGGAAACAACAAAGAAAGGTAAACTGGAAGAAGAAAAGAACTTGAAAGAGTTGTTTAAGTTATTACCTCTTCTTCTGATACTTCCTCATGATTTGACCAAAAGGGATGCTTTGGTTTGATTTATTATTCATGTACGACCTCTATAATGAAATGAGGGTATTTGGGATGATGTTTGAGCCGTGTTATTCTGGGAAAAAGGCTTTGGATGTGTGAATTTGGGGGAAGTGGAAGTACCCTTCTATAAGAGATGTGAGTGTCAGTTTAGGAATATATTGAAATATTATTTTATTATAAAATAATTTCTGTATAATTTCTCCAAATTGATTTATATCGAGAATAAGGTGGGTATGGGTCGAAATACTCTCAACCAGTAGGTTTTAGACATGTTTAGGTCAATATATTAACTTTATCACTTAGATTTAACACATAGTTAAATTGTCTAACGTAGTCCATATCTTCTAGTATTATTATAATAAATGGTTAATAAAAATATTATAAAATGATATGATATCCCCAAGTTGTTCATTATTTAAATATCTTACCTTATCCAAGTCCTTTTTCTAAACCTTATATTTTTAAGAATATTATATCATTTAATAAAATAGTACTTATTTTAAAAACACATTTTTCTGTCAATTTTGACACTATTTAGTATTTGGATATTGTGAAAGACATAACAACTTTATCACAAAAAAATTATTTAAAAACTATAACATGTCATATTAACCTATAAATTTTGTGGAATTCATCAAAACTCTAAATTTTCATTTATTTTAATAACTATAATTTCAATTATTTTAATCATTCATTTATAAGGTAATTATTCCATCATCATTGTGTCATAAATAAATTTAATTATTTAAAGTCTAAAAAATATTAATAAAATAGAAATATTTAGGAAATATTTTTATCTTTCTAATTAATTTTTATAATAGAACTTATCATATTTATAATCCTTTACTAAAAATAGTTTATTTATTAAAATTTGAATTTAACACCTTTAACTCTTCCTTAAATAAAATATTAATAAATGTCCAAATCTAATCCAAGTGGATAAAAAATGTTCATATTTTATTCCTATGGTTCTTTTAGGTTGTAATAAACATATCCAATAGAATTAGGAAATGTGTTATGTTTATTATAATACCATTATTACCATTAATTACCCAATTTTATTTTAAACGTGGAAAATAAACTTCAAACATTACTATTCACCAAAACTTATTTCATCTTATTGAACCACATTTTACTTATTTATTTCAACCATATCTCTCAAATTTTTGAAATTCATTTCACACAAGTGTTAAAATTACGTTTTATGAAAATTTGAAAATTTGCAAAGAAGGTGGGTAAAAGGTATTAAAAAGTTCAATAAAATTTAATATATCTAATCATATTATAAAATGCAAATAATTAATTAAATTGGACTAATATAGGTATTATTGATCTATTTAGACATAAAAATAATTTTAAATAATAATAATTATTTAAATAAATGTTTTTTTAAAACAATAATGTATTTTTTCACTATTCATCAAAAATTGAATGTTTTCAGAAAAATATCAAAAATTTACTCTAACCGATATTTGATATTCCAAATCAAAAAATGAAGTCAATTTTGAAAAATAATATTTATAAAATTTCAAAAAGTGGTTATTACTATTCACACTTGCTTTATAAATATCTAGTTTGATTGTTCATGGTGTGCTATAACTCATAGTTTCCTGTAACACAATATATTGCATTATTCATTGAGAAGTGTACTATAGAATCATGGGGTTTTAAATTCTCCCCTCCTTCAAATAATTTCACCATTGAAGTTTATAGAATATTACTACATAAAAATATTCTAGTGGTTCTTCATCATATGTTCCTCGGCTTCCAATACTGTAATTTCCATTTTATGGTTTCTCCATAGAACATTCCCTAGAAGAGATGTCCAGTTTCCCAACACTTATTCTATAGTATCAAGAAACCTGATAGGATCTTCACAATAAGAAAAATTAGGTTCTAGTTATATTTTTTCATAGGGTAGTACATGAATTGGGTCAGGCATGTATTTTCTTAATAGTGATATGTGGAACACATCATAAAGTCTGGAGAGACTTGGTGGCATTGAAAAATAGTTAGCTACCACTTCAATTCATTATAGAATTTTGAGAGTTCCGATGTACCTGGGACTTAATTTTCCCTTCATAAAAAATTGTATAACACCTTCCATGGAGATACCTTCAATAAAACATGATCACCTACTTGAAATTCCAAATCCATCCTTCTATTATCTCCATATCTCTTTTTCCTACTTTGAGTTGCTTTGATGTGGGTTTGGATAATGTTCACATTTTCCACTATTTCCCCAACACCCTTTGGGCCTACAAGTTTTCTTTCACCGACATCATCCTAAGAAGTTGGTGTGCGACAGATCTTTCCATATAATGATTCATACAGTTCCTTCTGAATACATGAATGTAAGATATTGTTATAGTAATATTCAACCAGTGGTAAATACTGATCCCACATTCCTTGAAAGTCAAGTGAGAAAGATCTCAACAAGTATTCTATGTTTTGATAATTTCATTCTAATTGTCCATCAGTTTTAGGGTGGTAGGTTGTGCTCAAAGGAAGTTCAGTATCACATGCATTTTAAAGACTTTTCAAGAATCTTGATTTAAAATGGGGATCACAATCCGAAACAATCAATATGGGATTACCATAAAGTCTTACAAATTCATTAATATATATTCTTGTAAAACATTCAAGTGGTAAATCTTTTCTTATTGAAAGAAAATTGTTGACTTGGTAAGATGATAAATAATGACCAATATTCCATCCTTCCTTCTATTATTCATTGGTATCCCCATGAAAAAGTCCATCATAATATCATCCCATTTCCACTGAGTTATGGGAGGAGGTTTCAGGACTCCTCTAGGATGTTTTCTTCCATTCTTCAGTTGTTGAAAAACCATACATCTTGACACATAATTAGGAATATTCCTCATAATGTTTTCCATCCAAAAATGTTCATATAAATCACTATTACTCTCAGTGCTACTAGGGTGTATAGGGAAATTGGGGCTATGATCATCATCCAACAATTCCCTTTTTAGATCAGGAATATCGGGAACACAATGCCTTTTCCAAAATTTCAAAATTCTATCTTCATATACGATTCCAATCTATCTCCCATCATGCACAACATTAATTTTCATTTAACACTCCTTATCATCTGTTTGAGAAGTTTTTCATCTTCTTAGTAAGGATGGTTTGGAAACCATTTGATTAAGAAAAAACGTTTCCCCTTCAATGATTATTCCTATATAAATCATTTCTAGATCCATGAACATAGAATTCCATTCAACCATCATCTTGTTCAAAACTCCATGATCATTTTTGCTGAAAGAATCTTCTAACTTATTTTCCTTAACCAGTTTGTAGTTTACTGTGCAATCATAATCCTAGAGTAGTTCAAGCCATCTCTTTTTCCTCATGTTCATTTATTTTTTGTGAGAAAATATACTTATAACTCTAGTGATCAATATATATCTCACATTTTCAACCATTGAGATAGTGTCTCTTTATCATTAGAGAAAAGATTACATCCAAAAACTCAAGATCATGAGTGGGATAGTATTTTTCAATAATTTTTACCATCCTTGATGCATAGGCAATAACTCTATCATACTATATAGGGACACAAAAAAGTCATTTCTTTGAGGCATCACTATAAATAACGAACCCATCATTCCATGATGGTTGAGTCAAGATAGGTGCATTGAATAATCTTCTTTTGACTTCTTCAAAAAATTATTCACGCCCTTTGGTCCAAACAAATGTAACCCCTTTAGGCGTGATCTTGGATAATGGGTTCGCCAATCAGGAAAAATTATAGACGAAATGCCGATAGTAACCTTTTAGACCAATAAAATTGTGTACATCAGTTATACACGTTGGTTCTATACATTATTGGATTGCCTTTTTTCATTGATGGATTAACAAGTATTCCATCCATAGGGACAATATTTCTAAGAAATAAAATATCATGAAGCCAGAATTCACAATTGCTCAACTTCCCATATAATTCATTTCTTCTTAGAGTCGTTATAATAGTGCATATGTGATTTTCATGAAGTTAGTAGTTTTTGGATTATACCAAGATATCATCAATAAATACCACAATAATTTAATCATGATATTCCATTAAAACTCTATTCATTGTATCTATGAAAATTGAAGGCGCATTAGTCTGTCCAAAAGGCGTTATTGTAAACTCATAACGCTTGTACTTGGTTTGAAAGGATATCTTGGGAATGTCTTCCTTCTCCACCCACAACTAATGATATCCAGATCGAAGATGAATCATTGAAAAACATTTATCTCCATTAAGTTAATCAAATAAATCTTCAATGTGAGTAAGGGATACTTGTTCTTTATTGTTATAGCAATGATATCCCTATAGTCAATGCATAACCTCATAGATCCATCATTTTTCGTTACAAAAAGAATAAGGGGTCCCCATGGAGAAAAACTAGGATGAATAAATAATTTATCAAAAAACACATCTATTTATTTCTTTTGTTCCACTAATTATAAAGTGTCCATTCTGTAAGGGTTCTTCAATATGGGCCTTGAACGAGGAATTAAATCAATGGAAAACTCAATTTATCGATCTGGATGATGTCCAAGTAAATCTTCTAGAAACACATCAACATATTCGTATACATTAGGTGCATCCTTTATCTGAACATTATTTTCCTCACCCATTATTATTTCACTCATGTCCTCCCCAATAATTTAATTTAGTAGAGCTACTAGGGTGGATGTAGATAAGAATCAGATGGTGACATTTCTTCACTAAAGTTAAGGTATTCCTTATCATTGTCTGAAATTGTAACCTTCTTGTTCTTACAATAAATTTCCGCATCATGGTCTGAAGGCCAATCCATTCCCAGGATTATATCACATTAAATCATGGGTATGACAGTAATATAAGAAGATAAAGTCTGTTTATATGCTATAATGGTAACTGATTCACAAAAAAATTTTACAATGACAATTCCCATTAGAGTTTTGACTAACAACTCCATTATTAAATCAAATTGGAAAAATATAATTTTCTTGGAATCCTGGGAAGAAATGAATGAATGCAATGATCCGGAATCAAATAAATCATTTCCTAAATTTGAGGAAAGGATTAAAGTACCTTCCACCACATCATTTAGAGCTTTATCCTCAGCAGTATTGATTGCATAAGCTTGGCCTTACTCCCTTGGCGTTTTCTGAGGTAAGTTTCCTTGGAACATAGGACATTCATTTTCATAATTCCCCATTTCTCTATAATTGTAGCATTTAACAATTACCACCTATTACATTCCATTTAAATCATGTACTTGATGGCCTTTTTCACCACACTTCTAACAATCAGTCATTCTCTTCAGGAATGTATCAGGGTGTTTCTTCACACATTTACTGCACGATGAAAACAAAACTTTTACCCTCTTCCCTTTATTTCCATTTTCTTAGTGTTCAACATATCACTTCTACTCTGGATTTTTATTAAAGTCGTAAGACTTAGATAATTCCTTTTATGTCTTGATATCACATCAAACTATATCTTATTACGATGACAATGATTATGAGACTAATTATTGATAGAGTAATGTTTTTAAACCATCAAGAAAGGGATTAATATTACACTTTGGGTTATGTAAATAATCTACCACATGTCCTGTTATCCTTGTAATGTTAGCCTCATACTCTGTGACATTCTCATCATCCGTTTTCCTCAGACTCAAAAATTGACTTTCCATATCTGCTCGATGTTCGAGAGGAAATTATTATTCTAAAAAATCACTATAAACTCCCAACATTTCATATTTTATACTTCATTATCTTACTTTGTGTTTTGAATCAATGACCACCATGGATCTTCATCTCTTGTGAGGTGATAAACTGCCAAGAAATCATTTTCCCATTCACTACTTTACAAAGCATGAAATGTTTTCTCTGAAAAATATATCCATAGCTCAGATACAATTGGATTTGTAGTCCCAATTAATTTTGATGGTTTATTTCTCGTGAAGATGTCTAAGATTGATCCTACATGTTTTGGATCAGGGGGCTCAATATGAGTAAGGCTATTATTCATAACTAGAGTGAGTTATCTCAGTATGGTTATAAGATGTTCAAACACTAGTTGTATCACTACCTCCACTACAATTATCTTCAGTAGGAGGTAAATCCCTACATGGATTACATGCATTGATATAGTTTCCATTCCTTCAACTGGGATCCATTTCTAAACCATTGCATACACTAGATTATTTTATGAGTCGCAATGCATAATTCCAAACATGTAAAATACCTAACATGAATTGAATAATCTATTTATATAATCCAATTATAAAAAAATATGATTTCTTCGAGTAATTATTTACTCATAAATTCTTCTTAATGGTTTGTAAAGAAAAAGTAAATTATCCCAAGCATATCCCATGGGAGTGTCGTAACCAAGAGTGGAGCAAGGCCCATTACCGTGCACCAGTTCTTGTTCGAGTCTAGCTCACCGTAGTGTTTTTGAGTTTTACCCCAAGATCTATCTTTGCTAGAGCTACCTATACCAAACGTATCTAGAAATGGATGTATTTATTGGAAAATTCAAAAAATATCAAAATAACCAAAATTATAGAAAGTTCATCTATACAAATCCTAAAATTTTATCTAAGGGTAATGATATCAAATCATTGTTTTTCTAAATCTAGTTTCCTAGGATTGTACAAAACTTCCTCTGATACCAATAGTAATTCCCCAACCTTAGTTACCCTGATTCAATACATTATTACATAAAATTTCCATGATCACAAGTGATCATGTCCAGAAAGAATGATTAGTTTAGTAGCCTTTGATGTACTAGATACGTAAACAAGTTTTACATTACATCCTGATATAAAAAACAACAACATTGTTTACCCTTTGAACACACTTATATCCATTATCCTATCTCTATAGGTCAATCACAAATTACATATTCACATCATGGGAAAAGAAAACATAAAAATGGGGTGATCTCATATGCTTAGTAAGTATAACAATATTGCAAAGACTATCAAAAATAAGAATAAAAACTTCAGGAAATGTATAAGACTAAAACCCAATCCTTTTAAACATAAAATTTAGCTTAATATAGAAAATATAAATCAAATAATTTCATTTACATATTCACATGGATATTATACTACTATAACAATCACATATAAAATCAATAGCTAAATTCATAATGGTAGAATAAATAATTTCGAACATCATAATCACATTGTCAAGGACTCGTTACAAGACTACAATTATTATTTTGTCAAGATCTTGTGAAAGGACACTAGTTTTTCTCATGAGGCCTACCGATTCATGGAGGGGCTTTTTCAGGCCCCACCCATCACATACTATGTCCAATTAGTTCCTCATATGAAAAGGTTGAAACATAATATGAATATTCATATTAAAACAAGAATATGAAATGTCAATACTTTAACCATTAACCCTGAATGGTATAAAAATAGCACACATCCATAGTCAAACATATCATAAAACCTTCAATACAATATAGAAGATTGTATCATAATAAATTAAATTCAAACTAATGTAAAATCAAATGAATGATGTTGACAAAGATGAAATTAATACAAAAATTATTTGAGTGAAATATCTCTTTCCACTTTTTATTCATCTAAAAATCACATAATTATAAAGAAAACATTTATTTTGAAAATATTATTATAATATTGTAAGATGAACTTTGAAGTTTTTATAATGGTGTAAAATATCACCACCTACCATATAAGTTAAAAAAACATTCTTTCCTTAATGTTGTCTAAAAGGACATATAGTACCTTGTTTGGAAAATGACGGAAAGATTCCTTTTAAAATGTATTATAAAATGTCAACAAAGTGTATAAATGACATTAAAATATTTTATAGGAAAAATTAAAAATGTATAGAAATACAATTTTAATAAACATGAAGGTGGATGATAAAGAAGTCCTAGTAGATATTAAAGTACAAACAACCTCAGATAATAAAAAGATTGTTAAATTAATCCTTACCTTGGACTTTTCCTTAGTCAAGGGTAGGTTAAACTACTGTATAATGTTTAAATCATTTTTATTAAATTATACAACAACCACATACATTAATATGATATCATATACGATCCTTTAATATTTCTTAGATAATAATATTTTAGTAGAATCATTATTTCAGGTGTTGACTGATTCATTTTCCATTATCTATTTTGTTACATAAGGCATGTTTTTTATGGATAGAATGTAATTGATTCATTTACATTTTGATATTATGTTTTTAAATATTATTTTTATTCATTAAATTAAAATTATTCTTGAGTGGTTATGATGGGGAATTAAATCTCATTGCATCATGGAGAAGGTAAGCCATACGTTCTCACGAGTGACAATATCATTCTATTAGTGGTGTAATATTATGTAATGGATGGTATATTATATATAGAAAATAATTATCATGTTGTATTTTTTATTTAAATCAATTATTCCCATTATTATACCCACCCAAATAATGAAGTGTTGAATACCAATCTAAACCACGACGTGGAGACGGAAAGTCGTACGTAAGCACGTGTGTGACTTTATCATTCATAGGATGGATAGAATAATGAATATGGTTGTAAAGTATTTCTAATAAGATCACACTATTTATAAGGTATTGGTGTTATTATTTAGGTATGGAAATAACAAATAAATAGGAAGTGGTAGATGAAAAAAAACTTGAGAGAGGTGATGAAATAATTACCTCTTCTTTAGGTGATTCCTTTCGATTTGATCAAAAGGGATCCATATGATGGATTTATGGTCAATGTAATGCCTCATGGATGAATTGAGTGAAGTTGGGAGGACTTTTTATCTAGGTTTGTCCGAGCCAAATGACTTTGGCTGTGTTAATTTGAGAGAATGGGATGTACACTTTTATAAGAGAGATGAGGGCCACTTTACGAAAATCATGAAATATTATTTTATTATAAAATCATTTTTGGTTTCTAATGGATATAAATGGATTTATCTAGATTCCAAGATGGGGATGAGTCTAAATCCTCTCAAACGACTGGTTTTAGAAATGTTAGGTTACCATATTAACCATATCATTAAGACATTACTGTTAGTTAAATATTTTCACTATTTCCATGTCTTCTAGTATTACTATAATAAATGGTTAATAAACATTCTATTCAAATACAATTGAACCCCAAGGGGTTCATTATTGACATGTCTAACCTTATATAAGTCTTTTGGCGGAATAGTTTAATTTTTAGGAATATGATATCATTTAAAAAAAATATTATTTGTTTTAAAAAGACATTTATGTCAATTTTGACTCTATTTAGTCTTTGGGATTTCTTAAATTCATAATAAATTTATCAATTAGAAAAAAATAATTACCATAACATGTCATATTAAGCTGTAAAATTTGTGGAAAGATAAAAATTATCAATTTTCATTTATTTTAAAATTTATATTGTCAGTTATTTTAATCTTTCGTTAATAAGGTAATTACGATATAACAGTTGTGTCATAAATAAATTTAATTATATAATGTATAACAATTATAAATAAAATATAATGATGTAGTAAATCTTTTTAGAATTATAATTAATATTTATCATCTAATTTATCTAATGTATAACCCAATATTAAAAATGGTTTAGTTATTTAAATTTGAATTCAACACATTTAACTCTTCTTCAAATAAATTTATAATAAATGTACTAATCTGATCCCATTGGATAAAAAAGAATCATATGTTATTCCTAAGGATAATTTTTGTCGAAATAAACATATAAAATAGAATTAGTATACATTTTAGGGTAACTATAATATCATTTTTACCTTCAATTACACTATTTACTTTTAACCATGGTAAATAATATTCAAATGTTACTATTCACCAAAATTATTTTCATCCTATTGATCAATATTATAATTATTGGTGTCTACCATGTCTCATGGATTTTTGAAATTCAATTCAGAGAAGCGGTAAAATTACTTTTTATGCAAATTTTCAAATGTGCCTACTATGTGGGTAAAAGACGTTAAAAAGTTCAATAAAACTTTATATATCTAATATTATTATAAAATGACTCAAATGATTTACATGGACTAATATGGGTATTATGTATATATTTTTACTTTAAAATAAATATAAATAATAATAATTACTTAAATAAAAGTTCGTTTTTAAGCAATACCATATGGTTATTCACTATTCATCAAAAACGAAATGTTTTCAGAAAAATACCAAAAATTCAACCTATGATAATTTTGATACTAAAAATGCCAAAATGATGTCCCATTTAAAAAGTAAAAAATAAAAAATTTCTAAATGTGGGTATTACTATACTTAAATTCTTTTTAAATAACTAGTTTTATTGGTCTTGGTGTGCTAGAACTCAAAGTTATGTACATCGCATGCTATTGCATTATTCAAAGAGAAGCGTACCGTGGAATCTTGGGGTGTCACTATATGGATATTAAAGGATTATAATGGGAACTTCATGTCATTTTTTTATTTCATTCAATGGTTAAAAATGAATCTCTTTACATTTTTTATATGGAATATTTTGACAAACAATAAAAGGAATGTTCTATTCTTAACATACATGGTGAAAAATACTTTCCCACCGCCATGAATATTATTTAATTTCTTGCTTCCTTTACAATATTACATATTTTCATTACATAAAAACCATCTTAACCTATTTTTGGGATATTTTTTATCGAAATTATTTGTTTAAAAAATTAAAGGTATTTTTATATAGAAGTTTATTTCATATGGGTATAATTGGTGTTTTCCTCAATAAATTTTTAATTTTTTATAGTATTTTAATCATTTTCAACCCTCATTGTTGAATATTTTTCGTAATTTTGTTATATCTCTTATTATATCATCTATAATATTTTATTTAATATTTTATAAATATTTTGACTATGGATGTTCAATTTTAATACCATTCTTGGTTTGTGGTCAATGTATTCACATTTAATTTTATATTATTTAAATTTCACCCCATTAATATGAGAAATTAATTAGACATATTAATTTTTTTTGGATCCCACTGTATCACCTTGATGCATTGGTGCATCTCATGAGAAAAAATTGTTTGGTTACTATCCATGGTGTTACCTATTTATGTTTGGTTCCTTGGCTAATGCATTAGCTGTATGTGTATGACGTATAGTATGATGTATTACATCATTATGAATTAAGTTATTGATATTACTTGTGATTATTCAACTAGTATAATATACATGGTTATGTTTCCTATCTCAAGTGATTATGTAAATGGCATGTGTTTTAGGGATTTACATATATTTTTTTATGACATATTTACTCATAGCTTCTGCAACATGCTTACCATTACAGAGAGTTTGAGATCACCCCTTTCATATGATTAATTTTCCCTAGGATTCAAATAATTATATTTTTACTAACATACAATTTTACTGGGTGGGGGATAAATGATAGAATCAATGAAACTCTTTGTGTATTTTATATTCTAAAATGTAATTTGGAATTGAAGTATGTATCTTGCCTACCAAGATTGCTAAACTATTTCTTCATTCATGATTTTTTTCCATTATAATATTTTTATGTAAAAAATTAACCACCAAATAAAGGCTATTAATGTTTTGGTTTTTATAGTTGGTATGAACGGAATTTTTGTAGACACCTTGGGAAACCAGTTTTGGTGAACATATATTTGAGAATGAAACCCTATGTCCGAATTTTGAAATATTAATATTCAAACCAACCGTATTATTTATAGATTAGATATAAATAATTTTTCAATTTAGGTTATGTGGTTCAATAGTTGTGATATGATACTTAATGTTTCATAATTTTTTGATCTAATTTAGAGCATCTCATTTTTTTTGAAATAGAACCAAGCCGAAGGAATGGGAACCATATCCATACTTATAATTTAAACAGTTAGAATAGTCATTTCATCGAGGGGTTTAATCCATTATTTCAAATGAAACTAGTCTCCCAAAAATTCTCATCATACGAGGACATAGTTTTATAATTTTTATGGCCTAAAAAGGAATCATGAGAATAATTGTAAAGTAGGGGGAAATATGGATAAAGTAGTGAATAGAAAAAATTATTTTCCCATATATGATAATTGGGGAAAAACACCATGGTGCATGCTTAAAATGAATATGAGTTTTCTATAAGTTTTGAGATAAAGGCTCTGTGATTGTGATTTATAGGGTATTAAAATTTTTCAATGTAAAATTCGTTAAATTCAATGATATAGGACACAAAATAAATAATTGTTTCCAGAATAAATGGAATATAACAAAAAAGATGATAATGGACCATGTATAAGCTTATGCTACTACTACAGAAAAATTATATTGGTCAATATGACTATGTTTAGACTTTGTAATTATGATGTAAAAGTATTTTATCAAGGATATAAATTTATTAATTATCCGTAGATATATAAGGATTGTATTGTAGTACTTATTCTTTAAGGATTAGAGAGAATATATTTAATAGCATGGAGTACATGAAAAATTCATTTAGTGCCAAGAATATTTCTTTAGAAAAATAACGATTGAGTGATTATAACACTTAATATATTCATGATGATGAGATAATAATTAAAAATATATTTTCATGGAATAATATTGGTAACAATGAAAGTGGTTAGTGATTTGAGGGATTATGTTATCTTTTCTAGGTTTTCTATCTATTTGGATTTATGAAATATATCTTTGATTTTATTATTAGTATAATTATTGTTTTCATTAAAGTTTATTGCTGATAAAGATATTCATAAAATTAATATGTGAAAATAGAGGCATGCATTATGTTGTTTGGGAAAAATATTATGTCAAGTTGATTTTTTAAATTTAGTGGCATTTTTTATACATTTTTGGAAAGTGAACTTAGACATATGTATTTTGGATTAATATTAAAATTTTAATCGATTTAGTTGAACATTGATATTAATTTTTGAGGTTAATGTGTGATTTAACATATTGGGTCACCAGTTATCAACATTTTGGTTTCAATAAATATTTAAAGGATAATGGAATGACTCGTGGATATCATGATTCATAAAAGTGATTTAGGCATGAAAAATCATCCTGAACATTCATTCTAAGGAGTAATAGATTAAGTGAACATAGATCAAAGAAAAAAAAGTATGATATTATTATTACGAAGTAATGAAATAGTTTAACTTTTTTGTAAAATAATCAATCAACTATAGGAAAGGGATCTTGAAATAAAATCTTTATATGTATAATATTTTGATAAATCAATAGTCTTTTAACCGATCACAAATTTATTATTTTGGGATTATCAAATTTCTCGTGAACATGTTTTCAGTTACTCTACATCAGAACATGATAGTTATTTTTCTCATTCATGTCCATGGTTTCCTACATGGGACCCCAGTATTTGTTATCTCAGGTGACCTTCGTACTTCGATTTCATTATTTTAATGTGGAATTTTCATTAATCTATTTTCCATTGTGTGATTTCAAAAAATAATTATTTAAAATATAAACCCCTAATTTTTGATCCTGACATCAAAATTTCCGGGAAGTAATTATTAATGTGTGATACTTTAATATACCATTTTTAAAGGAATCTATATGTTCAGTAGTTTACATGATAAACCACATCGAGATTAAACAAAAAAATAAATATTTTTATTTAAATATTACCACTATAACCTCGGTATAATAGTGGTGGGAATGAATATGATTATCTGAAATGAGAAAATATGGTTTAATGATTTAAATATAATTAATTATTTGTGGACCAATTATTTCAAAATTTATATAATACCCATGTTTTTAATGAAAATCGTTTTTTAAAAAAAAATTAAATGTACATAAGTGTATTTTATGCCTATAAAATAAAAAACATAGTTTTTCAAATTATATTAATGATATATATATATATATCCATTTTTACTCATAAAAGACGTATTTTTATAAAAATGATCATTTTATCGCATATTAATGGTGCACATATTTTAAATATATATATTGAAATTTAATAAATTATATTTAAAAAAATAAACTTATTATCTAAAATATGAATATCAAATTTTACATTTACATAATTTTTTTTTAGTTTTCAACACGTTTCATGATGGGATTAATAGTGAAAAAATTCAAAATTTTAATTAAAAACAACAATTTAATCTAAATAATTTATTGTGTTAGATAATAGTATTGATTGGTTATAGAAAATAATTTGATAAATTTTATATAATTTAATCCAATATAGTTCAATGGAATACATTTGAAATTGAATTTATATACAAAAACATTTCAATCTTTTGAATATTTTCCCATTAAAATCTTGTTTTCTCATTCCGTTTACCAGGTAAATTTTAAGTAAATTTCAAAAAATTGTATTTTTATTATTTTGATAAAAGGATTAAATATTTTAGATTCATATGGTCAAAATATAGTAAATAGGTCACTTTTATTTTTGAAATATATGAATAGTATCTTTTGTATCTTTTTTACCATGGTTAATGTTAAATCGCGTAATTAATAGTAAAAATAAGTTTATAAATATTATAAAAATTATCATAACACTTGTCCTAAAATTATTGGATTTGTTATTCTTTTCGAGAAATATCTTTGGGCCTATTTTATGGCCTCTTTGGGCCACATAGATGAGATTAATACATATAAATTGTTTTGTTTTAAGAAATGTCAAATATGTCGTATGCATGTTTCTAATAAGTATTATATATTTAATATTAATTTATTTAGAACATATCTTAGTCTATAAATTTTCATAAAAAAATTACATTCATCATGATAATGTATTTTTAATTTTTAAGATATAAATAATTTCCTTAAAGGCTTATATAATTATGATGTATTGATTGTTTAATTAATAATAATATCAAATAAATTACTATAAAAATATTAAAGTAAATAAAATTTAAGATAATTAATGTCATCCAAAATTTTTATTGAATATTTTTTAAATATTTGGGATATTTTAATCTATTTATTTCAAATTTACATTTTTTAATTATATTTTTAAAAAATTATGTAATTAATAGTGTAAAAATTGACATTAATGTCAGATTAAAATAAATAATATTTTTTTAAATGATTTAAAATTCATAAAAATATTAAATTCGTTAAAATTATTGGGATAAGGTTTCAAATATCATAAATTATTGATTTATTTTTAGTTTCTCATTTTATAGTACCAATATTGTCCCTTAAAGAGTAAAAATCAATGTGGTCATGGTGAGAGTTAAATGGAATAAAAGAGGGTCGTAACCAATAGATAAGGATAATAAGGTCACATAACCCTGTCTAAAAATTAATTTATAAGAGTATTTATACAGAAAATCATATTATATTACAAATTACTCCCTATGGGTCCATTTTCAATTGAAAATTAATATATATTAATTTATATTGCAGAGTTTCCAAAAGTGACCCTCAACTCAATTATAAAATGAAACATCCTCCCTCACTACCTACACCAATTTAATCCATCTTTATTGACCAAAACCAGACCATTTTTATTATATACATCAATATACAAGTTCTTTATATCCTCTTATTTGAAAAAGTTAAACCCTAGATCACTTAAGAATAGATCTGAAGGAAGTCTTCCAAATAAGAGGTAATTGGATTTTCCAACTAATACATGTTCATTTCTTCTTCTACTTCATCTTCATATATTTTTACATGATAAAGTCTGAAATTAAATATCATCTATATTATTATATGTTATTATGATTATGTTATAACCATAATCCACCTTTTATCCATCCAATGAAAAATGAAAGCATTGTGTGTGTGTATGTACTGCTTACCTTCCCCACATTGTGGTGTAATTTGTTTTTTATCACCAATTTACAAAGATGTGTATAATTATGAAAATAATTTATATATATGATAATTCATACATTATATTTATTCTAGAAACATTAATATACCATAATATTCCTTATGCTTTCACTTAGTAAGAAAATGATATAGTCACCTGTTCAGACATACGACCAACCTTCACCACATTGTGATGTGATTAATTTTCCATATCCAACAATAAATAATGGATATAGAAATATAATTAATGATTAAATATTATATCTATAACATTAATATTATTCATCAGATATTGTATCTTTATACTATACAAAATTACTAAGACATTTAGGACAAAAAATGTATAGGAAAATAAAGCAGTTAATGCCCAAAAAAGGTAATAATGAAATATTACCAACAAAGGAAATAAAATAATAAAATAAGATCATATATGATATCATAAATATGAAGAGGGTTCTTATATAAATTAAAAATATGCTTAAAACTATTATACATGAGGTTGAATATTGTTCAACTATTGAAACTGTAAGGTAAGGGAATCCATATCAATACACTTTCATTGAGGCATAGTTTGATCTTATACACCCACGTTATTTTATGAGGTGTATATACAGTACCTTAATGAAATTTATTTACTTAGTTTTATTTTATTTATTCTGTTGTTATTTTTTATTCTTTCAGGGGTCTTATGATTTAAATATTCAAAGTTTTATGGGAGATCCTGAATGATTAATTATTTAATTAAAACATATTTTTATCCATGTAAATATTATTTATATCATTTAACATATTTATTTATATGGATGTAAAAGGTTTATAATTGTAATTTTATTTCTTTTTCTAATTTCAGTTAATGGTTTTCAAAATTAATCTTTTCAGGTGTTTTATATGTAATGTTTTAAAGAAAGACAAAAGAAATGTCAAACTCATGACATATGTGGAGACAATGACATTCCCACCACCATGAATTTTATTTAATTTATATATTCCTTTTCAAGATTACATATTTTATTAAATGAAAAATACTCTTCCATTATTTTTGGGATATTTTTTATTGAAAAGTGTTATTTAAAAATGAAAAGGTTGTTTTTATACGATTGTGTTTTTCACAGGGGTTTAATAAGAGTTTTTCCTGAATAAATGTTCAAAGATTTTACTATAGTATGTTCATCTATTTCTAAACTATTTTTGAAAATTATGCATTATTTATGCTGATCTCTTATTTTGTTTGATAACATATTTTATTCATTTTTTTGGAATAGTTTAACAATAAATATGATATTATTAAACCATTAATGGATTATGGTTAAAGTATTCACATTTTGTATAATAGTTTTAATATTAATGGTTATGTTGTTTATGTTTCACAACATTAATATGATAAATTAATTAGACTTATTACATGACATGCGGGGTGTGATATAGCCCCTCGATGCATCACTAGGTCTCATGAGACAAACTTTATTGTGTATTGGATGAGCCCATACCAATTTATTTATGGTTCTTGGATGAAGCTTTGTGGGAAGGTGTATGATGTATGGTATTAGGAATTCCATCATTATGAAAATATTTGTTGACATTCCATGCGATTATTATACTACTAGAATTTATGTCATGAAGTTTCCTAGTTTATGATATTATTTAAATGGAATGTGTTTTATTTATTTAAATTTCTATATAGTTTATACTATATTTACGCATATCTTATCTTCTACTCTAACCCTTTCTAAGAATTTAAGGTCACCCATTTCATATGTTTCATTTTTTCTAGGATTACTGGAAGTATATAATGACTGATATGTACGGTTACATAAATGAAGAATAATGGAAGACTCAATGAAATTATTTTGTGCCTTTTTTGTTCTAAAATGTAATTTGGATTTCATGTATATATCAAGTTTACCATGACTAATAAACAATTTGGTCCTTCAATATGTGATTACTCTTATAATATTCCAATTTAATAAAGTATCCATTAACCCTGGGAAATTGGGGTCAATGTATTGACAATATGGGAATGGCTTAATAAATAGTTTTCATGGTATACATAGAGTAGGAATCCATCATTGAGGAACCCACCCCTTCTAACGAAAATGTCATTACTAATCCATGATTTATAGTTTAGGGGTAATATCCTCCTTCAACTAATCCTTATGTTTCAAGTGATGATAATTATTTAGATGATACACCATCTACCTTTGTGAAAGGTGTCTCCACCACTATCGATTAATTGGTCCAGGTGAATCTCATCAGTATGTAATATATGAGTTAGATGATTATTAACTCAGTCATGTCTCCATAGAGGAAACAATATGTGACTTTATTAAACTATCATGGAAATATATTTTCCAACTGTTATAAGGAAATTCTTAGGCTCATCCCCTAGGTTTCTATTCATCGTCTTAGCCTTCGAATAAACTACTGTGGGTTCAAATAGGCCCCCAAGAAGATACTCCATCCATATGGTTCCATGGTTGAGGACAAAGTTGAAAATATTATCAAGGGAAAAAAATTTAGGGAACTCTAGTAACATATGTGGATAGCCAATATTTTCCCACATATGAATAAAAATTAGAATATCAGATTCTATATTGATTTATAGAAACTCATCCACCTTTTCTAAAATGATGTTCCCCTCCTGAAGACAGATCATCTAATTAATGTAACAACCAATTTTCAACCCCTTTACTTAATAGATGGGTATTGAGTGTATAATAAAATGTTGACGGTCCATAAAGATGAAGAATTTATCACTTTTAGGGTACCTCATGAATCCTTTTTTTTAATTAGTGGTGTGTTTTGGTTTGAATAATTCTAGTACTAACTACATACATGTCAGGCTTGACATAGTCAAGCTTCTCGTTAGGAAATTGGTGGAATGATACAAGCATGATTTTCAAATCAAACACAGACAATTATAGGACCTCTAAATGTTCTTAAAAATGTGTTTGACTTCCTTAACTCCTATCACATAAAGTGGAATCCACTAAGAGGTGCATTTTGGTTCACCTATGGAATGTTCCGTACCTTTTTTATCAGGTACAAGAGCATCAAAACTATCTAGAGAATATTAAAGTTTCCATATAAATTCCTCCTACATGAATCATTTTGAGGTTGTGAGGCATTAGAGCCCAATTTTAATACATTATACTATTCATCAAAAAATTTTCTGGAATGTGTAATCCCATCACATGGATCATATATAAAGGCACCGCTTATCATTATGGTGAAGACTTCCTAGAAACATTCAATGAAATTGGGAGGTATCATCTATATTCATGGGTCATGATGACCCATTTCCCTTTAAATCCTTTGTAACTTTACATGAGAACTATATAATAGTCCCTAAGGCCCCTTATAGCTCAAAATATAATGAGGGAAGGTAAAATAGATTTCACTACCTCAAATACAATATTATTGACATGCAGACCAGATATTATCTGAAGTGCCCAGATCAGTGTGAATCACTGAGAGGGGGAGGGGGTGAATCAGTGATCCTTTAAAACTTTTTACTAATTGATTCTTAATCAATTAAACCTCTATGGCTGGTTAAAGCCTCGATCCACTCTTCTTGTATCTCTCAACCTTTCCCGGATAATGCAGTAATGAAAAGGCACAGGACACAAGGATTTACAAGGTTCGGCACCAAAGGCCTACATCCTTGCCATGCTCTCCAAGCATGGATTCTCCCATTATAATCTGTTAGTATTACAATGGTCGATACAGAGTCCCACTGTATCTCTCCTGAGTCCCACAGGAGGGTCTTTATACTGCGTCCCACAGTGTTACCAGAGTCCCACTGGCCTGCTCCAGAATCCCACTGAAGACTTCTTCTCCCTGAGTCCCACAGGGTCTTCTCCTGGCTGCTCGAGTCACACGAGTAGCTCTTCTTCTTGTTCAGCTCTTCAAGTATCTTCAGCAGTCTGGGATAAAGACTGCTGGCCTTGCTCTGTACCTCTGATCACTTGTGATGATCAGGGTCTTCTCAATCTACTGAAAACTCAGACAACCAATCTCTTTAACTTCAGTCTGGCTCTGTCTCAGTTGCACATCACTGATTTAGCACTGTTCACGTGTGCACGTGCATGCATGCATGCATGCATTCTCCTTTTCTTCCTCTTGGTGCAGTAGACCCACAAAGGGTGTAATTCTTTTATGCACACACCTTCTCACTTGAACTTCACACTTTTTGTTCAATGTGTTTACACACTTAAATGTGTGTTATACTTTGTGTGAGTCTTCTTCTTCTTCTAAGTGTGTCCACTCATCTTAGAGCACACACATAGGTTCGGCCACTTCACTTTGTTGTTTTGCACACACAACTTTGTTCTTTGCTTTGCACACACACAATGAGTGTGTATTTGGCCTCCACTATTTTTGCACACCCCAAGCTATGCCTCGGCCTTCCTTTCAAATGCACACACACACAAAGTGTGGTGGTCTTCACTTTACCCACTTGCACATACCCAAGCCAAGGTATCGGGTTCTTCCTTTTTCTTTTAATCTTCTTCAAAGTGTGCACTTCACTTATGCACACACTTGGTTCTCCATTTTGTACACACAAGGGCTACGGCCTGTTTGTTTTCTTTTTGCACACAAAGGCACAAAGGTGTTTGTCTTCACTTGGTGCACACACAAGGCTATGCCTCGGGTCTTCTTTGGTGCACACCCACTGCCACCTTATTGTAATTGCACACACAACCCGAACGTGTCCTTCTCCTTATGCATATTCTAGGGCCACGGCCTTTCCTTGTTCACTTAGCACACAAAACACTAGGGCCTCGGGTTCACCCTCTTTGCACACACACTGTCCCACAAGATGTCAGGGTGAAAGGGGCAGCCGTGCAAAGCCTTGGATGCTAGGCATCGCGCAAGTGCTTGGAGCACAAGGCGCGCAAGTTGCACTGGCCAAGGGGCGCACAAGTGCAACCAGCCACGGGTGCGCAGGTGCAACACCGCGAGCTCTTCCTCCTGTCGCGCAAATTCGCGAACAGAGAGGGTGACAACCTCGGGCGCGCACGGAAGCGGCAGCCCTGAGTACTTCCTGCTGCGCAAAGATTAGCGCGCAGGGGACTTCACCGCGCAAGTGTGCGCGGGGCTTCAAACCTTCGCGAGGCAGAGAGATGCGCTCACGGGACTTCAAAAATTCAGCGCATCAGCAGCGTCTTCTCGAGGGCTAGGCCTCATTTATATAGGCAGAGGAGAGGCGGTTCTATCCGCGTGAAATAACTTCGAATTCCCGATGTTTTCGGGTTTTCAAGATTCGGTGAAATCTTGTTTTTCTCCTCAGTTTCCACCGCGGGTTCTTTCCTTAATTTCCTCCACGTGCATGCGACTTAGAACGCATGCACGGCCTCTTTAATTCCAATCCATGCAAATCACAAACACCTCATGGCCTCGGCAGATTCTCTTGCCTCGGCCTTCTTCGAATTCTTCCAAACATAGAATGTACTCCCATTTTTATACATGGTTGTGTTCAGTAGGGCCGGACGAACTCATTGGAGCCTTCGGATCAAACAATGGTGGCCGGATACTCAAAATCCATCTTCGGGAGGCCTCTGGTTCGAAGGAGGCTGCGGGTGGCTTCGGGGTGTCCTCGGCTCAAGCTCGAGGAAGGAGACGAGCTCTCGGCCGTCGGATCAGGCGTTTGAGATACATCGGGCGGCCTGGATTAGATCGCGGCGCCGCGGATGGATCGTGCGGCGCAGATAAAGCGCGCGATGAGACGGACGGCGGAGATTTGCTCCCAGGATTTTTTGTGCGTCCCACATCGAATCCTCGCCCGGTTTTCTCGTGGCTTATTAACATGCCGCTCCCTTCCTCAGCTCAATTGAATTCTCTCCCTCCATGGTGCCGCCCCGCACCGTGTTCTCCCTGCGGGCGCGCTCTGCGCCCACTCTCAGCTCCCTGCGGGCGCGCTACTGGCGCCCACTATGCTCCTCGGGCGCGCGGGTTTCACCACCGCGTGTCCTCGGGGGCTTATACATGGCCCCCTGCGCTCCTCCGGGCGTGCCCTAGTCTCCCATGCGGTGTCCTTGGGTGCGCCCCTGCCGCCCTGAGCTCGCCCCACGGGTTCCCCCTTGGGCGTGGCGCCTTAGGCCCACATGATCCTTGGGGTTGAACCCACAAGGTGCTCATGGGCTGGCCATATTTTTTGGCAAAGTATAGAATAATACTTTGTCAAAAACAAAGTCCTCCATGAGTATAAGCCAAATGCCAAGCCACTCCAAGCCTTCTTCCTCTTCCTATTCTTCATTTCTTCTCTTCTCTTCTTCTTAAGAATTCCTCCATTCCTCTTCAACATTTATTCATCACTTAGAAATGGAATTCCCGAAGGTTCTTCGTCTTCAACCGAACTCTTGAATCAACATGAAATCTCCAATGTGCTTCATTGATCTAATCAGAGATCAAGTTGGATCACTTCACATTCACATGCACTAAGTGTTAGTGCATGGACTTCTTTAATCCACATCATCCACTTAGTAGTTGTGGATGGATCAGCTTTCATCACCTCATGCATTGTCATTACAATGCATGGTCTTCTAAAGCTTGTTGTGACATTGTATCCAGTTGATACAAGTTCTTGGAACTTAAAGATCAGTTCAACAATCGTCTGATGTAACTAGAGAATGTTTCAACCATCATCTCCTATGTCACTTAGTGAATCTCCTAAGTGACAAGCCTCTATGTTCCATGGCCATTCTCCTTCACCACCAACACCATCACAACCTTTGTCATTCACATCGTGACATTCCTTGACTTCCATTCATTCCAAGACAACTTCATGCCTCATTGACAAAAAATGCAACACAATGCACTTCAATCTCCCCCTTTGTATTTGTTGTCAATACACTCCTTCAGCACATATGAATGGGTCAATATGTGTGCCAATATTTTCTCCCCCTTATTGGCAATCAAATGCAAATGTGTGGTGTGGTTCTCTTCCAGAAATATCTTCCTCCCATTGAAAAGTATCTTCTTGAAAAACACTAGGAGAGGGATGATGTCACATGTTCTCTTTAGCAAAGAACCTTTAGTAAATCAGCTCTAAGTCTACTTGGGCTAACCCGGTGTAGAAAACAAGAGTGATGTAACCAAGGTACTCAATGCTGTCCACAATCACTGTAAACATGTGAGATCATGCTAAGGGGTTCAGATATTCAATGAATTGCTAAATTCTGCACATACTCCACAAAACTCATTAGAAAGTTCAGTGCAAAGATAAAGCTCCCCCTTTCATCCATTTTTCTTCAATCAATACTCCCCCTTAATTGACAAGATAAACTCAATTAAGAAACAAGGGATGAAAGTATGATTGGAATACCTTCACTTTTCTCAAGATGGAATTAAATATCAGAATCCCATCTTCTCCAGATTGGCTCCCCCTCAAGGGGTGCACTCCATTCTGTCCAAACCATCCTCCAGCTGAGAATGATCATCATCTTCAATTCCCTGCAATGTTAGCACATGTATATACCAAGAGTATAAGGGAATAAGATGGAACCTCCTTGGTTCATCAATGTGAACAACAAGGTTGAGAAGATTCTCTCAACCGAGATGTCCCATTTTCACCATTCTTCACACTTGCACATTTGATCTTCATTGATGATTGTGCTGGTGTGGTTCTCAAAACATCTTCATGTGAAACCTTCTGTTTCCTTTTTTCCTTAGCAATTGCCAGAACTTCATCTTCATCTCTCTGCAGATCTTTGGCAAGTTGCAACTGATTTGGCTATATGACTAACGAGTCATTTGGAAGTGTGGCCTCAGTTTTGGAAATTCCACATGGTTCTTTTGATGCTGTTAATCTACCTTTCTTAGGCAACTTATTTTCAATCAATCCCTTCTTCTTCTGGATTGATTGTCTTTTGGAGTTCAGTTGGCTTCTATTGAATTTCATGGCTTCTTTACAAAGATCCATGGTATGACCATTCCTTCCACAGTAGAAGCACTTCTTCTTGGTGGTCCTTCTGGATGACTCACCCTTCATGGATTTAGAATCCAAGGACTTCTCTTCCTTTTTCATAATCTTCTTGGGAGCATCTTCCAATTTCTTATGCTTGCATCCCAAGGATTCTTTCTGAGCCAGGTTCTGTGATCTTTTCTTCTTTTGAGCTCTGGATACAGTTGGAGATTGACATGTATCTTTTTGACCACTTTTGCAATCATCCCAGATGTTGTCAAGTAATCCAAATCTATTTGCAGTAAACAGATGTCTCTGGACCTGTGGATGCTGCTTCTTTTCCTCTGGCTTGCTCCCCCTAGGCATGGGCTTCCTCTGTGCTTTGGCATTCATTGGATTGTACCAACAATCCTTTGCACAATGCCCATACTTATTACAACACCAACACTGACCCACAAATCTTGACCTCTTGAGCCCTTCTGATTGTTGGGTAATTTTCTTGAATTGTTGTGCTGCTTTAGGAGAGCTCTGCTTCTTCATTTTCTTCATCCATACTTGTTTGGATTCATTCTTCCATCCTGCACTTTTAGTAGAAACACTTTTAGAAGCATGAGTACAAGATGGTATGGATGGTACCTTCTTTTTAGAAGATGTTGCACTATCATTAGAGGATGTCTTTCTCTTAGAATCATCCTGCTCAATGCATACTTGAGTAGCAACATTTTTCCTTTCAGCTGACTGGGAGGCTTCAGCTTTGGGTGATTGCAGATTTTTCAATATCACCTCTAGTTCTAAACGCTTCATGTTGAGGGAGTTCTTCTCATCCTCAACCGTTCTTAGCCTTCCTTCCCATTTCTCTTCCAGCTGTTTTATCTAGTCATCATGCACCTGCTTCATTTCAAGCAATGAGTTGTCAAGCTCCTTCACCCTTTTGACTTTGTCATCTAGTTGAGCATCTCTGACAACCATTGACACTTTGTGCCTCTTTTCCAGTGCATGGAAAACTTCTTTGACCATTATCTTAAAGAATTCATTCTCAGAAAGGCTTCTTTTCAATTCTTCAGAAGTGTCTTCATATCTTTCATTGCAAAGAGATACTGTTTCATCTTTGGCATTTACCAGCTTTCTGAGAGTGTTGGTTATGCCAACCCTTTTAGCCAGCTGATCTTCCATAGCATTGGCTTCTTCTTCTAACTGTGATTTTTCTTCATGAAGATCATGGATGCCTGTAGTTATACACTTTTCCACTTCCATGGGAACTGTCTTCTGAAGATATTTGAGTGCACTCTGAAGATCATTCATTATTTCAACATCATCACAGCTAGGACAGGCTTTATCAGAAGAATGATAAAAGGAATTGTCATCTGATGTGACTTTCACATTTCTTTCCATAGAAGGAGTTTCTCTGATTGCACCAGCCTTCTTCTTCATCTTCTTTGCCTGTTTCTTCATTCTGTTTTTCTGAGTCTTGGCAGATATCTCCATTTGAGGCTGGTCATTCATTTCCTCAAATCTGCACTCCATAAAGACTGTCTTGGATCTTTTTAGAGGCAACCTCCCTTTGATACCAATTGAAGTGCCCAGATCAGTGTGAATCACTGAGAGGGGGAGGGGGTGAATCAGTGATCCTTTAAAACTTTTTACTAATTGATTCTTAATAAATTAAACCTCTATGGCTGGTTAAAGCCTCGATCCACTCTTCTTGTATCTCTCAACCTTTCCCGGATAATGCAGTAATGAAAAGGCACAGGACACAAGGATTTACAAGGTTCGGCACCAAAGGCCTACATCCTTGCCATTCTCTCCAAGCATGGATTCTCCCATTATAATCTGTTAGTATTATAATGGTCGATACAGAGTCCCACTGTATCTCTCCTGAGTCCCACATGAGGGTCTTTATACTGCGTCCCACAGTGTTACCAGAGTTCCACTGGCCTGCTCCAGAATCCCACTAAAGACTTCTTCTCCCTGAGTCCCACAGGGTCTTCTCCTGGCTGCTCGAGTCACACGAGTAGCTCTTCTTCTTGTTCAGCTCTTCAAGTATCTTCAGCAGTCTGGGATAAAGACTGCTGGCCTTGCTCTGTACCTCTGATCACTTGTGATGATCAGGGTCTTCTCAATCTACTGAAAACTCAGACAACCAATCTCTTTAACTTCAGTCTGGCTTAGTCTCAGTTGCACATCACTGATTTAGCACTGTTCACGTGTGCACGTGCATGCATGCATGCATGCATTCTCCTTTTCTTCCTCTTGGTGCAGTAGACCCACAAAGGGTGTAATTCTTTTAAGCACACACCTTCTCACTTGAACTTCACACTTTTTGTTCAATGTGTTTACACACTTAAATGTGTGTTATACTTTGTGTGAGTCTTCTTCTTCTTCTAAGTGTGTCCACTCCTCTTAGAGCACACACATAGGTTCGGCCACTTCACTTTGTTGTTTTGCACACACAACTTTGTTCTTTGCTTTGCACACACACAATGAGTGTGTATTTGGCCTCCACTATTTTTGCACACCCCAAGCTGTGCCTCGGCCTTCCTTTCAAATGCACACACACACACAATGTGTGGTGGTCTTCACTTTACCCACTTGCACATACCCAAGCCAAGGACTCGGGTTCTTCCTTGTTCTTTTAATCTTCTTCAAAGTGTGCACTTCACTTATGCACACACTTGGTTCTCCATTTTGTACACACAAGGGCTACGGACTCTTTGTTTTCTTTTTGCACACAAAGGCACAAAGGTGTTTGTCTTCACTTGGTGCACACACAAGGCTATGCCTCGGGTCTTCTTTGGTGCACACCCACTGCCACCTTATTGTAATTGCACACACAACCCGAACGTGTCCTTCTCCATATGCATATGCTAGGGCCACGGCCTTTCCTTGTTCACTTAGCACACAAAACACTAGGGCCTCGGGTTCACCCTCTTTGCACACACACTGTCCCACAAGATGTCAGGGTGAAAGGGGCAGCCTTGCAAAGCCTTGGATGCTAGGCATCGTGCAAGTGCTTGGAGCACAAGGCGCGCAAGTTGCACTGGCCAAGGGGTGCACAAGTGCAACCAGCCGCGGGCGCGCAGGTGCAACACCGCGAGCTCTTCCTCCTGTCGCGCAAATTCGCGAACAGAGAGGGTGACAACCTCGGGCGCACAAGGAAGCGGCAGCCCTGAGTACTTCCTGCTGCGCAAAGATTAGCGCGCAGGGGACTTCACCGCGCAAGTGTGCGCAAGGCTTCAAACCTTCGCGAGGCAGAGAGATGCCCTCACGGGACTTCAAAAATTCAGCGCATCAGCAGCGTCTTCTCGAGGGCTAGGCCTCATTTATATAGGCAGAGGAGAGGCGGTTCTATCCGCGTGAAATAACTTCAAATTCCTGAAGTTTTCGGGTTTTCAAGATTCGGTGAAATCTTGTTTTTCTCCTCAGTTTCCACCGCGGGTTATTTCCTTAATTTCCTCCACGTGCATGCGACTTAGAACGCATGCACGACCTCTTTAATTCCAATCCATGCAAATCACAAACACCTCATGGCCTCGGCAGATTCTCTTGCCTCGGCCTTCTTCGAATTCTTCCAAACATAGCATGTACTCCCATTTTTATACATGGTTGTGTTCAGTAGGGCCGGACGAACTCATTGGAGCCTTCGGATCAAACAATGGTGGCCGGATACTCAAAATCCATCTTCAGGAGGCCTCTGGTTCGAAGGAGGCTGCGGGTGGCTTCGGGGTGTCCTCGGCTCAAGATCGAGGAAGGAGACGAGCTCTCGGCCGTCGAATCAGGCGTTTGAGATACATCGGGCGGCCTGGATTAGATCGCGGCACCGCGGATGGATCGTGCGGCGCAGATCAAGCGCGCGATGAGACGGACGGCGGAGATTTGCTCCCGGGATTTTTTGCGCGTCCCACATCGAATCCTCGCCCGGTTTTCTCGCGGATTATTAACATGCCGCTCCCTTCCTCAGCTCAATTGAATTCTCTCCCTCCACGGTGCCGCCCCGCACCGTGTTCTCCCTGCGGGCGCGCTCTGCGCCCACTCTCAGCTCCCTGCGGGCGCGCTACTGGCGCCCACTATGCTCCTCGGGCGCGCGGGTTTCACCACCGCGTGTCCTCGGGGGCTTATACACGGCCCCCCTGCGCTCCTCCGGGCATGCCCTAGGCGCCCATGCGGTGTCCTTGGGTGCGCCCCTGCCGCCCTGAGCTCGCCCCACGGGTTCCCCCTTGGGCGTGGCGCCTTAGGCCCACATGAGCCTTGGGGTTGAACCCACAAGGTGCTCACGGGCTGGCCATATTTTTTGGCAAAGTATAGAATAAGACTTTGTCAAAAACAAAGTCCTCCATGAGTATAAGCCAAATGCCAAGCCACTCCAAGCCTTCTTCCTCTTCCTATTCTTCATTTCTTCTCTTCTCTTCTTCTTAAGAATTCCTCCATTCCTCTTCAACATTTATTCATCACTTAGAAATGGAATTCCCGAAGGTTCTTCATCTTCAACCGAACTCTTGAATCAACATGAAATCTCCAATGTGCTTCATTGATCTAATCAAAGATCAAGTTTGATCACTTCACATTCACATGCACTAAGTGTTAGTGCATGGACTTCTTTAATCCACATCATCCACTTAGTAGTTGTGGATGGATCAGCTTTCATCACCTCATGCATTGTCATTATAATGCATGGTCTTCTAAAGCTTGTTGTGACATTGTATCCAGTTGATACAAGTTCTTGGAACTTAAAGATCAGTTCAACAATCGTCTGATGTAACTAGAGAATGTTTCAACCATCATCTCCTATGTCACTTAGTGAATCTCCTAAGTGACATGCCTCTATGTTCCATGGCCATTCTCCTTCACCACAAACACCATCACAACCTTTGTCATTCACATCGTGACATTCCTTGACTTCCATTCATTCCAAGACAACTTCATGCCTCATTGACAACAAATGCAACACAATGCACTTCATTATCCCATTAAGAATAGTTGACTTACCTTGGTCTTCATGGTTCAATATCTTCATTTCTACATGCAACACCATGTGCTACAGCTACTAACTGATAATAATTTTCTAATGTACATTCTCATCTACCCCATACAAACTGCATGATGGGGGTAATTTGGATTAATTCAGTAGCATTTAAACATTAGATTCATTCCTTATAAAGATGTTTTGAACTAAAAAAGATAAGATTCCTTATTTTCAAATATTACCCCTATGGAAATACCCATTGATGTTAAATTCCCAAATAAGGTGGTCCTCTACATTGATCATATTGTGTCATGTTGGTAGATACACTATTATGGTGCTTCTCAGAGCCTGGTTAGGAGAAGGCTCAATAGCCCCAAACATAACCCAGTGGTCCTTGAGATTGTCTTCATTATCCTTACGCGGACAATTCTATTATACACATTAATATTTTTATAATTATATACCAATAATGACTCTATGTATCAATAACTTATTACTAATATCAAGCTACCCTCATGCACTATGTCCCCCATTTTTATGTGAAGGGAGAATAAAAACTAGAGATCAAAAGGATAAATAGTATTTATGTCATCGTGATGAAATAAATTTTTCCCTTAATAGAGAAGATTCATGAGTTGATGACTTAGTTCCCTTCTTAAAAAATGTAATTGATGTTTTCTAATCATTGAAAGACTAACTAAATTCCTTGGTATCCCCTTCTGCATTATTTACTAAACATTAAAAAGATTAATTGGTGATTTATATGGAACATTAGAGAGTCATTTCTCCATAAAATTATGATGAGGAGTACTAATAGGTGAAATAGTTGGTTGTCCAAACCTCTACAGTAGGGCCCTTAAATGGGTCGATATCTAAAAACACATAATTGAATGAGTCGTTTTGTAAAGTATCTCTATCATGGGAATCTCCTCATAGATCAAGATGATCATAAGTGCATCCACTTGAATTCACTGAAATTTACTCACATGTACTATCATAACCCAGACAAGACACTCTAAAAGAAGAGTTTTGATGGAAAACTCCTTTATTGCATCTAATGGATGGAGGTTAGATAGGACCAAAAATATGTCCATAGAAATTCTCCCGGGGCCCATCAAGTTGGATTAATTATTTCCCAAAAAATCTACATAATGGTTGTATTTTACCAACCATGGTATATGACTACATTGAGATCAACAAGAAGTTTGACACATGCTTGATCAATGCCAAATTCATGCATCATCCATTAGAGTTTCTTCATGACAACAAATACTCTTAGTGATTTTATTCTAATAGGACTTGAGATTTTAGGAACTCACCCACTTGAAACATCGTGATATAGTAGGTTCATTTTGACTCCCACTGACTTCCTCTCAATGTTAGTGGAATCTATCTTCCCCAAGGAAGTAAATACCCATTCTGTGATTGAGTTGACAAATCTGATGTCATCCATAGATTTGGGATCCCTTATACCATTCTCACAAAAAATAAGACCAAATGTGTAGTAGTTGAGATAAATAAATTATACTCTAAAACAACAACTGATCCACTAACAGCTATGAAAGTTTTTATCAGGGGCTCTGTCAAATGATGTGAGTTTTTTGGGAATTTTAAAAGAAATGTAGTGGCTGACCAAGGTCATCTCTCAATGGGGGAGTTCATTAAAACAACATATTAATGTTATTTTGAAAATAAAATAATATAATATAAACTCATTTCATAAAAGGATGTGGGATTTTTGTTGTTTAGAAAATAATATTATTATTGTTGGAAGAATATTATATTTTTTTGGTTTTTTTTAAATGATATTGAGATAACGCAATAAGAGGATGTTTTTTTAATTTTTTATTAGGAATAATCGATCTTCATATAACTTTTCACTTAATTAGTAATCTCTATAATTCAAATTAATATACACTCAATTCTGATCCCCTAATTTTTTAATACTGAAACCTTATAATAATGTTCGACAACCATAGTGATGAAATGAATTATAACCTGGTCTTATATCTAGAAATGAAATCTTAGAACCCTTATTTGATTATCATTCCATGTTTATCTTAGGTTTAGTGGTTAATTAGGGCTCATATACACACTTTATGTGATGATGAAATGAGTATATGGATTTTTTCTAACTCTAAAAATCCATCCCATATTGTTTTTTTTACTGATTAAGATTACAAACTCCCAATTCACACCATTCTCAACCTCAAAGGTTTTGTGATAATTATTATATTGATTTACTAATTTATTTTAAGGTAAAAATAATTCATAAATTATATAATGTTAATTAATATATCGCATTTATTTTAAAAAATTAATAAAGATATAAGAATATCGATTACTAAGAAAAATTACTCTTCGATTGGTGGTATAGTCATTTTAGAAACCATTTTCATTTTAAAAGGTAATGGAAAGGGTATAACATAGAAAAATTTCTAATCATGGTTTATATCCTAAATAGAGTGATTTTGTAATAAAAAAAATAAATAACGTATATGAAATATAACAGAAACTATGTGGTTTATTACAAAAACACTCACATTGCAACCTGAAGAAGATGAAAGCTTCGACAAAGGGATCCTGGATTCCAAATATATGCCTCTTCAAATGAATACATAAATGGAGTGAATCGAATTAAACTATTCCCAAAATATATTAATTCACTTATCTACAACAATAAAGTATAAAAATACATATATATATATATATAGTGTATGGGAGGTTAGGGTTTCAAGACATTCCATGTGTGAATGGGAAATTTGTCAAAATATATTAATCCAACATAAACTTCCTATTCATTCTTCAAAAATCTTAAAACAGATGACCATCAAGAAGGGTTATTTGTGATAAATTGGTTCCACTATAATATCGGAAAATATTGGCCCAATCCTAGCATACATGAATACGTTATGTCTCAAATACTGATGTGTATTCCAATCTAGTGAATCCAGTTTGAGTTTGAGTTCATAGTTTATTTAATCCAATCAAATGCATGATCTATCTTGATGTCCTAGAATAAATTTATACAAAATTTTGATAGGAATTTTTATTTCAAAATATCATGTTCAAATTATTAACCTAAAAATTATTTATGGTTGAAATAATACTGGGCACAATAGAGGGTTAAAACAAATACTTTTATTAACATTTAAAATGAATGATATAATCCCAAATATTCTATAAATAAAATTATTTAACATAATGTGGGGAAATTATGTCATTTATTATCAATAAAATATCAATAAAATATACAATAAATATGAATTTCATTGTCTCATAAATTGAATCAAAATAGAATCTAGTGAGACTGATGACACAAATCATAGAAAAACAGGTTAAGGGTATACCATGCCATTAATTATCCACATGTGTGTGTTCCAACCATTTAAAGCTGAAATATCCATAATTTATTCAGAATATTAAAGATGAGTTAAATAATTCTTATTAAATTTTATAATTCCACTATACATGTTTTACATTCCCTTACAAACAAATTTCGTGAACCAATAACTTAATAATTCCCAAAATTCAAACTGTAAACTCCCAACATAGATATCCCATGTGTTGTACATTTATCCATTGTCCTCTTATTTAAGAAAGTATCTTTCAGTGTATTTTGTGTTTTGTTTTTTTGTGGGAACACAACATTTGGTTATAGGTTCACACACATTAATCAATTTTTTTTAGTAATGAAACTGATCCTGAAAGAATTGAATTTATTAATCATCTATTGATATAATATGGAGTTTTTACCTAAATGGGATATACATTCAATTTATTTGAAAAAATTCAACAATTCATGGTTTCATGAAAAGTTGTGTGGATAAATTGATGACATAATTTACCATGAACAAATATGAAAAATAATGGTTTCAAAATCTAAATTTATTGTAATGACACAACTGATATAATCATCGTTGAAATCAATTCCACCCTTAATAATGAAATCTGTCTCATTATAATAATGATACGAATGAATTTAGAAAAAAATGCATTTTCCATGTGTTCCTCCTGTAAATAAACATATCACATTTTATCATTTTTATTTATATTTATTATTTTTCATCTTTTTTATATTTTTAAGAAAATGTAATCGAAAATATAACAAAAAAATAAACACAAAACATACAAATGAAATTTGTAAATAGATACCAAAAAATGTTTTCCCCTCCTCGAAACATAATATAATACATTATCCTCTTTATAAACCTATGAGATAATATGTTCACATAAAATATATAATTTAAAATATGAAAAATAATTTAAAAGGTTGGGGGATAAGAATACCCCGATATTTATAAGTGATGATGGGGTCATGTAGTGTTAATAAATCGACTGCATCGGTAACAGGTCTCTCAATATATTTCCTCAAATGTTGTCCACAAATTATAAATATACATAATGTTCTGTCTTTTGTGATTTCCACTGCACCACAAAGAAAGAAAATTACATACAGCATATGGACCTAACCATCTGGAACACAACTAACAAGGCATCAGATTCTAAAATGAATTGTAAAGAAGGTCTTAATCTCTTTTATAAAATTATTTTCTTTAGAACATTCTATCCTGATCTGCTTTAGATATTTCCTTATGGATTGTTGAATTCTCAAATGATGGAAATCGAATATCCTCATGCTCTTGAATTTTTATTTTCTTTTGATACCCAACTATGGCTAAATTCATGTTTTATTCCATTATATCCCAATATGTCCGATGCTCAAATTCCATTGGGAGATGAAATGATTTCCCTAAAAAATCAAGAAAGGGTATATACTAATGAGAGTTTTCATGCATTCCTATAGTACCATAGTGCATCACCCATGCACTCCCTCTAATCCTTCTTATTCGACTACACAGTTTTCTCTACAATTTTATTCAACTCCCAATTTGAATCCTTGTATTGGCCATTTGTTAGGGGTTAGGATGGAGTATAAGTTTTATGATTCACCACATACATCGAAAGGAGTTAATCAAAGTTATTATTTAAAAAGTGTGTCCCTTGGTCACTAATGATATCCTTTAGTACTCGGAACCTATATAATTTTTGAGCCTTAAAAAAATACAATACTACATGAAAATAATATGTCATAGAGGCTTTTTCCTCCACTGATTTTTGAACATAATCAACAATGAAAAAGAAATATACCTGAAACAAAACTAAATTTGAAAAGTACCCATAAAATTAATTCCCAAAACATCAATAAACTCATATAATATTACAGTTTGCTGGGGAATCTCGGGTCTCCTAGAAATGTTTCTAGTGTGTTGGTAATGTGGTCACAACTTACAAGACACATGAGCATCATGAAAAGAAACTAGGCCAATACAATCTGGAGTCTAGTAATTTTATATCTATCCATTAGGGTCCAATGTTCCCATTGCAAAAATGTGTTTGAAAAAAATTTAAAAAAAGAATCAACCTCATGATTTGGAATAAATTTCTTAATGAATTGATCACTACCCCGGTAATAGAGCTGTGAATTACAATAAAAAATGGCTGCTACCATCTTGATCCACTCTCCTCTAGTGCCTCCATCTCAATAAACTGCCAGTGGAAAACAATCTGCAGTGGTTTTGGATCTCACTCTACTCTAGACGCAACCTCTGTCATCAGCACTGTGATGATGTTAATCACCAATTATTGTCATGTAAAATAGAAGAATATCTCTAGAACATAATCTTCATCTAGTTTGATATTAATCTTCCACATATGAACAACATCAAGGATCTGTTGCTAGTTCTCCTAGGGATTCAATTATCTAAACAGTTGCATATTCTATTCCTTGCTGCTTGCGCTGAAGTCGTTCATGTCATGTGGTAGTTCAGAAATCAGGTACGACACACAAATGATAAGATTAATAACATTTTGTTACTCTCTAAAATTATTCTGGTGGCTTAACAAGAAAATATTTCACATGCTGAAAATTTTCACAACTCATTTATGGATTTCACTGTTTGGAAAAAACTGAATGTGCAAGGTAATTATTTTCGGCCTCTCGAAACCATATAAGTCTTCTAGTTACCTCCTTTTGCAGGATGGATTAAGTGTAATTCGGATGGAGCCTCGAGAGGTAATACAGATCATGCTGGTTATGGTTTTGTCTTCATGAATCGTGATGGTGACTTTCTGAATGGGGGTAATAATATGTGTTGTATGGCCATGGCTCTTGAAGAAGATATGATGGATCTCATCAAGGCAGTTGATTTTGCTCAAAGAAAAAATTTGATGAATATATGGTTTGAAGGTTATTCTATCACAGATTTTCAAGTGTTTCTAATGGGTCAAATTTATTTCTCTTGGAAAGTTACTTTGAAATGGATTAAGTTCCTCGACACACTTTCTTCAATGCATTATATTATCACACATGTCTACCGGGAAGCTAATCAACTTTCTGATTGCATTTCCATCATTGGAGCCTTGGTTGACACTTGCACTTATCATTCCAAGACTCCTCGTGAGTTGCTCCCTACCCTTTTTAGAGAAAGATGTAAAATTCCCTGCTTCAGAAATTCGTAAACCTTGTTTCTTTTCTTTTTAATATGAATCCTAGTTTCTTGCTTTTTTAAAAAAATTGATCACTACCCATGTTCTAGAGGTATATATCCTCCAACACATAAAACCTAGACTCTCTCTTTAATTTATGGACTTGACATTTCTTTAAATTTTCAATAATTTCATATGTAACAAGGTAGTTCAATGAATCCTCTTATGAAGGATGCATACCTGAGATGACATTGAGATTATTATTGGGAAAGTTGTCTCAAAGTGGAATCTAGTCCAACGTTTCATCATGTAGCATGTGAGTAATCCTACTCATGTGGTCTGCCAGCAATTTCTCTAAGACAGTATCCATTATTGTATTATCTAATTATTCAATAAGGATCATCCATAGGATAATTTTTGTCATTGCATCTATCTCTTCCAATAAGTTCCTCAGAGCTATATGAATAGGAAAGACAACTACTTTTGATGCCAATAAATATGAATAGAATTTATCTAAAGAAAATATGATAAAAAATAACTCCATTACCATTTTGGTGTAATATTCATTCGATTAATTCAAAGTCATCGATGCATAATCAATCACATGGGGCCACCCTTCCACCCTCTAATATAATCCTTCTTCAACCATGAATTTGGACGTTTCACACAAAAGCTTCAATTGAAGATCTCATCACAGGGCATGATTGATTAGTGATGTGGTCTGATTCTTCTTTAGCTCATAAAATGATTCCATTAATGTATCATAAAAAAAGTCAGCATATTTTTGAAGCAATAGAGATAAGGGTATAAGGGTATAAATGAAATCATTGATGAAGCGTTGATAAAATCCTGGATTCTCAATGAATGATCTATCATCATGAAAACATGAAGGATATGGAAAGGATGGAATAATATTTACCTTATAACTATCATCCTCTATTCCATGTTTTGAACCTATATTCCCAAATAAAATTCCATGATCAACCATGAAATGTCAATTTTAAAAGTTAAAAACTAGATTCTTCTCAATAAAATGATTAAAAACCTTTCCCAAAATATAGATTCATTAATTAATTGATGATCCAAGACCGTAAAATCATCTATAAGTACCCCCATGAAGGTTTAAAGAAAATATAAAAAAATACACATCATGAAAATCTAGAAGGTACCTAGGTAACTGAAATGTAAAAATGGAATCCTTTTCTAGGAAAAAGTATCGAATAGAAAAGTGAATGTTGTCTTCTCTTCACCCTTCATAGATATATGATCTTAAAAATATCCATAAAATCCATCAATGAAACAATAGTGTGTCTTCCTAGATAGTATCTAGTGAATTTTATCAATAAATGGGAGTGGGAAATTTTAGTTATAATTGGGTTGATTTGGTTTCGTATAATTAATACACACACACCAACTATTTGGCACCCCCATTAGAACTAAATTCCCTATCTCAATTCTAACCATAGTAACACCACTTTGATTAGCCACAACCTGAATTGGACTCACACACAAGGAATCTATAATGGGATAAATGATACCAACCTTGATCTATATTTCAGATTCGTTTTTAACAACTTCTAGAGGTGTTAGATTCACTCTCCTTTAGGTCTTACTAACTAGTTTATCCCCATCCTTCAAAATAATCTTATTCAAACAAATGAAGTGGATAATTGTAGATATTTCAGCAAAGGTCCACCCAATTACCCAAAATTTCTCCCTCAAAATATTTAAAAATTTCTTCTTCACATTAAAAAATGAAAATGTTACAAATTTTACAGGTAATATCTCACCACTCAACATGTATGACTATTTATGATTTGGTGAAAATGGATTGAGTTCTAATGTAAATGGTTTATTTATTAAGGGACACATTGGTGGAAATGAAATAGGTTCATAGTGAACATTAGTTTCAAAATATACATCATTAAAATGAGATAATAATGTATCAAATCCATTAGAATACTCAATAACCATGTCCTAAAAAGAGAGAACATGATAAAAATCCTAATATTAATCAATATCAATAACAAATCCAAAAAAATGTTTCTGTATTAGAAATAGGTGTGGAAGCACTCTTAGACATCAAAGATGAAACAATTCTCATAATATCTCTAATAATAAGACTATAAATGTCCATGGGGTTTTAACCTGGTGGTTAAAAATGGGAGATGAAAATTGATGAATGGTCCTTTGAGGAGTACATCATAGAGTCCATGACATTAAATATCACAACTTCAACTCCAAACACCATGAAAAGTGTACCCTTAAGAATATTTATGATCGTTTTCTATAGTTTTTCAGAAGTTCCTACCTAAGATAATGGTAGATTGATTATTTACCTGATCACACTCCATGTTAACAACATTGAAATATTTTAGAAAGATCAAGACTCTTAACAGCACAACTACTTCCTAAACTACTACCAATGGATAGGTTGTAGTTCTATTCTCCGCCTATACTACTACTCTCATCGGCTTCAACTCACCAACCTATAAAGAATATAATATTGAGTGATGAATCACATTTATGTAATCTCTTAAAATACATAAAACATCAAAAAATTGTGACTCCCCTATGATGTATGTGATGGTGAATGTCCTCATATTCATGCACATTCCTGGAATTTCATGAGTAGGTGTAATGAGTGATGACACATTTCAACCAATATTAATACTCTCATTTCCCTTAATGCCTCTTGAATTGGAATAAATTTTTTTATGAATTTTTCATACCTTAATATTTTCATAATGGAATCAATAAGGGGGATGTTTATCTCAGCTGCTTGAATGTGTCCAAAACCTCTTTTACATCGCGTCTTCAGTCATATTTTTCATTTGAAGAAAAATATTTGTAAATGTAAGGGGTTTATGTGGGAAAAATCATTCTTTTTCATACCTTTTTATTCCTTTTTGGGATTCTCATCAGTTGGTCTTTAAAGGGGATTCTACGGGGTTTAGGTAAATCCCAGTGGAATGATTCGTGTAGAATTATCCAACATTTTCTTCCTACTTCTCAATGTGATGGACATGAAATTCACCACCGTATTTGGAGTATGTTGGGAAGGAATATTTCCAATGTTCTTACATTCCAGTTCATGGATGGTTGTTTTAATCTAGCTCATTAGTGTCTTCATCTTTCTCAACACCAAACCATGACTCATTATCTCATTTTGAGGATTATGAAAAAAATTCAAAAGGAAATAAACATTAGAATCTTATTTCATTCATAATTCTCTTTTTGTTGACTTTTTGATGCTTGGTCATCAAATATACTGTGAGGTTGTTGAAAAAATCATTAGTAAGTAGGAGGCTGGTAGATGTTTTCATGGAAAGGGGGACTTTGTTGTTGTCCATAGCTATACCTCTTGTTTGATTGATCCTTCCACCCTCAGTTATATGTTTTTAAAAAGGAATAATACATATTATATGGATGTTGTTGGTGTTACTATTTATATGGTCTCCTAGGGAATACGGCTACACAATCCTTTGTGTCTGGTAATTGGGGGAAACAATCATTTGGGAGGTTTATTACAGTGAAAACTCTATTAGGCCCTACAGGAATGGGATGGGTTTTTTATCCAAAGTAACCTTTTTAATCTTATTGGAAAATTAATCCATCTTAGTATCTATGAATTTTTTTAATTGATGATATAATTACCTGATGTACTCCTCTTACATGTGGTGTACCTTGATCTCCAAATTTTTGTGAGTTTTTGTCCCATCATTTTCATCAATGCACATAAACATGTTTTTGTTTTCTCGACCAATTCTCTTCTAGCCATGAAATTCATCATGTTCTTTTTCATAGTTCTGAGGCTTCATATAATTATTTTATGAGGAATTTAAAACTAATTTTGTGATTTGGGTATCATGTGCACATCTTCTAGAATCACTCCCAGTACTCATACATTGACTCCCCGAGAGATTTATTGATTCTTGAGATCTCTTTTCAAATGGAAGTGTTCCTCAATGATGGAAATAATCTCCCCAAGAAAATGTATTTCAAATTTCTCCAATATGTTACATCTTCACATTGTAAACAATACATCCAGTCTTTATCAGTTTCATAATGTGGGAATGGGAAATATCTTAGTTAGATTTGATCTATAGAGACATTTATTTTTTTATGGATGAAAAAATAACATTAAAATCATAAAGTGTTTGTTTTTATCCTTACCGGATAATCAATGAAATTTCAGGAGAAGGTGAATTATCCCAGATTTTAGTTCAATGCCTTATTCAAGGTTTTGGATTGCAATATATTTTGGTTGATAGTAAATGATTAGTGAATCCAATTCTCAAATGGTTCAATTATGTTCATAATTATTATTTCCATCCATTAGATCTATTTTTATATTTTCATTTGATGATTTTACTATTTCAAAATTCCTATAATGGTGAAATTTCCCTTATTGTGTAAATTTCAAAACATCACAAATATTGTGATTTTTTAATTCGATCCCAAAGTATGCCTTTATTCTCAGGGTCCCAATAAAACATATCATCGTGACGGTACCATGTCATACATCATATATAAGAGATAAATTATGAAAATTATACCATAATATAATGAGAATAAGTTTCAATTTATGGTCTTTAATAGATTAATATAGAGTGGAAAAATGAACAAAAATTGAGAAAAAAATAAAGAAGAAGGAAGATTGAATTTAAATCAAAGGGATAAAATAAAATTAAAAAATAACTCTAATTAGTTGAAGAAAATAAATTCCTCACATAATGTGGAACCCATTTGAATGGTTCTTTCATGGGGGTAACTCTAATGATGTGTGTGTATTTTGGGGTATTTTAACTGTAGTAGAGTGGCTAACCGAGTTCGCCTCTGAAATGAGGATGTAATTAAAACAACAAAATAAATGTATTTTTAAAATAAAATAAAATAAAATAAACCCATTACTTAAAACATTGTGGGATTGTTTATTTTTTATAAAATAATAATAAGAATACTAGTAGAAGATAGTATTTTTTGGTTTTTAGTTTTTGAATTGAGATTGAGAAGACAGAATGAGTATATGTTATTTTAGAAAATATTTTAAAAGGAAGAATTGAACTAACTTTTACTATTCACATAATTATTCATAACTATCATTAAAATGAAAATACACTTAATTGATATCCCATAATTTGTTAATCCCCAAACCAGTTTATAATTTACTTAAACCAGAATGAGGAAGTGACTGAAACCCCATAGTCATTTTAGAACACAAAATCATAGAACCCTACTTTGATTGTCATTCAAATGATAAATTTAGGTTATTAGTGAATTAGGGATAATATCCATATGTGAATTATAGTTTAATGGAGTTTAGGGATTTTTTTAACTTTAAAACATGATCTTGTATAGTTTTTTTTTACCGATTAAAATATCTCTCTCACAATTCACACAATTCTCAGCCTCATTGTAATTGTGTTAATTGTTAAATTGATTTTTTAGTATTTTTATGTTTTAAAAAATAATATATAATATTATTTGAAATAAAATGTCTCATTGTTTAAAAATAATAAATAAATAAGGATAGAGGTAGGTCAATTACTATGAGAAATTACTCTTCTATGGGTAGTGTAGTCATCGTAGAATTGTTTTGCATTCAAAAAAGGTCATGGAATGGTTACAACCTAATAAATTGTTTACTACTAATTTTCAATCCAATGAGTTTTAGCAATGAAGAATAAAATTTAATAAAATAGATTATAAATAATAAATAATATATTTATTATGAAAACATAAACATTGCAACATGAAGAATAAGAAGAAGGATTCGATGAAGGGTTCCTTACTTCAAGACCTCTCCCTCTTGAAATGCATGTAGAAATGGAGTGAAACCCATAATCCTCAACAAAAAACCTTCTAATTCACATCCAAACTCTCCTAAGTAAAAAAATACATATTTATATAGTGGATGGGAGCCTAGGTGTTCATGACTTTTCAAGTGTGAATGGGAAATTTAGATAAATATTTTAATCAAGATTTCACTAATGTTTTAACCTCAGAAATGCATGAACCATCTATAATTATTTATATGTGATTTATGTGATATATTTTATACTAGATTAAAAACAAATTTTGGATAAATAAATTTCTGTAGAGAGGATGTTTTTCCTAAATAATGACGCGGTTCCCTATCAAAAAATTCTTGTCCATCATTGATTTCATAGACCATTTACTCCAACCAAATACTTGATCTAGATCTGATATATTCAAATAAAGTTTAATATATTTTTTATTAGAACACAGTTAAAAAATATCATGTTCTATTAATACACTGAAACAATATTTATGGCTACACAACTAAAGTGAACTTTAATGTGAAAAACTGGAATTTTAATAAAATTTTTAAACAAAAGGTCTAATCCTAGAAATTATATAAATAAACACATTTAACATAATGTGAGAAGATTATGTCATTTATTATCAATAAAAATGATAAAATTTAATTTTATCAACCTCCCTCTATCAGGATATATAGAATTTTAAGATAATGGTGTTTAAGAAAACCATGTATGACATCCTACTACATATAGTGGGTCAACCAATGAATAGTTGGCCCAACATGCTCTCCAATTCCCTTTGGTACAACCTGGTGATGACCTAAAACTCCTCCCATGTTACTCCTATCTCCATTGTGTATGGTCTAATAGCATTTTTACATATATATATTCCAATGATTTTCTGTCTAGTTGCCTATATACAATCAACAAATGTTGTATGAGAATGATAAAATCCATCAGACTAAGTTAAAACCTCTAAAATATAATAGGATATAGGTTATGCATAAACTATAAAAATGAAAAAATTGAGTGGCATGGGAGTTCAACAGAAAAGGTCACATCCATTCCTTCCTTCAAGGATATATGGTTTTTTATAGAAGGTGATTGATGACACCTAGGAAGAAGTCACCAAATTTAGAACCCAAATGGGAAGAACTGTATGCCATTCATAAGTTCCACTCCAATGGTGAATAATAATTATTCACTATGCATGGGGAGCATATCACACCTCACACCGATGAAATATTCCTCAAGAGTTACTTTTCATAACTCCCTCCCATTTTTCCTAATTTTAGAATGTTAAACATCATAGAATTTTCACAGATTAATAACATAAAATTTCAGAACAACATCCTGATAAATGACATAAATCTGTAGGACAATGTCCTTGTCAAGATTTTTTAGAACTATATGATTCAATGTTCTCACCATATAATGTTAAACTGCACATCTAACATCATTGTCCTAATATTTTGAACTATATAGTCCATGTCCTTACCAAAATATATTAACCTTCATAGTCTATTTCCCTATAACATTTTATAAAACTATTTTATACCTTAAACCCTCTATTGATAGGGTCTTCCTTTCTTGTATGAGTATACTCCCACACCCCCATTTTGAAACTATGTATGGATTGATTCCCATTTCTAATAGGATATGTAGGTTCATATAGATCTCACATTTCAATCCTAGCCAAAATATTGATCTATTTTAGGGATATTCGCCTTATATTAATGTCAATCTCCCAATTGATGACACACCCACTTGGTGTGTTTGAGTCCACAGTGGGATAACTCCCATAGTGTTTTAACTATCCCCCAAACATCCCACCATGTTCACACTCACATGTCATTACTTCTTCAAATTTTATATTCATCAACCTACAAACCTAAAAGTGACACCTTAATGGAAATGATTCTAAGCCAAAATCATGTTGGTCTAATCCTTAGTGCACACCTAGAATGATCTATTATAAAAAATAAATGCTACCACGTTTTGAGCAAGGATAATGTACGATGCTCCATTTTCTCACTCCATCCTTGACTGATTATATGGTGGATCTTATAGCTCAAATATGATCATTAGTCATTCCCTACATTCTATTGATCCTTTTTAAGGTCCAGATGTCAAAAGTAACAATTTACTCCACTTTCACCTTGCTTTGTTTTGGTGGAATTTTAACACCATTTGTTTTATCCCCCATTAATTCATGAACAATGATAAACAAAATTGTATCATTGGAACCTTCCCAAGACATCCTTTTATTCCATAAAAATGTGCTCCCATTTGGAAGGGTGAATCCTCAACACTCCTTTCACACACTAAGCACTTCTTATGTGAACATCAGAGTTATTGTAAGAACTTCACGAGCATAGTTCCGGAACATAGATGTTCTATAGAATAATTTCCCTTATTTCTCTAAAAACAAAGCCTTAAACTATTTGAAACTTATATCAAAGATGTTTCACTTAGTTATGGGCCTCTATTTCCCTTTACTCATTAGGGTTTATTTCTATCATGTGCTATAAAATCATCCAAAATACAAAGACCCTTTGGTCCAAACACTATGAACATAAACTAGTAGAAGCCCCATGTTCTAGGAATCATGACCTTAAACTATATGGAATCAAAAGTTAAAGCTATACTACCATAAATAATATCATCCAACCTGGTAAAAAATATATGACCTTAAACTACAGAAAGCACACATCTTGATCTGATGATGTAAAACTAAGAGATAATTTCACAGTCACCTTTTTTAAACTATAAAACCAATAGGGGTTGAGCTCTATGACTATAAACGGGTACAAAACATAGGTCCAAACTCCAAAAACATAAACTAGTGGCTGCCTCTTGGTTCTACCATCATGACCTTAGACCACATAGTTGATGTCTAGCAATACTACGTCTCAAACAATGGATTCAGACCGTCATCCTCCCCTAAGAGGATAGGTCCCCACTTAGTATTTTCGTCTCCTACCACATTGTGTTCTATATCTAAGTACATCTTTATTCTCATTTCTTGTTATATGTAGTTATTTATAAACCCACTATATTAGGCCTATCCATCAGTAATCCCACCCCAAAATGAGATTGTATTTACTATAGTTTCTCCCCGGTTGAATTTATTCATAATGAGCCCATTATTACTATTTGGTAATGTCATATATCCATCAATAATTCCCCAAGAATCAAGACCCTAAAATATTTAAAACTCACCTAAAAGTTGTTTGTTTTTTGTGGGTCCTCCTTGGATATTCCTTCCCATTATGTTTAAAATCGGGAGCTACAAAATCCTTTCAGGATGAATCCCCCTCTCTAGTCATATTATCAGTCCCATTAAAAGAAAAATAACACATCCTAGTCACATGATGTAAAAATTTGGGATAATTTCCTTATCATAATGTTTTCAAACTATTTGACACTTTATCCCCATCACATGATGTAAAACTATGGGATTCCTTAAAGTCTCACCCTAGAAGATACCCCAATTTCTGGTGTCATTCTCCTACCATGCCAAATTGAAGAAATACAAGAGGATTGATTCCCAATTACATGGGAAATGTAGAGTAACTCAGATCTTATATCATGGGTCCAACCTAATCACTGATCTATTTTAGGACCTCTATCCTTGAGAATGGGCTCAATGATATCTTATTGATAAGTCTCTTTGGTGTGCTCAAATGTACAGTGGTTTAGTTCTTATATTTTTGAATTATATTTAGTAATTCCCCCAATTCTTCTCCATACTTCCAGTCTTCCTTTATTAGGATCTAAAAAATCCACCAAATCTGAATAGGCTCTCTTAATAGTAAGGGTTCCAATCTAAACTGGCTCACCTACCATATTGGGTACACACGTTGGAGGATCTATTGAACTATATGAATGTTCCTCTATTTTGACCATGGTATATTTTCGGTCCTATATTTTCTCATCCCATCATTGACCAATGTGGTTTTGAAAACCATGTTTTGAACATGGTAAATAGTTATTTCTCACTGATCAATAACTCCCTTTTTGGTTCAAATCTTATAAGTCTATCTTTACAATTCTTTAATCACCCATTGTCCTAGTGGAATTTTATCACCCTTGGTATTACACGTTCATGTACTCATGCATATTGATAAGAAATATGAAATTGTTGAGACTCCAAAAACTAATATTCACTTTCCCATTATTTCTCACTCCTATGTTAAAAGGTGTAAGTCTCACCATTACATGTTTACTACACCAAAAATCGATCATATAATCTTAGTAATCTTGGATGGTCTATCCCAATATTGTCAACACACTCCAATCTCACACATGGTCCAAGAAAAATGAACATGAAATATACACAACTCATTTTCAAGATGTTTTTGTGGTGTGAGGCCTCTATGGACCTCAATCAACATCAGGTTGTCACTCTCTACTATGCCACAATAACATCATCAAAAGCACCACTTTTGGTCCATTTATCATGACCTTAAATTTTGTGATGTCACTGGTTTCACATTTTCATCACCTTTGGTCCTTTGATAAAATAATTCACCCTTCATCGTACCGTTATTAATCGGGATACCCCTTTTGGTAACAATATTGTTCCATACCACCTCCAAAAACAATGTGTGGATAGATTCTCTATTTATAGGTATACATAGATACACATTTATTTCATATCTTGGGACTAACTACATACATCCACGTCACTAACATATTTTTTTTGGAATTCCTCAGTCTACTTTTAGCCTTAGTGTCTCTTCACACACCAAGGTAGTGTAACACCTAGATGGAAATGGTACAAGAGTAATTACATTAATCTATTTATCAACATATGTGGTATGGGGTATCATTGGCCCTCTCTTCTCATTGGTTTTATATTACCTTTCATAAAAAAAGTTTTCCCAATTAAAATATTGGTATGAATAGGATGACCCTAAACATCCAAAGGTAAGAGTCACAAATTTTTGTCCTGTTGAAAACCCATAAAAGGAAAAATGAAAAAAAAATTAATTATTTTCACCATCAAATTCCCCTTAGACATGGGAAAATGTACAGGAATGAATGGAAAAGGTATAAAATCCATGGGAATCACCACTAGGACCCAACTAACATTCTCATTAATAGTGAACCCACAAGTGATAGAAACGGTGAGATCCAATCCTTCCACACTTTTTCACTTTCTACATAAGGTACCAACCTATGTGTTCCCCTTTCATACATCCCACTACATTGATGAGATGGATTGTATTCACATCGATTAACTCATCATAGTCACAATATTCTATATTATATGACACATGTCATCTTCATGTGACATTGGAATATATAACATATCTTCATCAATATATAATGTTAAATTGGGCATTCAATGTCCTCATCACAAGAACTTATACTATACTCTTCTTATCCGCATTGAATAATATGAAATTGAAAAATATTTTCTCTATCACTTGAGAGGACCATTCCCCCATACGGTGGTAGTTACCTACCATTGCAATTATGTAATTTGACTATGAAATGACAACCAAGACTTTTCTCCCTTAGGGTGTTGATTCAAACCCTTTTTAAATATGATATGCTCCTCAATGTGCTCTGATACACAATTGATTAATTCCAAAAGTACTGAAATCCACTTTTGTATTTCCTCTGTTTACTCCCATGCTTAAAATTATTCTTCGATTTGGAGCCCCACCATATTTTTTATTGGAATGGGATCCCCTAATGGTGATGGTTATTGGAAAAAATTTCTCACTTCCCATATTGGGTTTATACCTTAAAGGAGTTTTGAAAACAAATTGATAAGTCCCGCATTTTGAACATGGTCAACAATCATCCTTTATTTGTATATCCCCACACATGGAAGTGATATAATGGAACCTATGTTTCAAATATATTAAGTTTTCATCCTTAATAAGAATTCCCAATTTTTATTCCAAATCCTAGAGGTATTAATTCACATCCTTCATCTACCCTTTGTTAGTATAAAATATAATTTCCCTAGTGTTACTCTACTTATTCCCTAATTTATGTTTGGGTGGGAGTTAGATGTGTAGAGTCTCTCTCCCTAACCAATGTCTTCATAGCTGGGAAACTCCCAATGGTTGATAAATCTGTATGAACCTAATTTTTCATTCGAAATTTTAAACACTCATATATTTAGGAAAACTTCTATTTTTATCTTGTTTCCACATTAATATTGACTCACATGTTTTTATAGATTTATACTTGGTCATATTGTTAATATGAATGAGATGAAACAAAAAACACAATGGTAACTAAATTAAAATATTTATGGATTTTAAAAAAATATTGATTAAGAGGTCCATTCATAGGCTGGAGCCTCCCCCTTATTACAATAATATACCCCATTTAGCTCAGTCTAAGAAATATATCACACCATCTTGGAAAAACATTTTATGGTGGCCTCGAGTATAGGCTACTACCTATCCATCTCTTCCATCTCCTCCTCAGTCATAGATTGAACTTCATCACCCCTTATCTTCACAATACCCAATCTGTACCTACACTCCTCTCCCAAGGATTCCACTCCCACTACTTTGGCCTTAGTGGCTACTAAATTATACCTCACTTGGTTGTTGACCTCTATAATAGTAGTTTGAAAAACCTCATTATTTTTTACCTCCCCCTCTAGATGATTGAGATCTTATTTCGTTGTATGGATTGCTTTAGTTCCTTATGAGTTATTCTCACAGGGGGTAGTGTTGAATTCCATCCATTCTTTATACACTCGATCGACCAAGAAGTCTTCATCTAGTGCCTATAGGGAGAGATAGTCCACACCACTAGTCCCCAAATACACCAACCAGTGGGAAAGTTACCTCATAAAACCAATCAATTTGGACTAGGGTGTGAAGGTTTTTAAAACCCTGATGATCCTCCATACTATACACCACACCACATAATTCCCCTCTATGATGTCAGACTTGGTGTCTTAAAAATCATAATTTGGCCTATGATTTTACTCTAGGAAGGAAACAAACACTACATTGATTGGATCCTCCTTATTTATCCCTTCATATGTGATGGGATCCATGTAGAGGAGGAAATAGGATTTTCCTAGCCACTTGTGAGCTCCGAACTCCCCATTGGATTAGTGTTCTACATACCCCCAGACTGTATCTTTAGATAATGTGTTGTGATCCGCTAAGACTGGGGATATTTTCTTATGAACATCTTCCCCCTCTAAACAAAGCCCAACCACAGAGGATATTTTTGGATCCCTAATCCCTTTAATCACACAGGGCTATTGGGAGTGAGCCTCAAAAACTATCATAGACAAAAGGATAGTGTCCCAACTAATATACAAAAATGAAAAATATAAATATAACCCATGTGATAGGAAACTTATGTGATGTGAGTGTGCTGATGAAATACATTTCCTTCACTCCCTTGAAAATCATGTCATAAGTGGTTGCCACCTCGATCAACATCTCTATTATTAGGATCTTATAAGGTAGGTCCATCATTGGAGGCCCGTACATTCCCATGGAAACATCTATAGCCACTATTAAATCCTTCAACACTGCATGCCTATGGGATATACAAAAAATATAGTGAAGTAAGTATAGATAGTAAAATTATCCATTTTATGTAGTAAAATGCTGAGGTAAAGAGAACTGGAAATTTAAATCGGGGATCAAACAGAATTCTAACAGTCAACCACCACTGGTTGGACACCCCACATTATCATGGGATTTATATCAGAATTATAGGGTGGGCCCCCTTAGATAACATGTAGGTTAGGAGAACATATATCCTCTTATCTAGTATCATTTGTGGGAACCTCTTCTTATATTGCTTTTTAATAATAATATTAGGTGGGATCCCAAGTAACTATGAGGGAAGACTCCCAAATATTAATTAATATCTATCAAACACCTCCAAATTATCCCTACATATATTTAAAACATCAGTTATAGATAAAAAAGAGAATTTAATTTCCAATTATGACATCAAACTAATTGTCTATAATCTTATCACTCTAAATGGAAGCTCAATAAGATCATCATTTTTAGAGGTGACTTCCCCTCTCACTTTAGGACTTTCCTTTTTACTACCGGATCCCCTTGACTAATCACCATTGGAGTCTTAATAGATGGCTTCATGATCCAATTCTTCCTAGTCCATCAATTAAAGGGTTATTTCATACTTATTCTCCTCACCGATCATAATTTTAAGCTGGGTTGTGATAAGATCAACCTCCCAACACCACGGCCCCAAAGAATCTATGTCATCTAGATAATAAGACCTCTCTTGAAAGTCTACTCAGGTGGGGATCTTAGAAAGCCTATGATTTTTTAGCTTTATTACATCCCTGGTGAGTGTTCCCCATATTTTCACTAGTTCATGGGATATCCATAATGTATCACATGCCTCCCAGATCATAGGACAAATTTCTTCATCAGTGGCCTACACCTGGTGGTTCATCTTCTTCCCTAATCCTATTGGAATATATTTCTATACAATAGTATCTATCCGACACTACCAATATCATTTTTATGGGAGACCCACCCTTCCAGACGGTGGATGCATATCGGACCCCGGAGCACTTATTGCCACTGCCACTTCAGTTTAGCCTCTTCTCACCACATAGTGTGCACCCTAAAGAGCATCCCACATATAGGACTATTAATAAAAAGGATAGTATAAGGGATCCACCTTCCTCAATTATTTTTTAGAAACTATGACCATGTATGACACAACCTAGTTGTTGTCCAAATTTTTATTTAGGTCATCATTGAGTTAGTGGGTGGAAACATCATCACTTTATAAGGCCTTTACAAATGGAAATACAATACAGTTTGAAAACAATGTAGTGTTTATTTCCCTATGAAAAGCACTTATAAGACTACATTCCTAGCTGATATATGTAGATGAAATACTGATAAAATCAAGATGGTGTGTATGGTTCAAAATTTGTGTTATTATCGATTTGTTCGACCAACACCGGACATCAAAAAGCCTGCAGGTATTCCCCTTACTATACTATCCCGTGTAGATTGTCGATCATCTCGCAATATAGGGATGAGAAATGGTGTATGTATAAATTATCAACTATACTAATTCTGGATAGCACACTGGACATATTAAAGTTTACCAGTTGAGCCTTAATATTATAGAGGATGGAGGTTCGGAGATCAACATTCGCGGGGTAATGTTGTTTGGAAATCAATACCCCCAGAAATTCAGAATGATCCATCCATGCATGATCAAAAATGGACCACAAATTCACCATGGCCTGTATCCCCTCATGAGATTCTTTAACTAGATGTAAGGATAGGAAAAACATAGGAGACCCATGGTAACCTGGTTGGCAGATGCCATAATAGCCTCCATCACTAGGATCCCATGCCATAAACCCATGTACAAGTCCCTATCTGGAAAACCACACAATATAATGGTGTCTTGGAATTTTAAAAAACTGAAATTTCAGAGCTATTCCGACATGTTCTATCCCCAATTCTAGAGTTGACCATCCTCCAACGTCAACCAATAGGACCATAGCCTCATCTAGTACCTTTAACAATATCATTACTTTTACCACCCCAGTTTCATCTCTCCATGTGTGTTTAGGAATAAGCCCATCTACATCATGAATAGTATGTATCAACTGAAGGGTAGACGATTCTTTAATTCTGGCATTAGCTGTTTTAGTAGGATCTTTATTGCTAGATATATCTGGTTTACAACCCCACAATATTTGACATTGGGTGGAATTCATCATACAAAAAACCAATTATGGGGATACAATTTATGTGGTGTAAGTAGTATATACTAATCTGTACCTCCCCATTTTAGAGATGATTTGTATTTGTGTATGGAGGCCATATAATGAGGATCTCTAATTGCAGATTTGGTTGGTGATAGAAATGGAATTAGGATTTCAACAGTACATTGTATAGCTTGATATAGTGCAGTTCAGTCCAGTACAGTTTACAGGTATGACATACCAAATATGCCCATGCCTACTCACCAACAAAGCACCCCCTTGATCGAAGGTCCTTGGATTCAAACAACCTTCTAATGTAGTTTGGAATAATGGACAAAACAACACTTCCATTATGCATGGAAACCCTCATATATTGTCTATTCCCTAGTGACTATCCTTTTCCTTCCATTAATAACATAGAATGGAATAGCCTCAAAATCCATGATGGAGTGTCTATTAGTGAAATCCATATAGAATGGAATATCATCATGGTTGGAGAACCAGAACCTTAGTGTGTAGATCTCCTTTTCTAAAATGGCCATGTTATCGAGTAATAAAATGATTTAGATTGGTGGAATGATGCTATGAAAATATACTTTATGTTCTTCTATCGAAAAATTCAATAGTTACACACTCTCTCTCTCTGAGACAACCGTCATATCCTATTTCATTTAAGGGTTCCCATTCATTTCTCCCTTCATGGTAGTAGAGGAAGCATCTTGAGTGACTTGGTGAGACATTTCGAAGTGTTTTTTAGAGTTTTGAAATACTGGTTTGTGTAAATAAATAAATACACATGAAAGTTATGCTATGTTACACAAATGATATAAAGTTTTCACAATGTAATGTTTGAAATGACCCTCTATTGTAAACAATGTTTGTCATGTAAGAGGATGTTTGTGAATACACTATGATACATAAAGATCCAATGTTTGGCCAAGATCATTGAGTTTTGTGCATGAGAAAAGGCTTTTCATATGTCAAAGCTTTGTGATTGTACATGTTCACCCCTCTCCCTATTTATTGGAATGATTCCCCCTCGGTTTCTCAATTTCACAACTCTGTTCTATGATCTGAACCCATAGTTGTGCGATAGAGCTGAAAATTCACAATGTTTGACGGTTTTCCCATAATTCAACTATTCACTTCCTTTTTATCTCAAATTTGTAAGGATGTCATTTTTTAGAACTAAAAATGTGTATGAACCTTCAAAATTAATTTTTTTCCAAATCAGAGGAAAAAAATGCATAGGGGACCATTTCAGAACCAAGGGAATGAGTGTGAACAACTTTGAGAATTCACATACAATTCTAAATTTTGCTACACAAATCACATGCCTACAAAAGAAGACGTCAAACACATCAGGATTTATGGATTTTGGAAAATTACTATAAATAATCATACAAATTAATTCAAAAAATATTTCACTTTTTCACAATGCCAATGTTTTTACCTAAATTCATTTGTATGAGAAATGTGATAATAAATCAAAATCCTTGAGTTATCATACTCCATTGGAAAAGGAATGAGTATAGTTCCACCCCTATTTGAAGGAACTAACTATAAACTGCATGACCTTGTCAAATTTCCCCCACCCAAATCATGGAAATATAATTTTCCTATAAATAGATAATTACCCACCATTTCTGGGACAAACCTCTACATGTTGAAGCATCAAACACTCATTAGAACAAACAGTTCTTTATTGATCTTAGGGAACATTAATTACTCATTGATTTATATAGGTATATAAATCATTTTAAATACCTTATATGGGACCTCAATAACTTCAAAATTTTGTTTATATTTTTTCAAGCTACTACCCTTGATGACTTGTTAGGTTCACGCAAGATGAGTTTCCTTCATATAGAGTTAACATTCATGAATCTATTCCCAATTAATCATTCCCCTATCCTTGTGATAATGTTTATGGCTCACATAAAATCTATGGTTCCTAGAAATACAATGTTTTCTTACATAAACATCAAGTACCATACCCAATTATTCTTTCTACAAAGAATATTTTTGAACATTTTAAGGGATTGAGTTCCCGACACCCATCTGAACTAGATCCATTTTTAAAAATCGTACCCACACAACTGACATCATCAACCCTAATACCCAAAACCTATACTCTAAGAATGAGTGAGGTGGACTGGGTTCCTTGTTCTCATAGGCATCAATATCCTATTGTTAGGACCCCTAATTTTTTTCCAAAATCATAAGTGCTTAATCCTTGTTCCATCCAAAAGCACTTGCATGGTCAATATGTAAGCCAAATACTGGAAATATCTTAAATTTACTATTGATGAGGGAATGTTGGATTCTAATATCATACTTCCATTCTATCCAAATCAGGAATAGGATTCCCTATGCATGAGTCCCAATAGAATAAAATATATAAGACCTTGAACTCCATGGCTCCAAAATCAAAGCCACACGATGTTAAATTTCACAACAACATCCTTAGAACATGATATTAAAATGTATTATTACATAATACATAGGATGTCTCATGTGATTAGAATGGTATGATCCCCCATATTCTAAAACATTTCTATGAATATATCCCACAACATTCCTTGATATTTCAACTTCCATGACACAATCATCCTTGCCCCGTGTTAATAAACTGTAAGCATTGGCCCTGCAACTTGAACATAAACTATATACTCAATCTACATGAATTTTGATCCTTGTCTATTGATACAATGTGTTAAACACCACATTTTAATTCAATCCTAACATCCCAACAATTATAAAAACCCATCTATCTTCCCCTTGGGAGGTGACCACCCAATAGTGCGATCAATTCCCTTTTGTTAAAAAATTACCAAACATTCAACCCAAACATGAGGCCCCAATTGGCCTTGGATTCATCATGTGAAACTAACCTATATTCAACATAATACATGATGATAGAAAAATATAAATTTTCCCACATGACTTTAAATATGTTATTACATCCCCACAAGTCATTAAATCCTTAATTATGTCCCCATAAGACCTTAAAAGTGTAATCACATCCCAAAAGTCATTAAACATATGACCTAAACTAATGTATTAGAATATATACCTCATGTTAAAAGAATGATATTTTCTCAGTAATGAGTCTAAGAGGCCTTATGTAAGAGAATTGAGTTTCAAATCATCGAATGTGTTAGAAGCCTTTGGTAACAAATAAAAACATGAGTCACCATGTCAGAAATTTTTTTGATGTTTTAGGAAATTATCCATAGATACCTTATGCACCTAAAATAAGATTTCGTGTAATAATAATGGGGTTCCTTGGGTCAATCACCTAATATTACTCATACATAATATTCCCTCAACTCCAAAAGAGGATAACTTTTACATATTCCCAATACACCCAATTTACTCTAATGATTAGACATTTCCAATGTCGTTACCATCTTCAAACACATGTTGCATCCCTATCATGCTATCAAGTTTTATAATTAACTAGTTTCCACTCAATGATTATGTTTGGACTGATATTCAAGAACACATCCCAAATATATTAGGGAGACCTATACTGAGTGATCAACATCCTGGAGGAATCCACGGAATGAGGAGTCAACAACCCATCATCTTGTTCTGATCAAGGATCTAATATAATTAACTATAGAGGTAGATGACACCCAATTTTTCAAATCTAAAATGCAGTGTAGCCACAAAAAGAGGGGATATGACAAGTATAAAGGCATGACACACTCTAGAGAGGGGTAAATCACACTTGATGATTGAACAGGAAGAAGTGTATGAAATACAAACCCTTCTTAGGCTATCATGGTAACCCAATATGACTTCATGGTTTTAATTCAAGATAAAGGAAATGTCCAAACTCTTTCATGTTAGCCTAGTTCGAATCATAGAAGTAGGTATATGTGACTGATCCAGGACTATAAACCTTTTTTGTGGATATATCCTGTTTTTTTAATTTTTGGTGAATTATAGATATTGAAATATTGAAAACCTTACTAGTCCTATATAACATATGTAATATGTGCAGTGTTCATATTTATATTTCATGGTAGTTATTGTCAACATAAGTTTTCATTTAGTAAATTTTTTTATTAATCTGGTTTTATATGGATGTTTTTTGTTATTTCCACATTCATTGTTATATATGGTAACTTGGTCGTGGAGGTATAATCTCCCTATATTATTATTAGACTCCCTTTTATAATTGATATCATCTAGAGAATTGAGAGGTGCACCTATGGTTTGTAGAATTCTGGTTCAGCCATGGAAGAGGGGAACCTAGATATGGGAATTATATAATTGTACTTCTTGATATAAAGTGTGGAGAAATCAGAGATCTTCTAGAATAAAGAGTAAGTATTAAGAGAAAACCAGGTTTTGACGCACTCCATACCTTGGTGAATACCTTATTATATATCTATAAAGTATACTCCTCAAATGGTCATTCATTAACTCATATTTTACTTTAATTATATTACTATACCGGAATTGATCATATGAATTCATTAATCCTTCAATTAATTTAATATAATTAATCATTACATTAATGATATGATATGTCGGTAATGATTAAAATGTTAACATACACAGACATTTCTACCATTGAATCATAAGATTCTATGGTAATCATACACTATAAAATATAGAATTACGACATATTCCCTTCATAAAATTTTATTGGATTATGTTTTTTGAATGTTATCACACAACAAGTCTTTTGATATACTCATATTGTCACCTACTTTATTAATAAATGCATTACATTTATAACCAATTTAGAACATATCACCCTCGATTTTCCACTTAATGTAAATTGACATAGACTTAGTTTCAGTACATGTAATATTGTATCCTATGTAATAACTTATGAAACCATAACCATAAATCCTTTTGGATATTTTCTAAAACACTTTTCTATAGTGTTCATAAAATTTCACAAGTATTTCATCATATTAAATAAATTTTAAAACCCATCAAAAATCATTTAGAATAAACTCTAAAACAATTTTAGAGAATCTCTCTATGTAAAACTCAATCCTTATTCTGTCAACCACAATGTGTGATCCCATATACTTCTATAGCATTGAAAAAAATATGAATTCCAAAATTCCTAAATAAAATCATCGAGTAGTACCTACTAAAGAATCCATATTTCTCAATCTATAAAGGGATATTGTATGATATCGATCAAACACATGTATCTATGTACTTGTTTCCATAAAACTACATCATAAAAAAGCATACATTTCCAATTTTTGAAAATATTATTTGAAAATATTTTTTTATAACTACTATTATAAATAATTTATGTGATAAAACATTTTTCAAACAGGAAATATTATATGTAAATTATAAATAATTTTTCTTTTGTCAAATTATTAATATTATAACCAATGTAAAAAATAATGTTTTTTAAATGAGTTATAAAATTACCAATGTAAAAAATCCTTATCAATGTGGGTTTTCCATATCAATTATAAGATTACTAACGTAAAAATATAAAAAATTAATCAATGAACAACAGATTTAATTTTATTAAACCAATATTAATACCATTTTTAGTTTCCCTCTTCAAATCCTCATGCTAATAATCTCTCCTTCCTCCTCCTTGTTATCATCACTATTGTCGTTCTCTCTCTTCTCCACCACAATCATTGTAGTCGTTGTGTTAACCATCATTATCGTACTTTTCAACAATCACTATCATCCATTGTTTCCTCTATGTTTTTTTATTTCATTTTTTCTAATTATCTATCTAGTTATTCTTTTTCAAGATATTTAATATATCATTTACCCTTTCATTAGTTTCTTTTACTTATTTTTAACTCTAAATAGGAAACTTCAGATATGTTTTTTTCTAGTTAAGACCATTTTATATACATTTTTTTCATTATTTTTATTTATTTAGGCCTTTGTCTATTTTATAATTCTGGGAATTCATTTATAATTTTCTCTCATTCATACATAAATTATTATTTTGAAAATATTATAAATTTTATATTATAGAGGGATGAGTGTTGGTGAATTTTTTTCCATCAACAATGAGCATTGCATGCACTAAAAATTACAAATATAAGTTTTCATACTTTCATTTTCATATTATTTCATCATCATAAACATATTTTAAATTTATTTTCATTTTATGATAATTTAATTAACTATACTATGAAAATAACCTTCTGTGAATGCATAAGTGGAATACTTCTTTAAATATGATGATGTTTCATAGAAAGTATGTGTTTTTTCAATGAATTATAACAGAAATATACATACAAAGTATTTTATTGTCCATGAATTATAATATTTTGAGATTTCATAGATGATTAATTTCTATTAATGATTATTGTGTGCATCATCATTTTTCAAGACCAATGTGGTCCTTTTTTTGAGTTATTCTTTCACCTATTCATTTAAGTATTAATATATTTTTTGAATGGATATTTTAGTGCATTATATATTCTATAAATGATATAAATTAAAGTCCTTTGAATGAAAAAAATTTATTATCTAAGAGACACAAATGAACTAGAACATTCTCACATTGTATTTGATTCGTCACACACAAAATTCAGGACATTCCAAAATCATTTGACAATTTTTATTATGATATTTACATCGCTACTAGGAAATATATATATATATATATATATATTACCAAATTACATAATAATATAATGAATATTTATGCAATATAGGTGTCAATACTTTTAAAATCATTGTTAAGGTTATAACTTATAAATAATTCATTTTTTTTGAATTTTTTATGAAATTTTGATATCTAAATATATACAAGGTTATTCCTTTTTTAAGAAATATTTTTCATTTTTTAATTTTTGATTTATTTTTCATTTCAATGTTTTTTCTTTTATATTTAAAAGTAAATTTGAAATTAAATTTAAACAAATAGAAACTTATATTCCTTACTTGAAATTCATTATAGGTGATAATGATTCATTGTTGGAATAATAAAATGTGAACATGTGATGAATTTGATGAAGGAGTTATTATTATTTTTTATTTTTCCCAAAACAATATTCCTAACATGGATATGTTTTTCTCTCAATTCTTGAAATTATTTAATATGATAATGTTTCACATCAATAAAATCAAATATCTTTCAATTTTTCAGGGTTTTAATCTAAGTTACTCCTCATGGATTTGGAATGGTGAAATTGGGAAGAATTCGAAATCTACTAACAATGAATATTTTTAATATGATAAGTCTAATAAAATTGAAGAAAATATTAATGATATTAAAGTGAATTAAATATATAATGAAGTGATAATTGAGAAACAATATAGTTATGTTTAAAAACCATTGTATCCTTGTTGTATAAAATATTCAGTTTCATCAACAGTGATATGATTGATTAAATTGAAGGTCAGAAATTGATGGGGTGATAGTATTTTTATAAGAGTACTACAGTTATTGAAAAACATACATCTTAAAGGAAACAATCTTCCAGATTAATAATATAATGTGACCAAAATATTATTCCCAATGGGTTCGGTGTACATGAGGTTACATTTATTTTGGAATTATTGTGTTCTATATATAATGGAATACAATGGTATTCCATAGTTTTCGAAATATTGGATATCATGATATAAGTTGAAAGAAAAATTAAATGATGGTTTAGATGTTTCAAAACCTCCATTCCTTAGGAAATTTGGTATCCTCCAATAATTTCATGTTTAAATTATTTTTTTTCAAATTCGAATGATGAAAAAATGATAATATGGAATATAGCTGACGGGATATATTTTTGAAAATTAGGGAAACCAGCCACCTTCACGAGTGAAATAAAATTGATCAATTTTCTCAAAATATTAGAAATGAAGATACGAAGATCATGTTTATAATATTAATAAATAGAATGAATCCATATTTTACACCTTGTTTTAAACATCATTCATGTCCTGTTTTATTTTTAACTTATAACTCATCTCTGGAATTTTATAAGAAATAGTAATACATCATGTTAAGTGTAATTATTTCTGGACCAAAACACCATGTAAATAATGTTGATGATTTTTTGCCATTAAATTATAATTTGAAACATTTGTGGGAGGAAGGTGTTAGAGTGTATGTTACATATAAAATGGAATACATTAAATTTTATACAATGACTATGTTCACTGTAAATAAATTTTTTTCATAAGGAAATATTTCTGAATGTAGTGTTTTGGGTCATAAATATTTCCCAATTAACAAAGAAAGGACTTCATATTACAATCTATAATATGGGGAAAATATTATACATGGCTAAATAAAGGTTTTTTTATGGATCTCTATTATCGAATATTAAAAAAGGAATTCAATTCACCATAGGAATTTCATATTCATCAGAGACAACTATCAATTTATCGACATTTAGAGAGGATGAAAAACATTGAAGTCAAATTTTGAAAGACACTAAAATATGTTATTGATAGAAACATATGGAATAAATTTTCAATATTTTTGATTTTCTATATTTGAGAAATCATGTGTTAAAAAAATGATTCCTTTAATGTAGGGAAGAATAACAATGATAGTTTGATTGGAACATTGTTTTATATTAAATGCAAGACAATGGATGGGTTCTATTCATGATTAGACTTACTATCATATAGAGTACATTTGGAGATATCACTGTCTCCAAAATTAATATGAACATACCAGTCTAAATATTTTTATACATTATCAAATAGGGAGAAAATTATATTTTTTAGTGCCACCGAGGTATCGAACTACTACATGTTTTGTCACACCTGATTTTTCTATTATTGGATTATGCTCTGGTTCAGTGGGAATTCTGGCCTTTTTCTTAGGTTTTGGGTGTAAAGGGTGTTTAGTTATGATGCGTCCCCATGTATAAGTTATTCCCTATGAGATATCCTTACCTCGTTCAAAAGTTTTTGTAGAATGCATGGATGCTTGTCCTTAGTAGACCCTAGATCACAATATGTGCACGGTTAGTACCAACTGTGTGGCCAGTCCTGGAAACCATGCAGTAGGTTACTAATCCTACCACATGGATACCACATGGTTTGGGAAACTATGTATTTGATTCCAATGAAATCATGCAGTCATTCCATCCAGGGGTAGTGGCTATCGCACGATTACCACACAGTTAGTTAAACCATTAATCCCAACCATGCGACTTGCCCAAACATTAATTTTTTGGATTTAACTTTTTTCCCAATCTAGATTTTTTACCCAGATCTGACTCGAGCATCCCTTACCTGGTGCATGCATACATAAAAATCTCTATCCCTTTCTCTCCAAGAACAATTTTCCTCCTCCCTTGGTTTAGATCTGAGAAATCATCATGTTGGGGCTCCATTTCTCCAGGTTTTTCCTCTCATTTATTCTATTTCTTCCTCTTCTTTCTATTTTCTCTTTGGGGTGTTTTCTACCTTGGTCATTTCTTCCATGGTTTTATTTTTTACTTGGATTTTTTTTTGGGTTTTTTCTCATTAAGGTTTTCTCTTTGTAGATCTATGGATTTGGAACCCTTGTGGAGTGTTTTCGAGGGTGTATTGTCATTCCACCATGGATCCTGTATAGGTTTCCCCATGAACAAGAAATATAATTCAAGAATAATTGGTTTCATGATTTTTAAATATTTTTTATTAATAAAAATGAATGTATGATACTTGGTTTAATTTTTTTGGTGTCCAAATGGTGTTTTAAGCCTTTTTTGGTGATAACCAGAATTGTTTTGTTAATTAGAACATAGAAAGTGTTTGATTTAACGCCCAGATGGATTTGATGTGTGATTATTTATATTAAATGCATGGTTTGGATTTTTAAATTTATTGAAAAGATGTGGAATTTTTTTTATGTTCCTTCTTTGGGTTTACCATGTGATTTTGGTTTAATAAAGGATCGTGTGTTGGACTGTGTACTTGAAAATGGCCAATTTTTCATTTAAAAAAATGGCCTTAAAAGATTAATGGGAATGTATTAAGGATATTTTACAAAGGATTTTGAAATGAAATTTTTTTTGTTTACACTACTTTATGAACGTATTATTTGAATTTATGATAAACATTGGTTTTTGGAAATGTATAATGGCTCATTTTGAAGCATTGTCAAAATATTGAAAGTGGATAGTATGAAAAACTGCATTGGATGTTTCCCATTCCTTTTTTATATACATATAATGGATGAGATTTCCTCACAGTGACATCCTTGCGATCCATTATCATATTTCCTTTGCTTTGAATCATGTGCTATATTTATTCTATGGCATGAGATCGATCCATGTAGTGGCTCGGATTGATTTATATTGTTGAATTATTTTTATATATACATGTTATTAGATTCTCAAATAAAATTGGTTGGATGACCCCCATTATATACATGATAAATGGGAACTTTTTATATTCAGATAATTTAATGAGAATGATTTGCACACTAATAGTTGACGTACTGACCCATGTCCAATAGTATGTTGAAAAATTTTAGGTTTATTACAATGGGATTGGGCCCTCAACCTATCATGAGTTAGGGGGTCTAGGAATTTGGGAATTTTTATTTAATCATGTGATCATTGCTGTCGGGGATGGGTTGTCATGTATTATTATATTATGTATTGTTCTAGATCTCCTGGGTTCACCTACGCCAATTACCTATTTTGTTTCTTGTAGTGATGCATTTGATAATTCTATGTTCATTTATGTTCACCTTCTTATATGATCATCTTGGTGACTTCACATGTGGTCCAATTTTGGAAATTGATGTGTTCGTCTCAATAAGAGTTAATGAAAAATATTTTTTAAAAAATGTGTTGTATCCTCTTATGCAATATGAAAATATAGACATCAAATTCCCCTTGAAAATTATAATGTCTCATCAATGGAATGTTTTCAGTTTTGAAATGAATATGGGAAATGGTTTTTACCTTGTTTTTTATTAAAAAATATATAAAATCATACTTTTATATAGTAGTTCAAAACATAAAATTGTTGTCTCTTTTATTTAAAAGGAAGGGAATTTGTAGATAGATTATTATGGTTGCGTATAATATTTCAACACTCACACCTACAAATAATTTCTGTTATTTTCTCTTTCTCATGTTTCAGGTTGAGTATTATATCCTTAAGAGAATGGTCATCATTGTGCTAGAGAATTACCCAGGAGGTCACATAGATGTAGTGTGGTCTTTTTTCCGGTTTTTTTCATTCGTTAGCTCAAATGTATTGATGATTTTCGGTAAAATTTCTATTTAGATCAGTTTCATTTATAGATTGGGATTATTTTGCATATTCTACAATTTAGTTTCCATTATTTATTTATTTATTGGGAGAAATAATTCCATTTGGTACTCTATTGAAGCCTAGAACTAGTGGACAACCTCTAAGGATCCAGAATTCCATATGGGCCGACCCATTGATCAGCTTAGGTAATCGGTTCTAGGTTAACCCGGGTTCATTCATCAGAAAATATATAAGATTAGGTATGTTCATAGAGGAACTATCTTTCTCAGTGTTACCTTTGATATTTTGGGATTTCAAGATAGATGGAGTAGGATTTTTGGAACTGGAGGGTTAGGTGTGGGAAGAGCGTCATGAACACTTGCTCATTTTGATCCTTGGATTTCCATGGGATATTTGGGTTTGTTAGTTTTAGGTCTTTATGGATTTTTTGGTGATTGGGATATGAAAAGTGGAGTTGGGACAATGGTATCTATGAGCTTGTAGAGCCTGGAAATCCATGTGGAGCTACAGAAAAGGTCATAGGAGGCTCCCTATGTTTGCGGTGTGTCTTTCATATGGCCTCCAACCATATGGTCAAGTCACCCACCAGCACTAGTTCCCTATTGTGGGTCTCCATGAATCATGTTGAATTATAATTTTTTTTTGGAAAATCATTCTCTAAGAATTGTATAAATGGGTTCTAATGGAATGGTTCGATTTTTAAAAATTGTTTAAATTTGTTGAATTTGTTTTGGAAATTGATTTTGAATGGTTGGTGTTTTTCTAAAAGGGATTTCTGAAAATCAAAATGGGTTTTGAGCTTTTTGGATAGAGGTTTATTAAAATATTCATTGATTAATTATTGAAATGGGAAATGTTTGTTTGAAAGGGAATGTTTGAGTAGGAATTTGTTTCTAAATAAAATGGAATGGGTTTTAATCAAATGGATTTGGTGAAATAATATTTTTTTCATTTCCAAAAAAATGTTATGAATGAGATGCAAATAATTTATGATGAATGTCTATGTGTATTAATTCTCAATCATTGTAAATTGGATTTGACTTGTTGGTTAGTGTGCATTGAGATGTTAAATGATATCTAAATTGAGTTTATAGTATGTTTATGGAAAATGAGTTTGTTTTGTTTCAGCCTTTGGAATTTTCATGGGTTCTCACATGAATTGTTTTTTATGGAATTGGGGATGGATTTCAAGGGTGGCATAAAAATGTGCATGTGAGTGAGACATAAAGTAACACCAATGGATAATGTAAAAAACCACCATGTTTGGTTTGATCTGTTTTTTAAAAGTGTTTTAAGATATAAGTTGTAGGGTTTTGTAGACCATTGGTTCTGTGGACTATTTTTTCTATGTTTTATGAGATTTGTTTATTTGGTATGCTTCCTCATGATCCAAATGTGATACCACTGTTGTATATTGATATAGAACTTTTTGGTGTCTTGATTTTGGATTAATTTTATGTAGGGTACTAGAACTGTTTTGGAGATCATGGAGCTAGTTTCCCTATATGATGGTGTTCATTACATGGGGTTTTTGGTTCATGAGCTGGGTTTGATAGAGATCGGGCTTTTTTAGTTTCCTTGTTTCCTTGTGTTCACCTTTGTGAAAAAATGATGAATGTTGTAGTATGGATATGGGTGGATCTCTATTTGAAAGCATCCCAGTTGATCAAACAAGTGATTTTTTATGATTATTATAAGTTAAATCCACATCTTCAATGGCTTCCCCAACCCCTCTGTTTGAATTGAGGGATGTTTAGGCTAAACTGGAAATGCATTCCTGTATGATAATTATATTGGTTATAGTAGTTGTGTTCAGTGATGTTTGATGTGATAAATCATGTTTCTTTTTCATTATTCTCCTCATTCGGGGTGAGTGAGAATGGAATTGTATATTTTTTATTTTCTTGCTTGGGAAATTTTGTGTTGTTTGAGGAAGTGAGCACCCAAGTATCACATCATCCTTTGTTTCTGCCTTGGGAGTTCTATGTTTCTTCATATGGCACTAAAAAAAGAGTTTGTGTTAGGGATTTGAAATTCTAGACTACGATCCAATAGAAGCTCTATACGTCATATCTCCATCTATAGGTCCCGAAGTGAAGCTGGTACATATTCAGGTACACCAGAGATTTATGTATTATGGTAAATGTTTATCCACCACCTTTATGGTGATAAATTTATAGTTTTCTATTATGGTTTCTTGGTCATTGATAATTCCCTCTAGATTCAAAGAGCATGGTGGACATACCTTTCATGCATTTTCAGTGATATTGCCACTAATAATGCATGTTTCTGAAAAATTCCTTTATGTGATGTGCTCACATGAATTGGGATTTATATTAGTTTTTATCATTTTTTAGGTAATGGGTGAGGGTTAGTTGTTAGTTGAGGTTTCAGTGGTCCAGTAATTGGGTCTATTCCCTCCCCTCCTTCTGTGTTGTGGATTTTTGGTCCATGTGGGATGTTTTTGCCCAATCCTCATCCCCTCCATTAGAGAGCGGGTAGTTTAAATGTCTGTGTTGCATTCCTCTTAGCATGCATTGATAGGTCATTAAAAGGTAGTTTTTGTGGGTATGTGTGGGAGAGGCCTAGTTCTAGATCATTTTGAATTCTAGTTTTGTATTTCCTAGTTTATTCATAATGGTGGGGAGACCTACCACAGGTCGCATTGATTTTTCTCTTAAGATTTTTTCATGTTATGGTTAAATTCTAAGGATGGGGAGTCTATTTAGGCCTCCCATATACCAGGGGCTATTTTAGTTTTGGGATCTATTTATATGGTTAATTTTCCTCTTTGGTTTAGTTGACCACTTCATTTCTTGGCATAAGGCCCAACGGTTTTATTTTTGCCTTGATTGTGGATGTGGTGGCTTGAACCTCCCTTGGTTTTCAGAATGTAGTTATGGGTTGTAGTTTCATTTGAGCATTTTGGATTTTTTTTTCAATTAATGGTGGGTGAAATTTCGTTTGATTAATAAGTTGAATCTTTTTTATTCTGAATCCATATGAATTTATTATTTGGTTGGAAATTTATGTGGCTTTTCGAGGGTGGAAGACGTTAATGGTGTGGAGAATTTTTACACTCAATTTTAGTGTTGTAATATGATCTAGTTTAATGGTAATTGTGATAATTTTTTCGTGTTCCCAGTTCGACAAGTGTTGAAATTTTAAGTGTCTCCTTATCTTATTTTTTTCCCACGGCTGATCCTTGTCTCTTTTGGAATTTGTTTTAGTAAGCATGGATGTTTTCCTTTCATAGACCCTAGGGAACGGTTGGCCCACGGTTTGTTCCAACCATGCGGATAGTTCATGAAACCATTTGGTAGGTTAGAAAACTAACCACACAGCTACCAAACTGGTACCACATTTTTTGGGAAATCGGGTGGTCATTCCATACATGGGTAGTGGCATCCGCATGGTTTGTTAAACTATGCAGCCTAATGGTGCAACTTGACCAGAACATAATTTATGGGATTTCCATGTTTTCATTATCTGTATTTTTAAACCAAATCTAAACCAATCAATCCATACCTTATGTGTGAAACACTATTGTTCCATCTCTATTCCTCTACAGACCACACCTCCTCCTCCCTGGGTGTAGGTAAATGAAATATTCTTGTTAGGGATTGATGTATCTAGGTTTTTCCTCTCCTATCTTCTCAATCTCCCTCTTCCTTCAATTTTCACTTACGTTTATCTTCTCCCTTAGTCATTTCAACCTTGTTTTTGGTTTTTCATTGATTAATTTTGGGGTTTTTTCACATTGAGGGTTCCACTTCATAGATTTTGGGTTTTGGAACCCTTGTGGAGTTTTGTGTGGTACCTTATTGTTGCACCAGGGATCTAAGGTAGGTTTTCCATGGCGTGTTCCTTTATAATTCAAAAATTGGTTGTTTCATTCTTTCCAGACCTTTTTTGATTAATAAATATGAATATAAGATATTTTTGTTTAATTGTTTTGTGTGAAACTGGTGTTTTATTCCTTTTTTGACGATAACTATAATTTTTTTGTCAAATATTGCATGCCAATTGTTTGATTTAATGCCCAATTGGATTTTATGGGTAATGTTTTATATAAAATTTGTGGATTGGATTTTTAAATGTATTGGTATCATGCGTAATGATGTTTGGGTTCATTGTATGGGCTCCCCAAGTGCTTTGTTTTTTATAATGGATCATGTGTTGGATTTTACTATGTTTGGGAATGTGTGGCTGAAAAATGGATTGTATAGTATTTTATTAAAAAGGGTTTGGCCATGGAGGTGTATTATAATTTTTTAAGGATATTTTGTAATAGGTTTTGAAATAAAAAATGGTGTGTCTACACCCCTTTATAAAAGGTGGATTTCAATGTTTGGTAAAAATTAGTTTTTTGAAATGTCTAAAGGCCCATTTGAAAACATTGTGAAAATGATGGAAGTGGTTATTAAGAAAACCTCATTTGAATGTTTATAATTCCACATATGTGTATAAAATGGAATTTATTTTTCCACTGTAGAATCTGTGTGAACCATTATCAGAGTTCCTTGGGTAGGAATCTTATGTTCTATTTATTCTATGACATGACATATGTCCCTGGAGTGGCTTAGGGTGATTCCTATTATTGATTCATCCATATATATACATGTTATTTGAAGATCATCTATAATTAGTTGGCTCACCCTTGTTATATACATGAGACCTTGGAAACTAGAATATTGGGATAAATTTCAAAGAATAATTTATGCACTTGTTATTGACATATTGACCAATGGTGGAAAGTAGATGGACATATTTGGGTTTATGACAATGGTATTGGGCCCCTCAGCCTATCCAGAGTTAGGGTGGTTAGGAATTTGGGAATTATTTTGTCATCATGTGTGGAATGCAACTAGGTATGGGGTCTCATGTATTAGTGTGTTCTAAATTGTTCTTGATCTCCTGAGTTCACCTATGTCAATTAGCTCTTTTTTCGTTTTCATTGATGAATGTGATACATGTATGTTTTTTAAACATTCCCTTATTATGTTATCATCTTGGTGCCTTCCCATATGGTCTATTTTTGGAAAGTGATGTGTTGGATTCAAAACGGGATTATAAAAAATATTTTCAAAGAAAATTGTTTTATCCTCTTGTGAAAGTTGAAAATATAGACATCACATTCCACTTTAAAATTCTAGTTTCTCGCAAATGGAATGTGTTTGGTTTTGAAATGAAGAAAAAAAATCATACTTTGTTTCTTGAGTAAAAAGTGTAGACAAGAATACAACTATATTTTAGTCCAAACTATAAAATTGAAGTTTTTTTTATTCTAATGTAAGTGCATTTGGAAATAGATTATTGGGTTAGCCTACTATGTTTAAATACTCATTCCTATATATCTTATGTTTTTTTCCTTGTGTAGTTTTTGTCTTCAGTTCGGGAGACTTGAGCGGAAGTTGATCATTATATTGGAGGGTGAACTATGAGGTCAAATAAAGCTAGTGTGGTATTCTTGTCTGACTGGTTATGTTGGGTAGATAGGTTGTATTTCTAGTATCTTCTATAAATGATATTTAGTTCCGTTTCATTTTTATATTGATCTACTTGTGCATCTTATGAGGATTAGATTCCATTATTTATATATTTTTTTATTGGACGAAATCATTCCCTTTGTGTAATCTATTGATTTCTCGCACTAGTTTCCAACTCATGGGGATCAAGAAATCCCGTAGTTTCATTCCATGGATCAGCACATGTGACTGGTTCAGGGTTGACCCAAGTTGGTTCGTGATAGGTTTATTTTTCAAATGTAAAAAATATTGTGACATAAATTTTTTGAAGTTTATAGAAATAAAATCGAATTATTATCATGTCATGTAACAGTAAATCCTACCAACATTTTTTATAAGAATATTAGACATTTTTGTGAGAATGCTTTTCATGAAGTCGTGTTTTGTTTTCCAATTCTATTTATAAAAAAGTAAATATATTGGAATTTTTTGAAACATTTAGAGAATAATGTAATTTTTATACTTAATATACTAAACATGTACATTACAAAACCTCTATTGGATATCTTGTGGTGTTTAATGGTTTATCTAGTGTGCAAAACAAATAATTGTGGTCTTATATATCTAAAATGAATGTATCCCTTTGAAAAATATATGAATATATTGAAGGGATATTTTAGGAAACAATATCGACTAGGAGAATCCATTGTTGAGAAATATATGTTTCAGAAAGAGAAAGAGTTTTTTAAAAACTACTTTACACAATATAGAGAATCAATATACCTACAACTTCCCATCAATGATTCAGTTTTGGGAAAAATGGAATCCATGGATATAAATTGAAATCAATTATACAAGAACAAATAAAGTGGGTACATTTATACATCTTGAATAACGTAGATGATTCTTCAATATATATAACATTTCATATTAATGTGTTAAAAATATTATCTAAATAATTAAGACATTATGGTATTTAATGATCATGAAAACATTACAGGGTTTAAAGAGACTAGGAATGGAATACTGGATGCATTGAAAACATTAATATGATTAATGGGTTCCCTAATGTTAAATTTGTTAACTTGGTATGAGTATGGAATTAATGGATATTAATTTTATACCAATGATCATTATAAAATTAGTTCCATTCATAATATTTTTTAATTGATGTTTGAAGAAACGGTACAATTTTTGAGTGGAAAAGAAAAAAACACAATCCCTATGTCAAGTTCAAATAATATAGTTATTTAAGAAATATTTTACATTTATTATATTAAATTTCCAGTTCATATGATTAACTATAAATGGGTGGTTCGTATCAAAAATGTCATGAATAGTGAATTCTATATGACACTTATAAATTATAATATATTGGAATACACATATTATCTTTTTATCATGGAAACAACTCAAAAATTTTGTATTTTGTATCCATCCATTATATAGTGATCTTTTGTTTTTCAAAGAAAATATGTTTTTTGGTGATGAAAAATATGATGATAATGATAATTTATAATAGAAACTATATAAAATATTATCATATAATATTTATGACCAAATACTAGACATTGTTTTTTCATTACCATATGACCACAGTAAAGGAATATGGGAAAATAATCCTTCAGTAATATCCAAATATACTAGTAAAATATATTTATTTTTTTAACATTTTAAATTTCATAAAATCATAGATACATTATTTTTAATTATTTTACTTAAGACACATATTTCAAAAAATATAATAAAACATTTTTAGATTAATTTATTCTTAATTGTATAAATTTTCAATTATTTTAATTTATATTTTAGTATTAGATTTTTATAAATTTTTAGTTAAGATTTATTTTCATTTTTCTGTATTTATGTTAAAATTTATTGTTTGTATTTAACTCATTTTTAACTTCTAATGAATATGGTAAAGTGTATTTTTTTATATCATTTCATATTATTATTAAAATTTATATTTCTAGTTATATTTATAAAATCTTTTATAGTTTTCATTTCTTCTGTCTATTTTATTTAATGCCACATAAATGTTTCAGTATTTTATATCCTTCTTGTTAGATACTATAACGAATATGATAAAGAGAGTTTTTTATATAATTTTAAAAAATTTATTCAAATTTAAATGAAACAGTTGGATTTGTATAATCTTTTACTTATGTTTTATTTTCTTCTATTTTTATTATTTAATCCTTGAATATTGTTTTCAGTATTTTTTTTTTACATTTTTTTCAATTTAACAAATTTGAATACAATTTTGTTAACTTTATTTTATTTTTTACTGGATATTTTATTTTAATTTTTATCTAATATTATATATAATTTCTTTATTAGTATATTTTTTGTACTAATTTTTTATTAATTTAATTTTTAGTAAAATTTCATATCTAACTAATGATTCATGTTGATCTTCTAGGGAAGACCATATACATACATTTCCTAATGAACATTCTCATCCAACTATAAAAAATAATCTTATATCTATAGGATCTAACAAAGATTCCAGATATGGTAAATGTAGTAGAACACATTTAGCAATATTACTAATTAGCCATGTCTTGGTCCAAAAGATATATATTGATTTTTACGATGAAGGTAATCCTACGGACCTAATGTCAAAAACCATAATGGGTTAAATAAATTAATTCATGGGTTAATGCTAGAATTCTGTTTAGTGTTTAGAAAACTAACAACAATGTAACATTATCTCTATTTTGGGAGGACATTTTGGTAAGCTCATTTGTTATTATTTTACTTATCCTATTTTTTTTACTAATATTGGTTCCTATTGAATTTTTATTTAACGTAATATGAAATACCTTACATTAGAGAAGTCAGGAAGAAATGTAATTTTTTTATTCAAGGACATGGATAGATTTTAAATCAACCCTCACATTATATTTTATTTTTTCTGAAATATGGAACGAAAATAAATGGGATGTCTTTTTTTAATATAAATATACATGGAATAAATTTGAGTAAAGTAGATGATTTGAATCATTATTGGTAGGTGCACTTTTTGACTGTTTTTTTTTTGTATAATAATGATCATATTAATGATTTATTTCTCTTTAATTAGTAAAAACAAAAGAAATATCATGAGGATATCCTATATAAAAATGTATACCCTCATAATTTATCTCATTTATGGTATATACTCTTTGGAAGAAAAAATTATGGCTGAATATTTTCAAAAATTGAGAGTAGACCCTTTAACATCCATAATTATAAAACCTCATATCCATGACTATACATGAAAAATAGATGTGGAAATGAATAATCAAAAAATGGAACACATCTTACCTAAGTGTAAAGGGTTGTTGTAGAGAGTTTTTTAAGAAGTTATTTATATTATTTCAACTCTTTATATATTTTGATTCACTAATAAATTTTCCAAATATTCAATACAAGAATCCCTTGTGAATTAGAGCACATAGGGTACCATTATAACTAAGGGTATGAATGATATATTTCATTATTCATTTCAAAACATGGACACCCAAGTCATGTGAAATGATACGAGATGGGTGTATTGATTAAAATATTGTTTAGCCATTTTAGAGCTTCTAAAAAAGAGGATATATATAATGAAACAAATATAAATGTTATAAGAGAAAGTTCAAAAGATGGGGATATTTTGGAAGAGATTATTAGTGATTTTTAATGATCATTGTTATAATACAAGAAAAAATAGTTCCATGTTGCATATCTCACTCCTCCACATATTCCTACATATCCCACTCCTATGCCTCCACCTCTATATCCAACTCATACACCTTATCTTTCACAGACACCTGTATATTGTGAGTTATATATTTAGAATTCCTAGTATAATATTGATTCATATGAGATTATATATTATATTGGGGATATAATATCATCAGTAGATAGAGATGAATCAGTTTACGATTATGGTATAAGATATTATGGATAGATCTGCTAATGTACCATTCCCTATAGAAGATTTCACTATTGTTGGAAAAGGTATCATCCATATTTATAATATCCAACTATAATTATTTGTAAAATTTCCACTGTGGTTTGTATATTTAATATTGATAAATTCATATTGGAGTTTTATTTGTTTTTACATTTCAAAAAAAACACAAATATTTTTTTATAGGAATATTTTAAAGGTAAATACATATTGTATGGAAATTAACATGTATAGGTTTCAATTACATCAAATACCACTTCTTATGGACATTATGGAATATCAACATATTCATATTTGATTTATAATGTTTTTGAGATTCTAATGGAAGCTATAATTTATCGAAATGATTCAACTATGATGAATTGAATTAGAGATATGATGGATCATGTAACTATAGATTTTTTTGGCATCAATGTAATGAATTTCATTTCCATGTAAGTTGATTATCTTATTTCATTAAATTAAAACAATTTAATACAACATAATACTAATGTTATTACTTATTTGGTGTCTTTGTCCAATTTTTATTCAGTATTATACAACATAAGTGTATGTATTTTTTGACCAATAATTTAATTTACCAATAATTAATATAAAGAAATATATATAAAGAACAATATATATATTCACAAGACAAAAAAATGATGCAATTTAGTGTTGGATTCTTCCATATCATAAATGGTATAAAATATATATCTTATTTAGAGTTACTAAAAAATAATCACATCATATTTTTTGAATATCAATGGATATTAGATGTTTTAATTTTCACCTAAAATAGAAGTTAACTTACAATTTATTCTCTATACATGGTGACGTGCCAGAAAATTTTAATAATGTTTTGGAAATGTATTTTTTTTATTTGAATAATAATGTATTATATAAAATTTTAAATTTATTTTACAAACATTATTTTCAAACAGGGTAGGGGATTACATTAGAGAGAAAATAAAAATGTGTAAAGGTAAGATAATATTTTTTTCCAAAGGCCTATCTCATTTATAATTACTAAAATTTGGATGAAAATAATAAAAATATTTCTGTGCAAAAAAACATCGTTTCAAATAGAATTTTCACCATCAAAGAGTATATGAATGTGAATATTATTTTATAAGAATTATTTTTGAAAAAATTTATACTATTACAAATAAAAATTATATAATTTTAAATTTTATTATAACCATTCTATTATTATTATATCATAATAATATTTGGAAATCATGTATAATTCTTTCCTTTTTAATTTCTCTCATTTTGATGACCCTCGACATTATTTTGACAACTAACTACTTGATTTTCACGGAGAATAGGTGGATTACATCACATGTTTGATATGTTATTAGTTTATTTGTAACATATATATTTTTTATTTTTATTTTTACATTATAATATTTAAATGATTTTAATAATGTTGTGATGTAAATTTTTTTATGTAACTATATTGGTGTGGCCATTTTCTTGTTTTTTTGTGCCATTTCTTCTATACTTCTTGGGTGATGTCAATTAAAATAATTTTTTTAAAAAATTACTTTTTGACTTCAATAACCATTTATCGACAATGCAATTTTTTTATAAAAACAATCTGTTACATTATCTATAAAATAACAGTCATAAATACCACTTCATAATCTCTGACTTTTTAATATTTTCTATAATGATTTATGTAATAACTAATTTGAAAGAAGGGTTTTTATGTTAGTTAAAATAACCAACATGAAAATATTATTTAAAGTATTGTTAATCGCAACTTATCTATTATTACAATCTTAAAAAAAGATTTTGAATCCCCATTTTCACTAGTGTTCATAAGATCCATTTTTGGAATACACTGGGAAACCAGAGGACACATAGTTTTCCAATACCATATAACAACTCATATGATCTCAGTTATTTTAGTATATACTAACCGTATCTAATAATACATAAACATTAATTAAAATTTTGGATAAGAACATCACAATGGACTCATTTTATAAGAAATAACATCATATTTATTTTTTAGGTATGGTTTTATACCTAATAAGTATATCTTAATTATGGAAATTGATGTCATACTCCACATATGTGAGAGACATCCCATCTTAGTGGACCTCAAAAAAATGACATGGTTAGGGACATTCCAAACCACTCCTATATTAGCATAGATAGAAGGATTATATAAGAAATGTATCAAATTATATTGGTTCTCTTGTTAAGCATCTCATAAACCTCAGGTATTAGGTAAATACAAATATGAAACATGCACCCCTAGTAAACTTATGACATAGTGTATAACATTGTATGTGGTATACTCTAGGGATTTTCTTATGAAAAAACTGATCTTTGGCCATAATAATATTCCATATCCATGCATAATAATCCTACTGATGTTAACCTTAACATTTAATCATAGCCACTAACACTCTATGATGGACATAATTTAGGGATTACTCAATGTAGTACTTTTAGAGGTAAATTATCATATTAATTCTTGAGTATATACATCAAACATAAATGAATGATAAAGTTAATATAGTTTTGTGTATAAAATGATTTATTTTTTTCATCAACTCTTTTATTAACTTTAACAAAACCATAAATCATTTCTTAGTATAACATAAAATATATAGGAAAATTACATTTTTGTACTATGTTTTTCTATACTTATAGGGTTTTGATACACATTAAAACTATATGAAATAAATTTCACGTATCTATATGAAAATGTAATTAAACCTCCTCACAAAAATCTTTACTGGGTAACAACTATGAATAATTCTAATTTGAAAAATGGGGATACTTATAAATCTTCTTCCTAATATTTATATCCCTGTACATATTATTCAAACTCGTTAATTTCACAATAAAAAATTTTATGATATTGATATCTTTTTTTGTATACATTTAAATATGTTTATGTTCATTATTAGCATAATTATTGGAACCCTTTATATCAAAATTTTCCCTCGGATTCTATTTTATAATAATGTGACTACCTAAAATATTATTTTTCCAACATACCCTAAACACTTTAAGGATAAAAATGTACACAATATTTTACTAGTATAATATTTAATTTTTTTAAAGTTGAACTCATATAAGTCTAAAATATACTCCCACTATCCATTTATAAATTATATTATCATTATAATATAATTCTATGAAACATAAGGAATTTCAAGTTATGAAATAACACTTATTTCCATTCATATAAGTAATTAACAAAAAGACTATTAATATTTATATCTTATATAGAACTCTATGTGTTGGTATAATTATTCAAAAAATAAGAATTCTGGATTTAAAATATTCCATTTAGGGTGGTGGGGTGAAATCCCTCATATTCTATCTAACAACTTGATAAACCCTTTTATCTTGGAAAAACATTTTAATCATTATATTATTCATAAATATGATATCAAATCTGATAAAACATAAACTATTTGTATTACATAAATTATCTCATATTAGTCATAGTAACTCCATGTTTAAAAAAAACATATCTTTTATACCATGATATTTTATTTTATATTTTCATTTAAAAAACACTATGTTTGATAGTCTACACCATAAGAAATCATAGGTTTAAATTAATAAATAAATAATATTATTTTAATTTGACTATTATAACTTAGTCATTAGGTTGATACATATGAATTATAATAATTATATTATAAAATATATTTAATATAAATTTTCCTTAAAAAATAATAAATCAATCAATAATGTTAAAATTCATTTTATTTTTGTCATAATGAAAAAAATAAGAATAAATTCATTTTATGCTTCAAACATATTTTACCTCAAAAATGGATTTTAGGCTTTTTATATGTCTATAATTTTAATTAATTTTTTATACTCATAAAATTTTAATTTATAAAAATTAAAATCATTTCTCAAATTATCTCAAAAAAATTATCTTATGGTGAATTTTTATAATTTTTATAAAAACATTGTTTTTTGGTGAATACTGATAAATAATTATTTTATAGAAAATATTCATTTATTATATTTTAATTTAAAATTCTCATTCTATATTATGTTGAATTATAGTATGCATAATTTTCCATTAATTTATATAATCTAATTAATTTCTTATGAATCCATATTATATTTCATTTTGGTATTTGTTTATTTTTATGTTTAACAAAACATTTTTCAAGAAACTGTTCTTCATGTGCTTTTCTTACATATATTAAATAAATTTATTAAAATTATAGTAATGGAATATTTGAAGTTAAATTTCATATTTAGAACCATGATCCTTCTAATTTTTTAATCATTTCAATTTATTTATTATTCAAAATTAATTGTAACTATAATAAACGTTTACCATGACCATAATAAGTAAATTGGGATAATTAAGATAAAACATTTAAATAAACTTTGAAAATAAACCAAAAACTATATTTATTTATTATTATGAGTTTAATTAAACCATGACCATCCAAGATTAAAAAATCTGAAATTTCTTCCACTTTCCTTTGATTATGCCCTTTCTATAATTTTAAGATGAGAAAAATTGCAAAAATTCACCCTCTTTCTTTAAATATCTCAAATATAATTTCATAGGGAACAAAATATGAAATTTTATAAATAGTTATTTTTAATATTAAATAAAATTATTACAATAATTTACTTTTTAATTTTTGAGATATTACTGTGGCCTTAAGTGCCTACTGCACACTATAGCAGTTCTACAACAAGCTATTGAAAAATAAAATAAATAATTTAAAAAAATAAAAAGTAATATATTTTTGGATGAATTATGGTTAAAAAATTATTTAATGATAATGATAAATTATAATTAGTTAATAATTATTTTATATTATAAATACAGGTTTAGTTTTTTTTCTTTAAATTCATGATATGTGAATAGTCATGAAAATTTTCTAATATTTTATTGATTTTTTTAATTTTGTTTAATAATTACAAAATAAAAAACCTATAAAAAGTAAAATTTATGGTAAAATGTATCAAATATCAGTAATTATCAATCTTTGTTCCTCTTTAAATTTTCAAAATTACGTCCATGATAATAAATATTGAAACATTTGTCACAAAAGCTGTGGTTGGTTGGATTAAATGATGGAATTAAACCATAAGATTAGATATAAATTGGAACATAAACCTATCTAAATTTTCATATTTTTAATTTATTTTGACCATATACAATTTTCATTAGAATAAATGGAACTTTTATGAAATTTTCTAAGAGTATGAGACATATTATATTTTAATATTTCGTGAATTTATATGATTTCGAACTACCTCCATTTTAAAGGGGAACCCCATATCCTCTCCTCCTCACACAACATGGGAAATATATATAATCAAATATCATCTAAAATACCTTCCTAGATTCATTATCCACTTAATATATCTTTTTTTATCCTAATACCATCCTAATGAGGAATATGGTGTAACTAATGGTGGATTTGTAATGAAGACGTATAACTCTTAACAAAATTCATTCATTTTATTATTTCTTTATACATCGTCTAAATATATCCTAATAATGATGATATATTTACATTAATATGTTATATATAATTATTTTTTAAATTTCACAATATGTATACATATATGTGTATATCTTATAGGAAAAGAAAACATCACTCGTGCGTACGTGTGGAGTACCACCCCCATGAAGCGACGTGTTTCATTTTTCATCACCGCTTAATAAGGCAGCTTATTTTGAATTACTTAATCAAAATATTTTATATTAATGACAAAAGTATAATTATTATAGTACAATATATATATCTTACCTTAATACCCTTCCATCTGTTGGAAAATGATGACGTTGTTCATCTGTTCATGTGGTTTACCACCTCCACAAAGCGATGTGATTCTCTTTTATTCTCCAACTATCATTAATAAATAGAATTATATATTTATTTCATAAAAAAATATATTTTTTAATGATTAATATTATTTATACAATGAAATAATTACTGTGATTAAATAAAAAAAATATCTAAACCAAAACATGTTTGAAAAACGAAACAGTTAAAATGCTTAGTGATGATGTTAATAAATAATTGTTAATAAATAGGTGATCGATTTTTATACGTGTATAATATATTGTATGATAACTACGAATATGGTCATTTTATATATTTTTCATAATTTTATATTTATTTTATCGGATTTTAAGAGAAATAAATTAAGTATGTTTGAATTGTGGTCATGGTAATTTTTTCTCATTTCCACTTTATTGAGACATGTGTTACATTATGAAACTAATTTATTTTTCATGGTTTATCTACTACCAATTGATATATTATCTGATTAATTACTATATATTCATGGTATTTATTCTTTAGATTAATTTTTTTTACCATTTCAATACCTTTAATTCTAATGTTTCCAACGTACTAAGGGCTTTTTTATAAAATAACATTTTATTTTGGGATAGTTTATGTTAAAATTTCATTTAGATAAATTATATGATCCTAAAACATAATTATAATCATTTTTATTACTCTCTATTTGTGTTTTGGTTTCATATTTTTATCTTACTTTTATTCTCGTATTGGATCAATAATTATCATCTGAGTAACATGTTGGGGACATTTAAAAAACATGTTTTAAATATTTCCTTCTAACTCTTTAGCTTCCTGGTCTAGGTTCATATAAATATTTCAAATATATTTTTAATTATACTAAAATTTATATTTAAATTTAGTTTCAACCATATATGAATTTATTTAAAATATTTCAAAATTAATCATCTTTTTATTTTCTAAATGTGGGACTCTTGGAATCTTACCCAAAGTGTGAAATGAATCTTTGTTAAAACATTTACAATATTAATGGATTTTCATACCATCATAAATATTCTATGATTTAATGATTTCTTTAAAATTTAACATGGTTATTTTCAAATAAAATATTTCTAGCAATTTTTTCTTCCATCCATTTTTGATTTATTTATTATATTTTATTTTTATCTTGTTCTCATTCTTATGATTGTGATCTCTTCTACACTCCATTATTCATTGGACATTATTTTTCTATTTCAAAACCATATTTTTTATTTTATGGATGTATAAAATATCATTTATTTTAATTTTATTTATTTTTAAATTTTTACTATTTTTTAACACCATGATATTTTAAAAAGAACACTATTTTCAATAGTATATATGACACACAACATCGATCATGATCAAACCACGATATTTTATTACTTAAATATAACTCTTATATCTTAGCCATCAAATTAGAGGGTATGAATATGATTAAATAATTTATTAAATATATATTATGTTCCAAAAAATATAAATTTATTTATAAATTCTTTTTAAATAATCACACCAATTTTAGTAATGTGATTTTATGCTATGAAAAAAAAATGTCGTCCAAAATGATTTTTTATTTTTTTGTGAGTGGATAATATAATTAATTTATAAAACAATAGGAATTGGTATTTTATAAATAGGATAAAAAAATTGAAATCATAATTTCAAATTTATCTTAGAGTGATTTTTTAAAAAAATTTGAAATTTTTGATTTTTCACTAAATAGTTAAAAATAATAATTTGTATTAAAAACTGTATTTGTTTTAAATTATTTATGAAATTAAATTATAATTTGAAATAGTTTTAAAATTTAGTTATTTAATTATTATTAAATATAAACCATTTATAGTATTTTTAATTGTTTTTATACTTTAAATTTATATGAAAATATTTTTATACATAAAATTATATTTTTATAAAAAATTGTCTTTCACGACGTTTTCTATGTTTACTTCTAAATTAAATTATGCCACTCGTATAAATTAAATTTCTAAAAATGAATTATATACTTAAATTAATTAGGTCTCAATTCGGTAAACTTTTCCATTTTATTTTGGGACATTATGAATAGTAACTATAATATATATTTGTCACCTTGGTAAAGGAAAATTATAAATTTAAGGCAAAATAATATTAGGAAAAAATAGTGACCCTAACACTTTATTATATCCTCTTTGATGAGTTTAATTTTTTTGTTTCTATCCGTGTTTGTAAATATTGAAAATTGGTTCCTTATTTCATTGATTTTGAACTTTCCAACATTTAAGAATAAGATAAAGTAAAAAATGTCGCTTTCTTTATTTAACTATCTATAATATTTTGGATTTGGGATGAAAAAAACATATATTTGGTAATACATGGTTATAAAATAATATATAATTTTTTATCATGTTAATTTATTTCTAATTTTTAATGACAAAATGATTACATTAAATTCTTATGTAATGCTGACATGGTATTTATTTAATTAATAGGACAATAAAATAAATGATTATAAAATTATTAAAATTTTTAAAATTTGTATGTATTATTATTTTCAAGGAATATTTTAGATAAATAAAAAAATTTAATGATATGTTAATGGATTATATTATAATTATATTGTTTTCATGTGGATTTCAAAGTAAAATTAAATTATTAGTTCCAAAATTAAAGATAATGATATTAAATAAAAATTTATGTTGTATTAAATGATTTAAAATTTCTAAAAATATTATCCTCTTCCAAGTGAGTGGGATATAGTTTTTAATATCAACCATGGTCCATTTATGGGATGTTTTTCCATTAATAGTTACTTTCTTGCCTCCTTTAGTGTAAAATAGATTGATAATGCAGTAAGTGTCAAAAGGATTAATGGGGGTTAAATATAAAAGATAATGTTGATAATATCAGTTAAAAATGAAAATATTTTATATTATGATAGTATTTCAACTCCTCCACATCTTAAATTTTAACTATATCAATTTTAATCCATTTTGAGGTTGAAAATAAATTTATACATTATGTAGTTCCATGAATTCGGCACCCCTCTCTTATAAAATGGTACCACCTATCCAAATTTATCCACACATAAAATTACTTTTTTTTAGATAATCTCTACCAAAATACCTTACAATAAGATCCCTATAATTATATAGGTATTTATTTAGGTATAAAACCAACCATATAGGGAATAAGTTGTAAAATAAAAGATAATTTTTCAAAGAAGAGTTATAACTATTTACCGAATGTTTTTAATTTATTTCTTCATCAAAATCCCTAAAATATTATTCAACCCTCATGATATAGTAAAATCATTATATCTTGTATACTTATTTGTTATTTTATTAATTGTATATCCTTTATCTATCTCCATCTTCCATCAAATGGGAAACAAAACCATCATTCATGTGTACTACGGACTACCATCTCGTAAAATTTTGCAATTCATTTTCCATTACCAACTCTCACAACTAGATATAATGATTAATTTAATGTATATATATATGATATTCATGAAATATTAATAATTATCTAATTATAATACATTATGTAAAGACCCGTAAAATTCAAGGGAAATTGTTTCTTAATTTTCTTTGGAATTTTATAAGAACGCGGTTTCTGACGGCACCTGATTCTGAGGCCCGGAGTGCTCGGAATCAATTTCCGAAGTTTGGCTCAGGTACGTTCAGTGAACGAACGAGCGAAAATTTATAACTTCTGAACCGGTGCCCGGAATCAAATTCTGAGGGCACCGATGAACTCGCAGCGCTGATATTCTCTTAAGGAGACCTTTTTCGAGGTTGCGTTTCTTCCGGGTTGAGAGTTAGTTTTTGGGAGTTTAGAATAAGTTAAATAAAAATTGTGGAATACAAATTTTTATTTTAACTTGTTGGTTATCTTCTCCCAAAGGGAGTTAGAGGTTGGACCCACATCCACTTAACTTCCCTTGGGAGGATTAAGTGTGGTGGGGCCCACACGAAGCATAACTCTTCATATTCTCTTTTTAAACTCCCAATAACCCCTCTTTAATTAACTTGACAAGTTGGGATATTAAATGGGTGGAGTTGTTTTATTTCAAACCTTTGAATGTCAAAATGGTTTGGTTGAGTAAATAAAATAAGACCTTAGCTTATTTTATTTGGGTTAGAATTCTCTAGACAACCTTGAGAGAATTTGGAGCTTCCTTCTTTATCTTCTCCAAGCTTCGACGAAGAACGCCACGATCTCGGGAATCGTCTTCCGCGACGCCATACCCGCGACACCAACGACGTCTTCTTCCGCGTAATCTCTTCCGTGAAGATTTCCCATGACGAAATCGTCGTCAAAGAACTTTGAATCCTCGCTTCACGACATCGACGTCCTTCTTTCGTGACGTCGACCACCGCGACGCGTCTTCCGCGGGTCATTGACGATCATCGTTCTTGAAACCGAGGTAGGGGTTTGTTGTTGATTATTTATTTATTCTCGTTCTTTGTTCTAGCATGACAAACATGAGGATAATTGTTTAAGTGTTATCGTCTAACGAGAGGGGGGGTTGGACCGCACAAACACGGCCGAATCCCCCCTCCTTTTTTCTTGATTATTATTATTTTCTTGTGGATCAATGAGATGGCGTGGTGTCGTCACACCACGAGGGAATCACACGACAAATATTGTGCGGCGCCGTCGCCACGCGCCGTGTAAAGATTATCAAGAACGCGACGTCGTCGCGCCACGTCAAAGGAAACCGAAGGCGCCGTGGCCGGAGCGGGGCCGCGGCGGAGGGGCGCGGTGCCGTCGCACCACGCCGGACAATGAAGGCCGCGGCCGGATCCGGGCCGCGGCGGTACGGGAAGACCGGCGGCCAGCCGGGCCGCCGGTGTCGGAAGCCCGAAAGGGGACCGGCCTTGCCAGTCCCCTTGAGGAAGGACCGGCCGGCCAGGTCGGGCCAGCCAGAAGGGAGAATAACCGGGGGAATAAATTCCCCTGGCTGGCCAAAAAACCGGCCCCCCATAATGGGGGGGGGGGCGGTTACACCAAGGGGGGGGGGGCAGCGCCCCCCCCCCCCGTTTTTCTCAAAAGCAGGCCCCCACGTGGGGGGGCCATTGATCCAAGGTGCGGGTCTTTGTCCGCGCCGCCAGCAAAGGAGGGCGGGGGCCTTGCCCCCCGCGCGTGGCACCCGAGAGGCGCCGCCGCGCCGCCGGCCGGGCCGGGTCGGACCCGGGTCGGCCCGGACCCGAACCCCCCGTTCTCGAAATGACTTCGGTCCTTTGCCCATAGCTTGATCTACGGACCTTCGATCGACGAACCGTCAGCGGCGATGTGATCCTTGGATCGAGACGGTCGATTCGATATATAGCACTCAAAGTTTCGGAATACTTTGAGTTCGGCCAGGTTGGATCGTACACGAAACCAACCGGGCCCTCGGAGCGGAAACACTCATATCCTGAGCTACGGACGTCCGATTGACGTGACGTCAGCTTTTTTGAGTTACTCTTAGTGAGACGGATCTTTTGGCATACTCCGCCCGAGGTTTGGACGCAGGTGGGGTACGGTCGGGTTGGTTTTTCCTTAAAAACAAACCGGGACCCTGGGACGAAAAAGCCAATAACTCTCAGACCGGGCGTCCGATTGACGCGTCGTCTATTGCGTGGAGTTCCTGTTGACGATACGGAACATTTGGATACATCAACTCTGGACTGCGTGACAGTTGATGTATCAGCCTCTCGGCTCGTGGAGCAGACCCTCCCGAAAGAGTTTTCTCTGTGCGGGAACCCTAGAGTTGGCTGCGACTGTGACTGCTACTATTACTACTGCTACTGTGACTGCGACGATGACAGTACAGAGATCCTGTGTGGATTCGACGACGACGACTACCGCACTCAGCGATCCTACGTGGATCAGTGCTACAGGTCCTGTGTGGGCCCGATCCTGTGTGGGTCTGATCCTGTGTGGGTCTTTGCACTCAGCGGTCCTGTGTGAACTAGCGCCTACAGGTCTTGTGTGGGCCCGATCCTGTGTGGGTCTTTTGCGGGGGTTAGTTACCTTTTGATCCTTCGTGGGTCCGACGACTTAGATGGATCATAGATCATCTTTATCGTCTTTCGAAGAAGTATACCTGTGTGAGCTGAATCCTGTTTCTTTCCGGTGTGGATTGTGTTGTGCTATCCTGTGTGGATTTCGTTTTGCTTTCCTGTGTGGATTGTGTTGTGCTATCCTGTGTGGATTTCGTTTTGCTTTCCTGAGTGGAATACGTATACTTTCATGTGTGGATTGAGTTGTACTTGGGCTCGGAGGTTGGAACGTATTCGGATTGATGACTTTGGTATATGTATGGGAATATACCTAAGCTGTGTCGGTTGTTACTTCGTGATTGTATCTTTTCTTTGTGGTTTATCCTTTGTGGATTTTGGGAGACCTTAGGGGGTCTCGGGTTCCCTACTGAGTAGTTTATACTCACCCCTGCACGGGCTTTTCCCGCACTACGTTGTGTTAGTTGCAGACGACGGACAACGTTGATCGTAGTTGAGGCTTGCTGAGTAGGACGATACCTGGAGGTGGACCACTGGGCGGGACGTGTTCGGAGCGGACGGCGGGACCCGAGGAGCAGTGGAGCTATCTGTACCCACCCTTCAGGTGGGATTTCCAGTGGACAGCTCAGTGTAGCGGCTTTTACTCTACAGTTGTTGTTTTCCCTTTCGAGTTGTACTTTACTTTCAGTTTGGGTTTTTATACTGGCCCATTTACTTTTCCGCACTTTCAGTTGTACTCTGTTTTTACTTAGTGTTTACTTTTCCTCTTGCTTAATATGTGGTGCTTGTTTACTTTTCAAAGGCAATGCCTTCCCTTTTTGTTGGGATTTACGCCTTGGTGCTAGTCACCAGCCCCTGGCCTATGGAAGGCGGGCTTGGGGTAGTCACAACACGGGCCCCGAGGGTGGGCCGTGACACATTATCTACTTTATTAAATTTTTATTCATTTTAAAATGATAACATCATTCATGCATATGCAATTTGATTCTTTTTTAATCACCACATCATATTGATGATATATATAAGATTATTTAAATTTATAATATGTTTAATAAGATATAATTATCATTTATTAAACATAAAATAACTCTTTTCTTCTATTCATCATGATCATTGAGAAATACAAGGGTTACTTATTCATACAGATGACATATTGTCTCCATGATTGTAACATATTTAATTTTTTTAATTATATTTCAGAGTTAGTTATAAAAGTGTAATTTATATTAATAAAGTATAATTATGTATGTATTATTATTCTATATAATATGTAATATTGACCTCTTTATCCATTATCAACAATTCGTGTACATTCATGACATATGAGTTCAATAACATCAAAATCATCCTCATAAACATAATTGATTAAGTAATTGATTATAACATGGTAAAAGGAATAATAAACATGAAAATTATTCTTATGAAATTTAATAATTGATATATTTTTATTAATAAGGAATATAAATGTTGTAAATTATTAGTTGGACATAATTTAAGAGACACATTACATTAAAAACCTTATTTTAAATGTTTTAACGAATTATTTTATAAATATTTACCTTCCATGTCCATATTCATAAAATTATTTTATGAATGTGTTTATATAATCATATAACAATTATAAAGGAATTTTAATGTCACTTTTTAATATCCATAAATTGTTTTGAAAATGAATCTTTTTTATGTACAACGTTTTATCAAAAAAAAGGATTGTTCAATTTTAACGTAAACGGCGTCAACAATCTTTCTAGCCACTAAAAAATTATATGATTTTTGGATTCCTTGATAATATTCCGTGTTTTATTCAAAGGAAAAAATTCATTTAATTTTTTTTGGGGATTTTACACTACTACATATATTCCCTTTAACAATTCTCAAAAAGTGTTTTAACAGCACTAAAAATCACATTTAACTGCTGTGTTGAAAAAATCCCCTCTTTATCAGCACTATTTAGAGCACTGATATATTCCCCCTTTTTCTGCACTTTAAAAAGAACTAATAAAGTGGGTCCTTTATCTATGAAAAAATAGTGTTGATAAATACCTATCTCATTACAATGTGATGTAAATATAAAAAGAAACCCAACAAAAACCTACAGCTATTTACAACATGCTCAGTAAATAATGCTATATACATTTAATTGAAATAATGAATTAAACATATCCACAAATGGAATATACAAAAAACCACTTCTATATCAATTTAAAAAATTATATAATCACATTTACAATTATTCAATAACTAGGTAAAAACATTAATATTTCATATTTTGATGCATGTTATCCCCTCTCAAAAATATCCACCCATGGTATCTGTTGCCATAAAAATCCTCCCAACTTGAGAATAATATTCCACCTATATAAGGAAAATTTTATTATTCTAGTAATACTATAAATAAATAAATTATTTATTAATATTAAATAATACATTAATAAATTACAATTTTTAATAACAAAGACACATTTGGAGTTATAGTGGTTACATCGTGCAACGTATTGATGTGGGGTTGATTCCTACACATCAAAAATGAGTTATGAATAGATTTCATAAATATAAAAACAATTGAAATTTGTGTATTCATTTTTAAGTACATCACGTTATCTTTTTTTTTAAATAATATCAAATTTAAATATTGACACATTTGGATATATACCAGTCAAACCATGAATCAAATTGAGGTGAGGATAATTTATACCTTTCAAAAATTACTAATGGATCATTTTACTAAAGTATAAATTCAATATTAAAGTGATTTTTTGATTTTTTGATTTTATGTATTTCTATTTTTTTCACTAAAATGTCATTTCAAACTACAAAAATGCATTTCGAGTCATACTAGTTACACCATGGATTGGATCGATGTGAGACTACTTTATACATGACAAAAATGACATATAAATCACTGTAAAAAATAATGAAGAAAACTAGAGAAAAATATCTTGGTTTTTAGTGAGTGACATCTTCAGAGATAAAATTTCAATTTTAAACTGATAATGGATACTTTTTGTAACAGTGGTAAGACGGTGCATCAGATTGAGGTGTGGTTGATTGCTACACATAAAAAATGACTGATGGACTATTTTACTAATGTATAAAAAAATACGAATGCATTTTCTCAGTTTTCAGTATTTCAATTTTTCTTTTAACTTAAATTAATCAAAATTTAAAATAAAAAGAAACAATTGGATTTATATTGGTCCCATAGTGCATTGTATTATAGTGGGGTTGATTCCTATAAATCCAAATTCACTCATGGATCATTTTCCTAAATTATTAGAATAATATAAATGTTTTTTTCTCTATTTTCAAAATGTCACATGTTCTTTTTACTAAAATTAATGTCAATTTAAAATAATAAGGCAAACTTTGAGATTTACTGGAAACACAGTGAATCCAATTGTTATGTTGTTGATTAATAAACATAAAAAATGACTTATTTATCATTTTACTAAATTATTAAAATAGTCCTAATGTATTTTCTGTTTTTTCATTATACCAATTTTGTTTATTTACTAAAATGTAATTTTAAACCAAAAACATGAATTTTTAGATATACCTATTGAATATTACATCAGTTTGACTTGAAAATACCTCATACACATCCGAAAAAGATATTATAATCTCTTCCCTAAATTATTTTGGCAATCAGAGCATGATTACTTGTTTTTATGTTAGTAACATGTTTTGTGCTAAAATTCCAATTTATAATTGATAACAAATACTTTTAGTCATATCGATCACAAGAAGCATCATATTGAGAAATTATTTATTCCTAAAAATCAAAAAATGACTAATGGGTCAATTTCCTAATGTATCAAAACAATCCAAATTTGGTTTCTCAGTTTTTGGTATTTAACTTGTTCTTTTTTATTTAAATTAATGTCCATTTTAAATTTAAAGACGCATTTGGAGTTATCGCAGTCACATCATTAATTTTATTGAGGTGGGGTTAAATTAAAAACATAAAAATTGAATCATGGGTCGTTTTCCTAAATTATCAAAAAAAATTGAATCCCTTTTTCTCTGTTTGCAGTTGGTCACCTATTATTTTTACTAAAATTAGTTTGAATTTTAAATACAAACAGACACCTTGAGTTATATAATTCACGCCATGCATCATATTGAGGTGAAACTGATTTATACACCATAAAAATGACTTATACCTTTTAAAAATGTATCACAATAATCCAAAATCATTTTCTCAGTTATGAGTATGTCATTTTTTGTTTTTTTACTAAAATTTCATTTCAAACTGGAAAATATATTTTGAGTCATACCAGTTGAATCATTAATAAAATAGACATTATACTACTCTATATAAATAAAAAATTAATTATGAGGAACAATGTTACATTTTGAATACAATAGTAGTGTGTTTTCTTGGTTTTTAGTTAGTGACACATTTTGAGCTAAAATGTAAATATTAAAATGATAATGGAAAATATTAGTTATACTGGTGACACCATGCATTGGATTGAGATTTCGTTGATTCCTAAACATCAAAAATGACAACTTGGTTATCTTATAATGTATAAAAACAATAATAATTCATTTTCTACATTTTTAAAATGTCACTTTTTCTTTTTATAAATTTAATGTCAATTTAATATGAAAATATACCGTTAAATTGATATCGTTCACACCGTGTATCATATTGCAGTGAAGTTTATTATTACACATCAAAAATGACTTCTGTATCATTTTATAAATGTATCAAAACAATAAAAACTCATTTTCATGGTTTTTATAATTTCACATCTTTTTCTTAATAAATACATTGTCAATTTTAAATGAAAATAGTCACTTAAAGTCATAACTATTTAATCTTGAATTCTATTTAGGTGGGTTTAATTCAGAAATGTCTCAAATAAATTATGGATCATTTCCCAAATGTATAAAAACATCTGAAACAATTTTCTCAGTTTTGAGTAGGTCATTTGATCTAATACCAACTATATTTTCAAATAAATATCATATATAGATATCATATCATGGTAGATTAATATTCCTTACATAACATATTTATCCTTGCAATAATGGTTATCGTATAGTGCTTTTGAAAACAAGGAACCAAAAATAGAAAGGGCATTAGAGTATCTCATTATTGTATTCATTATAAGAATCCTTCTAAGACATATGATTCCTAAAACTATTCTTCATAACCTAAGAATTTTAATCATAAGAAAGGGTGATCATATATTCTCAATTACTATAAAAAGGGAGATATAAATGTTTATATAAGGAAAACATGAGCATAATGTTGTTAGATAGTGATATTGACATTATAAATTCACAGCTTACATATCATAGATCATAATAATTAGGCATGGATTAAAGCATGGTTTTTTTAAAAAAAACATTAATATTAAAGGATAAAATATTATTATAAACTAAAAACATATACTCAAGTCAAACCAATAACACGATGTATCAGATTGAGTAGGGGATTATTGTGATATGGCTTATTACTACACTGTTTTGGAAAATATTCATGAATATTGTTTTTTGGAAGTCAAAAATTTCATTCAACTATTGGGAAATACATTTCTAGATGCATCTTTATGATTCACATCACATTTTCTGCAACGTGGGGATTCCACTTCCACTAAAAGGAACAACTTCTATCGTTTCTATCTTGTAGAAAAATATTACTTCCCAAAATATCTGTAAAAAACCAAAATAATTTTTAGATAATGATAATGAAATTAACATATAAATAGTATAAAAAAGGAAGAAAAAAATAATTAATTACATAAGTACAAGGAATTAAATTTTATACATTTAGGACACATTTCCTTGTTTTCATTATCTCAATTGAAGACATAAAGTCCAATCTCTCTCGAGCATGATTATTTTTCAACAAACAGCCCCAACTCAAACAAATGAATCTACCTTTGAAAAAAATCATTATTTTGTGATTAATAATAAAAATAAGTACACTAAACATAAATATGAAACAATCGACTAATTCTACAGAGGACAAATATTCATGTTATTTATGTACATTCTTCCATCTATTATATTTCCCATTAATCTCCATGTAAATCTATATCATATTTTGAATATTATTAGTTTTTACAGTCATAGTAATAATAGAATGATATAAATACACAGAGGATTAATAATTATTTTAAATGAAAAAGTAAATATACAAAAAATTCCTTCCAATGGATACTAGTTTGTTCATTTAGTATAATCTCCCTCATAAATCTACAAACATAACAACAACAATCCTTTCTATTTTTTTGTTTTAAACACAAATAATTCATTGAAGAGAAGAAGTAATTTTTTTTCATATGATTTTGTATTGTGAAATCTAATTATATATACCTCAATACTAGTCAATTCATAGTGATGGTCAAGTATCTCATTCTTAGACCCTGGGCGCTTTCCTAGTTTTTCATGATATTGATCAAACACCCTATCATAACATAATTCTCATTAAAATAGAATCTAAATTATATAAATCAATATTTAGTTATAAAAATTTTAATGCAGTGTATTATAAATTGACAAATTGCTTCATGTCTGGTCGGCTTGTTGGATATCAATTCATTGAATACAGGAATGAAATATTTGGTGTATCCAAGTTGATTACAAGGAGAATGCAATGTTTTCTATAATCACAAAATCGAATAAGTAATTAAAGAAATGAAAATATATTTCATTTGACTAAATTTTAGATTGTTACCTCTATATAGTCGTTATTAACAAGAGTCTGCCATACATATATTTTCATTAAATCAATTTGAGCAAGCTTTTCAGTATTTCATTACCATTTCTGGAATCTGTTTTTGAGTTTTTTGTAGAGGATATGTGAGGACTAATGAGGACAGTATTTTCATGGGTAAATCCATTCAATTTTTTTTGATTTGTAAGCCTGAAAAAAAAATATGAAATATATTTAGTCATAATTAACATAGTATGTCACCTTTTTTAAAATCAAATCATGATAACATACCTCATGTATACATTAACAACTATGTCACCCGGCCAATCATAGTCATGTATTTCACTTACTTTCTCAACTCAAAGGATTCCTTGAATTTCTTCTACATCTATATTTTCATCAAAATCAACAATGTCAATATGGCCATTTTTTTCTTTTTTATCCACAAGAACCATTAATGATTGTAAATGAGGATATATAATGGGTGGGGTAAATGTGATTTTGATAGATATTTTCAATCGGATGGCCGATATTTTAGATGGTTTTGAGAAGGTCTTTTGTTTCACCCCCATCCCTTTATCCATCATTAATAATATTCCTTGATCCATACCAGTTTTCAGTAATTGTTAATGGTCTAGATTAAAAAAAAATTGGAAATGAATACCTCCATGTGGAAACGTTATTTTACAAGATGTGATGGAAAGGCGAGTAATTTTTTAATATCTTGTAAAACCTTATGAATATCTTCCTCATCTATTGGAATTGGTATCTATTCAATCAGCACATGGGCAATGCTAATTGACACTCTCAGATGACCCATTTGAGGTGGTCTATTATGTATATCGTATTCCATGATATTAAAACCTAAAGCCCTTTCTATAAGGATATTATTGGGTGTTGATAGATATAACACACAATAATTACCACCAAGAAGAATATTAGTACAAGAAAGGTATCAGTGTCTTTCGGATTCACATTTCATAGAAACAATTATTAGAATATTGATTACCTCATCTAAGATAGTTTTTTGAGTGGAAATTCTCTCCTCAAAGCCAGTGGTGGTGCGGTGGGATCTTCACATGATGGTTTTTCTATAGTTGTTTTATCTCTTTTCTTCCCCTCACAAATTTTAGTATCAACTCTATCTTCCATATGAATTTTTATTCAAGGGTAGCAATTATTTCTCTCATTTGTTTCATTTAATCACATTTATTCTCCTATTGTTTGTTTAATCAAAATATATTTGGGGTGTCACCCTAAAACTCAACCCTCTAATTAGACTATACTATTTTATCCACTTCAAGGAAAGTGATAGCTGGTTTCCATCTGATACAGGTGTTTTTGAATCAAGTCCCTATGTTGGGTAGAAAATATGACAAAATAAGTAATCATTTTAATTTAATATAAATTTAAAGAAAAATATATTTTTATTATTTCATACATTTATAGTTTTCCCACACTTTTTGAGTGTTTTCATATATTATTATCCCATATTTATTTACACAATCCTCCTTCAATAGAACAGGGCATGGGATAGAATTGGATTTGTATTCGGGGTCATAAATATTCATATAAACATAAGAACATAATTATATTGTTTCATATCACATAAATGTTTTACAATAGAATGAAAATATGTACCAATTATTTTTCGAGTTAAATGTACCATTTTCTGGCATTATTTTAGAGGTTAGTTGGTGTTTCTGCCAATTACTTATTTGTAGCACACAATTTATATTTCATAAATAAAAAATGACAATCAAAGTGATGAATCCACATATCATTAAACAACGTATTACAAGTCACAATGTACCGGAAAATTCACATTCTCACAATGGCAAGTAAATGTATCCCATGCTACCCAGGTAATCAGGTGTACATAGATAAATGGTGGGTGTGTGTTTCTTTTCCCATTAGTATGTTTAAGATATTGTCTCGTTAGAATCATTTGAAGGCCTCTATGAATCCTTCTAGAAAGAATTAATACTTATTTCTTGTGGGATTCATCTATCATAAATTAAATCTTCAAGGGATGATGAAGAGTAATCCAATGTTTCATTATATTATTTTTAGTAAAATAATGAAAAGATATCAAAATGTTAACATATTCTATTCTCACATCAGCGTATTAATCCCAACCACAACATGGTTCCAAGATTCTACATCAATTGGAATGCATAATCGAGTGATAATTCCAATTTAACTACTGAATATTTCTTGTTGGGGTAAACATTATGGCCCCATACATTCTATATGACCTCATATTTAACGAATTAGATTTTCACCTTAAATATTTTTGTTAACACGATCAAACGATGATGCTCCAATTTTTTCTATGTTGTCTGTCATACAACACCTAAAATTTCCTTGGATTCAACATTGTAAAAATGTTAATTTGAGAGGTAGCATTGTCATGTGAAGATGCCATTGTACCTCTACATAGGGAGTAGCAATAGGTTGCAAAACTGGTTGTTCCTTTGGATTGGGAGCACCATCACATGTTGAAGGTTGTTTTTTCTCTACACTAGGAGTAGCAGTATGTTTAGAGACATGTAGTTCCTCAGGATTGTGAGAACCAGCACATGTAGAAGTCCTTATCGATAGAGGTGGTTTAACATTTAATTTAAAGTACCTAAATACAGAAGTGAATATATAATAACATAAGGTAACACAACGTATATTACAAAATGATATAACCAAATTATTGAACTTTGTTTTCTTAATGGGTGAAAGAATTTAACCTCTCTATTGACTATCTAAATCACTTCATTATGGTCTCCTTTTCCATAAAAAACACTGTCAACATTTGGACTCCAATGAATTGATTATGAAAGCCCAATTAAAGTGTCATCCTCATTTATATTTTCATCCAACCCTTTAGTGTTTTTGGTCTATAATGGGGAAATTGATTGCATTTAGTTTGTGGGATCTAGAACATAAAATCCATGTACATCCTATGATTACATTATAAACAGTTCTCCTTTATACCCATCCTTAGTGAAATCAAATTTCTTGAATCCCAATTCAGCTATTTTAATATCCCTCTTGTTATCATCCCACTTGCATTGAAAATCAGAAATTCAAATATTTTATAATCTAACTCCCATGTTTGTTTGATGTTTCGAAAGTATGAAATATTTGTATAAATTGGATTTCTGTCCTAAATACCAGAAACAAGCATCACTTCATCAATAAGTGTAACTCCCACACTTTTCATAGTAATTTCTTTATCATGTTTACTCTTGTGGTATGAAAACTCTAAAAAGGGTATGTGGTTCTCCTAGATCTGGTCAAAATATAACATGGAGGCCCTCATCTTATCATCCAACACCTAGATAGTGCACTCTGTCTACCCCTCGGACTGGGGTTGAATGGTCATACTCCTTCGCAGCAAGGTCCAGAATGCCTTCGACACTCCTCTCCATAATTGTGACCAAAACCATGCATCATGATTGCAGATGATCATCAAGGATACCCCATAAATGAAAATGATATCTCTTAGGTACAACTTCCTCAAACACCCCAATGAAATTATCTCCCTAATATCAAGGATGTTCATCAACATGATGAGGCATTCCATTATCACCCTGATGTCTTCATGGCCCGTAGTTGTTCATGGAAGCCCTACGTCAATGTCCATGGATATTCCATTGCATTTCCACTTTGGGATATCAAGAGGATTTTTTAATCCTTCCAGAACCTGATTCTCATCCTTCACCTTCTAACAGGTGAGTCATCGTGAGATGAACTCAGCTCTGCTTTTTCTCAATTCGGATAGGTGAGGCACCTTATCCCACATCATTATTGGAACCACAATTTTCCCCTGGAACAAGATCTTTTGATTCTATTCTTCAGAATACCCATTAGGTACATCACCTATTGGTATTTGATCATTTAGAACCTCACATCCAATATATCCCAGTTGGGTCTCCCCCACATGCTCATGGAATAAAGGAGTTACCACCATCAACTATAGGAATTTTATACCCTCCTCATCCACTAGGGTCAGCTATAGGGAATCTAACTGCTATGAATATTCCCACAAAAGGAAATACTTGGAATTCTAGCTAATGGAATCTATTATAATGTTACCCTTCCCTGGAGTATAGACTATATCGAATACTTAGTCCTACAAGAACTCCATCCACAATTATTGTCTCAGATTCAAATATCTCTGGGTAAAGATGTTCTTGAGTCTTTTGTGGTCTGAGTAAACCACAAATCACTCTCCTTGAATATAGTTCTGTCACATCCTTAGAGAAAATACCCCTGTTATGAGCTCTAACTCATGGGCCACATATTTCTTCTCATGGGATCTCAACTGCCTCAACCCGTATGGAATAACTACCTGAAATTGAATCAAAACGCAACCAAGAAAAACTCTTGAGGCATCACAATACACTATTAAATCAATGACTTCCTCTGGTAGTCGTATAACTATAGTTCTCATAAACCACTACTAGAAATCCTCAAAGGCCTTTTGGCACTGCTCAAACTAGCTAAACAACTACCCTATAAACATTATGGCAGTCAAAGGGGCTACAATCTTGGAGATGTCTACCAAAAATATCCTATAGTACCCAACCAGACCCAGTACGATTCACACCAATAATGTAATATTGGGTGGCACCCTTGTAAGCACTACTTCGATCATCATGGGATCCACAGATAAACCCTATATAGAGATTACATTCCCTAAAAACAGATCCTCATGTATCCAAAACGAACACTTCAAAATCATTCCGTAAAGTTTTTTCTCTCACATCAAGTCAATAACAATCCTCAAGTGGTCCGTGTGATCCTCCTCTGTCACATAGAAAATGAGCACGTAGTCCATAATGACAACAACAACCCTGTCCAATTATTTCTTGAAAACTTGGATTCTCAAATCCATAAAAATTGCAGGGGCATTTTTCACATTGAAAGGCGTCACTAGGAACTCGTAATACAAGTAGTGAAATGAAATGACAACTTGGTAATATTGTCCATGAAAACCGAAAGATGGTGGTAGCTAAATATGAGATCGATCTTGGAAAACCATATCTCACCTCACAACTGGTCAAAGAGTTCATTGATTGTTAATACGGGGTACATTTTCCTTATCGTGGCCCGACTCAGGTGATGATAATCCACAAAAATCATAAATCTCCCTTCTTCCTTCTTCATGAATAGAACTGAGGCTAATGAGGGGGGACACACTAGGTCTGATAAAACCCTCCTCGTGAAGGTCCTATAACTATGAAGGTATCTCCCAGAGCTCCATGGGTGTCATCCGATATGTTGTAGAAGATATTAGAGTAGTACTTATTTACAAATCAATGAAAAACTCCAAATACTTCCATAGAGGTAGTCCCGAAATATCTTTGGAAAATAATTCCATGTAATCCTCCACAACTAAAGAAACCCAGGTTCATGAAGATTCTACTATAGTGAGCATCCGACTAGCTAACGGATGGGTGAAAAGATGTATCCTCTTACTCATAATACATTCCTGCCCTGCTATGAGGTCTCATTCACCAAGGAAGGTGAACCCCATCCCATCAGTGTTTAGGAATCTAACAAGATTGTGATGAATGTCAATCTGGGCTTAAACCATGGAAATAGAATCTAGGTAGAAGATGATGTCATAATGTTACATTGTGATGTCTAGTAGGTCACACATGAACCTTTCTCCTTTAAATGAAAGATGACATTTTTGACAGTTAAATGACATAGAAAAAGAACATACATTTGGAACCTTGAGAACAAGTTGATGTTCTTGTACCTCTACTAGGAGATTAAACTACCATACCAAAAGACACAATATAACGTATTGATTGGTTCCCTTATCTACTAGTACTGAAGAAATAGTAGAATAAACACAGGGTGTACCTCGTAACATCGCGTGCACTGGAGGATAACATACACCCATAGCCTGCAGTTGTCTGTGGCCCCGGACACAGGCTCCCTGAGCTATACATGGGATTCCTTGTGGTCATGGAGGGGGGATATTAGAGCGTCTCCCCCCAACTCTAGCTCCTCCTGATCCTCTACCCAAATGGCCTCCCTAAGGACCACACAGTCCCTACATGGGGGATCCCTAGTCACGGTGTTACTTTTACCATGGTTTTCCACCTACAACATAACAAGGAGGATTTTCATGCATGTTCTAGTCATATCATGCAATGTGACTTCTCCCATAACATGTAAAGAACCAAAATTCTGTGGTCGGACATTCTGTTCTTCACAGACCATGTATTGCCTGACCAAATGGTCGAGTATGATCCTAGGAAGGTCTTCTACATTGCGGCCCTATAAAATAATGTCTTATAATCACCATAGATGTCTCTAACCTGAAGAAACCACATCCAATACTAGCCAACATGCCTCCCTCTGATAGTAATATCTCTATCATAATTTCCCATTTCTGAACCCTGATGTATGTGGGGATACACCGGGGAACTATGCTGGCACAGATCTCTTGATGGAGTCCTAGATCGAACATCCATGTTCAGAAGTAACTGTCATGGATCATATTCAGAGAGTATAGAGAAATTTATTTGAACCTATATGAGTACTCTACCACTTCCATCCCCTTATTTTGAATCTCTAGAGGTTTTTGAATCCTGAAGAAGCGTAAGCATGAGGGGAATTACTCCTCAGAAAATAGCTGTAGGAACTCATCCCATCATAGTGATGACTCGTTGTGCATCTTGGAAACCATGATCCACAAACTCCTAGCCATCAAATTTAAAGGGATGGAATCCAAGGCCACCATATTGTTAGTTTTTGTCCACATAATCTTGAAGAGGTGGACCAATGAATGCACCTAGTCCTCTTCTACCAGAGGGTCTTGCGCACCATGAAACCTCAGTAGCCTCTAGCACTAGAAATCATTGAGCACACTCAGCATGTGCTCATCCTCAGCCTGCACTCCTAGAACTATATACTTCTCCACATGTGTTGGATATTCGACTATACCACCAAGAGTACTGGGATCACACGATGGTCCCTGAACAGGGGCATCATCAATCGTAAGGTCATCTTCACGAACCAAAAAGGGTATCTGGTATGGCTGCCATTGTGGAGGAATCGTGAATGTAATCTAGGAGTATCATGGTCAGATGAGAATATATATATATATATATATATATATATATATATATCAAGATAAACGACAAAGGGGGTATGAATCCACAAGGATATTCAATGTCCTGATCCAATATGATGTATGTATAGAAGTTCCCTCCAACAAATTTCTATCCATATAGAGATGACAGGTGGGTAATTAAGGCCATGGTGAATGGTAATGCCGCTCATTGCACCATCACTAGACTCCCTAGACTAAGAGATTCACTCGAGACACCTTTACATTGTTTCCCTAAACCCAACCAATTACTTTTTAGGGAAACATCCTAATAACATCCCAAGCGTCAAACCACCTTGGTACCAATTTTTCATAACCCATCCCATGCCAATGCCTGAGCTATAACTACCCCAACCCCGCCTGTATATGCCTGGTGTGGTGATAAGCATTGAAGTCACATTAACTTGGGGATGACTATTCCTAGGTACCTATTCACACACATGCATAACCAAATTGATGAAAACGTGTATAGGGAGAGATGAAAAATATGAAATAGGATATAGATAAAATAATACATGCATGAAACACTGAAATAGAATGAGTACAATAATGTAAAAAATAAAAGAAAAAAGGGAAAAATACACACCCACTAGAAATAGTGTCCCAACCTGACAGAATAGATTGAAAGTAATGTAACTGAGAATACCCTACTCTGAGAACTTAATCTATGACCACCACACATGCCAAAATAATATGAAACCCTAAGCTCCCTATAGTCACAATCAAAACTCTTGATCTCTACATACATCATGAAATATACAGGAAAATCCCAAACAGGGGTGTGTATAAACATACTCACTAGGAATCCCCCAAAAGAAGAGGGATCAGTAAGAGATACAATAATAAAGTAAAAAATTTGATGGAATAAATTATATTAAAAAATAGATGATCGACCTGATAATAGAGAGATGAGCTCATCTAAACACAAGGATATAGAAATGGTGAGAAGATAAACTTCTCGTCGAATGATCGCTACCTATATTAGGAGAGTATACTCATCCAACCATGATAATATAGACATGGAAGGAACATGGAATATCATATGTGTCTTCACCTCTCCTAAAAGGAGTGTAAGAAAAACCCATGGAGTTGGTACTGAAAAAAAAAGATACATGTATATGCTCAGTTAATGAATCATAAGAAAGAGAGTAATGGGATATCCATCTCATAGATCAGCCCTAGAATTGAGTTTCCAATAGTTCCAGATGAAACCAACTTCTATGCCCAACATACCTCACATATTCCTTAAACTGCATGTAAAAGAGGATCAAACACCATACCTCAATACTATTCGCTTTGGGTGGGTCTGTCCAACCTACATAGTTTTAAGTCACATCACAATGATGTGTCTCGGTGGGGAATCTGAACCTCTTACTCATGATTCCATATTAATGTTATGTATGTCTCGTCACTTGTCCCATGTATTCTAGATTTCATCTCAAAGTCGATACAAAGTCCTAGTCCAGCTAGAGGATGCCACCCTAGTTTCATCGGGGACCCACGCCCAGGCATACCAGAGGATTCCACTATAGTGTTTTCAAAGACCCACTGCAATCTTTCATAGAGGATTCTACTCCAGTGTCATCGATGGTCCATTCCTAGCCCATTTGGAAGATGCTGCTTTGGTTTCTTCGAGGACCCATGACCAGATCAGCTGGAGGATTCCACTCTAGTGTTGTTGAGGTCCTTTTCCCATCTCGGCAAGAGAATGACACACTAGTTTCATCGAGGACCCATGCCCAGCTTGGTAGGAGAATTCCACATAGAAGTACTGGATGTCATTTCATAAACACTGCTTCCATAGACCACTGCCTAAATATGTTTCATTCTCCGAACCCCTCACATTGTCACTCTGAAGTCAGAACTGAGGTCTCCATCACATTCTATGGGAAAAAACACACAGGATAGGATATTCAATATTCCCAATAGGACATCCAATGAAAAATTTATATAATGCCACATTACATTTGAAAAGAATGTTTTGGGGCCCACACATCAATCATGAAATAAATTATACAAATAATACAATTGTGATCCTCCTAGAAAAACACTCTAGATTGACTATTCATTCATTCAAAATAGATACTCAGTGAAGAAGATCCATCTAACCGCAACGCAAGTGAATCGGGCTTGACGGGGCATGCTCTTTGACATTGTTTTAAACACCCAAATGTAGTCTGAAAAGTATTCCCCTGTTCTGTGATATCACTACCATGAATGGCATGTCAATCAGATGTTGATTATAGACACCACATCCAATACAAGGATCCAAAAATAATAATAATTAAATAATTATTTTTAAAATTAGATGTTTCGTGAATCAAATTCGTGAAACCAAGTCTTAAAAATTCCATAACTAGTCTAGAAGGATCTGTCTCAATGAGACGAATGTGTGGTTATAGGGAGTGAATTGATCGGATCCCCAGATTAGAAGACATGGAAAATTGAATTCGTTATGGTCGGATAGAAACCAGTCCGGCCTACTCTGTCAGGACAGCTTCACCAAGGCAAACCCACTCTTGCTAGCCACATCCACTTAACCAACCCATGTCCTAACCTCATGGCCCCACAACACATCCTGGTCCACTGCCAACACTGGCTCGGACCACTGCCGACACCGACCCAACCCATGCTCGAGTCTTCGCCCCACGATAGTGAGACTGACCGGCCGTAGAAATTTGCAACGGTATTCACCGCTTGGATTACTTTGGGAAACCCTTCTAAGCTAACCAGCTATGCCACATGGCCCGCTATTTTTTGGCACTATCACGCCACAGTGTTTCTGCAGCTCCGCAGTCCACTGTGGAGCAGCCCACCTCTGTGTGCCACCACACTGGTGGTGCTCTGATGGTTCCTTCCACGGAACACTGGGATTTCATTGCTCTTCCAAATTTGGATCCATGAACAAATATGTTATCCTCACATCAATATATTTATATCTATAGCCTCCACTCATAGACATGTTGGAGGTTTTATGTGCCCGAATGTGGGAAATGAATATTCATAAAGAACTAACGCTAAATGTAGTTTTAAAGACATATCAATGGTCATGTCCATGCAACCATCGATGGTTTATGGTTGAAAAAAACATGAAGGAAATGAACATATATTCGGCTTAATAGTTGAATCAAAACACAATGGTAGAAGAAATCCTACTTTGAATCGATCATTCACTATTGACAATGCATTTTTTCACTCATGCTCCAATATGCTAAGGTTTCGACAGAGGTTCCTCATTTATTTGAGTAATAATGAAGGAGAAAATTATTGGTGGGGTTAAATAGAGTGAGAGAGAGGATTAAGGGGTAACCCTAATCCAAAATCCTTAAGTCTCTATTTATACAAGTCCAGCTCGGTGTGGAATTTGAAGGGATAATTCCCATTCATTTTATGTCATTATTAGGTAAAACAACTCATTTTGAACTCAATGGAGGTCTAAGATTTCCAATCGGAGTCCAATTTTGAGAGTTATTCGATACAAAGTTAGGGGTAAAATAATAAAGTTTAATTATTTTATTCATGATTTTTCCCTTGGGTGGATTTTTAATAGAAGCCTCACACTAAAAAATGTTTTATCCCACCAAGGGTAAACTCCACGTTCCAGACTAAACCATGGCCTCAGATTTATTATCTAATCTACCATATAAGGCTTACCTAGTTTTCTTTTTGTTCATAGTATAAAATATACATCATATTTTTAGAAAATTAATTTCGGGCATACTGGGCCTTGGAATTGCACCCCGTCACAACACCTAACTCTGGAAATATATATAGAGATATTTCAAAGTATTACAAGGTGAAAACTAGTTCTCTATAATCCATGAATGAATTTGTTTATAGATGATGTTACTTTAATGTGTTTTCTCATTTGTGTTATTTTTTTCTCAAGAGAACATACAACATAACTCTCTTCAATCAAAATTGCATATTACTAATCGTGATGAACTTATGAATTTGATGTTATATAGGATGAAGCCATGTCGAACCATGGTTCTAGTCTCCCAACCAACACCTTCAACTAAGATGTTCAAATTTAATATTTATATAGTAAATCCTAAATGGTACTATCTAATCACTGGAGATTTCATAAATTTTCAAGTAGAAAATAAGGCCCCATCAATCATTTTCCCAATGATGAGTATTAGTGAAGAAGTAAATAGAACTAGTTTCCATTTAAAATTATTTTAGTAGCCTATATCCAAGATACAGATGCTAGAACCACCATTATCAGTGGTAGGTGTACTCGGATTTTTCTAGAGGCATGACCACAACATCATAATCACCCTAAATGGATCCTATAATAATCATCACCAATAACTCCATGTGACCCCAAGCCCTCATCCCATTGAAGATGCTGCCTCACAGATCCCAGATTAGGTCACCCAGACTATAGAACCCATGAAAACCCATTGAGGGAATAAAACCATTAAAAAATAGGATAAGGAAAACATCCCCTCTCCCAGCAAGTAATCCCACAAATAAATTATGGAGGAAGTCTGGGAGTCAACACACATTCCGGCCAACCCAAAGAAAGCATATCATCACAATCTAAATAAATCCTATGAATATTTTTATCCTATCCTAACAATGAATTGGAGAATGGCACACATTCCCACCACCACACTTTAATCTCATTGGTATACTTAAATATAATTGAAGAACAAAAGTATAAAAACGTCCCTACTCCAACAAATGAATGGGAACACATTTTCATTCCACCTATAGAAACCCAACTGCACATCATTGAACCAATAGAGTGGTACGAATACATCCTTACAGACATTCTAAAAATATGTCAACATATCTTGTAAGTTGTAGTATTCAGGGGTAGGAAACAATTCCCACCCCACCACCAAATAATCTTATCAATACACTTAAAGGGTTACTTATGAGAAGAAACACATTCATGCTCATATCAATAATTATCACCAGCACACTCCTATGATATACGGTCAATGAGGTCGAGCATTCATTCCTATTCCAAATGGATATCATTTTCCCATTACAACAGTCACTTCATGGAATGCACACATTCCAACCATAACTATAGAAACATTTCATCATATCCAAGAAATGTTAAAAGAATATCCCAAGTGGGCTCCCATACAAGAAAGTCATCATTCACAACATGCTACTTCAACCATCCGACCAAGAATATCTTGGAAGAAGACACAAAGAGGGTGATATAATATTCATAATTAGACCAACATCTCTACTTTTCTTAACGTTGGTATTCTTGAGTCCATAAGACATTTTTCAATAGTGGCCTAAGATATTATTTACCCATTTATTGAACAAGGAAGCGGTAGTTAAATTTTTGAAGATCCTCACCACAAAAAATTTCTAGCAATATTTCTATATTTTCTCCCCAGAGAATTCACCACAAATTCCTCCTTCATGGTTATTCTATGATAGATCATGATAAATCGTCTCATGATGAGTATCATAGACTTCCCCCTTCTGATTATAAGATTAAATGGAAAGAATGTCCTCCCCTTACAATTTTCTACCCTGAAGGTCATCCCCATGGAATATGCTTCCTGAATCCTCCTTATGATCATTCTATAGGCCATGATGGTTGCCTTCCATATGATGGTATTTTCAATGTTGGTCCTCCCAAAAGTGATATTTCCTTTCAACAAGAAGGTCCTCCACTTTCCGAATCAACTATGAAAAATCCCTCATATTGTAAGTCACATAAGATGATGAGCTTAGCCATAAATGAGGATTTTTCATTGATAAGAAACATTACTTCTCACTCAAAATATATCCCAAGGAAATAGTCATTCTTCAAACCATAAATGGAACTATTTTCTTCAACTACAACATAGAACATTCTTCTCAACATTAATTTATATGAGAAGGTGGTTGGGAAGTGACCACTTTGGCCACAGAAAGTGGTGGAATATCAAATATAATATTGATAGAACATGTTGAATATAAGGAAACAATTTGAAAAAGATTATATACCGATCATGTTTTGGATCATTTCCACTCCTACTTATTTCATTATATAAATTTTGGCAGTGGAATGAATATATCATATTAATAAAATTATATAGATGAAACATCTCAATATGAAAGTGAAATTCTTTCCATAAGAAGTATATTCAATTCACATCAAGGTAAGAGAATAATTCTTTCAAAATAATGAACATTCTACCCTTTCAATTTTTAAATTCCCTAAATTGGATAGGTATCATAAAAATCATCAGAATTCATGATTTGATTATTTACATGATCTATGTTTTTTGTTCTTTGAAGTTCCACCAGATGTACATATCAAATGGATGGGGAAATAATGGGGAACAAAATTTCACCTCGCCCCTTAACCGGTAAGGCTTTCCTATAGGGACATCATGCAATTTAATTTATTTAGGTTTACATGAGTTCTTCCTACAATAAATGGTATGCTCAATAGGTATAGTGTGGGACCACATCGTAGAAATATTGGAACCAATGAGATAAATCGATTAAAATAATATTACATAAAGAATCTGAGAAGATTTGGATAGATACACATTTATGAAAATCCAATCCTTGGGTGGAATCACTACCTCCAATAGAACATATCTCATGGTAAGAGAATGCATTTTACCCAGCTGAGGCTCAAAAAATGATTCACGAGATTAAGAGGGGTGAAACTATGGTTTCTCCATTAGAATTCCAAGAGAAATCCCAACCCATGGGTATATGGGCATTTTAACCAAAACCATCATCCTTGAATTGATCATATCTATGATGAGTTCAAAGGATTTTATCAAGGGAATAGGATCATCCCTGACACATAGGGTTGGTAGAATTTTTTCCACAACCTCCTTTAACCCCATGGAAGTCAGTATTTTCATGATTATTAGGTGGGTTAAAAGATGATTCTCTTTGGTTTATTTCATCTCATGGCCCATATTTTACCTTGGAGATGCTTATAGAAAAAATTTCTGGAGACTCTCTTTGAATTACCCTACACAAAATAGATTCAGGATAATATTGGAGGGAAAAGATGAAGCCTTGTAAAAGATGAAATCCAAAGAGAATCAACAAGAGGGAAACTTCTTTAGACGATTGTGATATATCTATCAATAGATACTCAATGGTTGATCAGTCCTCTTATCATTCTAATAGTTATATGACAAAAATAGTACACTATTCATTGATAAACAACATTATCACTAGACCTATATATGTTTCTGAGTATGAAACTAATGTTGGGGAACATGATGAGGTTATTTCTAATAAAAATATTGTCTAAACTAAAATTACTGAATAGTTAATGATAAAAAAAATTAAAGGCAATTTAAAAATTTTGGATTCCCCTAAATACTTATTTTCCACCTCTTCGGCCTACATTAAGACAATAAAAGGAAAAGTTGTGGCTACAATCAACCCATTACTTGAAGAAGCTGAACTCAGTAAGATAGAGAAAGTATTTTCTCCATATAAGGATGAAATGAAGGAGATGAAGAGACTAAAAACTGATTTTTCTCAAAGGTAATATCATTATTATGTATTCTATCAATAAAAAACATTCATTAACCATTCAAAAGATATCCTTAAATAATAATAGCATATCATACAAAAAAAAGTAGAGCTATCTCATCCTCTCAATCTAGGATCTAGAAACCCAATTTATTTTGATCCAATAGTGCAATGATATTGGTAATTTACTATAATTGGAAATTGTATATGACCATATCAAGTGAACAACCATAATTCAACCGATTCTGGATATCTGCTGAAAATTCAAAAAAGACCTACATGTTAGGATCATCCCACCACTCCCCCTATTCAAGGGACAACACAATAGGAGGTTCCATCAGAACATATTAACACCCTTGAGCCACTGATAACGCTACTTGAAGGTATGGGAGGATGGATTACATTAGTACATCCCAAAATAAATCCATAACTTCAGTGCATGTATGTATCACTTCCTCCATATAACTTTTGTAATACTATTTTAATAATATTTAAAGGCATGGGCGATCCATAGAAACACTTGACTCATTTTAGGTCTCAGTGTGGTTCCATGATGGGAACCCTTGAGCAGTAAGAAGCATCCAAACTCAAATTATTTATACATATGTTGGAGGGGATAAATTTTTTTGGTCATACTAGTTTACTAGGAAAAATGTTAACAATAAGGGATGAAATAAAATAGTAAATCATTTTATAAATTGTTATCTATAATAAAAAATTCAACAATCATTGATATATCAAATTTCAAAAAAAAATTATGAGATAGTGTATAATTTCATTACTTATTGGAAGTGTTTGGCCAACTCCAGGAATCAGTAACTCTCCTAGGGATAGTCATTGGTTCTTAATATAGAGAACACTCATGGAAAATTGAAAACACCAATCATTATAGTAAAAAATCATGGATGATTCTATGAAAATTCTATAGTTGAAAAAATATTGGAAGAATTCATTCAGTGAGCTAGAACCAATTCTCAACCAATACTAGTAGCCCGAGGATAAAGAACAATAAAAGTGGAAACCATAATCATTATACTCATGTCAACCCCAACATGAGCTCTAGTATTCAGGAAAATTCAATATCACATGGCACCTATTCCCAAAAGGAACAAAACAGAATATCTCCATTCAGATGGAAGAAAAGAGTATAAACATCTTCCAAACAAGTACTATAAGAATAACGTATATTCCATCCAAGATGATCACACTCCTGGTTTATTCATTACATCCATAGAAAAATATTTATTGAAATTTTCAAAGCCTAAAAGGCCTAATTAGGTTGGCCTCAGTAATCTCCCAAATTTTAGTCCATTTCCCTAAGTATTAGACCGCACCATCTTGGAGTAGTTTTTAATGTCATTCATCCGATGATGGTTGATTTAGGATAATTAAAACATTGAATTTCTCTAAAGAAGTGATATTTGTTTCTATCACTCTAGAATAAGAAATAATATGGAAATAATTAATAAGTAAATGTTTATAAAAGTTTGATAACATGATGACCAGAAATGTGTTCTATCTAGATCAATATATCCACGTAAAATAGTTAAAATGGATTGTCATATCATCAGTTTCTTCTACAATAGTTACACCACATTTTTCTGCACTGTAGTCCTCCAAGAGTCGGTTCTCTAAAAAATAACATAACCAAAAATGAATGATGCATATAGATAAATACAGAATCATACTAATGAAAATAAATTAGAGGATAAGAACTCTCATACCAAATAAAATCATCATTAGGTGAAGAAGTAATATTTAGTTTTGTAAACATTATTAATTTAGAATACCCTTTCTATAATGATGAATATGCATAGGAACCTGAGTTCTTCTTACCCAATTGAAGATCTGGAGGCATAGGCTGCAAAATGTGAGGGGACAAGGGATGATGAATTCATGGATGATCCTAATATTTTGGATATATTCCCACTAGATCTATATTCACAGTTGAGACCCAAAATCCATCACATTAGTGACCGTATAAGAATCATGGGTCATGATTGTCTTAGATTCCATGCTTATAATACTAAGAGGATAAGAACTAGACTTCCAAAAAAACCGTCAATATATGAAGAACTAATCATTAGCATTATTAACATTGTTCCTTGATAATACCCTTTATCTGATGATGAATATGATTATGAACCTGATTTCCTCATATCTGATTGGAGATCTAGAGGAAGAGGTTACAGAATCTGAGGGAACAAGGGAAGATGAAGTCATGGATGAGCTTAATATTTTGGATATATTCCCCCCATTTCTATATACATGATTAATACCCACAACCCATCACTTCTAAGATCCTAGAAGAGACACGTGTCATCCTAGTACCTTTTTATATTCATCCAAATCATATTATCTTAGAAGAATGACTAATGAGTGTGAAACCTTATGATCGTCCTAGAAAAGTGGGAAAACTAGGCCATTTTAATCCATTAGCAACAGGTGTTCCTTTAATATTTATTCAAGTTCCCTACTCCTCTACCTCAAAAAAATTATCCCCCAAGTCACATTCCATGTAGAAGATGCAACCCCGTGTTAGGGAAACATAAGAATCAAGCACAAAAATATGGAATCATGAAATAATTATTTATTGTTCCAACCAAGACTGCAACCTTGGATGCTCTTATATTTCAAAAGAGATCCAGAATGAAATTGTGGAGGATTTTTAAATACCTTAAGAGTTTAGAGAAAAGGTTATTATTATTGAAGTGTATCGTATAGGGAATAATCCCACAGAGTTTTATATAGTAATATATTTCAAAAATTATGATAGGTATACTGATATATAGAGACACATCATACCATTGTATGCAACTAGAAAATTGGATGACATTGATATCCAATGATCCTTTATTGAAAATGACTTGGGAATAAAACTCATTTCAGTTCAGACTCTCCATTGATTTGGTTATAATGAGTCTTATCATTCTCCATTTTTATTAACACAGTATATTTCATAAACGAGTCTATAGAATACTCTTGGATAAATCATTCCCAGAACCCAAATTCAAGACCTTATCTCTGAATCTAAATTCATTATTATCGAATTGGATTTTGTTTTCATTTTCCTATTAGGGTGTATTGATTAAATAAATATAAAAAGTTCTCTTATTATACTATCAATTTCTCAAATACTCTAATGACGGGAAAATTAAGAAATTTCATGTTAATATGCATCTATTGGAATCCTATGAGTCCTAATAGATTGACATAAGGTTCCAACAGAGAAAAGGGAAATTACTCATGATTGATTATATTTTTTGAGTTAATTATTGAGTTTATTCCCCATCAAAACCATTAAAAGATATTGGTAATGAATATATATTTACCACTAATAAAATCATTGTCATGAGTTATGATTTCAGTATATATTAGTCAACACTCATGATATCAATCACATTATCCAAACCGGATAACAAGAAAGAAGTGTTTAATATCCAAAACAGCGGTATCACCCAAGCTGAAAATGCCCTCTCTTTGTCTCCAGAGTCTCGAAAGACCCATATTTCATTAGATAAATCACAATAGACTCTCATATAACCAATAGGGAGGGAGATTTACTCTAATTAATCATATAAATGTTTTCATATTGATTCTTCTTTCTTTAAAGATTCCCCTTCATCACACAATCCTCTTCAGATTAGTGTAGAGAGATAAGAAGAATAGTGTACCATCTCCTGATCTGGATCCCCATCACGTGGCCAAAATTGGATGGTTATAAGACCTAAAGTGTGGCTCTCAGTTCACAAGAGGTGTCAGACAAGTAGTTAGGGTGTTCTATGTATAGTGGGGAGACTATACCCCCTAGTTACATAGTTACAACATAGTGTAAAGATCATATGAAAATAAATATTAGATTAACAGAAAAAATGTAAATAATATAGTACAATAAAAAAACCAAACGAATAAATCCAGCTAAATAATACAGTATGAAATAATTCAATAATGAAATGATAGGCTGAAATGTTACTAAAATTTATCCTATAATTAATACAAATAAATGACTAGAATACTCAAATAAATCTTCCAATTCCCTTGGTCTCCATCCCCATGTCAGTTCCATCTCCAAACTTTGTACCATCAAGTAGTCAACAATCAACAATAAGGTCCCCTACCTTTATCCAATCCTGCATCCATGTAATCTACTCAGGTACCAAATAGAACCCTGAATAGGTTTTGATTATAACTCATTAGGTCGATGCTACTATTTCTGAACAAAACCATTCTAATAATAAGTTAATGAAATAATGCAATGAATAGTTGTATTAATTAATTAAACAATTATATTAATACCACATCAACCTGCTTTGGAACCACAATAGAATATCTCGGAGCATGTCTTATGACCATTCTGGCCATAACAATATAACCATGTGGAATCATAACTTTTTTTGGTTTCATGTCAGAATTTCTATGAGCATGTATCAAAACCATGCAAACCAAAACCATTTATCTATTGTATAAATCACCCAAAAAAGGGTTAAGACTGGTATATATGAATTTCAGCAATAAATCAGGGTCAAATCATGCATATAATCATTTAAACATGTATCAAGGTGAAGAATAGTATATATTCCTTTCAGTATGTTTCATATGGAGTATAATTCTATATAAGAATTATAGTGTGAATAATTGATCATAGCCCAAACTATAAGCATTTCATCATGATTCACCAGGAATAGCCTACTATACAAGAATTTCAACATGAATCACTAGGAGTATCTCAATATATAATCATTTTAGCATGTATCACTAGGTGCATTGGAATGAATATCACAATATCACATCATAAGGATCAATAGTTAATTTAAAAAAGTACAAATTTTCTTTCAATTAATCAATTATTTTATCATTTGGTCATAAACCAATAACATTCGAGTAATTTCTATAATGAATCCAAAACAATGTAAATTTATATCAAGTAATCACCCACAACTCGTTTCATATAAACACGCTTTAAATCATTATTCAATTCATTTATATCCAAGGGTTTTCTCACCTGAATGGTAATCATAATATAGGACCACAATAATTATGTCCAATATAAATTTAAGGAATAATCCAATTCAACATTTAATTAATTAGGCACATTCCATGTCGGTGAAATTTATATATTTCACATAATTTTAAATTAAAAAGTCCATAAGGTTAAGTTTTATATCACATACCTTTAACTAGAGATAAAATAACACATCTAGTAAAAATCACCCACTAGAAATAAGGAATAGATGTTTATAAGAAGGATCCTAGATCAAAACCAACAAGATCAAAACCAACCATAGCCATGATCATGAGATTACGTTGCAAAAACTATATAACAAAGGTAGAGAAGATAAAACCAAAGAAAACCCACTCACCAAAGATCAGATGTGTGATATGGTGGTCAAGAAATGAGTATGGCACTCTCAAATTTCATGGGAGACACCCTAGGGCTTAGAGGAGGAAGGTTATAGTGATTGGAAATTAAAATCATCCACACGAAGAATTTTAAAACTGCTTCTTATTATATTAAATTATGTGTAAAATATTCACTTGTATATATTACTTTTTAAAGGGATACACTAAGAAACCCTTCACCTAGGGTTAACATTTATCCCAATATATTATTAAATGATGTGATATGTTGACACTATGTATAACCATTTCACTCTCTATTATAGTTCACAACATGTGTCAAGCTGACTTTACTCATTATGTAATAATTATATAAGGCTTATAAATCCCATGCAGACACCTTTTCTACCCATTTTCTATAAAAGGATACAAAACACCTCCGATGCTTTAAAAATAATATAAAACCCCCATAAACCCATTTAAAACATGTATACCCAAACTCCATTAATTCAAAGAAACATAAATTCTAGAACAATAGGTCATTTTCATAAAAAAGGCTCTTTGTATCCAAACAACAATCAACCACCAGGGCTCAAACAAAAGAAATTGAAGGGGGATGCACCAAGAAAAATATAGGATCTTACAACCATCCCACCATATAACATATCATCCCCAGGAAACTAAATTCATTATTATAGGGTATTGGAGAGCATGTTTGACCACTATGCTTGCAAATCAGACACCCTCTCAAAGGCCACCTTCTAAACATGGCCAGTATTCCACTGCACCCAAACCAAATGAATATCCCTACCTAGAATTTACTTCTCTCAAAGGACCACAATCTATATTGGATGCTCCTAAAAAGATGTATAAATTCTAACCTCAATTTCTAATATATCTATCGCATGATAATTGTCTAGATAATATTTCTAAAGCTGGAACACATGAAACACATTGTTCATCGAACCTTATTGTTTTGGAAGGGCAAATAGATACGCCATTGGACCGACCCTATCCACTGTCTCAAACATCCGGACCATCCTAGATGATGTCTTTCTCTGCATCTTGATATAACATTTCCCCAACCTAAGTGACACCCAACGGAAAACATGATGACCAACATAAAACTCTATAGGACATCTCTGATGGTTAGTATATGATTTTCTCATACTTTTAATGGTCACCAACCACCTTTGGATAATCTAAACCTCTTAAGATGTCTCCTACATGAGACTAGACCAAACTAGTTCTCACTCTCCCACCACAAACCAACAATGAGGTGAACAAAACGAGCTGCCTTAAAAATAATCAAGAGGATCCACTTGGATTGATGCCTGGATGCTATAATAATATGAAAACAACATGACTTCCAAATATTTTACCCATAAAAAAAATCCAATACACAATCTTGTAATATAACCTCTAGAAGCAGAATAGTCCACTCAGATTGACCGTCAGTCTGAGGATAATAGGTAGTACTTAAAGGAAAATGTGATCCCATATACTTTTAAAGACCCTAAGAGAATGATGATGTAAAATTATTACCTTTGTCTTAAACAATACTCCTCAAAAAACACTATGCAATTGAACTGCCTCACACATATAAATTCTACCTAGGTCATCAACTATGAAGTTCTCCCTAATATGCAAGAAGTGGGAAATCTTCATTAGTGGATCCACAATCACTCATAAAGCATAATTATTAGTGGTTTTCCTAAGTAATACTAAAACAAAATCCATAGTAACATCATCCCATATCCACTGAAGAATGGTAAAAGGAATAAAAATCATGGCAGGCCTTCGATGCTCGACTTTCACCTACTGACAAGTGAGACATCTAGCCATGAAACTCACAACCTCTTTCTTCATTCCTAGCCACCATTACTTTTTATAGAGATCATGATACATCTTTGTCAAACTATGATGTACCTCCAATCTATAATTATGAAAATCTCTAAGAAACTCCTCTCACAAGCCCATAAAAACCAATAATCATCCATAGAATGGAAGATAATTTCCAATACATAGATAAAATCGTGATGGTGTCCCACACCATATAAGTTGTCTCCCAGAACTAAGGACTTTGAATGGGATAACTTCTCAGTCTTGATCTGGACCAAAATCATGGGAATAACATATTTTGGACTTAGAGCTTATCATACATAAGATTTCTAAACATCTAGATGATTTCAGCAAAGAGTTCCATAATATTCCACTTTTCACAAGACACCCACACACATCAATCTATGTTTTTTGACTCAAAGCATCGACAATGATGTTACACGTTCGTGGTGTATAATCCAACTCAATGTTAATATAATATAGATAATCGAACAACATCCTATGATGAAGGTTCTAGACCTGCTAAGAAAATATGTACTTAAGGGTCTTGTGATCAATGTACACCACAATCCTCTCTCCCATGAGGTACGGTATCTAGAATCTAAGAGAATCTACCACTACTTATAACTCCAAATCTTGTGTAGGGTGATTCCTGTCATGTGTCCTTAGCCGTTTGCAGCCACAAGAAACCACTCAATCCTCCTAAATCATAATTTCTATGAGACCAACTATGAATGCATCACAATATGTGGTATATGATTTTCTAAACATAGGTAATGTGAGGATAGGTATAGATTTCATCCGACCTTCATACTCTTCAAAATATCCCTCACAAGAATCTTTCAAAAAAATCATCAATCCTTTTTTAAGGCCTGAAATTGGTGCTACAAAATTAGAGATCTCTTGGATAAAATCCCAAAAATAAACTACTAAACCTAGAAAGATCTCAATATATATAACATCATTGGGATTCTACCATGAATCCATGGATGAAACCTTCTCTAGTTCCATTTATACTTCTTACACTCATATGACATGTCCCATGAATTGCACTTTATCAATCATGAAACTATATTTGGGTAGATTGGTGTAAATAAGAATATCTTTTAATGTACATAAAACAACGACAAGTTTTTGAATATGATCATATGATGATTGGAGTACATTAAAATATCATCGTCAGAAACCATAGTAAATTTATCCAAAAAATGATGAATGATCTTATTCATAATTTCCATGACTATGACAAGTGCATTGGTCTAACAAAATGACTTCAATACGAAATCATACAATCCATTCCTTCTCTTAAATGGGTTATGAGGTATGTGTTATGGTATCACCCACAACTGATTGTATCCTAATCTTAAAATGATGTTGGAGAAGATAGTATCACCTCTTAGCTAATCTAAGAGATATTTAATGTGTGGAAGAGGATTGTGGTTCTTGACCATCATCATGTTCAATCTCCAATAATCCACATGTAAGTACAAAGTATGATCAGCCTTCTTAATGAAAATAACTTATAAACCCAAAGGAGATGTACAAGACCATATGGAACTGTCAGATTATATATCATACAACAAATTATTCAAACTTGAAGATAAGATTGTTTCATTCTACAAGAGGGATAAAAACTAGATCTTCCCTTGAAAAAAACTCAATTAAAAAACGGATCTCTCACATGGGAGGTAGATATATAATAAGAAAAGAAATACATCCTGAAAATGGTCAAATACTGTAGGAATGTTATCATGCTACATCCCATCACCATCTAGAGAAAAAATGTCAATCTAATACATGGGAAAATCCAATATGCACCATATTGGTCCAAAATGTCTTTCCAAAAGATCTCACTCACTGTGGTGATAAAAGATTTCTCATTTTGGATATAGGAAGGTAAAAATCCTCATATAATGGTATATATAAGCCAGGTATAGGAATATCCAATCCATACCAAGGATCAAATTAAAAGGTATTATTTCTATCTTGAGTAGTTCCCAAAAGAACCAGTAGCCATAAATCTCTAAAAAAACACCTTGAAAATATGGTATTCTCTGGCCACACTTCCAATGGTGTGTTATTGGTCCAAAAAATATCCGATATTTATAAATCAAATCTAAAACCATTTAAGAAAAATGGATAAAATGTAATGTGATGTTACTTTATCAAAAAATAAGGATGGTTAGGTGATACTAGAGCTGTATCTATAATGGTAGAAGGTCCTTCATCTATAATAGCCAAAGTAGTCTGCATAATGTGCAACTAACATGCCCCTATACCTTGGGATCTAGTTTGATTCCCCTATGATAGTCCATTTTCCTAGAACCACCATTCATACCCATGGATACCTCATCCCCTACCATGAATAGAATGTACTATAGAACTCCAGCTACCTATCTATTGAGGAGTATTTGAGTCCTTCACAACCTTTGGTACCTATCCCAATCCCCTACCACTGCTATATTGTTTCATTCACATAATAAACCTTTTTAGGTGCTTTATCCTTCCATATGAATGACACTCCAATGTGAGGTATGGTGTAACGACTAGGACCCAAAATTCCAGCCGAACAGTGCTAAACGGGTCGGGTTCTACTACCTTAGGTGCACCTCCCCAAACGCCAAAGGTCGCCGACTAGTAGTGAGGGTCTTTTAGGTATAGTGGAGAGTGCATACCCACTATGAAGACAATAATAATGGTACTAGTCTAAGTATAATAATAAAGATGCAGTGGAATAAATGAATCAGCAGACTCGAACTAGACCCACAGAGCAAGAGCACATTCAATAACAATAAATAGCATAAGTAATAAATATAAACAACAACATCAGAAAGTAAAAACCACAACATAATGATCACTTGTAACTACCACTGAACAACAAACATTCATCCCAAACAGGTCATACATATCCATACATAAAAGGGCGCCAGTGGATAACCATCTATAGCTACAACAAGTAAGCATGCTGATACAGAAAAGAAAGAAAAACAAAATAAACTCTAGCTAGGGAAGACCTCAAGGTACATACCATCTCCATGCAATAGCTAATGTAGTCCAGATCCTGAAGCTGGACTCTTTCCTACATGTAAATCCATAAAGTCTGCACTCATCCCGAAGGGCCCGTGGAGGGTGCGAGACGATCTTAGTAGGATACCACCCAACAGTGCGTACCTAATATAAGTGTTTAAGCAGGCATGAATTTACAAAGAAAGCAGTAAATAGAACGATGCAAAAATAAACACAAACTCCACTGGTGCTCAGGATCCACCATTGAGTGTCACCTGCTTCGGCCAATATCAGAATCTCTGTCATGTGACCCAGCACCATGTGCCCGCTAACACCATGTGTCTCAAGTACCGATGTCCCGAAGGCACCCATGTGAAACATTAACCCATAGAAATAGTGATGACTCTCCTCAATAAGTAACCGGAGGGACAGTGATGTCTTCCCTCAAAATAAGTAGTCATGGGGATAGTGATGTCTTCCCTCAAATAAAGTATCCATAGGGAAATTGATCTCTTCCCTTAAATAAGTATCCAGCGGGACAACGATATCTATCCTCAAATAACCGAGAGCCTCTTCCCCAACCCGATTTCCTCAATGCTATCCTCTGAAGGCTCCTCACCTCCACCGTGACTTCCTACGACAAGCACCCCTAAACCAATTGTAACTAAACCGCAACTAACAGGGGTGAGTGGTAATCCACAAAATACTACCCAAGCCACAACACCTCTGACACCTCCTGTCTGTGTGACCATATGGCTCAAGTTTAATGGCCTTTCCATCCCAGTAACCTGGGCCATGCCCAACCTGACAGTCAACATGCCTCGAACCGACACCCATGACACCGAATCCCATGGTCTGAACCACCCAATGTAACCCGGGCCAAACTCAAACTATTATCAACATCACTCAATAATATTCGGGCTATTCCCGACAAAACCAAAAGGGTTCCAGCATATGCAATTCATAAATTTAATATCTACACATTTAAACAGAACACAATAACATGAAAAATAATCTAAAGAGTTGAATTGCACTATCCCAATAGTTATCTAAAAATAGCATTGAGGTCTTTAAAGCCTCAACAATTCATATCCGGCTTGATAAACTAACCTTATCTGATAAAACATCATAGTTAAATCATAACCATTTTGGCATTCCTCTGCCAAAATGCCCCAATTGAGTAATGACCCCGTGCCAGGCCCCTCTCAAGAAGAATAGGTAAAGGGTATACCCAAAGGCATCCCAAGAGTCTAATGAACAATTTAATATGAAATATTAGATAAAATTGGGTCCCTCTCAAAATACCTAAAAACACGCAGAAGGCCACATCCCCTAAATGACCACGAAAACACAAATAGAGTTATAAACCACCTACCTGAGACTCGTATGATGTTACTCCTCCGATGACAGCCACTGATTAGGTATAAAAGGCAGTAGATCTATAAAATAATCAAAACTACTCAAACCCCAATAAATCATTGTAGGGAAAAAAATCAAGAAAAACGGCTCAAGGGGAATCAAGGAACCACCGAGGGGGTTCCAAGGGATAAATCTGTGTTCGAATCGAGTCTCGAACGAATGATCTGGAGCAAAAATAAGGTCTGGCTAGCTCTCCCTGCTCATCCCATCGAAGGGGTTGAGCTTCTGCCTCAAAACAGGGCTACTGCCTATTTTAGAAAATAAAATAAAATACACGGTGAGTACTTTTAGTACATGGCATTTATCATTTTACTATTCATATGACGGTTGAAATTTCTCCGACTTACTTGACAGAACCTGCAGACATGAGTACATGGCGTGTACCTAGGGTTACATGGTGTAAACTTAGTTTTTCTTCTCTTCCTCACCAAATTACCCACACGCCATGTATATCCCTCATACACGACTAGAGTACATGTCTTGTCCAAGAAGGACATGGCGTGTACTTGGTTTAATTGATTCTACAGGGCCAATAGGGCTACATGCCATGTATGGCCTCCACACAGTCAAGGGTACACGGCGTGTCTATAACTACAGGCCGTATAGTAAGAAATTTCTACACCGTCATCACACGACATGTATTCAGTGAGCACATATCCGGCACTCGCCTAACCTATACACGGTGGGTACTTAAAAGAACATGGCGTGTAGTCTGGAAATTTCTAGAAACTTCCCAATTTCTCTAGTTTTCTCAAGGACAAGTCAAAAATTCAAACAGGGTCATGATTTTGACCTGTTCTAAAAACTCAAGTTCTTATAATCTCCACACATTAATATAGCTTGTCCCCGAGCTATGAAACAAAACCCGAAGATGGCACCGAACATACCACCCCGATCCAAGTAACCCGGACTTCCCCTGTCTCAAAGGTCTTGGCTAAAATCCTCAAGGGGGCTCCCCACCTTAGGACTTTCCTAACTCGGTCTCAACCAAACAAAACATAAAACAAACCAAGGATCAATAACCTATTTTTCATAAGCATAGTCATTCTGTGACACATCGTCACCCCTTCACCTCATTGGTGCTCTTATGTCATTCCCGACACCCAACATGTCCTGCACCACATTGGTGCCCACCTCCATGAGGTCCTAGTGCCTAGCACCTTAAGTAACCCTCATCATTGATGCCCCAATGCCCAACGCACCTCAAGTAACCTGAATCCTTGAAGCCCCAATGCACCAATCACCTCAAGTAACCTGCATCCTCGATGCCCCCGATGTTACGCATCTCATACATATATATAAATATATCACGCACCCGATATGGTTCCAATCCCACTGAATAGAATCTAGTCAGTCCACATAGATCATGTGCATCACTTTCACTCAAAATAGACATGCCTCTACAGGTCATTCCAAAAAAGGAAACAAGGAAATCACAGCCACAACCGTGGTGTACCTCTAACCGTCATCAGCTAACTAGCCTGCTCATACTTTGAAAGCTCCATAGTGTGAACCTGGCCTGAGGTATGATTTACTGAAACCTGACCACCCTACGGTGCTACTCCAGCCACCAGTCACTGACCCCTCAGTTGTATCCCACTATCTCTATCACTTCCTCCACGTGAAACTAAACCTCAGCTACCCTCTCCTAGTACCAAACCTGAACCAAATCCAGATGCCACCGTCTGTCCTCGTCCCTGCCTATCAGCCATCTGAGAATTCTTCCTGCAAAACCTCTAAGGGGACTGACTTTTCCACATTCACGGAACTCCTTTGGAGGCCTATCGCACTGAGTCCGTACATGCCCTAGCAATCCACACTAAAAGAAAACCACCAAAGAACTGCTACAAGGTGCTCTAGCTGAGTCCTTAGCATAAATACCCTGCTAGAACTCATCCTATCCTCACTTCCTGCTATCCAACCCGTCACCTGAAATTGCTCCCTGTGCTTGTACCTGTGGCTCCTGCTCTGCCTACACCGGATCTTGAACATGATCTTGTGGCACTGTATCATCTCCTGCATAACGCTCCATCTAAGTCGACTATAGAGAACCCACTGAATACCATAAATGGCCAGACATCTCATATATATATAACAATATATATTCAACACAAATGAGGAAAGCAGTAAAAAGGCAGCGCGTAACATCTACCCTTACTCTCCCACACCGCAACCCATGTCCCATGGAATCCCAGCCTCATTGCCTCCTTACCTTCCCCTCAACAAAGCCAAGTATAAAAAGTACCTCAGGCCATGATAGTCCCAAAAGCTAATGTTGCCTCAAACCGACGACCTGGTCATCTAATCCAGGTGATCAAAATCAAGTCTACCAATAGTACCTTCCTACTCATACAACAGCCAGACCCAAATACCCTGTCACATGTAATTCTACAAATATATAAAGTATCATATACACATTGCAACAAATAAGAAATTCTATCAGGAATTTCACTTGTTCAAATTTCATGAATACAAAGCATGGAAATTGATATCATTTACATGGTATTGTCACTTCACAAAGAATCCATGTAGTTATGAAATTTAAATACCCTAAAAATGTTCCTATCCAAATCCAAGAAAACAAGACTTGCCATACTGGTCCAAGGTCCAATTCTCCCTTACCGTACCGGGTCAAGGGTCACATATCACAATCAATAACATCACACACCAAGTGAGACACCGAGGTGTAAATCATATAAACTGTAATCTAAGAAAAATAAAACAGAAATTCCCACCCATGGATACTTGGTCCATCCCTCATACCTGGGCTGCAAGCACCCAAGCACAATCTAGAAACCCAGTTTCCAGTAACAACCTATCTCCAGTCTACCATATCCCAAATATTAAAACCAGAAAAAATAATAGAGAAGCCTCAATATCATTAGTATTCAGTAAAAAACTACTACTAAATCCCTGTCTAGAACTCCTCGGATTCCACTTTGTAAATTCCCAAACCCAAACAACCACCCGAACAGTGCTAAATGGGTCGGATGCTAATACCTTTGGCGCAGATCCACGAATTCCAAAGGATGCTGACTACCAGCAAGGGTCTTATAGGTATATTGGGGAGGCTATACCCTCTCAGAGGATAATAATAATGGTACTGGTTCAAGTATCATAATAAATAAGCAGTTGAATAAATGACTCGGCAGACTCGAACCAGACCTGCAAAGTGGAAGCATATTCAATATCAATATATAGCATAACCAATAAATATAAACAAAAGAAGCCGAAAGTAAACACAACAGCATGCTGATGACTTTTAACTACCACTGAACAACAAACATGCATAGAAATCAGGTCATACATATCCAAACATAAAAACAGTGCCATTGGATAACCATCTGTAGCTATAACAAGCAATCATGATGATACAGGAATGAAATCAATACAATGTAAACTCCTTCTAGGAAAGACCTCAAGGTTCAAACCATCTCCATGTAATTGCTAATACAGCCCAACTTCTGAAGCTAGCCTCTTTCCTGCACATAAATAGATAAAGTCTTCTTGTGTCCCGAAGGGCCCGTAGAGGGTGTGAGACGTTTCTCAGTAGGATACCACCCAAAAGTGCATACCTAATATAAGTGTTTAAGTAGGAATGTATTTATATGGAAAGCGGTAAACAAAACGATACACGAAAAACACAGAATCCCCTAATGCTTTGTAGCCACCATGGAGTGTCACTTGCTTCGTCAAACGCCGGAATTTCTGTCATGTAACCCGACACCATGTGCCCCCAGACACCATGTGTCTCAAGTACCGATGTCATGAAGGCACGCCTGGGAAACAATAACCTGAAGGAACATCGATTCCTATCCTAAATAAGTAACCGGAGGGACAGCGATGTATGCCCTTAAAATAACAAGCAAGAGGGGCAGCAATGTCTTCCCTCAAATAAAGTATCTGGAGGGACACTGATGTCTACCCTCAAATAAGTATCCGGAGGGACAATAATATCTTTCCTCAAATAACAGCGAGCCTATTCCCCCAACCTGATAGACTCAATATTATCCCTTGAATTCTACTCACCTCCCATGTGGCTTCCTACAGCAAGAACCCCCAATACAATAGTACCTAAACCGCAACTAACGGGAGCCTCTACCCACACGAGTGGTCAAAACCACCTCATCACAGATACTATCTGTGTGGACACTACTCAAAGATTACGGGTGATTGATAATCCCCAAAATAGTATCCAAGACACAACACCTCTAACACATCGTGTCCCTGCAACCATGATGCTCAAGTATGATGGCCTTTCCATCCCAATAACCAGGGCCATGCCCAACCTGGCAGTCATCTTGCCTCAAACTGATGCCTATGACACCCAATCCCATGGTCAGAACCACCCAACGTAACCCAGACCAATCCCATCCTATGATCAAAATCACTCAACAATATTCGGGTCATTCCCAACATAAGAAAAAAGGTTCCATCATATGAAATTCAGCAATTACATATATATAAATTTAAAAAGAACACAATAATAGGAAAACTGATCTAAACAGTTGAATTGCACTAGCCCATCAGTTATCTAACAACAGCATTGAGTTCTTTATAGCCTCAAAAAATCATATCAGGCATAATAAACTAAACTTATCAGATAAAAAATCATAGTTCAATCATAACCATTTTGGTTTTCCCTAGCCAAAATGCCCCAATTGAGCAATGGAACCTCACCCGGCCCCGCTCAAGCAAAACAGTTAAAGGGTATACCCAAAGGAATCCCACTGGTCTAATGAACAATTTAATATGAAATATCAGATAAAACCAGGTCCCACTCAAAATTACCAAAAAATGAGTTGAAGGCCACATCTTCCAAATTACCACAAAAACAAAAAAAGAGGTATGCACCACCTACCTGAGACTCATACGATGATACTCCTCCGATGACAGCCTCTAATTAGGTATAAAACACAGTAGACTTACAAAAGAATCAAAACTGCTCAAATCCCAATAACTCGATCTAGAACCGAAATCAAGCAAAAAGGCTCAAGATGAATCAAATCCTTACCAAGGTGGTTCCAACGGATCAATAGGTGTTTGAATAGGGTCTCATACGAATGATTCAGAGAAAAAATATGTTCCGGCTGGCTCTCCCTGCTCAACCTATCTAAGGGGTTGAGTTTATACCTCAAAATGAGGCTACTTCCTGTTTTAGCAAAAAAAATGAAAATACACCGTGTGTACTTTAAGTAAACAGCGTGCATCATTTTATTGGTCATATGACGGCTGAAATTTTGCTGACTTAGTTTCTAGAACCTCCCGACATGAGTACACAGCATATACATAGGTGTACACAGTATGAACTTAGTTTTTCTTCTCTTCCTCATCGACTTACCCACACACCACGTATATCCCTCATACATGACTAGACGACAAGGCGTGTCCATGAAATACATGGTTTGTACTTGGTTTAAACGATCCTACCCGGCCAAAAGGCCTACACGCCATGTATGGAATCCACACGGTCAAGGGTACACGGCATGTCTATAACTACACGCCGTGTAGTGAGAAATTTCTACATAGTCATCACACGACATGTACTCGGTGAGCACACGGTCGGCACTCACCTAACCTATACACAAAATGTACTTAAAATTACATGGCGTGTTATCTGAAAATTTCCAGAAACTACCCAGTTTCTCTATTTCTCTCCGGGACAAGTAAAAAATTGAAACAGGGTCATGATTTTGACCCGTTCTAAAAACCTAGGTTCTTACATATGGACACTGAAACTTTTTGTGTACTATCTTTCCACCCTTAAAGTACTTAAATAGAACATGATCCTGAAATGGATTCCCATTTCCCTAAATATTCATTCCTCTATTTCATTTGATAAAAAATCATAATGATAGTTATTTAAACTAGAATAATCGGTCATAGTTCACCTAAATGAAACAATCTTGATGCTACGCATGGCATCTTCTAAATATTGTGTAATGTGTTATAGGTCATTTAAGCATTCAACATAGTCCAACACATTCATGCCCTCCTATGTCGGGTGTATAAACTCATGATCCTTCTCATCCATTAATGACTTTAGAGAGAAATATATTAGGAACATCATCTTTAATCCCTTCCAAGATGACTCCTCTTACAATCCATCCTTCGGTATAATGTCCCACCAACACATGGGTAATCCAGGAAGCATATATGCAGCAAGCTTTAGCCTATTATATGCGGGTGTCTCAAGATGATTGAAGATCCTCTAGAGTTACTCAATCTTGAACTCGAATTCCTGGGGGCCTCCCTCCCTAGTAAATATAGGTGGATCCTAAAGATAAAACTTTCTCTTCATCTCATACATCAAATGCATGGTGCGAACAGTCTCTTTTTCCATGTATCTCATGACCCTCATAAAGTTGCAATGAAGATGAACATCTATCTGATCCTTAGGAGTTTCAAGATGTCCCAGCTCAACTGCATTAAGATCATTCTTATTTCCACTCTCCTAATTTTCAATTATATGATAATGGGGTAGAATTATCTCAAAAAAAACACACTATTTAGAACACTTCTATAACAACATGCTCAACCCCAATAGGTCACAATAACTGAGAACCACTAACTTGTTCTCTCTATAAACCTAGATTACAAGTGTTTTAGCATAACATAATAGTTAATTTATTTCATTTCATTGATATAACAAGTATCTTATATCACATATCAAATTAGATAGTATATATAACCTATAATTAATTTGTCCCTATCATGAACAATTCATATCAATATATATCCTTATTTATTTAGCATGTTTCATGAATACTCATGTTGTTTCACAATGGGCCATGAGTAGGAAAATCAAAAACTAATAACATTATGAAATAATAATCTCACATAAAATGTGAATCACTCATAGTGAGATAACATTAGCAGTAACCCAAAAATAGTATGAACATAAATCCCATCCCTGATCACTCTTATTTTCCCCCATACATGGTTCATCTACTCACATGCACAATCTTATTACCAAATCCCAATGCATCCTAGTCTCATTTATACCATTCCCAAAAAGTAAATAATTTAAAAATGAAACCCCCTTTGATACCACATTTTAATTCCCTTTATCTGACAACCTCTGATGTGGTTAAAACAGGTTGGTTACAGGACCTCAAGCATGACTCCACATATGCCAGATGCTACTGACAAGTAGTAGGGGTGTGATAAGTAGAGTGAGGAGACTAAACCCCCTTGATACATAGTTAAAATGTAGCGAAATGATCTTATAAAAATAAATATCAGTGTAGTGGAAATAATATAAACAATACAATACAATGGAAAAAAATATCCAATTGTATAATCCAATAAATGAAAATGGAATAATATAAGTACTAGATAAAATTTAACTAAATTTTATGCAATAATCAATACAAATAAAATACTATTAGAATCAAATAACCACTCAACTTTCCCTAATCTTGATCCCTATTTCGGTTCCATCACCAAAATCAAACCCATTCAGCAAGAAACGATCAACATTAAGGTTTATTTCCCTTGTCTAATCAAGTATCCAAGTAATATGATTAGGTACCAAACAACATCCCAAATAGGGTGTGAGGATAACCTGATCGACTGACACCACCATGTCTAAAAATAAAGAGTCTGATAATAAGTTCCGAAAATAATGAAACAAACATGTGTATTAATTAATTAATTAATAAAATTAATACCACATCAACTTACTTCCACACCATGTTGGAATATATCTCATCTTGTCTAATGACCATGACATCCATAACCATATACTCATGGTCAATCATAACCGTATTTGGAACCATGATATAATTTCTCTAATAATGTATCACAACCATGCCAACCATAATCATATATCCACGGTATAAAACACACAAAATAAGCTCAATCCTACTATAAAAGTATTTCAACAATAAATCAGGGTCGATCCCATTATATAAAATTTTATCATGTATCAGGTCCAAGACAGGTATATAAGCCTTATAGTATGTTTCATAGGTAATATGCCTTCATATAAGAATTATAGCATGTATCACTAGGAATATCCCACAATATAAGCCTTTCAACATGAGTCACTAGACATAGCCCACTATAAAATAATTTTAGCATGAGTCACTGAGCATAAAACACTATATATGCATTACAGTATTTATTAGTAGGAATTATAACAAGGATATCATTAAATAACATCATAAGGATCAAATGTTTAATTTTTAATATTACCCTTTTTCTTTGAATTACACATTTCATTTATCATTTGGTAATAAATGAATAACATGGTATCAGTTCACTAATCAAACCAAGACAAGGTGAATCTTTATCATGAAATGACCCAAAATTCATCTAACCTAAACAAACTTTGATCCATTGATCAATTCATTTATAACTAGGGTTTTTTCACCTGAATGATAGCTATATGTGACATCAAAAACAATTGGATCAAAATAAATTCAATAGAATAATTTAATTAATAATTTAATTAATTAGGAACATGTCATGTTTGTACAATTTCAATATTTAACATAATTTTAAATTAAATTTTCCATAGGATTAAGGTTAAGATCCTATATCTTTAACTGGTGATCAAAAAATGATTCCAGTAGAAATTTCCAACAAGAATGAAGGTGCAGATGATTGCAAGTAGGATCCTAGATCATACCTAATCAAGATCAAAACTAAAAATTAAAATGGTCAATTGATTACACCACAATAGTCAGATAATAAATGAAGACGAAGGAAAAATGAAGAAAACCCACTCACCACGGATCGTATGTATGATATGGACATCTAGAAAGGAGGATGGAACTCTAAAATCACATGGGAGATGCCTTAGGGTCAAGTGGATGAAGGATTTAGTGGATGGAATGAAAAATCATCCACAATAACCTATTTGAACTGCTTCTCTAGATATCACATAGTGTGTGATATGTTTAGACATCACGTATTAATTTTTGAAGGGATATTCTAAAAAACCTATCACCTAAGTAAATATTTATCATGATTGATTATTATGTGACATGAATGGTTTACAGGACAATTAATTATTTAATGCCTTGTAATGGTTCATGATTTGTGTCTGGTATACATTACATGGCATGTTATACCTTTACACGGTGTGTAAATCCTCTGTAGAAAAATTTTCATCTCATTTTCTATAAAATGACCCAAACAACCTCCAAGGCCTTCAAAATATTGGATAACCCTCATAAACCCAGTTAAAACATTTATATTTGGACTCCATTAATTAAAACAATCATATATCCTAAAACATTTTGCCTTTTTCCATAAAAAAGGATCTCTATCTCCGAACATGACAATTCCACCAAATCTTAACTAAATAATTCAAAGAGGAAATTACCTAAAAAATACATGATCTTACAAAGTGGATCTCATAGATTCCCCTCCATCATTAGAGTAGGGTGTCTCGACCACTATTGATGAGTAATGATAAATAAATTTGGGCACAAAGGAAGATTTGTGACCCAAATTCATCAGCACATCCATGTGTTTTGAATAATAATAGGTTTATAAATATTTTCTAAATTACTATCAAGATGTGTTTGCCAAAAATTACAAAGAAATTCCCATAGTCATTCATTCTGTTTCCACCCACCACCTGGGCTTACTAGAGGATCGTTATATTTACAAACAGTTATCCAACATAATTCATCTGACTCATGCTACAGAGATTAATGATGAGATTAACTAGCTTATAAAATACAACTTCATTCAGGAGGTCTAATATCCAATGTAGACCACTAACATCATATTGATCAAAATGAAGGATGGTCATATCATAGTTTACATCAAATTTGGTGATCCCAAATAGAATTGTTTGAAATATTATTTCCTTATCCCATTCATAGAAATTATAATTGATTCAACTATTAGATGTCAAGGCAAATCCTTTATAGATGGATATTCAAGAATACAACCAAATATGAATTGATTTTGGGGAATAAAAAGATACTACTTTTAGACGACCCTAAGGAATATACTATAATTATGTAATTTCATTATGTATTATGAATTTCTTTTCTACATATAAATTTTCCATACCCCTTATTTTGAAGCATTTTATTGGTAATTACATTGAATGTTACGTATATGATCTAGTAGTCAAATACCAGTAGTTTTTTGATCATCTTGTCAATACTGAGACTATTTTCAACATGCTACTGTAGAATAACTTGAATATAAACCCCTTGAAATGTGCTTTCAGGGTTACCTTACGAAATTTACTTATCTTATTAGTACACCATCATGTCATTGAGTTTGATCCTGATTAAACCAAGGATATAACTTATATTTCACCTTCTTGAAACCTCAAGTAGTTGAGGGGGATTAACTAGAACCTCACCTAAAATAGATGATTCGTAGTGAATCTCTAGGAAAATTTTTACCCTTTACAAATTGATGAATAAGGGAGACACCTATCGGTGGATCAATTATTGTTAGGAATATTTTGATGATTTTAACCAGTAGCCCTTGAGTCCACTAGTGCTAAAGTTCACCTTTAAATGATAGAGATATTTTTTTATGTGACATCCTGAGATTGATCATTAGGTGTATTTGTTTCAAAAAAAGAATGACATAGGGAATGAGAATAGTTTCAATCACCTTAGTATAACCATTCTTATTTTTGAGACTCATTGTTTAGATAATAAGAATAACTCCCTTACATTAATTTTTTTGAATCCAAAAACATAGTAACTATCTATAGCCCCACAATTTACACTAGGTCTCTTGTAATGTCCAAATCCAATAAATATTCAAATATTCCATGTTTACAGGATTCATAGAATAGTGGTTGGCCATCATACAAAATTTTCAATTTGTTTTATATCTTAAATGTTAATAAAAGTATAATAAATAGAGGATTTTATTTCATTATATCCTTCTATGGGAAACACACCAATGAACAATGAGCTTCCTAATGTAGAAGTATTATCTTTTCAAAACTCTCCCATATATGGTAGATTTACATTGACGATGCTTCTAGAATACCAATAAGGAATAGAGTAGAAGACTATTGACTTACCAACATTGGTTTAGGAATCATCTTTATCTCTATATCAATGTTATTTCTTCCTTATTCCTTATTTGTTTAGAAGGATACACCAACAATGAGGTAGAATATCGAGCCCTTATTTTAGGTTTGTAGTTAGTATTGTAGACACCAGTATCCCACTTTAATGTAAATGATGATTCATCATTGGTGATCAAGTATATTAATGGTGAATATTCTATAAAAAGGAATGGATTATTCCCCTGATTGAAAATGTTTTGAGGGTTGATGGAATAATTCCCCTCAAAATCAATATTTACCCATTTTCAATATGCATATAATTCCAAATAGGATACATTGGATAACATGGATATAGACTTAGTATATCCTAACCATGAATAACGAGTCATCAACATTTCACATCACAAGGTTGTGCCACCATTCATTGGTAAAAAAATGGAAGAGATCAATGAATTCAACTCTCCCCTTGAAGGAGATGATTCTATAAATTAATGGATTTAACCCATATTATTCTATCTCCAAAATGAAATTTCTGCATGAGATAGAGTAATAAAAAAGAAAATATTATGATAATAATTATAATTTTCTCATTATAATGGCCAATGTTTTCAAAATATCCTTTATAAATTAGTCTTGGATATAGTTTCCCTCAAATGCATTAATAGAGGGGAAACTCTCATTGCATTTCAAAAAGATCATACAACTTTTGGTGCACATTATTTGTGGAACAATATTACCCATTAGATTAGGATTCTTGGGTATTTCAAGATGATAGTGAAATAGGTTTGTAGGAAGTTCACCAAGAGATTTCATTATTTTAAGGAACATGAAATTTTAATTCATCGACCCCTAGAACTATTACACATTTTAAAAAATTGATGGTAATTTTCTATCTAGGGAATATATATATTGAGTTTATATCCCCAAAAAACATCCATCTAGCTTACGTACATCCTTATATCCAATAAATTATTCATTAAATGTGATGATTCTATATCCTTCATAGAAGTTAGTAAAAATGATATCATTTGTTTTATGTTCATTTATATTACTGCAATATTTGATTTCCCTAAAACAATTCTAATGGATAATGGAATAAATTTTTTTATTCTGAGATGAAAAGGTATTATCATTAATATTTTTTAATTCTAACCACACATTTCAATATCATTTAGTGTTACATTGTTAGATAGAGAATTTGTACCAAAAAGTATCTAACATACTCAAAAAATGGTGGATAGAGATTACAAATTGTGGCATAAATATTTTCTCCATGCATTATGGGATAATCATACCACAACTCATATGACTACACAAGAGCACCCCCAATTTACTTGTAGACAGGATAAAAGTGGTTCTACCTAATTAATTCCAGTTATATTTTCCCCACATTCCCATTTATGATTAGTTAATCATGGATAATAAATATCCTAATAGATTGGATGAGTTAGAAGGAACCTATGAGAAAATTTTATGTATCATAGACAATTTGGTAATTAACCAAAACCTAGTTTCATGAAACTTTAATAATATATTTTTCCTCAATTTATTCTTCCCAAGAGAATGATACAATCTTTCATTACACCAATTATTCCTAGTATAAACCACCAAAATAAGAACAAAAATTGTAAATACCTTATAGAATACACAATTTCTACTCCAATGGATCCAATTCCATGATTAAAATAGGTGGGGAGAACATAAAGCACCTACTAATGAATGGTTTTTCAATAAATAAACAGTTTATTCTACAAGAAATACATACATCTCTATTGGATAATATTAAACTAAATGGCCAATGTCATTGTCACGATATGATAAACTGTAAGACGTCATACTCTATGTTGTGTAGATTTAAACTAACTAACTCAAGTATTATTCCCATCATGAAAAAATTTTCAACAAAATCCTTCTTGAATGGTGTTAAAAATAATAGGTCCCTACCATATTACATTAAACAATTATGTGGATGTCCAACCAAAATGACTTAAAATACTCAGGCCATCCCATTCCTTGTGGCCTATCTCTCCCATAAATGAGAGCCTGATCCATAAATTGGTCATTGGCACGTAAACCATTTTATTCTTAGATCACTAATATTTTTATCCCATGTATGATCCAGATAATAATAGTTTATTTTAAAAAAATAATGAATTTATAAAATCATTCTTAAAATAAAATATAACTTTCTTTTACATACGAGTTAGATCTATGCAGGAGACTTTTTCGGTCCAATAACAGCATATTGATCTATTATTATCGATAAATGATACATAGTGATTCAAGGATCCAATATACTAGGCCCATATATAATTTAAAAAATTACCCTTTCCTTCACAGGAGTCGAATTTGTTTGGGGATTTTCTTCTCGATTACAATGTATTTCTTGATTCTAGTCTAGATGAGATATATAGCAATGTTTGTATCTCTTATTATAGTCCCACAAATACACACACACAAATACCCATTTACTTGTTTATAAGTTTTATTTTTATAGGGTAATCCTTATGATTGTTTCATGGAGTTTAGTTTCTGCCTTTTAATAATACAAAAATTACCCAGTTATGGAAATATCAAGTATAAATAATTCCATCTTGATTTATGGACATCTTCTTTTAATAAACCACACATTGTGTCTTGAGAAACTTATATCATCACTAAATATTCTTATTTATTGGTGAAAATATCATAAAAGTCTAAAATAAAACCCTATTTGGACTATATATATTATAACCCTGAAATGGTTCTACATCTATGCCTTCTAAAATGGTATTTCATCTAGATGCATCTGCGACCTGGGGAAAAATCTCTTTATCTTAGTATTCCCTGATTGCATCAAAATGGAATTGTCTTTTCCAACATGGGCCACTGATATTTATTTTTTACCTTTCCCATACCAACTTATTATATCTATGATCTTCATTTAATGATTTACAATGTATCTCCTCAAGATAAATATGTTGTTAGAGAATTATTGGCTTGTAATCCTTAATTATAGTCATTATTCTCATCTCATTAGTCAATGAAATATGACCTTAATCTAAGGGTACAACATTATGGGATTGGTTCTATATGATATCATCCCACCTTGAATATATGTTCCATACACAAGGATGCAATTAATATGGTGCAAGAATTATTCTCCAATATTCCTATCTTCCAGGACCCCACATCATATATATTTTTCCTTATTTGAAACCAACCAATTATTGTAGTAAGTATACCTATCTTGTAATCCATTAACGTTGATTTTATCAGTTATATGGGTTTTCTCATTCATAAAAAAATTGGTAATATGGGATGATTTATCCGAAGGGAACCTACTATGATTTGATGATAAATATCACAGTTTTTCCCTATGCCTATGAAGTAACACCCAATTGATGATTTCATCCTAGAATAAATATCTACCTAAACACCATTTGTTATCCTTAGACTGAGTATTCTAATCGTTAGACTACTCCCATCTGTCTCTATTGATTGAGAAAAACATTACATTTCTTCCATTTATAATTGTTTTTCTAATCCTACCAGTCTCTATTTCCAAATGAATCAAACATTTAATTATTATTATTTAATCATTTCATAATAAAATTATTCATGTACATTTAGAATCCTTTATATTTCACACTTTTGTATCAAACCCGTTTTCAAGATAGAAACCATTATCCAAAGCTATATAGCCATAAAATTTAGTAATTTTTTGTCGAATATATGTGGCCTTAAATTATATTTATACCAATATTACATTCATAAAAATAAAATACCTAAAAAAAATAGATATATAACTCTAAAAAATAAAAACCTTCAAAGGTAATTATTGAAAAAAGTTGGGTCTCCACTCGATAGGAACACACTTCATGTGGTCCAGGAAAATTAAAGACCTTGAAATTAAAAAGGTACAAAAATGCGAGGTAAAAAATCTAAAAAAGGGAGACTATTAAATTTAAAAGTATTATATATATGATATTTATGAAACTTTTGGCAAAATTAAAAAATAAAACAGAAAAAGCTTGTGAGGCCCACCATATGGCCCTAGAAATAGTCAATATATGCTCTCTAGGTCTGTTGACATAGGAAAATGTTACTCCATCCATCCATTTCAGATATATTGGATTGTATTATTCCATAAAATCATCAAAAAATTTGATAAAGGATCATCCATCTAAATGGACAAACTCAAGTGTTATGGTGATAAATTATTATAGTTATATACATCTATAAGACATATAAAAACCCTACTCTTTATTTCCCATTAATACATCATTTATTACCTAATAATACACCTAATAAAACCTCTAATATTATTAATTATAGTGTCTCATGAAATTAGGTACACTACCTAACAACATCAAATAGTAAATACATCATCTTATTGAATTTTTTTTAATATTATCATAATATTCCATGGCTTCTAAAACTGCACGAGATAACATTGGGACATATATAAGAAAGGGGAAAGATATAAATCCTAGAAATGGAAAAATAATGTAATAAGTTAAAAACATGTTATATAAAAATAATATAAATGAGGAATAAATGTAACATGAATAATATTGCCTGATATTTCATGATAATCAAAACATTAGAAATGTGATAACAACTTAAAACAGTAAATCAAAAACATAGGTCAATGATAACTCCCAAGAAATCATAATGGAAAAAGTAACATAAAGAAATTATGAACACTCCCTATCCCAATATATCTTCTCATGAGACTAAATATTACCCAATGAATTAGAGTGCTATATATTTTCGGGCAAACCCATTATATTCATTTCATTCTCATTCTTAATTGTGACGCATAGTTCAGACAACATGGATTCATTAATCATAATATATTACTCCATGATCAAGGTGTGTGGAATAAATAAATGTAATTTTGAAGTAAAATAGGAATATGTGTATAAAGGTGAACACCCTTGACAATAAATGGATGAGGTATTCACTACACAATTATTTTGGCATGGAAAATTGTGGTGAAATTTCATCAGCATAAGAGCCTCCCCTAAAAATTCATAAAATGTGTTGATAAGAGAGAAATGGGTCTCACATAATTTGGAAAAAAATAGTAAGTAATATGTAAATTTAATAACATTTCCTAACATAATTAATTGGAAATAAAGGGCATAATATAATAATAAAACATGAATAAATAAGAGAGGGTAGAGATCAATTACTAGAGGGTGTGACTACAAATGATTTGTATGAGCTTCTTGAGATCTTGAGGGATCATTGGGTTGAATATAGATATATGGGGGATATTAAATATGTGATCCATGGATTTTTATTGAATAATAATTGGATTGCGGGTGGGTTTATATTGGAAATGAGAGGGGACTTAATTATTATTTCACAAACATAGGTTTTAGAATATATATAATAAAATAACCAAAACCACAATCCAAAACATGTCTTTTCCCGTGATTTCTAAAAAATGGGAGTGGTTTTAATTATTTTATAAGGGAAATATCCAAATATATTTAAATAATTCCCTTACATATGTGGAACTGAGTCATACTTTTAAAGATATGATTTTAAAAAATCAAAATATATTATATGTTTTTGAGAATTCCTACTAGATTTATAAAATAAATAAAATATACATAAAGCCAAAATAGTTTGAATTAAATTTCTTATACAATTTATTGTATTTATAAGAAAACATTTTGGATCATTATGATGTCTTTAAACATAAATAATATTTTTACGGTATTTAATTTTTTCCCAAAAATTATCCATTTTCAAAAAATTATGAAAAATACACCATTTAAAAATTTCTATGTTATGATTCCAAAAAAATATTAATTTTATCTAAATAATTTTCTATATAAGTTAATTTTCAATATGAAAATAAAATTTTCATTTTTTATGTAATGCTGGGTTTTTTGACAATAAGGTTTTTGCGAACCCCAATAAAAATAACATTTCATTTCATAAAAATTATATGATCATTTATATTTCATAAAAATTATTTAATAAGAATATTTTATTAAAATATTATTTATTTCAAAAATCGATTAATTCATCAAAATAATTTCCTTAATTGAATTTAAATATTAACCAAAAAGAGTATTTTTGTTTTATTGTATCAAAATAGAAATCGTTTATAAAGTAACAATAACAGGATGAAGATGTAGACACCGAAAAAGTCCGTTGTTCCCAAACGAAGCTCCGGATGCGGGAAGCGAGGTCATATTTGGAGTCGGAAGCACGTTTTGGAGGGCCCGGAGGCCTTGCGCGGAATTTTGGAGGCCTGCGCGCAAAGTTGATGAGCCGCGCGCAAACCTCCCGGGATGCGCGCAATGCGCTGGGCCGGCGCACAATTTTGCGCGCCCGGGGCCCGCGTGACTCCCTTGCGCGCCGGGCCCGATTCAGCGCCCGTGAAGAGAATTCCGCGCCCGCGAGCTGGATTCCGCGCCCGGGGTTGCCTATAAATATAAGGTGACCCCCGACGTTTTGAAGGTTGCCAGAATTCGAAAGGTCTCTCGTGCGCGCAATCCAACCCCTTCCGCGCGCAATGCCGATCTTCAGGTAACCTCTTTTCTTTCGCGCAAGAAAGCCTCGGGGTTCGCCTTCGCGCGCAATCCCTTTGGCTCCTTTCCTTTGAATAACCCTTCACTCAAAGGCATTTGCGCGCAAAAGAAGCCTCTTGCGCGCAATTGCCCCCGGGTGCGCGCAATCCATCCCGATTGCGCGCACCCCCCATTTTCAAAGTGGCCATTCATTAAAGAATGAGCCGTTGCCCCCGTGCGCTATCCGAAGCTCGGTGCGCGCAATCTCAATCATCCGCGCGCAAAGTGCTGGCCCAATTGCGCGCCATCCCATCCATTTGCGCGCCGACCCGCGGTATTGCGCGCAAAGCTCTTCTTTTGCGCGCAAACCGCCAGGGTCGCCCCCTTTGACCCCCTTTGGGTACCCGCCTGCGTGGCGCCCGATGATCCTCATCCCGGGTGCCCGCACTGTGCGTTGTCTTTCCGTGCGGCCCTCCAGGCTTGCGCGAAGTGACACGGACCTGTTGGCGGCTTCAACGTCCTGCACGACGTTAAACTGCATACGTCCAACATGACGTTAAACTGTGCCACATCCGCGCTGCAAGACGTTAAACTGTCAGGCGTTTACGTCCTGCACGACGTTAAACTGCATACGTCCAACATGACGTTAAACTGTGCCACGTCCGCGCTGCAAGACGTTAAATTGCCAGGCGTTTACGTCCCGCATGACGTTAAACTGCACCATCGTCCGCGCTGCAAGACGTTAAACTGCCAAGCACCTTCGTCCTCAACACACGACGTTAAACTGTACTTCGTCCGGCAAGACGCTAAACCGTCCGCTTCGTCCTCAACACACGACGTTAAACTGTACTTCGTCCGGCAAGACGTTAAACTGTCCGCATCACCTGATCTCGTGTCTCGCACGCAGGGTCCCCCCGGTTTGGATGTCGCCCCCACCCGCTCGTTTCTGCAGGGATGTCGGGATTGGAGTGGCCTTCACCCACGGGGGTAGAGTGTTGCAAACAGAACGAACTACGTGGACTTTGATCCCTGTCTTCTAAACAGGGTACGTAGGAAGCCTCTCCGAGGTTCAAGCCCGCCACCTCGTCGTCCCGGTCGTATTTATGTCGGTTCGTCCATCAGTGGACCCCTCCCGGGTTCACACTTGCGTTGATTAACCTATGAATCCGCCTCTGTGGGGGACTGCACGTGTGTATCTCCATTGTGCTTCCCCACCGCCTCGATCTCTTCGTGAGTCGGCTTGCCAACGTCCAGCATGACGTGAAACTGTGATTCACCCGGCCGTTCCATCCCCCTCTGCGCGAGGTGGTTCGGTTCAATCCTCCGCCCGGCGGCCTCGATCTCTTCGTGAGTCGGCTTGCCGATGTCCAGCATGACGTTAAACTGTATGTCCGAACTACGCTGACTTTGATCCGCGCGAATGCGCGGTACGTAGGAAGCCCCTACGGGGTCCAAGCTCCTCACTCCATCATCCACCCTGATCCTTACCCGGGCCGCCACATCCCGGTGGGGTCATGCCATTCCATTCCACTCCATTTCACTCGGGAAGCCACCCATGTGCTGGCCCCAGCGTCGGAGGTTCCCCTCAAGGGGTTCTGTCATCTGATCCACTTCTCGTGTTGATCAGTCCGATGCCGTCCCCACTGGACGTTAAACTCGCGGCATACCACGTGTTAAACATGGGAAGCTGAGGAAAACCTCAGGTAACACACTTCCCCGCACCCAGTGCGGGATGCCTCAGTCCATCACGCCTTCGAGAAGCCCTATTAGGGAAGGAAGGCAGACATGCAGAGTCGCCGTGTTAAGGCACACCCCCGACACCCAGAGCCACCAGGTCTCCTCACCGCAGGTTGCTGCCCCGACCAGACTCCTTGGAGCGTCCGGGCGGAAGCAGCGTAATTAACCGGTGTCCATGGAGACATGGCGCCGGGAACGAGATTCACGAACATTCTTAAATCTATGAGGGAGACCCAGATTAGGCGACGAGTTCCGAGGAGACGTCCACGGAAGGAGGAGCCGACATCCCATCATCCCGGTTTCGATCAAGGAGCAGAAGCTCCTGAATAAGGGACGGATGTCACCCGCCTTTGGAAAGCGGGACTGAGGGACCACAAGCCGCGCGCCCATCCCCTCGGGTTGACGGGTGCACGCGCGAACGCGTCCTGGCGGAACAGCGTAACCCGACGCACATCCGCACCGAAACAGAAAAATGGTGAACCCGATGTGAATCTCTTCTCCTCAATACGAAGATCGATGACTTTCAGAGGTGTTGGAAGACCAGCATGCTGCTCGACCGAGCATTCAGTTTTACCCGCCAGGGGCTGAGGAAGGGAACTCGGGCACTCCGTCTCGCGACGTCGAGGGCCTGGGTCCCCCCCACGGAAGGCGTCGTGGCACTAATGGTTGGTTGTTGATTCCTTTTCCTGTCAGTGTTAATGGGTTCTTCTCCCTGCTTTCAGAAATCAGGTCGCCCAATCCAGTGCCCGATCGCCACCCGCCCACTGGCGCAGGGGTAGAGGAAACACCGACGCGGCTACTCCGCGCGGTCCCGCCCGTTCCACAGCCGTGCCAGCAGCCGCAGCTGCGGGGCAACCACGCCCTCTCTCCCCCTCGGAGGTCATCCAAAGGAGGGTGATCAAAAACTTGGTACGGAGATACGAGGAAGAGGGAGTCATCCCCACCAGGGACATGGCTCGCCTAGACCTCGAGGGAGCTGCACCTCGCCACCAACGCCGCCCCCGAGGGCCGCGCAGGGAGGCACCGCTGCCTACCTCGACGTCCAACCGTTTCGGGAGTTTATCCCCAGAACGCTTCGACAACTCCTTCCCCTATGCGGATGAGGTGGAAGATTCCCGGGACCACCCTATCCGGGATTCTCTACAGGGATCCGCGATGACGGCTCCTGTCAGGCCACGGCGACATCGCCGCCAGGCCTCTCAAGTCGAAGAGCGGGCTCTCCACCTGCCCGCACCGCTCATCCCGACTCGTTTGTCCCGACGCCAACGTCGGGCTCGAGCGGAAGAGGATGCCCACCTTGGGGCCCTAGAAACAGCGGCCGCATTGGCCCAAGCCACTGTTGGCTCCAGTCGCCAGGCCCCTGCGCATCCTGAGCAGGGGAACTTCTATGCCCGACCCGGATCGAGGCCCCGACCGCCCCAAAGGCAGGTTGGGTTGACTCTCCCGGTTGCTGGTACAGACAATAGCCGCCGCGGACCACCTCGCGGTAGCGCTATTCACCAACAGGGTCTACTCCGTGTGGCCGATCCAAGAGGCATGGGTCACCCCGCCTTCCGATCTCGGCCCGGAGGCCTGCCCGGAATCACCTCTCCCCGCGTCCCCTTTGATATCTGTCCCGGTGCCCCTCGCACCTTGGTTTCCAGTCCTCTTGGCCCCAGCACCAGTGCGACCGGAGGATGCCAGGACAGAGATCAGCCATGCCCCGAAGAACCACCCAGGGGCAGGAAGGCAAGGCGTCGATGCCGAGGGAAGAATGTTGCGGAATTCCGGACAGAGATCCGACCGGTTCGCTTCTCTGATTCAGAGTCGGAGTATGATTCGGCGACAGAGCCCTTCCCCCAATCCCGCCAGTCAGGGGCAGGGGTAGGAATGCAGCACGTCAGCCTCGTACTCCCCGAGAGCGAGATCGATATGATCCCCGCTTCTCTCCGAAGGTATATCCGGAGTAGCGAGGGCCTGGTAGACCCCCAAGGATCAAGCTTGCGGTTGGTACCGGCCCCTCTAGAAGCGCCTTCTTCCTCGATCGGAGAAGCCGAAGACCTTTTCTGGGGACCGACGGTCGAACCACGATCTAGTGCACCCTCGGCGAGCACCGACGCTACGGCAGGATGTTCGCTCGCCGGCCCGTCCTATCGTGATGTGGTAGCCAGGGCACCGCCACCCTCAGAGGGCGGCCCGGGATATGGAGGCCAATCGGCCTGCTCGCCATATTCACCGCCGGCCAGCCCGTCGGCCCGACGGCCCGCCTCGGCACCACTGCCGGTTCCCCGTCCGTTCCCAGCCATTGAAGAGGACCAAGGAGACCTGGGTCCCGAGTTTGAGTCGTGGAGCTTATGGAATGTCCTTGCAGAGGGCCACTTCCCTGAGAAGTTTTGGCCAGTCGCAGGACCGGACTTTGATGCACCCGAATCGCTCACCCCGGATGAGTTCGAATGCTTCCGCCAAACTCTCCGGGAGACTCACTCCCGTCTTCACCGCATACAAATGCCATACCCCGGGAGTCAATTACACCTGGAGGATATTGGTGAGCAGTGCCGTCAAATTGACCTGGCCACGCTCCCCGCGGTTCGGCACCCTGGGCCATTTGGGCACCACGAGGCCCTCCAACAACGATGCGTTGAGTGTTTTCAAGTACTCTGCAAGGTTATCGAGGAAGCCACTTCCCACGTGTATATATGTGGATGGGGGCAGTACGCTGCCCTACGCTTCGGTGCGATTCGCCGACAGCCCGATTCACTGGGCGGCCCTGAGGGTATATCCCCAGGGACGGAAACGGTCAATATGGCTGACCTGTCGGGAGAGGGGAACGACTTGGAACTTCTCGACGGGGGCTCTTCCCCCGAAGACAAGCCGTCGTTGGATCCATCGGTGAGAGTTACTCGTCATCAGAGGAACCTCCTGGGGCTCCCCGCACCCACTGAAGCACTGACGTTGAGCCGAAACGTCAGTAAAGGTAAAGAGCATGGCGGGGCTATAAAGCCTGCCGACCCATCCACCTCCATGCAGAGGGCAGACGAGGATCCCGAGAAGGCTACGCTACGTCAACAGCTCGCCGAGCAGAAGAAGCTGGTTGACCAGCTCCTCGCCGAGCGCGCTGCAGAACGGCGGCCTGACTACGGTGATCCTAGGCCAGGACAACAGGGACAGGAACAACCACCCCTCGATGAGGCTCTCCCAGGAAACCGTGATTATGCCGTGTTCGCCGACAGGAGAGAGGCCATCGCCTATGGCAAGAGGGTGCGGTATGTTTCACCACACCCTCCCGAGCGGCGTGACTACCTGAGAGACCCCGCTCGGATTCCTCCCGCTGCCCCAAGGGCCGCTCCGCCCGCCATCCCACGAGCTGCCGAGTTCGACGACCCGGTCGACGACCCGATTGAAGGGCCATGAAATGCGCTCGTGGTTAGAGATCCTCGCCAGGACTGGAACCCATGTCCGGACGATCCGATGGCGGCACTCATTGCCCGCTTTGAGGCCTTGGAGACTCGGCAAGTGGCAATCCCACCGGACGGCAAGCCATACCCAGCATGGGTGGATGACATGCCGGCGCCTCCGGGATTCGGGAATCCCACTTTTGCCCCCTTCAACGGGACTGGAGATCCGCCACAGCATTTGGTCCATTTCAACTCGAGGTGCGGGCCTATGTTGGGGACTCCGGCGCAGCAAGAGGCCGCTAAGCTTCGCTGCTTTGTCCAGACACTGGAAGGGCCAGCATTTGTCTGGTACAGCCAGCTCCCCGTCGGGTCGATAACTAGCTGGGAGGACCTTCGTAGACAATTCCTCTACCAGTTCAGTTCCACGACCCGGAAGACGAGTATCGCAGACCTCTTCAAGTGCAAGCAGAGGCCTGACGAGCGAGTCGCGGACTTCGTCGCCCGATGGAAGGGTCTCACGTATTCCCTTGACATGCCATTGACTCAGGAGCAGTTGCTGACAATGTGCGTCGGGAACGTCAAGACCGAGCTGTTCCCTTCCTTGATCACTCAGAATTACCCCGGAGGGTTCAGGGACTTCTCAGACAAAGCTCAACGTCTTGAGGAAGCCCTGCAACAGGCCAGCCAGGCACACCCGCTGCCTCCTATGATTCCTGCAAGGAGAGCCAGCAGGGCTGAGTCCGCTGCTGTCGCCCAGATAGAGGCTCCCAGGCCGTTGGAGCTGCTGCCGGTGAGACCAGCTCCATAGCCTCATAGGAATCCGCCTCCACGGGCTCAGTTCCCGGCCCAGCAGCGGCAGCCTCAGAACCGGCCGGCCCCTCCGCGTAATGTACCGCCACAACCCAGGCGAGATAATCAGGGTCCACCTCCTCGGCAGGCCCCTCCAGCCCCTCGTCAAGACCACGCTACCAGGGGCCCTTGATACCTGACCTACTCATTTCACGAGGAACAGGTCCCCGGTTATTTCCGGAGCGCCCTGGAGCAGAGGATTGTGCGACTGCCTGAGTGTTGGAGGCCGGAGGAGGCACATCTCACGGATAACCCCCGCTACTGCCCCTACCATCGGGCCCTGGGGCACACCATCCAGCGGTGCTATGTGTTTAAGGATTGGCTCCAAGACCAGATTAACAACAATGTAATCAGGTTGGGCCCAGCTCCGGCACAAGTGGCGGGCGTGTTCGTGGGATCAGATGACGATAGCGGCAACGAGGACGAATGGCAGCTGGTCTCCGACCGCGGATCCCAGAAGTATAAAAACTGGATGGCCTGCAAGATGATTATTCGCGCCCTTGGAATCATCCGTGCGCACTTGAATCAGCCTGAGCCCCCAGAATCTGCGGGTGCTGCTTCGGCATCGTCGTCCCAGCTTGCCTCTTCCAAGAAGAGCAAACGGCGGTGGCGCAAGAAGGAAGAGCGCGCCCCGCCAGTTCCGCCACTATCCCGCACTCTCGGCGATTTCATGCCCCCAGAGATGGGGATCCCTCCTCGGATCCACCCAGTGGTGAATGATTCGTCCGATGACAGTATTGGGTACGCTTCGGTTAATACCGTCGAGCTGGTAAATCCCTTTTCGGTTCCCGACGTTGAATAACACCAGGTGGACCTCCCTAGTGTCCCCGGTCGTCGCCACCGTCGGAAGAACCGCAGCAACAGGAGTCGTCGGGGCACAGCAGTTGGTACCTCCAGCCAGGCCGTGCATGCCACTGAGACCAGGCAGCAGGCTCAAAACCGGGCTCAGCATGCGCAGCCCCCCCATCCGGGGATGACGGATTCGCCTCCGCCACTGTTTGTGGTATGGGATCAGGCAGAACCGCCTCAGCCGCGTCGCGATCAGCTCCGCCCTGCCACGAGTCCATCCCGGCCTCCTGACCCCAGTACGGTGACCATTTCTCGGGCTTCAACCAATGAACAGCGAGATGCGCCAAGCACCAGTCGGCCGCCGGCCCAACCGGCAAGGCCCGCCACGCTTCCAACCGCAGAGCAACCTCCTGCAACCAGGGGCTCGCGCTTGGCCAAAAAGTATGATGTCCTGAAGCACTTGGCCGGCATCCCAGCGAGACTCTCCATCCTTGAGGCTCTACGCATGTCATCTGAGATGCGTGAGGCACTCGCTGAAGCCCTGAAGAGCCCCCTCCAGTTTGAGATAGAGGTTGCGGCTGCAGAGGCCTTTCACGCCGAAACGATTGAGGACGCCGAATGCCAGGCAGTTATCTCGTTCTCTGGTAAGGATGAAGACCCTCCTATACAGGGGAACATTCGTCCGCTGTATGTTACTGGCCAGTTCAATGGCCTTGAAGTTCGGCGCTGTCTTGTCGACACGGGGTCCGGGATTAACCTGATTCCCACTCGGACGCTCCGGAGATTGGGGTTGTCTGAGGATGACTTGATTCCCTCCGACCTCCGAATCTAGGGGTACGACCGCACCGAGCAAACCCCGGTCGGCAAGATACGTTTGAAGACCCAGTTCGGTGACTTGGTTGCCAACACCGAATTCATGGTAGTCTCTCAAGACACTGCGTACAACGCATTGATGGGCAGGCCATGGCTCCACCTTCATGCGGCGGTTCCCTCATCATACCACCAATGCCTCAAATACTCCCTTAATGGTCGAGTAGGCTTGCTTCAGGGGGATGCCTCTCCTTTTGCCTCATGTGAAGCCCGCTATCTGGACGCAGACTATTACAAGAGAAAGGATAAGCAGATCCTGGCAGGTGAGGTCGAGCCTGTCGCTGTTGCAAGTGATCCCTGGGCAAGTTTGGATGACGCTTATGTCCTCCCGATTCAACGGTTGGACGTAGCCATGGTCTCGACGGCTTGTGAGTCTCTTGATGAGATGACCGCGACCGCCCATGCCAGCACCAGCGGCCCAGCAGGATCTGGTATCCCCAATTCAGTTGCCAACGCAGCCTCTCCCGTGGACGATCCCTCCCCGAGGGGAGAGGACGTGGAAGATGCACCCCCAGCCTTTGAGGAGGGCGTCTCCGCCACGGTCGATGAGTTAGTACAAGTGAACCTTGGAACCGAAGCAGATCCGAGACCCACATTGGTCAGTGCCGCCATGCCCTCTGAGGAGCGGCAGCAGTACGTGGACTTTCTCAGGTAGCACCGCGATGTGTTCGCTTGGGGCTATGACGAGATGCCGTGGCTAGATCCTCAGGTAGTCGTCCACCGCCTTGGTCTCCTGGCGAACCATCGCGGGTTCAAGAAGCCTCCCAGGAAGATGCACCCATTCCATGGTGCCATGGTTGAGGCCGAAGTTGACAAGCTTATCAAAGCCAACTTCGTGAGGGAAGTCCAGTACCCTAAATGGCTGGCCAACATTGTGTCGGTCAGGAAGAAGAACGGGCAGATCAGAGTCTGCATCGACTTCCGCGATCTCAACCGCCACTGTCCGAAGGATGATTTTCCCCTTCCGGTGACAGAGCTGCCGATTGACGCCACGGCAGGGTTCCAAGCCCTCTCCTTCATGGATGGATACTCCGGATACAACCAAATTCGGATGGCCCCTGAGGATGAGGAGTTCACTGCCTTCAGGGCCCCCCAAGGTACCTTCTGTTACCGGGTCATGCCTTTCGGCCTGAAGAATGCAGGTGCCACCTATCAACGGGCGATGCACCGCATATTCAAGCCAATCCTCGGCACACTGGTGGAATGCTACGTCGACGACTTGGTAGTCAAATCGCGCCAGCTTCAGGACCATCTTAAAGATCTTGAGAAAGTGTTCAGCTTCCTCCGGTCTCGCTGCCTGAAGATGAACCCGTTGAAGTGCGCCTTCGGGGTCACCTCGGGAAAGTTCCTTGGATTTGTGGTAAGATACCGGGGTATTGAGATCGACCCAGAGAAGATCAGGGCGATTATCCAGATGCCTCCCCCAGGTAACATCCGGGAACTGCAAGGGTTCCAAGGCCACTTAGCCTATATACGCCGATTCATCGCGAATCTGGCCGGCAAGTGTAAGCCCTTTTCTCGGCTTATGAAGAAAGGTGTCACCTATGTATGGGATAAAGAGTGTCAGACCGCTTTCGAGGAAATCAAGCAGTACCTGCTGCAACCTCCGGTTCTGATGCCGCCTGTATCTGGGAATCCGCTGGTCCTCTATGTGACCGCCCTGGAACGGTCCCTGGGTGCCCTTCTCACCCAGAAGAACAACGAGGGAACAGAGAATAGCCTCTATTACCTCAGTCGCATGCTCCTCGATGCGGAAGTCAGGTATTCCCCCATCGAGAAGAGCTGCATGGCGCTCGTATTTGCCGTACAGAAATTACGGCACTACTTGCAGCACCATGAGGTACAGTTGGTTTCTCGGGTAGACCCGTTGAAATATATCCTGAGCCGGCCTATGTTGACTGGCCGTCTAGCGCGGTGGGCTGTGATTCTCCAGCAGTTCGACATCAGGTATGTGTCTCAGAAGGCCATCAAAGGGCAAGCATTGGCAGACTTTCTGGCAGCTCACCCAACCTCCGCGGATCAGCCGCTGGATCTAGGCTTTCCTGATGAGGCCATCCTCTCGGTCGATCGATCCGGTCCATGCTGGCAGATGCACTTTGACGGTGCCTCCCGGAGCCCCACCGGTAGAAGACTTGATAATCCTAAGCTCAACAGAGTGGGCTTGGGTATCGTCTTCATTACCCTGTAGCAAGCCGTACTTCCATACTCTTTCCTGTTGTCAGAGGGCTGTACCAACAATGAGGCGGAATACCATGCCCTCATCACCGGCCTCGAGTTAGCTCTCGAGATCGACGTGCCCCATCTGTGCGTGAAAGGGGACTCCGAGATGGTTGTTAAGCAGATCAATGGAGACTATGTTGTCAGGAATTCGGAACTTGTACCATCACTGGAGTGCACCCTCCTTCTGATGGCCCGCTTCCCTTCTCGGCCAGAAATTGTCCATATTCCCCGGTCGCAGAACGGTCGAGCAGATGCTTTGGCCAGCCTTGCTGCGTCACTTGCAGAGCCTGAACAGGATAACCTGACCGTCCGCGTGACGCACCGCAGGCTCATCGCTCCCGTTATCCCGGAGGGAGATCACGGCCCGTCGGTAAGTAATCTCACCGCGGTTGCCCCTACGCCCGGAACCCCGATTACCCCAGATATGGAAGTCGAACCAGCCCCTGATTGGAGGACGCCTTTGGTTGAGTACCTCCAACATGGCATTCTCCCGTCAGATCGGGCCGAGCGCGAGCGAGTTCGACGCCGCGCATCGCAGTTTGTCCTCCAGAGCAGTCCCGGCTTGGAGCAGATCCTCTACCGACGCGGATTTGATGGTGTTCTCCTCCGTTGCCTTCAGGGAGTTGAGATCCCATGAGTCATGCAAGAGGTTCATGCTGGTTCATGCGGCGCCCATCAGACTGGGCCGAAGCTGTCCCACCAGATTCGGAGGTTGGGATACTTCTGGCCCTCCATGATCCATGACTGCATCGAGTATGCCAGGAGGTGCCATGCGTGCCAGGTTCATGCGAACTTTGTGCATCGGCCGCCGGAGCCTCTCCATACCACCAGGTATTCTTGGCCCTTTGCAGTCTGGGGGATGGACGTTGTGGGACCCTACCCGCCGGCGACAGCTCGCCAGTGCCGGTTCATTCTGACCGCCACGGACTTCTTCTCCAAATGGGCAGAGGCGATTCCGCTCAGAGAGGTCAAATCCTGTTCGATCGCTGACTTCATGACCTCCAACATCATTCATCGATTTTGAGTGCCACACGCTATCCTCATGGATAACAGAGCCAATTTCCGAGCATCCGAGTTGAAGAAGTTATACGCCAAGTACAACATTCGCTCGAACCATACATCTCGCTATCATGCGCAGGCGAATGGTCAGATCGAGGCGTTTAACAAAACCCTCTCTAACATTCTGCAAAAAATGGTTGGTCAGAATAAGAAGAGTTGGCCGGACAAGCTCCCCAACGCCCTCTGGGCTTATCGGACGACGACTCGCAATTCCACCCAGATGACCCCTTATTCCCTGGTGTATGGAGCTGAGGCGGTCCTGCCCATTGAGATCCAGTTACCGTCCTTGCGCACTGCGGTCTACGACCAGCAAGCGTCGGACAGAGCTGCTGAAGCCCGTCTAGTCGAGTTGGAAGCACTGGATGAGAATAGACTTCGCGCCTTGCACAACCTGGAGAGGCATCAAAGCAGAATGGCTCGAGCTTTCAATAAGAAGGTTCGCCTCCGCTCCTTCCTGCAGGGTGACCTAGTGCTAGCCCTAAGAGCGCCAATGATCCCCGGCAGGAAGCCACCCAAGTTGGATCCCAAGTGGGAGGGACCTTTTGTCGTCCACAAGGTCTATCCCAATGGCGCGTACTCCCTAGCGACTATGGATGGTGAGCGTGTCACTCCTCCCACCAACTCTAGGTTCCTCAAGAAGTACTTCGTCTGAGTGTACTACGTCCAACATGACGTTAAACTGTGCCACGTCCGCGCTGCAAGACGTTAAACTGCCAGGCGTTTACGTCCTGCACGACGTTAAACTGCATACGTCCAAGCTGCACGACGTTAAACTGCCTAGCATATCGTCCGCGCTGCAAGATGTTAAACTGCCAAGTGTTTCGTCCAACATGACGTTAAACTGTACCTCGTCCAAGCTACAAGACGTTAAACTGTTTAGCATTCGTCCAACATGACGTTAAACTGTACTACGTCCGAGCTACAAGACGTTAAACTATTCAGCATTCGTCCTGCATGACATTAAACTGCCTCTCAAGAACTACGTGCGGCTTGATTCCCATCCTTATGGGATACGTAGGATCGCCTGAACATTCATGTTTCAGGCCCAGCCCCATCCTTCGGGAATTTCCATCCCATCTCGGGCCCTTGGCCCAGTTGCCCCCGGGTGTGCAGCGTATGGTGTGAGCACGGGGCTATGCCCTCATTCACGTCGGTTTGCTCGTCACGCTGTACGCCCCCCCCCCCCACGTTTGGAGATGCCTTCTGCTCCCCCCTTTTCTTTTTTCTCTCTTTTCGTCATGCACGACGTTAAACTGCACTTCAAGAACTACGTGCGGCTTGATTCCCATCCTTATGGGATACGTAGGACCGCCTGAACATTCATGTTTCAGGCCCAGCCCCATTTCCCGGGAATCCCTATCCCGCGTTGGGTCTCTGGCCCAGTTCCCCTCCTTTATGTGCGAGGCGTGTGGCGTGAGCGAGGGATTATGTCCTCGTTCACGTTGGTCTGCTGGCCGCGCCATACGCCTCCCCCGTGTGTAGGACTACCTCACACCCCTCATCGTCCTGCATGACGTTAAACTGCCCCTTAAGAACTACGTACGGCTTGATTCCCATCCTTATGGGATACGTAGGACCGCCTGGACGCTTGTGTCTCAGGCCCAGCCCCGTCTCTTGGTTGATCACGGGGATCTACCGTCTTTTGGTTGCTCTCAGGGTGAGTCCTCCGACCCTTTCCGGTGATCTGTTAACATGTTTTGGGTACTTTGGTCTATGACCCGTAGTGTCGGATGCAATCCCGGCAAGTCCCGTGTTGCTTGTCGGGCCGCGCGCTTCCTCTTGTTCGAGCCTTCAGTCAAAGGGATCCTCGTTAGCGGTTTGGACACAATGCCTCAGTGCTCTCCTACCGCTCCGGGTTGATTTACCGGCGGGTCCTGGGCCGCAAATCGATATGAATCCTGCGATTGAGCGGTTGATGCTCGTTTGCTTGCCCCGTTCTAGGCTGACGCGATCGGATATTGTGTTGTGAATATGGTCAGCGACATCCTTGATCGCCATGTCGGCTCTTTTAGGCTCCGAACATTGGTCGCACGGTCCTCATCACACTCCGCCTTTGTGCGTTGTAGTGGAATCTCGACACTCTCTTCATACTGACCTTCAGTACACCCTAACACGTTAGGCAGGCCAACCAGGGTAATGGTGTCTGTCGAGGCTCCCACGATCTGAGCACTAAGGATATATGCTGATGTCCTCCCTAAGGGCCATATGTAGCTGGACCCTCGTCCCCATAAGGAGGAAGGAGTCACCCGAACGATCGCCTTTTGGGCCCAGTGTATCTGGAGGCTAGCATCTCTGCCCCTTGGGTGATGGACATACGCCGACCCCTATCCCAGGATCCTTCTCCTGGAATCGTGCGTGACCGCAGGGCTGGGTATGTTCCCACCTCCGCTGAGTCCGCCATATCGCAATACGCGGATTCCTCCAAGGTCCGAACCACACGACCTTAAAACTGTGTTGTCTGGTCCTACCACACGACCGTAAACTGTGACCGTCTTGGCCGCCCGACGAGAAACGGCACTGCATCGTGATGTTCTCCTCAGGGGACACTCACGTTGGGCGCTGGTTAATAACCACGCCATTCATCAATGCCTTTCATGGCTTGATTATTGTGGCGACGCCAGGGATTCCTTAATCACAGGCATGTCGCTGAACGAAAAACCATCCATCTTTAAGGACAAACAAGAAATATCAAATACCGCTTCTTCTGTGTGCGAGGGTCAGACCCGCACCCTTCCACATGCTGGTGCCCGATTGTGTTGCGCCGCGCTTCAAGAACTACGTGTGGCTTGATTCCCATCCTCATGGGATATGTAGGAACGCCTGGATGTTTGAAACTTCGGGTCCAGCCCCCACCTCTTAAAGATTCCCCCCTTCTCTGGGGAGTCCTCCGCCTTCAGGCCACCCTCAAGGCGTGTCCCTCGACCCCTTGCAGTGGTCCACTGGTGTCAAGAGTACTCTGGTTTATTGCCAGGAGGGTCAGGTTTAGCTTGGTCAGGTTCCTTCCATTTTCAGGCTTCGTGCTCCCTTTCATTCGGACCCATCGCCTACGCCCTGGGTGGAGCCCCCATGAACGGTTTGGACACAATGCCTCAGTGCTCTCCCACCGACTCGGGCTGGTGCCCCCAATGGCCTCGGGCAGCAAATCGATATGAATCCTGCGATTGAGCGGTCGATGCTCGTTTGCTGCCTCATTCCATCAACGGTTAGTGCGATATTGATGCTGCTCTTCCGCCACGGTTGGTAGTACTCCCATATCGTTACGCCGGTTCCCCCAGTCCTTGAGTGAATGGCCGCATGATTCACATCACATTTTCCACCTCCCATTCTGACCAGGCAAAATCTCGACACTCTTGACACTATCCCTCAGTGCATCTTCGCATACCCAGGGGATAGGACCACGATGCGGCGTACTTTGAGGTTCTTATGGTCCGAGCTCTAAGACCTTAAACTAAGATCTACCCCTATGGTCCGAGCTCTAAGACCTTAAACTAAGATCTACCCCTATGGTCCGAGCTCTAAGACCTTAAACTAAGATCTCCCCTTATGGTCCGAGCTCTAAGACCTTAAACTAAGATCTCCCCTTATGGTCCGAGCTCTAAGACCTTAAACTAAGATCTCCCCTTATGGTCCGAGCTCTAAGACCTTAAACTAAGATCTACCCCTATGGTCCGAGCTCTACGACCCTAAACTAAGATCTCCCCAAATGGGATTCTACGTCCTGCATGACGTTAAACTGCACTCGCAGAACTACGTATGGCTTGATCTCCAGCCTGATGGAGTACGTAGGAACGCCCGGGCATTTCGACTCGGGTCCAGCCTCAGGGATCGCCAAGTCCCGCCCCTCCTCGTCGCCGGCCGTCTGGCCTGACTTCGGGTAGAGTGGTGCAGTTGTGATATTCTCCCCGATCCAGCTCGGGATGCCCCATTGCAATGATGGGAAGCGACAGTTTCCTCGTTAAAAAGGTTCTGTCTGAGAATTGGGGTGATTCACGGCCAGATTAGTGCATCCGCCTAATACGCTTTCCCCACGGTGGCGCAATTTTGAGAGCGTTGGATTCTATCCGAACAAATCGTCACTTCGCCCCACGCTTCGCATGCCCTGTTGATCTGGATTTCCACCCTTGTGCCTGAAGGAACCCCCAAAGCGGCATTGATGGTGACATGTGATCCGCCTCCTGCAATATGGATGATGACCTTCGGTCCGTCTATCGCAGTAGTATGGTCGATTGATCCATTGTCCGCTTGCCGTCTTGGGCATTTCCTGGAAGGCCAACCGTTGTGGATTTCTGAATTCGGGACACGCGATTCACCTTTTCTCATTTCCCTATGTTCGGATAAAATCTCAATGCCCCTACCGTTGTCCCGCTCGTGTGTTGGAACAAGTTGGTGGGATGATACATTGATTAGGTCTGAGGTCTCCTATCCTAGGAATGATCTCCCTCTTTTCTCTAGAAATCCAGGCCCAATTGTGGATGCCTGAAGCTTGGTTAACGCTCCCGCAAGACAATGAATTGTGGTCGAGCATGTTAAACCAAAAGATGCAGATAAATATGGTGATTCATACAAATGGATCAAAATATTGAGTAGCAGAAGAAAAATATTCTGGGAATGGCAAAAAACAAAGCCCCTAGGGATTAGCGTGCTGGATAAGTCTTTCTAACGCCGCTACCCTTTGGCTGGCGGCCTCCAGAGCTGCTTCTCGCTCTCTGCGTGCCCTCTCCTCGTCGGCGGTCGCAGCACGCAGTTCGTCGATCCTGGCCTGTGCACGCTCCCGCTCGACTTGGAGTGTGACCATCTGTTGGCCCGCCTCCGTCAGCTGTACCTGGGCGTCGATCAGTTGGGCCGATAGTTGCTCCACAAGCTCAGTACACGCTGCGACGAAGGCCTCCTTCTCTGCCGCCTGCCCTTCGAGACGCCGGACTTCCTGCTCCGCCGTGAGGAGCGCCCGCGTGCTCTCCGACATGTCCCGACTCTGTGCGACGTCGGCACACCGGCAGCTCTCGCGCATCTTTTCGGCCATGAAATCACGGACCGTCAGATGAAGGCGTTGAGCATCAGCTCCCCCGGCACACAGGAAGCGCAGCCAGGTTTGGAGTGATCCCATGCACCCAGCCACTCCGATGGGTCTCGCTTGAGGAAGCGCTGGATGCACTTCCACCCCCTGAGGCACGTTATCCGGCTCTCCTCGACCGCCTCCGCATCTGAGTCGTCCATCTCCTCGGGGTCCGCAGGCCGGTAGGCAGGGAAGGCAGCCAGCAGGTCTGCTGCAGGGTCCGCCCCTAGGATGTCCTCATGGGGGATAGGTTCCCCGACATCTGGGCGACCTTCTTCTCCCGCCCCAGCGGCGTTGACACCCTCGTCAGCCCCCGACCTCTCTCCGATGTCAGCACCGCCGGCGTCCGCAGATCCTTGATCAGCAGTTGGTGGGGCCGGCTCGGTGTGGGAAGTCTGTTCCGGAGAAGGTGGCATGTCTGCCACTGGTCCACTCGTAGATGGCCCGGGTTCGGTAGCCCGACGGGCCTCCAGTCCTGAGATCACTGCGCAAGGCATGCCGTGGTTAGTCGCGGATCGTCAAGGGCAAGCACCAGCAGTAAAGTAAGGAGACTTACGGGAGTTCAGAGCGCCATCTTCCGCTGCCCCGGCCGCCGCAGGAACAGTTGCAGCAGGGGACCCTTCGGCGCTTGTTAATTCAATAATGGGCGTCTGGCCCCCGCCTTGTCCTGCTGGCGCCTCTCCTACTCCCGCTGAGGACACTTGACCAACATCCGTGCGCTCCTGAGAAAGGTGGAGAAATGGGTTAGAAGCTGCATAAGAGAATGGATGAAGCAGGTTGAGTAGGGATAGAAGCGGACCTCGAGGAGCTCAGTGACATCAACGTTGTCAGAGCCGGCCACCTCACCGCTCTCCCGCGGGCTCCCCTGATGGGATCTTCCCTCGGAGCCTTCATCCTCCCCCATCTCCTCCTCTTCCTCGGAGTCATTGATACTGTCATCTTCCGCCGGCGGCATCTGTTCTGGAGCGGGTTCTAGACCGAGCATCACCTTCACCAGAAGGGATGGCTCCGCACGCTGACCACGTTGGCGCGCGTACTCGTCCATGGCCGTCAGATACGCATACTGCCGGTTGAAGTCCACCCTGTCGGCGATATGGAGGCGCCCGACCTCTGGCAGATGGATTCCTTCTCTGAGTATCTTTCGCCAGATGGCGTCGGTCCCCAGTGACTGCCGCAGGGTCATCCAGGCCGACCACAGCGCCGGGAAGACTGCATCATGGGAGGGTTCGAGCAGACGCCTTACCTGCTTCCCGGGCCGCTCTTCGACCACCGCACGTGCCCCCTCTCTGGGCGCCGAGGTCGTAGCGGCAGCCTGCGATGTGCCCGCCGCCGAAGTCCCTGCTCGCGCCGGCTCCGCTGCTTGGCGCGCCTCCGTTCTCCCCCGTGTAACGGCGCCTCGCCTCCTTCCTTGACGCCCGGTCTCCGCACGGGTGACTTCGAGCCACCGAACTGGCTTCCGTAGAAGCCCCTCGGGGTACGCGATGGCCCAGTGTTCGGCGTACTCGGTTGCCAGGCCTGCGTCGACCCCGGTAGGAGGGAGAGTGATGACGTCGCCAGAGCCAAAGGCGACGAACATCAGCCACATCTGGCGAAGGACGCCGTGGTTCGTCTCCTCCCGAACAGTAGTGAATACCCTCTTCGGCATCCGTTGAAGGCACCCGAACTGCCTGGTGAACCGGGTTGGCACGTAAGGCTCGCAGATCCCCTTCCCGTCGATCCGAGCCACGAGCACCCCGCCCCGCATGTTCAGGAAGTATTCATGCTGATCCAGCAGACCCTGCCCATTGTCGATCATCTGGCCGACGGGAGTGGGGAACGGGCTGAAGTTGAAATTGGCATGATTTCCAATCCGAATCCTCACTCCCTCTTCAATTAGGGTCATCGGAGCGACCCCCGCAATGTTCAGCAGGGAGGGTCGCAGGTCGTTCCCCGGAGGAATGATGGCGTTCGGAAACGTGTACCCACCAAGGTGAGCAGCCACCCAGCCGTGGAAGAATTGGAAGGGCCCACAGATCCTTCGTGGCGACCCCCCTCGTGAGATGCGTCCCAGGATGGCGTACAGCTTAGCCAACACTGGGACCCCGAGGTTATATCTTTTGTTGGCGGCCATAGCGCCCGCCATCGCCAGTGTTGCCGGGAGGATGCCCATTCTCGCGCCCCGCACTGGCAGGAGCCACCCACTCAGAAAGGCGGCCAGGAACGCCGCGTACCGGAAATTTGGGTCCCGGGCCTCGATGACGCGGTACCCCCATGAGCGGTAGTCTCCCGTCTCTGGGACCCGCCAGTACGACCCATTCCGGCTCCTCTGAGCCGCGGTCGGGCACCGCTTCCCCCTGCCTGGCATCTTGACCGCCAGGTCATGCTCCAAGAACTGGCCGAACCACTCCTTGTAGGCTATGTCCTTCTGGAAGTCCTTGATCCCGAGCCGCTGCGTAGCCAGGTCAAGCAGATGCCAGGTCAGAATGGGAGTCCGTGACCTGTCTTCCCAGGTGTTCTTCGGAGGCAGGAACTCATCGTACTGGTAACCCTCCAGCGGGATACCTCCGATGCAGTGGATGTCCCAGAGACCGATGCCGACCTCCCCATGGTGAAGATGGAAGGTGTTGGTATCCGGGGACCAGCGGGTGAACAGCTCCGGCCCGAGCTCGGACTGCTGGTAGAAGTGGAACTGCGACGTCCACACCGCCTCAAACAGGCCGATGTACCGCAGATCCTCTGCGAAGTGATCACAAGTGTGGCGTACCCTGAACGCTCGGGCCCATTCACTGGTGAAATTTCCCCCAGATCGCAAGTCCCAGTCCTTCAGCCAGCCCTTGGTGTCGTCGGTGACACTCTGGCGATATATGCTCGAGTAGAGGGCTGGAGAGTTATCCGCAGTAGGCTCACTTCCGACGATGGTTCGCGTCCTCGGGTTCAGGACATAGACATCCAAGTGTCTGGTCTCCCTGGCAGGATGCCCATTGTTGGTGATGTTATAGCGGGGAAGCTCGTCCTCCCGAGTCACCCAGGTCCGTGGCGCATCAACCTCGAACCCTGGCACCGGAACCTCATCTAGGATGCCGAAGTTCCAGAGCGGCAGGTTGTCCGACAGTGGATATGTCTTCTGGGCCGGCGTCAGCAAGTCGAACAAGGATTGATTGTTCGAAACAATCTCCTTGGCTCCGTAGACCTCCTCGTTCGTCGCCATCTCAGCTCTACGAGTGGCGGCATCCTCCTCATTTCCTTGATTCGCGGCCATCTCAGAAGCTTCGGGAGTCGTGCGGGTAAAGGGATGAAGCGCGCGGGATCGGGTGAGGCTGGTAGAGAAGTATGAGAGTTGGCGCGCAATCCTAGTGGACGGCGCACAATCAGGAAGTCCGTCGCGTAAAACCCCGGGTGTTCGCGCAAAAGAAGGCTGAATTCCGGACAAGTTTGGGCGACGAGCGGGCGAATTCCGCGCCGGAAAAGGCAATTTCGCGCACGAGAGCTTAGAGGCTTATCGCGCGGAAGGCCAGTGTACGGTGCGGGGGACCCAGGGCCCCTATTTATAGGTGAAGCCGGGGACCGCGCTGCGCGGAAATCACTTTGCGCGACCGCAGCGGCGAATTTCGCGCCCGACGCCCTTTTTTGCGCGCCGCAGTCCCGCGCCACCCAGGACTTCGGCATTCCGGCGTCTCCCTCGGAACCCGATCGTTGCGACCTCTCGCCGATCAGATTCCGAGGGGGGGCTTTTGTAGACGCCGGAAAAGTCCGTTGTTCCCAAACGAAGCTCCGGATGCGGGAAGCGAGGTCATATTTGGAGTCGGAAGCACGTTTCGGAGGGCCCGGAGGCCTTGCGCGGAATTTTGGAGGCCTGCGCGCAAAGTTGATGAGCCGCGCGCAAACCTCCCGGGATGCGCGCAATGCGCTGGGCCGGCGCGCAATTTTGCGCGCCCGGGGCCCGCGCGACTCCCTTGCGCGCCGGGCCCGATTCTGCGCCCGTGAAGAGAATTCCGCACCCGCGAGCTGGATTCCGCGCCCGGGGTTGCCTATGAATATAAGGTGACCCCCGACGTTTTGAAGGTTGCCAGAATTCGAAAGGTCTCTCGTGCGCGCAATCCAACCCCTTCCGCGCGCAATGCCGATCTTCAGGTAACCTCTTTTCTTTCGCGCAAGAAAGCCTCGGGGTTCGCCTTCGCGCGCAATCCCTTTGGCTCCTTTCCTTTGAATAACCCTTCACTCAAAGGCATTTGCGCGCAAAAGAAGCCTCTTGCGCGTAATTGCCCCCGGGTGCGCGCAATCCATCCCGATTGCGCGCACCCCCCATTTTCAAAGTGGCCATTCATTAAAGAATGAGCCATTGCCCCCGTGCGCTATCCGAAGCCCGGTGCGCGGAATCTCAATCATCCGCGCGCAAAGTGCTGGCCCAATTGCGTGCCAGCCCGTCCATTTGCGCGCCGACCCGCGGTATTGCGCGCAAAGCTCCTCTTTTGCGAGCAAACCGCCAGGGTCGCCCCCTTTGACCCCCTTTGGGTACCCGCCTGCGTGGCGCCCGATGATCCTCATCCCGGGTGCCCGCACTGTGCGTTGTCTTTCCGTGCGGCCCTCCAGGCTTGCGCGAAGTGACACGGACCTGTTGGCGGCTTCAACGTCCTGCACGACGTTAAACTGCATACGTCCAACATGACGTTAAACTGTGCCACGTCCGCGCTGCAAGACGTTAAACTGTCAGGCGTTTACGTCCTGCATGACGTTAAACTGCATACGTCCAACATGACGTTAAACTGTGCCACGTCCGCGTTGCAAGACGTTAAACTGCCAGGCGTTTACGTCCCGCACGACGTGAAACTACACCATCGTCCGCGCTGCAAGACGTTAAACTGCCAAGCACCTTCGTCCTCAACACACGACGTTAAACTGTACTTCGTCCGGCAAGATGCTAAACCGTCCGCTTCGTCCTCAACACACGACGTTAAACTGTACTTCGTCCAGCAAGACGTTAAACCGTCCGCATCACCTGATCCCGTGTCTCGCACGCAAGGTCCCCCCGGTTTGGATGTGGCCCCCACCCGCTCGTTTCTGCAGGGATGTAGGGATTGGAGTGGCCTTTGCCCACGGGGGTAGAGTGTTGCAAACAGAACGAACTACGTGGGCTTTGATCCCTGTCTTCTAAACAGGGTACGTAGGAAGCCTCTCCGAGGTTCAAGCCCGCCACCTGGTCGTCCCGGTCGTATTTATGTCGGTTCGTCCATCAGTGGACCCCTCCCGGGTTCACACTTGTGTTGATTCACCTATGAATCTGCCTCTGTGGGGGACTGCACGTGTGTATCTCCATTGTGCTTCCCCACCGCCTCGATCTCTTCGTGAGTCGGCTTGCCAACGTCCAGCATGACGTGAAACTGTGATTCACCCGGCCGTTCCATCCCCCTCTGCGCGAGGTGGTTCGGTTCAATCCTCCGCCCGGCGGCCTCGATCTCTTCGTGAGTCGGCTTGCAGATGTCCAGCATGACGTTAAACTGTATGTCCGAACTACGCTGACTTTGATCCGCGCTAACGCGCGGTACGTAGGAAGCCCCTACGGGGTCCAAGCTCCTCACTCCATCATCCACCCTGATCCTTACCCGGGCCGCCACATCCCGGTGGGGTCATGCCATTCCATTCCACTCCATTTCACTCGGGAAGCCACCCATGTGCTGGCCCCAGCGTCGGAGGTTCCCCGCAAGGGGTTCTGTCATCTGATCCACTTCTCGTGTTGATCAGTCTGATGCCGTCCCCGTTGGACGTTAAACTCGCGGAATACCCCGTGTTAAACATGGGAAGCTGAGGAAACCCTCAGGTAACACACTTCCCCGCACCCAGTGCGGGATGCCTCAGGCCATCACGCCTTCGAGAAGCTCTATTAGGGACGGAAGGCAGACATGCAGAGTCGCCGTGTTAAGGCACGCCCCCGACACCCAGAGCCACCAGGTCTCCTCACCGCAGGTTGCTGCCCCGACCAGACTCCTTGGAGCGTCCGGGCGGAAGCAGCGTAATTAACCGGTGTCCATGGAGACATGGCGCCGGGAACGAGATTCACAAACATTCTTAAATCTATGAGGGAGACCCGGATTAGGCGACGAGTTCCGAGGAGACGTCCACGGAAGGAGGAGCTGACATCCCATCATCCCGGTTTCGATCAAGGAGCAGACACCCCTGAATAAGGGACGGATGCCGCCCGCCTTTGGAAAGCGGGACTGAGGGACCACAAGCCGCGCGCCCATCCCCTCGGGTTGACGGGTGCACGCGCGAACGCGTCCTGGCGGAACAGCGTAACCCGACGCACATCCGCACCGAAACAGAAGATATATCCATTATTATAAAAACAATAATGTAAATACTCATATCACTAGATTAATGATACATATCTCATTAATAAGCCTAAAAACTCCCTAAGAGTAAGGTGTGCGACAGTGAGACTTTCTTAGGGAGGTTCGACAAATAGGGTTTGGGTTGTCATCCTTAAAAGCTTGAACTCCTCTTGTAAAAGGTTTCTCTCATGAATAAGTAATTTGATATATGATTGGTAATGGTACTGGGAAAATTTAAGTGATTTTACCTCCTTCATAATCTCTGATAAATAGGCTTCATGGGGTACGATCTTATAGGTTAAGGTCATCACATTCTTTTTTAGTGACAATTAGACTTGTAAAAAACCTATATTTATACTAACCATCTGATAATTATTCAATGTCTATATTATTAATGGTAATGGTTATTAACAATCAAGTAAATATTATAGGATATAATAAATCAACAAAGTTCTTTTGAATTGTATAACCATGTTATATAACAAGACTTTAAATAAAACAAACAATGGAATTTTATTTATAACAGTTCGGGTCATTAAAATCTTACCCCTTGAGGATATTTTTTCCTCAAATTTTCTTCCCACATTAAAAAAGATGTGGGTAACATTTTTTCATCAAATAATCTTGGACCCATGTCACCACTTTACACTTTTGGTTCCTCTACATCACATTGACTAGGTGCATTGTCTTATTTTGTAGAACTTTGTCACTAAGATCTAAAATCAGTACCAACTAATTTTTATAATAAAGTTAATTATTCAATAGTACCACTAATGGATTGATTACATGTTAGGTGTCTGATGTGTGATTTATGTTCATGGATACATGGAATAAATCATTTCGTTGAGATTCTCACATTGATTCTATATAGATTTGTTTCCATACCTCTTTAAAAAATGTCAATATTTTTAGAATCTCTGATCAGCATATTACCTATGATTTTTCGTGGAATGATAGCCATACTTTTGTACTTTGGTTTATGCCAAGAATAAATATCAAGATAGAAGTGACTTATGGAATGATCTTATTGATTTGGATAAATGCATTCAATCTCCTTGGGTGGTCATGGGTGACTTCAATGCCATCCTCATCCCCTGTGAAAAAATTAGACCCTCTCACCTTTCTATATCCTCTAGGGAATTCAGAGCTTCTATTGAAGACTGTAATCTTTTTAAAAGCACTCTTTCTTGTACTAAATTTACATGGTACCGAAACCACCTTAATAAAAAGGTTTCTAGTAAGCTTGATAGGGCCTTCGTCAATATGAAGGCTCCTAATAGTATGGATAATATTTCTAGTCTTACTCTCCCTAGGCTCAACTCTTACCATCATCCTATTCTTGTTATCCTTCTTATAAATGACAAGAAATCGGTCCTTCCTTTTAAATTTAATAATACTTGGTCTTCGAATCCTGACTGTGTTGCATTCATTCATAACATCTGAAATTATATGAAACATCAACAAGACTCTTTTGCCTGTATACACAAATTGAAAACTCTCAAACAGGCCCTCAAAGGTTGGTGCAAATCTTCAAATTCTCAAATTGATCTGGATATCTCCTTACTTGAGAAAGAGCTTAGTTGTTTCCAAACTCAAAACACCAACTCTGACTTCAACTTGGATCCTCAATTGGAAGTGAATATCTCCGTCAAACTTAACTCCTTTCTTACTTTCAAAGATAACATTCGCAAACATATGTTTAGGACCAAATGGCTTACTGATGGAGATCGTAATACCAAATTATACAATTGCCTTCAATGAATAAAAAAGACTAATCGTCCTCTTTCCAAACATACTAATAATGGAGTGATCATTGACTCTGAAGAGGCCATCATAGATCATGTAACCTCGTACTATCATAACATTTTTAATGGTCCTGGTCTAAACACTGAGCTTAAATCTGATATTATTCCTCTAATGGTGGATGAAAGGGACAATGAATTGATTCTGAGCACTTCTCTAGACCATGAAATTGAAGACAATGTCTTTGGCCTCAATCCTGATAGTTCCCCTGGTCCGGATGGGTTTAACAATGCTTTTTTCAAAAATCATTGGTACATAATCCACAAGGACATTTGTAACCTTGTTAATATCTTTTTCACTCGTGGATTCCTCCCACATAGAATAAATGATCAATTCTTAACCTTAATACTTAATGTTGAGAATGCTTCTGAGAACCATCAATTCAGACCAATTTCTCTTATTAACACGATTTTTAAAATAATAACCAAAATCATTTCAAATAGACTTGCTCTGATTTGCAATAGAATTATTTCTTGGAATCAGTTTGGATTTATTAAAGGAAGATCCATTCAAGATTGTATTTGTCTTGCCTCTGAATGCTTTAACAGTTTAAATAAAAATAAAAGAGGGGGATGTGTGGCTATCAAACAGGATATCAAAAAAGCTTTTGACACCATTGATTGGAATTTCATATTTAATGTTCTAAACAGCATTGGATTTCAAGATCTTTTCATTGGAAGAATTTGGACCTTATTTCATTCAGCTTATATCTCTATTCTTATTAATGGCACTCCGAGAGGGTTTTTTAATTGTTCTAAAGGTGTTAGACAGGGTGACTCTTTTTCTGCTATTCTTTTTGTGATTGCTGAGGATTATCTTAGTAGACTCCTTAGTAATTTGGTTGATCAAAGTATGCTTAAACCTATACAGGTTGCTAGAAATCTTAATTCCCCCACTCACCTTTTTTATGCTGTTGACATTATCCTATTTCTAAAAGGGCATCAAAAGAATATTCATATTTTTAAGAAAGCCATTGCTCATTATGAGGAGGTCTCTGGTCAAGTGATCTCTTGGAATAAATCCTTCATTTTATTTGGTACGAAATTTCCTGTTAGAAGGAAAAAAGTATTACCACTTTTTTGGGAATTAAAGAGGGCCTTTTTCCTTTCACTTATTTGGGAGTCCCAATTTTTTGGGGGAGACCCAAATCCAGCTACTTTTCTAATGTTATTGATCAGATTATAAACCAACTTTCCAGTTGGAATGGGAAATCTCTCTCTATGGCTGGGAGAATTTGCCTGGTCAAGCCAGTCATTGTCTCTAAAATGGTCTACTCCCTAATTATTTATAAATGGCATGTTGGCATTTTCAAGGAAATTAATACTTATATTAAAATTTTCATTTGGACTGGAAGTATTCTTGAAACGAAGCTTGTCACTATACCTTGGAATTCTTGGTGTAGACCTCTTGATAAAGGTGGGATTGGCATAAAAAATCTAAAGCTTTTCAATGAAGCTCTCCAGGCCCATCCCACTTGGCATATTTTTAATCCATCTTTCAATGCTACTAAATTTTTGTATCACAGATTTCTTTCTAATATCTTAAAAGGGAATCTCACTTTCATTAACTCTTCCATCTGGATATCTATCAGGGACTCTTATCATAAGATCATGGAGAAATCTAGATGGATGGTTAGTTCTAATTATTCAATTAACTTTTGGTGTGGAAAATGGTATGATAGCCCCTTGATAACTTTGTTACCTACTAGTCACATTCTTGAGGACACTAATCAATCTATAAAATATGTTATTCAATTTCATCGTCATGATCTCCCTGATAATATTATGCAGATCATAGATAATCATTCCTTTTCTCCTGATGGTGACTTCCTGGTCTAGGAACCTTCCCAAAATGGCATTCTTGACTCTAAAAGCATTTATAAGCAAAATTTTTCTCACATTGATTCAAATTATATATGGGTGAGCCAGTTTAACGAACCCTGGATTAAACCCTCCAGGATCACTCTCATTTGGCGCATTGCCCATAATAGATTGCCTACAGAGACTGTTCTTCAAGTTTATGGAATCCAACTTTGTTATAAATGTCACCTTTGTAACCAACAAAGGGAGGATGCAGATCATATCTTCCTGTCTTGTGAGACAGCCTCTGCCTTATTTTTTTTTTTTGATTTATTAAACTTTAGATGGTCTTTTACTGATCCTATTTCTGTGTTTCTTAAAAACTGTACTAGATTTGAACATTCATTGCAGATCAAACAACATCTTGCTGGAGGAAGTGACTGAACTCATCCATGAGATCTGGTACGTTATAAATGACCTTATTCATAATAATCACAATTTTAGTATCAATGTAGGAAAATCTCGGATTCTTGTCGCGATCCAGGAAGCTGCATTTATTCAAAAAGAATGCTGCAACAACTCAGTTGGGGACTTTGAGATCCTTCGCTGCCTCCGAGTTCCTGGAATTTTCCCAAATCCCAAACGCACCTTCGAGGTTTTCTGGCAGGCACCAATGCCGGGATGGATCAAAGTCAATTTTGATGGTGCTTCCAATGGGAATCCATGCCTTGCCAATTGCGGTGCTATTTTCAGAGATTCTGCTGGTCAATGTAAGGGAAGTCTCTACTTTGGATGTGGTCACTCTTCATCGCTGGAGGCAGAACTATTAGGTGTCATCCATGCTGTTGACTTTTCTCTTCAAAGAGGTTGGAGGAAGTTATGGATTGAGTATGACTCAACCACCATCATTCATGCCATCTGGAATGGAAGCATTCATCTGGCCTGGAAGCATACTACTCATTGGATGAACTGTCTTAACTCCCTTCATGGGATTGATTTTATAGCTACCCATACTTACCATGAAGCGAATTTCGTTGCTGATTCTCTTGCCAATAAAGGAGTTCACCAGCGCATGACTTCGCTGGACTCCCTGCCTGCTGATTTATTTGATCTTTTTTATAGAGATTGTGAAAAAATCCCATATTTCATACTCTTGTAACTTTTTTGTTTTTAATAATAATTTGTGCTTTGGTCTTTGACCAAAGCATTACCTTTTTTAAAAAATTGTATATTAATACTATGCCTACAACATAAAATCCTAGGTCTCATAGATTATTATCATCATATCTCTTCTATCAACACTGAGTAGCCTTGTTGTGCTGCTAAATGTTCTTAATAATTTCCATTATTTCCTCATCCATTTTAGGACCTATAAATTTTTATTCCCCAACTTCATCCTAGTGTGCCGGTGTTATGCATCTCTTCCCATAATGGGCATCATATGGAGAGATTTGGATTCTTTAGAGGAAACTGTTTTTGTAATAGAACTCAAACATATATAGGTGATGGTATAATCCTCCTATGAAGTATATATAACAAGGTCACAACATGTATTCCAGTTCATGAATATTCAGCTCAGATTTTCCATTAATTTGAGGATGACATGCCACAATAAATATTATATATGTGTTTAGATCATGTTGGAGACTTTTCTAGAACATGGTGGTGAATATAGGTTCTCGATCGGATATAATATATAGTGTTACTATATGAATCTTTACAACTTCTATACTGTTTATATGTGTAATTGTATCCAATGAGAAGTTTTATCGAATTGAAATAAATTGAGATTTCTTTTTAAGAAAATCCAAAACAAACCATATAGAATTGTTTCCCCTTGATTTCTTTGGAAGTCTGGTTAAAAATCCCATGGTGATGTTTTCCCATTTCTATGTTGGTATGGGTAATGGTTGAGTCGTCCCCTTAGACTTCCCCCTTTCAACCTTCACATGATGACATACTAGAAACTTTTTTGTGTATTCATTAATATCCTTCTTCATATTATCCTACTAATATTTCTCTCAGAGATATCCATTCATCTTTATTCATCCTTAGTGAATAGAGAAAGTTAAACTATGTGAATCATATAACAGTTCCGTCTTTAACTCTGGATTTGATGGTATATATAGTCGTGACCCAATTCAAAAAAAATAATTCTTCATTAACATTTAATTCTATGTATTTCCCTTTACTTATAGTTTCAACTTTATTTTGAATTCACACATCATCTCTTCTAGCATCCTTTAATCTATCCAGAAGGGACAGCTGAGAAATCATTTGTGAAATGATTGATGTTATTCCTCATTTCTGATTCCCATGTATATACTTTTAAAATCTAACAAGACTAAATCCCTATGAATTTTCATTAGTGATAGAATCTCAAGATCCTTTATAATTTGAGCATCCATCACTTCATTCTCTTTACTATTATGATAGTGGATTGAGCAGTCATAGTCCTTGATCATCTCTAACCATCTTCAGTGGTGCATATTCATCTCTTTCTATGTGAAGATAAATTTTAGGAGTTTGTGATCCATATATATTTCAAAAATCTCCCCAATGACATAATATCATCATATTTTTTAATATAATATCACTTCTTTAAACTCCATATAATTTTTAGGGATGTTTTTTTCATGAACATTCCACTACCTTGAATCATAGGGTATGATGTTCTCGTTATGAATTAACACATAACCCAATTCTTTTTTCGAAGCATTGCTGAATAACACAAAATGTTCTCCACTTGTGGGTATTGTTAGAACAATGGTAGAGATAATCCATCTTTTCAACTCCATGAAGATCTATTTATATTCACCATTCCAAGAAAACATGAATCCCTTCAGAGTTATCTTGGTTAGAGGGTTTGTCCATGAGAATAAATTTCACAAAAATCGACGATAATACCAAGAAAATCTAAGTAAACAACAAATATTTATCATATATGATGAAATAATCTATCCTTTAATTGATTTTTTTAAAGGTCTATACATGTATCTTTTATTGTGATGATATTCCCTAAAAATGATTCTTCCATCAATAAGACCACTATTTTTTTTATAATTTTCATAAAGATTCTCATTTTTCATGTTCTTTAGAACAATACACAGATGCTCCTCATACTCCTCCTTGGATTTGGAGGATATTTGAATATCATTTACAAATACTATAAAAAATATTGTCAAGGAAATCTCTAATTACTCTATTCAACATGTCCATGAATATATATGGAACATTAGTGAGTCTTAATGGCACTACAATGAACTCATAATTCGAATACCTTGTCTGAAAAGTAATCTTATTGATATCATCCTTCTTTAACCTATCTTGGTAATATACAAACCACATATCCACCCTAAAGATGTGTTTTTCTCCATGTCGCTGATCGAACAAGTCATCCATCCGTGATAGATGATACTTTTTCTTTATTGTGATCTTTTTTAGCTCACAAAAATTAATAAGAAGGAACATTGACCCAAAAAAAATCTTGAAGAAGTGGACGGGTGCACCCCATGGTGAAGAACATTGGTGTTTGAACCATTTATCTAGATTCTCATGTAGTCATTTCTTAATATCCTCTTGTTTAAAAACCACCATTCTACTCTAAGACATGGATAATGGTAATTCTCATGGTCTAAGCTTCGTTGAAAATTCATCATCTCGACTAGGAGGAATACTATGATGTTCCTCAAGAAACACATCAGCTTATTCCTTCCCCATAGGCATGTCTTATAGGATGGTTATTTACATATAATCGATTATTTGAGTGATATTTTCTTATTTATATAGAAATAATATCCATGATTGAGATCTTGGTTCTGCAAAAGATTCATCCTCCTCCATTCAATTATATAGAATTGTCGGTTGATTCACAATATGGACAGTGATATCCTTCTAGTAGAAATTTATGTTTTCCCTATATTGGGAAATCCAATACAGACCCAAAATTACATCAAAGTATACTAAAGGTAATAGGACAAGGTTTTCTGTGATGTTTAGCACACAAATTATGATAGGGGAGGTGTTATATACTTAGGATGAAATAATTTAACCATTTTTTGTTTTCACTGATAGCTCAACTTCCATTATTTTTTGTGGTGTTTGAATAGTTCTACTAAACATTTATGATATAATGAAATGAATAGAACCAAAATCAAAAAGTATGTTCACTATTCCTGAATAAATAACTAGTTTACCTATTACCACTTCATTATAAGGATCCACCTCGGTAGTTGTGATTGAAAAATCATTACATTTCTACCATGGAGGTTATTGGTTGTCTCATAAAACCCTTGAATTAGGGAATTTATTTTCAAAGTGGAATTGCTTCTTATAGTAAAACTAATGAACAATGCTCTAAGGTTTTAAAGGAGCATTAATTTTCTCGATCGATTTAGTAGGTTTCTTTTATTGGATGTAATTATATAGATTTACTTCCATCCCAAGCATAGGTCATTTCCTTATTTGCATTAGGGAATTTCTAGGGTGCTTATTTATGCACCTTTGACAAGTGGTATGTTGAAATTTTTTGGCACCGTTATATTTCTCCATCGGACAACTAGAATTAAACTCCACTTTGAATATATTATCTTCATGATACCCTTGAGATTTTATTATCTGTATATAGATTTTGAGGGTACATCAGAATTTTTTTTCATATCTATCAATGTCTTAGATCTCCAGGGCTTTACATAGATTAGGTTTTACCTAACCATATTAGCGATAAACCATGAATTCGAGGGTAACAAAAAATCTATAGGTATATAATTAAAATATTTGGAAGTTTTCCTAATACACCCAAACATATTCATCATATTTTTCCTTGAGGGAAGGTAAATTCATTTCCATTTTATGTTAGAGAGTTCAAGGAACATATTTATCGAATTACATTTTCTCGAAATCCTTCCAACTCATTGGTGAAAAATATTTCTCAGGCTTTGTATTCTTTATCAATGTACTGAACAAATAATATTATTAGTCCATATGATATATATCTAGTGGAACATTCTCTATTTTGGAAAATTGATGGATGGAGAAGATATTCTCAATATATTTTACCCATGTTTCTGCAATTATGGGACCAGATGATCCATTTAAATTCAGAGGCCTTTATCAAAAAAATAGATCAATTGCTTCTTGCTATTTCTTAGGGGGATGTGATTTCTCTTCTATATCGACATTCCTATTCAAAACATGATGCATATGATAGAGTATCATAAAAAATTTTGTGATTCTCTATCCCATTGTGTTGGGATTCTCATTGTGGTAGTCATTAAATTTCCAACCACATTGATTGCTTATCTAATTCCTCCTATTTATGGGCATTTTATTGAAAAAAGGGAAAAATAGTGATGATTATTTTTAAACAATTAAACACATAACTAGAAATTAAATGAAATTAATGAGATAATATATAAATTAAATTTTTTCCATAACTTATGAATTTGTATGTTTTAATATTTGGTATCCATGATTTTTTTCATAACATATTATCTTTTGGGATTTATTTGTCTCTTAATAATGCTTCATAATGATATTGTGATTTTTCTAAATAATATACCCCAGGGAGATTCAAACTAGGTAAATAGTAAAGACCATTTTCAAGTATCAGGTTACACCGTGTTGGGCTCGAAACACATTATTAGAGTTTTTACCCCTAGCTATATCTTTTTGAGAACCACGTCCACTTGTAGTATCTAGATAGGGATTTATTTTCATGAGAAAACATTTACTCTATAGTACCCCAAAATTTAGGGATATTTTCTTATACATATTATTATCCCCAAGGATGTTTCTAGAGTAGTATAATATTAATCCCAAAAACAACTACACTTTTCCATTAATACCAACTACAATAAACCTAATAATTATTTCACATCAATGCATGATTTATTATATATGATTACACTTAATACAACCTGAAATATTGATAATTCCAATGTCTTTGTGAATGTTTTACATTACAAATCCTCTTAAAACATGAAATAAATCATCGTTATTGAGAACATCCTTTACAGGATCATATCTTTCCATAAATTTTAGAACTGTACGGGATATCCTGGGGACATTGAAAATAAAGTGGTGAGCTATAAATCCCATTTAGGAAAAAAGAGTTGAATAAGATAAAACATGTCCTGAAAGAAGTATATAAATAGGAAATAAAAGGAACGGGAACAAGAAGGCATGATATAGAATTACAATCAAAGCACGGGAAATGTGGCAATAACTTAAAAAATGAATCATAAAAATAGGTCAAGTTTAAATGAAAATATATCATGATTTGAGAAGTCTAATAAAGGAATATGATTCACTCAATATCCAAGAATGATGTATCATGAGGTTAAATATTACCCAATACATTAGATCACTATATAATTTTGGGCGCACCCATCACTTTTATTTCATTCATATTCTTATGTGTGCCACATAGATCGTACAACATTAATTAATTCATCATCATATATTATAAAATGATCATGGAGCTTGGAATACTTACATGTAAGTACCAAGTCAACCAGTTATACATGTATAATGTTCAACACCATTAATAAGAAATAGGTGAGGTATTCACTACACAATTATTTAGTTATGGAACATCGTGTTGAAATTTTGGCAGCATAATGGTGTCACATAAAAATTAAAAAAATGGGTTGATGATAGTGGAAGGGTTATATAATAATTTTCATGTGAAATAGGTAGTAATTGGGTCATGGAATGATTTATCCCAACATAAGGAATAGAAAAATGATTTCATGTGATAATAAGAAAATGTGAATAAAGAAGAGAAGGTTATAATCCCTTATGGGAGTGTGTGACCCCAAATGATTGGGAGGAGCTTCTTAAGGTCTTTGGGGAACCATGTGAGTAATTTAGAGAGGGTATAGAAAGTTTTTTGAGTTATACATGTATTTATAGTGTAGAGGAATTGGTTTTGGGAGGCGTTATATATTAAATGATTGTGGATTTCATTTTCATTCCTCAAACATAGGTTTTGGACCCTATATAACAAAATAACAAAAAACAAAAACATTACCATTGGTTTTGAAAATGGTTTCTAGCAATTGGATGGTTTTTCGTTTTTTTATTAGATAAAGGGATGATGTAAATTAAATAAATCTATTTCTTATGTGTAATTGATTCATACTCTTAAATAAATAAATTAAAAATCATAAAAGATATTATAAATTTGGGAGGATTGAAAATTGATTTATAAAATAAAAAAAATAAACATAAAGCCATATTATTTTAAATTCAAAACATATATTTTGTTAGGGATCAATTTTATATTATTTATTACATCACTTTATGGAAATTGTGATTTCATGATATGTAAAGTATATTTTATACGATATTTATTATTTACCAAAAAATTCGACTCTCTAAGAATATTATTAAAAAATAACCATTAGATAATTTTTTTTGTAATGATTAAAAAAATAATATTCATTTAATTAAAATAATATTATAAATATTTTAATACTAACTATTATAATAATATCAAAATTTTTTAATAAATGATGGGTTTTTTTTATAATAATAGTTTTTGAACCATTATAAAAAATTACATTTTACATCATAAAAAATATGTGATCATTTATATTTGAGAAAAATTATATAATGATAATATTTTTTAGAAATATAATTTGTTTCCAAAATCCCAGAATTCATCAAAATATACTCCTTAATTTAATTTTAATATTAACAAAAAATATTATATTAGTTTTATTGTATCAAAATAAAAATCATTTGTAGAGTAAGAAAAATAGAATGAAAATATATCCATTATACATTAAAAAATAATGTACATAATTAAATCAGTAGGTTCTTGATACATATCCCATTAAAACACCCTCTAATACCATAAGAGTAAGGTGTAAAATGTTGAGGATTTCATGGGGTGGTTTGACATTCATGGTTTCGACTGTGATCTTGATGAGCTTGAACTTCTCCTATAAATATTTTTTCTAATGATTAATTTGTTGGATCTAAGCGTGGAATTGGTCAAGGGAAAATTTGAGTGATTCTATTTCCTTCACAATCTCTAATAAATGGTCTTCATAGGGTATTTTCCTACAGGTTGCGGTCATCACTTCCAATGTATGAGTCAATTGGAGTTGTTAAAACCATATATTTATACTACCCGTGTGATCATTGTTTAATGGGTGTATTATCAACTATAAAGATGCTTAACAGTCATTTAAATATAATATTATATAATAAATCCAATGAAGTGAATTTTTTTTCTATAACCATATTACATAATAATATATTTAAATAAATCAAAAAAAGGAATTTTATTTTTTATAGTTCAGGTTGTTACAAGCCACTCCCAGAATACGATCATTTTGACTTGAGTATTCACGATTTATAGTTGATTTAATTTTTTAGACTTTTGTAGTCAAATAATATGGGATTACAAGAAATTACATTAAAAAAATCAAATTATTATAAAATAATGATCAAGATGGTTAAAAGGATGGGTAATTGAGAATAATCTAAATTTTTATTTGTTTCATCGAAAGATGAATGAGATGATAATCCAAAAATTAGAGTATCACTTTTCAATACTAAAAGAAACTAATGGAAATATAAATTTAGATAAATGATATAATAAAAGTCATTGGTTAGTTAATACCCTATGAGAAGTGTCAATATATTTATGGAGTGTGTGCTAGTCATCTTTTTCTAGAGATAAAGAATCAATTTATCCCACATGATCAGACAACTCTTTTCTACATGTCATGGTGACCACATTTATTGTCATTAATTATTATAGTTGTGACCTTTTATTCATCATGAGGGCCTCTTTTTTGTTAATTCCTTACTCAATGAATATATTTTCTCCTACAGTCCTGATTCCTAAATAGTTCATTGAGCCAACTACTGGGTAATTTTCACCATAAGTTTATCATGGTGATTCAAAAATTCAAATTCATATATATCATTCCCTTGAGTCCCTAGTCACTCATGGATAATCATCATCTAATATGTGACTTAATATAACTCCTGGTAGTAAAATACACATGTTCTAAATCTAATAAATAGTTGATGAAGAATACTGGTCTTTTTTGTTATTTTGTAAAAGGGATTTGGGTGATCAAAGAATACATGTTTTTCTATATTCCTTCATGAGATGGCCAGTTTGTGGCAGCAGAACTAGATTTAGGAATGACTTCATCCTTAGGAATTTTGATATATTTGGGAATGTTTTTTCTCACTAATTCTCCACCGTTCAATATAAAAGAAGTAATTATAATAGAATTCAATGATTCAATGTCAATAGGTACTTAACCTATAGAAGATTTATTAACACAAGTGTCAGGGATCTAAGAAGTAACATGTATATTTTAAGATTTTATGCTCAATCCATGAACCCCAAGGATGGAAATTACTAGGTCATGTTCATTATTAAGGAAATATTTTTCATTATCAAAGGAATCCAAATAAATAGAATAAATATCCAGTAATGTTTCTTATTGGGTTTCCCCTCCAATAAAAAATGGGGGTATATGTATTCATGGAGTGACTCCCCATAGAGCCATGTTCTGGTAACATCCAATCCATTCTTGTGCATAATCCTAGGATATTCCAACTTTATTCACAATATATGGTAGTTTAATAAGGACATTACGATCATCCTCAATTTTCATTAAATATAATTGACTCTAGATCATTAGGTGTTTCTAACCATGTTATTTGTTGAATGAATAACTTTTCATATCTAGAATTCATCATAATTGGATCCCAAACATGGATGCAATGTAGGGTTTAAAATCGGAAAAACATGAACCCTCATAATCAGAACCTCATCCTACAGTGAAATCTAATATTATCTGGTGATGGATGAGTCATTGATGTCATCCAAAAATTTGTTGATTGAGTTCATTAAAAAGATTGGGGGAAACAATGAATGGTCTCCAAGAAATTTTTCTAGAGCTTGTCCATCTTTTTTTATGGCCCACACACCCATATTTTCCAATAATGTGGGCATTTGAGAAAGAATTGCTGGTATGAAAGATACTATTTGATCTTGCATTATTAATGTAATTTCCTGTAAACCATTACCTTAATCTAGAGCAGGTAATGTTCATATGATGAGAAACATGTCTTTTAGTCCAACCAAATGGATATATGGACTCAAACCTATCTGAATTTAACAACCCCATGACATATATTGACCATCATCAAGGATGACCCAATAATTATTCTACGAACTTCCATACAGTTGAGTAGGGTAGGTCCATGGTTATTTCACCAAATTCCTAAATCCATGAGGGAGAAGGGAAATATTGATCCACATACAAAATGGAACATTAATAGAAGGTAAATATTACTTCTTCAACACCAATTTAACTGATGTTAGTAAGTCCTTTCCTATTATAGGATTCCACTTAAATTCTTCCATAGAGCTATGATGTGTACACTTTTTTATACATATCCCCCATTAAGGGGATTACCACAATTTATAAGCATCCCATAGGTTAATTTGAACCTCCCCATGGGAAAATATGAATTTTATAGTTTCACAGAACTACTGACCTACCAGCTCAAGTGTGAGATTTTGATGAAGATATATAGAAAAATAGGAAGTCCAAATATCTTCACAAAGTAAAAAAATCAACAAGAAACCATCATATGTAATACTAAAAATGGTTCACCAAATATATCCAATCCCATTGATAAGTGAAGTTAACTCTAGGATATAGGTTCCATTGAAAACACCATCCCTTTATCTTACTTAGAACAAATGATTGTCTAATAATCAAATAAGATATCAATTAACCTACCATCGACATTGAAACATGGAATAGATGATATGATATGCCATTATTTGGTTCATGTTTAGCCCTCTCATAAATAGAAATACTCACTCTATCAGCTCCCCATGTTGATAAAATATGAATGTGGGAGATACCTCCTTCAGTAAGTGGGGTACCAATTAGAAGATCAATCGCATAATAGGAAACTGTATTTGACAGTAAATAGTTTAGAAATGTTGGTTTTAGAATACTTTATGGATAAATATGTAGTTGGGTGATCATATATAATAAGTTGGGATCAAAATCTATGGGAATTACCTTGATATGAGTGGAAACCTCCATATCCGAGATAATGTTGGAAGAGCTCAATAATTTAAAATATTCAGTGGATCACAAATAAAATTTTACCATAATAAATCAAGGAAGCATGAGAGGTTACCCCCCAACTGAGGACAATCTAGATATGTGGGGGAAATAATAAAATAATTAGAAATCCTTTCCCAAGCCACCCAACTGTGGCTCCCTCTCTAGGGTGGCCCTGCTAAAGACCCCTCACTGAGTGGAAGTGCATGAGTGATCACAATGGAATAGTGAAAATGAAAATGGAATGGAATTTTAAGGTGTTCGTGCACTCAGGTGATGGGGGGACCACCTCTATTTATAATTCAGTAACCTTGCTAAGCCCCTCAAGAAGGAATTTCCAAGAACCTCCAACATGGTTCACTTAGACTAGCTAGTGATGCTCACCCAAAGCACCTCAGTGAATAGTCTATGGGTAACTTTGTTCATTTATCACAGCAGGTAAAGGAGTGACCTCAGAATCCTACCATTTCCAATCCACTCTTATCCTTTTACGAGGGGTGGGTAAATCATAAATACTCAATTTTAAAAATAAAATGGGATAAAAAGGGAGTGTTTGAGATCCATTATGGTCCAAAAGCCTTCCTATCACATGTTCTCATTGGCTACTCAAACCAAGCTCTATCAAATACACATGGATCACCCCGCCTACCTCACCTAGATCACCTACATGCATCTCTTTCCTTGATCAGCCTACTCTGACCAACCTCTATGTTTTCCTATAAATACACCCTTTTCCACCACATTTGACGTCAATTTTATTCTTTTATAATCGAAATAAATGTTCTTATATATGACTCAATAATGCCATTAGTACCCCACTAGGAAGCCTAAAACACTGCGCCACTTTGGAAACATAACTCAAGAGTTAGGTTTTATATGAATTCCTCACTTTAGTGACCAACTATAATGATTAAGATATTATTAAGGACATTTTTCTCTGAATAAATGTGTGTTCTATTATATTTTGTAGCATTATAAAGTAACAACACATTGGAAAATAAACAAAATTTTTTTTTGTGAAGATCATTACATTATTCAACATAAAACTCCATGAAAATTCCAAATATTACAATTAGATGAAAAATATAAAATAAATAAATATTAAATGGGAAAATATGAACCATGTTGTTCTCTTAATTTCATCTCTCCCACAAAAAACACTAAAGAAAATTAAAAAAATTTATTAAACAAATAGAAATTTTATAGGAGTAAAATATAGATGATTTTTGGTATTGTAGTTAATTATCTTTGAAAGAATGTAGACTAATTTAATAGAATTAATATGACCATTGGAATGGTAACCTGATAATTGAAATTGTTACATATCTATTATTAATAGTAATAAGACCAATTGGGATAATAACATGACTGTTGAAAGAGTAATTTGGAAACAAAAATATATAAAATTTATATAGAAAATATTTTCCATTAGTAATTTATAAATATATATATATATATATATATATATTAATGACATAAATTCAATACCAAGATTAAAAAATCAAAATAACTATAATATTTTTTTTAATAAAAATCCTCTCATTATAGATTTTTAATTTTTTGTTTCAATTTATATATTTATTTCTTTGTCCTTCTAGGCTAAGGTAACTTTTAAACAAATTAAATTTTTAATATATTTCATAAAAAACGTAATTCTTATATTAAAAACTAAAATTACCTATGTGGGAAAATTATTTTCTTTAAATGAAAATAATTTTTGGAATCATCACATCAAAATTTTCCAAGGGTTATTTTTTTGTAAAATTTGTGAAATGATTGAATTTTAGTTCAATATTAAAGAAATTATTTTTCATAACCAAGGAGTTTTAAATTACATAATTCATGATGTAAAAATGAACAAATCAATTCTATAAATTGTGTCCCGATCAAAAACAAATTCAATGAGATAAAAAGTCATTTAAACACAATAAAATTATTTTCCCAACCTAAAAATTAATTTCCAAAGTCTAATGTATTCCATTAAAAAAACAATTGGTAGTTTTTCTACATTAATTTTTAATAAAATAATGAGTTTGGTATTGTAAAGCCTTAAAATACTGAAAGTTGTTTAATTTTATACACATATGACTTAGAATTTCATGAATTTCACTTTTTAATGTTTACCATGGAAATAAAATTTTATTTTATATTTTATTCAAAAAACAACTCTCTCTCCTCATGTATAAACCCCCTCTCCATATCATTGGAAACCCACATCTCCCTCACAAAAAAAATCCAAAAAACTACCCAAATTACCACTCATAGTCCCCAAAGAATATATTGGGATGTTATAGAGTAATAAAACTCCAATATTTAATGAAGTTAAGGGTCATAGAAAATGAAAAACCTCAAGAAAGAGTTAATGTACTTTTATCTATTTTTTGTTTTCATTTTGTAATTCCCTATCCTTTATTTATTTTCTAATCCAACCCTTTATAAAACAATTAAACAGTGTGTAAAAAATATACGGATTTGGCCTTATTCATTGTATAATCTTGTTAATTAATCTAAAATTTACTTTCATAGATTCTCAAATATAATCTTGGTTTATTGTTTTAGAGAATTAGGTCATATCCTCATACATATAAATTCATATATTACAAAGTATACACTTTTACTTAATATACATTTTGTTACAATTTAAATATTTTAGAAAACATGATTGTTTTCCATATCAAAACATCATAACATTAACTATGAATTCTTCTCTTGAACCATCCACAAAAAATGTGAAAACATTTTAAAAAATAGGATGAGAATAATAAATCTCAAAAGGGTACATAAAGAGTGATAAATTAATTGTCATTCCACGAATGGAAATATTTTCACAATGTTATAACTGTTACACATAAAATATATGTTTTTCAGAATACCTTGTAAAATCAAATGTTTCCTATAAAACCATATTAAAAATACACAAATAATAAAAGGTTACATATAGAATCATTTCCATATCACACTTATATATTAATTAGTTATCTAGACTACATAAGGAGTAACCATAATGGGTGTACATGGAATATTCATTGTAGTATATTCCATAAATCTCAAAGGAGAAACCAAACCCATCAACTCGATACCTTTATCCAATTCATTGGAGAGATATAACAGGGTCACCCTACCTCGGTATATCACAGAACCACCCATCATAATAAAAATTTCCATGAACCATAACATGATTATAACATGTAAATATTACATAAATGTAACATTATTGATAAAAATAAATTTTCCATTTTGAAATAACCATTAATTTTATGAAGTCCCACACTTATAAATTAGAAAATTTTATTTGAAAACTATCTTGAAACCCACTAAAGGAAACATCATATCAATAAGGCATTATCAAAGTTGGAAAATCTGCTTATGTCAAATACATATAAAATAGTTTAATAAAAAAATTTGTTACTTGAAATGAATATTTTATATTAAAAAAAATCATTTTCTTTATGTACAAATGTTTTCATCACTTGAACTTAATTTCCAAGATAATAAAATTAGATTCATTAATTGCAAAATAAAGAGACAATTATTCTTTTACTCGATTTATTGTAGTTTTATTATGTTTGTTTATACCCACTTTGTTGAGTTTTAAATATCAGAATAATCAATCTAAGATCATTAATTTAATTGATTTGTTGTTGGATCCCTTGATATAATTATCATAGTTCTTTTTAAATGGAAGAAAAACTCTAGAAGTGGAAATAAATGGTATCAATATGCTTTTATAATTTTAAATTATGCTATATATCATTTTGTTTTATAATTAAGAGTCATCATGTAAAATATTAATGATAAATGGTTGGTTTTTTTGGTGGTTTTTTCGACGATCATAATCTATTTTCATTTTATTTAATTATTATGTATATAAATTATCTCCAAATAATTAAAAAAATTATAATATAAATAATAAAATATTTTTTAACCATAATATTTGTTTTATGAAAATTCTTAATTATGATAATGTAAAATTAAAAATTTTCATCCATGAAGGTGGTGAAACGGAATGTCACAGATGATGTTATCATTTTTTAGAATAAGAGGAGAATAGAAGAGGTTTGATTATGGATATTCTGTTAATAAAATATAATTATGATATATATATACACACACGATATTGGAGTTATCATTATATATTTTATAGGGGATATAGGGATAAGTAATATAGAAATAAATAAATAAATAATGAATTTCAAAGATAATGAAGGAGGATTTTACGTCATCAATATCTTTTCCTTGAGAACATCCATATGGAACATGGTTTTGGTCTTTTATTGAGAAATGTTGGTCATGGACGTGGGGAAGAGGCTTGGTAAGGTAATTGGGAATAATGTTTACAATATTCAAGGCTTCGATGGTGTGAGGAGAAGAGGTAGTGAGGGGTGGTATTTATAGGGAGAGGAGAAGGTTGTTTTTTATTATTTTATTCATTTGTTTATTATTTTGGCTCAATAATATCTATAATATTGATTCTTATGACTAAATGAAACAAATAGATAATGTCTGTTCAAAATAATGCATTTTTAAATTATAAAGGAATCAAAAATAAATTATTTGACTTCTAATCTTAATATTGTAAAATATTTTATTTCACCATTCACAAGAAATTCAACAGTTTCACAAATATTAAATAAAAATTCACCTCAACCATTTTTGAATTTATAGATTAAAAAAAATGGACCCCCACTATTTGAAAATAATTTTCTAAATACGATAAATTTAATTTTTAATTAAAATCATCATTTATTTTAGAAAATTAGGATTTTAATATAGTAAATGATTTTATGACACATTGAAAAATTAATGATGGTCTCATAAAATTATATTATAATTAATACATTAAAAAATAAAAATTGATTAATCTATTTTAGGAAAATAATTTTTTTAAATCATTATCCTAGTTATAAAATTGTATGCAAACATTTCCATTTTACAGATATACTGACACATAATTTATCATTTATTAAACATTGAATTACTTATACCATGATATAAATATATCATATTTTCATTTATATGATACCTAAAATTTATTTATAATTTTATATATGAGATTATTATTATAATGTCTAGATTACAATTCCTAATGGTCAAATTACTATTTTGATGGTCATGTTAAAATTCCATTGGAATGTAATTTTTAATTTCTATAAATAATATTTATTTCATTAGACATTCATAATGAAGATAAAAATTAAATTCTATAATGATAAAAAATCATTCAATAAGGATCGATGTTATAACATTATTCCCCCTTTTGTAAATTTCATTCTCCCAATTTTATTCACTTATTAAACAAATGATGATACCTTTCCCTCATAGAATTTTCTAATTTCCATTTTTCTACCTCAACCATGTGGTTCTCCACAAAACATTAACCTCATGAATTACGTTATTTTGAAATACTTTATCTTAAATGTTAATAATCTAAATACGTTTTCCTCCTAAAAAGGTTTTTCTTCTAGTAGAACTTCTTTAGGGATTGAAATATGAGATGAGTCCAACACGTTCTTTCATAACACCAAAAAATGAAAAACATTATGGACTTGGAACAAACTTATAAAAAAATATACTCAGTAGGCAACTGGTCCAACATTATTTAGGATATCATTGGGTATAATGAATCATGGACTCGACTTCCCCTTATCACCAAAACATATCACAATTTTTCCATTGATAATGTTTGGGAAAGAAATGATCACCTACCTAAAGGAAATATCCTTCCACCGATTATCTATATAACTTTTCTCCTACTATGTGATGTCCTCAAGAATAACTTAATTATTGGAACTTTATCTATAGCTTCATATACAAATTATATTACCATAAACATTCATTCACCTACTTCACCCCATAAATCTTGAGTTCAAAATCAATTTCCATATAATTCTTCAAAATGATCCTCCAATATACTTGAATGAAAACAATAATTATAAGAAAACTCACCCAATGAATGATGATGATCACAAATTCACTAGAAATCCATAAAATAATATCAAAGTAAATCCTCCAATTTCTTAATTGTTCTCTCTAAATGTGAACCTGATTTAGGATGAAGATATATGTGGATAACTAACTCCTTTATTAATGATATCTAATGTCTCTTCCAAAAGATATAAATGAACAAAAGATCAAAACCTGATACAATGGGGATAGGAACACTATGTAAATACACTATATTATTATGGTACAATCGAAAAATATTATCTAAATACCTAGTATCCAAAATTGGAATAAATTTTCAATATTCATTCATTCTATCAATAGTAACCCATGTCACATTGTTACATCAAGATGTTTTTGGAAATCCCACTGTGAAATCCATTGATATATTTTTCTATTTCCACTCTAGAACTAGAAAAGGATGCAGTATCCCCTTTAGTAATTATCACTCTTATTTTACCTATAAAAAATTAAATCATCTCATGGTAACGCTAGGAATAATTCCTTTCATTCCATCCCACCAGTAATACTCCAAAGGACCCTATAAATATTTGTGCTTCAAGGATGAACTGAAAATTAAGATCAATGTGCTTCACTGAATAACCAATTCTTTAAATGTGAAACAAAAGGCACACATAATATCTTCGCAAATCTTAATAAAAAATATTTATCAATGTTAAATTTTGGGCATGTACCCTTTTAATAAATTATACCATTTTCTATAACTCACAGTCTTCCTTTTGTGCTTGGTCAATTCTTCCTGATATATATGACTATGGGTATAGTTGAACCAAAACAGAGTAATTTCCTAAACCAATAACTTCCAAGCTAAAATTTATCAAATCATTATCTAAGGGTTCATTTTTAAAATGTAACATGGTTAATGTTGCATGATTTTTTCAAATCAAGGAATTGTCTACTATGTTTTCATTTCCAATTTGGTATTTGATATTACATTCAAAATCATTTATCAGTTCTATAAATATTCTCTACTTCATGTTCAATTACATTAGAGTGAATATATAGTTCAAAAATTTATGATCATTATATTTTTCACACTTTTCCCATATAGATGGTTTGTCCAAATTTTTAAGGATAAAACCATTGATGAAAATTATAAAGAATGTGTTGTATAATATAACTCATGAGGCTTCAATTATCACGATGAGCAAGCAGCTACATGATCATTATGCATCAGAAAGAAACCAAGTCCCTTTAAAGAAGCAACACTATAGATGACAGACTCACCATATATAGATAGAAGGGATAAAACTAGGTCATTCACCAATATCTTTCTCAGTTTCTAAAAAAACATCACAATATTCTATAAAAATAATGTTAACCCCATTTAATGTAAAATTTGTTAAAGGGCAAGATAACCGCGAAACATTTCCAAAATAGTCAATAATTTATTTCTATCATATGAAAACTATGAATATTAGTATCATTTTTTGGTCTTTTCCATTGATCAAAAAAAATTTGTGTGATAAACTGTTAAACCATCTTTATTTTTATTGGTCCCAATAAATGTAATTTGTTCGAATAAAAAATATTATTTTTAAAATTTACCATATAAATTATTTTCTTCTTGGGCTGTTAGAACAATAATTAATTGTTTTTCATGATACTCATAGATTTTTTTATAAACCAGAATATCCACAATAAAAACAACAACAAACATAATCAAATATTCACAGAATATTCCATTCATAAGATGCATAATTATAGCTGGGGAATTTTTCAAACTAAAGGGAATGACAAAAAACTCACAATGACCATATACAGTATAGAATTTTGTTTTTGGAATTTCTTAATCTTTCACCTTTATTTGATGGAACTTGTATCTAAATTCAATCTTGGAAAAATAATCAAATCCATGTAGATGATCAAACAAGTCATCGATATGAGGAAAATGACACTTATTTTAAATAGTGGTTTCTTTTAATTCTCTATAATCTATAAAAATCCCCATATAACCATCATTATTTTTAACAAGAAAAATAGGATCACCCAAAGGTGAATTACATAGACAAATGAAACCTTTATCAAATCAAGAAAACTACATTATCAATTATATAAGTTTTTCCTAAGCTATATTATAAGGGGGTTTGGAAATAGGTTTAGAATTAGAGATTAAATAAACAGAAAACTCAACCTCCCAATCATTTATAATACCATGAAACCCATCATGAAAATAATCTAGATACACCTTTACCACTGGAGAATAATTAATCTAAAAATTTCTATTATTTTCAACAATATGCACAAGATAACACTCATTTACATCTTTTAACAGTTTCTCAAACACATTATATGTTATTAATGTCATGGGTTCATTATTGAAAATAAATTGAAACTCATTATGAAAAACAACTTATTTATCCCTATGATCATTCATATCCTGGTAACCCGAAAAAATACATACCTAGAAAAACATCAAATTCTACCTGGGGAGAGACAATAATTTTTACTTTAAAATTCGTTCCACATTCATTAATATAGATATTATTACAATTTATTTTTGATTAACCATTTCCCACATCCCTATTTACTATAAGTTCTAGATTCATTTCTTGAGGTCAAATTTCTAATTCCCTAAAAAAATTCCCAGACATTATTGAATGTGTAGACCCCAAATCAAAAAAGACATTAGCGAAATCTGAGTAAATAAATAATTTACCTGATACGACTTAATTGGATGGCCAAAAATCAAATGAAGTGTTTGAGAATTATTTCATCACACCTTTCTACATAACTTTAGGATGAATATGATAATTCACATTCATCTTCAAAAAAATTCATAATGAACCACATCATTACATTTTAAAAAAATTACTGTATGTAAATTTGAATTATAGTTACCACTACCAGGATCATTTCCATTGCAACTACGAGACATATTCAAAAAATTACCGCATTGAAAACACATACCAAAATTAAAAATCATTCTCCAATGTTTTTTACCACAATTCTAACAAAATGAAAAATTAATTTTCTAACCATCAATTTTGTTGTTGAATTACTTATTATGCCCTACCAACTCGACCACTTTTCTTATGATTGTCAAAGTACACATGATTATATACAAACTCCATTTACACCTTCTTCACATATAGAAAAAGTTTTCTAACTTTTTATTTCACAAGAATTCAATACCCATCTATATTTTGGCTTCAATCATGAAAAATGATTAATTTTACTATTAAAATCCAAGATAAAATTTGGAGAATTACTTTCAAATCACATGAATTTTTATTCATATGTAGCCATTTAATCCTCCACCTATATCAATTATAATAATTTTCATTACATTATATGTCAAGTCTCCTTAGGAAAATATTTTTCAAGGAAATTAATTTTGAAGTATTCTCATTCTAAAGAATAAATATCCTCTCTATACGTTATATTATTGAGAATTGACCACTACTGGTCAGCTTCACTTTAAAATTGGTAAATAGATAGACTAAATTGTTTTTGTTCTGAACAACCCATGTCTTAAAAAATATTTTGAAGGGTTTTAATCCACAATTCAAATACCAATGAGTCAGAATATCAACTAAATAAATGAGGTTTTTACCTCATAAAATGTTCTACCAGTTATATATTCCTCTAAGGACGATCCATATAATCTCATGCATAGATGTTGGTGAAATTTATAGCCTAGTTAAACATATCCATTATAATCACAAACTTATTAGTTCCAATTCCCACCATTCCAGGTTGTGAATTTGGAAGGATATCACCCTCTCAGTGACTTCTAACATTAGCTCCCCAGTTTATTCTCTCGAAAACCACTCTGAATATATATATCATAGAACAATAAATATGGTAATATTTAAATGAAATATAATTTCAAAATAAAAATAATGTAAAAATCATTTATGGGTATTCTATTCACATTATCATAACCACTAAATTTATCTTATCCTTATTACGATACCAACTATAAGGACCCAAAATTAAAAAATTACATAATCTAGTAAATTCAACTATAATTCACTTTCATACTTTTTAAAAGGTATTTTAGGTTTATTTTTTTATATAATTAGTTCGTAACATCATACATAGAAACTCATATATTAAAAATTATAAACTTATACTCAATAATCATTATTTTCCAATTATAAATATTTTAGAACAAAATGTGATTAATTTTCATAACAAACCATCATAACATTAATCTTATATTCATGTCTTCATTTACCCATCCAAAAAACCTATTAATTTTTTTTAAAACATTGTAGGATCACAAAAATCGTATTAGGGTACAAAAAAAGGAATAAATAATCTATTAGTCCCTAAAAGGAAACAATTTCACCAAGTTATATCTTTTATATATGGAACATACTCTCCATATTTTACCTTATAAAATCATAAGTTTCTCATTAAACTACATAAATCATACACAACTCATAAAAGGTAACTTTTGGAACTAATTTCATATCACTCTTACATATAATGTATCTCTCACAGGTACATAGGGAGTAACTGTCATGGATACTCTTTTAATTAACATATAAATATATTCCCATGAACTCTAAAGAGAAACATAACTTGTTAAATCCACGGATTTACACAATAAATTGGTTATCTATAAGGGGATCACCCTCCTGTGGTATATCTTGTAACCACCCATCAGAATTAGATTTCCTAGGAATAATTAATTTATAATTAGACAGAATGATTTCATAAAATAAATATTCTTTAGGAAAATATATTTTCTATTTTGAAATCACTTTTCAATTTTATGAAGTTGTAGACTTATAAATAAAAATATTTTATTTGAAAATAAACTTTTAAATTTGAAAAGAAAAAATCCAATAAATATGGAATCATGAAATTGTCAAAATAAACATATTCCAAAAATAAATAAAAAATTTTAATTAAAAGTGTTGTAACATGAAAAGAGTATTTTTAAATGAAATCCCCATACCATATGTCTTAAAGAATACTAAAATTTCACTTAATGTCATGTCTAAAAAAATTAGACTAATTAACTACTAAATATATAATATACTGTTCATTTATTTTATTTTTTATATTTTCATTATGTTCATGTATGGCCATTTAGATGAGTTATAAATTTCAGAATAATCATTCTATGAGCATTAATTTTATGGATTTACGATCGGTTCCCTTGAGTATAATTATGTGGGTTTTGATCAAATGGAGGAAAACACCATAATTGGAATGAAATGATATTACTTTGCTTCTATAATTATTAGTGATCCCATATATCATTTTTATGAGGATTACTTATTAGATAAAACAATAATGATAAGTGTATTTTGTGTTTGTGGTTTTTCCAACCATCACGTACTAGTTTTATTTTATTTAATTATTATGTTTATAAAATAGTTAACGTACTTTAAAAAATTTATAATTTATATATAGAAATTTTTTATCATTTTTATAATGGTTTTATAGCCATTATTGAAGTAAATAATGTAAAATAAAAACAAATCATCATTCACGAAGGTGGAGAATTGACACGTCCTGGATAATGTTATCATCTTTAGAATAAGAGGAGAAGAGAATAACATTTATGATGGATATTCCATTAATACTTTTACATTTTGGTATATATTCGACACTGGAGTTATCCCTCCATTGATGATAGGTTATGTGAGGATAAGTTAGAAATAAAGAAATAAAAAATTAATTTTAAAGAGAAAATGGAGGATTTTACCTCTTGAATATCACCTCCTATAGAACCTACTTAAGGCAGCTGGTTTTGGTATTTTAGTGAGACCATAAGGTATTTGATGTGTTGAAGGGGATAATAAAAGGTAATTTGGTATAATTTAGAAAATAGTAAAGGATTATAAGCTGTGAGGGGAAGAGGTGGTAAGGGGTGGTATTTATAGGGAGAGGAGAGTGGTGTGTTGGATTATTTTATTCATTTTTTATTATTCTTGCTTAAGACTATCAATAGTTTTGATTATTATGACTATGTACAGTAACTAGTGCTTGTAACTTTTAGATAATGGGTTCATACATCAGAAATGATTCAAAACATCTAAAATTTAACTGATAATTATAAATTCCATTAATTAATATATTCCCCTATTCAAAAAATCAATTACTTCATAAGAATTAAAAAATCACCCAACCCATTTTTCCTCATATAGATTTCAAAAATTGAAACAATTTTTCGAAATTAATTTTATAAATATGAGAAATATAATTTATAAATAAACTCATCAATTATTCGATAAATATCAATTTTAATATTAAAACCGATTTTATGAAACTTTTGATAAAATAATTATGGTCTCATAAAATTATCTTATAATAAAAATAAAAAAAATATTAATTTTTGAATCTATTTTATGTAAAGAAATATTCTTTTAAATAATTATATTAATTATAAAATTTTAAATGAATATTTACATTATTCAAAAATACCAAGACTTAATTTATCATTTTTAAAACATTTATTGACTAATACCATGATATAAATATATCATATTTTCATTTATGAGATAATTAAATTTTATTTATAATTTCATAAGAGAGTTAATTATTCTAATGTCCATATTACTCTTTTTAATGGTCACATTAATGTTCTAATAGTAAGGCTACTTTTCAATTGGTATGGATTCATTAATTTATATTAATGCCACTTATTTTATTAAACATTTATAATGAATTTAACTATTTAATTCCATAATGAAAACAAATTATTATATAATTACCTCATTTTTTACAAAAATTATATTCATAATGTTAATAATCTATAAAAATATTATTTATAATACAAGTACGTACTATATATCCCACACCACCTATTTGGAAAATATATCATTAATGGTCGGTTAACCACTTAGGTGGAAATTGTCAATTCTTTTCTTATAACCATTCATAGGAATTATTATAATAAATTATTTATAATATATAAATTTAAAACTATATGACTATCTATTCTTTATTAGTTGATCATCATAATGAATAAATACTAATAAATAGAAATCATTAAATTAAAGAAAGAAATGATATTATTTGGAAGATATGATATCAAAATGTATCACATTTAATAATTGGAATTAAGGAATCTAATTCAATGATTACAATTGATCAAATTGAAAAAAATGAATAATTCACTTTTGGTTCCATGTATTAATAAAACTCTTTTTATTATAAAGGAGTCCAAAAATCGATGAAATAAATTAAGATTTTAGGTAAGAAGATTCTTGAACCCAGCTCTCTCTATGATAGGCTATCACTTCTTTAACATTATTTTCAGTATATTCCTATAAAATTCATAAAATTTCCTTTAAATAATTTTTACCCTTATCTTTCTTAGTATATAGATTTTTGTACCTTTTTAAGAAAAATTCTATGAAAAATAAAAACATTTTTCAGAGAGCCATTATATTCCCAAACTCGGTATTGACTCCTCTTGATCTGTTTCTTCTCCACTAAATGTTAATGATGTTTTATACAAAAATATGAATTTCCTTATTCATTTTGGAACCCCAAATGTTATTCTTGATATAATTCTTTATCATAACTTTAATGAAATTCATCACCTTTCGTGATTTTATTTCATGAGTATGATTGCTATATGTTATCATTCAATGTGGTTTGCATGATTATAAAAAATTGATGATGTGACTGGTGGACCTAGAATTATATATCCCTCAAATTAATTGGTAATGTTATATATATCATTATATTATGTTTATTATACATGAGAATCATTTTATAATTGATTACAAATATTATTTTACGATTTACACACATATTTCATGTGTTAATATAATGCTTTATTTCTTCAAAACTATGTTTGGTATTTTACCACTATGTTATGATGTTTCATTATTATGAATGTGCAACATTACATGCCTTTTTCAAATTATTCTATCATGATTATGATGAAAATCCAATTCTTATGATATGATTATTCTGATCATTCTCACCCATGTACTATCCATTCATGTCTTTAATTCCATCTATGTCATTCCACACCTTATTATGACTTTAGCTCACCCATATCATTCATGTTTACCCTCTAGAGAATATATTTACTAAAGAGAAGATGATATATATTAAGATGGTAAATAATAATGATTTAAATGAAGTTTATTCATTATTATGTACAAGAAATGTATGAACCTAGTTTTCCAAAGATACTAAACCATTGGATAATATAATGTACATCTAAAAATCTATTTGTCTCTAAAATGATGTAATAGTCATGTATGAAATTGTTTTCCACTATCGGGGGTATAAGAGCATAGTTTTTTTAATTTTGAAATTATGGATAGAATACATTAGTGAAAACCATAAGTATCGGTCTATGTATATATAAACATCCTAAGTTTTGGTAAAGTATAATATAAGGTGGTTAACAAGAAATGTAATCTTTGTTTGAATACTATAAGTGTAAGTGGCTATATGACATATTTACTTAGGGGTAATAACACCAAAATGGTCATATTGTTTATTAAATTTATTGAAACCTATGGCATGATAAATATTTCTTATTGCACACCTGGTTTAACACCCATATGGGATATGTTTCTATTAATGTCAAACTCTATAAAATCCATTATGAAGGATATATAAATAATGTAATTAATCTTATAAAAGATAGAAAAAAAGAATTACCATAGAAGACCCCATAAGCATCCTTCGAGAAGAAGGTTATGCTATCCACATGGATCATATGTGATATGATTATAAAATTGATTTGTGCATGGAAATAAATTATTTATACTCCATTGATTAATGTTTTCTTCAAACCTTTTCTATTTTATAAAGTGTTGGAAACCAAGAGAAACAATACCAATAAGCCATGAGAGGTATAATGCAATGATTTTATAAATTAAATTCCTAATCTAATGGGTGTTGGGGGTATGAAATTCTTGGTGATGATTAGCCAGTTGTCCTAATCGAGGAACGGTGACTTAAACCATATATAATGTCTTTCATTAACAAAGAAGTAGAAACTAGAGTCCAATTTATTATTGTATCAATGAACGATAATGTTAAAAAAATATTATAATCAACTTGTCATGGAAAAATGGTTTAAGTCAAGGTAAAATATTTTTTTATGTTCTATTAATCTAAGATGGATGAGGTGAATCTAGTTTTCTATCATTTATAAGGATATGTTGATAAAATTTGGTAGTTGATAGGGAATACGAAGCTAAAAGATAAAATATAATAAATGGGATGGGAAGAATATAAAAAGATATTTAATAACAAGTATTTACCTCAAAAAATTCAACCATACATATTTATATAATTCATGAATATGAAGAGAGAAGATTTTGAACCTTTCATGGATTAAAAGTAAAACATTTAAGGGATTTTAAGAAACAATATTGGATTTATTATTAATAAATATATAATATAATATTGATTATTTAGTGATTTAAAACGACAACACAAAAAGGCTCTAGATATCTAATACCTTACTATTATAAAGAATTAAGATGATGAGCTCTAAAAAAAGAGATGGTTTTTGGAGAATGTTCTCATGGACATGAAGACAATATAGAAGGACAGAGTTTCAATTAGGTGGATCAAATTAAAATGGAGGAAACAAGATCCAACCACCCATATATTAAATATGTGGGATAAGGCATCTTGGAAATTGCCAAAAATAGAAAATAAATTGTTTTAAGTATAGGAGAGAAGGCCACCAAACATAGTATTGTTGGAGATACATGAATAAGTCAACCAAAATGATAGAGGAAATAAAATAAACTCTTAATACCCAATCCATAGTTCAAACCATCAACTCAAAATAGAAGGGGAACAAATAAAGCTAGTGTACTTAACCTTGAGTATTCAAGAGTACATAGCATCATCATCTACTAAAAAAGATGGAGAAAGAGAAATCTTATTCCACTACTACCACTAAGGTGAAACAAGGAAATTAATTCATTAAATGTACACTAATTATTCACTAAATATTGAAAAAATTATTGTTTTATTCAGGTTCTATGCATTCTTTTATATCATGTATGTTCGGTAGAATAGTTCATTCAGATCCTTGATTCCATAAAGGAGATATATTCATAAAAACACCTGGTGGTGAGATCAATGAAATCCTAATGTTATAACTTTATATTATTAGAATATATAGGAATATTCTTCTAGAAGATTTCATAATCCTTCCCTTGGTGGAATTAATTGCTTTAATGGGAATATATTGGCTCTCCTTATATAGATCTCACATCAACTCTCAGGAAGAGGGAAATAAGAAACTATTTTTTCATTATTTCATTCTCCTATAAAAATATAAGGAAGATTGTGAATATCCTTGGGAAAATACTTAAATGGTATGGGTTTTGAAACCAAGAAAATAATTATATCTTTCCCAAATATTTGTGTCAAATGAAAGAACCAAAATTCAAGAAATTCCCATTGTGAGGAAATATACTGATTTATTTCATAAAGAGTTTCTAAGGCTTCCTTGGGCCATGTGGTTGATTAATAAATAGATCTTATACCCAAAATCTAATCCTATAAAAATAACTCTAATTAGATGGCCTTGACAGAACTAGAGTAGTTAAGGAAGTAGTTGTAAGAGAACATAGAAAAGGGGTTTATAAAACCAAGGGGTGAATCAATGCCCTTTTTCAATGAAAAATGATGTATCTATACAGTTGTGAATTGATTACTGAGAGTTCAGTTTCATTACCATAAAGAATAAGTATCCCTTTCCCAGGAGTGATGAATTGTATGATCAACATGGAGAAGATCAATACTTCTAAATTGTGGGTCTTTATTTAGGATATCATCAGCTAAATGGGATGATTGAATATATCCAGAATACATACTTCTGTACTAGGTATGGACACTATGAGTTCATATTGATTCTTTTATTTCATAATAATTCCCAAAAAATATTCATCGATTTGATGAATAGAATATTTAGAGACTACCTTGAATATTTGTTTGTTGTCTTTGTTGTTGATGTTCTCAATTATTCTATAATAAGGGGGAATCATGAATAATATATTAGGATTCTATTTTAAATATAAAGAAATGATAAACTATATTCTAAGGTCCCCAAGTGTAACATCTTGAAACAACACATCCCATTCTAAGGGTATGTGATAATAAGTGATGGAATTCATAAGGTCCCTTTAAAGATAATGGTGGTTGAGTACTGACCTAAACCCTCAATTGTCAATGAAATCCATAATTTCTTTGGATTAACTAGGAACTAATGACTTTTTGTGTGAAATTTCTCATCATTCTCCATCCAAATAACTATTTAAACACAGATAGGGGTAATGTATCTCTATATGGATGATGTGAGAAAATATTTAAGGATATTAATAAAAGATTAATCTATATTATTACACTTAACTATGGTGAGAAGTTTGACATATATCCTGATCAAAATATTCTAAAGTATATATTCACATAGAAATATCCCAATATGAATCAGTGAATGTGGTTAGATTGGATCAAGGACTATTATTTATCTATTCTCTATCACCCTGATAAGGAAAACATGGTAGATGATGATCTTATTAGAAAATAACCTACTACAATATCCATTATGTGGCTTGAGAAATAACTATTATTTAGGAATATGAAAAGGATGGATCTGGAAATCCTAACATTAGGGATAACACACTAAATTGACTAATTGAATACCAAACCATCTATCCATGAAAATATCATAGAGGAACAAATGGATGATTTATAGCTTCAAAATAAGGGTAAAGCTGTAAAGTGAGGAAACATCATGAGTTCTAGATCCATTAATTTGGTTTCATTCAGTTTGGAACTAAAATTTTCATTCATTCATCACCTTAGATAAAGAAATAGATATTGGTTAATATATATGGATCCTATTTCACCATACAGCTTTAGAATATTCATGATGTATCATGAACTTCAAGATCAATTCTAGTGGGACTACCTGAAAAGGATTTTTTTCAATAAACCTTATTGTGTTTGGTGGGAGAGAATGTTAAATAAAAGAAACAAAAGTCTAATTGGATGATAAAACCATTACCCATAACCACATTGAAATGGTTGAAAAACACTATAGACATCATCAATAGTATCCTAAAGCTATCCAAACTATAAAATGTGGTATTAGTTGTGGTGGATCAACTCACAATAACTACCCACTTAATCAATATTCAGGATAACTTATTTGTTGATCAACTTGATAAGATATATGTAAATCACGTGGTGAAGATTCAGGGGGAGCCACTCTCTATCATATTTTTTTTTATCAGAGGTTCACCTATATAATTTGGATAAGTATTCAACATAATATAATTACTAAATTTAATTTTCGGAAAGCCTATCACCCCTAAAGTGATGGTAAAACTAAAAGGACCATTAAGACACTTGAGGATATGCTGAGATCTAGCTAAATGGAATATATAGGAGGTTTTGATCAGCATCTAACATTTTTTGAATCCTCATACAACAAAAACATCCAATCAAGTATTCAAATAAGAAAATTTTAATATATATATATATATAATGTGATGTATGTCTCCTACATGTTGGGATATAGTTTATGAAAAAATGATTCATAAACACTTAATTATGTAAGAGATGGTGGATAATTTTCAATCCACCCTTGAACATTTAACCACTTCTCATAGTCGTCAGAAGAGTGATTCTCACAAATGTCAAAGGAACGTGGAATTTGAAGTTATATAAAAGTGTTATTTTTAATTTCACTATAGAATCCCAAGTCTTTTAAATATATTATTACATGTTTTTTAACATAAATGTATAATAAATATAAACGAAATACCATGAGGTCGCATGTCATTGGAATACTAGGTCCATAACACATCGAAAGGAAACTAAAAAAAGAAATCCTAATTTTTTTCTACATAATGAGAACCTAAATCCATTTCATCTCCTAATAATGGATAACATAATATGGGGAATAAAAAAAATAAAGGTTTGAAATAAAAATCTTAATAAGGGAATAAATATGATAAGGAATTATTATGTGTGAGTCAAAGGTATAACATGATATCATAAAAAAGAAGCCTCATGAGTAATAAAATTAAAAAACAACATAAATAACGTGGTATTATATGATCATGGTAATATATGAAATTTGGTATTAACATATGACATAACATAAACTTGTGTGGGTGATAACATCTTAGAATGTATCACATGGTGGACAAAGTCCCATAATGATTAGGTTTACTCCTTAATCAAATAACACAAAGAAAATGGTATCATAAGATCGTGTGAACAAGGAAAATGTGGTAGAAACATATGAATTTAAATAAAAATGAGTCAAGGATATCATCCTAGATAATATCAAATGGTGTAAAATGTATCATGATGGATTACGTTTATTCACTAATCCCATGCATAACATCTCATGAGACAAAATCCCTACCAAATTCAATGGGGTGATCTTTGGGTGTACCTATCATAACATGTTCATGATTATGATTGGAAAAAAATTAAATAAATCATAAGGAATAAACAAAATAATTACCCATGTAAGGAAAATGAATTACAAAATCTAGTCTTCTGTCAAAATAAAAAGGGATTTCATTAAAAAGGCATTTGATACATAAACATAAGGAAGGTATTACCTTATCAAACGAAGGGGGAATTAGCTAGGTATATTTTAAATAGATGTAAATATATAATTTATAGGTACAATATAATATCAAAGGTTTTCATAATTGATTAAAATGTTATTAAAATATCTCATGGAATATTTTTTGAGGAAAATAGCATTTTTACTGTGAAATCACATTTTCAAATTTAAAACATTCCAAATTACTGTAGAGATAATTTCTTTGAAACGATCCATGTAAAATTTTAAATTAATATTTATATTATTTATCATTAATAATGGATTAAATTATATTTATGTTGTATAAGTTAAAATAAAACATTATTTTCACACTTTTTCAAAAAACTTAAAAAGTTACCCTATTTGAAAAATGACAGAATTATTCATTTTAAACAATTTTCTAAAAATTAAAACACAAATAGAATTTTTTTTTAAAAATAATTTCATAATATTTAAATAATTTTATAAATATTTTTTATGTAAAATTATATATGTAAGTAAAATGCATTTTTGACCAAAATGAGAAATAAATTTAGATTTTCTTGAAAAAAATTATCATTCATTTTAAGACCCAAAATGAGGAAATTATCCTATTAATTTATAATTTTCTTGAATGAATAATGTATTAGAAAATGAAATTTTATTTCATTTTGTGATTAAATATTTTCATTTTATGTAAATTCAAGAATAAGCAATCCCGATTAAAATGAGATTAAATCATAAACCCTTAACACATTGGTATATTTTGAATCATAACCCCATGAAAGACATAACTTCAATTGGAACATTATGTTCCATTAATATAAATATATTAAAGATATAAAAATTTCAATGGGTTTGTAGATATACCTCATAGAAATAAATATTTGAATAATAACAAATATGTCTCATTAGAGTGGAAATTGAGATGAAATATCAAACAAAGATCATACTTTTGAAATGGGGATTAATCAATAACTTGATCCTGTGTATAAAATTTATGTTCTAAAAACAAGATTAAATAAAACATTAAATAATCGAAATAAATTTCACAGAAAATATTATAATTTTAATGTCAATGAATATGTAGTATAACCCAATGAAAAGAAATTGAGTTATGAAATCCCTTACCACATGGTAACATTCACGTCAAATCCTCATGGATGAGACAATTCAAAATGAATCATAAAATACCATGATGTATGAATTTTTCATTATATAACATGTATAATTGGAATTATATAAATCATATAAAATAAATTTTTATATAATATTACAATATACCATAATGAAAGGAAATTAAGATGATGTCTCTTATAGTATATGAAACGTACTAGTATAAAAATTCTTGATAGAGAGTGATATTAAATGTGATATTAAAAAATTAATAAGAATAAAAAATGATTTAAAATATTAAATTTTCATTATATACACATTTAAAATAAATTAGGTACAAAAATGAATATGTGTCTCAAAGAAGGATGTTCTGAGATAAAAACCCTTACCTCGAGTTCAATATTTTCAGGTATGCCCTTTATCTCGTGTATAAAAAAATTATAACAATTATTTTTTATTAAAAACCATTTATAGGTTGAAACCCTTATACATAAACTATTTAATTCATTTATTTTACTGACATATTTATTTACTTAATCTGTTACGTCCACATCATGGGTTTTGAGGACGCTTAGCCCATAATTTCAAAATGACATTGGTGTATCGACCGTGGTCAAAGGGGTTGTTATTACATCATATCATGAATAATAATAATGAAATAATTATCATTTGTATACATAAATTATTCTTTTTAAACCAACTATTAAATATGATTATGAAAATTTACTATGTTGGAATCATGGAGATATTGGGTCGTATGTTCACAAAAGTAATATTTCCATTTTTCAAAAATATTTATGGAATGATGGTAAGTGTTATTTAATATTTATATAATTATAATTATATCAAATATATCATAGTATTTCGTTAAATACACTTATATATACCATCCATGTGATGTTGTGAAGGAAAATGAATTGCATTGCTTCATGAGTAGGAAGGCCACCATATGCATAAACAATGTTATCAATTTAAAATAGATGGTATGGTAAGAAAGAATATGCTATAATAATATAAAATAATTTTAAATTTTAAATTAATAGAATAATATATATATATATGTGTGTGTGTGTGTTTTTTTTTATGTGTTAAAACCATCATTAAAAGCTTCCAGGAGAGGCGATGATGGAAAATGAATTATATCAATTCGCGAGGCAGTAGTCCACCTTACACATGAACGATATTTTTTTCCCATATTATGGACGAAGAGATAGATTTAGGTTATTCCATTAAAATAATAGCAACTAAATATATGGGATATACATTATTTATTAGATCATTATGGTTGAATAATATTTTGAGGTTGTGGATGAAGACATTAAACAAAATGCTTGGTTAAGAATAGTACCTCTTCTTCGGACAACCTCTTTAGGTTTGTACAAAAAGCATTCCAATGATTGTTTTATAATCATAACAAGGCCTCTATGATGTTTTAAGGTAATTATGTAAAGGATTTGGGTAGGTATTATCTGAAACATAATGTTTTTAAGTTTGGTAATGATAGGAGAGTAAGTTTCATTTTATATGTGAGAGGGGGTGGCATTTTTGTAAATACCCAAAACAATTCAATAATACACAGTCACTCTCAAGACATGTGCCTCCAAAATTGTTAAATAATGTAATTTATTTGTGATATGGTCGATCCATACCTCCACCACAAAAAATTAATCATGTTTCAAAATTTTTATTTCATTTACCTCTAAGGTAACTCACTTTCACAATTTTAGTTTTTCATCCTGGTAACATATTTTTTCAATTTTTTACTATTAATTATGAAAAAAAAATTAATTAGAAATTATTAACTAATATTAAATATTCAGATTAATAATATTGAATAAATTTTATTAAATTAAAATCATATAATTAAAAAACCAATTTTAAATTAATCTCCCAAAACATGTTGAAAAATGGTTTTTCAAGAAATGCATCTTTCAAGAAATAGATGATCTGAGATTAAATGTACAACGAGAAATAATCATTTTATGAATTTAAATTCATGTAAATATATTTATAATACATTCCATTCATTTAATTATTTTCTTTATATGGGGTTATTTTAAATAATTAATATGAATAAACATTATCCACTTAAAAATAGTTTGTAGATAACTATTTTTTTAGCATAAAAATAAACATATACCAAAACCATGAAAATTTAGTATTCAAAATAAGACAATTATATTATTCTGAATAAAATAATACTTATATCACATTAATAAAAAATAAAAAAATAGAATGTAATTTTTAAATTACAATATTTAATGAAAAGAAATGATTGTATTTGAAATAATTTTAATTTTGGTTATTCACTGAAAACTCAACCATCTCAAAAAAATACATAAATTTCACCCTACATTAATTTAAATATAATGAAAAAAAATTAGGCTAAATTTAGCAAATAAATTTTCTAAAAGATCCAAAATTTTATTATAATATTTTCTCTCAAAAATCATTTATTAGGAAAATGTGTTTTTTTAGAATAAAATGTATTTATTAAAATTTGAGTGATTATTTATTAATAATTTATTAATACATTTATATCAAGTATAGATTTTATATATATTTCATAAAAAATTAAGCATCATGCATACTCTCTAATTTAATAGGTAGGCAATAATGGGCATTTTTAAATAATCGTGCTTTGCTTAGGCTCGGTGTTATGGGTTATATACGATCTGGAAAATAGTTTTCTTTTAAAAAAACCAATGAGTTAAATTCTTCCCCCATTAAATAAATTTAATCCTAAAAATTTAAAATTTCTCTTAGTAAAATGGGTTTTATATTTGAATAATACTTTTCATAAAACACCACAATGTTAAAAAGGATTAGTAAAACATCTTATTAAAAATAGGGAAAGGTATGTATGATGGTCATATGAAATAAACCCAAACTAAGATTCTACATAAGTATATCATTGATGGAAAGTGAAAACACTGATATGGAAGGAATGTTCATTTATGATAAAACCTTATACTTTTTTTCTTAATAGATAAGAGGGCATCAATTTATCAAAAATAAATAAATATTTTATGAGAATATCATTTTCTTAATGTTGAGGGATCCTTTCAACATATAAACTAAGAACAAATCTCAATATACTTATTTGATATTTATAGTTTCATCCTTCAATCATTTCCACCACAATATTATTTGTTTCTCCAAAACATTAGAATTCAATTTTTATGTTTCAAGCCTAAATCACAAAAACAAACTTCTAATAAATCAGACAATCAATAAAAGAATACAAAATAATTCTTTATATATTTAAATATTAACCAGAACTGAAATGGTTACTATAAGGTAATATAAGATCAAAAACCTTCTCCAAATCCAATGATCAACTAAATTCATTCCATAAATAAAAAATCCCACATCCCAAAAAACCTAAACATTCAAAAATTTATTTTTGTTATTCAGAACTAATCTTTCACGTTGAATCACAATTTATTCCAAAGGGGTTCATATACATCAACCCAATGAAACATTTCCCAAAATATCATTAATCACCTCATAATCCTAAAAATTAAAAAATATTTGATCCTAAAATATTTTTCCCAAATATAACATAATATTTACCCCCCAAACAATTTAAGAAAAAATAATGTGATGTTAACCATGATATCACATAGGCTAATGATAGCTATTTCACACTGTTTTCCCTTTATATGTGGGTCCAGGCTCTACAACCTTTCAATATATAATTAGTTTTCACCTAGTATGTGAGGTTTCCTTTTTCTAAAACATTATTAATATAATTCCAATATTTTCTTCAAAATCATTATAAACATCCTCAAAATAGCATCAATCTTAAAATAACTTTGTAACCAATAAGTATTTTTATATTGCTTATTATTTCTACAAAATAAAATAATTTCAATTGGATATTATTACCATAACATCAAATAATTGACAAAACCTAAATGTTTCCAATACCATTAATATAATGTACAAAAAATATTAATTAATTCTTCCTTAAATAACTTTTTTTACTAAAGCTCATGATAAACTCAAGCATTGTATTACCATAAATTTCTCAAAAAATAATCTTAATCATATTATAAATAGATGAATTAAAACATAAAATGGGTATTTATTCATTTAAAATTATAATAAATCTTATAATTATCAACCCAAGACACTTTTGGTTTAACCTATGTCATCCATTATTATCATCTATTCAACTCCTTCTTGAAGTTTTGTAAAGAGTTTGTGAATTTCCAAAACATATCCCCCAGGAGTGTCAATATTTTTGTGTATTAAGTCCAATTTTCATGCACCATGTGATGATAAATTAAAATTCTTGTGCACCATTTTTGTATTTGTTACACCTATGTACAACTATGCTAGACCAACATATACTTGTTGTATCCAGGTAGAGATGTAATTTCTTGTAACCCACTAGCTTTATATTTCACCAAACTTATATGATATATTTGTATGCATAGTATTACCCTTATACATATCCACATGGTTGTCAAAAAATTATTATATTCCTAATTTTGAAAAATTATTTGACCTTACTCTGATACAAACTATAGTGATTCAATCCTTTTATAGATATTATTACACGATTTTTAACATATAAATATTATTACGGCATTGCCAAGATTGTGGCACCATGTGTATTTGGTATATGAGGATCTTAACACATTTATATAGAAATAAAAAATAAAAACCTTATTTTATTTTATATAATGATATCCAAAATCAATTGGATCATATAATACAATATTTTATAACATGTTTAATACATAAAAGAAAGGGGGGATCTAAAAATCCTAGTAAGGGAATAAACATGATAAAAAATAAAACTTGTTAGTAAAAGTTATAACATGATATCGTAAAATTGAAGGCACATGGGTAATCACATGGAATTATAACATTCATAGCATGGTCCTTAACAAATAATTAATATAGGAAATGTGGCAGCAACATGTTACTTGACATATAAATTATTCAAGGAAAACTTCCAAGACAATATCACATGGTGGACAAAATTACATAATGGGTTACGATCACACAATAATCCCATAACATAAATAACATGGCATCATAAGATCATTTTAATCTTCGAAATTTGGGAAAAATAACATGGCATAATCATGATACTAGGATAACTACCTATATAATATCACATGGTGGACAGTGTTTTACAATGGATTATGTTTACTCACAAATACGAAACATAACATATCATGAGAAAAATGACCAACAAAATGAATTGTACAACTATATAAGAACTCCAATAATAACATGATCATTATTATGTGTTCTAAAAAAAGATATCAATCATAATGAATAATCATAATAAATACCCATGGAATGAAAATGGATTGAATAATGTTGTCTGATATCATAATAAAAAGATATTTCATAATGAATGTATTTGATAAATAAAATAAATCCATGTTTTTCCCTATTAAAATATGGTAGAATAAGCTAGGTATATATTTAATATATATATATATATATATATAATTTAGTAAAAATATGTAACATCAACGGTTACCAGCATAGATGAAACTGTATTTAAAAGATCACATGTAATATTTCTTGAGGAAAATACCCTTTTCACATTGCAATTACTTATTTGAAATCTCAAAAATTAAAAATTATGTTAGAACAAATTTTTATTAAATAATCCTCGAAACATTTATAGGAATCTTCATAATATTGAGCAGTCATTATGGGTGGAAAATTTTTTAATTCCATATAAATTATAAGGAAACATTAATTTTACTCTTTTGTAAAAAAGATAAAATGTACCTTGTATAGAAATTGATGGAAATATTCTTTTTAAATCGTTATTTAAATATTAAAAAATGGGAAAAAAATTTATATTATAAATCAATAGATAATTTAAATAAATTATTTAAAAATTTTAAGGAAAAATATGGATATGGATGAAAAATCATTTTCGACTGAAAAGAGAAATTAAATTTCCCTTTATAGAAAAAATCTCATTCATTTTAAGATCCAAAGAGAGGAAAATGGAATTATTATTTAATATTTCATGAATAGATATATTAGAATAAAATGAAAGCTGTTTATTAGAGAATTATTAAATAATTCCTTCGATCTAAATTCAATCATAAACAGTCCCAATTAAATTGAGATTGGAGCATAAACACTTGATGCTTTAGTTACTTATGAATCATAACCCCCAACAAAGAAATAACATCAATTGAAATATTAAATACCATTAATATAGATATATTCATGAATCATCTTATCAATGGTATAGTAGATACGCATAATAAAGATAAATATCTTCATAATACAAAATATGTCTCAACAGAGAGGATGATTAGTTGAAAACTATTAAACATATCATTATATTGAGATGGATATTAATCAATAACTTGATTATGGGTATAAAATTTAAATCCACATAAAAAAGTGTAAATAAAACATAAAATAATTCTAATAAATTACACATATAATATTATAATATCAATTATAGAGTATAAGTAATATAACCTAATGAAAAGAAATTGAGTTTTGAAATTCCTTACCACTTCATAACATTCAAGTCAAATCCACATGGAGGAAATAATTTAAATTGAAAATTAAAATACCATAAAGTATTAAAGATTCAATATATTTCGTGTAAAAGGGTTATTATATACAACATATAAAATAAATTGGTGCATAAAATTAGAATATTTCTCAATGAAATTATATTAATATGACGTTTCTTACGGTTTAATAAATAACGTAACAAAAAAATTGATTTAAAGGGAGAGATCTTGAAGTTGAAGATAAAATTACCTGATTAATAAAAATTCATGATGTTAAAAGTTAAATTTTGATTATATATTCCTTTTAAAATAAATTATGTTCATTAAAGAAAATGTGTCTCAAAGATTGATGTTTTTAGATAAAAACCCTTACCTCAAGTCCAGACATGTCATGTAAGTACTTTATATCTTGTACATAAAATTATATCAATTTTTTCATAATGAAAATTTCCATGTTTAATTTCTTATACTTAAACAATTTACTTCATTTATTTTGATGACATATTTAATTACATAATCAGTTATGTCCACATAGGGTGTTTTGAGTATTCCTCGTTCATAATTTCAAAAATGACATTAGTGTATTGACTGTGATCACAGGGGTCATTATTCCTTCATCTATATAATAATAACAATGTCTCAGTTCTCATCTTTATACAAAAAATATAGTTTTATATCTATCCATGAAATGTGGTTCTGAAAAATGAACTAGTTATAATAATGTAAATGGTACTTCATATGTATACATCAGTAATGTTTTCATTTTTACATGATCATGATAAAAGGAAGATAAGTATTATTCTATATTTCCAAAATTTTAATTCTATAATTAATATAATACTCTTTATTAAAATAAATTTATATATATATCATCCTTGTAAGATCCCATATTTTTCTAAGTATGTCTCTATTTATATTTTGGGATAAATGTATTTGAGTTGGGTTAAATTTAATTTAGACCTTATTTATCATTCCTATATCTGGGATAGGTTATGTGTTTCATTATTGTAGCATGGATAGAAGGTGAGTTTGGAATGAAGAAAAAATTCACACTGTGAACCAAATTCATTATGAGAATTGTTCTAAGAAGATCCTAGGAATTATATTCACATTATGAATTATGCTATTAAGATCCCATGAGTTAAATTACACCCACTAAAATATTTACAGACCCTAAAATATTATCACCCGCTTAAAACACCTCATGAAAAGGTTATCATGTAATGAAAATATTTAACTACATGAAATGTTTACATGATGTTTTCTTAAATGATTGGATGTCTGGAAATAAATAATTGGGTTAATGAATAATTTAATGTGGTGAAAGTTATTCATATCATGGACTAGTCACACCTTTACCCATTAAAATACCTCCATCATTGAATTTTTTTTAAACATGTTCCCCTAACTACACTATAGGGTTTCAACGGAAAATGTATGATATTATTCTTCGATGTAGAAAAAAAAAACCATGTTGTATCTTGGTGTTCCAGACCTGGAATCCTATGTAAATCCTTCTCGTTATAATTTTTCTTCTTGATTAGTTTCTAATGGAATTTTTTCACTCATTTAAAGGAAAAAAGTAGCTGATATCTACTATAGATGTTATATAATTTCATATGTTTCTCATCATTCTTGGTGGGTGGTCCAAATCTTATCCCTTTTGTGTGATTTTATTACCCATAGTATGTGAAATATGTGATATTTTTTTGGAACACTTCATGAATGACCTAATTAATTAGATGGTAACTATTAAATAATAATCTTTTTTGTTATACCATCTTCTGGATATCATTGGTATCATAGGCATCGATACTTTGACCAGTGGCCACATAATTGGTGTGCGATCATTGGAACTTGTTGATACTTGGAAACATGACATTATTTCCCAATGATAAATTATAAAAATTGATTTATTGTTGGATCTACCTTTTATATTTTAATAAAATCTAAATTGTGTGATTTCATAAGATTGAATTGCATCTACTAAATTGGGTTAAATGATATGTTAGTGCCCTTAGGTTTAAATGATTAATTAAATTTTCTTGATATGTACATATATATATATGGGAATAATGGGTATCCTATATTTATGAGACATAAATTGCAAGAAATATTATAATATTATAAATTTATCAATCATCCTTGTGGTGACATATCTTATACATTCTATTTTATCCATTCCTATTTTTTTATTATCTTTTGAGCTTATGTGACATTAATGTGATTGGTTTTTTCTGGGTGGGATATTTATTGGCGTATTAAGTATGTATGGATATAACTCATGATTAATGCAAATGCATGAAGTCTTGGTTAATGATTTTTTACTACCTAAGGGAAAGACTCATAGGTACTTGATGCACAAGGGAAAATTATTTGATAATATCATTTTTAAGACTATATACTCCATCACCCGATTATCAATGATGAGATTCTAGATAGCTTGTGGGAAATGTTCATTTTTGAACATTATGTTTTTGTGATTCATCCTTGGTGGTATAATCAACCATGATTTGAGTGATCCACTATGATGTATGAGAATCTACCCTTACTCAAAGTTACTAAGTAGGGTTTTGATAAGGTTTGGATATCAATGGGTGTTAACCCATAACATGAGGATCATCATGTTGATATCATGTGAAGTATTAAATTAATACCCTATAATTTATTTTATAGCCTTAAATACATTTATTAAAATGAATTTTTTTAAAAATAGTGGTGTCAGCCTACAAAGTTGTACTCACACCACGGGCAGGCTATCATTTGGTACCTAAAAATAATTTATAGATATAGGTATGGACATGTAAAAGGGACCATGTGGTTGATTTTTAGTTATCTAGATGGGTTGGAGATTGATATGGGACTAAAATGGGGTTCAGGATCAAGGTATTTGGAGTCTTTAATTGAGTCTCCTTATTATTTTATCTTTATTACTTTTAACATGTCATTTAGTTTCATTCATCTTATCTTTACATTATTCTTTTATTCCTTTTTTCTATTTTCCCCTTACAAACATTGGTTTCTGGTTTCTTTATTAATATTATTTGTATTATTTTCTCTACCCTACTATTATTTCTCATTGTCATTACAACTCATTACTAGAAGTTATAGTGTCCCCACTATATTACTTACTCCCTCACTATTAGTCAGATGTCTTGGGTTAGGGGGAGGTTCACTTGTGGTCACATAGCTAACCAGATCGATCACTTGTAGGAGCACTAGGTTAGGGATGTAAAAAAGTGGTATCATAGGATAATGTTTTTTTCTTTTGATTTACAATTTTTTAAAAGTAGAAAAGAGTCTTTGATATGTTTGTACACGGTAATGAGCATGTGAATGAGAGAAATAAACATGTGTATGGGGGAATATCTAAGTGCCTAAGGATGGGATTGTTATGCATGTTATTCTCCTATTATGGTATGAAGATATTTCACAATGGTAGATTTATATGTCATGTGATGTTATTATTTCATGATATTTATACCCATGTCCCAGTACAGAATGATATGATTATGCATGCATCATGATAGGAACAAAAGGATATATATATATATTGACATGGATTGTTCCTGATAGGATAATATTTATTGAATCTATTTTTTATCCTATATGAATTTTTAAATGTGATTCCTATTATATATGATGAAAATGAAATAAATAAACTGTTAATTAATTGCAATTCACTTATTACACCATGATTAAAGAGGCCATGAGATGGTTTTTCTCAATTGTTATCACCTGTTGAGTTTATTCTTTTTTTTCTCTTTCTTCTAAGGAGTGTGTTTTTTTACAGATAAAATTTTTCCTCGTCATCTTTGAATTGGGATTTAGGAGAGAGACAATCAACACAATCTTAATAAAGTTAAACGATATCTTCAAATGGATCATGGGAATTATATTGATGATAATATCCATGATATATTCCTAAGGGTCTTACAATCCATGGAAAGGTAGAATATTCACACTCTACCATTGATGTTTGAGATGAAGATAGATTTCTAGCTGAAGTATCTTTCTATGTTCACTCGGGAGGGAGGCTCCCTAGTATCCATGTTTTGGGTTGATTCATAACAAAAATGCAGTGCACAGCGGTGGTTTATTAGAGTCATTATAATAACCAGTACTATATTAATCCTATAAAAATTATAGTTTTTCAATTTTTTTACTAAACCACTACTATGTTTTTTTTATTTTAACAGTTATCAGTGGTTTCAAATAAACCTCAGGTGAAATTTGTTGAAGTCCTAATTTCCTCCCACTCCCTCCTTCACACTACCCCCCTCTAAAACCATTCCCCTAAACCCCCCCCCCCCCCCCAAACCCCCTCTGACCTCCTCCTATCCCATTTTTGATAGTGACCCTAACCCCCACCTCTGTGGAAACACATGACCCCCCCCCCCATTCTGTCCTCCCTATCCCCTCCCTAGCAGAGACCCTGACCCCCCCCCCCCAACTCAACTGTGAAATTCGACAACCCTCCAACCTCCCACTACCCTCATTAGTAGGGACCCAAAATCCCCTCTAAAATCCCTCTCCCTCTCAAATCATCAATGGATACCCCCTTCCAGAAGCCTCTCCTAGCCCGACTCCCCTACTGATGTGCGTCATCACCTTCCACCCATGTCAGCTTCTTCTATGGGAACAATCCCCCTTTCTAATGATCGCAGTCTCCCCAAACCCCTGTTTCATGTAATACCATACTCCATCCCTCCCTTTTTTCAACTTCCATGACCTTGAATCTCATTTCAGTGATCTTCATGACCTTGAAAACTCTGCTAGTTATTGTCGTGACCTCAATACCCTTTATCGGCTACCATAGTGACCCCGTTCCCCCAATGGTTTTCTGATTTGAAAACACTCTTTGATTGTGCTATTTAAATTCCTGATATATTATAATCCTCGATTTTGATATGAAATTATTTTTTTGTATCATCTAACCTATTTAATTTAATTAAAATTATATAGTTTCGTAGCTCTTTAATTGAATTTTTTTTTGAAGTTGATGATTTTTTTCATTTGATTGTTAATTTATTTTAATTTAAGAAAAAATTTTGTTAATTATATATTTTTTGTTATCATATTTACATGATTTTTTAAGATATTTTTTCAAATTAGTTTTATGATGGCCATCTGGGAGTTCAAAATATTCTTTGAAATAATATTGTTTATTTCATCATCCTTCTATGGAAGTTTGCATGCAGAGGTTAACGAACTTATTTATTTATCCATAATCGATGAAATGAAATGGTATGTTATGTATATCATGGTATATTTCCTTTTTTCTAGTTTGAAATTCATCAATTATAATTATTATAGTGATCCCCATTGGATGACAATAATGAGGTGGATATCTGTTTCCTGAAAACATATCATATGTTTCTCAGTATGAAGCATCAATCTAATTTATGGTTAAATCCATCTTATGTGGTAATGATTTTGTGTTTATATAATATACATCATTATTAATCTATTTTTTGAGAAATAATATTTTATTTTATTAATTTTTTTATATTAGAAGTTTAGTTATAAAAATTTCAATATTTTGTTCATCCCATTTTCCTTTACAGTGGTCATTAATGAGTCAATGAAAAATTTTGTTGATATTTAATTTTGATGGTAACTATTTGATTAAATTTTTATATTTTTACATTTGAATGTACATGGAGAATACAATTCATTGAATCTGGATAAAATATGTATAAATTTACCACAAAACACACATCGTTATGCCATGGGTTTGGAGGAATTTTTATATTTTTCAATTGCAAATCTATCAGTGGATGGTAGAATAAAATGTTCATCTCCTGATTTTACATTAACTGAATGGTTAAATAGAAATTATGTATATGATTATTTGATATTAAAACAAATTTTTTCTCAATTTATAGGTTGTATTTTGTAGGGTGAATCAAATTTTGTGGAATAGAAAAACAATAAATATACTATCAATGAAACACAAAGTGACCTGGAAAAGGAGAATTTAGATGGGAATTTCTTAAATGACTCATTTGGTTTTTCAGAATAAAATTTCTATGATTTTTATAGATAAATTGAACTACCAGTTGATCATTAGTAGGTTAATCATTATAAGAAATTTAGTGAACAAAAAATGTGGTTTATGAATTATTTAAAGAAGAAAAACAATAACTACAGGACGGGGGTTCCAGGTATTTGATGTTATCTTTTCTATATATGTTTTATCATATCAAGCATCTTTTTGGAAGTACTACCAATGAAATTTCGTTGATTTTACAGATTTATCATGATTTATTTAGAGAAGCTAAGATCCTTATATCTTTTTATGAGATGGATAAATTCATCAACAAGCATGGACATGATTATAAAAAAGATACATGCCATTCTTAATGATTTCATGATTTACTAGGGAGAATAGTTTGAAAAATAAGAATTTAAAATATTTTATACAAGTAGATGGTAGTCAATGAACAATAATGAGATTATAAATCATTGAAACCCTAGGAAGAAATAGATGTAGAGAACACCTATAAAGTTATTCTGTTACATTCCCTAGAGTTCTCTAAAATCATGGGTTAATGACTGCAGATTGAATTGTGAAATGTAGGAACTAAGAACACATCATTCTGAATAATAGTTTTCTCAGGATGGCTTTGAACATGTTTATAGTGTTTTAGAACACTAAAATGTTCATGGAATAGTAAAAACCATAGAAAAAGGCCTCGTATTGACATGTAATTATTGGTAAATAACCTTTGAGTTTTTTATGTTTATTCATAGAGAACACAACAATCTGATGTGCGGTGTGGTCAGAATGACTTGGTAAACATTTATTAATGGTATACTAGCCTTTAAAAACAAGTACATGTGGTCAAAACTAGGAAAATAATGTCGTATTACCCAAAAATCATAGGGACAATGATAATATATTGAATTTTGATATATTGTAACTGATATAATGTCATTCTAAGTTATTGTTTTCTTAGGATGTTCATAAATTAATTTTTATTCTTTTAAAATACTAAAACATGTATATAATGGAAAAATCATAGAAAAAGACCTAATATTGATGTGGAATCATGGTATAACCACTAATTAATTATTTTTTATGTGTATTCATTGAAAAAAAGTCCATCCAACTGGTGGTGTGTTCAAATGACTTGGTAAACACTTCTAAAATTTACAAAAGCATTTAAAAACATGTCTTAGGGGTCAAAATAAAGAAAAAAATGTCAGATTTTCCTAAAATTAGGGGACACAGATAATAAATTTAATTTTGAAATTATGGAAACAATGGAATATCATTCTGAATTACTGTTTTACCAAGAACATTGTAAACATTTTTTAGAGTTTTAAAACATTAAAACGTGTGTGGATCTATGAGAACCAAAGAAAATTACCATAGATTGATTTGTGGTCATGGGAAAATAACATATATGTTATTTTTGAGAGTAAACATAGAGAATATATCAATAAAACATGTGGTGTGGTCTAAGGGACTCGGTACACAATTCTTAAAGGTATAAAATCCCTTAAAAGAAAGTCCCATGGGGTCAAAAACTTGAAAATAACATCATATTTACAGAAAATCGGGCGGGGGGAGAACTTATATTGAATTTTGAAATATAGGAACTCATGACATGTCATTATGAATTGAGATTTTCCCAAGATGGTCATAAACACATTTTTAGTATTTTAAAACACTGAAGCATGCATGGAAGCATCGAAAACATAAAAACCCCCTCATGTTGAAGTTACAACTTCATAAAACTACCATTAAGTTATTTTTTACATGTCTTAATAGAAAAAACATCAATTAGATATGTGGTATGTTCGGAATAACTCTGTAAATACTACTTAAATGTAAAAAAACATTATAAAAACATGTGTCAAGGGTTAAAACCAAGGAAATTATATCAGATTGCCCTAAAAAATAAGAAATATATATATATATATATATATATATATATTGAATATTGAAATGTATGAACTAAAGGCACTTCATTAAAAATTACTGTATTTCTACAATGGTCATAAATTCCTTTCTAGTCTTTTAAAACACTAAACATGTGTGGAATGGTCAAACCCTAGAAAAAGACCTCATATTTACATGGAATCATTATAAAACCGACACCGTCTTATTTTTTTTTGTTACGAATAGACTAAACATCATTATTACATGAGGTGTGGTCCTAATTACTTTGTAAACACTTCTTAATGGTACAAAGGCCTTTAAAAAATGTTTCAGGGTGTCAAAACTAGGAAAACAATGTCTGAATGTCTTGAAATTAAAGGAAACCAACAATAAATTTAATTGTTTATTTTTGGAATAGATGAAACCTCATTTTGAATTTGGGTTTTAATGGGACAAATGTAGACACATTTATCATGTTTTAAAACACTAAAATGTGAATGTAATGGTAAAAAACATAGAAAAATACCTTATATTGATGTGATATTATGAGATTACCACCACCTAGTTATTTCATACATGTATTCATAGAGAACACATCAATAGAACATGTGGTGTGGTTATAATGGATCGAAAAACACTTCTTAAAGGTGCAAAAAGCTTTAAAAGAAATTTTAGGGGGTCAAAACTAGGAAAATGATGTTGGATTACCCTGAAGTCAAGGGATAAAGACCGTAGATTTAATTGTAAAATATAACAACTGGCGAAATGTAATTCTGAATTACATTTTATCCATGATGGATGTAAATGGGTTTTTAGTATTTTAAAACACTAAAACATGCGTGGAATGGTGAAAACTATAGAAAATTACCTCATATAGAAGTGGAATTATGTAAAAACCACTGATGGGTAATTATTGAAATATAGTACATGATTTGATTACGATATCTTTAAAATGTTTTTATTAAGTATATTTTAAGAACACTGCACATCGATTTAAAAGATAATTAGAATATTTACTTATCCCTTTTTATTATCAAGTGTTGAATCATATCATTAAATGGTATGTTTATGTTTTTAATGTGTTTTTAATTATAGGTTGATAGAAGAAACTAGTAGGTAAGAAGTTGAACATTCTGATCAATGAAATTATTCAAAAGGAAATCATGATGGTTTTTAGTTTCTGTGGTGTGTTAAAGTTTTATCTATTATTCAACATTAATAATGATTTATTATGTTTAGTTTCAATTTTTGTTTTCTTTTTTTGTTACATTTTATGAGTTGATGTAGTCAGTTTCAGTAGATGATATGAAGTGCAGATAGATTGGTGTAGTGGAGGTCTTGACATCAGTGAATATTGGTTATGAGTTGTTATTGGAAATATTTTATATGTAAATATTGATGACTGAGGTATTGGTTTACTAATTTATAGGTTGAATAATATTGAGTTCATGACATGGATGTAATTAGTGCATTTGAGTTCTAACTTATGGTCACATACATCATCCATGACACATTCATGACTCAAAAATGGTGGTTTTTATCATTTATTGTAAATTATCATATTTTAATATTTACCAGAAATACAAGTATTTCTGAAAAATCCCAAAAATTCACATTTACCACTTTTCAATGTGTAGAATTAAAAAACAAAATCTTTTTTTTTTAATTTTCTAGATATGAGTACTTTAAATTTTAATTAAAATGATCATTTGCAAGGAAAAAATAATTTTTAAATTATAACAGATTTTATAATACTTTGAAAAATTAATTAATGTCTAATAAATTTATATTAAAATCATAAGATATAAAAATATTAATTTATCCAAACATTTTCCGAAAATAAATTTAGTGAAAATACATTTTCTTTTAAATTAACAATAAAATATTCAAGAATTATTAAAATAGAAAAACTTAATTAATAATATTTAAAATATTTGTTTAATTTTTCTTTGATATAATTTAATCATATTATCACTTATATGATGGATAATTTTTATTTGTACTATCATTGGTAGGATTACTATTCACTTGGCTGATTTAATGTTTATAAGGGTCATATTTCTATTCATAAGGGTAATATTATTATTCATAAAGGTAAATTACTATTCCCAAAAAAAATTAAGTTTGTACTATTAGAATCTAAATGTATTACTGATCAAAACCATGTATGTTATATTTTCTCAAAGCACATAAGTTGAAAAAAATTATGTTTAACGACTAGGCTATTATGGTCACATAGTATTTTGTAGTTCATTTAAGCATGATGTGGCTTTTTCCCAAATTTGATTTTATGTGAGTTAATTATAAGAATGAAATTTCAATTAATAAAACATTGGGTCATTAATTCTTCACACTTTTGAAATTTCTCTTTTGAAATTTCGTTTTACCAAAACAGGGGTGGGTACTTCTCCTTTATGACCTCCTCTAGTTCTCAAGTTTCTTCTTTATAATTACATTTCCTCCAAGAAAATATTTTACAATGTGTGTTGTTTTGTTTCTTAGATCCTAAACCCTCTTTTCCAAGATTTTTCATTGGATGCTCCCCATAACAGTGATTGTCTTCCTGTTGTACCACCTCTGTGTTCAATACATGTGAGGGGTCTGATATAAACATCATCAAGAGTGATATGTGGAACACAACATGATCTTTAGCCATATTTAGTATAAGTGTTGGTCGATAGGACAAGCATCCTACCTGAACAAGGATCTAAAAGGGGTTAAAATACCTTGGGCTTAGCTTCCCTTTCATTCCCAACTGAATGAATTTTTTCCATGGTGACATAGGAAGTAAGAATTTTTCTCCAACGTTGAACTCCAAGTCCCTTCGTTGGTTGTAAACATACATCTTTTTCTGACATTGAGCTGATTTGATATATTTATAGATGCATTTCACCTTTTATGGCATCTCTTTGTATAAGATTTGGTCCTAGTTACTTTATTTATCCAAATTATTTCAAACGGGATAGAGTTCTATATCTCTTTCCATATAGACAATCATATAGAGCCATCTGAATACTTGACATGAATCTATTGTTTTATGAAAAATTAACCATTGGGATATTCTGATCCCATGCACCTTTGAATTACAATGAAATTTCCATTATAATATCTTTGAGAGTATGAATAGTTCAATCAGATTGGCCATCAGTTTGGGGGTGATTGGTTATGCGGAAATTCAATTCAGTACTCAAGGCATGTTGAATACTCCTCCAAAATTTAGATGTGAACATGGGATCATTATTGGAAAAAAATAGGGGAACACCATTTATTCTCACCACATCCTTCACAAATATCATGGCATGTTTTTCAAGTGATAGATCATCCTGAATAGAGATAAAGTGAGTAGTATTGGTGAGTCGGTCCCCCACAACCCATATTGTATTATTTCCTTTGGAGGTCTTCTAGAAACCCATGACAAAGTCCTTGTTTTCAATCCCCATTTCCAAATGGTTATAAGTAATGGTTTAATAAACCTTTTCTACATATTTGCGCTTCTTTAACTTGTGTACATATCAATAACCATGAGATATATTTCGTAATCTCCTTCTTCATGTTATCCCACCAGAAGTTCTCTTGTAGATCATAGTACATCATTGTTTTACCATGATGGATAGATAATATTGAGCTATGTGCATTCTCCAATATCTTCTTCTTTTTCTTGGGTGATTAACTCACATAGATCCTTTTCCCAAATCAAATTACATTATCATCATCGATATGTAACTCTTTCAATATCCCTTCAATTACAACATTCACCCTCTTTGGAAACTCTGTATCATCCATTTGTGACTTTGTAATTTTCTCTTGCATAGACGGTTGGGTAATCATTTTCGAAAGTTATGATTTATTCCTTATCATTATGATTTCCAAATAAATCCTTTTCATATCCCGGAGTATATGGTCTTTCTCAATCTACAACATAGATTTATTATCAGGTTTTTTTTCGGATAAGAGCATCGGCTACCCAATTCACCTTGCTAGGATGATTGAGAATAAGGAAATCATAGTCTCTTATTATCTCTATCCATATCCTTTGACTCATGTTGAACTCCCTTTGTGTGAATATATAATTTATTCTTTTTTGATCAGTGTATATGTAACACTTCTTATCATAGAGGTAATGAAAATAGATTTTCAAGGAAAAATCATATCTTCTAACACTGGATCATGTGTCGGGTAGTTCTTCTCATTGATCTTCAACTATCATGAGGTGTTGGCTATCACATTATTATTTTTCATGAGTATAAAACTAAATCCTTTCATGGAAGCAACATTTTATATCAAAAAAAATTCTACACGTTTTGGTAATGTGAGTACATGTGCAGCGATCAGCCCTCTCCTTAACTCCTTGAAACCATCATCACATTCTTCCATGCAAACATTAGTTACCCCTTTATTGGTTAACATAGTTAGTGTGCTTGAAAATCATGGTAAATTTATTACAAAACATTGATAGTACCCTTATTCTCCAATAAAATTACATATTTTTTGACACTAGAGGGTCTGGTACATTCCTTAGTTGCATTGGTTTTTAAAGGGATCACAAGAATTCCCTCACCTGTCATCACATGTCTTTATAACATGACATTCTATATCCAAAAGTCACCCTTTCTGAACTTGGCATACAACGTCTCCTTCCTCAATATAACTAACACATTCCTTATATGATCATCATGTTCCTCCTATCTCTTAGAGTATATGATAATGTCACCAATGAACCCTACCACAAATTTTTCTAGGTAATGTCTACATACTCTGTTAATCAAATCCTTGAGGAGTGTAGGGGAATTTTTAAGTCCAAAGGGAATCACATTAAACTCATATTTCTCATACTTTTTACAAAAGGAAGTCTTTTAAATTCATTCCTTCTTCACCTTTAGCCGATGATATCCAGAATAGATATCCACCTTTGAGAAGTATCGATCTCCTATAAACTGATCAAACAATTCATCAATACTTGAAAGATGATACTTTTTCTTTATGGTGTTCTTGTTGAGTTCTCGATAATTGATACACAACCGCATTAATCCATCATTCATCTTCACAAAGATAACTAGCTCACCCCAAGGTGATGCACTAGGACGTATGATCCCATTGTCCAAATTCTCTTGCAACAACTTCTTTAACTCCACCAGTTCAATAGGATATATCCTATAGGTACAATTTGATATAGGAATAGATCCAGGTTTGAGTCCTTTTGGGAAATACACCTCACAATACGATGGTAGTTTGGGTAACACTTCTGTAAATACATAACTATATTCCCTAAATATGGGAATTTCTCCTAGGTGTATAACTTCCTTTTACTAAACCATTTGAGAGAGGCATTCCTCTTTAAAAGGAATCAACACCCACACCATTGAATGATTTTCAAATGAGATTTGTGATCTACCTTTATTTTGTTGAGGATAATAGGACGGTTAAGAATATGGAATGATATTTTCTTTTTTGCGGCTCTTTATATGTTCTCTATACGAAGAGATCCAATCCATCCCTAGTATATCCTTGAATTCCACCATGGGATGTATCACAAGATTTTCTGGAAGAATCATTCCACATATTCCAACAGGTGAAGAGTACAACACATGGATTACAATGATTTCACCACTAATTGATTTTATTGATATCACTACTTCATGAATTTGAGGGTTTGATTCAATAGTTCTAGAAAACCTGTGAGATACAAAGGAATTCATAGAACACAAATAAAATAAGACTTTTTCCATTCTTGAGAGAATATGAAGTGTTCCTTGTATGACTTCATTTAATAACTATACTTACTCATTATTTATGGAATAAAATTTTTCTTTATAATTTGGATTCGGTGGTGGAATATGTAAATTACCCTTGAGAACTAGTGGTTTAGTGCACGGGCTTTCACAGATCCATTTCTCCCTATAGTTTAAGCATTGAAGCATGGGTGGTGATATTATTTCCTCCACCACATTGTCTTTTTTCCTAATTTATTTTTAATATTCATAAACATGGTGCCTTCTCTCCCACACATGATGAATTTACCCATCCCTTTGAGGGAGCTCCCATGATGGTTCTTCCCAAATTTTTGACATGTGTGTGGTTATGTTTTCTTTCCACCTTTCACATTAAATCCTCTATCTTGAAACTCCATCTTTCATTTCAAATCACCATATCCATGGGAAAATTCTCTAAAATACTTCTCCACTTTGAGAGCACATCAAACAACATCTTCATAACTACCAAAGTCTCAAATTTGATGATCCTTTTTAAGGTGTGTTTTTTAACAACTAATGAATATTTTAATATTATTATCATTGTTGATAAGAATATCTGATGCTTACTTTCAAATGCTTGTGAAATTTTATTCATAGTTCATGGTAGATTATCCTTCCTTTTGCTTCAAATCATTTAATTATCTCTCCATATTAGTTTGAATAGTTAAATGGAAACATTTATTAATTATCATTATCCTACAGTCTTCCCACACACATCAATTTTATTTCATCCCTCAGCTTGGTGTTATTAATCAAATCCCTCCATTGATCGGGTTCTCTATCTAGACGATAAAAAACAATATTCACCTTCTCCATCATAGAATAGTGAAAAAAGAAAAATTTCTTATCCATCGATTTTACCTACTATTCTGTAACTAGTGGATCAGAATATCCACTAAATGTCGGTGGTCATTGCTGCATGAAACACTTGATAGCCAGTTTCTCCCTCTTTAGTGAAAGAGGGTATTCCAAATTATTTAGGTTATTATTTATAACCTGCTATATCTAGGTAATAATTACCATGAAATTTTTAACTCCACCTCCCATAACATTGGTGATGTCGTTCGGGCAATCACTGCATGTTTCCTCACATGGGTTGTTATCATGGTTTCTCCTGGATCCCCCCATTTTCTAAAATAGAAATGGTTATAAAAAAATTATTAAACAATTCATGAATTTATAGTTAATTAATCTATGCGATGATCTCTAAATTAATATTTTGTGGTCTCCATATGTTTATAAAATCATCTTGTGTTCTTACATATACATAGTCTCATGCTAAGGGTTGCAGTAATATTCTGTAGACCTAATTCCAAAATTAACTAAATTGTGCATCTGATTCCAACTATAGTGATCATTATTTTTCAACATTTTTGTAATTTTAAAGATAAAAAACATAATTTAATTAAACATTTATTATCCCAAGGTTTAGTTTAAAAGGAAAACTATGACCATATATATCTTTTACAAAACCTTTATTTAATTCCTTCTTCTCTAGCTCCATATTAGCCCTTGAATTCTTTATATAAGAGGTACTCAATTGAGGAAATACATCAAAAATGGGTGAGCTAAAATACAAATAATTGGATAGATGAGAACATGAAACAATATAACCTGTGGTGAGAATAATCACTATCATCATAACATAGGGATAATATCATAACAATGGGAGGAATCATTAATATAAGACTTGGAATGTGGTCATGCATAAAAATGAAATATCATGTCTTTGTGGTCAACTATGACACAAAATATTGAAAAAATATAGAATCATGTTCATGCATATTTTACTTTACTTATTAGGTTCTTAAAATTACCCAATTCATTGGAGTGTTATATAATTTTGGCCACACCCATCATATCATAACATTTACACTGCGCTATGTGATTTTGGGTGCTCTCGTCACATCATAACATTTATGTTATCAAGCATGACACATAGAACATATATCTATAATGAACATAAATAACTCATGTAAAGGAATGATATTCATATCATAATGATACATTAATAAACATTGGGTTCCTAAGATAAGGGGTGAATATCATATTTAATACAAGAATTTTCACCTTGAGTTAAAAGTGAAAGGTGTGTTTTGAAAGAAGAGTTATTTTGGAGAACCTTATGTTTGTCATAAACATTAGTATAAAAAAATATATACCAGAAAAGAAACTATAATGATGATGAAATTTTATTTAAGTAATAACCATAATGAAAATGGGGTGGAAGAGGGAGAACCTAATGAAAGAGAGTTGGGATTAAGAAATCCCCTTACATTTTGTCGGAAAGCTTCCTTCACATTAATATCATGTAGAATCACATTAGATTAATTATTTAACAATTCCAAAACCATTTATACTTTAATATGATTTATTATGATTTTATTAAGTTATTTTATAGGCCTTTTTATTAGTTATAATGTATAAATTCATTGTTTGGGAGAGTTCGTTTTCCTTCTTTCTATGATCAATTCACTTCTATATATGAATTCATGTTCGTGTAAGATGTGTATAAACATAAATAATTGTTATTATATATTTTTAGTGATATAAAAAAAATTAAATTATATTATAAAGGATTATTTTGTAAACCTTGAGTTTGTTTTGTTAAATTAATGTTAATGATGATAGTTTTAGTTTAATTATGGTGGTTTTTTAACACAAATAACTTGTTTTGTTTTATCATTTATTATTTTTTATAAGTTCGTTCTAGAACAAAAAAGGTGTTAAAAATAAAATTTAAAATCTTCTTTCAACCATTTCATGGTTTTATTAATATCCTTTAAAGTATTTATGGAAAATTAATGCTCATCTCCCACGATGTTGGTAAATTGAAAATTCATGGGTGACGATTTCTTTTTAAAGATAATAGAGAGAGAAAGAGATGTTTAATATTAATTATTCTATAAACATGATATAATTCATGTATATGTAAGTTAATGGAGTTATCATTCCATTGGGATTAAGGGAGGTGAGGATAGAATAATAAAATAAATTCAAATTAAAACAAAAATAAAATAAAAGAGAGAGGATTTACCTCTTGATATCTCCTCTTGAGATCCTCCTCAAGGAACCCAGTCTTGGTCTTCGAATGAGGCCAAGACATCCTAGAAATGGGTGAGGGACTAGGGAATATGATTGTTCAAAATATAGGAAATGCTCAAAACCTGAGAGGAGTGAGGAAAATTGGGTGTGATGGGTGGTATTTATAGTGGAGGATAGGTGTGTTTTCTTATATTTTAAATCATTAGTATATTATTTAGCTCATGACAATAAATAGTGAGAATTATTGTGACTAAAGTAAGTAATTAGTGCCTGTTATTTTGAACCAATGGAACTAAAATCATCCAAGACACAAGCATGAATCAAAAAATCAGGTTTCTACCATTTATTGTAATTTTTCGTATTTTCCTATTCAACCAAAATTCATGTATTTCAGAAAAATCCCAACTATTTACTCTAGATATTTATAAATTTATAGAACTAAAAATGAATTCCATTTTGTAAAATAATTTTAAAAATATTAGTAATTAAATTTTTATTTAAAATTATTATTTACATGGAAAATACAAATTTTAAAATTATAATTGATTTTATAACACATAGAAAGAATACATAAGGTATCATTAAAGTATCATAAAATAATAAGGCATCAAAATATTAATTTACGAATAATTTTTTTGAAAAAAAAAAATCTTTAAATTTTGTCATAATATATTTATGATTTAAAAAATAACAATACTTTACTAATAATTTTGAAAATATTTCTTTAATAAAACTATTATACATTTTTATCATATTATCACTTAAAAGATGGATAAATTTTATGTATACTTACATAGGTATGATTAATATTCACATTGATAGTTTTCTATTCTTAGGATACATATTACTATTTATAAGGGTAACATTACTATTCATAATGGTATGTTACTATTCACCAAAAAATATGTTTGTACTATCAGACTCCAAATATCTTTTTTATCACTACCGTGTATGCTAGATTTTCAAAATTAAAAATATTGAAGTGGAAAAATTATTTTTAATAGCTAGGCTGTAGTGTTCACATAGTAATTAGTAGTTTATTTATGCATGATGTGGCACTATTTTTTCTAATGTGATTTTATGTAACATAATTATAAGAAGGTAATTTCTATTAATAAAACATTAGCTCGTTACAATTGTTATATGTCATCTCTCAATATGGCATTTATTTTTATGATAATTTATAATGTGAAAGGTGGGATAATAATTATATTACACTCCAATGCAATGAGGAATTTGATATATCTCATGATATTATTTTTATTATGGGGGAACATGATTCTATCATTGTTCACAATAATGATGTGATGATTTATGAACATATGTTATGTGTTAGAATGATTATAGTTCCACTAACAATTATTTGTGTTATTTGACCATAATGTTATGGTGTTTTATTATTATGCATATGCCACATTCCATTACTTTTTTTCAAATGTTGCCCTATTTCTTATGATGATTATCCAAGGATTATTATATATTAATTATTATTACTGTCACCCACGTAATATTGATTCATGTATATCATTCTTTCTATGTAATTCCTACCCTTATTTAGAGTTTAGCTCACCCAATTCATTTATATATATCCTCAGGTGAATACATATACTAAGGAGAGTATGAGAGATTTTAGGAGGATAAAGTAGAAGGATTTAAATAATGTTTGTATTTTATTATATATCAGTGATGTATGAAACTAATTTTCTTATGATAATAAAACATTTGATCTTGGAATATATTAAAATTTCTTTATATTTCTTAAAAATGATGTAATTATTAAGTATGAAAAAATTTTGTCTTGCTATACAAAATGATCAGGGCTTGTCACCTGGGCGAACGAACACCTAGGGAATCCCACCTAAGCGGCTCATCTCCAAGAACTATCCAACTATGGAATCCCACTTATGTGACCCATCACTCAAGGTTATCTTATTATGTGATTGGATTCATGGGGTATCCTATCTTACCAACTCACTGTTTGGGGCTATCATCCTAAGTGGCCAACTACTTGGAGACACCTACCAGAGTGTCCCATTTTTAAAGGTTTCCCAACTAAGAGACCAATCACCTAGGGCTATTTTATCACTAAAATATCATACTCCTTTATCCAAGTCTCATATTTCAGAATTATTTCTTCAATTCATTCCCCACAACCACTGGATTTATGTATTTGGGGTATGAGATACAATAGTGTGCCCCATTTTTATCATGCATTACCTTGGTAAATGGTTCACCCACTTAAACTCTCTAATATAAGGGGTCTTCAAGATTTTTAAATTCATGTATCCATTTGTTAATGAAGACTCCAATCATATATTTAGTGGTGGGAATCTTCCAATTCTATATGTGATTGTTACTTTCCACAAGAAACTTTAAGTGTGAAATTAATTGATAGTATCTACACCTTTTCTCCAATTTGTGGATGTGTAAAACCAACTCCATGGGATTATAAACAGACTCAGGGGGGTGATAATGGGATTTACACATAGACTAACCCCTTATTATTTCTTTCTTTCTATCCACAAATTGATCATTCCTTACCCCTCAGTGTAAGGGGGTGTATTTCTATCGGGAATACCTCTTAGAGTGATCCCACTAGTTTCTCTTGAAGTATTTCATGTCCATCCTTCCATTTCTCATCCATAAGTGGATATGTAAATAAATTAAATCATGGTATTCCTCCACAAGTATATGTCCCATCCAATTATGCATTCATGTAATATAATTGATCTTGTATTGTTTCCTATTTCACACACAAAGAATAACTCACATGGTCTCAAGAATTTATAATGATTATGGCCTAAGTATTATAATAATTGGCCTCCTTATTTGGTATAAGACCAACCTTACAAAAATAATAATATGGTCTTTGATTCTTATCATAATAGGATACGTAGGACACCTCCCCACTGATCATACCTAACATCATCATCCTTATATTAATCTTTTGGAGCCATATTCCCTTCGAGGATAACCCAAAAGTTCTACTAAAAAATAAGTCCCACACCAACCATTTTTAGTGACCATTCACCTAGTCATCCTTGTTCTATGATGTTAAAAAATATGGACATATCCTTATCACATAACCTAATAAGGTATGAAGTGTAAAGTAAAATAGAACTATGTGGGTTCTGATTCCTTTAAAAAGGATATATAGGAAAAATTTTCATGGTCTATATCTTAACATAGAACCAATCACTGCTGTCCTATATGAGTACAAAAGCTACATTTCCCAGCTTTGTGTCTTTAAATCATAGTTCCTTAAAACTAGAGATTACCATGTTATAAAAAAGAAGTTGGGGACTAACTTATAAATACATAAGGTTCCTTTAATAGGGAACCTCTGATACATATAAATGGTTTCATTTACGTAGAAACTTTGATACATATAAATGGTTTACATCAATACACACTGATAATGTATTACTAATATAAGGGGTTAACCATTCCCTTATTGGGACTTTGGATGGATTTACGAATATGTCTTAAATCTATATGATATTCTAGGACTATGAAATAATCCCTCTAAAAATGTTGTGGTGAGACCGACCTACCATCCTCTTGAATAATTCATTTGAAAATATATTTCTAGTAACATCCTAGTGATTGTATGACTTTATAATTTTAGTTTTAATTAGCTAAAAAGGAATGTATGCACAAAAACTCGTCCGGAACACATATATTTAAACATGTGATAAACTATTTATAAATAATTTGTAAATAAAGAAATTATAAATAATTTAAAACTTATTTGTGCATTATAGATAATATATAATTAAATAAATTTAAACAATTTATATTATTATTATAAACTCCATAATATTATGTTTTATATGGTATCTACTTTAAATATTTGATATTTGAAATATTAATAGTCTTTATATGAACTATTCATATATTATGTAAATACCAAGAATATAACATATTTACTATTATTTAAACCTTGACCATATCAATTATCAAAACAACTTTTGATATGGTTTAAATATTTTCATCAAATAAGACATTTTAATTTGAACAATTAAAAATTAAGAAATAAATTATTTTATTATGTTTGACCAATTTTATAATTTATAATAATTTTATAAATTACAATTATAATATTTATATAAACCATATATATCCAAACTATATGGAATTTCATATTATTTAAAAATTGTATTTAATATCAATAACTAATATTATGGAATATTTCATTAATAATTTTTTTATAAATATTTATAAATTAAATATAATTTCTAAATATTTTAATTTAAAAATATTTTATAAATTAACTAAATATCATTAAAAACCATTTTGTGTGATTTATAATCATATATTAAACCATATAATTCAATTCAAAATTAAATATTTGAAATTTTCAAGTAAATTGTATATTCTGATATCTATCATATCATAAAAAGAGGATTTCCTTCATTATAAATTATATTATATGACAGATAAACTTCATATGTGACTTATCTTTAGTAATTATGTGAATAATATTTAACAATATGAATCTTATTTATCTTATGATAAGATTCCGTGTTTTCACCTTTTCCAAAACATATACACCCCATAAGATATCCCATATTATTCACTACATCATACAGAAAAACTAAAGGATTGTGATGTTCCAATACCTATGTTATATCAAATTATATTTCATGAAACAATCACTATTTTTTATATTAAATATCATATACCAAGAGAAAAAACAAATTCTCAATCATATTTTATGATTAGCTATATGATATCCATGGTAACATGTGATTTCATCTAATCAAGCAGATTATATAGCCCTGATATAGGGCCGCATGACTAACATGGACATGCATGATATCATTCAGTAAATGTGAGTATATTAGTACCACTCCTTTGTTTTTTATAATATATGAGTCAATTTGGTGCAATCTGATCTATCCATTCTTGCAAACAGACAATTGCGATTAAACACGATGCCTAGGTATTGTGTAAAGTGGTTCAAATGACAGATAGGGCTATGTGGTAGCATCTTCACTAAAAATTCACTTATCTCATGAAATCCATTTTCACCAATGACCATGGATTCCCATAGTGTATTCCTAGAGAGAGTGAGAGAGCCCATATTTCTCTAAAAAAATCACCATATAATTTACTCAACCCTTAAATCACAGAAATGAAATTTTCAGTAACAAAATATTTCATTAAGGCATTTTATTCATAGAGGGAAGTGAAAATTTGGAAAAACTATTTCTAGAATAAATCATAAACTAATTATATTATTAAATTAAAACTCTTAACATTAGATTCATCTTTTTTATACCTACAATGGGATATATGGTATTCTCAACGTCTTTTTCTAGATTTTAGTAATATATTCATATAATAAAAAATGATAGAATTTATTTTATCTCGAATATCATTATAATTATATGTTTAAATTAAGAAAACCTAGTTTTACTGGAATGTTTTAGAGATATATAATGACATAAATTCATCGTATATTAAGAATCAATGGTTTAAGCATATGAAAAATTGAGAGAAATTTTGAGAGTCCAAGGTTATATCAAGATTTTCCCAAAATCTATTAATAAAATTTTAACAATCAAAATATAGTATTTAGATATTTATATCTAGTTTAATATGAACTAATTTAATTTTAAAATTCATTGGTTTAGTTTAATGAGGAATTAGATTCTTTTTGGAGGCAATAAATAAATAAATAAGTGATAAATTCCACGTTTAATGAACCCGACATAGAGTAGGGGTGTGCATAAATTAATTAATTGACATAACCACCCAAATTCAACCACTTAAACCAATAAAAAAAATTATACCATTTAATCAATTTTTGATTGTTGATGAATATTGTTTATTTTGGGCTTTCAGTTCAGTTTTATTTTAGTAACCTTAACCATTTTTAACATTCCAAAACAAAATTAAATAATAATACAAATAAATAAATAAATATTATAAATGGATTTTATGAATAAATTTATTTGATAAATGTTCAAGAAAACATATATCATTATTATTATTTCAATATTATGAAATGTGATGAAGATATGCATTGATTAAGTGAATTTAAATCATTAAACCACATTGAATGTTTCACTTAACATTCTTAAATCCCTTTAAATATTTTTTGTGTTCATTTTATGAGTTTTTAAAAGACTATTTATATTGTTTTAATAATATATTGATCATTTTTTAGATATATTCTCTTTACTATTTATTTTATCATGATATTTACATTATCTTAAAACCTTTACTTATGATTTTTAGGGTTTTAAAATTATTTATATGTATATCTTTTGCATCATGTAATTTATTCCATGTATCATTAATCAACATAAATCATTAAATATAATCTGACCATTTTGTATTATATTGGTTTTGGAATAACCATCAGTCAGTTTCTATTTCCACGTAATGTAATTTTTTCCAATTAGAGGGTTAAAACCAATATCCTTAACAATTTTTAATAGATCATGCACACCGCTAACCATGATTTTGGATAACATGATTGGTAATAACTTATGTTCTAAAAGGTATTTTTTCATAAAGTAGATATGTTTTCAATAAATTGAATATCAATGCTAGAAAACCACTATTGAAATGACTATTTCTATATAACATTACATACCGAGGATTAATGCACTATATAAGATCTGAAAATGTACAATGGGAAAATATAATCATGTATCCATAAATAATACATGCTTCAAATATAAGTTATCACAATCTTCCATGTAGATGAATCGACCAAAAAAATTTACCGAAAAAAGGAAAATAAGTGCAAATACCAAGGGAAATTTGAGGATATAAATAGATGGAAAGGATTTATGGTTATTTAAAGGGGAAATATGACTATTACTCATTGTTGTCTTGAGATACTTTAATATTAGTGATAATATATTATTAGGTATCTTAATTATAATTTTATTTTTGTTTTGCATATTAATTTTAGGGTTTATATCTCTTTTATTTTACGTTAAAACATTTATATGATAAAAAATAATTTTTTTTGAAATATAATGTTTACTTTATGTCATAGATGATATTTATCAATGTGTTAAATATATTTTATTAATAATGTTTCCTATTTTTATTTAATTGAAATATAATTTATTTAGTGATATTCACATTACTTATGTGGATTAATATTAATAATAATTAAACATATTGTATTATGAATAATGTGATTCAATTAATATTTTTAACATTTATTTATTTATTTATTATAATTTATTAAATGGAAATATTATTTTTGGAAATAATTTTAAGTATTAAGAATAAGGAAATAATATTACTTAAAAAAGAATAATTCTTACATAAGTTTATTCTCAAGTGGTTGTGTTATGTTTATAGGACCCTATGTGTACAGATGGGATAGGATTTCAGGAGGTTTTTATGCTTTTGAAATAGTTGGCTGTATAGAATTTGAACCAAGTTTCAAAATAGATTTTCAAAAGTTTGAACACATTGAATTGGCATTTAATGACATGTAATGGAAGTTGAAAGGTGATTAGGAGTAGTGGTTTAGCATCAAAGAATGGTTCAGGTGGCCATGCTTCTGGTATATAGAATCCAACAACCACCGTCTAGCCATGGGATAACCAATGACTCCCTTGTGGCCTTGGAAATTTCCTTGTTCCCCTACTAGGCTCACCATCATTCTGGTAGGGAATTTTAATTGGAGAATTTTAACAATATGACCATCATGATTGTTAGAATTGTGATCCTTCTTCTCCTTCAATTTGGTTTCTTGCCTCCATACCCCATCTCTCCCTTGTATACCTTCAAACCCCTTTATTTTTTTTGAGGTTTCATTATATCATTTAATTGAAATTAAAGTCATTTATTCGACTCTTATTGATTATGATGATCTTCTCCCACCCATGTAATTCTAATTTCCCCTTCTCTTAATTATGGATTTATGGTGACTTCCCTAAATAATGGTGAAATACTTCTATTTCAATAAGGATTTTGTGTCATCTAGTAAGAGGATGTAAAATGCAGACATACACTCATTATCATTAATCATTTCTTCAAAGATACATCACACCAAAAATTTACCAAAAAAAATCAGGATATGATCGATCCTGGTCCAAAAATATTATTAATTAAAGTGTAAAGGTACATATTATATTTAGGAATTAATAGATGTGTTTAAAAAATGAGAATTTACCTCCACTCACATGTAATTATTCACCATTTAGGTACAATAATTAGGTTCTCTCAAATACCACATTATTCATTCTTCAAGGATATATCTCTTTATAAACACATATTCCACTGAGTAAGTCTCTCTATATTCATGGGAAACATGAATATTAATTAGAGTGACATGATTCAGGTGGGTAATGCAGTGAGGTAAGAGCTTTCATGGAACATCCATAGTTCTTATCATTAGAGACATGATAACATTTTTAGAGTCATATTCAATCCATAGATCATTCCACTTATGATGGATATCATACATAATCACATACACCATTTCCTAGAGTTCATCCTCATAAGTTGTCAATATCCCCATTTAATGATACAAACACCCTTTAAAAAATCCACGATGAGTTTGAAAGTCACCTCTATAGACCAATGGATCTAGAATGCTCGAGGCCACTCCATCAACATGTTCATGACCTGAAATCTTATGGGAGGTATCCATCTCATTAACTTTAGATCATGTGGTGGATTCATCATACCTGCAACTCCCAACATCCTAATTATTTTTGGCTCACTAATGTAATTATGCATTGTTCGAACTTGAAAATTAATATATGTGTGAACAACTCTCTACCTATATAAAATTATAGCATAGAGAAAAGACTACGAGACATCAAAAAAATTACGGTTCGAGATCTCCAAAAAGAGTTCTGTACATATGTCATGGCCAACAGTAGTAAGTGTTGCACCTGCCTTCTATGTCTGGTGCTAAAAAGGAAGGTATGATATTTCTCATTTAGTCGGTCTATGTTGGTTTCCAATCCAAAAAGACTACCTCCATACTTCTATAAATTTCATGTATTTAAAAATTCAATAAAAAAATTTAATGTTTTCACCGACTCATAATCTTATGGAGCATGTCAAGGAAATACACTTCCTAGTTAACCTCATTTTTTTATCTGAAGGTAGTTTGTTCTTAAATATTATCCAAATGGGGGTGAATTTAGAGGGTAGAATTATGTTTTCCTTCAACGTAATAAGAAATTATGGAATCCTTTTGTAACTTTCTCCCTTAAACCTTTAATACTCCATGTAAGTGAACCGCCTATTGCATCCAGGCCTCCACACCAGAGTGTTGACATCCATTAAGTCATTATTTTGGATCTCAATGTCAACCTGAAAGGGGATAAAATCAAGTAAGTTGTTTTGTGACATCAACTTAGAGATAATCATTTACATCTTATTGGTAGGGATGTCCAGCCTTCCCCTGAGGGGATGGTCAAGCCAGTAAGTGTTCCAACAATTAAGTTCAGATCTAGTACTAACCATCTATTTAGTATTATGCATAATATCATTGAAAGAATACTTAGATGATAGAATAATTGAGGATCATTGATGGTAATAGAACCCATCAAACAACCATTCCTTGAACCTTCGAATAAAGAAATCACAAAAATGGTTATTTTTTGTTAGAATATTCCATATAAATTTGTTAATCAAGCCATCAATGAAAATTTTTAGGTCCTTAATATCGATCCCTCCCATTTCAATGGGTTCTATACAGTCCTTCCAGGTAATAATGATCTGTTTCCTTTAATACTCCATCCTTGTCCAAATAAAATTCCCAATCATACATTGAAACTCTTTAATATGTCCTATTTCCATAAATTTTATTTATATAGATGATTTTTGGTGTCCTGATTTAAGGATTTTTTTCATCGATGAAACTAGGGTTGCTATGGACTTCCAGCATTCATTTGGTCTAGGTAGATTTAGATGATCGTTGATAGTATTTTGAAGAGATACTGACCTAGGGTTTGTAAAATTAAATGATTACTTATAGATAGTAAGTCCTATTATACCCCTATAGATTTATGGATAATGTTATATTATTGGGGGGATTTACCCTATGGTGATAAATCCCCTATATTAATTAAACTATTTAATTTAATTTAAATATTTAATTTTAATTAAAATATTAAATATACTTGAGAACCTAAAAAATAAAAGGCACAAAGTTCCTAGGCCACCTCAGACTTAATTCACTAGCTTGACACCACATTTTTGACAGTCAATGTTGGGTTTAATGGTATCCCATGACCTTAAAAATCCTAAAGAGTTCAGATCAAATGGGTTGAGATAAAAAGGAATTAGTGTCCCTTGCAATGTTTCCCTTTATATTTTTTTGTCTTTTTGGGCTATAATATGACACTTATAAATCCTTGGATACATTAGGCTAAATGTATTGGGTATGAGTTGAGTGACCCTTTCTCTCAGAATATGTCTAGCATTGGTGGATAGACTATAGTTATAATAGACATGGTTGGGTATTTGGTCCGACAAATAATTTTTTGAAAGAGGATAGGCTTAATTTTATCACCCTCATGATGGTTTCTAACCTATGATATGAGTTAGGATTGGGGAACACTTAAGTGGTATTTCAGAAATGATAAGCCCTAGGGGACTCCCGGTGGGTACCCCGATGACGTTTTCCCTTAGTTAGAGGTTGTTGTTTTGTTCTTGTAGTGATGATCATGAGTGTCACCTTAGAACTAAAATCTATGGTTCGAGTCTGTTATGGTTAGAATAATTTTAGGATAGGCTCTTAGGAGATGATAGTGGGTTTTCAAGATGGGTTGGGCAGATGGCCACCTATGTTTAAATATATGTGTGTGTGTGTGTGTGTTTATTCATGTTGGATATATAAAACACACTTATGGAAGTGTTAATATTAGTAATAACTAAAACTCCACTAGTAGGTATGATTGTGATACTTGGCTAAGAAAACTCCCATATGGGTGGTTCACCTTTCCTATAAAGAAATTTCCCACTGACTAGTCTACGTTATTTGATAAGAAATCACTTTAATATAAAGAATCTAATATAACTGGTTGGATTACATGGATTTGGAGCTGATATTTCATTAGTTTCTAGCAATGTATAGGTCTTCATACATGTGAGATGTCGAGGATTGTGGGGTCTTTGGAATTGATTTTCAAGTCTCCCATATTGATGGGGCCCAGCTTTCAGAACCTCTTCATAATAAGATAAATCATTCCTCAAGTTGAGATATTATGATTTATATCACCCTAGTTCATTATACTATATATTGAGGTTATTTTAGAACATGGGTCATTATCACTATATACCGAGGAAACCTAGGTATTTATTACAATTGGTACAGTCATTACAATATGTTCTAAGACACTCCATCACTGGATAATGTAAGTATGAGTTATTAGTTTCACCGACCTAAGGATTGATAATGCTTTATTTTGGGTTTTTCCAATAGGTGTTTATTAATTTTATCTTGTCAAGTTCAAATATCACAACATTCTTGGAATGTACGGGGCTGTGTGGGTGGTTTACTATTGACTTATGTACTCACACTCTACATGACCTTCCATTGAAATTGGGTACCCAAGAACATGCTCACATGGTTGTAGGAGTAGGATGGGTATAAGCCCTAGATTTTTCATAATCTAGTAGGACATATTGGATAAAATGATAGTTCTTGGGATGAGTTATGACTCAAAGTTGTAGTAAAACAAGGTATTTTACTTTAGTTTGTTATTTTTTATATTTGATCATCCCAGTGGGTAGTTATTCTTATATGCTTGTATACCTACCTGTATTCTCATTCTATATACAATATCATGTTCAATTTATTCATTGTTTCTTCATACTCTGTTATGTATTATTCTTGGTTATTTTTTTATTATGCACTCTAATACAGCGAGTATAGTCCCCTGATAGTATAAACATAGACCCTCAATGTTTATTGAAAGAATATAGTGTATAAAGAGGTTCATCTAAGGTATAGTAGTGACCATAATTCTGAGATCTAATTAGTGGTATACTGAGGTGGTCTGAAAAAAAGTGGTATTAGAGAATTTATTTTCTTGTCTCTTACTATTTGGGATATTGTAGCTAGGAGATATAGAAATATGTTATATTATATAATGGATATTGGTCTAGTGCATCATGAAAATCTATTCTGGTAAGAATTATAGGTTACCAAAGGCATAGATTTTATGTTCTTGGTTTGCGTTGTTATAATTATATGATTTCCACCTAATTTGATGCACATGATGTCCAAGTTATGATTTATTGTGTATTTTTTAACTTGTACCATAGAAGAAATATGACTCTCATGTATCATTCATGGTATATAGTGATTGACATGACATATAGGACTGTTAGTTTGAGATTATTTCAATGATGATAGGATTATCTAATTAAAGTGTATATAAAAACTCATAAAATGTTTTACCAAATAAGTTCTTGGTGGAATTATAGTTATTTGTACACTTATTCATATATATTTTCTTCTCATGCTAGTCATGTGGATTCTATAGTGAAATGATTATTAGAGATGATGATAATACATAGGAGTGAATGTTTTGTGACCCTCTTAATTAAATAAAATCATTTCATGCCTTATAAATGGGCCTCCTTGAGGTATTTCTTATTTAGATTCATTTATTTAATGTTTTAGTAACAACAAATGTTGTGTTTTCCAAAATAGCATGGAATGGAATTCTATATGACCTGACCACATGGTAATGGTTGCTTAAGAATGTTAAAATATGGTGATATTGGATTATATATAAATATTTTTTTGTGTGTGTGTTTGTATGTTTTGACTGATGAGATAGTGATTCTCAAGGGAGTGGTCCTATTAGGGGGTTCTTTGTGAGAATCAGTGTCTGAGAGGTTGTTGATTTTGTCACATGAAGTTAGTTACATGTATATAAGATAAATGAGTGATACTTTGGGAACATTTGTTTCCATTAATTTATCAAGATGCGGGTTTGTAAGATGTTTCAAAATCTGGGTCCTTATGTTAGTTTCCCAAGTATGGACCCTTATTACTTTGGTTTATGTTCTAGTTGAGAGACCGCAGTGATCTAAGAGATAAAAATTAGTGTTTTGGTGAATCAGTGTTTATTTTTTATGAGGAAAATATGAGTAAGGGGTTATCTCAGGCTGGTGAATCCATTAGGTATGGAATTGCAGGTAGATGTTTTGGGTTTAGATTAGTGCACAAGATATTCTATCAAGTATATTGTTCAAACATAAAGATGCTTTGATAATGTTGACATAAGAGGGTAGTTCTTGGGAGATGTTCATGGATCAGTCATGAGCTTCCCAAAGGATTGGAATGAACGTGGAGTGTTTATATATTCATTTAAAAAATTCATTGGGGGTTTTATGAGTAATAAACCAAGATTGATAGTTTTTTAACATCAAGGTTGGTTTTTATAATGTAGGTTCACTTTAGTGTATTCACCTAGTGTTCATAATGAACTTCTGGTTCTATTCTAGTGTGAAAAGTTAATTTCGTTTTGGTGTGGCATTGGGTAGTGGTTAACAATTTTTTTAATATTAACATAATATCTATTACTAAATTTTTAGAGGGTTTTTATGGGTCCTCTTGGTTAAATGAGACTTTCATGCTTGAGTAAGTAAGTAATTGGTTAGGCACTTGAGCCTAGTATTGGTGATATATAACACACAATATCATGACTTTTTTTAATCTGGTGGTATGAGATAATATTCTTATTATGTTCACATGGTAATGAGGAAGTCCACATTATAGGAATGTTGTGTCACTTGTGTTTTGAATCGGTGATACTGGTGAGTGGGCGGAGGATTAGTGGATCTGATGGGTTTCATGAGGTCCTATTAGTTCAATAATTTTATAAGAATGGAAATATTTTATTTATAAGGAAAATTAAACCATAAATTATGTGATGTTAGGGGATGATATTTATGGGCTTGGATCTGGAATATATACATGAGAGTGATTATGATGAAATCTCATGATTTTACGCTTGGGAGTAGTGTGTTTAAATCCGAATTATGGGTTGTGCAATAATGGTCATTGGATGGTGGTTACCTTTATTATGAATTGAGTTTTTTTGAATTACTTAGATGACATTACTATGATTCGGGTCGAGTATGAGTGAAATTAATACATCTATCCATTGTGTTCGGTGGTGGAACGGAGATAAACAATGGAAACAAAGGTTTTAACTCAGTGGGTTGACAATAAGAATTCTCTAATTATTGGGAGAAGATGTTGGTTATGGTAATATGACTGTTGTGTGGGATAGAACTTGTGTTCCTAGAATTGATTATTGGAATATTGTTTTGGAATTGTGGTTTTTGTTATAAAATAGTCCCAATTCCATCTGGATTTCTTGGGGAATATCTGGTATAAGTTCAGATATGATATCAGATAAATTATAAGCATCTATCTCAAGATTATAATGAATTGAGAAGATTTTAATGTGATTAGTTAGGTAATGTGTTGGTGCATACGGTATATAAAATAGTGGGTAGGTCCATTGGAGGATTAAACTATGAAATTTCATTGAGAGTCTGTTAAAAATTCAATAGATATATTGGTGTGATCTCAAGTTTCCTTTTAGAGTAAAGGTGTCATGATTGGGAGTTTCGAGTGATGCATCAGTAGAGGTAGTTGGGTATTTTTTTAGGTAGGTCGGTAAATGGAGGTTCAACTTGTTGGAATGTTCTTGTTATTCTTGGATGGTGGAGAAATGTCTGTCTTATCATTGAATATAGAGGTGAGAATTTGTGTTAGTTTTAGGAAATATTTCTCATGTGTATTAAGGTGAAAAGTGTTTGGAACTATGTTGAGAATTTCATCACGCTATAGATAACATGTTACGGTATCCAATTCCAATGGTAGAGGGTGGCGTAGTTCAAAAATTACCCACATAAGATAATTTATATGGTGATAAGAACCATTAAATTAATGATTAATTGGATGGAGACACATCTTTGTCCCAAGATATATGGTCTTGGGTTAAAATTTTATCAATAATTTTGTGATGGAATAGGAAGTGGATCATACTTCAATTGTTCGAGTGCCTTAAGATGAAGATTGTACTACAAGAGTGTGTTTGGTGTTCAGAGGTAGAACATGGTTGTAGAACGGAAATTTATAACTAGTATAGGAAGAGATAAAAAATTGGATGACCACCATGTATTCTTAATAATGGGTATATTTATGGTGGGTATTTTTAATACCCCTTCTATTTGGATGAGTTGGAATTTTAGGAGGTTTTTTATATTTTTAATTAGTGAGTGGGATGAAATTTTAAATGAGGTTAAAAATATAATTCCAAAAGTATGAACTCCTAAAATAGGCGTTTTATTAAATTTAATGTAGGTTAGAATGTGTTTGGGAGTAGGGGGTAAGCATCTGATTAAGGATCGAGTGGCCAGGTTGTTGGTTTGTAGTAGTTTATAGCCACAACCACCAATTCAATGGTTCCCTAGGTAGTGGCCTTAATTCCAGTTTCCCAGCTTCAGTAAACTGGTGGTTTCTTTTAAGAGAGGTAATTTACCGAATTTCCCACTTAATATTTTTAGATGTGGTGTAATCCTTCCCCCCATATTTTGGTCTGTGAGTCATTTTCCATTTCTCTCATATCCCCCTTCAAACCCCCTTGTTTTTTGGGAGTCATTCCGGTGTTTCCGAGTGAATAAATAGATGACATCAACTTTGATGTCCCTAGATTATCATACCCCCCCCCCTTCAATTTTATTTTATCTTCTTTGATTTCATGTTTTATAGTGATTTCTCTAGAGAATTGTGAAATTATCCATTTTTTATGGGGATTTCATTCATCCTAGAAAGAGGATGTCCTATAGAGTTGTCTTCTCAAAATAAATATTTGTTTTATCAATGGTACATCACTTAATGGATTTATTTAATGTTTTTAATTTAAAATTAATTTAATTAATTATTATTTATATTCTCATGTTATGTATTTGTTGGGATGATGTTTAGAGTGTTTATTAATCCTCCTAGGTGTGTTTGGTTGTGGTTTTAGTGAAATAGGTCGACTGGGAGATATTCAATGTTTATTCATAATTAATTTTAAATTAAATAAATTATAAATTACATCAATTAATGTTAATAATAAATTATAATTAGTTTTTAATGAATTATTGATTATTTTGATGGAATTTATTGCCTCATGAGAATGAATTAAGGTCGGGAGGATTTCGATGATCATGGAGATCTGTTAGTATAGATTTCATTTTAATGTTTGTAAAGAGAAAAAATTCATAAAGGTGGGTGGTCCTGGTACTATCCCTATGGAATTATGCATGATTTCATGTGCATGAGTGTGTTTGGGCTCGCCACTATGGTGATGGACCCCTTTTATTAATTAAACTATTTAGTTTTAAATTTTATAATTAGTTGAAATTAAACTATTAAATTTACATGACCACCTAATTAATAATAGGAACAAAGTTCTTCAGACACCTTAAACCTAGTGCATTTTCTTGTTGCCTTGATCTATGATGGATGAGATTGGGAAAAAATTTTAGTCGTGATTTTCTAATATTTATTTTTTGCAATTATTAATAATTACTTTTAATGTAAATTTGTTAAATGAAATAAAAAACTATTTTTATAAAAATAAATTGAGACAAAAGTACTTATTGTACCATGTATAGGTTCTATTGAAATATTATGGCCTTGGTGGGTCATAAGATGACCCCTATGACACCATATAAGTGTCAGGATTGATAGACTCGGTATGAAGTTAATAACCCTTTCCCTCATAATATGTCTGGACTTGGTGGATGAACCATAGTTAGGATGGAATTGGGATGGTTATTTGGGAAAACCTACAGTGTTTTGAAATTGGATTGGCTTGTGTCCATCACCCCAATGGTGAGTGTTTACTAGAGATATGGGTATGGAATTAGAAACCTTTATGAGGTGTCACAGACAAGATGAGACCTAGGGGACCCGCAACAAGTGCCTCAATGATGTGATGAGAATACTAAGAGGGTTTTATTTGGTATGGATATTGATGGTCATGTGTGTCAATTTAGAACCCATATCGATGGTTTGATCAAATTACAACTATGATGAGTTTGGTTCATGATCCTGGGATCCGACTGTAGGTTTGGAAGACGGGATGGGTAGATGGCCACCCATATTGATATGTGTGTGTGTGTACATATTGGATATGGAAAGAACCCTCAGTGAAATTTTTATATTATTTATATGTAAAACTCCCTTAATAGGGAGGTATGTGTAACTGTGTGGAGAAAATAACCATTTGGGCGGTCCATATTACTTAAAAATAAAACTCTCTCTTGGAGGTATGTGTTATCATGTGAGAAAACACTCATAGTGGTGATATGTAGTACTACTAGTGGTGCTACCATGGATTTTGATCTAATATTTCATTAGTTTTGAATAGATGATAGGTCATGTCACATGCAATATTTTAGGGATTGTGGGTTGTTTTTCCAGTGTGGTGGAGTCTCCTTCACTGTTGGGGCTTAGTTTCCAAAACCACTATATACTAGGATGGGGTAGTCATTGGGTTGCGATACTAGGATGAAGCTATCCCAATGTAATTATACCTTATAAAGGGGTGAGTTCATCGAAGGTTTTATAATAAATTTATACTTTGGAAACTCGAGTCATCATTATGGTTAGAATAGTCATCGAAACATTCTCAAAGACACTCTAGCACTTACCTAAGTAAGTATGGTCAATCAGGGTCTTGGACTTCAGGATCGACGATGATGGATTTAGGATTATTTATTTTTTATAATTTTTTCATTTATTTTGACCATTTCACATCCACATATAACTATGTTATAATTATATACAGGACAGTTTTAGTGTTTCTCTACTAAGTTTTTTACTCACACTCTTCTTTATCCGTCATTTCACTTGGGTACTTGAGAAAAATCTCATGTGGTTAAAGGAGCATGTTAGGTTGAGGCATGGGGTTTTCTATTATCAAGTACGATAAATTAGGTGAGGTTAGGGATATTTGGAGGAGGTATGTCTCAAATCATTAGTGAAACTTTATATTTTGTTTTCTTATGTTTTTTTGTATATGTGATCAACCTAATGGGAAGACAGTCAGGTATGATTGTATACCTTCCGTTATTTCCATTACATTTGTTATAACATGTTCACTATGTTTATTATTATTTTGAAATATAATATGTATGATTCTTGGTTAATTAATTATTATTTCACAATTTTGTACATGGGGGTATATTCTCCACATAATACCACCATAGACCCTCCCTGCTAGTCAGAATCCTCTCACATACGAGGATGCATTCCTTAGTTACATTAGTGACAAGCAGTATAGCCTCCAATTAGTTGTCCATTGTGGTGGGATATTATAATTGTAATCATTTGTAGTTAGTTTTATTTAATATCACATAGGTTATATTAAGATGGTTTTTTAACATACGTATATGGATTTAATCCTACATGAGTTTGGTCTCACCCATACATGAGTACATTTCTAATCAAATGTGAGCACATATTTAATATTATTTGAGCACATTTTTATTATTACTTGTAGTAAATCATATTTGGGTGTCAATTGAATGAATTGTAGTAAAATTTTAATGACACAATTGTGTTATGGAACGACTTGGTAAATCACACATGATCCCATCCTACACCTTCAGATTCATTCATATGTTAGATCTGAACTAATTATTCTTACCCAAATTCTCAAATCACTCTATGTTGGACATGTATCATATAAATCCATTATTATATAGGAATATTTTGGGATCATTTATTCTTATGCAATGGTATATCATCTAATATTTAATTAATCCTAAATATATTAAAGTCTAATTGATTTATTATAACACATATCAATATTAAAATATTTTATTCTTATAATTATTTTAAAACATATGTTATATTCTTACAAATCTATCAATTATTTATTCTAATACATCCTATAACTTCTATATTTTATATTCATATATAGAATTAATCTTATGATTCCCATTAATATCATATTTTCTTATTCATGACCCTTAAATGATATTTGTTAACTATTATGTATCAATATTTGGAAATGGAAGATATTGTTATGTATTAAAGTTGTTACTCTTATGAACTACAATGTTTGAAATTTTGTAAACTAATGTCCATTACATATCCATGACTCTTAATTTTGGAATTTTCATAAAGTATAATAATCTTACAGATGAAAAGTTATAATTTTCCATTTCACATTGTACCACCCCAATGATTTATAATATTTTAATTTTAGAATCAATTTTATATTGTGGCTATATTTATTTATATGAAACATCGTGTTAAGCTTTTTATACCCACAACTCTGAGTTAGCTTGTGTTTCATGTACTGAGTTTTACCACTTTTTAAAGGAAAAATGATTTAAAAACAAAATTTTGAAAATATTTATTTTTAAAATAAAAATAATTTATGAATTCAAAATGTAAAATTATCATTCGAAGAAATATTGGAAGTTTTACAAGAAGATTATTTTTTTGATGAATATTAGGAAATACTGCATTTTAGTTGAAAATTATATTTTCATTTAAATAATTATTAATGATAAATTATATTTTAAATTTCGTTTAAAATCATTGTAGATCAATTATATATCTATTAATACAATAAAGTTCATTAGAATCATTTTTATATTTGATTTTTATACAAATATTTAATAAACATTATACCATTTTAAATTTTTCAAACCCACTTTCTCACCATGTCTTTAGGATTAGCATTAATTAATTTTTCCACATTTTTTAATTAAATTTCTAAAATAGAAATACAATTTTGTAATCACTATAATATTTATAATATAATAAGATAAACGTATTTTGTAAAAAATATTAGCGAATATAATTACAAATAATAACAGGGATTAAGGTAAATTTATTCTTAATAAGGGAAAAAACCTAAATCTCAAGGGACAAAATGACCTAGAATCCTATGAAAAGGCCATTGGCTTCCCATATTTCAATCATATCATCCCTTTTTTCTAATGTTATGTGTTATTGGGATACATGGTCATGATTGTGGCCCATATAAAAAGTTATGTAAGGAAAAATTCAGAAAAGGAACATTCCTTATCGTTAAATTTTTTAAAGTTTTAGAGTATGGATGAAGCTAAAGATGTTTTTGTTATAAACATTATTTGAAATTGTAAATTAATTTTTCTATCATGTAAATTTAACTTTCATTTTTAGAGATGTTAAAATTACATTAAATGCTTAATAAATGCTAAAGCATGGATTATTATGTAAATAATTAAATAAAATAAATGATGATAAAACATTAAAAGTGAAGTAAATTTAGTTAATTAATATGTCCCATTATTTCTTAGATGAATATATCATGTTATGTAGATGTGAACTTAAGATATTTAAATTACATCAATGTTTTGATATTTTTAAATTAAAATTAAATAAATAATTTCAAAATTGACATTATACATATTTTACAAAAAATGGTATTTTAATAAATGATTTAAAATTAATAAAGACCTATATTATATAATGTGAATTTAATGTGTTAATAAATATAAATTATGTTCCACTAAATGAAAACTTTATATTTTATAATTAACTTAATTACCCAAATATGGTAGAAAAATTGTCATCGTGGTTCGGGTTAAAGAGGAGTTTTTATGCGTTACATGAGATAGTTTTAAAACTAATTCACAACATACATAAGATTTATAATTTTAGAATTTTTATATTTTATAATAAATCTCTCATTATTTTTTCCTCAATGATTAAATTACTTAGGAAATAAATATAGTTACTTTTCAAAAAACTAAAATGATAAAATAAGGAAACATAATCACTAACAAAATGAAAAAAAGTAATTTCTTTTTTTGTGGTGCGAGTGTGTCTCGACCATAATTCAAATTAAATACATTATTTTTCAAATTTTAAAGTAAATAAGGTAAAGGAGACCTCCCAATAGTGTATATATTTTGATATTTAAAAGAATGTCACTCCCCATCGATTATAAAAATAATTTCACTATTCCCCTTCCATGGATATATATAAAGCCACAATGGCTTCTAAAAACATTTTCAAAATTGTCTCCCAGAATCCCTACCCACAATATAGAGTCCTCACATTGGATATAAATCCAAACAATGAATCCCTTTTTTGAAAACTAAATGGTATTACCCTAAAAGTGGTAACATTTTTCAAACACGAATTTCTGATTTATTTTTTCCTCCACCAATAAAATTATACATATTAACTTCTTATATAATAAAATAAGTACCCTAAATTTAATTTCCTATTATTATGTTATGTTTTTTAATTATACCTACACACTCTTCCATCAAATGGGTAATGAAATTACTGTTGGTGAACCGAGAACTACAGCCTTGCGAAATAGTGTCATTCATTTTACTTTACTAATTATCTTGTTAGAGAATTATGTTGGATACCATATTTTTATATAATATATATGTTTTTTATGTAGACTTAATAATAATTTAATTGTTATATAACACATATCATTATTTTTTTCATTTTGTGTAAATACGATAATGTCGTTTGTGGACATGTGGACTACCACCTCTTCAAAGAGATGTGATACGCTCACACAATACATATAATATATTAAAGATTGTTCAAAATAAAAATATGTCTAATAAATTACAAATATAATATATTAATGACATAATTAAATTTATGGAAATATAATATAACATTTTTTTATTACCCTTTTCACACACTAAAACGTGATAATGTCATTCGTGGACGTGTAGACTACAGCCTCATCGATGCGATGTGATTCCTTTTACATCACAAGAACTATATATATAATTATATTTGATTAAATAAAATTTTATTTATGATATAATTATCATTCTATTACTATATAATGTTTCTTACCTTGTTTCTATAATGATCATTGAAAAATTGTAATTTTTCTCATGTGTATGTACGACCTACCGTCTCAATGATTGTAACTTCGAATCATTTTTCATAACCATAGATCATGATTCATTTTAAAAGTATAATTGATATATAAATATGATAATTATATCATTGTTATTATTCTGTATATGATTATTTAATGTCCCGTTTGACCATGTTCATCCTACTATAGTCATTTTTGACACACGAACCGAATTTTTTCAAAACACCATATGTAAACGTAATTTTTTATGTAGTTGTATAATAAAAATTAATTAGTGAAATAAAATTAATAATGAACATGAAAGAGTTTAAAAATCAAGTAAATAATTAACATAAGTTTTTTTCATGAAGCGAAAGGCCCACGTGACAAGTCATACTCCACGAAAGGAATTATTGTCTCAGTTTTCTCTCTATGAGGCATTCCCATTTTCACAGCTTATTACTTTTATGTGGTGTATATACATCCACTAACATATTTTATATAATGAATAAATTTATCATCATGGTATTTAGTGTTTTATTTTAAATTACTTCCCCCAAGGGGATTATAATTCAAATTCTACCACGTAGTAGGGGATTTCATATCAACTTACATTCCATTGAGACTTATTCGTTGTTATGCACCAATTCACTTTAATGCGGGGTATATAATTCTTATTTTTTATTTAATATCATGATGAAATCATAATTAATGGTATTATAAGTTTAAATTTTAATTATATCACACAACATGTTTGTCATGGAAATTACCAAGTGGTTAAAGTTATCTTTGTAATCTCACATTATTTTGTGATTTTTAAATTTCTCTTTAAAAAGTCACATTATTGTAATAATTTTAAATTTTAAATTTACTTAAATATCCATATTATTGGGTGGTGGATATTATAATTGCCTAAAATTTATTCCTTTTTTATATATGGTGTTTAATTTTGACAGTTACATGATTATCTAGGGAAATATTGATAAATCCATATTCATTATTTAATATAGTCATTTAATAAGAAATATTGTTAATTAATTTAATAAAATACTTCACATGAGTAATTATTTTTACATAGAGTCATGGGTGGAGCCTAGAATATATAGAGACCCTCAATGCATTGACATGTTCCCATGAGATAAATAAATTATAAAAATCAAATGGGTTTCTACCCATAGTTTTAATAAATATTTGGAAAGTTATTAATGGTATAGGTTTTCATGTGCAATTGAAAAGACATCCAATAATAAATAATTTTTTTCATTGATATTCTAGTGGTCATTTTATCCATTATATTTTCACTGTGATAAAATATATAGATGCACTTAAATCTCAATTTATTGATTAAATGGAATTCGTTTCAATTATTTAATATGAAAAATTGGTTAATCCTGATCCAATTATTTAAATGGAATGTGCTCTTAGTAATTTACCTATCCATTATAATTTATTCTTAATGATTAATTATTTATTTTCTTTTTCTTAACCTTTTTTATCATTTTAGCTTACCCTTATTACATTTCACTTCCCTGGGCTATGAAGAAGAATCCTTTGAATGAGTTTCCAGGATTTTGGGATTTTATTTATGTTTTGATTTATTTTATTTTAGCAATGTATTATTAGTAACATTTATGTAATATCTATTTCCAAAACTACAAAAAAAAAAATTAGTCCTTTTGGATTTGAATCTTGTATCTATGCAAATGTAAAAAATTAATTTACAGACTTTGGGTTATTGGGGTTGGGGAGTTACATTCTTTATAAGAGTTATTTTATCAACAAAATTGGAAAATATATTTGGAAAACATATATTAGGGAACATAATCCTATGAATGACTTCGATGTTATGTATAAAAGAACATCATAGAACTTTGGTTAGGTAGTGATTTTGTGGGTCTTCCAAGAAAAAATTCCCTATCTAGATACTATAAGTGGCAATTGTTCTGGAATAGATGTACTTAGGAATAATAACTAAGAAATGGTACCTTAAGCCATACTTCAGCATAAACTGGTACAATAAAATGGGTCTTACATTACACTAGTTAAGATACTCCCATGGGATATTCCTAGGTTAGTTTATGTTTTCATTAAAAAAATTAAAAATGATTAGAATGTAATGATATCCCTAAAGAAACCATGTATAAGGTTATGAGATTACCTTTTCATAAATTTTTTAATTTATGTTAAGTTTTACTCCCTTGTTGGGAATTATAAAAATTTTATAACTATATTAACTAATCTAACTTGTTACATTGTTTAGAAATGGAGTCTTGAAGGAAGAATGGTATCAATACTCATAAAAAATGTAGTGGTTTCCCTAAAAAGAAAACCTATACATCATGTATTGGAATATAGAATGTTATGGCTATATTAGGTCAGCTTAATTAGGTTATGAAAAGTAATAGTGCCCAAATTGAGAAAACTGATCCAAAAATAGAATATCGTATATTGGATCTCTATATGCGACAGAATCCACAGTAATTTTTTTGGACTATTAATACAATATTTTATGAGAAATTCACTAAGCCATTGGAGAATATATTCATGAAATTAGGATGTGGTGGAAAAGAAAATGTTACCCTTGTATTGTATTATCTCAATAGAGATACTGATCAATACTGCTCATTGATCACGAATACTAGGGTAGAAGAGGAAATAAAACACAGGGAATAAAGAATATTTAAGGACACACTCTTAGATAAATACTTTTCTCATGATCAAAAAATTGTGATGAATAAAAATATACTTATCTTAATGAAAAAAGGAATAATAAAGTGTTTCATATTATTAATCTACCATACAAGGTTAGCCTGGTAGGCTACATATTGCATTTGTAACCCTGAGTGCAAGATTGACCACTTCTTGGATGGAATTAATCCAAATCATTGAAGGGTTATATTTTATATAATTTTTTATCATATTAAGAGATGGCTTAATGTTCCATGAAAAAAAAGAAGGAATTATCAATATCCTATATATTAAAAAAAAGAAAAGGGAAGAATAAGTCCTCTGAACAACATGAAAAGGGAATGAGTTAGAGAATATGAAGGGAAAGAAGCATTTTTCAACAAGTTATAAATGTGGAAAGAATCATCCTAGAAAATCAATGAATTAATTGAGAGTTTTTTATTAGTGGGGTAAAAAGGTCACTAGGACAAATAATGAAAATTAAAGTTGTAAAAATGTACTATTCAGTGATATAACTACGATGCGATAGGGAACTATGTAAATGAATTCCCTAAACATCAAGGGAATATGCATCAAAATAAGATAAGGGTTCAAGGTCAATCATATACTATTGATATAGGTGAAGTGGAATAATAAATGTTTTTCCCATATTTGGATCCTTCAATAATGTTGTAAAGAATGTTATTGATGATATGTTGGTTATAAGTGTTATACAATGTATAATGATTTAACTGAAGCACTTTATCATCAATGATTTGAAATCGTTTATTGATCGGTATCGATAACAAATAAAAGTTATTCAGCAGCATGTTTAAATTTTTGAAAATTAATAGTTGAGGGATAGATAACCTATAATATGTTCTTGGCATTGATACAATTATGATTTTATAATGAGATGAATGATAAGGATAAAGTAAATTGGATACTATTAACTACCTTGGAAATGATTCTAAAGTGTGGGATCATAATATTTTATAAAGTATAACCATTTATGAATTGGTTGAAGTTTATCCTTGGATGTGGTGTTAGAGTTTAATGTATTGCTTCACAGTATGATGCAACATGTTCTCGGATATGAAGTATAAATAGATCAAGTCATGACCAAAGGATAATATAGTGCTCAAATAAACTTATCATATAATTGTATTTACTTATATTCATAGAGAATTAAGTAATTACTCATCATTCGGAAAATTGGAAATAAAATAAAAATATTGTCGTATTGTCATAATTTTTAATGATATCAATGACTTTTATTAACACATATGGTTTGAGGTTTTTTGGTCAAAAACTTTCTCATGAACATTTTCTCTATTATAATCTATCAGATATTAATGATGATATTTCTCTACAACATCCATGATTTCACTAATTTTCTCCATTTCCAATGATTGGTTTATATATAAACATTACATTTACCTTTCATTATAATAAATAAGATGTGTTATTAACCCTATTTAGGATGTTAGTTTTTAAAATAAAAGTATTTTTTACATATCATACCCTATATTATTGAGATCAACTTTAAATTGTGAGGACGAAATTTAATTAATATGGGATTAATGTAACACCTCAAGATTTTAAAATATTTTATTTTTAGAAAAAATATAATTTTTTTCTTTATTTATATATATTCAACACCATTTTAAGATTATGATACACACTAAACTAAGTTCTCTTCTGTTATATGCAAAAAATAGCTTTACCCCCATTTAATTCCACACCTATTTTAAAAATAAATTTTGAAAAATCTATAAATATTAATTGTAAAAATAAACATTATTTTTGAATTTAGTGTATCAAAATTATATTAGGTTGAATTTTTTAAATTTTTCTAAGATGTTTCATTTTTTGTTTAATAGTTACAAATAATGAATTTTAGTTGAAAACTATCTTTTCATCTAAATAATTATTTTTGTTAGATTATTTTTTTAATTTTTTTAAAATTCAAAATAGATCTCTTATTTATTTTTTAATCCAATTTATTCCATTAGAATCATTTTTATATTTAATTTAAATATAAAAACATAATGACCATTTTTTACATTTTCACTTAAAAAAAATTCTCTTTCTCACCACATCTGTTTGATTAGCTTTAAACATATTTTTTCCACCTCTATGAACTGAATTTTCAAAAATACACAAACACGTTTTCAATAAGTTAAATATTTTAATTCATTTAATATTTTCATGGTTTTGACCAAAAATATTAGTGAAAATAATAAAAATAAATTACAATAATGAAGGTAAAATTAATCTTAACAAGGGAATAAACAATAAATATATGGGAAAAATGTTTTATAAATATGTAAAAATTTCAAATTATACCCATATTTAGATAATACACCCTCTTGGTTCTAATTTTTTGAGATAGTGGGAAATATTATCATGAAAGGGACCCATATAATATGTTACGTAAGGAAAATGATAAAGATGGAACATTACTTACCTTTAGATTTTTTAATTCTTTAAAGAATGAAAGAAGCTAAATAGTTTTGGTTATAAAGATTATTTTGAATGTTAAATGATTTCCTATCATGGTAATTTAAATTCAATATTTATAGATTATATAATTACATTAAACACCTAACAAACTCTAACACATGGATTGTTTGGTTGATAATTAAATTAAATAAATGATGATAAAACATTTAAAGTAAGGTAAATTTTGTTAATTATTATGTTCTCTATTTTTCTAGATGAATATATCATGTTCCACAGTTTTTAACATAATTTATTATAATTCTAATATTTTTTTGACATTATTAAATTAAAATTAAATAAAAAATGTCAAAATCGATATTAATGATATTTTTCAAAATATGGTATTTTTAAAAATGATTTAAAATAAATAAAAACATATATTCTTCTAAGTTATTTATAAGTGTTAATAAATGTCTATTAGTTTCCATTAAATTTCCAACATAACTTTTATAATAAATATATTGAACCATTGATAGTCAAAAACATTGTTAGCATTGTTCGGGTTAAAGTAATGTTTTTGCGCATTACATTAACTTGTTTAGAATTTAATTTCCAAAATAAATGGGATTTATATTTTTTAAATTTGGTATAGTATATATAATTAATTGTTTATATTTTTTTTAATAAAACTCCCTACAATTTAGTCTTAATGGTTAAATTTCTTGGATAGAAAACTACTTACTTTCGTAAAAAACTAAAATGAAAAAAATAATGATACTTATGGACTAAGGAACAAAATTAAAAAACAAATTAACTATGTTTTGAGTTTCTTTTAACCATAATTACAATTAAATATATTATCTTTCTATTTTGGAATCATGTGAAGAAAGGGAGACCTCGTAATAGTGTATACCTTTTAATATTTACAAGAATTCCACTCCCCATCCATTATAAAAATTCATTCCCTCTTCCCAATCCAAACATCTATCAAGACACTTATGCTCTTACACACTCTTCCAAAATAGTCTACTAAAGTCCCTAACCTAAATTTATTGTCTTCTCTTTGGGTATAAATTCAACCAAGGAATCCCTTTTGTGGAATCCAAAAGTAGTTACCTAGAAAGAGGTAACATTATTTAAACATGAATTTGTGTTTTATTTATTTATCCCCCAATTAAAATATTCTAAATCCATGATTATATAGTAACATATGTATCCTCAATGTTCTTAGATGTTTTTATGATAAGTTTATGACCTACACCTTCACAAAATTTCATCAAATGGGTGAAAACATTATCGTTCATGAACAGAATACTATAGTATCCCAAAACAATGTCATTCATTTTTCCTTCACCGTCTCTCACGGTTGGAAATAATGAAAAAAATTAAAAAATTTATATGATATATATGTTATTAATGATATCCTAATACTTATTAAATTTTTATATAACAAAAAAATTATGCATTCTATTTGGTTTAAATATAGTAACATTGTTTGTGGACATGTGAACTACTGCCTCGTGGAAGCGATGTGATGCGTTCACACATTCCTTGGAATTTATTAAGTATGGGTTCAATTAAACTTATTTTAAATAAATGGATTCTATATGATATTCCAGACATTATTCAATCTCTTGAAATATAATATACCATTTTATTTGTTAACCTTTTAGCACATTATAAAGTGATAATGTCATTCATGGATATGTGGAGTACTACCTCCTCGATGGGATGTGATTCCTTTTAAATCACAAAAAATATATGTATAATTATATTTTATTAAATAAAATTCTATTTATGATGTAATTAGCATTATTTAATTATATAATTTTTCTTACCTTCTTTCCAAAATTAGTATTGAAAATTTTGAACGTTACTCATGTGTACATACAACATATCGTCTCCATGATTCTATTGTTGGTTCATTTTAAATAACCATATTTTATAATTGGTTTTAAAATAATAATAGATGTATGATAATGAACATTTTTTCATTATTAATATTATATATGTGTTTATATAATTACCCATTTGACCACATGCAACCTACTAATGTTGGTTTGGACACATGAACCAAATTTGGTCAAAACACCTGATGTAAACATAATTTTTTAACTAGTTGTATAAAAAATTGTAATAAGTTAAATAAAAATAATAATAATCTTTTTAATTCCTATAAAGAAAGAAAATAATTATCATATGTTATAATTCAGGAAGATAAACACACACGTGGCAAGTCGAACTCGGGGTAAGGAAGTTTTGTCTCACTTTTCATTCAAAGGTGGATACTCCAATTTCAACACATTTTCTTTTTTTTCATGTATTAACTTCTACTATTGTATTTTAAATCTTGAATACATTAATATTCATGTAATTTAGAGTTTTATTTTAAATTATTTCTTTCATGGGGATTATAATTCCAATGCTACCAAGTAGTATGAGATTTTTCCTCAAATTACATTCCATTGAGTCTAATTCATTAATATGATAAAATTCTAGTTAATGTGGTGTATATACTCTTATTTTTTCATTTAATATCGTTATTCACTCATAATTTATGGTGTTTTTAGTTTCACTTTAAATTATCTCACCCAAGAGATTTAGCATTAAAATTACCATGTAGTAATAGTTATATTTTCCATCTCACTTTATTTTATGAATGTTAACATTATCCTGAAAAAATTCACATTATTATAATAATTTTTCAATGGAACTTTCTAAACATTTTACATTATTGGGTTATTGATATTATTATTTACTAAAAAATATAAAATTTTTACATATGGTGATTACTTTGATAATTATTAGATTATCTAGGAAAATATTGATAAATCTGTATTCTTTATTCAAAAAAGAAATTTGATAATGCTTAATGTTGATTAGTTAAACTGATTACTCGATATGAGGAATTATTTAGACATAAATCGATGGGTGGGGCCTAGAATCTATATATCCCCTTGATGCATCAATGGGTTCCAATGAGATAAATAAGTTGGCCAAATTAAATGGTTTTTTCCCATAGTTTTCAACCGTCTATTGAAATGTAATGACAGTGTAGGTTTTCATATTCCTCTAACATGACATACAATAATAAAGAATTTTTTTTCATTGATATTTCATTTATCATTTTATCTATTATATTTTTACTATGATAAAATATATTGATTCACTTCAATATCATTTTATTTTTCTAATGGTTTGTGTTTTTGTTATTGACCTTTCCATATTGATTATTTCTTATCCAGTTATTTTATTCGTAGTTGTTCTCAATTATTTAACTTTCGATGTTGATTTATTATTTTTGAATCATTATTGATTTCTATTTGCATACACTTACTGAGTATTCCACCTCACCCTTATTATATTTCCTTTCCCCTGGTTATGAAGAGGAATCCTTGGAATGGGTTTCTAGGATATTGGGCTTTTACATATGTTTTGCTTTATTTTCATTTACCAATGTATTATGGTTTCAATTATGTTATCATGTTTTTCAAATATACAAAACTATTCATTCATTAGGTACTTTAATCTTGTATTTATGAAAATGTAAAAAATTAATGCATTGGCTTCGAGTTTCTGGGGTCAGGGTTTTAAACACAGTGTTCCCCATTCCTTTTACAATTATAGTAAACATTAGCAGATTCCAATATATAGTACATCAACTTCTAGAACATATCTCGGCCTTGTAAAATAAATTTCCAAATTCTAAATTAATTCTATAATCAAGGATTTAAATAACCATATGTTAATAACAAATACAAACACCAATATAAATTGTTATCTAATAGTTCTTCTAAACTTTACTACTGTTTTTCTTATATAGTATCCACTACTAATTTAACTTTTGGTACTAAGTAATTCGACATCTGGATATACTAAAGCTTGAATTTTTTTCTCACCATATAACTTAATGAATTTTTTAGGTCATTTTCATTGCGTAAAACATCTAGAAATAGTGCTTCTAGAATTTATCAATTCCATTATGAATTGTACGCTTCAAAAATAGTTTTTATTTCTAGATAAATATACCAAAAAAATAAATCCCTTACCAGATAATTAAAGAAAAGGATGGGTTTAAATACTAGACTTGAGTTCTACTAGACCATAGGAAAACCACCTAGTATTTCAAAAGCAATCAATTAATAGTGAATTTCTATGATATGATATTGGGGAGATTATAATATCTGAAGATAAATAGAAATATTACCTGATAACTATATAATTCATTAAAAATAACAACAAAATTCTGGAATATGTAGGAAATCGGGCATTGTGGAAGTGTAAAATACTAGTGTTTAAAACAAGGGATCAGTGATGTAATATTTAATTTGATATAATGGATCCATAATTCACCCACATATATTTTTGAAATTCATTCATGTATGACAAAAAAACTATAAATGGTACATTATTTTTTCAATTTTAACACCCCAAGATTTCATAATACGTTATCTCTTTAAAATAATTTAATAGCATGTGCTCCACGCGACACCAAGTTCGAGCGCACCACAACTTACCAAAATATCTGTTCAAAAAAATTTGAATATTATTGACTTCAATTGAATTTTATATACTCTATATAATTTTAGAATCCATATTATGAGTTTCTTAGACATAATATAAGAACAGATTCCTTTTCTCAGATAAAAGATGTATTTTTTCAAAAAATGCAATTTAACCGCCTTTTAATGGGGATCATTTTTTAAATTCAATATTTGAAACTTTTATATATTCAATTTAATTAAATTAAATTCTTATTTAGAATAGGAACATTAAAATTTAGTTTGGATATATTTTTTGTAATTTTCAGATAACTTTCATATTTTGATGAATAATGAAAACTTACTAAATTTTAATTGAAAAAAACTTTTTTAATCGAATTAATTTATAGTGTTAAATTATTAATTTTAGGGTGTTTAAATTATAATTATATTATTTTTTTATAATTAGTTATATTTTAGTTCATTGGATTTAATTTCACATTTAAATTTTACATAAACACATGCCAATATTTTGATAACTTTTACTTCTTTAAAACTCACTTTTTGGTTTTGACAACGGGAATTAATTTTAAATTAATTAATTCAACTCATATGTTTTTAATTTGGTAAAATTGACATAATTTTTGGATTCGTAAAATCAAAATTATCTCAGAGTGAATTTTTTTTTATTTTTCTGAAACATTTCAATTTTTGATTAAAAGTGAATAACAATGTGTTATTGTTTAAAACTAACCTTTATTTAAAAAATTATTATTTTTATTTAAATTTATTTTAAATTAAAACTAGATACATAATACTTATAATAGTTAAATGTAATTCATTTGAGTCATTTTATAGAAATATTACATATATAAAATTTTCTTGAATTTTTTAACGTCTTTCACCCACCATCTAGACACATTTGCAAATTTGTGTTAAATGTAATTTTACCACTTCTGTAAATTGAATTTCAAAAATAAAATATACACATTTGACATCAGTATGTAAAATTAATTCAATGCGAACAAAATAATTTTTGGTGAGTAGTAACTTTTCAATTTTATTTACCATAGTTAAAAGTAAATAGGGTAATTAAAGGTAAAAATGATATTATAATTACCCTAACACATATCCAAATTCTACTGGATAAGTGTATGTCGATGAAAATAAACCTTAATAATAAAATATGATCTGTTTGGTCCACATGTATTAAATGAGGAAATTTATTATTATTATATTTAAAGTAGAGTTAAAAGTGTTAATTTTAATGTATTATAACTAAACCATTTTTAATATGGGGTTATACATAAGATAAATTCAACTATAAATATTCTATATAAATATAAAATGATTTCTGACGTCATGGTGTTTTATTTATAATTTTTAGTCAATAAATAATTATATTTATTTATGGCACAATGATGATGCAGTAATTACATTATTATTGAAAGATTAAACTTATTGATATTATAAATATCAAAATAATTGTAAATTGAGACTGTTTATGTATTCCATGAATTTTTAAGGTTAATATGACACTTTAGGGTTTATTTAATTTTCCTTTTTGAAGTAATAAAGTTATGTTGACTTTCAAAAATCTATATACCAAATAGTGTCAAAATTGACACAAATTAGTTTTTAAAACCAATAATATATTGTTAAATAATATAATATTCCTAAAAATATAAGGTTTTGCCAAATGACATATATAATGATAAATTTGTCATTAATTAACTACATGAGGTTCTCTTGCAAATTTATAGTATGTTTATTAACCGTATAATAAAATAATACAAAAGAAATTTTAATGTTAAAGAATTTAACTAAGAGTAAAATCTAAAAGATAATGTTAATATGTTGACCTAAACATTTATAAAACCTATTGTTTGAAAGGATTTAGACTCATCCCCACCTTATCCTAGAAATAAATCCATTTGGAGCAATTATATGCCAAAAATTATTTTTAAAATAAAATTATATTTCTATCTTTTACTAAAGTGACCCTCACCTCTCTTATAAAAGGGTACTTCCCCTTCTCTCAAAATCACACCTCCAAATCCATTTGGATCGGCCAAACCCTACTCATATATCATCTCAAATACCCTCAAATAAACCTAGTGGCTTTAATTTTATTAGAAGATAACCTAAGGTTCCCTTTTGATCAAATAAAAAGGAAGAACCCGATGAAGAGGTAATTACTTCATCACCCCTTTCAATGTTCTATTATTCTTCCAATTTTTCTTTCTTTGATAATTTCTGTAATAAAATAATAACTCCAGTACCTTATACATACTGAGATTTTATTACAAATATGGTAAAACCAAATTTATTATTCCATCCACCCTATGAATGACAAATTCATCATACGTGCGTACGTATGACTTACCGTCTCCACGTCGTGGTGTAGTTTGTTATTCAACACTTCATTATTTGGATGGGTATAACAATGAGTATAATTGATGTAAATAACAAATGTAACATGATAACTATTATTTATATATAATATACTATCTTATTACGGACTATTTCACCATCAATTGAATGATTTCGTCACTCGTGTGTACGTATGGATTAGCGTCTCCACGACGCGATATGACTCATTTCCTCATTCACCATTAAACGATGATTATAAACAGATTTATTATTAATAATGATTTAATATATGGAATAATAATGCCAATGGAAATATATATGTGTGTGTGTGTATTTATATATATTTCATTCACTTACTTTTGTTCAATACGATATGAAAACGGAAACAATGTTTATGAGTATGTACGGCCTATTGTCTCTATAAACGGTGTTTTATATTTCATACCTCTATCAATTGTACATATTTATATTCTGAATATATATGATACATAAATAATTTTTTATATTCTAGAAACAATTAAATCATGATATAAGTGATACGATCAAGAATAACCAGTTAAAACATGTACAATAGAGAAAACTATTATTACCTGAAATATTTTTTTATCATAGAAATTATTATTAAATGGGTATTATAAATCCATAAATGAATAAAGTACGATATAATAAATAGGAATATGGTTCTGTTATAATTTATTAACATACTATGGTCATTATACAAGAGGTTAAACGTACCCTCGGCCAAAGGAAAGTACAAGGTAAGGGTTATTTACTTAATCTCATTATTATCCGAGATTGTTTATCTGTAAGTATATACTAGGACATATTTATCATCAAAGTCCATGTTTCATTAAAAAAAATTAAAAGTAGTATTTTAAGTCTTTATGGAATAGAATATTTAACTATATCATCATTTTAAATGTATTTTTTAATTTATTTATCTAAATATTTAAATTAATATCCATGTTTTCAAAATGATTTTTAGGATTTATTTACATAGACATGATTTTTTTAAAATTTTAATTTCTTTTAGAAGTTTCATACAGGTATGAGACACTTTGATTCAAAAATAACTTTTAAATGATGTCTTTTATAAATTTTTTAACTTTTAAATGATTTCCTAAAAAGGGGTATTTCCCTAAAAGAGTTTTATTGATTATTTTCAACTTTGTTAGAATTATTTATTGGATATTATTCTTGATTGAGGTTGACTAACTAGAATACAATATTCCATATATTATTTAATTATTTATGATATGTTTTATTGCAGTTGTTCTATTTATATACCAGTCATGGTTTATAGTTGAAGTATTAACATTTCGTATGCAATTTTTAATACAAATGTTTATGTTCTGTTTCGACCTTTTCATATGAGAAATGCAATGGATTTGTAAGTGTCAGGTGGATCCCGCTATAGCTCCTCGATTCTTCATCATGTCTCATGAGACCAAATAGTTTCCTGGAACAAGGCCTTGACAAAATATTATTTGTATTCTTGGCATGAGACCTTGACTATATGGTTCTGTTGTCCGGAATTTTGTATTGCATCATTATGAACTTAGCAATTGATTTTACATTTGATTATTCGACTGGTAAAATATTAATGTAAATAAGTAAATGGAATTATTTGATTTATCATTTCCATATTATTATGATGTTTAAGTTTAAAAGTATTTTTTTAGTCTTATACATTTCCTTTAATGTTTATATTTATTTATTCTAGTTTCCTCTATATTGTTATCCTTACTAAGCATCTGAGATCACCCCATTCTTATGTTTTATTTTTTCCAGGAACCAAAGAAGTGTATTATGATTGATATCTTGGGTTAATTTAGGGGAATAATGGCGTTCTCAAAGAATTATTTAGGTTGTGTTTCATTTTGGAAATTGTAATGTAACATTCATATATGTAATCTGTTTTCCAAGACTGTTAAACTGATTGGTCCTTCTGAAAATGATTCCATGTGATCATACATATTATTAAAATAATTCACTAACTCTAGGTAACTGGGTTCGGGGAATTATAGTAGGTACTAGATAAATTTTAGCAACAACCATGGAAATATACTTATATAAACTCTTATTTTGAAACATTACCCTAATATAGACTTTGAGGAATAGTATATAATAACTTCCAAAAATTTTGGTAATGTAGTGATTTTGTGAATTTTCCAAGAAATTCGTCGATGTATGGATATGAGTAGGTAGAGGTGGCTCTGGCATGGATATACCTAAGAAAGAAAACTCTGACAAGGATTTTTGGGCAAGACCTAGGGTATCCTGGTACACGACAACAGGCCTTACTACACTCTTGGTTACGACACTCTCGGGAGATCATCTTAGGATAATTCACATTTTCTTTACAAACCATTATGATGTATTTATGAGTAACGATCTTCGCAAATAATTTTTTTTAATTATTATGGATTATATGAAAAAACATTTCAATTTTTGTTTTGTATTTTATATTCTTTGAATTATTCATTTGGATTTATAAACTAACCTAATGTATTCCATTATTTAGAAATGTTTCCCAGTAGAAGCAATGAGAACTCCAACAATACGAATTATCCAATGAGTACGAAGGATCATATATTTCATGGTATTAGGTTCAGATTTATAAAGGAAATAGTCTCCCAAATATTCTCCTCATATGAAGAAATAGTATCACATGTTAATGAGATAAGTACAGAATTTTTTGAGTCTTATGGCTTTAAAAGGAAACTAGAATAAAAGGATGGTAGAGAGAAAGATGGATAAAGGGAAGAAGGGAAAGAAGGATTTTCCCATATGTGATAATTGTGGAAAGAATCACCTTGGTAAATGATTGAAGGGAATGGGAGTTTTTTATATTTTTTGAGAAAAAGAACAACATGTATTTGATTTCAAGGGTAAGAAAAATGATTCATATGTACAATGTCGTATCTACAAGGAGTTGGGATACTACGTGAATCAATGTCCCAATCATCCGAGTATACCAAAAATGATGCTATTGTATAATAATCATGTTATGATACTACCGAAGATTAAAAGGAATGACTAGTGTTCTAATGTTGTTATTAAATAATCATGTCATTTTAGTGTCGTATCAACGATGTACTGGTTATAAGAATTATGGTGTATATAAGGATTGTACTGTAGTACTATTTCATTAAGTATTAGAGATTGTGTGGTACCAAGAAAAGTGACTCAATAGAAAGTTAAACCTTTTAGAAAATACATGGTTGAAGGAAATAAAAACCTTAATATGGTTCGGATACTAATGTATTAATTTTGGAATAAGAGTTGATTGATTGGGATAAATTATATTAGATATTATTGACTACATGGGAACTAATTAATGTTTTGTTTATTCCATAATTGTTGGAGATTAAAAAAATGGATTTAAGGATTATATTCAGTATTCTCTGTTTTATAGAAGGAATAAGGAAGTATATACCTATTAAAATATGGTTTTCAGGTAATTCAATTTATTACCACATTTTATGAGAATACACGATGAAGGTATTTTTGTGCATATTATTTGACCTTCCTTATAAATTTTGGACTATGATTTTGGACAGAAGTATTTGTTGAAATGTATAAGGGTTGGAATGGATTAAGTCTGAAATTGGATACTATTTTTATTCTTAAATAATTTTGTAAGATTATTTTTGGATTTTGATAAAAAGGACAACTGAGTGGTCAGGCGACAACCTATAGCATCCTGCAAGGCTGCGAGGCTTGATCCCGAAATCAGAGGGTGATAAAGGTATATCACCTACCACTTCCCTACGTGATGTCCTGGAATGTATAATATAGTTTTTTAAAAGGACCGATAGATGAATTATAAATTCATTTTTTTAACCCTAAATGATTGGGATAAATAGAATATTTTTTAGTTCTATTATATGTGGACTGAAAGATGAGTTTGTGGAAGATATTAGTTAAAATATGGTACTCTACTTATAAAGGCTTATTTTTTTTTATTCTGTGGATAAATTAATTCTTAAAAATTATTTAAAGTATCTCAAACCAAAAAGAAATTATCCTAATACCTTATGTTTTGTTTAACTGATGATATTTTAACTCATCGTAAATTTATGGCTTTGAAGCCCTCAATTGTCCATTTATTGGTCACTTGTTTGTGGTTGATGTACTCAATAAATCCCCATAAATATTTACATATATCTTCCAATTATGTGTCTATAGTTTCCACCAATGTTCTTTTATTCAAAACCCTAATTTGGGGGTGACTTTTTCATTTACCTTTTCCCTCTTATTAAGACTAAATTTTATTGACCCTCTTACCGATGTGGGTTTTCCACAAATGTATTTTCTATTTTAGTCCTTTTATTTTATAAGAACAATTTTAAATTGTGTGGACTCAATTTTTTGAAGCAGGGGAGAATGTAACACCCCCATGACTTCATAGTTTTTTATCTCTATAATGTAGTTAAATATCTAGCACAACATGCAACACCGAGTTCGAGCACACCGCGACTTACAAAACTAGTCGTTCCAAAAGTTTTTATGAATAGTATTAACTTCATCTGAATTTTATATACTCCATATAATTTTAGAATCTATATTATGTGTTCCTTAGACATTATATAAGAACAAATTCAAATTTTTCACATAAAATAATTTTTTTTCAAAAAAAGAAATTTTATCACCTTTTAATGGAGAACCTTTTTTAAATACAATATTTTACACATTTATATATTAAATTTAATGAAATTAAATTCTTCTTTATAATTAAGGCATAAAAATTTAGTTTAGAAAAATTTTCGGTATTTTCTGATAACTTTCCTATTTTGATGAATAGTGAAAACACTAAATTTTAATTGAAAACAACTTTTTTAATCGAAATAATTTATAGTGATAAATTATAAATTTTAGTAGTTTTTAAGTGTAATTATATTATATTTTTATCATTTAAAATAATTTATGTCATTAGATTTAATTTCACATTTAAATTATACATAAACACATGTCAGTCTATTGATAATTGTTACGTCTTAAATACCCGCTTTCTGGTATTGACAACGAGCATGAATTTTAAATTAATTAATTCAAATCATATGTTTTTAATTTGGTAAAATATAAATCTTATTTGGATTTGTAATATCAAAGTTATCTTTGGGTGATTTTTTTGTATTTTTCTGAAAAAAATAAATTTTGATGAATTGTGAAAAGCACTGCGTTATTATTCAAAACCGACATTTATTAAAAAATTATTATTTTAATTTTAATTTATTTTAAACTCATAATAGATAAATAATACCTATATTAGTTCAATTTAATTCATTGGAGTCATTTTATAACAATATTATATGTATAAAAATTTATTGAATTTTTTAGTATATTTTACCCACCTTCTAGGCACATTTGCAAATTTACATAAAACATAACTTTACCATTTTTTTGAATTGAATTTAAAAAATCCGAGAGTCATGGTTGAAATAATTATGTAATATTTGGTTCAATAGGAAGAAAATAATTTCTGGTAAATAGTAACTTTTGAATTTTATTTTCCACAGTTAAAAGTAAATAGGGTAATTAAAGGTAAAAATGATATTATAATTACACTAACATGTGTCTTAATTGAATTGGATAAATATATTTAGACCAAAATAAACCTTAGTAATAAAATATGATCCTTTTTTCCACTTGTATTAGATTAGGAAATTTATTATTATTTTATTTAATTAAGAGTTAAAAGTGTTAAATTCCAAATTTAATAACCTGACCATTTTTAATATAGGGTTTTATATAAAATTAATTCAATTGTAAATATTCATTAAAAAGTTAAAAATATTTCTTAAATCATAGTAGTTAATTTATAATTTTAAGACATTAAATAATTAATATTTATTTATGACACAATGATGATCCCATAATTACTTTATTAAAAAATGATTAAAATAATTGATATTATAAATATCAAAATAAATGTAAATTGATACCTTTGATGAATTCCATGAATTTTATAGGTTAATATTAAATGTTAAAGTTTATTTAATGTATTTTTATAGAAGTAATCATGTTTTTTTTTACTTTTACAAAAACCAAATACTAAATAGTGTCAAAATTGACATAGATGTGTTTTTAAAACAAATACTATATTATTAAATGATTAATATTCAAAAATATCTAAGCATCATAGGAAGGACATATATAATGATAGATATTTCATTAATGAAACACTTGAGGTTCACTAGGAATTTTATAGTAATTTTATTAACCATGTAATATAAAAATACATGAAGACATTGTAAAAGTTAAACTATCTAACTAAGAGTTTAATCTAAAAAAAATAAGGTTAATATGGTGACCTAAACATGTATAAACCCTATTTGTTGAGATTATTTCGACCCATAATCACCTTATAATCTAAATAAATCCATTTGGATCAATTATAAACATAAAATTAGATTTATAATATAATAATATTTCAAACATTTCTTAAAGGGACCCTCACATCTCTTGTAAAAGGGTACTTCCCCTTCCCACATAATCACACCTCCAAATCCATTTGGATCAGCCAAACCCAGGTCAAATTTTCTCCCAAATTACTTCACTTCACCCTATTGTCCATACATTGATCATAATCTAACCTTAGGAGCCCTTTTGATCAAATCAAAAGGAAGAACCTGAAGAAGATGTAATTAATTCATCACCACTTTCAAAGATCTTTTCTTCTTCCAGTTCATCTTTCTTTTATTTTTTACATACTAATATTATAACTCTTGTACCTTCCACATAATTATATTTTTTATAAATATTTTACAACTATATTCATTATTCTATCTATCCTATGAATGACAATGTCACCATACGTGCATACGTACAGCTTACCGGCTCCACATCGTGGTGTAGTTTGTTATTCAACACATCATTATTTGGATGGGTATAATAATGAGTATAATTGATATAAATAATAAATTTACATGTTAATGATTCTGTATATATAATATACCATCCAATTACATAATATTTCACCATCAATAGAATAATTTCACCACTTGTGCGTACGTATGGATTATTGTGTCCAGGACGCAATGAGATTCATTTCCACGATCACCATTCAATGATGATTACAAAAATATATATTATTAATAAGTATGTGATATATGAAATAATAATGATACTAGAAATATATATGTAAATATTTATATGTATATGTATTTATGTATTTACATATATCTCATTCACATACTTCTGTTCAATACGATATGAAAACGGAAACACTGTTTATGAAGACGTACGACCTCCCGTCTCCAGAAATTGTGTTTTCCATATCATATATCTATCTATTTTACATATTTATATTGTAAATATATATGATACATAAATAATGTTTTATATTTTAGAATCAATTAAATCCTTATATAAGTGTTATGATCAAGAATAAGAAGTTAAAACATGTACGATAGAGAAAGCAATTATTACCCGGAATATTATTTTTACATAGAAATTATTATTAAATGGGTGGTATAAAGCCATAAATGAAAAAATTATGATATAATAAATATTAATATGGTTATGGTGTAATTTAATAACATACCATGGTCATTATACAAGAGGTTAAGCATACCCTCGGCCAAAGGAAAGTAAAATGTAAGGGTTATTTCCTGAATCTCATTATTATCTAAGATTATTTATCTGTAAGTATCTACTGAAACATATTTATCACATATGTACACGATTCATTAGAATGTTTTTAAAAGGTATATTTTATGTTTTTATGGAAGGATATTTAACCATATCACCATTTCAAATGATTTTTTATGATTCACTTTTCTAAATCTTTTAATTAATGTCCAGGTTTTCAAAATGATTTTAAGGATTTATTTACATAGACATGATTGTTTGAAAGTGTTAATTTCATTCAAATGTTTCAAAGTGGTATGGGACACTTTTATTCAAAAATATATTTCAAATTAATTCCTTTATAAATTGTGTTACTTTTAAATGATTTCATGAAAAGGGATATTTCTCTCAAAGAGTTTTATTGATTATTTTTAACTTTTTAAACATCCTTTGTTCGATATTTTTATTTATTGAGGTTTATTTTCTATAATAAAATTTTCTATATTGTATTGAATGATTTATTATATGGTGGAATATGGATGTGATATTTTTTTCCATTAATGGTTTATGGTTAAAGTATTAACATTTTGTATGCTAGTTTTAATATGAATGTTTATGTTTTGTTTCATGCTTTTCATATAAGGAATAAATTGGACTTAGTAAGTGATGGTTGGAGCCTTCTATAGCTAATAGATGCATTGGTAGGTCTCATGAGACAAACAAGTGTCTTTTCACAAGGCCTTGAAAAAATATTATTTGTAGTCTTGGGACGAGGCCTTGACTATGTGGTTATGATTTCTGGCATTATGCATTCCATCATTATCAAATTAACTATTGATATTACATGTTATTATTCAACTAGTATAATATCCCTGAGAATTAGTAAATTGAATTACAGAATTTATCTTTCCCATATTATGCTGATGATTAAGTTTATAAAGCTTTTGTATTAGTCTTGTACATTTCCTTAAATGTTTATTCTTATTTATGATAATTTCCACTATATTGTTATCCTTTATGAGTATCTAAGCTCAAAACTTTCTTATGTTTAATTTTTCCCATGATGTGAAGAAGTGTATTATGATTAATATGAAGTGTTAAGCTAGAAGAATAATAGTATTCTCAAAGGATTATTTATGTGGTATTTTATTTTAGAAATTTTAATGTGACGTTCATATATGTAATCTATTTTCCAAGACTATAAAATTAATCATCCATTTAAGAATTGATGCATTGTAATCAAGACAATGTATTAAATTAATGCACTGAATCTGGGTAACTGGGGTCAGGGTATTACATCAATGTTGAAATTTCATCTCATCTTCGGTGTTACATAGATTTATTACACCAAGAATGTCATCATCTATATCATCAACACATGGAACATAAAAAGTTGAAGGTTTTTATTATATTATTTAGTGATATCATGGGATATTGAAGATTCTTACTATATACCTTTGTCTATGTGAAGAATAAATGACTAATTCATTCATAGAAATCAATTGGAACTTGTTCTTACCTTTGGTCTCCCTCTCTATAATGTTGAAATAAATTGTAATGACCTATATTTTCATGAGGATATGGAACATTTGTTTTTGGTTTCAATTCTATTAATTGACCATAAAATAATTCCTAATCAAGTCAAGGAGGTCTCTGGTGAATCTTGTGCTCGTTCGGAGTCTAGAGTCTTGGGATTGGAAGAAAATACTAGGATGTACGGTTAGGATAAGTTTAATAGATTAGCATGCTTGGTTTTCCTAAACAATGTAGTTTCATATAGTGCAGACCTTGGGGCCACAAATATTTTTTGAAACCATGAAACCTCTTGAGAAGGGTCATGAAAAACTATGAGGATTACCATGTGGTGCTCCATACATTCTTGAATAGTGTGTTTTTCACGAGTTGTGCATGGTTATATTAATCATGTGCCTAGTCAAGTAGGGCTCCCCTTTGTAGTAGTGAATGGAACACAATTTATATAAACTGTGCCACCATGTTTTTTAGGGTGAGATGAAATTTTTCCACTCTTTAATTCTATTGACCTATTTAGCCTTCCCCCTTTCATTTCTATAGAAGATTAAATGTATTTCCCCTATCATATAACACCCTCATGAAAAATATGGTATTTGAGATATATTCTTCATTCATTGTCAGATTCAAGAACATTCAAAAGGAATTGAATTCCTTATGATGAGTTGTTGAATATTATCCCTTATTATTTAGATTAATCATACTATCTATATCTCTATTTATGTGAATGCAATTTATCCCTATATTTAGGGTGTTGGGATATTTTATACATCTATTCCAACCTACTCTGATTCAAATTCTGATAACCAGTGAGGAGTCATCTATGGCCTTGAGATAGGTGGTCTCTTCATTTTCCCCACATGTTTTAAGGTCACGTATATATGTTGGTGTTCCACATTTAGCATTTTCAGGAGTGTGGGATTTATGTTGAGTCTATTATATCAAATTGATCATTGCACCTTAATACACCACATCTGATTCTTGTTAAGTAGTTTAGAGGATGTGGACCTTGGTTATGGACAACCCTCGGGTGTTCCAAATGGAATTTACCAAATATAATTAAATTTTTATATACTTGGATAACCTTCCAAGAATTTGGCTTGGTTAATTAATCAAATAGACCTATTGTATAATTGGTTAAAGGATCCCAAGGAACCTTCTAAGTGATTATACCACCTATAAATATAATTTCCCAATTAAGAAATTGTGTTATTTTCCATGGATCCCCTTTCAAATGACTTCTAAGTCTTTTGACGTAAATTTACATGATATGATGAATTGAATGGATGAATTAATTTAAATGGATAATACAAGATGGTTTCACCTCATAAAATGAATTGGTTTATTTGAACGGAGTGAGTTGTAGGGGTGGTAAGGAAATACCAATTACTTATTGTTTAATAAAAAGTAATAAATTTAATTGTAAACCCTTGATTTCATTGATAATGATAAATCAGGTTCATGGGAGGTATTGAATCATGATTATATTTATAAATGTGTTTATTACTTTTTATTACATTTGATATAATGGTCAGGGTTCTATTGAGCATGAAGTTATCACACACCCTTACATCGGGAGATGAGCATGACATCTCACACCACTGAAACTAGTTGGATATTGGGATTGACGCTCCACATTCCTTGATGAAGTGTTGACTAGATGACACATTCACCATCCAATGTGACATTCATGACATCTCCAACACACAGTGAGAGGAAGTTAATGTGCCATATTTCTTTATTTTATAGGCTCATTAGTCTAGTAAAGGATGTTTGAGTTACTCCCTGATCCAACCAGGAACTAGTATTTCAAGTATATGGCCACTTAAATCTGTATGTATGTTGTTCATATAGGTGGATGAAATATATATAATTATAACATATATATAATGTTTCTATATTTATAGTTACCCCTCATATTATCATTCAAACTATGAGCCAATGCAGGTGGACCCTCCACGTTTCCTATGGGAACCTGAGCCGGATGGTTATTTATTATTCATCATTTTTTATTATTTCATTTATAAATACACACTATTTTGATATCAACACTGTTTGTATTAAATCTAGACACCATTGGTGGTGGCCTAATAATATTTTTATCTCATACCCTACTCGGGCTATCTTTGGTACCAAATAAGATTATATTATTGTAGGTAGGGATAATGTAAAGGGCATTGCTATAGGTTGTTGATATTTTTGCGTATAGATGGAAAATATGAGAAGAGGACTGAGAATTCACTCATGATACTAGTGGAGTAGTTTCTTCATTTTATTAGTTTCTGTATATGTATGTTCAATGATCCCATTTTGTATATCATAATTCCATGCATTCCATGTATATGAAACTGCCTAGTGACTTTTGATTATTATCCAATTCCTCGGTTATTTATTCTTAGGCTTCATTATTTATTATGACTATTTGTATTTTCTTCTACTATTGTATTTTTATTATTCTATCTATTGTTCCACTCTGATAAGGGGCTATAGAATTAATATCATACCACCATTAAACCCTCACTGCTAGTTGGCAGCCTCCCGCATAAGGGGAGGTGTGTTTGAGGCCATGTTACCCACCGACATGGGGCACGTGTTAAGTAGATCTTAGGTCAAGACATTACAAAGAGGTTGAAAGTGCGGCCGATTGTCGCCTATCGACCGTTCAAGGTTCCGGTGCTCTGCTAATGTGTATAGCAGCACTCGGGTCGAATCCTCGGCGATGATACTTTGTAGTAGTCGTTTGTTTTTAGTTGATTGTATTTTGATTAGGGGGGTTTGTTTGCAGAGCTTAATTGAAATTATTTATGGATGATGTTTGATTTACCAAATTGATAAAGATTGGGGTGAGTTCATCATTAGGTTAGTTAAGCTTGTGATATCCTCGAGCTTTGCTTTATATTGCATTTAAATTAACACCCATGTCACAAGATGATGTTGATTAGAATTCTTAAGTGTTAAGGCTTTAAACCAAGACTTAACTTAACTTAAGGTTATAATCTCAATCAGATCTTATTTATGGTTGTGTATTTATGGTTCCAATAATCCATGGAAACCACATGTTAAACAAAACAAGTCATTAATCCATGACATGTTAAGTCCAACATACACAATGTTAATTCAAAGAATATTCATCGAGCAGAAGCTCTCAATCACTTAACATACCTAAATTATAACTCACCCCAATGAGAGATTTACTCAGCCATTTGGGTGATTAATAATCTGGTAATATATGTTTATGGTGATGAATTATAAAGAGAAGAAAAAGAAAGGGACAAGATAAGAGTAGTGTGCCGAACACACACACGAAATAATTTAAGAATCAAAAATGGAATTTCGATTGAATGAGGAAGCTTAAGAAGGGAAGGGGATTGAACTGAATTTAAACTATTTTAAGAACATTAATATTAAAATACAGAAGGTGGAAGAGAATAAGAGATATTGAAGAAGTAACTTGCATTAAAACAGAATTACAAAGAAAGAGAATTACAAGATTACAAAAATGAAGAACACAAAAGTAAGTGAAAAGAAAGAGAGGAGGAAAGGTCTCTCAAGTGAAAACTTGAGTATTGCAGGTCCTCCCAAGCCTTTGGCAAAGCTTTGGTCGTGCCAATGTGATCTCCTCTCTTCTGAAATGCCAACCCCTCTCAAGGAGAGAAGGGAAGAGTATTTATAGCCCAAGGAGTGGACTGTTTGCATTCCCAATCTGTCCCTCCACTTGCATCGCCAATTTGGAAATTCAGACAGTAGAATCTTCAAATATCTTCTTCTTAAAAGTTGTAGGTAATAATGTTGGTCGACTACTATCAAAATTTGGAGTCATTTGGACGTAAGGATAAAAAGTTATGTCCGGTTGAATAAACAAACATAAACTGTCCATTTCAATCCAGTCTTTTTGAAGTCCATAATGTGAAAGGGTTTTTGAATATTAAGATGCCTTCAAATCCGAATGGTTTCTTCAACAAAGTCGGCTGACTACATCGCCTCTTTCACACTGCAAAATCTCAGCTCGCTTGGATGATTACATCAGGAGATATGTCATGCATACGATACTGATTTTCATTCTCGGTCAGAATGGTGGGCTGGACTTCAAAGATTCATTTGGGCCCCTTGTACTTGGATTTGGGCCATGAAATTTTTATCCAAGATGACATGTAGTGTCCCCCGAATTATGGAGGAGAGTTAAGGTTTTTGAACTTCTAGATTGAGCCCAGTAAATCAATCTTCATGAATAGTCCAGTTTCTTCACAGATTCTTTGGTCTTGTTTGAGAGGACCATATGACCCTTCAAATGGCAGAATTGGATCATGGTTCCTTCTAATGAAATGTTTTATATTGAAAGGAGAATCCTACAAAACAAGAACCACACAATTTGGATCAGTATAGTGATAGTTATAATTAAAACATTAAACTGACTCAATTTGACTACTTCTAAAAATGCTCAAATATTATACTTAATATTAAAACATTAATATTTCACAGAAATTATGCACATTTCATATAAAATAAGTAAAGGGGGAATATAATAAGTTGTGAAAATATTAATAACATCAACTCCCCCACACTTAGATTTGCGCGTGTCCTCATGTGCAACAAATATAAAAACATGACAAAATCATTTTCACTCACCAACAAATATTAAAATTTTGTTTTCTCCAATCAGGGGAGGTTTAGAATATTTCACTCATCCATATTGAATTCCATCACAAATTTGGTTCACAATAATGCATCAGAAACAATTCATTTTTTCATGTTCAAGGTTTGAATTGGAAAATGTAGGCACTCAAAACTTACTCCTCTCAAGATGAAAAAAATGTATTTTAGGAGGTTCACTCATTCACCAACAAAAAGTGAAAATCAAGAGTTTGTAAGAGCTCTCAGCTTCCATTCCCAAATCTAATGTGTACAAGAATCAAGAGGTCTTTTAAGGGTTTTTTCAGTGGCTATGGGACGGTAGGTATATAATGTCCAAAGGAAAAGATGGGATAAAAACACCAACATGGAAAAATCAATGCACATTTTTTTGAAATTTGATTTGAAAGGAAATAGAAACACATATTTACAAGGGCATGAATGTGTGATGAATGAAAAGTGATGGAGATAGAAAATGGAATAGGGTGAGATGATGGAATATGTACAACATGGAAGACTTCCAATAATGACACAATACAAGATGATTCAAGTGTTCTTTTTTTTTTTCTTTTTTTTTTCTTTTTTTTTTTTGCTTTTTTTTCGAAAGTTGTGCTTGAAACAAGTCTCACAGTCATCTCCCAACCCATGTTTGATCTTCTCATGGAACTAATTTTAGTAGTTATAACACGATCAAAGGTTGATGATGAATGATTTTTGACCCACCCAAGACACAACCCATTCCTTTTTTTTCATCATTTTTTTAATATAATTTTTTTTCATTTTTTTTTGAACACTTTTCAATGACTTTTGTACAAATGACAATTACACATATACACCCCAAAGCTCACAGAATTACAACATCTCCCCCACACTTGAATGGATGCTTGCCCTCAAGCATATGATGACACATTGGAAATCAATGAAAGTACTCCCAAAAATGAATTCCATTCCCCCCACACTTAAATTTCAATAAATTGTACAATGAAAATCCATGAAGATGTTGGGTGGGACAAGGTATTAGGCTTGTAATGTGGCTATCAAAAGAAAGGTTTTCATAGGCTCAAAGGGGCTTTCAAAAGTAGGATCAATGTAAGGGTAACAGGAGGCTATTTGGCTATTCAGATTCTCATGTGGCTTAGAAAATGCCTCTATCATATTAATGCACACAAAAGATGGAAATTCAGCTCGAAGGTCCACAAACTCAAGACTCACAATCAGTGGTGAAGACACACAATGAAAAAGATGGCCATAGATGACCTTGGCATGAAGGCTAATGTTATTCCTCACGGTAGGGGAGAATCATTTTCCACCAAAAATTGTTCATTCAAAATGTTTGTTATTGACACAAAATTGTTTACCCAAGTTTGAGATAAAAATTCAATATATTTGAGTTTAAAACAAGCCTTTGACTCCCCAAAATGGTTGGACAAAATTTCAAAACTAGATGGTGAGTAAGCATGACTCTTTTTTTGTAATTTTTTTTAAGTAATTGTGTTTTTTGGTTTTTTTTAGTTTTTAAGGTTTTTTTTTTAAAAAAAAATACACACCCACACAAGAAAGATAAAAAGAAAGGGTTTGATGAATAAAGTGGTAACAAAATGAAAGAGAGAGGAAGAATAAGAAAGAGGTAGAGAGAGGAAGAGATAGAGAGAGAGTTAAAGGGAAAGAGGTGCCCCCTGGTTTGGATTTGGTGGGTCGCCATTTCCATCTAGTGGTGGGTCAATGGAAGTCGATGTGGAACCTGAAGTGAATGGCCTCTCATGGTGATGCTTTAACCGGTGTCCATTTACCGTGAATGTTCTTTTTGAAGAAGGGTCTTCGACTTGCACTGCACCAAATGGGTAAACATTAGTAATAATAAAAGGTCCATCCCAACGAGAATTGAGCTTACCTGGGTGAAGTCGAAATCGAGAATTGAAGAGCATTACCTTTTCACCTTCATGAAATACCTTTCGAAGAATGTACTTGTCATGGAGTGACTTTGCCTTTTCTTTGTAGAGAATGGAGTTCTCATACGAATCGAGTCGAAGCTCCTCCAATTCAGTCAACTGCAACAATCTTTCTTCACCAGATTTTTCACAATCAAAATTACATGTTTTGACAGCCCAAAATGACTTATGTTGGATTTCAACTGGTAAATGACAGGATTTACCAAAGACTAGCCTAAATGGAGACATCCCAATGGGTGTCTTATAGGCTGTTCGATAGGCCCAAAGTGCTTCACCAAGTCTATCGGGCCAGTCTTTTCTTGTGGGCTTAACAATTCTTTCAAGCACTCTTTTCACTTCTCTATTAGAAAGTTCAGCCATTCCATTTGTTTGAGGGTGATATGCAGTGGATGTTTTATGTACAACCCCATTCTTTTTCAAAAGTGACTCCATGGTTCTATTACAGAAATGAGTTCCTAAGTCACTTATCAAAGCACGTGGTGTTCCGAATCGATGGAAGATATGGGTTTTGAGGAACTCACTCACAGTCTGAGCATCGTCTTTCCTAGTGGGTTTGGCCTCGACCCACCTAGAAACATATTCGACAGCAAGGAGAATGTAGGATAATCCATTGGAAGGGGGAAAAGGTCCCATGAAATCGATGCCCCAAACATCAAAAATCTCACAGAAGATTAATGGCTTTTGAGGCATTTCGTTTCTTTTAGAAATTGTGCCAAACTTTTGGCAAGTGGGACATGATTGACAGAACTCGTGTGAGTCCTTGAAGAGTGAAGGCCAAAGGAATCCAGAATCTAGGACCTTTCGAGAAGTCCTTTGTGGTCCAAAGTGGCCACCTCCAGGCATTGAGTGGCAGAATTCCAAGATGGAGGATTGTTCAGTTTCATCAACACATCTCCTAATTACCATGTCAGCCCCAGTTTTCCAAAGTTTATTATCTTCCCAAAAATGATTCTTTGAATCACTTTTCATCTTTTCTTTTTGTTCTTTTGAAAAATATTCAGGGAAAACACCAGAAACCAAGTAATTGACAATTGGGGCATACCATGGTAACTTTGGAGTAAGAGATGAGAGGTGTTCAGTTGGAAATTCAGGATCAATTATTTCAGAATGAGAAGAATTAGAAATTCTACTCAGGTGGTCAGCCACAGGGTTTTCTTTTCCAGGTTTATCTTTTATCACAAGGTCAAACTCTTGGAGCATTAAAATCCATCTTATTAGCCTTGGTTTGGAATCACTTTTCTTAAGTAAGAACTTTAATGCTGAGTGGTCCGTGAAGATGATGATTTTGGCACCTAAGAGATAGGGCCGGAATTTATCCAAGGCAAAAACCACAGCTAAAAGTTCTTTTTCAGTCACAGTGTAGTGTGATTGAGTTTCATCCAATGTTTTTGAGGCATAAAAGATGACATGAGGAATGTTTTCTCTTCTTTGACCAAGAACAGCCCCAATGGCCCTATCAGAAGCATCACACATCAATTCAAATGGTAAGGGCCAATCTGGGGGTTGGATTATTGGAGCAGATATGAGAGCAGATTTGAGTTCAATGAAGGCTCTCTTGCAAGCCTCGTCAAAATTGAATGTGACATCATTTTGAAGTAAATGAGTGAGTGGGAGGGAAATCTTGCTGAAGTTCTGAATGAATCGCCGATAGAAACCAGCATGACCAAGGAAGGACCGAATGTCTCGAACTAATTTGGGTTCAGGAAGTGATTGGATCACCTCAATTTTGGCTGGATCAACTTGGATACCCTCTTGAGAAATGATGTGCCCTAGAACAATCCCATTTGAAACCATGAAGTGACATTTTCCAAAATTCAGCACAAGGTTGCACTTGACACACTTTTGAAGGACCAAAGAGAGTGAATGTAAGCAAGATTCAAATGACTCGCCATAAATGGTAAAGTCATCCATGAATACCTCCATGCAATTCTCAATGAATTCAGAAAAGATACTCATCATACACCGCTGGAATGTTGCAGGAGCATTACAAAGGCCAAAAGGCATTCGCCTATAGGCATAGGTTCCAAAGGGGCAAGTGAATGTGGTCTTTTCTTGGTCTTGAGGTGCGATTGGAATTTGGAAGTAGCCGGTGTAACCATCAAGAAAGCAATAGTGTGACTTTCCGGCCAATCTCTCAAGCATTTGGTCAAGGAAAGGAAGTGGGTAGTGATCTTTTCGTGTTTCAGCATTCAATTTGCGATAATCGATGCACACACGCCATTTGTTTTTCACCCGAGTTGTGACCACTTCTCCATGTTCATTTGTGACAACTGTTATCCCGCCCTTCTTAGGAACGACTTGAATTGGACTAACCCATTCACTATCAGAAATTGGGTAGATAATACCAGCTTGAAGAAGCTTGGTAATCTCTTCCCTAACTACCTCAAGTATGAGTGGATTGAGTCTTCTTTGAGGTTGCCTAATTGGTTTGGATGATTCCTCTAGATGGATGTGATGCATACAAAGGGCAGGGTTGATTCCTGGAATATCCTCTAGGGTCCAACCTAAGGCATTTTTGTTTTCCTCTAACACTTGAACAAGTTGGGACTCCTCAGTTTCAGAAAGTGAAGCAGAGATAATGACAGGGTAGGAGGGATCATGGAAAAGGAATGCATACTTGAGGTGTGAAGGAAGTGGTTTTAGATCAGTTTCAGCCTTGATTGGAGAGCTAGACAAGTTAGGAGTAGGAGAAGGGATTCTAGATGGGTTTGGATCATTTTCCTCAACACTGTCCAAGGTGGAGCAGTAGAGATCAGAGTTGATGTGGGATTCAAGAGAGTTTTCAAGTTCCTCTAGATTGATGGAGTCTATGAATGAGAGGTCCACATCAACTTCACCATTTATGACTTTGTTAATCATGGTGCATATTTCACAAGATCCTTTATCATTAGAACATGAAGAACATGGTGGATTGGGGTTCGATTGAATCTTAGAAGTGTCCTCAAAAGCATGGATTGAGAATGCAGAGTGATCCTCAGATGGGTATCGCATGGCTTGGAAAATGTTGAACTTGACCAGTTGGTCACCGAATTCCATGGATAAGATGCCTGAGTGGACATCAATCTTGGTTCTCGCAGTCATGAGGAATGGTCTTCCTAGAATTAGGGGAGATCGAGAAGAGGTCGTCTCACCTTCCATGTCAAGGACATAGAAATCAGCTGGGAATATAAGATCATTGACCCGAACAAGAACATCCTCAATTATCCCATCAGGACTAGCAGTGCTTCGATTGGCTAATTGAATGACAATACCCGTTGGGTGAAAGGGACCTAGACCAAGGTTGGAGAAAATGGATTTGGGCATGACATTTATTGAGGCTCCAAGGTCTATGAGTGCATCATCAAAGTTGGAACTCCCTATTTGACATGGAACCGTGAAGGTCCCTGGATCTTTGCACTTCATGGGAATGGACTGTTGAGTTGAAACATTTTCAATGTTCCTAAGTTGCCTCTTATGGGTGCACAATTCCTTAAGAAACTTTGCATACATAGGGATTTGTTTGATGGCATCTAAGAGGGGGATGTTCACTTCAACACGTCTAAACATGTCAAGCATTTCCGGATCAGGTTCAAAGGACTTCTTAGGCTTGGAGATGGCTTGAGGAAAAGGAATTGGGTTCCTAAGTGGAATGGAAGAAGGTGAAGGAGTGGATTCAAGTTCCTTTTCCAGCTTTTTGTTCTTTTCATTTTCTAGATCAACATCGAAAGGGGGGTTTGAGGATTTATCTTGAGGCATATCAAGTTGCTTTACTGATCTAAGTGCAATTGCACTTACATTACCCTTGGGGTTGGGTAATGGTTGAGCTGGGAGTTGGGATGAATTGGATGGTTGTTGCTGGCTAAGGTGGGATGCAATTTGACCTATTTGGGTTTCAATGTTCTTTAGGCTAGAACGGGTGAAGGAAGCAAGATCCTCTACAGCACTTTCCCATGGTTGTTTAGAAGAAGAGGCATGTCCCAAATTGGGTTGGCCTTGATTTTGGTTCTTGGGAAAGCGATTGTATTGGGTGGGGAATTGGGAAGGCTCGTTAGGATAGTGGAATCCAGGAGGAGGATTGTTCCTTTGGGGTTGAGGAACAAAAGGATAAGGTTGATGGATACCACCACTTTGACCATATTGGAACTGGTTTGGATTTTGAGGAGGGAATTGAGGAGGATGAGAAATGGGATTACCATACCTCAGAGGTGGGTTAAAGGTAGAAGAGAAGGGCTCAGAGTGGGGTTGGTTGAAGTTTCTAACAAACTGACCTGATTGTTGAGGGTTGAAGTTTCGCTGAGCATATGCCGCATTGAGCTCCATTGGACTAGATGAATCAGATGGATCATCTTGAAGTTGTGGACATGTGTCAGTCGGATGAGATGGAGAGTTGCAGATTCCACAATTCTTGATAGGTCCAGGGAATAGTGACTGTGGAGAAGATGAGGTTGGGGATTTGGTAGCCACCGCTAGTTGACGCACCAGACCTGTAAGTTCACTCATCCACTCAGTCATCTTGTTGGGCTCTATGGATTGATTATCTTGGGCTTGTTTCACTTGAGCATGTGCTCGAGTATGGAATTGCTGCGTGTTTGCAGCCATGTTGCTTATGAGTTCTCTTGCAGCTGCAGGAGTTTTATCAACAAGAGCACCGCCACTTGCGGCATCAATGAGAGTTCGCTCCATAGCCAATAACCCCTCATAGAAGTATTGGATCAGGAGTTGGTCAGGGATTTGATGGTGTGGACAAGTTGCCACAAGCTTTTTGAACCTCTCCCGATACTCATGGAGTGATTCATTAGGGAATTGACGGATGCCACTTATTTCCTTTCGGATAGAAGCTGTTCGGGAAGCGGGAAAGAACTTCTCAAGGAAAAGTCTCTTCATGTCAACCCATGAGTTTATGGAACCAGGTGGGAGGTAGTAGAGCCAAGACTTGGCAGAATCCGCTAGGGAAAAGGGGAAAGCTCTAAGCTTGATTTGTTCTTCAGAAACCCCTTGAGGTTTCATGGTTGAGCAGACCACTTGGAACTCTTTGAGGTGAAGATGAGGATCCTCACCAGCTAGACCATGGAAATGAGGAAGAAGATGAATCAAACCCGACTTGAGTTCGAAGTCAGCCTCTATGTTTGGATATTGAATACCAATAGGTTGGTAATTCATATCAGGGGCAGCAAGTTCTTTCAATGTTTGTTCCCTAGGATTGGCCATATCTAATTCAATTGGTAGGGCAATGATTGGTTCTTGGGTGATTTGGTTATCCCTAATGGTCCTCCTAATTCGACGAAGATTTCTATCAATTTCAGGGTCAAACAAATCCGAGGGATTGTTTGGAAGGCTACGGGGCATTCAGAGAGATTTTGGAAGAAAGAGGAAGACGGGTTTTTCTTTGTATTTTTTTTCAATTTATGATTTTTAAGAGGAAGACGGGTTTTTCTTTGTGTTTTTTTTTCAATTTTTTTAAACTTTTGTATTTTTTGGGGTTTTTTTTTACAATAACCAGAAACTAATGACTACTTAAAGCACCATCCCCGGCAACGACGCCATTTGAAAGTGCGGCCGATTGTCGCCTATCGACCGTTCAAAGTTCCGGTGCTCTGCTAATGTGTATAGCAGCACTCGGGTCGAATCCTCGGCGATGATACTTCGTAATAGTCGATTGTTTTTAGTTGATTGTATTTTGATTAGGGGGGTTTGTTTGCAGAGCTTAATTGAAATTATTTATGGATGATGTTTGATTTACCAAATTGATAAAGATTGGGGTGAGTTCATCATTAGGTTAGTTAAGCTTGTGATATCCTCGAGCTTTGCTTTATATTGCATTTAAATTAACACCCATGTCACAAGATGATGTTGATTAGAATTCTTAAGTGTTAAGGCTTTAAACCAAGACTTAACTTAACTTAAGGTTATAATCTCAATCAGATCTTATTTATGGTTGTGTATTTATGGTTCCAATAATCCATGGAAACCACATGTTAAACAAAACAAGTCATTAATCCATGACATGTTAAGTCCAACATACACAATGTTAATTCAAAGAATATTCATCGAGCAGAAGCTCTCAATCACTTAACATACCTAAATTATAACTCACCCCAATGAGAGATTTACTCAGCCATTTGGGTGATTAATAATCTGGTAATATATGTTTATGGTGATGAATTATAAAGAGAAGAAAAAGAAAGGGACAAGATAAGAGTAGTGTGCCGAACACACACACGAAATAATTTAAGAATCAAAAATGGAATTTCGATTGAATGAGGAAGCTTACGAAGGGAAGGGGATTGAACTGAATTTAAACTATTTTAAGAACATTAATATTAAAATACAGAAGGTGGAAGAGAATAAGAGATATTGAAGAAGTAACTTGCATTAAAACAGAATTACAAAGAAAGAGAATTACAAGATTACAAAAATGAAGAACACAAAAGTAAGTGAAAAGAAAGAGAGGAGGAAAGGTCTCTCAAGTGAAAACATGAGTATGGCAGGTCCTCCCAAGCCTTTGGAAAAGCTTTGGTCGTGCCAATGTGATCTCCTCTCTTCTGAAATGCCAACCCCTCTCAAGGAGAGAAGGGAAGAGTATTTATAGCCCAAGGAGTGGACTGTTTGCATTCCCAATCTGTCCCTCCACTTGCATCGCCAATTTGGCAATTCAGACAGTAGAATCTTCAAATATCTTCTTCTTAAAAGTTGTAGGTAATAATGTTGGTCGACTACTATCAAAATTTGGAGTCATTTGGACGTAAGGATAAAAAGTTATGTCCGGTTGAATAAACAAACATAAACTGTCCATTTCAATCCAGTCTTTTTGAAGTCCATAATGTGAAAGGGTTTTTGAATATTAAGATGCCTTCAAATCCGAATGGTTTCTTCAACAAAGTCGGCTACCTATATCTCCTCTTTCACACTGCAAAATCTCAGCTCGCTTGGATGATTACATCAGGAGATATGTCATGCATACTATACTGATTTTCATTCTCGGTCAGAATGGTGGGCTGGACTTCAAAGATTCATTTGGGCCCCTTGTACTTGGATTTGGGCCATGAAATTTTTATCCAAGATGACATGTAGTGTCCCCCGAATTATGGAGGAGAGTTAAGGTTTTTGAACTTCTAGATTGAGCCCAGTAAATCAATCTTCATGAATAGTCCAGTTTCTTCACAGATTCTTTGGTCTTGTTTGTGAGGACCATATGACCCTTCAAATGGCAGAATTGGATCATGGTTCCTTCTAATGAAATGTTGTATATTGAAAGGAGAATCCTACAAAACAAGAACCACACAATTTGGATCAGTATAGTGATAGTTATAATTAAAACATTAAACTGACTCAATTTGACTACTTCTAAAAATGCTCAAATATTATACTTAATATTAAAACATTAATATTTCACAGAAATTATGCACATTTCATATAAAATAAGTAAAGGGGGAATATAATAAGTTGTGAAAATATTAATAACATCAGAGGTATCAAATGAGTATTTTTCCTTTGTCTTAAAATTTGGGTACTATATAGGAGACTATGATTTAATGGGATTTCAAATTATCCCCAAGCATGTACATAGCTTATCCATGTATAGGGGAACCCCAAATAACCTTGGATAGTAATTACAGTTAATGGTTATTCCTGTTATTGTTGATACGATATCACCCTTTGGTGATACACTTGTTTTATGGTGTTATTATTATTGGTTTTATTGAAATGATGGTTTACTTTCCTAGACCTAGTCAAATGATGGCTTTGTAATAGTATATGCATCATCCTCGTCACAATAGTAATAATATGCCATGCATCTTACCATGTCACGTCTACCTTCAACATGCATTTTGCTAATGCATATTATTAGTTCCCTGAATATGTATCAAATTATAATGACACCTCTTCTAGGTATTGGAAAGCATAATTGATACTTAAAATTTCTACATTAACCTAATATTGGTTTCTTAAATAGGTTAAATTAGAAACCTTAAGTAGTCAATTATGGCTTGTTGAGATATGAAACATTGGTCGAATGGGATGGAACTTATTATGGAATAGGTTATGTAGATGTCATATTTTGGTTCATAAGGAGTATGGCCCTTATGGATGAGAAATGGTAATCTATCTAATTTAAACATTTTAATGTGATTTAAATATTTTATTGAGAACATATTAGAAATTAATATGACATTAAAATTTATAATATCCATCTAATATATATTTTTACCAGAGACAACGACCCTAAATTGGTTATAGTAGTGTGTAGTGGATCATATCTTCTGTTCTTATAACCTTTTGCACACTTCTACCATCTAGTCCTATATTCTGGAGATGGTACATAACTGCGATAATTTATATTGGAAGGATTTATACTAGTATTATTTTCCTCTCTGAAATCTTTATAATTTCTTAAATCTCTTATGAGGCATGCGTTTGGAATTTCAGTATCATGTCTACATGACGTCCACCACTCGAATTCCCTATGGGTGGAAATTACCATGATCCTATGGTGGCGGGCCCGGAGCTTCCAGTGATTCCACCTATAGTTCCACTAGTGGTACCTATACTTATTCATGATATGGGAATTGAAATCTATTTTGATGATGGATTCTTGTGTATTCTACAGATTACGAATGGCGTTGTTTGATCTTCCCCAAGTATGGAAGAGTTTTCTCCAGAGATCCAATCATAGTGTCCTCCCACCATTTTGGGGGATGACGGACCTCCTCCTACTAAGAATTTGATTTAAGCTTTCCTTCCTATATTCGATCATCTAGAGATACCTCCATAGTGGAGGGTTAAACTTGCTATGTATATTTTACATGATTTTTCAACGTGATGCTGGGACATTATCACCCGATTTGAAAAGAATATAGAAATGGTCTCGGATGTTTTCTAGATGATCTTTTACAACCATTTTTTCCTTATACTCCAAGGTCTGAAAAATCTAAAGAATTTATGAACCTAAAGCAGAGGATTATCTCTGTTATGGAATAATATGAAAGTTTCATTGATTTTTGTAGGTTTGATCCAACTCTAGTAGGTGATAACCTTGTGGTCATTATGTGAATCAAGGATAGGTTGGTTTTCACCATCTGGTCTTAGGTCAATGTTTTAAGGTTGGCAACAATTTTTGAAGTCGTCAACCATTACCTCATCATGTTGTAGAATTTAAGGGAAGCTAATGGTGTATGTAAGGTGATTTTTACACCTAGATATATCTATTCCTCCTTTGAGGAAAACTGATGATTTGAGGGTACTCTTGTCGGTAGAAGCAGTCAGGATCCTCATGTTGTTAGCTTTTTTATATTCTTCCAGTGTAGGAAGTTGGGAAACATGAATCCTTAGTGCATGAAATATCTAGTGTAATGTAGAGGTTGTGGAAAGATCGTCCATATTTAGAGTTTTTTCATAACCATTTTGTCATTACTAATCAAGTAGGGATCTAATCCCACCCCATATTCCAAAGTGGGCCTATAGTATCACAAAATGAAGGTAACATGAATAACATGAACCAATCTTGCTGAGGTGGTGGTTGAGGTAGAGGTAGTTATACTCATGAGTCTCAGCACCAGTAGAGTGGGATGCTCGGTGAAATCAGAGAGTGACTTAGGGTCACGATATGGGTTAGTTACATGCAATATATATTACATTGTAGAAGTATAGAACCATACATTCTATAGTTAGAGGTAATAATCTAGTAGATTCCACAATAGTTTCTAGTTTATTTACCACATGTGTGTCTCACTCATTTATATCTGAGACTATTATGAAAGGTTGGTTCCACAATATAAATCACTTTCGTAGAATTGTGATGCTTAATACACCATTAGGTATCCAATCAGTGGGCATATACTGTTGTATGGACTGACCACTTGAGATAGGTGGTTACCTCTTTGTATGGAATTTTTATGTCCTCAAAATGATGGGATTTGACTAAATCATTGGGATAGACTAGCTCGTTCCCTATCCAGCCGAAATTGTATTCTATTTTCATATAGTGATGTTTACATCACCAGAGGAAATTAGTCACATGAAGAACAAAGAATAGGATGTCAGTGCGACTACAGATGGACCCAAGCAGTAGAGGATTAGAAATCTCATAGCTCAGATCCCCAATCTTTTCTCAAATAACCAAATTTTATGACCTATTATTTTTTATCCTCAATTGGTAAATTTTAGGGATGTCTTTCTTGATGACTTCTCTGGTCAACCTCTATTTAGAGAGTTTGAATTTACCATTTAGCATGGGCTAGGAGGAACACCAGTGAAAATTACTCCATATTGGATGGAACCTAAGGAGCTTCTATATCTTAAGATTAAGTTGTAGGATATGGGTGATAAAGGATATACATGCCCCAAGACATCTCCTTGGGGTTTACTGGTCCATTTTCTCAATAAAAAGGATGTTACCATTTGGATCTAGGTAGATTACAATCGTTTCAATTAACTCACAATAAATAATGGGTACCACTTTTAAGAATAGATGACCTCATTGATCTTCATGGAGGATTGAAGGTGTTTTCAAATATAGATTTGAGGTTATGATAACATCAGGTGTGTTTCATGTCATTATAAATATCCCACACGAATTTTAGGACAAGTTATGGTGTCTACAAGTACTTGGTTATTTCATTCAGTATTATTAACGCGATTAATGTTTTTATGGATTTTATAAATTGGTTTTTTAAACCTTATTTGGATTCATTCATGGTAATATGTGTTGATGGTATCTTAGTGTATTCATTATTTAGAAATGAACAGGTCAATCATCTTAAGTTCATGATTGAAACACTGAGAGGGAATCATCTCTATGTTATTCTTAGTAAATGCAACTTTTGAGTCAAAAAATTCCACTTAGTGAGTAATATTATCTCAAAGTGAGAAGTTTTAGTAAACCTAGAGAATGTGAGAGATGTAGTTTCCTAGGACAATGTAATAGCCTGAGATTTTATGAAAAATATTCTTTCTTATTTTACTAATGTCTTGTGTTATACGCTACACCAAAAGAAGCTTGCACAACACGCATCCTTGACTTGCCTTGCATTACACGCAATCGCAACCTTCCTCGATAGCGTGTGTGGTACGTAATCCTGAGTTTCACGAAACAATGATATGCTATTAAAATATTATTAAAACTAGCCGTTATGAATAGTAATAACCACTTTTTAAATTTTAGAAATTTTAACTCTCAAAATGGACTTCATTTTTGGATTCGGAGTATCGAATTTAGCCTAAGGTGAAATTTTGGTACTTTTCGGATAACTTTCATATTCTGATGAATAGTGAAAATTACTAAATTATAATTAAAAACAATTTTTTTAATCGAAATAATTAATAGTGATAAATCATTAATTTGAGTGGTTTTAAAGTATATTTAGAATATATTTTTACAATTTAATACAATGTTGGTCATTGGATGTAGTTTCACATTTAAACTAGACATAAACAAGTGTCAATCTTTTGATAGATATTGTTTCTTAAAAACACGCTATTTGTTTTAACAGCAGGATTTAATTATAAAATTAATTAATGCAACTTTTATGTTATGAATTTGGTAAAATAGACTTCATTTTTGAATTCGGAATATGAAATATAGCTTGGGATGAAATTTTGGCATTGTTGTGAAAAACATCAATTTTTGATGAATACTGAAACTACTAAGTGGTAGGTTAAAAACTGAATTTTGCATAAAACTTAATTTTACCGCTTCTGTGAATGGAATTTCGAAAATCCGAGAGACACGGTTAATATCAAGGACTAAAATGTGGTTCAATGAGATGAAAATAATTTTTTGGTGAATAGTAACTTTTTACTTTTTTTTACCACGGTTAATAGTAAATAAGGTAACTAAGGGTAAATATGATATTAATATTACCCTAACACATGTCCTAATTCTATTGGACAAGTGTAATTCGACCAAAAACAAACTTAGGAATAAAATATGACCATTTAGGCCCACTTGGATTAGATTAGGACATTTATTATTAATTTATTTAAAGAAGGGTTAAAATAGTTAAAATCAAAGTTTAATAAGTAAATAATTTTTAATATGGGGTTATACATAAGATAAATTCGACTATAAATATTCATTAGAAAGCTAAAAAGATTTCCTACATGATGGTATTTTATTTGTAATTTTAGACATCAAATAATATAATTTATTTATGACACAAAAATGATGCAGTAATTATCTTATTAATGAAATATTGACATAATTGATAATATAAATACCAAAATAAATGTAATTTAAGACTTTTTATGAATTCCACTAATTTTCTAGGTTACTATGATATATTAGTGTTGATTTAATCAACTTGGTTTGAACATATAATTCTGTTATTACTTTCACAAAAATCATATATCAAATAGTGTCAAAATTGACACAAAATAGTTTTTAAATCAAATATTATATATTTAATTGTTATTTTATTCCTAAAAATCTAAGGTTCGGCCAAATGACTTAGATAAGGATATATATATTAATAATAAACAATTTGGGGTTCGTTTGGCATGTTATAGTAAGTTTATTAACCATATAGTGAAAGAAAACAAAAAGACACGGTACAAGTTAAATTAATTAACTTAGAGTTAAATCTAATTGATAAGGTTAAAATAATATCTTAAACTTGTCTAAATTCTATTGGTTGATAGGATTTTGACCCATCCTTACATTATCTTCTAAATAAGACCCTTTGGAACCATTATAAACCGATTTTGACTTTAATATAAAATAATATTTTTAGATATTCCTAAGGTGCCCCTCTCCTCCCCTATAAAAGGACACCTCCTCCCCCTCCTCCTCACACCAATTTGAGCACTCAAGCTCGGCCAACCCCTGACAATTTCTCCTCTCCACTTCCCTAGAAACATCCTAGAGGTTCTGGTCTTCCTCAAAGACCAATTTTAGTGCCCTAAGAGGAGGTCTCAAAGAGGCACTTCAAAGAAGAGGTAATTACCGTTACCAATTCTTTCATCTTTATTTCTTCTTCCACTTCTTCTTCTTAGGTTGTTTCATTATGAAGTAATAACATCAGTATCACTCATATACTGATATGTTATTATAAGTATGAAACAACCCTATTTCACCATCTATCCATCCTACGGAAAAAGAAATCACCGCGCGTGCGTACGTACGGAATACCGTCTCCACGCCGTGGTGTAATCTATTTTCCACCACCACCTTACATGGATGGGTATAATGGTGTAAAGAATAACTATACATAGTTATTACAACATCATATTGATTCTGATATATTGTATAATCCACTCCAATTCAATTCAATATTTATAGAAATGATATCATCGCTCGTGCGTACGTACGGACTACCGTCTCCACGACGCGATGAGATTCATTCTCCATGTTAACCATTTAAGAATGATTATAATGTATATATAAGAAATAATAATGAAATATATGACATTATAAAGCTACTGGATTTATGTATATATATACATATGTATGTAATCTACTTACTTCCATTTCAAGACAATAAGGAAAGGAAAACAGCGTTCATGCGTACGTACGGACTACCGTCTCCATGAACAGTGTTTTTCATTTTATTTATCTACCTATTATATATATATATATACTGAATATATATGATATATAAATCATATTTTATATTCTGGAAGTAAGTAAATCATGATATAAGTAATAATGATGTCTAGAAAAACAAGTCAAAACACCTACGATAAATGAAACGATTTTACCCAAAACGCTTCTTTAACATGGAGTTTACAAAAGAACGGGTAATATAATGTCATAAGTGAACCATATATGATATCATAACAATGAATATGATTCTGTAATAAGTCAATAACATGATTTAAATCATTATACAGGAGGTTCGGACACTTACAAAGCAAGTCGAACCTAAGGTAAGGGAAATATCACAATCTCATTTTTATCCGAGATTGTTTATTCGTAAGTATTTACTGGGGTTTATTTTATCATCCACATCCATGTTTCCTCAATATGTAATATTATTTCCATCCAACTACAATGGTTTAAATCCAATTTTACCCTTTGGTTAGTTTTTAGTAAATGATATGAAAGGAATCTTTTGTCGTTTATCGTACGAGGTACATTTTGACTTTTTCGACAAAAGTACAAAGAATGTTTTTTTTACTTATACGGCACGAACGGATTTCTACTGTTTTATAAAGCCTTATTTTCATGAAGCTTCCTCTAAAAGATTTCATGACTATTTTCAATAAAATCTCTTTCTTTTAAAATTGCATGATGTTTTGTGAAAAGAAATTGATTTTGAAGAAGAAAGGATATTTTCCTCAAGAATTCAATTCAAGTGTTTTATCAAAATTATTTTCCATCTAAGATAATAAAGGGTTCTGTTTCTATCCATATTTTTACATTGATTTGACTATGTTTAGATGGAATTATGTTTATGAATTCCTTTATCTTATATGAATTGATTTATGATGTCATGATGTTTCAAGAATCCCATTTTTATTACATGGGTTATGCGATGATGTATGATTTATGATTTTGTGGCACACATAAGAAAGGATTCATTAAGAGATGGGTGGGACCTATATCTCCCTCCAATGCATTGGGTAATGATTTTATATCTCATGAGATAGACATGGCTGGAATGGTAGGTTATACCGGTTCAGTGAAACAGGACTGAAACGAGGATTACTCGATTCAGAAAGGGACTTTGTCCACTAAGATAGTCTTGGCAATGAGTCTTGACTAACAAGAAATGATTCTCTATGATTATGTGTGTATGCCACAAAGTTCCATGTTTTATGTTATGATTATTGTGATTACATTTCACTGCCATGATTTATCCCATGTTATGAAATTATGCTCTCTTTTGCAGGTTATGATTTCCAAAATGTTATGTTCTTATGAATATGATGTGATTGATATTTCTTTTGTTTACCCTTACTGAGCATTTGAGCTCACCCTTTTATGTTTTCTTTTCCCCAGGATATAAAGAAAGGTTTTAGGTAAAAAAAAAGGAAGATCTTTATGGGAGATGTTGAAGATCTTTCACCATGATTAGAAGATTATAGACCGAGTTTCCAAAGACACTAAACTATTACGGTCCTTGTGTGTGTGTTTTTGTAATGTACTAAGTATTCCGCAAAAGTAATGTAAAGTCCATGTACGTCAGGCTTCGGGTCTCTACAGTTGGTATCAGAGGAAAGGTTTAGTCAACCTTTGGAAACTAGGATGCGAAAACGTTAGTGAGATCCCTAGAGATATTTCTAAGGTATGTCTAGGGATGTCTCTAAGGTTAAGTATACGTATAGGTTATAGTAATAGAATTACGCTAACGATCATAGAATTAAACCTAAGATGTTGGATATTGAAGGTACTCCCCCTTTATTATGTTGTTTTCCCTAGCATGATTTTTGCCTCTCACACTATTCTTTATGGGTTTTAGACGATGGCTGGAACCCGAAGGAACCGTGTTGATCAATGCAATGGACAATGCAATGATTTCCCTCCTGAACAAACAAATGTTATGGGAGATGGAGTGCAAAATATTATTGCTATACTTACACAAGCTATGAATCATTCTGGACTTCCAAATGAGCAGAGAAGGGAACAATATTCTATTGAGTCCTTCATGAGGCAACGTCCACCTTCTTTCAGTGGGTCTACTGATCCATTAGTTGCTGAACAATGGATTAGTACTACTGAAAAGATATTTTCAGTTCTTCAATGTTCTGAACATGATAAAGTCATCTTAGCAGTATATCGTTTGGAAGGTGAAGCTGATCAATGGTGGAATCTTATCAAGAATACGAGGCCAAGAGATGAAATTGAGTCCATGGAATGGGACGAGTTCAAGAACTTGTTTTTCAGTAAGTACTTCCCTCGTATTCTTCGAACAAAGATGGAGAAAGAGTTTCTTGAACTAAAGCAAAGGGATGATGAATTTGTTGGTACCTATGAAGCAAATTTTACAAGACTTGCAAGGTATGCTTCTGGAATTATCATCCAACCTGAAAGTAAAGTTGATCGATTTTTCAGTGGCTTAAAACCAAGTCTTCGAAGGGCATTATCTATAAGAGACTTCAGTAGCTATGAAGAAATTGTGCGTTGTGCTATCAAGGTAGAAATGGAAGTTGGTGTTACATATCCATCTCATGGTTTTGACAAGAAACGAAAGATGGAGTTCAAGGAGAAATCTCAGAATAATGGTGAAAAGAAGATGAATGTTTCCTTATGCACAAAGTGTGGAAAGAAGCATGGTGGAGATTGTCTAAAAGGGACTAGAAAATGTTTTAAGTGTGGAAAAGAAGGTCATCGAGCAGCTGAGTGTCGAAGTAATGGAAAAAGGGTTTCTAATGATGTGAATAAAGCAAACACTGCAGAGAACGCACCGCCAACACTTCAATGCTTCAAGTGCAAGGAAATGGGGCATTATGCTAATAATTGCCCTAATCCAAGGGTTAGTGATGATCAACATGAGAAACCACTGAAGGCAAAGGACAAAGGGAAATCACATGCGATCACTATTGGCAATGTTGAATATGACAACGATGTGGTGGAATGATTAAGTGTTTATGTAATGGGATTCCAAAATAATGTTGTATCATTGAGTATTGCAATATTTATTGATGTGGTATTCAAAGTGATTGAGATATTTTTTGGAAATAAGATGATATGCGCATAATGAAGACGAGAAAATGAAATGTTTAATAGTATTCATGAGCTCATGATTGATATAAGGACTAAGTGATATCATGGTTTGAGTATATAGAATTTTGAGGATTTTGGTATGTGGAAAGTGTTAACTTTTAACTGCACTCATGTTTTCACTAAGGTATTCAAGAGAATACACGATTAAGGACTTTGAATGTTTGGAATGTGACCAACAAGACATATCTTATGATATGTGGGGATCAACGACAGTATTAAATCTCTGGTAATCGTTGTCACTATATTATGAGAGTGGACTGTAGTATTATGTATAAGCCTAAAGATTAGACTGGATTATGTTAGACATAAGTTAGTATTGTTTAAGGATAGAAGATTTTCGATATTATTGATGGGATGTTATAGTAACGTAGTTTTAGAAAAAGGGACAACCTGCAGGACGGGCGACAGCCCATCGCTTCGGACAAGGCTGTAGGAATCGAACCCACAACCGAAGTGCGACTGGCCTTTATCGCCTACCACTGGCCTACAGGAAGTCCCTGTTTAGTAGAAACTAGTTTTATTATATTAATCAGCATGATATATGAAGTATAAGTCCATTTTAGGAACCATATATGATTAATCTCACTATAGAATGACTTATGTATATTTAATAACTTTTGCTAACCTTTTGTTTGAGACAGATGGAATGAACAGTCATTCTATCACATGATCTTCTAACACTTCACAAATAACAAATTCAACTTCATTTATTTAAGAGATGAAGTAGAAATTGTTCAAGGCACGAACAAAAGTGAGATTGTACCAAAATAAAGTAAGTATTTATTCTAAGAAAATTTTCAACTTTTGGGAAATGATCTTGAAAACCAAAAATGTTGTCCTAGTGATCTTATACCTGATGAATCAGATGGTACCTTATATCATCACAAATCTATGGATTTGTGATTACTGGCTTTTCCATAGCCATGTTCTCTACCACTCTCCATCAGAACATGATGGTTAGATTTCTCTTCCATATCCATATTTTCACCTATGTGGAAACCCAGTGATTAGTTTATTTGGGTAATCGTTACATTTCATACTTTAGTTTTTAAAGCCAAGTTTTGGTATTCCCTTTTATGATGTGGGTTTCTATTAAAGAAACTTTCGAATAGTAAACCATTTATAACCCCGACGAATTTCGAGGGCAAAATTCATTTTAAGGGGGGTAGAATGTAACAGCCTGAGATTTTATGAAAAATATTCTTTCTTATTTTACTAATACCTTGTGTTATACGCTACACCAAAAGGAGCTTGCACAACACGCATCCTTGACTTGCCTTGCATTACACGCAATCGCAACCTTCCTCGATAGCGTGTGTGGTACGTAATCCTGAGTTTCACGAAACAATGATATGCTCTTAAAATATTATTAAAACTAGCCGTTATGAATAGTAATAACCACTTTTTAAATTTTAGAAATTTTAACTCTCAAAATGGACTTCATTTTTGGATTCGGAGTATCGAATTTAGCCTAAGGTGAAATTTTGGTACTTTTCGGATAACTTTCATATTCTGATGAATAGTGAAAATTACTAAATTATAATTAAAAACAATTTTTTTTAATCGAAATAATTAATAGTGATAAATCATTAATTTGAGTGGTTTTAAAGTATATTTAGAATATATTTTTACAATTTAATACAATGTTGGTCATTGGATGTAGTTTCACATTTAAACTAGACATAAACGAGTGTCAATCTTTTGATAGATATTGTTTCTTAAAAACACGCTATTTGTTTTAACAGCGGGATTTAATTATAAAATTAATTAATGAAACTTTTATGTTATGAATTTGGTAAAATAGACTTCATTTTTGAATTCGGAATATGAAATATAGCTTGGGATGAAATTTTGGCATTGTTATGAAAAACATCAATTTTTGATGAATAGTGAAACTACTAAGTGGTAGGTTAAAAACTGAATTTTGCATAAAACTTAATTTTACCGCTTCTGTGAATGGAATTTAGAAAATCCGAGAGACACGGTTAATATCAAGGACTAAAATGTGGTTCAATGAGATGAAAATAATTTTTTGGTGAATAGTAACTTTTTACTTTTTTTTACCACGGTTAATAGTAAATAAGGTAACTAAGGGTAAATATGATATTAATATTACCCTAACACATGTCCTAATTCTATTGGAAAAGTGTAATTCGACCAAAAACAAACTTAGGAATAAAATATGACCATTTAGGCCCACTTGGATTAGATTAGGACATTTATTATTAATTTATTTAAAGAAGGGTTAAAATAGTTAAAATCAACGTTTAATAAGTAAATCATTTTTAATATGGGGTTATACATAAGATAAATTCGACTATAAATATTCATTAGAAAGCTAAAAAGATTTCCTACATGATGGTATTTTATTTGTAATTTTTAGACATCAAATAATATAATTTATTTATGACACAAAAATGATGCAGTAATTATCTTATTAATGAAATATTGACATATTTGATAATATAAATACCAAAATAAATGTAATTTAAGACTTTTTATGAATTCCACTAATTTTCTAGGTTACTATGATATATTAGTGTTGATTTAATCAACTTGGTTTGAACATATAATTCTGTTATGACTTTCACAAAAATCATATATCAAATAGTGTCAAAATTGACACAAAATAGTTTTTAAATAAAATATTATATTATTAATTGTTATTTTATTCCTAAAAATCTAAGGTTCGGCCAAATGACTTAGATAAGGATATATATATTAATAATAAACAATTTGGGGTTCGTTTGGCATGTTATAGTAAGTGTATTAACCATATAGTGAAAGAAAACAAAAAGACACGGTAAAAGTTAAATTAATTAACTTAGAGTTAAATCTAATTGATAAGGTTAAAATAATATCTTAAACTTGTTTAAATTCTATTGGTTGATAGGATTTCGACCCATCCTTACTTTAGCTTCGAAATAAGACCCTTTGGAACCATTATAAACCGATTTTGACTTTAATATAAAATAATATTTTGAGATATTCCTAAGGTGCCCCTCTCCTCCCCTATAAAAGGACACCTCCTCCCCCTCCTCCTCACACCAATTTGAGCACTCAAGCTCGGCCAAACCCTGCCAATTTCTCCTCTCCACTTCCCTAGCAACATCCTAGAGGTTCTGGTCTTCCTCAAAGACCAATTTTAGTGCCCTAAGAGGAGGTCTCAAAGAGGCACTTCAAAGAAGAGGTAATCACCGTTACCAATTCTTTCATCTTTATTTCTTCTTCCACTTCTTCTTCTTAGGTTGTTTCATTATGAAGTAATAACATCAGTATCACTCATATACTGATATGTTATTATAAGTATGAAACAACCCTATTTCACCATCTATCCATCCTACGGAAAAAGAAATCACCGCGCGTGCGTACGTACGGAATACCGTCTCCACGCCGTGGTGTAATCTATTTTCCACCACCACCTTACATGGATGGGTATAATGGTGTAAAGAATAACTATACATAGTTATTACAACATCATATTGATTCTGATATATTTTATAATCCACTCCAATTCAATTCAATATTTATAGAAATGATATCATCGCTCGTGCGTACGTACGGACTACCGTCTCCACGACGCGATGAGATTCATTCTCCATGTTAACCATTTAAGAATGATTATAATGTATATATAAGAAATAATAATGAAATATATGACATTATAAAGCTACTGGATTTATTTATATATATACATATGTATGTAATCTACTTACTTCCATTTCAAGACAATAAGGAAAGGAAAACAGCGTTCATGCGTACGTACGGACTACCGTCTCCATGAACGGTGTTTTTCATTTTATTTATCTACCTATTATATATATATATACTGAATATATATGATATATAAATCATATTTTATATTCTGGAAGTAAGTAAATCATGATATAAGTAATAATGATGTCAAGAACAACAAGTCAAAACACCTACGATAAATGAAACGATTTTACCCAAAACGCTTCTTTAACATGGAGTTTACAAAAGAACGGGTAATATAATGTCATAAGTGAACCATATATGATATCATAACAATGAATATGATTCTGTAATAAGTCAATAACATGATTTAAATCATTATACAGGAGGTTCGGACACTTACAAAGCAAGTCGGACCTAAGGTAAGGGAAATATCACAATCTCATTTTTATCCGAGATTGTTTATTCGTAAGTATTTACTGGGGTTTATTTTATCATCCACATCCATGTTTCCTCAATATGTAATATTATTTCCATCCAACTACAATGGTTTAAATCCAATTTTACCCTTTGGTTAGTTTTTAGTAAAAGATATGAAAGGAATCTTTTGTCGTTTATCGTACGAGGTACATTTTGACTTTTTCGACAAAAGTACAAAGAATGTTTTTTTTACTTATACGGCACGAACGGATTTCTACTGTTTTATAAAGCCTTATTTTCATGATGCTTCCTCTAAAAGATTTTATGACTATTTTCAATAAAATCTCTTTCTTTTAAAATTTCATGATGTTTTGTGAAAAGAAATTGATTTTGAAGAAGAAAGGATATTTTCCTCAAGAATTCAATTCAAGTGTTTTATCAAAATTATTTTCCATCTAAGATAATAAAGGGTTCTGTTTCTATCCATATTTTTACATTGATTTGACTATGTTGAGATGGAATTATGTTTATGAATTCCTTTATCTTATATGAATTGATTTATGATGTCATGATGTTTCAAGAATCCCATTTTTATTACATGGGTTATGCGATGATGTATGATTTATGATTTTGTGGCACACATAAGAAAGGATTCATTAAGAGATGGGTGGGACCTATATCTCCCTCCAATGCATTGGGTAAAGATTTTATATCTCATGAGATAGACATGGCTGGAATGGTAGGTTATACCGGTTCAGTGAAACAGGACTGAAACGAGGATTACTCGATTCAGAAAGGGACTTTGTCCACTAAGATAGTCTTGGCAATGAGTCTTGACTAACAAGAAATGATTCTCTATGATTATGTGTGTATGCCACAAAGTTCCATGTTTTATGTTATGATTATTGTGATTACATTTCACTGCCATGATTTATCCCATGTTATGAAATTATGCTCTCTTTTGCAGGTTATGATTTCCAAAATGTTATGTTCTTATGAATATGATGTGATTGATATTTCTTTTGTTTACCCTTACTGAGCATTTGAGCTCACCCTTTTATGTTTTCTTTTCCCCAGGATATAAAGAAAGGTTTTAGGTAAAAAAAAGGAAGATCTTTATGGGAGATGTTGAAGATCTTTCACCACTATTAGAAGATTATAGACCGAGTTTCCAAAGACACTAAACTATTACGGTCCTTGTGTGTGTTTTTTTGTAATGTACTAAGTATTCCGCAAAAGTAATGTAAAGTCCATGTACGTCAGGCTTCGGGTCTCTACAGACAATGCCAATGAATTAATTTACATTCAGAGTTTATAGGGACTATCTGGATATTACAAGAACTTCACATAGGATTTCTTATGCCTTATAATGTCGCTTATAGTCTTGAAAATTAATCATGTGAGATTCGTATAGTCAAAAAAAAATTAAGTAGCCTTTCAATACTTTTAGGGTGGTTTGACATCAACACTAACACTAATGCTGATAAAGCCAAGAAGGAGCAATGATGTATACTATGACACAAAAAGTATCAGTATTAGTTCTTTTTTGACATGGGATGAGTGAGTTTTTACGTATAGTTATCATTATTTGAGGCCTTATTAGTGGAATTACCTGATGCATGACCTCAAGATAGTTGTTGTAGTTCACAATCTACGTTGTTGAAGACACTATCTACTTGGAGATCATTTTATTATATTCAATGATCAAGAAGCCTCAAATAAATCATTACATAGTGAGAGCTAAAACTTAAACAATTTAGGTAGGTTGAGTACCAATAATATATAGATTTTTAGCATTCGCACACGCCTAGTAAAATAAATACTATAGATTATTCCCTGAGATAGAAGACATAGACTCAGCTGGTTTAGGAATCTAGTGGAAAATGGAAGCTAATGGACTTATTCTAAAAGATTCAGATTCCGGTTTATGAGAATAATGATAATACCATCCATCCATCCTTAGTAGTGACTTCTACTCTTCTGAAATGAGTAAGAATGAGGAAACTAACTAATCCTGAAGTCCTTGTCCTATCGAAAAGCATTTCTGATATCGATGTTTATTCAGGTTGGATAGTGTATTAGGATGATACCTTAAAATTATATGGGTGTGTATAGGTCCCATCATTAATCAAAGTGGAGATGATGTGGTATATTCACTCTATAAAATGTGAATTTCAACCTAGTGTCACCAAAATATATCCGGATATATGATGTCGATATTGGTGGCCTAGTATGAAATGTGAGGTTGATCTCTTTATAACACAGTGTTCCACCTATTAGTAGTTGAATGTGGAACATCAGTATATGGTAGGGAATCTACAACATTTTTCAATTCATGAGTGGAAATGGGTTGATGTTTTGATTCATTTTATTACTGTTCTACCTATATCACCTCATTGAAAGGATATGGTGTTGGATTTTTTTGATAATTTTACAAGGTCACACACTTCTTTCTAATGTAAGACTCCATTATGGTAGGTAATATGGGAATGATTCATTTTATGGAGGTTTTACATATTCATAGAGCTCTTAGCTATATCATATTTTATTAGGATTCTCACTTTATGACATGATTCTTGAAGTAGTTGGAGATGGCCTTGGGTACATAGGTTCTTCATGAGCATGACTTATCACCCCTAGACCAAGGAATAGAAAAATTTTAATATTCAGGTGCTTTAGGATAAGATTCCTTCATGTTTCCATGACTTGGGGGGGTTCTTGGTAGAAACACATTCACCTTGTTGAGTTATCTTATAATAACAGGTTTTAGGAAGCCCTCAAGATGGCTCCTTATGGAGACTTATATTGTAGGACTTTTCTCTAACCTCTATGTTGGATAGAGGTAGGGGATGCACCAATGCTTGGACCATGTCTCGTATAGGAAACTACATAGAATGTCCAGATGATCAGAAAACGCATGGTGACAGCTCAGTCTAGATAGTAGTCATATGCCAATAGACACCAGTGACCTCTCGAGTTTGTGTTCATAGACCAAGTTTTCTTCGGAGTCTCACCGAGTTGGCCAATAGAAATATTAGGAAGTAGGGTAAGCTCTCAATGAGATTTGTTGGACCCTTGGAGGTTGTGAAATGGATCAGACCATTGTATTACTAATTGTAACTTCCTTATAAACATCATCTATTGCATGATATCTTTTATATATCCAAGATTAATCAATATTATCTAGACTTTTCACATGTTTTTTATCCAGATGATTTTGAGTTGGATGTAGATGCTTCCTTCGAGGAGTATCTATCACGAACCAGGCATAGTCTCCATCTAACCCAATGCCCGACCCGATCCACAGTAAGGCCCAAAGGGAATTCTCGATCCCCACGGGCTGGTACAAGTGCACGGGTGTCAAAAAAACAAGGGAATGATTTACCCAAAACAATAAACACAAAAAAAATAACAATATAAATAAAATAAAACTGGAAAAAGGAAACTAAACATGCCTTTAAAGAATAATCATATTTAATGTCTAAAATTATAACTAAAAACCCAAAGGGGACTAAAACATGATAGAAAAACTAAAACTCCAATACAAACCTCGAAGAAACTTTAGAAGCCACATCCCCAAGCTACCAACACCAACTAGCACGAGATGACGACTAGAAACAGGAACCACCATCACTAAAGATGATTCCTCGACCTGAGAAACACAAAGAACGAGGTCTTCATACATCAAAAGGTGTATGTGGGGTGTGATCCAAGAGCCCATCTCGATGCCACCAAGAGATGATTCCATGAATAACCATTTAATGACGAATACATTTTCCAGTTAATTAAATAAAAATTAAATAAATGCTTGAACAATATTTAATGAAAACAATTTTCCATGATAGGTGTTTTAAATGAAAACAATTTTAAATACAACAACCTAAATTGAAGCACACACGCACACCTACTTTTAAGTTAACCAAAGTGTAATTTCGGTGAGCATAAGGAAAACAAGAATAACCCAATATGGGAGAGGCCTCATGGGTGGTATCTAGTATGGGTCCCTAGAGTTTCGTGTCTTGGTGAAACATGGCTTAGAAACCCTGAACCTCAAAAAACGTGGCATAGAAACCACGACCCTTGGTCATGCAAATGTTTAGTTAGTGTTGCAGTCGTCAGTCCTATTAAGTGAAACACGGTCGAAGATACCCTCGGATCACTAGCCCACTAGTCAAGTTAACCTCCCTAGCTACCCAGGCATCCCGCTTTGTGCTCAAGTAAATTTCAAGATCATAATGGGTGGACATCACATAAACAACCCAAAAAAACCCCACTCAAGAGAAGATACCATTTACACCATCAATTCCACTTTTAAAATCCAAGATCACATCACATGTCACATTTATGCGTAAAATCAAAATTGGGTACTTACACATGCAAAACTCCCATTTTCACACCCAAATTCAATTTTGAAATATTACGTACACCTAAATATTTTTAGAACATAATCTTAATAACTTACACTATCAATTAAACTTATTGAAATTTCAATGATAACTCTTTAACAATTATATAACCACCATGAAAATTTATTAATAAACTTCAAAAAATGAGTTGAACGACTTTAAACACCGAAAACACACTCAAAAACTCTATCATGAAAAAACGAATCTGGACACCACACCCAAAACACACCATACAACATATTCACATTCAATAAACCTAAATGTAATTTTTATATAACACTTATAAATAACTCAATGTAGTTTTTCACAAAAAAAACTTATTAACATCACATAAACATTTATACCTCAAAATAAAACAAGACACTGCTCATGCCCAAACCCACCATTTACACACACAAAATCCATTTGGAAATAATACACACATACCAAAACCCTCTTTAACCCAAATTCATACTCAAACTCTTCCCAACCATGATTTACGCTTCAAAATCAACTTAAGAAATCATTGACTCAATTAATTTTTTTACACATTTCAAAATAACACAACAAGTAATTTCATAAAGATTACATCAAATTTTATTACATGTATTGTGCACTTTAAAATTTTAGTGCACATCAAATTCTTCAAAACTACTTCCAAAAACTACTTTGCACCACTTGCACAATTCAATGAATCAACTGTATAATTTTAAAGACCATTTCCATGGTTGGAAAAACAACAATAAAATTTATGATTTTTTTTCAGATTATGCTGCATGGCTTAGAACACAAAATATTTCACCAAACACCCCTATTTGAATGAAATGATATTGATGTTATACCGAAACAAAATCTGTATTGTTTTTAAAATGAAAATAAAGAATTATGAATTTTTGTTTGCCGAAAACACACATGTATCATGTATACATATGGACTTCAATTAAAAACTAGATTCACATTAAACAAACTAATGAATAAATATGCTATATTAATTTAAGAAGAAAATTAATTCATCAAACAGTGGTTAAACGTGGAACCACCTGTCTCAAATGGCAAACCATCCGGTAAATGGCACAAAACAAACCTGCACCTAATTCACACCACGAAGAAACAAAGAGGAGGCCTAACCAAGGAGATCGAACCCAAAATTAAAATGTTAAACCTCAAAATCGGATTCAAAACTCACTGGAAAAACAAAAACTCAATGATAGAAAAAATATAATAAAGGAGAGGCCTAACTGGAGGGGGCGTCGATGGAGACATACCATGCGCTGGATTAAAACCAGCTGGAGGAAACCCAACTAGAGGGCAAGGGTAGAAGGGGGTTCGGCATCTAGCTAAGTATACCGGAAAGAGAGGTGCTGGAAGGTGAGGTGGACGGTGAGGGCGATGCTGGCTGGTGAGGAGGTTGGCGGGTGCGGCTAGCCAGGAGAGAGAGGGTGGTCCAGTGGCTGGCCCTAGGTGCGGTGTGATAGGGTGTGTTTGGGAAAGAGGAAAGGCAAGTCACAATGGGTAGGTGGGGAAGTAGGGGTCGCGATGAGGGGGCGGGGAGCTAGGTTGTGAGTAGTCTAGTGGAGGGTCGAACGAGGGGCAAGGTGTGATAGGGAGGGAGGAGGGTGGAGTCGGGTGGAGGGCTGGAAAAGGGGGGAAGTGGGGTCTTGAGGGGATACGGGGGGGAGGAGAAACCATACCCCAAGAAATACATTAAAAAAAGAATATAAAGAATATAAAATCATAAAAAAATTTATAGTAGTAGTAATAATTATAATAATAATTATAATATCCTCAAATAATAATAATATTATTTTTATTATTATTAAATAATAATTCATTAAATTTTTATCACTTTTCTTTTTTTCTTCTATTTTTATTTTACCTCTCATTTAATTTTATTTCATCATTATTAATTTATTTAATTTAATTAGTTAAGCATCGGGAAGACGTGCGGGGAACTGGGTGAGGCCATGCGGTACCCTAGGGGAGGCTGTGTGGCTTCGACAGTTGTGCAATGAATGCTGTTAGGTCCAAAATGTGTGTTTTTAAATAAGTACTCAAAAATTCTATGTTGAGATTCAACCTGCACTACCCGATGCAAATAAAATTAAAAAAATAAAAAATTCAAAGATGGTGGGTGTGACAATTCTCAAAACCATATATCTTTCTACCCTCGGAAATCCACAATGAGACTGAACCCCTAAACATAAAATGATATCCCCTTGAGGTTCAAAGAAGATCCCTATGAAAAGAAATCAAAATGAGGCTAATGAACTGTTCTTAGATAAAGTGAATTACATGACAACCTCAATAAATCCATAGAAAATTAACATACCACTATGTGGTATCTACCCAAAAGATCTTGGACCCCTCTAGCTGGTCAGGGAAAGGAACTCTCACACCCATGGAAACTAACTTCACAAACCAAAACACTTCAATCACCATTAGACAAAAACCCCATTGTTCGATTGGAGTGAACAAACAAGATCAAACCACATCCAAATAACAATCTTATCACCTTTCCCCAAGTCACTTCTAGGAACGGAACTATAAGCCAACATGGGAAAGCCTGAAGGGTTCCCCACTATTAGAAACCTAACAATGCCCGAGACAAGACTGAAAAACTGAAATAGGGAGGCCAGGGTGGACTCCCCACAATTATGAAGAAGAGCCAACTTCGATTCATTCCAGAGACATTTCTGTGAGACCCATTATGGGTATCCCTACCATTAAAACTAACCAAAGATACAAAACATTGAAAATTTTCTGACCGTGACCCAACTCCCATCCAAAAGTTGTGGGGAGGGAGGGACCCAACTACTGTCGCATCAAGACCATGACCGAAGACAAACAAGCATCTTTACATCCCTGGGTGATCACTATTCAAATTTGAGACCGATTTACCCAACCAATCTCAAGGACCACTAAAATAATTTACACCTGGAGGGATATATCCTTCATGAGTTTGAGGTACGAGACGACCACGCATCCTCATATATATGGGAAACCTCCCTCACTGAAATGTTTCTTTCTAAATAGAGCAACCAGAAAAAACAATTCAAACTGCTTTAACTTTCAACAGAAATGACATAAAAAAATCTAGGGTCTCATACACTCTCAAGGTTCCAGACCACACACCCGCTTCACTATGTGGTCTATTGTTGGATCCATGATGTTTGAAGTACCACATTCCTCACAGTCAAGCATAGAAGACTCCTGAATGAAGATTCTCCCTTTCCTGATGTTGTAAGTAACCACACTACAACCAAGACAACATAAAACAACACAAAACACCAAGATGTCCAACTAATCCCTCATAGAACATCCACAAAAAAAAAGAGTTTGGATGATGCACATGCATCACCCCTTCCCCATCACAAAGAAACCAAACAATGAATGATGCCTGAAAATAGTCACCCTGGATTAGAAAAATTGGAACTTCCTGTGAGCACACTCTCCTATGAAAACATAGATTCCGAAAGGATTCTACGAAGTCCACCTTTTCTCTTCAAAGAGAACTCACACTGTGAGATGTCCCCAAACATGAACCTTGAGGCTGTTGAAAGCAATAAAATCCTATCATGATATCGGTTCACACTGATAACTCTGAACAGCCTTCGGCCTTCCCCAATGGAATTCCATTCACAGTTTCTAGGTGAGATTCATAAAAAATGGTGTCAAAAATCATACCTGATGGCTCAGAATACTCATGGAGTCCAAAACTCCCTTCAACTATCCTCCCATATTTCATCCATCTATGATAGTACTTGCTTAACCAAATAGGAGAAGGGATAGACTTAGCACTATCACTCAAATGGGAGAGTCCTTGATTTAATCAACTGGAGGACTGGCCAACGGAAAATTGTCTCTGGCCACACATCAATTGCATGATCATGCTTTTTGAGAACATAAAATAGTCTAGAAAGAAAACCATGGACCCAATAAAAATGGTCTAATGGCCATGACATACCGCATCGAACACTAAATGTGTAGGGGAACCACTACAAGGGCTTCTCAAATCACTTTTTAAAAGAAACCACTAACCATATGCTTTCACACCAACAGACAAATAAGAATTCAAAATCGAGACACAAATCTACCAAAAACCATTCTCAACTCAAAATTCCTAACATCCAACATTTCCAAAATATAAGGTCACACCACACAATCACCAGTTATAAAAACACCAAATTTTCAATTAACAAAACATTTTGAAAATAAATGAAGCCAAGGGGTTTCACAAACACCCATGGTGTCCCATGGGTCTCACACATGCATGTTTCGATGACACACTGGAAACCACCTCATTTCCATCTAGGCACTCATCCGCTCGTTCCATTAACCATTTATCTTTCCAAATATACCCAATCATGTGGTTTCTTATGAAAACACCAATCATCCAAACTAGACCTTTCCATTTTTTGAAACCAAAACATTGAACCAACACTTTTCAAACCTCATACATCATTTTACTTTTAAAGCTCCTCATTTCAAAACATTTTCCAAGACGAAATCATATTTACTTAAGAAATGGATTTCCATGAATCCAAAACAAAGAGACGAGGAATGATGCATGAGGAAACTAGTGTTAGTAGGTGACTGGGACATATGGTTGGTGACCAAATTCCAATCACTCCACTTCCACAAAGTGTATTGTAGGACAACATCCCCATCTCCACATGGATTTCCAGACCTAGAGATATCACTAAGACCACTGACACTACTCCCTTTTCATTTTACCTAAACAAGATTAACCAGAAGGACCAAAGACTCATACAAACCTCAACTTATACTGGTATCTCAATTCCCGCCACGAGGTGTGCTAGCTAGGAACCATGCTGGTAGCTTGAACGTCAATTTCTGACACCCTTATCTTTTTTCTACCTTGAATCTATCCCAAAAGAACATGACCCAAGAGAGAAAACTTACTCTGATACCATTTTTCATGAACCGGGCCGGGTCTCCATCCGACCTGGTGCCCGACTCGGTCTGCGGCAAGGCCCGAAGGGCGTTCCCGATCCCCACAGGATCACACATGTTCCCAGGTATCAAAAAAACATGGGAATGATTTACCCAAAACAATAAACACAAAACCACTAATAAGTTAAATAAACTAAAACGTGAAATAGACAACCAAACATTCCTTTAAACTATAATCATATTTAAATTCCTCAATTGTAACTAAAACCCCAAAGGGGGCTACAAAAGGATATAAAAACTAAATCTCAAATACAATTCTCAAAGAAACATGAGAAACCACATCCCCAAGATACCAAAACCAACCCACATGAGAAGATGATCAGCAACAAGAACCACCGTCACTAAGCACAATCCATCAACCTGGGATACAAAAAGAAAAAGGTCTACATACACCCAAAGGTGTATATAGGGTGTGATCTAAGAGACTAGTAGTATTCCACAGGGAGAAGATTCCACACTTACTAATTTAATTATGAATACATTTTTTAGTTAATGAAATAAAAAAATATAAATGCTTGAGCATTATTTAAAGAAAACAATTTTCAATGATCTGTGTTTTAAATGAAAAAAAAATTTAAATAAAACAACATAAATTAAATCACACATGCACACTTACTTTTAAGATAACCAATGTTTCAATCCGGTGAGCCTAAAGTAAACAAGGAGCACCGAATATCGAAGAGGCCTTATGGGTGTTAGCAAGAGAGGGTACCTAGATCTTCATGTCTCGGTGAAACATTTCTTAGAACTCACGAACCATAGAAAACCTAGCTTAGAAACCATGAACCTCAGGAAACTTGTCCTATAAATCATGTCCATCAGTCATTCATATGTTTAGTTAGTGTTGCAGTCATCAATCCTATTTAGTGAAATAGGGTTGAAGCCACCCTCGAATCTCTAGCTCACTAATATAGTCAACCTCCATAGCTACCCAGGCTTCCCGCTTTTTTCTCAAACAAGTTTCATTTTCATAATGGTTGCACATCACATAAAAAATCCAAACAAAACACCACGCAGGACAAGATACCATTAACACCATCAATTCCACTTTTAAAATCCAAGATCGTGTCACATGTCACATTGATTCATAAAATCCAAATAGGGTACATACACACACAAAACCACCATTTTCACACCCAAATTCTATTTTGAAATATTACACAAACCTAAATCAATTTAGATCATAATTAGCATCGCTTATACCATAAATTATACCAATTGAAAATTTAAAGAAAACACTTTTTCAATTAAACCACCACCCCAAATATTTATTAATAAATTTAAAAAAATGTTTCTATTCACTATAAACACAAAAAACACACTCAAAACCTCTTTTATGAAAAAACACATTTGGGTGCCACACCCAAAACAGACACAATATCTCTTTCACATTCAAACAAACTAAATTTACAATTTCTAAAAAACTGATAAATAACTCAACGTAGGTTTTCTAAAAAAACCTATTAACTTCACAGAAACATTTATACCTAAAAATAAAACAAGACACTACTCATTCCATAACCCACCATTTACACACACTCAATCCATTTTAAAATAATACACACATACCCAAATTCTGTTTAACCCAAACGCATACTCAAACTCTTCCCCACCATGATTCACACTTCAAACCCAATTTAAGAAATCATTGACCCTATTTATTCTTTTAAACATTTCAAAAGAACACAATAAATAATTTCATTCGGATTACATAAAATTATATTTCATTTTAGGTGCACTTTAAAATTTTAGTTCCCATCTAATTCTTCAAAACTACTACCATAACCATCTTTGAACCACTTTCACAATTGAATTAATAAACAAAATTATTTTAAAGACCATTTCCACAGTTGGATGAAGCACCATAAAATTTATGAAAACAATTTTTAGATTATCCCATGTGGCTCAGAACACTAAAAATTTAACCAAACTGCCCTCTATGACTCAACGTATATTGACGCTAAACCAAAACACAATCTGCATCATTTGTAAAATGAAAATAAACAATTCAGAATGGTTATTCTCAGAAAACACACCTATGTCATGTATATATATCAACATAAATTAAAAACTAGATACTCATTAAAAAAACTAATGGATAAATTTTCTAAATTTATTTTGGAGGAAAATTAATTTATAAATCAATGGTAAAACGTGGAACCACCTACCTCACAAGGAGAACCATCTTGAAAATGGCGTAAAACACAACCACACCTCATTATCGCCATGCAGAAAAAAAGATTAGGTATGAAAAAGGAGATCAAAAAAATATATAAATAGTTAAACCTCAAAATCGGATCCAAAACTTGCTAGAAAATAGAAACTCAAAGAGAGAAAAAATAAAATAATGGAGAGGCTTAACCACAGGGGGGCATCACCAGAGACTTTGCATGCCCTGGATGAAAACCAGCAGGGGGAAAACTAGCCAGAGGCCAAGAGGAGATGGGGGTCCGGTAGCTGGCTGAGGAGACCAACGAGGGAAGCGCTGGCTGGTGAGGAGGCAGGTTAGGGTGACGCCGGCTAGTGAGGAGGCAGGCGGGTGTGGGTGGCCATAATAGAGAAGTTGGTTCTCCATCTATCCCTAGGTGTGGCGTGATGGGGTGTGTCTTGGGAGGAGGTATGGGCACAGTGTGACGGGTAGGAGGGGAAGCAGGAATTGTGACGAGGAAGAAAGGAGCATGGTGGTGAGTGGTTTGGTGGCCGGTAAAACCAGGGGCAAGTCCTGATGGAGAGGGAGGATGGTGGAGTCGGGTAGCGGCCTTATAAAGGGGGTAAGGGGGTCACGATGGGATACAGAGGGGAGGAGAAACCCTACCCCAAGAAAAAAAAGAAAATGAAGAAAATGGAACCAAAAAAATAGAGTAATAATAATAACAATAATTTTAATATCTTCAAATAATAATAATAATAATATTATTATTATTAAATCCAAATTCATTATATTTTTATCACTTTTATTATTTTATTTTATTTTAATTTTTTCAGTAATTTAATTATATTTCTTCTTTATTAATCCATTTTATTTAATTAGTTTAACATTGGGAAAGTGTTTGGGTAATAAGGAGAGGCTGCGCAGTGACCTAGGCGAGGTCACATAGCATTGACAATGGCACGCTAAATGTTGTCAAGGCAAAAATTTGTGTTTTTAAATAAGAACTCAAAAATTTTTTGTCGGGAATCAACCTGCACTACCCGACGCAAATAAAATTAATAAAAATAAAAATTCAACGTTGGTGGGTGTGACATTATCCCATTCGTATTATTGATTTTAGTGTAAAGACAATACAAAAAATGTCTATTAATTTGGTGTGGGTTGTCTTACAACACAGTTGAGTAGAGGATGAGACCTCTGAATGGGAAGATGGTATACAATCTTAGTGTCTGGAAATCTTTGCAGATGATACCTTTTTACACTTATAAGGACGTCGTGGGGATGGGTTTTATTAATGAGTGGAGGTTCTAATGACCATTCTTTTTAAGAATGTACGACTTGTTTGTTCTTGGTTAATATTCCTTTAAAAGATCCTAATAATTATACCTAATCAAGTAATAGATCTATAAGGTTTATTTGGGGCTCATTCAGAGTCTGAAGCCTTGTAATTGAAAGAAAAGTGTAGGCCAAAAAGTTAAGTGAAATTGTCCATCCCATCCTGCATGGTTTCCCTAAATCATTCGGTTGTAAACAGTGGACACCTGGGGGCCACATAGTTTGTCTACAACTAGTCGACCCTAGGATCATGACCATACATTATTGCAGACATTCTTGGATAGTGGGTTTTTCATGATTTGAACATAGTTAGAAAAACTATGCTCCAAACCCTATTGGGTGACGCTTTGATTCATCCAATGGTGCAATATTTTCACACGGTTTGGCCAAACCATGTAGCCAAACCTTGCACCAATTGTTTTACGGTGAAATGTAATTATTTCCACCCTTTAATTCTATTTACCTATTTCTTATTCCCCCTTCAATTCTCCAATGTATGAAATGAATTTTATCTTATCATGGCTCTCCCTAAAACCAAATCTCAGCATTGAGATATATTCTTCATCCGTTGTAAGATTCCAGACCTGCTAAAGGTATTTCATTCCTTAGGGTGGGATCTCTAATCAACTCCTTTCTTATATGAGTTTATCTTGTTATCCAATGCACTATTTAGGTGAAAACTCATTTTCACTATTTTTAGGGGGTAGGAATGTAACTTAGATATATTCCAACCTACTCCAAATCTAAGTATAATATCAAGTGATTATTCATATTTATCCTTAAGGTGGGTGGTATCGTCATTTTACCCATGAGTTTTGATGTATTGTAGCTATGTAATTGTGCCACATGCTGGATTTTGCAGAGCATATCATTTTTCTTGATTCCATCATATCAAATTTCCCATTTCATCTTAATATGCAAAATTTTACTTTTTTGGTAGTTTAGAGGAAGTATACCTCGGTTATGAACACCCCAAAGGTGTGAAAAATGGAATTTCCCTATTATAATTAAATTTTTACATGCTAAGATCACTTTCTAAGTGTTTGGATTGTTTTATTGATCAAATTACCCTATTAAATAATTAATTAATGGATCTGAATGCACCTCCTAAGTGATTCGACCACCTATACATGGAATTTCCCATGAAGGAATTTACATTAATTAATATGAAACCCCTTCCAGATAACTTTTGAGCGTAATGAAGTGAATTAAATTTTTATGAGGAATTTATTGGATTAATTATGTTAAATGGATAACACATGATGGTTTCCATTATTAAAATGAATTTATTGTTTTCAGTGGAATGACTTATGTGGGTGTTATTTCCAAGCCTCAAACATCTTTTTTATTCAAATGTAAGGAATTGAATTGTGAAGCCTTGTTTACTTTGAGCATGATGAATGGGATGCATGGGTGGTCATACCTCATTATGATATTTATAAATATTATTATTTATCATTATCAGTAGTGATACAATGTTAATTGTTCTATTGATTATGATGGCAACATGCTCCCTTACATCAGCTATTGAGCACGACATCTCACACCACTGACACTAGTTGGATGTTCGGCATGACGTGCTATGTTCCTTGATGAAGTGTTAACAGGATGGCACACTCACCATCTCAAGTGATGAGCATGAAGTCTCCAAATCATTAGGATATGTAGGGAATTTTTCCTACTTCTTGATCTTATAGACTTTTTAGACTAGTTATAGATGTCTGAGTTACACCCTGGTCTATCCAATAACTAGTATTCTAGGTATATAGCCACATACGCTGACACGTAGATACTTGATATAGGTTGATGAAATATATATAAATATACTATATATATATTATTACTATATATATAGTCACTCTTCATATTATCATTCAATCCATGAGTTGAAGCACATAGACCCTCCAGGTGTCCTATGGGAACCCACACAGGCATGTTATTTATTATTCATCATTGTTTATTATTTCAGTTATACTTGTATACTATTTAGATATGAGCACTAAATGGTTTATCTAGAGACATGATTTGGGGTGTCATATTGATTTTTTTTTCTCACACCATACTTGGGATACCTTTGGTACCTGAGAAGACTATACGACTACATGTAAGGATATACGAAAGGGCCCTACTATAGGTTATTGATACCTTTTTCATATAGATGGGTCATAGAAGAAATGTAATGAGTATTCAATAAGGATTACAAGGGAGAAGTTTTTATTATTTTTGTAGTTTTTTTATATTCTTGTCCCATGTTCCCATTTTTTATATCAGCATTCCATGCATTCCATGTACATGACACTGCCTAGTGGTTTTTTAATATTATCCAGTTACATAGTTATTTATTCATATTCCTCTTTATTTATTATGTATGTTTATATATTCTTCTTTTATAGTATTTTTATTATTTAATCTGTTGTGACACATTGATAAGAGGGAATAGTGTACCCAACGTACTACTTTTACACCCATTCTGCTAGTCTGCAGCCTCTAGAGTACGACGAGGCACAATTGAGGCCAAGTGACCCATCAGCTTGGGGCATGGGTAAAGTGGATCCTAGTTTGGGATAGTACAGAGAACTTTGGGGCTGTAAAATTAATGAAAAATTAATTTATAGTTATTCATGAATTTGAAATTAATTTATATATTTATGCTATACTGTCAAAAATTTCATATTGGACACTATAATGTTATAACCATAATTTTTGAAACATCTAATCACATATGACTTATGTAAACTAATAATAAATATAATTTATATTTCATGACTCGCATTTAGAAATTTAATGTGTTATGTGATAAAATTTGAACTATTTACTCAACTCTTAATATCCTATTAAATATTTAATAAACCTTGAAAGTGTTTCGTTTGTCCAGAAAATAATATTTTTCTCACATTCATTTTTATAATTAAATAACTTTTCAATACCTTAAGAAATAAATTCAATTGTTATTCTAAACTCAAATAATATAATATAATTAATTTAAATTTTATCTTTCACACTAATACATTCGACGGACCCCACATGTGAGACACACTTTGTCCTAAACTCTTATTTGTCTAAATAGGAGGAACTTATGGATACATTTTATGTGTGACCCTCGAGATTTTTATCTCAATAGTAGTGAGTCATTACCATAGGTGAAGAGTGGTATCTAGCAACACGTTTAGCCCCTAAGGATATAAGGATAATTCATTGCTGCAATGACATCCTATGAACACACATTGTGTAATATAGTTTCTTTCTCTCAAGATATCCCATAAATCATAAAACCCTCTTCTTGTAATCATAATTTATTTCATTATCTATTATATATGACCGTACTAGTTGAACTAACATTCCTCTACCATGTCCATAGATTTTGTAATGTCACTACAATTACGGTCAACTAGAATTAAGAAATATCATCCTTTACGAAAGTGAAAATTTCTATATTGATCATCCAATCACTGTATTGCCACCAATTATAAAACTAACGCAAGATACCTTTACACGAAATAACTATTATGGTTTTCCTTATACTTCATAGTACATGATAAAATCATGAACATTCATAATTATTTCAGTTCTAGATACCAATACATATACTGACATATTGGAACAACTAATTACAACTAAAAAATGTAGTATTCCTATTTCCATGTCTTTCCTCGTGATATCGTCTACTTGATATCACCAACTGTGAGCTGTTGGTTAGATAAGGGAAAAATGGTAAGAGGGGGGTTAATTTCAGTTTAAATATTGGAAGAAAAACAATCCACCTTTTAAAAACTTCATTAAATGGTTTAAATAAATTTAATCCTTTTTAATAAAATAAAATAATCAATGATGAAAATGAAACAATATAATTAAATATAATTATAAAAGTGGAAGAATAAAATAATGGGTGATTCATGAATAAATATATTAGGAAAAATATTGGATTTAAAAATTATTAAAGAATGATTGAATGTGATAAATAAAAAAAATTGAAAACTAAAATAGGTATGGTATTTAGTAAGGTTATTAATAAATAGTACCTAATATAACCACTATGTCTTACACCTCAATTTTTTGACGGTGTTATGTATTGGTCCCATGGATTTAATAGTATCCAAGATACCAAAGTTGTCCCTTTTTTTGTTATAGTTTGAAATCCAATACAATAGACATTGGATCTCTAATAGTGAAGCTAGAAACCTCAAAATAGTACCCCTTAGTAATTTGATTGGAAAAAGGAAGAGAAAACCTTTTTCCCTTACATTAGTGGTAATGATAACCAAAATAGAAGAAATAAGATGAATGGGGTCGTTTTAGTATAATATAATTTTTCCCAAATAATATGATGATCACATTGGGTGAACGAGAATAAACCAAATAGTGGTTTGGATTTTACATATTATTTCAAACTCTACAAGGAGAATGGAGATTTCAAAATTAAATCACGTTTAGAGGAATTCATAATGTTTGAAACTTGATAATTATTGTCTTGGAATACTGATGTATATATCCAATTCCTCCAAATGTCTATATATATATATTCTTCTCATCCTTCGATAGAGTTTTTTATTCCATTAGGAATTCTTTATACTGATGAAGTCCATGTTCAATTTATTTTCACCATCATTTTTTAAATTTTCTCAATCCATTTCAAATAATTAAATCAACAAGACAAGAAAATCATAAAGAAATTCAAGTTCAAAATAAAAAAAATACTCAAGACTTTTTTTGGAGAGATAAACATATTTTTGAAAATATTATCATTTCAATTTTGAACAATTCAAATTAATTTCAAAACACTCATTATAAATATTCAAACATCCCATAATAATAAGTGAAATATATCTCATAAAATATCACAAAAATTCACTCTATAAAATAATAAATAAAATTTCAAATAATTTTCCATATTTATACATGAAATAATATAAACTAATAAATATATGACATTAAAATAATAAATCATGATTGAATGATTTTTTTAGAATACACTATGATTATATAAACATTAAAATCCTGAAAAGAAAGTCAAAATAATCAATTTGAAATAATTGAAACTTTTACTATAAGTTCATACGTAAATTAAGAATAATATTATAATTCATAAAAAAATGTTTTAAAAAATATAGAAATACTTTACATTGGTTTTAAATCATTAATAAGAATTTATATAATGTTAATAACAATTAAAACATTTGAATTAATCCAACATCAAATCTATATGCCATGAAAATCATGAAATAGTGTAAACATGAAATTTCAAAATTTCAAAACTAGATATGGGTATGTTTAATTACATTGATAAAGGTAAAATGGAATTTTAACACACTGTGTAAAGGTAAATCATTGTTTATGAAGGATTCATAATGGTAATAAGAACCACCAAAGACATGCATAAAGGTAAACATGTTTTATATAGGTTTATGTAAAGGTGAAGAAGTAAAATAATGCGCATAATGGTAAGTGAAAATCTGTCTAAAGGTAAAAAGAGATTTACCTGTGCTGGATGAAGGTACCTTTCAGCTACATAAGGGTAAAAATATTTTATAAGAGGATACATAAGCATATAAGGGTATTTTGGTAAAGGTAAAATAAACATGAATTAAGGTAAAATTAATATTCTATATTATATATATGGGTAAGAAGAAATATTACATGCTATACAAGGGAACATAAAATTTAGAATAGGTTACATAAGGGTAAAATAAAACTTATGTAAAGGTAAAAAATAACTTTAGAAAATTAATTTTTCTCAAGAAAGAATTAAAAACACTATATAGAACAATATGAATAATAAAAATAAATGTTGAAAAACTAATGAAAAAATAAATAAAAAATATTTACAATAAATTCTATAAATGATAAAATTATAATTATAATTAAAAAAATCATTAAAAATAATAATTTTTTTATCCATATAAAAATATTAAAATAATAAATATAATAAATAAATAAATATAGTACATTTTAATTATAAAAAATTAAATAATCAATGTGGAAATGTACCATACCTACATGAACTTCATGAGAAGGAGACTCAATACATATAAGACCTCTACATCTGAGAGCCTGATATCATCTATATCATGTCAGCATGGTGTATCTAGACCATATGAACAACATTTTATATTTATTGTCATAGTATCTCGAGGTTCTGATTATAACTAGGAACTAATATATAATTTTGAAAAGAAAAGCAATCTAAGGATATTACCATGAAAATAATTGATGAATAAGTATAAACACTATTATGGTAAGACAACAAGATGTATAACACTCTATAAAAATGATATGGTAATCAAATAGTACTGCCAATTTGGGTCTTGGGAACCCACTGTTATTACCTATACAGTTCTCCATGGTTTATCTGATATTTTATTACCTTATTTTATGTATTAGAAATATCATATTTAGTACATAATAAATTATAAGGGCCCAGTCTTAAACATTACTTATTATTGAATTAAATGAATAATTCACATTGAGGATCTTTTCAGGTTTAGATTTTTAGAGAATTAGGACTTAACTATTACATCACAACGATTAAAAAGTAGACACATCTACTCAGCTTCCATTTTTTATCACAAAAATAAAAACCCTTGAACAAAAGAGTCATGTCTAGTTCCTTGTTTTAGACAGCTTGACATTTCCTTGATCCCATCCTTGAACCTATTCAACTTTATGTCATGTGAAAAACATTTCAAAAAACTTGGGATGAACATAAAAATCTCATTAAGGGTTATAAAAATACGGAAAGAAAACATTAGTCCATGTATACATAAGAATCAATGAAATCTTACTTCACTCATAAAACATAAGCAATTTAACGTACCTCCTGAAATCATAAGATTTATGAATAACTCATAAAAAATCATAAGACATAAAGGTAACTTGAGGCATTCATAACATTATTACGTAGGGATTAATCCTCATGGTTATGTTTGGAATACCCAACACATTATGTTCCTTAAATCTCTTCGGAGAAACCTTAACATTTTACCCCTTCGCGTTACCCAATGCATTGGAGAGCTATATCGGGCTCACACGCCCTTAGATTATCACGGAACCACCCATCTTCATAAAAAATGCCCAAGAACCATAACATAATCATAGCACATAACTTAAGCATAAAGGAAAGATAACATTCCCATGTTACAATAACAATATAACATTTTAAGATATTGAAATAATGAATCCATTCAAAAAAACCATTTTCAAAACCATTTAAAACATTTAATAAAGAGATTTTTGAATCAAAGTGTCTCATACCAACTTGAAGCTTTTAAAATTTTAAACCATTAATATCCATATAAATAAATCCTTAAAACCATTTTGAAAACATGGATATTAATAAGAACAAATCATTAAAACATTTAAAGCTATATTTTAGTTAAAGGGTTTTTAGCAAAATTATAGACACGTGAATACAATAATTGTGGAATAAAATTTAATCAGAATTTTATAATATCATGAGAATAAATTGATTCATGATATAATATTACAAAGTACAGTATATACACCATATAATATTTAATTGGTGCATAACAACAATGAAGTCTCAATAGAAATGTAAAATGAGATGAAATCCCATATAAAGAAGGTATCCTTAAATTAAGGATAAATCAATCTCAAAATTATGTGTGAAAAATATAAATACACCCAATATAAGTGGATATTAAGTGTAAAAAAATAATAGTTCATTCACAAATATTCAAAGGATGACATATTCAATAACTACTTGTTGAACCCAAAGAAGTCGAAATTTGGTTAAAAAGTTCCCTTGGTAAAATTCAACAGCCTAACAGCGTCACTTTAAAATTCATAAAATTAGTTGACGAGAGAGAAAATGGTATATCATCACTTAGACATAAAATTTACATCAATAAGGATATATAATAACATATCCCAACATAAAAAGATATATATTAGAATACATATCAAACTAAGTCTTTTTAAAATAGGAGTGTGAATGGTTCCCTTACCGATTTGGGCTACTTTCGAAACATACACCCCGTGAAATAAGGGTCATACAATGAAGATGTAACTACCCATAAATGAGAGTATATTATAAAAATAGCAAAATAATGGTCAGTACATACACCACACAAAAGGAAATTGTGGCCAATGTAGCATGAATCTCATAGGAATAAAAAAATTGAGATAAAAATCCCCTTATAGAAATTCAGCAGCCTAACGACGCCACATAAAACTTCCAAAAATGGATTGTTGAGATAAAATGGGGTCTCTCATCATATTAACATAAAATTACAGCAAGAGTAATATAAAATAAAATCCCTCAACATAATAAAGAGTAGCTTAAAGTAAGTTACATAAAAAGGGTACTTAAAAATAAAGAGAGAGGTAGGATCCCTTACCTCAAGTCCGACTTGTCTTGTTATTTTCATTATATTCCTGAATAATAAACTTTGGTCAATTTATAATTTTTTAAGGTACTCCTTTAGATATTATTATTCAGTTTATATCACATATTATAATGTTATAATAATTGGTTAATAATGTGAGTTCATATCGAACATTTTTGTCGAGGTTTGGTACATGAGTCAAAAATGAACTTTTTTGAAAATGATTGTCCATGTAGTTATAAGTAAATCATCTCAAGAATTGTATTAATGATTTAAACATCATATATATCCATTAAATATTTATTTTATACTATTCCATAACATTTGGCGATAAAAAGAAATGAAATGCACCGTTCATGGAGACGGTAGGCCATACGTACGCATGAACGCTACTTACATTTCTTGGACATATTAATGGAATTAAAAAAAATTAACAGATATATATATTATAATTCCATTATAATATATATGTTTTATAGGTCTCATAATTTCATTAATTTCATTCTTTATACATTCCATGTATTTCATGAAAGTGTCACGTCACTTGAGGGGGTGGTAGTCCACACGTCCTCGTATGAAATTATCGCATTTGCACAACATGAAAAGAATAAAGGTATGTTTTAAATACAAAATACATAAGCATATGGAAAATATAAATACCATATATATCATATATAAAATATAGCGACATCATAATGGTCACCATGAAAGGTGTTAAGAGAATATTGAACAATCATCATTTCATGAGGCAGTAATTCACCATCCACAAAAAATAGTATGTTCTTTAACCATTAGACGGAGGTGTGTGTAAGTGTACCTCAAATAATTCACATAACAACATCATAGTATATTGAAGATACTGGTTTTATTACAAAATAAAGTAATAAAAAGAGTTTTGGGGTTTGGAGAAGCAAAATAAAACAAAAGAACACAAGTGAATACATTACCTTTAAATCGGGTAACTCCTCTTGGTTTGAACCAAAAGGGTTTCATGATGAGAATTCTTCCAAAGGTGAGGCTTCAATTATTAAGAGAGTTATGTGGAGAGATTAAATGGGTAGGGTTTTTCCGAGCCAAAGTCTTGAGATGTGTGAGTAAGTTGGTAGAGGTGGGGGACTTTTATAATAGAAGAGGAGGGGCACTCTTGGAAGGATATAAAATATTACTTTATTATAAAATGATTTTCGGATTTTAAAGGTCCCAAAAGGATATATTTTGAGGCTAAGGTGATAAGGTTTCAAAATACACCCATAAAATAGGTTTTTGACAAGTGTAAGACTTATATTTCACCCTATGTTCTCATTTTATTTAAATCGTTCATTTATGAGGTAATCACTGCATCATCACGGTGTCATAAATAAAATAATTTATTTAAAGTATAATAACTATAAAAAAACTATAATGAGGTAGTAAATCTTTTTATATTTCTAATGAATATTTATAGTCCAAAATATGACTTGTATAATCCCATGTAAATTTTTTTTAGTAAAATAGTACATGTTTGTGAGATTTTAATTTTAACATTAAATAAAAAGTTATTAATGTCATTTTCCAACCAAAGTGGCTACATGGGGTCCCCAAGTATACCCATGGATTGTCTTGGTCAGCCATGACTCATACAATAAGGGTAGGACATGTGTCAAGATCATTTCATATTATTATAACATTATCTTTACCGTAAATTACACCAATTACATCTAATCGTGATTAATAAAACTTAAAAAGTTACTATTCACCAAAAAATTATTTTAATCTCATTGAACCAAATTATAAATCCTAATGACAACCATTTATGTCGTATTTTTGAAATTCAAGTCACAGAATTGGTAAATTTTCATTTAAACGAAAAATCAGTTTTTAAACTACCACTTAGTGGTTCCACTATTCATCAAAAATTGAAGTTTTTCAGAAAAATACCAAAAATTCACCCTAAGCTATATTTGATATTCCGAATTCAAAAATGATTTCTATTTTTAAAAATTTAAAACATATAAGTTTCATTAATTAATCTAATAATTAATTCCTGCTGTCAAAACAAAGGGCGTGTTTTTAAGAAACAATATCTATTAAAAGATTGACACTAGTTTAAGTCCAATTTCAAAGTGAAATTAATTACAATGACCATTATTGGATTAAATGGTAAAAATATATTCTAAATTAACTTTAAAACCAATTAAAAATATAATATAATCATATAAATAAATTATATTAAAAAGTGGTTTTGAATTAAAATACAACATTTTTCACTATTCATTAAAAATGAACTTTATCGAAAAAATACCAAACATTTACACAAAATAAATTTTGATGTACCGATTCTAAAGAAGGATTTTATTTTGTCAAATAAAAAATATAAAATTTTGAAACATATATTTAAAAAGGGTTCTCCATCAAAAGTCGGTTAATCGACCTTTTAAACAATATTAGAAGATTTATGGTTAAAATTGGATTCATTTGCATTTTAAGACTCTAACATTTATTGGATAAATTTAAAAATATTTAACAAATATATGTAATCTTTTTGTAGTTATTTCGTTTCATTCCCACCGACACAATGGCTAGGTTTTAACTATTATAATATTATTATATTATTAGTGTGCAACGTAAGATTTCAAAGAAACTCGTTGTTGCGTATTTGGTACGCCATCGAGCATAGCATTCCCTTTAAAGTAGTGTTAACTTTTTATTCAAAAATATTGATAAAACTTATAATGTAATATTATTTATTTACCTGGGATGTTACATCCTTCCTCCCTTTTGGGAATTGCGTCCTCGCAATTTCAAAATTGGGCATGGAAACTTCATTGAAAGTCCCACATCGGAACAAGGGTCAGCAAAACTATCACTTTAAAAGAAAGGGAGATAAGTACAAAGGTCACCCAAGTTAACCCATACTAGGATTCCAAGTATGAAAATATAGATATGGAGGAGAAAACAAAGGTTCATGTTCGGATGGAGAGTGATAGTAAACATGTCTTGGAGAAAGTTAACCACAAGAAAATCACAAACTTGTGATGGGTTAAATGGTATTTGATTCCCCAGTAGGAAAAGTTAACAGACAAATTTTTTGTTTTTAGTTACTCTTAATTGAGGAATTTATATTTGAGCATAAATAAATCATAATGAAACATACATACTTGTCAAGTATACTTTCATCTTTTACTAGATTTCTTAATCAAACTCATATTTTCTCCAAAAGATGAGTGTTTAGGAAGACTTGTTCGCATTAAGAGTACGATAATCAACCTCTTGGGAATCAACTAATCCACAAAAGGGAACTATATATTTCCCATGTATTTATATCGCAACCAAAATCAAACCAAAAAGTTTAGTACGAGATCAGATAATACCCACAAGGATATTTTTTATTACAAAAAGAAAAACTACTCATAATCTCCAAAAAATTTCCAACAAAACCCAAAGTTCAATGAAGACCATTCAATAAACAATTTGTCCATAAAATTATTCAATGTAATCCCAAATATGATTGAAACCCAAATATTTTAATGATTTAATCACATAGTCTCCCAAGGTACAAATTAACATTTATATCCAAATAACATCAGTTGCTCTTAAAGTCTCATACTAAAAATTAATTAACCTAATCACATATCCTCCATGATAGGTTAATCATTACCATAGATAACCCAAAATAAACTTACTCTTGATTCCTAAAATCATCTAACTAAAAATAATTAGTAAAACTAACCAGGGAATTCCCGTAGTCCAGTGGTTGACGATAAATACCAGTCGCACTTTGGTTGTGGGTTCGATTCCTACAGCTTTGTCCCACGCGACGGGTTGTCACATGGTCTGTGTGTTATCCTTTTTCCAAAACTATATAACTCTTATAACATTCCCCATAATGTGATAAAATATTCAAAAATAACCATAACATAATTTAACCTCAAGTTTATCTCATGTCGTTCATATTCCATCATAACATATAATTACCCATAATTACCTCAAAAGTAAGGATCATATAAACCCTAATGGTTACCTTTATAATTATTACCTGAACTTCCACATTAAGTTGGTCATCTCATACATGATGCATTAGAGAACTCACCAAGGTTCAGGTGGTTGATCATGACTCCTTGATAGTTGGTTTATAATAATAACAAGATTTCTCATTGAATCCCCCATTTCATCCAGTCTCTTAATCAGAGAACCACCACAATTTCCTTCAAACCCACTGTCACATTCGTTCCTGCTAGATCCATCCCTTTACTAAAACCAAAAAGGTCAGTCTGAGTATATCAACAAAGCCATCATGTACTAATAAAGAAGATAAACACTAAGATATACTTACTCATTCACTTTCTCTAAAACTAGGACTCTTTCTTAAATCCTAACCATTATGGTAATGTCAGTTATGCTTAGAAAATACCCAAACCTCTAAAGTTTTCTAAACCTTCCTTTAATACCAACTATAAGGACCGGGCCATAAACATTACTATTTATTGAATAAAATTAATAATTCACATTGAGGATCTTTTTAGGTTTAGAGTTGTAGATAATTAGGATATAACTATTACATCTCAAAGATTACAAAGTAGACACATCTACTCCGCTTCCATTTCTTTCACAAAAATAAAAACTCTTGAACAATAGAGTCATGTCTAGTTCCTTGATTTAGACTTCCTAGCATTTCCTTTATCCCATCCTTGACCCTATTCAACTTTATGTCCTGTGAAAAACAATTCAAAAAACTTGGGATGAGCATAAAAAGCTCATTAAGGATTATAACAATACAGAAAGAAAACATTAGTCCATGTATACATAAGAATCAATGAAAGCTTAATTTACTCATAAAACATAAGCAATTTAACATACCTCATGAAATCATAATATTTACGAATAACTCATAGAAATCATAAGACATAAAGGTAACTTGAGTCATTCATAACATTATTATGTAGGGAGTAACCCTCATGGTTACGTTTGGAATACCCATCATAGTATATTCCATAAATCTCTTCGTATAAACCTTAACGTTTAACCCCTTCGCGTTACCCAATGCATTGGAGAGCTATATCGGGCTCATCCGCCCTTAGTTTATCACAGAACCACCCGTCTTCATAAGCAATGCCCAAGAACCATAACATAATCATAGTGCATAACTTAAGCATAAAGGAAAGATAACATTCCCACGTTGCAATAACAATATAACATTTTAAGATATTGAAATAATGAATCCATTCAAAAAAACCATTTTCAAACCCATTTAAAACATTTAATAAAGATATTTTTTTAATCAAAGTGTCTCATACCTCCTTGAAGCTTTTAATATTTTAAACCATTAATATCCATATAAATAAATTCTTAAAACTATTTTGAAAACATGGATATTAATAAGACCAATTCATTAAAACATTTAATGCGATATTTTAGTTAAAGGGTTTTTACCAAAATTAGAGACACTTGAAGACAATAATTGAGGAATAACATTTAATAAGAATTTTATAATATCAGGAGAATAAATGGATTCATTATATAAAATTCCAAAAGATAGTATATACACCATATAATAGTTAATTGGTGCATAACAACAATGAAGTCTCAATAGAAATGTAAAATGATATGAAATCCCATATAAAGAAGGTATCCTTAAATTAAGGATAAATCAATCTAAAAATTATGTGTGAAAAATATAAATACACCCAATATAAGTGGATATTAAGTGTAAAACAATAATAGGTCATTCACACATATTCAAAGGATGACATATTCAATAACTACATGTTGAACCCAAAGAAATTGAAATTGGGTTAAAAAGTTCCCTTGGTAAAATTCGACAGCCTAACGATGTCACTTTAAAATTCATAAAATTAGTTGATGAGAGAGAAAATGGTATCTCATCACTTGGAAATAAAAATTATATCAATAGGGATATAGAATAACATATCCCAACATAAAAAGATTTATATTAAAAGACACTTTTTAAAAGAGGAGTGTGAAAGGTTCCCTTACCTATTTGGGCAACTTTCGAAACATACACCCCATGAAAGAAAGGTCATACGATGAAGATGTAACTACCCATAAATGATATTATATTATAAAAATAGTAAAATAATGGGCAGTACATACACCAAAAAAAAGTAAATAGTGTCCAATGTAGCTTGAATCTCACCGGAATAAAAAAAGTGAGATAAAAATCCCCTTATGAAAATTCGGCAGCCTAACGGCGCCACATAAAACTTCCAAAAATGGATTGATGAAATAAAATAGGGTCTCTCATCATATTAACATAAAATTTACATCAAGAGTAATATAAAAGAACATCCCCCAACATAATAAAGAGGATCTTAAATTAAGTTACATAAAAAGAGTACTTAAAAATAAAGAGAGAGGTAGGATCCCTTACCTCAAGTCCGACATGTCCTGTTCGTTTCTTTATATTCCTGAATAATAAAATTTGGTCAATTTATAATTTCTTAATTTCCTCTTATAAAGATTATTATTCATTTCATATCACATATTATAATGTTATAGTAATTGGTTAATAATGTGAGTTCATATCAGACGTTTTTGTCGATGTTTGGTACATGAGTCAAAAATAAACTTGTTTGAAAGTGATTATCCATGTAGTTATAAGTAAATAATCTCCAGAATAGTATTAATGATTCCAATATCATATATATACAGTAACTATTAATTTTATACTATTCCATAACATTTGGAGTTAAAAATAAATGAGATGCACCGTTCATGGAGACGGTAGGCCGTACGTACGCATGAACGCAACTTTCATTTCTTTGACATATTAATGGAATAAAAATAATTTACAGATATATATGTTATAATTCCAGTATAATATATATGTTTTATTGGTTTCATAAGTTCATTAATTACATTCTTTATAGATTCCATGTATTGCATTAATGAGTCACATCACTTGAGGGGGCGGTAGTCCACACATCCTTGTATGAAATTATCGCATTTGCACAACATGCAAAGAATAAAGGTATGTTTTAAATATAAAATAAAGAAGCATATGGAAAACAAAAATACCATATATATCATATATAAAATACAGTGACACCATAATGGCCACCATGAATGGTGTTAAGAAAATATTGAACAATCATCATTTCGTGAGGCAGTAATTCGCCATCCACAGAAACAGTATGTTCTTTAACCATTAGACGGAGGTGTGTGTAATTTTATCTCGAATAAATCACATAACAACATCCTAGTATATTTAACATACTTTTTTTGTTACAAAATAAATGAATAAAAAGAGTTTAGGGGTTTGGAGAAGCAAAATAAAACAAAAGAACACAAGTGAAGACATTACCTTTAAATCGGGTAACTCCTCTTGGTTTGAACCAAAAGGGTTTCTTGAAGAGAATTATGCCAATGGTGAGGCTTCAATGATAAAAGAGGGATTTTGAGAGATGAAATGGCCATGTTTTGGCCGATCCAAAGGCTTGAGAGGTGTGGGTAAGGTGGTAGAGGTGGGGGGCTTTTATAAGAGAATAGGAGGGGCACTCTTGGAAAGTTATAAAATATTATTTTATTATAAAATGATTTTCGGATTTTAAAGGTACCAAAAGGATATATTTCTAGGATAAGGTGATAATGTTTCTAAATCCACCCATCCAATAGGTTTTTGACAAGTTTAAGACTTATATTTCACTCTATCTTTTCATTTTATTTAAATCGTTCATTTATGAGGTAATCACTACATCATCACGGTGTCATAAATAAAATAATTTATTTAATGTCTAAAAATTATAAAACAAATATCATGATGTAGTAAATCTTATTATCTTTCTTATGAATATTTATAGTCAAAAATATGACTTGTATAACCCCATGTAAATTTTTTTTAGTAAAACAATACATGTTTGTGACATTTTAATTTTAACTTTAAATAAAAAGTTATTAATGTCATTTTCCAACCAAAGTGGCTCCATGGGGTCCCCAAGTTGACCCATGGATTTTCTTGGTCGTCCATGACTCATCCAATAAGCTTAGGACATGTGTAAAGATCATTTCATATTAATATAACATTATCTTTACCTTAAATTACACTAATTACCTCTAATCGCGATTAATAAAACTTAAAAGTTACTATTCACCAACAAATTATTTTAATCCCATTGAACCACATTTTACATCCTAATTAAAACCATTTATGTCAGATTTTTGAAATTCAAATCACAGAATTGGTAAATTTTCATTTGAACGAAAAATCAGTTTTTAAACTACCACTTTGTGGTTTCACTATTCATCAAAAATTGAAGTTTTTCAGAAAAATACCAAAAATTCACTCTAAGCTATATTTGATATTCTGAATTCAAAAATGATTTCTTTATTAAAAAATCCAAAACATATAGGTTGAATTAATTAATTTAATAATTAATTCCTGTTGTCAAAATAAATAGCGTGTTTTTATGAAACAATATCTATTAAAAGATTGACACTAGTTTAAGTCCAATTTCAAAGTGAAATTAATTGCAATGACAACTATTGGATTAAATGGTAAAAAAATATTAAAATTTCACTTTAAAACCAAATAAAAATATAATATAATCATATAAATAAATTAGATTAAAAAGAGGTTTTGAATTAAAATACAACATTTTTCACTATTCATTAAAAATGAACTTTCTTGGAAAAATACCAAAAATTTACACAAAGTAAATTTTGATGTCCCGATTCTATAGAAGTATTTTATTTTGTCAAATACAACATATAAAATTGTCAAAAGTATATTTAAAAAAGGGTTCTCTATAAAAAGGTGGTTAATCGACCTTTTAAAGAATATTATAAGATTTATGCTTAAAATTGGTTTCATTTTCATTTTAAGCCTCTAAAATTTATTGGATAAATGTAAAAATATTTAAAAAACATATGTAATAATTTTGTAGTTATTTCTATTCATTCCCTCCATTACAACGGCTAGGCGTTAACTATTATAATATTATTATATTATTAGTGTGCAACGTAAGATTTCAAAGAAACTCGTTGTTGCATATTGGGTACGCCATCGGGAATAGAATTACCTTTAAAGTAGTATTAACTTTTTATTCACAAATATTGATAAACATTATAATGTCATATTATTTATTTACCTGGTATGTTACATTAATAAAATGTGATTGATCCATCTCTAATGCTTATGGATTTCAACTCACTATTTTCATCTCCTCATATGTGTCATATATGTCTCCTTGCATAGATTTATGCCACGTGACATTTGAAATAATTTTATCTTAGATTGTTCCAACTTGTATCTGGAAATAATTTTTCAATATATTTACTTTGAATTAGTCTATGTAACCCCATAATCTACCTCATTATATCTTTGTCCCTAGAACATCCGTTACTACATTAAGTTAATCTTTGTAGAGTTACTTCCAATCTAGTATTAACCAAGTTTAAGATTAATAAGTATTTTCATTATGTTAGCATCATATTTTAATTGGAAAATAATGGTGCTCCAAATAATCTCTTATAGACACTTTTTATACATTTTCTCTAATTTAATATTCTATGATAATGATTCTTGAATTAATTCATAAATTGGTATCTATAACATGAATGCCTTTTTTGGAATTTTGTGGTGTCACCAACCCTTTGTGGTGGTTTCGTATAAGCACCTTCTAAAAAAGGTGTTCTTCACGTACAAAGTAATGATCATAGAAAGTTCACATGTCATGTAGAAATTTATTGGATTTAAACATATTGATTTATTTTAACCAATAAATCCTTTTTGATATCATGATTGTACCACCAATATTTATTTTCACTTGATTACCCACCAATATACTTAAATCAATTAGGGAAATTTCCATAATGAAGACTTGATTTCGGTATATGAAACCCATTTTTTCAATTATTATTAACTTGTAAATTATTGATTATTTTCATTTATTTATTTCATTTATGATTAAGATTCATTATTCTTAATGAATAATATATCAACATGAATTGGTGATCATAAAACCATCTCTAGGGTTTTGACATTCCTATATGGTTTGTGTCTCTAGAACAATCTCTTTGAATGGGAACAAATGTAACATGTTCCTATGATAAATATTAATGAATATCAAGCCTTGAATTTATCTAATCCAATATTTTTCCCACTATCTCAAATATATATGTGTACCCTTATTTTAAAAATATAGTATTTCACTTGACTGTAACTATTATATCCAAGGGATTCATGTAAAATACTTTAAAACATTAAGTATAATTAATTCATTTTCACATTTGGGTTTTCTTGATGAATGTTCTTTTTATTGACGTATCCTTAAGAAACCTTCGCATCTAAACCAATTAGTTATGACAAAATTTATTTATTTCATATTATAACTCATATGATGTCAATTTTTCATTATACTCGTCATATTATAATGGTTTCATACCGTGTTTTTCAAAGAATACCTCAAAATATAAAAGAATCTATTATATGAATTATAGGTCTCATCGTTGATCCTTCTTATACTTACATCATTAATATGATGTGTATAAGTAAATTTGAGTTTAGAAATAAGTCCATTATATATTTTAATGATCAATAAATGCATGTAAGACTCATATTGATCCATCCATTTCTAACATCATATGTTTGATTTGTATATGGAAATCTTTGTTTAGGAATAAATCCACTCTATATTTTTCTTAATCTATGAATTATTGGTTAAGATATTATTTGGATTAAGGGACTAAAGAAATTTATTTCTTCTAACCATCCATGTTCCACACTTCAATTATAAATTCATTAAATTTCATGATGGAATCATATAAGGTATAAAAGCTTACCTCTTTCTTCTTCTTAGAATAGTATGTGCAGTAAATCATAACAATGCCTCAAATAATTATGACTCAACTATATATAAAAACGGTTTATTTGTATAAAACAATATAAGTATGTTGATCATACTTAATTTTTTATCTCTAAAGACTGAAAATATTTTATTTAAGATATACCTAACAACTACTTTTAGTTTCACTTGAAAAATAATTTCATTACCTCAAATGGGTATTATGAAGTCTAACATTTTATATTCATCAGATATTGTTGATGAAACAACTATTTATGAACTATTTATTTATTTTGAAACACCATATGAAATATTAATTCCAAATTTAGACAATGTAATATTGTATCCAATAAACACATGAGATAAATTTTTTGGGGATATAAAATTACAACTAAAACCAATGCATTGGAAATTTAGAGGTCGTGATCTTCTCAATGATGACCTGAAAATCACTTATTTTTAGTTTCTCTGGGTAATACACCTTTTTTATTTTAATGTGTCTTAACTCTATTAGTTCCAATATTTGAATTTAAATGTGTGAAACTCATATAGTATATAACACCCAATAAGTAAAATAGAAATATTATATTCAATGATGAATATCTGTAAATTAAATGAATATAATTTTTTCTTCTTCAGTTTATTAAAATGTATCTTTTGGTGACCTTTCTTATTACATGTGTTGAAAATAACCTCATGTTTTATTCTCTCCCACTTTATCTTTTGTTTCTTATATAGATATTCCAAATGTGCCTTTTTGGTGTCCATGACATTGCCCTTTTTTATTTTTTTTCCTTTTTGTTCAGCATGTGAATTAAATATTTATCTTTCATTAAGTTATAATCTTCTTATTGAATATTTCCCAAAATATATTGAATTGGTTTCTCCATACTATTATTTTTATAATTCTGAATTTTTATTGAGTAAATGTGTGTTAGGAATTGAAGAATGGGATATATTGAAATATGGTGATTCATCATTCAATTTACTCATATTAAGTGTGATCATCATATCACTCATTTCTCACATTTATTTATCCTTAGAAACCTCTTATTGATGATAAATATGGGTGTAAATATACATATCCTACTTTATCCTTCAAAACCCATTGTAAATCTATGACATCATTATGATATAGTCCCGAAATGTGTCATCCACGAGTCTCTTGTCATGTTCCTCTTCACACTTAATTTCTTCATAAGGTAAATCAATAGCTAGTGGGAACTTTAGCCCACCCAATTTACTTCTATATCATAGTACAATGTGTAACACTACAAAAAATAGGGTTTAGCGGCGGTTTTGTGGTGGTGGTTCACAAAACTGCCGCTAAACGTTTTTGCTGAAAGGTTTTGTAGTGGTTTTTAAAAAACCGCTGCTAAACCCATAATTTTTTTAAAAAACCCTACCCTTCCCTACCCCCACCCCACATTTTCCCTAAACCCTCGCAACCCCTTCTTCCCCTACCCCCCCCCCCCCCCCCCGGCCCCGGTGACCCCCAACCGTCTGACGACCCCGCGACCTCCATCTCTGGTAACCCCAGTCTTTTCCTGGTATGTATCTATTTATGTTTTTGGATAAATCTCTTAGAGTTAGGTTTCCTTTAATTTATGAAAATTAAATGGTACTTGTTATCATGTGTTCATGATGTATAAAATGGGTCCTTTTTTTATTTACATGTCTATTAATACAAATTGGGGGCACACTTGATTATACCACTAAGTGATGAATTGGGTATGGAGTCATGTTATTCCACTCATGAGTTTATAAAGTTATGAGGATATTTTGGATGGTGAATACATTGGTTGGGTACTTACATGGATGTGTGCATTCAAGGTATGATTTATCACAATGGTGTGAGATACCTTCACTAATTTTTCATTTGTATCTTATTCACTAATTCATGAAATTCACTCATGTTATATATATATATATTATGTTCTGACTTGTTCATGTTCATGTGAATTGTGTGGGATGTATCATGTATTATCTATTAGGTAGTATTATAATGCCCTTTATATGAACCATAATGAATATATAGATGTTTCTATTCAATATACATGAAAAGTAATGGTATCCCACTTCTCTAATGGTGTATCCTGAGGCTACATCCATGGATAATGGGACCAAGATCCTGAATATGGTTAAGGGGTGGAGTTTGGTGTGGTTTTATTGTGGCACCATTATTAATTTTATGAGCTATTGGGTTTTACAGACTTATATGATATATCATTGACTATCCAAACTCTTGTCTTGGTCATGTTATATCCATTGTGTTTGGTTTATTTTCTATCATGTATCATATTTATGTTATAACATTTTGTTTGGTCTAATTCTGGTTATGTTGTGTTTGAGAGTAAACCACCACAATGATTTCATATACCATTGTAATTTGTAGTCATCCTCTAGTGTCTTTGGGATGCACCTAAGTTTAGTTGAATTTTGGCCCTACCCAAGTCAATAGGTTGGGGTCGAGATGTTGTAGTGGTAGTCCTTCCCATTTAGTTTTAATTACCCACAATTAAAATTTCCATTTTTGATCAGTGGTTTAGGAATGAGAAATCTCAACTCTAACTTGATGAATTAGAGAAATTTTATGAAAACAATTTTCACACACTTCACATCCTTAAGTTAAATAATATTAATATTATGTGAGAATTCCATAAGAAGTCCCACGTATGATAAATCATCCAAGGAGAACTAGTATTATCTATGAGAACACCTATGATACCTAGGAGGAAACCTATAAATCTAGAGTAAAATGGGAAGGTCCGTATAAAATTCAAAATTTATACTCCAACAATGCCTACTGCATGATTATAATGGATTGAGAGCATATCATATCTACCACCAACATAATTATTCTCAAAGAAATACTTTTTATAACTTCACAATGGGGATTTGAAAGTCCATTGTTAATGACATTAAACTTCTTATAGATGGTTCCATTCATAAGACCACAAACTGCAAGACACGAAAGTCCTTGGTGTATGACCATAAAATGTATGAAACTCATTTCATATTCATATAACATATGATCCATCCCATAACAGTGTAAAATAACTTGATTGGAATATTTTTTTATGAACTTATTCCCTTTTAAATTATACATATCTATGTAATAGTTCTTAGTGTAAGGGCTTACATGTTTTCAGTGGGTCTTCACCAACAAATTTACACTAGGATGAAACCATTTTATTATATCATATACATAATCCAAGTCTAAATAGAGACTCCTTTTCCAGAACTACATAGGGATTGATTCCTATTCGTATAGGATACATAGTGGTTTCTATATCTTTTATATAAATAATGGTTAATGATATATTTCATTCATAATCTTCTACACTATCCTAGTTTATGTGTTTTTTCATTCATATCAGGTTTCCTCCTATTTCCATAAACATGTATGAAACAATCCTATATTCAGAACTATGTGCGGATTAATTCAAGTCAAGTACATATATATAGTTATGTCCAAATCATTTATATTGGACCAAACCACAAATTTAATTCCTATAAAAAACCAACCTCATCCTACTATTCATGACTTTATCTATTCAAATAAAATTTTCATTATTGAATTGACACTAAGACTCAAGAATATCATTTTTAATAAAATCCAGATATACACAAAGCCTTCTTCACATTGATCATAGTCATAGGAAATTCAAATGAATGACATAAAGTTCCTCACCATACCGCATTATACTACATTGCACAAAAGTAATTTTTTTAATTATATCGTTAAACTAAATGACATATGGTCTCCTTAAATTACATTTAAATCTATTTCATAAATTCAATATATACAATATAATTTCCTTACATGAGATAAATATCCATGTAATAATCCTCAATGAAGAGTTCCTTCTCAAAAAACATATGCAAAAATAAAATTCCACAATTATTTCCTTGGATTATATCATATAGGATTCGGGGATTTGCATCAAACCTTCCTTTATGTAGCTTGACACTTGAAAATATCATTTTCCCCTTCATAAGAGATAGATTTGTGAAGATATATTATAAGAACAACATGTGACATGATTCTTATTGTTATGGGATATATAGGGACACACGAATTTACCATCCTAGGACATTATGTAGTTCCCATTTAATTTCCCAATTCTTACCCAATAAAGATACATTTTACAATTCAAATCAGTTTTCATCCATTCAATTCCCACAAGGGAACCCATACATGTCTTCCTTTATCTCATATAAAATATCTATATATTTGTTGAGACCTTATAGAAACTACATGTGTATTTATTTCTATTATTACTGGATATATAGTGATGTTTCAGCCACTAAACCTGGACCCAAAAACACATTTCATCACCATAAAACCTATCTTAGTGTATAGTACCCTCATTCATGTTATGTTACTCCATATTTGAATCTATACTATGATAATATGTTTTCTTCCAAGAACTACATGTTTCATGATTCCTATTATTATAGGATATATAGAAACATTTAAACTATCCATATCGGTATTAGTCACAATTCATCAATTACTTTCACTCCCCCTCAATATTCTAGAATTTCCTAACCTTGGATAAATTTGGACTGGATTGTTCCAGTTACCTTTTATATATCATATTTATATAAGAAACACTTTATACATTAACTATTTTAATCACTCCAAAACTATCATGGCTATTGGTAGTGAGTGTATCTAATTTTTAAATAACACCACTATTTGGAAATGACATTCCTAATGTATATTATTCCTACAATCAAGAGATGATTTGTGTATAACGCATAGAGGTGTAATTTCATGGTAATTCATACCTTTTTAGTATTGAAACCCCCTTCGAAAACTCCCTTCATGATTTCCATTCTATAGATTCATTCCAAAAATTCATATATGAATAGGCTAAATTCAAATAGATAGTGAAAAGATTGAAAAACATAAAGAGCGATGAAACATGACCAATTTTCATGAACTGACCTAGGCTACCCATAATTCGGGTACCCAAGCTAGACTATGATAAGTCTCAAAGGGTGTCATATAAGGGATAAATATTTCTAGTAATGATGTTGTACTAATGGTATGAAAATCATGCATCTTTGGTGTTTTTAATGACATCACTTTCAATGGGGTGTTGTTTGAGGCAACATAAATATGTGATCGAAAGTGTTATGATAAGTGTGTAACCTGATATTCTTACAGCTCCTCAATGGGGTGTTGACGTTGTCTCCTAGGGACCAGACTTGTTCGGTTTGTCTGGGCATGCTAAGTAGGTTGTAAATGTGATCAATGTATCATCTTTATTATATTATGCATACTTTATGATCAATGGGTCATCTTTATTATATTATGTTTTTGTAATCTTACACTATCATATATATGAAACTTTTTCTCTATTTAGTAGTAACTATGTGTTTTAATTTTTTTATTATTGTGTAGGGACATTGTGATATACATGGATAAAAGATGGATCACATTATAGAGGAACACACCTCAATATGATAAGGGTTTGAATGAGTTTTTAGATTTTGAAATTTCTAATCGATTCGTTGAAGGGAGAATAAGATGTCCATGTCCTAAATGTAAATTTAGAACATAGTTGAAGAGAGATGAAGTTTATGAACATTAAATACTGAAGCAAATCCTTGATCAATATTTGTGTTGGATTTGGCATGGAGAATCGAACAATATTGAAAGATTGAGCACTGATGTTAATCCACAGAATGGGGTCCCAAGTTCATCGACAATGGAAAATGAAATTCAAAACCTCATAAATGATGCATTCGGCACTGCAAGACACCACTATGAGCATCAAAATATATGATAACAACCAGAAGAGGGTGGTATAAATTGCAGCATTACAAGTGATGTTTTTGAGACTGTAACACAAGAAGGTCAAGACTGTAACATATCATTGGATCCTCCCCTTGATTATGTGTAGCCAAATGTAAGGGAAAACTTCAGTGAGGAAAATGTGTTTCATTATTTAGTTGACAATGGAATCCAAGGGTTGTATAGTGGGTGTTTGAAATATTCAAAGCTTTTATATCTGCTGAATTTGTACCATATCAAATGTCTTTGTGGAATTACAAAAAAGGAAATGTCCATGTTATTGGAATTGATTCGTGATGCATTTCCTGAAGCAAAAATCCCAAAATCTTTTTATGATATGAAAAAAGTTGTTAACAAGCTTGGTCTGAATTATACAAAAATACATGTGTGTCCCAATGATTGTATGATTTATTAGGGAGAGGATTTAAGTAGACAGAATTGTAAGAAATGTTATTCTTCTAGATGACAGTCAAAGGGTGATGTTCGAAGTCTGACTGAACATAATTTCATGGAGAAAAAGAAAAGGAAAACACCTACAAAAGTTTTGCATTACTTTCATTTGAATCCTCAATTGCAATGATTATTCATGTCATCAAAAACCGCCGAACACATGAAGCGGCATTCTGAAGATAATATCAATAATGGGTTAATGAGACATCAACAAGATTCCCAATCATGGAAGAACATTGATTCATTATATCTAGATTTCTCAGCTGATCCTAGGAATGTTCGATTGGGATTGGTTGTCGATGGATTCAACCCATTTTGGACTTTGAGTACCATTATAGAATTTAGCCAGCTCTTTTGATCCCTTATAATCTACCTCCATGGATGTGTATGCAACAAACATCTTTTATCATTTCGATGATTATTCCTAGAAAAAAATTCCTGGAAATGATATTGATGTATACCTACAGCCATTGATTGAATAATTGCAGGAGTTATGGAGCAACGGTGTTGAGACATTTGATGTTTCTTCTAAAACAATGTTCAAAATGCATGATGCTTTAATGTGGACCATTAGTGACTTCCCTGGGCTTGGGAATTTATCTGGTTGGAACACTTATACGGGTTTTTCTTTTCGCGTTTGTAACTTTGATTTTGAGCCCAAACGGCTACCTCATAGTAGAAAATGGTGCTTCTTGTGCCATAGAAGATTTCTTGATGCATCTCATAGATTTCGGCTGAACAAATAAAAATTTAATGGTTCCATTGAACGTACACCACCTCCAAAGTTGTTAACCGGTTTTGAAATATTGACATAGCTTAATAATGTTAAAACAGACTTTGGGAAGGTTCATCGTTTTAATGATAGCTTAAAACGAGTGTGAATTGCATCGTCAAGTGAAATCTGAACGCAACAATGGAAGAAAAAAAAGTATATTCATCATACTTCTGTATTGGGAATTTAATTTGTTGCGCCACAATATTGATGTGATGCATATTGAGAAAATGTATGTGATAATTTGATTTTCACATTACTTAATGGGCATGGAAAGTCGAAGGATCATCTTAATGCTCGCAAAGACTTACAAGTAGAGAACCTTAAACGTGATCTCTGGCAAGATGAGAATGAAAAGTATTCTCCAGCCATTTTTTCAATGAAAATAGGGATAAAGATACGTTCCTTGGAATTTAAAAGAATTTGAAGGTATCTGATGGGTATTCGAGTAACATATCGAGGTTTTTTGACTTGAATAATCATAAGTTATATGGATTGAAAAGTCATGATTCACATATTTTGTTACAACAGTTACAACCATTGGCATTACGTACATTATTACCTAAAAAAGTTACTGCTATTGTAATCCAATTATTCACATTTTTCAGGAAATTATGTGAGAAATATCTACATCCATTTCAGCTTGACAACCTCCAGGAGAGGTTTGTATTGACCTTTTTTTGCAATGGAGATGATCTTTCCTCCATCATTTTTTACTTTCATGATGCATTTAACTGTGCATTTGGTTGAAGAAGCTAAATTAGGAGGTCCCGTTAATTATCGATGGATGTATCCAATTGAGAGGTATTTTTATTTATATATTTTTAGTTAAGTAAAAAAAATTGGCATTTAAATAAATTCATAATATTATTATTTTATATCACAGATATCTTGGGCATTTGAAAGCATACGTGAGAAATAATGCTCAACCAGAAGGCTCTATTGCTGAAGGATATTTAGCCGAGGAGTGTCTCACCTTTTGTTCTTGATATTTGGATAATATTGATACAATATTTAATCAATTTGGACGTGTTGACAACACATCAACTGAATATCAAATGCCTCAGAAATAAAAAAATATTTTCAGATATTGGCCGATCGGTTGGGAGGACCTCATATGTGACACTAACAGAATTGGAATTATTACAGGCACATAGATATATGCTGCTTAATAGTGAAATTTCAGATCCATTTATTAAAGAGTTTAGGTTACAAATAAAGAGACTAATGAGAGGCCGAACATGAAATGATAAAGATATAACGAAAGATGTGAATAAAGATCTGGTAGAATGGTTTGCACGATGTGTAAGTTTATAAATATTGCAATAAATACAAATATTAGTTTGACACATACAATTTCTAAATATATTAAATTATATTTCTTTTTTCAGATCATGAACACTGATACTCGAGTAGACTTGTCATAAGATTTGAAGTTTCTTGCTAGAGGACCTATAAAACAAGTTATAAAGTTCGACGCTTATAATGTGAATGGCATTAGATTTTGTACAGTCGATCAAGGGGTGGGTTTGAAAACACGGAATAGTGGTATATTTACATTTTATAAAGTGGGATACTATGGAATGCTACATGATATTATTGAATTAAACTACCACGGGCATTTTTCTATTGTTTTATTCAAATGAAAATGGGTCGATATTATCAGAGTTGTTAAAAGATATTCCTTGAAATTTACTTCTGTAAACTTCTCTCGCTTGATGTATGTTGGTGATCGTGAACTGCATGATCCATATATCTTAAATCTCAAGACGAAATGGTATATTATGTGAATGATGTTGTGGATGAAGGGTGGAGTGTAGTTACTCACGTAATACAAAGAGATTTGTATGATATGGGTGATGAAGTGGAAGATTTTACCTCTGCAATTGAATTTCATCAAAAACAGGAAGTAGAATTATTTGTCCATCATGATATTGAAAATATTATTCTAGCAAGGATGAATGAAGTGGATGAAGCAATGGAGTAGGAAACCAACATGATTTAAGGGAAAAATGATTGTATGCACAATGGTTTATTCATTCAGCAACCACTTGTTTCATTTCTGTAGTCATTCATTATCATTTATATATATTTTTTTTTTGTTAGTACTGGGAATCTATTATCATTTTTAATTTTTTTATGCATAATTTTATTGAAATATATATTCTGAACTTAATTTTATTTGTTTAAATGACAGTAATGCCAAGGAAGAAGTGGTACACTATTTCATCTAGTTCTATGACAGATGACGATCCGTCCGTCCCCACGGCATCTGAGGCACCAACTGGCTACACCCGTGCACCATCTCCCCCTGCACCATCTCTGACACCATCTGTGGATGTCTCATTAGAGTATGAGTCATTGACTCCCCCTACAGGAGCCCCATCAGTGGGGCAGTGACACTCCCCTTCCAGTTCATCACGGACATTCTGGAGGGTCACAATCATAGGTACAAATTTTATTTAAATAAATTTATTTCATTTTGTTTATATGAATTGTTTGATCATTGAAGATGAAAAAATGCAACCGTGAAAAAACACATAAAAATTTCATATGTTTGGAACATGAATGGTGAGAAAATAGTTGTGCCATTTGATTCTTATGGGGTCCCGACGAATGATGTCGTGGGGTTACTTGGCCAGATTATAGGTCAGCTGGCAGCGGAGCCCATTTCCCTGCCTATTTCATATGATGATTGGAGACATATGCCTCCAAACTGGAAAAATGAAGTTTTTTATTCTTAGTTAAAGGTAATTTTATTACTTTATTGTTTAATTGAATTTCATGTTATTAATATGTTCAAAAAGAATTTCTGTATACAGATATTCTTCCACTTTACCGTTGCTAATGTGATAGCATAAAGGTGGACATTGAAAAATCGTGGTAAAAAATGGAAAGATTTCAAATGGAGGTTGTGGTGTGATGTCAACGATACTTAATTGATAGTGAAGAAAATGTATGAGAAGCTACCCAGTGGGCTACCGAAAGAACAGTGGAATGTTATTGTCGATAGACATCATGATGAGAAGCATATGGTATTGAAATATATATTATTATATTATCATCATTTTACATTTATACATGTATATGAAGAGGAGATGGAATTGAATACATTATTGTTAAATTGAATTTTATTTATTTTAGGATCTCTCAAGACAGAATGTGTCAAACTGGGAAAAGCAAGTCATCCCGCGCACTACAGGCTCAAAAATCTTTTCTAGAAGCCGAATGTCATTGGTAAGCTTTTAATTAGTTTAAATATTTATAAGACAATATTATCTATTTAACATATTAAATTGTTGATTTATTTTTGTTTAATGAAGTCACAGAGTTTAGGTCATGAAGCATCCCGAACTGAACTATGGTTGGATGTTCATAAAAAATAGATAGATATTTTGTTAATGAGCCTGCCAAAGAAGTTGGGGTATAAAGTCAATTTTTTATTATAATAACTTATTATCAGTTTTTACTGTGTTAATATATATTGATATTTGATTTATAGGTAAAAAATAAAGAAATATGGGATGCCAATCCTGGGCAATCCTACTCAGTCTCCCAGGATGACCTGGTTACTAAAGACCTTGGGAAGGAGCATCCTGGTAGAGTGTGCGGGTTGGGTTTGGGACCCGTACCATCTGAGGTCTTTGGAAGTACACTAGGGATTCTAGCTGCATCTACTCCTGATTATAGCAATTTCATACTTGAAGATTCTCAGAGGGAGATGTCTTCTCTATGAAACACAGTTCACCATCAGGGGGATCAGATATTTTCTTTACAGAAAGAGTTGCTTGAAATATGTCAGCATATGAGAAGATATGCCCCCGGTGGTAGTGCATCGACTAGTGGTGATCAGGTAAATCACAAAAAAAATAAAAATCATTTAGTTTGCAAACTATTATTGGTTTTAAGTTTAATTATAAATATGCAACAATATTTAATTTTCAATATAATGTTCTTATAGGTGGTAGCAGGTAGTGGAGATGGAGGTGGAGAGGGTGACGATGCATCATCGGACCATGAGTAGTAGTATTGTTGATGTGTTGAACAAATATGATAACGGTTGGTTTTTATATGTAACATGTATGGCACATAGTTTCCACCAAACATTTCCATGTCCTAACATTTTCTTGATTTCTCATGTTTCCTTCTATGCATTTTTTTGATTTATGATGTTTCATTTTATTTCATGATTTATCGAGTGTGGTATACATCATTCCATTTAGGCCTATTTTTGAATTGTTAGTCTAGATTTTGAATGACTAAAGAGTGATCCTTTTGTTATTTTGTTCTGGTTATATAAATTTGAACCTAGTAGGCAGTATAGAGACCAAACATAAGAGGATGATGGGAATGTGGTTTAGCCTAATCATGTGATACGAATCATATACTCACCAATAAAAGTAGTTGGTAACAAAAATGGTGAACCTAACATGGAACCTTAAACAAAATTCATGTGTCACCCACATGTTAGGATCCTTTCTCTCTCTCAAAATATGAAATTTGGACAAACATGGATCTGATACAATTGATTATACATGTGTTTATTTATTGATATGCTGATTTCAGGAGGATTTATTGTAAATGTTTCTCATAAGTATTCTGGCACATTCAACTTGAATTCCCTTTTATCCAAATGACATTTTACTACTTTAAGAACACATATGCTTCAACTACTGCATAATTTAGATCCTCATTTAAAGCTAGGGCTCTATTATCAAACTTTCACCCTCAACATTGGGTCTCAAATTCACTGGTTTGTGAGTCACACCTAAATGGTACCTTTCCATCTTCAGAGGAAGCTAAAAATCCATTCATCACAAAAATCCCTACTAGATGTCTACTCAACAATGACTAGTGGAACATAATTTGTTGTAAATAGTTTCCATCTCATACCATTTCATGGTCATATCCATGGAATTAAATAACATGTTCCTCCCTTATCTAGGGAGGTTGATCAAGAGTTCACTGATGGACTCATCTAGATAGTTTAAGGGACCCTCCAAAGGGCTCATTCTAGCATTCATCGTCACCAATTCTACAAAGCAATAAAACCTCTATAAGATGTGTGTGTTTACCTCGGGAGTCTGACCTAAGTCTCCCAAACCTAGGTAGTCAGGAAAACCCACTGAGGGTAGTGAACAATCAACCAAGAACATGGCCCTACATCTATACCCTCCAAAGAATCCCACTATCTAAATATGGTGGCAAACTATGAGCAAGAGGACACATTTTCCCACATTTACTAGGATTGTCGGTATAATCTGGTATTATTCAAAGAAATCACCAAGAATATTTTGGTAAAAAATATAGGTAATACCCATATCCTTTCCCAATGACTTTATTAACATCAGTATATACCTATATTAAATGGAGGAAAAGATCAGGCCCATACACATTCTCCAACAACAGAATAAGAAAATATGCATGTTCTGGTCACTGAAGTCACCTAGAATATTCTCGAAATTGTTAAAGGGAAGACACAAAACTAGTCTTCCATAATTTGGGTGAATCATTAACACAATATGAGGAGATTTAGAGAAGATACACATCTTTTCTCCCAATGTACAGTGTATCCAGTTGAATGCAGAGGTTATCGGAGTTTGGGTCATATCTTGCACATCTTTAAAACTTTTCCACCAGTTCCTCCTAGGGGGATAAGATCATTACACATTCCACATTATTATGTGGGTAATCATAATTTTTAGTAGGGATATACCTATAATACCACATATTACTGAGGCCAAGGTGGTAGTCGACATAGTTGATACTAGACTCAGGAAGTAATGTGCATGAAATGTGATCCCACTCAGAATAGTCAGGTTGTAGCATGGATTCATGGTATGGGAAAACTAAATGACATTCAACATATGATAGGGAGCATAATTCAAATTCATCTATTTTTTGAGGTACTATTATAATAACCATTACTATAGATTCTACATTATTTGACACAAGTGCATCATACAATGTTATATTTGATACATTTCTAGAGATTCTGGTCCTTGATATAGTGTATTTATGTGTCATTAATAATCTGTAAACCTCATTGGTTATTAGATCAATGATTTTTCATTGATGGAATTATTTTCCCCATCAGATAAGAAATTTTTTTTATATAGAATTCATTCTTTCCCATCATGTAACTGTATGATGTAATTATTAGAATGGATTTCATGCTTCCCTTTAGATCCATTATTGATTATTATCACTATAGAATTATGGTCGATTGTTTGTATGATGTCTCCTGATTCGTCATGTTGGGGATACCAGGTTAGAAATAACATTTTGTTTGTTTGTATGATGTCTTCTATTCCATTTTCTAGTTTGATTTGTTTTTCAGGGCAGTGGGGCAGTAGAAGCAAAACTGCATTTTTTTTCTTGTCAGCATGTCACAGCGGTTTTTACCGCCGCTAATGCTTTACTTTTCAGAATTTTGTGGTGGTTATAACCTCCTATAATGCTTTAATTTTAAAACATTAGAGGTGGTTGAAACCGTCGCAAAATGTAGTCAGATTATATTTAGTGGCGGTTTTCACCGCCGTGACAGAGGCGCATCAAATGCCGGAATATTGCGGGGGTTAAAACTGCCATGAATAAAAAAAATTCGCACCCATCAAACCGCTTCTAAAGTCACAAAAACCACCGTGAAATGAGGCATCTACGATTCTTCCCTTAAACAGTCGCGAAATGGAAAAAACTACCGCTAATATATTTTCGACGCCCAGTTTAAGTAATAGCCAGTTTTGTTGTAGTTTAAGGTCTTATAATACTATTGAAAATTAGTGATAGATAGCATATGTTCAGTATCTATTATTTATTTTAGTGTTTATGTGGTGTTACTTTCTATTTTTATATAAAATGAAACTTGAGAAGATTAGTACTTATTATATTGATCACTAATTATTATACATTTTAGATTTTTTAATATTAAATTTATCTTTCTATATTATAAAATCATAGTCTACCTTAACTAATATATTCATATTACATAATAACTTTATTAATATTATAGAATGTGTCCTTAAATTTATTTTCATAGCCCAAGAAATGGAAATTCCACAACTCTGATATTCAAAGGTAGGATTTTAGCTAGCCAACCACCTTAACTAGAAACTCCTTGATCTGTTGAGTGGTCTCATCTCCTACAAAGTGTAATTTTATTTACTTAACACTTTAAATGTAGAGTCAAAATGACTTAATATTAACTTTTAGGGATTTAATGTTTTTATTTATTTTTGGCAACTGAAATTTGACTCCACTAATATTGCTTGATACAATGTAATCTCACTCACAATTTAAGCCAACATTGCCTAGAATATATTCATCATGTATATTAATTTATTTCATCTATTATTACTTTTTAACTATTCTATGTGATCATGTATTATCCACACATTAATAATAATTTAACAATGAATATTAAAATAAATAAACAATGATATGATCACTATCTTTTTCTACCAGTAGTTCCATCAAACGAATGATGGATTAACTGAGACCCCATGGTAACTCCTTGATCTATTTCATGAGTTTGAGTTGAATCTCCCATTAAAATATCTTGTTCTTATCTTTTTGGGTTCCATAATATCCTTTGACATAAACAAAATAATCATAAACTCCACCATTTTACAATGTACACTCAAGAACATGTAGGGGATACTAAGGATGTAGGAATACATTTTTTTAGTTTAATGTGTACTTGTTGGCCCTTATATATTTAATAATTGAGATATAAAATTCATACAACTTAAAAATATATTTATAAAATAATTAATTCATTTTTAAAACATAAATTAAATAATTAAATTAAATTAAACCCCGACACAAGCACATGACCAGTCTCATCTCATGGTCAATCAAAATGAAACAATATTTCATAATAAAAATTATATTACATAATAAAATACTTTAGAGAATTTTAATGCATTAAAATAATTTTAGTTAATTGTCTATACGTATTCAAGAGCCTAATTTTATTTATTTAATTTAAAACAATTTTATATATTTTATGAATTTTTTTTAAATTTCAAGGACTATTTTGATATAAAATGGTCTCCCTAAGTTGAATCCTTCCCTTTGGTGGGTAATATGGGTCAAGTGGGATAGTTTTGGCCTAACATGGCCCATCCCTGGTTGGATAACCCATCATAGGGTTGAGTCGCTTGCAAGTCACCTTTCAGGGTGGTGCCTCTATGCCAGGTTTTCCGCCAGCATGTATGTAGTGCTATATTAGAAAAATTTAATACTAACCCACTTTGTGCAGATAAATCCCAACACCCCCACCCCAAATCATTGGGGGTAGGGATCTTCCATGTAGTTTAGTTCCACATTGATAACCATTTTAATGTTTTTTTCTCTCGCACCTATCTATATTGGTAGGATAGAATATTTTTACATCCATTCCAATTATGGTTTATTATGACCCCATCCCTCCCCTACTAGTGTGAAATATCTTACACAGATAGTGTGCATCGACAAACCTGATGGCCACCATAATATATATTATCTTTTTTGTATATATATTTTAAAGATTAATAAATTTTCAAATGACCATTTACTGGCGGTTAAAACTCATTTCGATGTTCCATCTATGGGGTTAGTAACATATCAAAGACCTCAATCAAATTCTAGAAAATGTAATTTCAATTTTGACTTAAATACTTTTAAAACTGCTCTGATACAAACTGTATGAACTTAGGAACAACAAAAGCATTAAATATTAGTACATTTACAAAATTTCATTTATATTTGCATTGTAACATCTAATTTGGTATACTGATTCCCTGATTCGCCCAAATATATTCATGAATTTAATTTAATATTGTAAAAAAATTGAAAAAAACGTTAAATGGTGTCTTGATCATTTTTCAATACTAAAATGATCTTCTCAATGTTGTTTTTTCATATCTCTAAGATTCCAAGTTAGGAATCTATTATATTAACCACACATGCACTATATCTCATGGAATTTCATTCTTACATTGTTTGGTGCTATCATGGGAAAAAAAATTCTTATGACATAATGCTAATCGTAGGAAGAAAATCTGATCAATTTAATCGATGAAATTTTTTAGTTCTTATTCTTCTTCTAGGTTTCTCTCTCAAGAATATTGATTGAGATCATGGGATCTATTTCATTCAGGAAAAATGAATGAATAATTATTCACAAGTCAAAAATTCATTTATATACATAGTTTAAACCTTCCAAAATTTCACTTTGGTCCCTAAAACATTTTAACCATAATTATAGAAAATTATGCAAAATTACAACTTAATTAAACTTTTCATAAATGTCATAAATATTTTATACGCACTTATAACACTTTAATGTGTTATGTGATAAAATTATAATCATTTACCAAGCTTATAAGCTCACATTAATTATTTCAAAATCCTTAAAGTTGTTACATTTGTTCAAAAAAGTAATATTTTCTCATATTAACTATTATAATAATGTAAATTATGAATACCTTGAGAAATAAATTAATTATTATTCTAAAATCAATAAATATAATTGAATTAATTTACTTGCGATCATTCATACTCAAACATTCACCGACCCATGTATGTGGGACCCACTTTGTCATAAAACCTTATTTATCTAAATAGGGGAACTTGTAGATACACTTTGTGTATGACCCTCTAATACCTTATCTAATAGTAGTGATTTGTAACCATAAAAAAGATTGGTGTTTAGAAACACATCATCTGCCCTAAGGAAATAAGGAAAATTCATAGTTATGAAAACCTCCAACAAATATTCTTAATGTAATATAATCTCTTTATATAGTGATATCTCATAAAATAGGATACACTCTTTGTGTCATCATCCCTTCTTAACTTATTCATTATATATCACCATGCTTGAGGGAATTTTCTTAATTTACTATAGTAATAAATTTATACATATTACTACCATCATGGTAAATTGTAATCAATATATCTCATCTTTTATGGAAGGAACTAACCTTATGTTAATCAATAAATAAATATTGTTCCAATAATGACACATTCATTTAATGTGACCTCTTCATAACATAAATTTCATGGTTTTTTTCCTTGCATCAAATTATGTGATGAAATGGTACATGTTAATAAGGATATCAAGTTGAGAGAAAATACACATTCTCATAGATATAAAAAACAATGAATCCAAAAACATGTGGTATTATCATCTGAAGGTCATTCCACATGATCTCTTGTACTTTAGATCACCATGTACGAACTTCATGAAATGAAATCTCCATTCTTATAAGACCCCAACATCTGATAATCAAACAACATTTATGTATCTTCATTATGAGGTATCTAGACCATAGAACATATGTTTTTATATTTCAACCATAGTATCTCATGGTTCTCATTATATATATGAATTATTTTATCCTTTTTATATCATAAATAATCTAAGGGGATTACCATGTAAATAGTAGATGATGAAATATCAACACTATTATAGTAAGATAACATCATGAATAACTCTCTATAAACATGAAATGGTAATAAAAAATTACTTCTTAGGTTTCATATAGGGAACACATTCTTACAATATATTATACATATGATAATCCATATAAAAATTTACTATCCTAAGTTAGTTATACAAAAACATAGATGATATCATAGAGGGAAATAATATATGTACCTGAAAAAAGTACTAAACTAATTATTTAAACATGAATCTAGGATCTACTCAGCCTTTAAAACCCCATGATTTTATAATATTTCTATTTTGTAAAAAATAAATTTAATCACTTTAACAGCTTATGTTTCACAAAACACCAAGCTTAAAGGAACTCCAAAAAATTATTATTTTAACATAACCACTATAATATGGTCATTAAAGTGGTGTGAATAAATTATATTATCTAAATTATGAAAATATAGTATATAAATTCTTATAAAATTATTTATTTGGTCCCCAATTAATTTGAAATGAAAAAAACAATTGAATTTAAAGGATGGGGTTTTAAAAAAAACTATTTTTATGCACAAAATGAAATTTTATATAAATAAATTAAATTAAACAAAATTAATGAAAGATATTAATTAAATATATATTTTATATATTCATTAAAATAATTTTGTAATCATAAAATATTTTTGATAGTCTTAAGATAATAATAAGTCAAATATTATGCATAAATAGCTATATTTTCTCTATAGGTAGTTTCTTCACTTTTTGATGTTTCACTTATTTTAAAACAATATTTTGAAACTTTTATAAATTTTATTTTACATAATAAAGTTAATTTATAAAATATTGATGTAAAAATTATCTTAGAGTGAATTTTTGAAATTTTTTCTAATATGTTTCAATTTTGATGAATAGTGAAAAATACTGCATTATAATTGAAAATTGAATTTTGATCTAAATAATTTATAATGATAAATAATTTTGGATTTAAAGTAAAATTGGATCAATTATACATAAATTAATCCAATTTAGTTAATTTTAATCGTTTTATGGTTAAATTTTTATATAAAAACATTTCAAACTTCTAAAAAATTTCACATTAAAAGGTCGCTTTCTCATCTCGTTTGCATGACTAATTTTAAATTTTAAATTCCAAATTATTTGAATTAAATTTTGAAAAAAGTATTAAATATTTTTAATCATAATATCCAAATTAGGTTTTAAGGTGATTTTCGTTTTATTCATAAAAAACTTACCATGGAAAAAAAAGATTTACCATAGTATTAGTAAAATATTTTCACAGATTAATGTAGAAAAAGTTTAAAGATTAAAATACCAAAAAATAAAATTTCAAACATGTGCTTGATGTTTTTATAGACTATAAAAATTATTTAAAACATTAATTAACAATATAATTCATTTTAATTAATTCCACACAAATTTGGTTTCCTTTAATTATGAAATAGTTAGTATCTAATCACTTAAAACCACCCCTTCTCAAGTATAAATACAACTCCTCACCACCCCATTTATAATAAAAATCCTTCAATATCCTAAAATATATGAAAACTCCTCTTATATACACTCTAATAGCATAAAAGTGAGGATGTCCTCACCAAAAGACCTAATCGAAGGTCTTTAAGGGATCCTCCAAGGAGGTGATATTCAAGAGGTAATTTTCTCAAAACACATCTCTTATTTTATATTCATTATCTTCCTTTTCTTCACCTCATTTATCCATAAAATCATAATAACACTTGTATCATATATATACTATAAATTTATTTTTCTAATGTAATATATTATACTCATCCCTTTAATTACCTCCTCTTATTCAATGAAATGAATCTGTTATCTGAATGATGGCGGTTAATAATCTACCTAACTATTGATTTTGTTTGTTTTACATTACCACCTTCATGGATGGTCATAAAAGTATTATTATCGGTAAATAATTTTTAAAAAAGAATATTGTGATCAATTTCATGTTATATAAATAATATATATATATTAATAAATAAAATGAAATTAGTTCTTGATGGTCGGAAAAACCTCCAAATTAAAATAAATTGTTTTCATTAAAATTTTATCAAATGAATCATCCTCATACCAAATATATGTATATGAGACCATTGAAAATTATGGAAGTGCATGAATACCATTTCAATTCACATTTGTATTTTTATTTCCATTTTAAAAGAAAATCTATAATTATACACAAATGAACTGATGATGAAACCATGAAACGAACACACCCAAAACAATAAAAATAATGATATATTATTAATGAATGGGTGATAAATGTTATAAAAGGGTTATATAAGATATTATAAATATTAATATACTTATTTAAAATTATAAAAAAATATTTAAACCATTATACAAGAGGTTTAAGTATACAAATCTAAAGGGAATTGTGAGGTAAGTTTTTCTTGTCTAACCTTTTCATCTACGATATATATGCGTTATTAACCACAAATTTTTTTTGTGTGGTGTATATAATACCCTATGATATATAGTATCAATAATATCCTTATATTAATTTTTTCAGTCTTTCATTTTATTATTATTAATTTTATGTGGCATACGCTTTAACTAATTACAATTTGGTGAGAGATTTCTTCACCTATTTCCATTCTTTGGGTTAACCTTCTACTTCATATATTATTTCATTAAATTATTTTGTGTTGGATGAATTTTGATAATATTATTTATTTTTTACACTTGTTTTATTTTTATTTAATGTGTATATAGATAATCAAGTAAATTTATTAATGCTCATTTTAATAATAGGATAGGGGATTTGATTTTCAAAAAATATATCTTTTTAAAGTTTCTCCTAAAACATAACCTTTCTTCCACACCCATGCTTTTTCTTAAATTATTTCACAAAATTTTGTTTCTATTCTATTATGATTTTTTAAATTCATTTTTACGCATGTTTTAATTTTTACAAAATGGTATTATAGGATTATTTTTTTCATTTTATAAGAGAGGTACTTTATGAATTTTCCAAAAAAATAAAAAATAAATGTTTGTTAACATATATGTAATTAGAGTCTTTTCCCACTATCATGACTCTTTAATGAATATAATATTATTCAAAAACATTCAAGGATATTTTAAAACAAACTTTTTTATTCAATTATTATGAGGAGTTTAAAAAAATGTAGTCAAAATAGAAAGGATATTTTCCTAAAGAATTATTCCAAGTGATCATTCAAAATTATTTCCCATTTAAGAAAAAAATATTTAATATCACTTATAATTTATTGGGGATACTATTAATTAATAAAAAATTATTATTTTTATATTTTTTTTATGGTTATGATTTCATGATATTTATGAAACCTGTTTATTTTCCATGAGTTATGTTGTGATGCAATGGTTTTGAAACTCATTTCAATACATGGGATCTAATGTGATGAGTGGTTGATGTTATATTAGAACACATATGTATGATTTTAATTTTTTAATAGTTGGGACATATATCTCCCTCCAATTTATAGAGTAATTATGGATAACTTGTGAGGTAAATTTGTTATGCGTGAACCTAATTTCATGTTCACAATTTTATGCATGGATCTAGTTTTCTTTTCCATAAGTTTATGCATAGACCTCGTTTTCATGTCAATAAGTTTATACATGAACCTGGATTTCAATCCCATAAGATTATGTGTGGACCTATTTTATTGTCCATAAGTTTATGTAAGGTCTTGGTTTCATTTTCTTAACTTAATGAGTGAACCGGTTTCTATTTATTCATGTTCACAAAGATATAATTTTATGTCTATGACACATTTTAAAGTCTCATTCCAATATTATTATCTTATAATTCAAGTATTATGAACATCTATGATTTATTCTGTTACTCAAGATTATGATCCTTGATATGAAAGGTATATTTTTCAAGTGTCATGTTCATGTTCTTATTCCATTTTTCTATGATTTATGTTTCCCTTATTCATCCTGAGTGAGCATCTAAGATCAAAATTTTATTATATTTATCTACCTAGGATATAAAGGAAGTTATTGAGAATGAAATTTAAAAAAAGGTAACTAGTTAGGAAGGGATAGGTAATAGATGGTGACTATTTTTTTGAACAAGGTGTTTTTGTATCCATGTTTCAAAAAACACTCAACCAATACAGTTCTCGTATAGTTTTCAATGTTTTCAAATTGATATTCATCTATTTTGATGTAATCTATATATATGAAAATTGTGGTTTGATAGAGTTTGTAACAGATCTAGGATTAGATATCCTTTAAAATATAGGATATGAAAACCTTAGTAAAAACCCTAAGGGTATGTCTAGGATACAATCCAATAGTTCTAGTAATGATTGTGAATATCATAAGTTAAACCTAGTTTTCATTGATGCAAATTTTTTTAGTAATTTTCTTTTCTTTTTTTGGTTTTCCTAGTATGAATATTTATTATCACACATTAAATTTTTTGTTTAATCATTACTGGAAACTTGATGGAATTAGGATAATGATTAATGTGAAAAAATAATTTGATAATGTTAAGTCAAATAGGATGATCACTAGAGTGGTGGACATTGTGATTATACACAATCACTTTTCACATAACATGATTCACAATATACACCTTAAAAAACCCTAAACTCACAAAATAAGAGAATTAATGAGTTAACTAAGAGTCAATATTATGGAGACTATGGAGGAAAGAAGATTTAGTTTTCTACATGTCGAGAATGTGTGAAGAAATACCCAATAGTATTCCATAGAAGAATATGATGATTTTTTTAATATGGAAAAAAATTACACAAATAAAGTAAATGAAAAGGAAAAATGAAGAGTTTTATTAATGAAATGGCTAAAAATATTGTTATCACTAAGGTATAATCAATATATCAATTCTTTAAATGTGTAAATTATGGGAAATATGAAAATATATGTCCTTGGTGATTTCTTTGAATAAAATCAGAATGTTGTATTCTGTAAAGGTTATTTTGATATTATAAATGATATGTGAAATGAAATAAGTTTTAAGGAATAAGATGTCAAAGATTCATTAAATTTTTGAGAAATAAGTGGGATGATTGAAGTATTTACGTACTGCAATTCAATGATTATGTTTTACAAATTATGAAATATATAAATATTTTTCATCATAATTTTTTCATTAAGGATTTTAAAGGATATTTTGAATGATTTTGATTGACTGGAAAAGTTATTTAATGGTAAGGTGATATTTTATAGAAGCACATGATTAAAGGAAAAACAACCCTTTACATGTTTCTGATGTTGAGATAATTGTGTTTAGCTGGGATAAGGAGATGAATGATATGGATAATGTAAATTGGATAGTATTTATGACCTTGGGAAAGATTCGTAATATGATGACAAGGTGGTATATAGATTTATTTTATAGAAATTTAGTATTTATTGTATAAGGAAAGAGTTACATTTTTAGTGCATGAATTTTTTAACAAAGGTTTTTCATGTGATTACAATTTTTCAAGGGAGTACATAATAATTTCCCTCACATGTTTGGTGTGTGAAAATTAATTGATACATTAAATGTTTTGGGATTAATGATATGTTTATTTTGAGAATTCATTGAGCTTTTTTGAATATTTTCAATTTTTAGAAGGTCAAAAAGTGTAACCATTTATGTTATTTTTTACACTAAACTTTAGATGATGTTTTATAGATCACTTTATTTCTTATCCATATTTTGATTTATCCGCATTGAATATCCTTTGTAAACCATTTTGTTATAATGATAACTAAATACGTAAGGAAGTAATTGTTATTATGTATATTTTTATCCACTAGTTTTACAGAAATTACAATTTCAACATCATTTCATGGAGTAAGAAATTATGCCTAAATTTATGAAGGAACAACCAAAGAGTAATATTGTTCGTATGAGATGAAATTAGGTAATTATACCTTTTCAAATAATCTTGAAATAAAAAATAATTCCACTAACATCATTTCTAATGATATCAATGAAATTTTTTAGACCTATTTAGACTATCGTTTTGCGGTCATTAACCTTTTAATGACCACGTTCTCTATCATTGTACATTAGAACATGATATTTAGAATTATCTTATATTTATATGTTATCATTTTTAACTAATAATTTCCTAATAAAAATCCTAGTAATGTATTGATATTATACTATTAATTTATCCCACTTTAAGAGGAAGGTTTGTTGATCCATTTTAAGATGTGGGTTTCTACCAAAATAATTTTCAAATATGCACCATATATTTTCGAAGTGAAATTTCAAATTTAATTAAAACAATTTTTTTTAAATCATGATCATATAGAGATGGTAGCATAACAATTTATGCTTCCACTAAATCTCTCCCAAGATCATGATTTGTCCCTTGTATCTCTCCATAGTAAGTACATATTGAATCCTTCACATTTACTAATCACATATCTCATACCACTATAGGAATGTATTATTTATAAATAACAATCAGTGGGGATTTTGGATCGTAGAGGTAAGGTTCTACAAAACAAGACCACTCACCTTGTAAAATTTATGTAGTGAAAACACCAATTTGAGAAAGGGATATAGGAAAATAAGGATTTGATGTGGAGGAGGTATCGTCATCTTATTATATCAGAGTAATAAATTTTGAGGGAAATTTTTATTTTAATAGTGGAAGAATATAACACCCCAAGATTTTACATTGTGTCTATTTTTTAAAATAATTTAATCACATTGATAGTTTATGTTACACAAAACATTGAGCTTCAATAAAAGCCAAAATATTATTATATTAAGACAAGAATTTAAACCTAGTCTTTAAATTAGTTATAATGAATGAGATTAAATAAGTTATGAAAATAATATTTATGCACCCATATAAAATGAATTCTTTGGTTACCAAATAATTGTAAATGAAATTTTAAAAACAATTGAATATAAACAATGTGTTTTATAAAAAGAACTATTTTTATTACCATAGTGGAATTTTTATCTTAAAACAATAAATTAATCACTATTATTGAAATATGTTAATTAAAGTTTTTTTAATATATTCAATAATTTTTTTTCAAAATTCATCTAATATTTTTTATTGAAAAAAGATAAGAATAAATAAAATTTTAAGAATAAAAATCTATATTTTCTCTAATGGGTTTTTTACTCCTATTTAAGGAATGAATGATTTAAAATTAAATTTTGATACACTAATAAATTTTATTTCAAAAAGTAAACTTCATTTTTGAAATTGTAATGTCAGAATTTTCTTAGGGTAAATTTTTTATAAGATTATTTTTTGATGAATGGTGAAAAAAATGTATTTTAATTGAAAATTGGATTTTCATATAAATAATTTATAATATTAAATTATATTGGTTTTAATGTTAAATTAAATAAAATATACACATATTAATAAAATTTAGATCATTTTAATCGTTTTTATGTAGAATTTTTATATAAAAATATTTCAAAATTTTGATCTTTTTCACATTAAAAAGCCGCTATCTCATATCATCTATGGGACTGATTTTAAATTAAAATTTTACAATAATGAGAATTTAATTTTGTTAAATAGACTAAATATTTTAATAATAAGATCAAAATTAAGTTAAAATAAAAAATTTCTATTAATTGAAAAAAAAATTACTATGGTAAAAAATATATTTTCCATTGTATATGTAAAACAATGAAAGAGGTTAATGTTATGTGGTAAAATGATAAAATAACTAAAATACTAATTTAAATGTATGTTTCATGTGTTTCATGACCATAAATATAATTTAAAAAATTAATTAACAATCTAATACATTTTAATTAATTCATCACATATGTGGTTGTATTTAATAAAAAAATAAACATTATTTAATCACTTAAAACCACCCATCCTAAAATATAAATACCACCCCTCAGTACCCAAATTCTCCTAAAAATACATGAATATAATAAAAAAATATTATTAATCATCTACTCCATAATCTAACCATGTTAAACTGCTTCTAGTCTCACCAAAATAACAAATCCAACGTCTTTAAGGGATCCTCTAAGGAGGTGATATTCAAGAGGTAATTTTCTCAAACCACCTCTCTTGTTTTATTTTCTTTTTCTATATTCTCTTTAAATCCTTAATCCATAAAAGAATAAAAAATCAAGTATCATGCATATAATATAAATTAATGTCCGTAATGGAATATCTTATATCCACCCCTTTTATTACCTCATCTAATTCAAAGATACAATGCTATTTTCCGAATTGTGGTGGTTAATCAGCTCTGTGAATATAGATTTTGTTCATTTTCAATTACTGCCTTCATGGATGGTCATAAAAGTATTATTATATAAAAATACTATTGTAATAAAAATATTATAGTATATTTATTGATCTGTAACTAATATATATTCATAATAATAAATAAATAAAAATTAGATCTTGATGGTCAGAAAGAACTACCAAAATAAACTAAACAATTTTAATTAACATTATATCAAATGAATCATCATCATACCAAAAATAAAAATGATATCAGAGACCATTTAAAAAATTTTATGTTCACGAATACCAATTCATTTAAATTCTGGATTTTTATTTCCATTTACAAGTATAATACATAATTATACACAAAAGAATCGATCCTGAAATGTTGAAATGAATGTACCTGAGACAAAGAAAATAATGAAATAATATTAATTAACGGGTAGTAAGATGTTTGAAAAGGATAATATTATTTATTATAAATATTAATATACTTCTTGAAAAAATTATTTACATTATTTAAACTATTATACAAGAGGTTTAAGTATGGAAAACTAAAGTGAAGCATGAGGAAGAGTTACTCTTCTAACATTTTCTTCTGTGAGATATAAGCCTTATTCATCACTAATTTATATTGTGATTCATATGTACATCCCTTTAATATATAATATCATTAATATTAATATATTAATTTTATTGAATGTTTCGTTTTATAATTATTACTTTTATAGGGGCATACAATTCAACTTATTATAAAATTGTGAGGAAATTCTTAACCAAATTTTCATTCTTTGGGTTAACCTTACCATTCATTTTTATGTAATGATATGATTATGTTTGGGAAGAAATTTTTTATTAAGTTTATTTTCTACTTGTTTTATTTGGATTTATATCTAATATATATAATGAGTTAATTTTATTAATTCTCACTTAAATGAAATGATAAGGGATTTCCTTCTAAAAAATTATATTTAAAAGTTGCACTTAAAACTATTTTTTTCCTCAATGCCATTATTTTTTAAAAAATTGTTTCCAAAATTGTTTTTTATATTATCATATGATTGTTATAAGTTATTTTTAATCATGTTTTACTTTTTAAAAAATGGTATTATGGGATTCTTTTTCTCATTTTCTTTGTGAGGTTCTTAATGAATGTTCTAAAAAAATACATAAAAAATGTTTTTTTATTTAATTGGAATGAGTGGATATTCACACTTTCATGATGAATTAATTACTTGAAGATTGCCTTACAAGATTACAAGGTTTTTTTTAAATAAAATTTTTCATTTTATAATTTCATGGTATTTTATAATAAATTTTTTAAAACATAAAGGATATTTTCCCCAATAATTATTTCAAGTGATCATTAAAAACAATTTTCCATTTAATATAACATTATTCTATGTTAATTATGATTTTATGGTGATATTATTCATAAATAAAACCCTTATTATTTTTGGGGGTGTATTATTTTTATCATGGAATGTTATTTATGAAACCTATTTCTTTTCCATGAGTTATGTTATGATGAAATGTTTGTGAAACTCGTTTCATTACATGTGTTCTAAAATAATTTATGATATATGTTCTTTTTAAAAACATATTTATGATTTTAATTTTTTTTGGGTGTAACCTATATCTCCCTATAATGCATTAGGTGATGATGGATTACTCATGTCGTAAATATGTTATCTAGGAACCTAATTTCATGTTCATTATTTTATGCATGGACTTGGTTATCATGTATATAAGTTTATTAATGGACCTGGTTTTCATGTCAATATGTTTATGTGGGGACCCAGATTTCATGTCCATAATATTATGTGTGGACCTGGATTCATGTCTATAGGTTTATTCAAGGGCCTGATTTCATGTCTTTAACATAACATGTCAACCTATTTCTATTTATACATGTTCAAAATTTTATAATTTTATTTGTACAACACATTTTTATATCTTACGAATTAATTTTTATCATATGATTCATGTCATTTTAACATCTATAATTTATTCAATGACTAAATATTATTATCATTAATATGAATTATATAATTTTTTTGTTTCATGTTCATGTTCTTATGCATTTATATTATTATTTATATTTCCTTTATTTTCCCTTAATGAGAATTAGATATCGTCCTTTTATTATTATTTTTATCCAGATATGAAAGAAGGTATTGAGTATGACTTGTCAAAGTGTTTTCTTGTTATGAAGTGATAATCATGAGATTATATAGATTTTTTTTAATATGTGTTTTTTTATTCAAGTTTCCAATTACACTAAACCCATATGGTTCTTGCATATTTTATTCTATGTTAGGTAATGAATATTCATATATTTAGATGCAATATCTAAATATAAAAATTATGGTTTATTATACATCCTATTAGAAAAGTTGTATCATTCATCATATGCACTAACTGCACTCTCAGATCCACTAGGATCCCAATAATGATGCTTTACCCATACATTTACTATAATCTATAAAGTCTTCATGTATAATAACCTAGACCCCATACTCCTTGATCCTATATTGAAATCCATAACTTTTAAATTCTCATATTCGATGCCAATAATTGGGAAACATATTTTTCTTCTAGACCTTAAAACATAAAAATAGAATCCTGGATAAATTACATATTGGAAGACCTTTTATGTTTATTGTTTTATAGAATCGGGACAAACTCTTACATGAGCAGCTAAATATTTATTAAAAGACCATCTGTACCATTTAACTTATAGTTTATTATTTATTAATAGTTCATCCAAATCATCCTTTTGAAATATTTTATAGACATAAATCACTCAACAAAATTCTTTAAAACCTTGGGAACAAGAAACATAAGAAGGGTGATCTCAAACGACCAGTAAGGGAAAACATAACCATTAATAAATGAATATCATAAATGATGATAAGATTTCATAAGGTTACAATGACATAATAAAATTTTATGAGCAAATCATAAAATTACTCAAACCTATCAATACCAGGATCACCAAATATGAAATCGGGTAAAAGTAAAGATTTGTCAAAATTAATAATCAACTGCCATGTGATTTCAATCTCGGACACTAGAAACATTATACACTCATAACAAGAAAGTAAAACTATTTTTTTAAACATGGAGAACCACTTTAATAAAACCATTTCAATTATAATAACCATATGACTAACTTCTGATATTATCACTTCCTAAATCATTGTGCAGTTATAATGGGGATCACGCTACATATAAGCTATATCAGGATCACCTGTTTTTAGTGATCCATAATGGGGATCAACCCATTGTATAATCTATATTGGTCTCACTCATGATCTATAATGAGGATCAACCCTTCATATAATCTATATAGTTCTCTCCCACTTCATATAATGCCTATGTAACATATCAATAATAAAACTCATCCATCATAAATCTCATAGAAATAGTTGTTATTCATTTATAACCGGATATACTAATGGAAAAGAGATGGTTTTAATTTAAATATCATTGATACATGATTCACCCATGTAAATGAAATGGGTTCTATCACAATCTCTTTGAAATAGGATTAACTAGTGAAAAAGAAACTGGTTCTAGAACAATCTATTTCAAATATGATTAACTCGTTTAAAAGAAACAAACCCCATAACATTCACTATTAAAGTATTTTAATCCATACATAAAATAATACAGATGGTATCAATACAAAATATCCATAGTGTAGATTAAGTAAAAAAAATGTTTTTTTGATGTTGATAAATGAAAATACCATTAAAATATCATATAAAACATTTATAAGGAAAATAACCCTTAAGCATTCTAATGTGTCACTTACCACCATGAAACATTAGAATCATAAGCCCCGGGACGAAATAAATTTATATTAATCATGTTATCTCATAATAATAATGACATTCATGACATATCATGTAGAATTATAACTATTAACACCTCATAAAATATTATTGTTGTATAACATAACAAATACCTCAAAGAAGGAAAATTGGGATAAAAATCCATCACCTCTTTGGTAACATTCAAATTTTAAACCCCATGAATGATATATCAAAAAATTCATGTTAAAAACGCGATAAATTTAAAGACAAGAATTGTCAAATACATTCTGGAATATTATATAAACCACACAAAAACATTAATGGTCAATATAGAATATCTCTAGAAAATAAAATCGAGATAAGAAAACCCCTTATAAAGATCTTATTATTGAAGTGAGAATAAATTATTGAAATAATTATGTATGAAAATATTAAATCCACAAAATAAAATTGGAAAAAAAATTAATTCAATCATAGGTAATTTCAAAATTATTTATTCCATAACATAACCAATGATATAGTTGTTTAACCCAATGAATCAAAATTGAGTTAAGAAATCCCTTACATTGAGTCTAATTTGTCATGATTTTTCTCTATATTCAGGAATAATTAAAATATGGTTTTTATTTGGATGTTGTATATCCTTTTAAAATCATATTATTTCATCTATTTCACATATAAATGAGTTACAAACAATTACTTCATCAATAATGTTTACGTTGGATGTTTTGACCATATTCGACTTATGTGTCAAAACTGACTTTGATTGGTCGACTATGTTCAAGGATGTTATTATTTAAACACAGAATGAAATATAAAAATGAAATTATTATCAAATGTTTACCTGAATTATACTTTTAAAATAAAATATTAATTATGGTTATGAAAAATGAACCAACGTTACGATCAGGGAGAGGGTAGAGCGTAGGTATGCAAGAGTAACGTTCCAATTTTTCATTGATCATTATGGGAAGAAGTTAAATAAATTTTATATTTCCATAACTAGAATTATATAATAAATACAATAATATTTAATTATATATACTTATATACCTCATTATTGTTTTTTGGTGATAAAAAGGGAAGTATTTCATCACTTTGAGGAGGCGGTATTCCACACATCCATGAATGTTGTTATCACATTTTTAGTGTGTGAAATGGAAAGAATAAAATGATATTTTAAATTTTCATATATAAAATTATCTCATTAATCTAATAAAAAATTTATTTATATCATATATTTTTATTAAACCCATCCTTAATACATTCCATGTAAATGGTCAATGCAACACATTAATTTTTGGAGACGGTAGTCTACACATCCACAGACGATGTTATTGTTTTCAAAAAAATAGAAATCATGAATATATTTGTCATATAATAATTACATAAGTATTAATACATCATTAATGTTATACATATCACATATACTCAGTTATTTTGTCATTATTCCCAGCCATAAAAGTTGTTAATGGAAGAATGAATGACATCGGTTCAAGAGATGGTAGTCCGCCTTAAAAACAAATGATGATTGTGAATCCCATCTGATGGAAGTGTGTGGAGGTGTAAATATAACCCTTAATAGAAAAAATATCTATATATTTATGTAAATGAGCTTATTATATAATCATGTAATAAATATAATTAAAGGGGAGGATAATGAAATAAAATATCTCATTGAAGAATGTTACCACTTTATTGGGTAACTCCACTTTGTTTTCACTAATGGATATCCATTGTTCACTTTATGAACAAATTGAGGATTATATGAAAAGAGGAGAGAAAGTTTGAGCTTATTTTTTGGTTTCTGATGACCCAAATGTCTTGATAGGTGTGAAGAAGTGGGGATGGTGGGTGCCTTTTTATAGTGGAGGAGGAGTAACATTCCTGTAAATATATAAACGTAAGACACATTTAGAGGTCTCCCTTACATAATGTGCCACAATAATGTAAAATATTCAATAAATGTGGGGATATGGTCAGATAATGTCCATAAAATGGGTTCTATTCATTTTTCTAGTTTTTTTTCACTTAAGAATAATCTTTAACCACTAAATGAAAACATTTTTTAACTTAATTATTTTAATTAATTTTAATTTCATTCACTAATCATTTTGGTAAAAATAAGTTGACCATAATAGAAATTAGAAATTACTCTGATTCTGAAAATGGAATCAATTTTTTAAAATTCCAATCATATAATAGGTAGAAATTAATTTACTATTTTTCCTGCAAACGGGACAAGACAAGGAGTTTTTTAAGATAAAAGTTTAAAAGATTGAAAAAATTTATATCCTATTTAGTTGGGAAATTGATTTCAAGTACCTAAATTGATTTAAATGATATAAAATGGATCAAATTATACTTTAAATCTAATTAAAAATATAACTTAATACTACAAATTATTTTTATTAAATAACATTTTTCTATTAGAATTCGATGTCATTCAGTATTCATCAAAATATGAATGTTCTCAAAAAATACAAAAAAATGACCCATTGAAATTTTGATATTATTATTTGAAAAAGTTAGGTTATTTTCTAAAATAAAATTTATAAAAGTTTCAAAATTTAGTTTTTAATAAAGTCTTTCATTAAAGGAAGGAAAAACTGTCTTTTAGAAAAATACTCCATTTTAATGGTTAAATTAGATTTGTTCATACTTTATTCATAAAAAACATATAGGATGAATTTATAAACCATATATTAAATATATAAAATATAAATCTCATTAATCTCTTTCACTACTAGCAATTAATTTTATTTATAACGTTAAAACAACATTGAGGCTATAAAAATAGTTTTTCATTGAAACATGTCCATTAAATTCAACTGGATTTTAGAAAATTTTATAATAAATTTATCCCTGAAGGATTAAACAAATAATCCATTTTAAACAATATAATAATATTCCATCATGGAATTAAAATATCTAGGTGATTACTATTATATTAAATAAATAATATTAATATTATATTGTTGTCTGGTAAGACATAGTTTTGCGTGTAACACAAGTTATTGAAGAATTTCAATGTTATGTTCAATGTTATAAAATGTGTTATTTAATACAATTCAAGATTAACTATTAATTTTGAATAACACAATCTATCAATGAGTTTAAATTAATATGAAAGATGATATTTGATAAAATATCAGGATGCTACATCCCACCCCTTTAAAAAGAATTTCTCCCACAAAATTAATCTAGGTTGTAAATTAATTATCATTTTTATAATTCCTTTATCGAAACCCATATCATAAATAGTTTTAATAAAACATCCTCTTAAAAATGGAAAGTGGGAAACACAAATATCACCAGAATATACGCATAACTAGGATTCCACATTGGGAGGACATTTGTGGGAATGACGGAAAATCTTAAATAATTATATAGAGTAATTTTTTTCATTGATAATAAATAAGTGAATGTTCAGTGGAAAGTAAAGATCTTCAAAAACATAAATCTATGATGATCTAAAAGACCATCAGTTCATCAATATTGAATGTAATAGGATAATATATTTTTTCAAGATCCTCTTAATATATTTAAATAATTTTCTTACCATCTAGACCAAGAGACAAATAAAAAGTAAATATACTTATATGAGGAGTATAATATTATAATTTAATCAATTTCCACAAAAATATCAACTTTTTATCCAAAGAATTAGTATTCAAGATGAATTTTTATTTCTTGAATCACTAAAATGAACTTGTAAAGATAACATAACCCTAAAAGTTATAGTCCATATATTCCTCCTATCTTTAGAAATTAGAAAAAACCCAAAATGGTTATCATATGGTAATATAAGTCTAAAAATGAGTAAATCTTAAAATGATATAGTAATCTTAAAAATTCAATATTAATTCCCAATTTTCAAACTAAATTATTCCAAAAATATATATCCTTAAAATTCTTCAATCACTTCCTAACAATGTTTGAAACCAAAATATTATAAGGATTTGATCTTATATTTTTCCAAGATAAATAAACCATTAGTACTCAAATATTATCCAATATGTTTCCAAAATAATCTTAATATTAATATATAAAATTTTTCATACAAACCAGGACATCACATAGGCTTGTGGTAAGTGATAAACCCTTAACTCAATTCAGTTGTGGGTTCAAGCGCCACAGCCTTTCCGTATGTGATGTGTTATCACCCTACCTTCAGGATGTCCTTTTTTCTTTAATCTTGAAAAATAAATTCTCTAAAAAAACACTTCATGTTGATCCTATAGGTTATAAATTCATCATACCTAAAAACAAATATCTCCCAAAATTTCATTGATAACATTAAAATTTTTACTACATAAAATCCTCATGTTGGGAGTCTTAAGACACTAAACGTATGATAAACCTTATGATTCTAGTCCAATTATGGATTCCCTAACTATTATCATAATCTTAAATGAAATAAATCCTAATATAAAAAGTAATTTAAATCTTTCGTTAATTCCAACTATAACAACATAGATCCTGCACTCTTGGATTCTATGCTAAAATCTATAAATTTTATATTCCTATATTTCATTCTGATAATTGTGACCCAAATTTTTCATCTAAACTTTAAAATATAAAAATTTAATCTTGGATCACTTATATAGTAGGGTTCCTTTTAGGTTTATAGTTTTATAGAATTAGGAAGAACTCATACAAAAATAATTAACATGTCATCAAAAGAGCATTTCTCCCATTTAACCCAACTTTTCTTGTTTCACAAGAGGTCATAAACATCATCCTTATGAAATAATTTATAGATATGAATACTTCAACATCATTCTATAAAAACAATGGGAAAAGAAAAATAAGAAGGCTGATCTCAAATGCTTAGTAAGGGAAATCATAATCATTAACAAAATAATGTAATCAATTTATATAAGATTTCATAAGGTAATGATGAGATAATAAAAGTGCATGAGTGAATCAAAAAATAACTTTATACCATAAATAAATAGATCATAAAATATTAAGACATTGAAATGGAAATAATCCTCAAAATCAATAATCAAGATCCATGTCATATCAATAACGATCACTAGAAAAATTATAAACTCCTAATATGAAATTAAAACTCTTTTTGGTAACATAGAGCATAACTTTCAAAAAACACTTTAAAAACACTTTGAATTGGAATAAACATATAGAAGACTTAAAACATTATCATTACCCAATTCATGGGAGAGATATACTGGGATTCACCCTACATATATTCTATATCTTGCTAAACTATATTCTGTAAGCTATAATGTGGATAAACCCTTCATATAAGATATATCGGTCTCAAACATATAATGGGGTTAACTCCTTCATATAAGTTTTATTATCCTCACCCACTTCATATAATGTTGAATAAAAATATCAATATTAAAACACATTCATCATAAAATCATATAAAGAATCATTATTCATTTATAACCTTATAAACCCATATAAGATAAATGGGTTTAATGTAAATCAATTTGAAACATAATTAAATGATGGAAAATAAATAGGTTTCATAGAAATATAATTTAAACATGATTAACCAATGAAAAATAAATGGTTTCCATAATAATATCTTTGAAATAAGATTAACCTGTTGAAAAGAAATGGCTTCCATAACAATCTCTTTGAATAAATATTAATCCATCCCTGATGGAATGATGATAGTATCTATAAAAAATCCCCATTGGAGAATTTTTACAAAAACAATCTATCATCGATGAATGTAAATACCATTAAAATATCATTTATAACATTCATGATGAAAATAACCTCTAAATGTTCCAATGTGTCATATTCCACCTTGATTCTTTTGAACCATAAACCATATTAAAAAATAATTTTAAATAAAAATTACAATATCATGAGAATAATTATAATCATGATATATCATGTCAATGTATAATTATACAGACCTCATTAACTAAGGTATGTTTATAACATAACAAACATCTTAAAGAAGGAGTGTTTTTACAAAAACCCATTACCACTTTGGTAACATTGAAATCATAAACCCCGTGAAAGAGATATCCTCAAAAGGATTTGTAAAACCCCATAATTTTAATTATTATAATCATAAAAAAAATTCATGGTAGTTATTTACTCCACACAAAAAAATAAGTGGTGAATATAGAATATATCACAAAGAAATAACAGTGAGATAAGAAAAACCCTTACAAAGATCATATCCCTAGAGTGAGAATAAATCAATGAAATAATTATGTGTGAAAATTTAAAATAAAAAAATAAAATTTTAAAAACATAATAATAAAATAATAATTCATTCCACACATATATTTCACATAACATAAGCAATAAAAAATAAGATTAACCCAATAAATGGAAACTGAGTTAAGAAATCCATTACATTGAGTCTGATTTTTGGTGTTTTTCTCTCTCCTCCTGAATAATAAACTAATTTTGTTTATTTATTTGATTAATTAATTTTTAAATGTTTACTATTATGATTATTTCACTTATAAACATGTTACATACAATTTAATAATCAATAATTTTGATGTCATATATTTTGGCCATATTCAGCGTGTGTGTCACGACCTGTCCTCGGGGACCGTGTCGTGACTACCCCAAGCCCGCCTTCCATAGGCCAGGGGCTGGCGACTAGCACCAAGGCGTAAATCCCGGTAAAAAGGGAAGGCATTTCCTTTGTAAATTAAACAAGCACCACAGAGTAAGAAAGCGGAAAAAGTAAACACTAAGTAAAAATTAGTACAACAGTAAGTGCGGAAAAGTAAGTGGGCCGGTATACAAACTCAAACTGAAAGTAAAGTACCTCTCGAAAGGGAAAATAGCAACTGAAAAGTAAAAGCCGCTACTTCGAGCTGTCCACTGGAAATCCCACCTGAAGGGTGGGTACAGATAGCTCCACTGCTCCACGGGTCCCTCTGTCCGCTCCGAGTATGTCCCGCCCAGTGGTCCACCTCCAAGTACCGTCCTGCTCTGCAAGCCTCAACCACGATCAACGATGTCCTTCGTCTGCAACCAACACAATGTAGTGCGGGCAGAGCCCATGCAGGGGTGAGTATAAGCTACTCAGTAGAAACCCCGAGACCCCCAAAGGTCTCCTAAAAGCCACAAAGGATAAACCACAAAGGAAAGATACAATCACGAAGTAACAACCGACACTGCTTAGGTATATTCCCATACATATACCTAAGTCATCAATTCAAGTACGCTCCAACCTTCGAGCCCAAGTACAACCCAGTCCACACAGGAAAGTATACGTATTCCACACAGGAAAGCAAAACGTAATCCACACAGGATAGCCCAACACAATCCACACAGGAAAGCAAACAGGTTTCAGCTCACACAGGTATAATTCTTCGAAAGATGATAGAGATGATCACTGATCCATCTAAGTCATCGGACCCACAAAGGATCGATAGGTACTAACCCCCGCAATGACCCACATAGGATCGGTAGGAAACTAACCCCCCCCCCCCCCCCTGCAAAGACCCACACAGGTTCGGACCCACACAGGATCTGTAGGCACTGGCTCACACAGAACTACTGAGCGCTGACCCACACAGGATCAGACCCACACATTATCGGTAGCACTGATCCACATCGGATCGCTGAGTTCTTTAGTCGTTGTCGTCGAATCGACTGAGGATCTTTGTAAAGTCGTCGTCATCACAGTAGCAGTCGTAGCAAGCACTAGGGTTCCCGCACACAGCAAGATCGTTCGGGAGGGTCCGCTCCACGAGCCGAGAGGCTGATATATCAACTGACACATAGTCAAGAGTTGATGTATCCAAAAGTTACGTATCGTCAACAGGAACTCAACGTCGTAGACGGCGCGTCGATCGGATGCCCGGTCTGAGAGTTATTGGCTTTTTCGTCTCAGGGGCCCGGTTAGTTTTTAAGGAAAACTCAAACCGACCCTACTCCACCTGCATCCAAAACTCGGGTGGAGTAAGCCAAAAGATCTGTCTCACTGAGATGAATCCAACAAAGTTGACGGCACATCAATCGGATGTCTGTAGCTCAACATATGAGCATTTCCGCTCCGAGGGCCCGGGTGATTTCGTGTACGAACCAACCCGGACAAACTGAATGTAATTCGAAACCTTGAGTGCGATATACCTAAACGACCGTCTCAATTCAAGGATCGCATCACAACTGACAGTGCGTCGATCGGAGGTCTGTAGCCCGAGTTATGGGCAATTAAACCCAAACGGTCCGAAAATGGGGGTTTCGGGCCCGGACCGACCCGGCCCGAGACCCCCTGGGTCGGCCCAAACCGGTTCGACCCGACCTGGGTCCGGGTCAACCCGGACCGGCGACCCGCGCGCTGGGCGCACCGTTCGGTTGCTCGGCCAAAATGGTTGAGCCGTTTTTTGCTCGCGCGGGGGGGGGGGGGTGCTGCCCGTCCCATTTTCTTGTAACCGCGACCCCTTAATTGGGGGCCTCATTAATGGCCGGACGGGGGAATTAATTCCCCCGGCTTCTCCTTGTCCGGTCGGCCCGACCTGGCCGGCCGGTTCCTGCTTAACGGGACCGGCGATGGCCGATCCCCTTCCAGCTCCGACGACGGCGGCCCGGTACCGGCCGCTGGTCACCCTGCTCCGCCGCGGCCCGGAACCGGCCGCGGTATTTTCGGATGACTCCGACGCTGCGCGATGGAGTCGCATCCTTGTATTAATTCGCGGCGCAGCGCGTCGGTGCCGCGTATTTCTTGTCGCAATAATTCCGCGCGGTGCGACAACACCGCGCCACTTCCATTTCAATCAAAAAGAATCCAACAAGAAAAAAAATAAGGTGGTGGGTCGGCCGTGTTTGTGCGGTCCCCCCCCCCCTCCCGTTAATCCATAGCAGTTGGTTAAATTTCACGAAGAAATTCAGGGAAGTAGTCACGAACAAATTAAATAAATACAACCCCCTACCTCGGTTTCAAGAATGGTGCACGTCAATGAGCAGCGGAAGACGAGCGTCGTGGAGGTCGGGCGTCGCAGAAAACGAACATCTATTCTATATTCATCGAGGTGCGTCTGAAGAGGAAACGTCATTGGAGAAGTTCTCCGCGTTCTTCAGCGGAGATGTTCTTCGTTGAAGAACAGTGTTCTTCGTTGAAGAACAGTGTTCTTCGTCGGAGTCCGAGGTGTTCTTCACGTTCTTCGTCAAAGATGTTCTTTGTTGGAGATAAAGAAGATCTTCACGCTTCCCAAAACCTCTCAACGTGGCATAAACACTAACATTAGTAAAATAAACCAAAGTCTTAATTTATTAACACAACTTACCCTTTTGAATTTCAAGAGTTTGAAATTCAATTAGCCACACATAACTCACCTCATTAAAATTTCACAAGTTGTCAAATTAAATTATGGGGAGTTAATGGGGAGTTGAAGAGTTGAAGAATATGAAGCGGTGGGATTTGTGTGGGCCCCACCACCCTCATAACCTCCCAAGGGAGGATGGGTAGTTACCCAACTTCCACCCATAGCCTTAAAACACAAAAGGAAAAAAAATTGTAGAATAATAATAAATTAACTTCCACAATTTTTATCATCCACACCCGTGATAACGCAACTCCAGAAAAGGAGTTCCTAAGCAATTATCGGCGCTACGGTTCCATCGGTTCCCTCAGAATTCGATTCCGGGCACCGGTTCAAAAGTTAGAGATTCCCGCTCGTTCGTTCACTGAACGAACCCAAGCTAAACTTCGGATATAAATTCCGGGCACACCGGGCCTCGGAATCAGGTTCCGTCTGAAACTGCGTTCTTGTAAAATTCCAAATAAAATTAAGAAAAAATTTCCCTTGAATTTTACGGGTCTTTACAGTGTGTATCAAAACTGACATTAATAGGTCGACTACGAACAATGAGGATATTTTTTAAAAATACCAAGAATAATAAACATGAAATAACTATTATATTTTGAAATAAATTATACTTTTGAAATAAAATATTAAATATGTTTATCAAAAACAACCAACGTAACGCTCATCGAAACAGTAGGATGTACGTACGCATGAGTAGTGTTCCCATTTTTCGTTGATTGTTATGGAAAGAAGGTATATAAAGATTATCTTTAAAGAATGAACAATATATAATATATACCATTATATTTAATTATATATACTGATATATCACTTTATTTTTATGGGATGATAAAAAAGAATAATTTTGTCACTAAAAGGAGGTGGTAGTCCATACATCCATAAATGATGTTGTCACTTTTTCAGTGTTGGAAATGGAAAGAAGAAAATGATATTTTATATGTATATATATAATTATTTCATTAATATCATAAATATTTAATTAATATCATATATTTATATATGTATTAATACATCATAAATATCATATATATCATATAAAATTATGAATTCCAACATTATTCTCAACCTTGAAAGGTGGTAGTGGAAGAATGAATGAAATAAGTTTGTGAGGCGGAAATGTGTCAAACACACAAATAATGATTGTGTATCCCATTTGATGGATGCGTATTAAGGTGTAGGTATAAACCGTAACATAAAAACAACTCCTTATATTTTTGATACTAAGGATATTATATGATATTTTAATAACAATAATTTAATTAGTGGATAAATAAATAAAACCAAAGTGATAATTGATGAATATTACCTCTTTTTCAGGTAACTTCTTTTAGTTTGCACCAAAGGACTTACCTGGTATTATTTATGACCAAAGTGAGGCTTCTAGGATTATATTATTGAATTTTTAAGCTTAGTTTTTCATTTTTCTTATTATAAAAAAAGGGTTTATATGTGTAAACAAGTGGGGAGGGTGAGAGCCTTTTTATAGTGCATGAGGAGTGAGATTCTTGTAAATTTAATAATCTAAACATTATTAAAAGATATTATATACATTATGTTCCACCAATAATGATCCAAATAAGATAAAAGTGGTTATATTTTTCAAATAAGATCCCTAAAATGGGTTTTTAACGTGTTTTTAGGTAATATTTCTACTTAATATTAAAGTTTTGTCCCTAAGTAAACACATTTTTTACCTTAATCACTTTAAATAATTTTAATTGATTTCACTAACTTTAATGGTAAAAAACTAATTTTACATTAATATAATTTATTAATTATTTTTATTATAAATATGAAATCCATTTTTCAAAATTCAAATCACATACATGTGAGAAATTTATTTAAATTTAACCCTATATATTGGATAACACAATGATTTTTTTCAAGATAAAATTTCAAAAGTATAAAATGTTTCTATATCAAATTTCAAAGAATAATTGATTAAAATGGACTAAATGGTTTTAAATTAAATAAAATGTATCTAATTATGCTTTAAAACCAATTAAAATTAAAATTTACCATCATAAATTATTTAGATGAAAAAAACATCTTTCAATTAAAATTCGGTGTCATTCAATATTCATCAAAATATGAAAGTTCTTTAAAAAATACAAAAAAATAACCCAAAGTAAATTTTGATATTATTATTCAAAAAAACTTTTTTTTAAATAAAATTTTTAAATCATTTAAAATTTAGTATTAATGCAGCTCTTCCATTAAAAGGTGGAAAATTTTCCTTTAAGAAAAACACACCGTTTTAATGATTAAATTGGATTTGATCTTAATGTGTGCCTATAAAATTATTGGATGAATTTAAAAACATTTGATTAAATATATAACATATAATATTCATTAATTTCATTGAATAATAGTGATTGATTTAATTTTTTAATATAAATCACCTTTATGGGCATAACAATAGTTTTCATAGAAACACATTTGTTATATTCAATTTGTTTTTGTTATTGTTTATAAATAATTTTCACAAAAGGATTTAGTATATAAATATATGTAAACTATATATTCATATTCCGGTAAATAATATTTGTTCCTTCCATTCAAATGTCTAGCTAATTACTATTATGTTAAATATATAATATTAATAGTATATTGTTTTCTAGTAAGACATTGACTTGCATGTAAAATAAGTTATCAAAGAAAATCAGTGTTCTGTGAAACGCAAGATAAACATGTTGTTACGTAAAATGAATGATAAATTGTGCATTGGGTTTAACACAAGTTATCAAATAATGAAAATTAATTTGAAATAAGATATTTCTTAAAATCTCAGGAAGTTACAACATGTGTTCCAGAGAGCCTATGCAAGGTTTGAATATGAACTCAATATTCCACCACCAATGGTGTACCTAACTAGTATCCATACATATACATGTATATGAAAATAACAATAAACAACAAACAATACACACAACACAACATGAATCAACTCATCTTGTCCAAACTTATGTGATCCTTTACCTACCTTATCCAGTGTCGGGATAAAACATCCATAGTCTCTCATACTGGAAGTTCACATGGATTTCCAACTAATTCTATAGCACAGAGAATCATTATTCTAATTCAATCATGATAACTTAGATACACATCCAAGACACAGAACTAATGTTCTATGGGCATCCAAAACCGTTAAAACCTATTCACATTGAATCTCAAGAAAACTTCACATATCCTATGAGTATCCCACTCTCATCTGGGGATCTTCAACACCTTTTTTTCAATATGATTCATTGATTCACCATATCAATGGTAATAACCACCCCTCCAATACCACTCAATCTACTAATGGTTCCACACACAATGAGTGGATTGGACCACCTCATGGAAATTATATTGAGTGCAGAAATCCTCAATGACCTCAGCCCTACAATGTGTAGAAATCACCAACATCATAGGCCCTCCTTCGGTGAACCTCTATCGCAAATCCTGATAATTTTTGAGACTATATGCATCAAACTAACTACCTTATAATAACACAGTCAATAAAACAAACTCATTCCTAGATAAACTTATAATCTCCCATAATAGATTATGCATGGCTATCTATTACAAACAGTGGAAACTACAAGTGACTACATTCATCAAACTTCCTCATGACCCTACTCATAGTCATTTATTATTCAATACACACACACACAATATATATATATATAACACCTGAAAATCTAATCACTACATACCTGGATTTAGAAGTACCCCACTATCAAATAAAAACTTCTAATTTAGATCCAGTCTGAAGGAATCTGAAAAAATTTAAAAAAGCCTTAATTTAGGGAATAATCCGCGAAATCTAGTGAAAAAAATGAGAATAAAAGATCATAAACACCATAGGGAAGATACTCATACTAGAAACAACTACATATTATAACTAGCATGAAGAATAAGTAGGCTTAATTAATCATATCCAAAAATAGGCTAATAAATAATGGATAGGAATAAATTAAGCTTCACGACTATCTTCTGGTCAAAATACCCCTTTCCCCATTTTAAGTCCATATTTCAATTAAGAATTTTAAAATAAATTACTTTATACAAATATGAAACAAAATAAAAAAAATGGATTTTGGAAAACACCTTTACTATTATGTATGGACTTTATCCTTAGTTATCATACCCTAATTACCCTTCCGTACCAGGAAAACATCCTTACATATCATAGGTAACACCCTAAACACAAGAAAAAATTTTCAGTCTCAACCCTAGATAACTCTTACACACTAGGAAATGACTCATACGTACAATAGTGTACTCTGAACACATTACCATTTGTCACTACACAATATAGGTGTCCATTACACATGAATAAGTTACATTCATATACCAATGGTTTTTATTAATGTATCACCCTTTTCTAAATTTTAACTCTTACATATTCAATAGATTCCATAGTTATCAATTTCTGCATAGGGAAATAACTCTTACATATAGGGAACCCATATGCAAGAATAACTTCTCACATTGTGTTTTCCAAAACATACTCGAATTTTCCCAACCCTTCACATGGTTACTCTTAAGTGTGAAATATTTACATTTATGTAGTGGGAGTATAATTTCACATATCACATACAACTCGACACTTTTCTATTTTTTCCAAACCTTCACACAAGTTGACTTTTACATTTCTAAATATATTCATTTTTTCAAAAAACAACCCTTACATATTAGAGTTTATCAAGTTTTGAGAAATATTATACGACATTAGAAACACCCAAAATTCATACAAAAAATTAACTATAATCAAAATTATTATAAATTTCAACCAAAATAAAACTATGAACCAATATAATACACCCAAATTCAACCAACTTCACAATTTTATAAAACAAAATTACCTTCGATCCTATTACAACTCTCAAAATTTGTTCCTCAGCCTATACTGACACCCCCAACACCTCTACAGGATCTACACTCAGACGATGGATTTAAACCAGAATTAGTATGCAATAACACATAAGACATTACAACATTATTGTGGTATGTATAACCATTAGTTTTTGTGTATGACTTAGTGTGAAGGTTTTTATATTTTTCGAACAAAATATGAGAGGTATATATGAGCGTAGTGGTTTAAAAATGATTTGGAGACAAATTAATTGAGATTATTTTAGATTAAGGATTCCTGAATTTTATGAAACATTATATTATTATGGTATAAATAAAAAATTATAGGATAGTATGTAATTTTATACCAAAGAGGTCGATATTATTTAAAATATAAATATTCATATAATTTTTGGAAGCATACAATTTTATTATGATTTAATTCCATGGTGATTCAAGTTTTTTTTTAAAAAAATTAATTTTTTTTGGGTTGATAGTGTAATAATAAATATATTTTATAATATTTGAGATATAATAATTTTTTTGATAAATTTTATGTTGATTTTTTATATAACAAGTGCTCTATGGTTTTATGATTTTCAGGTTTTGAATATGGTAAGGATTATTTTAGAGAATTTAATGGGGTAGTTTTTTTTTCAATGATTAGTTGATAAGGAAACTTGTAAAAAAACCTCGGATGAATTTATGGTGTTATTGTATTAATTTTTCATAGGATAGATTCTTCCAATTTTCATTGGTTAATATCTTTATTAAAATTATTGTTTTTAATTGATGTTTGTAAAAAGAGAGAAACAAGTAAGTATTATTTAAATGTATTAATATATTTTGTGAATAATATTGATCAAATTTAATCAATCATGTAGTAATTGGGTATTAGATAATTCATTTCATCTTACAAATATGTTTTTTTAATAGATTATAAAACATTTATCAAGATGTATGGAAGAGAATCTTGCATAAAATTGTTATCCCTCCTAGATAATTTGATTAAAATTATAATTGAAAAATACATGCTTAAATTATTTCGAAACATTTTATAACAATCATGTCACTCATAAGAAATTATTGGAAATATCAAAAACCTCCCCTATACCTCATAATTTCTTTGGATCATGGATTTTTTATTATCCAATTTTAAAATATCAACTTTCTCTTATTTCTCAACATGTAAATAATTATAAATGAATTTACAAACATGTCACTCTATCATTAAAATAAGAAGCATGTAATTATTTCAAAAAGCAACAGATGATGAAGATATTCAAGCATACTATATGTGTTTTTTTCTAAATTTTCATCATTTTAAAAAAAATCTAATATATTGAAGATACCATAGTTTGAAAATTTTCAAATATAATTCTATTATATCTTATAAAATTCAAGACCATTTGAATGTTTTAAAACTATCTGTCCAAAATATAAATAAATCAAAATTATATCATTGCTTTTACCAATTTAGATTTAATTTTAAAAATTATCCTTGGAAAAAATATGTGGAATATTTTTAAAGTGATTCAAAATTTTGTTGTAATGTGTGGACCCTTACTCTTTAGGAACAACACAAGAATTAAAATTGGAGATTTTAGTGAGGGTATAAATTGTTTCATAAGAGTTTTAGATACTAATTTTTTTATAAAAACAATGTTAATGGAATAACATCATTCACTATAGAGAAGAAATAATAGAGAATAAAGCACCAAAGCTTCATTTAAAAGAAATTTCATTCTTGTAGACTGTTTATATAAATTTCATGATATAAGGAGTGATGATATTTTTTCTTATTTTTTAAGAGTTAAAATTTTCTGGAATTAATTTCTTTAAGGAAAGGAATATAATAACCCATGTTCTAGTGGGTATTTTTTTGATAAATATATTTTTTTCTATTAACAAAAAAATAATGATATAAAACCGACAATAAATTAATTTTATCATATAACTTTACACAGAAGGATTAATACACTCCATAATATTAGAATAAATACAATTGGAAAATATAAACAAGTGTTTCAAAATATTATAAGGATTAAATATTCATCATCATGATTTGGAGGATGAAATGTGGCGGAAAGGATATATGGTTATTTAAATGGGAAAATGTGATTGTTGTGGGAAGTATTTATTTATCCAATAATGTAGTCAAAGAGTGTGGTTATTATGATATCCCTAAAAATAAGTGATAATATATGCTTTTGTATTTTAATCATTTTTATGTTTATGTTATGAATATATATTTTATAATTTATATATGTTTTATTTTTATCCGTAAATTTTATATGGTCAAATAGATGTCATTTTTGAATTACTATGTTATCTTGATGATATTGGATACATTTATTAAATAGTTAATCATTTTTGGACAATATTTCATATTTAAAATTAATTAAAATATATTTATTTGGTGATATTTATGTTACTTGTATAGATTCATGTTGACAATCAAGGAACTAATTTTTTCCAGAATTGTGAGTTTAAATTAATAAAATTAAACATTATTTATTTATTTATTATGGTATTTAAAATGGAAATATTATTTTTGAGAGAATGTTTCATATTAATGATAAGGAAATAATCTTACATATGAAGGAATGATTCTTATATGAGTTTAATATTATGTGATCATGTTGAGTTAATGTTCCATAGTGAGTTTTCTTTATTATCAAGTATGATATTCTAGTGTGGGTTTTTCACAAGAGAGAATGCATTTAATAAAACATTAGTGTAGTCTCATTCCTATGTGAGAACATATCTAATTTAATGTGAGTTCATATTTAATGTGACACGAGTGTAGTTTGATTCTGACTTGATGTTAATCCAATGAAAGAATAGATTGAATCTGATGCGATTTGATTTTAATGAATCATGTGTGTTCTGATGCAGGTCTATTATTTATACACAATCCTAGACTATGCCTTATTATTTATTCACAGTTATGTTCTGACTTGATGATTCTTAAATGAATCCCTATTTCACCTTATGTGTCATTTGTATCTTCTAAAACCGTTCTTAAATAACAACATTTCTAACTCTTTATTTCTTACATTGTAGTATATCATCCATTATTTAACAAATCCTATATTTCTACCCTCCACTTGTTTTATTTTTATTCCACTAATCATTACACTACTTTATTATTTCATAGGATTTCAAACATTAACATTATTCTTATACACCATTCAACCATTTAATCTACCATAACCTAGACAACCTATATGTTTTATTAATATATAACATTGATCCTATGATTCCTAGTAATCTCATATATTTTTACTAGTGAACCTTATGAAATACTTTTTAACTTTTATATATAAATTCTTGGTACATGAGGATACTCTTAAGAATATTAGTTATTACTCATATTCATTATAGAGATGGAAATTTGGAAAATAACCTTATGTGATGATGGATCTTATTTTCAAATTTTCACAAAGTAAAACAAACAAGTGAATTTCGTATTTTACTTTTACATATCATTTTGTGCCTTTAAATTTTACAAAGTATAAAAAATATTTATTTTCGTCTAATCAAAAATACATTGCCATTAAAAACATATATTTGTCTTCTAAGATAACTACTGATATTGAAAATTACTTCCAAAACCACAGACATCAATCCTCATGGGCTGAAAAAAAATCCAAAAAGAATCTCTAATTATATTCTAATAATTATTCTAATCTTATTCCGGTTTTTTTTATTCAGTTTACACCACTACCTCTTCTTATGGTACTCGGTACTTTAAATTTTTGATAAAAAACATATTGCATTTGTGACTCACCTTGTAACATTTAGATAATAACTTTTAGACTATTTTTGGATCATTTTTAATATGGTCCAATTATATAAATAGTACTTCCCAAACATATATTCACCCTTATGAATCCTACTCAATATAAATAATTATTATTTAAGGATAAATATTGAGAAAAATAAAATATCTTACTTGATTAAAAGGGAAAATGATGGTTTTAAATTCTATGAGTGTGTAGTCAAAATAAATGGATTTAAAATTGTAATGAGGATAGTGCTACATGTTTTTTAGATCAATATGAATGTTAAAAATTATTATGTAATAAATAACATTAAATTAGTTTTATGTTGTGAGTCATAAGAGGTATGTGATTCATAAACTATTTCATGTATTTTATTTATAGTCTAATTGAAATTTCTAATCTTTGATGAACTATTTTTCAAAAAAAATGTAAATTTCATACTAAATTTTGATATTAACCAGATATTAAACTCTCAAAATGATTGGTTTGTTAACTTTTATATGAATAATAGTGTAGTAAATGATAAAGATAGAGTATTGTTTTGGAAAAATATGATAATCACATTAAATGAGAGTCTATTTTTTGATCAATTTAATATAATGTGAGGATACTTAGTAAGGATATGTGAACCATCCCTGAATGAAACTTGATAATTTTTAAATCTCATGAAGTATTTAATTATGGAAGTTCCTTAAAGGTTTTTCTATAAATGGAGAAACTCCTTCACTCATTTAAAAACATCCTAGTTTTAGTTTACTATCTATATTTGTCATATTAATTCTCCTATAATCATTATACTAATTCTCTAGCTTTCAACCCTAAGAAATATTTCATAGGGTTTCATCACTATAGTGATACTCAAGGGTGGATTAAATTCTATTAAGGAACTAAGTACATGGAGTTTACTCCAAAAGCATCACGTATTTAGATTTTTATTTATTCATGGATAATCCCCCATTTAAGGTTTGAGGGGGAACCCTTATATGACTTGTAGGTTCTGAGGCACACGACCCATACGTGACCAAAATTCCTAGAGGAATAATTCCCAGTGCATGGCCTTCGAAGGCCCAAGACCTAACTACACTTTTGACTATCCCTCTCCTTCATCTTTCATCAGTGAAGGTAACTTGCTCCTCACCTCACATGGACAATCTGCTTGAATTTCCCCGTGCGAATGAGTACGGTGCCTAGTATCAATATCAAATGGCATAATCCTTCTATCTTCCAATATTGTCCTCTTTAATCTCATCTATGCTACTTAATCTGATTCCACTTCTAGGATCTGTTTCTATGTGATCTGGTTGAGCTGCTTCTCGGTCCTATGTAGCCTGGACGCCTGGTGTCCTGAAGGCCTTGGTGGCTTGAAGGCCCTGAGACCCATAGGCCCAAATCTATGGCCCGAAGTCCCAAATAGGATGCATAGTTCACGCTGTTACATACCACATAATACCTACTATTTTAACTATTATAGTATTTCTACAGTAACTTAAAAATTATTCCTCACTGGGATTTGTTTATAGTTCTTTTGGATTTCATTCATGATCCTCTACCAATTAGTTACAGGCTCATTGGCCTCAATGTATGGTGTTTTCTTTTAAAATATTACATTAAATTTTTTAAATACTTTATCTCAACCCTCTCAAATTTTTTTTAAAGTAGTTTCTTTCTCATCTACTTCGTGATATTTATCAACATTCTATTTTTCACATTCATTTTACACTCAACAGGGAATTGGTTAACCTATTCGTTTAAAATAATTTAATTTTTAGGGGATAAATGATTATTATACAAGTTTAAAATAAGTTTTTATGTGTATTTGTCATGAAATGGTGAAATGAAAGCTTCAATATGTTTTATTCAAATTATAGTTCTTGGTCATTCTAGATGAAGATGGGTGGAACTGAGATATATGCCCTAAATTCAATGGGTAATAATTTATTCTCTAGAGAACTGATACTTCAATTAACAAATGATGTTATTTCATTATGGAAGAATATGAGTTAATTTGGGTTATATGAATATAATGTCACAAGAATACTTCAAGGTTTTTTCATTATTTCTATATGTTTTGATATAAATCACTGAATTTCATGAAATAAGAGATTTACTTCCTAAATGAATGAATTTTTATGATCATTTCAAGTGTGAACGTCTATATTTGATCGAATGATTATAATATTTTAATTGTTTATATTTTTTATTTCAAGAAATAACTTTTTCACATTTCCTCGTGTTTTCAAAGGAACTTTTTATGGTTAGTGATTTTATATGAGATTAATTTAAGAAGTTTTTTGAGAAAATAAGTTGATTTCATATTTGAAAGTATGTTTTAAATGAGCTTAAAGTTCTTTGTTTAAATGGAATTCTTTTCCATGGTTTTTAAATATTTCAATGGTATAACTACTTCTCTCCTTCTATTCCCCTTAGTGAGTTTTATGTTCTCATTTTATGTTTTAAGATGATTTTTATTGGGATTAATAAAGAGAATGAATGATTATGAATTCATGTTCCAGTTATGAGGCTTTATCTATAAGAGTATAAATTGTATTGTTTAAAGTGCTTGGTTTAGCAGAAAAAATGTTCATTTTGTGGAAAATGTAGGGGGTTTTATGTTTGAGATTTTCCAAATTCTCTAAAATGATAAACATAAAAGTTGTTGGGTATGTAAGTATTGAAATATTATATATAAATCATTTAATCCTAATATGTTTATTTTTAGTTATTTACAAGATCTCTCTAGATCCTCTTGTCTCATACATTTTATTCTGAGAATGCTGAATTTGATGTTGACGCTTCTTTTGATGAGCATACTATACACATCATTGATCAGAGAATGAGGGATCTTTATGGATGGTATTACCCTATTGTACAGGTTCAATGGAAGCATTACTATGTAGAGGATTAGACATAGGAGCAAGTGGTAAAAGTAAATTTTTAGTAGGCAGAGTTATTCTTTGATAAAGTTACGCCACCCTTGGATGGGAAACATGGGGACGAGTTCCTTTAAGTGAGGAAAACTATCTAAACCTGGTTTCCCCATTTGGTATCAATGATGTTAATTTCATTCTAAATCATTATTGTATTATTATAAATGTTAATAATCACATAAAGAAGGGTTCATGTGTTTTTTGGGGCTTTTTTAGATCCCAGAGCTCTGATGGTTCGTAGAAACAACTGGGCCACACAGTTAGTAGAAATTGTGACGCCTAGTCAACATAGTTAGAAAAACTATACTGGGTGTTACAGGCCTCCTTAGAATGAAGTTCATGATCTATACATGGTTTGTCTCACCATGATTGATGTATGTGATTGGGTGTTCCCTGATCATAGGAGGGACACATTAGTAGACCATAGTTGGAAAACCAGTGCTCCTCTAATCACAAATGCCACTATTTTTTTATATTAGCTGGAACACGATTGGTGCATGGTTAGACCAACCATGTGGTCAAAAAATGATCCTCTTAATAGTTTGTAAATTTGACCTTTCCTCTACTCAATCTATATATCTTAACCCTCATTTATTATCTTCCACATCTATCTGGAAACACTTTATCTTTTTCATGCATTGAAGCATCCATAAGTCTTCTTGGATTGATTCTTGGATAAAGTTGTCATCCAGCCCCAAAATCAAGATCCATTTTTCTCATTGTATTCCTCCCGGTAATTTATCAACTTCTTATGCACTTTTCATAATTCTTCTTCCTATAGACGGTGTTTTTTTGGTACAGGATCATATTCCCTATTTTTTGGGTGTTCGACCATTCTTTTATTTTCATCTAATCCAAACCAAACTAAGGGATGACAATGGATGAGGAATCTACTTTTGGCATAAGGTATGTGGTATATATATTAAACCTAAAATTATCTCCTTTTTATGAACTATCAACATTGTGCAGATGTTAGTTTCACTCTGTGTTGCTCCATTAATTTCATCTACTCTAATTTAAATTATCTGGATTATATTATATGACCATATAAATATCAATTAACAAAATTAAAGGGTGATAACTCAACATGGACTACCCATTTATGTTTTTTTATTTATTTATTCCTTTTGAATCTAATATTGATATTATCTACAACACTGTTCGGGTGCATTTGACTTTACCATTGATAAGGTAAGTGTTTTTTATAATTAATAAATCTTGAAATGAATATAATGGTCAGTATATGGATGTATAGAAACCATGTAGGATTTTAAAATGTAATTATATTTGATTTTATAAATGGTTGTGTGTCCTTAAATTCACATTATCATTCTTAATTAAAGTCGAGGGAATGAAGCTATTAAACATTTATATAATTTAATTGATAACTAGTTTCTTATCCCTAATTCACCATGTCAGGGTTACTGAAATCTTATGGAATGAAACTATTAGATGAATAAATTGTATGAGTATTACATGGAAATTGATTACATATTATATTAATGGAATTCGTATAAGGTGTCTATTACCTTGGACCTTTTTCATCTTTATCTGAATAGTCCAACTTGATTCATCCTTGGATTCCCAAGGGAATTCCTTGAGCACTCAAAGGATTTTATTCTGATTCATTGATCTAATTTTTAGGGGAGATACCCACCATATAACAGGCTCTATGTTTTATTTTTTTAATGCCTCGGTATTGTACTGACAATTCACTTGACATATTTTCAAGATATTATAATTTCATTGATATACTCTTTGGATTTAGCTTGAAGTCTTTGGATACGCAGTTCCTTGGATTCACCTCATTGGTTTCATTCACACTTAGCCTGATATTTCCAGGGATGAGCTCCAAGGAATTAGTTAAAATCTTTTACAATGTAATGCCTTGGGTGTACCCCTTGTATTACACTCAAACCCTTATTCCCAGACTACATGAGTTACTACTATGATTTGGCCAACCTCTGAGGTCAAGGATGCATTGGATTCACCACGTATCCTCACTTATTATTATTATTATCTATTTCTGTTTCATTGATGCATTCACATGTTCAATAAATATAAAATAAATCTTATGTTAATTAATTAAATGGTTACATGTTCCGAGACACCAGCTGAAGATGGAGCAAGTATGGATTGGTTATTTTTCACCACTTTAATTTCATTTATACCTGGACACTTTATAGTATATATTCACAAACTATGTTGCATAAAATTCAATGGTGGTTACCCAATGATATTTATCTCAAACCCTATTTGATCCTTAACTGGTACTTGAGTAGATTATATGATCACAGGTGTTGAAAAGAGGGAGCATCAAACATTGAACACCATACTTGCTTTCATTAGGATGGGAGCTGGGTAGCATATAGCTGAGATAGAGATGAAGTTTCATGGATAGATTTTTATACTTTTTATTTTGTTGTATACCATGTATTTCACTCTATTTATTCTTACATATATTTTTACTTTCCTTTTTTGTAAATACTTTCCATCATCACCTTGAATATGATGTTGTTTATATCTCTTAGTTTGTAATTTATAGTCTTGATTCTTATGCATGTTTCTACTACATTCTTAATTATCATTATGGTATTGTTATTTATCCATCAATTTTATATGTTGTGCTCCAATATAACATGATGGTATAGCCTCTCCATATACACACCATAGATCATCTCTACTAGTCAATAGTCTCTGTCATACGGAGAGGCACGCTTGAGGTCATGTGGCTAACCAAGATTGGTTACTCAGAAATGAACTAGGTCATTGATTTCACAAAAACCAACACACAAAATTTCACTTACCAAGAACTTAAATTATATATTCTCATATTCTATGTCAATATATTATCTTCTTTGGTTGGCACTGACTTTTCCACACGATTTCAACCTCGTTAATGTATAATGCTTCTTGATTGGGTATTTGGTCCTCCACTTTTCCTATGCCGAAATATTTATCGCACGTTACAAATCATGGAAAATAGTTCATCTGATAGAACAATATGGTCCCAACATATTATCAAAAAGTAAAATAAGAAGATAAATCCTCAAAACAAATATGGGCACTAGGAAAACATCTACATTGAATAATCCAAAGTACTCTCCTCTAGGACACCATGCCTCAACAAAATATGATCTAGTAGAATGTTCTTCTCATAAAACTCCTTCTTCTAACAATCCTTGATCACCACAAGTAACTCCAAAAGAATCATGTAGTCCTCTATATCTAAATATCCATGGCCAGTGATATGGAATTCATCGGGAAGACACAAATGGAGATGAGAGTCATGGAAGATGTTGTGGATTTGGTCCAACCATGGTGTAAATTCTAATTGATACATCGGCTCGGCATCTCACCCCAATAACCCAAGTGGCCCAACAAACATGGGAGAAGGATTACTCCCCCTTAAAACCTATTCTTCACACATCGAGGGGAGACTCTCAAGAATACTAGATCTCCAACCTTTAACACCATAGGTCTCCTCCTACAATCGACATATGACATTGGTCAGTCATGGGGGGCTTTCATTCTCTCACGAACAATATAAACCTTCTTCATTTCTCTCTACACCACAACTGGTCTTAGAACTGATATCTCCCCAACATCCATCAATTACTATAGATAAAGATATGTCCTACCATATATATAACAATGGAAATTAGTTTTTTCAAAAAAACCATTTCATAAATGAAAATATTTATTCATTTTAAGAGAATTATAGTTTTTAGGAAATTTTATTTTATTATAACATAGCACCTTTGAATTTTATAAAATTCCGCAATGCTAATAAAAATTTCCAAACACTCATTAAAATAGAAACCCATCATTTTAAATATGATTACCAAATCTAATAAATTTTCCAAATTTTTGAATAATTAATAAAAATTTGTCATTTTAAAATTAATTAATAAATTTTCAAAAAAAAATTCATAATAAAATTTCCCAAAAAATGGTATCATTCCCTAAGTTGAATCCCACAAACATATTAGTATTTTTGTGTAAACTATACTAGATTTATTTTTGATTCAACTTCTGTGGGAACACTAATGTGGTACTGTACTAGCACAGTACAACAACAGAGTGGTGAGGAATTTCAAAAGTGTACTATACGGTTCTAAAATAGTAGAATTAGGGGAGGTGTACTAATATAGATCTGTATTGTGGGATTATAGACAACATTTAAAGGATGTTGATCACCCCCATAGGAGTAGGATGTTGGTGTAATTCTATTAGAATCTATAGGTGCATGTGTGTCTTCCTTATGAATTGTTCCTCAAATAATTAAGGATATTATTATTAATTTAATTAAATAATTAATAATAATCAATGTAGGTTTACATCTCACATATATGAATAAAATAAAATCACATTCCATTTGATCATTGGATATGTACACCCAGACACCACCCCTCCAAAACAATGGGCACTAACACAAGGTGTAGTTATTAAAAAATTAACAATAATATAATTAAAAATAATTAATAAAAATAATACATTTAATAATAATTAATAATGAAATTAAAAATAGTTATAACGATAATAAAAATTATAATTAATAATATATTGTTGTTATTTTTACTATTAATTTTTATCAAGCATCTGAAGGTTAGGATCTCACCACACAACCCTCAACAAAAACAAACCGATATAAAATTGCACAATTTTCAGAATGTTTCCTCACATGATCCTATAGGAATTTTATGTAATCCATAACGAAATCCAACAAGACATTCGTGTTGGTTTTATAATCCATGTTTGGAACATGCTCCTATAGTTTCCTCATTCACTCACTAATTCTGGTTCTTCTCATCCAGATGGAAATTATATGGGGTTGAATTGCACAACCCCACTTTGTATGAATCTTAAACCACACTGAATCCAAAATCTTCAAAAACTTCACTATGGATGAACCATCAGTAGCAGTTTTTTCCATGGTCATGTGAGAAGATAACCCGAGAGGAGGTTCTCGAAAAGAAATCTCACCCTATGTCTAATGTAAATTCAAACTAGATTATATATTCTTGTCAACCTCTCTAGAAGTAATCATATTGGAGAAATTTTCCAAGAAACCTGCAATTTATTCTATGGACCCAACCAGGATCCCAGTGAGGATACAATCCTTAACTGGGTGAGCTTCACTATAACAACTATTTTTCTTCTTACTCGACTAGAATCTGATGTGGATCTAATAAGTCCATATTCCTCTCCCTCCCTCAATTATTGTTGGTATTTTTTTATTTAAATGTTAAATATTTTCGTGAGATGAATTAATTAATGGAGATATTTTTCTCAATATAAATAGAGGATTTTTTTTCAACATTAATGGAGAGTTAATTCTCAAAATTAATGTATGAAATATTTAATTTTGACCGCATTAATTGGATATATGGACTTTGTTCCTATATTAGTGTATGCTTTAATACATATTTATTAGGTTCCAACACATTTTTTTCAGAAATAGAGAACCCTAATGAGTTTTAGAGATGAAATAGTTTCTCCATATATGAATTGTGGCTCTCCTCGGAGTATTTAATGCAGTTCAGTTAAGGTTTTACCTAGAGGTTTTTTGATCTACAAGTGAAGAAAATGTCCTGGTCAGATTGGAATTCATTAGTGGTGGTCTTCAATCTAATCTTTGTACTTTTAATCTACACCATTTATTTTGGATTCGAACATATTCTTTACCTGGTCACATCTATTTGAGTGTCTTTATGAGTTGGTGTTCTTTGTATCAAGATGGCTTTAGACTGCATCTGTATTCATATATTGTTACACTATTTTATCTATGTATTATTTTTGAGATCTTTATCATCATTGTGAGTCTATTCTTTACACTTTTTATTATTAGTGGATCCTAATTTCTAGCTAGGTCTCATGGTTTTCTGATTTTGGGTTTTTAATGTTAAAAATTTCTAGTGTGAACATTTATTTTCTACATACATATTATTATGTCATTACACATTCTCTTTAGTTCTGCAGGATTTTTTGAAGGGAAAAATTATTTTTCTACTGTACATTAGATTTTATGTTGTTTTCAAAGTTCATCACATTCCATCATTCCCAACATCTATTATTAAATAGATTGCTTTATGTTTTCAGTTTTCAGCACATGGTGGCAGAAATCTATTGGATCACTTATTAAGGACTCGAATGATGTTTCCATAAAACATAGGGGGTACCATAGGTGTTTCTAGGATATCAAAATAATTATTGAGTATTATGATTCATGAGGCATGTTATGCTCTTGGTGATAGTAATAGTTTTTTGGAAGACTAATGGACTTCCTCAGATTAAGTGATCTATCTGGTATTCTGAATAATTTCACTAGAAGACGGCAGTGGTATCAGTGTTGTTACTAGAATATCTAAAGTCATCTTGTTTGTAGGTGTCAATATGTGTGTTCCAATCATTTTGTGACATTTGGATTTTAGTGGAGCCGATGATCACTGTAACCCTGATGGTGGAGATAACGATGGAGTATTATATTTATAAATAAATGTGGTGAATCTTGGAATTTTTGTGATTTAAAATCTAAATTTTGTGGACAGAGAAATTTATTAATGGTGAAATTTTTACCAATATGAATAGGGAATTTTCTCTTAACATTAATGGAGATATAACTCTCAATATTAATGGATGAAAATTTTAATGTTGACTTCATTAATTAGAGATATAGACTTCATGTATATATAAGAGTATGTGGTAACATATTTTGATAGGGTGTTTACATGATGTAGTGGACAAGAGAGATTTGAGAAGAGTTTGAGACGTGCAAAAGTTTCTCTATCCCATAAGTGTGTCTCCCCTCACTGTATTTGGTGTAGGGTAGTTAATGTTTTACCAAATGGTTTTCAAATCTGCAACTAGTGAAACTCTCTTGGTTGGATCAGATTTCATATATGATGGTATTTGATCTGATCTTGGTGCTTATTCATCTGAACCTTTTTATTCAAACAGTGAAAACTTTCTTTACTTTGTCATATTTATTTAAGTTTCCTTATCATGTTGCATTCTTCATTTCATTTTGGATTTATATTGCATCTGATTTCTACCTTTTTCACTATTTTATCTGAGTATTTTTTTAGGGATCCCACTCACCTTTGGTAGTATATGCTTTGTACTTTAAATTAATAGTATATCCCTCTTTCTAGAGTAGGTCCTATGGTTTTTCACTTTTTGGTTTTCCATGATAAAAAATTCAGGTGCACACGTTAATTTTTTTCAAACATATTTTTTTGTCGTTGAGCATACACTTTTGTTTTATAGGATTGGTTTAAAGGAATAAAATTTATTTATGTGCTACACATTAACTTTGATATTGATTCCCATTTGTCAATTTCCATATTTCCCAACAATTATCTGCATCGTAGAGAATAAATAACCAGATAACAGTCTTGATTTAACATCTCGGAAATCATTTTTCTATGAACATATCTGACACTCGACCTGAAATAAATAATTACCCGAGAATGTAAATAAATCTTTAATCAATGAAAATGTAGAAAAAGAATCAGAAGATACAGTCCAATAGAAGGAAAGTGACGGGAAGAAGCTCAGTGAAAACAAATCCAATCTTCTACAAATGATTATAATGAAAATCAATTTACCAAAAATAAAATATCAAGAAACAGAAAGGATTCATGGATCCCCATTCCCACAATTCTCCTAATCCTCTTATTGGACATATCTAATAGAGTTTATAGCCATTAATGTCTCGAGGGTTTCATAGTCCAACCTCCCAAAATAAAAAATGATAAAGGTCTTTTGCTGATTTACAAAATAGAATTTAAATTAGTGGTTCTTTTATGATTATTTAAGAAATGTGTTTTCTTCGGTTAATATTAAAATGTAGAGATGAAATCATTTTTTTGTGATTTCCAAAAATAAAAAGTAAAGGGTTTTTGTTAGGATGGAAATTGGTACCCAATTATCGATTACTTGATCCTACATGACATAAAAAAATAGGGTATACTCATACAATGCTTAGGTAGGGTTTTAATTTTAAAAAGAATTCCTAATTATTAATTAATTTGGATTATAATACCTCTTATAAGATACATAAAACCTAAATATTTAATAAATAATGTTTGGAATCAACCACTTTCCATTTTTCATCATTTTTTAATTTATTATGGCCCTCAGCAGGAGTTTCCTTTGGTCCCAAATTATCCATATAAAATTTGTTCATCACCATCTAGAAATAGTTCATTTATATTGTGAAGATCCCATCATTTCATTGAATTCTCACCTAGATAAGGAAAAATGAAAATTAAATAATAATATATATCTCAATTTTCACCTCATTTTATCCTAATATTTCATTAATTGGGTTTCATCTAAGCCTCTAATGATAATTTCATTCACATATATAAACACTATTATTCACTTCTCTTTTTCATTCCAGGTAGAGAGGTTGTGGTCAACCACTCCACATTGAAATATGAGATTCTTTAGATATTGATCCATCCTTGAGTACCATGATCTTGATTTTTTATCTGGCTCATACAAGACCTTATTCTACTAACATATTTTATTTTTGTAATTATCAGTACGGAATACTTCTAGTTTATTTTTTAAAATCTCTCTTCAAGGAACTCATTAAGAAAGGACAGTTTTATATCCATTTGGTAAAATTTAAATCGCTTATTCATCACCATAAAAGAAAAAATAATCTTACTATTTGATATTTTCCCACTAGTGTGGATATTTCATTAACATCAATCCATTCAATTTGGGAATAACATTTTTAAAATTGTCATAGTTTGTTCCATATAACATTCCAATCTTCATTCAATCTATTAGAACACCCATTTGGACCACATAATATTCTTTTAGAGAATCCACTAAACAACTTCCCATTTATAGTTATTTTTTAATTATTCAGGCTCCTCATACATAGAATTGATAAGACATTAATCCATATAATCTTCATCAAATGATTTTCAATCCACCCAAAATAAGGGTGAAACTTGGAGCTGAGCCTTCATTCCTTGGTTTTTACTAGGGCATAATCGATCGCCAATACTAGTTTTTAATGATTTTAACCTTTTTCAAATTTTTTATCATTCACTTTTATCTTTGTTTTCTTCACCATTAGAGATTTTATAAAGGTTATATATATCCCTTGAAACTCACCTTGAGCCATGAACTTATTCAACAATAATATCTTAAAACATTGTATAATTTTCATGACATGCCTTCCCTTGCAGAATTCGAATTTTGTTCATTTGTCAAAATCATCTTCTCAATTTCATCTACAACAATGTTATTAAATTCAATCACCTTTATAGGCCTTAATTTAAGTATCTTAATTCTGTAAAAATTTAAAAATACACATGTTGTATTAATTAATTTCCACAAGATTCAAATCTTCTATTGTTTTTATCTTCGAGAATGAAACACTTATATCCAAACACCAAAAAGTATCTATGTGTAGGATTTTAATTATACATGATTTCATATATAGTTGTGTCTTATTTGGGAAATAAAAATGATATTTTTGATATTTATACCCCTACTTGATGTGAATATTTCCATTTTTATCTATTAAGACTATATCCATAAGAATTGTTTGATAAATGTTTTTGATGATGTGATTCATTATTTCAATACTTACTATTTATTGAGGAGTTTCAATAGATAAAACATGGTATTGAATGCCATTATTTTAAATATATTATTTTACTTCGATCTTTTTAATTTCTTTACCACCATCCATGTGAGTATTTTAAATTTTTACCACAATAGTATTTTTAACAGAAATAAAACATAAAGAAACTAAATAGATTAAAGTGTATATAAATTTAATAGAAAGAAGGAATCATGAAATGGAAAGGATTCATGGATCCCCACTCTTAATCTCCTCCCACACCACTTGCTTCTCATATCTGATGACATTAAGAATTACTAATATAGGGAGTGTTTTATAGTCTATCCTCCTAAAATAGAAAGGGGAATTTGTTTTGTGTATATCCAAAATAATAGTGAAAAGGGTGAAATTTTTAGAAAAGATAGATCAAGGATCTTTATTTAAAATAAATTAAAGTTACATGGGTATGAAGAATGGAATTTGAGTTTTCCATGCTGAAAAACAAGAACCTTGTCAAAAGGAAGGATGCTGGAGCAGATGCACACCTCTTCAATAACACCTTTGTTGGAAAGACAATAAACAAGTTGATTTTCATCATGATAGATTTTCTTGACTACGTAGTTAATTGAATCAATCTTGTCAAGATAATTTTCCATTTCACTATCAGTTTCCATGAGGGATGAATCTTTCACATACTTATAGCTTCAACAATAAGAGTGGAGTCACACTCAAAACAATTATTATTACAATATCATTGACTTGAAAAGTAGTCTATTCTTATAAATTTCTTCATTTACACTTCTAGGGTAGTGAGGTAGCTGTAAGGACCATGAAGGTATTCAATAACATCATCATTGTGGCCCCTAAAGACCACCCCAAATCCTGATGGGCCTTAATTTCCCCTCAAATCCCTGTCAATATTTCATTTTAACCAGCCAAAGAATGAGGGGAACCAAAATACCTAAATTGGGTGAAGGGGTTGAGGAAAGTTGCATGAGGCATTATGTCACCTTAGAACATTGAGGTCGCGCACTGAGTTTCTAAAATTGTTTGAATGCAGTGATTTTTTCCTTTGAACTGCTGATAGAATATATTCAAGACCAATCTAGATGTTGAAGTGGTTCTGGTCGGGAAGTTCCTTATTCCTGCTAGGCCAAATGATGTATATCATCTCCAAGAACAAAACTATAAAAATAACTATATTTTCTCTTGATAACGATATATCAAGAAGAGAAGACAAGAATTTCTAGAATAAGAGATCATATAGGGAGTGAACTCAAAAAATTTCAATTACATCATTCTAGAGGGAGAGTGCAGTTTGGCAGCACTGAAATAAGTTGTCGAAATCCTCATGATGTTGATGAAAAAGAAAATATCTGGATAAAAGGGGTGCTCTAACACACTGGAGATTTTCATCAGTAGGAATCTTGTTTAGAGACATTCTCTAAAGAGGATAGAAATTGGAATGAAGAATCCAATTTTTATTGAATTTTCCAATCTATTTTCTATATTCATGAAGAATATTCTTATAGAATCTCTTTTAGTCAAGAAGGACATTGGGGTAGTGTTCCTAAATTATCATTCCATCCTTCTTCATAAAGGCATTATCAGAAACTACTGAAATAATATCATCAGTAATATCCTCCAAGTTCACCATTTGATCTTTAATAAAAAAAATTGATCTATTATATGACATGGGGAGTTATATTGATCAATAAATGTTGTCCCATCCCAGGTTTCATGCTAAAAACTGAGGGAGGAATTCATGTTCACCAACAAATGAGAGTGCCTATAGATATTCTAGTAGACTAGTATAATACCTATCCAGATGGAAGACTCGAATTTTCCCCATTTTCTTTCTATAATTCATAAAAGAAGTATGGATTTGACAATTACCAGGGAATAAACTTATTGATTGATTAATTTCCATACAAATTGGTCTTGTAGTGACTAGTTGAAAAGATCTAGGTTTTTTATGCCAAGGACTCCGAGAACATGGGGCTTGCAACAATGTTTCCAAGGTGATTTGATAATTTAATGATTGATAATGATACCACTAAAAACAAAATTATTCATCATATATTTAATAGTATTAATCACATAGGAATGTAAATAATAACCACGAAAAAATACACAATTTTTGAGACCACCAAATTCTTCACAAGGAAAATTCGACATTCCATTTAGAATGACTTAAATTTTAAAAAGGCACATATTCTTCTAATATGACTCAAGGTAGTGGAGAACTGAGTGTCCCTAGGTCTCCCCCAGAATATTTAAACTCCAATGTATGTGAAATTAAGTGAGACTTCCTTGATTCCTGACACATTGATGATGTTATCTTTCTTGGGAGATCAAATGTTCTTTCCAAAATAGATGAATGATTTTCCTCAGCTAATTTATTGATCTCACAGACTTCCATAATGCGAGAGATAATTTTTTGTTATTGATATTCCTTATATATACCTATTTAAAAAGGATAATTTCATCATCCAAGAAGAGATGTGAAGGAGCATAAGTACCTCTAGTCAACCTGATAGTTGATATTTCACGCTTATTCACCATATGTAGAATAAATTTACTAATATAGTCCCACGCAATGAAAAATATGATATATGAAAAAGTATCTCCTTGCCTCACCCCTGGTACAATTGAAGTATCCTTTAGGGGACCCATTGATAATAATAGATACATGAGAAAAATCAATAAGAGCTTTGATCCAATAAATGAATTTCATGTTGAATCAAAAATTGTGAAGGACATTGCCTATGAAACCTGAGTCCATTATTTCAAAAGTGTATTGATTTCAATTTTTATGCAATTTTGCGTCCCCAAGTGATTTTTTCAATAAGAGTGACACATTTTCAATTATTAAGAAAATTTTCTTGAATGTTACTCCCTTTCATGAAGCTGTATTGGTTCCAGGAAATAATTTTTTCTAACTCCCAGGTAAGCATGTTGGAAAAAATATTTTTGATGACTTTGTGAATTGTGAGTATATAGGAAATTTATTTTCTTTGGTTAGAATTAAAAAGTAGATATGGAATAATTTTTTTATGTCCTAAATAAAAAGGATAGGTGGTTGTGGGGATGGAAATGGGTACCCTATAATCGAGTACTTGATCTTACCTGGCCTGATTAAATTAGATTTGGGTATATTTGATCTATTTTTTGGTAGGGTTTGAGTTAAAAAAAATAATACATAATTATTAATTATATTGTATTCGAATGCCTCTAATAAGATACCCAAAATCAGAATATTAAAAAAATAATAGACTCGTTCCTCGCCTAAAGTGTCAGTGGATAAATTTATAATATTCTAACCTGAATTACTCTATGGTAACTAGAAAAAAGCATCACATGACCACATAAATTTCTCTCATATGTCATAGGCTGATGAATGATAGTGGTTTTCTAATAGTACATCATGGGAAGACAATACCCTCGGGTAAATAGAACAATAAATCATAGGAAACAATATACAACCATTCATTACATTATTCAATTGAATAAAAGAAACATCACAAGTAAGTTATACAAATGAATAAAACACACCACATGATATAATAGAATGAAATATCCAAAATTCAGAAGGAGTTAGATATAAACCCACAATATCTATCATAGAAATATCATATACAACTCAGACCAAAAGTAAATAAATTGAAACCATAACTTGCTCTTGGGTCCCGACCCGGTCTTATTTCTGACTCCATCCATGTTGTCCAGTTCAACCATGTAATGACCCAATGTTTTTTATTTGAACCTTTAAAATGATTCAGTCAATATTTTTGAGATTTTTTATTGAGTAGTTTTTATTTTTTGAGAATCCCAGAAAAATGGTAATAATATATATATTTTTATTCATAACATGCATGTTAGTGAATTATTTTCATTCACTCATGGATGATGGTTCAAATGGTAAAATGAAGTTTGATTGTGTCTACAGTCATAGGTTTACCATCGGAGTGATATTAATTTGATTTTCACCCAGGAACTCGAGATTATCGAATGCAGGTGTGAGATCAAATGAAATTGATTAATTTTTATACAGTGAATTAATTTACCGAAAACCCCCTATTATAATTTCTTCTAAGGGTTTAAATTTGTTTAAATATACATAATTATTCATAAACCCATCCATGATACCAAACCCCAGAGTCGGTGATGAAAAGCAAACCGTATCGTGTCCTAGAGTCCTACACATGATTGCTGTGTTTGTTTTTCATAGAAGATATTGTGAAATTAATTAATTATGGATGATATATTAATATAATTAAATTTTGGTATATATATTTTAATTAATTAATTATATTAAAAAAATTAGAGAATATTAGGATCATGAAAATTAAAAAAAATTACTAATAGTAGAGTAATACTCACATCAGGATCCTTGATTTTCCTTGGAATTATTCTTAGAAATGAAGGGATTAAAAAATTAAGGTTATAAAATTATATGGTTAGTGGGATTAGTTTATAGAATGAAAAATGGGTAGAGTTTCATCAAGTATTTTGAATGTATGTGTGTCTAAATAAGGGGGTATGTGGTCCCATATATAAGTCAAGGGAAGATAATTGTCTATGGACAGGAAATTCAAGTAAGGGTTAAGGATGGAATGACATGAAATTTCCGCGATTTAGGTGAAGGAAGGTTGGTAATACATGTAGGTAATACATTAAAATCAAAAAACGATTTATAAAAGGTTTAGAGTTCAAGTTAATTTTGTAAAATTTGATCCACCTTAGATTTGTCATTTTAATGCTTATTACTCTTAATTAAATATTAATCATGTCAATTATTTTATTACTAAAAATATATGTAGATCACTATTAGTAAATTTTTAAAATTATGATTATGAATTTGAGATTCATTTTCCCAAAATTAAGTTTACAAATATGAAAAAAATGACTTAAAATTAGTAACACGTAACACTTAAAAAAATAAAATAAAAGGTTGTTTTTAAACATTAAAGGTATAAGTTAAATTTTTTATGAATGTTGATTTTCAATATAGTATTAGATTTATTATAAAAAAAGAAAATTTATGTGTCTTTAAAATGAATCTCTAATTAAATTTTACCATGAAAAGATTTATTAAGATACAAACAAACACAATTTTTAATTTCAAAAAAAATGTCTCTTAATTCGTAAAATATTAAAACTAAAATTTATAAGTTTAAAATAATACATTAAATTTCATTATTATACCCTCAATATATATATATATATATATATATATATTTGATAAATTAAAATATTTTATAAAATTTTAGGCCTTGAAAATATTCTGATATTGTGGAAAAAGTCGCCATTTTGAAAAAAAAAACTCTATTATTCACTATTCACATAATAATTGATTAATTTAAAAATTATTAAAAAATAAATCCTAAGTTAAATTTTTAATGATAAATTCAGTAATGAATTTTTCTTTTTAAAATTTAAATTATAATATTTGTAAATTTTTATTTTTATAATAATATATAATATATATATAATGAATGTTATTGAAAATAAAATTTTCAATATTAACTCATTAGTTATTTTCTTTCTAAAGGTAATAAATATTAATTATTTACTATGTTTTTGTTTATTATATATTATTTAATAATGTATTATTAATAATATTTGGTATATTTATGACAGGTGTAAAAGTGTGACACAAGTGATAAAACATAGTTTGTATTTTAAACGATCCCAAATCTTAGGTCATTATAATATACCCCTTAAATAAATTGTGTTCGGAAAATTTTTAGAAATATATTAATTAAGGATCTAAAAAATATAAACATGATGTAATGGCCCTAACCCACTAAAGATAATATAATGAAGAAAGAGATATAATTACTCAATGATTCCCACCTCTAGTAGGCCCCAAGTTGGTGACTAGTACTGATGGAATAAAAATCAAATAAATGGGAGGCACTACCCTTTATAATAAAACAATATCTAATGATGTGATGAATAAACCTCAATAAAATCCATGAAATAGCATTAAAATAAAGATAAAACCCATTCTAAAATTCATATATAATAAAATTGATACATATAAAATTCTCCAAAAGTAAATACCCAAAGGAAAATATAAAGGAGAGAACAGTAACTATTCAAAAGTCATATCTAGTAATGTCTACTATGGTCTATGTAATCCACTTGGAAACATGAAAATAAATTTATATACATTGGGTGATAAAACAATTATACTCAGTATGGTAATTAATTTCTCTCATTCACGTTTGAAAGAAGTATACTAATTCACTCGTGAGCGAAAAATAGAACCAAAGAACAACTAAACAAGTCCACTGACTAATACTCATCCTCACCAAAGCACGCTCACTAAAAAAATCAAGGAATGTACAATTACATAATATAAATTATTTTGATTAAGGGTTCCCCATAAAACTTTCCCACTGATTTAAAACTCTCACACCCCAACTTCACGTGTTCTGGTGCTTCCATCTCTTCTGTATAACATAGATAACCCCCCCAAAACATAGTCTCATCAAATATCACTCCAATAAACTTTGGTCACCACCGCACAAGACAGTCACATAACATCTCACCTGAAGACACTTGGGCCATTACCTAGTTCACTAGAAATCCTCCGATCATGATAACCCCTATATATATACTCACCTTGAAGAGAGAGTGGTAAAGAGAGGGTAGTCATCCATCTATCATCATCCCTAGGATGTTGAAAAAATCACCCCACGGTATAAATGTATGGGTGTCGATATATTTTACATGAAATGGGTGAAGTGAATACAGAAAACACAAAGAATATACTAGTTATATATATAGCCACACACACAAGCCCAAACAATGGGTTCACAACAAGAACTTGCCAAGTCACAACAACCCCACTTTCATTTCCACCTCTAAATGCAGAAAACCACTCAAAAAATACCAACCACAAGAAACATCCAACTTTTCATTATGGGCCAATCCAATTTCGTTTAAAAATATCATTCCTTCCATTATTTATCTTCAAAAATATTTAACCAAACATTCAATTTTAATTTATTCATTAACTATCTCCATTCCCTTAACTAAACCAGCAAAATAAATTTCAATTTCAACATTTCATTTAATTAAAATACTACTCGGGAAACTAGAATAATAAAACCATGCTCATCTCATAAACTAGATAACTCAACCACACATCATTTTCCCACATAAAAACCACACATTTTCTCCTCATAACATGACCTCACAAACCCATCACATCACCACCCCACAACAAAACCTCACTAACCCATCACATAAATACCTCGTAACATGACCTCACAAACCCATCAGTCCCACCTGCCACAACCACATACTTCTACCCCATAGCATGACCACACATCACAACTCATAAAAAACTTTTTATATATTTATCAAGGGGATTTTTATCAATTTTAATTATTTATTTTAGGTTCATTTTCACAAAAATATAAGTGGTTAACTAATTTTCATTTATAGTGATATGAAAACAACATGAAAAAAGGTTTCTAAAAAAACAAAACTATGATGAAATAAAAGGATCCAAAAATGATCATAACATAAGATCATTAAATCAAAAGAATGTGGCAACAACATAAATATTATATCATTTGAATATGACTAAGATTACACCTAAGGAAATATTCATCTTATGCCAGGTATTAATAGCTAGTTAACATCATAATCTAAGTATTACTCCCTAATATTAAATTATATTCCATGTATTACACCCTATTCCACAAAAAAGTATTATATTTATTTCGTAATCCTATACATAGCCGCTTATGAGATAATAAGATTACCCAATGAATTGGGGTGCTAACTAGGTGCACCCATCAAAATTAATAATCATACATATGTGTAAAACATGATTTCACTAACCATATCATAAAAAATAATTGAAATAAAATGGGTTTTATATCCCTTTCAAGTGGACCCCTAAAGAATCATTTTTGGTTTCATCAATAAACTTGGAATGATAAACCCATGGAAAATAAATGGATATTCAATGACATTAAGCATCATTATAGGTAAATACCACTCAATAAATATGAAAATAAAAATAGTATTTAAACCATATAGTAAATTAATATATAGTTTAGAAACCAATTTCCTTAATCAATCGATGTATTAGGAATCTAGCTGAACACCCTTTCATTAATTAACAAAGCATTAGGCATTCATAGTGGAATAATATTTGAAGTCTGTCATGCATGTTCAAGTCAAATACCTTTGGATGAAATAATTAAAATTGAAACTTAAAATACCATTAAATATTAAGTATTCATGATATTAAATTTAAAATGGGTATTATATATACTATATATCATGAATTTGTGTATAATATTAAACTATGACTTAATAAAAGTAAATTGAGATAAATTCCCTTACAGTTTATTTAACATCTCAATAAATACTGCATTAAAGAGAGGGAGATTAAATTTTATTTTAAAATACCATTTAAAAGAATAACTCAGAATGATAAATATTCAATTTTCCTTTTATATATCTTTTAAAAGAAATTAGTTTCATAAAAGAAAATATGTCTCAAAGATAGTTGTTTTGAGAAAAAAACATTTCCCTTTAGTCTAGAATAATCATGTATGACCTTTATCTAATGTATAGTAAAATTATATAATTTGTTTAAATGTAAATTTATATGTTTAATCCCTTATATTTAAACTGCTAACTTCTTTTATTTTAATATAATATTAAATTTCTTAATCAGTTATGTCCACATCAGGTGTTTTAAGAATGCTCAATTCATAATTTCAAAACTCCATCGGTGTGATGATCATGGTCAAATGAGGAATTATTAAATATTATAAATAATAATAATAATGAAATATTTATAGTTTTTATACATAAATTATACTCTTAAAAACAACCAAGAAATATGATTATGAAAAATTGACTAGTTACAATCATGGAGAGGGTAGGTCATACATATGCATGGGTAACGTTTCCATTTTTAAATGATCATCATAGAATTAATGTAAGTGTTATTTTATATTTATTGAATTATCATTATATTATTTATATAATAATATTTATTTAAATACACTTATATATACCCTTAATTAGATGGGGTGATAGAAAATGAATCACATCGCTTCACAAGATGGTAGTTCATAGTACACATGAATGAAGTTATCATTTTTAATGGACATGATATATTAATTTTATAGAATAAAAAATATCTCATAAATATCATATATATATATATATAATAAATCACTATAAACATCCATGAGAGAAAATTAAGGGAATCTAATTTCATCAGTTCATGATGTGTTTGTCAAATGTACACACAGATGATGATTTTGTTTCAAATTTGATGGGAGAGGTGATAGATTATGGTTATCAAATTAACATAATAAAATTTAGGTATATTTTAGATGATTATTTTTTATTTCAGAGTTATTTAATATTATTTTATGTATTATTAATAGGAAATAAAATAAAATTCTTAGTTAAGAAGAATGCCTCTTCATTGGACAACCTCTTTAGGTTTGCAACAAAAGCCTTCATAGAAAGGTTTTGTAATAAAAAATAGGCATCTTAGACATTGTAATGGAATTAAGGAAGGGATTTATTTAGGTCTTTTAAAAGAAATATTTAATTTTATGATTGTAAAAGAGAAGAGAGTAGGTTCCCTTTAGTAAGTGATAGGTGTTGGTTTTTTTGAAAATACGAAAAACGATTCAATAATGGGAAGTCCCTCTAAAGAAAAGTGTCACAAAAGATTATAAATATTGTATTTAAGGTGTTATATGATTGATACACACCCCAAATTTTCAAAAAGAAACATATTTTAAACATGTTATTCAAGTTACCTCTATGGTTACTCACTTTTACCATTTTATTTTTTCACCTCAGTTATTGTTTTTTTACAATAAATAATATTAAAAATGAATAAAAATTAAGTTTCATTTATTACCTAGTGTTAATAATTATTATTAAAAATAGGGAATACATTTTATCCATTTATAATATAATAAGTTTAATAATTGAATTTAAATTCAACATTAAAAACATGTTGAAAATGGTTTTTCAAGAAACGCATTTTTCAAGTAATAAATGAAATTATATTACCACTATGAATTGAAATAATCTTTATATTAATTTAAATTAATATAAATATATGTATAATATATGAATTTTATTTTAATATTTCCTTAATAGGTTTTATTTTCATTAATTAAAATTGTTAAACACTCAACACTTTAAAATAGTTTATGGAAAACCACTTTTTTAACCACAAAAATAAACTTATAAAAAAATCACAATAAAATTGATGATTTATAAAACATAAAATATATTATTATGAATCAAATGATTAGTATGTAACATTACTAAAAAATACAAAATGTAATGGAACTTTTATATTCCTCTATTCAATGAAAATAAATGACAGTATTTGAAAAATTGATATTTTTCTCCATTCACTTCAAAATCAAACATTTCTAAAAAATACCAAAATATCAACCAAGGATTATTTTGAAATTATGATTTTAAAAACTGATCAAATAATATTTTTAAAACATCTAAAAACTAATTATAATATTTTCCCATAAAAATCATATTTTAAGAAAATATATATATTTATTTATTTAAGAATAAAATGTCTTAATTAAAAATTGAGTTCTTAATTCATAATATTTTTTAAATCATTTATATCGAGTAGAAAATTTAGATATATTTCAAAAAATTATTTATTAATATTCTCACCCTCCAATTTAATGTTTAGGTTATAAAAGTCATATTTAAATATTAATATTTTGTTTAGGCTCCGGGTTGCGTGTCGTATATTCTATCGAACAATGTTTTCTTTTTAAAAAATATCAGGGTGTTATAATCACAATGGAAGAGAGTCATGTGGTTTGGAATGAAGATAAATATTATCCCTATGTACATTTTCTCTATAATAACCAGGATTTCACCTGGCCCTTCCCTTGTGAACACCCAGTGTTTAGGGTGTTCTGGGAGTCAGTGGTGGCTCATTTCAAAAGTTTTCCAAGTTTACAGTGTTTCATGGACATTTCAGTGCGTTAGCATGTCAATGTGTCACCCTGTTAGTGTGTCGGCATGTTAGGGCCATCAACATCAGTGATTCAAAGGGTGTTAGCATCAGTTAGTCAGGGGAATCAACATCAGTGAGACAGAGGACATAGGCATAGGTGAGTTAGGGGCATTAGAATCAGTAAGTCAAAGGGCCTCGACATCAGCGTGTCAGGGGCATTGGAAACGGTGAGTAAAAGGGAATCGACATCGGTAGATCGGGGGCTTCGGTGTCAGTGATTTAAAGTCATTAGTGTCAGTAGTTATGAGAATCAGTTGGTCCTTACATAGGTAGCTCAATGTTGGCAGGTCATGTTTGTAGCTCACTCGTAGGTGTCTCAGCATCAGTGACTCACCCATCGATGACTCATTTCTAGTTTTTTCAGTTTTGCCCAATTTTTTCAGTTTCACCCCTATAACGTGTTATCTCCATGAAATGGTAACCTAAAAACTAACAAGGGTACGTTGTTCTATCTCTTCGATTTCTAAGGAGAATTATTAAATTTCTTGTATCTCATAAGGTTCCACAAACCTTATAACAGTCATGATGCGTGGTCAAACCATGATCCAATTATTATGTTCTTTGAAATCTTCCCCCTAATTTTTAGGATCTATCATTTCATAAACTGAGATATATTCTTTCCTTATTCATTTTAGTTTCACATGATGTGTCTAGGTCCTTATACCTCATACTATTTATTCACATGTGCTAGAGCCCCTCCCTTTCAATTTTCCTAAAGATCTTTCCTGTGACTTTCACGACCCCCTATTCTTGGCACAAGGAGGAACTTCGATCCTTTGATCATCCAGTATGTATTTCATTTGATTCCATTTAATTATGAATCATGTGGTGTGGGTATGATAATTAATCCTTTTGAGGAATAGTTGATAACATTCTTTATAAGATCAATCAATAAATTAGAATTAGATTTGACAAAAGGTAACACGGGGAGAGAATGGTTTGATGTTGATTTCCTGTTTTATTTGTTATTATTGATTTTTTTATGGTTTTAAAGGCTATATGCCTTCTGAAAGTCATGTTCATTTATGGACTTTATTTTATCACTAGTGACGTTTTGTTTTGTTGATATGGATGATCAATTATTGTAACATTAAATCTTCTTAATCATGCATACTTGGTTAAATAAAAGAATGAACTGGGATTAAGCATGTTCTATGATAACCCGAATTTCAATCTCATTTAATTAAAGAACCATTTATAATTAAAAATAAATTTATACATGTCTTGTTGATAGGTGTGGATGAGTTCGGTGTTCTATTACGTTTTGTAGTCATTTGTGAGTTGTGTGGTGTTGCTGTTGGGATCACAGTTATAGGAAAAAGGTTGGACATAGGAGTTGGGTTCCATGAGAACATAGTGGTATGAGTGCATAGTGGGGCTGGAGTTAAGGGTAGTTAATGAGAGCATTGTTTAAAGGTGGTATAGGTGGTGAGTTGGATTCTCAGACAAAGAGATTGATTGATTGTGGAGTGGATGACCTTTTAGTAAGCTGAACTACCATTGTTGTATTGTGGTCGCAGGGAAACATTGGGCAGTGGGACTATAGTGTGGTTATGAATTTTTTATGTAGTGGGACTGCATTGGTGGATTGATTAGGAAGTAGGGTTTTGGGGCTGGGTTGGGAGAGAAGGATGGTGTGGTATAATTTTGAAGAATTAATGTTGGAAAATGCTGAAGAGGTGACTATGATGATTGGGGGGTTTAGGCAGTGGGACTGTAGGTCTGGTTTTGCCTTTTGTTTTGTTATAGTAGTTGTTGTTAGTTGCTCAGTAGTACTGTAATAGAGCATGGTGAACCCATTAATTAATAAATGGAATGTGGCGAAACAAAAATGGGTTAGGCTTGTGTTTTATTTTGGCTAGTTGTGCATATAGTGGTAGCAACAAAGGCTGTTTGTGTGGTCTGGTGGATTGTTGGGAACCCATAGGTTGGGATGAGTGTTTTTTTACCTATATATATATATATATATATTAAATTCTTTTTATTTTTATATACACCCCTCCCTTATTGAGAACTATGTTCCGAATACCGCTATTTCATTGGGGAGGGTGTTTTTTCCAACATCCTGGTGGGGGATGGATTGTCGGATACTGACATTATTACTCGCTCCCTCTTCTAGGTTCTTGTCGCTTGAGTGTATCCAGGAAGGCTGTAATGTCTTTAGGATTACCATAGTCCAAGATTATTTGGGTTAGTTATTTATTTAGTCGATAGGCCAAGGTGTTTATGGGCCATGACTATTTTCCAAAGTTTCTTTGCGATTAGGCACGGGTGTCTTCATGAGAGAGGTGTGGTTGTTGATTCCCAGGTGTCTGTGGGTGGGATTGTGTGTGGTTGAGGCCCAAGTGTGAGTAGGGCAGGTTTTGGGAGTGGTACTACATAAGGGAAGAGTGGTAATGTCAAGATGTTATCTTTTTGGGATGAACAATCAAACAATGGGATAGTGGGGACGAGTACACAAATATTGATGTGCATATACATGTACTTTAATTGACATACATTATTTAGGGAGTGTTCATTGGTGAGGCTAGGCTGGTTAGTACTCCTTGGTAGGTGCTTTGAGGTTCTCCTACTTTTTCACAAGGTCATTAGTATGTTCCGTCACTTGTGCATACGTGGATTTATATTTTCCTACTATGTATACTTGTATGCTCACCCTATATATATAAAACGTTTTTCAGGTTTCTGGGAGGATATAGAGGACCATGTTGGACCTTAATATCTCAGGATTCAAGATTTTTTTATATTTCTACTTCGACTCTTTTCTTTTGATACATTACTTTGTAGTTTTTATTGCACCTTTTATTAGCTTTACTTTTGAACATGCATGTGGGAATGGATTTTGGATTTACTTTTACTGTAAGTACATGGTGTTGTTTATGATTTACCATCTAGTCTCTCGATATTGTTCTACAAAAAGGGTAATTCTTTCCATTTATATTTGAAATTATATTCCCTTGGTGTTAGTTGGAACTCTGGGTCCTATTGAAGGAAGGAATCTGGGTTCATTATCTCCCCTTTGTCTTGAAGAATGAAGGGTCTAGCAGTTTTTTGTTCCTTCTCTAATCTTGAACATGGGGTGTAATAACATTAACCATTGTGATCCTTTATAATATAGAAGAAGTGGCCTATTGGTTATCACTTCCACAAAACCATGCTCATGTTCATGAGGTGTTCTAAATATCTCTCAAGAGGAAGTATATACCCGATATCTTGCATGCACAAAATATGGAGGTGTTGCAACTGGATCATGACCTCTCATATTAAGAGCAACGAGTAAAAATCATGGATTTTATATACCAATTTCTATACAATATGAGAACTCGTATTGTAAAATTGTTGTGTAGAATCCATAAATATGAAGAGGTGACATGGTAACTAGAGAAAAAAAATGAAACATATGTACTCTCAAATATTCTCAACCAACAATATGAGTTGAAATTTTAGGGATTAAATTTATAAAGGGGGAAAATTTAATGACCCAAACATTATTTATAATATTTTTTTCTAAATAAATGTGTGTTGTATTATATTGTATAGTATTAACACATACAACACCTAAAAAATAAACAACAAATTATTTTTTTAATAAATATCATCACAAATGTCAATAACTAAACTCATGAATTTTACAAATATTATAAGGGGACAAAAAAAATAGAAAAGATAAAAACTAGACAGAGAATATTAGAATCATATTGATTTTTTAGAAACATCGCTCACATAAAAACACTGGAAAAGAAACAAAATATGAGTAAACCAATCAACATTTTAGAAAAGGAAAAAATATAATCGTGGTTTAAATTATAGTAAATGATGTATTAATGGATTGAGGATTATTTATAGGAGTTAATATTACCATTATAATAGTAATGGGACTATTGAAATAGTAACATAATAATTGAAATAGTGACAAATGGTTAGGAATAGAAAACTGACATTTTTGAATAGTATCTTTACCATTAGAATAGTAATTTGATCTATAATTAATAAAATGTAATATAAATAATATTTATCATGATTACATTATGAAAATATAAAAAATTTAATTTCATAAAATAAATACCAATATTAAAAACTCAAAGTAGTTGTTTTTATTTTTTTTAAAAAAATTAATTTCATAGTATCCTTGAATATCATAATTTTTATATTAAAAATTAAAATTACCCACTTTATAAAATTATTTTAATAAAACTAATATCATTTTTAAAATAATTAAATAAAATTTTTTCAAGGGTTATGTTTTTGAAATTTTATGAAATACTTCAATTTTTATGTGATTAATAAAAATATAGTTTCTTTAAAAACGGTGTATCTTAAATTACATCATTCATGATGTAATAATGACATAATAAATTTTAGAAATATTGGATAGAACAAAAACATTTTTAATATGATTAATGAGTAATTTAAATGTAATAAATTTTTCTTCTAAACGTAAAAAATACTTTCCAAAGTCTAAAGTCTAATGTATTCCATTAAAATGAAAATTTTTCCTTTCACTTTCTTTTTTATTAAATTAATGAATTCAATTTTCAAATGTCATAGAATTCTTAAAATAATTTTATTTTATTAAAATATGATTTAAAATTTCATAATATCACTGTTAAAATGTTTAACATGGATATAATATTTTATTCAATATTTTATCTTAAAAACACCCTTGTTCTAAACTATAAATACCCCCTCTCCCTCCTCTTGGAATACCACAACTCCCTCTCTAAATAAAAACAAAAATGTTAAGAAATTTTATCTCTTAAATACATTATCATCCCTAAAGACATTATTTATCAATCAAAAATTGATCTTTCAATATGTTATGGATCGTAGAAATGGAACAATTTTAAAAAATAGGTAATGTTCTTTCATCTTTTTAGTTTATTTTCCATTTCATATTCCCCATCCTACTTTTATTTTCTGAAACAAACCTTATTAAAATAATTCAATATAATTTCAACAAGATCTTGAAATTTTTATTACCATATAGAAAATTATTTATTATATAAGAACATATTATATATCTCATGCCTCCTCTTTCAAAAAGTCTCTTTAATGACATGTTAATTGCCAATAAGGACATTGCAAATTCTTTTCTTTTCACCACCCTTAGGGAAGATTATAAAATATTATTTTCCAAATATAAATGAATAAATATATGTATATATAATCATATGTAATTGACCATAATTATGTATAAATACCCATAAATCGAGATCAATAAATTCATATAAGACAAGATATTTTAAGGAAAATATTATATCAAAACATTTCACCATCAAAAATGGGAATTAAGGAATATAATGAAATTATTATAGTTGATCAGTTGTTATAAAATTAAACATAGTTTATTTCTGGATCCATTTTTTAATAAGCCTAAATTTATTATAAATTAGGTATAAAAGCGAAAAAATAAATTATAATTTAATGTCAGGGATTCTCAAACCCAACTCCCTTTATTTTGGGTAATCTTCTATTTCACATTATTTTCAGTATGGATATTCCTATAATAACCCTAAAATATCATTTAAATATTTTTCACTTCCCTTTTATGGGATATTAAATTTTTTCCCTTATCAAAAATTATTTCTAATCCAAATATAGATATTTTTAAAAGAGAATTTATCTTCCAAAACACACTATTGAATCCTCTTGAGTTGTTTATTATCCACTAAAAACTGATGATGTTTTGTGAAAAATTTGATTTATCTTATTCATTTTGGAACTCCAAAGGTAATTAATTAGTGTGTTATTTACAAAAAAAAATATAAAACCCATTTCTATCTATAATTTTACTTTATGACTACAATTCTTATATGTTATATTCACATATGGAATGGATGATTAGGAGCAGTTTACAATATGAGGGGTGGGATCAGAATTATATTAACCTCCAATGCATTAGGTAATGTGTTGTGTATCATGATATCATGTGTATTATATGTAAACATGATGATATATTTTTTCCCAATTATGTTGTTACAATTTATGCACATATCTTATCTGTGATCATGATGCTAGCATTATTCACAACAATGTTCTATATTTGACCACTATGTTATGATCTTTCATTATTATGCATATGAAACATTCCATTGTTTTTTTAATTGATTATATCATGATTATTATTACGACCCCATGCTTATTATATGATGATTATTATTATTATAACCCATTTAATATTGATTCAGGTTTCTTATTCATTCTATGTTATTCCTACCATTACTGGTATTTTAGATCACTCCATTATTTAATGTATATACAGAGGTTAATACATTTAATAAGGATAGAATGATAGTTTTTATGCAAAAAAATAAGTATATAAAGAATTTTGTCATTTTATTATATACCAGTGACGTACAAACATAATTTTATCAAGAAACTAAACACTTGAATCCTAGAATGTGTTAATATTATGTTATTTGTCATCAAAATTATGTAATATTCATGCATGAAAATTTTGTTTTGTGATACCTACTACTCAAGGCACACACATGGGTGACCAAACACCTAGTGAAGCCTAACTTAGTGAATCATCGCCCTTCGATTTCCACCTCAGCAACCAACTTCTTGAGGAATCCCACCTTTGTGACCCATCACTTAGAGCTATCCACGAATGTGAACATCTTCCTCAGGTATCCCACCCTAGAAACTTATCATGCAGGTATTTCAGCATATGTGGACATCCTCCTAGGGAATCCCACCTTAGTGGCCCATTTGTAAGGGTTTTCCACCAAAGAGACCTGTCAAATAGTGTTTTTTATCCAAAAATCATCATCCTCCTTTACCCAAGTATCATATTTAATAAGTTTTTTCAACAAGGCCTCCCCCAAACCCAAAATATATATATCTTCAGGTTATGTGATACACAAGTGTTCCCCTATTTTGATCATCAATTCCCTTAGTAAATGGTTCCCCCACATAGATCTCTAATAGATGGGCTCCTCAGGGTGTTTACTATCATGTATCCATTTGGTAATGAGGACTCTGAAATTAGAGGTAGTGTCTTGAATATTCGAGTTTAGGTAGAGATGGTAACTTCCCACATGCTACATGAAATTCTAAGGGAATTGATAGTATTTGAACCTTGTGTTTTATAATCAAAATATGTGCAATCCCAAACCCAAGGTTTTCAAATTGATACGGAGATTGGAATGGGAATTCCACACAGAGTAATCCCCTAGCCTTTCTTGCTAGTTATCCTCTCCCTTATCCATAAATTCAAGGGGAGTGGATTTCTTGAGGGAATCCCACCTAGAATAATCCCCTAGTCTCTCTTGCAATATTTCATATCCCTCCTTCCTTTTCTAATCCATATGTGGATACAGAAATAAATTCAATCATTGGATTCCTCCTAAGGTATAAGTGTTATCCAATTATGAATTCTTGTAATTTAACTAATATTTTTTTATCTCATATTTCACACACCAAGTATAACTCACATGGGAATAGGTATTTACAATGATCATATTAAAAGTATAATAAAAATGGGCCTCCTTAGGTATACTCCCAAACCCTACATTGCATTATGTTTTCTTTTATTCTGGTCTTGACGAAATATATAGGACACCTCCCCAAGGTTAAAACCTAACATAAAAACCCTTATATTAATCTTTTGGTTACATATTCCCTTCAAGGCTAACCAAAAAGATATCATCGCATGTAAGTCCCACACCAAACACTGCTAGTTACCTTTCATCTAGTTGTCCTTGTGGTATTATGTTAAAATATATGAAATGATCCTTATCACATGACCATAACAGGTATTAAGTTTTTTTTTAAGTGGCACTGAACTATGTGGGTTATAATTATTTTCCAATGGATATATAGTAACCCCGATCATGGGTCCGATCTTATCATAGAACAAATTACCTCTTTACTCTAGGGATAAAGACTCTATAGTTCCCAACTATATGGATTTTGAATCATCATTATTTTAAACAATACATTACCAAGTAATAAAAAATCAAGCGAACATCTAATACATACATAAGGTTCCTTTGATAGGGAACCTTTGATATATATAGATGTTTCCATTGATGGAGAACCTCTAATACATATATATGGTTTACGTCGATAAATGCTAATAACTTATTGTAAATATAAGTGGTTAATAGTCCCATGCTAGGATTTGGGAAGGATTCATGAATATGTCTTAAATCTCTAATATATTCCAATAGTATGAAAAAAAACCCTCTAAAAAAGGTGTGGTGATCCCAACCATCCATTTTCTCGACCAATGTATTTTCTAAGATGTCATTAGTAATGTTCTAGAGACCGTTTGTCATTGGAAACAAGGTCTTAGATTACTTAAAATGAGTTCAAGTGTTAAAACCTATTGATAATACATATATTTTTACATGTGATAAACTATTAATGAGAGAATTATAAATAAATAAATTATAAAAACATTATAATTTATCCATGCATTATAGAAGATATATAATTAGGTAAACATAAATATTTTATATTTATTTGATTGAACCCCTTCCTATTATTTTTTATAATGCATTTAATTTAAATATATGATATTTGAAATATGAAAATTATATATATAAACAATTAATATATTATATAAATAATCAAAATATTACATATTTGATAATATTTAAACATTGATCATATCAATTATCAAAACACATTATTATACAGTTTAAATAATTTCTTCAAAGATGGCACATTAATTTGAACAATTCAAATTAAATTTTATGAACACTTAATTGTTTTGATATAAACTATTTTAATATGTTTTTTCTATATTTTAATTTATAATATTTAAATAAATTACACATACAATTTAAATATAAACCATTTATATTTAAATTTAAATCCATTCCATATTATATGAAAATTTTATTCAATATCAATACTTTACATTGTTTAATATTTATTTAATAAAAATTTTATAAATACTCATTAATTAATTATAATTTTTTAATTAAATTATTAAAAAATTATAAATTAAATATATATCATTAATACCCTTTTCAATGATTTATAAACATATTATAAACCATATAATTCAATTCATTTTAGAATAAAAAAGAAATTTTCATGTAATTTTATTTTATGATATCCATCATACCATATTCTGTGGATTTCCTTTATTATATATCATATTTTATTATAGGTAAAATTTGGCTATAACATATCTATTGGAAGTTAGTGAATGATATTTAACGATTTGGATCGTATCTCTTTTATTATATGATTCCATTATTTCACCCATGTTACAATATATTCATCTTATATTATGTCGCATACCATATGTTATGACATACAGAGAACTAAAGGATTTTGATGAGTCAATACCTATGATATACGATATTATATTTCATGACTCAATCACTATTTAAAATATCAAATATCATATACCTATCCATGAAACTAATTTGCGATCATATTTTATGATTGGTAGAATGATATATATGGCCACATGGGATTTCATCTAATAAAGTAGATTATATATCCCTGATTGGGGGGTCACATGAATGACATTGCCATGAATGATATTGTAACATCATGATACTTTTTTCAAATATTCCTAGACCCCCATTTTTATATATATTTGTTTTGGTTTTCATATGAGGTTTCTTTAGGTTAAATATTAATATTTTTAGAAGTTTATGAGATGTTTCATGGTTGTAGCATGGTGAGAGCATAGTTTTCCCTGAAATGTGTGCCCTCTCAAGAAAACGATTCAATTCGAGGTAGTGTACATTCTCATGGTTGGTTCACAGTTAGTAAATCCATGCTCCCTATTAGTAGAAACCACGTGACCCATTTATATCTAGTTCATAACTTGGGAATGGTTTTCCTAAACTATGTGCCTCAACCCAGGAAATCGTGCATATGAGATTTTATGAAATCTGATATTTCAATAAAATTTCCTGAATCCCTATTTTAGGTCCCAAATGGACCACCTTAGACACAAAATCATTTATTCCATCCTCATAGATCCCAAGTAGGATTCTTTTCTCCTCTAACCCCTCCTATATATGATCCAAATCTAGAGGAATTACCTTTGATCTCTTTATAGTTAGTTTCCTTTTCTTGATCCCATTCTCACACAATCTCTCTTCTCATCTATAGGGTTCCATAGATAATTGGTTTCATTTATGGATATAATACCCTCTATTTTTTATCTTAAAACTAGGTTTTATTTCTATTTGTGTGATCATTATTCTTCATACACAAATCTTGTTTAGGTTTTTGCATTGCAAGATCCATTGATTCTGGTTGGTGGTTCTATTATGAAGCCCAAAATATATTAACCCTAGTTTCTTTTTTTAAAATTTCAATTTTTTGAATTTATTTTCTATTTATGGTATATGGATTATGTGTCATTATATTTTTTTTTTTTGGAAAAACTCAATTCTGATGAATTGGTGTTTTTATGGAAAATGGTTTTTTGACAAGAAATTGGAAAACCATCATTTCCATTGAAAAGAGTCGTGTAATTAAGGGAATTTCATAATTTTAAATTTTTTAGTTAAAATTTTGGATTTATGAAAACTTTTTTTCAATTAATATGTTTAATTTAATTGAAAAAAATTGATTTCGTGTAAAATAGTGAAAAACAAAAATTCCAATGATTATGGGGTTTGTAATTAAATTGATTGAATTTTTTGGAAATTAAATTCATAGATTTAATTGTAAAATGGATTTTTGAATATCATGATTCGGTTTGATTTAATTATTTATGAAAAATCGATTAAATATTTTTTTGATGGAAACATTAGGGTTTTATCTTACTGGAAATGCATATTTGTTATTAAAAACATGTTGTGGGTTTTAAAATTAAAATCGTTATATTTGAAATTTATAATGGGATAAATAATATTTTGATTAGAATCGAAATAAATTTCCTATATTTCTTTTCTACTAGATCTTATGTAAGAATTAGTTGTTTAGTGAGTATTTTTGGTTGGAAAATTTCGACTTAAAATACTCTAAAACAACATATCTTCACGTCATCATTCCATAAGCTATAGTGATACCCTTTACCTTAGTCCCAAAGGGGAATATGTACACATTTTAAATTTCATAGTGTTGGATCCCTACAACCTATAAATATCAAACCTATTTGGGATATGGCTATGTTCCTCACTTATTATTGTTTTAAATGTATATATATTCCATTATTTAAATGTGTTTTAGATTCCTTGAGAATTTATATAAATTATATTATATACATGTATTTATTTAAGAAATATTTGGAAAAGTTCAATTTGTGTGAAGTTCCCTTTTATTAAATGTGAATTCCATCATTTGAAATGTGAAGCTGGAATTTCTAAAGTATCTCCATATTTTGAATTGTAAACCATGATTTTTTTAAATATGATTTGGAAATGCCAACCTAATTTATTTGAAAATAGAAAGATCATTATTGGTTAATTTTATATTGGGATCCTATTATAGAACCTTTGGGTGAAATCCTACTAGTATTTGGCTTACACCTTACTTGTGCATTTGGGTGTTTGTAGATAATCTCTTTCCAAGTTCAAAAAAGGGAAAGGGATCTCTTGGAGATGGATCCCGCTATTGAACCATGGACTTGGGAAGTTTTTTCATTTGAGTCTTAGGCTTTTTTCCCTATTTTGGTATATTGGTTATAGTACATTGGGCTTTAATTCCCATTTAACTTCTAATAAATTATTCATAGTGGAGTTTCTTTTAAAATTCATATTGTATTATCTCATTAAATTATGCAATGTTTGAGGATAAATTGTCACCACTTTTAGTTTTTATGATGTCAGGTATTGGTATCTAACCCATGGGGATTAGGAATTACCTTTAGGCTATGTCAATATTGGCTCAGTTATCAGGCTACCAAGGTACCCATCCTGTTTTTTGACAATGTGGTATCAAAGGCTGGTTGATAATTTGTCTTGAATTCAGTATGTATTTGTGAAATGTTGTAATTCCCCGACCCCTATTACCCAGAGTCGGTGAATTATTTCATAACATTGGAATGATCATAAAAGATCATGTCTTGAAAGACCGATTAGTTTAGTAGCCTTGGAATCACTAGATACATTCATAAAGTTTACATTACATAATAAAATGAAAACTACAACAGCATAGTCTCCATAGTCCACACTCATAAGCCCTCATACAATCCCTACAGGTCATTTATAAAATACTTCTTCACATCCTGGGAAAAATAAAACATAGAAAGGGGTGAGCTCAAACGCCCAGTAAGGATAACAATATAGTGGAAACGTTCATAAATAAGCATAAACATTTAAGGCAATGTATAACTAAAAAAGCCTTTTAAACTTGAAATTCAGCATAATATGGAAGAAATAAAATGAAATAATGCCATTTACTTATTGACATGGATATTCTACTAGTCGAATAATCACATGCAATATCAATAACAACTTTCATAATGAATGAATGCATAATGCCAGACTATCATAACCACATAGTCAAGGCCTGGTGTCAAGACTACAAATAAGATTTTTTCAAGTACTTGTGCCAAGACACTAGTTTGTCTCATGATACATACTGATGCATCGAGGAGCTATAGAGGGCTCCACCCATCACTTATTAAGTCCAACGCATTCCTCATATGAATAGGTTTAAACATAACATAAACATTCGTATTAAAACTAGCATATGAAATGACAATAATTTCTCCATAACCCATGAATGGTATAAAAATAACACATCCATAGTCAAACATATCACAAAAACTTCTATGAATTATGGAATTTTTGTATCCTAATAAATAAACTTCAAATAAGCTTAAAATCCATAAAAGGATGTTCACATAGATGAAATCAAAACTATTTGAGAGAAATACATCCTTTTTTTGAAATAATTTAAAAGTCACATAATTATAAAATAATACATTTAATTTTAAAATATTCTTATAATCTTATAAGGGATGATTTGAAGATTTTATAACAGTTGAAAATATCCACACCCGCCGTATAAGTTAAAAAGAGACATTCCTACCTTAATTTTTTCGAAAAGGTTAAAAAGGACCTTATTTGGAAAACGACGGAAAGATTCCTTTATAAAATTCTTATAAAAATTCAAAAAAGGGTATAAATGACTTTAAACCATAGTCAGTAAAATATTAATAATGGTTTGAAATACATTTTTAAGAAACATGGATGTGGATGATAAAGAGGTCCCAGTAGATAATTACGTATAAACAACCTCAGATAATGAAGAGATTGTGAAATAAACCCTTACCTTGTAATTTTCCTTGGTGGAGGGAAGATTAACCTCCTGTATAATGGTTAAATATTTGTTATTAAATTATTCAACAATCATATGCATTAATATGATATCATATATGATCTTTTAACATTGATTTGGTAATAATATCTTAGTATTATCATCGTTTGGGGTGTTAACAGATTCGTTTTTCTTTATATTCTTTGTTGTGTGAGAAATATTGGTTATTGATGGGATGTATATTATTCATATCCAGAATGATATCATGTCCATAAAAATTATTTTTAATCATCAATTAAAATTTAGTCTTGAATGGATATGATGGGGAATGAATCTCATCGCGTTCGTGGACACAGTAATCTGTACGTACGCACGACCGACAATATCATTATTTTGATATTAAAATAATATATAATTGGATGGTATATCATATATAATTAATCATTATTATTTTATATTTAATATTTACATAAATTACACATCATTATTATACCCATCCAAATAATAGTGTATTCACTAACAATTACACCAAGACGTGAAGATGGTAGGTCGTACGTACGCACGTATGGTGACATGTCATTGAAAGGATGGATAGAATACTGAATATGGTTATACCATATTTATAAAAACATCACAGTATATATAATATACTAGATTTATTATTTTAGAATATAATTAACAATGAAAGAAGAAGTCGAAGAAGAAAGGAACTTGATATTGGGTGGTGAAAACATTATCTCTTCTTCGGGTTCTTCCTTTTCATTTGATCAAAAGGGCTCCTTAGGATGGATTTTTAATCAAACTACAGCCTCTAGGTTGAAGTGAGTAAAGTTTATAGAGTATTTGGGCAGGGTTTGGACGAGCCAAAACGCTTTGAAGGTGTGAATAATTGGTTAGAAGTGGTGTCCTTTTATAAGGGGGAAGAGGGGCTCTTTAGGAAAAACTTAATGTATTATTTTATAATAAATTCATATTTGGCTTCTAATGGCTTAAAAGTGGAATATTAAAAGTATACAGTGGGGATGGGTCGCAATCCTTTCAACCAATGTATTTTAGATAGGTTTGGGTCATTACATTAACCTTATCATTTATATTTAACTCTTTGTTAAATAGTTAGACATTTACTGTGTCTCTTTGTATTTTTATATTATATAGTTAATAAACATACTATATACATAAAATAGACCCCCAAGTAGTCCATTAATAATACACCTACCATTATATAAGTCCTTTTTCCGAACCTTAGAATTTTAGGAAATGAATATCAATTAATAATATAATATTTGTGTCAAAAACTCTTTTATGTCAATTTTGACACTATTGGGTATTTTGATTTTAATAAATTCATAACAGCATTATTACTTCGAAAAAAATTCCTATAACCAATATTAATTTGTAATAGTAACCTAGAAAATAAATTTAATACATAAAAAGTTTCAAATTACATTTATTTGCGTATTTATAATATCAATTATTTTAATATTTCATTAAATAGGAAATTACTGCATCACCATTGTGTCATAAATAAATAAATTTTCTAAAGTCTAAAATTTATAAATAAAATACCATTATGTAGTAAATATTTTTATCTTTCTAATTAATATTTATAATCGATTTTATCTTATGTATAACCCTATATTATATATGTTTTAGTTATTAAACATTGATTTTAACTCTTTTAACTCTTCTTTGAATTAAATAATAATAAATTTCCTAATATAATCCAAGTGGACATAAATGATGATATATTATTCCTAATGTTTTTCTGGCCTAGATACACTTTTCCAATATAATTAGGACATGTGTAAGGGTAATAATAAAATCATTTTTACCCTTAATTCCCCTATTTACTTTTAACCGTGGTAAATAAAAGTAAAACGTTACTATTTAACAAACATTATTTTCATCTTATTGAACCAAATTTTACTCCTTTATATTAACTGTGTCTCTCTTATTTTCAGAATTCCACTCACAGAAGCGGTAAAATTATGTTTTATGTGAATTTGAAAATTCTCCTAAGAGGTGGGTAAAAGACGATGAAAGTTCAATAAAATTTTTATATATCTAAAATTATTCTAAACTAACTCCAATGAATTACATTGAACATATATAGGTATTAAGTATCTATTTTTACCATAATTAAATTTAAATAAAATAAATAATTATTTAAAAAAATTTGGTTTTAAACTATTTCTCCGTTTTTTTCACCATTCAAAAAAAATTGAAAGTTTTCAGAAAGATACCAAAATTTCACCCTAGGCTAATTTCGATATTCCGAATCCAAAAATGAAGCCCATTTTGAAAGATAAAATGTATAAAATTTCAAAAATTGGGTATTACTATTTATAACGACTAGTTTGATTGGTTGTGGTGTGCGTTAGAACTCAAAGTCACGTACAACACACGCTACTGTATTATTCAAAGAGAAGCATACCGTAGATGCTTGGGGTGTTACATTCTCCCCTCCTTCAAATAATTTCATCCTCAAAATTTCTAGAATACTACCCCATGAAAAGACTCGGGTGATTCTTCATCATAAGTTCATCGGGTTCCCACGTTACATCTTCCATTTTATGGTTTCTCCATAGAACTTTTACCTAACGAGCCGTCCGGTTTCTCAGTACTTGTTCTCTTGTATCAAAAATCCTGACGGGTTCTTCACAATAAAATAGATCGGGTTCCAGTTCTAATTTCACATAAGTGAGTACATGCGTCGGGTCATGCATGTATTTTCTCAGTAGTGATACGTGGAACACATTTTGATCTTTGGAGAGATTTGGTGGCATTGCCAAACGGTAAGCTACATCCCAAATTTTTTCTATAATTTCAAAAGGTCCGATGTACCTTGGAATCAATGTACCTATCTTACCGAAACGTATAACTCCCTTTCATGGAGATAACTTCAAGAAAACATAATCTCCTACCTTAAACTCCAAATCCATCCTTCGGTTATCGACATAGCTCTTCTGCCTACTTTGAGATGCGTTGATATGGTTTTAGATTACCTTTACCTTTTCCATTGTTTCCTCCACCAGTTCTGGGCCTACAAGTTTTCTTTCACCAACGTCATCCCAACATGTTGGTGTGCGACATCTCTTTCCGTATAATGCTTCATATGGTGTCATCCGAATACTTGAATGTAAGCTATTGTTATAGGAAGATTCCACCAGATGTAAATATTGATCTCACATACCCTAAAAGTCTGGTGAGAATGATCTCAACATGTCTTCTAAGGTTTGAATAGTTCATTCTGATTGTCCATCTGTTTGAGGGTGGTAGGCAATGCTAAAACGAAGTTCAGTATCCAAGTCTTTCTGAAGACTTTTCTAGAATCTTGAAGTAAAATGGGGATCACGATAAAAAATAATCAATAGGGGTACTCCATGAAGTCTCACAACTTAATTAATATATTTTCTTACTAGACGTTCAAGTGGTAAATCTTCCCTTATAGCTAGAAAATGCACTGACATGGTAAGATGATCAACAATGACCCATATTGTATCGTTACTTCAAGGAGTCTTTGGTAGTACCATGACAAAGTCCATCGTGATATTATCCCATTTCCACTCGGGTATGGGAAAAGGTTGCAATACTCCACCAAGTTGTTGCCTTCCATCTTTAACTTGTTAACAAACCATACATCTTGACACAAAATCAGCAATCTCCCTCTTCATGTTGTCCCACCAAAAATGTTCCTTCAAATTTCTATACATTTTGGTGCTCCCAGGGTGTATAGAGAAATTGGAACTATGATAATCATTCATCAATTATTTTTTTAGATCAGGTATATTGGGAACACAAAGTCTCTTCCCAAATTTCAAAATTTCATCTCCATACACAAATTCATTCAATCTCCCATCATTCATAGCTTTAATCTTCATTTAAAACAATTTATCACTGGTTTGAGAACTATTTATCCACTCTAGTAAAGATGGTTTGGAAACCATTTGAAAAAGTATTGATGTTTCACCTTCCATGGTGATTCTCATATCCATCTTTACTAGATCCATGAAAATAGGATCCCTTTCTACTCTCATATTATTCAAAACTCTATGATCCTTTCTACTCAAAGCATCTGCTACCTTATTTGCCTTCACCGGGAGGTAGTGTATTGTTCAATCATAATCCTTGAGTAGTTCACACCATCGCATTTGCCTCATGTTGAGTTCTTTTTGTGAAAAAATGTACTTCAAACTCTTTTGATTGGTATATATCTCACATATTTCACTATAAAGGTAGTGTATCCAAATCTTCAAATCAAAGTTTATAGATGCTAACTCAAGATCATGAGTAGGATAGTTTTTCTCATGAATTTTCAGTTGTCGTGATGCATAGTAAATAACCCTATCATTCTGCATAAGGACACAACCAAGTCCTTTCTTTGATGCATCACTATAAATAACAAACCCGTCATTCCACGATGGTAGAGTCAATATAGACGCATTGACTAATATTCTCTTCAGTTCTTCAAAACATTCTTCACACTCTTTTGACCAAACAAATTTAACCCCTTTACATGTGAGCTTTGTAATTCGGTTAGCCAATCGAGAAAAATATTGGACGAAACGTCGATAATAACCTGCTAAACCAATAAAACTGCGTACCTTGGTTATACTCGTCGGTGCTATCCATTCTTGGATTGCTCTTGTCTTAGAAGGATCAATAGAGATTCCATCCTTAGAGACAATATGGCCAAGAAAAGAAATCTCCTAAAGCCAGAATTCACACTTGCTAAACTTCCCATATAATTCATGTCTTATCAGATTCTTCAATATAATGCGCAAGTGATTTTCATTATCCTTGCAGATTTTGGAGTATACCAAGATATCATTAATGAATACCACTAAAAATTATCAAGATATTCCTTGAAAATCTGTTCACTAGATCCATGAAAACAAAGGGTGCATTAGTCAGCCCAAAAGGCATTACTGTAAACTCGTAATGCTCATACCTGGTCCGAAATGCTGCCTTCGGAATGTCTTCCTTTATCACATACAACTTATCGTATCCAGATCGAAGGTGAATCTTTGAAAAGTATTGAGCTCCATGTAGTTGGTCAAATAAATCATCAATGCGAAGTAGGGGATACTAGTTCTTTATTGTTATAGCATTGATCTCACTGTAGTCGATACCTAACCTCATAGATCCATCTTTCTTCTTAACAAAAAGGACAAGGGCTCACCACGGAGAAACACTAGGGAGAATAAATCCCTTATTACTCAATTCCACTAGTTGTTTCTTTAGTTCCACTATTTATACAGTGGCGATTCTATAAGGGGTCTTCGATATGGGCCTTGATCCAGGAATTAAATCAATATAAAACACAATTTCTCATTCTAGAGGATGTCCAGGTAAATCTTCTGGAAACACATCAACATATTCTATCACAATAGGTACATACTCTATTTTAACATTCCTTTCCTCACCTAAAGTCATTTCATTCTCTTCCTACCCAATAATTGAATTTAGTTGAGCTACTGGGGGTAGATCTAGATAAGAATTATGTGGTGAAGATTCTTCTCTAATGATAAGGTTTTCCTTATCATTATCATCAAAAATCGTAACCTCCTTCTTCTTGAAATAAATTTTCACATCATGGTCCTAAAGCCAATCCATAACGAGGATTACATCAAATTCAAGCATGGGTATGACGATGAGATCAGTAGATAAAGAACATTTATGTGCTCTAATGGGAACTGATTCATAGAACTTTGTAGAAATGATACTTCCCTTAGGAGTTTTGACTGACATCTCCCCTATTAAATCAAATTTTAAATATCTAATTTTCTTAGAAAACTGGGAAGATATGAAACAATGAGATGATCTGGAATCAAATAATTCATTTTCTAATCTTGAGGAAACCATTAAATTACATGCCACCACGTCTTTCGGAGCTTCTACCTTAGTAGTAGTGATAGAATAAGGTTGTCCTTTATCCCTTGTCCTTTTCTGAGGTAAGTTTCCCTGACGCTTAGGACATTCATTTGCATAATGTCCCATCTCCATGCAATTGTATAATTGAGCATCAGTAGCTTCTTTCTTCCCCTTGCAATCATGAGCTTGGTGGTCTTTTTCACCACACTTGTAACAAACTCCCATTCCTTTTAAGAAAGTACTGGGGTGACAAGAATATTGTGTTTGGATTGGGAGGAGTCGAGAATCCAATGGCTCAAGGAAGGTGACAAGAATACCACGTTTTTTCAAGAATGCATCAAAGAATGACGGTGCTTTGTAAGGCCTAACATTCTTCAGGAGGATGGGTCCTTCTCCAATGATCGTGACACGGTGGGGGGAATGGATGTTGAGTTCTTCAAGGATATTCTAGCGGGGCCGCACCCCCGTCTGCATGGAGGTTACCCTCCAGGGCATGCAATGCTTTTCGACTTGATTCAGAGACTTGTGACATCCTAATTTAACGTGGCCCTAGAAGCCATCCCAGAAGAACTTGAAATTCACAACGTGGTGCTTTCTCTTAGTGGGTCCAGTGCGCCAGGACCTGATGGCTTTCCGGGTTTTTTCTATACGGCTTCGTGGGATCTGATCAAGGAGAGCATTGTGGAGGTTGTCCAGGATGTGTTTTGTGGTGGCCACATCCCTCATGTGGCATATGAAACTTATCTAGTTTTACTTCCGATGATTAACAACCCATCCTCTCTCAAGCATTATAGACCTATAAGTCTTTGTAACTTCTCCTAAAAATTTTTGGCTTCGGTGGTTAACAGGTGGCTCTCCTCTTATATAAATCACTGGATCTCAGCTGAACAGCATGGGTTCATCAAAGGAAGGACTATCCAGGGGGCTATTGGTCTAGCGTAGGAGATGATTAGTGACATCTGCTAAAGGTCGATCAGTTCCAACGATTCCATTAAGTTGGATATGAAAAAGTTGTATGAATGTATTAAGTGGTCCTTCATCCTTCGCGTGCCGTCTTGCATGGGTTTCTCGAATCGCTCAACCGACATCCTGTTCAGGTGCTTCAGTTCCCCGTGGATAGCTATTTTGTTCTTGGGGAAGTCATTTGGTTTCTTCAAATCTGTCTGGGGGATTCTCCAAGGTGACCATCTTTCCCCATAATTATTTATCTTAATACAGGATTTCCTTAGTAGAGCTATCAATGGGGTAGTCCAGGCTGGAAGATTTCTTCCATTTAGGTGAAAATCTCATTTCCAGGGGCTATCCCATCTCATGTTTGCCAATGACACCCTGATTTTTTTGAATGGAAGAAAACGATCGGTTCAGGGTTTCAAGGAGGTTATTGATGAGTATTTCAAATGGAGCGATCAGTTGGTGAGTATTAGGAAAAGCATTGTTCTAATTCTAGACTAATTCCCTGAAAGTATTGTACTTTCCATTGAATATGTTCTGGGTTTTATGAGAAGGGGATTCCCAACGGAGTACCTCGGTGCTCTCCTCTCTCCGGTCACTACCCGCGTGCATCACTTTGATAAGTTGGTCGGAAAAGTTCTTAAAAGGATAGGTGACTAGAAGTTCCACTTTCTCTCATTCGGAGAGCGGCTCACACTTGTGAACAGCGTTCCTTCCTCTATACCCATTCAAGTTCTTTCCATCTCCAAAGTTCCAAAGTCGGTTGTCTCTCGGCTGGAGAAGACGTTGGGTTCTTTCATCTGGGATACTCACGCAGAGGGAAAGAACCAATGGGCTGCTTGGGGTAGGTTTTCCCGTCCAATTGAGGAAGGTGGTGTTGGTGTTAGAAGAATCTCGGAAACGATGCAGGGCTTTCATGGAAAGCTCGATTGGGAGGTTCTAGCTGACGAGACCCTCTAGGGACATTTTGTTGGCGGGAAGTACAAGGATTTTCACGTGTCTCCCCAGGGTCGCGCTTCATGTCTCTGGTGTTCTATGCAACTCAACGTCCCATGGGTGGAAAGCAGTTCCCGTTGGATCATTGGATAGGGTGCGATTAGCTTCTGGGTTTGTAATTGGGATAGTGTTAAGCTTGGCTTTCCGGGATGTCCTACTCCAGACTTTCCCTTCTCTCAAGCTTGTAATCACCCAACGCTAATCCAAGTTGTTCTGAACATGATCCAGCATTTGATATTAGATATCATTGATCTCTCGGACTCCCCTGATGTTTGTATCTTCACAGGAGCCTCGTCTGGAGTTTTTTCGGTTAAAGAATACTACAAAATCTTATGTGGCCTGACTGGTTTTGTGGAATGGAGTGAGGCAGTGTGATAAAAAGAGATCCCCTCTAAATATAATTTCCTTGTTTGGCGCATCTGGAATAGGGCCCTTCCCACTGATCAGATCATTAAGATCTTTGGTATTCACCTATGGTCTCGGTGCAGTTGCTGCAATAACTTTCAGGAGGAATCTATTCACCACTTATTTTTTTAGGGGAAATGGGTGATCTGGGTTTGGTCTTCCCTCAGTGCCTCTTTCGGATAGCTTCCGCTCAGGCCGCTGGGGTCTAGTTCTAGTATTTCTGGTTTCAAGGGTCAGAGAGGAGCAAAATGGAGCTAAAAGCGCATGGGGCCATTCTTTCTGCCGGTAGCTGGTGCTTATGGCAGGAAAGGAACAAAGCAATGTTCAAGGGGAAATCCTCCTCTAGAACACCCATTGTTTCCCATGCAATATTCTTGGTGTCGGATTTTTCCCGCAACATTCCCAACTCGAACTCTGCCCCCTCTTTCCTTTCTCTTCTTTGCCCCTATCAGAGATCTCCTACCAACACCATCCCTACTTATGGCTAGTGGATCAGTTGGCGCCCGCCTAGCAGGGGTATGAAACTTAATAATAATGGTTCATGTGTCTTGGGCATTAAGCGAGGTGGTGGATTGGTTTGGGATTCCCTCAGCTCTGTGACCATTGCTTTCTCGGCCTTCCTCGGGAATGGAACCTCTCTCCAAGCAGAAGCTCTCACTATGTTGGATGGCCTTGATTTATGCAGAAGGGGTAACATTTCCATTGGTTCCTTGGAGACGGAATCCAAGATTCTCCACAAGTCCATCTTGGGTACTGCCTCCACTCTGTGGTCCATAGCGTATCACGTCCAGAAAATCAAGAGGTTGATTGGCAGCGACCTGGAGATTACACACGCATGGTGCAAGGGCAACAGGGCTGCCAATTATCTTTCTTCTCAGGCTCCTCTTGATCACTCTTTCACTTGTTTTTCTATCCTAGGGTCACTTCCCTGTGAGGGGGCTTCTATCATTCTTTGGGACTCTCTCGGGCTACATTTTTTTAGGCCCCCATAGTTTTCTTGTTCTTCCCGTCTAGGGTTATTTTTTAATAAATAAATGATAATGTTATATAAGTACCAGAGTGTTTCTTCCCACATTTACTACAGGATAGATATTAAACTCTTCCCTTCTTCCCCTTATTTCCATTTCCAGATTGATCAGCAGATCTCTTCTTCTCTTGATTTTCTATAAAGTCATAATACTTAGAGAATTCATTTTCATTACTGATAGCACATGAGACAATATTTTCGTACGACAAGAAGGATTGTGAGAATAATGCTTGATAGGGAAATGGTTTTAAAACATAAAATAAATGATCAATCTTACTTCTTGTGTTACGTATATAATCGACAGCATGCCTTGCTATCCTTTTAAAGTTAGACTCATACTTTGCAACATTCTCATCCTCCTTTTTCCTTAGACTCAGAAATTTTCCTTCCATATCTGCTCGATGGTCATGAGGAAAGTATTTTTCTATGAAAATATCTTTAAAATCCCTCCATTCCATATTTTAAACTTCATCATCTTCCTTCACGTTTTGAATCAATGACCACCGTTAATTAGCATCTCCAGTTAGGTGGTAAACTGCCAGGACAACTTTTTCCCTTTCGCTACTCCCCACAGCGTGGAATATTTTATCTAAGGAATTTATCCATTGCTTAGACAAAATTGGATATGTACCCCCATTTAATGTTGGTGGATGTTTCCTCATGAAGCGATCTAACATTGATCATCCACGCTGCGGATCAGGGTTCTCCATACGGGTAAGGTTATTATTCCTAACCTGAGTGAGTTGTCCTAGTATGGTGATTATCAGATCAGCACCAGTTGTATCACCAGCTCCACTATAATTATCTTGAGTAGAAGGGTATTCCCTACATGGAGTGTGTGCATTGATATGGTTTCCATTTCTTCCACTAGGCACCATTTCTACAAAATGGAATAAACTAGATTAGTTTATGAATCAAAATACATAATTCCATACTTGTAAAACACTTAACATAAATTGAACTATTTATGTATATAATCCATAATAATAAAAAATCTTTTCTTTGAGGAAGTATATACTCAAAAACACTTAATAATTATTTTTAAAGAAAATGAAAATTATCCTAAGCATCTCCCCGGGGAGTGTCGTAACCAGGAGTGCATCAAGGCACGTTGTCGTGCACCAGTTTTCATTTGAGTCTAGCTCAAAGCAGTGTTTTCAGGTTTTACCCTTAGGTACATATGTGCCAGAGCCGTCACTACCTGCTCGTATCCAGACAAGGATGTATTTCTCGGAAAACTCAAAAAATCTCTACAATACCAAAATTCTAGGAAGTTCTTCTATACTAATCCTCAAATTCTATCTTAGGGCTATGTTCTCTAATCATAGATTATCTAAATATAGCTCCCAAGGTTTGTACTAAACTTCCTCCAAGACCAACTGTAACACCCCGACCCGAGTTACCCAGAGTCGGTGCATTATTACATAACATTGGCATGATCACAAAAGATCAAGTCTCGAAAGACTAATTAGTTTAGTAGCCTTGGAATCACTAGATACATTCATAAAGTTCACATTACATCATAAAATGAAAAATACAACGACATATTCTCTATATTCCACACTCATAACCCCTCATAATATCCCTTCAGGTCATTCATAAAATAATTCTTCACATCCTGGGAAAAATAAAACATAGAAAGGGGTGAGCTCAAATTCCCAATAAGGATAACAATATAGCAGAAACATTCATAAATAAGAATATACATTTAAGGCAATGTATAACAAAAACAAAAGCCTTTTAAACTTGAACTTCATCATAATATGGAAGAAATAAAATGAAATAATGCCATTTACTTATTGAAATGGATATTTTACTAGTCTAATAATCTAATGCAATATCAATAAACACTTTCATAATGATGGAATGCATAATACCAGACTATCATAACCACATAGTCAAGGCCTTGTGCCAAGACTACAAATAATATTTTTTCAATGCCTTGTTCCAAGACACAAGTTTATCTCATGAGACCTACCGATGCATCAAGGAGCTATAGCAGGCTCCACCCGTCACTTATTAAGTCCAATGCATTCCTCATATTAATATGTTTAAACATAACATAAACATTCGTATTAAAAATAGAATACTAAATGGAAATACTTTATCAATAAACCATGAATGGTATAAAAATAACACATCCATAGTCAAACATATCACAAAACCTTCAATACAATATTGAATTTTTTTATCATAATAAATCAACTTCAAATAAGATTAAAATCCATCAAAGGATATTGACATAGATGAAATCAAAACTATTTGAGAGAAATATCTCTGTTTTTGAAATCATTTAAAAGTCACATAATTATAAAATACAACATTTACTTCGAAAATATTATTATAAGATTGTAAGGGAAGATTTACAGATTTTATAACGGCGGAAAATAGCAGCACCCTCTGTATAAGTTAAAAAGAGACATTCTTACCTTAATTCTGTCGAAAAGGATAAAAAAGACCTTGTTTGGAAAACGACGGAAGGATTCCATTATAAACTTCTTATAAAAATTAAAACAAGGGTATAAATAAATTTAACCGATAGTTTGTAAAATATTAATATTGGTTTGAAATACATTTTTATGAAACATGGATGTGGATGATAAAGAGGTCCCAGTAGAAAATTATGTATAAACAACCTCGGATAATGAAGAGATTGTGAAATAAACCCTTACCTTGTACTTTTTCTTGGTTGAGGGTAGATTAACCTCCAATATAATGGTGAAATAAATATTATTAAATTATACAAGAATCATATTCATTATTATGATATCATATATGATCTTTTAAAAATATTTTTTAATAATATCTTAGTATTATCATCGTTTCGGATGTTAACAGATTCGTTTTTATTTATATTCCTTGTTATGTGAGCCATATTTTTTATAGATGGGATGTATATTATTCATATACAGAATTATATCATGTGTCTAAAAATTATTTTTAATTATCAAATAAAATTTAGTCTAGAATGGATACGATGGGAAATGAATCTCATCGCGTTCGTGGAGACGGTAATCTGTTCATACGCCTGAGCCACAATATCATTCTTTTTATATTAAAATAATGTATAATTAGATGGTATATCATATATACAGAATCATTATCATGTAATAATTAATATTTACATGAATTAAACATAATTATTATACACATCCAAATAATAGTGTATTGAATAACAATTACACCACGGCGTGGAGACGGTAGGTCGTACGTACGCACGTATAGTGACATGTCATTAAAAGGATGGATAAAATACTGAATATGGTTGTACCATATTTATAATAACATCAAAAAATATATAAGATAATGGATTTATTATTTTATAATAGAATTAACAAATAAATAATATGTTTAAGAATAATAAAGGAACTGAATAGAGGGTGGTGAAAACATTACCTCTTCTTCGAGTTCTTCCTTTTGATTTGATCAAAAGGGATCCTTAGGATGGATTTATGATCATAAAATGGACTATAGGTTGAATTGAGGGAAGTTGAGAGAATATTGGGGTAGGGATTGGCCTAGTCAAAAGGATTTGAAGGTGTGAAGAATTGGTTAGAAGTGGTGTCCTTTTATAAGGGGGAGGAGGGGCTCTATAGGAAAAACTTAGAGTATTATTTTATAATAAATTAATATTTGGTTTCTAATGGCTCCAAAGAAGATTATTCAAATTATAAGGTGGGGATGGGAAGAAATATTTTCAACCAATGTATTTTAGATAAGTTTGGGTCATTATATTAACCTTATCATTTATATTTAACTCTTAGTTAAATAGTTTTACATTTACTATGTCTCTTTGTATTTTTATATTATATAGTTAATAAACTTACTATATACATCCAAGCGACCCCCAAGTGGTACATTAATAATACACCTACAATTATATAAGTCCTTTGGCCGAACATTATAATTTTAGTAATATAATATCAATTAATAATATAATATTTGTTTTAAAAACTCTTTTATGTCAATTTTGACACTATTGGGTATTTTATTTTTGATAAATTCATAACAGAAATATTACTTCTAAAAAAATTCATATAACCAATATTAATATGTCATATTAACCTAGAAAGTTAATTTAATACATTAAAAGTTTCAAATTACATTTATTTGGGTATTTATAATATCAATTATCTTAATATTTCATTAATTAGGAAATTACTGCATCACCATTGTGTCATAAATATATTAAATTATTTAAGGTCTAAAAATTATAAATAAAATACCAATATGTATTAAATCTTTTTATATTTCTAATTAATATTTATAATCTAATTTATAATATTTATAACCCTATATTAAAATTGTTTTAGTTATTAAACGTTGATTTTAACTCTTTTAACTCTTCTTTGAATTAAATAATAATAAATGTCCTAATCTAATCCATGTGGACCTAAATGATAATATTTTATTCCTAAGGTTGTTTTTGGTCGGGATACACTTGTTCAATAGAATTAGTACAGGTGTTAGGGTGATATTAATATCATTTTTACCCTTAATTACCCGATTTACTTTTAACCGTGGTAAATAAAAGTAAAACGTTATTATTCACCAAAAATTATTTTCATCTTATTGAACCGAATTTTACTTCTTTGATATTAACCATTTCTCCCCGATTTTTTAAATTCCCCACACATGTAACACCCCAAGCTTCCACGGTATGTTTCCCTTCGAATAATGCAATGGCGTGCATTGTATGCAACTTCAAGTTTCTAACACACCACAACCAATCAAACTAGCCGTTATGAATAGTAATACCTAATTTTTAAAATTTTATAAATTCTATCTCTCAAAATGGACATCATTTTTGGATTTGGAATATCGAATTTATCCTAGGGTGAAATTTTGGAACTTTTCGGATAACACTTATATTTTGATGAATAGTGAAAATTACAAAATTTTAATTCAAAACAACTTTTTAAATAAAAATAATTTATAGTGATAAATTATATTATTGAGTGGTTTTAAAATATAATTAGAATATATTTTTACCATTTTATCCAATGGTTTTCATTATAATTTATTTCACTTTGAAATTGGACCTAAACAATTGTCAATCTTTTGATATATATTGTTTCTTAAAAACACGCTATTTGTTGTGACAGCGAGAATTAATTATAAAATTAATTAATGCAACTTATATGTTTAGAATTTTGTAAAATAGAAATCATTTTTGAATTTGGAATATCAATTATATCTTAGGGATAAATTTTGGCATTGTTCTGAAAGACTTCAATTTTTGATGAATAGTGAAACTACTAAGTGGTAATTAAAAAAAACTGAATTTTTCATAAAACATAATTTTACCACTTCTGTGAATGGAATTTCTAAAATCCAAGAGACATGGTTAATATCAAGAAGTAAAATGTGGTTCAATGAGATTAAAATAATTTTTGGTAAATAGTAACTTTTTACTTTTATTTACCACGGTTAAAAGTAAATATGGTAATTAAGGGTAAAAATGATATTAATATTACCCTAACACATGTCCTAATTCTATTTGACAAGTGTATCTCGACCAAAAACAACCATAGGAATAAAATATTATCATTTAGGTCCACTTGGATTAGATTAGGACATTTATTATTATTTAATTCAAAGAAGAGTTAAAAGAGTTAAAATCACAGTTTATTTACTAAAACATTTTAATATAGGGTTATACATAAGATAAATTCTATTTTAAATATTAATTAGAAATACAATAATATTTCCTACATAATGATATTTTATTTATAATTTTTAGACATTAAATAATTTAATTTAGTAATGACACAATGATGATGCAGTTTTACCATAATAGTAAACAATTAGAATAATTGATATTATAAATACCCAAATAAATATAATTTGAGACTTTTTATGAATTACACTAATTTTCTAAGATAATATGACATATTAGGATTTATTTAATTTACTTTTTTCGACGTAATCATTCTGTTATGAGTTTCACAAAAATAATCTATTGAATAGTGTCGAAATTGACATAAAAGAGTTTTTAAAACAAATATTATATTATTAATTGATATTAAATTCCTAAAAATTTAAGGTTCGTCCAAGAGACTGATATCATGATAGGTGTATCATTAATGGACCACTTGGGGGTCCCTTGGATGTATATAGTAAGTTTATTAACTATATAATATAAAAATACAAATTGACATGGTAAATGTCAAACTAATTAACTAAGAGTTAAAACTAAAAGATAAGGTTAATATAGTAACTCAAACCTGTATAAATTCTATTGTTTGAATGGTTTTCGACCTATGCCCACCTTAACCTTTGAATAATCAACTTTTGAGCCATTAGAATCCAAATATGAATTTATTATAAATTAATATTTCTAGCTTTTCCAAAGGTTCCCCTCACCCCTCTTATAAAAGGGCACTCCTCCTTCTCATTTCTTCACACCATAAAAGCCTTTTGGTTCGGCCAAACTCTACCCAAATACTCTCTAAACTTCCCTCACTACAACCAGGAGACCTTAGTTTGATTGGAAATCCAACCTAAGGAGTCCTTTTGATCAAATCAAAAGGAAGAACCCGAAGAAGAGGTAATGTTTTCACCACCCCTTTTCAAGTTCCTTTCTTATTCCACTTCTTCTTTCTTTGTTATTAGCATTCTAAAATAATAACTCCAGTATCTTATATATACTGTGATGTTATTATAAATATGTTACAACCATATTCATTATTCTATCCACCCTTTGAATAACATGTCACCATACGTGCGTACGTACAGCTTACCGTCTCCACGTCGTGGTGTAATTGTTATTCAATATATTATTATTTGGGTGGGTATAATAATGATGTGTAACTAATTTAAATAATAAATATAACATGATAATGATTATTTATATATGATATACCATCCAATTATATATTATTTTAAAATCAAAAGAATGATATTGTCACTCATGCGTACGTACGGACTACCGTCTCCACGAACGCGATGAGATTCATTCTCTATCGTACCCATTCAAGTATAATAATCATTTGATTATTTAAAAATAATAAGAACTTGATATCATTCTTGATATGAATAATATACAACCTATCCATGACAAACATGGCTTACGTAAAAAAACATATAAAAGAAAACGAGTAAGTTAACACCCGAAACGACAATAATTCTAAGATATTATTAACAAAGCAACGTTAAAAGATCATATATGATATCATATTAATGTATATGATTCATGAATAATTTAATAACAATTATTTCAACATTATACAGGAGTTTAACCTACCCCAACCAAGGAAAAGTACAAGTTAAGGGGTTTCTTAACTCACTCTTAATTTCTTGAGAATTCCATTGTTCACCACTTAATTATTGCATGTGGTGTATGTGTACTACACATGATTGTATTAATTGTGTAATATACTTTAATTTATGGGTATTCACATCATCAGGGTATGATAATTATTTCATGGGTGTATGTTTCGTAAGTTACCTAATCGATATGGGAATTTGAAATTTCAATTTCCACTCATTTGGCTTTACGCATACTTCATTGATTATTTTACTCCAAGATTATGTGTGGAATCACTATTCATTTTATTATTTCATAAATTCCACTCCCCTTTCTGTGGATATACTTTTGATACACATAATCACTCCATTGATAAATTTTCAGGTCATCGGTATGAACTTGATAAGAGTAATTTTTACTCAATCTCTATTTGTTGAGTTAAACATCCAATTCATTGGTGTTGTTTTTACTAGAATATGTGTGAATGTCCTTTGATTGTTTTACACTGAATATACAATCATATTTAGTGTATTTATATTTTTCACACATAATTATGTTTTTGATTTATCCTTAACCTAAGGATACATCCTTTATGGGAGATTTCATCTCAATTTACATTCCATTGAGACTTCTTTGTTGTTATACACCAAATCCCTTTTATGTGTTGTATATAATGTACTTTGACATAGTATATCAAGAATCCCTTTATTCTCCTGATATTATAAAGTTTTTATTATCTCAATTGTTTGTATTCAAGTGTCTCTCTTTTGGTTATAAACTCTAACTAAAATACATTTTTAAGTGTTTTGAAGACTTATTCATCTAAATATTGCTCATTAATGTCCATGTTTAAAAAATGGTTTTAAGAATTTATTTATATGGACATTAATGTTTTAAACTTAAAACTCATTTTAAAAGTTTCAAAGTGTTATGGGACACTTTGATTCAAAAATCTATTTTTAAATGGCTTTTTGACAAATAGTGTGACTTTTAAATGTTTTCAAAAAAAGAGGGATATTTCTCTTAATAGTTTGATGATTATTTTAATCTCAATATCCTTCATTATTCTTTATTGAGGTTAATGTGATACAATAAAATATTCTATATTGTATCTAATGAGTTGTGTTTGACTGTGGATGTGCTATTTTTATACCATTCATGGTTTTTGGTTAAATTATTGACATTTCGTATGCTAGTTTTAATACGAATGTTTATGTTATGTTTAAACCTATTCATATGAGGAATGCATTGGACTTAATAAGTGACGGGTGGAGCCCGCTGTAGCTCCTTGATGCATCAATAGGTCTCATGAGACAAACTAGTGTCTTGGCACAAGGCCTTGGCAAAATCTTATTTGTAGTCTTGGCACGAGGCCTTGGCTATGTGGTTATGATAGTCTGGCATTATGCATTCCATCATTATGAAAGTGGTTATTGAAATTTCATGTGATTGTTTGACTAGTAGAATATCCATGTAAATAAGTAAATGGCATTGTTTCATTTTATCTTTGCCATATTATGCTGAAGTTCAAGTTTAAAAGGCTTTTGTTTTAGTTATAAATTGATTTAAGCGTTTATGTTTATCTATGAAAGCTTCTGCTATATTGTTATCCTTACTGAGCATCTGAGCTCACCCCTTTCAGTGTTTTATTTTTCCCAAGATGAGAAGAAGTAATTTATGAATGACCTGCAAGGATAGTATGAGGGGATATGAAGACAAGATGTTGTTTTAGTTTTTTTACCTTATGATGTAATGTAAGACTTATGAATATATCTAGTGTTTCCAAGACTACTAAATTAATCGGTCTTTCGAGACTTGATCCTTTGTGATCATGCCAATGTTATGTAATAATGCACCGACTCTGGGTATCTAGGGTCGGGGAATTATAGTTGGTATCAGAGGAAGTTTAGTATAAACCTTGGACGCTAGATTTAGATAAACTCGTATTAGAGAACGTAGACCTAAGATGAACTTTGAGGATTAGTATAGAAGAAATTCCTAGAATTTTGGTATTGTAGAGATTTTGTGAGTTTTACGAGCAATACATCCCTGTCTGGATACGAGGAGGTAGAGGAGGCTCTGGCACAAATGTACCTAGGGTTAAAACTCGAAAACACCGCTTTGAGCTAGACTCAAATAGGAACTGGTGCACGACAACGGGCATTACTGCACTCTTGGTTACGACACTCCCGGGGGGTATGCTTAGGATAATTAACATTTTCTTTACAAACCAATTTGAAGTATTATATATATAAGATGAGAGTAAATGACCTTGGTTAATCCTTATATGTTTCAAATTGAGAATATGGTGACATGTTAATCTCTAAATGATTTTACGACTATTGTAACTCACATAATGATTTCTGGTTTTAGTCAATGGCTGGATTCCAAGGAAGTCATAGTGACTGAGAATGATGTACAAGGTGGGAACGGTGGTGGAAATGAGCAACAAAATGGAATTTTGATAGGCGTAAAAGATATCGTATTTATGCAAAATTAGTTTTCCAAAAATATGATCAACAACATATATATTAACCAACTCCCGGACTCAACAAGTAAGAGAAAGGTGATGAATGATAAGAGCTCCAGCAATGGAGACCATGGAGAAAAGAACCCTCAATTTACATCATGCACGAAATGTGGTAGGAGACACCCGGGAAAGTGTCTCAATGGGACCAAGAAATTCTTTAAATGTGGGAAGGAAGGACATAAAGTGAATAAATGCCGAATCAAAATGAAGAGTACTATGGAAGAAGATAAATATGGTCCCAAGAGTCCATTTACAGTTATTTGCCGTAAATGTAGGGGACCTGGCCATTACCTGAGTGAATTCCCTATTCTATAGGATATTTTCTTGGTCAAAGAAGAATCTATGTGTAAATAAATGGTTGGAGAAATGTTTAAAAATTATTAGTTCTCCTTGTTGATGGGTTTACTTTGGAATAATTTTATCTTGTATTTGTAACCCCGCAGTTTTCCATGTGAGAATGATATTTGAGGAAGAATTGTCTCTTCTCTTGTGGATATAGGAATAAATAACTATTTGGTTTTATATGATCATTGGGGTTTGAGAGAATTATAAGTTATTATAATTTGGGATGAAAATGAAAGGTATGATATAAAATTTGTGGTTAAATTATGAATTTATCTCATTTTGGTAATATTATAAAATATAGTTTTTGAAAAAGGACAACACGTAAACCGTGTGACAACTCATCGCGTCAGACAAAGCTGTGGGAATCGAACCCACAACCAAAGTACGATTGGGATTTATTGCCTACCACTGGACTACGTGAAGTCCCTGGTTAGTCTGACTATTATTTTTAGTTAAATGATTTTATTGATCAATAATAAGTTGATTTGGGTTCTTATGTCTTATCAAATGAATACCCTTAGTATAGGAAAATGATTTGGTGATTAAGTGATAAATGTTATTTTGGAAGATGTTTGCTTTGTTGGGAACACTATATGTCCAAGGAAAATAGAATACTATGGGATGTCATTAGAGGAGTAATGGTGGATTTTTATCTTTGTTTTTATTGTGGATTTAGAGTAATTTGGGTTATTTATGGAAATGATTAACCTATAATAAAGAATATGTGATTAGGTTAATTACTTTTAAGTATGTGACTTTAAGAGCAGATGATGTCATTTGGATATATAATTTAACGTGGAAGACTTCATTCTTAATAAGTTTTGGTTTTTAATATTAGTTTTGATTATAGGATTTTAAGGACAATTGATTATTGAATGGTATTTATTTAACTTTGGAGTATTGTTTGTTTTGGAAATTAAGATTAGTGATTATTTCTCTCAAGGAATATCCTTTTGGGGGTTCATTAGATCTTGTACTAACCGTTTTGGTTTTGATTAATCTCTAAAGACAAGTTAGATATATATTTTATCCTACGTGGATCATGTATTTCTATAGAAGTTTATTCTAGCTCTTCCATTGTGACCAAGTCTTCTTGAATACTCATTGTTCAAAAAAATGATTTAGTGGTAAAAAGTTATTAAAGAATGAAACTCTACTTAAAAATTAAGTATATCTCTTTATGTTCTTAGTCAATATCATAAATGAATTCCTCATCCTTATGTAATGTAACTTAAAACAAAAAAATGTTGTCCGTTTACTTTCCTACTAGGAGACTAATGGTCGTTTGTCCCAACACAAGTTTGTGGTTTTCTTACTATTAACTTTCTCTTGATCATGATTTCTATCCCTCTCCATTAGAACTTGACACTTAATTTATCATCCATATCCATGTTTTCCTACATGGAATCCGAGTACGGGTTATCTTGGTTGACCTTTATACCTCTCTTTATTTCTTTTAATGTGATAGTTTTATTGACTCTTTTTCCGATTTGGGACTTTCCATTATATTCCCAAGCACAATTTTAAAAATTGTGAGGATAAAATTTATTAAAGGAGGGGAGAATGTAACACCCCAAGATTCCACGGTACGTTTCCCTTCGAATAATGCAATGGCGTGCATTGTACGCAACTTCGAAATTCTAACACACCACAACCAATCAAACTAGCCGTTATAAATAGTAATACCTACTTTTTGAAATTTTATAAATTCTATCTCTCAAAATGGACTTCATTTTTGGATTCGGAATATCGAATTTATCCTAGGGTGAAATTTTGGAACTTTTCGGATAACACTTATATTTTGATGAATAGTGAAAATTACTAAATTTTAATTAAAAACATCTTTTTAAATCAAAATAATTTATAGTGATAAATTATATTATTGAGTGGTTTTAAAGTATAAATAGAATATATTTTTACCTATTTGTCCAATTGTGTTCATTAGAATTAATTTCATTTTGAAATTGGACCTAAACAATTGTTAATCTTTTGATATATATTGTTTCTTAAAAACACGCTATTTGTTGTGACAACGGGAATTAATTATAAAATTAATTAATGCAACTTATATGTTTATAATTTTGTAAAATATTCATCATTTTTTAATTCGAAATATCAATTATAGCTTAGGGTGAAATTTTGGCATTGTTCTGAAAGACTTCAATTTTTGATGAATAGTGAAACTACTAAGTGGTAATTAAAAAAACTGAATTTTTCATAAAACATAATTTTACCACTTCTATGAATGGAATTTCTAAAATCCGAGAGACATGGTTAATATCAAGAAGTAAAATGTGGTTCAATGAGATGAAAATAATTTTTTGTGAATAGTAACTTTTTACTTTTATTTACCACGGTTAAAAGTAAATAGGGTAATTAAGGGTACAAATGATATTAATATTACCCTAACACATGTCCTAATTCTATTGGAAAAGTGTATCTCGACCAAAAACAACCTTAGGAATAAAATATTATCATTTAGGTCCACTTGGATTAGAGTAGGACATTTATTATTATTTAATTCAAAGAAGAGTTAAAAGAGTTAAAATCAAAGCTTATGTACTAAAACATTTTTAATATAGGGTTATACATAAGATAAATTCTATTGTAAATATTCATTATAAAGCTAATAAGATTTAATACATAATTATATTTTATTTATAATTTTTAGACATTAAATAATTTAATTTATTTATGACACAATGATGATGCAGTAATTACCATAATAGTGAAAAATTAGAATAATTGATATTATAAATACACAAATAAATATAATTTCAGACTTTTTATGACTTACACTAATTTTCTAGGATACTATGCCATATTAGTATTGATTTAATTTACTTTTATCTAAGTAATAATTCTTTTATGAGTTTCACAAAAATCAACTATTGAATAGTGTCAAAATTGACATAAAAGAGTTTTTAAAACAAATATTATATTATTAATTGATATTAAATTCCTAAAAATCTATGGTTTGGAAAAGAGACTGATATAATGATATTTGTATCATTAATAGACCACTTGGGGGTCTCTTGGATGTATATAGTATGTTTATTAACTATATAATATAAAAATACAAATTGACATGGTAAATGTCAAACTAATTAACTAAGAGTTAAAACTAAAAAATAAGGTTAATATAGTAACCCAAACCAGTCTAAATTCTATTGGATGAATGGGTTTCGATATATCCCCTCCTTAACCTTTTAATAATAAACTTTGGAGCCATTAGAAACCGAATATTAATTTATTATAAATTAATAATTCTAGCTTTTCCAAAGGTTCCCCTCACCCCTCTTATAAAAGGGCACTCCTCCTTCTCATTTCATCACACCTTCAAAGCCTTTTGGTTCAGCCAACCCCTGCCCAAATACTCTCTAAACTTCTCTCACTACAACCAGGAGACCTTATTTTGATCATAAAGCCAACCTAAGGAGCCCTTTGGATCAAATCAATAGGAAGAACCTGAAGAAGAGGTAATGTTTTCACCACCCCTTTTCAAGTTCCTTTCTTCTTCCACTTCTTCTTTCTTTGGTATTACCATTCTAAAATAATAACTCCAGTATCTTATATATACTGTGATGTTATTATAAATATGGTACAACCATATTCAGTATTCTAACCACCCTTTGAATAACATGTCACCATACGTGCGTACGTACGGCTTACCGTCTCCACGTCGTGGTGTAATTGTTATTCAATATATTTTTATTTGGGTGGGTATAATAATGATGTGTAAATAATTTAAATAATAAATATAACATGATAATGATTCTTTATATATGATATACCATCCAATTATATATTATTTTAATATCAAAAGAATGATATTGTCGCTCGTGCGTACGTACGGACTACCGTCTCCACGAACGCGATGAGATTCATTCTCTATCGTACCCATTCAAGTATAATTATCATTTTATTATTTAAAAATAATAAGAACTTGATATCATTCTGGATATGAATAATATAAAACCTATCCATGACAAACATGGCTTACGTTACAAAACATATAAAAGAAAACGAGTAAGTTAACACCTGAAACGACGATAATTCTAAGATATTATTAACAAAGCAACGTTAAAAGATCATATATGATATCATATTAATGTATATGATTCATCAATAATTTAATAACAATTATTTCAACATTATACAAGAGGTTAACCAACCTCAACAATGGAAAAGTACAAGGTAAGGGGTTTCTTAACTCACTCTTAATTTCATGAGAATTCCATTGTTCACCACTTAATTATTGCATGTCGTGTATGTGTACTTCCCATGATTGTATTAATTGTGTAATATACATTAATTTATGGGTATTCACATCATCATGGTATGATCCTTCTTTCATGGGTGTATGTTTCGTAAGTTACCTAATCGATAAGGGAATTTGAAATTTCAATTTCTACTCATTTGGCTTTACGCATACTTCATTGATTATTTTACTCCAAGATTATGTGTGGAATCACTATTCATTTGATTATGTCATTAATTCCACTCCCCTTTCTGTGGATATACTTTTGATACACATAATCACTCCATTGATAAATTATCAGGTCAACAGTATGAACTTGATAAGAGTAATTTTTACTCAATCTCTATTTGTTGAGTTAAACATCCAATTCATTGGTGTTGTTTTTACTAGAATATGTGTGAATGTCCTTTGATTTTTTTACACTGAATATACAATCATATTTAGTGTATTTATATTTTTCACACATAATTATGTCGTTGATTTATATTTAACCTAAGGATATATCCTTTATGAGAGATTTCATCTCAATTTACATTCCATTGAGACTTCTTTGTTGTTATACACCAAATCACTTTTATGTGGTGTATATAATGTACTTTGACAAAGTATATCATGAATCCCTTAATTCTCATGATATTATAAAGTTTTTATTATCTCAATTATTTATATTCAAGTGTCTCTCTTTTGGTTATAAACTCTAACAAAAATACATTTTTAAGTGTTTTGAAGATTTATTCATCTAAATCTTGCTCATTAATGTCCATGTTTTAAAAATGGTTTTAAGAATTTATTTATATGGACATTATATTTTTAAACATAAAACTCATTTTAAATGTTTCAAAGTGGTATGGGAAACTTTGATTCAAAAATCTATTTTTAAATGGATTTTTGACAAATAGTGTGACTTTTAAATGTTTTCATGAAAAGAGGGATATTTCTCTTAATAGTTTGATGATTATTTTAATTTCAATATCCTTCATTATTCTTGATTGAGGTTAATTTGATTCAATAAAATCTTCCATATTGTATCGAATGAGTTATGTTTGACTGTGGATGTGCTATTTGTATACCATTCATGGTTTGTGGTTAAATTATTGACATTTCGTATGCTAGTTTTAATAGGAATGTTTATGATATGTTTAAAACTATTCATATGAGGAATGCATTGGACTTAATAAGTGACGGGTGGAGCCCGCTATAGCTCCTCGATGCATCGGTAGGTCTCTTGAGACAAACTAGTGTCTTGGCACAAGGCCTTGGCAAAATCTTATTTGTAGTCTTGGCACAAGGCCTTGGCTATGTGGTTATGATAGTCTGGCATTATGCATTCCATCATTATGAAAGTGGTTATTGATATTGCATGTGATTGTTCGACTAGTAGAATATCCATGTAAATAAGTAAATGGCATTGTTTCATTTTATCTTTTCCATATTATGCTGAAGTTCATGTTTAAAAGGCTTTTGTTTTAGTTATAAATTGCTTTAAGTTTTTATGCTTATCTATGAAAGATTCTTCTATATTGTTATCCTTACTGAGCATATGAGCTCACACCTTTTAGTGTTTTATTTTTTCCAGGATGAAAAGAAGTAATTTATGAATTACCTTCAAGGATAGTATGAGGGGATATGAATACAAGATGTTGTTTTAGTTTTTTTATACCTTATGATGTAATGTAAGACTTATGAATATATCTAGTGTTTCCAAGACTACTAAACTAATCGGTCTTTCGAGACTTGATCCTTTGTGATCATGCCAATGTTATGTAATAATGCACCGACTCTGGGTATCTAGGGTCGGGGAATTACAACACAGAAGTGGTAAAAGTATGTTTTATGTAAATTTGCAAATTCTCCTAGGAGGTGGGTAAAAGACGGTGAAAGTTCAATAAAATTTTTATATATCTAAAATTATTCTAAAATAACTCCAATTAATTACATTGAAATTATATAGTTATTATGTTTCTATTTTGACCATAATTATATTTAAATAAAATAAATAATTATTTAAATAAAAATTCATTTTTACACTATAACTCAGTGTTTTTCACTATTCATCAAAAATTGAATGTTTTCAGAAAGATACCAAAATTTCACCATAGGATAATTTTTATATTCCAAATCCAAAAATGAAGTCCATTTTGAAAGTTAAAATGTATAAAATTTCAAAAAAGTGGGTATTACTATTTATAACGGCTAGTTTGATTGGTTGTGGTGTGTGTTAGAACTCGAAGTTGCATACAACACACACTACTGTATTATTCAAAGAGAAGCGTATCGTAAAAGCTTGGGGTGTTACAAATCATGTCGGTACATATGAGGTAGTTTCAATTGAGTTCCTGGGAAACTCTCACTATAATAAAACATAAGTCTCCATGGTTGGTTAGGGAATTATTTATTGTGGATTAGTACTATAATTTCTCTCTATTTTTATTTGGATATTTTGAAATCCAAATCATTGTGCTCATATATTTTGGAATTAATTTTCCATGTTTCTCTGTTTGAGTTTCAATCTATCGTCTTCCTGGTTTCTTGTTGATGTTGTCAAGCATCACACCTCTTAGAAGAATTGAAAATCATATCTATGAGGAATCTTCTATTGAACCTCAATGAAAAAATCCTCTAGTGGACCTGAACCTAATTGAGGTGATTATGTGCATTGTTTATGTTCTTGGATGGGAACCACCTCTAGTTCTCATTCAGGCTCTAGCTATGGAATCTCATAGGGAAATTCTCAAGATTTGTTATCCGGCATTCCTTCCAAGAAACTAGAATTGTTCAAGGGATAAAATTATCCTCACGAGGCTAAGGAATGGTTCATAAGAATGGATCATTTGATGGGAATTTTTGTTACCCCCAATGAACTGAAGGTGAAGTGTTCCACCTTCATGATGGAAGGCCTGAGCCGGAGAGGGTGGGACACGATAGTGACAGTGAAGAAGCATGATGGATTATAGTGTAAATGCTTAAAGGATCATATCAGTGACCAATTCTATCCATATTCAATATTTCAATGCAATTTCATATTTTTATTCAAATATGATAAGTCTCATAGGACCACAACAAAATATTAAAATTGTTTTTCTGAACTTGTGAACATCGTACCTAAGATAGTATCGAATGAGAGGTTGATGGCTTGTTGGATTGAGTTGGGACTTCATCATGATATTCATTATCATGTTTTCATATTGAATATTCATTCACATTATGATATACTGGATAGATTTCTGATGGTTGAGATTGACCATGATAGAATTTCAGGGTTATCAAGAGCTTATTTTTCTCTCAGTGGCAGCATGAGTTCCTTTAATGGAAAATTGAAGTGTGTTGGTTCTCCTAGAAGTTCTTCATAGCAGGTTCTTCCTAGACATCCTACATTCCCTGGAATAGGTCCTTTGGTTTTTTATCTATGTGGAAAGTTAGGACATTCAATGAGGGTTTTCACTGAAGCACCCAGGAATTGTGGCTCCTACTGACATTCAGGTCACATATAGTGATTATTCCATATCTATTCTAATCTTTTTAGTGGAATAGGATCACTAAATCCTTAAATAATTGTGGGTAAATCAACTATTTCATGTTAAATAGTGTTATAGCCATATGAATCTAGAATAATGCTTCTTTACACTATAGAAGAGCCTCTAGAGGAAGCGGATATGAGTCCAACGAATGTGAGAGGTACCATTACTATAGATTCATGACTAGTGACTATTCTATTTGATACTAGTGAATCTCATTCATTTATTTCAACCAATGTTATTAATCATAAAAGTATTTTTGTAGATATTTTATCTTGTGCAATGGATATTACTATACCCTTTGGTGTAATGAGAGAGCAGGGTCTATGTAGTCCTACATGCACTTTTTCTCCATCAGATGTTGAGCATTATTAGAATTTTCTAATTTTCAAAACTAAATCCCTTTTCAATATATTCTGGATGTATTGGATCATTTCCAATAAATTATGGAAAATTTTTTATCCTCGATGGCTCTAATTCACTACACTCTGGGGTGTATATCGTGTCTTCCAAGGAGAATGGGACCCAAGGTCAAGCAGAGTCGGAACTTCTTATCTAGAGTTTCGGAATTTGATATCTGTGTTTTCCTTTGATCTATTTCTAGAGTCATGGATTGGTTATGTCTCTCCAATGTTCATCATGATTCCTGAAATGTTTCCTTATGATTTATCTAGTTTTCTACCATTAAGGGTGGTTGATTTTTTCATTTACTTAATGCCTGTTACTCAATAATTTTCCATTCTCTCTTACCACATGAAAGTAGATAAACTGAAAGAGGTGAAGTCCCAGTTAGAACATATTCTTGAGAAAGACTTCCTATGCCTGAGTGTGTCACCTTTAGTGGCACTAGTACCCTTTTTTAAGAAATATGATGGTTCACTTCGTCTATGTGTGAATTACTGAAGGTTTGATAGAGTAATAGTAAAGAACAAGTATCTTTTTCCACAGATTGATGATATGTTTGATCATTTGATAATGAAAAATTGTTTCTAGAATATTGATCATCGCTCAAGTTACCACCCATTTATGATAAAAGAATATAACATTCATAAAACACCCTTTTTAGAGTAGGTATGGTTTCTATGAGTATGTTGTAAGGGCCTTTGGTCTCCAGAATGATACTACTGTCTTTATGGATTTGATAAAAAATATTTTCCATGAGTATCCTAATAAATTCATGGTATTATTTGTGTATTTAATCCTTTTTACCTATTCTTGAAGAGGATCATGTGAATTATCTGATAAAAATTCTTATTTTATTGAGAAATCGCTGACTTTATGCCAATATTTCAAAATTTGATTTCGGGATTTGATATGTGAAATTCTTGGGACCTATAGTGTTGGAACATGGTATTTTAGTTTTTCCTGATAAGGTGAAAGCTATTATTTAATTGGAGCAACCATATAATGTTTTTTATATTTGAATATTCATGGGTATAGTTGGGTATTATCATCAGTTCACTAAGGAATTCTCAAACATATATTCTTTGAGGACTACCCTAACTCGGAAAGGATGAATGTTTTCATAGAATGAAATATAGAAGAGTTATTTTGTTGAGATAAAATAACTTTTGATGACTTCTCTGATGTTTAATATTTTAATGTTGGGTAGGGTTATGTGGTCATCTATGATGCATTGGGATTAGGTTTGGGTTGAATTCCTATGTAGGGAAATCATGTCACTACATCTGGGTCTCATCAACTTAGGCCACATGAGAAGAATTATCCGACCCATGCCCTTCCAATTGTAGTTGTGATGTGTGCTCTTACTAGTTGGTAGAATTATCTTTATAGAGAAATGTTTACCTTGTATTCTGACTAGAAGATCTCCATTTATATCTTATCTCAAAAATATTTAAGTCTCCACCATAGGAATTGGGTGGAATACCTATAATATTTTTATATGAACATCAATTATATCATAGGGAATGGTGATGTTGTTGCAGATGCTTTTAGAAGGAATCTTCTGACCATGGTAGTGAAATAATCATTAGAAGAGAGGACCATGATGTCTCTCTTTTCACATTTTCATATTGGATTTCCATAAGAAAGGTTCAAGGTTTCCTTGAACAGTGTTCAGTTGACATCCACTCTTCTCAATTTGATTCTTCAAAATCAATAGCTTGATGTAGAGTTTCATAGAATTTTATTCTCTATCAATTGTAGGGATACATTTATTTATTTTTCTTTCACTAAAGAGGGTATAATATTATTTCAAATCCATTTTGTGGTACCATCATTGGTGATAAAATCTGTTATGGGGGAATTCCATATTGCCCAATGAGATGTGCACCCACGAACTATGTAATAGTTCTATGACATGTGGCGGTAGTTCTGGTGGCTGGGAATGAGATGAGGCATTTTTGAGTTTGTTTCTGATTATTATACATGTCAATTTGTTACGTTTGAGCACCAGAAACCATTAGGATTTCTTAAACCACTTAAAGTCCCAACTTGGAAGTGAGATGATTTCTCTATGGAATTTAAGGTTCAGTTTCCAAGTACCTAGAGAAAGAAAAATGAGATTTGGTTTGTCATCGATGGGCTGATGTAATCATATCACATTATACCCATTCACAATAAATCCAAATTTGAGGAGTTAGTAAGCCTCAATGTTAATTCAGATTGTTCATTTTCAATGTGTTCCATCAACTATAGTCTTTTATTAGGATCGTTTTTTCACTTATCGGTTTTGGAGAGTCATTTAAGAGGCACTGGGATCTCACATCTATTTGAGTATGACATACCATCCAAACTCAGATGGCTATATATAAAGAGATCAAAATATTATTGAGGATATGATATGTACTTATGTTCTCAACATTTGTGGGTCTTAGGATGATCATTTGGGGATGGTAGAGTTTTCATACAATAATAGTTAACATTCCATGATCAAGATGGATCCTTTTGAGTCCTTGTATGGATATCCTTATAAATATCCTTTTTTTGGTTAGAGGTTGGGGAAATATTTTTTTTTGGAATAATTTTAGTTAAAAATTGACAAGAAAGATTTATTTTATTCATAAGTGGATGTTGAACACCCATATAAGGTATAAATATTTTTCTAATCATCATTGTAGGCCACTGTAATTTTTAGTTATTGACCATGTGTTTTGAAAGTCTAACCCTAATTGGGTCATCGACAACTAGGGAGCTAATGGAAACTAGCTCATTATTTTGTGGGAAATTTTATGCTTTTGAGTTGGTGAGGAATGTTCCTTTCCATTTAGGACTACTTCCTCTGATGATGTTGATAAAAATTGTGTTTCATATATCTCAAATGTGAAAGTATCTATCTGATCCATCTCATGTTCTGAGATGGAGTGATCATGAAGTTGAACCTGATTTAACCATGACTGAATTACTATTTAGGATAGTGGATTTTGAAACCAAGGTGCTTTGCGGGAAGATGATTCCTTTGGTTCAGGTGTTTTAGAAGTACAGTTTTGATAATCTTGAGAAATGGGATAGATACTTACTGATGAGAGAGTATTGGCCTCATCTTTTGGGAATGTAATCTTATTCATAAGTTTTCTAGGGATAGATAGTTTCTATGGTGTGGAGGTGGTAAAATCCTATTAATATTTTTATGTATTCATAAACCCAATTTTTATTGATCTTTTTTTTATTTTCATTTGGGTTTTCTTTTTCTTAAAAGTTATCATTTTTTATATTTTTAGGATTTTGCATGGTTAGATCTTTGTTTTCCAAAAATGTGCACCATCTCAAGAAAAATATACAATTTGAGGTAGTGTGGTTTCACACTGTTGGAAAACAGTTAGTCAATCCTTGCTCCCTCTTAGTAGAAATCGTGTGACCCATTTATATCTAGATCATGTCTTGCACACATGTTTTTATACTCTATGCCTATACCTAGGAATCTATGTGTATAGGATTTTAAGAGATCTGATTTTTTACTAAAATTTCATGAACCCCTATTTTATGTCCCAAACTAACCCCCTTCAACACGAACTCCTTTATCCCTTACTTATAGCTCTGAAGTAGTATTCTTGGCCCCTCGTATCCCTCCTGGATGTGATATAAAGCTATAGGAACACCCACTGATCTCTTTATGGTTAGTTTCCTTGTCCTGATCTCATTCTCCCGATGTATTTCTTCTTCTCTATAGGGTTCCATGGATCATTGTTTTTATTTATAGATCTAATACATTATTTTTGGGGATCTCAAATATAGGTTTGATTTCCATTTGCGCAATCTTCATTCTTCGTGGACAAATCTTGTTTAGGGTTTTTCCATGTGAGATCTATTGATTTCACTTGGTGGTTCTATTACGATGCCTAATTTATATTAACCCAAATTTATTTATTGATATTTCGATAGTTTGAATTTAAGTTAAATTCTTTGGATTTGGATTATATATCTTTCAATGTTTTTTGGAAAACTGAAATTCTAATGAATTTGGGTTTTTAAAGAAAATGGATTTTTTTCATGAAATTGGAAAACCACCAATTCCATTTAATTGGGGCATTTTCTTAATATAATTTGAGAAATTTAAATTTTTAGTTTAAATTAAGGATTTTTAGAAACATTGTTTAAATGATGTTATTGAATTTAATTGTGTAAAATTTATTTGATGTGAAATTGTGAAAAACCACAATTCTAGTGAATTGGGGGGTTTTCATGAAATTGATGGAATATTTAAAAAATTAAATTGTTATCATTAATTGTGAAATTGATTGAGTAATTACAACATTTGGTCTCAAATCCATATTTTTGGGAAATTGATTAAAAATGTTTTTATCGAAACCATAGTGTTTCATCTTGGTTAAAAGGAATGTTTTTTTATTAAAAAACCATTATGAATTTTAAAGGGAAAATTTTCATATTTTAAATGGTGAATAGGATTAATTGTATTTTGATTAGTCTTGAAATAAATTTCACATATTTTTACTACATCACATGAAATCCAAAGGTAGTTAGTGATTTTTTTGGGGGCACTTTACAACCTGCAATGTTCTAAAACATCATATTAGCACACCATCATTTCTTAAGCGATGGTGATGAGTCCCCTTTACCTTTGGACCAAATGGGTGTATGAACATAATTTCAATTTCACAATGCTCGATCCCTATAACCTAGAACTATCATATGTATTTTTCATGTGACCATGTTGCTCTCTTATTGTGTATCTAAAGGTATACATATGCTATTTTTTAAAATTGTTTTACATTCCTTGATAATATATAAAACTTATTTTATAAAAATGTATTTATTTAATCAATTTTTTTGTGAAAAGTTACATTCATGTAAATAATCCTTTGATTGAGGTTTAATAACTTTTTTTGAAATGTATTTCAACAACTTGAACTGTGAATCATGAATTGGTAAGTATTTATATATTTTGAATTGTAATGCATGATTTTTTCAAATATAATTTTGAAATGGAAAACCCATTTATTTCAAAATCATTAGAATATTATTGGTTATTTTGATATTGGAATCATGTTGTGGAACCTTCTGGTGAAATCCACTAGGGATTTGACTCACACCCTATATTTTCCTTCAAGTGTTTGTAGACTATCTCCTTCCAGGTTCAAGAAATGGAAAGAGATCTCTTGTATGTGGATTCAGCTATTCAACCTTGGACTTGGTGAGTTGTGTCCTTTTTTAATTGGTTTTTTCCTAGTTTTGGTACTTCGGTTGTAGTACAATTGGATTTAATGCCTATTTGACTTCTAATGCATTACTCATAGTGGAGTTTCTTTAGAAAGGAATATTGTCTTATCTCTTTTACTTGAACAATTTTTTAGGAAACCCATTCCAAATATTAGTTTCAATGATTCCAGGTGCTAGTCACTGACCCATGGGGATCAGGAACACCATTTTGGATTTTTTTTGAACCGGTTAGGTTATTAGGTTTCCAAGAAACCCGGTATGGATTGTGACAAATATCATTTAATCAACGTGATCATATGACTACCACTACTTGGGGTTTTTTCATGCATGGGTTGATGTGATGAAATACGATCCATCTATTCATTCAATCAAACATCTGTGATTAAACACACTGCTTTGGTACAACATTAAGGGGCACAAATGATGGATAGGGATGTGTGGAAGCATCTCTATTATCAGTGATCATATATGGTGGTGAAAATACTTTTTGATTGATGATCATGGAATTCCACAGTGTATTTTTAGAGAGATTGTGAGAGACCTAATTTCTCCAAATATTTAAAATAAAATTTACTTAGCCCTTAAATAACAGAAATTAATTTTTTTACTCAAAAATATTATTAAGGACTCTAATTCGTAGAGAGAATTGAAAAAAATTAAAATATATATCTATGATAATTCATAAACAGTTTATATAAGTAAATTTAAACTCATCTCATTAGATTCATCTTTTTTATACCAATATAGGGATATATATTTTCCTAGAGGATTTTTTATAGGTTTTTTTAAATATTTTATTATAGAAAATGATCGGATTTTTTTGTCTAGAATATCACTAGATTTTATTGACAAAATAATGAAAAACTTGAATGTTTATAATTTTTTAGAGATTTATAATAACATAAATTCATCTTGGATTATGAATCAAATGTTTATGCCTCTGAAATCTAGAGGGATGTTTTGATAGTCCAAAGTTCAATCAATATTTTTTCAAAATCCATTCATCAAATTTGGAAAAAATGAAATCTAGTATTTAGATTTGTATCTCTTGTTTATCATACACTAATTTCATATTAAAATGTATTAGTTTAGTATAATAACAAAGGAGATAAATTTTGGAGTCATGAAATCGATAAAAATTCTAAATTCCATGTTCAAAAAACCATATGTTTAGTAGGGGTGTGCATGTTTAAATTAACTGAGTTAAACACCCGAATCAAACCACCTTAAACTAATAAAATATTTAATTAATCAATCATTTCATCATGGTTGATGACTATTTTATATTTTGGGTTTTCATTTTTGTTTAATTTTGGAAACATTAACCATTTTTAAACATTCTTAACCAAATTTGAATATAACTGAAATCATTATTTTTTAATAAAATTAAATTAGATGAACATATGAAATGATTAAGTGAATTTATGTCATTAAACCACATTAAAATTTTCAAAAAACAATATAATATCCCATTAAATATTTTCCTTATTGATTTATCAAGTGTTTAACAAAATATTTAATTTATTTCAATATTAAATTGATTATTTTTTCAGATATATTCTCCCTAAAATTTATTTTATAATGATATTTATGTTATCAAAGAACCTTAAGTTTTGAATTTTTAGGGTATTATCTTTATTATATGAATCCCTTTTCCCTCATGTATTTTTTTTTCAAGTTTTCATAACTGAGCTAAATCTTTTTAACATAAATAAGAAACCAAGTTTGGTTTATGTTTGTTTTGGACAAATCATCAGTAGGTTTATATTTCCACTTAAGGTAAATTTTTCTGAATTTTGGTTTAAAACCAACCTCCTTAACCATCTTTAAATGATCATGCACATCCCAAGCCTTGAGTTCAGATCACATGATCTACAACAACCAAAGTTCTAACAAGTATTTTATTTTCATAATGTGTATATGTTTTCTATATTTAGAATAAGAATGCCAGAAAATCACTAAAGAAATAAATATTACTATATAAAATTTCTAACCAAGGATGAATAAACACTATATTATTTGAACATGTAAAATGGGACAATATTTACAAGTATCCATATATACAACATGGCTGAAATATGAATCAGTGCGATCTTACAAGTAGATGACTCCACAAAAATTAAATAGAGAAAAGAGGTAAATAATTGGAAATACTAAAATAATTTTTGAGGATGAAATAAGAGAGAAAATATGCATGGTTATTTAAAGTGGAAAGTATTAGTATTTTAGGTAGTTATTATTACATCCTTGAAAATAATTGATAATATATGACCAGGTATCTTAATCAGTTTTATATTCATGTTTGAAATATTTATTTTATGGTGTATATATTTTTTATTTTATGATAAAAATGTTATATGATAAAAAATATATATTTATTTAATAAAAATTTATACTTTATGACATAGAGATGTTTATTAAATGTTTAAATAGATTTTATATATATAATTCCTTAATTTTATTAAATTATAATATAATTTATTAAGTGATATGTAATTTATTTATGTGGATTCATATTAATAATCAGTGAACTAATTTTATCAAGAATAATTAATTTCAATTATTGGGTTTGAAATTTATTTTTTTATTAGAGTTTTTTAAATTTAAATATTATTTTGGAAATAATATTATATATTAAGGCTAATAAAAGAAACTTATGTAAAATGGATTTTTCTTACATAAGTTAAAAATGAATTGGTGTTGTTAAGATTTATTACCCCATGTGTATGGAAGAGTTAGGATTTTATGGGGTTATTTAACATTTGAATTAGTGAGTGGGATGGAATTTGAACTATGGTTTTTAATATAATTTCAAAAGTCGAACACATGGAGCCGGTGTTATATGACACAGAATGAAGGGTGAAAGGTGGTCAGGAGGAGTGTATGAGTATTGGAGGAATGGTCGAGTGACTAGGCTACTATTTTGTAGCATCTTGCAACTTTAAACAAGCCATGGGATTGGTAATAGAACCCTGGTGGCCTAGGTAGTGACTTTATACCACTACCGGTCTCACTGAAAAGCTAGTAGGGCCTTTTAAGGGTGGAAATTTAACAAAAATACCCTCAATATTTTAAGAATGGGGATCCACCTTATCCCTCTATTTTTAATGATTTCAGCCATCCCCCTCCCCTCCCTTATCCACCATCAAACCCCCCTATTATGGGAATGTCTTTACCATTTTTCCTAGTGATTAAAGGTATGTCTTTAACTCTGATGGATTCTGTTGATCTCCCCCCCCCCCACCCTTTATTAATAATTTCCCTTATCCATTTTAGGTTTCTATGGTGATTTCAGTAAATAATGGTGAAATTTCTTATTTTCGATGGGGATTTCATGATTCCTTGTAAGGGTATGTCCTGTGACAGTGTCCACTCCTTATTTTTCATCATTTCATCAAAGGTATGTCACACCAAAAAATTATTTAACATTTTTCCTTAAATTTCATTTAAATGGGTTATTTTTTTTATTTTTGGTTAGGAATATTTCATGAGATGATACTAGGAGGGCATGTACCTCCCACATGAATTTGGTCAAGGTTCCAGTACAATAGGCCAATTTTTTAGATATTTTTTTTTATGATTAATTAATTTAAATTGAAATAAAATATAAATTTTTTCAACTAATGTGAATAAACCTTTGTAATTGGTTTTTAATGAATTTTTTTTTATTATTTGGTGATTTAGGGCCTTGTGAGCATGGGTAATGGTTGGGTAGATTTGGATGAGCCTGGAAAGGCCTTGGAAGTTATATCAACATTGGTTTTTTAAATTGAAAACATTTCTTATAATTAGGGGTTCTTGGAACTATCCCTATAGCTTTATGAATTATTTTCAATGCATGGGTGTGTGTGGGATTTCCAATAAGTTGATGGAGAAATTTTATTAATTAAACTGTGTAATTTAATTTAAATAGTTACTTTAAATTGAACTACTAAATATACTTAAGAACCTAAGAAATAAAAGAGACAAATTTCCAAGGCTACCTCATACCTAATGCACTAGCTTGACACCTCATATGTCAATGTTCATGGATGGGGTTAATAGAAATTCATGTTTTTTAAACCCCTTGAGTGGTACTGATCGAATGTGTTCTGATTCAAAGGACTTAGTGGTTGTTTTTTAGGTTCTCATGGTATAATTTGGTCTTTGTGGACCGTAATATGACCCTTATGACACCTTGGAGTTATTAGGATCAATGGATTGGTTATTGGGTGAGTGAACATTTCTCTCAGAATTTTTCTAACATTAGTGAATGGACTAAAGGTTTGATGGACAAGGGTTGGGTATTTGAGCCAACCAAGAAAATTTTGAAAGAGGACGGGCTTAAGCTCATCACCCTCATGATGGGTGATGGACTAAGATGTGATTTTGGATTGATGAACCCTTATGAGTTCCTTCAGACATGATAATACCAAGTCATCACTATTGAAAACTACCTCTATCAAAATGTATCTATACCCACAGTTTTTAGAAATTGTGGGTATAGATTATCTATCCAAACCTATACCCATGGTTTTAAAAAAATTTTGATGTAAATTTTTATATACTAATGGTTTTTTATAATCTATTGGTATTGACCTATAATTATCCTCTCCGACTAGAAGACAGGTAAACTTGGATTTCCCCCTCCCCTCATCAAGGGACATTGACATCCCCCCTCCCCTCTTCTGATGACATTTCACACATCGACTAAGTTTTCTTCCTCCATTTCTGGTAGTTTTTTACTGCAATCATTAAGAGGTAATATTTCTTTCCCTCCTCTTATTTCATATCTTGTCTTCTCTAGTGTCTATATGTTCTTTCTCCTATAATACCTTAATTAATGTAGTGGAATTTTAAGATTATGACACTATTGAAAAACAAATTTCTTTGTTTGTGTGAATAATGGATTCCTTGAATTAAATGTTTTTTATTTGATGTGATTCCATATCATTTTTTCTTGAAAATTAAATAAATTTTTAATAATCTTTGTAATTTTCTTGCAAAGGAAATTATAACCACATTAAGAGTATTTTTGGATTGATTATTTTTAACATGTGAAGTGTAGAGGGTGTTTTGGTATTATTCTAGTTGGAAACATTATTCAATAGAAATAGATTATTAAAAAGGATTTTTTTTAATTGTAATTTGGTTCTTAATAATGATATTATAGTATTTTAAAAAAATATATTTGTCCGTATTAATCAAGATAAAAAATTAGTGATTTCTGAAAGTAGTTTTTTCAGAATGATGGGTATTTATCCCATTACTAGGTGGTTTTAAATTATTTCAAAATTTATTTTTTTAATTAAACATGGCTGTTATTTTTTGAATTTTTTTCAAAGTTATTTCCTCTTTGATGGTTCAATTTATGGTCTTTATCACTCATTTTGGTTTAGACCTGATTGAATAAGGGGGTACACAATTTTAAAAGAATTATTTTCTAAAAAATTAGTTTTATTATTTTGGAATGTAGTTTTTTAGGGGTAATGACCATGTTGGGTTGATTTCGCATATTTATTTAACATAGTCCACCCAAAATGGTCTAATGTGCTGATAAAGTACTTAAATTTAGGGGTTATTCTTCCATCTAGTTTTAACACTTCCCTAGATCTGAATGTAGTTACATGTTCTATCTTCTCTTATTTATCTAGTATCGTGGATATTTATATAGAGCTGATATCTAGAGAGCATGTATATAGACCTCATAGTTTAGGTGGTTGAAACCACCATTGTAGTCTTGATAGTTGGATTGGTGAGTGCTAGTTTTCAAAGATACTTAAATGTGTGGTGGAGTTTAGGTATCAATTCTATGAGTAAACCTTGATTTTTTCTTATGATAGGCCTTATTATTTTTTGGGATGGATAGTAGAGTGTTCTATAATGGTCCCTTAAATAAATCATTATATTCAATTTGGTTTCCTGTTAGTCTTCTTTAATTTCATCTACACTATAATTTTTATTTTTATTTGAATTTTGATATCATTTTAATTATGAAATTAATCATTGATTTGAACATAAATGTTTTCACTGTAATAGATTGGATAGAACCTGGAAATATCATACCGATAATATTTCAACTGATTTCAATAGAATTTGGAAACTTTTTTAGATTTTTCATTTAAAAATGCTTCAATGTAGTTCGTATACAGTGAACAAGTTATAATTGTGTTGGAAGACCATGGTTATACTAGGAAGAAGTTAATTTCAATATAAATATAGTTGGTATTAATACAAACAATTATTTTTTCTCAACATGGAGAGATGAGATAATATTCTACTATTAATGAATGCAATGAAATAAGTGTTACAGAGAATTTTATATTTGAACAGATCCCATTTTTGAATCATTACAAGAGTGATAGTATGCATGTGAAAGAATATAATGATATTCATACACATGAGAAAAATACTAAAGATAATGATGTTGAGAGTAAAAAAATTAATGAACTATGTCAAAACTCATGTATATCAGGAATATACTGAAATGGTAAGTTATTATTTTTAATGTAGTTATATCAAGGAAAACCCATGTAAGGAAATTATAATACCACTATTGATTATATTATTATCTTTATGAAGGGATTGCTTCCTGATGGTGTAGATATTACCTCAAATAATTATAAGGCATGGAAGTTAATTAAGCAGATCAGATTATCTTATAATAAAATTCATGCTATTCTAGAATATTAGAGTTTATTTTTGGAGAAAATAGATAAACTCAATGACTATAAAGAATTTGGTATGTCATGATGGATGGAAAATGCATATGGAACACCATCTCATGTGTCACATAAATTCTTATATAACTACCCATTGATTCCTAGGATTCAAAATCATTTCATGTCTACGGAAATATAATCCAATATGTAATGGCATGATGCTGAGAGAATTAAATGTAATGATTATTTGGTTCATCATGTAGATGGATTATCTTGTAGGGAATTTGATGAACAACATCTCAATTTTGTAGATAAGGTGTGTAATGTCATGTTAGGTCTATCCTATGTTGGGTTTAATCCATTTGGTCATATGTTTATACCTCACAGCACATGGCCAGTTTTCATTCATTTTTATAATATTCATATGTGGATGCATATGAAAAATCAATTCAATTTATTGATTATACTAATATATGGACATTATTATCCTAGAAATGATATAGAAATCTAACTTTAACCTCCAATAATAGATTTGAATTAGCTTTGGGATATGTGTGTGCACATATTTGATACTTCTTCAAAAATATATTTTAGATGCATCAATTTTGGGTGATGGAACATCGGGGGTGTGGGAGTTCTATGGTTGGGGTGTTCAGGAGTTCTAGGGTTTGCGATGTGTGTTCCCCATTTTATAGGTTCTCTTCTGGTGGCTAGAAAAATGGGATCCTCAAGGAATGCAGGTCTGTAGTGACTTGGGGGTTATGTGGATATTGTAGGTTTTTTGACACCTCGACCTAATTCTTTTGGGGGTGTTGTTGTCTAGTTTGATGCTCGGAGCAATGGTGTGCCTCATCCTGAAGATTGTGCGCTTCCTGTGGATATAGCTTTACAGGATCATGTGGCATGTGGTCGTCTGGATGAAGCAGGTTTGTGGGATCATGATTCCGCCATGGTGGAGGCTTGTGTCAGCCCCATATCGAGGACCTCGGTTGTTGATAATGATTATTTAGTTTATGGACGCACAAAGGGTAATGATTTGAAGTATGATCCTCTTCTACCACTGAATAAATATCTGTTTTCTTATTTCTATAATGATTCCAGAAAATCGGTCGATGTAGTGTTGAACTTTTCTTTTGGCTCTGATTTTTCGGATTCATGGAGGATAAAAATGAATGATCCATTGATGCATGTTTTTTCATCATACATTGATTCTTTTTCAAAAATAATTATTTGAAAGGGGTCATCAACCCATTTTGAGGCTATTCCTAATTTGTTTTCTGAAGGGATTGTAATTGGGAAAAACTCCCTAATTGAACATATTATTTTACCCAAGGGTCAGAAATCATAGAGGTTCGATGATTTGGTTGTGTGAATCTCATTTTTTTGGGTCTTCTTTGATTGGAAATGAGTATATCTTGGATGTTTTTTCTTTCTTTTCATATTTCCTTCAGATGCTTCTAAAATTCAAGCATGGATAACTCGATCACATTCTCTAAAGCATGGGTGGCCTCACCTTCATGGATGGTTGCTGGACATTAATGCTTCATGCATAATGAATTATTTCTCTCAAGAATGGGTTTGTCTTCATGGTCTTAATTTGATCCTTTGGAATCCAAATATTCTGCATTATATTGGAATGCAATTGGGACTCCTATACGACTTGATAAGGAGACCAAGATTTTTTGGTTTAGCCGCTTTTCCAGGATGTTAGTGTATATTGATCTTAGCTCCGCCCTGATTGACAAGGTAACTCTTTCCATTCTATCGAATGACATCCAAATAGATTTTGAGTATGAAATAAATCCAATTTCCTGTAATTAATGTATAGATATTGGTAATTATTATTAACTATCTTGTAGGAGGATCTCCTTTGAAAAATATTGGATGAAGGGTCATCAATATAATCTCTGCAGAAGGAAGTCAGAGAGGAATGATGTGACTTTGTCACAACACCTTGATCATAATAGAGATTTACTCACCAATACATTTTCTAATAAGGATGATGTGTTGTCTTCTGAGTAAGATCACCAGCTACATTCGAAAGGGAAGGGACTGATGTTGGATATGTCACTGTTGAGATCTAACATTGATCCCTTTAATAAATGGGTAAACACTACATCCCTAAGGAGTGGTCCCTCCACTGTTCGGTTTGATTTGGACACAGTGATTAAATATAATGATGGTCATGCAGTTCCTCCCACCAGATTAGTTGAGACTGAAAAAATACTGACCTCCCCGTTTCTAGATCTCATGCTTGTACAGACCCCTCAAATATATGCCTGAATGATAGTCATAGTGCAATTTTTCTATATGATGAGACTGTAGAGTTGAGTCCTAACACTGGGGATTCTCAACAAGGTTGATTTTAATCCATAAATATGTAATATTTTAAACTCATCTTTGATATCTAGTAAGTGGGGTGACATCGTGGAGGTCAAAGGGATAGTAGAGGGTAGCGGTGGTCCTACCTCTTTCAAAGATGCACTCATTTCACGAAAAGGGTACGTTGATGATTTGTTGGACATCACTCATTCTCCCTTGAAAAGAAGTCCAAGGAAGGAATATTCTAACACACCTCGCACTATGTTCACCCGATCTTCTAAGGTATTAGTTCTGTCCAATTCTGATATTCTTATGATCCCCAATCATGGTATGACCCATTCTAAATAGGAAACTGCTAAGGAATCTGATTATTGGAATGATTTGTATTATTATGATCTGTAACATTATGCTTGATGGATGAGACCATGTCCCTTTTCTAACCCAAACCATCTCATATTTACTTTTTTCTTTTATTTAATAAATAGTTGGAATCATATATTATGGATTGATTTTTTTGGTATATTTCATATGTGTGTAGCGCTTTTATGGAATATAAATGATTTTCCTGCTTATGTAATGTTGTCTCATTGTATAATGAAGGGAAAACAATCAGGTACTATCTTTATAATGAATACATGATCAATAAGTATTAAATATTGTCGTAGTTTATGTTTCATGGGGCATCGAAGATTCATTCCAATAGATAATCCAAAGAGGAATAATCATCATAGAATTGATAATTTTGTTGACACTAAACAGCCAGCTAGATCTATGTCAACAACTAATTAGCCTAATAAACTGAAATATATCTGTTTTAAATTAAGGGACATATGAAAAATAAAAAGAGGAAAAATATTGAAACTGAAGACACTTATAATTGGGAAAATAGAAGTCTATTTTTTGGATTTTTAAAATATTCTACAAATTTTTTACATCATTATTTAAAGATAATGAAAATTAAGAAATATATATTTGAAAATTTTCATTTAATTCTTCTAAATATAAATTGTAAGACCAAATATGACTTCTGATATCTTCAAGACTAGTTGGATTGCGGGATTTGACCAGAACTACATCTTGTGTGTATTAGTGAAAACAAATGGAATGTTCCTTGTGCTACTTATGTGATGATACCTGTAGAGAAAAATAAATTTTTCAATGTATTGAAGAATATCAAGATTCCTAATGTTTGTTCCATAAACATATCTAAATGATTCAATTGAAGGTATATTAAACAAAAATCCTTAAAAACACATGATTATAACATCTTTTTTCATGAATTGATTCTAATATAAATCTATAATTTTCTATCAAATAATGTAAGGGTGAAAATGATTTTCTTGTTCCATTTTTTGAGAGGCTTTTCCATTAAAAGGATATCATATTTCTTCTTGATAAAAATGAAGCAAGAGGCACCATTAAATTTATTTGAGTTGTAAAACAAATTTCCCCATCATTTTTCACAAGCATGGTGCATTTAACAGTTCATCTTCCAACTAAAACACTTATTTGGGGACCCATTTCTTTTTATTTGGTGTATCCTACTAAAAGAAATATCTATACAATGAAATTTAACGTTCAAAACAAGAATTATATTGAAGTTTTCCTTGTCAGAGGTTATATGGCTCAAAAATGTGTAGATTTCTATTCAATGTATTTTTCTACTATGAGAACAAGACATAACCAGCGAATGAGAAATGAAGATGAGTAATATAGAGAAATTGATCCCTCATTTCCATCTCTTCCTTAAAAATTAGGAATTCCTTGGTCATATACATTGGCTACATTGATCCTTGAAGAGTGAGATATGGCACATCACATAGTATTATTTAACATTCATTTTTTGATGACTATATCAAGTAATTAATTTGAATATTTATATGTTATCTCTTGCTATTTAATTTTACATATACCCTAATCATTAATTATAATTTTATATAGGGAACATAGAAAAATTATGTTTAGAGTTTGTCGATCTTTTCCTTTGATAATATGAGAGTCTTTTTATAGCCAAGAAAATCCTTTTTGGTTGAAATAAAGGTACGATCATTAATTTAATTAACATAAAATATAGATATTCATTTAATTTTACTATTCATATAGTTTTTCAAGAGTTTAGTGCATTAGAATTTTGTCCCAATTCTGTGGTTTGTGAATGAAAATATTTAATAATCAATGGGTATAAATTTTTTACAACTGATTGAGTGGTGAAGATGAGAACACAATGTAATGGAGTTATTTTGACTATTATAATAGACTATTCTCCAAGTGCATCAAATAGTCAACCCTGATATGAAAATCTGTACTATTATGGGCTTGGTGAGATAATATTATTATTGGATTACTACTATCAAGTTTGAGTCTATATGATAAATTATAAATAATTTCATTTAATAATGAAACATGGTATATTTATTGATGATTTTGGATTCAAATTTATTGACATGATTTGATTCTTGGCTATTGATGATCCATACATTTTGGCATAAATTTAAAAATAGTTGTTTTATGAGAAATATCACCTGAGACTTGATTACGGTGTCATTAATGAAGTAATTCCAATTAATATTTTTCATGATGTGGGGGAAAAATTGACACCATTGATTCTCCCATTGGTGTTGACAAAATTATTTCATTTGATGAATCAAATTGTCCCATTATTAGAAGTACTCTCAAACCTGAAGTAGTGGTCAGTAATATATAATAGAAACCATAAATGTTTATAGTTCATTCATTTTACCTTGACATGGTTTTCATATGATTTTATTACTAAAATTACTTTAATTTAGTTGTAGTTTGGAATTATATTTATGTTTTAATATTTCTTGGTAAATTTCATTTAATAAGATTTATTTTAATTCCAAAAACCAAGTTCAAAATGGGTTTAAACAAAATGTTTAACTGGTTTTTAAATTATTTCTACAAAAAAATGTAATGAATATTTTTATGACTTCTTTTACCTAATTGAATTCTATGTTTTATACATGATTTTAAAAATCAATTTCTATAAAATGTACATTTCATTCTTATGATGATTATGAAAAATACTAGAGAAGTTCGAAGGAATCAATTATTTTGTGCAAATCGACAGATGCGTGAGTGTGGGTTGCCTCCTCTAATTCCATTTGTGAGTATAATAATTTTAATTTTTTCCTTATGAATCACATATAATGTCATGTTCATATTCATCATTAAATATTTTTCAAGGTAATTTATTTGCACCATATTTGACACTCCATATCCTACTATCATGGGTCCAAGAGGGGATGCTCTTTGACCTAAACGGAGCACCCATCATATATGGTGGCACCCTAACCCACAAGCAGAAACCCCATCTACCACATAATTACATCCTTCACATGAGCCTCCAGGTAAGTTCCCACTCATGCCTCCATCATTATATCATTTAGCCTCCTCTCCATGTACCATGTCTACACCACCTCCATGGATGTTTCAACCTTTACCAAATCCATATCCTTTGATGTATCCCTAACCATACTACCAATATAATTTTTTGTCTACATGCCTCCATTTCCTACTATCCATCCTGGATTTGATGATTTTGTTCCTTCATCTTCCACTCCAATTCATAATTATTTCCCAGATCATGCATTGTAAAAAACACGTCCTTCAAATTATACTGATCTAGGATAGACCAGAAATCCATCAAAGCCAATTAAGTAGCCTGCAGCTGGTTTTGTTGTTATAAGTGTGTCAAATTATATCACATCATTTTTTTCCTGTTGTACCATGACATAATTCTTTATTATCCCCTTTTATCTTATTTAGTGGGATCTTCTAGTCGGCGACATGGGTACACCCATATGGGGGAATCCTAGAATCGCCAATCAAATATAATGGTTGATTATAATGAAGAAAATCAGACGTAAGTAAAAATGTTCACTAGTGAATAAGTTCCTTGTCTATTATATCACATTATCATGATATCATTATGGTAGAACCAATCTCATAGAGACATACCAGTAATGTCATCACTGAAAAAAAATGGTAGAATATATGTGTAAGAAAATTTATTACATGTATATATACATTATTATTGTTTTTATATGAATTAACATGTTCATTGAAGTGTTTGTTTAACTTTAATGGGGTGAATTTATAAAGGTTGTTTGGTTGATGGATCTTGGGGAGTTTTGGTGAACATATAAGAATGGTTTATATGATGGTTATAGGACTAGAGTTAGTTTTGATTTAAAGGGTGTACCCATATTCCATTACTGTACAACAACACAATGTCAAAAATGATTGTATATTGGAAGAGTGATGAGTAAATGGAATTCCCAATCATTAATGGTATGTATATGAAATTTAATTCTAATTAATTTTGTTTAATTTTTGTTTGTATGATGCATTAGGAAAAAAATAATAAAGATTCAATTTTGTATCTTCACATCTTGGGGTGCACTACAATGCATGAGCATGAGAAGTGGTAGGTATGTTAATGTGAATAGAAATAATATCAAGATTTATATTGTTACATGTTAGATTTTCATAAAGAAATTTATGTTTTATTTTCTTTAATCCAATTAATATAATGTTGAAAACCCCCTTTCAAATGGCCTAATTTCCTAATGTCCAAATTGGAAATTGGCCTAAGGTCCAAATGGCCTAATGGTTAATTGCCCTAATATCCTAATTTCCAATTGGACAAACAACCATTAGGCCTAATAGATTAACGTCCAGTTGGCCAAAAGTCCTAAGGACCAATTGGCCTAACCACCTAATGACCAATTTTCTGAACTGCCTAATGGCCAATTGGCCAATTCTCTTAAAGTCCTGAGGTCCATTTCCTGTTAGGGCCTTAGACCAATTGGTTTTTATTCCATTATTCCAATTGTCCCTCAGGCCTTTAGTCAAATTTTCCAATTTCCCTAATGACCTAACAGCCAATTGGCATCATTTTATAATGTCTAATAGGCATAAAGGCCTAATGTCCTAATGGCCAATTGACCAATTGGGCTAATGACCATTGGGAAATTGTCTATTTTATATTACATATGAATTATAAATAATGTTTTTATATTTAATGTTTATGAATTTTTTAGGAATACATCATTTTAATTATTAAACTTAGGGGCCATATTTTGATATTATTGAAACTGCATCAAAATATTTTTGATGAATGATTTCATCAAGGATTAAATATTATTAACAATATTAAATTTATATTATCTAAAAAATTTGTATAAAAATTTGAAATATAAAATCTTTATATTTAGTTAAAATTTCATATATATATATATATATATGAAATTCGATAAAATTAATAATATGGAGTTTATATTTTGAAATTAATATAAAGAATTCATATTCAAGATTATGGAATGTTCATACTAATTAGGTAAAATTATTCACTATTTATGATCAGCTTTTATTTATGATTTTTTCATCAATTTTTACCACATGTTTAAATTTATGAGACTTTCATTCATTTAAAAGTTATTATATTTTATTATTATTCATGAATACATAATTTTTATATTTTGAATATGTTTTTATTAGTCAACGTCATTTTTAGTATGTTTTATTGGGCATTGAAGGTCTTGTGTCTTGAGTAAAATTATTTTTCTCGAGTAAAATGAAAAATGATAAAACTAAAATAAATGAATAAGGATAAGAAAAGATTGTATGTTTTTTATTTATATTTCAAATATTTATATGAAATTATTAATTAAATATCATGTTTATATTTCAAACAGCCTTCCATGGATGCCATCAATCATAAAGAAGATTACAACTTCGGGCCTAATGATCATTTGAGTCGGATATTAGGTTAGGACAACCAAAAGAGACTCTAATGTAAACCCATAAAAAGCATAATCCCCACTAGGTAATGTTCCTCATTGGGATCATCTCAAAACTATCAAACCAACATGATGGAAAGGGCTCATGAAAAAGTAGTCAAGACTAGAAAACTTGTTTTATAGGAGGATGAATGAAATAAACAGATCACTGAAGACTTCTTGGAATCTATGTGAGTTATAAGTAAACGACTATCATCTGAGTATTCTACTAATTATTATCCATATATGGACTCAATGAATTCTTTAAATTCTTCCTTGAGTGATGTCAATGAAAATTCTAATGTCCGTTGAGTTGATAGTAGCGGCAGCGTCGGTGGTGATGATAATGATGTTGTTGATGATGATGACGTTGATGTTGTTGCTTCTATAGATGATCATGTTGCTGATGAGGATGTTGTTAATAGTGATTAGGATGAGGATATTAGTGATTGGTGTGATATTTATCCCCTCTATTTTTAACATATAAGTAAAGAGACATGTGGATGTTATTTAATGACTTGATTTGATTGGTTCAATGGATGTATATGAATGTTATGGTATTATAAATGGTTTCAAACTTATTTCATGTAGTTTTTTGAATACTAAATATAAAATATTTTTATTTCATTGAATGTGTATTATGATTTTTATATTATTTACAGGTTCATGGGATGGAGGGCCTTTTTTCTACCAAATGAGAACAACTACCTATACCCAAGGATTAGAGAACTAGGGGTATATATTTTCTTCTAGGAAATTCTATACACATGGTTTTGGGAACTGTGGGTATGATAAAATCCTCTTTTTATATACCCATGGTTTGTATAGAAATCATGGGTATAGGTCTATAATGATGGCCCCTAAAGAAACTCTTCCTAAAACTATGGGTATGGCCTATACCCATAGTTTATGATGATGTACCCACAATTTAAACCCATGGGTATAGGGTGGGTTTCTAGTAGTGGGACCCCCGGTGGTACCCCAATGATGTGTTTACCATAGAGAGGGGGAATTATTGGGTGTGGTTAGTGATTATCATGAGTGTCACATTAGAATCCAAATTAAAGTTTTGAGCCAATTATGAAAATGATGAGTTTGGGTTGGGCTACTAGGAGATAATAGTGGGTTTTTATGATGGGTTAGTTAGATGGCAACCTATGTAGAGATACATATATACCTGTTTGTGTTTTTGTTTATTCATGTTGGATATAGAATGTACCATCATGGTGGTGTTTATATTATTGATATAGAGTACTCGTCTAGTATGAAGGTTTGTGATACTCGAATGAGAAAACACCCATAGGGGTTGTGTTTGTAACTATTAAAGAAAAATAACATTGAGAGGTTTATGTTACTTGATAAAAAACAAACATTGGGGTGGCCTATTATACTAATGGTAGGGATTTCATTGAGTTAGATATGGGATTTCATTAGTTTCAGGGAATGTATGGGTCCTTCCCTGTGTAATTTGTTTTGGTTTTGGGGGTATTTGGTAGGCGTGGTCGAGTCTCCCATTCTGAGGCTCAACTGTCAAAACCTCTTCATACTAGGATAGAGCAGTCCCCATGTTGAGATACCATCATGGAGATCACCCTATGTGATTATACTAAATACCAAGTTGATTTTAGACCCTCATTTGTGATCAATATATACTAAGGAAACATGGGTGGTTATTATGGTTGGCATGGTCATCATTACATGTTAAAAGGAAATTCAATTCTGTCATAAGAAGATATAGTTTATTGGGATCATGGAACAAATTTAATGATAGTTTATTTTGTGTAATTTATCTTCAATATGTGTTTATTTATTTAGATCATGTCATGTGGACATATAATTACATTTTTGGTATGTATGGGGTTGGGTTGGTTGTTTCATGTTGTGTTATGTATTCACATCTTATGTGGTCCACCATTCAACTTGGGTACCCAACCAGAAACTCACTTGGTTGCAGGTGTAGGTTGGGATGAGTCCAGGATTTTTCATGATCGATAAACTCAACTTGGATGAAATGATAGATCTTGGGATGAGGTATGTCGCAGGGATATAGTAGATCATTGTATTTTATTTTAATTTATTCTTTTCACATATGTGATCGGCCTAGTGGGTCATCAATCTTTTATACTTTCATTAATACATGTATTCCAATTCAATTTAGAATAGCTTGTTCAATTTCTTTATTATTTCTTCATACTATCCTATTTTTTATGATTGGTTTTTTTTCACTCTGATACAAGGGGTATAGTCTCCTCACAGTTCCAACTTATTCCTTAAATTATTTTCAGAATCCTTTGGATTATCAGGAGGAATGCCTGAGGTGAAATAGTGATCATCGGTACAAGAACTGATTAGTGGTTTGGGTGGAAGGATGTTACAAAGTTGTATTAGAGCATGTCTTTTATTTTATCTAACTATTTATGATAGGGTATCTAGTAGATATAGGGATATGTTGTAGCCTATGATTGATACCAAGCTTTTGTGTCATGAACACCTATTTTGGTAGGAATTCTAGGTTACCAATGGCTCAGAATTGAATCTCATGGTTTTTGAAGTTACATTTATATGATTTTCACCTCTTGTAATGCAGATGATATTTAGGTTATGATTTATCATGGATTTTGTCTCTTGGACCATAGAAGTAAGAGGCATCTCTTGCATCATTATCAACGTGTTGGGATTCACATGAAATATAGGCCTATTTGTGAGTGATTGTATCACTGATGATAGGTTTATCTATTTAAGGTGTTAGTAATAGACCATATGATGTTTTCCCATGTAAGTTATGGGTGGAATAATACTTAGTTAGACTGATATGTATATGTATTTTATTTTAATGGAATTCCATGTGGATTATATAGTGAAATGATTAATCATGATGATGATGATATGTAGGAGTGAATGCATTGTGTCCCTCATAATTCTACAAAACCAATTCATTCCATAGCAATAGACCCCTTGGCGGTAGTTTTTATTTATGTTCGGTTATTCAATGTTCCAGTAGAAACCTATATTGTTTTCCCATGTATCATTGAAAGTAATTCTATCTAACTCTACCTCATGTTTATTTTTTCTAAATAGATATATTTTAGGTTGATATTGTTATATATATGTTTGTGTGGGTATGTGTGAGTGTGTGTGTAAATGATGACTGATTAAATAGTGATTCTTGAGGGAGTGGTCCTGTAGGGGGATGCATGGTGAGAATCGGTGCCTAGTGGGATAATGATTCTATGAAGGGATATTGGTTGTGCATATATAAGATATATGAGTGAGTGTTTTGGCACATTGGATGCCACTGTTTGTTCAATATGTGGGTGTGTAAGATTCCCCATAAATTATTTCCTTATGTGAGTTACCCTAGTAAACTAACTTATGAGTTTTGGATTGTGGAATACTAGAGAGACCTAAGTGACCCTTGAGATGTGACTTAGTGTTTTGGTGAATTGGTTGTCAGTTTCTTATGAGGGAAAACTATGTGATGGGTTATCCCAATCTTTTCCATTATTTAAATATGGTAATGTGGTTAGATGTTTCAGGTTGAGATCGGTGCACAAGAGATGGTATTGGTTATGTGGTTCAAAAATAGATATGCATTAAGAATTTTGACATAAGTTGGGTTTCCTTGGGAGATGTTTTTGGATCATTTTTAATCATATCAAAGGATAGGAATACCATTAGAGGTGTTTTATACAGGCATGATGATGATTCCATGGGGGTTTTAATTAGAAAATCTCCATTAGTGATTGTGGTTTGATGACAAGGATGGGTTTTTAAATGTAGGACTAGTTGAGTGTATAGACCTATTATTTAGAAAGTTCTATTAGGTCGATGAAATTGGGGATAGATGCTTTTTGTTTTGATATAACATCAAGTAGTGGTTAAGCATGTTGTTAATATTGGAATAATAGTTTTTCTTAATTTTGAAGAGGGGTTTTTTGGGTACTCCTGGTTAAATAAGACTAGAAAGTTTGAATATATTAGTTAGCTACTAGGTTATTGATCCTAGTTATGGGGATATATAAATCATGATATCATGAGTTTATTTTTACGATTACGTGGCACATGAGAGTACCCAAGCTAAACTTATTTGGTAATGTTGTAGTGCCCATTGGGAAAATTCAGTGTTAGTTGAGTTGTGAATTGATAATGGTTCTGAGTGGCATGAGGATCAGTGGATAAGATGGGTTTCTTGTGGGATTGGTATCCAAAGAATTGGATAAGAATGTAAATATTTCCTTTTTAAGGACAATGACCCCATGAATTAGGTGATTTCAGTGGTAGATAATGGTGCGCTTGGCTCAGGAGGAGCAACATGAGAGTGCTGATGATGAAATCTTCTGAGTTTGCACATGATGAGCGGCGTGAGTAAGTCTATATAGCGGGGAGTGCTGCAGTGGCCTATTTAGGCTGATCAACTTTCTTATGAACTTAATTTCAGTGAATTCCTTAGATTATGTCACCATGATTTGGGTTGGGTATGTGTGGAATGACCACATCTGACCATTATGTTCGAGGATGGATAAGAGGCGAACTATAGAAACCATGGTTTTGGCCCAGTATGGTGACTACTAGTATTCTCGAATGATAGAAAGAAGATGTTAGTTGTGGTGATATATTCATCATGTTATATAGATCATGTGTTCTTGGAATCAGTCATTAGATGATTGTTTAGTAATTGTGGTATCAATGAGAAAAATTACCCAAGTCCATCTGGATTCCTTGGTGAATTCTAGGTGTAAATTTTGATATGATATTTGATAAACTCTAATCATTGGTCTTAGTCTGATAATGAATTGAGGTGATCTAAACATTATGAGGTCAGTGGTGGGTTAGTTCTTATATAATGGAATGATATTAAACATGTTTATTTGAGGATTCAGCTGTGAAATTACAGTGTGATTCATTTGAGACATTATTTTATATATTGGTATGATCACATGTTTCCTTTTGTAGTAAATCCATAGAGATATGGTTTTTCAAGTGACATGTCAGTAGAGGTAGCCTAGAATTTTTTAGAAATGTTGTATGATGAGGTTCAACTTGATATCCCATGTGTAATTGGATTCAGTAGGCTGAGATCCATAATGGGAACATCATTTTGGATATGAATGGTGTGTTTCAGAATTGGTTGTGACTTTTCAAGAAGAATCTAGCACATTCGTGTTATTATTGGATGGTGTAGGAATTCCTATTTTAGTATGGAACATAGAGGTGAGAATTGTTGTCAATTTCTGGTGATAATAATCATGTATTTTGAGGTGAATTGTTTTAGGAAAAATTTCAATATTTTCATCACACTACTCAGAACATGTTATGACAGCCAATTCCAACTGTAGAATGGTGGTTTAGTTAGAAATTGTGCCTAATAAGAAAATTATTATGGCGTAAAGAAACATGGAATTAATGATTAATTAGATAGATAAACTTCTCTATATCGAGATATATGGTCTCACATAAACACTTTTTTAGTAGTTTAGTGACGGAATGAGTGGTGGTTCAGGCTTCAGCAGTTCAACTGACTTATGTTTAAGGTTTCACTATGATGTCATGATTTGTAATAAGTGGTAGAACATGAAAATTGAATGGAAATTTTTTACCAGTATATTTAAATTTTTGTGATTGGATGACCACCAAGACTTCTTAGAAATGATAAGTGTTTGGTTGGGGAGTTTTTAACACCCCATCTATATGGATGATTTATAATTTTAGGATGTTTTCTATCTTTTGAATTAGTGAGTAGGATGAAATTTCAATCGAGGTTTTGAAATAGAATTGAAAAGGTTTAAACTTCTAAAATAGGTGTTTTTTTAAAATGGAATATATTTAAGTATGTGGTTGAGAGTATTAGATATAAATTGGAGTAAGGTTTGGGTGGATAGGATATTTTTGTGTAGTATCTTATAACCATAGCCACTGGCTCATCGGTGCCCTAGGTAGTGGCCTTAATGTAAGTATCCTAGAATCGATTTTATGGTGGGGAATTTTAATGGGGTAAATTTTCTAAATTTCCCACTCAGGATTTTCAGAAAGGGGAGCCTCTTTTTCTCCCTATTTTGGTATTTGTGGCCAAATACCTTTCCTCCCCTCTGTGCATTCTAAAACCCTTGTTTTTTGGTGTTTATCTAGCTTTTTCTAGTGAATAAAGGTACATATTGAACTCCAATATCATCTGATGATCTCTCCCCCCCCCCCTTAATTCTATTTTTATCTATTCTAGTTTAGAAGTTTACTAAAATATCATCAGATTATGGTGAAATTGACATTTTTTCGGGGATTACATGATTCCTAGCAAGATTATGTCCTAAGATAATGTCCACTCGTCATCATTCTTTATTTCATCAATGGTATATCACTTCGTGGATTTAATTAAAATTTATTCCTAAAATTTAATTTTAAATTATATATTTTTTTCTATATCAAGATTGGTATTTATCAAGATGATGTTGACAGTACATCTTAGACCTCCCACATGTGTTTGGTTGTGGTTCTTGTGAAAAAGGTTAATCAGTGAGATATTCAATGTTTAAACCTAATTAATTTAAATTTAAATAAATAATAAATTATTTAAATTAATGTGAATAAAAAATTATAATTTATTTTTAGTTTCATATTGATTATTGTGATGAGAGTTGGGGCCTTATGAGGATGAGGGAGGGTTGGGAAGATTTGGATGAGCTTGGAAATGCCTTCGTAGAGTTTTTGTTATGGGGTTTGTAAATATATAAATGATCCATAAAGGTTGGTTGTCCTGGTACTATCACTATGGCTTTATGGATGACGTAATCTGCATCGATGTGTGTAGTCTCTCCACTAAGGTGATAGACCACTTTATTAATTAAAAAATATAATTATAATTTAAAAAGTACATTTAAATAAGAATATTAAATTTACTTGTTGATCTAATATGTAATCGGTACAAATTTCCTTGGAAACCATTGACCTAGTTCACCGGCATAAAGTCGCGGCCTTTGATGGATGAGATTGGGACTAATAGTAATTCCTGGAATTTGATCTCCTTAAGGGGTTCTGATCAAATTAATTGAGATAGAATCTACATAGCATAACTTTTATATTTTCCATTGATATCGTTTGGACTTGTTGGGATGTATGATGACCCTTATGACCCCTTGAATGAATTAGGCTTGATAGACTGGGTATGAGTTGAGTGGCCATTTCTATTAGAATGTGTCTAGCCTTGGTGGATGGGCCATAGGTAGGATGGACTAGGGTGGTGTGTTCGAGGACACCGAGTGTTTGGAAATGTGATGGGATTAAGGCCATCACCCTTGTGATGGGTGTCAACTAGAGAGATAGGTTAGGATTGAGGAACCCTTATAAAGATTCACAGATATTATAAGACCTAGGGGACCCCTGGTGGGTGCCTCACTGAAGTGTTTAGCTCAATGTCAGGGAGTTCTTGGGTATGCGTAGTGATGATCTTGGGTTTCACCTTAGAAACCATATCAATAGTTTGATCATGTTACGACTATGATTAGTATGAGTCAAGCTACTTGGAGATGACTGTGGATTTTCAGGACGGCCTAGGAAGATGGCCAACCACATCATTTTTTGTGTCTGTGTGTGTATTTATATTGGATATAGAGAACATAAATAGGGTAATGTTTATATTTTTTATATGGAAAACTCTCATAGTAATGAAATAAATAATATTTGGATGAGAAAACTCCCATAGGGGTGGTCCATGTTAGTTGTAAAGAAAACTCCCTCTAGAAGGTATATGTTATCGAGTGAGAAAGCACTCAGAGAGGAGGTATGTGATACTACTAGTGGGGATACCGTTGATTTGGATCCAAGATTTAATTGCTCTATAATATATGGTAGGTTATATCCCATGTGAGATTATGAGGATAGTGGGGTATTTAGCCAACATAGTCGATTCTCACCAACTTTTGGGGATGAATTTTCAAACCACTGCATACTAGGATGGATTAGTATTTAAGTTTCTATACTAGGATGATGCTAAACCTAGGTCACTATACTATATATTATGGGATTATGTCCCATGATTATTAATCATTTTTTTACTTTGTAAACTCAAGTCATTATTATGGTTGAAAAGATCATCAAAACATGCTCAGAGACACTCTAGCACTTGCTGATGCATTTATAGTCAATCAGGTTTATGGATTTGAGGATCGATGGTGATTATTTTTGGATTATTTATTTCAAGTAGTTTTTAATTTATTATAAGCATGACATATTCATATATAAATACATTTTAGGTATGTACATGACTGCGTTAGCAGTTCCCTATTGATTTATTTATTCACACCCATCTAAGGCATCCAATACATTAGTGTACCCAAGAAAACTCTCACTTGGTTTTAGGATCTAGTTAGGAAGAGGATTGGGGGCTTACATGATCGAATAGGATAACTCATATGATTTCATAGACCATGGGATGAGGTATGGATCAAAATTTTAGGGAAACATTTTATTTTATTTTATTACATTCTTTTTTTATATGTGATTGGCTTAATGGGAAATCATTAATTTATGTTTTTATGACTTCCTATTTTCCCATTGCATTTTTTATAGCATGATTAGTTTATTTATTAATTTTTTTGATTCTAATATGCATGATTATTGGTTATTTTATTGTTATTTATCACATAGGTATAAAGCTGTAGTCTTCTCATAGTACCACCATAGACCCTCACTGCTAGTGGGAATCCTCTGTCTTGTGAGGAGGTGCGTCTGAGGTATAGTAGAGACCACCAATCTAGCCATTGATTAGTGGTCCATGGTAGTGATACATTATAAATTTAATCTTTTGTAATGAGTTTTATTTAATCTCACACAGTTTATTCTAATGTTTCACACATGGTTATCTATTTAATCCTACATGAGTGTGGAATCACTCCCACATGAGTGCATATATAATCTAACATGATCATAGATTTAATATAATTTCAGCATAGTTTGATTCTAATGTGATGTTAATCCTAGTGAGTATTGATTGAACATGAAAAAGTTATGTTTCAATGAAACACAAGAGATATGAACAACTTGATAATTCATACATGAGACTATCCTATACATTTTGATTCATTTATAGGTACTTCTAACCTAATGATTCTTACTGAAGTCCCCAAAGAACCTTATGCTGGAGTAGTATCATCTGAAACCATTCTAATACAACAACATTTTGGGATATGTTATTCTTATGAAATTGTATATCCTCTAGAATTTAATCAATCTTACAAATCTTATAGTATTATTGATTTATTATAATATAGTTGAGCAGTAAACTGTTTCATTCTTAAACCAGTTTTAAAACCTATGTTTTTTTCCTACAAATCTATCAACTATTCAATCTGATGCTTCCTATACCTCATTAATATTTTATTCATTCATATAATTAATATTATGACTCCCAATAATATCATATTTTCTAATATGTGTCCCTTTTCTAATATTTTTTTTAACTATTTTGTATCAATATTTATCCAAGGAAGATATTTTTATATATTAAATTTATTACTCTTATGCATTACAGAGTTAGAAATTTGGTAAAATAAGAACCCTTACATATTGATGATTCATAATTTTTTAATTTTCATAAATTAATAGAATCCTTGATATTAATACTTTACATTTACTTATCACAGTGTTCGCCAATACTTTTTCCATTAGAGTAAACACTTCCTAGCTTCCAATATGTACTACATCAACTTCTGAAGAATATATCATCCTTCCAAGATAACTTTAAGAATTTAAAATTACTTATGGAATAATAAACATCAGTAAAAATATATTAATAAAAAACCCAATTCCAATCATCAATTGTAAGCGAATAGTTCTTCAAAACTTCTTCATAGCTTTAATTATACAGTTTCCACTACTACTTCAGCTTTTAGTACTCAGTACTTTAACATCCTAATATAACAAGGCCTGAATTTTTTACTCACCTTATATCTTAAAGAATATATTTTTTTCATTTTCAATGTGTAACGCTTTTGGAAATAGTGATTCAAAAACTTACCTTTTCCCTTATGTATTCAACACATCATAAATAGATTTCATGCCTCGATATATATACAAAAAAACGAATGGCTTACAAGATAAGTAGAGAAAATGATGGTTTTAAATGGAAGAAAAAAGTACTACTAGAACTTAGCCACACATACCTATATTCTAAATGTTGTCAACTGATAAATATGTTTTTAGAGTTGGTAGTGGGAAGATTATACTCTCTAAAGATAAATAACAATATTAGAATATTTTAACAAAAGTAATTTAAAATAATAAAAAATTCCAAAAGATATATGAACCCAGACATTGTGGAAGTTTGAAATACTTTTATATTAAAAAATCATTTCTATCAGTGTAGTTACATTTAATCTGAAATAATAGAAATTGTATTCACCAACATCTATTTGTGAAATTAAGTCAAGTATTAAAAACCCATAAATAATACGTTATTCATCTGTAAATGCTAAAATGATCCCCTTGTTTTCATTTTTTCATATTTTTAAAACACCAAGAAAGGATTCCCATCAATCATCCATACATTTACCATAAATCATGGAATGTTTTTAATTAATTCTTCAATTATATCCTGAGAAAATGAATATTCTATTAACATACATTCATTCGTGAGAAGAATAAATTATCAATTCAATTGAAGAAATCAATTTGTTCTTATTCTTCTTTTTGGTCTCTATATATAGAATGTTGAAATAGTTATTGGTCACTCTAATATTAATTGAAAATAAAATAATAGTTATTAAAGAGTCAAAAATTCATTTATATATATAGTTTATACTTTCAAAAATATCACATTGGTCATGAGAATGTTATAACCATAATTTTAGAACCATCTAATAAATTATGACATAATTAAACATGTCATAAATGTCAAGAATATTTTATTACTCACACGTAGAATATTTAATGTGATATGTGATAAAATGTGGAGTATTTACAAAGCTTGTAAGATCCCCTTTATTATTTAAAGAACCATGGAAGTGTTATGTTTGTTTGGAAAATAATATTTTCTCATATTAACTTTTATAATTCAATAACATATGAATAACATCATAAATAAATTCAATTTTTTATTCTAAAGTCAAATAATTTGATTTATTTAATTTACTTGTGTTCATTCACACTAGGACGTTCACTGACCCCACATGTGGTCCTAATTTTTCCTAAACTCGTATTCATCTGAATAGGTTGAAATTGTGGATATACTTTGTGTGAGACCCAACAGACCCTTATCTCAATAGTAGTGAGTCATACCCATAGACTAATAGTGGTATCAAGAAACACATCATGACCCATAATGAGATAAGGATAAGTCATAGATATAAAAACCTTCTTTAAATAAGCTATGTGTAATGTAGTCTCTTTGTATTATGATATCTCATAAAGAAGGATACACTCTTTGTGTCATCATATGTTCATGCATTATTTTTTATATTTTACATTACTAGATTAACATACATTATTCTACCATGTACATATATTTAGTAAAGGTACTACCATAATAGTCAACTAGAACTAAGAAATATATTCTTTTATGAAAGTGAAAAAATCAATATTGGTCATTTGATCAATGCCATACCACTAATGATATAACCAAAAAAAGATACCTTTCCAAGACATAAATTTCGTGGTTTTCTTCTTTCATCAAGGTATGTAATCAAATATTGAGCATTGATAATAGTTTCAATTCAACATACCTGTACACGAACATTGATATAAGAAAAATTAATGACACTTGAAATAATTGGTGTTCCTATTTGTGGGTAAGGCCACATAATATCATGTACTTGAGATTTCCAAGTGAACATTCGGTCAGAGAAAGGAAAATATTATGAGGAGTTTAATTTCCCTTTAAAATTTTATTGGAAAATAATATAAGTTTGAAACAATATTTTAAAAATATTAGAAAATTAAATCCTTTTGAATGAAATGAAAGAATAAAATTTCAAAATGAAATAATATACTTAAAAATATTAATAATAATTGAAGAATAAAATGAAGAATGATTCAAGAATAAATTAATTAAGAACATTTTATGGATAAAAATTATTATGAAAGCATAATTGAAAGTGATAAATAAATGGAATCATGGAAATTCAAAGATTCATGGTATTTAGTAGGAAATTTAGGAAATAGTTCTGAAATTCCCACTAAGTGAACCACCTCATCCCATTGATGGTTTAATATATTTGACCCTTGGATTTAATTTTAACCAAGAAACCAAAACTATACATTTATTTCTAGTTTATAATAAAAAAACCAAATACAATCAACACTAGAACAGTAATATTAAAGTAAGAAACCTTAAAAGATTATTCTTGTGTCTTTTGAAAGGAAAAAATTCATGAAAACCTGAATCCCATGCATTAATGGTAGTAAGTACCAAATTAAAAGAAAGAGGAGTAAGAGGGTCTTTTTAGCTAGATCTCAGTTCTCTCAAATAATTTTATGATCAAAATGGGTGAATGTGAATAAAATAATAGAGTGATTAGGATATTACAATTTAGGTCACAGTCTAGAAGGATAAAAATGTTTAGAAATAAAATCAATTTGAGATCAATTGGGAATTTGGAAATTGGAGAATTATTTTCAAGGAATGTCAATGTAGACTGACAAGGCCTCTAAATAATTCTATTTATAGGATTATCATCTTTCGATAATGTTTTAGAATCCATATAGAGTATTTAAGGTGACAAATTCCATGTTCAAGGTATTTTCACAATAATTTGATTAATCCCAATCATTCCCTTAAAAATATATAACACAACAAGCCGAGGAAATCATTAGGAAATTCCAATTCAAAATAATAATAATATTCTAGAATTATATAAGAGAGAGAAATAGATTATCGAAAATATTATCCTTTTAATTTTGAACAATTCAAACTAATTTTAAAACACTCATTATATAGTTTAAAACATTCCATAATAAATTGTTGAAGATAACTCATAAAATATAACACAAATTATTTTTATAAAATCCAAAAACTGAATTTCATATTACTTTCTATATTTGTACAAACGATAATATCGAATGTTAAAGATAAAACATTAAAAATAATAAAAATTGTTTTAATGAGTTCATTAAATTACACCATGGTTTTAAAAACATTAAAAGCAAACAAAACAACTCCAAATAATTAATTTTTAATCATTGAAAATATTACTACAATTTTATTATTAAATGAAGAATAATATTAATATTTATAAAAATGAGTATAAAATAATTAAGAAACTATTATCATTGTTTATTTATCACTAATATGAATTTATATAAAGATTAGAGTCATTAAAAATTTGAAACAAACAAGCATCAATATATCAGGAAAATTTAGAAATTGAGTTAACTAGATATTTTAGGTTTTCAAAACCATGTAAGGTTAAGTTTGATTCCTTTTGTAAAGGTAAAATGAAATTATATAATACTGTGTAATGGTAAAAAAATTTATATAGGATGAATTAGGGGAAGAAGAACCCTCAAGGATGTGAATAAAGGTAAATAGGTTTTATGTAGGTTTACAGCAAGGTAAACAAATAAAATCAAGCATGGTGTGAGGGTAAGTAAAATGGTGCATAAAGGTAACAAGAAATTTACATGTGATGTGTAAAGGTACATTTCTGCTATGTAAGGGAAAACATATTTTATAATAGGCTAAAAAAGGGTAGAAGGAAAGTTTTTTAAAGGTAAAATAATCTTTCATAAAGGTAAAATCAAAATTCTATTATTTCAATGTGGGTGAGAATAAATATCAAATTCTATATAATGGTATAAAAAAATATAACATAAGTTACATAGAGGTAAAATAAAACATAAATATATGTAAAAAATAAAATTAGAAAATTACTTTTTCTTAAGAAATAATGAAAAATAATTATTTACATTAATTACAATAATAAAAATAAATGATGAAAAACTAAGGAACAATTAAATAAAAAATATTTTCAATACAATAAATGAATAATAAAATAATGATTGTAATTCAACAAAACTATGATTATAAATAAAAAAATTATAATTATCAAAATAATAAATAAATAAATAATAAATAAATAAATAAGGAAATATAGTATATTATAATTATCAAAACATAAAATATTCTAAGTGGTAAGAAGCCATACCAAAATGATCCTCAAGAGAATAATTCTAAATACTTATAAGCCCTCAGCATATGATAGTCATATATTATCTTTTTCATGTCATCAAAGTGTATCGAGACCATTGGATAAATGTTTTATAATTACTATCATAGTATCTCAAGGTTCTCATTATAACTAGAAACTGATATATCCTTTTGATGTGATAAATATTATAGGCATATTACCATGTAAATAATGGATGAAAAAGTATCAACACTGTAATGGTATGATTACATGATGTATAACTCTCTATAAACATGGTATAGTAGTTGAAGTATTACTCAAGTTGGATCTTGGTCCCCAACTATTACAACACTCCCACTTGAATTACATCTTACATGTTAAGAATCAACCTATTGAATATCACATGAGAAAATAATTCTTCTTCTGAGTTATGGATTTTTTCATTAGGTCGACCACATTTTCTACATGGTTACTTTACTATCTGTGACTTCACCTTCTCAGGTAAAACCACTCAAGAGATGATATCCCCAAGTATATCTTTTATTTCCATTAACATAAACTAACATTGTGGAAATTAACATTGTCATAATATTATTACAAAATATCTTATGTGAATAATTCAATATCTTCCATGATTCCAATAACTAGAATAAATCATTGTGTTTTTATACTACTTCATTGGTTGCATCAAAATCTACAACATACTCATTTTTTTACATACATCTACCATTGGATTCAATGAGATCCTATTTCTCATTTCGCTTTCCTAATTGTCATATTAAATCATATGATACATAGGAATAATAGTTTGTGATCCTGTAACACTAGTGTTACTTCCCCTATGATACCAGGTACATATCCCTAGTACATTCATAAGTACTATTTGATAGATCTAACTACTACCGATTCAGTTATCCTATATTTTTATTATATTTTCCTACTAAAATTTATGTATTAAAAATACCATATTTTTTTACATAAAATGGAACATATGATTGATCCATCTCTAAACCATATATATTTCAACTCACCTTTTTCATCTCCTAATATGTCTCATATATGTCTCCTTATAATGATTTATTTCATGTGAAATTGGGAAAAACTATCTATTTAATTGTTCCAACTTGTATATAACAACACTTTTTCAATATATATACTTTGAATTGTTCTATGTATCCCTTATATCTACATAAGTACATCTTTGACCCTAGAACATACGTTATTATGTTATTTCAGTCTTCAAAGAGTTACTTCCAATCTAGTCCTAACCTACTATAAGACTAATGATTGTTTTCCATATATTAGTAACATATTTTACTTAGAAAATTATTGTTCTCCAACTAAACTCTTATAGAAATCTTGTATATAATCATTCCAAATGAATATTCAATGATAATTATGCTTTCATTATCCAGAAATAGAGCATTATAACTTGAATTTTTTATTTTCATTCTATGGTGTCGTCGACCCTTTCAACTTGTGTTGTATAGACACCTTCCCAGAAGGGTGGTTTTCATATAAAAATTATGATCATAGAACGTTTTCATAACATGTATAATGTTACTATATTTGATAATGATTATCTGATATTACTAATAAATCCTTATTTATATCATAATTGTGTAACATCGGATTCATGTGCCACCCAAAGGTATCCCATACCTGGTTGGTCACATTGCCTCAAGCGCATTTCCCATAATTCCAGATTCTTCCAATTATCATCACGGTCCTAGGGTGTGATAGTGGGGAAAAAATTTAAACATTGGTATAGTATACACATCAGAAATCAAATAGTAAACAAAAGCAGAAGTATAAATACTATATGAAAAAACTAAACAGTATAAGGATGGTTTTTTAAACAATTGTAACATATATAAATAAATGATGCATGTCACATGTATCTAGTAAATTATCCAAACAAGTCACAATGCTAGAAATAAAATACTAAAACCAAAGTATTCAAAACAGTAAACTTCAACAACATAGTGAGCCTCATCTTGGTCCCACGCTCTCCAGCTCCAACTGAAATCAAGTAACTGATGAAGAAGGTCACTTTAAATTATCTATACCTACAACCATATAATATATTTGGGTCCAAAATAATGTCCCAAATAGGGTGTGAGATGAATCCCAATAGGCAACCACCAAAATATATAAGAAAAATATCAGTGAATATATATAAGGGGCAATATGTGAAATGAAGCAATAAACTATGAAATAATCGAAATTAAAGAATACTAAAGTTTCCAATTAAATTCATTTAGATTTGTTAAGTATTAAAACCATTGAATAATGAATCTCAAGATATAGCCTATGCTCTATATCCCCTTTTATAATATAATTTGCAGAAGTCTCAAAATTCCATCTAAACAAATCAAGAAAGATAGAGTCCAAGATTGTGCTTTGGCTTGGTAGGCTCGTCATGATCATTCAATTGTTCAAAAGAATCCCTCTGGTAAAGTTCTCATAGTATAACCCATCGGGTTTAACATATCACCAATTCAATATGTAATGACCCTCTGAAAGGGTCACACAGTCTAACCCCTTTGATCCCATATAGCACTAATCAGTTACAGAAGACCACCAAGGTAGCTCTCACGGTCAATACCTCCTTGGTCTGTATAGAAACAATAAATTATAATGACCCCCCATGTTATCCTTTATAGTCAATTCCCTATGTTCCAACATTCATTTAATAATGACCCTCTGGGAAACTCTCACAGTATGACCCCTCTGGTCTATGGACACCCAGCAGCTCTCATGGTTTATACCTCTGGGTCCACATAACATCAATTTTACATAAATTAACCTACCTTGGGAAGCCCCCACAGTAAATTCCCCATGGTAAAACATTCACACTGTGAAACACTTTCATCTTAAATAATCAATAACTCCATCCCAACAACACAAGGCATGGAAACAAATAAATACTAATAGGTATTTCTAGACCAAATGACCATAAACAACAAGTCAAGGGAATGCACCCATGGGGTGTCCCATAACAAGGTACAAAACATTAAGAATAAGCAATTTCCCATTTATAAATAAAAAAACCATAAAAGGTATTAGACATGGTTAAATTTAAAAAACATGCAATACCCCAAAGTGGGTATTCAACACTTTATGCATATATAATCCAAATACCATCATAGGAAGGCACAAACCACCTACCTTGATGTTGTACGATGAACAATCTTGAACATAGAGCCTTGAATCAACCAAGAACGACATAGATCCAAGAAAAGGGTAAAAATTACCAGACCATAATATCTCATGAGAGGGGAGAAATTAGAAAGACATACTCTAGGTGAAGAGAAAACTCACTGATGGGAATCCAACTCCCCCGGTGGTGTCTCGATTGGAGCACGATTAGAGGAATGGTAGGAGCTAAAAGTTTATTGGTTGTTTTTCACTCTCATCTACGAACCACAGGGAGAAGAATTGTTTTCTGTAGATAAGACATTACCCCGCTCCAAATCATCAATTTAAAATTAAAGTACATGGTGTGTTCATTTAATGTACACGTTGTGTACTAGCCTCAACTGGCTCCTGCCTTAGGCGGTCTACCAGGTCACCTACACAGACATATACTCGGCTGTCACACAACCATTACATAGATACACACAGAAATTGGTTACACATTATGTACTCAAGCGTACACGGCGTGTACATCAAATATTTCCCATTTCTTCCTTTTACCTCAAAAACAACCTGAAATAAGGATCCATAACTGAAATGAAGATTTGGATTCATAGAAACTTCCCCCTTAAAGTAGTTCTCCCCTGAATTTCCCTTCCATGGGTGGTGATGAAACATCAAACAACTCTGGAAACTATGATCATACATCAGCCTCCCTTTCCCAAAACTCCCCATGTAATCGCACATGCTACCATAACACGAGTACAAGTGGAACAGACCAGACATAGAGAACCTAGGTACTATGATCCACAATCCAAATAGGGTGCTCCTCAAAAGATGCATCCACTCCAACTCAACCTCCTCGGGTTGAAAACATGAGACAGTTCTGAAAAGTAATGTCATAGTTGAGAAACCGAAAAGACGTCGTGCATAGCCTGGTAACTCTGAGGTAACTACAAGTGATAGGAAACCAACCCGACTCCCTCCAAAACCTAAAATGGTCTGATGTATCTCGGTGAATTATTTCCCTCTCTCCAAATTTTTTTGTGTCCCATCCTCTTTGTGACACATCAAAAAACCTGATCTCCTACCAAAAACTCCAGAGGTCATCTCTGTCAATTAGTATAAGATTTATGGTGAGACTGTGCAGTATCCATCCTCTTCTAAATCAACTCCACCTGATCAGTGGTATCATGGAAAAGATGATGTACCATCATTGTTGCCTCTCGTTCGATCAACCATCATAGGGGTGATCATCAAGGACTATCAAAAAAAGTCTTATATGGTTCTATATCAATTGTCACATGAAAAATTTTATTGTAGTAAAATTCCACTAGGGGTATGTTTCTCTCCCAAGAACCCCCAAAATCTAGGACGCATTCCTGAACCATGTCCTCCAAAACTGGAATTTAGCACTCGGACTTGACATGTGTCTGGGGATGATAAGTTGTACTCAGAATTACCTGTGTACAAAAATCCCTCTAGAGTCCCTACTAGACACGAGAAGTAAAATGAGCATCCCTATTTGAAATGATAGAGTTTGGAACCTCATGTAAATTTACAATCTCTAAGATGTACAACCTTCCAAGATTTTCAACACTATAGGTTTTCTTTATCAGAAAGAGACTTGAAACCATCGTGAGCCTATCAACAAAAACCCAAAACACATCATTCCCTTGAGGAAACCTCAGTAAACCCATAATGAAATCCATTGTGACATCATTCCACTTCCACTCAGGAATGGGTAGCTAATGTAAAATCCATGATGGTCATTGATGCTCCTCTTTCACCGGCAGATAGGTGGAATATCTCATAACAAAACCAGTAATATCTCTCTTCATGTCTGGCCACCAATAATGACGGTGTAGATATCAATACATCTTGGTGACGCCCGGATGAATGGCCCATACTGAGGAATGAAAATCCCATATCAACTCCTTGTGTATTTTTGTTGACACCCATATGCATCTATGAAAATTCAAGGCCTCATTGTCACCTATGGTCCACCCAGGAGTAGGGTCCTTTCCTAAAACACTCTCCCATAGGACTATGCCTTAAAAATCTGATAGCTGCCTCATTCTTACTCGATCTAGTAGAGTATAGGTAATAGAAATTGAAGAAATAAATTTCCGCCCCTATCTGACATGCACCTCCAACTACATCTTAGAGAACAAAGTCATATGTTTCCACTAATTGGTGGCTTCCTGAACTGCATATATCTGAGTCCTCCTACTGAATGCATTATCCATTGTTTTGTATTTCCTATGCTGGTAAGCAAGCTAAAATATCAAATACTGAAGGTTCTCAACCCACCTTTTCTATATCAAATTCACATCATGATGATAAAGATATATTTGAGGCTTTTTTTGTTACTGTACACCATAAAATTTTCTCCCAAAAGATAATGTCTCCAACAATGTAAATCATGTATAACTCTAGCTAACTTGAGATCGTACGTCAGTTAATTATACTCATGTGGCCTCAATAGCTGAGATCCATAAAAAATGACTCCACATCCCTACATAAGCACTACTCCAAGCCTAATACCTAATGTATCACAATAAACAGTGTAACTCTTTCCCAGCTCTACAAAAATCAATATTGATGTTGAATTCAGTCTCCCATTCATCTTCTGAAAGGCTGAATCACAAGAATATGTCCACATGTACTTTTTACCCATCTTATTCATGCCCATTAATGGTGCAGATATGCGTGAAAAGTCATGTATAAAGAATATGTAGTAACCAACCATCCCTAGAAAACTGCATACCTCAATGACTTTCTTCGGTTCCTCCCAAGAAACTAGTGCTCTCACTTTCTCTAGTTCTACTAATAATCCTATCTCTAAGATGAAATTACCCAAGAGGTGAATCTTGTCAATCTAGAAGTTTCATTATTAATATATTAGCATATAATTGATTTCCTCTCAGTGTACTCAATAAGTTCTCAAGATGTGTGGCATGGTCATGTTGAGTGTAATAGTACGCCAAGATATCATCCATGAAGACTACCAAAAAATAATCCATGTATGGATGGAACACTTGGTTCATCAGATCCATAAAGACTATCAGCACGTTCATGAGAATGAGCGACATAACAAAATAATCATATAGACCGTAGTTTCTCCAAAAGGTTGTAAGAGGTATATCTGATGGTATAACATGCAACTGATGGTAACCAAATCTCAATTCAATCTTCGAGAGCACCTGGGATATGTAAAGATGATTGAAGAGATCTTCAATCCTCAGCAAGGGATATCAGTTCATTACTATCAATTGGTTCAGCTTCTGATAATCCACATAAAGTATGAGGGTACTTTCCACCTTCTTCACAAATAGGATAGGTGAACCCCAAGTAAAAGTACTGGTTCGGATGAAACCATTCACCTACAACTCCTCTAACTACTTATATATATCTTGTAACTCTAGTGTATCCATCCTATAAGGAGTAATGGACAATGGTGCACCTCTTGGAACAAAATCAATAGAGAAATATACCTCATGTTCTAGAGGTAACCCTGAAAAGTCAACTGGAAATACATATCTGAAGTGATCAACCACTAGAGTAAAGTCCATTTGTGAAGTCCCCAAGTCATCTAGATATAAACTAGTCATCTGAGTGTTAATTACTCCCAACCCATGATTCTCGGGTCCATCTCTACTCACCTGTACAACCCATTCTTCCATTTTTAGAAATTACTCTCCCTTTAGTGATGTGAAACTCACCCTACGGGGATAGAAATCAACAAATGCCTAAAAAGATACCAACTAGTTTATTCGAAAAATGAAATCGAAGCTTGTCATATCTAAGACATAGAGGTCTCATAAAAAGTGACACCCACCAACCTCAAGAGGGAACTCCTTGCACTGACGTATACAATTTGTACTAATCTCCAATGGAGTGTTTAGTGTCATAACTTCCTTATAAGTAAAGAAACATAGCCCAAGGCTCTCCATAATGGCCATAGAGAAAAAAATATGGTAAGATCCTATATTGAAAAGAGAAGAGGCTAAAACTGATGCAACTAGAGTCATACTTCTAATCGTATAGGGTTCGTGATCCTACCCTTGATCGAACTGCTCCACTGCAGAAGTTCGACCAGTACCCTAACCCTACGACCCTGAGCTAATCCACAATGTTGTCGCCAAATACCTTTAGCCTAGATACCTTGGCCATGAATACCTCATCAGACTAAACATCTTAACAAACATCAGTTCCCTGACTGAGGAGAAATTGGTGATCCTGCTCTTGAACATGGAGTCATAACAGAACCCCTCTCACTAGATTCTAGTGAGAAATACTGGAGAAAATGCTGAAGATGGCCAATATTGCTGCAAGAATGGCACTCAACTATGTATCTCAGGCATTAAGGTCTCATGTTCCCACTCTTTCTACACTTGTATCACCTCACCAAGCTACCTGTAGATACATCCATACTACTGGAATCACCATGTGAAGGCTCCCTATGGTGCTTCCTTCTATCTGTCGAAGGAGTATCATCCCTGGGTACTGAACCATCCTGGATCACAGCTCCCAAGTCCCTCAGATTACACTCGATAATCAAGAAACTTGTTCACTATAGTCATCACTAATTTCATCTTGAATACATTCACCTACGATCGGATGTCATACCTAAGACCATCTGAAAACTTCTTAGTAAATGATAACTCATCACCTCCCAGAACAGGTATGAAGCATTGAAGTTATATGAAACAAGAAGAATAATCCATCACTAAAAGAATTCCCTACTTCAAATGCATGAACTCTCCGGATCTATCATCCCTAAATGTGTTGGGGAAAAAGTAATCATATAAGGTCCAATGAAAATATTCCCAATCCATATCCCAATCACGTCTCGCTTATGAGATAACATACCACCATCTCTTGGTAGAATCATGTAACTTGTACATCATGAGATTTACCCTCCTCTCAAGAGGAGTCTCTAGATTCAAAAAGATATAACACATAGCCTCCAAACATGACTCTACATCCCGAGGTCCTTCATCCCTTGAAAAAGTGGGATAATGCTACTGTGGGAACACCTATGTCAGCTCTTCCATAGTTGGGCAAGGATGCGGTGCTCCCTAAAAATTCTTTAACATTCTCAAAATCCTTCACGAAATAATTCACCAGCACTTGTATCTGGTATAATTGCTGGTTCCAAGATGGACATGGTGGGAGGATCTACTGGTAGTCCCTGATCAACCATTTCCAGTGTCTGTTCACTTCCCTGTACCTGGCGTACATCCGGAGGACGTCTTGTTGGCATGAATCATCAAGGTCAAGCACACACCTCAGTTAATTATTATCAATAACAACAACTTAGAAGTGAAGGAATGGAATAGGATAAGTAAAGGATTCAAGTTTTACAAAACAAAGTCACATGGAATGTAAAAATACTAAACGGAGTCTTCCCTAATGAATTAACAAGGGCATGTACCTCTGCCAAACCTGGTCATGTACCACCCTTACACATGGCGTGTTCCACCAAGGACATAATGTGTACTTAAATATTCACACCTTCCTTGGTTTTTCTAAATAGTAATAACTACACGATTCTATCCCAGTGTAACACCACATGGCATGTTCACCCTAGACACATCGTATACCAGTTAAGTTCCATACACCCGTATTGGTAGTCACACAATCGAATACACAGTTTAATATACATGAAATTCATGAATGATACATGGCATTTACAACCTATATTTCATCCACCTGTGTCATTAGTCACACGACTGGATACATGGTCTCTACGGCACAGTGTGTACTCCCAGTACAGGGCATGTTCTACCAATGATTTCCAACCTAGTGACTTTGATCACATAGCCAGCCACATAGTTAAAGACTACATGGAGTGTAAATTCAATACATGGTGTGTACTAAAGAAAATTTGTTTCTTCCAGAATAGAAGAACACATGGAATGTGTTCATAACACCACACACCATGCTTTTTGGGTTTCCGAACAGTAAGACTCAGAAACTTCTACGGAACCATTGAAAACATAGAATTTTGTCCTAAGTATGACAAATTCCAACCCTTGGGAGCCTATACTCCTTGAAAATAAATGTTTTGTATCCAATTTTACATCATAACTTGACAAAATTTAGTTAATTTTTAAACATAATCCACGAAATTTGGATCCAAGAGGGACCATAACACCTCAAGGACCAAAGTTTGGCATCCATATAAATAAAACATTACACATTCTCATACCCTATAAAAATAGAAGGTATAATATAATGGAATCTATCAAAACATCATGCATATCTAGCACAACATATATCACAAAAGTGTTCAATAAGTAATGCATCCTAAATGGAAAGACAAGAATGCATGACATGTGATCTCTAAGAAGTGCCTATTTGATGCATGAGATGGTATAACCTTATCTCATTGGGTTTATAAAGAAATAGATTCAAAATGATATAAATCATAATAACACAAAACAATTGAATCACCCAACAGTGAAATCAAATCAACCGTAATAATAGAAAAATCAGAAAAATTACAATATTCAAGGTAAGGTGGATTTTCCATATACATGGGTTGGATACTCTTGGGAACAACTTATTAAAAACTACCTATTATTTCCAATCCATATCTCTAGGATCCAAATAGTAAAACCAAACAGAAATGAAACTCCTCAAAGACCAGTTTGTAACGTCCCGAATTTGAGTGTCACCAAAAGGTGCCTCGTACCCGATTGGTAACATAGCCTCAAGTGCATTTCCCCTAAATATAGAGGTTGTTGACAAGCAGTGAGGGCCTAGGGTGTGAGAGTGTTGAAAATAATCCCTCATTGGAAGAGTATACATAGGGAAAAGAAAATAGTAAACAAAAGCAGAAGTAGTAATACCATACGACAAAAGTAAACAGCGAAAGACTGATAGTGTAAAAAACTGCATCATATATAAATAAATTATGCATGTCACATGTATCTAGGAAAGAAATAAAACAATTCATAATGCTGTAAATACAATACTGAAACCAAAGTATAGAAAACAATAAACTCCAATAGCATCGCAAGCCTCAGCATGATCTTATGCTCTCCTTATCCAATAGTAATCAAGTACCTAAGGAAGAAGGGTTCTCACCCTTACATATACCTACAACCATATAATCTTTTTGGGTTCAAATGAACAACCCAAATATTGTGTGAGATGAATCCTGGTAGGCAACCACCAAAATTTTTGTGCCAAACTGTGAGTGAATATATATAGTAGGCAATGTGGAAAAATGAACCGATAAACTAAGAAGTACTCAAAAGTAATCAATCCTACAGTTTCCAATTACATTTATTTGCATTTATTAATTATTCAAACCATTGAATAAAGAATAACAGGATCTAGACTAATATATGTATGCCCTTGTATAATATTACAAACAGATGTCTTATAAGACATTCTAAAAAAATCAAGAAAGGTCGAGTCCAAGCTTGTGTTTTGGCATGGAAAACTCATTACTATCATTAAATTATTCAAAAGAAACCCTTTAGGAATGTTCGTAAAGTCTAAACCATCTAGTTTGACATATCACCAACTTAAGAATTAATGAACCTCTAGGAAATCTCACATAGTCTAACCACTTTGGTCCCACATAGCACTACTCATTTACAAAAAAACATCTGGGTAGCTCTCACGGTCAATACCCCCTTGGTCTTCATAGAAATAATAAATTATAATGACCCCCTGGAAGCACTCACAGACAATATCCTAGGGTCCAATATTAATTTAATAATGAACCTTGGGGTTTCTCTCACGGTCTAACCCCTTGGGTCTATGACAACACGACAGCTCTAACAGTCAATACATCTGGGTCAACATGACATCAATTTTACATAAATGATCCTACCTTAGGAATCTCTCACAGTCAATTCCCATTGGTCGAACCTTCACAATTCAAAATACAAGCATCTCAAATTATAAGTAACTATATCCTAACAACCCCATGCCTGGAAACACAGCAAGACTAACATGAATGTCTAGACTAAATGACCATAAACAATAAATCTGTGGAATGCACCCATGGGGTGTCCCATAACAAGTAACAAAACCTTAATCATAATAAATTTCCCCTTTATCAATCAAACAAACCCTAGAAGGTATTAAATATGGTTAAATTCAAAAAAACACAATATCCCAACATGGGTAAATAGTACTTTATGCATATATAATCCAAAGATAAACAAAGAAAGGTACAAACCACATACCTTGATGTTGTACAATGAATACTATTGAACATTGGCCCATGAATCAACCTATAACGACGTAGATCTATGAAAATGGTAAAAACGATCAACCCTTTATTACTCATTAGAGATGAGAAATCATGAAGAGAGGCTCTAGTGGAAGAGAAAACTCACTGGTGGGAATCCAATTCTCCTAGTGGCATCTCAATCAGAGCTCGGATGGAGGAATGTGAGGATCTCGAAGTTTCTCGATCGTTCGTCACTCTCCTTTACGAACCACAGGGAGAAGAAGTATTTTTTCGAGATAAGACATGACCCTCATCTGAATCATCTATTAAAAATAAAAGTACATGGTGGGTTCATTTAATGTACACATCGTGTACTAGCCTCAACTAGATCCCACATTAGGCAATCTACCAGGTCACCTACACAGACATGTATTCGTTTGTTATATGGACAGTACACTGCTATACATGGCAATTGGGTACATGGTGTGTACTCAAGAGTACACGACATGTACTTAGAAAATTTCTCATTTCTTCCTTTTTCCTCAAAACAACCTGAAATAAAATCCATACCATAAATGAAGATCCGGATTCTTATAACTTGTACCACATATGTATAGATTCTCTTAAATACCCACCAACAACTTTACATCATTTATAGAATCTTCTAAAATGAAAATGTGATTATTTGAATATAAAATGCATTTTTATGAATTCATATGAACTATTAAAATATATATTTTTTCAGTTTATTGATTCCCTATGGGAAGAATAGTCATTATTATAAATGAATAATAGATCACCTTGAATTTGTGATCATAAAACTATCTCTATCATATTAACATTCCTACAAATTAGGTGTCGTAAGAACATTCCATTTACATGATCACTTATAAAACTTGTTACTATGACAACTATTTATGAATCTTGATACTAGTCTTTATCGAGTCCAATATTTATCCCATTATCCCCAATAGATTTTTTAACCCTTCATATATAAATATAGTCTTTCATTTGACTATAACTTTTCTATCTTAGGTATTTATGTAAAATCTTTTAAAACATTAATGATAATTAAATGATTTGGACTTTATGTTTTCCTTTATGCATGTTTTTTTATTGCCTTATACATAAAAGTACATTTTCATATAAACACATTAATTATGAAACAATTTCACTTTTCATATTATAACTCATTTGATATCAATTTTTCAATATAGTTTTCATATATTTAGAGGTTAATATAATTATTCTCAAAGAATTTCTCAAAAGATAATAGAATACATTGTATGTCTTATAAGTTACATCATTGATCCTCCTTGTACTTGAATCACGAATATTATGTGTATAAGGAAATTTGATTTTAGAATTAAACCCAATCTATATTTTAATGATCAGTAAATGAAGGTAAGACTCGTATCAATCCATCCTTTTCTAACATCATAAGTCTGATGTGTATAAAGAAATTTGTGTTTAGGAATAAATCTACTCTATGTTATTCATATTAGATGAATACTTATTTAAGATATTCATTGGATCACAAGCTCAAAGAAATTTTTATATTCTAACCTTACATGTTCCATACATAACTTTTAAAATCCTTAAATTTCCTAATTGAATATCATAAGGTATAGAATCTTACCACTTAATGCTTATTATAATATTTTATACAATCAAGAAGAACTATCCCAAGATACTTTGTGACTTAAATTTATTTCAAAATGGTTTCTTGGACTAAAACATGATAATAATGTTGATAATAATTAAGCTTTTTAGCTTCAAAGAGTCAAAATATTGTATTGAGTTTATACATAACAACTAATTTTAGTTTTAATTGATAAATAATTTTCATACCATAATCAGGTATTAAGGAGTCTTATATTTTGTATTCATAATCTACAATTGAAGAATCAAGAACTATTAAATAAATTTGAATGTGAAACCCCAAAAACAACATTAATTTTAAATTTAATAAAATTATGATTTTTACCAATAGACACAAAAGATAAATATTTTGTAAATACTCAATAATAGTTCAACTATAACCAATGTACTAGGAATTTATAAGTCATACGCTTCTCACTACTAACATAGTTATCATCTATTTTCAACTACATTGAGAATACACCTTACGTATTTTAACGTTTATAAAAATTCTTGGTTTTTCTATTTGGATCAAATTTTTTGACACACATATAGTATCTAATACCCAAGATGTTGAATAGAACTATTATACTCAATGATTAATATCGATAAAGTAAAATAATCTGATTGTTTCTTCTTTAGTTTATCATAATTTATCTCCCAGAGACCCTTATTATTGCATGTGATGAAAATTGCCTCATGTTTGATGCTCTCCCACTTTATATTTGGTTTCATAGAAGGACATTATGAATGTGACTTTGGTGGTGTTAATTCCATTGGGATTTTCAACTTTTTTTCATCATGTTCCCCATATGAATTAATGATTTAACATTAAATAAGTTCTTATCTTCTTGTTTAATCTTACCAAAAATATATTGATGTATTTTCTCTATACTAATTGTTTTATAAGGCTCAATGATATTGGAGTAATTCAGTGTCAAGAATGGAATATTGGGATGTATTGAATGATTTTGATTCATCATTAATCCTAATAATGTTTAGTGTAATCATAATATCATTCATTTTTTATTTTAATTTCTCCTCAAAAACATCTATTAGATGAAAATAATTTTTGTAACCATCCATGTACTAATGTTTCATTCACAAATCCCTGAAAATTGATTATGGAATTTTGATATAAACATCAAATGTGTAATCCATGAGTCTCTTGTAAGATTCTTTTTAACCATTAATTTATTTCTAAGGTAGATCAATAGGTATTGAGAACTTTAACACACCAAATTTCATTTAATATCATAGTACTATGCCTAAGGGATTGTACCACTATAGAAAATTAGTGTCGGTTAGAACATGTTCATTACGCATCATAGATTACAATGTTTATGTGGTGTTACATTCTATTTTTTTACAAAAAGAAACCTAAAAAGACTATTAATTTTTATCTAAATGGTTAAATATTATAAATTTTATATTTTTTAATCTTTAATGTATCTCAATATATTATAAAATCCTGGTATCCATTAACTAATAGATTCAGATTACTCAGTTTCTTGAGAATTCTCATAGAAAGTATCCTTAAACCACTCTTTCTAACCTGATCTATAACATTTCAACCAATCTAAGAGTCAAAGGTATGATTTTTGTTGGCAAAACACATTGACCAGTGGCTCCTTGATCTATTGAGTAGTGTTAAGTATCCTAAAAATAATAACTTTGATTTATTAAACACTTTACCTCTAAAGTTAATTCAATATAGCTAAGACTAATTATTTTCTTCCAAAATTAGTTAAGTCAAATCACTACCATTATAAGAAGAAACCAATAGTAATAGGAACTCTCAATTAGGGATAACAAGCACCTCAAACATATCATTTTTTTTAAATCAAGTGATAAAATTTGTTTATAAATTAATATATACTTTTAGGGTTTTTTATTTTTTATTTTTTTCAACTGAAATTTGATTCTACTAATCATTATTTTTACTATGTAATCACAATCACGAGTTTAGCCAATAATAAATAAAATAAAACCATCATGAATATTCATTTATTTAAACTATGCTTACTTTTTAATGATTTTATGTGATTATGCATCATCCACATTTTAATAATCAATTAACAATGAATAATGAAATAAATAAATAATGATATGATTATCATCTATTTCTATTAGTTGTTTCATCAAGGAGATGATGGGTCAAATGTGGCCCCAGGGGAACTCTTAGAGATGTTATAGTTGCTCGATTTTCATCTCCCATTAAATTATTGTCTTCTTATCTTGTTTAGATCCACACCAGGCCTCAACTTGAACAAAATCATTGTAAACTCCTCAACTATAAAATGTATAGTCATGAAAAGGTAGGGGTATGCGGGATGTGGGAATAATTATTTTTTAGTCAAATATAGACATATTGGACCTTATACATTTAACAATTGTGATATAATATGTAGATTGTCTAATAATATATTTCATAAATAATTATTTCATTTTTAAAACTTTAATGTAATAATTAAATTAAATAAAAAATCAAACAAATATGGGTTTGGTATCAGCTCATGACAAATAAAAATTAAAAAACATTTCATAATTAAAATTATCTAAGCTAAAATTCATTTTGAAATAATAATAATGAATTAAAATAATTTTACTTAATTATCGATGCATTTGGAGACACCTATAAATTATTATTTTAGTTCCAAAAAGTTTTTTTATTTTCTGTTTTTATATAATTTTTTGGGCCTATTTGGACCAATAATTGTCTCCCTGGGGTGAATCTATACCTTGGCTGTGTATTCTTGGTCATTTGGGTTGGTTTTGACATCTCTCAGAATATCCAAGGTCAGATGACCCATCATAGTGTTGATTATCTTATACAAATCCTTTTAGAGGGATGTCTATGTGCCATGTATGTCTCACATATGTGTGTGGAGCTATATTAATTTTTTTAATACTGATATGTATTGTGCTTAGGACTCCCTACACCCCCCCCCCAATCAAACCGTGTGGGAATCTTCCATGTAGGGTGGTCCCACATTGATAACCTTTTTACTATTTTTTTTTTCACTCACACCTACACATATATATAATTTTTGGAATTTTAGATCTGGTTGAAAATTTCAATTGTTTTTTAAATTTTCATTTGGTGGGTTAGTTGAATCTTAAAATGAGATTCAAAACATAATTATGAACATTAGTTCACTTAAAAATGATGTTTTTGGGTGAGGGTTAAGTCTCAAGATATGTCCTGAGTGTTCGGATGAGATACGGATGTGTTGGGATCTAAAAACTCATATTTGGGAGGAAAAAATTGTAGGTGACCTTTTGGAACAAAGTTAGTGTAACTATGTGGTCCAACCATGTGGCCCCTCTTTCTTAAGGACCATGGTTTGATTAAACCATTCAACCTACTTGGTGAAACTGTGTGGCCTAGTCCAGCTGATTGGGATGTGTCACATAGTTTTATTAAACTGTGTGAGGTGGGGTGCAAAACCATGTGAAATATCTATAGTTTATTTAAGTGGTGAACCACATGGATTTTGAATAGTTTTTATAAACTTACTCCTATAACATGTTGGTTGAGTATTTGGGCAGTGTCAAGGGAATGGTTGGCACACTTTTTGTTTGATCGTGCGGCTAAACTATCTGACGTGTATATCTTGGACCATGAGGGAAGAAAAAGTCACACACGATTAGCCAAACTATGTGACCTTACAATATTCCTCAATTAAAGATGAAAATTTACTATTTTTACACACTACCATTAATTTCTTTTACCCCATTTCTCCCCATTTTTATGCCTAGTAGGTCCCTTGCACACCAAGCTCTCACCCACCTCCTCCTTACTGGGTCTCCTTTGTTTTTTATCTAAATCAAGCATCGCCAGGTGCATTGAATCCATATTAGTAATCTCTCCACTCCTCATACTTCTCTTATTAATTTACCTCTCCTTACATAATTCTAAATCCGTGTGATATTTTTTCCATGTTTTCTGTTCATTTTATGATTCTTCTATTTTCTTCCATTCCGACACAAACCAAATCCATATATTGGATTATTGGACTATCCTAATCATGAGGTATGTGGTTTAGTTATTTTCCCTCAATGACTAGTGGTTTTATATTGTGAACAATTGTTCCACATGTCAGAATCCTCCAGCGTCACACCCTTGAGGTCTAATTAATTTAATTAAATGGTTGTTCATGATTAATATAGTCTTAGATAATGAAAAATCAACACCATTGATTGATCACATTGACTTGAGCCACCACATGGGGGTGACTTGATTAAAATTCATAGGTTTTATTGCCTTAAATTTTTAAAATACTTTCAAGGTGTGTGATTTTCCATGAATAAATTCTTTTGAAAAAGGAAATGAAATATGGGAAATTGTAGGACATGTATTAGGCCCTAATTCATTTTGAAATAGTTTAATTGCATGTATTAAATGATTTGTAAATTTCAGAAAAATAAATTATGACATTAATGCTTGGTTATTTAATATGAGATGATAATATCTAACTTTCCTTCATTCAATGTTTATAGCGATACAAAGGTTCAACTTAAGGATGCCTTGGATGATCTCATCATGAATCATGATTAGAATTTGTAACTAGATTGTATATATGTTAGGAGAGATACATGGTATACCTTGTACAGGCGTGGAATTCATTTTCTCTACCTCCATATGACTGATACTGGTTTTGTAAAGGATATACCATGGACTGGATCAATGGTGTGATGGTTACACTAGGACACAATTGATTGTCGGTTCCCTATATGAGATGTCAATGGCAAGCTCAGATGGTTTGTTTTCATTCCATGCTAGGAGTGATGCTTGGGATTCCATTTATGGATTTACATGGATGGAATATTACGGTATTGGGTATTCAATATTCCCATCGAATGATACATGGGATTCCTTTTTGGATTTCCATGGACGGGCACAGGGTTCCTTTTATTAATTTCAAATGATGACTTATAATTAATGATTAAGAATGCGTAAATTATGTTTTAGTGATGCATCTTCCAATAGATATCACATGCTCGAGGTAATTATACTCTTTAATGCTCGGTTATGGACCCTTTTATATACCCATAACATATATTTATAGGTTCAACTTCTTTTAGAGGAATTTGGATTAAGCTGAAGGAGGTACCATATGGAAAGTATCCATGAGGATCCCAGACTGACATGTTTTATTTATTTATTGTCTTCCATTTAATATTTACACACTTCTCATTTAATATTCATAGGCTATATTTTCATAGAATCCATTGGTGGTGGCATATTGATTATATCACAAGCCTTATTTGGGCTTCCATTTCACTAGGATACTTGAAAAAATCTCTTGTTTACAGGATCAGGTTCCTGGATTGTAGTTGATTTTTGTTTTCCTTATTCACCAGGATAGAGTATGGGAATATAGGACTAAGCGTATGATTATGATGTTATTGGAGATAGTTATTGTGTATTTTAGATATTTATTTTCTTATCATTGTTTTTTTATGTAGTGTGTATACCTTCCAATATAAGTTTTTCAAGGAATGTCCATGCATGGTCATTTATTCATTCAGTATTAACTCTGAGTTATTATTATATTCCACTTTATTTATTTCCATTGATTCTTTTATATTTATAGATGAACCCAAGGGTATAGTATCTCCATTGTACCACCTTTACACCCTCACTTCTAGTCACCAGACTCTGGTATATAGAGAGTACCATTTGAGGCCTAGTGGACAACCATCTTACGGCACTGTTTGAGTGGTATGAAGGTCGGGATGCTAAAAATGGTATCAAAGATTATTTTTCATTTTTTATTAGTATTTAGTATGGTAGAAAAGAGACTTAGATAATTTTGGAACTTGATAAATATTTTTTTTGGGTCTCTCCAACCCAGACATGTGGGAAAGATCTAGTTTCCATGCATGGTTCTGTTGATTCTACATTTGTTACAATTGATTGATATTTCCCCTTGAGTGATTTTCACACTTTTTATGGTTACTTATTTAATTATTTAATGAATTTTTACCTCTTGGACCATCATGGAAATATAATAGAGGTGCATTCAGGCGTCATTCTAGGAACACAGAGATTCACATGTCATACAAATTTCATGACATGTAGGTTGCATTACAGACTACTTGATACTTGTGAAAATGTGCCTTCCTTGATAGTTTAGAGTGATTACCTATTTTTCTTGTTAGGTAATTATAATTATTCTCTCTTATATTACATGATTAATTTTATTAAATGAATACATAATTTATTTTAGTATGATTGATTTTATACCATGCTTGGTCTTTTCCTTACATTCAAGGAATATCTCTATGTTCTTTCCATTATTTCCTATATTTATTTATTTTTAATTGCATTACTAGTGATAACTGTGATATATGGTTGATTAAATAAAAATTATGTATCAACATAAATAGTGTTTTCCTGCATTGATTGATGATTTCATTCTATTGAAAAAAATTATTATTTTATGTTCAAGTTATGAACCATTGGTTACATGGGATAGAAAATTAATGTTTTCAATTTTATGGATTCCAAATACAAATTTATAAAGTGTATTTCAACTTTAGAGATTTTGAATTGGTGACTTGTATAATCAAACCATTTCTTATAATCTTCCTATAGTTTGAAATTAATCATGGTAATCTAGTTTCAATTAAATTGGAATCAATAGTCTAAGTTATAATATTTAGTGGAATTTATAAATTTAAAAATGGAAATACATATAATTAAATGATTATATATATATATTTATATTCTGGAATGAAGTGTGATAACTTGGTTGTAGTAACTTGAATTCCAATTTTAAATTATAAAGGTAATTGCCTCTATAATTTGGGAAAGGTGATTCAACTAACTAGACCATTGTATGGAATAATAAATTTTTAATCTTGAATTAAAATTGAATGCTTAATGACTTGACCTAGTAGGTACATTTAATTGTAAAGAATATAATTTTTTTGACAAATTTAAACTCGTACTTTTCAATGTCAGTTAATTGTGTGATAAAAAATTAAATCATAAATGCTAGCATATTTAAATTTTGGGTATGGAATCCTATATAATGGATCTTTCAATTTCACAAATATACCCATGCAGGTGAGTTGGGGGTATGTTTCTTATATGAAAAAATTACTTGGACCAAGAAGGTTATTCTTAAGATGTCGTTCTTATGCTAAACTAGTTAAGGGTGTTTCAAATCTAGGAAAATAGAAGTTAAAATGTTGTTTTCAAATGAATCCAAATTGGTTAAATGGTAACCATGTAGAGTTTCTTGTTTATTGTCATGCTTATTACATAACCCCATGGAGGTTTTTACATGATAATGGGATGGTTATCTAAAGTGTTTAGAGGTTTTTATATAGTGTTAGATATAAGTGTCTCGTGGAATCTTACTTGACCTATCCTTTTAATTAATAAAACTATTGTTCTTTATTTTTGAGAATTATTATTATTATGAGGAAACAGTTAATTAAAATGTCAATTAAAAACTAAATAGTGTTTTTGTCTTTAGATTTGAAATTTATATTTTATTTAATTGACCTAGTTGCCGAAAATCATGGATTAAATAAATAGTTAAAAATAAGTACAATATAATGTGACTATAATGTTGTATGATATAAGATAAATGGAGAGTTTTGTAAATCTTTCTTAAAACAAACACTTGACATCCCTTAATCTAATTGTTTAAAAGATTAATAAATGAGTATTGTTTAAATTCCTTTAAAGGGAAACCTAATATAGGTTTATATAGTAGAAACACTCATGTTAGGTTCATTCCATGATGTTTATTTAGAACAATAATGTGGATGTTTCACGTATACCCATTTGAATTCTTCAAATGATGCATGGATCTAGAGGTTAGGAAGCAAGGATTAGTGATTTTATGAGGTGTAACAATGTTTTACTATCAATTCCTTGGGATTTAGTAAGGGGTTATCCATATATAATATGTTTCCTTAGAAACATTAAGAATTTATAAATGATTTTGATATATTTTTCAGTGACAGGTGTCGGTTGGGTGTCATTGTTCCAAATAGGACACCTAGTAATGAAGAGACACCCCTGAGTAAATGGGTTATACATCGGTGGTTTGAGCTTTGTTAAAGGTGTGAGTATCATGTAATTCTCTAGTTCATAGGTTATGCATGCCTTAGGCATTATTAGCTGCATCATTGGTCATGGGAAATTCTACTTCTTTATTCGGACATCGCATTCCTAGAATTCATAGCACCAAATACGTTGTTTTTATGTCATAGTGGAACATTTTTTTGCATGGTGCCTATCAATTAAAAAGTATACATAGAATCGTATGTTTTTCAAGTGACAAGGTCAGGGGATTCTTTAAACTGTATGGTTACCCGACCATGTGAATGAAGGGTCATGGGTTCTTGAAAGCTATATTTATGGGTCACCTCTAATGTAGAGCGACCTGATCATTGTAAACTCATTATGACCATTCCACCATTGATCTAGAAATCGAAATATTAGTTATTCTAGTGATTTGGGACAACATTATATAAAGTATCATGTGATGTGTCACAACCGATCCAAATTAGTTTTGGCCTTTTCGCTTGAAGATCATGACGGTCATGGACTTGACTTAGAGTTGTTTCATGTATACATATGAAGGGAAATATGACCTAGTTCTCTTAGGAGATTATGTTTTCCCATATTCTGGTGTTATTATTACTAAAATATTAATGTCCATGGGTGGTAAAATAATTTTTGAAATCATATGATTCTATTCTATGTAACATGATGACTAGTACACTCTTATGGTGCGGAACATCCCATCATTCAAGCAGAGTGTGACATTCCAATTGTAGGAACATGATGGTAAAGGTCTATCTAGAAGTGATCATAATGGGTTTTGTAAGTCAGTAAGATTATTAAACGTTCATGATCTTGAAAATTTTTCAGAAGGAGTGTAGTCATTTGAGTCTTAATGGAACTTGGGGATGCCAGTTTTTAGGGTGAGTTCCAAGTGAGCTCTTACATTAATGAGACTGACATGCCAAGTAGCATGGTCAACTTGGCCTTGAATATGAAAGGCCTATAGGAGTGTGATTTTGACTAGAACTAGGGGTTACAAGAGTGTACCCCCACTACATAAGGAATTTTGGGCATATTCTAGTTGTGTGTGGTGCCATTTGGATAACCAGTTAGTGATTGGTTGAGTACGAGTCAAAGATCGATGTTTTCCTCTTAAAAAATTTAGGAATAGAGACACATAGATTGAGTAAATTCGAGAGATCTCACATACTATGGGATATATCATAGTCAATTTTGGGAACCATGAGATGGTTGAACAATTATTGAACCTAGACACTCATGGTCGGGAGACATGGTTTTAGGGGTTGTCCAAGGCTATTATAGAATATTTCAACATTTGTGTGGCTCGAAAAGAGAATGATATGCTCAATGATAAAATCAAGATGTAATCCTTACATAGAGAAATCATGAACCCTATCTTAACTTTATCATATATATGTTGGGAGATCACTGGTCATATTCCAAGTTAAGTAAACCAAATTCTGCTTTTGTTTTTTAGACAGACTCCATGGGTGTGTTCTCAATGAGTAGTTTAAAGGAAGCCTTGTGGTATGGATTCCACTAAAGGAAGTTGGTAGATGACCCCCTTACAATAAGGGTCATCACAATGAGGGACTAGTTGCTGAATTTTTTAATTTGTACTCATTTTACATTTGATAAAAACTAGGGATTTATTATTTTGGAGATAACACTAGAATTCAGCTACAGGATTCAGTGAATGTGCTCGATGTGATCTCAATATTACCCTACTTCAAGTAATTGTAATCTACTATTTAAAATACATTGGCCATAAAATATATTCATTTTTTAGAGTATTTTTATAGATTTATTTCAACTAGGGCTCTTTCAAAAGGAGTTGTATGGTTGTTTTGTAACCACTTTGTGTATGTCATGGGTTGAGATGGGTGCTATGTATAGATTGTCTAGGATTTTCCATTAAAACTAGAAGGATAGATTATACTTGTCGAGTAAAAATGTTCTTGTTGAGATCAGAATGAGGACTTGGAGTTATGTACTCATAATAATTGGGTGTACCTTTTCGGTAAATGTGTTGGGATTATTGCTAGAATGCTACCGACATGTTTCAGTAGCAAATTCTATCAGTGAATGTGTCGTGACTCGGAATTGTCCATTATAAGGTTAAGACCTAAGGTGGGGAGAACATTAGTATTTTAAAGAAAAGGGTAAATTATGGAATCATGTCATGGGTTATAAAAGCTTAGGTAATCCCTATATGGATGTTTCGGCCTTATTTTTTGGCATTTGACCCTTTTTTGGTTGTCTGTGCATTGCATGCTTAAAAGAACACTTGGATATGCATTGGGTGTTATGAGATGAAACCCAACCATTTGAGTGAATTTTATCGATCAGATTTTATCATGTGTCATTTCATAATTACCCAAGGTTCCTTGAAGATTGTAATTTTTATGTTGGATATATTGTAACATCCAACATTTTGGAATGGGGTGATAATTTTAAGAGTTTTTGAACGTTTCATTTGGTGGGTGAGTCAAATATTAAAATGAGATTCTAAATGTAATTATGAAAATTATATAACTTGATAGTGATGTTTTTGTGTGATGTTTAAGTCTTGAGATATTTCTTGAGTGTTCAGATGAGCTTCAGATGCATCAGGCTCTATAAACACAGTTTTTGGGGGAAACAGTTATAGCCTCACGGTCACTGTAACTGTTCAGCTCAACCATGTGGCCCCTATTTATTAAAGGACATGGTTTGTTTAAATAGTGAAACATCCCTGGTGAAACCATATAGCCAGGTCAGGTATAGTAGGAGGTGTTTCATGGGTTGATTAAACCATGTGTGGAGGGGTGCACAACCGTGTGAAATCTATGCGGTTTATTATAGTGGTGAACCACATGTCTGGCACACAGTTTGTATACCTGTGCACCAAGGATGTGTGGGTTGTGGAGTTGGGTAGTTATAATGGAATGGTTGGAACATGGTTTGCTTGATATATCCACCAAACCTTGTGGTTTGTAGCTTATAGACCTTGAGGAAAGCATAGTTCGCACATTGATACTCAAAATGTGTAGCCTTACCATGTGCCTCATTTAAAGGGTAAAATGTCTATTTTTTCCTCCACCCTTAAATTGGTTTTACCCCATTTCTCCATCATTTTCACAATCATGACCTGAACCTCTGAGGTCTAACCTGTGACTACCCCAATCTCACCTCCAAAAAGCCAAGGGATGGGGACCAACACCGAGTAGGCATATCCCACAAATGGAATGCTTTAGCCAAAAGTACATGTACACATACACACATATCCAAGACCAAAAAATGATGAAATGTAAAAAAGGAAACCAATGCATGAGTACATTTAGGATCCCATATCATAGTATGACACTAACATATTGAAAGTGGAAAAGGGGCCAAAAACATGACCAAAAAACTAAATAGAGTCCAACTTGCTTCAAGGGAGAGGACTCAGTCAATGAATGTTCTGGGTAAGTATCTCTATATGAGAATCTCTATCTATGCTCCACCTACTCCATATCCTCTAATGAAACCATCAGAAGAGTCTTCATCTGCATAAGAAAAAACTTGCATAGGAGAATCCCATGTAGGGGTGAGTATAACAAAACCCAGTAGGACACCTCAAAAACACTGAACATGAAGCACCAAGTACAGTTAGCTCAATATAATATATGAAAATTAATGTATTATATAATGTCCTATATATACTCAAGAAAGACACCATGCCACCAGGTGACCATAATCAACTACTAGAAATATTATTCTACTCAACGCAACGCTCATTCCAGGATAATCTACTCCACGAGCCATGCTATCAATAAAGTCACACATCGAAGAGGTCTATCTCATTGGGTCCTTCCAAAGAAAGCTCACTGATCTTAGAATAATGGGATACTTAGATGGGTTGTCACACCTAGAACTAATGGGGGACACCATGAACCCAATATAGATCAACCCACTACATATGGGATCGTATGTCAATGATATGAAAAACCCTATCAATAAGGCCTGCTAGATAAAGTATCAATTCCCTACTCATGGAGGTCATTTCAATTCAACAAACACGAACTAGGTAACAAGGGATGAGAGGATCTCACTCCAGTCTAATGGAGGGAACCCATAAATCTAGTTGAGACTCAGCTTCCAAAGGAAATCATAATACTCTTATGTGGATGTATTTTCACACTATACCCTGGATGGAAAGGAACAAGGGAACCATATCAACCTAAACTAGTCAAAACTATGAAAACAAATATCAACAAACAATCTTGAAGGGGATAAATGGTGTGTTCCAGAGGGTAAATGGCTCAGAGAACAAATATTTTTCCTAATTTTACATTGAATTTAAATTTTTCTAAACCCACCATAGTGATATTTTATTTGAAATTGTCAAATTTTTATGTTTTTGTGGAATTTTGAGCTTAATTGTAAAAATGCCCTAATTTGTTTATTTAACTATTATAATTTTATTCTGTATTATAGACATAAATTTTTCTAAACTAATTTATATTTTGATATTCATTTTTTTATCCCAAAAATCTTGTGTTACATTTTATCCTTCTATACTAAAATCTCAAACCATCAATTTGATTCCCCACATCAGCTCACAATAGAGGCCTCGAAAACCGTTCACAAATCTAGAATGTTTTCAATATGAGCTTATATCTAAAAGTTTTATATCTTATTAAATATGAAATTCTACAAGGATCTATATAAATAATTTATCAACAACATTAATTATGTATTAAATGTGTGAATTAGCCATTTTAAGGGCATTAATTTCGGAGAAACAGGATACAAAGGGTCCATGTGTGAATCTACAATTTAATGGGTCTAACACACGAAAACATTCAAAGGGAAATTATGGACTATAAAATGTGGAGAGATAATCCGTATCAAATCATTACAACCCATACCATTCCATCTAATGCCAAGCATCCAAGATGACAACAACACTCCCATCTTCCTCGTTTTTCTTCATTCAAATTTATTTCTTCTGTGTTTATTTTTTATTCAAATTTGATGACCCCCTCTTTAATGGAGGGTTAGAATACTTAGTGATTTGGTGATGGGAAGTGTAATCCAACTTTGTGATGTTTGAGTTTATAATGTTTTTATTCAATCGAATTTTTTTATTTTAAATTACTGATTTTCAATTTAATTTATTTTCATATTTAAATTAAAAATGATTTTATTTTATTTAATTATTAAATATTAAATTATTTTTATTTAAATGTTATTATACCCAAACATGATTTATTTATTTTTTATAATTAGTTAATTTTTATAGAAAATAAAATAAGGGAGAGGTTTAGCAATTACTAAAACAGATAAAGAAATTAAGATAGACTAATATAATTATTTCGGGAAAATAAATGCTAGATTTTGTATTGTCTGAGTAATTAAAAATAGTTCACTAAGTTTTCAACACATTGAAATGTAATTTAATCAAAGGTGGATTGAATAAATAAATTTTATTTAATTCATTTAATTATTTTTTGAAAACTAGAATGTAGAGACCCGAAGCCTGACGTACATGGACTTTACATTACTTTTGCGGAATACTTAGTACATTACAAAAACACACACACAAGGACCGTAATAGTTTAGTGTCTTTGGAAACTCGGTCTATAATATTCTAATCGTGGTGAAAGATCTTCAACATCTCCCATAAAGATCTTCCTTTTTTTTACCTAAAACCTTTCTTTATATCCTGGGGAAAAGAAAACATAAAAGGGTGAGCTCAAATGCTCAGTAAGGGTAAACAAAAGAAATATCAATCACATCATATTCATAAGAACATAACATTTTGGAAATCATAACCTGCAAAAGAGAGCATAATTTCATAACATGGGATAAATCATGGCAGTGAAATGTAATCACAATAATCATAACATAAAACATGGAACTTTGTGGCATACACACATAATCATAGAGAATCATTTCTTGTTAGTCAAGACTCATTGCCAAGACTATCTTAGTGGACAAAGTCCCTTTCTGAATCGAGTAATCCTCGTTTCAGTCCTGTTTCACTGAACCGGTATAACCTACCATTCCAGCCATGTCTATCTCATGAGATATAAAATCTTTACCCAATGCATTGGAGGGAGATATAGGTCCCACCCATCTCTTAATGAATCCTTTCTTATGTGTGCCACAAAATCATAAATCATACATCATCGCATAACCCATGTAATAAAAATGGGATTCTTGAAACATCATGACATCATAAATCAATTCATATAAGATAAAGGAATTCATAAACATAATTCCATCTCAACATAGTCAAATCAATGTAAAAATATGGATAGAAACAGAACCCTTTATTATCTTAGATGGAAAATAATTTTGATAAAACACTTGAATTGAATTCTTGAGGAAAATATCCTTTCTTCTTCAAAATCAATTTCTTTTCACAAAACATCATGCAATTTTAAAAGAAAGAGATTTTATTGAAAATAGTCATGAAATCTTTTAGAGGAAGCTTCATGAAAATAAGGCTTTATAAAACAGTAGAAATCCGTTCGTGCCGTATAAGTAAAAAAAACATTCTTTGTACTTTTGTCGAAAAAGTCAAAATGTACCTCGTACGATAAACGACAAAAGATTCCTTTCATATCTTTTACTAAAAACTAACCAAAGGGTAAAATTGGATTTAAACCATTGTAGTTGGATGGAAATAATATTACATATTGAGGAAACATGGATGTGGATGATAAAATAAACCCCAGTAAATACTTACGAATAAACAATCTCGGATAAAAATGAGATTGTGATATTTCCCTTACCTTAGGTCCGACTTGCTTTGTAAGTGTCCGAACCTCCTCTTCTTTGAAGTGCCTCTTTGAGACCTCCTCTTAGGGCACTAAAATTGGTCTTTGAGGAAGACCAGAACCTCTAGGATGTTGCTAGGGAAGTGGAGAGGAGAAATTGGCAGGGGTTGGCCGAGCTTGAGTGCTCAAATTGGTGTGAGGAGTAGGGGGAGGAGGTGTCCTTTTATAGGGGAGGAGAGGGGCACCTTAGGAATATCTCAAAATATTATTTTATATTAAAGTAAAAATCGGTTTATAATGGTTCCAAAGGGTCTTATTTCGAAGCTAAAGTAAGGATGGGTCGAAATCCTATCAACCAATAGAATTTAGACAAGTTTAAGATATTATTTTAACCTTATCAATTAGATTTAACTCTAAGTTAATTAATTTAACTTTTACCGTGTCTTTTTGTTTTCTTTCACTATATGGTTAATACACTTACTATAACATGCCAAACGAACCCCAAATTGTTTATTATTAATATATATATCCTTATCTAAGTCATTTGGCCGAACCTTAGATTTTTAGGAATAAAATAACAATTAATAATATAATATTTGATTTAAAAACTATTTTGTGTCAATTTTGACACTATTTGATATATGATTTTTGTGAAAGTCATAACAGAATTATATGTTCGAAAAAAGTTGATTAAATCAACACTAATATATCATAGTAACCTAGAAAATTAGTGGAATTCATAAAAAGTCTTAAATTACATTTATTTTGGTATTTATATTATCAATTATGTCAATATTTCATTAATAATATAATTACGGTATCATTTTTGTGTCATAAATAAATTATATTATTTGATGTCTAAAAATTACAAATAAAATACCATCATGTAGGAAATCTTTTTAGCTTTCTAATGAATATTTATAGTCGAATTTATCTTATGTATAACCCCATATTAAAAATGATTTACTTATTAAACTTTGATTTTAACTATTTTAACCCTTCTTTAAATAAATTAATAATAAATGTCCTAATCTAATCCAAGTGGGCCTAAATGGTCATATTTTATTCCTAAGTTTGTTTTTGGTCGAATTACACTTGTCCAATAGAATTAGGACATGTTTTAGGGTAATATTAATATCATATTTACCCTTAGTTACCTTATTTACTATTAACCGTGGTAAAAAAAGTAAAAAGTTACTATTCACCAAAAAATTATTTTCATCTCATTGAACCACATTTTAGTCCTTGATATTAACCGTGTCTCTCGGATTTTCGAAATTCCATTCACAGAAGCGGTAAAATTAAGTTTTATTCAAAATTCAGTTTTTAACCTACCACTTAGTAGTTTCACTATTCATCAAAAATTGATGTTTTTCAGAACAATGCCAAAATTTCATCCCAAGCTATATTTCATATTCCGAATTCAAAAATGAAGTCTATTTTACCAAATTCATAACATAAAAGTTGCATTAATTAATTTTATAATTAAATCCCGTTGTTAAAACAAATAGCGTGTTTTTAAGAAACAATATCTATCAAAAGATTGACACTTGTTTATGTCTAGTTTAAATGTGAAACTACATCCAATGACCAACATTGTATTAAATTGTAAAAATATATTCTAAATATACTTTAAAACCACTCAAATTAATGATTTATCACTATTAATTATTTTGATTAAAAAAAATTGTTTTTAATTATAATTTAGTAATTTTCACTATTCATCAGAATTTGAAAGTTATCCGAAAAGTACCAAAATTTCACCTTAGGCTAAATTCGATACTCCGAATCCAAAAATGAAGTCCATTTTGAGAGTTAAAATTTATAAAATTTAAAAAGTGGTTATTACTATTCATAACGGCTAGTTTTAATAATATTTTAATAGCATATCATTGTTTCGTGAAACTCAGGATTACGTACCACACACGCTATCGAGGAAGGTTGCGATTGCGTGTAATGCAAGGCAAGTCAAGGATGCGTGTTGTGCAAGCTCCTTTTGGTGTAGCGTATAACACAAGACATTAGTAAAATAAGAAAGAATATTTTTCATAAAATCTCGGGCTGTTACATTCTACCCCCCTTAAAATGAATTTCGCCCTCGAAATTCGTCGGGGTTATAAATGGTTTACTATTCGAAAGTTTCTTTAATAGAAACCCACATCGTAAAAGGGAATACCAAAACTTGGCTTTAAAAACTAAAGTATGAAATGTAACGATTACCCAAATAAACTAATCACTGGGTTTCCACATAGGTGAAAATATGGATATGGAAGAGAAATCTAACCATCATGTTCTGATGGAGAGTGGTAGAGAACATGGCTATGGAAAAGCCAGTAATCACAAATCCATAGATTTGTGATGATATAAGGTACCATCTGATTCATCAGGTATAAGATCACTAGGACAACATTTTTGGTTTTCAAGATCATTTCCCTAAAGTTGAAAATTTTCTTAGAATAAATACTTACTTTATTTTGGTACAATCTCACTTTTGTTCGTGCCTTGAACAATTTCTACTTCATCTCTTAAATAAATGAAGTTGAATTTGTTATTTGTGAAGTGTTAGAAGATCATGTGATAGAATGACTGTTCATTCCATCTGTCTCAAACAAAAGGTTAGCAAAAGTTATTAAATATACATAAGTCATTCTATAGTGAGATTAATCATATATGGTTCCTAAAATGGACTTATACTTCATATATCATGCTGATTAATATAATAAAACTAGTTTCTACTAAACAGGTACTTCCTGTAGGCCAGTGGTAGGCGATAAAGGCCAGTCGCACTTCGGTTGTGGGTTCGATTCCTACAGCCTTGTCCGAAGCGATGGGCTGTCGCCCGTCCTGCAGGTTGTCCCTTTTTCTAAAACTACGTTACTATAACATCCCATCAATAATATCGAAAATCTTCTATCCTTAAACAATACTAACTTATGTCCAACATAATCCAGTCTAATCTTTAGGCTTATACATAATACTGCAGTCCACTCTCATAATATAGTGACAACGATTACCAGAGATTTAATACTGTCGTTGATCCCCACATATCATAAGATATGTCTTGTTGGTCACATTCCAAACATTCAAAGTCCTTAATCGTGTATTCTCTTGAATACCTTAGTGAAAACATGAGTGCAGTTAAAAGTTAACACTTTCCACATACCAAAATCCTCAAAATTCTATATACTCAAACCATGATATCACTTAGTCCTTATATCAATCATGAGCTCATGAATACTATTAAACATTTCATTTTCTCGTCTTCATTATGCGCATATCATCTTATTTCCAAAAAATATCTCAATCACTTTGAATACCACATCAATAAATATTGCAATACTCAATGATACAACATTATTTTGGAATCCCATTACATAAACACTTAATCATTCCACCACATCGTTGTCATATTCAACATTGCCAATAGTGATCGCATGTGATTTCCCTTTGTCCTTTTCCTTCAGTGGTTGCTCATGTTGATCATCACTAACCCTTGGATTAGGGCAATTATTAGCATAATGCCCCATTTCCTTGCACTTGAAGCATTGAAGTGTTGGCGGTGCGTTCTCTGCAGTGTTTGCTTTATTCACATCATTAGAAACCCTTTTTCCATTACTTCGACACTCAGCTGCTCGATGACCTTCTTTTCCACACTTAAAACATTTTCTAGTCCCTTTTAGACAATCTCCACCATGCTTCTTTCCACACTTTGTGAATAAGGAAACATTCATCTTCTTTTCACCATTATTCTGAGATTTCTCCTTGAACTCCATCTTTCGTTTCTTGTCAAAACCATGAGATGGATATGTAACACCAACTTCCATTTCTACCTTGATAGCACAACGCACAATTTCTTCATAGCTACTGAAGTCTCTTATAGCTAATGCCCTTCGAAGACTTGGTTTTAAGCCACTGAAAAATCGATCAACTTTACTTTCAGGTTGGATGATAATTCCAGAAGCATACCTTGCAAGTCTTGTAAAATTTGATTCATAGGTACCAACAGATTCATCATCCCTTTGCTTTAGTTCAAGAAACTCTTTCTCCATCTTTGTTCGAAGAATACGAGGGAAGTACTTACTGAAAAACAAGTTCTTGAACTCGTCCCATTCCATGGACTCAATTTCATCTCTTGGCCTCGTATTCTTGATAAGATTCCACCATTGATCAGCTTCACCTTCCAAACGATATACTTCTAAGATGACTTTATCATGTTCAGAACATTGAAGAACTGAAAATATCTTTTCAGTAGTACTAATCCATTGTTCAGCAACTAATGGATCAGTAGACCCACTGAAAGAAGGTGGACGTTGCCTCATGAAGGACTCAATAGAATATTGTTCCCTTCTCTGCTCATTTGGAAGTCCAGAATGATTCATAGCTTGTGTAAGTATAGCAATAAGATTTTGCACTCCATCTCCCATAACATTTGTTTGTTCAAGAGGGTAATCATTGCATTGTCCATTGCATTGATCAACACGGTTCCTTCGGGTTCCAGCCATCGTCTAAAACCCATAAAGAATAGTGTGAGAGGCAAAAATCATGCTAGGGAAAACAACATAATAAAGGGGGAGTACCTTCAATATCCAACATCTTAGGTTTAATTCTATGATCGTTAGCGTAATTCTATTACTATAACCTATACGTATACTTAACCTTAGAGACATCCCTAGACATACCTTAGAAATATCTCTAGGGATCTCACTAACGTTTTCGCATCCTAGTTTCCAAAGGTTGACTAAACCTTTCCTCTGATACCAACTGTAGAGACCCGAAGCCTGACGTACATGGACTTTACATTACTTTTGCGGAATACTTAGTACATTAAAAAAACACACACACAAGGACCGTAATAGTTTAGTGTCTTTGGAAACTCGGTCTATAATATTCTAATCGTGGTGAAAGATCTTCAACATCTCCCATAAAGATCTTCCTTTTTTTTACCTAAAACCTTTCTTTATATCCTGGGGAAAAGAAAACATAAAAGGGTGAGCTCAAATGCTCAGTAAGGGTAAACAAAAGAAATATCAATCACATCATATTCATAAGAACATAACATTTTGGAAATCATAACCTGCAAAAGAGAGCATAATTTCATAACATGGGATAAATCATGGCAGTGAAATGTAATCACAATAATCATAACATAAAACATGGAACTTTGTGGCATACACACATAATCATAGAGAATCATTTCTTGTTAGTCAAGACTCATTGCCAAGACTATCTTAGTGGACAAAGTCCCTTTCTGAATCGAGTAATCCTCGTTTCAGTCCTGTTTCACTGAACCGGTATAACCTACCATTCCAGCCATGTCTATCTCATGAGATATAAAATCTTTACCCAATTCATTGGAGGGAGATATAGGTCCCACCCATCTCTTAATGAATCCTTTCTTATGTGTGCCACAAAATCATAAATCATACATCATCGCATAACCCATGTAATAAAAATGGGATTCTTGAAACATCATGACATCATAAATCAATTCATATAAGATAAAGGAATTCATAAACATAATTCCATCTCAACATAGTCAAATCAATGTAAAAATATGGATAGAAACAGAACCCTTTATTATCTTAGATGGAAAATAATTTTGATAAAACACTTGAATTGAATTCTTGAGGAAAATATCCTTTCTTCTTCAAAATCAATTTCTTTTCATAAAACATCATGCAATTTTAAAAGAAAGAGATTTTATTGAAAATAGTCATGAAATCTTTTAGAGGAAGCTTCATGAAAATAAGGCTTTATAAAACAGTAGAAATCCGTTCGTTCCGTATAAGTAAAAAAAACATTCTTTGTACTTTTGTCGAAAAAGTCAAAATGTACCTCGTACGATAAACGACAAAAGATTCCTTTCATATCTTTTACTAAAAACTAACCAAAGGGTAAAATTGGATTTAAACCATTGTAGTTGGATGGAAATAATATTACATATTGAGGAACCATGGATGTGGATGATAAAATAAACCCCAGTAAATACTTACAAATAAACAATCTCGGATAAAAATGAGATTGTGATATTTCCCTTACCTTAGGTCCGACTTGCTTTGTAAGTGTCCGAACCTCCTCTTCTTTGAAGTGCCTCTTTGAGACCTCCTCTTAGGGCACTAAAATTGGTCTTTGAGGAAGACCAGAACCTCTAGGATGTTGCTAGGGAAGTGGAGAGGAGAAATTGGAAGGGGTTGGCCGAGCTTGAGTGCTCAAATTGGTGTGAGGAGGAGGGGGAGGAGGTGTCCTTTTATAGGGGAGGAGAGGGGCACCTTAGGAATATCTCAAAATATTATTTTATATTAAAGTCAAAATCGGTTTATAATGGTTCCAAAGGGTCTTATTTCGAAGCTAAAGTAAGGATGGGTCGAAATCCTATCAACCAATAGAATTTAGACAAGTTTAAGATATTATTTTAACCTTATCAATTAGATTTAACTCTAAGTTAATTAATTTAACTTTTACCGTGTCTTTTTGTTTTCTTTCACTATATGGTTAATACACTTACTATAACATGCCAAACGAACCCCAAATTGTTTATTATTAATATATATATCCTTATCTAAGTCATTTGGCCGAACCTTATATTTTTAGGAATAAAATAACAATTAATAATATAATATTTGATTTAAAAACTATTTTGTGTCAATTTTGACACTATTTGATATATGATTTTTGTGAAAGTCATAACAGAATTATATGTTCGAACCAAGTTGATTAAATCAACACTAATATATCATAGTAACCTAGAAAATTAGTGGAATTCATAAAAAGTCTTAAATTACATTTATTTTGGTATTTATATTATCAATTATGTCAATATTTCATTAATAAGATAATTACTGCATCATTTTTGTGTCATAAATAAATTATATTATTTGATGTCTAAAAATTACAAATAAAATACCATCATGTAGGAAATCTTTTTATATTTCTAATGAATATTTATAGTCGAATTTATCTAATGTATAACCCCATATTAAAAATGATTTACTTATTAAACTTTGATTTTAACTATTTTAACCCTTCTTTAAATAAATTAATAATAAATGTCCTAATCTAATCCAAGTGGGCCTAAATGGTCATATTTTATTCCTAAGTTTGTTTTTGGTCGAATTACACTTGTCCAATAGAATTAGGACATGTGTTAGGGTAATATTAATATCATATTTACCCTTAGTTACCTTATTTACTATTAACCGTGGTAAAAAAAGTAAAAAGTTACTATTCACCAAAAAATTATTTTCATCTCATTGAACCACATTTTAGTCCTTGATATTAACCGTGTCTCTCGGATTTTCGAAATTCTATTCACAGAAGCGGTAAAATTAAGTTTTATGCAAAATTCAGTTTTTAACCTACCACTTAGTAGTTTCACTATTCATCAAAAATTGATGTTTTTCAGAACAATGCCAAAATTTCATCCCAAGCTATATTTCATATTCCGAATTCAAAAATGAAGTCTATTTTACCAAATTCATAACATAAAAGTTGCATTAATTAATTTTATAATTAAATCCCGCTGTTAAAACAAATAGCGTGTTTTTAAGAAACAATATCTATCAAAAGATTGACACTTGTTTATGTCTAGTTTAAATGTGAAACTACATCCAATGACCAACATTGTATTAAATTGTAAAAATATATTCTAAATATACTTTAAAACCACTCAAATTAATGATTTATCACTATTAATTATTTCGATTAAAAAAAATTGTTTTTAATTATAATTTAGTAATTTTCACTATTCATCAGAATTTGAAAGTTATCCGAAAAGTACCAAAATTTCACCTTAGGCTAAATTCGATACTCCGAATCCAAAAATGAAGTCCATTTTGAGAGTTAAAATTTCTAAAATTTAAAAAGTGGTTATTACTATTCATAACGGCTAGTTTTAATAATATTTTAATAGCATATCATTGTTTCGTGAAACTCAGGATTACGTACCACACGCGCTATCGAGGAAGGTTGCGATTGCGTGTAATGCAAGTCAAGTCAAGGATGCGTGTTGTGCAAGCTCCTTTTGGTGTAGCGTATAACACAAGACATTAGTAAAATAAGAAAGAATATTTTTCATAAAATCTCGGGCTGTTACATAGAAGGTTCATTTTTCTCAAAAACTTTGGTAACATCCCAAAAGGGAAACCCCAACCAGAATTCGATTACTTCTCCCTCGTTATAAATCCACCAAACTTCTCAGAAATCTCTTGATTACTAAAATATTTCAAACTTGATATTTTTTAGTGACACCTAGATTAAAACACTATACATTTGAGAATGAAATTCAGGTTACCACTTTTTACAACACCCTTAAGGGATTTAATCGCTTTTTCCACTCCTAATGATAAGCATGTGTCAAAACTAGTTTCGTTTCCAGAGATCCAATTAGTCATTCATTTAATTTTTTTAATATTTCCATTTTACAGATATTTTATTGATTTTATAAAAATAAAAACTCCAAAACTCTTTCCCTAATGAATTCAACAGATTATTATTCTGAATGGGCTGACAATTACTCGTATGTGTCAAAACTAGTTGTTGAAACCCCTTGGACTATAGAATATGGAGTTACATTATGGGTTAAAGAGATCATGGGATAATAAAGAAAAATTTTCAAATAGGAGGAATTCAAGGACCACATCTAAGATCACAAGGAAACCCTCAATCAAGAATTTGTTGAAGGATTGGCCAGAGAGCATGCTGAATTCTAGGAGTACAACCTAAAGTTTTATCGAGAAGTGGCCGAGACACAAGAAGAGTACACCTAAATTCCTCCTAGCACTTTTAAATAAGTTCCAGCATATTTTTTCTAGGATGAATTGGAAAAGAACAAGGTCAAATATGATATTCAAGAGCATGAAGATATCGTAAAAATCTACAAGAAATAATAGATTTGATAACATCATAATTCCAAGATCCAATAGAGGAATATGAGACTAAACCTTATCGAGATGATGAGTAAATTGTATCACCAGACGAGGCTAACAAGTAATTGACAACTAGTCTTTCCTAATTTTTATGAAGAGATACAAGAACTTGAACCCAAACTATATGTGGTAGAGCCTGACTACCTGCCCTCACTTTACACTATCAAACTCCAAGATGCACTCACCACTGAGGCATTGATCAAGCCAGAACAAACTCAGGGAGATGATATTTATTTAATCTCTTTATCATTTGATTTTATTGAGAAATAATTATGAAACATTACCTATGAATTTGATTATACTGAATCAAAAAATCTTTTCTATGCCAATAATAAAGAAGATGAACCTAGATGTGCACCTACTGAGGAACACATAGAGCTCCTTATTTTCAATGAACATGAATTTTAGGATCATCATCAGGACATCAAAGTTGTTGGGACTATAGAAATAAAAAAATATGATTCTATTATTTGTGGGGAGATATTTTATATTAAAATTTTAACATTTTTCCATGTATAAATACTTGTATAACTCCCCTTTGATTATTGAATTCATGTATACCTTATAAATCCCGCATTATAAGAGAATGAGGTTTCATAAGTAGAAACCATGAAAGAGGGTGATTCATACATCATCTATCCCTCTCTATGAATAAAATACCAAATTTTTATGCGGGAGGATCTTTTGTACTATATTCATGAATAATTCCTCATGAATAAGGATGAAGAAAAAGATAGTAATATCCACAAGTGGTGGTTCAAATCAATAAAGCTTCATCCACCATCAGATTTTGGATAATAACTTGTACTACCCTTTGGAGGTAGTAAAACTTCATGGCCCACTAGGGGTATCATACCAAGATTTATCCTTCAATTGTTTTCTAGGAATTTGGATTTCAATTTCACTTATTAGGAAGTAGTGCATCATGTATCCCCCAAACTCTTTCTTTTTTAGCTTAAAAGACATGCACAATGTGCTTAATATGGTAATTATATTTTGTAGGTTCATGATGGAAGATGAAATCATCAACTTGTAAATGAGAATGAAAAAGATTCATTGGAAAGTGAATTCACTTTTTAATGATTCTATTTTAAACTCATTACATTTTTGTGGTCTAAAACATGTTTTGAGCATTAATGATAAACTTTCATTCACACGCTTAAATTCATGTTTTAATTGACTAATCTAGGTGACCTGAGTTTCTTAGGAATGACGTGATGAAATTTTTTATATTTAAATGTTGATATGATTAAATGAGTAAAATGGAGATTTAAAATTTTAAAATGAAACAAGGATATTAAAATGAGGAATCATGATTTGAATAAATTGATTAATTCTAGTAAATGAAATTTTCAAACAAGTTTTTATAGTTTGAATTTCGGGAATTTATGTGAATTTATTTTTTATTATTAATCATTCCTTAAGTGATTGTCCCAAATCATATGTCCCATTATTGAGAGTATTTCTACACCAATTACTTCTTATTTTATCTTTAGAATATTTCATGAGTGGTCATTGGACATTCCACCTACTAGAAATTTAATTTGAACTTGTCAAAGCTATGACTATACAAAAAAAAATTAAAATGATTTAGGCATCTTTTTGTAAACCAATAATCCTTAAAATACATGGTTTACATCTATCCTCTTTTATCCCAAAGATACTATGAATTACCATCTTAGTTATGAGCCATGTTTCAAGTCATTTTTATCCTTTCCTACCCAAATCTTAGTAATGTCATGATATTTCAATGTTGAAGTGTGGGGTTAAAGGGATTCATTGTAAATGGGATGATTTACATTGTAATGAATAATTTTTTGTGTAATTATTGTGGGAATTATAAAAGGTTTTGGAATTATTCATTTTAATCTATTTTTTTCTCTCATGAATATAAAAATGACAAAAAGAACCAAAAAATGAGAAAAATGCATTGTGGTTTGGGTAAACCCAAAATCACCATTACTGGACCTATGATTTCTATCATATTTAGTTAGGTGGTGGATGTGATATTTATTCGGAATAATGAATTTTGAATAAAATGAAAATTGTTCTTTGAAAAAGAAAAAAAATGAAAAAAAAATCATGAGAGTGCACAAATCATTCATTATCCTGAAACTGATCATGGTATTTACATTGATTCTTGGGGAAATTTGGGAGTTGTTATAATTTGAAGTGTAAATTTTCATTAAACATTTTACTTTGAATATCATACTTTATTATTTAAGCGATAAAACTCCTCCATGAGCTTTAATTTTTAATCATCAACTCCTGTCAAATTAATCCTCATGGTCGTTAGAAACATAATTGCATGTCCTCTTGATTTTGTGTTATTTTTTATTAAAAAGTGGAGAAATTTGTCCCATTATAATCTTTTGTATAAAGAGCATGTTCTCGTGATATAAGAATAATTCTAGTTTAATTTTATTATGAGTGATGATAGAATAGAATAAAATGTGAGGTAGATCATGATTTGGTGTGTTTAATAGTAATTAATTGAGGAGCTTGAATGAATGAAAGGAGAAGTTCCATCATTTTTCAAATGGGAAAATTAAAATATCTGAATTTATTTTTTCTTTGAAAAATGTGAAATTAAATTGATATTTTATGTGGAATTTGAAATTTTTATTTTATATCGATAGTTGTTTGATTATATTTCATTTCAATTTGAATATTGATAAAATTTATGCCCTCTTATTTTAAATGATGAGATTTTATGCTTGAGGACAAGAATGGTTTAAGTGTCGAGAATTGATAGAAAAAATACTTTTCATAATTTTACATTGAATATAAATGTTTTTAAACACTATAAAGTTATATTTATTAAAATTTGCCACATTTTTATGATTTTATTGAATTTTGAGATTAATTATAACAATGTTCTAGTTTTGGGATTTAAATGTTTTATTTTTAGTTTTATTTCAGCCATAATTTTTCAAAACAAATTAATTTTTTAAAATTAATTTTTTTTATGATTCCAAACATAAGTTTCTACATTTCATCCATATAGACCTCAAGATCAATCCATCAATTGGAGGCCCAACATTAGCAAACAACATGGGCCTCAAAAACAGTTCATATATTGAGATTGTTTTAAATATGATCTTATATCTTGAGGTTTTCCGGCCCAATGAAGCTATAATTTGACATGGATATGAAGAAGTAATTTATTAATAACTATCATTAAGGAGGAAATTACTTAATTAGCCTTTGGTAAGTCCATTAATTCATGAGAAATCAAGTACATGGAATATGGAGAGGCTTTCTATAATAATTAAATTATTAGAGTGAAATGGCCATAACACTATATGAACATGAAACATATGTTGAAAATTTGAGGGGAGATGCATAAGACAATTGGAAACAACATTTATGAAGGGTTACACACATGAATAATCCATCTAAGGGGTCTAAAACCTAGAAAATTTTGAATAGAAAATCTATTGTATAAAAGGAGGAGAGCTCATCCTTCCCAAATCATTCCAACCCAACCCATTGAATCCAATGGAAAGAATACAAGAGGATAAAAAATCTCTTATTACCCATTTTTATTCATTAATATTTATTCTTCCATGTTTATTTTGTATTCATATTCGATGGCTCCTTCTTTAATAGGGGGGTAGAAAGCTTCTTGATTGGGTGAAGTGGAGTGGGATCCAATTTTGTAATGTTATAGTTTATAATTTTTTTATTCAAAGGAATTCCTTGATTTTAAATTAATGGTTTTCAATTTAATTTATTTTTTAATTTAAATTAAATAGGGTTGTATTTTAATTTATTCTAAAATAATAAATTACATTGATTTAAATAGTATTCTAACCTTACATGATTTATCTATTTTTTACACGAGTAGGATAATTTTTAATGAAAATATTGCAAGGGAGAGTTTTAGTGAGTAATAAAACATGTGAATAAATTAAGATATTCTAATTTCATTTTTTATGGGAAATCAATAAAAGATTTGGTATTTCCTAAGTGATTAAATGTAGTTCATTAATATCCCTACACTTTAAAATTTAATTAAATTAATGGTGATTCGAAGAAGAAACATTAATTCTATTCATTTAATTATTTTTCTAAAACTAAAAAAAAAATTTCTCAATAATTATGATGATATCTCAAAAGTGAAACCCCAACTTGAATGAAATCACTTATCTCTCATTAAAAATTCACCGAAATTATTATAAATCACTTCATTACTAAAATCATTCAAACATAATTGTTTTTAGTGACACTTGTATTAAAAAATAGCTCCTTGGATAACTACATTATGGTTACAACTTTTTACTACACCACTCGGGGATTTAATCATTTTTTACACAACTCACAGTATGCATGTGTTAAAACTGGCACCATTTTTAGGGATCCAAATAGTCATTCATTTTCTTTTCCTATTTTCCCATATTAGATAGATTTTACTGCTTTTATAAAAATAAATACTACAAAATTTATTTCCATGATCATTTCAAGGATTATTATTCTGAATGGGTTGATGATTACTCACAGGTTCCAGAACTAGTAGATGAAATCCCCCAGTATGTAGATGGTGGAGTTACATTATAGGATAAATAGATTAGGGGATCACGAAGGAAAATTTTCAAAGAGTAGGAATTCAAAGACCACATCTAGGATCTTAAGGAGACCCTCAATCAACCAGTTGTTAAAATATTGTCTAGGGAGATTGCTGAATTCTGGGAGTACTTCCTAGAGCTTTTTCAATAAGTGGCTAAGACGCAATTAGAGTGCTCCCTGATTCCTCCCAGTACATTTAAAAACGTTCGACTAAATATTTTATAGGTGAAAGTGAAAAAAAAAGGAAAAATATAATATTCAAGAGCTCGAAGAGATGGTGAAAAATCAACAATAAAAAAGGAATTTGATAGAATCTGTGTCCAAGAACCATCAGAGAAATCTTTTCCTAAACATGAACCATAATATGATCCACATGACTCACTTTATTAGTCTAAGAAGGAAGTGACACTGGTCTTTCTTGATTTTTCTGATGATGGTTAGGAACATGGGGTGAAACTAGAGGTGGAGGATCCTAACTACCTACCTTCACTTTCCCATATCAGACTCCAAGAGGCACTCACCACTAAGGAGTTGATTAATATAGAACCAAATCAGGGAGATGATCTTCCATTAAACTCTTAATCATATAATTTTGATGATACCAAATTGTTGATCTCTCAAAATTTTTGGATTATACAAAATCAAAAAATCATTGTTATTACTTTCAGGGATAAGATGAACCTGGATGTGCACCTATTCAGGAATACAAAGAGCTCCCGAATATTAATGATCATTCATTTGAGGAGACCTATAAAGAGATCCAAGTATTTGAGCATGATGAAATCAGAAAAGAGGCTTCTCTTATTGAAGGGTATAAATTTTATATTAAAAATTAAAATTTTATCCAAGTATAAATACTTTTTTACCTCACATTTGATTATTCAATGCATGAAAACCTTATAAATCCATCACTAGAAGAGAATGATGTTACAAAAGTTGAAAGGAATAATGACGATTATTCAAACTTCATCCTTACCCTCCAGGAAATCTATACCTAATTTTTATCAGGTAGGATATGGTGTAATCTATTCATGTATCATTCCTCAAGAACAAGGATAAAGAAAAATCTAGTAAAAGCCACATGCGGTAGTTCAAATAAAAGACGCTTCATCCACCATATGACTTTAGATAACAGCCGGTACTACCCTCTAGAGGTAATAAAGATTTAGGGCCCAATTTTTGGATCATTCCAAAACATAACCCTTACATTCATTCAAGGAATTTAGATTTAAATTTAATATCTTAGGAATTAGTTCATCTTTCATCCCCATCCCTCTATCTTTCTGAGCCCAAAATACATGAACATTGTGATTACTTTTGTAATTACATTATGTAGGATCAGGATGGAAGGAGTATTCTAATTCTAGTGAAGTATAAGTACAAATATTCATGGTAATGGGAGTGTGATTTTTAATTATTATCTTCTAAACTCTTTACATTTTTTTGGTCAAAAACATGTTTTGAGATTTAATGATAAAATTACACGCCCACACTTGAATTCATGTTTTACTTGACTAATCTATGAGACATTATTTTAATTGGAATATTGTGATTACATGTTTTAGATATCAGTGTTGATATAATTAAATGCGTAATGTGGAGAATTAAATTTTTAAAATGATACATGGATAAAAAAATGAGGACTCTTAATTTGAAAAAATTGATTAATTATTGTAAATGAAATTTTATTACCATTTTGCAGACATTGAATTTATGAAATTTATGTGAATTTATTTTTTATTATTAATCATCCCTTTCTAGATTATACCAAATCATATTTCCCATTCCTGAAGGATTTCAAGACCAAGTACATCTAATTTTAGGTTGACTATATTTCTTGAGTGATCATGGGACATGCCACATGCTAGAACTTGAATTTGAACTTTTCAAAGCTATGACTAAACCAAAACCCATTTAAAATTATTGAGGTATATTTTAATAAGACACATGTCCTTAAAATACCACATTTACATAAATACTTATTTATATCATAGAGATCATGAATATCCATGTTAGGGATGAGCCATGTTTCAAGCCATTTTTATCCATTCCTACCCTACTCTTAGTAATTTCATGATATTTTAAAAGTTGAAGTCTAGGGGGTAAAAGGTTTTCATGGTAAATGGGATGATTTACATTGAAAGGAAGAAGTTTGGGGGTACTTATTTTGGAAATTGTAAAAGGTTGTGGAATTATTCATTTTACTTTATATTTTTTCCCCTCTTGAATACAAAAAAATGAAATAAAAGAACCAAAAAATAGAAAAAAAATTGGATGTGATTTGCGTAAAAAAAAATCACTATTACTAGAACTATGATTTCTATCATATGTGGTTAGGTGGTGGATATGAGATTTATTCTAAATCATAAATTTCAAAAAAATTAAAAAGTTTCTTGGAAAAATAGTGAAAAAAATAAAAAAAATATTCAACAGAAGGAAAAAATCAATCACTATTCTTAAAGTTATCATGATCTTTACATTTAGTCTTGTGGAAAGTTGGGGGATGTTATAATTTTAAGGGGAGAATTTCATTAAACTTTTTTACATTGAATATCCTTCTTTATGATTTATGAGATAAACCTCCCCCTTCCGCATTAATTTTTTAACATAAAATCCTTACAACCTTAACCCTCAAAGTCATTTGAACCTTAATTGCAAGTCCTCATGATTTTATGTCCTTTTGTGTTTACAAAGTTGAAAAAGTAGTTATTTTATAAAATTATTGATAAGGAGACTTTTTTAATGATATGAGCATAACTCTACATGAATTGTATTTTGAGTGATGAGAGAAAATAATAAAAAGTGAGGTAGATCATGATTTGGAGTGTTTAATCAAAATGAATAGGGGAGCTTAAATGAATGAATGGAGATGTTCCAACATTTTTCAATGGGGAAAAGTAAAATACATGAATTGATTGTTTCTTTGAAAAAAGTTAAATTGAATTTATATTTTATGTGTAATTTGAAAATTTTATTTCATATTAATCATTGTTTGATTATATTTCATTGAAATTTGAATATTGATAACATTTGTGCCCTCTGATTTTCAATGTTGATATTTAATGCTTAAGGGGAAGAATGGTTTAAGTGTGGGGGAATTGAAGGAAAAAATATTTTTCATAATTTTATATTAATTTTAAATGATTTTAAACACACAAAAGTGGTATTTGATTGGAAATTATCTCATTTTTATGTTTTTGTGGAATTTTGAGCTAAATTGATAAAATGGCCTAATTTTGGGATTTAACTATTTTAACCTTATTTTTTCAGACATAAATTTTTATAAATTAATTTAAAATGTGAAATAACTTTTTTAGGATATTAGATATCTTTTTCTACATATTATCCTTGTGGACCACAAGCTCAATCCATCAATTAGAGGCTCAATATTAGCTTACAACATAGGCCTGAAAATAGTTCACATATATGAAATGTTTTAAATATGAGCTTATATTTCGATGTTTTACTGTACAATGAAGATTAAATTATACATAGATCTATATAAGGAATTTATTAAAACACTAAATAAATATTAAATATGTAAATAATTTGTTTGGGAGTCCATTAATTCATGAGAAATAGGATACATGGAATATGGGGAGGCCGTTTTGGCAGATTAAATTTTAAGAGTGAAACATTTATAACTCTCTATACACAAGAAACAATACATTGTAATTATGAGGGGATATGCTCAACACAATTTCAAATAACATTAATGAAGGGTTCCATGCATGAATATTCCATTTAATTAGTCTAACTCAGGGAAACATTCTGTGGGAAAAATGGACTACAAAATATGCAGAGCTCTCCTTCACAAATCATTCAAACCTGACCCATTCCATCTGGTGGAAATAATCCAAGAGGATAACAACACTCCCTTATTACACCTTATTCTTTATTCATATTTATTTCTTCCATTTTTTATTTTGTATTAAAATTAAATGGCCACTTCTTGCATGGAGGGGTAGAATCCTTTATGATTGGTTGAAGGAAAGGGGTATCCATTTTTGTGATGTTTTAATTTCTGATATTTTTATTCATAGGAATTATTTTCATTAAAATTAATGGTTTTTAATTAAATTTATTTTTGAATTTAAGATAAATATGATTTTATTTTAATTTATTCTCTAATAACAAATTAATTTGATTTAAATATTATTCTACCCTTAATTTATTTATTTTTTTACCAATTTGTTAATTTTTATAAAAAATCATGTAGATGACTGGTTTTGTGACTACCAAAACATGTTAAGAAATTAAGATAGACTAATTTAATTATTTAGGAAAAATAAATTCATGATTGGTATTAATTTAATTATTAAAAATAGTCCATTAATATGTCTACACTTTGACATGTAATTAAATCAATGGTGGATCAAAGAAACAATTATTGTTAAATTCATTTAGTTATTTTTATAAAACCAAAAGATTCAATTTTTTAAACTATTATAACATCAAAAAATGGAAACCCCAAGCAGAATCCAATCACCTCTCTCTCATTATAAATTCACGAAATATCTCAGAAGTCTCTTGATTCCTAAAATATTTCAAACTTTATATTTTTAAGTGACACTTATATTAGAACACTACTCCTTATAGAAATACATTCTAGTTACCACTTCTTATTACACTCATTGGGTATTTAATCATTTTTACACACCTCACGATAAGTGTGCGTCAATGGCGTGTCCTTCAATCCTAATGACAACCTGTGGGGAAGAGCCTCACACATCTTGTAAGTATCCATATACATAGTACATAGAATAAGTACACAACATGTAGAGAAACATGAAATCATATCTGTGTCACCAGTTCTTGTCGGTGTATGGTGGTCGTGTTTATGTATAATCCCATGTACATTATGCTGTGTTTATATCCATGTACACAACATGCCACATGGTCATGTACTTTTTCTAGTGTCCATGTACTTCATTAAGTATATAATAGACCTCATGGAAGTCATCACACACCATGTGATAGGATTCACAGGTCGTGTGATCATTACCTTTATCCCAAAACACTACACACCATTGAATAGGCCCCATATAGCATGTAATCCCAAGCTACATGCCTTGTTGCTTGGGATTTTATAGATCTTTATTTTCTCCTCAGTTCTACCACACGGGCAGCTTCAACATTGATTTCCATCAAATATCACTCCAAAAATATTAGATCTATATCTGCTGAGCCTTACTGACACTTGGTCACCAGAATCTAGGATCAAAACACATCAGGAAAGCACTTTCATTGATCAAAATTTCATGAAATTATAAGGATGAAGAAGAACAATCAATCCAGTCATGTTCTCACTCTATCTAAAAATCATCATCATTAATCCTGGAATCACAATCTCCATCACATTATATACCCTTGTTTTTGATCCATTACACCAAAGAATGGTGGTGCAACATTCAGAAATTGGGTATTTGTCAAACTATTGGCCAAAGTGAATACTAACAAAGATCGCATGATGAAATTGGGGAGAAATCCACAAACCATAAATTTGAGGAATGAACCTCTTCCATTTTTCTTTTTTATTGGATCCATTGTCATTGAAGAGGACGAACAAAGAGTATATAATTAGAATTAACAAAATAATTCCATCCAATTAAATATATTGGCAATGCGCAAATCAATTTTTCAAATGGAATTCATCTATTTTCACTCGAGTTTAAATAATGGGATGGAAATACTACAAAAAACATTCTACTTGGAGATCGAATACATCATTCATAAAGAATGTTTTTGTTTTCATTGTTGATGAGATCCACTAGCTTTGGTGGGGCAACAATCAATGATCTAATTCCAATCAATCATCTTTAACCAAGAACTCTCTACCCCAATGGATTCTAGGCCTCTAGGGCATAGCAGAATAACCTAAGACAATTTCCACAAATTTATACCTAAAATAGAAAAATATTCTCTGCCTTTAAATAAAAAAAGAAATTAATTATTTCATTTATTTCATTTATTTATTCTCGCGATGACTTTTTTCAAAAACATCCTCCACCAACAAATGTTTTGTTTTTCATAGGGTAGAACTCTCATTTAGAACTTAATGATTCACTTGGATTTATGATCCAGGCCCCCATGAGGGAGTTATTCCACTTTTTTAGGAATATTGTGCATGTGTGCTTGTTAATATATTTAATATATTTCAAACATTTATCTCGGGCACACCGGGCCTCTAAATCACACTTTTTCATAGCATCTAGTCTTGAAAATAATCCATATAAGATTAAAAAATAATACATTGAAAATATGAGTCAATAAATTCTCACAACATTAGGGAATTTCATCCAAAAAAGAGGAAAACCTACTCAAAATGATGAGGGTACTAGGCCCACAACTAGGTCTCCTAATCCCACGGGTTCTCATAAAGATTCTCATTCTTCCACTAAACACGCATAAGGGGAATAAAATTCCCATAAAGGATCCTCTCCTAAGGATCCCTGATATCCATAGGGTACTTTTCAAAGGTAACTCCATCCTCAATTTCCAGCTCACCCCAATAGATAACATGGGGCGGTTCATGCAAATACCACCTCAACTGTGACACATTGATGTTGTCATGTACCCAGTATAATTGTAGTTGTAGAAATAAGTAGTACACCGCCTCTACATATCTATATAGTAACTATAAAGGACAAATCAAACATGGATATAACTAGCCTCAACAACACAATATCCTCAATCCATGTCGAGGTAATACTCTTGCGAACACATGCTCTCCCTCTTCAAACTCCAGAGGTCTCCATCATTGTTCTGCATAAGTCTTATAATGTCTATGTGTTGTCATCATCTACTCCCGGATTATTTTCACATCCACTATAGTAGCTCGCACCCACTCTGGGACAATGAGTGTTGACTTACCTGGATCAATCCGACAAAGAGGTGACCTACTGGGTCTCCCGTAAAAATCCTTGAATGGTGTCATACCAAAGGTGGAATGGTATTTGTTTTTGTATTCAAACTCCACCGAAGGTAAGTGATCCTCCCAACTATGAATAAAGATTAATATTCATTCTTGCAGCATGTCTTCCCAGATCTCTATGGTCTGGTCTATCTAGCCATTAGTCTAGGGGTGAAATATTATTCTCAAGTGTAACTGCGTACTAAAGGCTTCTTGAAATCCTATCCATAATTGAGATGTGAAGAGAGAATCATGGTCAGAGATGATAGTCAATGGAACTCCATAGATTCAGATAGTCTCCTTCATGTAGAGGTTTTCTAACCTCCCTACTCTCCACACATGAATAGTTCGGAAGTGATATGACTAGGTGAGATGGTCTGTAATAATCTAGATAAAATAATTTCTCATTGACATATGTTGTAATCATGTCATGAATTCCATTGAAATATCATCCTACTTCCATTCTATCACATCAAGGGGTTAGGTTAAACCCACTGGAACCTGGTGCTCTTCATTCACTTACGGACAAGTGAGGTATAGAGGGACAAACTTGGAAACTCCTTTCTTCGTACCAATCCACTAAAACTGATGTCGGAGGTCCTAGTACATATTTTCCCCATCTAGATATAACCCCAAAAGAGATGTATGAAACTACCAAAATACCTCCTCTCACAACATCAAGGGTAACATCATCTTCCCTTTGAAAATGATAGCATGCTTTCTACCTTCAAAATATCAATCTGGACCATGTCTAGTGGACATATATGTATATAAGGTATCATAGTCAGTATCTCCGCATTGGTAATCCCTGGAATTCTATAAGGTGGTGGGGTAACAACCATAAAATGAAGATATAAATCACTATAATGGACTAAGAAGGACAACTGCAATGAGGGTAACTACTTTGATTCCTTGTCAACAACTGAGAACAAGATATCATATTGAGATAGTCTTCCACCAAATTTCTCTTCCCAGGAGTATCTAAAATCTTTAAGTCATATTCCTTGAGGAAAACTATCCATCGCCTCTATCTAATGTTAAGATCCTTCTAGGATAAGTTATACTTGATACTCTTATGGTTAGAGTGAACAGTAAACCCCTCTCCCATCAGGTAGTATCAGCACATCTTCAATGAGAATACTATCACTCATAACTCCATATCATGGTTCATATAGTTCTACTCATGCGGTCTCAACTGGAATTAACCATAGGAAATATCCACATGATTCTAAAACAAAACACAACCAAATCCACTTCGTGATTCATCGATGAACATTATGTATTCACCATCCTCCTCTAGAAATAACAATATTAGAGAAATCATCAACCACCACTTACAAATCTTGAAGGCACTACTATAAACATTCCATTCACATGGAAGGATACCCCTTATGAGTCATAGATATCAAGGGTTCTGCCACTCTAGAGAAATTGGGTAAAAACATCTAATAATACCCTATCAACCCAAGGAAACTCCACACTACAGTAACACTATTGGGTGGCTCCAAACCAAGCACTTTCTCAACCTTTACCACATCCACTTATACTCCTTCCTCTGATATGATGTGTCCTTGAATTTTTACCTATAAAATCTAAAACTGGCACTTTGAGAGATTCCCATAAGCAAGTGATCTTGAAATGTGTCCCAGACCATCCAAATTTCTCTCATGTTATCCTCCTCGAATGTCTAATACAAAAGGATTTCATCAATGAAGAAAATCATGAATCAGTTTATGAAAGGCTGAAAGATCTGATTCAGGAGTCTCATGTACTACGATGGGGTGTTCCTCATGCCCAAAAAAATTACCAAGTACTCGTAGTGACTATAGCGACATCTGAATGTCATATTCTCTATATCCTCGTCCCGTACTAACAGTTGGTGATATCCTGATCAATGTTCAATCTTCGAAAAATATCATGCCCCTCTAAATTGATAAAATAGGTTATTGATTCTCATTATTGGATACTTATTCTTCATGGTGACCAGATTCAAGCACTAATAATCCACACATAACCTCTATCACACAACCGCATTCTTGGAAAACAGAATTGGGGCTACTGAGGGGAAACATTAGGTCTCACAAAGCCATTATCTTTCAAGTCCTCCAATTGCAACCTCATCTCTCGAATATCTACGGGATCCATCTAATATTATGGTGTAGATATCGATGTTGTACATGGATGGATGTAAGTGTAGGATTCTTGGTCATGATGGGGAGGTAAACCTAGTACGTCCTCAGGGAAGATGTCATCTTACTCCGCACCACTATAGGAAACTGATATCCCAAAGCATACACTACTCCAAGAGTTGTGCTAGCCAAATGGTGGGTAATTAGTTGAACTCTCATATTCATGAGAATGTCTTACTCTACCATGGTTTTCTTTTCACCCACAAAGTAAAATCGTGTTCCTTCACTATGAATACACCGCATCCTCTGCCTAAAATACTCAATTTGGGAATGAACTGTGGATAGCCAGTCCTTTCCTAAGATGAAATAATAAGGAATAATTACTATAAGAAGAGATCCCATAAAAAAATATCACTGAAAAGTGTCACATAACACATTCAGAAAAAGTTCACAATCATTGAGTCACCGCCTATCAGAGTCTCCAAACACAAGGGTGGAGCCAATGGTTTAATTTGAATCTCTAAGTCTCGAACCAGAGTGGTTGAAAGGAAGGTTTAGAAATAACTTTTTTCTATCAAGACTACATATAAAGTATAAAATATAGAGATCTTACCTAGTATCATCCTAGAATACTTGGTTTCATAGGCCTCTATGGCCTGCAACTGGCCTTGTCCCTATCCACCAGCTCCTTGAGCCTGCCAAAGACCACTTGGGGGTGGTGGTGTTAATAGATCAAACCTCCTACCACATCTTATTTACCTACTGGTCCCTCTACCACATCCTTATCACTAAAAACCACTATGATCCTATCTCTATCTCTACCTAAGAGGTTCCTCAACCATCTCATGATCAACAACATGAAGAATCAGACAATCCAAATCCAAATGCCAATAACTATTATAGGAGAAACACCGTCTATACCTTATCTGATTTGAGCTACCACGAGAGTCTTGAACCATTATCCCTATGTCATGGTATAGACTCTTAAAACATCTGAATAACTTAGATCCATATTACTATCATCGGTTACCTTCTATTGAGATCTCAAATATCATATTACCACAACAATCTCCCACTATCGGTGTCTACTCTTCCAAAAATATATCCACCAACAATGATTGTTCAAGAACCCTAGCATAGGTGGGAATTCCAAAAGATACCATGGAAGTCCTGATGTAAAAACATAAGCCCTTATCAATGCTCCATGTTTTGAAGAAAATATCTCATACAATATCCAAGGAGTAATGGGATAGATCAATAAACCTCATTGAGTACTCTTCCATGATCACATTTCCATATTGTAGATGTAGAATCTCATGTAACCATACTCATCACAATGAGAATAGATATAACACATCTATGAAGAGACACTCAAATTATAACTAGGAAAGAGATGTATCATCATGTGAATGGGTCACCAATCTCCACCATAACTCTACAAAGACATGAAAAAGACTAACAACAAGGACCGACATCTTATCTACAAGTATCCTCAAATGAAAGTAAACATGATTGGCTGGATCTAGCGAGTCCTCATGCACCTAGGGGTCTACCTCACCCTAAAAACTAGGAGGTCTCTTCCTCTAAAACTTGTGCAGTGAAATCAACCTGTGTGCATCCTCATTTGATACTTCCAGCTCTAGCGGCTTATCAATGAGTTGTGGTATAGCTACTAAACAACCCAGTGGTGCTATCTCTGATACATGCCCCTATACTGATGCCTCGTCACTAGGTAGATCATCCTTTTGATCACACTATAGAATCCTAGAAAGATGTCTACAAGGATACATCCTAAAAATAAATAAGATGTATGACTGTAAAAGAGTATATATGGGGATATAAAATAAGAATCAAATGGAAATAAACCATTCCTATATTATGCATGTATAAAAATTCCCCTTCAACAATTGATTAAATGTACTGATTCAAAAGTTAGGTGGTCAGAGTCCTGGTGTATGGATACATCAGTCGCTACACCAACACTAGAGTCCCTGTCCAAAATTCTAAACTCAAATAAGTAAAATCTATTTCCCCAAACCAATATCATCGACTCTGGTCCTATTGTAGAACTGATCCCTCTCATACCACTCAATCATGACCCGACTCATAGAGGATTTACCGATGACTACCCCATGCCCACCTCCAATAGGCCAGGGATTGGGATCTTGTGCCAAGTTGGCATATCCCACAAATGAGAGGAATTATCCAGAAGTACTTGTTCACACACACACACATATTCAATACGATACATTGTTGAAATGTAAAACAACTGAATCAAATTAATGAATACATCTATGATCCCACTACAGAGTATATCAGTAATATATTGAATGTGGAAAAAAGGTCTAAATACAAGCCCAACAAAAAAACTATAAAGATTCCAACCTACTCCAAGGGAGGAGACTAATTCAAATGAAAGATCCTAGTAATAACCTCAGTCTAACAAGATCCATCTACACTACACCAACCCAATATCCTCTAAGTACATTGTCAAAATGGTCGTTTTATGCATGAGACACAAAACGTGTGGGCAAATACCATGTATGGGTGAGTATAATAATACCCAGTAGGACACCCTCGAAACAACTAAACATGAATCCCTAACTACATTCACCTCAAAAATTAATATAACAATCAATTTATAATGAAAACACCAAGATATACTTAAGAAATACACCACACCACCAAGAGTTCATAAACAATTTCCATCCAAATGATTCCACATGAAGAAATACTCATTCTAGTAAAATACACTCCACAATCCATTCTATCATCGAAGAAACTCATCAAAGATGTATAGATCATTGGGACCCATCCATGTAGGCTCATTGGTATTACAAAACCTTGATACACATATAGGGGTCACACCCAAAACCATTGGGGGCACCATGAACCTAATCTGGATCAACTCACTACGTTGGGGGTTGTATGTCAATGATATCAAAAACCCTAACACTATGACCTGTTAGATAGAGGATCAACATCCTTCTCAGGGTGGTCCTTTTGATTCCATAAACTCCAACTTGGGAAAAAGGATGATAGAGGATCCCACTTCAGTCTCTCGGTGGGAATTCACAACTCTATCTGAGACCCGGCCTCTAGAGGGGATCACAATCCTGTGACGTGGATGTAATTTCACACTGTACCCCTGAGGTAAAGTACCAAGGGTTCCCACTAAAGCAATATTGATCCAAAATAATAAAATTAAGTTCCAAAAACACTCTTTAGGGGTGTACAGGGCATGTACCAGGGGAAAATATCCCTCTAACATCTCGTTTGAAAGATCCTCACACTGCATTTATGACTCCATATACATGGCCTATAGAAGAAGTACACGACATGTAGAGACCCACAGTATCCTTCCTGTGTCACCTGGATGTGTCTTTGTATGGTGGTCTTGTCTTTGTATCATCCCATGTATGCCACGTTATGTTCGTGTCTATGTACATGGTGTTACACTTGGCTATGTACTTTTTTTTATGTTCATGTACTTTCCCAGGTACACTCTATGCCTCACAAATGGGGTCACACACCATGTGATGTAGGTCTCATACTATGTGATAGGGGTCACATGTCGTGTTATCCTTATTTACATCCTAAAAACCTAGCTGTCATTGAATGATCCCCACAATATGTGTAATCCCGAGGTACATGCCATGTTTCATGGTATTTTCTAGATCTAGAGTTTCTCCTCTCTTCTTCCTCAATAACAACATATTCCATGATTTCCATCAAAAATCTCTCTGTAGTTCTCAGATCTATATCAACTGAGCATTTCCACCATTTTCTCAGTGGAATTTGAGAATAAAACGCATCGGGAAACCACCTCCATTACTTAAAATGTTGTGCACTGCCCAGGAAGAAGAAGAACCCCCAATCTTTTCTCGTTCTCCCTCAATATATCTACCATCACCATTGATTCATGAATCACAACCTCCATCATGTTCCAAACCCATGGTTTCAATACTTTGTGTTGAATAATGTTCGTGCAATGATTATAAATCGAGTATTTTTCAAACCATTGTCCAAAGGGAATACTAAGGATGATCTCCCAAATAAATTGGGGATAAATCCATAAAACATAAAATGTGAGGAACAAACCTCAAACATTATTCATTTTTCCTCGATCCTTTTTTGTATAAAAGGATAAACGATGATTATAGAATCAATATGAAAAAAATAATTCCATCACATTAAATCTACGGGTGATGTGATATTCGATTATATTTGTGGAATTGATTTGTGTTCACCTGGGATTAAATAACATGATGGAACTAAAAAAACATCCTACCTATAGTTTGGATTTATCATTTATGATGAATGGTTGTGTTTCCATTATTGATGAGATTCATGAGCTACGTTGGTTCAATGTTCCATGATACGATCCCGATACATCATCATTTTCCAAGAATTCCTTTCTCTAATAGCTCCTTGGTCCCTAGGGTTTAGCAAAAAATCTTGAAAAAATTTCCATGGTCGTGTACTTATAGGAGAAACATATTCGATACATCAAAATAAAAAATAAATTACTTATTTCATTTATTTACACTAGTGATGACAATTTTCATAGATGACCTATGATGAAAAAGGATATGTCGCACCAACGTTAAAACCCTCATTCTAAATTCAATGGTACACTTATATTTCTGATCAGAGATCCTTTTCATGAGTTATTCAACTTTTTTAGGAAAATTGTGTGCGCGTTCTTATTAATATATTTCATATATTTCAAACATTAATCCTAGGCATAGAAGAAGATAGAATTGCATATCATCTTAGCATCTGGTCTAGAAAATAATACTTATAATATCTAGAAATAATACATGGAAAATATAGACATTAAAATCACATTTACCAAATCCCATATTTCCAGGATCTCCCTCTCCTCGTCCATGGTGGATCTCCTTCATTTTTTTTCTAAATCGAGTGTTTTCAGGTGTGCTGAAACCATATCGGTAAAATATTTACTCCTCATTATTCTCTTATTCATTTATCTCACTTTATGGAATAATAAATCAATGCAAGATTTTTTCCCCTATTTTCAATTCATTTTATGATTCTTTTATTTTGTTTTGCTTTGGCTTGAACCAATGCACAATATTGGTTGAGTAGATCATCCTAATCTTGAGGTAAATCTTCTAGTTCTTTTTCATGAAGTTCTAGTGGTTTTATATTGTACCAACCCGAGATTTTATGAGATATATTATTTTTAATTTCTTTGATGTGTTCTATTATACACTACACCAGGATTACCTTGTACTATACGCAACACCGTATTAGCTTGCAGTATACACAACGCTATTGTTGGATCATGTTACACACAATTTTGATAGTAGTTATTCTACGAAACATTGAATATATTTATATTCAATGTATAAATGAAAAATGGTTGGATTCTTTTATAACGAAACAAAAAAAAAGTGTCTTTCATAACACGCAACCCTGACTTGGCTTTCATTACACGTAATCACGACCTTCCTCAATAGCGTGTGTACTACACAATACCGCGTTTCACTAAACAACGATATATTATTATAATATTATTATGAACTATCCGTTATGAATATTATCAAATACATTTTGAACTTTATAACATTATTATTCATCTTACACATTTTCTAGAACATGGTATCAGAACAAATCAATTTTTCGAGTAAAATAAGTATTTTTTTAAAAATGTAGTTTTGCCGCCTTTTGATGGCGCACCCACTTTAAATCTAGTTTTGACATGTTTATAAGTTAAATTTGACAAAATAAAATTCTACCTTGGAATTAGGATATAAAAATTTAATTTGGATAAATATTTCATATTATTCTGATAAATTTCATATTTTGATGAATAGTAAAAACATGCTATATTTTAATTAAAAACAACTTTTTTCAGCGAAATAATTTATATGGTTAGATTATCTTTTTAATTGGTTTTAAAGTGTAATTAGAATATATTTTTACCATTTAATCCAATGCTGGTCATTTTAATTAATTTCACTTTGAAATTGGACATAAACAAGTATCAATCTTTTGATAGTTATTATTTCTTAAAAACACGCTATTTGTTTTGATAACAAGAATTATTTTTAAAATTAATTAATGCCACTTAAATGTTTTGAATTTGGAAAAATATACATCATTTTTGAATTCGTAATATCAAATATAGATCGGCTGAATTTTTTTATTTTTCTCAAAAACATCAATTTTTTATGAATAGTGAAAACACTGAGTTTTTGTTTAAAACCAACTTTTTTTTATATAATCAATTATTTTATTTAAATTTATTTTAGGTCAAAATAGATACATAATACTTATATAAGTTCAATGAAATTAATTGGAGTCATTTTCTAATAATTTTAGATTTATAAAAATTGTAGTAAACTTTTCACCATCTTTTACCCACCTCCTAGGAGCATTTTCATTTGTTCATAAAAATTAATTTTACCACTTCTGTGAGTTGAATTTCAAAAATCCAAGCGACACGGTTTATATCAAGCAGTAAAATGTGGTTCAATTAGATAAAAATAATTTTTGGTGAATAGTGACATTTGACTTTTATTTACCACGGTTAAAGGTAAATAGGGTAATTCAAGGATAAAAGAATATTATAATAATTCAAAATTACCTTGACACTTATCCTAACCATATTTTATGAGTAATGGCTGAACATGGGCATCCTTGGGTAGATTTGGGACCCCATGGATCCACTTAGGAAAGACAATGACACCTTAGATTAATTAATTTAATGTAAAGACAAAATTGGCATTAACAAAAATCTTTTAGTAATTAATTTTTATAAGGGGCTATATAAATTATATTTTTTACTATAAATATTCATTAGAAAGATAAATAGATTTCCTACATAATGGTATTTTATTTATAATTTTTAGAAATTAAATAAATTTATTTATTTATGATACAATTATGATGCAGTAATTATCTTATTAAGGAAATATTAACATAATTGATGTTATAAATACCCAAATAAATGTAATTTGAGAATTTTTATGAATTACACTAATTTTCTAGGTTAATATGACATGTTATTATTTATTGAATTAGATTTTTTCGAAATAATGATGCGGTTATGATTTTCACAAAAATCCATTACCCAATAGGGTCAAAATTGACATAAAATAGTTTTTAAAACAAATACTATATTATTAATTGTTATTATATTCCTAAAAATCTAAGGTTCTCCCAAGATACTTATATCATGATAGTTGTATCATTAATGGACCACGTGGGGGTCTCTTGGAAGTATATGGTATGTTTATTAACTATATAATATAAAAATACAAAGTTACATGGTAAATGTCAACCTAATTAACTAAGAGTTAAAACTAAACGATATGGTTAATATAAGGACCCAAACCTGTCTAAAATATATTGGTTGATATTATTTCGACCCATCCCCACCTTAGCTTCTAAATAAATAAATTTGGAGCTATTAACAACTGAATATGACTTTATTATAAAATAATATTTTAAGTTTTTCAAAAGGTGCCCCTCTCCTCCCTTATAAAAAGGGCACCCCTTCCCTCTTCTCTTCACACCCCATTGATCCTTGAATCTCGGTCAAACCCTGACCTTTTCTCTTCTCCACTTCCCTAGAAACATTCTGGAGGTTCTGTTCTTCTCAAAATACCAACTCTACTTCTTTAAGAGAACGCATAAAGGAGGTGCGTCGAAGAAGAGGTAATCTCTTCTTCCGATTCTCTTAAGTTTCTTTCTTCTTCTACTTATTCTTCTTTAGTTGTCTCATTATAAAGTAATAACATAAGTATTAATTATATACTAATATGTTATTATAAATATTAAACAACCCTATTCCACATTTTATCCATCCTACGGAAAATGAAATCACCGCGTGTGCGTACGTACAGAATATCGTCTCCACGTCGTGGTGTAATCTGTTTTTGACCACCACCTTACTTGGATGGGTATAATGGTGTAAATAAATAACTATATATAATTATTGTAAAGTGATATTGACTCTGAAATATTATACATACACTTTAATACAATTCCACGATCATGGGAATGATATCATCGCTCGTGCGTACGTACGGACTACCGTCTCCACGACGAGATGAGATTCATTCTCCATGTTAACCATTCATGAATGATTATAAAGTATATATTATAAATAATAATGAAATATATGACATAATAATGATACTCTATTTATTTATATATATATGTATGTCATCTACATAATTCCATTCAATTCAATAAGGAAATGAAAACAGTGTTCATGCGTACGTACGGCCTACCGTCTCCATGAACGGTGTGTTTCATTCCATTTATCGATCTATCATATATATATGTATATGATTAATATATATTATATATAAATCATGTTTTAAATTCTATAATTATATAAATCAGTATATATGTAATTATATCAAGAACAACAAGTCGAAACACGTACGATAAATGAAACGATTTTACCCAAAATGCTGCTTTAACATGAAATTTACAAAAGAACATGTAATATAAAGTCATAAGTGGACCATATATGATATCACAAAAATGAATATTATTCTATAATAAGTCAATGATATTATTTAAATCATTTTATAGGAGGTTCGGATATATACAAAGCATATCAGACGTAAGGTAAGGGATAATTATTCCAATCTCATTCTTATTCGAGATTGTTTATTCGTAAGTATTTACTGGGGTAACATTTATCATGCATGTCCTTGATTTCTAAAAATGGTTTCATGTATTTTTAAAGTCCTTTTTACCCATTTTTGACTTTTACTACATGGTTTGTAAGGAATATTTCTTTTACGAGGCATTTTTTGACTTTTCCGGAAAAAGTACAAGAAGAATGTTTTTTTAACTTGTATGTAATGAAAGGATTTTTACAGTTTTATAAAGCCTTATTTTCATGAAGCTTCCCCCCAAAATATTTCATGACCATTTTCAACAAAATCCTTTTCTTTTAAAAATTCCTGACATTTTGTGAAAAGAAAATAATTTTAAAGAAGAAAGGATATTTTCCTCAAGAATTCATTTCAAGTGTTTTATAAAAACCATTTTCCATCTAAGATGACATTATTTTATATGTGTATGTTTCAAGTATAATGTATCTATGATTTACATGTTTTCACTTTTCTTATTATGAAATGATATCCATTTCTTTCATATAGATTGTGTGATGATGGGATGATGTTTATGAAACCCATTTTATTCTTTGGGTTATTATGAATGATGTATGTTTATTTTGTGGCACAAGTAAGAATGATTTCATTATGAGATTGGTGGGACCTATATCTCCCTCCAATGCATTGGGTAAATATTTATATCTCATGAGATAGACATGGCTGAAACAGCAAGTAAATCTGGTTCAGTAATACAGGTCTGGAACGGCAATTAAACCCTGTTCAGTAAGGGACATTATCCACTAAGATGGTTTTGCCAGCATTACCTTGGCTAATATGGAAATCATATCATGTGCTTAATGGTTTTCACAATTACATGTTTTATTCCCATTCTATTTTATCATTATTAATGTTTCTTTATGATCTATACCTTATGCACTACCATGTTTTATGTCATTGCTCATGATTTTGATGTTTAAACATTATGTTCATGTTTTTAAGTTCAAATGTATATGATTTTTTTTATTTTATCCATTCTTACCCTTAATAAGCATTTGAGCTCACTATTTATATGTTTTCTTTTCCCCAGGATATAAAGAATGATTTTAGGTGAGAAAACAAAAGGGGAAGACCTTTATGGGAGATGTAGAAGATCTTTCACCACAATTAGGTGATTATTTTTCTGAATTTCCAAAGACACTAAACTATTACGGTCCTTGTGTGTCTATTTTTGTTATGTATTAAGTATTCCGAAAAAGTAATGTAATGTCCATGTACATAAGGATTTGGGTCTCTACAGTTGGTATCATAGGAAAGGTTTAGTTAACCTTTGTAAACTAGGATGTGAAAACTTTAGTGAGATCCCTAGAGATATTTCTACGGTATGTCTGGGGATGTCCCTATGGTTTAGTATAACTATAGGTTACAATCCTAGAGTTATGTTGATGACCATGAATAACCTAGGGTGAACCTAAGGTGTCATGGATTAAAGAATGTGTGATAAGTTAGACATCCCATAAGTGACTTTTAATGATTATGTGGTTCCTCGTTATTTTAACTATTTTTTACACTATGGTTTCTGGTTTGAGTCAATAGAGGGAACAAGAAGGAATTCAGTTAACATTGATTCTCATGGAAAAATTGGTGACTGTGATCAACAAATTTTTGTAATGCCTAGAGAAAAAGATATTTTTATTATGCTGAATCAGTCATCATGATATATGATTAACAAGGTGAACTTTGGTTGTATTCCTAAGTCATCAAATAAGAGGAAGATGAAATTTTATGCATGTTCGCATGGTGAGGAGCATAGACAAAGAAAGATTGAGATTTATAAAGAAGGGAAGAATAACCTTGATGAATAACTCAAATGGAGGGGAAGATGTTATCTGTGTGGAGAAAAGGGTCATAGAGTGATAGAATGTTATAGAGTTCAATGTCTTATTTATGGAGAACATGGGAATTATCCAACTTAATGACCTGACCTAAGAGGTTACTTCTAAATCAAGGAAGGACTTATTCCATGACAATAATTGAAGAGGATGGATTGAAGTGTTTTTGTATTGGTATTCAAGAATAATGTTTTTGAGGTACTTTTATGGTATATTGGAATATTTTTGTATTAGTCTATTGTGGTTTTCAATAATTTTATGGTACCGGTAACCATGGAAAGTGATTGAGATATTTTTTGGAAAGAATATGATATGTGCATAATGAAGGGATAAGAAGAAAATGAAATGTTTGACAATATTCATGAGATCATGATTGATATAAGGACTAAGTGATATCATGGTTTGAGTATATAGAATTTTTGGGATTTTGGTATGTGGAAAGAGTTAACTTTTGACAACATTCATGTTTTCACTAAGGTTCAATGGGTATTCATTTTTCAAGAGAATACATGATTAAGGTATTCACATGATTGGAATGTGACCAATAGGATATATGAGGGATAAATGATGGTATTCACATGCTTGTTATATGAACTTTTTAGTAATCGTTCTCTTTATACAATGAGTTTGGAAAGAAGTATTTTGGATAAGCCTAAAGATTCGAATGGATTATGTTGGACATAAGTTAGTAATGTATAAGTCTATAAATTTTTTCGATATTATTTGATGGGATGTTATAATAATGTAGTTTTAGAAAAAAAAGGACAACCTGCAGGATGGGTGACAACCCATCGCGTCGGACAAGGCTGTGGGAATCGAACCCACAACCAAAGTGCGACAGGCCTTTATCACCAACCACTGGCCAACAGGAAGTCCATGGTTAGTAGAAACTATTTTTATTATATTAAGCGGTATTATAGATGAAGTATAAGTCCATTTTTGGAACCATATACGATTAATATCACCATAGATGGACTTATATATATATATATATATCTTGCTAACTATATATTTGAGACAGATGGAATGACCTATCATTTTATCACATGATCTTCAAACACTTCACAGAAGACAAATTCAACTTCATTTCATTAAGAGATAAAGTAGAAATTGTTTAAGGCACAAACAATGGTGAGATTGTACCGAAATAAAGTAAGTATTCTTCTAATTAAAATTCTTCATCATTAGTGAAATTATCTTGAAATCCAAAAATGTTGTCCTAGTGACCTCATATCTGATGAATCAGATGGTACCTTAGTTCATCACAAATTTATGTCTTTGTGATTTTTTTTTTTCATAGCCATGTTCTCTACCACTCTCCATCAGAATTTAATGGTTAGATTTCTCTTCCATATCCATATTTTCACCTATGTTTTTCTATGCGGAAACCCAGTGATTAGTTAATTTGGGTAACCATTATGTTTCATAATTTAGTTTTTAATGTTCAGTTTTTGAATTCCTTTTTACGATGTGGGTTTCTATGAAAGAAACTTTCATGTAGTAAATCATTTATAACCCCGACGAATTTCGAGGGTGAAATTCATTTTAAGGGGGGTATAATGTAACAACCCGGGATTTTATGAGATATATTATTTTTAATTTCTTTGATGTGTTCTATTATACACTACACCGGGATTAGTTGTAATATACATAACACCATATTAGCTTGCAGTATACGCAATGCTATTCTTGGATCATGTTACACACAATTTTGATAGTAGTTATTCAACAAAACATTGAATATATATATATATATATATTCAATGTATAAATGAAAAATGGTTGGATTCTGTTATAATAAAACAACAAAGGAGTCTTTCACACCACGCAACCCTGACTTGGCTTGCATTACACGCAATCGCGGCCTTCCTCGATAGCGTGTGTAGTACGCAATACCAGGTTTCACTAAACAACGATATATTATTAGAATATTATTATAAAATATCCATTATGAATATTATCAACTAAATTTTGAATTTTATAACATTATTATTCATCTTACACATTTTCTAGAACATGGTATGAGAACAAAATCAATTATTCGAGTAAAATAAGTATTTTTCAAAAAATGTAGTTTATTCGCCTTTTGATGGCGCACCCAATTAAAATCTATTTTTTGAAATGTTTATAAGTTAAATTTGACAAAATAAAATTCTCTTTTGGAATCAGGATATAGATATTTAATTTGGATAAATTTTTCATATTATTATGATAACTTTCATATTTTCATAAATAGTAAAAACACGCTATATTTCAATTAAAAACAAATTTTTTCACCGAGATAATTTATATGGTTAGATTATATTTTTAATTGGTTTTAAAGTGTAATTAGAATATATTTTTACCATTTAATCAAATTTTTTTCATTGGAATTAATTTCACTTTGAAATTGGAAATAAACAAATATCAATCTTTTGATAGTTATTGTTTCTTAAAAATACGCTATTTGTTTTGATAACGGGAATTAATTTTAAAATTAATTAATTCCACTTCTATGTTTTGAATTTGGAAAAATAGAAATCATTTTTGAATTCATAATATCAAATATATATTAGGCTTAATTATTGGTATTTTTCTGAAAAACTTCAATTTTTGATGAATAGTGAAAACACTGAGTTTTTGGTTAAAACTGACTTTTTATTTAAATAATAATTTATTTGATTTAAATTTATTTTAGGTCAAAATAGATACACAATACTTATATAAGTTCAATGAAATTCATTGGAGTCATTTTATAATAATTTTAGATTTATAAAAATTGTATTGAACTTTTCACCATCTTTTACCCACCTCCTAGGAGCTTTTGCATTTGTTCATAAAACATAATTTTACAACTTCTGTGAGTTTAATTTCGAAAATCTGAGAGACATGGTTAATATCATTGAGTAAAATGTGGTTCAATTAGGTAAAAATAATTTTTGGTGAATAGTAAATTTTTACTTTTATTTACCACGGTTAAAGGTAAATAGGGTAATTCAAGGTTAAAAGAATATTATAATAATTTAAAATTATATTGACACTTGTTCTAACCTTATTTTATGAGTAACGTCCGACCATGGTCATCCTTGGGTCGATTTTGGGACCCCATGGATCCACTTATGAAATAAAATGACACATTAGATTAATTAATTTAATGTAAAGACAAAATTGGCATTAACAAAAATCTTTTTGTGGTTAATTTTTATAAGGGGATATATAAATTATCTTTTCGACTATAAATATTCATTAGAAATATAAAAAGATTTCCTAAATAATCGTGTTTTATTTATAATTTTTAGACATTATATAATTTAATTTATTTATGACACAATGATGATACAGTAATTATCTTATTAATGAAATATTAGAATAATTGATGTTATAAATACCCAAATAAATGTAATTTGAGACTTTTTATGAATTAAAATAATTTTATAGGTTAATATGACATGTTATTATTTATTTAATTATCTTTTTTCGAACTAATAATGCAGTTATGATTTTCACAAAAATCCATTAACAAATAGGGTCAAAATTGACATAAAATAGTTTTAAAAACAAATACTATATTATTAATTGTTATTATATTCCTAAAAATATAAGGTTCTGACAAGATACTTATATCATGATTGGTTTATCATTAATGGACCACTTTGGGGTAGTTTGGATGTATATGGTAAGGTGATTAACTATATAATATAAAAATACAAAGTGACATGGTAAATGTCAATCTAATTAACTAAGAGTTAAAACTAAACGATAAGGTTAATATAATGACCCAAACCTATATAAAATATATTTTTAGAGAGGATATAGACCCATCCACACATTATATTCTAAATAAATCAATTTGGAGCTATTAAAAACCAAATATGACTTTATTATAAAATAATAGTTTAAGTTTTTCAAAAGGTGCCCCTCTCCTCCCTTATAAAAAGGGAACCCCTTACCTCTTCTCTTCACACCCTTTTGAGCCTTTAAGATCGACCAAACACTTCCCATTTATCTTCTACACTTCCCTAGAAACATTATAGAGGTTCTTTTCTTCTCAAAAGACCAACTCTACTTCTTTAAGAGAAGGCTTAATGGAGGTGCGTCGAAGAAGAGGTAATCTCTTCTTCCGATTCTCTCAAGTTTCTTTCTTCTTCTACTTATTCTTCTTTAGTTGTATCATTATAAAGTAATAAAATTAGTATTAATTATATACTGATATGTTATTATAAATATGAAACAACCCAATTTCACCTTCTATCCATCCTACGTAAAATGAAATCACCGCGTGTGCGTACGTACGGAATACCGTCTCCACGCCGTGGTGTAATCTGTTTTCGACCACCACCTTACATGGATGGGTATAATGGTGTAAATAAATAACTATATATGATTATTTTAAGGTTATATTGACTCTTAAATATTATACATACACTTCAATACAATTCCACGATCATGGGGATGATATCATCGCTCGTGCGTACGTACGGACTACCGTCTCCACGACGCGATGAGATTCATTCTCCATGTTCACCATTCATGAATGATTATAAAGTATATATAATGAATAATAATGAAATATATGACATAATAATGATACTGTATTTATGTATATATATATTTATGTCATCTACTTAATTCCATTCAATTCAATAAGGAAATGAAAACAGCGTTCATGCGTACGTACGGCCTACCGTCTCCATGAACGGTGTATTTCATTCCATTTATCGATCTATCATATATATATGTATATGATGAATATATATTATATATAACTCATGTTTTAAATTCTGGAATTATTTAAATTATTATATAAGTAATAATATCAAGAACAAAAAGTCAAAACACGTATGATAAATTAAACGATTTTACCCAAAATGCTGCTTTAACATGGAATTTACAAAAGAACGGGTAATATAAAGTCATAAGTTGACCATATATGATATCATAACAATGAATATTATTATGTAATAAGTCAATGAAATTATTTAAATCATTTTACAGGAGGTTCGGATACATACAAATCATATCGAATGTAAGGTAAGGGATAATTATTCCAATCTCATTCTTATCCGTGATTGTTTATTCGTAAGTATTTACTGGGGTTATATTTCCCATCCATGTCCCTGATTACTAAAAATGGTTTCATGTATGTTTAAAGTCCTTTTTACCCATTTTGGACTTTTACTACATGGTGTGTAATGAATCTTTCTTTTACGAGGTAATTTTTGACTTTTCCGGCAAAAGTACGAGAAGAATGTTTTTTTTAACGTATACGTCATGAAAGGATTTTTATGGTTTTATAAAGACTTATTTTCATGAAGGTTCCTCCAAAATATTTCATGACCATTATCAAAAAAATCTTTTTCTTTTAAAAATGCATGACATTTTGTGAAAAGACAATTATTTTAAATAAGAAAGGATGTTTTCCTCAAGAATTCATTTCAAGTGTTTTATCAAAACTATTTTCCATCTAAGATGACTTTATTTCATATGTGTATGTTTCAAGTATAATGTATCTATGATTTAAATGGTTTCACTTTTCTCATTATGAAATGATATCCATTTCTTTTATATGGATTGTGTGATGATGGGATGATGTTTATGAAACCCATTTTATTTGTTGGGTTATTATGAATGATGTATGTTTATTTTGTGGCACAAGTAAGAATGATTTCATTAGGAGATGGGTGGGACATATATCTCCCTCCAATGCATTGGGTAAAGATTTATATATCAAGAGATAGACATGTCTGAAACGGCAAGTAAATCTGGTTCAATAATACAGGGCTGGAACGGCAGGTAAACCAGGTTCAGTAAGGGACTTTGTCCACTAAGATGGTCTTGGTAGCAATGTCTTGGCTACTACGGAAATCATATCATGTGCGTAATGGTTTCCACAATTACATGTTTTATTCCCATTCTATTTTATCATGATTAATGTTTCTTTATTATCTATGCCTTATGTACTGCCATGTTTTATGTCATTTCATAAGATTTTTATGTTTAAACATTATGTTCATGTTTTTAAGTTCAAATGTATATGATTTGTTTTATTTTATCCATGCTTACCCTTACTGAGAATTTGAGAACACCCTTTATATGATTTCTTTTCCCTAGGATATAAAGAAATATTTTAGGTAAGAAAACAAAAGGGAGGGATCTTTATGAGAGATGTTGAAGATCTTTCACCATGATTAGAAGATTATTTTTCCGAGTTTCCAAAGACACTAAACTATTACGGTCCTTGTGTGTATGTTTTGGTATGTATTAATTATTCCACAAAAGTAATGTAATATCCATGTACGTCAAGATTCGGGTCTCTACATATATTTTGAACAATTGTGTCATGTGCCCAACTCCTTTAGTGTATCCTCTTTATGGTCCTATTTATTTAATTAAATGGTTTTTCATTCTTAAAATGTCTTAGATAATGATGAATCAACACAATTGGTTGATCGCATTAACTTGATCCACACCATGGGTGTGTCTTCCTTAGAAGGCCTTGTTTCCCTTATCTGAAATTGATAAACCACCTATGAGGTGTGTGATTTCCCTTGAATAAATAATTTTGAAAAAAGAAATGAATTAATTGAAATGATAATCCATGTATTAGGACATTATTCCTTAGGTTGTAGTTGAATTGCATATATTAAATGAGTTGTCGATTTTGAATAAAATGTTATGGAATTAATTCCCAGTTATTTGATATGATCATCTAATAGCTAACTCTCCTTCATCATATATAGATGTCGATATAAGGGTCCTGACTTAAGGACTCCATGGATGGGCTCGTCTTGCTTCATGATTATAATTTGTAACTTCATTGCATATACTTGGGAGAAATACTTTTTATTCCTTGAATGGGAACACCATGTGTTTTTTATACCTCCTTATGAGTGATATTAGTTCCCTAGGGAAGACATTGTGGATGGGATCAGTTGAAAGATGCTTACACTAGGCCACAAGTGATACTTGGTCCTCTATGTGAGATACCAGGGATGAGTTCAGAGGGTTTGTTTTCACAACATACTAAGAGTGATACCTGGGAATCAATTTATAGATTTCAATGGACATGCTCTTATGGTATTGGTTATTCATAGTGCCCTTGGAGAGACACTTGGGATTTATTTGTTTTATTTCCTTGTACGAGCTTATAGTTACACATCTTAACTTCAAATGATGACTTATAATTAATGAATAAGAATGTGTAACTGAGGTTCTAGGGAAGTGTCTGCAAAGATTAATCACATGATTAGGGTTGGTATACTTATTAATTCTAATTTATTGACCCTTTCATACACCCACACCATACTTGTACAGGTTCAACTTGGTTCAGAGGAATTTGGCTTATACTGAAGCAGGTGGTATCGGGTGGGTATCCATGAGGAACCTAGACTGACATATTTTATTTATTTATTTTCTTCCATTTATTATTAGAACAGTTATCATTTTATATAAATATAATGGATTGTTCTAGACAACATTGGTGGGGTCTTATTGAGTATATCTCAACCCATCCTTGGTTTCCATTGCACCGAGGTACCCAAACAGATCCCATGTTTATAGGATTAGGTTCCTGAATTGTAGTTTCTTGTTGTTATCCTTATTCACTAGGATGAAGTATTGAATATGAGGACTAAGTATGTGCTCATGATGATATTGGAGATAACTGTTGTGTATTTTATTAATTTATTTCCTTATCAGTCTTGTTATGTACTATGTATACATGCTTCTATAATTTTTTTAGATCATTTCCATGCATGATCATTTATTCATTCTGTATTAACTTCAAGTTATTATTATATTATGTTTCCTTTATGCCTATATCTTGTATTCTATTTATATATGATCCAAAGGGTATAGTATCCCAACTGTACCACCTTTACACCCACGCTGCTAGTCAGTAGCCTCTAACATACATGGAGGAATTCTTGAGGCCTAGTGGCCAACCAACCTAGAGCACTATTTGAGAGGCATTCAGGTCGAGCTGCAACAATATTGGTAAGGTCGGGTTTTATTTTCAACCATGCCGGTGAATTATATCGATGACTACATCCATCCCTTTATAGAGTTGAGTTCTCCAATAGATATATTGGGCATTGAAAAATTTGCAGGCCTACCAAATATATGTGTGTGTGTGTGTGTGTTAGTTTTTTGGTATATATTTTGTAAAGCATAATCTATTTTAAAAAGAATGTTTCCTAGATGTTCGAACTCAGATCGATGTGCCTTTAGTGGTTTGGAAACCATATCAAATCCATCTATCTAAATTATAGATAATATAATGGAAATTTTGACTTAAATATTTTCTAGACTTCTCTTATACCAATTGTAACACCTCAATCTTCCACGGAATGATTCTCTTTCAATAATGCAATAGCTTGCATTGTACGCATGTTCGAGATTCTAACACACCGCGACCAATCAAAGTAGTCATTATGAATAGTAATACCCACTTTTTGAAATTATATAAATTTTATATTTCAAAATGGACTTCATTTTTAGATTTGGAATATCTAAATTAGCCTACGTTGAATTTTTGGTATTTTTCTGAGAACTTCCAACTTTCAATGAATAGTGAAAAATACTTAAAAACAACTTTTTTAATAAAAATAATTTATAGTGATAAATTATACTATTGAGTGGTTTTAAAGTATAATTAGAATATAATTTTACCATTTTATCCAATTTTGATCATTATAATTAATTTCACTTTGAAATTGGACATAAACAAGTGTCAATCTTTTAATTGATATTCTTTCGTAAAAACAAACTATTTGTTTTGACAATAGGAATTAAGTATAAAATTAATTAATGAAACTTATAGGTTTTTAATTTGGTAAAATATACATCATCTTTAAATTTGGAATATAAAATATATCTTAGGGTGAATTTTTGATATTTTTTTGAAAAACTTCAATTTTTGATGAATAGTGAAACCACTAGTGGTAGTTTAAAAACTGATTTTTCGTTTAAATGAAATTTTACCACTTCTGTGAATTTAATTTCAAAATTATGACATACATGGTTATAATTAGGAATTCAAATTTGGTTCAATGGAATGAAAATAATTTTTGGTGAATAGTAACTTTTGAGTTTTATTAACCACGATTAGAGGTAATTAGAGTAATTTAAGGTAAAAATAATGTTATAATAATATGAAATTACCTTGACATGTGTACTACTCTTATTGTATGACTCGTGGCCAACCAATGAAATACATGGGTCAATTTGTGGGATCCCATGGAGACACATGGGTAAGATAATTACATTAATACCATTTATTTAAAGTAAAAATAATAATGTCACAAACAATTATTGTTTTACTAAAACAATTTTTACAAGAGGTTATACAAGTTATCTTTTCTAATATAGATATCCATTGGAAAGATAAAAATATTTCCTACATCATGGTAATTTTTTTATAATTTTTAGGAATTAAATAAATAAATTTATTTATCACACCATGATGATGCAGCGATTACCTCATTAATGAACAATTTAAATAAAATAAAAAGATAAGGTAAAATATAAGACTTACACTTGTCTAAATCCCATTTTATGGGTGTATTTAGAACCCTTTTCACCTTATCCTAGAAATATATCATTGTGGGACCTTTAAAATCCGAAAATAATTTCCTAATAATGTAACATTTCTTGACTTTCCAAGAGTGCCCCCCCTCTCCTCTTATATAAGGCCCCCACCTCTACTACCTTACCCACACCTCTCAAGCCATTGGCTCAGCCAAAATCTGCTCATTTTATCTATCCACATGCCTCTATTAATCATAGATGCCTTACCTTAGTTATAAATCTCTTCAAGAAACCCTTTTGGTTAAAACCAAGAAGAGTTACCCGATTTAAAGGTAATGTCTTCACTTGTGTTCTTTTGTTTTATTTTGCCTATCCAACCACATAAACTATTTTTATTCCTATATTTTGTAATAAAACCAGTATATTCAATATACTAGGATGTTTTTATGATATGGATTTGATTTATACTTACACACACCTTCTTCTAATGGTTAAAGAACATACTGTTTCTGTGGGTGGTGAATTATTGCCTCACAAAACGATGATTGTTCAATATTCTTTTAACACCTCTCATGGTGGCCATTATGATAAAACATTTTCTATATATGATATATATTATTTTTATGTTTTCTTTATTCTTCTTTATTTTTCATTTATGGCATACCTTTATGATTTCCATTATGGGTAAACGCGATAATTTCATTTTAGGAAGTGCGGACTACCTCCCCCCCCCCCAAAGTGATTTGAATCGTTATTGCCATATGTGGGATGTATAAAGGATAGAGTTAATGATATTATATATGATATTATACTATAATTATAATATACCTTTATATCATTATGATTTTATTCCATTAAATATGAAATAGAAATGAAAGTAGCGTTCATTCGTATGTACGGCTTACCGTCTCCATGAACGGTGCATTTCATCTCTTACCTCTAAATGTTATGTAATATTATAAATGCATGTATATACTGGATATATATGATATATATGATATATACCTCATGAATATAATTCTGGATATAATGGATATTTTACCGCATAAACAACATGTAATTATAAGAAGATTATTTTTTACTCAAGTACCAAGGATCGACAAAACGACCGTTATTAAATTAAATGATTATATAATGTTCATGACATGGTAATAAATGATGTAAAAGGAATAATGAACTTAAAAAAGGTTCTTAAGAAAGTATATATTAACTTTATTTTATTATTCCAGAGATTAAAGAATGATCGAGTCAAATCGGACACGAGGTAAGGGACTTCGTCTCAATCTCCTTTCATTGAGTCATATTTTGTTTTATACACAACTTTATTTTATACGGCGTATAAACCCCTTTGAAATTTAAATTTATTCAAAAGTAATATTTTATACGAAGAATTTTACTAAATGACAAAATGAATGTTTTGTCTTACGTATGCGGTGACAACGACTTCTCCGCCGCCATGACCATAATTTGAGTTTCGGCTTCCTCTACAAGCCATAACTTTTTTTAAATGAAAAATAAATACCAAGATTTAATTTAATTTTATTTTGGTATTGAAAATGGTTTTATTATATCAATTTGTTGTATTGATATCTTGTGATTGAAATGTGGAAATGTTATGTTTCCTTTATGCATGTTTTATCTGATATGATTATGTTCTGGTTTATGATAAGTTTAAACCTGTTCATATGAGGATTTCATTGGACTTAATAAGTGACGGGTGGAGCTTAATATAGCTCCTCGATGCATCGGTAGGTCTCATGAGAAAAACTAGTGTCCTGGCACGAGGCCTTGACAAAATCTTATTTGTAGTCTTGGCACGAGGCATTGGCTACGTGGTTATAATAGTCTAGCATTATTTATTCCATCATTATGAAAGTGGTTATTAATATTGCATGTGATTATTCGACCAGTATAGTATCCATGTGAATAATTAAATGGAAATATTTCATTTTACTTTTTCCATATTATGCTCAAGTTAATGTTTAAAAGGCTTTTGTTTTAGTTATGCATTTCCTTAAATGTTAATGTTTATTTATGAAAGCTTCCGCTATATTGTTATCCTTAGTGAGCATCTGAGCTCACCCCTTTCAATGTTTTAATTTTTCTAGGATGTGAAGAAGTATTTTATGAATGACTTGAAGGGATATTCTGAAGGGGATATGGGTGTGGACTATGGAGACTATATTATTGTAGTGTTTAACTTTATGATGTAATGTAACATTTATTAAGGTATCTAGTGTTTCCAAGGCTACTAAACTAATCAGTCTTTCGAGGCATGATCTTTTGTGATCATTCCAATGTTACATAATAATGCACCGACTCTCAGTAATTGGGGTCAGGGCATTACAGATGGTATCATAGGCAGTTTAGTACTAACCATGGAAGCTAGATTTAGAATAACTCTGATTAGAGCACATATCCCTAAGATAGACTTTAAGGATTAGTATAGAAGATCTTCCTAGAATTTTGTTATTATATATATTTTGTGAGTTTTCCGAGAAATACATCCCTACTTGGATATGAGTAGGTATAGGCTGCTCTGGCATAGATGTACCTAGGGGTAAAACCCAAAAACACCACTTTGAGCTAGACTCGAACGGCAACTGATGCACGACAACGGGCCTTGATGCACTCTTGGTTACGACACTCCCGGGTGATATGCATAGGATAATTCACGATTTAATTACAAACCATTTTGAAGGGTTTATGAGTATATACATCCTCAATGAAATCATTTTTATGATTATGGATTATATCCATAAATGGTTCAATTTATGTTAACTATTTTGAAAGTTTTTCATTATGTATTTCGATTCATAAACTAATCTAGTTTATGAAATTGTTTAGAATTGGTGCTTAGTGGAAGGAATGGAAACCCTATCAATACACGCACTCCATGTAGGTATTTCCCTCCTGCTCAAGATAATTATAGTGGAGCTGGTGATACAACTAGTGCTGATCATATTATCACCATACTAGGACAACTCACTCAGGTTATGAATAATAACCTTACTCGTATAGAGAATCCTGATCTGCAATGTGGAGGATCAATGTTATACTACTTCATGAGGCAAAAACTACCAACATTCAATGGGAGTACAATTCCCTTAGTATCTGAGCAATGGATAAATTCCTTAGAGAAAATATTCCATGCCTTGGGGAGTAGTGAAAGGGAAATGGTTATCATGGTAGTTTATCGCCTCACTGGAGATGCTCATCAATGGTGGTCATTGATACAAAACACGAAGGAAGATGATGAAGTATCAAATATGGAATAGAGGGAGTTCAAAGAGGTTTTCTTAGAAAAATAATTTCCTCGTGACCATCGGGCAGATATGGAAAGGCAATTTCTGAGTCTGAGACAAAAGGAGGATGAGAATGTCGCAAAGTATGAGGCCAACTTTACAATGTTAGCGAGGTATGCTGAAGATTATATACGTAACCCAAGAAGTAAGATTGATCGTTTCTTTGATGGGTTAAAACCATTTCTCTGTCAAGATTTAGTGTCACAATCTTTCTAAACGTACGAAGATATAGTCTTGTGTTCTATCAAGATAGAAAAGTAATTATCTAAATATTATGACAATAAGGTAAAGAAAGAGAAGAATATAATGGTGTAACAAGAGAGAGATAAAGGGAAAAAGGGAAAGAAGTATTTTCCATTATGCGATAATTATGGGAAGAATCACCCTGGTACTTGCCTAAAAGGAATGGGAGTTTGTTATAAATGTGGAGAAAAAGGTCACCAAGCTCGTGATTGCAAGGGAAAGAAAGAGGCTATCAATATTTACTGCTACAATTGTAGGAAAATGGGGCATTATGAAAATGAGTTTCCTAAGCGTCATGGAAACTTACCTCAGAAAATCCGATGGAATCAAGGCCAATCTTATACTGTTACTACAGTTGAAGTGGAATAGTAAATGTATTGGTGTTTTTGGACTCAAGAACTATATTATGGTTATAAGAATAATGTGATATATTTAAGGATTGTAATGCAGTACTTTTTTTTCATTAAGGTTTTAATATGATGAAGGTAATCATATTTTTAGTATGTGACAATAATAGAAACTTTACTTTGTTTGGGGAATCTGATGAATTGATTTTGGAATTTAGAGACCTTTTAGAGAAAGTATGGACAGAGGTATTTTTGATAACATTAAAGGTTAAAATGGATTAAGTTGAACTTGGTATAGTATTGTTTAAGTTTAAAACATTTATGAAAATTATTTTGGAATATTATAATACTATAGTTTTAGGAAAAGGACAACATGCAGGTCAGGGGATAACTCGTCGCGTCGGACAAAGCTGTAGGAATCGAACCCACAACCATAGTGTGATAGGCCTTTATTACCTACCACTAGCCTATAGGATGTCCCTGGTTATTAAAAAATAGTTTTCCTAATCTAAATGGTATGTGTTAATATTTGGAACCTTGTACAATTAGGATAAATATAATATTTTTTAGTTCTATTATCTTTTTGTGAGAAATATGAGGTTGTGGTATAAATTAGTTGAAGGTTGAAACTATACTTGTCAAGTATATATATACATCTCTCTTATTCTATGAATAGATTAATTCTTAAAATTTAGGAAAGGGATATTAAAAAAATTTTATCCTAATACCTTATTTTTTGTTGTACTAATGATATTTTAAATCACCATAGATTGATGGCTTTGAGGCCCTCAATTTTACACTTTTTTATGATTGATCACCTCAATCACTCCCTACAAATATTTATGTTTTTCCTCCAATTATATGTCTCTAATTTTCACCAATGTTCTCCTAATTGAGATAATAATTTGGTGGTGACTTTTTCATTTCCCTTTCCCTCTTATTAAGACTAGATTTTATTAACCTTTTTTACGATGTGGGTTTTCCACAAAGGTATTTTCTATCTTCAACCTTTTATTTTCGATGAACATTTTCAAATTGTGAGGATGCAATTTATTGAAGGAGTGGAGAATGTAACACCCCAAGCTTCCATGGTATGATTCTCTTTCAATAATGCAATAGTTTGCATTGTACGCAAGTTTGAGATTCTAACACACCCCGACCAATAAAAGTAGCCGTTATGAATAGTAATACCCACTTTTTGAAATTATATAAATTTTATATTTCAAAATTGACTTCAATTTTGGATTCAGAATATCAAAATTATCCTATGTTTAATTTTTGGTATTTTTCAGAGAACTTCCGATTTTTAATGAATAGAGTAACATACTTAAAAACAACTTTTTTAATAAAAATAATTTATACTGATAAATTATACTATTGAGTGGTTTTAAAGTATAATTAGAATAAAATTTTACCATTTTATCCAATGGTGGTCATTATAATTAATTTCACTTTGAAATTAGACATAAACAAGTGTCAATCTTTTAATTGATATTCTTTCGTAAAAACACGCTATTTATTTTGACAACGGGAATTAATTGTAAAATTAATTAATGAAAATTATATGTTTTTAATTTGGTAAAATAGATATCATCTTTGAATTTGGAATATCAAATATAGATTAGGGTGAATGTTTGGTATTTTTCTGAAAAACATCAATTTTTGATGAATAGTGAAACCACTAAGTGGTAGTTTAAAAACTGATTTTTCCTTTAAATGAAATTTTACCGCTTTGGTGAATTTAATTTCAAAAATACAACATACATGGTTATAATTAATAAGTAAAATGTGGTTCAATGTGATGAAAATAATTTTTTGTGAATAGTAACTTTTGAGTTTTATTAACCGCAATTAGAGGTAATTAGAGTAATTTAAGGTAAGAATAATGTTATAATAATATGAAATTACTTTGACACATGTCCTACTCTTATTGGATGACTCATGTCCGACCAAGAAAATCCATGGGTCAATTTTTGGGACCCCAAGGAGCCACTTGGGTAAGATAATGACATTAATACCTTTTATTTAAAGTAAAAATAAAAATGTCACAAACATGTATTTTTTTACTAAAAAAATTTACAAGGGGTTATAAAAGTTGTATTTGCGACTATAAATATCCATTATAAATATAAACATATTTCCTACATCATGTTAATTTTTTTATTATTTAGGCATTAAATAAATAAATTTATTTATCACACCATGATGATGCAGCGATTACCTCATTAATGAACAATTAAAATAAAATGAAATGATAAGGTAAAATCTAAGACTTACACTTGTCTAAATCACACTATATGGGTGGGTTTCGAACCCTTATCACCTTATCCTCGAAATATATCATTGTGGGACCTTTAAATCTGAAAATAATTTCATAATAATGTAACATTTCTTGACTTTCCAAGAGTGCCCCTCCTCTCCTCTTATAAAAGGCCCCCACCTCTACCACATTACCCACACCTCTCAAGCCATTGGCTCAGCCAAACTCTGCTCATTTTATCTCTCAACATCCCTCCTTTAATCATATAAGCCTTACCTTAGGCATAAAGGTCTTCAAGAAACCCGTTTGGTTCAAACCAAGAGGAGTTACCCAATTTAAAGGTAATGTCTTCACTTGTGTTCTTTTGTTTTATTTTCTTCTCCAACCCCCTAAACTCTTTTTATTCCTATATTTTGTAACAACACCATTATCTTAAATATACTATGATGTTTTTATGATATTAATTTTATTTACACTTACACAAACCTTCGTCTAATGGTTAAAGAACATACTGTTTCTGTGGGTGGCGAATTACTACCTCACGAAACGATGATTGTTCAATCTTCTTTTAACACCTCTCATGTTGGCCATTATGATGACACTATTTATATATATGATATATATTATTTTTATGTTTTCTTTATGATTCTTTATTTTTTATTTATGGCATAACTTTATGATTTCCATTATGGGTAAACGCGATAATTTCATTTTAGGAAGTGCGGACTACCACCCCCTCAAAGTGATTTGAATCGTTAATGCCATATATGGGACGCATAAAGGATGGAGTTAATGGTATTATATATGATATTATACTGAAATTATAATATACCTTTATATCATTATTATTTCATTCCATTAAATACAAAATAGAAATGAAAGTAGCGTTCATGCGTACGTACAGCTTACCGTCTCCATGAACGGTGCATTTCATTTCTTACCTCTAAATGTTATGTAAAATTATAAATGCATGTATATACTATATATATATGATATATAGGATATATACATCATGAATATAATTCTGGAGATAATGGATACTTTACCACATAAACAACTTGTAATTATAATATGTTTATTTTTGACTCAAGTACCAAGGATCGACAAAATGACCGTTATTAAATTAAATGATTACATAATGTTCATAACATGGTAATAAGTGATGTAAAATGAATAATAAACTTTAAAAAGGTTCTTAATCAAGTAGATATTAACTTTAGTTTATTATTCAGGAGATTAAATAATGATCGAGTCAAGTCGGATACGAGGTAAGGGACTTCGTCTCAATCTCCTTTCATTGAGGCGTATTTTGTTTTATACACAAATTCATTTTATACGGTGTATAAACCCCTTTGACATTTACATTTATTTAAAAGGAATCTTTTATAAAAATCATTTTTACTAAATGAAAAAAGGAATTTTTTATCTTACGTACGTGGCGACAATGACTTCTCTGCCGTCGTGACCATTATTTGAGTTTTGGCTTCCTCTACAAGCCATACCTTTTTTTAAATGAAAAATAAATACCAAGATTTACTTTTCTTTTATTTTGTTATTGAAAATGGTTTTATTATATCAATGTTTTGTATTGATATTTTGTGATTGAAATGTGCAAATGTTATGTTTCCTTTATGCATGTTTTATGTGATCCGATTATGTTATGGTTTATGATATGTTTAAACCTGTTCATATGAGGAATGAATTAGACTTAATAAGTGACGGGTGGAGCCCGCTATAGCTCCTCGATGCATCGATTGGTCTCATGAGACAAACTAGTGTCTTGGAATGAGTCCTTGAAAAAATGTTTTTTGTAGTCTTGGCACGAGGCCTTGGCTATGTGGTTATGATAGTCTGGCATTATGCATTCTATCATTATCAAAGTGGTTATTGATATTGCATGAGATTATTCTACTAGTAGAACATCCATGTGAATAAGTAAATGGAATTATTTCATTTTAATTTTTCCATATTATGCCTAAGTTCAAGTTTAAAAGTCTTTTTTAGTTATAAATTGCCATAAATGTTTATGTTTATTTATGAATGTTTTCGCTATATTGTTATCCTTACTGAGCATCTGAGCTCACCCCTTTCTATGTTTTATTTTTTCCAAGATGTGAATAAATATTTTATGACTCTCCAGCAGGGATAGTCTGAAGGGGATATGGGTGTGGACTAGGGAGACTATGTTATTATATTTTTTCACTTTATGATGTAATGTAACATTTATGATTGTATCTAGTGTTTCCAAGGAAACTAAACTAATCGTTATTTAGAGACTTGATATTTTTGTGATCATGACAATATTACGTAATAATGCCCTCACTCTGGGTAACTGGGGTCGGGGCGTTACACCAATTGAAGGATATAGGTATCTACAAAATTCTTAAATATAGGTATTTTCAAAAATAATCAATCGAATTAGTATTGTAACGTCTAATTTGGTATATTGATTCCCAGATTAAACCATAGATATTAATGAATTCAATTTATGTATGAAAACATAAATAGAAAAATTATGTAAACATTGCATTTCCCATTCATTAATATTGAAATGATTCTCTCCTTGTTGGTGTTTCCTAGCTTGAATACACCAAGTGAGGAATCCCTTAGATTGACCAAACATGAAATAAATATCATGGAATATTTTTTCATAGATTCATGGGTGCTATCATGGGAACCTAAATATGCTAATGAGATACAATCAATCATAGGAAGAACATGTGACCAATTCAATTGATGAAATTTTATGGTTATTATTCTTCCATCTCCTCTCTCTATCTCGAATAATGAGAGAGATCTTGTGTTCTGTTAAGTTCATGAAAAATTAATGAATAATTATTCATGAGTTTAATTTCATTTAAATATTTATATTATACTTTACAAAATTTCACTTCTCTCCCTATAAATTTATAACCTTAATTATAGACAATTGTGCCTAATTATGAATTCATTAAACTTGTCATAAATTTTATAAATATTTTATCACCCACCTATAACACATTAACGTGTTATTTGATAACATTAAACCCATTTACTCAGCTTATAAGCTCCCCTTAACTATTTTACAAACCATGAATGTGTTATGATCATTCAAAAATAATATTTTTTTATATTCACTTTTATAATTAAGTAACTTATGAATACCTTGAGAAGTAAATTCAATTATTATTCTAAAATAAAATAAATTATTGAATTAATTTACCTACAATCATTTTTACTCGAATGTTCATAGTCCCATGAACTTGGGACCCAATTTTTCCTAAACCCTTATTCATCTAAATATATGGAACTTGTAGACACACATTGTGTATGAACTTCTAGGCCCTTATCTTCATAGGAGTGATTAATACCCATAGTGCCAGAGTGGTATCTTGAAACACATCATGGCACCTAAGGTAATAAGGATACTTCATAGCTATGACAACCTCATAAAAACATGCTCTGTGTATTATAATATTTTTGTCATGTGATATCTCATGAAACTGGATGAACACTTTGTGTCATCATCCATTATTAAATTATTATTTATATATGACCTTTCCTAATATACTTAAATTAATATTCTATAGTTATGGATTTATAAAAGCTACTACCATGATGGTCAATTGGGCTTGATATATCTTTTTTTGTGTGGAAGGGAAAAACATTATGTTAATCATTCAATCAATCTCATAACACTAATGATGCACCAAATGAAATCTACCTCGTTGTGACATAAATGTCATGGATTTCATCTTGCATCAAAGAATGTGATAAAATGGTACACATTGATAATGATCTCATGTTGAGAGAAAAATACATGTGCTCACAGATATAAGCAACCAATCATACCCTAAATATTCAGTGTTTTTTATTAGCATGTCTATCCTCATGATCTCTTCTACTTGAGATCACTAAGTGTGAACTTAATGAGAAGAAGTCTCAACACTTATTAGTCCCTAGAACCTGGTATTCAAACATAATATAGGTCCCATTATTATGATGTATCTTGACCATATAACACATGTTTTAAGATTACTATATTAATATCTCAAGGTTCTCATTATAGATGGGAATTGTTATAACCTTTTGATATGATAAATAATATAAGGGAATTACCATGTAATTAGTGGATGTAGAAGTATCAACACTATTATAATAAGATAATATCATGCATAACTCTCTATAAACATGATATGGTAATAAAAAATTACTTCTCAAGATGAATCTTGGTCATCCATTCATAAAATATATGATACATATGATAATACAAATAAACATTTACTATGCTAAGTATGTTACACAAAAATAGACACAATCTCACATAGGCCGATCATATATTTACATGCACAAATGTACTGAAATGAATAGTTAAACTAGCATTAAGGGTCTACTCAGCCCGTCAGGAAAACCATATCATCTAGCCTATTCACTGACCAATCTTTGATATCCATTGGGATACAAACGTGATGCTAACTCATAACTTTACCCTAAGACATAAAGTCTCCATGTGTTTCAGATGGCCTGTGTAGGGTAGGAGTATGAACTCAATGGGCCACCACCAATGGTGTCCATAAATAGTCTCCAAACATATATTAGTGTATAAAAAATGTAATAAAAATAAACAATACACACAACAAAGGATGAATAAATCAATCATGACTAACCTCAAGTGATCCTTTACCTACCTCAAACAATGTTGTAGTGGAATGATACATTCATAGTCTCTCATACTAGAATCTCTCATTGATTTTCATCTAATTACAAATCCCATAGCATCATTATTACAATTCAACCATGATTCCACAAAGACACATCTAAATTTCAAAAAACAATCCCATGGGAATCCATATACTTTAATAATCTCTAGTTTAGAATCCTGATCAAACCTCACATATTTGATTAGCATCCCACTCTCATATGGTGATATTCAATGCCTTTTTGTGGCCAAATATGATTAATCCCTCCTCCATACATATGTCCAAATCCACCACTCCTATACCACTCAATCTAAAATGGGTTCCACCTTTAATGGTTGGACTAACCCACCACATATACCTTTCCTTATGTGCACACAAATCCAATAGTCTTAACCTTACACTGACCAAAAATCCCTAATATTCTAGGACCATCCCTCGACAAACCTTTATCACAAATCACGATAATTTCCAATAGTATTTTAATGAAACTAATAACCCTAGAGTCAAAAATTCAAGAAAACCCATCCATGATTAGCTAAAATCATAATTTTCTACATGAGACTAGGCCTAGGTATCATTAAAAATAATGGAAACTACAAGTGATTCCATTCCTCAGACCCCCCCCCCCTGTGGCCGTACTCACACTCATTTATTATATAACACATAAAAAATCTAGGTATCTCTTTAAAATAATGAAAAATTCAAGTTATTCCATTCCCCAAATTCCCTCATGAACCTACTCACATTCATTTATTATACAACACATAGACATATATATATATATTTAACACATGAAAAATATAAGCACCAAATACCCTGATTTAGAAGTTCTCCACTCTATAAGAAACACTATTTAATTCAGATATAGTAAAAAGGAATCTAAAAATAAGGTACACATAGATATAGGTGCATGCACGAAAGTACTAAAATAAACAGTTAAACTAAAATTTAGGGTCCTATTGTCCCATTAGCAAGACCATATCATATAGGATATTCACCAACTGGGCTCTCATATCCACTAGTTTTAAAACAATGATTCATTACTCATACCTTTGTTATAAGACATAAATTTTTCATCTGTTCCAAAGGTCTTGTGCAAGGAAAGATTTTGAACTCAATCGACTAACACCAATGTTTTCCCTAACTAGTATCCATATGTTTAAAAGTGTATAAAAATTATAATACACAACAACCAAATCACAAAACACAACCCAAATCAATTGATCATGAATAAACTTCAGTGAGCCTATACCAACCTCAACAAAATGTCACAGTGGAATGATATATCCATAGTCTCTCATACTATAAGTTCTCATGGATTTTTATATAATTCCATATCATATGGTATCATTACTCAAATTCAACCCTGATGCCACAAATACACATCCAAAATTCCCAAATCAATTCCTTTCACATCCAAATACTTTAACAATCTCCAGTTTAGCATCCTAATCAAACCTCGCATATCTGATTAGCATCCTTCTCTCATATAGTGATCTTCAACACCTTTTATGGAAAAATATGTTTCACCCCTACTGCATAAAAATGGTCAAATCACCCACTCATATAACACTAAATCTAAAAAGGGTTCCACCAATAATGAGTGTACTAACCCACCTCATAGACCTTGTCTTATGTGCACAAAACCCTAATAGCATCATCCCTACACTGAGAAAAATCACCAATATCCTAGGACCACCCTCAGTGAACCTCTACAAAAAAATCATGATAATGTATAACAGTATATACATTAAACTAAACAATCCTTGAATCACACAATCAAGAAAACTAATACATTCCTAGATAAACTCATAATTTCCTACATGAGACTATGCCTTGGTATCTATTACAAAAAATAGAAATTACAGGTGATTCCTTTCTTTAAACACCCTCATAACCCTACTCACGCTCATTTATTATAAAACACATAGACATATATATAACACATGAAAAATATGAGCAACACATACCATGATTTAAATGTACTCCACTCACAAGGAAACACTATATATTTTAGATCTAGTTATAAAGAATCTAAAATTATGAAAAAAAAAATATTTAATTTACAGAATAATCAATGGAAACTAGAGAAATAATGAGAAGTATCAGTTATAAACAACAAAAGAATGTTTGTCATAAAAGAAACTTCTCCTTAAAATAAATGGAATGAGGAACAAGTAAGATTCAGTGAATATATCCCAAAATAGACAAATAAGTGAAGAGGATCAAGAAATTAATACTCGTAGTTGTATTCTGGTCAAAATACCCATTTCCCCCTTTTATATAAAAATTTGAATTTAATATATCATTTTTAATTATTTTAGAAAAATATGAAAAAAATCGAAAATATTATTTTTTCAAACACTTTTATTATTACGTATGTAATTTACCCTTAGGTATCGTCCCCTAATAGACATTAAATTCTAGGAAAACACCTTCACATTTCATAAGGAACACCCTCAACACTTTGCCAAATTTCCTAGATCAATACTGGAAAACTCTTACATACTAGGAAATGACTCTTACATGCTACAAGGTACTCCGAGCACTTTACCATTTGTCACATCCCTACATTGGTGACACTTACATAAGAATAAGTTACATTCATGTACCAAGTATTTACTTTAATGTATCACCCTTTGATAAATGTTGACTCTTACATATATAGGAGATCCCATTCTTATCCATTTCCACATAAAGAGAGGAATCATACATTTAGGGCACCCATATATAAAGGTAACTTCTCACGGAGTGTTTTCCAAGACTTACCATAATTTTCCCAACCCTAAACAAGGTTATTTTTATGTATGAAATATTTAATTTTATATAGTGGGAGTTTACTTTTACATAACATAATAATCTCAAAACATTTCCATTTTTTCCAAACCATCACACAATGCGATTCTTATGTTTATAGAATAATCCATATTTCATAAAATTTCCCTCACATACAAGAGTTTATCAAATTTTGAGAAATCTATTGTGACATTAAAAAACACCCAAAATTCATCCACAAATTACTTATAATTAGGATCTGAGGGGACCAATTTGGGATATATTGAACACTGAGAGTGGGGTGAATCAGTGTTGGAGACTTTTGAAACCAATTCCAACTTTTTATCCCTATACCTATTAACCTATTAGGATCTTTATTCTCTTATTCTCTTTTCCCTATCACATTCAACAATACAAAGCTGTAAAAATATGCACATGATATTTTTAAAAGGTTCACTACTCAATAAGAGAATCTTTGTTCTTTCCATGCATGGGGATGACCAGTTCATGGATTCTCCAATATAATGTGATATGATGTTATAGAGGAGTGGCTAGGAAAACAATTATCTAGACAGTGTGGGTCCCTACACTTTAAAGGGGGTGGGAAACAATCCTCTTCTATGTACTGGTGATTGCATAGTCCAACTTGTAGCCTCTAGCTGGTCCTTTATACTACCTATGTAGACATTATTCTTCCTTCTTCAAAAGTTAGGATCTTCTCTTGATATTATTAAGTTCTATTCACTAGATTACATGCACATCATTTGTCAAGAAATTCTTCCAAATTTCTCTTAGTGCAAAACCAATTGAACTATTCTTCTTCTCTCTTCTTCACTAGTGCGATAACCAACTGCACTAGAACTTATTCTATCTTCTTGAATAGAATCACATACAACTATATGATTATTCAGTCAATGAAGACCAGTTCACATGGAATCATCTGAATTAATTCTTCTCTCTTGTTTATGAATGCTTGTGAACATGCATATGGCATTTAGGTTGAACATTTTCTTCCCTATCTTTCTTATTCTTTTTTACACATGTGAACACACATGTTTTTCATTCTTTATTTAAGTCACTTTATGTGTTCATGTTCATGGATTCACCTCTTTCTCTTCTAGTGCGAGAACCCTAATGGGTATGATTCTTTGAGAACACACACTACCTCTTTCTCTCTTATCTTTTCTTCTTCACTCCTCCACTTTGCACTTAGATCAAATGCCTTTACATCATACACATGTGTGTTTCGTGTTTTTTCTTCTTCAAACCTGAATGGGTATGACCATTCCTTTGTGCAAACTCCTTCTTCAAGGCCTTGGGCTTCTTCAAACAATACACATAGGTGCATGCAACATGTACTACCCCATCCTTCTTCACCAAAACTCAAACCCCAGCATATAATGGGATAAACATGAAAATAGGAGGGTTCTCACCATTGGGAAGGTCGTGAGATTCACGATTCTTCTTCGTGTATAAGAAGCACAGATCTGCCTCTTCAAAAATCATAGTGATTGGCTAAAGCTCAACAATTGGCTCACGGTGGCCTGACCATCATGAAGAACAGTAAGGGTTTTTAAAAAACCCATCGTGTGTTCAGATGTTGGTTCATCAAAAAGAAATTGGAGGGAGTGTATCACCTATATAAGTCTTATATGATCTCTTCTTCGTGGATCCTTGAAGACTTGTGGTGCTATTCTTTCTCTTCGTAAAGTGATGCGTAGAGATACTCTATTTTTTGAAAACACAAGCTCTCGGGAATGAGGGAGCAGTAGCCTCTCTCGTATCTGGTGAAACTCATTTTATAGGCGAGATATACTTCTTATTCCACATTCAAAATCTGTGTATCTAACTTGGAGATCAGGTCTTTGAATTCCCAAGATCTTTGGCTTCTTGATTTCGAAACTGCGGGTCAATAATAAGTCATAAGTCTCGGGTGTTTCCTTTTTCTGAACACGGGATCTTATATTCGTGCATGAATTCAAGATCACATGAACAATTATTGTGGATGAATCTCACATGATCCTCTATGAATCTCGGTTGAATGATAGAGACTCTCAAATATATTTTCTTTGGCCTTCTTTGTGATATTCACTTTCATGAAAAATTTAGATTCCATGCATGGTCTCGGGTCACTCTTGATACTTTTCATTGATATAAAGGAATCATCCATGGTGGTAAGTATTCATATTTGGTGAGATGTATTGGTGGTGACATGTAGACGTGGGATGATAAAAACAACACAGCTATTCAAATACCATGAGAGGATCATATGGCTCGGGTTCATACTCATGCGGCACGTGATAGATGGATGGTAGATATTAGATCCATCTACCATGGATTGATCGAATGGTAGGATGAGACACAGGATTTGATGGATGGTGTAAATCACATTCGTGTTTTTAAAATATTGTACCACATCGAAATGGAAATGCAGATTTCCCATAGTTTATCAATCAACTCCCCTGGTAAACTTCTCAAAATTATCCTCTCGCCCCTCTGGTGCTTCCCCACAACGGTTCTTTGTGGGTGCACTCAGAGCACCAACTCTACCTCCTCGGGTGCTATCCTAGGGCCCACTATGCCCATGTTCCTCCATTCCACCATGCACGGTGGTATGCTTCATGTTCCCACAGCCACTCTCGAGCCTTGCCTTGTCCTGGCTTCCCTATGGGTTCGGTTGACCCCTAGTGGTCCCGCACATGCCTTGGGTTTAATGGTGGCTGGCTAGAACAAGATTTGGCCCAAATTTTTGTAAGCCAATAATAATCATTCTAATTGAAATGCATTTCCATATTAAAATATGTTCATGGCCAGCTCAGAGTCCAAGCCACATCATCAACATTCTTCTCCTCTTCATTTCTTTTTGTATTAACAAATCTAAATTACTTCATTCATCCTTAAAGGAATGATATTTCAATGTCATAAACATTGTATCACAAACGATATAGGTTCTTTGAACTTCCACGATCATTGCACCAATCGTCTGATATCCATTCTCCATTTTACATTGGGGAGTTTCTTTAACCATCATTTAAATTCATTTACCTCATTGACAAAAAATAAAACTCAATTACTAAAGTCATCCCAATAATATCCCCCTTTATATTTTTTTGCGATACCCAATGTTTTTCTATTATATGAATGTGTCAATGTGATTCTTCGCTTATTTTTCTGCATTAAACATTCATTTCACTTATCTCCCCCTAATTGACAAGAAATAAAATGTTCATGGTAGAGAGGGTATCATTTTATACTTAATCAATGTTCCATTAATCATATCACTATATGTCTACTTGAGAAATTCTTGGTGTATAAAACAGGTGGATTTTATTTAGACAATAAAGTTTTCTATTACCCACTGAAAATGACACCTGATGAGATGAAAACACATGTACTTGTCTTAAAAGGATTTCTAATTTTATTCCAGGATTAGTATATTAAGTATGATATGAAACAGTTAACCTAAAACTTTTGAACTCTAACTAATGAAAGGATAAAAAACATTGAAGTGCAATTTGCAGGATTAGTGTCCTTGGGAAACTTTCACACTTCTTATGTCAGTGATTAATTTTGTTACTCCCCTTTTATAGAATGATCTTTATTTTCAGTAACCAAAAATGAGAGATTTATAAATAACATACCTTTTCAATTTGCATGATCTTTAGAGTAAATTAATTTTATACCAAATGATGTTGATACGGATTGAGATAATTACTCTAGAAGCTTCTTCATGTGTCTCCCCTTCAACGGAACACTTTTAGTCACTGAAACCCAAGTTCACCCCCTGAGATAATTCCTCACCTTCAATTACATGTATGATAAGAAAAAATAAAATACACAAAGATTTAAGGGACTATGGTAGATCATCCCTGCTCCATCAATGTGAACAACAAGGTTGAGCTGATTTTCTAAACTCAGAGTCTCTTTTCTTCACACTTTCACAACTGATATTCAATGCTGACCATGATTGGGTGCACCTAACTATTTCTTCCATCTCTATGTGTGTGAGTCTTCTCTATTAAAGGTATTCAAAAGCACTAGAATATCATCGTGCAACATTCATCTTCTTGAGTGATTCTTGTGGGGCTAGAGTAAATTCAAAGAATCTTCTAACAGTGTGACCAACCTTGTTGAACCTCACATGAAGAACTTCTTTTACTTCTTGTAGAATCTTCGTTTTGTTTTCATCACTAGACTTAACATGTGCATCTTCCATTATCCTTATTATTTCCAAATATTATGTCCAAACCACCAAAATGTCATTAGGAACTGAGGAATCAAGATTGGATCTTCTACATGGATTCTTCTGAGTGTAATCCTTATTAGTTGTTCTTTTATATGTACCACTCTTCACCTTCTTGGACATAGAATCCAAGGACGGTTCCGCTTTTCCATTATTTTCCAGCTTCTGTGATCTTTTATTCTTCTCATCTTGGGTACTTGTTGAAATGAAGATGCACAATTCTTGTGACAACTCTAATTTCATACATCACAGATGTTATCTAAAATTCTAATTATTTTGTAGTATACAGATGCTTATGAATCAGTGGATGTTGCTTCTTCTTCTCTGGATTTCTCCCCCTTGAGATGGAATTTCTCTATGCATTTACATTTAAGTGGTTGTACCAACAATGTAGTGAACAATTCCCAAATTTGTTACAGCAGTAGCATTGACCAACAAACATTGACTTATTTCCATCTTCTTTATAAGGTTGTTGAATCTTCTTCTTGGTATGTTGTGCTACCTGTGGAAAGATATCTTCCACACTCTTTCCCCTATCCACCATATACATGGTGTTAGTTTTCTTCTCACTTTTCTTTATCCATACTTGTTTATAATTTTTATTCCAACCTGCACTTTTTGTAGAATCAATTTTAGAAACATTAGTACAAGTTCGTATATATAGTAACTTTACTTTCTCAGCTGCTTGTGATGGATCAATGAGTGAAGACATGATCTTCTTATCACATGTTTAAGGTCTTTTGATAGGAGAATACTCTAATGGTAATTGAGTACTAGAAGCAATTTTTCCCTTCTTTTGTGGAGACTCAATATGTGTCTTCTCAATATTAGGTAACTCAACTTCCAAATCTAGACATCTCATTTTGAGGATGAATTCTAGATCTTCAATCATTGTCATCTTCTCTTCAAAAGCCTTCTTTAATCATCCAACTTCATCTTCATGCATCTTTACTTTCTTTTGTAACAAAGAGTCATGTTATTTGATCTTCTAGAAGTCTTCTTCCAAATATAACAACTTGAATTCATTTCTCCTTTTTAGCTCATCTTCAAGTGCATGGATATTCTCTTCTAGAGTCTTGTTGACTCCCTACTTTTCTTCAACATATTTGAGCCACTTTTAAGATCTTATTTCAAATCCCCTCTCTATTTCTTTAAAGGATTCAACCTGTCTCGATAGCTTTAAACATTAAATAATATTTTATTGTAAGCCTTTCTCCAAAACATCAGTTTTTTCATCTAGCTGACTGATATTTTCCTACATACATTGAAATACTCTATAATTTGGGGATTTACTTTCTTCAGAAATACCATACAGAATAATTCTTCATCTTTCGATTGATATTTCTTTCGGTTTTGTAGATTTATCATCAACACTTGGCTTAGAATTTTCATCATGAGAATAATTAACAATTTTAATGAAACATACCACTTGATTTGTTGAGGTAAGAAGGTTTCACATCTTCTTTGTGGGGGCTTGAGACACCTTCTCAAAAATTTATATCTCTGGTGTGTCTTCAATATAATCCAGATATAGAGAACCAGATGTTTTCTCTTCTTTAGATAAGATGGACTTCTTATTCAACATTCTCTTCTCCTTATTTTTCATATTCATCATGACTTTGTTAGAAATAGCCTTTGGATCAGAGATGACTGAATCTTCACTGAAAGTTCACTTCATTGATAACTCTGAAAACAAAGCTCAAATATTCAAAAGAGAATAACTTCACTGTAGAAAATCTAACTGAGGAGAACCTCCCTCTGATACCAATTGAGATGACCAGTTTGGGATATACCTAACACTAAGGGGGGTGAATAAGTGTTGGGGTATTTTGAAACCAATTCCAAATTTTTATCCTTGTACCTCTTGACCGGTTAGGATATTGATTATCTCATTCTCTTTTCCCTATTACAACCAATAATAGAAAGTAGTAAAAATATTCACAGAATATTTTTACAAGGTTCATCACTCAATAAGAGCAGCTACAACCTTTCCATGCATGGGGATAACTAGTGCATGGATTCTCTAATATAATTTGATATGTTTTTCTATAGGAGATTCTAGGAAAACAATCCTCTAACCATTATGGGTCCCTGTACTTTAGAGGGGGTGGGAAATAATCCCTTTCCCTTGACTGGTGATAGCCTAGCCTAATGTGCAGCCTCTAGATGGTTCTTTATACTCCCTATATAGATAGTCTTCTTCATTCTTCAAAAGTTAGGATCTTCTCTATATCTCTTTAATTTCTCTTCACTTGATTACTTGAAAATTAGTAGGCAAGAAATTCTTCCATTTTTCTCTTAGTGATAAACCAACGGCACTATTCTTCTTCTCTATTCTTCTCTAGTGAAATATCCAAATTCACTAGAACTTCTTCTCTCTTCTTGGATAGAATAACATAGACCAATGTGATTATTCATGAAATGAAGATCAGTTTACTTGGAATCATCTGAAATAATTCATCTCTCTTGTTTATGAATTCATGTGAACATGCATATTGAATTTAGGTAAAACCTTTTATTCCCTTTCTTTCTTCTTCTTCTCTACACACGTGCACACACTTGTTCTTTATTCTTTATTTATGTCACTTCACGTGTTCATGTTCATTCATGCATGCATGAATTCACCTCTTCCCTTTCTTTTGTGAGAACCCTAATGGGTATGATTCTTTGGGAGCACACATTGTCTCTTCCTCTCTCTTCTTTTTTTCTTCACCCCTGCACTTTTTACTTGGTTCAGATGCCTTTAAATCATACACATAATTGCATATATTGTATGTGTTCTCTTCTTCAAACCCAAATAGGTATGACCATTCCATTGTGAAAACTCCTTCTTCAAGGCCATGGTCTTCTTCAAACAATATACATAGGTGCATGGAACACGTATTGCCCCATCCTTCTTCACCAAAAATAGAACCCCTGAAAACAATGGGATAAACATGAAAATATAAGGGTACTCACCTTTGGGAAGGCTGTGAGATTCACGGTTCTTCTTCGGGAATAAGCAGCATGGATCTGCCTCTTTGAAAATCATAATGATAAGCTAAATCAAAACAATTCTCTCAGGATGGATTGACCTTTATGAAACACAGTGGAGGTTTTTATAAAACCTATCGCATGTTTGAATGATGGTTCTTCATGATGTTATTTGAGGGTGTGTAGCACCTGTCGAATGATTGTGGGGTCTATTCTTCCTAGATCCTTGATGACTTATGGTTCCCTGCCTGCTCTTTCTGAAGTGATGCATTGAGATAATCTATTTTTTGAAAACTTGAGCTCTTGGGAATGAGCGAGCAATAACCTCTCTTAGCTTGGGTGCAACTCCTTTTATAGGCAAGAGATACTTCCTCTTCTATGTTCAACATCTGTGTATCTAACATTAAGATCAGGGCTTTGAATTCCCGGGATCATTGGATTCAATATTTCGAAACCATGGGTCAAGGATAAGCCGCAAGTATTGAGGGTTTCCTTTTTTCGAATGCGGGCTTCTATCTTCATGCATGGAGTCAAGATCTTGGAAAGATTCTTGTGCATGAATCTTGCATGGACCCACCATGAATCTCCAATGATGGTTAGGACCTCACAACTCCTTTTTCATCGGCCTCCTTCGAGATATTCACATGCATGCAAGATGTAGATTGCATGAATGACCTCGGGTCACTCCCAAAACTCGTCTTCGATGGAATGGGATCAGCCATGGTGGTTTTTATTCATCTCCAGGGAGATACAGTAGCAGTGACATGTAGCAGTGGGAGGAAGATGACGACACGGTTCATCAAATACTGAGGGAGGATTGGATGGCTTGGGTTCATACTCACACAGCGTGGGATAGATAACTGGCAGTGATTAGATCCAACTACTGTAGATTGATCTAATAGTATGGCGATACGTGGGATTGGATGGATGGTGGAGATTACATACAGGTTTTTTAAATTGTGTCCCACATCGAAACAGAGATGTGGGTTTTCTATGGATTGTTAATCAACTACGCCAGCCAACTTCTCAGAATTATCCTCTCCCCCCTCTGGTGCCGCCCCACACTAGTTCTCTACGGGTGTGCTCTTAGCACCCACTCTGCCTCCTTGGGCGTGCACCTAGATCCCACTATTCCTTTATGCCTCCATGACACCCCGTACAACTGCGTTCACTATGCGCCCAATGCCTCTCTCAGCCCTTGCCTTTGCATGGCTTCTCTATGGGGGCAGTTGACCCCTAGTGGTCTCACACAAGACTTGGGTTGATTGCAGTCTGGATAGCTCAAGAGTTGGACAAAAAAAATTTATGCCAAAAATAAGATTTCTAAGTGAAATTCATGGCCATTTTAAAATATGTTCATGGCCACCTCAATGTCCAAGCCTCTTCTTCAACATTATTCTCCTCTTCATTTCATTTTGGATTATAAAATCCAAAGTACTTCATTCATCTTTAAAGTAATTCTACTTCAATATTGTAAACATTGTATCACAAATGATAAAAGTTCTTTGAACATTCAAGATCAGTGCATCAATCATCTGATATCCATTCTCCTTTTCACTTAGGAGAGTTTCTTTAACCATAATTGACATTCTTTGACCTCATTGACTAAAAATACAACTCAATTACTAAAGTGGACCCAACAAGATCATTTTAGATTAACACCCAAAATTACCCTGAACCTATAGAACACTCCCAAATGTGACCAAAGGCATAATTTGTAAAAATTTAACCTTTTATCCCATACCAAATCTCAGAACATGTTCCCCAACCTATACTGAAAACTCTACAAGGTCTATAGTCACATAGTTGATCCAAGATCTGACCAAAATTACTATTCTTGATTAGCTGATACGTAACAACATGATTGAAGTATATATAAACCTCCAGGTCATTGTATGATTTATTGTGAAGGTTATTATATTTTTTGGAATATAATTTGAAAGGTATAGATGAACTTAGTTGTTGAATAGTGATTTGGTGACAAGGTGATTAAAATTATTTTGGAAGAAGTTGACTGTAATATTTTGGAAAATTATATGATTAAGGTATATAAATATAATTATAGGCTAGTGTGTGATTTTATTTCAAAGTGGTTGATATTATTTAAGGTATAAAGATTGAGTTAATTTTTGGAAGAATATAATTGTCTTATGGTTTTATGTCATGTTGATTCAAGTTTTTTTGGAAAATATTAATCTATTTTTAGTTTAGAGAATAATAATAATGGGTTTTTATAATATTTTACATTTAATAATTTTTTTGAAAAATGTTTTGTTGATTTTTATAGAGACCATGTGATCTATTTTTTTAGGTTTTTTTGGGTTTTGAATTTTGTAAGGATAGTTTTAGAGAATTTCTATGTTGTATTTTTTTTGTGTTTAAATGATGATAAATTAGTATAATAACCATGTTTGAATTTTTGGTGTCATTGTTCAACTTTTTCAAAGAGTGGATTATTATTATTTTCATACGTAATTTTATTTATTAAACCTTTTTTTAATTTTTCTTCGGATTAATGGGTAACAACGTAAGTATAATTAAGAACATATTTATATATATTTTTATTACAAAAAGTATAGAGGTTATTGATCATGTTATAATTCCATTGTAAATAATATAGTTCATGTTCCAACTAGTATGTTTCAGTAGATTATAGATCATTTATCAAGATTTAAGGATGAAAATATTCCATATTTTTTATCAAGACCAGATGATTTACTTGAAATTATCTTTAAAAATCCAAGCTCAAGTGATTTTAAAAACCTTTTATAGCATTCATGTCACGTGAATTTTGTTATTTGAAATATCACAATCATCCTCTATACCTCAAAATTTCCTTGGATCATGGACTATTTATTATCAAATTTCAAAATCTCAACTTTCTCATTTTTCTCTACATGGAAGGTATTATAAAGGTATCTACGAATATTTCATGCAATTAGGAAAATATGATGCACATAATTATTTTATCCAAGCTACACATAAAGGAGATCATAAAGTGGCATATATGTATTTTGTTTTAAATTGATTTCTTTTTTGAAATACATCTGATATTTTTGAAAAACAACAGTTTGAAAAATACAAATCTAATTCTATTTTAATTTCTTATAAAAATATATATCATATAGATGTTTTAAAATTATATGTCCAAAATAAATTTTTTTCAAAATCATGTGATATTTTTCAATTTAAACCAAATTTTACAAACTATACATAGAAAAAAGAAGTGGTTGATTTTCAAAGTACTTAAAAATATTAGTGTAATGTGTGGACCCTTACTCTTTGGGAACAACACAGGAATAAAAATTTGGGATTTTAAGGAAGGTATAAATTGTTTCATAATAATTTATTATACTAAAATTATTATTAGATTAAGGTTTATATAATAGAATCATTAACTTTAGGGAATAAATACTATGGAATAAGGCACTAAATCTTTATTGAGAATAAAATACATGCTTGTAGAGTCATTATATATGTCTAAAGAGTTAGAGTGATGATATTTTTTTTTATTTTCCAATAGTTAAAATTTTTATGATGAAATTTCTTTAATGGGGAAAGAAAATAAAAACCCATATTCTAGAAGGTACTGTTACTTCATAAACTATATATGTTTTATATAATTAAAATATAAATGCAATAAAAAAATTAAAAAAATTAATATTATTATATAAAATTACACACCAAGGATGAATACAATACATAATATTATAACAAATACAATGGGACAATATAAATAAGATTATCAAAAAATATCAAGGTTTATATGTGAATCATCGGGATTTTGAGGATGAAATTTGGAAGAAAGGGTATGTGCATATTTAAATGGGAAAATTTTATTATTATGGTAAGTAGTTACAAAACCAAAAATGTGGTCATAGAGGGAAATTGTCATGAGATCCCTAAAAATAAGTGATGAGATATGATTTGGTATTTTAATTAGTTTTATTTCCATGTTATTAATATCTATTTTAAAGTGTATATAAGTTTTATTTTCTTCCATAATTTTTATATGATCAAATGGATGTCATTTTTTAATTACTATATTTTCTTGATGACATTTAATAAATTTATTAAAGAGATAAATATATTTTGTTAACAAGATTTTTTAAATTAAAATATAATTGTTGAGTGATATTTATGTTACTTATATGGATACATATTGAAAATTAAGGAACATATTTTATCAATAATGATGTGATTTAATTAATTGGATTACCATTTTATATTTATTTATTTATTTATTGGAGTATTTTACAATGAAATATTATTTTGGAGAGAATATTAAGTATTAAGGATAAGGAAATAATATTATGTGTGAAGTAAGGATTCTTACATGAGTTTAATCTTACATGGTTTCATTGTGTTATTATTATTCAATGAGTTTGATTTAATCTCAAGTTAGTTATTCTAACGTGGTTTGTTCACACGTGGGTGTGTATTTAATCCAACATGAGCACAGTCTCATTCCTACATGAGAACATATCAAATATTATATAAATGTAGGTTTAATATAACATGACTTCCATTTGATTATGACATGAAGTTAATCCTATGATATCATAGATTAAATCACACACGGTTCAATTTTAATGACTCATAGGGGATTGAACGTGGATAAATTATTTATATGTAAACCTAGCCTCCGCAATTTAATTCACACACAGTTTAATTTTAACCTGATAATTCTTATGTGAATCCCTATTTCACCTTATGTGATAGTTGTATATTCTAAAACAATTATTATGTAACAATATTTCTGAATTCTATTCTTCCACCATAGTATATCTTCTAAAATGAAAAAAATCCTACATATATACCATTCAACTTAATTTATTTTGATGCAATTGATCATTAAACTAAAATATTCCTACATAGGATTTTGGACATGATATTTCTTAACTTGTATCCATCAACCATTTAATCTAACATAACCTAGATTGGCAAAAAAAATTATTTATATTTGAAATTGATCCTACGATTCCGAGTAGTCTCATATTTTTTATTGGTTACCCTTAAGTAATAATTTTTTACTTTTATATATAAATTCTCATTACATGAAGATACCATCACATATTGAAGTTATTAATATTATGCATTAAAGAGTTGGAAATTTGGTAAAGGACACTTATGTGCTGATGGATCCTATTTTATGAATTTTTACAAAGTAAAATACTCTTGCATATTTAATGTTTTACTTTTACACATCACATTGTGTCTTAATATTTTTCCAATTACAAGAAACACTTACTAGTTTCTGATTGAAAATTACTCAAGTTTTGGAACATATCTTGGTCTTCCAAGATAACTAATGATCTTATAAATTACTTATATAACTATAGATATCAATCCCCATTGGTTGAAAAAAAATCCAACACCAATACTTAATTAGATTCTAATAGTTATTCTATTCTTATTCATGGTTTGTCTTATAAAGTTTCCATCACTACCTCTATGTCTCTTACTCATCTCTTAAACTTCTTCATATAAAAAATCTTTTATTTATGACTCACCTTGTGGATTCTAGACAATAAATTGCAGACTATTTTGTGTCATTTTCAATGTGTACGACTTCTCAAAATAGTGCTTACAAAAATTATCCTCACTCTTCTGAATCTAACTCATTATAAATAGGTACTATGTCCATAAAAATATTAAAAAAATAAAATATCTTACATTATAAGAAGAGAAATGGACTATTTTAAATTATATATAGGTCTAGTTAAAATAGAATGATTTTAAAATGTAATGAGGACAGTGCTACTTGAATTTTCATATTAGTATAAAAGACAAAAATTATTATATTATAAATCACATTAAATGAGTTGTATGTATTATTTCATAACATACAAGTGATTCACGAACCATTTCATGTATGCAATTTATGATGAAATTCAAAATTCTAAAATTTGATGAAATATTTTATAAAAAACATAAAATTCATAGTAAATTAAGATCTTAAATAGATCTTAAACATTAAAATGATAGGTTAGTTAAGGTTTATATGAATAATGTTGTACTGTAAGATAAGGAGGGAAAATTTTATAGGAAAATTTTGTCTTAACCAGATTAAATGAGTGTCTATTTTGTGATCTATAGAAAATCATGTTATGAGACTAGGTAAGGATACCTGAACAATCCCATCATGTACCTTTATAATTTTTAAATATCATGAATTATTTAATTATGGATGTTCCATGGAGGATTGCCTATAAAATGGGACCTTATTCTCTCTTTTCCAAAAATCTAATGTTTATATTACAGTCAATATTTTCTCATATTTCTTCTCTTAGAACTGTTATACTCATTCTTTAGCCTTCAGTCGTAAGAAATATTTATTAGGGTTTCATCACTAATGTGATCCTTAAGGGATGATTCAATTATATTAACGAAATAAATGTATAGAGTTTTATATTAAATCATTAATTTATGTTTTTTACAGACTTTCTCTCAACTCTCTCTCTTATGTTTTTAAAATATTTTTGTTCTCATATTCTTATTAGTCTTTATCAATATTCTATTTTTCACATTAATTTTCCTCTCATTAGGGAATTGGTTAACTCAATATTTTAAAATCATATAATTTTTATTGGTTAACTTAAATGCTTATGTTATGTGTTGTAAATATTTTTTTATGGTTTTTAGTCATGAAATGGTGAAATGAAAGGTCCATTTTATTTTACTCATGTTATGGTTCTTTAGAATTATAGATTAGGATTGGTGGGACTGAGATATATCCCCTCAATGTATTGGCTAGTGAGTTATTCTTTAGAGAAATGATGTAGAAATTAACAAGTGATGTTCTTTCCTTATAGGTGAATATTATTAAATATAGGTGATATGAATATAATTCCACAAGATTCCTTAATGGTTTTTCTATTCTATCTATATTTTTTCATATAAATATTTTAATTTCATGATAAAAGAAGTTAACTACATGAATGAAGGAAATTGTATGATATTTTCAAGCTTAAAATTTTGTATTTGATGGAATTTTTGTGATCTTTTAAGTTTTCAAAGTTTTTATTTCAAGATATATTTTTTCACAATTGATCTTATCATCCAAGTAACCTTTACGGTTATTGATTTTATATGTGATTGGTTTATGGATCTTTTTAAGCAATGATTTTATTTCATTTTTTAAAGTATGTTTTATATGAGCTCAGTGTTATTTATTTAAAGGGAATACTTTTTTAAATGTTTTAAAGTATTTTAATGGTCTAATGAGTTTTATCATTATATACACATTTCTAAGATCCCAAACATTTTAAAACATTAATATGTTATCTTCTAACGCCTGTGATCTGTAACAACCCGATATTTTATGATAAGTATTCTCTTTAATTTATTTGATGTCATGTGTTTTATGCTACCAAAATATTACCTTGTGCTATAGGCAACACTGTATTCACTTTAAGTATACACAACACTATTCTTATATTGTGTTACACATAATTTAAAGTTCATTTTACAATAGTCATTCTACACAACATTGAGGGTATATATATATATATTTTCAATGTATAAATGAAATATGGTTGGATTATGTTATATTAAATAATAAAGGAGTCTTGCACAACACGTAACCCTGACTTGTCTTGCATTACACGCAATCACGACCTTCCTCGATAGCATGTGTTGTACGCAATACCGAGTTTTACTAAACAACGATATATTATTATAATATTATTATGAACTAGCCGTTATGAATAGTATTAACTAAATTTTGAATTTTATAACATTATTATTCATCTTAAACATTTTCTAGAAAATTCTATAAGAACGAAATAAATTTTTGGGGTAAAATAGGTATTTTTCAAAAAATACAGTTTTGCCGCCTTTTGATGGCGCACCCACTTTAAATCTAGTTTCTGACATGTTTATAAGTTCAATTTGACAAAATAAAATTCTTCTTTTGAATCAGGATATAAAAATTTACATTGGATAAAGTTTTGATATTTTTCTGATAACTTTCATATTTTAATGAATAGTAAAAACACGCTATATTTTAATTAAAAACAACTTTTTTCATCGTAATAATTTATATGGTTAAATTATAATATTGAGTGGTTTAAAGTATAAATAGAATATATTTTTACCATTAAATATAATTTATGTCATTAGCATTGATTTTACATTGAATTCGTAGGTTAAACCAATTCAAACTTTTGCAATGTTTTAAACAAAAACCCGTTTACATTCGATAATGGGATTAATTTTAATTTAATTTCTGAAACTTCTATGTATTGAATTTAAAAAAATGGATTCCATATTTGGAATCAGTGGGTCCAAATTATGTTAATAGGCTACTTTTTATTTTTGGGAATTATGAATAGTAACTACGGTAAATTTTATTTACCATAGTTAAAGGTAAATCGGGTAATTAAGGGTAAATATAATATTATAAAATTACCCTAACACATGTCAAAATTCTATTGGATGGATAAAAGTATACCCATATCACCTAAGGGTCAGATTATATCCATTTTATGTACTTTTGACCGTGAAAATAATTTAATTATTATTAAAACCAAAGAAAGTGACAACATGTCACTCTCTTAAATCTTATAAGTATAATAATTTTAATTTAGTGATAAACATCATAAAACTTCAAACATGAATAGTCTCCAGAAATCTAATAAAATTATATACATCATGATAATTTATTTATAATTTTTTGGGATTAAATAGTTTTCATTAATAGTGATACATTAATGATGTAGAATTTATTTATTTAGTGAAAAATCAATAATATAGTTTTTATTGAAATAGTAATACATCTCAAAAGGCCAAAAAATCTGCACAAAACTTATTATTAGTGTATATAAAAACCCTAATCATCCACTGGTAGAATTGTGGACCATTTGGATCCTTATTAAGGCAATTATGACACTTATATTATTTTATTTTAAATGATTCCAAAGTTGTCACCTTCATAATTTAATAAATATAACAATTTAAATATTGTGATTTTAAGATGATAAATTCAAGTAAAAGTATTATTGTGAAAGGTAATAGATTTATCTTCATAATAGGATTTTATTTTTAAGTTTTATGAAACAAATAAGTATATTAAATAATTATACAAAAATGTTGTAGTAATTATTTTATTAAGAGATAAACCAAATAAATGGTTTTTAAAAATAATAAAATAACTATTATATGAACTATTTAATGTGCTCCACTAATTTTCTAGATACATATTACCTTTTATAAATCTATTAAAGATTTTATTTCGAACATATATTCTGTATATATTTTATTTAAATTCAAATAAATGAACAGTGTCAAAATTGACACTATTGTTATTTTATAAAAATAACATATTATAAATTTTTTTAAAAATCACAGAAATATTTAAAGATTATAAATTTAAATTTATATGGTATAAAATGTTGTAAAGTATCCAATTATGGACAATTCACAACAAATAAGTAATTCTTTTTTATAATTTAAAATTTAGAATGTTATTACCATAAATAAAATAAAATTGATTAAATAAGGATAAATCAAGTTGATAATGTTTAAAATAAATTCCTAACATGTATAAATTTGATTTTTTGATGATATTAAAACCCTATCCCATCTAAGATTTGGATATGAGTCATTTTTTTAGGTTTTTAAGTGGGGTTATATTTATTAAAAATTAATGTTTTTGAGAATTCCAAAGGTGCCCCTCTCCTCCCTTATAAAAGGGCACCTCCTCCCTCTCCTCCTCACACCAATTTGAGCCTTAAAGCTCGTCCAACCCCTTACCATTTCACTTCCCCACTTCCCTATAAACATCCTATATGTCCTGGTATTCTTAAAAGACCAATTTTAGTGCCCTAAGAGGAGGTCTCAAAGAGGCGCTTCAAAGCAGAGGTAATGTCCGTTACCGATCCTTTCAACTTTATTTCATCTTCCACTTCTTATTCTTAGGTTTTTTCATTATTAATTAATAACATCAGTATCACTAATATACTTATATGTTATTATATGAATGAAACAACCCTATTTCACCATCTATCCATCCTACGGAAAAAGAAATCACCGTGCGTGCGTACGTACGGAATACCGTCTCCACACCGTGGTGTAATCTATTTTCCACCACCACCTTACTTGGATGGGTATAATGGTGTAAATAATAACTAAATATGATTATTATAAAGTTATATTGATTCTTTAATAGTATACATACACTCCAATAAAATTCCACGATCATGGGAATGATATCATCGCTCGTGCGTACGTACGGAATACCGTCTCCACGACGCGATGAGATTCATTCTCAATGATTAACCATTCATAAATTATTATAAAGTATATATAATGAGTAATCATGAAATATATGACATAATAATGATACTGGATTTATGTATATATATATATATGTATGTCATCCAATTAATTCCATTCAATTCAATGAGGAAACGAAAACAACGTTCATGCGTACGTACGGCCTACCGTCTCTATGAACGGTGTATTTATTTCCATTTATCGATCTATTATATATATGTATATTCTTAATATATATTATATATAAATCATTTTTTACATTCTGGATGTAATTAATCATGATCTAAGTAATCATATGAAAAATTACAAGTCAAAACACGGATGACAAATGAAACGATTTTACCCAAAACGCTCTTTAACATGGAATTTACAAAAGAACGGATAATATAAATTCATAATTGAACCATATATGATGTCATAAAAATTAATATTATTCTTTAATAAGTCAATAAAATTATTTAAATCATTATACAGGAGGTTCTGACACTTCCGAATCAAATCGGACCTAAGGTAAGGGATAATTTTGCAAATCTCATTTTTATCCGAGATTGCTTATTCATAAGTATTTACTGGGGTTATTTCTATCATCCATGTCCATGTTTTATAAAAGTGTTTACATTATTTTTACCCATTATTGACTTTTACTACATGGTATGTAAGAAATATTTCTTTTGATTATGTTACGAAGTACTTTTTGACTTTTCCGACAAAAGTACGAGAAGAATGTTTTTTAACATATACGGCATGAAAGGATTTTTATGGTTTTATAAAGCCTTATTTTTATGAAGCTTCCTCCAAAAGATTTCATGACTATTTTAAACAAAATTATATTCTTTTAAAATTTCATGTAATTTTGTGAAAAGAAAATGATTTTCAAGAAGAAAAGATATTTTCCTCAAGAATTCATTTCATGTGTTTTATCAAAACCATTTTTCATCTAAGATAACATTATTTCATATGTGTATGTTTCAAGTATAATTTCTCTATGATTTAAATGGTTTCACTTTTCTTATTATGAAATGATATCAATTTCTTTTATATGGATTATGTGATGATGGGATGATGTTTATGAAACCCATTTTATTTATTGGGTTTTTATGAATGATGTATGTTTATTTTGTGGCACAAGTAAGAATGATTTCATTATGAGATGGGTGGGACCTATATATCCCTCCAATGCATTGGGTAAAGATTTATATCTCATGAGATAGACATGGCTGGAATGGTAAGTTAATCCAGTTCAGTATTACAGGACTGGAACGAGGAGTGAACTCGATTCAGAAAGGGACTTTGTCCACTAAGATGGTCTTGGCAGCAATGCCTTGGCTACTATGGAAATCATTACATGTGCTTAATGGATGCCACAATTACATGTTTTATTCCCATGATATTTTATCATGATTTATGTTCCATTATGATCTATGCATTATGTACTTCCATGTTTTATGTCGTTGTTCAAGATTTTTAATGTTCATGTTTTTTTTAAGTTCAAATGTATATGGTATGTTTTATTTTATCCATGCTTACCCTTACTGAGCATTTGAGCTCACCCTTTTTATGTTTTCTTTTCCCCCGGGATTAAAAGAAATATTTTAGGTAAGGAAACAAAAATGGGAAGATCTTTATGGGAGATATTTAAGATCTTTCACCACGATTAGAAGATTACATTCCAAGTTTCCAAAGACACTATACTATTACGGTCCTGTGTGTCTGTTTTTGTTATGTACTAAGTATTCTGAAAAATTAATGTAATGTCTATGTACGTTAAGCTTTGGGCCTCTACAGTAGGTATCAGAGGAAAGGCTTAGTCAACCTTTGGAAACTAGGATGCGAAAACGTTAGTGAGATCCCTAGAGATATTTCTAAGGTATGTCTAGAGATGTCCCTAAAGATAAGTATACGTATAGGATATAGTCCTAGAACTACGGTAACGATCTTAGAATTTACCCTAAGATGTTAGATATTCAGGGTGCTTCCCCTTTACTATGTTATTTTCCCTAGAATGATTTTTGCCTCTCACACTATTCTTTTTGGGTTTTAGAAAATGGCTGGAAACAGGAAGATTCATGATAATGGAGGATATGATGGACAATGGAATGATATTCTTCTTGAGAAACCAAATGAAACGGGATTTGGAAGTCCAAACATCGTTATTATGCCTAATCATCAATCTCATAATATGATCAATAATCTCAACTTTGGTATGTCTCCCGACTCAGATAATAAGAGAATGATTGAGTTTTATGATGATCATAGAGGAATGAAAGTTCAATTTCCCCTATGTAAATCATCTGGGAAGAGGCATCAAGGAGAATGTTTCAAGGGAACTGGAAGATGCTTTGGGTGTGGAAAAGAAGGACACAAAGCCAGTAAGTGCAATGGAAAAGGTTCAGTTAACACCATGGATGGGGATAATGGTATTGCTACGACATTAACAATGGTTAAATATTTTAAATGTGGAATGTATGGGAATTATGCAAACCAATTCTCTAAGGGAAAGTCTCATAAAGAGAATCAGTACGGTCGTATCGGTAGTATTTATGTTGATGATGATGAAGAGACTACAAATGATATGTAAGACGAAATAATTATTGAAGTTTAGTCAATGGTTTAAAAAGGTAGTGCAATTGTTACATGTTTATCAAGTGTAATGTTGTATAAGTAATCTCGTGGTACTATGGAATAAAGAGACATCTAAGGATTGTTACACTGTTGTCTTTCCTTAAGTTTTGAAAGTATATGATGAATGGTACCAGTGACCGTGAAAGGTTATTCAGATATTTTTGGAAAGTAGATGATATGCGCATAATGAAGGGATAAAGAGAAAATTAAATGTTTGAGAGTATTCATGAGCTCATGAATGATATAAGGAGAAGGTCATTTCATGGTTTGAGTATATATAATTTTTGTGATTTTGGAATGTGGAAAGAGTTAACTTTTGACAGCATTTATGTTTTCACTAAGGTTTAATGGGTATTCATTTTTCAAGGGAATACATGATTAAGGTATTCGCATGATTGGAATGTGACCAACAAGATATATGGGGGATAAATGATGGTATTCACGTGCTTGGTTGATGATATTTTAAGTAATTGTTTTCTTTATACTATGAGCTTGGACCGAAGTATTGTAGATAATCCTAAAGATTGGAATGGATTATGTTGGACATAAGTTAGTATTGTTTAAGGATAGATCTTTTTTAGATATTATTGATTGGATGTTATAGTAATGTAGTTTTAGAAAAAGGACAACCTGCCGGACGGGCGACAGCCCATCGCGTCGGACAAGGCTGTGGGAATCGAACCCACAACCAAAGTGTGACTGGCCTTTATCGCCTACCACTGGCCTAAAGGAAGTCATTGTTTAGTAGAAACTAGTTTTATTATATTTAGCAGTATGATATATGAAGTATAAGTCCATTTTAGGAACCATATATGATTAATCTCACTATAGATGGACTTATGTATTTTTGATAAATTTTATAACCTTTTTTTGAGATAGATGGAATGACCAATCATTCTATCACATGATCTGCTAACACTTCACGAATGACAAATTCAACTTCATTTCTTTAAAAGATGAAGTGTAAATTGTCCAAAGAACGACCAACGGTGAGACTGTACCAAAAATCACGAAAGTATTTCTTCTAATTATAATTTCATCAACTTTAGGGAAATGGTCTTAAAAACCAAAATGTTGTCCTAGTGCCCTTATATCCGATAAATCAGATGGTACCTTAGATCATCACAAATCTATGGATTTGTGATCGATGGCTTTTTCATAGCCATGTTCTCTACCACTCTCTATCGTAACTTAATGGTTAGATTTTTCTTATATATCCATATTTTCACCTATATTCTCCTATGTGAAAACCCAGTGATGACTTACATTGGGTAATCATTATGTTTCATACTTTAGTTTTTAAAATTATGCTTTAGTGTTCCTTTTTACGATGTGGGTTTCTATGAATAGTAAATGATTTATAACCTCGATGAATTTCGAGGGAGAAATTCTTTTTAAGGGGGGTAGAATGTAACAACCCGATATTTTTTGATAAGTATTCTCTTTAATTTATTTGATGTCATGTGTTTTATGCTACCACAATATTACCTTGTGCTATATGCCACACTGTATTAGCTTGAAGTATACACAACACTATTCTTAGATTGTGTTACACATAATTTCAAGTTCATTTTATAATAGTCATTCAACGCAACATTGAGGGTATATATATATATATTAAATTTATAAATGAAATATGGTTGGATTCTATTATAAGAAATAATAAAGTAGTCTTTCACAACACGCAACCCTGACTTGTCTTTCATTACACGCAATCGCGACCTTCCTCGATAGCGTGTGTTGTACGCAATACCGGGTTTTACTAAACAATGATATATTATTATAATATTATTATGAACTAGCCGTTATGAATAGTATTAACTAAATTTTGAATTTTATAACTTTATTATTTATCTTAAACATTTTCTAGAACATGGTATAAGAACAAAATAAATTTTTCGGGTAAAATATGTATTTTTCAAAAAATGCAGTTTTGCGCCTTTTGATAGCGCACCCACTTTAAATCTAGTTGTTGAAATGTTTATAAGTTCAATTTGACAAAATAAAATTCTTCTTTTGAATCAAAATATAAAAATTTACATTGGATAAAGTTTTGATATTTTTCTGATAACTTTCCTATTTTAATGAATAGTACAAACAGGCTATATTTTAATTAAAAACAACTTTTTTCATCGTAATAATTTATATGGTTAAATTATAATATTGAGTTGTTTTAAAGTATAAATAGAATATATTTTTACCATTTAATATATTGTATGTCATTAGCATTGATTTTACATTGAATTCGATGGTTAAATCAATTCAATCTTTTGCAATGTTTTAAACAAAAACTCGTTTTCATTCGACAACGGGATTAATTTTAATTTAATTTCTGCAACTTTTGTGTATTGAATTTAAAAAAACGGTTTCCATGTTTGGAATCAGTGGGTCCAAATTATTTTAATAGGCTACTTTTTATTTTTGGGAATTATGAATAGTAACTACGGTAAATTTTATTTACCATAGTTAAAGGTAAATCGGGTAATTAAGGGTAAATATAATATTATAAAATTACCCTAACACATGTCAAAATTTTATTGGATGGCTAAAAGTATACCCATATCACCTATGAGTCGGATTAGATTCATTTTATGGACTTTTGACATAGAAAATAATTTAATTATTATTAAAACCAAAGAAAGTGACAACATGTCACTCTCTTAAATCTTATAAGTATAATAATTTTAATTTAGTGATAAACATCATACAACTTCGAACATGAATAGTATCTAGAAATCTAATAAAAGTATCTACATCATGATTCTTTATTTATAATTTTTTGGGATTAAATAATTGTCATTAATGGTGATACATTAATGATGCAGAAATTATTTATTCAGTGAAAAATCAATAATATAGTTTTTATTGAAATAGTAATACATATCAAAAGGCCCAAAAATCTGAAAAAAACTTATTATTAGTGTATATATAAACCCTAATCATCCACTGGCCGAATTTTTGACCATTTGGATCCTTATTAAGGCAATTAGGACACTTATATTATTTTATTTTAAATGATGCCAAAGTTGTCACCTTCATAATTTAATAAATATAAAAATTTAAATATTGTGATTTTAAGATGATAAATTCTATTAAAAGTATTATTGTGAAATGTAATAGATTTTTCTTAATCATAGGATTTTATTTATAATTTTTATGCAACAAATAAGTATATTAAATAATTATACAAAAATGTTGTAGTAATTATTTTATTAAGAGATAAACCAAATAAATGGTTTTTAAAAATAATAAAATAACTATTATATGAACTATTTAATGTGCTCCACTAATTTTATAGATACATATGACCTTTTATGAATCTATTAAATATTTTAGTTCGAACATATCTTCTGTATATATTTTATTTAAATTCAAATAAATGAATAGTGTCAAAATTGACACTATTGTTATTTTAAAAAAATAACATATTATAAAATTGTTTAAAAATCACAAAAATATTTAAAAATTATAAATTTAAATTTATATGGTATAAAATGTTGTAAATTATACAATTATGGACAATTCACAACAAATAAGTAATTTTTTGTAATAATTTAAAATTTAGAATGTTATTACCATAAATAAAATTAAATTGATTAAATAAGGATAAATCAAGTTGATAATGTTTAAAATAAATTCATAACATGTCTAAATTTGATTGGTTGATGATATAACAACCCTATCCCATCTAATCTTCGTATATGAGTAATTTTTGGAGGTTTTTAAGTGGGGTTAGATTTATTATAAATTAAAATGTTTAATAATTCCAAAGGTGCCCCTCTCCTCCCTTATAAAAGGGCACCTCATCCCTCTCCTCCTCCCACCAATTTGAGCCTTAAGGCTCGGCCAACCCCTGCCCATTTCACTTCCCCACTTCCCTATAAACATCCTATAGGTCCTGGTCATCTTCAAAGACCAATTTTAGTTCCCTAAGAGGAGGTCTCAAAGAGGTGCTTCAAAGAAGAGGTAATGTCCGTTACCGATCCTTTCAACTTTATTTCTTCTTCCACTTCTTCTTCTTAGGTTGTTTCATTATGAAGTAATAACATCAGTATCACTCATATACTGATATGTTATTATATGTATGAAACAACCCTATTTCACCATCTATCCATCCTACGGAAAAATAAATCACCGCGCGTGTGTACGTACGGAATACCGTCTCCACGCTATGGTGTAATCTATTTTCCACCACCACCTTACTTGGATGGGTATAATGGTGTAAATAATAACTATATATGATTATTATAAAAGTGATATTTATTCTGTAATAGTATACATACACTAAAAAAATTCCATGATCATGGGAACGATATCATCACTCGTGCGTACGTACGGAATATCGTCTCCACGACGCGATGAGATTCATTCTCAATGATTAACCATTAATAAATTATTATAAAGTATATATAATGATTAGTCATGAAATATATTACATAATAATGATACTGGATTTATGTATATATATATATATATATATGTCATCCAATTAATTCCATTCAATTCAATGTGGAAACGAAAACAACGTTCATGCGTACGTACGGCCTACCATCTCCATGAACGGTGTATTTATTTCCATTTATCGATCTATTATATATATGTATATTCTGAATATATATTATATATAAATCATGTTTTACATTATGGATATAAGTAATCATGATCTAAGTAATCATTTGAATAATTACAAGTCAAAACACGGACGACAAATGAAACGATTTTACCCAAAACGCTCTTTAACATGGAATTTACAAAAGAACGGGTAATATAAAGTCATAAGTGAACCATATATGATATCATAACAATTAATATGATTCAAGTCAATAACATTATTTAAATCATTATATAGGAGTTTCAGACACTTACAAATCAAATCGGACCTAAGGTAAGGGATAATTTTGCGAATCTCATTTTTATCTGAGATTGCTTATTCGTAAGTATTTACTGGGGTTATTTCTATCATCCATGTCCATGTTTTATAAAATTGTTTCCATTATTTTTACCCATTCTTGAATTTTACTCCATGGTATGTAAGGAATTTTTCTTTTGATTACGTTACGAAGTACATTTTGGCTTTTCTGAAAAAAGTACCAGAAGAATGTTTTTTTAACGTATACGGCATGAAAAGATTTTTACAATTTTATAAAGCCTTGTTATTATAAAGCTTACTCCAAAATATTTCATGAATATTTTAAAAAAAATCTATTCTTTTAAAATTGCATGTAATTTTGTGAAAATAAAATTATTTTGAATAAGAAAGGATATTTTCCTCAAGAATTCATTTCAAGTGTTTTATCAAAACCATTTTTCTTCTAAGATAACATTATTTCATATGTGTATGTTTCAAGTATAATTTCTCTATGATTTACAAGGTTTCGCTTTTCTTATTATGAAATGATATCAATTTCTTTTATATGGATTATGTGATGATGGGATGATGTTTATGAAACCCATTTTATTAATTGGGTTTTTATGAATGATGTATGTTTATTTTGTGGCACAAGCAAGAATGATTTCATAATGAGATGGGTGGGACCTATATCTCCCACCAATGCATTGGGTAAAGATTTATATCTCATCAGATAGACATGGATGGAACGGTAAGTTAATCCGGTTCAGTATTACAGGACTGGAATGAGGAGTGAACTCGATTCAGAAAGGGACTTTGTCCACTAAGATGGTCTTGGATGCAATTCCTTATCTACTATGAAAATCATTACATGTGCTTAATGGATGCCACAATTACATGTTTTATTCCCATGCTATTTTATCATGATTTATGTTCCATTATGATCTATGCCTTATGTACTTCCATGTTTTATGTCGTTGTTCAAGATTTTTAATGTTCATGTTTTTTTTAAGTTCAAATGTATATGGTATGATTTATTTTATCCATGCTTACCCTTACTGAGCATTTGAGCTCACCCTTTTTATGTTTTATTTTCCCCAAAGATTAAAAGAAAGATTTTAGGTAAGGAAACAAAAATGGGAAGATCTTTATGGGATATTTTGAAGATCTTTCACCACGATTAGAATATTACGTTCCAAGTTTCCAAAGACACTAAACTATTACGGTCCTGTGTGTCTGTTTTTGTTAAGTACTAAGTATTCTTCAAAAGTAATGTAATGTCCATGTACGTCATGCTTTGGGCCTCGACAGTTGGTATCAGAGGAAAGGTTTAGTCAACCTTTGGAAACTAGGATGCGAAAACGTTAGTGAGATCCCTAGAGATATTTCTAAGGTATGTCTAGGGATGTCCCTAAAGATAAGTATACGTATAGGATATAGTCCTAAAACTATGGTAACGATCTTAGAATTTAACCTAAGATGTTAGATATTCAGGTTTCTTCCCCTTTACTATGTTATTTTCCCTAGCATGATTTTTTCCTCTCACACTATTCTTTTTGGGTTTTAGAAAATTGCTGGAAACAGGAAGATTCATGATAATGGAGGATATGACGGACAATGGAATGATATTCTTCATGAGAAACCAAATGAAACGGGATTTGGAAGTCCAAACATCGTTATTATGTCTAATCAGAAATCTCATAATATGATCAATAATCTCAACTTTGGTATGTTTCCTCACTCAGATAATAAGAGAAAGATGGAGTTTCATGATGATCATAGAGGAAAGAAAGTTCAATTTCCCCTATGTAAATCATCTGGGAAGAGGCATCAAGGAGAATGTTTCAAGGGAACTGGAAGATGCTTTGGGTTTGGAAAAGAAGGACACAAAGCCAGTAAGTGAAAAGGAAAAGATTCAGTTGACACCATGGATGGGGATAATGGTATTGCTACGACATCAACAATGGTTAAATGTTTTAAATGTGGAATGTATGGGCATTATGCAAACCAATTCCCTAAGGTAAAGTCTCATGAAGAGAATTAGTATGGTCGTATGGGTAGTATTTATGTTGATGATGATGAAGAGACTACAAATGATATGTAAGATGAAAGAATTATTGAATTTTATTCAATGGTTTAAGAATGTAGTGCAATGATTACATGTTTATCAAGTGTAATGTTGTATAAGTAATCTCATGGTACTATGGAATAAAGAGACATCTAAGGATTGTTACACTGTTGTCTTTCCTTACATTTTTAAAGTATATGATTAATGGTACCAGTGACCGTGAAAGGTTATTCAGATATTTTTGGAAAGTAGATGATATGCGCATAATGAAGGGATAGAGAGAAAATTAAATGTTTGATAGTATTCATGAGCTCATGACTGATATAAGGAGAAGGTCATATCATGATTTGAGTATATATAATTTTTGTGATTTTGGAATGTGGAAAGAGTTAACTTTTGAAAGCATTTATGTTTTCACTAAGGTTTAATGGGTATTCATTTTTCAAGAGAATAAAAGATTAAGGTATTCGCAAGATTGGAATGTGACCAACAAGATATATGAGGGATAAATGATGGTATTCACATGCTTTGTTAATGATATTTTAAGTAATTGTATTCTTTATACTGTGAGCTTGGACCGAAGTATTGTAGATAAACCTAAATATTGGAATGGATTATGTTGGACATAAGTTAGTATTGCTTAAGGATAGAAATTTTTTGCGATATTATTGATCGGATGTTATAGTAATGTAGTTTTAGAAAAAGGACAACCTACAGGATGGGCGACAGCCCATCGCGTTGGACAAGGCTGTGGAAATCGAACCCACAACCGAAGTGCGACTAGCCTTTATCTCCTACCACTGGCCTACAGGAAGTCCCTATTTAGTAGAAACTAGTTTTATTATATTAAGCAGTATAATATATGAAGTATAAGTTCATTTTACGAACCATATAGGATTAATCTCACTATAGATGGACTTATGTATTTTTGATATCTTTTATAACCTTTTTTTTTGAGACAGTTGGAACGACACATCATTCTATCATATGATCTGCTAACACTTCATGAATGATAAATTAAACTTCATTTCTTTAAAAAATGAAGTGGAAATTTTCCAAAGAACGACCAATGGTGAGACTGTACCAAAATCACGAAAGTATTTCTTCTAATTCTAATTTCATCAACTTTAGGGAAATGATCTTGAAAACCAAAATGTTTTCCTAGTGCCCTTTTATCCGATAAATCAGATGGTACCTTAGATCATCACAAATCTATGGCTTTGTGATCGATGTCTTTTTCATAGCCATGTTCTCTACCACTCTCCATCGTAACTTGATGGTTAGATTTTTCTTCCATGTTCATATTTTCACCTATATTCTCCTACGTGGAAACCCAGTGATGAGTTACATTGGGTAATTGTTACATTTCATACTTTAGTTTTTAAAATTAAGTTTCAGTATTCCTTTTTATGATGTGGGTTTCTATGAATAGTAAACGATTTATAACCCCGACGAATTTCGAGGGAGAAATTCATTTTATGGGGGGTAGAATGAAACAACATGATATTTTATGATAAGTATTCTCTTTAATTTATTTGATGTCATGTGTTTTATACTAAAACAAGATTACCTTGTGCTATACGCCACACTGTATTAGCTTGAAGTATACACAACACTATTCTTAGATTGTGTTACACATAATTTCAAGTTCGTTTTATAATAGTCATTCTACGCAACATTGAGGGTATATATATATATATATATTCAATGTATAAATAAAATATGGTTGGATTATGTTATAAGAAATAATAAAGGAGTGTTTCACAACACGCAACCCTGACTTTTCTTGCATTACACGCAATCGTGACCTTCCTCGATAACGTGTGTTGCACGCAATACCAGGTTTTACTAAACAACGATATATTATTATAATATTATTATGAACTAGCCGTTATGAATATTATTAACTAAATTTTTAATTTTATAACATTATTATTCACCTTAAACATTTTCTAGAACATGTTATAAGAACAAAATAAATTTTTCGGGTAAAATATGAATTTTTCAAAAAATGCAGTTTTGTCGTCTTTTGATGGAGCACCCACCTTAAATATAGTTGTTGAAATGTTTATAAGTTCAATTTGACAAAATAAAATTCTTCTTTTTAATAATGATATAAAAATTTACATTGGATAAAGTTTTGATATTTTTCTGATAACTTTCATATTTTAATGAATAGTAAAAACACGCTATATTTTAATTAAAAAACACTTTTTTCATCGTAATAATTTATATGGTTAAATTATAATATTGAGTGGTTTTAAGGTATAAATAGAATATATTTTTAACATTTAATATATTGTATGTCGTTATCATTGATTTTACATGGAATTCGTAGGTTAAATCAATTCAATCTTTTGCAATGTTTTAAACAAAAACCCGTTTTCATTCGACGACGGGATAAATTTTAATTTAATTTCTGAAACTTCTGTGTATTGAATTTAAAAAAATGGATTCTATATTTCAAATCAGTGGGTCCAAATTATGTTAATAGGCTGCTTTTTATTTTTGGGAATTATGAATAGTAACTACGGTAAATTTTATTTACCATAGTTAAAGGTAAATTAGGTAATTAAGGGTAAATATAATATTATAAAATTACCCTAACACATGTAAAAATTCTATTGGATGTCTAAAAGTATACCAATATCACCTAAGGGTTGGATTAGATTCATTTTATGGACTTTTTCCCCGGAAAATAATTTAATTATTATTAAAACCAAAGAAAGTGACAACATGTCACTCTCTTAAAGCTTATAAGTATAATAATTTTAATTTAGTGATAAACATCATAAAACTTAGAACATGAATACTATCCAGAAATATAATAAAATTATCTACATCATGATAATTTATTTATAATTTTTTGGGATTAAATAATTGTCATCAATAGTGATACATTAATGATGCAGAAATTATTTATTTAGTGAAAAATCAATAATATAGTTTTTATTGAAATAGTAATACATATCAAAAGGCCCAAAAATATGTACAAAACTTATTATTAGTGTATATATAAACCCTAATCATCAACTGGTCTAATTTTTGACCATTTCGATCCTTATTAAGGCAATTAGGACACTTATATTATTTTATTTTAAATGATGCCAAAGTTGCCTCCTTCATAATTTAATAAATATAACAATTTAAATATTTTGATTTTAAGATGATAAATTCGAGTAAAAGTATTATTGTGGAATTTAATAGATATATCTTCATCCTAGGATTTTATTTTTAATTTTTATGCAACAAATAAGTATATTAAATAATTATACAAAAATTTTGTAGTAATTATTTTATTAAGAGATAAACCAAATAAATGGTTTTTAAAAATTATAAAATAACTATTATATAAACTATTTAATGTTCTCCACTAATTTTTTAGACACATATGACCTTTTATGAATCTATTAAATATTTTACTTCGAACATATATTCTGTATCTATTTTATTTAAATTCAAATAAATGAATAGTTTCAAAATTGACACTATTGTTATTTTATAAAAATAACATATTATAAAATTGTTTAAAAATCACAAAAATATTTAAAAATTATAAATTTAAATTTATATGGTAGAAAATGTTGTAAAGTATCCAATTATGGACAATTCATAACAAATAAGTAATTTTTTGTTATAATTTAGAATTTAGAATTGTATTACCATAAATAAAATTAAATTGATTAAATAAGGATAAATCAAGTTGATAATGTTTAAAATAAATTCCTAACATCTCTAAATTTGATTGGTTGAAGATATTACAACTCTATGCCACATAATCTTCAGATATGAGTCATTTTTGGTGGTTTTTAAGTGGGTTTTGATTTATAATAAATTAATATTTTTGAGAATTCCAAAGGTGCCCCTCTCCTCCCTTATAAAAGGGAACCTCCTCCCTCTCCTCCTCACACCAATTTGAGCCTTCAATATCGGACAAACCCTGATCATTTCACTTCCCCACTTCCCTATAAATATCCTATAGGTCCTGGTCTTCTTCAAAGACCAATTTTAGTGCCCTGAGAGGAGGTCTCAAAGAGGCGCTTCAAAGAAGAGGTAATGTCCGTTACCAATCCTTTCAACTTTATTTCTTCTTCCACTTCTTCTTCTTAGGTTGTTTCATTATGAAGTAATAAAATTAGTATCACTCATATACTTATATGTTATTATATTTATGAAACAACCCTATTTCACCATCTATCCATCCTACGGAAAAAGAAATCACCGCGTGTGCGTACGTACGGAATACCATCTCCACGCCGTGGTGTAATCTATTTTCCACAACCACCTTACTTGGATGTTTATAATGGTGTAAATAATAACTATATATGATTATTATAAAGTGATATTGATTCTGTAATAGTATACATACACACTAATAAAATTCCACGATCATGGAAACGATATCATCGCTCGTGCGTACGTACGGAATACCGTCTCCACGACGCAATGAGATTCATTCTCAATGATTAACCATTCATAAATGATTATAAATTATATATAATGAGTAATCATGAAATATATGACATAATAATGATACTGGATTTATTTATATATATGTATGTATTTCATCCAATTAATTCCATTCGATTCAATGAGAAAATGAAAACAACGTTCATGCGTACGTACGGCCTACCGTCTCCATGAACGGTGTATTTATTTACATTTATTAATCTATTATATATATGTATATTCTGAATATATATTATATATAAATAATGTTTAACATTATGGATGTAACTAATCATGATCTAAGTAATCATATGAATAATTACAAGTCAAAACACGGACGACAAATGAAATGATTTTACCCAAAATGCTCTTTAACATGGAATTTACAAAAGAACAGGTAATATAAATTCATAAGTGAACCATATATGATATCATAACAATTAATATGATTCTTTAATAAGTCAATAACATTATTTAAATCATTATACAGGAGGTTTGGACACTTACGAATCAAATCGTACCTAAGGTAAGGGATAATTTTGCAAATCTCATTTTTATCCGAGATTGCTTATTCATAAGTATTTAATGGGGTTATTTCTATCATCCATGTCCATGTTTTATAAAAGTTTTTCCATTATTTTTCCCCATTCTTGACTTTTACTACATGGTATGTAAGGAATCTTTCTTTTGATTATGTTACGAAGTACTTTTTGACTTTTCTGACAAAAGTACGAGAAGAATTTTGTTTTAACGTATACGGCATGTAAGGATTTTTACGGTTTTATAAAGCGTTATTTTTATGAAGATTCCTCCAAAATATTTCATGACTATTTTAAACAAAATTCTATTCTTTTAAAATTTCATGTAATTTTGTGAAAATAAAATAATTTTGAAGAAGAAATGATATTTTCCTCAAGAATTCATTTCAAGTGTTTTATCAAAACCATTTTTCATTTAAGATAACATTATTTGATATGTGTATGTTTCAAGTATAATGTCTCTATGATTTACATGGTTTCGCTTTTCTTCTTATGAAATGATATCAATTTCTTTTATAAGGATTATGTGATGATGGGATGATGTTTATGAAACCCATTTTATTTATTGGGTTTTTATGAATGATGTGTGTCTATTTTGTGGCACAAGTAAGAATGATTTCATTATGAGATGGGTGGGACCTATATCTCCATCCAATGCATTGGGTAAAGATTTATATCTCATGATATAGACATGGCTGGAACGGTAAGTTAATCCAGTTCAGTATTATAGGACTGGAACGAGGAGTGAACTCGATTCAGAAAGGGACTTTGTCCACTAAGATGGTCTTGGAAGCAATACATTGGGTACTATGGAAATCATTACATGTGCTTAATGTATTCCACAATTTCATGTTTTTTCCCATGCTATTTTATCATGATTTATGTTCCATTATGATCTATGCCTTATGTACTTCCATGTTTTATGTCGTTGTTCAAGATTTTTAATGTTCATGTTTATTTTAAGTTCAAATGTATATGGTATGTTTTATTTTATCCATGCTTACCCTTACAGAGAATTTGAGCTCACCCTCTTTATGTTTTCTTTTCCCCCAGGATTAAAAGAAAGATTTTAGGTAAGGAAACAAAAATGGGAAGATCTTTATGGGAGATGTTGAAGATCTTTCACCACGATTAGAAGATTATGTTCCATGTTTCCAAAGACACTAAACTATTACAGTCATGTGTGTCTTTTTTTGTTATGTACTAAGTATTCCGCAAAATTAATGTAATGTCCATGTATGTCAAGCTTTGGGCCTCTACAGTTGGAATCAGAGGAAAGGTTTAGTCAACCATTGGAAACTAGGATGTGAAAATGTTAGCGAGATCCCTAAGGATATTTCTAGGGATGTCCCTAAAGATAAGTATACGTATAGGATATAGTCCTAGAACTACGGTAACGATCTTAGAATTTAACCTAAGATGTTAGATATTCAGGGTGCTTCTCCTTTACTATGTTATTTTCCCTAGCATGATTTTTCCCTCTCACACTATTTTTTTATGGTTTTAGAAAATGGCTGGAAACGGGAAGATTCATGATAATGGAGGATATGACGGACAATGGAATGATATTCTTCATGAGAAACCAAATGAAACGGGATTTGGAAGTCCAAACATCATTATTATGCCTAATCAGCAATCTCATAATATGATCAATAATCTCAACTTTGGTATGTTTCCCGACTCAGATAATAAGAGAAAGATGGAGTTTCATGATGATCATAGAGGAAAGAAAGTTCAATTTCCCCTATGTAAATCATGTGGGAAGAGGCATCAAGGAGAATGTTTCAAGGGAACTGGAAGATGATTTGGGTGTGGAAAAAGGACACAAAGCTAGTAAGTGCAAAGGAAAAGGTTCAGTTAACACCATGGATGGGGATAATGGTATTGCTACGACATCAATAATGGTTAAATGTTTTAAATGTGGAATGTATGGGCATTATGCAAACCAATTCCTTAAGGGAAAGTCTCATGAAGAGAATCAGTACGGTCTTATGGGTAGTATTTATGTTGATGATGATAAAGAGACTACAAATGATATGTAAGATGAAAGAATTGTTGAAGTTTAGTCAATGGTTTAAGAAGTAAGTGGAATGATTACATGTTTATCAAGTGTAATGTTGTATAAGTAATCTCATGGTACTATGGAATAAAGATACATCTAAGGATCGTTACACTGTTGTCTTTCCTTAAGTTTTGAAAGTATATGATGAATGGTACCAGTCACCGTGAAAGGTTATTCAAATATTTTTGGAAAGAAGATGATATGCGCATAATGAAGGGATAAATAGAAAATTAAATGTTTGATAGTATTCATGAGCTCATGACTGATATAAGGAGAAGGTCATATCATGGTTTGAGAATATATAATATTTGTGATTTTGGAATGTGGAAGGAGTTAACTTTTGACAGTATTTATGTTTTCTCAAAGGTTTAATGGGTATTAATTTTTCAAGAGAATACATGATTAAGGTATTCACATGATTGGAATTTGACCAACAAGATATATGGGGGATAAATGATGGTATTCACATGCTTGGTTGATGATATTTTAAGTAATTGTTTTCTTTATACTATGAGCTTGGACCAAAGTATTGTAGATAAGCCTAAAGATTGGAATGGATTATGTTGGACATAAGTTAGTATAGTTTAAGGATAGAACTTTTTTCAATATTATTGATCAGATGTTATAGTAATGTAGTTTTAGAAAAAGGACAACCTGTAGGACAGGCGACAGCCCATCACGTCGGACAAGGATGTGGGAATCAAACCCACAACCGAAGTGTGACTGGCCTTTATCGCCTACCACTGTCCTACAGGAAGTCCCTGTTTAGTAGAAACTAGTTTTATTATATTAAGCAGTATGATATATGAAGTATAAGTCCATTTTAGGAACCATATATGATTAATCTCACTATATATGGACTTATGTATTTTTGATAACTTTTATAACCTTTTTTTTGAGACATATGGAATGACCCATAATTCTATCACATGATCGGCTAACACTTTACTAATGACAAATTCAACTTCATTTATTTAAAAGATGATGTGGAAAATTTCCAAAGAACGACCAACGGTGAGACTGTACCAAAATCACAAAAGTATTTCTTCTAATTCTAATTTCATCAACTTTAGGGAAATGATCTTGAAAACCAAAATTTTGTCCTAGTTCCCTTATATCCAATAAATCAGATGGTACCTTAGATCATCACAAATCTATGGCTTTGTGATCGATGGATTTTTCATAGCCATGTTCTCTACCACTCTCCATCGTAACATGATGGTTAGATTTTTCTTCCATATCCATATTTTCACCTATATTCTCCTACGTGGAAACCCAGTGATGAGTTACATTGGGTAATCGTTACATTTCATACTGTAGTTTTTAAAATTAAGTTTCAGTATTCATCTTTATGATGTGGGTTTCTATGAATAGTAAACGATTTATAACCCTGACGAATTTCGAGGGCGAAATTCATTTTAAGGGGGGTAGAATGTAACAACCTGATATTTTATGATAAGTATTCTCTTTAATTTATTTGATGTCATGTGTTTTATGCTACAAAAATATTACATTGTGCTATACGCCACACTGTATTAGCTTGAAGTATACACAACACTATTCTTAGATTGTCCTACACATAATTTCAAGTTTGTTTTATAATAATCATTCTACGCAACATTGAGGGTATATATATATATATATATTCAATGTATAAATTAAATATGGTTGGATTCTGTTATAAGAAATAATAAAAGGAGTATTGCACAACACGCATCCCTGACTTGTCTTGCATTACACGCAATCGTGACCTTCCTCGATTGCGTGTGTTGTACGCAATACGGGGTTTTACTAAACAACGATATATTATTATAATATTATTATGAACTAGCAGTTATGAATAGTATTAACTAAATTTTGAATTTTATAACATTATTATTCGTCTTAAACATTTTCTAGAACATGGTATAAGAAAAAAATAAATTTTTCGGGTAAAATATGTATTTTTTAAAAAATGCAGTTTTGCCGCCTTTTAATGGCGCACCCACATTAAATCTAGTTGTTGACATGTTTATAAGTTCAATTTTACAAAATAAAATTCTTATTTTTAATCATTATATAAAAATTTACATTGGATAATGTTTTGATATTTTTCTGATAACTTTCATATTTTAATGAATAGTAAAAAGACGCTATATTTTAATTAAAAACAACTTTTTCATCGTAATAATTTACATGGTTAAATTATAATATTGAGTGGTTTTAAAGTATAAATAGAATATACTTTTACCATTTAATATATTTTATGTCATTAGCATTGATTTTACATTGAATTCGTAGGTCAAATCAATTCAATCTTTTGCAATGTTTTAAACAAAAACCTGTTTTCATTCGACAACGGGATTAATTTTAATTTAATTTCTGCAACTTCTGTGTATTGAATTTAAAAAAATGGATTCCATATTTGGAATCAGTGGGTCTAAATTATGTTAATAGGCTACTTTTTATTTTTGGGAATTATGAATAGTAACTACGGTAAATTTTCTTTACCATAGTTAAAGGTAAATCGGGTAATTAATGGTAAATATAATATTATAAAATTACCCTAACACATGTCAAAATTCTATTGGATGGATAAAAGTATACCCATATCACCTAAGGGTCGTATTAGATTCATTTTATGGACTTTTGACCATGAAAATAATTTAACTATTATTAAAACCAAAGAAAGTGACAACATGTCACTCTCTTAAATCTTATAAGAATAATAATTTTAATTTAGTGATAAACATCATAAAACATCAAACATGAATAGTCTCCAGAAATCTAATAATATTATCTACATCATGATAATTTATTTAGAATTTTTTGGGATTGAATAATTGTCATTAATAGTGATACATTAATGATGCAGAAATTATTTATTTAGTGAAAAATCAATAATATAGTTATTATTGAAATAATTATACATATAAAAAGGCCCAAAAATCTGTACAAAACTTATTATTAGTGTATATATAAACCCTAATCATCCACTGGCCTAATTTTTGACCATTTTGATCTTTATTAAGGCAATTCTGACACTTATATTATTTTATTTTAAATGATGCCAAAGTTGTCACCTTCATAATTTAATAAATATAAAAATTTAAATATTATGATTTTAAGATGATAAATTCGATTAAAAGTATTATTGTAAAATTAAATAGATTTAACTTCATCATAGGATTTTATTTTTAATTTTTATGCAACAAATAAGTATATTAAATAATTATACAAAATGTTGTAGTAATTATTTTATTAAGAGATAAACCAAATAAATGGTTCTTAAAAATAATAAAATAACTATTATATGAACTATTTAATGTTCTCCACTAATTTTCTAGATACATATGACATTTTATGAATCTATTAAAGATTTTATTTCGAACATATCTTCTGTATATATTTTATTTAAATTCAAATAAATGAATAGTGTCAAAATTGACACTATTGTTATTTTATAAAAATAACATATTATAAAATTGTTTAAAAATCAAAAAAACATTTAAAAATTATAAATTTAAATTTTTATGGTAGAAAATGTTTTAAAGTATCCAATTATGTAAAATTAAAAACAAATAATTAATTGTTTGTTATAATTTAAAATTTAGAATGTTATTACCATAAATAAAATTAAATTGATTAAATAAGGATAAATCAAGTTGATAATGTTTAAAATAAATTCCTAACATGTATAAATTTGATTTTATAATGATATTACAACCCTATCCCATTTAATATTCGGATATGAGTCATTTTTGGAGGTTATTAAGTGGGGTTAGATTTATTATAAATTAATATTTTTAAGAATTCCAAAGGTGCCCCTCTCCTCCCTTATAAAAGGGCACCTCCTCCCTCTCCTCCTCACACCAATTTTAGCCTTCAAGCTCGGCCAACCCCTGCCCATTTCACTTCCCCACTTCCCTATAAACATCCTAGAGGTTATGGTCTTCTTCAAAGACCAATTTTAGTTCCCTAAGAGGAGGTCTCAAAGAGGCGCTTCAAAGAAGAGGTAATGTCCGTTACCGATTCCTTCAACTTTATTTCTTCTTCCACTACTTCTTCTTAGGTTTTTTTATTATGAAGTAATAACATCAGTATCACTCATATACTGATATTTTATTATATGTATGAAACAACCCTATTTCACCATCTATCCATCCTACAGAAAAATAAATCACCGCGCGTGCGTGCGTACGGAATAATGTTTCCACGTCGTGGTGTAATCTATTTTCCACCACCACCTTACTTGGATGGGTATAATGGTGTAAATAATAACTATATATGATTATTATTAAGTGATATTGATTCTGTAATAGTATACATACACTCCAATAAAATTCTACGATCATGGAAATGATATCATCGCTCGTGCGTACGTACGGAATACCGTCTCCACGACGCGATGAGATTCATTATCAATGATTAACCATTCATAAATGATTATAAAGTATATATAATGAGTAATCATGAAATATATGACATAATAATGATACTGGATTTATGTATATATATATATATATATATATATATATATATATATGTATGTAATCCAATTAATTCCATTCAATTCAATGAGGAAACGAAAACAACGTTCATGCGTACGTACGGCCTACCGTCTCCATGAACGGTGTATTTATTTCCATTTATAGATCTATAATATATATGTATATTCTGAATATATATTATATATAAATCATGTTTTACATTTTGGATGTAAGTAACCATGATCTAATTAATCATATGAATAATTAAAAGTCAAAACACAGACGACAAATGAAACGATTTTACCCAAAACGCTCTTTAACATGGAATTTACAAAAGAACTGGTAATATAAAGTCATAAGTGAACCATATATGATATCATAACAATTAATATGATTATTTAATAAGTCAATAACATTATTTAAATCATTATAAAGGAGGTTCGGACACTTACGAATCAAATCGGACCAAAGGTAAGGGATAATTTTGTGAATCTCATTTTTATCTGAGATTGCTTATTCGTAAGTATTTACTGGGGTTACTTCTATCATCCATGTCCATGTTTTATAAAAGTGTTTCCATTATTTCTACCCATTCTTGACTTTTACTACATGGTGTTTAAGGATTCTTTCTTTTTTTACGTTACGAAGTACTTTTTGACTTTTCCGACAAAAGTACGAGAAGAATGTTTTTTTAACGTATACGGAATGAAAGGATTTTTACGGTTTTATAAAGCCTTATTTTTATGAAGCTTTCTCCAAAATATTTCATGACTATTTTAAACAAAATTCTATTCTTTTAAAATTTCATGGAATTTTGTGAAAAGAAAATGATTTTGAAGAAGAAAGGATATTTTCCTCAAGAATTCATTTCAAGTGTTTTATCAAAACCATTTTTAATCTAAGATAACATTATTTCATATGTGTATGTTTCAAGTATAATGTCTCTATGATTTACATGGTTTCACTTTTCTTGTTATGAAATGATATCAATTTCTTTTATATGGATTATGTTATGATGGGATGATGTTTATGAAACCCATTTTATTTATTGGGTTTTTATGAATGATGTATGTTTATTTTGTGGCACAAGTAAGAATGATTTCATTATGAGATTGGTGGGGCCTATATCTCCCTCCAATGCATTGGGTAAAGATTTATATCTCATGAGATAGACATGGATGGAATGGTAAGTTGATCTGGTTCAGTATTACAATACTGGAACGAGGAGTGAACTCGATTCAGAAAGGGACTTTGTCCACTAAGATGGTCTTGGCAGCAATGCCTTGGCTACTATGGAAATCATTACATGTGATTAATGGATTCCACAATTACATGTTTTATTCCCATGCTATTTTATCATGATTTATGTTCCATTATGATCTATGCCTTATGTACTTCCATGTTTTATGTCGTTGTTCAAGATTTTTAATGTTCATGTTTTTTTAAGTTAAAATGTATATGGTATGTTTTATTTTATCCATGCTTACCCTTACTGAGCATTTCAGCTCACCCTTTTTATGTTTTCTTTTCCCCCAGAATTAAAAGAAAGATTTTAGGTAAGGAAACAAAAAATGGGAAGATCTTTATGGGAGATGTTGAAGATATTTCACCACGATTGAAAGATTACGTTCCAAGTTTCCAAAGACACTAAACTATTACGGTCCTATGTGTTTGTTTTTGTTATGTACTAAGTATTCTGCAAAAGTAATGTAATGTCTATATACGTCAGGCTTTGGGTCTCTATATGATCCCCTCTCACAAATGTCTGCACATGGTATTAGTTTCTAAACAAATTAACTCATCCTAAGAAAAATATTACACCTACATAAGAAAAAAAATATTATTTTTGTAATACTATAAATTAAAAAATTAAATATTAATATTAAATAATAAATTAATAAAATTTTAGTATTTAATTAAAAAGACAAATTTAGAGTTGTATCAATCACATGATGTGTTGTATTAAGGTGCAGTTGACTCCTACACATCATAAATGACTCATGGATCGTTTTTCTAAAATATAAAAAAAAGTAATGTGTTTGCTCAGTTTCCAGTATGTCACTTCTTCTTTTTTACTTAACTTAATGTAAATTTTAAATAAAAAAGACTCTTTGAGTTAAACTAGCCACACCATATGTTTTATTGAGGTGCATTTAATTCCTACATGTCAAAAATGACTTAAAGATCATTTTCTTAAAGTATCAAAACAATCCAAATGTTTTTACTCAGTTTTTAATATGATAGTTGTGCTTTTTTACTAAAATTTCATTTCAAAATCAAAACACGCATTATGAGTCATAACTTTGGTTTGATGTGGGACTACTAAATACACGTCATAAATTAATTATGAATTGGTTTCTTAAATTATCAATACAATCTTAATTCACTTTCTTGGTTTTTAGGGAGTGACATGTTTTGAACTAAAATGCTAATTTTAAACTAATAATGGACACTTTTAGTCATACCGATCTCACCATGCATCGGAGTGAGGTGTGGTTGATTCTTATAGATCAAAAATGACTCATGGATCATTATACTGAATTATAAAAACAATCCAAATGTTTCTTTCTTGGTTCTTAGTATGTCACTTGTTCTTTTTGCCAAATTTATTGTCAATTTAATTTAAAAATACACACATAAAATCATACCGGCCACACCATGAATCTTATTGAGGTATGTTTGGTTCCTACATTTCACAAATGAGTCATGGATCATTTTTCTAAAATATGGAAACAATCGGAATGTTTTTTCTTGTATCTCAGTATGTCACTTGTTCTTTTTACTTAAATTATTGTTAATTTTTTTAAAAAAATAGACACACTAAGTTATAACTCCTACATGGTGCATTGTATTGTGGTGTGTCTGATTATTACATGTAAAAATGAATTATAGATCATTTTTCTAAAGTATAAATACAACTCGAATGTGTTTTTTTGGTATTTAGTATGCCAATTGTGTTTTTTTACTAAAATGACATTAAAAACTAGAAATGCGGATTAAGAGTCATTCTAATCACATCATGCATTGGTTTTATGTGAGAAAACTTCATACACGTCCCAAATGAATTATGAATATATTTACTAAACTATCAAGATAATTAGAGTGTGTTTTGGTTATTTTTAGTGAGTGACATGTTTTGAACTAAAATGTCAATTTTAAACTGATAACGAATACTTGTTGTCATACCAGTCATACCACACATCGTATTTTGGTGTGGTTGATTCATAAAAATAAAAATGATTCATGGATAATTATCCTAAAGTATCAAAACAATCAAAATGTTTATCTCTATTTTCACTATGTCACTTGTTGATTTTTTAAAATTTAATGTCAATTTAATATACAATTAGACACTTAAATTCATACCTGCCACACCGTGCATTGGATTGAGGTGTGGAACATTACTAAACATCAAAAAATACTCTTGGATATTTTTATTAAAATATCAAAACAATCCTAATGCATTTACTCAGTTTTCAGTATATCACTTGTTCTTTCTACTTAAATTAATGTAAATTTTAAATAAAAAGATGTACTTTGAGTGATACTGGTCACACCGTGCATTGTATTGAGGTGATGATGATTCCTAAATGAAAAAAATGACTTATTGACAATTTTCCTAAAGTATCAAAACAATCCAAATTAATCTTTTTTTTGTTTTTAGTATGCCTATTTTGTTTTTTACTAAAATGTCATTTCATTTTAGAAACACATATTATAAGTCATACTGCTCTCATCATGTGTCAATTTTATGTGATACTACCTCATACACATAATAAATGAATTATAAATCACTATCCTAAATTATAAATAAAATAAGACTGTGTTTTCTTGGTTTTCAGTGACTGACATATTTTGAACTGAAATGTTAATTTTAAACTGATAACAGACACTTTTTGTCATACTAATCACACTATTCATAATATTGGGGAGTGGTTGATTACTACACATCAAAAATGGTTCATTTATTGTTTTAATAAAGTATCAAAACATTCCAAATTCATTTTCTCAATTTTCAGTACGTCACTTGTTCTTTTTGAAAAATTTAATGTCAATTTAACATAAAAATACACACTTAAAATCAAACCAGCCACACTATTCATTAGACTGAGGAGCGGTTGAATCCTACATGTCAAAAATGACTCATTCCTAATTTCCTAAAATTTAAAAATAATCTGGATTCATTTTCTAGGTTTTAAGTATATCGCTTGTTCCTTTTAGTTAAATTAATGTCAATTTTAAATAAAAATACCCACATTGAGTGATATTGGTCACATCATGCATTGTATTGAGGTTTGTATGATTCCTATACAACATAAATCATGTATAGATAATTTTACTAATGTATAAAAAAATAAAAATACATTTTCTTAATTTTCAGTATGTTATTTGTGTTTTTTTAATAAAATGTCATTTTAATCAAGAAACATGAATTTTGAGTCATATTGGTGGCATCGTGTGTCTTTCAGACATAAGACTGGATCATGCACATCAAAAATGTCTTATGAATTGTTTTCCTAAAGTATCAAGAAAATTGGAGTGTGTTTTCTTGGTTTTCAGTGAGTGGAACATTTTGAATTAAAAACTCAATTTTAAAATGATAACGGAATATTTGAGTCATACCGGTCACACCATGCATCATATTGATGTGTGGTTGATTCATACACATCAAAAAATGACTTGTGTATCATTTTCAAAAATTAGAAAGAAAATATGAATGTGTTTTCATAGTTTTCATTATTTCACGTGTCCTTTTTTAAATTTAATGTCAATTCAATAATAAAATACACAGTTAAAGTCATACCAGCCACACCATGCATCAGATTGAAGTTTGGTTAGTTCCTACACATCACAAATGACTCATAGATCATTTTACCAAAATATAAAAACAATATGAATGTTTTTCATGGTTTTCAGTATTTAACTTTTCTTTTTACATAAATTAATGTCAAATTTAAATAAAAAAAACACACATTGAGTGATACCTGTCACTTATAATTTTTGCTCGGTTTTGAGTTGGTCAGTTGTAGCCTCAGAGTCCAGTCTATCACAAGCACGATCAGTTTCTAACAAAAATCCCCAACTCAAACAATGTAATCCTCTTCTATAAGAAAACAATTCTTATGTGAGTAATACTAAAAATAAGTAAATTAAACATAAATATGAAACAATCTACTACTTTTATGGAAGTGACATCTTCATGTTATTTGTGCACATTAATCTATCAGGTATATTGCACATTCAATTATGAGTAAATCTATATAATCTTGTGAATATGAGTCTTTTCGATAGTTATAGTAGTACTGGAAAAATATAAATAACCAATTTGTTAATAAATATTTTAAATGAAATTGTAATTACCTTCAAAATTACCTCTTCATGGATTCCAGTTTATTCATGGAATATGATCTCTCTCATAAATTTACAAACTTAATAACCTTAATCTTTTCCATTGGTTCATTTCAGACACTATAGAAACATTGATAAGAATAAGTAATTATTTTTATTTGTGTTTGTATAGTGAAATATTATTATTTATACCCTGATACTTTTCCAGTCTTAGTACTTTTCTTCTTTCTCATCCTTATCCCTTGGCCTCATTCCATATTTTTCATGATAATGATGCATCGCCATACTATAACAGAATACTCATTAAAATATAATATAAATTATATAATGTGATGTTTAGTTCAAAAATATTGGATTTAGTGTATTAAAAATTTAAAAATTTCATCATATATGGATGGTTTGTTGGATATCCATTCATTGAATCTAGGAAATAAATATTTTGAGTACCCAAATTTACCACAATGAGTATTCAATGTTTCCTAAAAACAAAAGAAGGAATATGTAAGGAATGAAATGAAAATATATTTTATTTTATTAAATTTTAGAATTTTACCCCTACATCAGAGGTATTAAATAGAGTCTATAATCCAAAAAAATCAAAAAATATGATCAGTCCTGCCACAATTTCTTCCTTTTTCGTATCTATTTTTGGTTGTTCTGTAGAGAAAATGTGAGGCCTAAAGAGTCAAAAAAATCATGTTAAAATCCCTTCAATAGTTTTTCATATATATTCTTTCCAAAAATATGAAATTTATTTAGTCATAATTTACACAGTATATCATCTTATGGAAAATCAAATCCTAAAAACATACCTCATATACATCTACAACAGAACTGCATAGACAATCATAGTCAAGGGTTTCACTTACACTCTCAACACAAATAAAGTATTGAACTTTCTCTCTGTACATATTTTATTCAAAATCAACTATGTAATTATGACTATTTTTAAACTTTGTATCCACATGAACCTTAAATGATAGTAAATTCAGATATATAATAGGTGGGTTAATGGTGCTTTTGGTATATATTTTCGATCAGTTAGCCCATACTTTATATGGTTTTGAGATGATATTTCATTTCACCCCCGTATCTTTTTACGTCTATAATAAAATTCATCAATTCAGACCTTTTTTCAATAACTATTAAATTTTTAACATTAAAGGTAAATAAGAAATTAATACCTCATTTTCGACATGTGTTTTTAAAAGAAGTTATGTCTAGGAGATGAATGTTCCAATAACATTTTCGATCATATGAATATATTCCTCGTCAATTGTAATTGGTATCTTAGAGCATAGCTCATGGGTTATGCTAATAAACACTCTCACATGACTTTTTGGTAGTGTTCTACTATGAAGCTTTCCATTTTGGATATTGAACTTTGTATCCCTAATTACAAGGCAATGGGTGGGTGTTTATATATATATAAATATATCACAATAATTATCACCCTATACAATATCAGTATAGTAAAGCTATTAATGTTTTTATGATTCAAATTTCAAAAAAAATATTTGAACCTTTAATACCTTGGATAATAAATTACTTTGATGGAATGGCTCATCTCATAGCTGGTGGGGGTGGGGTGAGATCTCCATACGGTGGTTGTTCATGAATTTTTTTATCTCTATACTTTCCCCCATAAAATTTTAAATCATCTCTCTCTACCATTGGAATTATTCTTCAAGGTTGTGTAGTCATTATCTCAACTATTTCATTTCTTCACATTGATCCTCCTCTTTTTTTCTCAAAATATGTTCGGGGTGTCACCCCAAAACCCACACCTCTGATGTGGACATGTTGTTTTGTCCACCTCAAGGCCACTAATAGTGTTTTTTAATCTATTAGAGGTGTTCCTAATTCTTGTGACTATGTTGGATAGAAAATATTTAAAAATAAGTGATCATTGTTATATAATATAATTTTAAAGAAAAATAAATTTTTATTATGTAATAATTACATATTTTTCCCACACTTTTTTTTTGTTTTCATCTATTACTATCTTGTATTTATTTTAATGTGAATACTTCTATATACCGAGGAATGGGATTAAAGTTGATTTGGATTTAGATTCATCAATATATATATATATATATTGTGGAACATAATTATGGTTTTGTTTCATGCCACATAAAACTATTATGGTAGATTTCAAATTTGTACAAGTTTTTTTCATGTGAACCTACCCCCATATTTGCTTTGTGGTAAGGGTATGATGGTTTTTCTTTTCATTCCTTATTTCCAGAACACAGTTGATGTTTCATAAATGGAAAATTTTAAATCAAAATGATGAATACACATATCAAAAAACAACTTATTACTAGACACAATGTACCTAAAAAGACAAAACCACACGAAAGCTAGTAAATGCATCCCATGCTTCTTGGGTTATTAGGTGTGCACAGATAAGTGGTGGGTGTGGGTTTATTTTCTATTCAGCATCTTTAAGATGATTCCTTATTAGAATTGTGTGAAATATTCTATGAATCCTTATAGTAAGAATTATTAAATATTTCTTGTTGGAGTTATCAAATATAAATGCACCCTGCAATGGATGATGAAGAATAATTCAATTGTCTATCTGACCTCAAACATGATGTCGTTGACTTTTACCATAATAATTTTTTCTAACGTCATTAAACTATGGTGCTCATATTTTTTCTGTTTCATCAATCTTTTGTCACCTATGATTTTTGCATATTCAACATCATTAATATGTTCCTATGGATCGATAGAATCATCATGTTAATATGGTCATTGTACCTATTCACTGGGAGAAACAGCATGTTGAGAAACCTATTTATCATCAAGAATGGGATCACCATCTTGTGCATAAGGTGATTATTCCTCTACACTATGAGAAACAGTAGGTTGAAAACCTAATTGATCATCAATAATGGTGTCACCAACATGTGAAATAAGGTTGTTGTTCCTATAAAATGTGAGTATTGGAAGGTTGAGAAACTTATTGATCCTTATTAATGGGAGCACCAGCACGTATAGGAGGTCATTTTTCCTCAGTACTATGAGCAGTAGTAGGTTGAGAGACCTTTTGTGACTCACGATGGGGAGTACCAACATGTGAAAAATTCATTATCTATAGATGTGTTTTAATATTTAATATTGATTACATAAATAATGTATGGAATGGATAATAACATGAGGTAACATGATGTATATTACAAAAAAAATATAACCTAATTATTGAACTATCATTTTATATTTTAACAGCTGAAGGGAATTGAAACCTCTATCGACTATCCAAATCCCATAATTTTGGTCTCCTCAGACTTACAAAACATAGTCTACATTGGGACCACTATGAAATAATTGTGACATACCAATTAAAGGTTCTTCCTCAGTTGAATTTTCATATGACCCTTTAGTGGTTTTGGTTCATAACAGAACAAATGACCACTTTCGGTTTGAGGGATCTAGAACATAAAATACTTGTTCTACCTATAATTCCAATATAAAAGACTTTTATTTGTAGACTTCCTTACTGAAATCAAGTTTCAAAAATCCAAATTCATCTATTTTAATATCACCCATGTTATCAATCAGCTTTCATTGAAAAATTAGCACTTGGATTGTTGTACAATATAGCTTCCATATTTGATTGATGATTCCAAAATATGAAATATTGACATAAATTGGATTTTTCTCCTCAGTACCAAAAACATGCATTGCTTCATCCATAAGTTTAACTATACTATTTTTTATGGTACTATCTTCATAATTCTCATTTTTATATAATGTATTACAGTTAATTACATAACCATTTTAATATAATACATACACACATGGTCCTCTAGCTATCCATCAAATCATTTCTGAATTAAAATCCGGATTTTCATTTAACTTCTTAAAATATATTCCCAAAACCATCCCAAAAAGTTTTGATTATGTGTATTTATATCCATTTTTTATCCCTTGATGGATTCAAATTCCCAATAATTTCTCTGTGGGTTTCAACATATGGGTAATCCTCCAAATTGTGATGAAAAACATAAAGGTGGGCCTGTAATCGATCTTTAATTTTGATTGTGACAAAATATGTTACAGAAATTACTTCACCCACAAGTTGTCATGTGTGACGAGATATCGGTAGACCAATGATTTCCACACTAGAAAAGTATTCAATACAGAAATCAACGGCTTCCACAACAATATATCACTCCACAATAAAACCCCCTATCCAACATTGATTTTTTATTAACCCTTTCCAAATCTAAATATACCGTTCAATGGGGTACATCCATCTATAGTGTAAAGGACCACATAGTCGAATCTCTCTCACAAAGTGAACCATAAAATTAACCTTCATATCAAATAATTTTGGTGGGAAGAAAATTTCCAATTCCCAAAATATGAAGGAAATATATCTTTCCATAGATGGAAATTTTTCAAGGTATATAACATTACTGCATATATCTTTGAAGAAGAAACAGATCTTGGTTAATGTGTGAGGGACATTATTTGTAAAAATGAAATGTTAAGATATAAAATTTAGATTTTTCATCAAAATATGAAAGTCATGTGATTTCAGACCCTTTAACATTAAATCAGTCATTTACATGATGTTTTGATATTCGATGAATACCCCTATGGAAACCTTACATCATTCAAGAAGTGGAAAAACTAATAACTCTCCAACCTAGAAATAATGTAAGAAAATGGAGGAATAAAATTTAATTTTTCACCCCTTACTGGCACCAACTCTTCTCGTATTCCTTTGTCAACCATTTCCAAACTAGCCTTAATTTCATCCATTATTTCTGGTGCATTTAGAAATGTTTCAATGACACTACCACATACATTATTTTCAACATGAAAGACATCAATAAAATTTCAGATGTAGAGACAATTCTAGTATGGTAATTCCAAAAAAACTGATCACTTTTTCTTACCAGTTTTCATAAGGTCATTCAAAAAAGGTTTACCAAAATAAGTGTCCACAACTTTTACTTTCTCAAATAGTTGATCAACTATTAGTGGATATGGTTTATAAGTTCATTTGAAATTCCATCTAATGATGTTTTCCAAGATCATTAATTATTCCATTGGGGTATAAATATACTATGACCTTGAAGCACGGTTTTTTATGAATGTTTCAATCTAATTGACTGTATACCTTCTTCACAAATGGAACACCCTTGAGTTCATTTAATGATATATCTTGAAAATATTTCATAAGCATGAACTTCATTTATCATCCTATACAACATGACTCTCAATGTGAATTCTTCATTTCCATGAGCATCATACAGTGCAACACATGAATCCCACAATAAAATCAAATCCTTGATCAATACAGCCAAATAAAAATCAATATAATTACCTAGTTGTGTTGGTCCTGATATAAGCATATATAACAAAATGTATTTTCATTTTATGCCTAAAAATGGTGGAAAGTTATAATTTACCAACATAAATAGCCATGTACTATGAGTGCAACTTTGAAAACCAAATGGATTCACTCTATATTTAGATAACACAAGATGCAGGTTTCTCATCTGGTTTCCAAATTCAGGAAACTCATGATCAATTCCCTTCCACTGAGGACAGTCTTTTAAATGATGTACATTCCCATTTTATTTCATGTATCTTCCAACCACTTTAATTTCTATGCATCCTCCTCACTTCCATATAGGTTCCTAAACCTTGTAATGATTGGAATGTACCATAAAAATTTAGTGGGACCAGATACATCTTTATTCTATCTAGAATTTCCGCACATTGGACATTTTTTAAGTGATTTTTTATCCTTTAGATAAATTATAAAATCATTCAGGTAGGCGTGTATTATTTTGAGGATCATACCCATCGAGTGTAACATTCATTTTTCATTATATGTTCATATATGGAGATCATTATCTTTTGGTAGCATGTCATTCAAGAGAGAAAGTAGTTTTTTAAAACTAGAGTCACTCCATCTATTTTCTAATTTCAAATTATATAGCTTTAGTGCGGCTAAAAATGATGTATATTTAGTATAACCAGCATACAATGGAGTCTTGGCACAAATTTTTAATTACTCAAACAACTGTCTCCAATAATGAAGTTTATCTTCAAAAATCCTTGTCATTTCCTCAATATGATCTTCATCATCATTCAAATATATTACCACATCTTTGATATGGTCTTATTTATTTTCCAAACTTGAAATCATATTAGATGATCCATAAAATGAAATGTTATAACATTCACTAGCTACATTCCCTTTTTCCCCTTGTTTATTCCATTATTTATAACATCAATCAATTCTGTGAATGATCAAGTCTTCTTTTAACTCCTTTGGACTAAATTTTTTCGAATAAAAACAGCGTAAACATCGAAAATTTATTTGAGAAGTGTCATATGCATGATCTTTTTAAAACATGAAGAACTCTTTCACTCCATCATCATACTCGTTTGTCAGATGATTATCATCCATCAATTCTTTATACATTTCCATCCTATTTGATTCGATAATATTAATAATTAACAAAATAAATACCCAAAGGGGTCTTTAAAATAAGGGGAACTCAACATTTGAATGATAGTTATTATGGCATTTTTTCCAAAGACCCATCCCCTTATAAGCTAACACCAAACCTGAAAGAATATGTAATTGTAGATGAATCCCCTAATTTAAACCACACTGGTTATGTTAGATAAAATGTAGGATTAGGAGTTTCTATGGGGTTAAATATTAATTCACCTTTTTGAGGAGTGATTTCATTATGGATATCCTATTGTTTGGATAGATTTAGAGACATGGACTTTCCACGGTGTTTTTATTGATCTACTTGTCTTCCCCATATAATGTAATGGTTTTCCTAATTCAGTAAAAATATAAACATAAAATATTTTTGAAAAACTACATTTCATATGTCCTTTAAAAAATATTTATAAAATCACACTTCAAATCCCATTAAAAAACCAACCATTTACAAAATATCCCCTTTAATATAACATTCCCATATTAAAATAAACCAATTAGTTCCAAACACTCTTTCAAAAAACCACAATTACTTTTTTTAAAGAATTCAAGGAAACATCATGAACTGACAAATGGGTGAGATGAAAAACACTTGGCATGCAACCTAAGTCAATGCCAAGTGTTTAAATCATTTAAAGCTATTTAAACCAAAAAAATTCATATTGAACACTTATAATTTTTTAAGAATCATTTCAAAACACTTAAACCAGTTTAAAAGATCCACTTAGGCATTTTTACAAAGACATAAATCCCTAGAGAGGCACTTTATAAAAGATACATGACTAAAAAATAACCAACATTTTATAAAATATAAATATATAAAAGGTTTATCATGTCAACATGGCAAAAAATTCATTTAACCATCCACTTACACATCAAAACTAATAATTAAACATGATACAATTTCAAATATATATTGGAAAATCATGAATAGAGAACACCTCGATTCATCCTAAATAAATCAGTTTAGTATGATTCCATCACATTATTAAAAAATATTTTTTAATAATAACACATTCCATAAGAATTTGATATTGTTCTCCCCACCATTGGATATCCCTTATCCATGTCTAGTGAGTATGTTCCTGCCTAAATTTTATTTTCACCCATATATTGATAATTATAAGAAACAATAGTTAGAAAAAATAATCCAATAACATGATCCTAGTTGTAAATTCCCTTGGAATTTGTGATTTTCCATGTCTCGATTGTCTAGTTATATCAAATATCCTTCACCACAACACTTTATTCCCAACGTTTATGTTCCATATTCAGTGACTACACTCGCAACCATAAAAAAATCATGTTCCGGTTTACTACAAACACTGCATTATGCCAATTATACTTGTCTCACACAAAATCAATTGGTTGTAAACCCAAAGAAAAATGTACATGTCTCTCAAAAATATTGGTTCATTACATTATAAATACACCTTAAAATTTATATAAGCATGAACCCATTACATAATCAAAAATTTCCCATGTTTCATTCCTTTCATGCAATGAATTTCCCTATGACACTCATCACTATAAGAGACGATGTTCCTTTCCCGATCCTTTTAAGTACATCATATCTGAAGTCAAAATAAGAAAATAACTATGGTAATAAACTAATAGATGGTATGATTTTACATAGTCTATTTTCTAAAATCTTAAAAAAAGAATTTTTAAATTACATTATAAAGACTAGTCATTCAAAAATCCTTATCTGAACTCAAATCAGTAACCTCTAGAATCAAACTGATGATAGTATCGTCATAAGTCTCAAGATAATTCTTACCTCTCCAAATCTCATTCATGAGGTTAACAACATTAATTCCTAAAATATTGTATAACCTTTTAAATAAAATTTCATGAAGAAAATCTAGGTTAGGTAAATTTGATGTATGCATCAACGTAAATCCCACAACCACTTCATAACATTGAATGCCTAAAGTTAATAATGCATTCATATAATTTGTTAAAGTTGTAATAAAATAATCATTTATATATTTAGATATAAAATTATGCTGAGAAGAAAATATGATTTGATAAAAATATGTTATTAAATTCTTAATGACTTCATTTGTATCAACCCATATACCATTATCATCCTTTAACCATGAAATATGGTTATTCTTCCATAAAAATGTATTTTTGATAAAATAATGAAGATTTTTTATATAATTCATTATTATAAGCAATACTGAATCTCAAATTCCAATTTTTTTATTTATTTAATAGTTTAATATCAAGTCAATTTTCATGGTATGCAATTTTTTCTGTAGAATCATCATTCAAAAGAAATCTATGAATACTATGAGGATTTCTCTCAAAAGCATAAATATTACTATTAATGTTTTATTAATGAGTAATACCCCGTCTATATAGTTCATGGATAATCACGTGAATTATATCACGCATGTTCAACCAAGAAACAATTTGAAAACCTAACTTATTTTTTAAAACTGAGGTATCATGGTTTATTATCATGGTATCATATTCAATGAACAAGTCATGGAAAAATTCCAATCTCTAATTTTTTAGAATCCAAATTATTTGATGTTTGTGAGTTCATCAAAAGTTATAGTAATGTTTTTCATTTTTTTCATAACCTTAGAAAAAAATAATCAAAAAGATGGTTAATGAACTAGTTGATTAATAAAGGATTTAATTATTCAATGACCATGGTATATGATTAAATAAGCTTCAATACAAATAAATTATATATGTTTTTGAAAATACAGGATTATTTCACAAGAAGAAGATGAATATTTCACCAAAATATTATTTAAGGCTTTCATTATTCTAGGTTATTAGTAGAAAAAAATTAATATTAAATATGTTGAGAAGTTAGTACATTAGATTCCAATAAATCTAATCCGTTAATTGAAAACCTATCTAGAGAATTATTACAATTCACCATATGTAGAAAAAAATAATTATGTAAGGAGATCCAATCAACCAAATTAATACATTACAACATGTATAGATGAGTCAATCCAACAAATGCAAATGAGTTGGACAAACAGATTCATCAGATCCACCAAGGGAATCCCATCCAAAAAATGTATAAGAAGTTGATGTACTAGATTTAAAATAAGTTCATATGAATATTGTTTGAATCAAAATAGATCCAAATATAGATGAAGTTGAATTTTATAGGTTTATAATGATATAACAACACCAGATATATGCAATAAAAAAAATTCCAAAACAAATATAATTGTGTAAGGTAAATAAAACATGTACAAGCTAGAAATGAAGAAACTATAAATATGTACCTTAGACTATTGTTGTCATTACTTCGGCAGTGGCAGCGAAGGCTGTGGAGGGTTTTGCGGTGGAGGTGGGTTCACGGAGGAGGAGGTCTTCGCAGTAGAGGTGGGGTTTGGCAGTGGAGGTGGGGTATGTTGAGGACGTGGGTCTGTGGCAAAGCAGGGGTTCAAGGTAGATGTGGGGTTCAGTTTGTGGTGATGGTTTGGTTCATGGTGGAGGATGGATTTTAACATTGGAGGATGGATTCGCAGCAATGGAGAAGTCGGTGGCGGAGGAGGAGGAGGAGGCGGCATGAGTCTGCTTTTGCGAGAGCTTGAGATGTGTGAGAGAAGGAGGAGAATGTTAGGGTTTATTTATAAAATCAGGTAAATCTTTTATCAGTGCTAGCTAAAATGCACAGATAAAGGTATGTTTTATCAGTGCTAAAATAGAAAAAGCTCATAAAACATGCCTTTATCACTGCTTTTTAGCGCTGATAAAGATAGGCATTTATCAGCACTAATAAAATGTGACTTCATGATCTTTAAAATTATAGAGCTGATAAAACTATAATGATAATAAATTATTTATAGTTTTTTATATATTTATGAAATTATATGTATAATAAATATATATTTATTTATCTATAATAATAACAATAAATATATATTTATTTATTTATATTTATATATATAATAAATATATTTATATAATTATTTATATTTATAATTTTATAAATATTATAAATATTTATTTATTTATTTGTAAGTATAATTTTATAATAAATATATTAATTTTATTTATAATTATATATATTTATTATATTTATCATGCTTTTATAATTATTTAAATATGTCAATATTTATTAAGAATTAGAATTATAAATATCTGTATATATTTATTATAATTTTATAATTATTTAATAACTGTAAATTTATATGTATTTATTAAAATAATAATAAAATTATGATAATTGAATTTCTTATATTTATGGTTTTATATATAATTAATATATTAATTATATATATTTATAAGATTATAAATATAATAAATATATAATAAATATATATTTATATAAATATATTATTTAAAAAATTATTATAAATATATATTTATTTATAATTGTAATTATAAAAACATATACATATATATTTATTTAAATAATTATTAAATTATAATAACTGCATTTATTATTATTTTAATTTTATAAATATATATAATTAATATATTTATCAAAATTTTATAATTATTTCAATATATCTATATTTATTTAGAATTATAATTATAAATATTTTTATTTATTTATAAATATTTTTATATATTTATAAATATATTTATTTAATTGTATATATTTTTTACATTATAATTATAATAAATATATTTATTATAATTTTATAATTACTTAATTATATATATATATACAATAATTAGTATAAATAAATATTAATTTATTTGTAATTAAATAATTATAACAAATATATGTTTATTTATTGCTAAATATATATATATATATATATATAATTATAACTAATATATTTATTGCATTTATAATTTTGTAAATATACATAATTTATATATTTATTATAATTTTATAATTATTTTAATATATCTATATTTATTTAGAATTATAATTATACATATTTGTATTTATTCATAAATATTTGTATATATATATATAAAAATATATTTATTTAATTGAATATATTTATAACATTATTGGTATTATAAATATATTTATTATAATTTTATTATTACTTACATATATGTATATATTGATTTATACATATAGCTTTAAATAAATATATTGAAATACATTACAATATAATAGATTTCTATTTTAGAAAAACAATATTGAAACCAAATTGCATCATACTACATATAAAGAATAAAACATCATCCATTAAATCAGAAAACCATTGAAAAGTCCAATTAGTTATTAAACACTTTTGAAACATGAAATGATGATACTTGATTTAATGAAAGTAAGAAAAAAACGTATATTTATAAAAATATTTATTTAATTATATATATTTAATTATAAATATGTATAACAATATAATTATAATAAATGTATTTATTATAATTTTATAATTATTTACAAAATTATATATTTATAATTATAAATATCTTTCTAAATTAAAAATATTTTTTGTTAAAAACTTTTATCAACGCTAAAAAAGTGCTGATAAAAGTTAGATTTAACAGGGCTTTTAGTTGGCACTGATAAAGCCCCCCCTTTTATCCGTGCTTTTTGCTTAGTGCTGGTAAAAGTCGTCGCATCCGTTTTCCGAATCTATGGTTGTTAGATTTGTTGTACTAGCACACTATAGCAACACTATGGTAGGGAATTGAAGCAGTTTATTGTACGATTCAGGTACTGTAGAATTAGGGACGATGTATCGATAGAACTATGTACTATGGGATTCAGGTCGAAAATGAATGGTTTTCAGTTATCCCTTTAGGGGTGGGATGTTGGCCTAATCCAATTCGAATACGTTGGTGTGTGTGTGTGTCTTCCTCATTAATTTTGACCCAAATAATTTAGGGGATTATTATTTATTTATTAAATAATTACTAATTATTAAATAATTAATAATAATTAATGTAGGTTTACAGCTCACATAAACAATAAAACACAGTCATGTTTAGGATTCATCTTAATATATACACCAACACACCACCCTTCCCAAACCTGCACCAACACAAGGTGTAAATTTTTTTCCTCGTTCACTCATTAATTTAGGTTTTTCTCATCAGCTTAGAAATGTTGTGTGGGTGAGTTTAATATCCCCACTTTTCTCAAATCTTACACTGCATTGAATCTGAAAACATCAAATACTTTTCTATGGATGGAACCTATGCTATTATTTTTGGTGAGCTCTTGTGAGCATACTGCTAGGGAGAAGGCACGTTAAAAGAAACCTCAACCTGAATTTCATGTTCTTTCAAGCTAGAGAATATCTTCATGTCATCCTTTTCTGTGCTAATAAAATGTGAAAAATTCTCTATGAACCCTACAATTTTTTCCAAGGACCCAACCAAGATCCCAGTGGGGATATAGTCATTACCTTTGTGAGCTTCACTATAAGCGGGCATTTTTCCTCATATAACAGCAATAAAAAATCCCTATATAGTGTACTTGGGAAACAATTTCCAAACGTAACGCGGATTTCTTATTCTTGGGGAAACTATTTCCCAACATAAGGTTGTTCTTCCTTCCTCCCCTAGAAAATTTGGGGTACTTCAAGAAATAGTTTCCTAGGTACCCTGTTTAGAAAATATGGTTTTTTTATTTTCTTTATATTAGAAAAACTACCTATGGTTATTTCTGATAAGAAGTTTATTGAACCCTTCATCCTGCTCAGAGAATGAAAATATGACTCACTATATAATCTTCTAATGGACCCATAATTTCTCATCACACTTTCTAGGATTAGATTGTAGAATAGGCCTACCAGTGAGCTATTATGCCATAACATATTTGATTTTTTAGAACTTCCCATATTTCTTTACACTGCCATGTGCGTGTCATTGTGCATCTTAGGGATAGAGGGTATTTCTATTAAACTCTAATTTGGCGGGGCGGTATAATAAGATATAGGGAGACTATACCATCTAATATATAAGACCATAAATCACATGAAACAACAAACAATTATTCATTAGAATATCTAATCGAATAAAACAAACATTAATAATAAGTCACACTAATGTATAAAAAACAACACATGTTATAACAGAATGAATTATCCAAAATGCCACATTATTTGAAAAGACACCCATTAGATCTCTTGTGTATAGATCATATACAACTCAACCCCATAGTAAAAAAATTGAAGCCACAACTTTGTCCCAGGTCCAAACCCAATCACATCTTCTGACTTCATCCATGTTATCTAGATCAACCTTGTAAAGACCCATAATTTTGTTATTTGAACCTTTAAAATATTTTTAATAGTATTTTTGAGATGGGTCACTCAGTTGTCAAGATGTTTTTAGCATCGTAGAACCTTGATAATAATATATTATTTTAATCCAGTGCATGCATGCCGGTGAATTATTGGAATTTTCTCTAGAACGAAGATTAATATGGGAAAAATGAAGTTGTGATTTTGTATATAATATGAGTTTCTCCCTAGGATTGAATATAATTTGATTCGCATCTAAGGTCTCAATATTACCCATCATAGGTGTACGGTCAAATTAAATTAATTAATTTTCATCTTGTTACCTAATTTCCCCTATAACTTTATTTTTCCCATCAAATGATGTTACTATAACAGAATTATAGAGGCAATGTAGTATAATAATTGCAGCGGTGGAAATGTAGTGTTGAAAACACCGTAGCAGAAGTGGTACTCTTGTAGCTCGGGTACTATAGTAGTACTATTCACTAAAGGGACTTTGGGAGAAAAATATGGGCCTTTCGGGCCATGTAATAGGATTTAATGCCCACTATGCCTACAAGACATGTAATGGGAATATTTTTTGGCCTTTGGGATATGTAATAGTCCTCATGTCCACTCGGAATTCAGTCCATGTACTGAATAAAATAAGGCTTGGTGGGAGGGATATCCATTGGGGGTTATGGCATTCTTTTCCAGCTTGTGTGGTGTGTGAATGTTTATTGTAATTGTGTCCGAAAGATCATAATATATATATTTTATTCCTAGGATTTATCATTTTTTCTATCTACATAACCCTAGATAGAGAGAGACAGGAGGGGGAGACTAGATCATGGTGGAATCGACATCAGATCAAGGGAATGAGACCTGATACATTATTACATAGATTATTGAATCCTGCAATGATGATAAACAGAACTGTGGCATCAAAGAAGGATTAAATCAATGTCTATTGTTCCATGAGTGTAGAACCCTTGAACTCACGCTCCAGAATCTGGTACAAAAAACACATAACTTACAACACGGTCTTTGACACATATCTATGATAACAATATCTTTCCCACATTTAAAATCCAAGGACCTATAATTTTTGAGTTTTAAAGAGATGGGAAAAATTATAAACTATTAATTCTCAAGTATTCTCAAAAAATGGACAATTTTTTACTATATAAGAACCTAATAAATCTATAACAAGTATTCCAAAGTTCTCATTTATTCTTCACACAAGATACTCTTTTAGGATTAGCATACTTAGTAATTTCTTTCATAACTTGGGGAAAGGGAAACATAATAATGGGAGATCTCAAACACTTGGTAAGGGTAAACATGATAATAAATTATAACCTGAATTATGCGTGGCATAACATGATATCATAATGAGAATGATCATAAACATGATAGCATGGAATAAAGAGATGATATCATAAAGACGTAGATAAAATAATGATCATAGCATAAGAGCTTGATATCATACGAATGTGGCAACAAAATAAACATGATATCATAAGTATATTCCATGGATTACTCCCTAGGCCATCATCATCATATGCTATGGATTACTCCCTAGTCCATTGTCATATGCCAATGATTACTCCCTGTGCCATCAGAAAGGATTAGGATTACTCCCTAATCCCATACATAGATTCTCATCAGACATTTACATTACCCAATGCATTAGAGTGCTATCTGTATCCACCCATCATAATAAAAATTCATACACATGTGTGAAACATGATTTGAATCAACATATAATATAATCCAAAGGAAATAAAATGGGATTTATATCCTTTTCATCTGGTTCTCTAAGTAATCATTCCTTGTTTCATCAATAAACATGACATGATAAACCCTTGGAAAATAAGAGGGTATCCAGTCACTTAAGCATCATTCTAGGTAAATAACACTCAAAAAGGATGATTAAGCATAATGTATTTACACTATATAGGAAGTGAATGTATGTCTAAGACAACAATTTCACAAATCAAATTATGTATTAATCATCTAGGTGAACACCCCTTAATCAAGTAATGTATAATAGGGAATTCACATAAGAAAACCATTAGAAATAAATCATGCCTATTTAAGTGGATGATTAAGAAAGAGAAATGTTTGGATGAGTCACACTATATATGAAAAAATTAAATCTCATAGGCCATCCAAATAAAGATATTGGATGGTATAATTTGAAGAATACTCCTGATCAAGGATACAACATAGATGAATAACACTCTTATAAGCATTACGAAAATTTGATAAAAAATATGACTTCCCTTTTCCTTTGAAAACATTTAAAAAGGAATATTTTATTAAACCAAGAAAGATAAAGAGGAAGCCTCTTATAAAATGAAAAATGTGGTAGAAAGATATATACATAAGGAAATGTTTAAAAGAAATTCCATTTGGTCAAAAATGACCCATATAGAAACATTGAAAATATTTCCTTTATTTTTTTAATGTAATTTAAAGTAGTCAAAAATGCCTTTTTAGAAAAATTTGGAAAGAGAGAATTATGGTACTTTTTAAAACATTACGTTAGAAGATTTTTTAAAAAAACTAACAATGCAGAAAATGTTTAAATTCTATTAAACGAATTTAGTGAAACCTATGTCTTAAAAAGGATGATAAAACCTTTCATTGAAAAGGGAAGAATAGAAATATCAAGGTCACATAAAACATTACAGAAAATATTTTTGACAGGTAAAACATGAATATGGAAGAAAATTATCCATTACAAATAATATTAGTTATTATTATTAACATCATGAAATTATTTTAGGAATAATTTTTATCAATGTGGGGGTACTAATGAAGATAAGTAGTATCCCTAAATGAAATCTACCATTTTGAAAAGATAAGGGTATGAAAATAGGCATGGAAGATCAAAATCATGAAGGGATTTCACGAATCACTAGAAAAAGGTTTTGATTCGAAAAAACAATTAGGGCATCTTTAATATTTGAATAAAAACCCTTTAAGTAGAAAGAGATTGAAAATGAACCTCAAATACCATGAATAAAAGATATTTTGTGATAACATATCAACTGGGCAGCATATGAACTGTATAAAAGTAAATTGTTGCATATATTAAAAGTGTCTAAATGAAGGGATTTCGAGACAAAAATATATTACCTTATTTAGAGACCCTTTTTTCCTTTTAAGACTTTGAAATATATCTATAAATATTTTTAGATCTAGATGCTCGGACAGTGTGCGATTATGAGGCCTGGTGTGCCTAGAATTAATTATATAAATATATTAAATAAATTTTATATCGTGTGTGCACATTTTCCTAATGGAAATTGGATATCTCCTAAATGGAGTTTCATATTAAAAATATGAGAGTATGATTGAATCTGGAATGTGGGTTTTACCCTAAACGTGATCTAAAATAGGTCGGCACAGTACATTCGGATAAATCATTTGTTGGCAATATGTTTAGACAATTAATTAAATAAATAATTTAATTAATTCATTAAATGACCTAAACAGATATAATTTATAAATATAATGATATGTAGGATCATCATGGTTTTCCACATAACCCTAATATGATTGATAGGATATTTCAACCACCCTCCCTTGAAGAATCAAGATTAGACGAAAATGAGCCTCTAGATCTAGACGAATCGAGGTACAACGAATGTAGTGACTTCTTTCCATTGTTGAGAAATGCATTCTTCATCAACAAACAATATTAATTGATGTAGAACTCATCACTTGTGGATTATTCCCCATTTGATTAAAATATTGAGCATGGTCATTTTAATTCCTTGGATTTTCATCTACTCTAATACTTTGCATGCGCCCATGTATAAGATTGAATTATTTTATTTAATCTATTATTATTGCCCATTTTTTCTCACCTGGATATCGCCAATTATATTTTTTGGCCAAGAATGATTCTACAATGATTATTTCACATCTGTTTCTTATGTTTTTCCCACCCTTTTTGCATTCTTCATCGTAGTACCACATGGTCACGATTAGACTATTTTCGGGCGGGAACAAGCACGATCGATCCCTGAATTCATGATAGATTCAAAAAAATGAATAGATAGATGGTTTGGGGAAGTATTGGGATGATTTTTGGGATATGGTTGATGATTAAAATGCCTCTAGGATCTTAAAATGAGTGTTCTATCATGGGTGGAGAAATATCATTACGTGAGTTCATATAGGTGAATTGGATCTCGATTTTCTTGCCAACAGATGGCAAGAAATGATGAAAAGATGTGTTTACCTTCAATATAAGGTGATCCTAAGGAATGATTCAACAAGGTGGGTGTATATATAGAACACCAAAGTATAACTATAATTTTTTTGAAAACCCCAATAACACATTGTGTATTCAGAAGAACATATGATGTGTGGGGCCCTGGTTGTAGCAGATATTATTTCTAGGTGAGTTTAATATCATACATTTTGTGGGGACCCAAACGCAGTGTGATCCAATGTTAGTGACCCATTGTGTACTCTATGTGTACACAAACATGATCACAACTAAGAACATGGTCAGTGTACATAGACACGACTAGAGTAGAAGACCTGATTACATGGCCAGGTATACAAACATGACCAGGAGCATGAGCAGGACCTTGAATGGATTAGAGACACTATATAGTACCCTTAAACTGCATGTAGGGATAAATGTTCATAGATACTTGTATTGTAAGTGACATTTCCAAGAAGTAAAGAGGGTCCACATATCATGTGGGTCCCCTTACATGTCTTGTACATATACTTCCTTTTTGAGGGAACATTTATCACTCATATCTCGTTAATTTAGACTTTGATTTTGTTTATAGGGTATATTATCATGGTTTTTATGTGTATAATGTGATGGTTTACTTCATGATGTATTTTGAGATACAATGGTAGATGTTTCAATTGTGACACTTCTTTTGGTTATGCTCGATGATGGAAGTGATCGGGCAAGATCACCAGAGAGATTGGAGTGGCACCCTCCTGGTAGGTAGGGCATGCGTTATTTAGATTGCACCCACATACTAGGATACGGAATGATTCCTATACCTATCCACTAAGTTTCACCATCCTATAGAGTCAGGTTCTGGGTCCTTGAACATCATATTGGTACCCTTTTGTAGATTTAAAGCATGGATCATCTACCCTTTGAGTGGAACCCTCCTCCTGGAACAGGGCATGGGTCCTTTATCTTCGATCCAAGTGGAACATGTATGTAGTGTCTGGGTATGGGTCCTTAAACATTAGAGTGGAACCCGCTTACCGGGATAAGGCATGAGTCCTCTATCCACTTATTGAGTGGCACCCTCTAACGGTGTCAGTGTATGAGTCCTCAATCGATTATTACAGTGTCACCCTCCTACAGAGCCAAGGCATCAGTCCTCTATCCACCTTCTAAGTGGAACACTTCCTCCAAGTCAGTGTAATATTTCTCTATATATATATTATCACCCTCCCATTGTTACAAGGATTGAGTCCTCTACCTAGATATTGTGCCCCTCAACTGTGTGGCATAATGGAGAGGTGTGTCTTAACTTTGATTTTTCATCGGATAGACACGTGAGATGTTGGGAATCATTGATGGACCCTTAGAACTATTGGAATTATTTTCCAATGATGATTTTTGGTATAAATTTCAAATTTTTCTCTCTTTGGGCTTATTTTATTGATAATATATATATATGTTAATTAATTTTTTTATTTATTTATAACCATGTTGTTGGATTTTGATACTCTTTTTATGGGTTGAAAAATCTATTCATGTTGTGCTTCTTACTGCCCCCTTGGATTTCAGGGTGTCCTAATGGGTAAGTATATACTCACCCCTGTATGGGATTTTACTACACGTGTCATGTCTTATACAAATGACGGATAGGTCAGTAGTGTTTATAGAGGAGCATAGGGATACCTTAGTACATTTTACCGCATACAGTGGTCAGGGCTTGTAGATACGGAGTGGGCTCTCTTTCGACTTTAATTTTTCAATTTTTTAAGGTTGGTACATATTTCTAGTTGGGAATTTATTTTTCTACTTTCCCTTTTTATTTTACGTTGTCATACTCTTGTATTCCCAAGAGGTTGATACATACATGTTTGTCACTCTTGTTGTTGGATCTATTATTATTATTCCTCTACACTTCTAGATGGATATGGTTGTGTGTGTTTATAAAAGTACATGAGAAAATACCTCCCATATTTGATATGTGTTTCAATGCTTATTGCATTCCGTTAGCTTATAGAAAAGTGATTTTGGTAGTTGCAACTCAAGACCTTTTGGGTAGAGTCAGGATAGATTTTTATCAGAGGTAGTTCATTCCCTGTGATGGTTTTTGGGGTAGTACACTTTTAGGGATTTGATTTGGACATGGGGAAACAATATAAAAGTGTATTGAGTGTGGCTCTAAATCTAGGGAACCCAGTGTTGGCACAGTGGCCAACGTATCCATACATCAAGCTCTGATCACCTACTTTTCAACTCGATATACTAATACATTAGTTGTAGGGAACATTGATACAATAATCATATATTATTGAGTCTTTTCATTTTCCTTCATGAGTCATCTCCCCGTGTATATATTCTTATCTGACTGTGATATGTCTTGATAAATTTTTTTGGAAGCATCCACAAAGATAGCCAGCTAGGTTACTAATTCCATATCATAATGATGATCTGATGAGTGATGTGGCATTAGTTAATGAGTCATCCAATAATATTCTTCTCAAAGTGTAATGGTAGAATCAAACTCGCCTATTTAGCAATAAATCATGATAGAAGAGCTGGTTGAGGGTGCATATAATATTTTTTCGCTCTATGAGTTCTAGCACTAGAAGATGTTGAGGTTCCATAGAAAACCAGATCTCTAGGGAATGGAAGATTAGCAGGAGTTGGTGATCTGAGATTTCAAGATTATCTACACATTAAATATTCATGTGGTTGGGAATAAATCCCACCTTTTAGATAGAGCATCTAGGCACTAGTAGATTCTAGTTACGCAGATGCATGATGAGTCGATACTCTCATGGCCTGACTCCCAATATCTATTTTTTGAGGAGTACATCCCATTATGTTTACGATCAGTTTGGATTTAGGATGTTATGGATTTGTAGTAGGGAGGGATGATAGTATTTGTGTATGTTGTTAGGTTTAAATACCTAAGATAGTACTCTCTCAAAACTATTCAGGATGTCTACTTCTTCCTATAAAAGTTTGAGTAGGGTCTCCGTAGAGACATTTAGGCGACTATAGTGCCCTTAATCATTCCAACATATGTTGAAGTGTTGTAATAGGTTTCGGTGATGGAGAGACTACATTCATATGTATTTCATGTATCTGGAACTAGTAGTGGATGTTTTATGGCTAATTTTTCTATAGTATCTAGCAGGTTTAGGTTCTCATCAAGGGATATATTCCCAAGATCAGACTCAAGCATGTGGTTAGGGATAGCATAGTGGAACAAGGTATCCTAGAGAGGTTTATTGTTATGCATGTTGTGGGTGAGGTCACAAAGCATGTGTTTTCTCAACCCAACATTCTAAGTAGGGTAGGCTGATAGTTGATGGACCACTACAGCAGAGCCAGCATAGAAATCACAGATCTCTCAGGAGAGGACATGGTGGACCCAGGGAGGTGAAGACGGTAGTGAAGTGAGTGGGGTTCCATGAGGATGTTTTTTGGGTGGTGTATGATGTTATGATATCTTTCCACTGCCACCACTAGGAAACCCACATCAAGTTCATGGAGCTAGCATTTTGGGTTGTGGAAAACTGTTGGGTATGGATGCGTATGACCCAATGGAAAAAAAATATGATTAAAGGTATGATCTATATTTCGTATACTATTTATTCAGTATTAGTATACATAGGTTCAAGTCATTCATTCATTTATTTACTCTTGGTGTGAGAGATATAACTCCCAATTGGGACTTCATACTAGCAGCTTTGTCTTGAGGTTCCTACGAGGAATGCTTCTTCTATATCTTTTATCTTATAGTACTGAGACCTATATCTTAGTGGAGAGAGGTTATCATGGGACATTTTGCTCATCACAATGGAACTGTATGATGGCATCTTGTGTTAGGATTGGTCGTACATGGTCAGAGACCAGATTAACTATCACTACTGACAATTTTTTTGCCTTCGCACTGAAGCAATGAGATTATCCTTTGTGGGAGCGAGATATCTCATGGTGGGATTAGTTATTTTTATGATTAGGAGGATTCATACAATTACTAATCATCTTTTTAGTGTATCCCTTGGTTTAGTAGGATCTTCAGGCATATTTATTCCTTTAATCATGGAGGATTTTATGGACGTCTTCCCCATGGATGTTCTCAGACTACCTTCTAGGTGAGATATTGAGTTTTTCATCGACCTGAAACCTAAAAAAACTCCAATATATTCTATGGAACATCATATGTCCCCAATCAAGAACCAATATCATTGTTTACATTTGTAGGACCTCTGAGGGAAGAGTTTTATTAAACTCGGTTTGTACCCCTGGGTAGCTCCAATATTATTCGTGAAAAAGGAAGATCGGAGCTTGTGTCTTCATGCATATTTTCATTTCTTGAACTAGCCCATAATAAATAAAAAGTAACCCTTATAGGAAATTGATGACCTCTTTGATCATTTTTTATATGCGAGTTGATTCTAAAAGATCAATATCAGGTACAACTACCACCAATTAAGAGTTTGTGAGGTTGGTATTCCAAAGATGGAATTCTAATGTTCCTACAGACACTATGAGTTCCTTTTGATGCCTTTTAAGGTGAGGAATGTCACTATAGTGTTTTTGGATTTGATGGAATCAATGTTCTAGTCATACATGGACCAATTATTAGATGTCTTAATCAATGACATAATCAAATACTTTACATGAGAGGAGGAGCATGTTGAGAACTTGGGGATGGTCTTATATTTTCATCAGGATACCCATGTTTGTGGTAAGCTCTCGAAGTTTCAGTTCTGGATCCATGAGGTTCATTTTCTATGGAATTTCATTTCGGATCATATATCAATAGTGGAACTACTATGATTGATGCAATACTTTCTTGGGATCCACCCAAGAGTGTGTCACAGGTGTGGGGTTTTCTTAGAATAGTGGGGTACTATCAAATGTTTATGGAATAATTCTCTATAAATTCAGCATCCTTGACCACCCTAACATGGAAAGGAAAACCTTTTACCAAGACTAAGTAATTCCATAGGGCCTTTGGGGATTTTAGGCTTTGGCTATTGAGTTCTCTTATTTTGAGACTACTAGATGAGGGAATGGAGAAAATAGTGTATTCTAATGTCTCAAGAGTAGGGATCGTCTACTAGTTGAGGCAGAGATGGGTGGTTATCAAATATGGGTTGATACAGTTGATACCCCATGAGAAAAACTACACAACTAATAACATGTAGTTGTAAGTGATAGTCTTCTCTCTAAGGATATGGAGGTACTATCTTCTGGGAGAGAGATTTTTTGTTTACTCATACCATCATAGCCTTAGGAAAGTCTTCACACAGAGAGACCAAAACCTAAGGCATAGTCATCAGTTCTAGTTCATTAAAGGCAAAGAATTTAAGATAGTCTATACTCTTGGTAAGGAAATTGGGGTGGAAAATTTCCTTACCAGGAAGTCTCAAGTTTGTTTGGTGCAAGAGGATTCTGAGTAGTTGGATTCTTTGCAGTTCACCCTGGTTAAGAGGAGGGTGAAAATTCTCTTCTATTGATAGTATTGACTCATATTCTCCTCCAATGTGTGTGAGAGTCCAAGTTGGTAGACATCAACTATGAGGTTTTATGTGACTAAATATCCTTAGTAGATTGACCATATAGATTTTCTAAAGGAGTGAATTACATCATCCTTTTCTAGGGATGGATAGTAGTCCCAATCATGATGTGATTGTAGTTAATGAGAGAGTTTAAAAATTATCATTTGGTTGTACATCATGATGTGGGGATAATTTAAAGATACCTTCAGTTCTTGTTTTTGTGGGATGACATGAGATGGATCGTGGTTGAGCCTGTATCTCAGTGCCTCGCCAATCAACAGGAAAAAACTGAGCACCAAGTTCCAATAGTATTATTAAAACCTCTTGCGATCCAAAATTGGTAATAGTATTTCATATCCATGGACTTTTTTATAGATATTCCATGAAAATTTGTAGATTGTTACATCATCTGGGTGATATTTGATCGACTCAAGAATTCAGCACACTTCCATGCTATTAGGGAGAAAAGTCTAGTTGAGAGTTTTGGGTAATTGTATGTATGGTAGATCATCCATATTCATGGGGTAACCTTAAACATTTTCTCCATAGATTATGAACAATTAAAATCATGGATGTGGAGAGTTCTGCCCGAGGAATTTGGGACCCAAACGAGGATGATTATAGCCTTTCACCCCCATACAGATGGGCAGACCAAAAGTACTATCCAGGTGTTGGAGGATATGTTGAGGGCTTGGGTGTTAGACTTTGGATAGAGTTGGGAGTGTCACATGACCTTGGTAGAGTTTTTCTAAAATAATATACACCAATATACTGTTGGAATGACACCTATCAAGGCCATGTATGGAAGACCCTATAGGTCACCCTTATGTTGGGTTGAGGCTGGTGAGACATCTTTTGTTGGGATGGAGATGGTACAGATGATGACGGACAAGTTCCAAGTCATAAGTGAATAGGTGAGGAAATCCCGTAGAAGATATAAATCCTAAAAATATCAATGCCTAGGCCTTGGGAGTTTGAGAAGAGAGATAATGTTTTCTTGAGAATCTCTTTATGATGAGTATCATGGAGATTCATCCAAAGAGGTAATATATCCCGGAGGTTAATTAGGCCATTAAAAACCTTGCATAGGGTTGTATAGGTTGCTTACCACCTCCCCCTACTCCCATAGTTAGAGTAGGTGAACAATGTATTTCATGTGTTGCAGTTGAGAAGATATGTGTATAACCCCATAGACATTATCGATTGGGGAGAGATAAACATCATGTATGGATCCACATTTATGAAGAACATAGTGTTTATTGGGGATAAATAAGAAAGGACCCTATGTGGATGGATCATCCCTTTGGTTTGTGTGTTGTGGAAACATGGGATCATGCAGGAGATCTATTAGGAGTGAAAGAGCCAGATACGAGCTCAATATCCCTAGCATTTTGATTAATTGTTTATTTTCAAGGATGAAAATCTTGAATGATGGATTAATGTGGAGACCCTTTTTCCTTTAAAGACTTTGAAATATATCTAGGAATTTTTTTAGAGACAGGGGCTAAGACGGCACATGATTGGGAGACTAGGTGTGTATGAAATTCATTTCATAAAAATATTAAATATATTTTATATCACACACACATGGTTTTGTAAAGAAAATGGGATATCTCCTAAAAGGAGTTTGATATTGAAAAATGGAGACCACTGTTGAATTTGAAACATGATGTTTAACTTATGAGTGACTTAATATGATTTTCCATGGGAAGTTCTTATAAAGTGACAATTGGCGGTACATTTAGTGGATTAATTAAATAATTAATTTAATTAATTCACTAAAGGACCTAAACAAATATTCTTTGTAAATATTATATTATAGAGGATCCATAGGATTAGCCTCATAACCCTGGGACCGTTTAGAAGAGGTTTCTTCCACCCACTATTGGTGAATCAGGATCAGATGATAATGAGCCTCTGAATCAAAGTGAATTGAGGTGCAACGAACACAGCGACTTCTCTCCTTTGTTTGTGAGTTCCTTATTCATAAAAAATTGATCATAATCAAGTTAGGACCCATAATTTGTAGATTATGACAAAAATCATTAAAATACTGATCCTGATCATTCTTGTTTCTTTGGTCTATGTCAAATCTGAGACTTTCCTTTCACCCATATACCAGATTCAATTCTTTTATTAAATTAATCCTAGTAGCTCCAAGTTTGTTACCCTGGATATCCTTGATTTTATTTTTTCCTAAGATATATCGGACAAAAAAATTTTCCCAACTGTTTCTTGTGATTTCCCCCATTTTTATTCATGTTCTTCATCATTAGACCATGGGGTCATGATTCGACTATTTCCTAGAAGGATAGAGCATGATCAAATTCAATAAAGATTCACATGAAGTGAACCATTAAATGTTTTGGGGATATAATGGGATGATTTTTGGGATATTGGTGATGATTCCCATGGATCTGAGATATGTGAATGGGAGGCACATCACTAGAGGAGAAAAGACACTGCCCAGGTTCATACGAGTGAATCAGAACATTATTTTTTTCCTAAAAGATGACCGAAAATGATGACCGAAGGTGTTTAACTTAGATTATGGGTGAAACTGAGGTGTGATTCAATGTAGTGGGTGTGGATCTAGAATATCAGAGTAGATATGAAATTTCTATGAAAAAACCCAACTACACGTCATGCATTATGATGAACACGCAACATGTAGGGCCTTGGCTATGGTGGCTAGGGTTTCACATAAAGTTAAATACCACACTATGTGTAGGTCCCCCATATGCCATGTGACCTGATGTTGGTGACTTTCCATGTACATTAGAAGTGCATGGTCATGTGTACGACTAGTCACATGGTTAGTGTACATGAAAAAGACTAGAGGACATGACCAGAGTACACAACTAGACACACAAACACATCCAGAAGCACGGGTATGACCCTGGATGGCTGAGGCACATCTTATAGTACCCTTAAATGTTGTGTAGGGATACATTGGTAGTGATATATGTAATATAAGGGATGAATACCAGTAGTAGGGAGTAACCATACATAATTTGGGTCCCCTTACACACTATGTACCCTCACTTCCTTTTTTAGGGAACATCTGCCTCTCATACCTCATTTGTTTATAATCAACTTTTGGCCCACGAGTAGCCTATACATAGTGTTTCTTTTCATAGAAAACCATGTTAGCCTTTATGGTTTATTTTTAGATATGGTGTGATATATTCCATGTGTAACAATTCTTTAGGTGATGTCTGATGATGATAGTGATCAGGCATGGTCATCAAAGAGATTAGAGTGGCACCCTCCTACTGGGCAGGGAATGAGCCCTCTATCAACTATTAGAATGGAACCCTCCTTCTGGAATATGGAATGAGTCCTCTACCTATCCCCCGACTAGAACCCCCCTATGGAGTTTGGGCATGGATCCTCGACCATCAATGTGGAACCCTCCTATGGCGTCAGGACATGGGTATTCTTCCCTTTGAGTGGAACCCTCCTGCTGGTACCAGGCATGGGTCCTCTATCCACCTTCTGAGTGGAACCCTCTTGCAATGACAGGTCTTGGGTCCTTGATTGATTATTATACTAGCACCCTCCTCCAAGATAGGGAATGGTCCCTCCATCCACCTACTGAGTGGAACCCTCTGGTAGAGTTAGGGTATGATTCCTGTATTTACTAAGTGGAACCCTCCTATTGTACTAATGAATGGGTCCTATATCTAGAGATTGTGCCCCTAGATTGTTTGACACAGTGGAAATGTGTAATGGCCTAGACCCTTCTGGTCCATTACATTGTCAAATTATGGCGTTTGGGGTATCCAAGGGACCATCGGTGACTCATTAAGTAGTTTTCCAAATTTCAGGTCGAATGAACAATGGAACTGATGGGAATCGATGGTACTGATGGGTCTTTAGTGGCACAAATCAGCATTGGTGTCAGGGTGATGGTGCCAAGGTGACAGTTCCAGGGCGATGATGCAAAGGTGACGGTTCTAGGGAGACAGTTCTAGGGTGATTGTGCCAGGGCGAGAGTGCTAGGGTGATAGTTCTAGGGATATGGTTCTAGGGAAACTATTCCAGGGTGACGGTCGGTGAGTCATTTCCTGTTTCTCAGGGACTTTCCAATTTCGCTCTAGTAACATATTTTTTGATGTAAAAGTGTTTTAATTCCCCCATTAAAAGCAATTTATGGCCCGTAAAATATGTTTTAAACCCCCAATAGTCGAGATAACCTTGATTTACCAGAACGTGTTTACCCCTTCATCGGTATCACACACTTTTTTGCATTTTCCATCCCGTAGTTTTTTCTAGTTTCACCCCAGTTATGTTTTTTTCTCCGTTTAAAGTAAATCTATCAACTCACAGTTGACCACCAGTCTATCTCCACCATTTATAAGAGGAATTATTAAATCTCAATTAATCCCAATGTGTGAAACCACCCAACCACATGGTTGAGCCATGATCCAACTTTTATGAACATCAAAATCATCTCCCTGATTTTTGGATCTGGCCTCCTCTTAATATGAGATCCTCTCTTCCTTCTTCAATTTGGATTATTTTAGTGTGACTAGAGACTTCATTTGATGAAAAATCATGCACCCATGCTGGATCCCTTCCCACATGGCCTTAGAATTTAATTTTACTGCAAGTCGCGCCATCCCCAGTTCTTGGTGCAAAGAGAAAACATCGATCCTTGATCATCTATGTAGGGGTTCTTCCATTGTCTCTATTTAATTTTCATCATGTGGGGTGGGTATGATGATGATCATTTGGGGTGTGGATGAAACCAACATTAAAGAATATAATAAATGGATTATTAAAGAATGAAGGGTTGGGAAATTTTATGATGTTGTTGTGTTATAACATTTTTTTATGTTATGAATGGTATGGGATCATGTCCGCTGAAAATCGTGGTCGTTGGTGGTCCTTTATTGTACTGTAATGAATATCTATTTTTTCTCGATAATCTTGTTTTTTAATGGCTATAACATGGAAACTGGTTAACCACATAAACATGGTTGATTAAATAGATTCCTGATAAATAAGAACCCATATGTTATATCCCTAGTTAACCAAATTGGAAGAAGGAACTTAATAAATGGTGTTGGATAATTTTGAAAACATCCTTGCTCTCTTACAGTGATATGTATGGTTTCTCAATTTGATTCATTTTGGGGTGACATAGAGGAGAATAGAATCTCTTGTTGAGAGGCGATTGGTTTGTGAATATGAGACTGTGTGGGTCCAGTATGTTGGGTCTTGGTTTGGTTCCAGTACTTCGATGGATCTCACAGATCCCTTTTGATATAGTTACTTTACAAGAGAACCAAGTGTGAATGCTTACACAATATCTTGGTTGTTTTCCTTTAGTTGTTGTTTTGGATTGTGGTTATGCCTGTTAGTTTCCCGGTAGTGAAGGAACTTTTTTTATGTAATCACTTGAACCTGATAATGAGAATAGGTAAAATGGGGGAATGGTTTTCCCGAAATGGGTTGTTCTCTAGTTGTGGTTGTGGTGTACTTGTGCATATAGGGATAGCCGCAAGATTTGTTATATATGGGTGGGTTGTTGGCTTCCAGAACCCTAGGTTGGGATGAGTGCTTGATTACCTATATGTATAAAATTTATTTCTTCTGTTTCTTATACTCACCCAACCAATATTGAGAACTATGTGCTGAACACCCCCATTTCATGGGGGATGGTGTTTTTTCCAACATTCCTATGATTGGGTGTTTTTTTATCATTTTCTACTCTATCTCCAAGGTATCCCAATACTCTTTAGGTAGGCTATGATGGCCTAAGGTTTATTATATCCCAAGAATCTTCTGGAAGGCTGTGTTGTGGTGAGTTATCCCAAGTGTTCGCAGGTAGGTTTGTTTCCCAAGTTTCCTCGGGATGAGGGCCATGTTTATTTGGGCATGGCAGTGGTGGTTCTATCCCAAGTGTCTTCACAAGTGGTGGTGGTTGTTGTGGCCTAGGTGACTGTGGGCGTGGTAATATGTGTTTGCGATGGCCTAGGTGTCTTCAGGCAGGATGCATGGTTGTGATGGTTCATAAGGTCATTGTTGGGGTAACAGTGGGACCGTAGTGGAACTTGTGGGGGACGTCTAATGCATAGGATGTCCTAAATAACTATTAAGAAAGTGGTACAGGATACCCAAGTATTGATGAGCTATTACTGTTACTTTTCTTGACTTGCATTATTTGGGAATTCAACCATGGCGAGGATGGGTGAATATTTCTCCTTGCAAGGTGTTTTTATTAACTCTACTTTCTCATGAGTCATTAGAATTCCTCCCCACTTGTTCAGAGAGCTTTTGGTTTCCCTACTGAGTATACCTGTACACTAACCCTACATATATAAAACTGCTTTTTGGTTTCCAGGAGGACTTTGAGTACTGTTCCAGACATTACTAGCTCAGACAACGGGATAGTTTTTGTTGCTGCTTTTCATTTATTTTGGTATATTCTGTTGTAGTTTTCCTTATACTTTATATTAGTTATTTTGGACATGCATATGAGAATTGATTTTGGGATTTACTTTTATTTTAGTCTTTGGAGTTATTTTGGATTTACTATCTTATCTCCTGATCATTTTATATTAAAAAGGGTAATTCCATCAATATTACGTGTGATTCAGTTCCCTTGCTACTAGTCACCACTAAGAGGCCTATTAAAGTAGGGACTCATGGTCATTATTTCTTTTTCGAATTGAGGAAGGAAGATTCTGGTAGTTTTTTATCCCTTCCCTCATCTTGGAGAAGGTGGGTCATGATAGAATGGTATCAAAGGTGATGGTTGAGAGATATAATGGAGTTCAGGGTTAGGAATAGTGAGCATTTCATGGGATGATTGGGAAATAGTGTTAGGAAATCTTGGTGTGTGAAATAGGCTAGGGAAGATAGGCAAGGACATGGGATTTTAGGTCCCCCTTGATCCGATGTAAGGACTCTAGACCTACCGAACAACTAAGTGAGGCTACACTGATTTTAGGGTGGAGACCCTAGGAATGGTACACACAACATAACGACTTGTGTTATTTTGTGTCTTGTGTGTTTCAGAAATTTAAAATAAATAAAAAGTTTTAACAAAATTTACATAGGGATTTTTTCCTAACTACCAGGGCTTAGGAATTCATTGTTTCTCTTTTCATCTATGGCACCTAGACAACGACCACAAGTAGTGTAGGTAGTCGAGGCCTGGTTGGTTGAACTGGTTGATCATCGAAGATTTGACTGAGTGGAATAGGATGACAAGTGGAAGAAGACTCTAGGTTCTTTCTAGCAGCAGACCCTCGGGAAGTACGAGGGAAGTGTTTCCAACTTAGAGATATAGGGTTGGATTGGGGATTTGGATATCACTTTTACCATGATCCATGCTTCGATGGATTTCTGGGATCCATTAGTAATTTGTCAGATGATGGGAGTGGTGCGTCAGTGGTGGAATCTCTACCTCAGAGAGATGATGGAGACTAAGGTTTTTTGGGCTAACTTTGAGAAGGAGATCTGGGTGGTATTTCATTCCTCAACTATTAAGTTTAAAAAGAGGCAAGAGATGCTCCCCCTCTAGCAAGTGGGTATGTTGGTGAGGTATTTGGGGATCAATTTCAAGGATCTCCTTCGTTTCGCTCCAAAACACTTCTCGTATAGTGAGTTGTGGGAAAGAATCTCACAGGTGGCACTCCAACCCTCCCTTCTATATGTTGTCACTCTCTTCACTCTACTGACATACTTGGAGGTTCAGAATAAGGCTAAAATGGGGGATAGGATGCACACGCTGGGAGGTGTGCCATGAGAGGGGATCCAGTTGAGATTTTCAAAGGGTATGGTCATCAGCAGTAGGCCTCTAGCATCAGGGCGCTCCTCAAGGACCTCGACCTGGGCATGGTTGGGGAGGCAGCTGACAACCGAGGGGTAGAGGAGTTGGGCGTGGGTAGTTTCATGCCACAGATACAACAGTTCCATAAGGGGCAAAGATCATTCGAGGTATGATCAGTTTGTTTAGAACTCTTTCTTGTTCCTTGTTTGATTCAAGATCTTATCACTCCTTTGTTGCAACTGGTCTATCCCATGCCTTGGGTCTAGATGTAGAGAGACTCTCCACTCGCCTAGTGCTGAGTATACTAGTTGGAGGTCAGACTAACTTATTTGATATTTCTTGAGGAGGCAGACTAATTTTGGGGCCACATCAATCCATTGAGGATCTCTTTCTACTAAAAAAGAATCCATACAATTTCATCTTGGGCATTGACTGGTTGTTTTCCACAAACATTATTATCAACTGCTTCCGAAGGAGGATCATGTTCATAGATATGGGTGGCCAGCGAGTAGCATTCATCGGTGAGTTGGGTTATTAGGAGGGTAGTCGGTGAGTAGATCCCCTTAATTCCTTTTTAGTAAAGCTATCAATGGAGTCAGCATACTAAGGGATGGTGGATGTTCCAGAAATTGTCAGTGAGTTCCTGGAAGTCTTCCCCCAAAGAGGTTGTGACTCTACCCCCTTAACGTGATGTTGAGTTTGGGATAGACTTACAGACTGATGCCTGTATTTTTTTGATGGCTCTCTATCGGATGGAGACTTCTGAGTTTCGAGAGTTGTGGATTCAAGTTGATGACCTGATGAAGAAGGTTTTTATCTGACCCAACACTTCGCCATGGGGTGATATAGTATTGTTCGCAAAGAATGCATACATTGGTCCCAGGATATGCATAGACTAATGAAGACTGAATCGGGTGATGGTAAAGAACAGTTACCCCCTCCCAAGGATCGAAGACCTTTTTACGTATTTAAGGGAGAATTTTGGTTCTCCAAGAATGACCTATGGTTGGGATATCACCAGTTGAGGGTTAAAAATGGTGAAATTCTAAAGACTGCTTTCAGAAGTATGTACTAACACATTGAGATCGTGGTGATGTTTTTTTTCATTTCCAATGCACCAGTTTTGTTCATGGGGATCAAGAACTCTATTTTCTACAAGTATCTGGACCAGTTATTAGTTGTGTTCATAGATAAAATCCTAATCTAATCAAGGTCTAAGGTGGATCCCACTGAGCATCTAAGGATAGTTTTGTAGGTCCACCATGTAAAGACCCATAAAATTCAAGGGAAATTTTTTCTTAATTTTCTTTAGAATTTTACAAGAGCGCGGTTTCAGACGGCACCTGATTCCGAGGCCCGGAGTGCCCGGAATTAATTTCCGAAGTTTGGCTCGGGTACGTTCAGTGAACGAACGAGCGGGAATTCCTAACTTTTGATCCGGTGCTCGGAATTGAAATCCGAGGGCACCGATGAACTCGCAACGCCGATATTCGCTTAAAGAGACCTTTTCGGGAGTTGCGTTTGTTGCGGGTTGTAAGTTAAGTTTTGGGGTTTTCAGTTGAGTTAAATAAAATTTGTGTAAGACAAATTTTATTTTTAGTTTGTTAAAATCCTACCAAAGGGGGTTGGAAGTGGGACCCACACCCACTTAACCTCCCTTGGGAGGATTAAGTGTGGTGGGGTCCACACGAACCCCTATACTTTTCAAGTTCCCTTAACCCCCCTCTTAATTGACTTAAGTTACTTAATTAATTTTGGGGGTTAACTCTTTTGAATTTCAAACTTTTGAAATTCTTTTATGTTTTGTAATAATAAAATAAGATGTCATCTTATTTTATTATGGGTTGTTTGTTTGTCCCCTTGAGAGCTTTTTGAGAGCTTCCTCTTCATCTTCAAGCTCTGACGAAGAACGAAGAACGCTCAAACTCCGACGAAGAACGACGCCTCTCTTCTTCGTCCTCGGTGTCAACAAGAGGGAACGCCGCTTCCTCTTCGGACCTTCTTCGTCGGCATATGAAGATTCGACAACGACTCTTCCTCTGCGACACCGATATTTCACGACTACGTCAACGTGCGACTATCGAGGTAGAGGTTCTTGAGTTCGTTGTTTTCTTTATATTTTGACATTCCTCAAGACTTGACGAGGAACGCTCTTTTTCCGACGAAGAACGCCGCACCTCCTTTCTTCGTTCACCGTGTCAACGAAGGGGACGCCACCTCTTCTTCGGACAACCTTCGTCGGCATACGAAGATTCGCCAACGACGTATCTCTTCGGGCATATCTCTTCGTCAACGGATTTGACGAACAACGACCGCGACGCCCGACCTCCGCGACGCCGTCTTCCGCGGAACGTAGATGAATCTTCGAATCTTAAACCCGAGGTAGGGGTTGTTGATTTCATTTTGGTTTCCTTATTCCTTTCCTTGCTCGTGGATCGCATGTCTACGTGAGGCATTTAAATATTTTATTTAAGTGTTATAGTTAACGCGAGGGGGGCCGGACCGCACGAACACGGCCGAACCCCCACTCCATCGTTCTTGTTTAATTATTTTGCGGAGGAAAGCAAGTGGCGTGGTGCCGTCGCACCACGCGGAAGAACGTGCAAATATCTTACGCGATGCCATCGCGCGCACCATGGAAGAAACAACAAGAACGCGACGCCGTCGCGCCGCGTTGAATAAATATCAAAGCACAGCAAAGGGGCGCGGTGCCGTCGCACCGCGCCGGACGACGAACACCGCGGCCGGTTCCGAGCCGCAGCGGGACGAGGAGACCGCGGCCGGTTCCGGGCCACAGCGGGACGAGAAGACCGCGGCCGGTTCCGGGCCGCGGCGGAAGAGAAGGCCGGCGGCCGGGCCGCCGGCGTCGGAAGCCGAAGAGGGGACCGGAATTTCCGGTCCCGTTGGTAAAAACCGGCTGGCCAGCTGGCCGGCCGGATGACATAAAACCGGGGGAATAAATCCCCCGGCAGGTTCAACAAAACCCCCCTCTTAATGAGGGGGGCGGTTCTTTAAAGGAGGGGGGGGCAGCAGCCCCCCGGTCCGTTTCCAGCCGGCCCCCACATGCGGGGGCCGTTTGTTGCAAAGGCGCGGCACAAGGCCGCGCCGCCTTGTCAAAACCGCGGGGGTTGAATTCCCCCGCGTGCCGCCACCTCGCGGCGCCAGGCCGCCGCGGCCCGTCGCGCCGCCGCGCCGCCCAGGGGGGGGTCGGGCCGGGTCGGCCGGACCCGGACCCCCCCGTTTCGAACCAGTTTTGGTTTTTGGCTCATAACTTGAGCCTCGGACCTCCGAATGACAAACCGTCTGCGGCAACGCGAACCTTAGATCGAGACGGTCGTTTCGGTATATCGCACTCAAGGTTTCGGTTTACTTTGAGTTCGGCCGGGTTGGTTCGTTCACGAAACGAACCGGGCCTTCGGAGCGGAAACGCTCATATCTTGAGCTAAGGACGTCCGATTGACGTGCCGTCAGTCGCGTAGTGTTCCTCTTAGTGAGACGGATCTTTTGACATACTCCGCCCGAGGTTTGGACGCAGGTGGAGTACGGTCGGGTTGGTTTTTCCTTAAAAACCAACCGGGCCCCGGAGACGAAAATGCCAATAACTCTCAGACCGGGCGTCCGATCGACGCGCCGTCTGTTGCGTTGAGTTCCTGTTGTCGATACGGAACTTTTGGATACATCAACTCTGGTCTTCGTGACAGTTGATGTATCAGCCTCTCGGCTCGTGGAGCGGACCCTCCGAACGAGCTTGCTGTGTGCGGGAACCCTAGTGCTGGCTGCGACTATTCTACTGCTACGACTACTACTGTGACTGCGACGACGACAGTACAGAGATCCTGTGTGGATTCGACGACGACAGTACAGAGATCCTGTGTGGATTCGACGACGACGACTACAGCACTCAGCGATCCTACGTGGATCAGTGCTACAGGTCCTGTGTGGGCCCGATCCTGTGTGGGTCCTTGCGCTCAGCGGTTCTGTGTGAGCCAGCGCCTACAGGTTCTGTGTGAGCCCGATCCTGTGTGGGTCTTTGCGGGGGTTAGTTACCTATCGATCCTTCGTGGGTCCGATGACTTAGATGGATCAGTGATCATCTTTATCGTCCTTGAAGAAGTATACCTGTGTGAGCTGAATCCTGTTGCTTTCCTGTGTGGATTGTGTTGTGCGATCCTGTGTGGATTATGTTTTACTTTCCTATGTGGAATACGTATACTTTCCTGCGTGGACTGAGTTGTACTTGGGCTCGGAGGTTGGAGCGTATTTGAATTGATGACTTAGGTATATGTATGGTCATATACCTAAGCAGTGTCGGTTGTTACTTCGTGATTGTACTTTTCTTCGTGGTTTATCCTTTGTGGATTTGAGAGACCTTCAGGGGTCTCGGGGTCCCTACTGAGTAGCTTATACTCACCCCTGCACGGGCTTTGCCCGCACTACGTTGTGTTGGTTGCAGACGACGGACAGCGTTGACCTTAGCTGAGGCTTGCAGAGCGGGACGGTACCTGGAGGTGGACCACTGGACGGGACGTGCTCGGAGCGGACGGCGGGACCCGTGGAGCAGAGGAGCTATCTGTACCCACCCTTCAGGTGGGATTCCCAGTGGACAGCTCGGAGTAGCGGCTTTTACTTTTCAGTTGCTGTTTTTTCCTTTTCGAGTTGTACTTTACTTTCAGTTTGGGTTTGTATTCTGGCCCATTTACTTTTCCGCACTTTCAGTCGTACTCTGCTTGTTTAGTGTTTACTTTCCGCTTGTTTACTCTGTGGTGTGTGTTTACTTTTCAAAGGCAATGCCTTCCCTTTTTACCGGGATTTACGCCTTGGTGCTAGTCGCCAGCCCCTGGCCTATGGAAGGCGGGCTTGGGGTAGTCACGGCACGGACCCCGAGGGCGGGTCGTGACAAATTGGTATCAGAGGAGTTCGGTTCTACCGCGAACTCTGATCTTTTCTATGTGAAGCAATAATGTTTAGCGTATTGAGTGTGGATATCAGTCCAGGGAGTCCAGTGTTGGTGCGGCGGCCGACGTATCCGTACACCAGGACCCTGACTTCTGATTTCCGACTTAATGCACGAAAACATTGATTGCGTGTGTGTTTCAAAGTTTTCTTTGTGATTACTTATAACAGCTCACCAGGTATACTGTTCTAACCGTGGCGCACCTGTTTCCTTTTCAGGATGGCCCCACGACGGCAGCCAGCTAGGGTTCCGAGAGTCGAGCGAGACGACAGCCCACCGAGCGACGAGGCCTCGGTGCAGGCCCCTTTTCCAGTAGTGGCACCGGCGGTAGCTTTACCCGCCGAGCTCCCGATGCTTCCAGCAGCAGCCGCTGACGATGCACATCGCATCAGCGCACTGCATGAGTTTCAGCGCCAGCGACCGCCCAGGTTTCGCGGGGAGACGGATCCCCAGGCAGCAGAGGACTGGCTGGAGGCAGTAGTTCGAGTGTTTAGGCTAGTGAGGACACCAGCAGACCTCATGGTGATCCTCGCTGCGAGCCTATTACACGCAGCAGCTGGACGATGGTGGAGCTTGATGCTCCAGGTGCACGATGAGGCATCCTTACTTTGGACGGACTTTGAGAGCCTCTTCCGCTCGGAGTTCGTCCCAGCCACCCTTCGTGCGGTGCGTATCCAGGAGCTTCTACAGCTGCGACAGGGCAGCATGACGGTCGCTCAGTACTCGGCGAGATTTACCGATCTCTCGCGCTACTCGACCGACATGGTACAGGACCCATTCTTTCGGGCCCGGACCTTCGAGCAGGGTTTGAGACACGAGATCAGGGCATCGCTGATCTCCCTCAGCATACCAACTCAGACAGGAGTACTGGAGCGGGCCCTTCTGATCGAGAGCTTCCTTGCTGAGTCTACACCAGCACAGAGACCCACCGCAGGGCGGCACGTGGCAGAGTCATCTGCAGCAGGCAGTCGACGGATGACTCAGGGGTCCAGACAGACCAGACCTTCGGGCCGACGACCTCAGGGCACTGGCTCAGCAGTGCGGGGCACACAGCGCGGAGCCAGTCTTCTGAGAGGCAGATAGTGCTACTCGTGCGGCGGGCAGGGCCACATGGCTCATGACTGCCCGACCCGTCGTGCCGAGGAGCAGCAGACAGTTGATGGACCACCGAGGCAGAGGCAGAGGGTCGACCGTGGCGGTCCGCAGGGAGGAGGCGGACGAGGCAGAGGAGATGGACGAGCAGCTGGTGGTGGCCGACGCTTTAAGGCTCTACCACCACCACCACCAGGAGGTCCACCCCGACCACAGGGAGCTGGCGGGCAGCGACAGACACAGCTCCAGGCAGCAGAGGCCTACGACCACGGCGCACCCGAGATGATTCGAGGTACTATCTGTGTCTATTCCACCCTTGCTGCAGTTCTTATAGACACAGGAGCGAGTCATTCTTTCATAGCCGCTGCCCTTGTTCGGAGCTCGGAGATTCCGACAGAGCCGTTGGCTCGATCCTTACGGCTAGAGACTCCTAAGGGAGCAGACTCGACGATTACGCACTGGTGCCGGCAATGTGAGCTTACTCTAGGATGCGAGAGCTTCGGCTGGGATCTTCTTGTAGCAGCGTCGAGGCCTTACGACGTCATCTTGGGCATGGATTGGCTGTCTACGGTCCATGCACAGATTGACTGTTTTAGGCGCAAGGTGCGTTGTGTACGCACCGACGGGAGCAGGTTCACCTTCACCGGCGAGAAGGGAGCCTTAGCAGCACAGGATGGACTTCCGCGGAGGAGAGGACAGCCCATCACTCATCAGTTGGCTAGCCTTATCCTTGGAGCAGTTGACGTGCGGAGTCCTGGTTTTCCTGCAGTGGTGGATCAGTTTGCGGACGTTTTTCCCGACAACGTTCCAGGGCTACCTCCTCGCAGAGAGGTAGACTTTTATATTGACTTGTACCCCGGGACAGCCCTGATATCCACTCCAGCATATCGGATGGCCCCCGCCGAGCTTCGAGAGCTACGGGTACAGTTGGAGGACTTGCAGGGCAAGGGGTTCATCCGACCTAGTGTTTCACCCTGGGCTTCCCCGATATTGTTCGCCAAGAAGGAGGACGGGAGCTTGCGACTTTGTGTTGACTATCGTCGCCTGAACCAGGTGACAGTGAGGAACAAGTATCCACTACCGAGGATTTATGACCTCTTTGATCAGCTCAAGGGAGCACGGTGGTTCTCGAAGATAGACCTCAGGTCAGGCTATCATCAGCTCAGAGTCAGAGACGAGGATGTGCAGAAGACGGCCTTCAGATGTCGGTATGGCCACTATGAGTTCTTGGTTATGCCTTTCGGTGTAACCAATGCTCCAGCAGTGTTCATGGCTCTCATGAACAGGATCTTTCATCCATACCTCGATCGGTTTGTCGTGGTCTTCATCGACGACATTCTGATTTACTCTACGACAGAGGAGGAGCACGCCTATCACTTGCGAGTTGTTCTTGACACACTCCGAGAGCACCAGCTTTATGGTAAGCTCTCAAAGTGCCAGTTCTGGATACGTGAGGTCCACTTTTTGGGACACGTTATCTCTGAGGCGGGAGTTTCAGTGGATCCCGCAAATATTGAGGCTGTGTTAGCATGGGAGCCACCCAGGAGCGTGACTGAGGTTCGGAGTTTCTTGGGACTAGCTGGATACTATCGGAGATTTGTGCCGAACTTCTCCAGAGTTGCGGCATCACTCACAGCTTTGACGAAGAAGGGGAAACCCTTTGTGTGGTCAGACAGATGTCAGCAGAGCTTTCAGGAGCTGAGACAGAGATTGACTAGCGCACCTATCTTGAGGTTGCCTGAGGAGGGAGTAGGGTACGTAGTCTACTGCGATGCATCAGGGACCGGACTCGGATGTGTTCTGATGCAGGAGCGGGCAGTGATCGCCTATGGATCACGACAGTTGAGGCCGCATGAGGAGAACTACGCTACCCATGACCTGGAGTTAGCAGCAGTGGTCTTCGCTCTGAAGACATGGCGACACTATCTGATGGGCGAGCGCTTTACAGTCTTTTCCGATCATCAGAGTCTCAGGTATATCTTCTCGCAGAAGGACCTGAACCTGAGACAGCGACGATGGCTCGAGTTCCTCCAGGACTATGACTTTGAGATAGTCTATACTCCTGGGAAGGGGAACGTAGTAGCTGATGCCCTCAGCAGGAGGACGGGCATTCAGCTACTTAAGGAGGCAACGGAGCAGCTAGCCTCTTTGCAGATATCCTTCGTGGATAGAGATGGAGCAGCCTTTCTTCAGTCTCTCACAGTCACTCCTCCACTACTGCAGCGAGTCAGGGAGGCACAGCATGGGGACGCTGACTGTGAGACACGGCGTGCACAGATATCCTCGGGACAGGCACCTGATGGTTTCTCCCTTGGAGCAGAGCACGACATCCTTTTCAGAGGACGTATCATGGTACCAGTCGCTTTGCGAGAGGAAGTGCTGAGGGAGTTTCACACTTCTCCTTTGGCGGTACATCCTGGTGTGGCGAAGATGTACCAGGATCTCAGAAGACAGCACTGGTGGCCGGGCATGAAGAAGGCTGTAGCAGAGTTCGTTTCTCGATGCCTTACCTGTCAGCAGGTGAAGGCAGAGCATCAGGTACCAGCAGGCTTGGTACAGCCCTTGGAGTTTCCGGAGTGGAAGTGGGACGGCATATCTATGGACTTCGTGACTGGACTTCCACGCACATCCAGAGGTCACGACTCCATCTGGGTGATTGTTGACCGACTCACCAAGTCGGCACACTTCTTACCGATCAGAGAGCAGGGCTCAGTAGAGAGCTTGGGACGTCTCTACGTTCAGGAGATTGTGCGGCTCCACGGAGTGCCATCATCTATCGTTTCCGATCGAGATGCCCGCTTTACTTCCCGGCTTTGGAAGGGGTTACAGGAGGCGTTCGGTACGCAGCTTCGTCTTAGCACAACTTTTCACCCCCAGACAGATGGTCAGACGGAGAGGACCATTCAGACTCTCCAGGACATGCTCCGCGCATGTGTCCTTGACTTTGGTCGTAGCTGGGAGGACCACCTACCTTTGTTGGAGTTCGCGTACAACAACAGCTACCACTCCACCATCGGGATGGCACCGTACGAGGCGTTGTACGGCCGACCATGTAGATCTCCTTTGTGCTGGACAGACCCTGGGGAGTCAGCACTGGTGGGACCGAAGATGGTCCAGGCCACGACAGAGAAGGTCCAGGTCATCCAGGAGCGGATGAGGACAGCTCAGAGCCGGCAGAAGTCATACGCTGACAGGAGGCGGAGGCCACTGGAGTTCGAGGATGGTGACCACGTCTTCTTGCGGGTCTCACCTCGACGTGGTATTCGGAGATTTGGCCGAGGCGGCAAGTTATCTCCGCGCTTCATCGGACCTTTCCAGATTCTCAGCAGGATTGGTGAGGTGGCTTATCGCCTGGCTCTACCACCTCAGTTGCACCGGGTGCACGACGTCTTCCACGTATCCCAGCTGAGGAGATACGTGCACGACCCGACGCACATCATTGATCATGGGGAGCTTGACGTTGACGATGGGGCGACTTTTACGGAGGTCCCGGTGGAGATAGAGGATCGACAGGAGCGGGTCCTGCGTGGGCGATCGATTCCTCTTGTGCGCATCAGATGGAAACACGGGAATCTCCAGGAGAGCACATGGGAGCGGGAGGCTCAGATGCGTGCTCAGTACCCTCATTTGTTTCCCTAGTTTTTGTTGTATCTTTACAGGGACGTAAAGCCCTGAGGTGGGAGTAATGTAAAGACCCGTAAAATTCAAGGGAAATTTTTTCTTAATTTTCTTTAGAATTTTACAAGAGCGCGGTTTCAGACGGCACCTGATTCCGAGGCCCGGAGTGCCCGGAATTAATTTCCGAAGTTTGGCTCGGGTACGTTCAGTGAACGAACGAGCGGGAATTCCTAACTTTTGATCCGGTGCTCGGAATTGAAATCCGAGGGCACCGATGAACTCGCAACGCCGATATTCGCTTAAAGAGACCTTTTCGGGAGTTGCGTTTGTTGCGGGTTGTAAGTTATGTTTTGGGGTTTTCAGTTGAGTTAAATAAAATTTGTGTAAGACAAATTTTATTTTTAGTTTGTTAAAATCCTACCAAAGGGGGTTGGAAGTGGGACCCACACCCACTTAACCTCCCTTGGGAGGATTAAGTGTGGTGGGGTCTACACGAACCCCTAGACTTTTCAAGTTCCCTTAACCCCCCTCTTAATTGACTTAAGTTACTTAATTAATTTTGGGGGTTAACTCTTTTGAATTTCAAACTTTTGAAATTCTTTTATGTTTTGTAATAATAAAATAAGATGTTATCTTATTTTATTATGGGTTGTTTGTTTGTCCCCTTGAGAGCTTTTTGAGAGCTTCCTCTTCATCTTCAAGCTCTGACGAAGAACGAAGAACGCTCAAACTCCGACGAAGAACGACGCCTCTCTTCTTCGTCCTCGGTGTCAACAAGAGGGAACGCCGCTTCCTCTTCGGACCTTCTTCGTCGGCATACGAAGATTCGACAACGACTCTTCCTCCGCGACACCGATATTTCACGACTACGTCAACGTGCGACTATCGAGGTAGAGGTTCTTGAGTTCGTTGTTTTCTTTATATTTTGACTTTCCTCAAGACTTGACGAGGAACGCTCTTTTTCCGACGAAGAACGCCGCACCTCCTTTCTTCGTTCACCGGGTCAACGAAGGGGACGCCACCTATTCTTCGGACAACCTTCGTCGGCATACGAAGATTCGCCAACGACGTATCTCTTCGGGCATATCTCTTCGTCAACGGATTTGACGAACGACGACCGCGACGCCCGACCTCCGCGACGCCGTCTTCCGCGGAACGTAGACGAATCTTCGAATCTTAAACCCAAGGTAGGGGTTGTTGATTTCATTTTGGTTTCCTTATTCCTTTCCTTGCTCGTGGATCGCATGTCTACGTGAGGCATTTAAATATTTTATTTAAGTGTTATAGTTAACGCGAGGGGGGCCGGACCGCACGAACACGGCCGAACCCCCCCTCCATCGTTCTTGTTTAATTATTTTGCGGAGGAAAGAAAGTGGCGTGGTTCCGTCGCACCACGCGGAAGAACGTGCAAATATCTTACGTGATGCCATCGCGCGCACCATGGAAGAAACAACAAGAACGCGACGCCGTCGCGCCGCGTTGAATAAATATCAAAGCACGGCAAAGGGGCGCGGTGCCGTCGCACCGCGCAGGACGACGAACACCGCGGCCGGTTCCGAGCCGCAGCGGGACGAGGAGACCGCGGCCGGTTCCGGGCCGCAGCGGGACGAGAAGACCGCGGCCGGTTCCGGGCCGCGGCGGAAGAGAAGGCCGGCGGCCGGGCCGCCGGCGTCGGAAGCCGAAGAGGGGACCGGAATTTCCGGTCCCGTTGGTAAAAACCGGCCGGCCAGCTGGCCGGCCGGATGACATAAAACCGGGGGAATAAATCCCCCGGCAGGTTCAACAAAACCCCCCTCTTAATGAGGGGGGCGGTTCTTTAAAGGAGGGGGGGGGCAGCAGCCCCCCGGTCCGTTTCCAGCCGGCCCCCACATGCGGGGGCCGTTTGTTGCAAAGGCGCGGCACAAGGCCGCGCCGCCTTGTCAAAACCGCGGGGGTTGAATTCCCCCGCGTGCCGCCACCTCGCGGCGCCAGGCCGCCGCGGCCCGCCGCGCCGCCGCGCCGCCGCTGCCGGCCGCCGTCGCCGGCCACCGCGCCGCCCAGGGGGGGTCGGGCCGGGTCGGCCGGACCCGGACCCCCCCCCGTTTCGAACCAGTTTTGGTTTTTGGCTCATAACTTGAGCCTCGGACCTCCGAATGACGAACCGTTTGCGGAAAAGTGAACCTTAGATCGAGACGGTCGTTTCGGTATATCGCACTCAAGGTTTCGGTTTACTTTGAGTTCGGCCGGGTTGGTTCGTTCACGAAACCAACCGGGCCTTCGGAGCGGAAACGCTCATATCTTGAGCTACTGACGTCCGATTGACGTGCCGTCAGTCGCGTAGTGTTCCTCTTAGTGAGACGGATCTTTTGACATACTCCGCCCGAGGTTTGGACGCAGGTGGAGTACGGTCGGGTTGGTTTTGCCTTAAAAACCAACCGGGCCCCGGAGACGAAAATGCCAATAACTCTCAGACCGGGCGTCCGATCGACGCGCCGTCTGTTGCGTTGAGTTCCTGTTGTCGATACGGAACTTTTGGATACATCAACTCTGGTCTTCGTGACAGTTGATGTATCAGCCTCTCGGCTCGTGGAGCGGACCCTCCGAACGAGCTTGCTGTGTGCGGGAACCCTAGTGCTGGCTGCGACTATTCTACTGCTACGACTACTACTGTGACTGCGACGACGACAGTACAGAGATCCTGTGTGGATTCGACGACGACAGTACAGAGATCCTGTGTGGATTCGACGACGACAACTACAGCACTCAGCGATCCTACGTGGATCAGTGCTACAGGTCCTGTGTGGGCCCGATCCTGTGTGGGTCCTTGCGCTCAGCGGTTCTGTGTGAGCCAGCGCCTACAGGTTCTGTGTGAGCCCGATCCTGTGTGGGTCTTTGCGGGGGTTAGTTACCTATCGATCCTTCGTGGGTCCGACGACTTAGATGGATCAGTGATCATCTTTATCGTCCTTGAAGAAGTATACCTGTGTGAGCTGAATCCTGTTGCTTTCCTGTGTGGATTGTGTTGTGTGATCCTGTGTGGATTATGTTTTACTTTCCTATGTAGAATACGTATACTTTCCTGCGTGGACTGAGTTGTACTTGGGCTCGGAGGTTGGAGCGTATTTGAATTGATGACTTAGGTATATGTATGGGCATATACCTAAGCAGTGTCGGTTGTTACTTCGTGATTGTACTTTTCTTCGTGGTTTATCCTTTGTGGATTTGAGAGACCTTCAGGGGTCTCGGGGTCCCTACTGAGTAGCTTATACTCACCCCTGCACGGGCTTTGCCCGCACTACGTTGTGTTGGTTGCAGACGACGGACAGCGTTGACCTTAGCTGAGGCTTGCAGAGCGGGACGGTACCCGGAGGTGGACCACTGGGCGGGACGTGCTCGGAGCGGACGGCGGGACCCGTGGAGCAGAGGAGCTATCTGTACCCACCCTTCAGGTGGGATTCCCAGTGGACAGCTCGGAGTAGCGGCTTTTACTTTTCAGTTGCTGTTTTTCCCTTTTCGAGTTGTACTTTACTTTCAGTTTGGGTTTGTATTCTGGCCCATTTACTTTTCCGCACTTTCAGTCGTACTCTGCTTGTTTAGTGTTTACTTTCCGCTTGTTTACTCTGTGGTGTGTGTTTACTTTTCAAAGGCAATGCCTTCCCTTTTTACCGGGATTTACGCCTTGGTGCTAGTCGCCAGCCCCTGGCCTATGGAAGGCGGGCTTGGGGTAGTCACGGCACGGACCCCGAGGGTGGGTCGTGACACACCAACACCACTATCTCTATGGGAATTTGTCCAACTGCATGTTCTATAAACGAGATGGGAACTTCTTTGGACATGTGGTATCCCAATAGGGAATAGCGATGGATCTGTAAAAGTTCAAAGAGGTAGTTTCCTGGGAAGAACCAAATATCATGGCAGAGGTTCATATTTTCCTAGGACTTGTAGGTTACTACCGAGGGTTCATAACTGAATTCTCTCGGGTTTCATCACCTTTGACGGCCTTGAAAAAAAAAGAACTAGAAATTTTTATAGTGTTTGAAGTGCTAGGCAACTTTCATTTATCTGGAAGGGAAGCTGGTTAGTGCCCCAGTGCAGTGGTTTCTAGAGGAAGTGATAACATTTGAAGTGTTTTCTGATGATTCTGGTCAAGGATTGGGATGTCTTCTAATGCAGTAGTGGGGAGTGATCTCTTATGGGTCTAGGTAATTACGTCCTCACAAATGTAACTATTCCACCCACAACCTGTATCTTTCAACGGTAGTGTTCACACTGAATTTGTGGTAGAATTACCTCATCGGGAAACGCTTCGTGGTCTTCACAGATCACAAGATCTTGAGGTATGTCTTCTCCTAGCGAGACTTGAACATGAAAAAGTGGAAGTGGATGCAGTTTCTTCAGGACTATGACTTTGAGATCTCCTATTCCTTATGAAAGGGTAATTTATTGGTCGATTCCTTGAGAATGAAGTCACATAAGGATGTGGTTTGGGAGTCAGCTGATGCTTGGAAGGCAATGGAAGGGTTTGTTGTTTTACATATGGGAAAGAGAGTGAAGGATGGTAGAGGATGTCTATTTTAGATGAAGGTATAGTATTCCTTGGTATGACAGATGTAGGAGTCTTAGTGGGGAGACTTATAGGCTTAACTGATGCATGATCATGTTAGTCAGGGTGATTCTCCAGAAGGATGGTCAGAATCGGATGTTGTTCTATAGAAATTGGTTTCTCTCTAAGACAATGCGCGAGCGAGTTCTCTGAGAGATTCATGGATCATCCATGGTGGTAAACCCATGAGTTTAAAAGATGTAACATGTCTTGAAATGTCATTTTTGGTGGATTGGAGTGTAGCGGACAGTGGTAGAGCATGTGGAAAAGTGCCTCACTTGTCAGCATGTGATGGCCAGACATCATGTTCCCAGTGGTCTGTTGTATCCTTTAGACATCTAGTGTGGAAGAGGGTGATGTCTTGATAGATTTCGTCATAGGACTACCTAGGGATAAGGGAGGTTGTGATGCCAGCTGGGTAGTGGTGGATTGATTGATGAAATCGGATCACTTCTTAGTGATTAAGGAGTCGATCACAGTAGATACCATAGAAAAGAAGTACGTGGGTGAAGTTGTGCGGATGAAAATGATTCCTAGAACCATCATTTTAGATTGGGATACACACTTTACATCATGATCCTAGAAGGTATTACATTATTCTTTTTGAACCCAGATTTGCCTTTGTACTGCTTTCCACCCTCAGACGGATGGGTAGACAGAGAGGACCATCTAGATGTTGGAGGATATGCCACGAGTGTGTGTTATGGACTTCAGAGGATTGTGGGTACGACACTTTCCTCTGGTAGAGTTTTCCTACAACAATAGATATCACTCTACCATTGGAATGGATCTATTCAAAGTCTTTTATGGAAGACGGTTTCATTCACCTTTATACTGGAAATATGTTGTGGATACAGGTTTTTTTGGCCCAGAGGTGGTGCAGAGCATGATAGAGAAGGTTCATCTTGTGTGTGAGAGGATGAAAGAAGATTAGGAACAGCAGAAGTCATATGAAAATCATATGAGGATACCCTTGGAGTTCAAGTTTGGGAACCATGTGTTCTTAAAGGTCTCCCCTCGACATGGAAAATGGAGGTTTGTTGGGGGGAGTAAGCTTTCTCCCAGGTTCATCAAACCCTTCAAAGTGTTGAGACGAGTCAGTTTGGCAGAATATCAGCTCACATTACCACCACTACTGTAGAGGCTCCACATCATCTTCCATGTATCTCAACTCCAAAAATATCTACACGATGAATCCCACATCCTCGACTGGGGAGAGTTGGGTATTGAGGACAATGGGACATTCATGGAGCGACTGGTGAGGATTGAGGATCATAAGGAGAAGGTGCTTCATGGATAGACCATTCCCTTGGTTTGTGTGTTGTGGAGGCATGGTGACCTTGAGGAGAGTACCTGGGAATGGGAGGAATAGAGGCATGCCGAGTACCTAGAGCTATTTTGAGTTTCAAATTTGTGTCTTCTTTGTTCCTTTCTTATTATGTAATGTTTGACCTTCTTACTATATGATAATTTGTTTCCCCATTCTCTATTTTTTTGAGAATTCCTAACTAGGGGGAGGGGAGAACCAATCCCTAAACAAGATGCATTAATGTGGATGCGGTTAAAACTATGTGGGAGACTCAGTTCCACTAAAAGAGGATAATATCAGGACATGGATAATGGGAATCCCTAATCCATATGTCCGAACGGAGTTGATTTTTGTGTTTGTGTGGTTACTTGGAGTTTAATAGTTGTTTAGAAGATAGATGTGAGAAATATGTATCTGGATGTCGTGGTCAGTTCCAGCTTTCGAACAAATATGGGGTGGTTTGTCGCGGAGAGGTATATTACGAGGTTTTTGTTCAACGACTCCTCCCCTTCATTGGGCTTACTCTTGAATTCTTGGGGGTGATAATAGTTTGAGAGGTATCTGATGTAATTTCTCAGACCATCCTGGTCCATTACATTACCAAATTATAGTGTTTGGGGTATCCTGGGGCCATCGGTGACTCATTAAGGTGTGTTCCAAATTTTATGTGAACAAATAGTGGCACCAATGGGCATCGATGGCACCGATGGGCATCGGTGGCACCAATGGGACGTCAGTGGAACTGATTGGCATCAGTTCCATGGAAAAGGTACAAGGTAGATAGTGCCAGGGAGATGGTGCCAGGGTTATGGTTCCAAGGTGATGGTGTGAGGGTGATGGTTCTAGGGAAACGGTTCCAAGGTGATCGTTCTAGGGAGATGGTGCCTGAGCAACGGTGCCAGGGAAATGGTGCCAAGGCGACGGTCAGTGAGTGAATTCCAGTTTCCCCAGGACATTCCAGTTTTGCTCCAGTAATGTATATTTTGATGTAAAATTATTTTAATTCCCCTTTAAAAGAAATTTAAGTCCTATAAAAGATGTTTTAAACCCACAATTGAATGTAGAACCTTTATTTACCAAAACATGTGGCCCCTTTTATCATTGTCACACCCTTTGCAGCATCTTCCAGCCTCCCTTTTTTCTATAATTTCCCCTATTACATGTTTTTCTCCATTTAAAGTAAATTTATCAAGTCACAGGCGACCACTAGTCTATCTCCCCTATTTCAAATGGAGATTATTAAATCTCAATTAATCCCATCATGTGAAACTGCCCAATCCTGTGGTTGAGCCATGATCTAACTTTAAAGTACTTTGAAATCATTTCCCTAATTTTAGGATTTGGAATCCACTTAAGATGAGATCCTCTCTTCCTTATTCTTTTTGGATTATGTTATTGTGCATCAATACTTCCTCCGGAGATGAATCATGCACCCATGCTGGATCCCTTCCAGCTCATCCTTGGAGTTTCCATTTCTGAAAAGTCGCGCCATCCCCAGATCTTGGCACAAAGAGAAGACTTCAATCCTTTATCATCCAAGATGGGGTTCTTTTTTCATCTCTCTTTACTATGAATCATGTGGTTTGGGTAAGATGATGATCCTTTAAGTTGTAGAATAAACCATCTTTGACAAAGACAATAAGTGGACTGTCAAATAATGAAGGGGGGGGGCGGAAGTTGATGATGTTGCTTTTTTATACCTTTTTTATTTTGGGAATTGTATGGGCTCATTTCCACTGAAAATTGAGGTCATTGGTGGTCCTTTCTTGTGCACCAATGAAGATATTTCTTTCTAGATAATATTTTGTTCGAGTGGATAAAACATGGAAATGGTTAAACACTTGAACATGGTTGATTAAATGGATTCTTGATGAAAAATAACCCCTGTCTAATCACCCTATTTAACCAAATGGAATAAAGGAACTTAATGAATGTTGTTAGCTAAATCTGAAAACATCCATGCTCTGTTCTGGTGATATTTATGGTTGCTCTGTTTGATGCCTTAGGGGTGACGTAGAGGGGAATGGAATCTTTGGTTGAGAGGCTATTGGTTTGGGAATCTTAGGTCGTGTGGAGCCGGTATGTTAGGGATTGTTTTGGTTCTTGTACTTAGAGGGATATCACGGATCCCTTTTGATGTTGTTACTTAACAAGGGAGCCAGGTGTGAATGTTTAAACGTTTGCTTAGTTGTTTTCCTTTAGTTGTTGTTTTGGATCGTAGTTATGCATGTTAGTTTCCCGGTAGTGAATGAATGTTTTATATGGAATCACCTGAACATGATAATGATATTGGGTATAATGGGGGAATTGTTTTTCCAGAAGTGGTTTGTGCTCTGATTGTGGTTGTGGTGTCCTTGTGCATGTAGGGATAACAAGAAGAGTGCTTGTGTAAGGGCTGGTTGTTTTCTATGAAACCCTTAGCTTGGGATGAGTTCTTGATTACCTATATGTATAAAATTTAGTTCTTGTGTTTCTTATACACAACCCACCCATGTTTAGCACTTCATGTCAAAAACCCCCATTTCATGTTGGAGGATGATTTACCACAATTACTATGAGTGTTTGGTTATTAGATCCTTTTGTTCTCTCTCTCCCAAGTAGCCCAAGTCACTTTGGGCTGTCTGTGACGACCTAATATTTATTATAGACCTAGAATCTTTAGGCAGGGTGTGTTGTTGTGAGTTATCCCAGGTGTTTGGAAGAAATTTTGTTTCCCAAGTGTCTTCGGGATGAAGCCCAGGTTTCCTCAAGCGTGGCAGTGGTTGTTCTAGCCCAGGTGTCTTCGAGCATGGCGGTGGTTGTTTTAGCTATGGTGTCTACAGGCATGGCTATGTGAGGTTGTGGTAGCCCAGGTTTCTGTGGGAAGGATGCGTTGTTTTGATGGCCCATGAGGTTGTTTTTGGGGAAGTAGTGGGACTACAGTGGAACTTGTGGGGGATTTTTGATGCATAGGATGTCCTAAATAACTGGTGGGAATGTGGTCCGAGGTAACCAAATATCTATGTGCTATTAATATTACTTTACATGACTTTCGTTATTTGGGTAGTGTTCCTTGGTGAGGATGGGTGGATAGTTTTCCTTACTAGTTGTTTTGAATACCTCTACTTTCTCATGGGGAATTAGAATTCCTCCCCACATGGAACAAGAGATTTTGGATTCCCTACTAAGTATACCTGTATACTCAACCTATGTATAAAAAACTACTTTTAGATTTCCAGGAGGACTTTGAAGATTGTGTCGGACCTTACTAGCTCTGACATCAGGAAAGTTTTTGTTTCTTCTTTTCTTTTCTTTTGGAACTTTCCCTCGAATTTTTTCTTGTACTTTGTATCGATTATTTTGGACATGAATAAGGGAATGGATTTTGGGCTTTACTTTTACTTTATTCTTGGGATTTTTTAGGGATTTACCATCTCATCTCCCGATCTTGTTCTATAAAAAGAGAAATACATTCCATATTACGTTTGATAATGTACCCTTGGTGCTAGTCACCACTCTGCGGCCTATTAAAGGCGGTGATTGGGGGTCATTATCTCTAATTCAACTTGAGGAAGGATCTAGCGTTTTTCTTTCCCTTCCCTCATCTTGGATAAGGTGGTCCGTGACACGATGGGTGGCTTGACTTTGATGTTTCTTCGGATAGACGTGTGAGATATTGGGCTTCATTGATGGACCCTTGTAACTATTTGAACTCTTTTACTGAGCTATTATGTGAGATAATGGTCCCCATTATAAATTTTTTGGGCTTAATTTTTTGATAATATATATATATATATATCTGTGTGTGTGTGTGTCTATGTTGTTGGATTTTGATACATTATTATTATGGGTTGATAAATCTATTCCTATCAAATCTCTTATTTCTCTCCCCTTATCATTTGGGTTACCCTATTGGGTATGTATATAATCACCCCTGTATGGTATTTTCCTACATGTGTCGTGTCTTATAAAGACAACAGACAGGTCGTTGGTGATTACAGAAGAGAAAAGGGATAACTTGGTGCATTTGACCGCTTATGGTGGTAGGGGCTTGGATATCTGGATATGGGATCTCTTAGAACTTTAGTTTTTCAATTTTTTATGTTGATACATATTTTAGGTTTTTCATTTATTATTCCCCTTTCACTTTTCAGTTAATGTTGTCAAACTCTTGTATTCCCTATAGGATGTTACATGCATGGTTTTCACTCTAGATGTTGCATATTTTATTATTATCCCTATGAAATTCAAAATTTAGATGGTTGGGCGTGTTCATACAGGTAATTAGAAAAATTCCTATCATATTATATATGATTTTTTGTTCTTTTCCATATCCCTTGTCCTTTGAAGGCTGGCTTGGGGTTGTTGCGACTCAAGCCCCACTAGGTCGGGTCATGACACCTTATTTCCCCTCTTAGTTGATCACACTCTAACTTCATTTAAAACAACCCAAACTATCTTAATCGTATATTTTGTAAACTTATTCATCTCTATACCCCTTTTATATTCTTATTTTATAATTATTTACTATGATTATAGTTATTCATTATAGATTATTTTTAATATATGATGTCAACACTTTTAATTGTCTTGAACATTCTTTGTAATGTTAATAGAAATAAAAGATCTTTAATACCAATTTAATAATTACTATATTACACATGGTTTTTTAATATATATCCCATTATTATTTATAATGTTCAAATTTCATCCAATGAGAGTTTTAATTATGACTCTTGAAGATGATGTTGGAGACAAAATTGTTTTGGTTGTTTTTAATGAATGAATATGATATATTATTAACCTAATTAGATATTAATATTATAAGTATAGATAATTTATAACATATTTAATAAAATATTATTACATTTAATTGATGTTATATAACATTCCTCAATGATTGTCTATATAAACATTACAACATGACTCAATTAGGCGGTAAATCGACAAAAACAAAGTGTGTCATAATGATTGAATGTGTAAGAAAGTGAAATTAAATGGTTTTAATATAATATTTAAAGAATATTAAACTTTTAATATATATCATAAATATCCATAAAATCAATTTTTAGAACTAATAATTATGGGTGGTGTTGAAAAATGAAATCCGTCTTTTGTGGTGGTTGTAGTCTGCATGTACGCTCGATTAACAAGCTCATTTATTAATGAATTGAAAAAGTGATGGTATATGAAAATTAATCATATTAGAATTATAATAATGTTATAAATATCATATTAGTTAATTAATTACACTTTTAGTCCCATCCATGTTAGGTGGTTAAGATAAATGAGACACTGCATTCATGGTGGACGTGGTCCGCACTTACGCATGATTAACGATCTCATCAATTAATGAATGGAATGAATGAAGTTAAATGTAGAAGGTGATCATTTAATAATTTTATAAGTGACATAAATAACATAATTATACATAAAATTATCCTTTATACCATCCCTATGATTTGGTGATGAAAAATGAACTGTATCATGTCCTGGAGGCCTACGCATGATTTATGTGTATGTTTCTCATAAAAGATGCTACAAAATAAATTTATAATGGATGATACATTAATATAATGAAATTTATGTATATATATGGTACTGAAATCATTATATTAAAAAATTTAGAGAATATTAGGATGAGGAAAATTAAAAATAAAGACTTAAAGGAGAGTAATACTCCTATCATGAACATTGATTATCCATGGAATTATCCGTATAAATGAAGGACTTGAGCTAATTAAGGGTGTAAAAGGGTTATGGTTAGTGGTATAGGGTTATAGGATGAATAAATGGGCATATTTTCACATGTATTTAGAATGAATGGGTGTGTAAATAAGGTGTGGTCCCCTTTATAACTGAGGGGAAGGGACTTTTCCATAGAAAATACTATTAAGGTGTAAGAATGGAATGACAAGAAAGGTAGGTGAGTTAGGGGAAGTAAGGTTTTTAATACATATAAGAAGTAATTTAAAACCTAACAAATGATTTATATACGTTCTAAAGGTCAATTTAATTTTGAAAAATTCGATCCACAAAATATTAGTCATTTAAACACTTTTTACCATTAATTAATTATTAATCATGCCAATGATTTTATAACTAAAAATATAAGTAGTCCATTAAAACAAAAATTTTATCTAAAGATTCCAAATTTGGGCTATATTTAACCTAATTAATTTTAAAAATATGAGAAAATACTATTATAAATTTGTAACATTCCCTCATCTGAAACACTCTCACATGGCCAAAAATGGTTGGTTAAGAGACCTCAAGCGTGCCTCCCCGTATTCTAGAGGCTACTAACTAGAAGCAGCGGTGTGATATGTATATAGGGGAGACTATAACCCCTAGATAAAAAGTTAAAACACAGTGAAATAATAATATAACAATAATAAATAAATATTCAAGTGCATAAATAATAAAAATGATACAATATAGCGAGAAACATAATATTAAAAGCTAACTGGATAATTCAATAAAATAATAAGGCAATAATGTAATGATGTTATAGAATAAAACTAAATTTTATGATAGAAGTAATAAAAATTAAATAATAGTAGACTCAAATAAAGTATCAAAAGTCCCCAGTTATGAACCCCATGTTAGTCCAATCTCTAAACTCCATCAAACCCAGCAAGAAACAATCAACATCAAGGTCTATTTCCCTCCTCCAATCATACATACATTTAATCTTCTCAGATAAAAAACTGTGGACCTAATAGGGTGTTATTATGACTCAGTAGGTGGACACCACCATGTCTAAAAATAACCAATCTGTTAATAGGTGCATACAATAATGCAATAAACAATTGTATTAATTAATTAATGAATTAATTTAATACCAAATCTACCTTCTTCAACACCATTCCGAAATATCTTTGAGCATGTCTCACAACCATGCCAACCTAAACCTTATAACCATGGTAAAACATTACCTTCAATAGTGCCATGTTGGTATGTATCTAGGCTTTCATCACAACATTCCAACTATAACCATATATCCACGGTATGAATCACATAAATACGGTTCGAAACCCATTATATAATCATTTCAAAATTTAGTATGGGCCGAGCTTGGTATATAATCTTCTTAAAATTTGTTAGCACTAAGCCTAGTATATATGAATTTCAGCATGTCTTATGGCCAATTTCAGTATATAATCATTTCATCGTGTGTCACTTGGAATAGCCCACTTTATAATCATTTCAGCATGTATTAAGGAATAACCCGATATATATTCCTTTCATAATTTAAACCAGGACTACACCTCATGTAACCATTAAAAAAATAAAACTGGGCTAATTCCCCCATATAAGAACTACAACATAGAAATCAAAACACATTTCATAGAAACAAGGATATCACCATATCACATCATAAGGATAAATGGTTAATTATGAAAATTACCATTTATCTATCAATTACACAATTCATTTACCATTTGGTTATAACCAATAACAATCCAATCATCTAAATAATCAAGGAAACCCAAGGTGAATGTTTATTAATCAAACACCCAAATATCATGTTATGATAAACACACATTATTCCATTTAACAATTCATTAATAATCAAGGTTTCACTCAACTAAATAGTATCCACAAGCTAGGTCAAAAACCAAATGGATCCCAATAGATTCCATGTAATAATCCAATTTATCATTTAATTTATTCAGCACATGATATGTTGGCGCAACTGCAATATTGAACATACATAACAAAAATAAAACCATAGGGTTAATTTTTAGACCCCCTACATTTAAATGATGATCAACCAATACTCCAATAGAATTATCCATAAGAAAGAAGTCACAAATGATCACATGAAGGTTCCTTGATCATAATAGATCAAGATCAAAACCAACAACACACATGGTCAAAATATTACCCCACAACGGCCGGAGAATAAAGGGTGAGAAGGGAAAACCTTAAAACCCCCCACTTAATAGGGATCAGAAGTGGGATCAGGACATTCAGAATCAATAAATTCACTCTAAAATCACCTACAAACCACCCCAGGATTAAGAGAGTAAATATTCATGTGATAATGAGAAAAATATCAAATGTACAACACACTTAAAACCATTTCTCATGATAAATATACGACATGTAATGAATTTAAAAGTTGTGTATTCTTTTTAAAAGGGATATAATGAAAAACTATGTAACACCCTAATACATTATAATATTTTTCTTTTAGAATAAATTTAATTTTTTCCCCTATATTTCATTATACAATACCACAAGTTAATCTTACGCTACACGCAATATTGAGAATAACTTGTTTAACATGGAACAAATAACATAAAAAAGGAATATAACATCACAATACATTACGATATATTTAATATTTTAAATAAATATATTCTATATCTTGTAATGAATGAAACAATCAGTTATCTTGCATTGCATGCAAGAACGACTTTGTTCGTTAGTTTGCATTACATGAAAGATCATGTTTTACTGAACAAAAATATATTATTAAGATATTATTATATAATATAATAAGACGAAACCCATCCATTAAATTGATGGTTATGAATATTATTAACAAAATTATGAAAATATATACTTGAATTCATTGGTTTCAAATTATTTATAAATGAATATAATAACCAATTGGATATAAAGATAATGATTTTATAATAAAACAAATTTATGCGCACTAAGTCATTTTGTCCTAATAAATTAAATTAATTACAATTAGTGAGTGATATTAATGTAATTTATATATTATATATTAAATAAACCATTTTTTACATTCATACAATAGATTTATAGGCATCATATAAGACAAACCCAATTTTACACATTAAAACCTGTATTTTTATAAAAGAAGTTTTACCTCCATTTAATAGTGCACCTATATTAAATATAAATTTTGGAACTTTGATAAATTTAATATGAAAAAATAAACATCATTTTTAAAATATAAATATCAAAATAATTTTAGGGTAATTGTTTGGTGTTTTTCTGAGAAGTTTCATTTTTTAATGAATATGAACAAATACTGAATTTTAAATCAAAACTTTTTTTTGGTCTAATTTATTTATAAGGATAAATTAAATTTTTGGTTGGTTTTAATTATTAATTAGATAAATATTTAAATTATTAATCCTATTTACTTCATTGAAATCAATTTCACTTTGAAATTGAATATAATAACTAGGAAAAAATTTGAATGTTTTTACTTTAAATATTTGTATTGTCGTCTCGTCTGCAAGATTATATTTAAATTAATTTCTTACACTTCTATGACTGGGATATGGAAAATGGACTAAACATTTGTAATATGATTAATTTATACAGTCTTATAATTCTAACTTAGTTTTTGACATAAAATATTGGTAAGAGTAATTAAAATTAATTACAGCGATTTTGAGAAAAATAACATAATAAAGGACAAAACTATAATCATTAAAGAAAAATGACCTATAAAAGTTTTAAAATGATATTTCATGGACATATTTAGACCCTAACCTACCTTTTATCAGATTTGGACCAATATTGGAACCAATTTTCATATTAAAAATGTGGGTGGAATTACCTTTTCAAAAACTTTCAAAAATGCCACTCCTCCACTATAAAAAGGCGCTAACCCCAACCAGTTATTCAAACCTCTAAATATATTTTTATCACCAAAAAATTTCTCAAATAAGATCCCAAAGTCCTACCCCTCATCCTAGAATCCTTCCTTTCACTGCAAAAAAAATGGCTTATAACAACAGAAATCTGTTGACAGTTGATATATCTGTTCGTAGAAATGAGAAATTCCAACTGATATTAAATTTTATTGGTATAGATTTTAAGTACCAAAACTTGTTTTTTACAATAGTTAATTCTATTGATATTTATCATTTAACACCAACAAATATTTTACCAGTAGTTAAATTTATTTCTTCATTATATCAATACTAACATTTTTTACCAACAAATTAATGTATTATTATTAATTGTTATTACCAACAACTTTTTTACCAATATTAAAATTATTTTCAATAAATTATCAAATAATAGAAAATATTTTACCAGAAATAATAATATGTATATATATAAATGTTATAAATTATAAATATTTTAATAAAATCATATAATCATATGTTTTTATTGATACATTATATGTTTGTGATATAATATATATATATATATGATATGAAATTGGTGATAGATGATTACAATTTTTAGAGACTTGAATAAGATAAAATGTAGTAAAAATGAAAAAAGTCACTTATATATAATTTCATTATTTGTATATAATATAATTTTTTATTCAAAATATATATAAATTTAAATATTTTTTGTTATATATAGATTATATATAAATTTATTATACATCATGATATTTTTTTAAATTATACCAATAACATGAATCTCTTCCCTAAATTAAAATTCTCGATTCGTAGTTATCAGATCACTGTTACCATGTCTTCCATTGTCGCACCAACCCGATTAGTTTCATTTTCTTGTAAAAAATTTCTGTTATTATTATTATTATTATTTTATTTTTTACATTTACCTTCTATCTTCTCCCTTCTCCCCTATGTCTCCCCTCCCGCTCCCCTTACTCTCTATGTCATACACCCCATCACGGAGGAACCCCAACGGTATGACTCCCTCCTCCGCCGCCAAGGGAATCCAGTCGTATCTCCTTTCAATTTCACACATGGTGTCCTCCGGTTAGCATTCCATCTCATCCACTCCCTTATTCTTCTATTTTCCTCATGATTTTCCCTCTCTTGCAGTGCACATGACCCATCCAAACCCAAATCTGATTTTGTGTGTTTTATCTATTTTTTCTTAATGATTACAGTTTGGGATCAATGTAGTGTTCTGTTTATCTCATTCCCTCCACCAATGTCCAATCAAAACCTATGTTGGCATCACCACCGATTTTTTCTGACATGCCAGCCCAAACAGCCGAAGTGGGAAGAAGAATATTAGAGGGCCTGAATGTTGGCTGACAATCCAACCTATAAAACCCTAAGCCCATAATGAGCGATTGTAAGTATCAAGAAACATAATGGCCAACTGAAAGGTTGGGTCACATTATCCCATGCAAGAAGGCCATGGATTTGTGATTAATTGAAGGGTTTTTTGGTCGTAATGAAGGTTCATCTTCAAGTCATATCCCTTCACACTATTTTTATTAAAAGGATTCATATGAATTTAAATCAAAATGGAAAATCTAATCAAAGATATCGTGGTATAGAGTAAACAAATAGAAGATGGTAGGGGATAGAGATGGTGTTTCTCTTCTATTTTAACATAGATAGTCCTCTCTAAATTAGGTTAGAAACTTCTTTGATTGCAATCATTTGGATTTAATTTGGAATGTATGTCCTGGAGGAGTTGGACATTAAAAATTTAAATCTCTGCAGGGCTAACTAAATTTAGTTGAATAATAAATTATATATTTGAATGTATTTAATGATTCAAGCATGTGCCCTGGTTATTTTTTGATTCTTGATTTTTCTTCGCTTCCCCTGCATGATGTTGACATCCATGGAGTTTTGTTTGGTGTTCTGGGAAGTTTGAAACAACTCTGGATTTTTATTATTTGGGCATTATATCTCTGTATTAAGTGTTTTTTAGTTTTTCATTGAGACTGATCAAAGGTTTTGGTTTTACTGAGTGAGAAATCCATGGAAAGACTCACAACAAGGATTTACATTTGGTCATTAGGTTGGATTCCCTTTTTTACCATGACGCATCTGGTCTTTTGTGTTTATATACATTCTAATGGGATGTCAATTTTATCCAAGGAATTAAATTATATTAATGTAAATATATTATGTTGATGAGATTTCTTGTCTGATCTACTGTAGGATTGGTTCATTCTCATAAAGAATTTCTACTCTTTAAAAATTGTTGTTGGTCTAACATATAGCCTATGGATTAACAAAAATATTATAGTTTATTGGATACTCTGAGTCATATTTTTCAAGATAATGGATGCGATGGTTGGCTAAAATGGTGAAATTTCGTTCTCCCTGATATGTGTGTTAATTTCATGTATACTTGAAATCAATTTCAATTCCTTTATAGTGAAATTTCATCTTGTGTAGGAAGTGAAACTTGAATTCTCTTTAATAATTTTTAGGGGGTTTTGGTGGGAAACCAACTCATGTATCATATGGTTTGGACTAGATTATTTAATTTTGAGTTATATGTCACTATTAATTGAAGTTAGTGTCATTCTAAATGGTTTTTGGTAACATGTTAGATAATATTATTGTTATTTTTATATAATGGGTTATTATTTTCTTTTGTTCTGGTCATTAGATATCTTCTATTAATTTGGTCATTTATAAATTATTTTGTATCCATCAGTTCTTCTAGTAATTTTTATATTGTTCTGCTCACTGGTTATTTTTATATCATCATTATATAAATTGATTCGTTCTTCATTATATATTCTTTTTGTGATCAAGAAGAATAATTTTATGGATTTTATGGTATCTATTTTGATTATCTTAAGGCCATTGTTTACAATGGTAATATAATCTTATTCTTTTGATCACTGGATGATATTTTTATATCATGAGTTATTATTTTTATATCTTGTACTTAAATGAAATATATTTTCCAATTATTTTGTTTGTGTGACAAGAACATTACTCATGATGGTGCATGAATAAAGTGGAGGGGTCAGGTGCTGCTTCAAGCATAGAATTGTGGTCCATAGTAGTCAAATAGATAGTGGGGAAGTTGTCCATGTATTAATCCATTACATTAAATAATAGATCATATGATGTTATGGAGATTCCAAAACTATGACGCCTGATGTTTGCGATAAATAGATTATAGACAAATTTTGATTAAGTTCCATGTAAATTCTTCAAGTATTTGAACATGTTTAAACATGTTTGTAATATGTTTCTTGGAGCTTCTTGTATTTTCATGAAGTTTGAACATGTATTTAAATTATATTGGAATATGTTTTTCAATTTAGGTCTCATTTTTTATTGTTTTGTATAAGATAATTTTGTAATTATTATATGATAAATATAATAATATATTATATATAATTATATTAATTAATATAATATAAAATTTTAACAATAAATATTGGAATATCAACATTTAGAGTACAATTTACAAACAAATATTAATTGTTGATATTGTTTATAAATGTTAATAATATTACAAATAGATATATTAGTCATATTAATTTGTTTCTAAACATTTTTACCATCATATATATTCTCTTTTGGTATTATTATAATTGAAACAGGATCATTTTCTCTGTTGTAATAACATTTAATGACATAGTTTTTACCAGAAGTTTAGTGATAGGACAATTTTTTTTCGTAAAACCTTTTACCAACAGAAATTGAAGTTTTACCAACAGATATAACCATATTGGTAAAGGATAATTATTTTTTAGTTTCATGGTAGAAATCCATCCAAGTAATCCTATTAGTAAAATACAAGATAAGTCACCCAAAGAAGATTTAACATCCTTCTTCAATATCCTTTGTTTTATATTCATTCTACAACCCATAAAATATAAGTATTTTTAAAATAATTTTTTTATTATAAGTATCAGGGATGGGAGGTATAGACACACTATTTTTATATGATATATATTATTTTTATGTTTTATTAATACTTATTTAGTTTTTTGATAACACATACCTTCATGCTTTCCATTTTGTGTAAATACAAGAACATTGTTTGGGGAAATGTGGAATACTGCCTCTTCAAAACAATGTGATTCATGCATGCAATACGTGGAATGTATAAAAAAATTACTTAAGAATATGTGAAATAAATTAAATATATATTATATTCATGAAATAATTTACTTTCTTTAAATAAAATACATTATTTTCTTTCTTACCATTTTCACACACTAAAAAGTGAAAACGTCGGTAGTGGACTTGTTGACTATCACCTCCTCAACATAATTTGATTCCGTTTACATCACAAGAATTATATATATAAGTATATATGATTATATAAAATGGAATTTATTATTTAAGGATCATTCTGTAATGATATAATTTTACTTACCTTCTTTCCATAATGATCATTGAAAAATTGGAACATTACTCATGCGTACATACGTCCTACCGTCTCCATGATTGTAACATTAGTTAATTTTTTCATAAACATATCTCATAATTGGTTTTAAATGTATAATTTATGAATAAATATGATAATTATGTCCTTATTACTATTCTATAGATGTTTATATAATGACCACTTTGACCATATCCAACCTACCAAAATCATTTTTGACACATGAACAGTATTTGGTCAAAACACTTGATGTAAACTTAATTGTTTAAGTAGTTGTATAAAAAAATTAATAACTGATTTAAAAGTAATAATAAACTTTTAAAAGGTTATAAATAAATTAAATAATTAACATAATATTATTATTCTGTAATATGAAGACATGTGTGAAAATTCAGACTCAAGGTAAGTTATTTCATATCAATTTAAATCCCCTTGAGAATTATTTGTTGTTATGCACCAATTAACTTTTATATAGTTTATATACTACACTTTGACATGTTATTTCATGAATATTCTTATTATGATGATATTATAAGCTTCATTTAATGTTATTCCTTCATGGGGATTATGATTAAAAAATTTCAAAGTTGTATGTGACACTTTGGAGTGTTTAAATATAATTTTCCTCAAGAAAGATTTAATGATATTTAAATGGTATTTACATTCATAAATGTCCACAACAATTTTTGTTACATACACTCTACTGATGAAATATTGATAAATCTATATTAATTATTAAATAAGGAAATTTTATAATGTATATTTTTTTAATTAAATCGATTACTAAATATGATGAATGATTTGGACATGTAGTGATGGGCAGGGACCAAACTTTATATGTCCCCTAGATGTATCAATAGGTACTCATTAGACAAATATATTGGACAGATTAAACAGGTTTCTACCAATGGTTTTTAAATATCTAGAGGATAGATCTTAATAGTAGAGGTTTTCATGTGCATGAGACATGACTTACAAAAATTAAGCATTTCATTCATAGATATTTTAGTTATCATTGTTATTATCCTTGATATTTTCATATTATAAAATATATGGATTCATTTAATTCTTAGTAAATTGATTAAATGAAATGTTTTTTTAGTTTCTTACATTTATATATTAATTATTCCTTGTCTATTTATTTAAATGGAATGTGTTCTTAGTTTTTCACCTTTCCATATTTATTCATTCTTATTGACTCATTATTTATTCTATTTTACTTACCCTTACTGAGAATTTGAGATCACCATTATTTTTGTTTCCTTTACATAGGATATGAAGAGGAATCCTTTGAATGAGTATAAAGGATGTTGCTTATTAGTCTTTTTTATGTATTATGTTCTATTTTATATTTCCCAATGTAATCTGAGAATCATATATGTGATTGGGTTTTCCAAAACTACTAAACTATTCAGTCCCTTAGGATTTGAAGAATTTATCGATATCAATGTAATAAAGTAATGCTCTAACTACAGGCTTATCGGGTCAAGGTGTTATAGTTGGTATCAGATCAATTTTAGATGAAACCATAGAAAATAGATTTAGAAAACATATATTAGGGAACATAACCATAAGATAGACTTTGAGGATAAGTATAGAAGAATATCCAGTAATTTTGATAATATAGAGATTATGGGTGTCTTCCTATATATGCATCCCTATATGGACACTACTAGTGGACATGGTTATAGAATATATTTACCTAGTGGTAACAACTCTAACATGGTGCATCAGGCCTGACTCAATAATAACCTGGTACACAATAATGGGCCTTACAACGCACCTATTTTGACACTTCCAAGGGATATTCTTTGGATAATTCAAAATTTTATTACAAACCATTCGAAATCGTTATAAAGTAAAAATTTCTCCAAAAACCCATTTTGTGATTATTAGATTATCTACATATAAAATTTTCAATTTATGTTATGTATTTTTCTAGTTTTGAGATTATAAATTATTTTTTATAATGATATGAACTAATTTAGTGTATGTCGTAAATTAGAAATGGAACCTAATAGAAGTAACATGAACCTCACCAATGTACACGATCCATAGAGTAGGAAGTATCATATATTTTATGTCCTTATACCAATATTTCCAAAGTAAATAATCTCCCATGAATTCTAATCTTATGAGGACATAGTATCATGTGATTATGAGATGGGTAAATAATCATCCTAGTCCTATGTCATCAAAGGAAATAAAGAAAAGAAGATGATTGAAGGTCAAAGGATGTAAAATGGGAAGAAGGAAATGAAGTATTTTCCCACATGTGATAATTGGGGAATGAAACACCACATTACAAACTTTAAGGGAATGGGATCTTGTTATAAGTGTGATAAAAAGGACACCAAGTTTTTTCTTTCGAGGGAAAGAAAGAAACTTTCAATGTGCAATGCTTCTACTACGAGGAGATGAGACACTACACAAATCAATGTCTCATGCATCAAAGGAATATACCCCAAAAGAGGACAATGGATCATTGTCAATATTATGCTACTAGAACATATGAAGAGGATTCATTAATGTGATTATTTCTATATTCAAGAATTAATCCATTTGAGTATTTTATCAATTATGTACTCATTATAAGAATTACAGAATATACGAGGGTTTTACTGCAATAATTTTTGTTAAGGATTTGAGATCATATGTTAAATGGTACCAAGACATGTTATTTAGAAGAATGTAAAACTTTTTTGAAAACACATGGATTCGGGATAAATATCTTTTAATGTTTTAATAATGATAAGACAATGATTTTTGGATAAAGAAATGATTAGTTTGGATAACATAAATAAGACAAGTGTTGACTACCTTGGAATTGGGTAATGATTTATTGAAAAAAGTGGATTATGCTATCATTTATGGGGTTTACATCCTTTTTTATTTAAGGAATATATCTAATAATAAATTTTATATTTAATGAATAAAAAGAATCCATGTTTTTAGTAATGTTTTAGGGTAATTCATGTTATTACCATATTCACATATTCGGTATATAAGAATTAAAATCCACTTCATTTTATTTGATATGTTCTTTTAGAAATTTGGTGACCTTCCTTCCAAAGTTTTGGATCATAATCTTTTGAAAAAATTAACTATTTATGAAATTTTATAAAATGATATTTGGGTGATTTTTTAATGGTTAACATATTACTTCACCATATGATGAAAATTATGCTAATAAATAAAGTATAAATAGTTCAAGTCACAAATAAATGATAAGATTGTTTTTATGATATTGGAATGTATATTTATATATATTATTATAGAGTGAAATAATTCCTCAAATATTGGGAAAATTGTCTTGAAAAAAATTGGTCCTATTGTCATCATTTTTATTATGATATCAATGCTGATTTCATTATAATGGTTAAAGGATTTATGGTCATCAACTTTCGGTTGAAAATGTTCTCTATCACTCTCCATTAAAACATGATTGTTAGATTTTTCTTTGGTATCTATGTTTCTATTTACCACCAAAGTTATCCTAAAATAGAACCTATTTACGTGACCATTGTACTTACCTTTCTCCCTTATTAAGAAGATTTTATTTTTACACTAATCACTATGTGGGTTTTTCATCAATAGTTTATTTTCAAATATAAATAATTTTATTACTGAGATCGGGTCTAAATTGTGAGGACACAATTTATTTAATGGGGTTAGAATGTAACCCATCAAGGATTCATAATATTTTTCTTTTAGAATAAATTTAATTTTTGTTCCTAGATTTCATTATACACAACACCAAGTTAAACTTACATTACACACAACATTGAGAATATCTTGTTTAACATGAAAAACCTAACATGGAAAAGAATATAACATCATGAGATATTTTGATGTATTTAATATTTTAAATAAATATATTCTATTTCATTTAATACATGAAAAACTATGTTATCTTGTGTTATATGAAAGAATGACTTTGTTCAGTGGATTGTGTTACTCGCAAGATTGAGTTTTACCAAATTACAATATATTATTAAGATATTAATATTTAATATAATGAGATACAACCTTGCTATTAAATTTACAGTTATTAGTAGTATTAACTAACTTATGAAAATATATGGTCGAATTAATTGGTTAGAAAATAATTATAGATGAATATAAGAACCAATTTAATTTAAAAGGAATGTTTTTATGAAAACTATTTTTATGATAAAAAAGTAATTTTATCATTATAAATTAAATTAATTAAAATTATTGATTCATATCAAAATAATATTTAAATTATATATTAAATAAAATATTTTTTACTTTCATCCAATTGATTCTATAGTCATAATATATGAACAACTCCAATTGTACATATAAAAACCAATATTTTTATAAATGTATTTTTACCAACTTTTAATCGAACATCTATTTTTAATATAAATTTTGGAACTTTTAAAATTTAATATTAAAAATAAACTTTATTTTTGGAATCAAAACATTAATATTATGTTTGTGTGATTTTTTTTATTTTTCTGAGAAGTTTCATTTTTTTAATGAATAGTGAAACGGACAGAATTTTAATTCAAAATTTCCATTTCGTATAAGTTTTTTATAAAGTTAAATTATATTTTTTATTGGTTTAAAATATTAATTCGATAAATTTTAAAAAAAAACTAATCCAATTTATGTCATTTTAATCAATTTAAATTTGAATTTGGATATAATAACTTAGCAAACATTTCAATGTCTTTACCTTAAAAATATGCATTATCATCCCATCTGTAGGATTATATTTAAATTAATTTATGAAAAATCTACTATTGGAATTTAGAAAAAATGGATCCCATATTTTGAATCATTAAAATTTATAATTTATAATAAGGTAAACTTAATTTCTGACCAAAAATATTAGTAAAAGTTATTAAAATTAATTAAAGTGATTGAGAGAAAAAATTGTTTAATAAAGGACTAAAACATAATATTAGGGGACAAAAAGACCTAGAAACTTGTCCAAAATCTATTTTATATGAATGTTTTGACACTATACTCTATTTTATCCTATTATAACTTTATTATATCAACTTTTCATAGGCAAAACATGGGTGTAATTCCCTTTTTAAAAATTTACAAAAATTCCACTCCTCCTCCACTATAAAAATGAACTCACCCTTCCCACTTATTCACACCTATAAATCCATTTGTATCACCCTAAATATTATAAAATAATTTCCCAACATCCCTACCCTCATCCTAGAATCATCCTTTTGGGTAGAAATCCATCCAAGGAAGTCCTTTAGTTTTAAAGCCAAAGAAGTTACCAAAAGAAGAGGTAACATCTTTCCTCAAGATCCTTTGTTTTATTTTCAATCTCCACCCCATAAAATCTTATAATTACATGATTATATAAATCATTAAGTATCATATATATCTTGATATACTCTTATTAAATGTTTTCTAGCTAAACTTACACACACTTCCATCTAATGGGTAACGAACTTATCGTTCTTCTGTACGGCAAACTACCTCCTCACGAAATGACATTGGTCTTTCTTTCCATTACCAAATCACATGGCTGGGAATTATGATGGACACACTATTTTGATATTATATATAAGATAATTATGTTTTATTGATAATTATTTAACTTTTATATAATAAATAGCCTCATTATTTCAATTCTCTGTAAATACAATAACATCGTTCCTAGAAGTGTGGACAATCACCTCCTCAAAGCAATGTTAATGGTTCACACGATAGATGAAATGTATAAAGGATGGTTTTAATTAATAATATGTGAAATAAATGAAATATATACGATATTAATGACATAATTATCATTTTTAGATGTAATACATCATATTATTTATTACCCTTTTCACACACTAAAAAGCGATAACGTTGGTCGTGGACATGTGGACCACCGCCTCCTCAACAAGATGTGATTTATATATTTAAGTATATGTGATTAAATAAAATTTTATTTATGATATAATTATTTTTTTGTAAAGATATAATACTTACCTTCTTTCCATAACAATTATTGAAAATGGGAATGTTACTTATTAGTACATATGGCCTACAGTCTCCATGATTGTAATGTTGGATCATTTTTTCTTAACAATATTTCATAATTGGTTTTAAAAGTATAAATTATGTATAAATAAGATAATTATTTTGTTATTACAATTCTTTATATGTTTATATGGTGAAAAATTTGACCATAGTCGACCTACCATAGTCTTTTTTGACACATGAACTAAATTTGGTCAAAAAACCTGATGTAAACTAAACTGTTAAAGTTTTTGTATACAAAATTGTAATAAGTGAATCAAAAGTAATAATAAAATTGAATAATCTTCTGAATGACGTAAATAATTAACATAAGTTTATTATTCTGAAACATAAATACACATGTGTGAAGTCAAACTCAAGGTAAGGTATTTCGTCTCAATTTATATTCCATTGAGACTTATTTGTTGTTATGCACCAATTCAATTTTAGATGGTGTATACACAGATCTTTATATTTTATATCATGAATCTCATTATTCTCGTGATATTCTATGTTTCATTTAATTTTATTCCTTCATGTGGAGTATGATTTAAATGCTTCAAAGTGGTATGAGACACTTTTGGGTGTTTAAAGATTATTTTCCTCAAGAATGTTTTAATGATATTTCAATGGTATTTACATTAATAAATGTAAAAAACCATTGTTTTTACTAATCCTCTACTGAGGAAAATTTTATAATTTTTTATTCTTTATTCAATGTAGATATTTGATCAGGCATGTTACTGTTAATTAAAACGATTATTCGATATGAGGAATACTTTGGACCTATAGTGATGGGTAGGGCCTGAACATTATTGTAACGCCCCGACCCGAGTTACCCAGAGTCGGTGCATTATTGTGTAACATTGGCATGATCACAAAAGATCATGCCTCGAAAGACCGATTAGTTTAGTAGCCTTGGAAACACTAGATACATTCATAAGTTTTACATTACATCATAAAGTAATAAAAAACTACAACAACATCTTGTCTTCATATCCCCTCATATTATCCCTTCAGGTCATTCATAAAATACTTCTTCACATCCTAGAAAAATTAAAACATTGAAAGGGGTGAGCTCAGATGCTCAGTAAGGATAACAATATAGCAGAAGCTTTCATAAATAAACATTAACATTTAAGGCAACGAATAACTAAAACAAAAGCCTTTTAAACATGAACTTGAGAATAATATGGAAAAGGTAAAATTAAATATTTCCATTTACTTATTCACATGGATATTCTACTGGTCGAATAATCACATGCAATATCAATAACTACTTTCATAATGATGAAATGCATAATGCCAGACTATCATAACCACATATCCAAGGCCTCGTGCCAAGACTACAAATAATATTTTGTCAAGGACTCATTCCAAGACACTAGTTTGTCTCATGAGACCTACTGATGCATCAAGGAGCTATAGTGGGCTCCACCCATCACTTATTAAGTCCAATGCATTCCTCTTATGAACAGGTTTAAACATATCATAAACCATAACATAATCGTATCACATAAAACATGCATAAAGAAAACATAACATTTCCACATTTCAATAACAAGATATCAATACAACATATTGATATAATAAAAACACTTTCAAAACCATTTTCAATACCAAAATTAAAGAAAATTAAAACTTGGTATTTATTTTTCATTTTAAAAAAGGTTATGGCTTGTAGAGGAAGCCGAAACTCAAATAATGGTCACGGCGGTGGAGAAGTAATTGTCGCCACATACGTAAGACAAAACATTCCTTTTATCGTTTAGTAAAAATGCTTCGTATAAAAATATTCCTTTGAAATAAAAGTAAAAGTCAAAAAGGGGTTTATACACCGTATAAAATAAAATATGCCTCAATGAAAGGAGATTGAGACGAAGTCCCTTACAAAGATCATTTTTTAAAAATAAAATAAATCTATTATGTGTATTCACTATAAGTACACATAAAGAAAGTACAAATACAAGATAGAACATAATAATATCATGACATAATTTGAAAGTAGGAGATTAACCCAAAGAATAGAAATTGGGTTAAGAAGTTCCCTTACCTCCTGTCCGACTTAACTCGATCGTTCTTTAACCTACAGAATAATAAACTAGAGTTAATCTATACTTTCTTAAGAAACTTTTTCAATTTCATTATCACTTTTATATCACTTATTACAATTTTATGAAAATTATGTATTCACTTGAGTTAATAATGTTCGTTTTGTCGATCTTTGGTACTTGAGTCAACAATAAACTTCTTATAATTACAAGTTATTTATGTGGTAGAAAACTCCATTATATCCAGAATTATATTCATGATTTAGATATCATATATATCATATATATACAGTATATACATGCATTTATAATATTACATAACATTTATAGGTAGGAAATGAAATGCACTGTTCATGGAGACGGTAAGTCGTACATGCGCATGAACGCTACTTTCATTTCTATTTCGTATTTAATGGAATGAAATTATAATTATATGAAGGTATACTATAATTCCAGTATAATATAATGTATAATAATATTTACTCCATCCTTTATACATCCCACATATGGCATTAACGATTAAAATCACTTTGAGGGGGTGGTAGTCTGCACTTCCTAAAATGAAATTATCGCGTTTACCCATAATGGAAATCGTGAAGGTATTCCATAAATGAAAAATACATAAGCTTAAGTAAAACATAAACATAATATATATCATATATAAAAATAGTGTCATCATAATGGCCACCATGAGAGGTGTTATATAAGTGTTGAACAATCATCGTTTCGTGAGGCAGAAATTCACCATCCACAGAAACAGTATGTTCTTTAACCATTAGATGTAGGTGTCTGTAAGTGTAGCTCGAATACTTCTTATAACAACATACTAGTATATTTATGATACTTTTTTTGTTACAAAATAAATGAATAAAAATAGTTTAGGGGGGTGGAGAAGCAAAATAAAACATAAGAACACAAGAGAAAACACTACCTTGAAAATGGGTAACTCTCTTTGATTTGAGCTCAAAGGATTCCTTGGGAAGATTTATGCCCATAGTGAGGCTTCTAGGAGTAATAGTGGGATGTGTAGAGACACAATGGTCAGGGTTTGGCCGAGCCAAAAGGCTTTGATGGTGTGAATAAGGTGGTAGTGGTGGGGGCATTTTATAAGAGGAGAGGAGGGGCACTCTTGGAAAGAAATGAAATGTTACTTTATTATATAATGAGTTTTGGATTTTAAAGGTCTAAAACTTATATATTTAGAGTATAAGGTGATAATGGTTCTAAATATACTCATAAAATAGGCTTTGGACAAGTTTAATTCTTAGCTTTTACATTATCCTTCCATTTTATTAAAATCGTTAATTAATGAGGTAATCGTTGCATCATCATGGTGTCATTAAAAATTTAATTTATTTAATGTCTAAAAATTATAAAACAAATATCATGATGTAGGAAATCTTTTTATCTTTCTAATTAATATTTATAGTCAAAAATATGACTTGTATAACTCCATTTAAAAATTTGTTTAGTAAAACAACTCATGTTTGTGACATTTTTATTTTAACATTAAATAAAACGTTTTTAATGTCCTTTTCCTACCAAAGTGGCTCCATGGGGTTCCCAAGTTGACCAATGGATTGTATTGGTCGGACATGACTCATACAATAGGGGTAGAAGAAGTGTAAAGGTCATTTCATATTTTTATAATATCATTTTTACCTTAAATTTCACTAATTACCTTTAATCGCGATTAATTAAACTTAAAAGTTACTATTCACCAAAAAATTATTTTAATCCCATTGAACCACATTTTACATCCTAATTAAAACCATGTATGTCAGATTTTTCAAAATAAAATCACATAAGTGGTAATGTTTCATTTAAATGAAAAATCAGTTTTTTAATTACCACTTAGTGGTTTCACTATTCATCAAAAATTGAAGTTTTTCAGAATAATGCCAAAATTTCACCCTAAGATATAATTGATATTCCAAATTCAAAAATGATGTCTATTTTACAAAATTCCAAACATATAAGTTGCATTAATTAATTTTATAATTAATTCCCGCTGTCATAACAAATAGCGTGTTTTCAAGAAACAATATATATCAAAAGATTGACAATTGTTTATATCCAATTTCAAAGTGAAATTAGTTATAATGACCACCATTGGATAAAATGGTAAAAATATATTCTTATTATACTTTAAAACCACTAAATCGTATAATTTATCACTATAAATTATTTTTACTAAAAAAGTTGTTTTTAAGTATTTTTCACTATTCAAAAAAATTGGAAGTTCTCAGAAAAATACCAAAAATTCAACATAGGATAATTTCGATATTCCGAATCCAAAAATGAAGTCCATTTTTAAATATGAAATATATATAATTTCAAAAAGTGGTTATTACTATTCATAATGGCTATTTTGATTGGTCGCGGTGTGTTAGAATCTCGAACATGCGTACAATGCAAGCTATCGCATTATTGAAAGAGAAGCATATCGTGGAAGCTCAGGGTGTTACATTCTCCCCTCCTTCAATAAATTGCATCCTTGCAATTTGAAATTTTTCTTTGAAAATAAAAGGTTTAAAATAGAAAATACTTTTTTGGAAATCCCACATCGGAAATAAGGTTAATAAAATTTAGCCTTAATAAGAGGGAAAGGGAAATAAAAAAGTCACCACCAAATTATGATCTCGATAAGGAGAACATTGGTGGAAATTAGAGACATATAATTGGAGGAAAAATGTAAATATTTGTAGGGAGTGATTGAGGTCATCAATCACAAACAAGTGTAAAATTGAGGGCCTCAAAGCCTTCAATCTATGTTGATTTAAAATATTATCAGTTTAACATGACATAAGTTATTAGGATAACACATTTTTGTTTTAATATCCCTTTAATAAAGTTTAAGAATTAATTTATTCATAGAATAAGTGATAGGTATATATATATTTATGCATGAAAAGTAGAGTTTCAACCTTCAACTAATTTCTACCACAAACTCATCTTTCACTCAAAAGATAATATAACTCAAAAATATTATATTTATCATAATCGTACAAGGTTAAAAATATTAACAAATGCCATTTAGATTAGGAAAACTATTTTGTAATAACCAAGGACTTCCTGCAGGCTAGTGGTAAGTAATAAAGGCATGTCGCACTACTGTTGTGGGTTCGATTCCTGCAGCTTTTTCCGACGCGACGGGTTATCCCCTGACCTATAGGTTGTCCTTTTCCTATAGTATTATAATATTCCAAAAGTAATCTTCAGAAATGATTTAACCTTAAACAATAATATCCAAGGTTCAACTTAATCCATTCCAACCTTTATAGTTATCCAAAATACCTCTACCCAGACTTTCTCTAAAAGGTCTCTAAATTCCAAAATCAATTGTAACATCAGATTCCCCAAACAAAGTAAAGTTTCTCTTATTGTCACATACTAAAAATATGATTACCTTAATCATATTAAAACCTTAATGAAACAACAAGTACTATAGTACAATCCTTATATATATCACATTATCCTTATACCCAGAATATAATCCTTGAGTCCAAAAGCACCAATACATTAATTATTCCACTTCAACTGTAGTAACAGCATAATATTGTCCTTGATCCCTTGGCCTTTTCTGAGGTAAGTTTCCCTAATGCTTAGGAAATTCATTTGCATAATGCCCCATTTCCCTACAATTGTAGCATTCAACATTGATAGCCTCTTTCTTTCCCTTGCAATCACAAGCCTGGTGACCTTTTTCTCCACATTTATAACAAACTCTCATTCCTTTTAAGCAAGAACCAGGGTGATTCTTCCCACAATTATCACATAATGGAAAATCCTTCTTTCACTTTTTCCCTTTATCTGTCTCTTGTTCCACCGTTCTCTTCTTCTCTTGCTTTACTTTATTGTCATAAGATTTAGATAATTCCTTTTCTGTCTTGATAGCACACGAGACTATATCTTCGTATGTTGAGAAATATTGTGATACTAAAGCTCGATGGAGAAATGGTTTTAACCCATCAAAGAAACGGTCAATCTTACTTCTTGGGTTACATATATAATTTGCAGCATGCCTCGTTAACCTTGTAAAGTTAGCCTCATACTTTGCGACATTCTCATCTTCCTTCTATCTCAGACTCAGAAATTGCCTTTCCATATCTGCTCGATGGTCACGAGGGAAGTATTTTTCTAAGAAAATATTTTTGAACTCCCTCCATTCCATATTTTATACGTTATCATCTTCTTTTGTATTTTGAATCAACGATCACCATTGATCAGCATCTCCAGTGAGGCGGTAAACTGCCATGATAAAGTTTTCTATTTCACTACTCCCCAAGGCATGGAATATTTTCTCTAAGGAGTTTACCCATTGCTCAACTAATAATGGATTTGTACCCCCATTAAATTTTGGCGGTTTCTGCCTCATGAAGCGGTCTAACATTGATCCTCCACATTTCGGATCAAGGTGCTCCGTACGAGTAAGGTTATTATTCATAACCTGAGTGAGTTGTCCCAGTATGGTGATAAGTTGATCAGCACCAGTTGTATCTCCAGCTCCACAATAATTATCTTGAGTAGGAGAAAAATCCCTACATGGAGTGCGTGCATTGATACGGTTTCCATTCATTCCACTAGGCTCCATTTCTAAACAATGGAATAAACTATATTAGTTTATGAATCAAAATATATAATTACAAACTTGGAAAACACTTAACATAAATTGAACTATTTATGGATATAATCCATAATCATAAAAATGTTTTCCTTGAGGAATTATATACTCATAACCCTTCATAGTGGTTTATAAAGAAAATGAGAATTATCCTAAGCATATCCCCCAAGAGTGTCGTAACCAAGAGTGCAGCAAGGCCCGTTGTCGTGCACCAGTTCCCGTTCGAGTCTAGCTCAAAGCAGTGTTTTCGGGTTTTACCCCTAGGTACATCTGTGCCAGAGCCGCCTCTACCTGCTCGTATCCAGACAGGGATGTATTGCTCGTAAAACTCACAAAATCTCTATAATACCAAAATTCTAGGAAGTTCTTCTATACTAATCCTCAAAGTCTATCTTTGGGATATGTGCTCTAATCAGAGTTTATCTAAATCTAGCTTCCAAGGTTAGTACTAAACTGCCTCGGATACCAACTGTAACGCCCTGACCCCAGTTACCCAAAGTCGGTGCATTATTGCGTAACATTGGCATGATCACAAAAGATCAAGCCTCGAAAGACCGATTAGTTTAGTAGCCTTGGAAACACTAGATACATTCATAATTTTTACATTACATCATAAAGTAATACAAAACTACAACAACATCTTGTCTTCATATCCCCTCATATTATCCCTTCAGGTCATTCATAAAATACTTCTTCACATCCTGGAAAAATTAAAACATTGAAAGGGGTGAGCTCAGATTCTCAGTAAGGATAACAATATAGCGGAAGCTTTCATAAATAAACATTAACATTTAAGGCAATTCATAACTAAAATAGAAGCCTGTTAAACATGAACTTGAGCATAATATGGAAAAAGTAAAATGAAATATTGCCATTTACTTATTCACATGGATATTCTACTGGTCGAATAATCACATGTTATATCAATAACCACTTTCATAATGATGGAATGCATAATGCCAGACTATCATAACCACGTAGCCAAGGCCTCGTGCCAAGACTACAAATAATATTTTGTCAAGGCCTCGTGCCAAGACACTAGTTTGTCTCATGAAACCTACTGATTCATCGAGGAGCTATAGCGGGCTCCACCCATCACTTATTAAGTCCAATGCATTCCTCATATGAATAGGTTTAAACATATCATAAACCATAACATAATCGTATCACATAAAACATGCATAAAGGAAACATAACATTTCCGCATTTCAATCACAAGATATCAATACAACATATTGATATAATAAAAACACTTTCAAAACCATTTTCAATACCAAAATTAAAGAAAATTAAAACTTGGTATTTATTTTTCATTTTAAAAAGGTTATGGCTTGTAGAGGAAGCCGAAACTCAAATAATGGTCACGGCGGCGGAGAAGTCATTGTCGCCACATACGTAAGACAAACCATTCCTTTTGTCGTTTAGTAAAAACACGTCGTATAAAAATAGTCCTTTGAAATAAAAGTAAAAGTCTAAAAGAGGTTTATATACCATATAAAAGAAAGTTGTGTATAAAATAAAATATGCTTCAATGAAAGGAGATTGAGACGAAGTCCCTTACAAAGATCATTTCTTAAAAATAAAATAAATATATTATGTGTATTCACTATAAGTACACATAAATAAAGTACAAATAAAATATAGGACATAATAATATAATGACATAATTTGAAATTAGGAGATTAACCCAAAGAATAGAAATTGGGTTAAGAAGCTCCCTACCCTCGTGTCCGACTTGACTCGATCATTCTTTAACCTCCTGAATAATAAACTAGAGTAAATCTTGACTTTCTTAAAAACCTTTTTCAATTTCATTATCCCTTTTATATCACTTATTACAATGTTATGAAAATAATGTAGTCATTTAAGTTAATAATGGTCATTTTGTCGATCTTTGGTACTTGAGTCAACAATAAACTTCTTATAATTACAAGTTGTTTATGTGGTAGAAATATACATTATATCCAGAATTATATTCATGATTTATATATCATATATATCATATATATAAAGTATATACATGCATTTATAATATAACATAACATTTAGAGGTAAGAAATGAAATGCACCGTTCATGGAGACGGTAAGCCGTACGTACGCATGAACGCTACTTTCATTTCTATTTCGTATTTAATGGAATGAAATTATAATTATATAAAGTTATACTATAATTCCAGTATAATATAATTTATAATACCATTTACTCCATCCTTTATACATCCCACATATGGCATTAACGATTCAAATCACTTTGAGGGGGCGGTAGTCCGCACTTCCTAAAATGAAATTATCGCGTTTACCCATAATGGAAATCGTAAAGGTATGCCATAAATGAAAAATACAGAAGCTTAAGTAAAACATAAACATAATATATATCATATATAAAAATAGTTTCATCATAATGTCCACCATTAGAGGTGTTATATGAGTGTTGAACAATCATCGTTTCGTGAGGCAGAAATTCATCATCCAAAGAAATAGTATGTTCTTTAACCATTAGATGTAGGTGTGTGTAAGTGTATCTCGAATACTTATTATAAAAACATCATAGTATATTTAGGATACTGGTGTTGTTACAAAATAAATTAATAAAAATATTTTAGGGGGTTGGAGAAGCAAAATAAAACATAGGAACACAAAAGAAAACACTACCTTTAAAATGGGTAACTCTCTTTGATTTGAGCTCAAAGGCTTCCTTGGGAAGACTTCTGCCCAAAGCGAGGATTCTAGGAGTAAGAGTGGGATGTGGAGAGACAAAATTGGCAGGGTTTGGCCGATCCAAAAGGCTTTGATGGTGTGAATAAGGTGGTAGTTGTGGGGGCCTTTTATAAGAGGATAGAAGGGGCACTCTTCGAATGAAATGAAATGTTACTTTATTATATAATGATTTTCGGAATTTAAAGGTCCCAAACTTATATATTTATATGCTAAGGTGATAAGGGTTCGAAATATACTCATATAATAGGCTTTGGACAAGTGTAATTCTTAAATTTTACATTATCATTCCATTTTATTAAAATCGTTAATTAATGAGGTAATCGCTGCATCATCATGGTGTCATTAAAATTTTAATTTATTTAATGTCTAAAAATTATAAAAAAAATATCATGATGTAGGAAATCTTTTCAGATTTCTAATTAAAATTTATAGTCAAAAATATTACTTTTATAACCCCATTAAAAAAAATTAGTAAAACAACTCATGTTTGTGACATTTTTATTTTAACATTAAATAAAAAGTTTTTAATGTCATTTTCCTACAAAAGTGGATCCATGGGGTCCCCAAGTTGACATATGGATTGTCTTGGTCGGACATGACTCATCCAATATGGGTAGGACAGGTGTAAAGTTCATTTCATATTTTTATAATATCATTTTTGCCTTAAATTTCACTAATTACCTTTAATCACGATTAATTAAACATAAAAGTTACTATTCACCAAAAAAATATTTTAATCCCATTGAACCGCATTTTAATTCCTAATGACAACCATGTATGTTGGATTTTTTAAAATCAAATCACAGAAGTGGTAATGTTTCATTTAAATGAAAAATCAGTTTTTTGACTACCACTTAGTGGTTTCACTATTCATCAAACATTGAAGTTTTTCAGAACAATGCCAAAATTTCACCCTAAGATATAATTGATATTACAAATTCAAAAATGATGTCTATTTTACAAAATTAAAAACATATACGTTGCATTAATTAATTTTATAATTAATTCCCTTTGTCACAATAAATAGCGTGTTTTTAAGAAACAATATATATCAAAAGATTGACAATTGTTTATGTCAAATTTCAAAGTGAAATTAATTCTAATGACCACCATTTGATAAAATGGTAAAAATATATTCTAATTATAATTTAAAACCACTCAATAGTATAATTTATCACTATAAATTATTTTGATTAACAAATTTTTTTTTAAGTATTTTTCACTATTCAAAAAAAAAATGGAAGTTCTCAGAAAAATACCAAAAATTCAACATAGGCTAATTTCGATATTCCGAATCCAAAAATGATATCCATTTTTAAATATAAACTATATATAATTTTAAAAGGTGTGTATTACTATTCATAATGGCTATTTTGATTGGTCGCGGTGTGTTAGAATCTCGAACATGTGTACAATGCAATCTATTGCATTATTGAAAGAGAATCATATCGTGGAAGCTCGGGGTGTTACAATTATATATCCACTCTATGCTTCAATAGGTTCCCATGATAAACATATGTTGTCCAAATTAAAAATTCTTCTACCTATAGTTTTAAATCATCTGGATATTATATCTTGACAGTAGTGGTTTTATTATTCTTGAGACATGACGCCCAAAAATTAATAATTTCCTTCATAGATATTTAAGTTACAATTGTTATTATCCATGACATCTTCACATGATAAAATATATGGATTCATTCCATTCTCAGTTTATTAATTTAATGGAATGTGTTTTCAGTTTATTACCCTACCATATTGATTATTCCATATCCAATTGTTTAAATGGGATGTGTTCTCAGTTATTCATCATGGCATGTTGAATCATTATTGTTGATTAATTATTTTTTTCCTTCATACCTACCCTTACTAATCATTTTAGATCACCCTTATTTCTGTTTCGTTTCCCCAAGATATGAAGAGGAATCTGTTGAAATGTTTTCAAATATGTAGTCTATTATTCTTTGTTATATATTATGTTTGTTTTTCTATTTCAAAATGTAATATGGGTATCATGTATTTGATCTTGTTTTCCAAAACTAATAAACAATTTAGTACCTTGGGATTTCAAGCTTGTATCTATGGCAATGTAAAAAAAGTAATTCACTAGCTTTGGGCTTATGGGGTTAGGGCATTACAATTGGTATTAGAGAATGCTTTTCAGTAACCTTGGAAACAATATTTATAAAACATAGATTAGGTATCATACCCGAAGGTAGAGTTTTAGGATAATAATAAAATAACATCCTATAATTTTGGTACGGTAGAGATTATGTGGGTCTTCCTATCAATACATCATTTTTTGGATACTGCTAGTGGACATGGTTATGGCATAGATGTACCTCGGTGTAAGAACTTCGACAAGGTGAATTAGTTCGGACTCAAGTGTAACCTGGTAAAAGACAATGGGCCTTAATGAAAACCAGCTTTTACAGTCCTGGGTGAAATTCTTAGGATAATTCATATTTTCATTACAAACAATTAAGAAATATTTATAATTAAAATTGTCCCAAAAGAAACCATGTTTATGATTATTATATTATCTAGGATTAAATTTTTCAATTTTTTTTAGTATTTTACTAGTTAGGGATTATAAATTATTTTTTATAATAATATGAACTAATTTAGTGTATGTCAACATTTGAGATAGTGCCTAACATAATGAAAAAGAACCTTAGTAATGTACAAAATCCAAAGAGTAATAAGGATTATATTTTTATAGTCTTAAGACAATATTTCGAAGGGAAGTAATCTCTTAATCATTCTCATCATATGAGAAAATATTATCATGTTATAACAAGATGGGTAAATAATTCTCCATGTCTTATTGAATCAAAGGAAAGAAAAAAAATAAGAGGATGGTAGGTCAAAATTGTAAAAAGGGAAGAAGGGAAATTAGTATTTTTCTCACATGTGATAATTATGGAAAGAAACACCCTAGTACTTGTTTTAATGGAATGTGAGTTTTTTATAAGTGTGGATAAAAAGGACACCAATGTAAAATTCTTTAACTACAAGGATATGGGACACTATGAAAATCAATGTCTCATGCATCAAAAGAATATACACCAACAGAGGTTAATGGATCATATTCAAGACTATTCTATTACTGTAGATCAAGAGGAATGATTAATGTTATTATTTATGGATTCCAAAATTATGTCATCTGATTATTTTATCAATGATGTACTAGTTATATAAATAACAGAATATATAAGGATTTTACTGTTGTACTTTTTTGTTAAGGATTTGAGATCATATGTTGAATGGTACCATGAATATTTATTTAATAGAATGTAAAACTTTTTTGTAAACCACATGGTTTAGGGAAATATAACCCTCAATATGTTCCTAATGTTAGGAAAATGATTTGTCGATAAAGAAATGATTGGTTTGGACAATGTGAATCAGATAAGTGTTGACTACCATGGAATTGAGTAATGATTTATTGACAAAGTGGTATATGCTATCATTGATGGAGTTTACATAATTTTTGGATTTAAACAATATATGAAATAATCTATGTCATATTTAATCAATATGTATAATGAATATTTTCAATAAGTTTTTATGGTAATTCACATCATTATTATACTCACATGTTTCCTATGTGAGGATTAAAATCCACTTTATGTTATTTGATAAGTTAATTTTGGAAATTTTGTGACCTTAAATCCAAATTTTTGAAACACAATATTTTGAAAAAGTTAACCTTTTATGAAATGGTTTAATTTAATCTTTGTATGAGGTTTTATATGTTAACTTATAACTTCACCATATAATGAAACATGTGCTAAGAAATGAAGTAGAAATGGTTCCAGGAAAAACATAAGTATAAGATTGTTCTTATAAAATATAAATGTATATTAAATTATATTATTATATAGTGTAATAATTCCTAAACTATAGTATAAATGGCCTTGAAACAAATTTTTTTTCCTATTATCATTATTTTTTATGCTATCAATAACCTTTTCATAACACTAGTGTAAGGATTTTTTGTCATAAATTTTTAGCCAAACATGTTCTCTAGGACTCTCCATTAAAACCTTATTGTTATATTTTTCTTATGTATACACATTTCCACTTCCTACCTGTTTCATCATACAAGGAACCTAGATATGTGACCATTGTACTTCCCTTTCTCTCTTATTAAGAAGATTTGATATTAACCATATTCATGATGTGGGTCTTTCAACAATAGTTTATTTTCAAATATCAATCCTTTGATTATCGAGGTCAAGTTTAAATTGAAATAATTAAATTTATTTATAGTGGGGAGAATGTAATACCCAAATAATATATAATATTTTTTTTACAATAAATTTAATTTTTGTTCTTAAATTTCTTTATATGAAACACCATGTTAAACTTATGTTACATGCAATACTGAGAACAACTCATTTGACACATAACACCTAATGTATAAAGTAATATAACATCTTAAGACATTATGATATATTTAATACTTTAAATAGTTAAATTATATATATTTTAATGAACTCAATAAATTGCTATCTTTCATTACATGCAATAATCTTTTAGTTCAGTAGTTTGAATTTCACAGAAGACCGAGTTTTACCGAACAACAATATATTATTGAGATATTAATATTTAATATAATAAGATACAACCTATCCATTAAGTTAATGGTTAGGAATAATATTAACTAACTTTTGAAAATATATGGTTGAATTCATTGGTTACAAATTAATTAGAAATTAATATAAGAACCCATTGAATATAAATGGAATGTTTTTATAAATGAATATTTTTATGCTCATAAAGTCATTTAATCCTAATAAATTAAATTAATTAAATTTTTTGAGACATATTAATTTAATATATATATATATATTCATTAAAATATTTTTTACATTCATCCAATTGATTTGATATGCATAAGATAAGAAGAAACCCAATTTTACAAAAATGTCACTCCTCTTCCACTATAAAAAGGCACAAACCCCTCCCACTTATTCACACATATCAAGCCCTTTGGATCACCCTAACTCTACTAAAATAATATCCCAATATCCCTCACCTCATTATAGAATCCTAAATTGTGGTAGAAACCCATCCAATGACTCCTTTGGTACAAACCAAAAGGAGTTACCCAAAGAAGTGGTAACATCCTTCCTGAAACTCCTTTGTTTAATTTCCATTCTCCACCCCTCAACTATTCTTATTCCACGATTATATAATAAAATAATTATACTGAATATACTAATATATTTTTATTATAAGGGTTCTACCTGCACTTATACACAATTCAATCTAATGGTTAATGAACTTATCATTCCTGTGTATGGTGAATTACAGCCTCACGAAATGATGTTGTTCGTTTTTCCTTTACCACCTTTCATAGATGGGAATAAAGATGGAAACATTTTTTTCATGTGATATAAATGATATTTATATTTTATTAAAACTTATATAATTTTTATATAACACATACCTTCATTCTTTTCATTTTGTGTAAATATGATAACCTCGTTTGTGGAAGAGTGGACTACCGCCTCCTCAAAGCAATGTGATTCATTCACATGATACATGGAAGGTGAAACGATGGTTTTAATAAAGAATATGTGACATAAATTTCATATATTTTATATTAATGAAAAAATTAATTGTCATTAAATATAATTTAACATTTTATTTATTACCCCTTTAACACCCTTAAAAGTGATAATTTCGGTTGTGGACATGTGCACTACCGCCTCCTCGCCACTTTGTGATTCCATTTACATCATAATAATTATATATATATGTCTATATGATTAAATAAAATTGTATTTATGATATAATTATTATTATATAATTATATAATATTACATACCTTCTTTCCATAATTATCATTGAAAAATGGGAACATTACTCATGTGTACGTACGACATACCGTCTCCATGATTGTAACGTTGGTTCATTTTCTCATAACCATCCTTCATAATCGGTTTTAAAAATATAATTTATGTATAAATTTGATATTTATTTCAGGATTATAATTCTATATATGTTTATATAATTACCCCTTTGACCATATTGGACCTACCAAAGTCATTTTTGACTCATGAATCGAATTTGGTCAAAACACCCAACGTAAATGTAATTGTTTAAGTGGTTGTATAAAAAATTGTAATAAGTGAAGAAAAAGTAATAAAAAACATGAAAAAGGTAATGTATTAAGTAAATAGTTAACATAATTTTATTATTCAAAAACATAAAGAAACATGTGACATGACAGCCTCAATGTAAGGGGTTTCGTCACAATTTACATTCCATTGAGACATACTTGTTGTTATGTGCCAATTCACTTTTTTATAGTGAATATACTACCCTTTGAAATTTATGTCATTAATATCCTTATTATTATAATATTATATGTTTCATTTATTTTTATTCCTTCATGGAGATTATGATTAAAATGTTTCAAAGTGGCATCGGACACGTTGGATTGTTTAAAGATAATTTTCCTTGAGAATGTTTTAATTATATTTCAATGGTATTTCTATTCATCAATGTCTGAAAACCTTGTTGTTACTTATCCTCCACTAAGGAAATATTTATAAATATGTATTCTTTATTCAATACAGATATTTGATAAGGTATATTTTTATTAATTAAATCCATTACTCAATATGAGGAATACTTTGGACATGTAGGGATGGATAGGGCCCGAACATTATATTGACCCTTGATGAATAGAAAAGTTCTCATGTGAAAAATAAGTTGGAAATATTAAAAAGTTTTCTACCTATAGTTTAAAATTTCTGGAGGATAGATCTTGGTGGTATAGGTTGTCTTGTTCCTGGGAAATTAATTCTAATAATTAAGCATTTCATTTACAGATATTTCAGTTATCATTGTTAGTATCCATGAGGTTTTCATATGATAAAATCTATGGATGCATTTAATTATTATTTTATTGATTAAATGGAATTTTTTTCAGTTTCTTATCTTTCCATATTGATTTTTCCTTATCCAATTATTTAAATAACATGTGTTCTCAGTTATTCACCTTTCTATTTTGATTTAATCTTCTTGATTCATTATTGATTTCAATGTACTTATACTTATTGAAAATTTGAGCTCATGCTTATTTTTGTTTCCTTCCCCTGGGTTATGAAGATAAATCCTATTAACATGTTTCAATGTAGTAGTTTATTATTATTTATTATGTATTATGTTTCATTTTCTATTTCTATTTCCCAATGTAATATGGGTATTATGTATGTTATCTAGTTTTCCAAAATTGCTAAAATGTTTGGTCCCTTATGATTTGAAGCCTGTATCTATGCCAATGTAATAAATTAATGCACCATCTCTAGGATTCTTGGGTCGGGGTGTTGCAAACACATAACCTTCGGTGATTTTTTATTCTACCTAAAAATTAAATGACATGTAATGTTTGTACAATGTATATTCATCTCACCTCATGAACCAGGGTCATAGTTTGTGCTTGGAAAAAGTTACACATCATGTAACTTGATTACATGGATTATAATTTCTCTATGAATATTCTTTGGACTATTTCCTTTGGAAAGAAACCAAATCACCTCCAAAAACTTCTAAAGCTTCAAAGCCCCTCATAAAACCTTTTAACCCATTAATATCTAGACTCCATTAATTTAAACAGACATACATACACAAAATTTAAGTCATTTCACCAAAAAATTCACTCCTTATTCAAACAAGAATTGGCCACCAAGGCTCAAATGAAAAACTCAAAGAGGGGTGTACCTATAAAAACATTGGATCTTACTATCTCCCCACCATATAACAGATCTTCCCTGAGCTTCCCTGAGCATCAAAATGGGTTCTCGATTAAAATTTTTGGGCATTTTCTCATATATCAGAATCCCTCTCCTATTTCTCCTTCTGAACTCACCCATGCTTCCACTACACTTGAACCAATGGAATCACCCTAACCTGTAGATACTTCTCACAATGTTCCACAATCCATATCGGATGCTCTTTAAAGGTTTAATCATCACTAAACTTGATGTCTTCTACATTTATGATGTGAAAAGGTTCTGAATAATATATATGATGTTATGACATGTGAAACATGTCATGCATGGAACTATAGTGATATGGAAGGTCTAAATGGTATGCCATTGGACCAACCCAATCCACTCTCTCAAATGGAACAAAAAACATGGCTTCTAGCTTCCATTGTTTCCCGATATGGATTTTCCATATCCTAGGTTACACCCAAAGAGAAAAATGATGACCATACTCGAACTCTAGAGGTCATCTCTAACTGTCGGCATATGATTTCTTCCTTCTATGCACAATCACCATCTACTACATGGTCAACTGAAACTGCTCAGATGTCTTCTATGCAATACTAGGCCCAAAAAACACTAACTCGCATACCTCCAACCAAGAAATAGGTGGATTGAATAACCTTCCATAAAAGGCCACAAAAGCTGTCACCAGGATAGATTCTTGTAAGTTGTTATTATATGAAAACTTCATGAGTTCCATAGGCTACTCCCATGAACCATTAAAATCTAGAACACAGTCTTGCAACATATCCTCTATAACTTGATTGGTCCACTCAGATTAACCATTGTTCTGAAGATGATAGGTTGTACTAAAAAGAACCTATGATCCTAGAGCCTTCTAAAGACCCTTCCCGAAATGAGATGTGAAATGAGGACCTCTATCTAAAATTATACTCCACAGAACACTATGTTATAGAATCACCTCAGGCACATAAATATTTCTCATACTATTAACTGTGAAGGTCTCCATGATAGTATAAGAGTGGTCTACCTTCTCAATTAATCCAAAATCACCCATAAATCATCATTATTATGGGTTTTCATGGGTAATACTATCACAAAATCCATAGTGACATCATTTCATTTCCACTTAGAAATGGGAAAAGGTTGCAAAATCCCAACTTTCCTCTAATTATTTTGTTTCACCTACTGAAAAGTGAGAGATATTTCCACAAATCTGACTACCAAATTCTATATTCCTGAACACCAGTCTTGTCTATAGAGATCATGATATATCTTTTTTAAACCATGATGTACTTAAAATCTAGAAGCATGAAAATCTATCATCATCTCTGCAAATAATCCCTTAGAATCCCATACTCGGCCACATAAAATAAGATAATTTTCCCACCCAAGAGACCATCCTGATGGTGTCTCCCCACCATATAAGTTGTCTCTTAGTACTAAGACATCCAAATAAGATAACTTATTGGTCATGATTTAGTCCAAAAGAATGGGTATAACAGATGAAAAAGTGAGATTTACTCACCTATGAGACTCCTGAACATCTAGATGTATGTCTGCAAAGAGGTCCATCACCCACCACCCATCACAAGACTCTCATACTAACTAGTCCTATATATTTCATCTCAAATCATCAGCAACTACATTTCCCTTTCTTGGTGTATAGGACAACATGAAGTCAAAATACTACAGATACTTGATCCACCTCCTCTAATAAAACTTTGTATCATCCCTCGATCCCACACCCTCTCACGTGGTCAAAACAGGTTGGTTATGAGACCTCAAGGGAACCTCCCCATATGCCAGAGTCAGCCAAATAGTGGTGAGGGTGTGATATGTATAGTGGGGAGACTATACCATCTAGTTATAGAGTTACAACATATTGGAATAATCATATAACAATAATAAATAAATTTCAAAGTACAAACATAATGGAAATGATACAATACAACATAAAATAAAACAGTAAAATCCAAATGGATAATCTAATAAAATAATAAGAGGATAATGTAATGATGTGTTTGAGTGTAACTAAATTTTATTCTGTAAGTAAGGGAAAAAATACTTGAAAACTAAAATAAAGACTCAAAATTCCTTGGTCTCAAACCCTATATCGGTCCCATATCCAAACTCTATCCCATACAATAGGCAACAATAAACCACAAGGTTTCTTGCCCTTGTCCAATCCTACATCCAAGTAATTTTCTTAGGTACCAAACAGATTCCTGAATAGGGCATGAGTATAACTCAATAGTTCAACACCACTATGTCTAAAAATTACCAGTCTGAAAACATGTTCATCCAATAATGCAATAAACAACTGTATTAATTAATTAAACAATTAAATTAATATGACATCAACTTTCTTCGACACCAATCTAGAATATCTATGATCATGTATCAAAACCATTACAATCAAAACCATATTACCATGTTATACAAAACCTACCTCAGTGACATGACGGAATGTATATGAGCATGTCTCACAACCCTGCCAACCATAACCATATATCCATGGTATGAATCACAAAGATCTGGGTCAAAACTCACTATATAATAATTTTTCCATTTAATTAGGGATGATCCTAGTATATAATCATATTATCATTTGTCAAGGCCAAACCAGATATATAATCATTTCAATATGTCTCAGGTCCAAGCACGATATAATATCCTTTCAATATGTTTCATTAGGAATAGCCTGATATATAATCATATTAGCATGTATTAGGGCATAGCCCAGAATATAATCATTTCAACATGTAAACTGATCCAATAACCCATATAATAATTACAACAATCAAACTGGGCCAACACCCCATATAAGCATAATAGCAGAGAAATCACAACACATGTCATAGAAACAAGGATATCACTATATCACATCATAATGCTCAATTGTTAGTTATGAAAATTACTATTTATATTTCAATTGTACATTTCATTTATTACTTTTTTATAACCAATAACAAGCCAAAAATCTCAACAATCAATCCAAACCAAGGTGAATCTATATAAAAAACACCCAAATACCATGTCATGCTAAACACACTTTAATCCATTAAAGAATTCATTTATAATCAAGGGTTCACTCACCCAAATGGTTGCCACATGTCTATTCAATAACAAATTGGATCGAAATGGATTAAAATTAATAATCTAATTCATCATTTAATTTATTCACCGCATGATATGTTGTTTCAATTTTAATACTGCACCAACTTGAAAAAATAAAACCATATGGTTAAGGTTTAGACCCACTACAAATAATAGATGATCAACCAACACTTACAGTAGGATTTTCCATATGAACAATGGTGTAGATGATTACAAGAAGGTTACTAGATCATTACCGGTCAAGATCAAAACCAATAGTACTCACAATCAAAATATTAGAGTGCAACGGCTAGAGAAGAAAGGGAGAGAAGGGAAAACCTAACCAAACTCACTTACTAGGGATTATATTCACTATTGGGATGTCCAAAGTCAAGAGAGGTTCTCCAAAATCAACTAAAACCCACCCTAGGGTCAATAGGAGAAAGATACATGTGAGAATGGGAAAAATATCCAATGCACTATGCACTTAATACTTTTGATCATGAGAAATCCAAGGCATGTAATTAATTTACATGGAATGTATTCCTTTTAAAAGGGATACACCAAAAAATACACCACCTCGGGTGATTTTTAACACCTCTTGAACATTACATGATGTGTAATGTCTACACGATGTGTATTCATCTCACGTTATAAACAAGGCTCACAGATTGTTCCTGGAAATAGTTACATGTCATGAAACATCATTACACGACATAAAATTTCTCTACAGGTATCCTTTATCATATTTCCTATTGAAAGAACTAGAACAACCTCTGAAGCCTTCTAATGCATGGAAAACCCTCTTAATCTCATTTAACACATTTACATCTTGACTCTATTAATTCAAACAAAAATACATCCCCATAATTTATTTCATTTCCATAACAAAGGATATCCATCTCTGAACAAGAATCATCCCCCAAGGCTCAAACAAAAAACTCAAAGAGGGGTGTACCTAGGAAAATTGAGGATCTTAAAAGATTAATCTCACATAACAGATAATAATTATTTTTAAATAAAAGTGTTTTTATAAACATAAAATATAATTTTAGGGAAAAAAAATTTTTGATAATTATTTTCATGATAGTGGTAAATTTATTATAAAAAAAAATTAACGGTTTGTGGATTTAAAATCATTTTAAAATTGAATTTCACTATGTAAGGGTTTAGTTAAAATATAAAAGGAAACTGTTTTTAAATTCTAATAAAAATATTTAAGTCCTAAAATATTAAAAATGGAATTTATATGTTTATCATAATATTTTATATTTCATAATTATGACTTTAAAATATATATATTTCATAAATTAAAAAAATTTATAAAATTTTTGACCATGCACATATACTGATAATGTGATAAAATTCACCATTTTGGAAAAAATTTATTATTCAATATTTTCCTAAAAATCATATATTTTATAAAAAAACTTGAAAAATAAATCCTAATCTAATTTTTTAGTAATTAAAAAATTAATTTTACTTTATAAAATTTAAATTCTAATTTTTTTTAACATAATCCTTTTAAAATAAAATATATAATATATAAAAAATAATTTTTACTAAAAATATCCTTTTCAGCATTAACTAATATTAATTATTTACCTTATAAAGGTAATAACTATTAATGGTTTACCATATTACTGTTTATAATAGCATTATTAATACTGTATTCTTAATATGTCATGGTTTGTTTATATTGTGTGTAGCATCTGACACAAGTTATAAAACATACTATGCATTTTAAGGTATCTTAAATTTCATCTACATCGTAAATAAATTATGACATCGTAATTTTTAACAATACTTTAATTAAGGATTTCAAAAAATATAGATATGATATCGTGGCCCCCTCCCACAAAATATACCATAATGAATGGAGGACGATAATGACCCCCGATTCCCCCCTCCAGTAAGCCCTAAGTTGGAAACTAGCATTGAGGGTATAAAAATTCATAAATGGGAAACATGTACCTCTATAATAAAACAATATCAAGAGATTGGATGAATCAAAAACAAGTAACTATATGAAATAACATAAATAATAAAGCCAAAAATAATCCAACGATGCAAGTGTAATAATACTAATACATATAAAATTCTATAAAAGTAAATAACCCACAAAAACATAAAGTAATGAAAGAGAAACTATCCAAAAGTCTAAGATAGTAATGTTCAGTATGGTCCACATAATCCACATGGAAACCTAAAAATTAGTTTATATTCATAGATTGATCATACAATTATACTCAGTAGGGTTTCTAAAGTCCCTCACGAACATGTGAAAGAATCATAATAATATACCCATGAGAAAATAAGAGAATGAAACAAAAACATGTCCACTAACCAATCTCCATCCTCACCAAGGAATTATCACAAAAATAATGCAAGACATGTACAATAACATGTTACGAATCACATTGATAAAGGGTATCCTATACCACTTTCCCACTGATTTTATTCTCTCATGCCACAACATCACATGTTTTGATGGTTGCATATCTTATGTATAACATACATCACTACTCCAAAGCACAGTCTCATCACAAATCACTCTAAGACAATTGGGACACCAGAACATCGAATGATCACATCACATCTCCCTCGAACACACCTGAGCCATCACCTAGTGCACTATCAGACCATCAACAATCACAGCCTATGTATATCTACTCTCTTGAAAGGGGGAGGGTGGAATAGTGGGTATTTATCCATCCATTATCATCCCTGGGATGTTTGGAAAAACACCCCTTGTATAAATTTATAAGTTTCAACACATAGTTCTTAATGCAGGTGAAGTGTGAATAGAAATAACAAAGAACATACATGGTATATATATAGCCACACACACAAGCCCAACCAATGGGTACACAACAAGAAATCACCAACTCACAACATCATGGCTTTCGCTGCCACCTCTAAGTACATAAGTCCTCAAAATGAACACAATCCACAAGACATTTCTCACTTTTCATTACAGGCCGATCCAATTTCATTTAAACATCTCATTCCTTCCGTTATTTATCATCAAAAACATTTGACCACACATCCCATTTTAATTTTTACATTAACCATTTTCATCTCATTAACCAAATCAGACCAATCCATTTCAATTTCAATATTTAAATTAATTCTAATACTTACTGAGAAACTAGAATAACATAACCAGTATCATCTCATCTGCTATATAACGCAACAACACATCATCGTCCCTTATCACAACCACACATCTTCTCCTCACAACACAACCTCCCAAACCCATCACATCACTACCCCATAACAGAGCCTTAAAAACCCATCACATCGTTGCCCCATAACATGACCTGAAAAATCCATCATCCTCACATGAAACAACCCCACATTTCTAAACAAGATCATGACCGAACATAAAACACATCAAAAAACGTTTTATATATTTAGAAAGGGAATTTTTAACAATTTTACTTATTTATTTTTGGGAAATTATCACACAATCCATAAATCTCACTGAAACCATTTTATTAACCAAATATAAGTGGTATACCAATTTCCATTTATAGTGAAATCACAAAAACATGGAACAAGGCTTCCAAATCACAGCAACTATAATGAAAAGAACATTATAGTTGGTTTCCTATTACTTTCTGATTATACTTTGATTACATCTATATTTGAGGTATTGAATATTAACTTAACATATTAATACATATTGTTCATTTTTTCTTTGTGGATTTAATTTAATAATCTCCTAGACTATAGTTGAATTGATAAGGTCATAGTAGTTATCCACTATGATGAGAACCTTGATGTGATATTACAATATTCTTAATATAGTTATATATATATATATAATATACTATGATGGGACACATAGTATTTAGACCATCTGGTATGAGTGATCATAATAGGATGAGGCTTATTCTCGTGAAGTTTTCACTTGGTAATCTCCAAGATGGGAGATTATGAGAACAAACCTTCCAATAGGAATTATTCATGTTTAAGTGTCATCGGATATTCCAATCTATGAGCATGTGTGACGGTCCTTAGAATTTAAGATTATCATTAATGTATTTCATGACTCATGCACTTATATTTATTGACCAAAACCATCATGGAAAATGTTGGTGGGAAGTATGGTATGTTGGGTTTGTCACTATTGATATGTCATTAATGGATAATTTGAGGAAGGATTTTTCCCTTCCATATTTATGGAAATAGACATCTTCTCCCCTTGATTAGAATAGAACTATTGCATTAAATTCCATGGTCATGGTGGAATGATGTGTTTATTTCAGATAGTCAACGAAAGATGTATTGAGTAAATAGTTTGATGAAATAGTCCTGAAACCTCCTTGATAATATATTGTGACAAAGGGATTATATTTCATAGTGAGTGTTCGTATGTGGTTATTTAAATTGTGACATTAAGTTCTTTCTCTTGGTTTCCCAGACCTGTTTCTAGACAGTAATCTTGTACTTTTGGCAACCCCACCTAATTCTAACAAGAAACACTCTTAGAGGGTCACACACTAAGTGTTTATGTTGATCTGGATTAAATTCTATCTGAGATTAATTAATGGGATAAATATTATTCTCAAGTCTGAGGAATAATTTTGTTCAACTTATATTGATCACATAAGTTAAATAAACATGTATTCGTCGACATGTGAATAAAAATTATTTATTTATTTTACTAAATGTTTAATAAATATTTATTCACCATTATTTGAATAAAATATTTATTTATGAATAAAATTTTTATTTGGGTTTTCAATAAATGCAAGGGGAGTTCAAATAAAGCAAGACCGTGTCTGGAGACAAATATTAATTAAAAAGTTGGCTAAATAATATTTTTCATTATGAATGATGGCACGCATTACAAAATAAATATAATTATTATTATGCGGTATGTGTTTTATTAAAGGTAATAAAAGTTATTAAATGGCCAACATGAAATTAAATAATATTTTATGTTAAATCATATCCCTATAATTAGATAGTTATATCTATTATATAGTGCATCCAAAAATTGAGAATAGATAATTATTATGCATAATGAATTCTATATCGACTCCTCCTTCTCTCTCCCTCTCAATAATAAGAAGTTAAATAGTAATTTCTTTAAGACTAAAAAACGAGTGATCAAAAAAGGACAACATAGTACATTTTACTCACCGCTCTAGCATCTGGAGATCGAGTGGTGTTTTAAGGAGATCAAATGAGCACGTGTGAATCCCCACTAGATGGATTCTATTCTTGGATCCTCACAACGCAATGAAGGTAACCCAATAGAATCTTTTCGGATGATAAAAATTCACCAATGAATAAATTTCTAAAGCTCGGGTATTTGTTTCCTCAAATATAAAATAAATTAATTTTTAATTTGATGTGAAAGATACTCGGTCTTGGTTTCGATCAATGATTATTAAAATAAATTTTAATATATCTCCTACCACTACCTACTTCCATTGTACCCAAAACCAAAAGTTGGTATCAAAGCGGTCACAATTAAATTAATAATTATTTATTTGACTGCTTGTCTATGTGCAATTATGGTTATATTTTCATTTCTTGTTCTTCCTTATTTAATCTAATTTGAATTAACATGTTATTGAAATATTAATACAATTCTTTTAGTGTTTCATTTTCATAAAGGATTAAGAATAGATGAATAATGACCAAAGATTCTATCAGGGAGTGCTAAATTTCAGGCCAGTAAAACTGGGTTACATAGCATGTAGCCTGAGAACATGCACATTGTATATGGGTGAACCGAGTAGTTAATTACACATTTTTCATTTATTATACACCATGTGTTGACTAGCCCAACCTGACACACAGCATGAAGATCGATGGTATGTAGCTAGCATGTACATGTCGTGTAGTCTAGCCAAGATAACACGATGAAGCCTCAGACATGTTACTCAAATACATGCTAACTAAGGTACATAGAATATAACTGGAATATAAAAACCACGTAGTCTTCCATTAAATTATATAATTAAATATTATAATAAATTTAAACCATTAGCGTTAAAACGTTTTTTATTGACTGGAATAGCAATGTGTGTTTTACAATTTAATAATGGTTTTAAATAATATTAAATCCCCAATTAATTTTTTATAACCAATATGTAATTATTGATTTTACATTTTATTTTCCATTAATTTAATAAATGATGAGTATCTATAATTAAGTTTTAATGATCATTAATATGAAATAGAATTAAATAATTATTTAATTAACAAAATTACATTTATCTTAAATAATAAATAATAAATGAATACATTCCATTTACATTTTCATTTTCATTGTATGTATGATCATTCATGAGCTTATCCAAGACCTGTGTATGCATTTAATGCTTTAATTTAATTTATTTCATGAGTTTAAATTATTTATTATTAAATTAAATATGATGGTCTGTGTGTTATCCCTCCCTCCATTATTATATAGGACCTACATATAAAATGATATTTATGTAATCCCCTTTTAACCAATCATTTAGTTCCCCTCACCTATGTGTGAGTCATAAGTTCATGTAATTAATGGATTATCCCAAGGCGTGTCAAGGCAGTTCAGGATGGAACTATAATGATTCCAACTCAGAGGATACACAAGTGTACAAGTGGAATGTTGTAAATCATGAAAGACAGAGAAATGGAGTTATTTCCCCTAGGTCATGGGTTGATTTAATGTCTGATCCTTAAATAAACCATTTGATAAATCTCATAAATGGGTCATTTAATTATTTATTTATTTCTATCTACAAAAATATTTATTTTATAAATTCAAGACTGAAATCACATAATTAAATTAATTAATGTGCAGAACATAATTTGAATAAATGTTTATGTGTAAATTTTTTATCCAACAAGGAAAATTAATTAAGTAACATCCACTTAATATTAAAAAACTTTTAAATGATAAAACAAGAAAAAAATGATTCATAATAAATTAAATAAATTAATTATGTGTAAATGGTTTATCCAACATGGTTAATTAATTAACATCCACTTAAAATTAATAATAGGTGTAAAGGACAATATAAGATAATATTTATGAATAAGTAATTAAAATCCATAAAACCTAATATTAAGTCATACATGGACTTCCATTACTTGATTTGGAACAAAACTCAACAGAACTAAATGTTTGAACAACCCTTTGTAGGATTGAAATATAGATGTAGATGCTCAATTACAAGGGGAGGGGTGAATTTTAGGTTAAAAAATTTTGTTTTTATCTTTGAAGAAAATCTATGTTGAAAAAAGTTAATCAAGATGGATTCACAAACACTCTTTAGTTCTTAACTAAGAAACCAACTTTCTTAGGATCCGATAATATGGATCCAATAAGAACACTTAAGAAAAGTTTACTTAGAGAAAATTATACATTAAAACATATAGAATTTTATTTATATGAGAGTATACAAGTATAATAAAGTATAATAATTCTATAATTTCTTTCGATAAAAAAAATTATGCTGAATTAAAAACATGTAACAAAGACAAGAAAACAAGTATAGGAAATTTTTTGATCTAAAGAGAAGGTTATCCAACAACCTTGGATAATGGTCATATGATTTATACTATCAAGAAAGTCTTTATTACCCACACTAGGGTAAGCCCTTGATTAGAGTATCGAATTCGGTCTTTCTATCCCTAAAAGGCCGCAAAATTTAAGGTAGTCAGTATATCCATCATCCTATCCCCAGAAACCCTTGATTGATCATAAAAAAATAGATTCATGCTAAGCAGGATGAACAAGTTTTTCACAGTTTGAACAAGTTTTTCACAGCATTCTCACAAGGCATGAGAGTCGTTCTCTCTCTATAAATCACTTCACAGCATCACAGCATGTAATCTATAGATGGGTTTTCATGAATTTCAATGTATCTTAAAATGAATGGGGTATTTATAGGAAAAGGTTCCAATAGTAAATTCCCTCCTCCGATGGTCATATTTTTTCTTAAATCTTTGAGGGACTTGTACATGTGTCACTCAGCCAATGATTAGTTAGAAACTGATAGTACAACATAGTTTCATGTAATAAAACATGGTAAACATTATCATGATTAAGATACATTAAAAATATTAAGAAAATTTAAAAAGTTTATGGTCCAATAAAATGGAAAGTTACTTTAAGGAAATGAAGTAACTGCAAGAAAAACATTTAATTATATTCTTAAGGAAGTGAGAATCAGAGTCTAAAAATATGAACAATCAAACACTACTAGAAATTTAAGCTATAGCCATGTATCTATAGACATAGTTTTATAGATTCATGGATATAGTATTTTTATAGCCACAGCTTAATTAATAAATAGTGGAAACTCTTTTTTTGTTCCTACATAATCGTCGGGCTCCTCCTCCCCCGATACGCGACCCCTCCTCCCTCGACCTTTCCATGCCCTCCTCCTCCCTTGAGATCCTCCCTGCCGAACACCGCCACGACCTCCTCCCTTGAGATCTCTGAAACCTCCTCCACACCAAATGCTATCGCACCTCCCATGATCAGTGACCCTCATCCTCCCTCTACCTCTCTGCGCCCTCCTCCTCCCTCAACATCTCTGCACCCTCCTCCCCAACGAATGTCACCTCTATCGGTGGCACCTGATTATTCAATCTAAGAATGAATCCCCTTTTTTATTCCTCTATACTTGGATTCTTTAGTTTTATCTTCCTTTCAATAATCCTTCAGTTCTTAAATATTGCGGTGAAATTATTTTATTTTTTTTGTGCATCAATTAGAAAATGATTGAAGGGAAATATCATTTTTAGTCTCATTCCTATGTAGATTTCAACTTATCTAAGAAGTATTTAGAGTTTATTTAGTTATCTTTCAATGATGAGTTCAATGTTAAGAAACATAACATCTAAGAAACTCAATTGGATTATTGTTATTCATGTTTTATTTAAGGTTGTTCTTTTCTAAATTATTAGAGGGAGTCTCGGTCTATGGGTAAGCTCAAGTCATCGGTTATCACTCAAATTGAGGAGGGATGAATTTTGTTCTTTTTCTTTTGATGGTGATACACTAGATATCAAGATACCTATGTGATATACAAGGTAGGTTATCTAGATATGGCGAGGATCATCCAATCACCATGACCATGTATCGTCGTAAGGTAGAATTCCATGATTGTATTGGAGCAATTAATTTGAAATCTAATCCGGAATAGTATGCTCAGGCTTCATCTAACATTTAGCTTGGGTAGGGATGAGTGTGTTCTACTTATTTTACTAGTGAGTCATTGGTGGTCGTAGTATGAATGGCGTATGCTTGGGTGGTCAGCCAAACTCAAGAATCATCATAGGTTAAACCTAGATCCCGTGAGAATAATTCAGCCATAGAGGTCCTCGTTCTCTTAAAATATTCATCCTATGATATTTTTAGATTAGGTAGACTATAATATGATTATATGGAGTCCCAATTATCATAAATTTCTCCATATAATATGTAGGCCTCATCTCAAAGGAATTCGCCTAATTTTATTTTGGAAACTGATTTGGTAAGTAATAATATGGATGAAAAGTCTTTAAAAAATTCTGGCTCTAGTAACAATACAAAGGGTAAACTCAAGGATATGAAAGGAAGATATAGATAGAATAAGGAGAATCTATTGATGGATATCAATAGAAATTTTTCTAAGTTTCAAGTGGATGTAGTCTCCAAGAATGTTGGGTGCAAGGAGTAGCTCAAGAAAATAGATTTTAAGGAACTTAAGGGAGCATAGATATCATATTTTAGAAATGTGGAATTTCAACCCATATTATGTGAATTTAACATGAAATCTACTGGGTATCATTAAAGTTGTAGGGTTTTTATCTAACCAATTTAATTGGTTTTTTGTTTTTGTAATTTGGGGAATTTTTGGGTGTGTTGCTTTTGTGGGTTCACGGTTTACCTAAAAACGTGTTTTTTGAAAAGATCAAAAAAATGGATTTGAGTGTATGTGCATATAAAGTATATATATGTGTATATATATGTATATAAATAGAGTTTTTTAAAGGAACTCGTCACTTTTAACCCAAAGCATCAGAAGTTTTGGTAACTGGAACCAAGGTATACAAGATTCACACATGGAACGCCTTTGACCAAACTCGTTGAACAGTATAAGTTCCACACTATAATAGAAACATGAAACTCTATCCCCAATATGATTTTCAATCAACATTATTGGTTGAAATTCTATGTACCTTGGAATTTTTCTAACACCCGCATTCAAAATAAAAAAGTATAATATCCTTGGAACATCGTTGATCTTAATGGATAAGAAATAGTAGATTCGTCACTAATAACACTACGAGAAATTTAAGCTATAGGCACGGATCTATAGCCACAGTTTTGTAGATCTGTGGCTATAGTATGTTTATATCCATAATTTAATTAACAAACTATGTAATCTCTTTTTTCGCATAAGCGTCGAGCTCCTCCTCCCTCGATATGTGATCCCTCCTCTATTGACTTCTCTGTGCCCTCCTCCTCCCTTGAGCTCCTCCCCATAGAACATTGGAGCGACCTCCTCCCTTGAGCTCTTCGTGACCTCTTCCCCACAGAACGCTTCCTCTCCTCCCCCGATCCATGACCCTCTTCCTCCCTCTTCCTCTTCTCACCCTCCTCCTCCCTCGACCTATCTGTTCCCTCCTCCCCACCGAACACTTCCGCTCCTCCCCTGATATGTGATCCTTCAAACCCTTGACCTCTCTCATGGCGGTGCGACTCATCTCCCACTTGGAAACCCTTCTCGCTCTCCATATTTTCACATTCCTCCTCCAATTGGTGTGTCAGTCGAACCGTGACCTTCCACGAGCATAATCTACATGATTCAACCACTACACTTTTGGCAAGGATCGTTGCAGTTACTCCTTCACGACACCTTCTCTCCCGAACAATTCATACCTATCTCCAGTGATCGTTCGGCCATAAATTTGCAATCCATAGTGATTTTCAAGGTTCCCCCTACTATAAATGTGGAAATGGTATGATCAGTTTGGTTTAAGTTTATCAGTCCTCGTTAAGAGTCTTCCTTTAATCTCTATTTATTACCTTATATTTTTCTACTGATAATTTTGGTTTTTTTATGGGTATTTGAATATTTAAATTCATATGATCATTAATAAAATCACACTACTAATTTTTATTTTGTGTGTAATAGATAAAAGACACTTATATATGAATGATGTGTATTGATACACACTCTTTCAATGGAGGTATGTCACCAGACACATTAATTTATGGATTTTAGAAAATTTCCAAGAAATCAATGTTTAATTGGGATTTATTTTTTTGGGATTCTACTTATAGTATGTGGTGTTTTATGCCATTATTTTTCTACACCACATTTATCATGGTTTCGGTTTCATTATTCTATATGGTGAGTATTCAATTATTTTTTCCAAATATAAGACTTTATTTAAAATATATGACATATATATTTCTAGGTAATTTGAAGAGATAATGGATATTTGTCATAGAAACTGGTATGTATGAGATTCGATTTATATTGGATTTATAATTAATACTGGTTGTATTTATTCATCGATTATTTTAATCCTTTTTCTTTTATGAAATTTCTATAAGCTATTTTATATTCATGTTATTATTTTTATTATTTCGGAATAATTTTATGAAATTATAAAACTATATTATTGTGGAAGGAAATTATTATACTAATATTCCCCAAAGGATACATATCTTCCTAAATAGTATATTTAGTTCCACATTAGTTGAATAGTTATCAGCATCCCATCATATAGTTCACTAGGTCATGTGAGGTGATGATTTGTTATGCTATCTAAAAATAAATTTTTTAACTATAAATTGTAATTTTAAATGTAAAGCGTTTTTGAAATAAAATTTCATTGTTGAAATCATCTTAAAATGAGTTTTTTGAAATAATTTTTTAAAATTTAATTTTGTGATTTTTCATTGGCTATTTTATATATATTTGTCCATGGATATCATGTGTGCATAGTAGGCATGAGATGACACTTTAAATTTTTCATTAAATTTTTTCTTAATTAATTTATTGATATAATATAATATTTTTTTTTATAAATATATTGGTCTTATTATCCTCATTTAGTAGATGCATTATTTTTAATGGAAATATTCTTGTGTGTTATCACTTTTTTGTTGACTTCCCCATTATTTTTTTACTATTATTTGGTTATGTATGATCTGCATGTCATGAATTTATACAATAAGATGGGTTGGTTAGGCCAGGATGATATTCCCACTGGGTTTCATAATGATCTCACAATATTGGGGCCATAGACGGTTCCCATAAGGTTTTGAGATGGATTTCAGGACTCTTAGGTTTTCTGATGATAATGAGATTATTCATGGGATTCTAATGAATATTTGTGAGCAATAAGTCACAGATTTTATCAGGTCATGGTATGGACATTGGATAGTGTGAGAAGAATTTTTATGATTGACTGTTGGTGAAGTGTTTCACAATCGACCTTGAGGTTATTGAATTAATTTTTATAGGTTATACATGGGTTGTTTTGATTTATGGATTAACACCAAATTGGAAAGATAGTCCCTATATATAATAATCTATACAGGGTATGAAATATTTGGAAAAGGGAAGAGTGAGTCTCTCCCATTTTAGTTTTTTCATTTTCTAGAATGATATAAATTATCTAGGTACGAAGCCTTTGGGAAGGGTTTTGGTTTAGTAGTATACCATTGATATAGAGTTGACATTTATTTATACCTCACGTATCAAAATTACACCTTTATGAGAGTTTGACATTATGGATAACTTTAGGGATCTTGATAAAGATCACAAATAGTGAATCATATTTTCCCTTTTAATCCTTTATGCAATGAATATAATATTCCATGATAATTAATGTGAATCTACTAGAAATTCTCTTCCTTGTTGGAGAATTGATATATAATGATGAATGATTTAGATCAAGGAACAATGGTTCATTCGACTAACAGACATGGGGTTATATTTTTAAAGATTTGTTTCTTCCCTTAATAATTAACTACAGTAATAAAATATTAGTGTAATAACAGATTAAATGTGATGATTTTTTTATTTTTAATATGATATATTGGTGTACAACTATTGTGACTGGAAATCATATAATGAGAGCAATCCTTTATGATGAAATTTTATATGTGGGGAAATGCAGTAGATTCTCAATGGGTATTATTACAGATAGTTTGGGAGAAGACTTGTGAGGTGATATGGATTATAACATGAGAGTATGGTTTTGTAATTTAATATAATATATTTCCTTTCTCACTAATAATTTTCCTACCACATCAATTTTTAGGTTCAATTAATTATGATTCATCAAATCACTAGAATTTTCTTGAAGTCTCCTGGGACCCATTTGTGTGTGTTGTGGAAACCAGAGTCAAAGGAAACTCACTCTGTATGAATAGGTAAGCATATATATAATAATTTCTCATGTTATATGTATATCCTCCCATGGTAGCACGATTACATATAAGGGGCTAGGTGTGCTTATGTATATATATGGAAAATGCATAAGTGTTTGGGTGATAACGAGCATATGCATGTGATCATATATATAAGTATCCTCTTGTGCATGTTCAAGGCCATGCAGACATGTACATTGGGGTTAGGGAATCCTTATGTATATGTAAAGGTGCATAAGCCTGGAGGATGGATAGAAGCATCTTAGAGTTGTTGCTGATAAAAGTGTCAAGAGCTGAGTGTCACTTGGCTCATTTGAGGTAAGGTCATTCCCTTAGCCTCTTTAATTCAAGAACTTTTTAAATTTCATTTAGTTTCCTTCTTAATTTTTCTTATTTATATTAAATTTCAATTCTTGAATATGTGTTAGTTAAGATAATTGTTTTGTGTGACAAATAAGCCATGGTTTTGTAATAAAACCCCTCCAACAGAGGTGTGATGTCTACAAAAACTCATAGGGGTATACCTTACATGAAATTATTGCATTTATGTTTTCCATATACTTGATGTTGTTGTCAATCATAAAGCACACATTTACTTGACCCTTTTTATATCCCTGTAGGGGGTTTCCCAATTTTTATTAAAATGGTTGTTTGAACTAAAACAGCATTTAAGTGCAGTTATACTTTTAAGAATTAATTTCCCAAGTGGGAAAGTGCTGTAATGACCAAGTCACCACTAAGTGACCCCCCTTTGATCTTAAAAATCTAATTTCCATGTTTTAAGGAAATCAATGAGTAAATGGAACCGAATATGGTTAACTTGGGACATGAGCAGTAATGACTCATGTAGTGAATTATGTAATGGTTATGCCTCCATTCTAAAGTTTAATTGGGTGTCATGAAATAATTAGAGTGGATTATTTATGGTGACTTGCACTCTAGTTTTGAAATGTCTTAAGTGAAATTGGTAAATTTCCAATTATAACCAAACACCTCCTAATTGTTTTAGTTTCTTTGTATAAGGGATTACCCAACTAGTTAATTTCCCTCTTGACTATTCCACATTCTAAGAGTTTTCCTTCTAGTTTAAATCTAATCAGTTTTTTTATAAAGTAAATAGCATGATTTGGATAGAATGGCTTGTCATGGTGGAAAGCCTTTCCATGAGTGTTTAAATTGAGATTACCTTGTTAGAATAAAATGAAAACTTATTCTTACTTGAACTAAATGACATGTATCTGAGTTTTTTTCTATGTTTTTCCTTGCATTAAGTAGTTTAAGTTGAATCAAATGTGGAGGGTGGCATGAGGGGTGCAGGGGGGTTGTGCATGGTGAGTGGGTGGTGCAGGGGGGGTTGTATAGGGGGGTTGTGTAGGGGTGGTGCAAGGGGTGTGTAGTGGGGGTGTGAAGGGGGGTGTGTGCAAAAAGACAAGGGGTTTCAAGGGGTGTACAGGGGCGGTGCAGGTGTGGGGGTGCAAGGGGGGTTGTGCATGGAGGGGGAGCAAGGGGTTTCTAATATTGTATCCCCCTTGGACCTCTATGGATGTCAAATATTTATAGTTGTATGTTAAAGAAAATAGTATTAAAGAACCAAATTGTTCTCTTATAATGGATAATAATGTTTATGGAGATCTGGTTCTGAAGTTACGAAATGGATTTGAAGAAATGTTAAAATCTCTTGAATATGATATATATTATCTAAATCTATAATTATTGGAGTAAGAGGTGAAATTGAAAAATAAATAATTCAACCATGTTGAATCATTACATTTTTTTAAGAAAATAAGAGTATCTACCACACAAACTAATGATGATAATCTTACTAACAAAAAGACTTAGAATTGTGTCAAAATAACTTTAATTGATCCACTAATTTTTTCATTATACACTCATGGAGGAATGTGACAGACTATCCTAATAAATCTGTTGGTACTCATGCATATTTCTCTATATCCCATGGTTTAAAAACAAATTTTATACAAATATGGGTGTGATTAAATAATGGGAATCCATCCATATCATCCAATTTGGATTTGAGAATGAATAAAATACTTGGATCTCTAAATAATTCTCAAGATCATATTGTTGTTTTCCAAAAATATAAAGAAATAAAAACTAGATATATGAAATACAATAGAAATAGAAGGTGATTTATTTGTCATTAATAGTGATACTATACATTTGGAAAGAAGTATAGTGAATATAAGAATAATAACATCATGACTGATGGAAGTGAAGAGGATGTTGAAAAATATATGAACTGCCTACAATATAGAAGAATAGTCCATATCATGGACCATTGAAAATTGGCCATTAACATCATGACTGATTGAAGTGAGAAAAAGTAACAAAGGGAATCAATTCTGAAAATGAATCATAGAATTCATTTAATTAAAGATATCCTAGAAGAAGAAGAGTAATAATGAATTCTAAATAATGTTATTCTAAATAATACCAAAGATATCCAAGAAGAAATACTGGTGCAGGAGGGGGGAGTGTTGGGGGCTGGGGTAGTTGTCTGGGGGGTTGTTGCTGGGGGGGCAGTGGGGGCACAGGTGGGGTGGGCGCTGAGGGTTGGGTGGAGGAGCTGGGGGGGGAGTGGTGTAGGGGGGCTGGTGTGGGGGGCTGGTGTAGGGGGGTGGTGCAGGGGGAAGTGGGGTAGGGTGTAGGGGGCTAGGGGAGGGGTGGGGGCTGGGGGAGGGTGGGGTGAGGTCTAGAGGGAGGGGCTAGGGGTGGGGTGCTGGGTGCTAGTGCATGAGGGGGAGCAGGAGTGGGAAAACTATTTTAAATCATAAACCATTGATTCCTAAACCATTAGAGTCTTCAAAATCATAGGAAAAATTGAATAACCAACATAAAAAACTGAAAATTTAGAGCTAGATAATTAGTGAATTGGTTAGGTAATGTTGAAATTCAACCAGAGGAACATAGGTAAATTTTTATGGGTGCTAAAATCTAGATAAAAATGATTTTATAATTCAAAAGAGAGAAATTTGACATATTGGAATGATTTTTCTAAATAATATTGTATTATTTGTGGGAGAGTGCCAAGAAAACATAGAAGATTCAATATTTTAGATAAAGAAATAACAACTCTCAAAGATAGACACATGTAACCCATCCAATGAATAGTGACATTGATCTTTCTTATCGACACTGAAATAATAGTTGGAAGATAGACTTGATGTGGCCATTAGATAAATATTGTCATTCCTACTTATAAATAGATTGATCTCAAACAAAATTATAATATATAATAATGGTTTTTGATTAGTTAATTTTTTTTATATGGTGATGGTGTTTAGACTACTATAGTGTGGTTGAGGAGGCATTCACCCATCATAATCCATGGATTTAAATGAATTTGTATTATCATTTCTTGAGTGTGGCTTTCATAAAATCAGACTATTTCCATATGAGTAGTAGACTATTATCCATGAACCTTTAAATTTTATCATTGTTTTATCTATTAATTTGTTTTACACATAATACTACCACCATTTTCATTCATTTATAATATGATGCAGGGGAGTGAGGGGTGATAAAGGAGTGATTAAGCATTCTCAATTACCATGGGTAGGTGAAAGTAGCATATCAAAAATCATTTTTTTCACTACCTAACCCAACACACTGAAGAGAGAGTGAATGGATTGAGATCTTGGGTCATTCAATGGTATTATTTAGGGGGTGAATTTATTTTATAAGATATTATTATATAATTAATTAGAGAATTATATAAGGTAGCCCTTCATTATATTCATCATTTTTCAATTTTATTTTTTTCTTCCATGCACTTGTGGTTCCACTCCGTCATTATTTAATTATTTTAAATTAATAGTGTTATATTAATGTAGGTGTGAGGAGAATTAATGATTATATCCTTCCATTCAGTTGTGGTTCCCTATCACTTTTCACCATAAAATTTAGTATTTTTAATTTTCTATTTTATTATATTTCTATATTGGAGTTGTAAATTAGTGGAAATCATGGTTTGAGGTCTTAATTATATCTACCTATTGAATTAAAAATCATTGGTATTTTGCATTCTTCACTTTGATGATCCTTTTGAAATCATGAATTTGTTTAAGTACATTCTTATTGAAGACTATCGGTTAACGCCTATCCGATAGATTGATTTAAATTTCTATTTCATATAATCATACTTAGTTGAATCTGCATTTGATTAACATAGATAGATGGCTAGACAGTGCCTATTTACTTGATTGTCAGGTTTTTATGAGAGGAATTTGAAGAATTTTTGTTGATGAAGTGAAACACTTCTAATTATGGAAGAGTTGAAAAAGTGGATGTTGCAACAAGATTTTATATATGGATTTTTTCTGTGATTTTTGGCTCATACAGTGGGTCCTCTTCCTCATTATATGAAGTTTTATTATAAGTCATGTTTGTATCCTCTTTCAATTACATGATGGTGCATTCTAATTGCACCTCATGTTTTCACTATATCATGAACCTTCAATTTTTTTCCCAGGGTATTGGTTGGAAAACCAACTCATTCGTTTTTTTCACTATTGTAGTTCATTCTTTTTTCATTGAATATTTCCCTGTCAGAAATAGTGACCTTAAAATGGGTGTTGTGCAGACTATGGTCTACGGTTTTCATTACTGGCTTCAAAAGGGGAATTTCAAATTCTGATTGTCTTCATGTACAAGTTCAAGTTTTTAATTGATATCATTACTATATATTCATATTATTAATTCTTATTTTTTATTATGGGAGATTTTCAAGCTCACGATTTATTTCAAGAACAATTTATCTAGGAGGGGGTTGGGGGGATTTGTAGAGGGAGGGGTGTCCAGGTGGCGGAGTACAGGGGGTGGAGGGGGTCTCCAGGAGGGAGGGGGTGTCCCAAGAAGTGTCCAGGAGGGGGGTTGTCTAGGGGGGTGTATAGGAGGGAGGGGTGTCTGGGGGTCAAGGAGGGAGGGGGTATTAGGGGACTTTACAGGAGGGGGCCTATCCAGTAGGGAGTTTGGGGGGTCCAGGGGAGTGTATAGGTGGGAGGGAGTGTTCAGGGTGAGGGGGGAGGGGTACAAGGGGCAGGGGGGTGGTAGGTGGGGAGTGGTGTGTTAGGGGAAGGTGGGGTGAAAGGGGGAGGGGTGGGGCATGGTGGGTGAAGGATGTTCTTGATAAAAAATAAAAAATAAACATCATGAGTTTTTAAGAATAATATAGATAAAGTTGATTCGATGCTTGGGTTATTTATAATATCTTAAATCATTTTGATTTGAGTTGAATGAGTGATGTTTGAAAAAAAAAGAGTTTTATTAATGATCTTGTTATTTAGTATTGGCAGGGGTGATGGCAAGGGGGAAACTAGAAAGGGGGTGGTCTGCAGGGGGGTGGTCTGCAGGGTAGGGGAGGGACAGGGGTAGGGTGTAGGGGGGCAGGGGCAGGGGAAGGGGGGAGGGGGAGGTCTGCATGGATGGGGGATGGGGGGATGGGGGTGGGTGTAGGGGGCAGGGGGAATGGGGGAGTGGGGAGGTCTGTAGGGTAGGGGTAGGGGTGGTCTGCAGGGCAGGGAGAGGGGAAGGGTACATGTGGGATGAAAGAGGGAGAGGGTGGTGGTTTGCAGGGTAGGGAGTGCAAGGGGTGGGGAATTGGGGAAGGGGGTGAAAGGGGGAAGTGGGGGAGGGAAACTGGTAGGGGGAGGGGACAGGGGGGAGGGGACAGGGGGTCTACAGGGCATTGGGGAGGGTGAAGGTGCGGTGCAAGGGGGAGGAGGTGGGGAAGGGGTGCAAGGGGGTGGGGAAGGGGGTCCTAGGGGGTAGGGAAGTCGGTCATGGGGTGTAGTTAATTGTTATAGGTTTCTTTAATCTTATATAAGGTTGAATAACCATGACAATCCATCTCTAACTCCCCCATTTCTTTCGAATTAGGTTTATTAAAATATTCCCTCCTATTTAAAATAGATTTATTTCACTAAATCATGGCTTGATATCACTTGAGACAAATCAGATTTTGTATGATACCTCTAGTTGATATTGGTATGGCTTTAACACCTTTTCTTTTAAAAATCTAGGACCTTATGTCCACTATTTTTCATTATAACTTATAAAGATAGATTTGGATCCTGCAATATGTCCTTATTTTGGTGGGTTGATTCCACGGCCACATTGCATGAATTTACCCATACATAGCTAGATTCAATATGATATTTTAAATTACATTAGATATATCCAAATACACAATATTTCATCAAGACTCTGTAAATAGATATTTTTTTCTTCTACATTTAGGTAAAATCTGAAAAATAAACAACCACTTTTATGATTCTTATTTTACTAAAAATAACATGATTTCATGTTTTCAATATAGGAACAACTTCCAAGAGATCATATTGATCAAGAAAATTGCGTCACATATTACGGTATCTTAAAACATTAAATGTTCCTAATTTCTTTGGTCATACAATAACATTAATTTATTTCCAGATTTATGTTTTTGTTGTACTATAAGTATTTTGATGTATCAACCAAGTCTTTTTGTACAAGGAAAGGATAACATTTTGGATCATTCATACATGAATGTCTCAAATCTCTCTCCTTGTAGCAACCTTATTGATAATGAAAATATTATAATACAATATAGTAGCGTACAAGTGACAATTGACAAGACCATTCCCTAAAACCAATCCTCCTCGTAGATTTGATAATATTTCCAGGAAGAAGGGGGGTCTGTCCTGGGGGTGGGGGTCTGTCGAGGTGTCTCAGGGTGGAGGGGGGTTGTCCAGGAAGGGGGTGTCCAGGGGGTGTAAGGTGGGCCTACAGGAGGGGGTGGAAGGTGGGTCTGCAGGAAGGAGGGGGGTCTGTCCAGGAAGGATGTGGGTCTATCCAGGAGGGGGGTCTATCCAGGAGGGATGGTCTATCCTTGAGGGGGTATGTCTAGGGAGGGGTGGGGTCTGTCCTGGAAGGGGGGGGCTATCCAAGGGGGTGTCTAGGAGGGCGTGTCCAGGGGGGTTTCTAGGAGGTGGGGTGTGTCCAAAGGGGTGAAATCTGGGTCTACAGGTGGGGGAGAGGGGTGCAAGGGGTGTGCAGGGGGGAGAGGGGGTGTGCAGGGGGAAGAGGTGTGCATAAGGGGTGGGGCAGGGGGTATGTCTTGGGAGGGGTGGGGGTCTGTCTAGGGTGGGGGTCTGTCTAGAGGGGAGGGGGTCTGTCTAGGAGGGATGGGGGTGAAAGGGGGTCTGTAGGTGGTGAAAGGGTAGTCTGTAGGGGGTGTGTCGTAAATAGATTTTAATGTCTGAAACCAACATCCACCATGTGAAAAAAATACATTCAAGGTAATATTTTTGACATATGACGTTAATGAGATCAAACTTCTAGAAATTATTACCTAAGAAAATTAGGTACGAACCAGGTTGGATTTTCAAGCATTGATAATCAACAAGCTAAACTTTCTAAAATGTCTTCCTCTAGTGTGTATCTTTGGTAAAATATTATAATTTGTTTTGAAATTTGAAGTTTCAAATAACTAAATAACATTGACACATTTGCTACCTTTATTTTCACACTGAAACATATGTTATGAATGTATGTCATTTTGAGTATTAATGTATTTTCGTTAAAATATAGATTAAATTTCAGGACTTGTAAGATGCATTTCACTTGGATAAAATGTAGGGTTTTGATCCTAGATACTAGGTTACAGGGTTTTCCATAACTGGATTTTAGAGAAATACAACATCATGGAACCCAGAATTTTTGGCATATTTTAGAGCAGTGAATCATTTTATTCTATCTTGGTTATTAGTTTCTTATACTTTTACTGAATATCAATTTGGATACATGTTTTTCAAAAATGGATTATGTACTCTTTTTAACTAGAGAATGATGTATTTAATTTGACCAGTGAATTTTCTTTATATCATTTGAACATGTATTTTAGGTGTCTCCCTATATTTTATAGGGTTGTCTTTCAGGAGGTGTCCAGGAGGGGGGTGTCCAGGAGGGGGGATGTCCTGGAGGGAGGGGGTTTTCTAGGAGGGAGGGGTGTCAAGTAGGGGGGTGAAAGGGGGTATATAGTGAGGGTTTCCAAGGGGTCTGTAGGGGGGAGGGGCAGGGGGTCTGTCCAGGGAGGGGGTGTCTCCAGGGGTGCAAGGGGGTCTGCAAGGGGAGGGAGTGTGTAGTGGGGGAGGGGTCGGGAGTCTATCCAGGTGTAAAGAAGGCCTGTCAAGGGTTCAAGGGGGTCAAAAGGGGTAAGGGGGTATGTAGCAGGGAGGGGAAGGGGGTGTGCAGGGGGAAGGGGGTGTGTCCAGGGTGCCAGGGGGGTCTGTCAGTGGTGCAAGGGGGGTCTGCAGGGGTGCAAGGGGGGTCTGTCCAGGGGTGCAAGGGGGTTTGTCCATGGTGCAAGGGGGTCTGTCCAGGGGTGCAAGGGGGTCTTTCCAGGGTGCAAGGGGTCTGTCTAGGGTTTCACGGGGGTCTATCCAGGGGTGCAAGGGGGTTTGTAGGGGTGAAAGGGGGTCTGTCTAGGGGTGAAAGGGGGGTCTGTCCAGGGTGCAAGGGGGGATGTCTAGGGGTGAAAGGGGTATGTCTAGGGGTGCAAGGGGTTTAGTTCATGGTAAAATCCATGGTGCAAGGGGTATTTCTTGGGGTGAATGGGGGGTATGTAGGGGTTCAAGGGGGTCTGTCCAGGGTGTAAGGTGGGTCTGTCCACGGTGCAAGGGGGTCTGTCCAAGGTGCAAGGGGGGTCTATCCAGGGGTACAATGGGGGTCTGCAGGGGGTAAGGGGTATGTAGGGGGTGGGGGTGTGTACGGGGGAGGGGTAGGGGTCTGTCTAGGGGAGGTTTAAGAAAATGTAAGGTTTATATCCATGGTTTCGAACTATGGCTGTAATCCCTTTATCCACAGTTTGAACTGTGGATAAAGCCCTATAGCCATAGTTCCATGAACTGTGGCTGGTATTGGTATTGTTATTTGTATAACCCTATAGCCACAGCTTAAAATTGTGGATATAGGTTTATTGCCATGTTTCAAACCATGGATATAGGTCTATATCCACAGTTAAAATTGTGGCTATAGGGTCCTCCATATAGCCATGCCAATACCAGCCATGGTTTTGGGGATTATAACCATGGTTCCAAACCGGGGCTATAAATTAAATTTCTAGTAGTTGGATTCTCAAAAAATAGATATTTGGATTCTAAATTATGATTAATTTGGAATCAGATTTACGATAAATTCATAATCTAATATATGAATATTTATGAGTTTTAAAATATGAGAGTTCAGAGTCTGATTTTAGAAGAAATCAAGATCTGATTTTAGGAGAAATCGGTTTCTGATTTTTGGATAAATAGGAGTCTAAATTTTGAAGAAATAATATTATGATTTTAGAAGAAATCATATTCTGATTTCAGAAGGAATAAGAGAATAATTTTATGAAAAATCAAGGTCTTGTTTTAGGATAAATCAGAGTCTTGTTTTAGAAGTAATCATAGTATGATTTTAGGAGAAATATAAGTCTTATTTTAGAAAAAATCAGAGTCAAATTTCAAAATAAATCAGATTCTAATTTCAGAAAAAATAAAATTCTAATGGAATTTAAAATTATAGTCTTATTTTAGGATAAATCGAAGACTGATTTTGGGATAAATTTGAGTCTAATTTCAGAATAAATCATATTCTGATTTCAGAAGAAATCAGATTAACAATTATAGGGAAATCAAATTTTAAAAAACATTAAGGATCTCTAATATGTAAGGATCTGGTATTTTTGATAAAGAAAAAATATGTTTAGTATTTGTTTAATAAAACACTAGATAAGACAATGAAAACCACTGGTAATTTCAAAAAAGTTTTTATAGAAAGTAAATTTTTCTTAAGAAAATATTTCTTAGAGAAAGATAATTTTACTTAACAAAATGTTTTTGTGATTTTGAAAACATAAAGTAATGGAAAAGTCATAAGGAAACATATTGAATCAATAATATCACCCATTTTGGAAACAAATTACAGATTTTCGTACAAGAATATAAGTAATAAGGTTTTCACTTTGGACATAAAAGAAATAATTATATCCCTTTACTTATTACACAAGATGAATATAACTAACTCCCCTTAGGTTTTTAAATCACTAAGGATCATATTCTAGTCATTCATAGAAGAGTTACTTCTTATTGATTAAGAATATATTCTTTAAGTAATCTCCCCATTACTTTGACATATTATTTCTTAATATTATTTTTTATCATTCTTTCCCCCCTGGTTATTTTCAAAAAGGAATGGTGCGAAAAATGGAAAAAATTACCTTAAATGTTAGGAATATAAAAGTAAAAACAATGGAAAGATAAAAAATTCATTATGAAGTCATAAATTTGTTACATAGAAAAAAACTAAAAAAGATCAGAGTTTTAAGAAAATCATTCATCTTTCATATTCTACTTTGTCATTGGATTTATCAAGGATTCCTTCAACTTCTTCAACTCTTTGTGATCATCCTCAAACATTTTAAGCAACCCTTGTTCATCGTGATTTTTCCTTTTGAGATATTTAATTCTTTCTTCATGATATTTAAGGATTTCACCTTGTGACCATATCACCTCTTCTTGATCTTTGAATTTTTCTACCGTATCTTCCCAAAGTTCTCTTTCACTTTTTAAATTTAAAGCAATAGAATTCAACTTTTCATTCAGGTCTTTATCTTCTTGGATTCAGTAGCTTTCTCTTAATTAAGCTTCTCTGAAAGGCTTGTTATAAGGTTCTTGATTGTCTCATCTAGCTTATCAAAAGTACCCTTTACTAAATCATGGAAATCACTCATGATTTTCATATCATGAATCACTGACTTAGAGTGGTTGGTTTTCTCTTTTCATGATCTCCTATGAGCAGCATAACCAATGTGAAAGGACTTAAAATTGACTTCAAGTATTAAAAACTTTTCCATGAGAAAGATGGTAGAATATAACTTCTGATTGAATGTTTGTTGAAGTAGTTGGCAACTGGAATAAATACTTGGAAATAAGGGAATGGCATTCACTATCTTCTTTTAGGACTGAATAATAAAATCTAGTCCAATGAAATATGATGATACTGAAGTAGATTCTTTCGCTAGCAAGGAGTCTTTATCATGATCTTCTACTTTCCTCATAGATGTTTCAACAACATCTTTATTGGATTTTTCAACCAAAACTTTCCTAGGAGAATCAACAACCACTTTCCTTCCTTTATCAGCTTTAGAGATTTCTTTCTCAACTTTTGGAGTCTCATTCCCTCTCTTAGAAACTTGAATTATATTATCATCATAAACTTCTTTAACAACACTTTTTCCACCAATTTCTGTATCATCGTCAGGATGATTAAAATCATGATTACTAATTTCATCATCTGAAGGATTATCAACCTCATCCTGAGCATCGTCATCTTTACATTCTGAGATTATCTTGGTTGATATAACTTGGGAAGTTATGATAGAAAAATTGTCAGAAGGAATTTCCTTTTCTTGGTATTCTTATACAATTTTGATTACATCTTCACATTCCACTTCCTCTTATTATACTTCTTCTTGTTCTTTATCTTGTTACACTTTTTATTCTTCAACAATGGGTTTTTTAATTGAAACTATCATTATATTATATACACCCAGAGTTTCAAAATGAACTAATTCTTGTAAAAAGGATTCTAGTACCTAAACTTGTTCAGATACCTTCTATGTATCTCTAAGAAAAGCTTGAACAATCTCATCTTCTGACATATTCTTCTATAACTTTTTCTCTTTTTCTTTCTTCTCAAGCACCGAAGAATAATTTTAAAAGTTCCAATGTTTTTAGGTTTTAATGAAAAGTTGGATTTAAGGAAAGTGAATCAGATAATGTTTTCTTAAAACAATATAGAAATACCCACAAATAAAAAATTCAATTATGAAGATTTAAGTAAGGAAACATACCTTCTGGATTGATCTGAAAGAATTTTTAAAATTGATATGGTTCTTCATGAAGATCATAGGTTATGGAAATTTTATTAATAAAAGAAAATTATAGGTTATGAAAAAATGTTTTGAAATGTTTTTTGGTTTTGAAAATTTTATTAACAAAATAAAATCTAGGTTCCAAAAAAAATTACGAAAAATTTTGGAATAAAATATAAATCCATAAACATATGTACACTCTCTATGAAAAGTAGTATATTAAAGTAATGATATCGATTTAAAAAAGTTAATATGGATAATTAACTTAAAATTATCATTACTAAATTTTGTTTAATGAATTTAAATCTATCGGAGGGTAATGATTTTGAAAACATATCAGCAAGTTGATCATTAATTCCGATAAATTGACGAATTATGTCTCATTTAAGTGTGTGATCCCTAAGAAAGTGATTCCTGGTGTCTATTTGTTTTGAACAAGAGTTATGTTCAAGGTTTCTTCTTAGGTTAATGGAAATAGTATTATCACACATTATCTGTTTTTTGGAAAAACCCATGCCATATTCTGTGAGTGCGTGTTGCATCCACAACAATTGAGTACAACAACTTCCAACTTCTACATATTCAAAATCTGCAGTGGAAAATTCTACTGATTTTTTCCTCTTTAATGACCATGAAACTAATGAATATCCTAAGAAATGATGATTTTTTGATGTACTTTTCCTATCCATTCTACATCCAACAAATTCAGCATCTAAAAAACAATTTAAAACAAAATAATTTCCAGAGGAATAGAAAAGTCTTAAATCCATGGTTCCATTTAAATATAAACAAATTCTTTTCAATGATGTTAAATGATATTATTTTTCATTATATTGATATCATTCACATAAACATATTGAAAACATTTAGTCTGAATGATTAGCTTCTATGTATAATAATCTTCTTATCATCTCTCTAAAAGATGTTTGATCTACTGGTTTTCCAGCTTCATCAAGATCAAGATAATTTGAGGATCATATTGGATAACTTATACTTTTAGTGTTGTCACATCCACACTTTTTAAGTAGATATTTAATATACTTATGTTGAGATATATAATTTCCATATGGTTTTTGATAAATTTGAAAACTAAGGAAAAATGTTAACTCACCCATCATACTCATTTCAAACTCAGATTTCATGATATTTGAAAATGAATCGGTTAAAGATTGCTGAGTTGATCCGAATATAATGTCATCAACATAAATTTTAACAATCAAAAAAAATTTCTTATCTTTATTTATAAAATGGGTTGGATCAGAAGTTCCCTTAACATAATTTTTTTATAACAAAAATAATGTTAGTCTGTTATACTAGGAACTAAGGGCTTTATTAAGTCCATATAAAGATTTGGTACATTTGAAAACATGTTCAGAAAGTTTTTTTTTCAAAACCAAGAATTTTTTCAACACAAAATTCATATTTAACATATCCATTAAAGAAAGAATACTTAATGTCCCTTTGAAAAAGTATGAAATTAAATAATTCTTAAAAGGATAAGAGAATTCGAATAGATTCAAGTATAACTACTATAGATTAAGTTTCTTCATAGTCTATTCCTTCATATTGATTATAGACTTTAGAAACTAATCTTACCTTATTTCATACAATGAATCCATTTTCATCACATTTATTTCTGAAGACACATTACACATCCATTACAGAAGTTTCATTAAGTCTTTTAACCCAGTTTTATACTTTTTTCCTTTTGAATTCATTTAGTTCATCTTGCATAGCTTTAATTCAATCATCGTCACCAAAATCTTAATCTGTGATTTTATGTTCTAATTTGTAACGAAATTATAGATGTTATAATTTATTTGTTAAATAAATCTTGTCATTACAAGTATAATTGCATCACCAATGATAGTATCACTAGGATAATTTTTAATAAAAAACTTACTTGGGTTTTGTAAAACCTATTCATCAACATAAGATAAAAAATATTCTCGGGTAAATACTTCATAAATTTTTTCTTGATTATTTTTCATATAAGAAGAAACTTCCATCGAAGGTTGATAATAAGTTTATGTGAACAAATATGAAGATTTAGGTTGGGGTTTTTTAAAAACAACAGGGTCAGTTTGATAAAATTTAACATGTATTATTTCTTTAATAGTATAAGAATTTTTGTTAAAAACTCTACAATCTTTTTAATTAGTGGAGTATCCTAAGAAAATTCCTTCATCGTATTTGGGTGTGAATTTATGTAGGTTATCATTAGTATTCAAGAGTAATACTTAGCATTAAAATACTTTTAAGTAATAAAATTTAGGTTTTCAACCAGTACACTATTCATAAGGCGTTTTATTAAGAAAAGGTCTGATTAAAATTTGATTAATAGTATAACAAGTAGTACTAACAACATCAGCCCAAAATTGATTTTCTATAGAATATTCACTCAACATGGTTCTTGTTATTTTTTGAATAATTCATTTTCTTCTTTCAACAAAACCATTTTTTTGAGGATTTCTTGGAGCTAATAAGTTATGAGTAATGCCTTTCTTACTAAAAAAACTTCAAAAATATGAATTTTCAAATTCTCCCCCATGATAACTATGAATAGTTATCAATGGAAGGTTTTTCTCATTTTTAACTTTGGATGAAAAATATTTAAACTAAGAAAAGACTTTAGATTTCATTTTTAGAAAATAAACCCATGTAAATCTAGTGTATTCATCAACTAAAACAAACACATAGTATTTTCCTCCAATACTTTTAGTTTTTAATGGAACGAAAAGATATATATGCACAATCTGTAAGGCATCAGATTTTGAAACTTCACTAATTGATTTAAAACTTGACTTATGTTTCTTTCCATATTGACAAGTATAAAAAACTTTTGAAAAATCAAATCTAAGATCAATTAGATCCTTAAAAAGTCTTTTATTTGAGTGTTGTCCTGTGTTCTTAAGATTAAATTGTCCTAGTATTCTATTCCATAACAAATATTTATCTTCCATTTCACTAAGGAAAGGTAGGTCTTGGCTCTTAAGGTCTTCTATGTTATGTGGGTAAACGTTCACATGCATATGGGTAGTGAGAATAAACTCTTCCTTGTAATTGTGTACTAGGAATTTATAATTCTAAAAATTCACAAGGTAACCTTCATCACATAATTGCCTTGTTCTTATAATGATTTTCTTAAGACCTTTAATAAAAAAACATTTCAGATTTAATATTTTCCAAGATAAACTATGTTACTTATACCAAAAATTTCTCCCTGGGAATTATCTCTAAAATTTAATATTCCACCTTTTATCTTGATAATATTTTCAACAAAGTTTCTGTTACCAGTCATGTGATGGGAACATCCACTATCCACATACCATGTATTGTTGTTGGTACTTCCTTTATTTTCCAAAAAATAAAATAGTTAAACATTCTAAATCCAAAATTGATTGGATCCAGAATGGTTCCAAAGTAAAATCTATGGTGTCCACATTTTCTCATAGAAATAAGCTTTATGGAAACCAAAGTATTGAGTTTTATTCAAAGAACAATTTTTCTCCCAATGTCCACCACATTGACACTTAGTACAAAAAGGATCATTTTAGAGATCAAAATAGTTGTTACTAAAAACATTTTTTGAGTGAGTATAACCAAATACAGAACTATTACTAAGATGAAGAAGTTTTGAATACATTTTATCAAACTCTTTCCTTCTATAAGTGAAATTTGATAAAAGTTTATTTAAGAAAATATTTCATATTCTAGTCTAATGACTAAATTCTTATCCTCATAGTCATTAGTCTTAGATTTTGAGTTAGCCTCTAAAATATTTTTCTTTTAAATATCATTTTCAAGATATTTATAAATTGTATCCTTCTCATAATTAAATACCTTAAGGTTTTTTGAATCATTTTTAAAATTAATATTTTTTAGATAAATATCTTTATAAATATCTGATACTTCTTTCTTTAAAACAAAAATTCTAGAATTTTATATCTCAAACTTATTTTTTATATTACAGTTATTATTTTCATAAAATAATTCATTAAGAAAATTTAAATTTAAAGAAATATTGGTTAAGGATTTTTCATTGTGTGCCTTAACCATAAGAAAATGATTTTCAAAAGGTAATCTGACTATGAGATCAATATTCTTATGACTAGAAGATTCATATTCCGAGGATTCATCTCAAGATTCACCACCACTAGAACCCCCTGTGTCATTAGCCTTTAGAACTTTCTTAGCCTTTGATTTGTAGTACTTCTTTATATTCCTTTCAGATTGCTTATCCTTTAGGTCTTTTCTCTTGATCATAGGACAATCATGTCTTATATGTCCAGCCCTTTTTCATTCATAACTAGTTACTTCACAATATTTCTTATCCTTTCTATATTTCTTCTTATATCTGTACTAAAATTCTTTCTTTCTAAAAATCTTGTTCATCCTTCAAGAAAGAATATATGGTTCATTCTTAAACTGATTACTTCAACTAGAATTAGATATAATAATTGATTTATTAGCTTGATCTAGTAACTCTTTCAAGAGTCTTGGATTTCATATGAGTTGGTGTAGTAGTGAATGAAACACTTCCATTTCCATTATTTTTTTTATTGATCTCTGCATCTCTCTTCATTCTAGTTTTATGATATATAATAGTCCCAAATAACTCATCAATATTGATGTTAGATATTTCCTATTTTCATCAATCATTATTCTTTTAGATTACCACTCATTGGGCATGATATCTATTATCTTTTCCACAAGTATTTCATCATCAAGTCCTTTTTCTCCCATAGATTGAAGTCTATTGACGATAGTCATAAATCTCCGTTTCACTTTTAATACATGTTCTCCATAAGGAAATACAAATCTATGATGTTCATCTCTTAACATAGATCCTCTTATTTTTATCACTTTTGAAGTTCCAAAGTGTGTAACTTCAAGTTTCTTCCAAATAGTATTTGCTGCTTAACATGAGGAGATTTGGCTATAGATATTCCTAGTCATGGAACATAAAAGTGTATTTCGTACATTTTAGTTTAGTTGATATTCTTGTTTCTCTTGATTTTTGAAGGTTTTAACTTATTTTTTGGTATATTTTAATCTCCAGTGATCATGAAAAAATTATCCACTCTAGGGTTAATAACTAATATCTTCATTCGGTCTCTCCAATATTCATAAATATTTCCGTCAATGATTCAATGTCTTGTAGGATTTAGATTATCAATATAACCAACGTTCACTCCAACCATTCTATAAGAAAATACAAAATATCTTTTCCACAAAAACGTTTTAGTGGTAATAGTTTATAAACAAAGAAAATCATTAAGAAAAACTTGAACAAGTAATGTAGAGAAAGTAATGTTGACCAAGAAAGTTGAGAAAGAATACTTATATGCAAGTATATGAATTTCAGATACCTCCTCAGATACCAACTTTAGGATTGAAATACAGATATGGATGCTCAATTACAAGAGGGGGTGAATTGTAGGTTTAAAAACTTTTTTTTATATCTTTTAAGAAAATATATGTTTAATAATGTAAAACAAGATGGATTCACAAACCCTCTTTAGTTCTTAACTAAGAAACTAATTTGTTAGGATCTGATAATATGTATCTAATAAGAAAAATTAAGACAAGTTTACTTAGTTAAAAAAAATATCTTAAAGCATATAGAATCTTATTTATATTAGAGTATACAAGTATAATAAAGTATAAGAAAGTCATACTTTATTTCTTTAAAACAATGAAACTGAATTAAAAACTTATAACAAAGACAAGTAAACAAGTACAGGAAATCTTTTGACCCAAAGAGAAGGCTACCCAACAACCATGGATAAAGGTAACTTGATTTATAATTTCAAGAAATTATGTTTTACCCAAACCCAAGTAAGCCCTCGATAAGGGTATCAGAGTCTGTCTTGCTATACCTGCAAACCCTCAAACATTAAGGTAGTTGGAACCTCTATCTTCTTATCCCCAGAATCCCTTGATTGATCAGAGAAAATTGGAGTCACACTAAGAAGTCCGTACAAGTTGTAAACAGGTTGAAAAATTTGTTCCCAGCATTCACACAAGGCATGAGAGTCTCTCTCTCTATAAATAACTTTACAAAATCATATCATGTATTCTCTAGATTTTTGTTTATACATTTCATTGTATTTTAAAATGACTAGGGTTTTATAGGAAAGGATTCCAATGGTCGACTCCCTCCTCCAAAGGTCATATGTTTCTTTAAATATTACAGGGGCCTACATACGTTTCACTTAGCCAAAAATTAGTTAGAAACACATTGGATGACATCATTTCATGTAATAAAACATGGGAAACATTATCTTTCTTAAAAAACATTAAAACATTTAAGAAAATTTAACATTATTAGGATCTGATAAAATGAAATGTTACTTTATGGAAATGAGGTAACTATAATAAAAACATTTATTAGGATTCTTAATTAAGTGAGAATCAGAGTCTAAAAATATGAACAATAAGATTCTGAAATAATAGATATTCATATTCTGAATTCTGAGGAATATGGAATCTAATTTATGATATATTTAGAATCTGATTTATGATGATTTTAGAGTACGAAAAAATGAGATTTCGGAGGCTGATTTTAGAAGAAATGGGAGTCTTATTTCAAGAGAAATCCGAGTCTGATTTTAGAAGAAATCAGATTCTGATTTTAGAACAAATCAGAGTCTGATTTTAGAATAAATTAGAGTCCAATTTTATGAGAAATCAGAGTCTGATTTCTAGAGATATGAAAGTCTGATTTCAGGAGAAATCAGAGTCTAATTTTAGGATAAATCAAAGTCTGATTTCATAAGCAATTGGAGTATGATTTCAGAAGAAATAATATTCTGATTTGAGAAGAAATTGGAGTTTGATTTTAGAATAAATCAGAATCTGATTGGATAAGAAGTTGGAGTTTGATTTTAGGAGAAATCAGAGTCATGTTTCTGGAGAAATTATAGTCTAATTTATGGATAAATCGGAGTTTAATTTTTGGAAAAATTAGAGACTAATTTTAGGAGAAATTGGAGTCTGATTTCAGAAGAAATCAGGTTCAAAATTCTAGGGAAATCAGATTCTAAGAAATCGTAATGTTCTAAGATATCTAAGGATATAAATCTTTATATTAAAAAATATGGTTATTCTATGTCTATGAAAACACTAGATAAGAAAATTAAAACCATAGGGAATGTCAAAAACATTTTTAGAGAAAGTAAATTTTCATTAAGAAAATATTTCTTAGAGAAATATATTTGTCCTGAAGAAAATATGTTTGTGATTCTCAAAACATAAACGAATAGAAAAGTTATAAGGAAACTTATTGACTTGACACCCTTGTTGGGACACCTAATTTTATAAGTGAGGTTATTATAATTTTTATGGGTATATTTAACCATTTTACATCAAGATGTGTATCCCTTTTCTAGACATGGTGTAATTTGTAGGCATGTTTTACGGAAATCCAACCTGGAAATTTAGGATTGGGGAAATCCACTCAATGGATCAAGGAGTTCCAATCCCATAGTTAGAGAAGACCTTCCAAACTAAGTACCTTCAAGTAGCTTTACCAACCCTTGTTAGGGTTATTAAAAGGGGAATATGGATCCTTTCCATTAGAATGTTCTAGAAACTAGACATTCTGAGTCAATGGTGAGGGATATCGGAACTTGATAAAATTGTGGGAGCTTTAACAAAATCAATTAACTTACTATTTCTCACATAATTTTTAATCATGAAAAGTACTAATAATCTTCTCTTTTTAACTATAGAATTAAATGGAAATATCTTTATCCACATGATTCCTATGATAAATATTGGATAAATACAAACTACTAGTTGGAAGTAACTTCTACGAATGGTACAAACTCCTTCGGGTTATTCTATGCCATGAACAGAAATCTTACATGCTAGAATCCTCAAAGCCCGATCTTACTACTATGGAGGTGAGTGATGAAGAGTTCATAGTCCATGATAAACATATGAATAACATGGTCTACATTCAATGTTTTATGCTTTCATATATATCTACTAAAATCATAACATCTCACAAAAACATGGATTCATATAGAATTCTTGAGTACCTTTATGGTCATTACCATGAGAGAAAAAGAAAAAAGTGATTTTATATTCCCAAAGAACTATTTCAGAGTAATCTTGTGAATTTTTCATCATTTGGGCCTCATATATTAAAACTCATCCGCTACATTGAGTTCCTAGAGGTTCTAGGGTTTAAAAACCCTGAAGAACAAGGCACCGATTTCATTCTGGAATCACTCCCTTAGGGATTCTATATCATTACAATGAATTTTAATATGAACAAAATTGAGAATTATCTTATAGATATTCTCACTCTTTTTATCCAAGTATATATGGATATGAAGCATGAAAATCATTCCTTCATTATGGTGAATAAAAGGAAAGGGAATGCGAAGAGATATAAGAACCAAGCTTCTTCAAAAACTTCCAAGAATAGGAAGATCAAGGGGAAAGAAAGGGGCCATGATTTTTTCTATTTTTCATTTGGAATAAAGGGACACTAGAAGAAAAACTACAACCAGTTAAAGAATAAATGGGATGTTTTAGGTGTGTTTGTTATCAAGTGAAATTTATCTGTTTCTAAAAATTTGGAATTAGATACAGCTTGTAGTTCTCACATATGTATTCAATGATATGAACTAAGTAGATTAAAAAATATTTTCTAAGGGGAAGCAGATCTAGAGGAAGAAAACAGAGCTAAACTAACTATTGTAGTTATTGGGGACTACCACCTCATGTTTCCAACAAGGTTGATCTTGGTTTTTAAAGGTTGTTGTTATGTTTCATATGTTACCAAAAACAATATATATGTATCTAGACTTGATAAAGATGGATTTGTTTTCAAATTTGGAAATATATGTTGATTCATTTATAAAGATATCATTTTTTTTGGTAAGGAAAGTTTAAAAAACAGTCTTTATGTGTTTTATTAAAAAAAATAAGTAATGGAAATTGATAATGAAGTTAATTTGCCAGAATCATACCATACCCAACATCAGGTCATGTAAACAAAAAGTGATTGACTAAATTACATCAAGATGGATATTTAAATTCTTTTGAACTAAAACCAATTGGTGTATGTCACACATGTTTACAAGTTAAAATGATCAAATCTTCATTTATTAAGAAAGGTAAAAGGGATTTAGTGATTCTTGAATTATTTCACACCGATGTGTGTGGACCATATCATGTTAAAGAAAGGTTTGGGTACTCATACTTCATAACTTTTACTAATGATTTTAGTAGATATGGATATGCATACTTGATAAGGCATAAGTTGAATTATTTTGATAAATTCAAGGAATACAAGAATGAATTTGAGAAACATCTTGGTAAGAAGATTAAGAAACTCTGCTCATACTATGGTGTAGGATATCTTAATCACAACTTCCTTGATTACATATGAGAGTTTGGGATCTTATCCCAACTAACTCCTCCTTATACACCTTAGTGGGATGGCATAAGCAATAGGAGGAACTACATATTGTGAGACATAATGAGATCAATGATGATTCACGTGAGTATTCCATTACCCTTTTGAGGATATGCGTTATAAATAGTAACTCATAAACTAAACCAAGTACCATTTAAATTGATAAATGGGATTCAATATTAATTTTGGATTCGAAGAAAAACCATATTATTGGATTTAAATATGTGGAGAAGTAAAGCATTTGTTAAGGCCTCTTTTGGTAAAAAAACATGAACTCTGAGGCGTAATGTGTTCCTTTATAAGATACCCCAAGGAAACAGGGGGATATTAAATATATGACCCCTCATACAGAAAAGGTTTTAGTGGAGATACATTACATAGTCCTTGACTATGAGATTTGGAAAAAGGATGTCAAAACAGACTTCCTTAATGGGATCCTTTAAGAAGATGTCTACATAAATAAAACTGAAGGATTGGTGACTCCAAAGGATGAAAATAAGATATGAAAATAGAAAAATACATGTATGGATTAGTGAAAGTATCTTGGTCATGGAGCATTTATTTTGATGAAGCTATAATAAAATTTTGTTTCATAATGAATGAGTGTGAGCCTTCCATCGACAAACAGTTTAGTGGTTTTGAATTCATTTTCTTAATAGTATATGTTGATGACATATTACTCATAAGATATAAAATACTATTCTTACATTCAATTAAGATATGGCTGAATAAATTATTTTCTAGGAATGATTTTGGAGAAGCAACATATATTCTTGGGATCATGATCCATCATGATAGATCCAAGAGACTACTAGGCCTAAGTCAAAGTATATACATGGATATGATACTAAGGAGATTTAGTATGGAACAATATAAGAGGGGATTGTTTCCAACATCACATAGCATTCATCTTTCTAGGAAATTGTTTACTTGGACACATAAAGAAAGAAACACAATGGAATGTATTACATACACATTAGTTATTGGGTTAGTCATGTATGTTGTGTTATATACTAGGCTAGATGGTGCCTACGCATTGAGTGTAGTAAGAAGATGTCAAGCAGATCCAGGAGAACGTCATTGGATGGAATTCAAGACTATCCTTAAGTATCCAAGGCATAAAAAGGATATGTTCTGAGTATATGGAGGATATGAATAACTAGTAATCATAGGATATGAAGATTCTAGTTTCCAAACTGATAAATATGACATAAAGTCACAAATGGGATACATCAGCACTTTTAATGGAGGTTTTGAGACCTGAAAGAGTTCAATGTAGGTTGTGGTCATAGATTATACAATAGATCCTGATTATATTGTGTCTTCTCATTCAACTAAGGAAGTAGTATGGACTCAAAACATCATCCAAGATCATTATCTGGTACCTAGAAGTAAATATTCTATCATGCTCTATTGTGATAATACTGCAGTCGTGGCTCTCACAAAAGAGTCAAGGTTGCATCAATGAAAGAAGAACATACTTCAAAAGTATTATCTATTGAGGTATTTTTCTTAGAAAGGTGAGGTTTTATTGAGAAGTATTTCAATAGAATACAACATGGAATACCCCTTGACTAAAGCCTTAACTCACTAGAAACATGATTATCATGTGAGGTCTAGTAGACTGGAATTTGTAGGCTGTTAGCTCTAGTCCAAGTGGGAGTTTGTTAGAGTTAGTGCCTATGACCCACTAATTGAACTTTGATTGTATAAATATTCTATGTATTGAATACTAATTTAAAATCTTATTACATATTGTTCGTTATTTCTACATGGATTTAATTTAATAATGTACTATAGTATTATAGTATTAATAAGGTCATAGATGCTTACCGTTATGATGAGAACCTTGAAGTGCTAGGAAAATATTCTTAATATAGTTCTGTAGTTAAATAACATACTATGATGGGACACATAGAATTTAGACCATCAGGTACGAGTTCACGTAATAATATTAAGATTCTTATCATGAAGTTCGCACTTGGTAATGTTCAAGGTGATAGATTATGAGAAAATAACCACCAGTAGGAATTCATTGCATTTTAGCGTTTTCAAATATCCAATCCTCAAGTATCTTTATTTTTCCTTAGACTTTAAGATTATCATTAATGATTGTCATGACTTGTGTACTTTGATTTTTATACCAAAACTAGCATGCCATATGTTGGAAGGAAGTGGAGTATGTTGGGTACATCACGATTGAAAATTCATTAATGGATAATTCAAGGAAGGATTTTCCCTTCAATCTTCATAGAAGTTGATATCTCATCCCTTTTATTGGAATATAACCATCTCATTAAATTCAATGGATGTGATGTAATGATGTGTTTATTTTAGATAGTCAAAAAAGACATATCAAGTAAATAGGTTGATGACACTATTGTAAAACTAGCTTGAAGAGATATTGTGAAAAATGTATTATATTACACAGTGATTTTTCACATGTTGTTATTGATGTTGAAATATTAAGTACTTTCTCTTGGGTTCCTTGACCCTTTTCTAGACAATAATCTTGAACTTTAGGCAAGCCCGTCTAATTCCAATGAGAAAGAATATAAGAGGGGCACACACTATTTTTTTTATCTCGATTAAATTCTATTTGAGTTTAATTAATGGAATAAATATTATTCTCAAGTCTGAGGAATAATTTTATCCAATTTTTATTGATCTCAAAAACTAAATAAATATTTATTTGGTGGTATGTGAATAAAAATATATTTATTTATTTTATTGAATATGTAATTAATATTTATTCATCGGTATGTGAATGAAATATTTATTTATGAATAAAATTTTTATTTGGGAATTCAATAAATGAAATAAGAGTTCAAACAGAGCAAGACTATGTCTGATGACAAATTTTAATTAACAATCCGGTTAAATGATATTTGTTATTGTGTAAGATAGTGCACGCCACCAAAAATATAATTATTATTGTGTGGTTTGGGTTTTATTAAATATAATAAATGTTATTTAATGGACAACATGAAATTAAATAATATTTTAACTTAAATCCTAACTCTATAAATAACCAGATATGTCTGTTGTGTATTGCATCCAAAATTTCAGAATAGAGAACTGTTACGCACAATGAATTCTCTCTGAACTCCTTTTCTCTCCCTCTCACTAATGATAAGAGCAAGAGATATTTATTCAATATTAAAGAATGATCTATCAATAATGAACAACACAAGATATTTGACTCACCACACTAGAACCTAAAGATCGAGTGGTGTTTCATAGAGATTATAGGTGCACATGTGGATTACATCTAGAGGGATTCTATCAGTGGATCCTCACGGTGTAATGAAGGTAATTCAAAAGGTACTTTTTGGATGATCATCATTCACCAATAAAGAAATTCCCTATACTTGGGTATTTATTTATTCTAATATCAACAAAATTAATTATAAATTTGACATGTAGGATTCTCACTCTTGGTTTCAATAAGCGATTATTAAAATAAATTTTAACAGATCATCCACCACCACACGCTTCCGCTATGCCTAGAACCAACAAGAAAAAGGCTCCCAAAAACCATGATTTTAAGTAGGGAATTCATCCCATACAAACAAAACATCACAATAATATCAAAGGTGTAAAAACATGTGATTTGAACCTATTTCCCCATATATTTCAATTAACATGTTCATTACTTAAACAAATTAGTGAAAACTATCTTTCCTAATTATAAACAAAATTAAAGCATACCATATAACTTATAATAAATATAAATGATGGATAAACTACATCAAAGAATATTTTCCAACTCAATGCACACCATAGGGCGAAGAAGAAATGCCCATAAACAACAACTGCTTGCGGTAAAACCACATATGAACCTACACCGCACCCAAGGAGCATCAAAATGCAACCCTATCACACAAACCAAAAACTACTTCTTCACATCGGATCTACAAAGAATAATGGAAGGAAAACCATGGGAAAGAGAAAGAGAACTCACTACATATTTCCAAAAAGCATCCATAGAAACCCAAAGATTGAAGTAGGAGAAGGTGGGATAGAAGATCTTCCAAAATCACTTAGGATTCCTCAAAAAATGAGAGGGAGAAAAGACAACCAAATCAGAGGAGAATCGACTGAATAGTACCTATATAAACCCAAGAACACACCCAACATACATCGTAAACAAAAATATTATGGAATAAAATATATGAGTCTATATACCTCATGCTGAAAAAAAAACTATTAGAAGAAAAAACTTTTTTCCATCAAAAAACATGGTGCTTTGGGTTTGAATCAACTTAAGACAAAAAACACTTTCTTACGACGTAAAAACAATTACCACCTAGCCCCTAACCAAACACAAGACATAAACCAGCTAGCCAAGCAAGTCATAAATCACCATATTACACCATAAATACATATTTTATGGAATAAAAAGACTTTTTCAGTTATGTTGTACCTCAAACTCCACTAAACTTCATCTATCCTTCCCTGAACACCCTAATAACCGCAAACTGGAAAAGTAATATACTAGGAAGGCATAAACCATTCCATAAGTTTTCTATCAAATGATTCTTATCTTTGAGGATTAAAACTAAACCTGGTGAAAAGAAAGGGTTCCAAGAAACTACCCCATGAGATACCACTCAAGGTTCTCATCACAACACAATTGCTTACACCATCCAAACTCGACAACCGAAACATCCACAAACACCCCAGAGAACCACTACACATACACCTCTCATCAGGACCAACACTAAACATCATGTTCTAGCTAAAAATCACCAAATTTTTCAAAACCACACCACCAAAAAACCATCCAACCTCCACATATCCCAAGCCAAAAAAAAGATATAACCAATTCATAGCACTTCACTAATCAAGCCCCTAAATTAGAGACTCTCATCTTCCATGTCAATATACAATCCACTTTGGGAATAATTGACTCACCCAAATAGTTTCAATTGCATCAAAGTACACATTTTATTGATTGAGAATTAGGTCCTCCCGTTTTTTATAGGTCGTAAGACTTATCACACACCACACATCAAGGAAAATGTCTTATATGACAAAACAAAAAGTTCCAAAAATCATACCACAAAAAAATAAAGTAGAGAAAAACTCAAAATATTTCTAGGTGATGGGAACACATATGCATATCACACTCCTAAAGACTCTTCTCCAAGACACCATCTCTCCACAACATATGAACCAAGGGAATGGTCCACCCACACAAAACCTTCTATCGGTGATCCTGGGTATCTACTAGCCACTTTACAAATGCTGCATAATTTTTGATATCAAACTATCCCTATTCATTAACACGGGGGTCATCATGAAGATACCAGCAGATCTCATATAAATGGAAGATATTGGGGATCTATTCCAATCATAGAGGATACGCCAACTGATAGGCCACCTCACCAACTCACACTAATAGCATAAAGGGCCCAACAATCTGGAGATAAATCTTACCCCTACCAAACCTCCACTACTCACATCGAGAGGAGACTCTCAAGAACACATGGTATCCATCCTAAAACTCTAAGGGTATCCTCCTAAAATAAATATAAGACTTCTGTTAGTCATATGCTACATTCATCTTCTCACGAACAAGATTAACATTCTATGTTGTTCTCTTCACCACATCTATACCTAGAAATGTTTTCTCCCCAACGACTATCCAGCATAATAGACAATGATATGTCCTCCCATATGGAGCATAATGGAAATTGGAGTTCATGGAAATGAATTTTCCATAAATTGAAATATATATATATATGTGTGTGTGTGTGTGTGAATTTTAGCATAATTAGGGTTTTTAAGTAATAATATTATTTTTATTACTTAACACATTTAAATTTTATAAAATTCAACATGACAATAAAAATTTCCAAACTCTCACCAAAATATAAACCTATAAAATTAAATTTGATTTTAGAATCTAAAAAATTTTCCTACATTTTGAATAATGATTAAAATCACAATTTTACTCTTTTAAAATTAATTAAAAAAATTTCAAAATTTCACTTTGAAAAACAATTTCCCACATAATGGTATAATGTACACCATATAAAAGTAAATTGGTGCATAAAGTAAAAAATTCCTCAACAAAGGGATTTTGAGACAAAAATAATTTACCTTATTTCCCCTCTTAGTTGGTCACACTCTGAATTCTTGTAAAGAAACTATAACTATCTTAAAAATCTATTTTAAAACCTTATTCATATCTATAAACCTTTTATATACATCATTTATAGGAATTTAATATGATTATAGTGGTTCATTATAGCTTTTTTTAAGATTTTATGTTAAAACTTTTAATTTTTGTCCACATGATGGGTAATGTTAATGACGATCCTAGATCTTTGATACCAAGTTCATAATTACTAGATTACACATGTTTTTGTAGTATATATCACATGATTATTTATAATGTTCCACTTTCATCCCATTAGATTTTTAACTATGAATCTTGAAGATAATGTTGAATACAAACTTCTTTCGAAAGTTTTTAATGAATGAATATGATATAGGGTTAACATGATTAGATATTAATATTAAAACTCTACAACATTTATGAAATATTTAAGACCTTATAATTTAATTTCATTAATGGTATATAAAAGTCCATAATCATTCACTATAAAAACAATACCTCCAATGGCCCGAAGGACTTCATTTTTTATTGATTTTTGATAATTCACCTTTCAAGGGGTGAGGTGGAACCCTTATATAAACAATACAACATCACTCAATTAGGTGATAAACTGACCAAAACAAAGTGTGTTGTAATGATTTAATGAGTAATAAAGTGCTATTACATGGTGTTAAAATAATATTTATAGAATTTCATACACGTAATATATATCATGTATATCCATAAAAACTATTATTTGAACCATTAATGATGGGTAGTGTTGACAATGAAATTCATCTTTTGTGGAGGCGGTAGTCTTCATGTACGCACGATTAAGGAACTCATTTCTCAATGAATTGAGGGAGTGATGCTATATGAAAATTCATCATTTCATAATTATAATAATGTTATAAAAAATCATATTAGTTAATTAATTACTCATTTTTTTCATTCATGTTAGGTGGTTAAGAGAAATGAGACACATCATTCATGGAGGTGGTGGTTTACAATTATGCATGATTAACAATATTATACCTTAATGAATGGACAGAATGAAGGTAAATCTAAATAGATACCATTTTATAATTTTTTAAGTGACCTAAATAAAATTTTTATTCCTAAAACCCGTACTTTATGTCATCCAGAAGATTCAGTGATGAAAAACAAAATGTATGGTGTCTTAGAGGGATACACATATTGATGTATTTGTTTTTCTAAGAAAATGCTACAACATGAATTAATAATAGGTTCCGCATTAATATAATATTAAGGCTCAGTCCCTATTTTGGAAGTAGGTAAGGTAGATGAATTCATATTTTCATTAAACATTAACAATTAACTAGAACTTTCCTTTTGTAAAATAAATTATGATTGAGGACCCTCCTTGTAGAATTTATTTCTAAACCCCCCATAATTCTAGGAGAAAAAAACCCTCCCACTTGCTTTGGAACCCGCATCTGAGAGATCATGTAGGGTGTTCTATTCTAGTGCCTTCCTTCATATATATTATTCCCCCAACTAAAACTAGGCACTATTTTCAGAAAGTTTCCTCACCTAAATCTGCAGGCCTTTTATATCATCCAAAGTAAAATCCAACAAATCTTCCATGCATGATTTCTCATCCATTTTTGGAACATGCTCCTATAGTTTCCTTATTCACTCATTAATTTAAGTTCTTCTCATCCACTCACCAATTATTCATGGGTGAGTTACATAGACCTTATTTTCTGAAATTAAAGATCACTTTGAATCCCAAAATAACGAAGATTTCTCCATAGATGAAACCTTTGTTGTAGTTTTTTCCAATATCATGTGAGAAGATAACCTAGGAGGAAGCCCCTGAAAAGAATCCTCACCCTGAGATTCATTTACATTGAAACCATATAATATCTTCATGTCATCCTCTCTTGCACTAATAAAATTGGGGAATTTCTCCATAAAACCTACAATTTCTTCCAAGGATCCAACCGGGATCCCAGTGAGGATACAGTTATTACCTGGCCGAACTTCACTATAACCGCCATTTTTTGGAATGTTTGTTGATGATAAGTTGATCAGAACCTACAAATTTCTCAGAGATAGAAAATATTCCTTACCATTATAGATTCTAAGGGTCCTGAAATTTATCATCACATTTTCTAGGTTTAAATTTTAGAAGTGGCATACCCGCGAGATGCTGTTATAGAAAATATTGACATTATTGTTGTTAGGAATGTAAATGATTAACCCACTTTTGTAGTGAAAATCAAAAGATAAAATAATTTGAAAAAATTATAAAAAATGAGAACCATATGTAACTTAAAGAAACCCCCCAAATGAAAGGGGGAAACCATAAGAAAATTGAAGAATCACTATGGGTAAATGTGGGCACACACTCCCTCACTATTACAAGAAGAAAACCCTTGTAAAATATTTCTTGAATAAGTAGGGAAACCACCTCAGAAAATACTGCAAATAAAAAGGAAAATATTAAATTGGATTGGTGGAGATGATTATATATTGAAACCATCAAGGAAAATCCCTTCATAAAGGCTATCTTCATCATCCTATCTCCTCTCCCACTTGGTGGTTGGTGGGGCTGGCCACCATCCTGAACCCACCTCCTTTGACAAATTGGGGGGCACCATCTAGCCAATAAAATGTTTACACATCTCCCAATTGGAGATCTCATTGAGAACCAATCACATATCCATACATCCTTTATATATATAAAACATGATGCTCAAGTCTCTATAAGTCCACTTGAGGTTCTTCACCATCTGAACTTATCTGAATCAATTGCCTTCATTAGGAAATCTACCAGATTTTCTTTAGTATAAAATTTATGTATGACCACAGTTCATTACTCCACTACATCTTGGAAAAAGTGATATTTTACACTAAATTTGTTTCATCTTGGAATGAAAACATGGATTCCTTACAATGTTTAAGGCACTCTGACTATCACAAAACAATAGAATCTGGTCTTGTCTCTACTCGAGCTCCTCCAAAAACTGTCTCAATCAAATCACCTCTTTTCAAGCTGGTGTAGCTTCCATGTACTCCACCTATATCATGTATAACACTAAAACAGACTGTAACATTGAAATCCATCTCACAAATCCACCTTCAATAGTAAACACATAACGAGTAGTGGATTTTCTTTGGTCAAAATCACTAGGAAAATATGAATCAACATAGCCTATGATAGTAAAATTCTATCCTACATAATATAATTTAGTATTTTATGTCTCCTGAATGTATCTCATGATCCACTTAATTGTTCTCCATTGCCCTCATCATGGATTCACCAAGTGTTGAAAAACTACTCCCACTACATGTGAAATGTCTAGTCTAGTACAAACCATATAGAACATCAAATTACCCACTGCTGATGAATACAGTACTCGACTCATCTCAATCTTCTCTACTTCAATTCTAGGACTCATCATTGAGTATAAAATTAAATTAATAGGAAGTGGGGTAGATACTGGATTAAATTAATTAATGTTGAATCATTCAAGGCTTTTCATAAGTAATTATTCTCTGATAGAAAAATCTTCCCATTATCTCAATCTTGGTAAATCTGCATCCCAAGAATCTTGTTTTCTAGTCCCAAGTCCTTCATATCAACCTGCCAAGCTAATTGTGTCTTCATCTCTTAGATCTGATCTTTGTTTGGTCCTACAACCAACATGTCAACCAAATACCAAAAAATAATGATGAAATAATTACCATATGAACCCTTCAAATATGCACAAGGATACGAATGAAGTCTGTTGTATCCAGGGATCATGATATAGGAATCAAATCTCTTGTACCAAAACCTTGATTGGTGTTTGAGAATACACAGATATTTGTTCAACCTAAAAACAAAGTTCTCTTTTTATTCTTCTGAAAAACCTTCTAGTTGGAGCATATAGATCTCTTCATCAAGATAACCATATAAGAAAATAGTCTTCACATATAGCTTCTATAGATGTAAGTTTTATGTAGAAAACATCACCAGAATTCTCTGAATAGTCTTCAGTCTAACAATGGAGAAAATATTTCATTAAAATCAATACCTTTTGTCTGATCATATCATATGACCACTAGTCATGCATGGTAACATTCCACCTGGTCCTTTCTATCCTACTTGATCTTAAGGACCCATTTTTATCTTATATCCTTTCTTTTATGAGGTACTAGAACAATATCCCTAAGTCATACACTTTTTTAGGGATTTAAGTTCCTCATGCATCGCCGCCATCCCTGAGGATACATCTGGCCTATGAGTCACTTCCCTAAAATAATATGGATCTCCATCCTCTCTCAATAATAAGTACACAATATTACTCTCAACAACATAGTTTGAGTTCCATATTGGTGATTATTTCTCCTAATTTGACTATCGTGGTCCAGATTCAACCAGTAATTCATCTTTGTGCTCTAGTAATGCCTTAGAGAAAACTGGTTCTTCCTTGTATTTTAATCTACTTTGAATATTTTAGTTTATGTATTCTCATTATCCATGTCTTGATCAGTTTTCATTTGCATATGGTATTCTGAAAAAATTACATCTCTATTGATGATAATTTTGTAGGAAGTGGGGTCCCCCAAAAGATACCCCTTCACACCATAATCATACCCCAAGAAGATACATTTCATGGATCAAAAATCCAACTTTGATCATTCCTAGTCAGTAAATAATGAATATATAGGACTTCTAAAATTATGTATCCAAGAATAGTTAGTGGGTTTACCAATCCACATCTCTATTGGTGTCTTCCGATCAACTTCCAATGAAGGAGATCTATTGATCACATAACAGGTGGTATTCACTTCTTCTTCCCAAAATATTTTGGCAATTCATACAGTATTAAAATTCACTCTTGTTCTATTGAATAGGGTTCTGTTCATCTGATATGCCACTCCATTCTGCTGAGTTTACGCCACCTTGAACTGTCTCTTGATTCCTTCATGTCGAAAAAAAGTTTCAAATTCCTCACTTATATATTATCCACCATTGTTAGTCCTCAAACACTTGATCTTATTTCCAGATTCATGCTCCTTCTAGGATTTGAATGTTTTGAAGACTTCAAAAACATATGTCTACCTCTTGATTTGGAACACCCAACATCTCCTAGAGTAATCATCAATGAATGATACAAAGTACCTTGTTCCTCCCAGGGATATAACTGGTGCTTTCCAAACATCAGAATGGATTAACTCTAAGATCTCATTACTTATTGTTGTTGATGTCCCAAACTTTAACATGTGTTGCATTCTCAAAACAATATGGTAATAAAATGGTAACAATACCTTTGTAAGCCTGAGAAGAAACTTATGATTTGAAATAATCATCAAGCCCTTTTCTAACGTATGGCCAAGCTTCTGATTCCATAACATCATCAATGCTTCAATTGCGGTAATTGATGCGACAACTATCTCTGCCTCCTTGTATATTTCACCCATAAGAACATATAGGTTCTTCAAGATAATTTATTCCTTCATCACCACAAGCGTGCCCTTCACATTTCTCATCAATCCATTCTTGGTGTGATTCTTGCATTCGATGTCATCAAATTTCCCCAAAGACAATATGTTCTTCTTCATTCTATTCACATGGCATACTCCTTGATTGGTCCAAAAAATACCGTCATGCATCTTCAATTTGATGGTACCAACTCAAACGATCTTTATGGTGAGATTTTTTCCCATGTACACAAGTCCTTCCAGGATAGTTTCATACTGATCAAACCATTTCCATTGAGACTTCATGTTCTATGTTTCTCCTGAGTCGATTATCCATGCATCGTTGAGATGCTTCCTACTTCCAGTAGTCTTCATTGCATCAATGACTAGTATATATCAACGTCTAGAAGTACTAGCTAAATTTCTATACATGTCATGATTCTGTATCCCCTTGGAATAGTGCTCCATCATCACATCTATGTCCTTTCACTAATTGTCAGTCGGCAATTATCCTTCCACAACACTGCCTCCTTCTTAATTTTCCAAAATGAAAAATTATTCTCATTGAATTTTTTGATCTCAAATTTCGTGATCATCTGGACATGTTGTAAGTCTTGAACATCCTCAATTTCACAATTGTGTATTAAATAATTTCAAAAAAAATTATAAGAAAGATCAACTGGAGTCACAATCACATAGCATACTCAAAATAATGAAAATTTTTAATACCCAAAAACGTGAACATCATTAGGCCAGAACCTGCCATTGATACCACTTGTTGGGACTATAAATTATTGACCTACTAGTGTAGTGATAATCATGAGATAAAATAAATTTCAAAAAAAGGTAAAATGGACACCAGATGTAATATAGAAAACCCCCAAAATTAATGGTGAAAACCCACAGCCAAGTAGAAGAATCACTATGGGTAAAAGTGGGTACACAGTACCTCACTATTAAAAGGTAAAACCCTTGTAAAATCTTTCTTGAATAAGTGGGGAAACCACCTCAAAAAATACCACACATAAAAGGAAACTGTTGAAGCTGATTTACTGAATGGCCCGAATGCCTCATTCTTATTGATTTTTGACAACCTCCCTTTCAAGGGAAGAGGGGGAAACCTTACAAGGCCTGTAGGCTCAGTTATTACATGGCTCGTAGGCTTAAGAGACATTAAATGACCCGAAGGTCTTAGGTAATTCAAACAGACTATAACTAAAAGGAACTACCCATCCCCATCATTTGCATCATGATGGTAGTTATTCACCTTCGCATGGTCGTCTGGCTAAGCATCTCGTGCAATCACAGGCTAGTCCTGATGGGGTAGCCATAACCTCTAATTCTTTCCCAATCCATTTGGTTCTTCTCTGGTGAGTGCACCTGCTCTGAATCCTCCTCTAGGGTTGCTCCTTATTTTGTAAAGTTTTTTTAGGGAAACTGCATGTGTCCTGAAGGCCTTGAGGTGGCCCAAAGGATTTAAAGGTAGCCTGAAAGCCCAACTAACCTGAATATTACCTACTATAGTAACTGCTACAGTGCCTGCTACATTACTGCTACAATACTGCTATAGTAACCTAGAAATATGCCTCTGCCTGATTTCGAACCTGGGTCTCGTGGATGCACATAAGGATACCTCACCAACTGGGTTGAGGCTCATGTGAAACTGCTGAAGCTGATTGGTGGAGATGATGAGATGTTGAAACCATTCGGGAGAATCCCTTTTATAGGTTATCCACATGTGCCTATCTCCTCTCCCACTAGGTGGTTGGTGAGGCTGGCCACCAACCTCATACCAACCACAACTCGCCCCCTTAGAAAAATTTGGGGGAAGCACTGTATAGTCAATAAACTATCAACAATTGGCACTTCTCGTCTTGCACTGTGCTGATCTGTAGGTGTCGGTATGCTTGTCGACCTAAGTGTTAGATAAAAGGTTTTTTAAAGAGGTTTTTTAGTTTTTTTATTTTAAAATACTATATTCATTTTTGGGAAAAATATTTCCCAAAGGTGGTAGGACCCAGGCCGCCTTCGGATTTTTTCGCTCAGGAGAAAGGTGGCGCTGGCCTTACCCCCTTTCTCAAAAAAATTTGGGCAAAGGCAGCAAGGGCCCTGTCCCCTTTTCTATAATCCAAAATTAAAATTAAAAAAAATATATATTAAATATACATGTTAGTATATTTAAGTTTTTTATTTATATTTTTTTTATTTGTTATTATATATATATGAAAATTCAGCAGAATTTATCTGCTATTTTATATCTGGTATTACTTCTATTAAAGCAATCTAGAATTCTAATAGAAACCATCACCCATGACCACATTTTATAAGAGGACTTGCCATGGAAATCATTCCGGATTTCTAATGTGGGATCCAAGTTCATCCTTTTCTGTACATAATTAATAACAATATTATTATTAATTATTTTTAGTTAATTAATAATCAATATTAATCACTAATAAATAATAATTAACTAATTTATATTATTAATATTTTAAACAATATTAATTAATATTATTAATTACTAATACATGATTAATATTTAATCATTATTAATTAATTAGTAATTAATAATTATTTAATTACTTTTTAATAATAGTAATTACTAATTAACTAATTAATTATTAAGTAATTATTAAATATTATTAAACAATTACTAATAAATATTAAAAATTGTTATTTAGCTATTAAGTATTAAAAATAATTATTAAATTTTTAAATTAAATAATTAATAATTGTTAATTCTTTATTATAATATTAGTATTTATTAATTAAGTAATTATTAAAATTTAATAATAATCACTAATCAATATTAATTACTTTTTTACAGTTACAATATTAATTACTAATAAATATTAATTAAATAATATGATTTACAATTTAATAATATTAATTTATAATAAATAATATTAACTAGTTAATATTAATCACTAATAAATATTTAAAATTATTATATTAATTATTAAAAAACATATATAATAATTAGTGATTAATTAATTTGAAATTAAGAAATATTTAATTATTTATTAATAATAATGATTAAATGATTAGATTAAAAATTGTTAATTAATTATTATTATATGAATATTAATTAATTAACTAATTATTTCTATTAAATATTAACTACAAATAAATATTAATTAAAAAATTGATTAGATATTTAACAATGTTAATTTATAATAAATATTAATTATTAACTAATGTTAATTACTAATAAGTTTTTAAAATTAATATTTAGTAACTAATAATTAGAAATTATAATAAAATTATAAGTTATTAATTAATTAGTAATTATATAATATGTAATTACTTATTAATAATATTAAGTAAAAATTAACTAATTAATTAATTATGAATTAATAATTATCTTTATAAAATTGCTAATAAATATTTAGAATAAAATATCTAGTCACTAAATATGAATAATAGTGATTAATTTATTAAAATAGTAATGATTAGTTAATTATTATTAAATTCTTATTATTTAATTAAACATAAATAGTTAATTATTATTTATTAGTAATTAATATTTAATATTAATTGACTAAAAATGATTAATAATATTATTATTAATTCTCTATTGGAAAGGGAGAACCAGAATCCTACATTAGAAATCCAGAATGATTTTTAGGTTAAGCCCTCCTATAAAAGGGGGTCATGTGTGATGGTTTCTTTCATAATTTTAGACTCTTTTAATGGTAGTAATGATAGATAGAGAATATCTGATAAATCCTACTGAAAAAAATTATATGTATATATATATAACAAAAAAAAGTAAAACTAAATGATTTAAATATACAAACATGTATATTTAAAATATATTTTTTTATTCCGGGAAAGGCAGCAAGGCTCTTTCCACCTTTTTTCGAGTGAAAAAAAAACCAAAGGTGGCAAGGGCCTGCCACCTTTGGGACATATTTTCCGATAACAATTGACCTAGATTTATTTAAATAAACTCATTTAGAAAAACCTATATAAAAAACTGGTTAGATACACCACAACCTAGAAAATTGTAAATGTGGCACTAGAATAGATTTTTAGGTAAATCGATTTTTTAAAATGAAATTAATTAATTTTAAATGAATGGACTATTATTTCTTTCTTCATATATAAATTATTTTAAATAAATTATAACCATAACATGTTTAATTAAAAAAGTTAATTATTAAATATTAATAAAAATATAAATATAAATTAATTAATAAAAATTATTATTCTAAAATATTAATAATAAAGATAAATAAAAATATGATATGTTAGTTTATGTTTAGATACTTTTAAATTTTTTTAAATAAAATTACGTAACATATAATTTTAATCTATTCAATATAGTTTATTTAAATATTTTATATTTAATAAAATATTTTATTAAATAACATTTTAATATCAGGTTTTTTAAAATATTAATAATAAATATAATTTTAATGAGTTAATAATAAATATAAATAACAATATAATACATTAAAATTTGAATGGAAATTTAAACTAAAAATTTTCACTTTATATATTAAATGAAAGTGATTAATGTGATATATGTATTGAAAATTTTCATTTAAAATATGAATGGGGCTTTTCACTAAAAGTTTCTAGAGTAAATCCTCAATGGAATTAATTGATGAAAATTATCATTTTTTATTAATGTGTTTATATTTCTACATTGTGATTTTATGTAATTTTTTGAGTTGAAATATTTTATTGGATGTCTACATTTAACATTTTCAGTGGAAGTTTTCACTCCAAATATCCAATAGAAGATTTCATGGTAAATTTTCACTGGATGTTTTCCCGAGAAATTTATAGTGGAAGATTACACTATAACTTCCTAGTAGATATTTTCATAATAAATTTACAAAGTAAATTTTTAGTACATTATTTATGTGTAGATATGTTTAAACTTAATAATTAAACAATCATTTATTATAGATTTTCTGTACTAAAAGTTTTAGTATAATTATATAAAAAATTATGTAGAAATTTATATTAGAAATTTAAGTGTAAATTTGAAATAAAATTTCCCATTGATAATTTTCACTAAAGCTTTATAGTGAAAATTTTCAATGGATGTCTGCATTGAACATTTTCAGTGGAATTTTTCACTGCAAATTTCTGATGGAAATTTACACTACAAATTTATACAGGATGTTTTTCACAAAAATTTATAGTGGGAGTTTTTACTTAAAAATTCCATTGGAATTTTACACTAGAAATTTCCATAGTAAATTTGCAGTTAAAATTTTCAGTACATTATTTTTTTGTTAATATATTTGAACTGAAATTTTAGAAAAGAATTTATTTTATATTTTTTGAAATAAAATTTTTAGAATAATTATAAAAAACATTAAATAGAAATTTTCATTGGAAATTTAATTGGAAATTTGAACTAAAATCTACCTGTGAGAATTTACACTAAAGTTTTATAGATCAAATTTTCCATAAAAATTCCCAATAAAAATTTACATTTTTTATTTATTTATTAGTAAAATTTGTATTCAAATTTTATTTGTTGTAAATTTAAAATGTAAATTTCCTATAAAAATTGACACTCAATATCCAAATTTGAATTTTTTTTTTCAAGTTTCTATTTTAAAATTATATTTTTTAGTTATATATTAATATATTTTCATTGAAAAGATTGTTTTTTCATAATCAAATTTTCAACATTTTTTTATTTATTGGGGATTTTCACTATAAATTTATATCCAAAAAATACATTGTATATTTATATTTGGAAATATATAGTGTGCGTAAAATATGTATTGAAAATTTTCTCTAGAAACTATTTTGGAAATTTAAACTAATGTTTTCTAGAAGAAATGTGTAGTGAAATTTTTTAGTGAAAATTTACACTAAAAATGGGTGGTGAAAATTTTCATTGTTTTTCATATATTAATATATTATGTATTCATACTATAAAATTTTTTATTATAAATTCCCACTAAAAATTAAGCTTTATATTTATAATAGTATTGATATAATGTGTAGGAAATAATCACTATAAATTTTAAGTGGAGGTATTTAAAGGATATTTCAAATTTAAATAAATAATGGAATTTTTCATTAGAATTTTTCATTGTTTATTTTCATAATAATATACTCTCATTTATAATTTTAGTATAAATTCAAACTCAAAATTTAATATGAATATTTTCTTTTCAAATTTTCACTGTAAATTTCCTTTACAAAATTTCAGTTTTTATTTTTGTATACTAGCACTTGAAATTTCAAAATTTATATGATGATAAATGGAGCGTCACTTTATGATTCAATGTAGAAAAAGAAAAGAAAAATACATTTTTAATCTATCTCCAATGGATTCAAAATGAAATGAAAAACGAATAACACTGAAAACAGATCACACCAAGAATGATCTTGCTTCAATAGATATAGGTTCCCCTGATAACAATAAATTTTCATTGTAAAATTTCAATGGAATTGTGTCAATTTCTAGTGTAAATTTGAATTTGAAAATTATGTTGTATGTTTTTTTTAAATAAACATACATGTATGTCTGTATATAGTTATGCATTAAAAAAATTTACTCTGAATTTAAACTAAAAATTTATAGTATAGGGTTATATTAGTGGATATTTACAATGAAAATGAAAAATAAATAATTCCAAGGAAAATTTACATGGATGTTCGTATATATATTTTGAAAATTTCCACAATAAAATTTTCACTTAAATTTATAATTAAATATTATAATTTATTTTTGTATTTGTATGTGTGTATTTGTGTTTTTTTAGTTTTTTGGTGAAAATTGTTGTCATAACTTCAAATTTTAATGGAAATTTTCTATGAAAATCCAAACTATGAATTTTAAATGAAACTATCTAGTGAAAAATATACATTGAAATTTTCCACTGGAAATTTTTACTAAAGGTTTCAAGTGTAAATTCTTAATGAGAATTTATACTAAAAATTTACATTTTTTATTTGTGTATTAATATATATTCATTGTAATTTAAAGCGTGAATTTTAAATTGAATTCTCCATCTGATCTTTGCACTGTAAATTTTCAGAATGAGGATCTTGGGGAAATATTCATTTACTTATAGATTGTTTATAAAGTGTTTATAGACTCTTAGGATTTCATATAGTTTATATTAGAAGTTTTGAATGCAAATTTCTAGTAAAATATGGCATTTTTTATTTATGCATTAATATATTTTCACAAAAATTTTAAGTAAAAATTTGAAGTATAAATTTCAAGTGGAAATTTGCCTTTGAAATTTGCAGTTTAATTAATATATTTCATATTAAAAATATATATAATCAATATTATATAAAATCAATATCATAATAAATATTATAAATATAAATATATTTATATAATAATTTTCTAGGAATTATAAACAATATATTATAACTGCATTATAATAAAATTTAAAATATAAATAGTACTTTCAATGTTAGTTTTTATAATATTTTTTATATTTATATAATTAATAAATATCAGATAATAAATCTATATAATAATTATTATATTAAATATATGTTTGTATATTTTAAATATATAGTAAATATTAAATTCTACATATATATATATATATTAATAATATGGATGAGTAGCTAAATCCAGTAGTGCCAGTGTAAAAATCCAAGACTGCACAATGGGGGAATTTTGGTCCAAAACCCCAATTTGAGGGTTAGGTTGGGGACCCCAACCTATGATGATAATAATTTGTAGGTGTTGTCAAGCATCTCCAGTCCAGAAGGGATTTCTTTTGAAATCTGATATGGAAGGGGTGGTAGCGATGCACCCCGGTATATCATTAAAGTTGTTGCCATGAAATTAGTTCTGAGATCTGAGTTCACAACCATTCCATGATCATAATTATTCGTAATCTCATGGAACCCCGCCCACGAAGGCTTAGAAGAATAGTCGAGGATGAATTGGGTGATGATCCTCTCTATTTCTAGACTCATCAATTGTTACTGGTACTGAAGTGTCTGGAATTGATGCAGCTTCCGACGTGGATCTAATGAGTCCATCTTTCTCTCCCTCACCCAATTATCATCATCGTAGATCATATATAACCATAAAATCATATTTTTTTAACATCTTGTAGGTTTAAAAACCATATATAGTAATCCTTCAATCTGATTCTGGATGGCTACTTCTGGACATGAAATTTTGAATAGGATATTTGTAGAGACATATGTTCTAGTGTGGTTCCTTTATGAATTACCAATATGTCAAAGTGTTGTAATAGGAATTGGTGATTAAGATATTCCAAACATAGGGACTACGTGTAGTTAGAGCTGGTAGTGGATGTTTTAGGGATGAATTGTCTGCAGTAACTAGAAGGTGCTAGTCGATAGGATCTCAGCAAAGGGGATACTACCCGGATCAGACTTGGGAACATGTTCATTGTAATGTCTTTAATTTCACATGTATTATATTTGGATATTATATGGAATATTCTTGAGACAAAGCGATGAGACATAGTACAATTCTAAGTCCCAATGTTCTCGAAATAAATGTTTGAAATATATTAAATATATTAATTAGAATGCATGTGGGATTTTCTTAACATTGTGGAATAACTTCTATACAGGTTCCCATATTAGAAATATGATAGCACCATTTATTTTAGAACGTGATATTTACCTTAGAAATGACATAACATTAGTCAACGTAAATAGTTTGTAGAAAATTCATCAGGGGTGTGGAAATGAATAAAAAAATTTAATAAAATTATTCCATTTCAGTTTCATTGACACAATGATTAACAGTCCATAAATATACTACAATGGATAAATCCCAGGGTCAGCCGCATAACCCTGTAACATTTGGAGAGCCATTGAAGAGAGCTTCAGAGGATTTCTCTCAGACGAACGGCAACCAGATCATGGATCAATTATTAACTTGCTTCAAATTTAAAGGATTTTATCAAAAAATGAGACACAAAATTTTTCATCATAAGTGATCGATACAAATATAGGTATAGTGTATTTTTAAATATTTCATCCCCATTCATGAATTCTATAATGAACGAGAATCAATCAATGAACATATTGATCTATAAATCAAGAATATTTTGGGATGAGTTATTTTTGTGGGGTTTTGGTGGGAGAATAACCATTGTGATTTGATTATTCAGTTTTTTTTTCTAATGGTAGATTATCAAGATCTACACGAACATCAATCAAGGTTTTTTCCCCTAATATGATCTTGTTCTTTTCTCCCCCCATTCATCATTTAACTCAGTCATTCTTCATTTGGTCTGAGGCTCAACTTATCCCAGTCGATCAATTTTTTCGCACCAATTTCTTAGTGCAATGATCTGATATCATAGATCTAGGGTCATCAAAAATCTATGGAAGAGTGATAATAGAGACAGAGTGATTTATATGATGGTATATTCCCAATTTTTTGTTCTTAAGCGCACAATAAAGAACAAAAATTTGATCCATTTTCTAAGTAGATCTGATAACAGAACATTTTTTTGACGACTGTGATGTTTGGATGAGTTGGGACCTTTAATATCATGGTGAAAATATTTCAAAATCAGAGATCGGATGCACCAAAATAAAGGTAGAAATCATATCTGGGATTCAAGAAAATCTTGCATTACATGGCAGGTAAATCGTTTCTACATGTTGTGTGGGACCCCCCAAAGCGGCAACTAGGTTTTCTAGAGAAAGATAAGTTTAACACAGTATGTGACCTCTATCACATGGTGTGCGGTATCTCTCAGGCGACCTGGCATGTACTTTGGGATAATATATGGACACAGGGTAGAATAAATTAGATGGAGCACACTGTGTACTCCCCCACACTGATAAGACCTGGGCCATGTAAATCGGATAAGATGTGTACTAGTACACAGGAAAATGTACATGGTATAGATCCATTTACTGGTACATGGTTAGACTATATAGATAGACTACATGACCTTTTTTACAACACAGACATGACATGATGGAACAGGTTGTTTACAAGGGTAGCACCCAATGTTAAGGGACACGTCATGTGACCCCTACTATAGGTCATGTACTCTTTTTAACATGTCTTGGATCTCTTTTCCTCCATATCTTGGACAAGATTCATTAGGGTTTGTATCCATTATCCTTTCCCTTATGTTTGGTATAGAATCATCTCCTACTCCTAGGACTATGATCCCTTCAGTAGGACTTCTCAGATATAGTCATTGAAATCCCTCTTAGAGGCCTAGAGTGAAATCCTCTATTCATCTTCATTCCCTATGTGGCGTTCTTGGTATCATCATAACCAATACTATATGGGTGTAGATCATCTACTCAGTAGATTAATCCAGATTGAGTTTTTGGTATTCCACCATGGCCTTGGAAGAGATCATCATCTGCGCATTGTAAATCTCTTAAGACTATCAGTGTGTTCTTTCACATGACAAGAACCAATGAATAGTTACCCCTAAAAGAACATCATTACTGATTTCAGACTCAGGATTTTGATCTCCTAGATGTTTTCTTTGTGGAATCTTTGAGCTAGAATCCTATCCTAATATATTATGGTTGTGACTTACATCTAGAATGTGTGTCTTTGTTGAGTATATCTTGATATTCTTGTTATATGTGTTGTATACATATACCCATGTAGAGAAGTATGAAATATAATTTTTTTAATGCTTTAAGATTTTGAGGTTTCCTACTGAGTATTATTACACTCACACCTACATGGTTCTTTCCCATATGTGTCACGTCTTGTGTAGATGATCAATATTTTGACAAAGTTATAGGAGGGCCATGACTAGATGGTTCTTATTCAGACCTGATAGACTGATGTGTGGTCATGTGGCTTTTTTAGTGTAGTCCTCGTAGTTACTTTCATGTTGTACTGGTGTTTTAGACTCTTAGTGGCGGGATTGGATTTTTCCCTATTTAATTTTTTATTTCATATCATACTCTCATTATGGGATTAGATGTATGCATGAAAGGTTGTTTAGTTTTTTTCATTTTATCATTGTATAGTGTTGGAGATGTGTGTGTGTACAAGTACTTAGACTAAGGCCTACTATGTTAGTGATATGCCTTCATAGTGTTAGTTTCCAGCCCCAATCCTATTTAAGGTGGTCTTGGGGAGTTGTGGAAAAATCCCCATTGGGATGATTTGTGACTGTCAGTGACAAAACAGATGACAATAAAAGCCTTAAGAGGGTAATTGTTATGAATGTGACTGGTGAGGTCAAATGAAACACGTTTTCTCAACCCAACATACTAAGGAGATAAATATAATAGCATATGTACCCCCACATAAGGGTCCACTCCATGATCAAGGATATCTCAAGAGAGCTAAGGGAGGCCCCCAAAGAGGCGAAGATGGTAGAGGAGTTGGTGGATCTCTAGGAGGGGGAGTTTTTGGTGGTTGATGACATTACGAGATCCTTCCATCACCACCATTAGGAATCCCATGTTAGGATCGGGGAGCTGTCGTTTAGGGTTATGGGAAGATTCATGCTATAGATTCATATGAAAAAGTGGAACATTAAATGATTTATTCTACTTTTTCTTCAATATTATTAGTTATTTTTGTTTTTCATTTATTCATTTACTTACTCCTAGTGTGAGATATGGAGCTTCCATTTGATGATTTAGACCAGTATCTTTGACTTGAGGTTTCTACTGGGAACTCTTCTTCTATATATTTTATCTCCTCAAAGTGTGATCCATCACTTGGTGGAGGGAAGTTCTCATGGGACCTTTTTGAGTTAATGATGGAACCTAATGAAATCATCTTGGGTATGGATTGGTTATACACAGTCTGATCCCAGATTGACTTTCCCCAGAGATGAGTCATATGCATTCACATTGATGGGATGATATTATCCTTTGTGGGAGAGAGATATCTCTTGGAAGGATGAGTGAGTTTTGTGATTCGAAGGTTTTACACATTACATATCATTTTATGATTGTATCCCTTGGTGTAGCAAGTTCTTCATGTATCAAGATTCCTTCAAAAATGTTGGATTTGATGGAAATCTTCCCCAAGAACGTTCTGGGACTACCTCTAAGGTGAGAGATGGATTTTTTTCATTGAATTTCACACTAAAAATGCTCCAATATATTCTGAGTTATATCATCTGGCCCCTAACAAGTTCATAGAGCTTCGATTGTAGTTAGAGGACTTTCGAGCGAACGGTTTCCTCAGACTCAGTGTGTCCCCATAGGAATCTCCAATGTTGTTCATGAAAAAGGTGGATGGGATCTTGTGAATTTGTGCAGATTATTGTCTCCTGAACCAAACCACAATAAAGAAAATGTACCCCTATCTAATAATTTATGACATATTTGATCATTTTTGAGGTGCGAGTTGGTTCTCTAAGATCGATCTCAGGTCCATCTACCACTAGTTGGGAGTTTGTGAGGCTGATATTCTAAAGTTATCCTTCCAATGTCATTATGTACACTATGAGTTATTGGTGATTCCTTTCAATGTGAAGAATTACCATGTAGTGTTTCTGGATTTTATGGACCAGATCTTCTAGCCATAAATGGACTGATTTTTTGTCATCTTCATCGATGACATACTCATATAATCTTTATTAGAGTAGTATCATGAAAATCACATGAGGATGGTCATATATATTTTTCAGGAGAACTTGATTTATAGTATGCTCTTGACATTCCAGTTCTATATCCATGAAGTTAATTTTATAGGGAATTTAATTTCTGAGTATGGATTATTTGTGGATCTGGTGAAGATCGTTGTAGTGCTTACTTGGGATCTACCCAAGAGCATGTCATAGGTGCAGAGTCTTCCTAGTATAGAGGGGTACTATCGAAGTATTCTGGAAGAGTTATCTAGTATTTCAACCCCTTTGAACATCCTAACATGGAAAGGGCAGTCATTTACCTATATTGAGCAGTGCTTTAGGGCCTTTGTGGATATGAGGTTGAGTCTGATGATTGCTTCTATTTTAAGACTATTTTAGGAGAAAGTGGAGTACATAGTATATTGTGATGCCTCAGAAGTTGGGATCAACTATGTGTTGATGTAGCAATAGAGAGTTATCACATATGGTTCAAGAAATTTGAGACCCCATTAGAAGAACTATGTTACTCATGACCTGGAGTTCTCAATGGTAGTATTTACTATGAGGATGTGGAGACACTATCTTTTCGGAGAGTGCTTTGTTTTTTTTAATTTTGGGGCCAAAGAATCATTTTATTATTAAAGAAAAGACCTATTATTTTCTAGGTAGATGGATACCCATTATATAGCTCAATGGACCAAGGCTATGTGGCCTCAATACAAGTATTTAAATCCCATTTTTTCCCAAAGGGCCCTTAGGTGAATAGTACTATTATAGTACTCGTGTTACTACAGTTGAGACCCCATGAGCATAACTAAAAAAATCATGACTTGAATTTGGAAGTGATAGTCTTCACTCTGAGGATGTAGAGACGCTATCTTCTAGGAGAGATATTTTCTATTTACTCATACCATAATAGCTTCAGGTCTTTCTTCACACAGAGAAACCAGAACCTGAGGTAGAGTCATTGGTTTGAGTTCTTTCAGGACTATGAATTTTAGATAGTCTATTCTCTTAGGAAGGGGAATGTGGTGGCAGATTCCCTTAATAGTAATCCTCAATCTCATTTGGTGCAAGAGGTTTTTGAGTAGTTGGATTACTTGTAACTGACCCTAGTTGAGTAGAAGGGTGCAACTTTTCTTCCATTGATAGTGTTGAATCCTCTAATCCTCTAAATTTAGAGATATCCCAAGTTGTAAGACATCAACTATAAGGTCTTATATGTCTATATATCCTCAACATATTCACTATATAGATTTTCAGAATAAGGGAATCATGTCATCCTTTTCACGGGATGGATAGTAGTCTCAATCACAATGTGAGAGGAGGTGATGAGAGAGTTTCAAAATTCTCCTTTTCCTATACATCCTACTATGAGGAATATGTACAAATACCTTAAGTGGTTTTTTTAGTGGGCTGGAATGAGACAAAGTTTGGTTGAGTTTGTCTCAAAGTACCTCCCCTGTTAATTGGTAAAGGATGAGCAGAAGGTTCTGACATGTTTTTTGTACCCTCTTGAGATCCTGAAGTGGAAATGGGATTGCATATCCATGTAATTTTCTATAGGGATTCAATGGATATCAAGAGTCCATGACACCATCTGGGTGATAGTTGATCGACTCATGAATTCAGTGCACTTCCTTAATATCATGGAGAAGAGTTCAGTGGAGAGTTTGATGGAGATTTTGTGGTAGTTCTACATACGGGATATCATCCGAATTCATGGTTTTCCCTCAAATAATGTCTCCAATCATGATTCAAAATTCACATAACAATTATGGAGAGGCCTACAGAAGGAATTTGGGACCTAGATGAAGATGTGTACTGACTTTCACCTCCAGACAGATGGGAAAACCGAGCACACTATTAAGGTGCTGGAGGATATGTTAAGGGCTTGCATGTTAGAATTAAAATATATTTGGGAGTATAAAATGATATTAGTAGAGTTTTCATACAATAATATATACCACTATAATATTGGAATGTACCTTTTCAGTCCCTGTATGAGAGACCTTTCATGTCTCCCTTGTACATTGAGTTTAGCGAGACATCTTTTGTTGGTCCATATCTAGTGCCAGAAATCACATAAAAGGTCTAGGTCATTTGTGATAAAATGATGACATCCTATATCTGATTAAAATCTTACACAGATCAACATCGTAGGCACCTAGAGTTTGAGTAGAGGGATTGAATTTTCTTGAGAGTCTTCCAATGTGAGGATTTCAAAGATTTGGAGGGGAGGAAAGCTATCCCTAGGGTTCATCAGGCTATTTGAGATCATAAAAATGGTTGGAAAGGTTTCTTACCACCTCACCCTACCCCCACAGTTGGATCAGGTGAATGGAATCTTCCTTGTTTCATAGCTAAGTAGATATGTGCATGACCCAAGAAACATTATTAACAGGGGTGAGTAAGACATTGAGGATAAATCAATTTTTTTGGATCACCTAGTGGTGATCTAGTATTAGTTGGAGTGGAACCTGTGTGGATTGATCATTCCATTAGTTTATGTGTTTTGGTAGCATGGGAGTATATAGGAGAGCTGTTAGGAGCAGAAGAGCCTGATGCAGGCTCAGTATCCCTAGATTTTTTATCAGTTTTATCTTTTTAGGGATGAAAATATTAAAGAATGAAATAATTTATATACCATGATTTTTTCCTATTAAGACTTTAAAATATATCTAAAAATATTTTAAGAGACATATGCTGAGATGACGCATGATCCCGAGATCTAGTGTGTCTGATATTCATTTTATAAAAATAATAAATATATTTTATATCACGTGTGCATTATTTCTTAAAGAAAATGGGATATCTCCTAAATTAAGTCTCATATCAAAATAATGAGACCACGGTTGAATATGGAACATTGGGTCTACCTTATGAGAAACCTAAAATGGGTCGGCGTGGGATATTCCGATAAAGCAATCATTGGAAGTATATTCAGTGGATTAATTAAATAATTAATTTAATGAATTCATCAAATTACATAAACATATATTATTTAAAAATATAATGTGATGGAAGATCACCAGGGTAATCTGAATAACCCTGGGACTATTGAGAGGATATTTCATCCATCCTCCGTTGGTGAATCAATATCATTTGATTGTGAGCCTTCAGATCCAGGTGAATTGAGTCATATTAAACGCAATGACTTACCTCTTTCCTTAGCGAGCAGTTTCTTCATCAATGAATGATCTGAATCGAGGTAGGACTCATCATTTGTGAATTATTCCCCATTTTATTAAAATATTGAGAATGATCATTCTTATTCCTTTGATCTTCATCAATTCTGAGACATTGCATGCGTCCATATATTAGATTCAATTATTTTGTTGGATTAATCCTAGTTGAGCCATGTTTCTCACCATGGATATCTTTATTTGTATTTTTTGGCCAAGAACTCTTGGACAATGATTGTTTCCCATCAATTTCATGTTAATTTTTTCCATTGTTCTTAAAATTTATCATTTTTGGACCACACGGTCATGATTCGACTATTGCTAGGTGGGACAGAACGCGATCAGAACCCCGGATTCACGGCCGATTCATAGGTGGTGAATATGTCAATGGTTTAGGGATGTATTGGGTGATTTATGAGATAGGGGTGATTATTATAGAGGATTTGAGATCCAATAATGAGTGACACATCATAGTAGGATCAACAGTAGTGATCAGGTTCATATGAGTGAATCGAAACCCCATTTTCCAGTTAATGGATGGCCAAAAATGATGATTGTAGGTGTTTATATTCAATTTTGGGTGAAACTGAGTTTTGATTTGACATGGAGGGTTTGGATATTGAATTTTAGATTAGATATGTAATTTTTATGAAAAATCATACTACATGTCATGTATTCTAAAGAACACACGATGTGTAGTGCCCTGGCAGCGGCGGCTAGGGTTTCCTGGTGAGTTAAATACCACACACCATTTTGGTCCCCAACATGACATGCGACCATGTTCTAAAGACCCAAAATGTAATCTCATATTACACAATAATGGTAACAACCAGGTACACATTTGGTGTATATGGACTAGGCCATAGTACACGAACAAAGTACACAGCCAGGTACACAAACATGGTCAGGAGGTTGGGCAGGACCCCTGATGGATAAGAAAAATTATGTAGTACCCTTACACTATATATAGGGATACATGGATTGAGATCCATGTAATATAAGGTACATTTCTTGGAATCAGGGAGGGACCACATTCCATGTGGTTCCCCTTAAACGTCATGTTCCTCTACTTCCTTTTTTAGGGAACTTATACCCCTCATATCTTCTAATTTGGACGTAGATTTTTGGCCCATGAGTAGCCAATCATGAGTATTGTTTCATGTAATATGTGATGGTAGCCTTCATGGTGGATTTTGAGAAAATATATGGGATATTATATGTGTAATTATTCTTTATGAAACACTCAATTATGGAAGTGATCAAGCATTATCATTAGAGAGATTAATGTGGAACCCAGTTGTTCGGTAGGGCATGAGTCATCTATCGAATATTAGAGTGGAACCCTTTTACCAGGACAGGTAATGAGTCCTCTACCTATCTATAGAGTGTCACACCATTTTGGATTTATTTCATGGGTCCTAGACCATTATAGTGGAACCCTCCTACGGAATGAGGACCTGGGTCCTCTACCCTTTAAATAGAACCCTCCTACTAGGGTAGGGAAAGGTACTCTATCTACTATCTGAGTGGAACTCTCAAATTGTGTTAGGGTATGATTCATCGACCATTAGAGTTAAACCCTCCTGTTGGGATAGTTCATGGGTCCTCAATCCACCTTCTGAGTGGCACCCTCATGCGGTGTTAGGGCATGGGTCCTCGATCCATTATTAGAGTGGTACCCTCCTTTGGAGATAGGGCATCAGTCATCTATCCAACTTCTATGTGGAAGCCTCATGTGGAATCAGGGTACGGTTCCTCTATCTAATGAGTGACACCCTCCTATTGTATTGGGGAATGGGTCCTCTACCTTGATATTGTGCCCCTCAACTGTGCAACACAGTGGTGAGGTGTGTCTTGACTTGGATGTTTCTTCGGACAGACGCATGAGATTTTGGGCATCATTGATGGACCATTGGAACTGTTGGAACTCCTTACTGAAGATGAGATAGGTTGTGAGGTGGGTATCCCATTTATCTCTTGTTTGGGATTTTTTTATTGAGAATATATCTATATATATGAATGTATGTATCCATGTTGTTAGATTTTGTTACTTTCTTTCCATGGGTTGATCTATCTATTCCTATCATGTCTCTTACTACTACCCCCTAATTATTTTGGATTCCCTACTAGGTATGTATATTCCCACCCCTATATGGGATTTTCCCATATGTTTTGTGTCTTATGAAGATGGAGGACAGGTCGATAGTGATTATAGAGGATCATAAGGATACATTGGTGCATTTGACCACATATAGTAGATGAGGCATGGAATTATGGAGTTATGCTCTCTCATCACTTTACATTTCCAATTTCTCTAGGTTGAGACATATTTCCAGTTGGGTGTTTATTTTTTCCCTTTCACTTTTCATTTTATGTCGTCATACTCTTGTATTCCCTAGAGGTTGTTACATACATATTTTTCACTCTAGATATTTTATATTTTATTATTATCCCTAAACTATTATATATAGATATGGTTATGTGTGTGAATACAGGTAATTATTAAAAGGCCTTCCACATTAGATATGACTTTCGACGCTTGTCACTAGCCCCTATCTAATAGAGGCAGGCTTGGGGTAGCTGCGGGTTGAACCTCGTTAGGTCGGGTCATGACACCTTATTTTCCTTATTAGTTATTCACACTCTGATTTCCTATAAAATGACCATAACTATGTTAATAATCTATTTTTTTAACATTATATAACTCTATTAACCTTTTATATACTTTAATTATAATTATTTACTATGAGTCTAGTGCTTCATTATAGAGTATTTTTAATATTGGAAGTTTACACTATTAATTTAATTTCACGTGATTTGTTATGTTAATGAAGTTACGTGATATTTGATACCAAGTTCATAACTACTAGATTAAAAATTGTTCTCTAATATATATCCCATTATTATTTATAATGTTTCACTTTCATCCCATGAGAGTTTTAATTATGACTCTTGATGAAGATGTAGGAGACAAACTTGTTTCAGTTTTTTTTAATGAATGGATATGATATATTATTAACACGATTATATTTCAATATAATAAAATATTTAATAAATTAATATTATGTTTCATTAATTTTATATAACATTCCTTAATCATTTACTATATAAACATTACAACATCACTCAATTGGGTGGTAAACTGAAGAAAACAAAGCGTGTTGTAATGATATAATGAGTAAGAAAGTTCTATTATCTGTTGTTAATATAATATTTATAGAAGATGTATCATTTAATATGTATCATATATATCCATAAAATCTATTTTTAAAACCTTTAATTATGGGTGGTGTTGAAAAATGAAAGTCATCTTTTGTGGTGGTGGGGGTGGTCTGCATGTACGCGCAATTAATGAGCTCATTTATCAATGAATGGATGTAGTGATGGTATATGAGAATTCATCATTTTAGGATTATATTAATTTCATAAATATAATATTATTTCATTAATTACACTTTTAGGTCCATACATGTTAGGTGGTTAAGAGAAATGAGACACGTCATTCATGGAGGCGGTGGTCCACACTTATACATGATTAATGATCTGATGCCTTAATTAATGGACATAATGAAGTTAAATGTAAAAGGTGATAATTTTAGAATTTTAAAAGTTACTTAAACAACATAATTATTCATCAAAATCATATTTTATACCATACCTATGAGGTGGTTTTGAAAAATGAATTGTATCATGTCCTTGAGACCTACACATGATTGATGCATTTATTTTTCTTAGTAGATGCTATGAAATGAATTAATAATGGATGATACAATAATAGAATGAAATTTAAATATATATATATATGATAATTAATTAATTATAATATAAATTTTAGAGAATATTACGATGAAGAAAATTAAAAATAAATATTGAGAGGAGAGTAATACTCACATTAGGAACATTGATTTTCCTTGAAATTATCCGTAGAAGTGAAGGGATTAATCTAATTAATTGTTTCCAAATGATATGGTTAAAAGGGTTGGTTTATATGATAAAATAAATGGTATATTTTCACCAATTATTTATAATGGATGGGTGTGTAAAAAAGATGTGGTCCACTTTATAATTGAATGGAATAGACATTTCCTTGGAAAATAATGTTAAGTAAGGGGAAGGAATAGAATGTGATGAAAGGTTGGTGAGTTAGGTGAAGTAAGGTAAGTAATACATATAAGAAATAATTTAGAACCTAAAAATTGATTTTTAGGTCTAAATTTCAAGTTAAATTAGTAAAATTCAATCCACCTTAGATTTTTCATTTAAACACTTATTACCCTCAATTAAATATTAATCATGTCAATAATTTTATGAATAAAAATAGAAGTAGACCCTTATTACCAAATTTTGAATTATAGATTCCAAATTTTGGATCTATTTATCATTTTTATTAAATACTATAAAATATGATTTTAAATTTGTAACATCCCCCAATCTGGCACTCTCTCGTATAGAAGAAATGGGTTGGTTATGAGACCTCAAATGCACCTCCCCGTTTTCCAGAGGCTGTAGACTTGTAGTCGTGGTGTGATATATATAGTGGGGGAACTAATTCCTATGAATAAAGTGTTAAAACATTGTGGAATAATCATATAATAATAATAAATAAATATTAGAGTTCAGAAATAATGGAAATGAAACAATACATTGGAAAACCAAACAAGAAAATATAACTTGATAATCCAATAAAATAATAAGGGAATAATGTAATGATGTGTTTGAATGTAACTAAGTATCATTCTATAAGTAATAAAAATAAAATTACCACATACCCAAATAAAGTCTCAAATATCCCTGGTTCCGAGCCCCATGTCGGTCCCATCTCCAAACTCCAGCCCATCCAGCAAGCAACAATCAACAGTGAGGTCCATTTCCCTTGACCGATCCTACATCCATGTAATATGATCAAGTACCAAATAGTAGAACAAATAGGGTTTGAATATAACCTCGTAGGTTAACACCACCCTATCTAATCATAACTAGTTTGATAAAAGTTGCATGCAATAACGCAATAAACTATTGTATTAACTAATTAAAAAATTAAATTAATACAACATAAACCTATTTCCGCACCATGCTATAATATATCTAAACATGTATCACAACCAAGCCAACCAAAACCATATAACCAAAGTAAAATATAACATGCCTTGGTGCCATTCCAAAATATCTTTGATCATGTCTCACACCCATTCCAACCATAAGAATATATTCGTGGTAAAAATCACAAAAATTTGGGTCAAACCCCTCTATATAATCATTTCATCATTTATTTAGGACTGAGACTGGTATATAATAATATCAGAATGTGTCATATCCAATCCTGGTATATAATAATTTCAACATGAATCACCGGTCATAGCCCACTATATGATCATTTCAGTATGTCTCAAGACATAGCCAGATATATAAGCATTTCAGTAATTAAATTGGTATGATGCCCCATATAATCATTAAAAAAACTAGGACAATACCCCATATAAGAATTACAATATATAAATCATAACACATGTCATATAAACAAGTATATCACCATATCACATCATAAGGCTCATTGGTTAATTATAAAAATTACCACATATCTTTTTATTACAAATTTCATTTATCATTTGGTCATAACCAATAGAATTACAATCATCTCAATAATCAGGCCAAACCAAGGTGAATATATATCAACTAAACACCCAAATACCATTTCAATCTAAAAAAAATTAATTCATTAAACAATTCATTTTATAATCAAGGGTTTTCTCACCCTAACTGCAGCCACAATCCAGGTAAATAATGAATTGGATATAAAGGAATTCAACATTATAATCCAATTTTTTGTTTAATTTATTTAGCACACGATGTGTTGGCACAATATAAATATTTCACACACATGGAAAAAAAATCAAACCATAGGGTTATGGTTTAGTATCCCTACCTTTAACTAATGATCAACCAACACTTCCTGCAAGATTTTCCATAATAAAGAAGGTGAATATGATCAAAATAAAGTTACTAGATCATAACCTATCATGATCAAAACCAAAAATTCTCAAGGTGAAAAGATTAAACCGCAACAGCTAGAGAAAAAAAGGGATAGAATGTAAACCTTAACCAAAACCACCTACCAGGGATCAGATGCCTAATCCGGACATCCGAAATCAAGATAGGCACTCCAAAATAACCAATAAATCTCCCTAGGGTTGAGAGAGGAAATATTCACATGAGAATGATAAAAATGTCAAAATCAAGACATGATTAAAACTGTTTCTCATGATAAATACATGGTGTGTAATGCATTTAAATTTTGAATCTTCCTTTTAAAAAGGAATGTGCTAAAAAATATGCGGCCTTAGGTGATTTTTAACACTACTCAATAATTTCATTATATGTAATGTTTATATGGTATGTATTTATCTCATGTCATGAACAAGGCTCACAACTTGTTCCTGTAAATATTTACACATCATGTAACTTCATTAAATGGCGTGCAATTTCTCTAAAACAACACTAAGTCTATTTCCTATGGAAAGAACCTGAACCACCATCGAAGACTTCAAAAGAATGAAAAATACACCCATTTTACATATTTATATCCAGACTCTATTAATTCAAACAAACCTAAATCCCAAAAATGTAAGTCATTTAACCATAAAAGGATCTATATCTCCTAACAAGACTCACTACCAAGGCTCAAATAAAAAAAACTGAAATAGGGGTATACCTGAGAAAATACAGGATCTTATAACCTCCCCACCATATTATAGCTCATCCCCGTGTTACTCCAATCATCACTAAAGGTTCTCCGTGACCAAGTCTAGATACTATGATTTCATATCAGACTCCCTCTCCCAGGTCTCCTCCTGAACTCACTCATGCTACCACTTCACTCAAACAAAATGAATCAACCAACCCTAGAGATACATATCACTACTATAACACCCCATACATTTTATGGTATGTTTCTCTTAAATATATTATATTCATAGCCTATACTTCATAATGAACTATGTTCCTTTGAAAAAACACTTGGTTATTTAGGAGATAGTCATAACCTAGCCATTAAACATAAATTTTCCACTTCTTTGTTTTGAATTTTGAAAAACGGTTGTCTAGAGTTGTAACCAGTAAGTCATTTAGAGTCTGATAGAACCAACTTGATTTATTGATGAATAGTAACATAACCTTATGAATAGTAATATGACCTTTATTAATAGTAAATAATGATAATATTTTATTTTCTTAAGGTAATAAGATAATGAGATCTTAATTAATTTTTCAATGTGATATAAAACTAATTACACCTTTAAAATTTTTATTTTTTGATTTAAATATTATTTTATTAAAAAAATAAATTAATACAATTTAGAAAAAAAAATTCAAAAAATGGAGTTCATTTTTGAATTCTACACATCGAAAAATGGTTAGGGTGAATTTTTCGGTTTTTTCTAAAATACTTGAATTTTGTGAATAGTAAAAATAGAGTTTTGAGTTTTCGGTAGTTTAATGACATCCTAATAATGTAATAATTAAATATAAAGTATTTTCTACTTATTTATAGTAAAATATTCCATGAGGTTTCCCAGGTGGCTAAAACCAAGGGTAAATACCATGGGCAAGACCATGGTTTTGCAAAAACCACTAATGAGGTGTCCCTTTTAATTAATAAAAAACTCCCTCTTAGTTTTTATAAATACCCACTCATACCTTTGTTTTACTTCATTATAAATCCATAATCCACGAATATATGGTAGTTTTACCAACCTAGGAATCCTCCTTTGGTTTCCTCAAGCCCCCAAGGTCCCAACCCTCAAGTTTTGGGAATTACTCTTCAAGGTAAGGGAATCTACCACACTTCTCTTTTCTTAAAGATTTAATTTTATGTTTTCTCTTTTATTTTCAATTGTATTATGTTGGGATATGTCATTCCATATTCCCCATTATTTCCATACTATTTAATAGTTATGAGATACCCCCTTTCTCTCATCAAACTATTTTATGAAATTTTAAGTGACGTCGTTAGGCTACCGAATTTTCGTGAGAGATTTATCAATTTTCTTCTATTTTGAGATCCTTTATTTTATAATTTTTTTCTCATCTCCACTCATAAAAATTCTATGATAATTATATTACCTTAAATTTAATATAATTTTATTATGATAATGTAATATTTCATCATCATCTCTCTTTCCCCCTCCCCTTATACTAAAAACTTTTTCTGAGATGTGTTAAATTATCATATTTAGGGATGACAAGTTCTCAATTTCTATTAATATATTGAATACTGGTCATAAAACCTTTTTAATGGTTGAACCAGATCATATTATATATATATTACCATATTAAATGATATGTAATCCTTACACACTCATAATATAAAATAAAAATACAAAACAATTTCATTATGAACAAAACCGCCAAGTTCATCCAAACGTTTGTAATTAACTTTTATCTAATGATTCATCATCATGGTATATAACCCAAAATAATTATAAGATAATTTATATCTATGAAATTTTATTGATAAGATATATTAAAAATTCTGGATGTTTAACCACACATCAAACAAACTTCTATTCATGAATACAAGTAAACTGATCATGAAAACCAAGGAAGAAAATGCTTCCAAAACAATAAAATTGAATCACTTGAACCGAGAAAAAGGACCATTAATGAACATAATAAGGTTATAAAAAATCAATTAAATGTATATTAGTTTCTGTAATTATTAATTAATGAGGCTAAATTTGATTATTCAGGTCATTAAAACAAACTAAGAACACACTCGAGCATAAGGTAAGGGGTCTCTCATATCACTTTCATTTCTGTGAGATTTGCATTGTTCTCCACATATTTAATATATTTGGTATATATGTACTTACATTTTATATATAATAACATCATTATCTTTATATTTAGGGTATTAAGTGATTAATTTTGTGATTATTGACTTTCGTTCATATGATTCAATTTATTACAATATGGTAAGGGTCTTTCTCTCAATTTCCATTTCATTGAGACCTTCTTGGTATTGTGAACCTAATATTTCTTATGAGGTGTATCTACATCCCATTTGAGATCAATTTATTTATTTTTAAATTGGAAATATGTTATATATCCATATTCTAGTTTCATGGATATGAGTATTGTCTTAAGTCGTATACCCTTTCACATATGGTGTTTATCTTGAAAGTTATTTTAACTATGGAATATTGCTGAATCTATATTCTCTACTCTATATAGATATTGAGAAGGAATATTTTACTTGTATTGAATCTATGTATAAAGAATTATTTTTAATTTTAACATTGGGTGGGGCCTGCTATATCCCCTTGATGCATCGACATGTCTCAGGAGACAAATCAGTTGGTGACAAACCCTTCGAGTTTGTTTCCAAAAATCAAACTAGTTTATACCCACAGAACTAAACCATTTTAACGGTATTATGGTATCATTTTCCAGATACATGAAATCCAATTTATAATAATTCTCTTTATTCATTATCATTTATTACTATCCAGGAGGTTTTCACTATAAAAAAATCTATGGATGCAGTTTTATTCTCAGTTTGTTAATGGTGTGATTTTTTCATTTGTTCACTATGCCATACTGATTATGTAAAAAAATTATGATTAAATTATTATTTAATTATTTCTTCGTCTATTTGTAAGCCTTAATGGGAATTTTATCCCACATGTTTCATTTTTTTACCTTCTATATATTATAAAGAGAGGATCATTTATTGAGTTCCTGTGGATGCAGTTTTTAGTTTTTGTTATGTATTGTATTTTGTAACCTTTTACAATGTAATTTGAGTTAAATATATGTATCTAGTTTCTTCAAGACAACTAAACTAACCTTTAAGTCTTTATTTATTTCCTTCTAACCATGCTAATGTAACAAGTAATGCATCGTCTCCTATATATAGGGTTCGGGGTGTTACAGTTTGTATTAGAGAAAGTTTGGTACCAAACTTGAAAACTAGATTGGAACGTTTATATTAGGGAAAAAATCCATAAAGTTGTATTTGAGGAAAAACACAAGAACATACTGGATTTTTGGTAAGGAATATATTATGTGGATCTTTCTAGAAAATACATCCTTTTCTGGATACAAATAGGTAGAGGTGGCTCTAGCATAGATGTACCTAGGATTGAAAACTATGACAATGAGTTTTGGGCTTAACCTAGGTTATCCTGGTACACAAAAACCAGCCCTGTTTCACTCTTGGTATTGACACTCCTAGGGGATACACTTAGGATAATTCAAATTTTCTCTACAAGCCATTTTGAAAAATTTTAATGTAAATTTTTCTCATACAATCCATGTTTATGTGATTAGTTATGCAGTGAATTTCAAACTATGTTAATTGATTTTCTATTTGAGATTCATAACCTAATATATTTTATGCCATTATTTATAAATGAACCTAATGGAATAATGGGAATCAATACTTGTGGGAAATGTAGGGATCTCCCCACTAAGCATGTCAACACAGTCAATGTTGGAGCAGATAAGACCATGACCATATTGAGAAAACTTACTTAGGTTGTGATGAATAACCATGCCACATCTATGTTGGATCATTTCATGCAGAAAAATCCCCCATAATTTTGTAGGAATATTAGTCCAGTGGTTACTGAGCAGTGGATCAAGTCCCTTGAAAATATATTCATGGCATTAATATGTAATGAAAATGAAAATGTATTGATGGTGGTATATTGTCTGAAGGGTGACACTGATAAATGGTGTTCCTTGATCCAGAATACCACTAAGGAAGAAGAAATAGAAGATATGGAATAGATTAATTTTAATTAAATATTCTTTGAAAAACATTTCCCTCATGAGCAACCAACCGAAATGAAGATTAAATTCATTAGCTTAATGAAAAGGGAAGAAGATAGTGTTTTACAGTATGAGGTTACCTTCACAATACTAGCTAGCTATGCCATAGATTACATACGAGACTTATAAGACATGATTGATCATTTCTTTGAAGGTATTAATCCAAGTCTTCGAAGGGAACTGGGTTCTCAAACATTTTCATTATATGATGAAATTGTATCAAGTGCCATAAAAATAGATAATGAATTTTCCATAGAAAGTTTTTTCAAGGGAAACAAAGATAAGAAGATGTACTATGATAACCAATGAAAAGTTGAAGCATCAAAGAAGAACAAGGGAATGAAGAAATTCCCATTATGTGAGAATTGCAGAAAGAATCATCTCTGGAAAAGAATTAAAGGAATGGGAGTCTTCTATAAGTGTGGAGAAGTGTTCTTTGATATAATGAATGCAAGGGGAAGAAAAAACTTAATGATGTTCAATGCTACAATTTTAGAGAGATAGGACACTATACAAATGAGTTTCCTAAGCACCAAGGAAACATGTCTCAGAAAGGGCCATGAGAGTAAGGGAGACCTTATGCGATTACAACCGTAGAGGTTGAAGTTCCTAATGATGTGGTGGCAGGTACTTTAATTGTTTCCTCAAACATAGCCAACGATTTATTTGATTTTTGATCATTGCATTCATTTATATATTCCCAGTTTTCCAATAAAATTAGACATGTCCAATTTGATTTAATAAAGGAGTTTTCAGTAAAAACTCCTAAGTGATGTATCTTTGCAACAAAGGCATGTCGATTAGTCACCCTCATAATACATAAATGTGCTTTAGTTGCTAAAATTATCATCATACCAATGACTGACTTTGATATTATTCTCGGTATGAATTGGATATCAAACTATGATGAAAAGATTTATTGTAAGAAAAAGGAAGTTTCAATTTTTGAAAATGGTGTTGAATCCCGTATCTTTAGAGTAGAAACCTCTCCATATAATTCTTATCTAGATCCACCCTATAAGCTCTACTGAATTAAATTTTTATAGATAAAGAGAACCCAATATCTATGGTTGAGGAAATAAAAATTCAAATTTAATATATGCATATAGTTCAAGAATAAATTGACATATTTCAATAGGATTTACCTAGACATCCTCCAGAACAGAAATTTGAGTTCTCTATTGATTCAAATCCTGCTGAAAGACCTATATCAAAGACGTTCCATAGAACGACCACTGTAAAATTAGTGGTTCTAAAGAAACAACTAGAGTAATTGATTGACAAAGGATTTATTTGACCTAGTGTTTCTCCCTTAGGAGACCATGTCCTCTTTGTCAAGAAGAAATATGGATCCATGAGGATATGAATTTATTATAGGGAAATCAATTCTATTAAAATAAAGAATATGTATCCTCTACCACGAATTGATTATTTATTTGATCATCTTCAGGGATACCAATATTTTTTGAAGATTTACCTTCTATCTAGATATTATGATTTGTGTATAAGGAATGAAGATATTCCTTTGATATCATTTCGAACTAGGTATGGGCATTATGAGTTTACAGTGATGCCTTTTGGGCTAACTAATGCACCCTCTATTTTCATGGATTTAATGAATAGATTTTTCAAGGAATATCTTGATAACTTTTTTGTGGTATTTATTGATGATATCATGGTATACTCAAAAATCTATAAAGACCATGAGAATCACTTGAATATTATTCTGAAAACACTTAAAATAAATGAATTATATGGTAAGTTTAGAAAGTGTGATTTTTGTATTCAATCAGATTCTTTTCTTTGCCATATTGTCTCTAAGGATGGAATCTTAGTTGATCCTGCTAAGACAAAGGCAATCCAAGACTAGCCCATGCCAACAAACATAACTGAGTCACGCAATTTTATTGGCTTAGAAGGTTACTATCGGTGTTTCATTAAGAATTTCACCCGAATGGATAACCCGCTAACAAAGATCACACATAAAGGGGTTAAGTTTGTATAGACAAAATAATGTACATAATTATTTGAAGAATTGAAAAGAATACTGGTCAATGCTTCAATTTTGACTCTTCCATCGAGAAATGATGGATTTGTGATATATAGTGATGCATCAAATATTGGACTGGGATGAATCCTTATGAAAAATGATAAAGTTATTGCTTATGCATCAAGGAAGATGAAGACTCGTGATAAAAATTACTCGACTCGTTATCTTGAGTTAGCAGCCCTGATATTTTCTCTAAAAATATGAATACATTATCTTTTACACTGAAAAAAATAGATATACACAGATCACAATAGTTTGAAATACATTTTTACGCAAAAAGAACTCAACATGAGGCAAATTAGATGGCTCAAGTTACTTAAGGATTATGATTTTTTAATACACTACCACCCAGGAAAGGAAAATAAGGTGTCATATTCTTTGAGTAGAAAAGACCATGGAATTTGGAATAAGATGAAAGTTAGAAGGGATCCTATGTTCACGGATCTAGTAAAGATGGATATGGGAATTATCATGGGAGGTAACATATCACTACTATTTCAAATTGTTGACAAACCTTCTTTACTGGAAGGGATAAAAAGTTCTTAGATTGATGATGATGATTTTAAAAAGAAAATTAAAGATGTAAATGATGGGAAGTTGATTGACTTCATATATGAAGGTGGCATTTTAAAATTTGGAAAGAGACTTTGTGTTCTCACTATTCTTGAGCTAAAGAGGGAACTATTGGATGATGCTCATAGCACTAATTTCTCTATACACCTTGGTAGCACAAATATGTATAGAGATATAAAGGAAATTTTTTTGTGGGACAACATGAAGAGGGAGATTTTTGGTTATGTGTCGAGATGTTTAGTTTGTCAATAGGTGAAGATAGGAAGGCAACATCACGGATGAATCATTCAACCCCTTCCTATACCTATGTGGAAATGGGATGATATTATCATGGACTTTTTCATGGGGATACCAAATAATCCAAGAAGGAATGATGCGATATGGGTCATTACTGTTCATCTTACAAAATCAGCACATTTTCTTGCTATAAGAGAATATTTACCACTTGAACATTTAGAAAGATTATATATTAATAAATTTTTAATACTTGATGGTGTACCCTTATCAATTATTTCTAATCGAGATCCCCATTTTAGATCAAAATTCTAGAAAATTCTCTAGAAGGCTTTGAATATCGAGCTTCGTATGAGTACTACTTATCACCCCCAAACCGATGGATAGTTTGAATGGACTATTAAAACTCTGGAAGACATGTTGAGATCATGCTCTCTTGACTTTAAAGGTATGTGGGATCAATAATTTCCTTTGGTGGAATTTTCATACAACAATAGTTTCCATTATAGTATTCAAATGGCTCCATATGAAGCATTATATGGAAAGAGATTTTTAACTTCAACTTGTTGGGATGAATTTGGTGAGAGGAAACTTATAGGAACAGAACATATTAAAGAGACCACAGCAACAGTGAAGACAATCCAAGCCCATATTAAAGAATCTCGATGTAGGAATAAGAGTTATGCTGACAATAAGAGAAAGGATTTGAAATTCCCAGTGGGAGATCATGTCTTTCTGAAAGTATCTCCACAGAAGGGTGACTTAAGGTTTGGTAAGAAATGGAAACTGAGCACTAGGTTCATCGGTCTATTTGAAATTCTGGAAGGAATCATAGTTGTAGCTTAAAATTTAGAAATGCCTCCAAGTCTCTCTAAAGTTCATGATGTGTTCCATGTGTCATTATTGAAGAAATACATGTGAGACCCAATGCATGTACTCACCTATGAAGAAATAGAACTCGAACATGATTTGTCATACTCTGAAGAGCCTATTAGGATTCTTGAAAAAAGGAAGAAGGTATTGAGTAATATGACCCTTATGAATAGTAAATAATGATAATATTTTATTTTCTTATGGTAATAAGATAATGAGGTCCTAATTAATTTTTCAATGTGATATAAAAATAATTATACCTTTAAAATTTTTATTTTCTGTATTAATAATGATTTTATTCAAAAATAAAATTAATAATATTTAAAAAATTATCTTCAAAAAATGGATTTCTTTTTTTATTCTAAACATTGAAAAATGTTTAGGGTGAATGTTTGGGTTTTTTCTAAAATACATAAATTTTTCATGAATAGTAAAAATACAGTTTTGAGTTTTTGGTAGTTTAATGACATCATAATGATGTAATAATTAAATATAAAAGGATGGTCAACTTTTTTATAGTAAAATATGACATTAGGTGTCCCAAGTGTCTAAAATCATGGGAAAATACCATGGGAAAGCCCATTGTTTTGCAAAAACCACTAATGAGTTACCCCTTTTAATTAATAAAAAACTCCCTCTTAATTACTATAAATACCCACTCATGCCTTCCTTTTCCTTCATTAAAAATACATAATCCTCGAATATCTAGTAGTTTTTCCTCCCTTTTAATCCTCCCAAGGTGTCGTCAATCCCCCCCAAGGTCCCAACCGTCGTGTTTTGGGAATTACTCTTCAAGGTAAGGGAATCCACCACCCTTCCCTTTTCTTAAAGCTTTCATTTTATGTTTTCCCAATTATTTTCAATTGTATTATGTTGGGATATGTAATTATATATTAAAATTTATTTACATATTATTTATGATTGATGAGATACCCCCTTTCTCTCAGCAAACTATTTTATGAAATTTTAAGTGACACTGTTAGGCTGCCGAATTTTCATGAGGGATTTCTCAAATTTCTTCTATTTTGAGTTCCTTTATTTTATACTTATTTCTTATTATCCCCTAATACAAATTCTATGATATTTACATTACCCTAAATTAACCTTAATTTTATTATGCTAATTTAATATTTCATCATCATCACTCTTTCCCCCTCTTATACTAAAAACACAGTCTGAGATGTGTAAAATTATCACATTCAGGGACAACATGTTCTCAATTTCTATTAATATTTTCAAGACTGGTCATGAAACATTTTTAATGGTTGAAACAAATCATAATATATTAACTTTACTTATTAAATGTTCTGTAATCCATACACACTCATAATATAATCAAATAAGACAAAACAAGTTCATTGTGAACAAAACCACCAAGTTAATCCAAACGTTTGTAATTAAATTTCAGCTAAAGATTAATCATCATGGTATATAACCCAAAGTCATTATAATATCATTTATATATCTTAAATTTAATTAATAAGATATATTAAAAAAATTTGATGTTTAACCATGCATCAAATGAACTTCAATTCATGAATACAAGTAAACTTATCATGAAAATTAAGGAAGAAAATGCTTCCAAAACAATAAAATTCAACCTCTTAAAACCATAAAAAGGGAAATTAATGAACCTAATAAGGTTATAATAAATCAATTAAATATATTGGAGGTTCTATACTTATTAATTAAGGAAGATATATTTTATTATTAAGGTCATTAAAACAAACGAAGAACACACTCGTGCATAATGTAAGGGGTTTCTCATATCACTTTCATTTCTATGATATTTCCATTGTTCTCCACTTATTTATTTTATGTGGTATATTTATACTTCCATTTTATATATAATAACATTATTATCTTTATATTCATGTTATTCTGTGATTTATTTGGTGATTATTGACTCTTGGTCATATGATTCAATTTATTACAATATGGTAAGGGTATTTATCTCAATTTCCATTTCATTGAGACCTTCTTGGTATTGTACACCTAATATTTTTTACGATTTGAACTTACTGACCATTAAAGATCTTTTTTTTTTGAAATTTTAAATATATTATATATCCATATTCTGGTTTTAGGAATATGATTATTGTCTTAATCTGTATACCCTTTTACATACAGTGTTTATTTGGAAAGTTATTTTAACTATGGAAATATTGATGAATCTGTATTCTCTACTCTATAAGGATATTAATAAGTCATATTGTGCTTGTATTTAATCTATGTATAAAGAATTATTTGTACTTTTAGTGGTAGGTGGGTCCTGCTATAGCCCCTCGATGCATCGATAGGTCTCATGAGACAAATCAGTTGACGACAAATGCTTCGAGTTTGTTTCGAAAAATCAGATGAGTTTCTAACCACAAAACTAAACTATTTTACTGTTATTATGGTATCATGAGCCAGATACATGAAATAAAATTAATAATAATTCTCTTTATTCATTATCAATTATTAATATCCACAGGGTTTTCACTATGACATAATCTATGGATGCAGTTACATTCTCAGTTTGTTAATAGCATGAGTTTTTCATTTATTCACTATGCCATATTGATTATGTCAATTTTTTATGATCAAATTATTATTGAATTCATGATTCTGCTATTTTTAACCCTTAATGAGCATTTGAACTCCCCAATTTTAGTTGTTTACCTTCAACAGGTTATGAATAGTATATCATTTATTGAGTGTCTGTGGATGCAGTTTTTAGTTTTTGTTATGTATTGTATTTTGTAACATTTTCCAATGTAATTTTAGTTAAATATATGTATCTAGTTTCTTACATACTACTAAACTGATTGTTCCTTTTGAATTTATTTCCTTATAACCATTCCAATGTAACAAGTAATGCATCGGCTCTAGTCTAGAGGGGTAGGGGTGTTATAGTTGATATTAGAGAAAGTTTTGTAGAAAACATGAAAACTAGATTTGAAAATATAGATTAGGGAACAAAGCCCTAAGGTAGTATTTAAGTAAAAACATATAAGAACATCCAGTAATATATTTATGTAATAGATTTTGTGCATCTTTCAAGAAAATACATCCCTGTCTGGATACAAATATGTAGAGGTGGGTCTGGCACAGATGTATTTAGGAGTGAAAACTCAGGCAAGGATTTTTTGGCTTGACCCAGGGTATCCTTGTACAGGACAATAGGCCTTGCTTCACTCTTGGTATTGATACTCCATAGGAATATGTTTAGGATAATTCAGATTTTCTCTACAATCCATTATCAAGGATTTTAATGTAAAATTTTCCTTAGAGAATCCATGTTTATGATATTTGTTATGCATAGAATTTCAATTTATGATAAGTGAATTTCTATTTGAGATTCAAAACCTAATATAGTGTATGCCATTATTTAGAAATGGCTCATAATGGAAGAAGGTGAATCAATACTTGTGGGCAATGTAGGGATCTCCCCACTAAGAAATTCAACACAATCAATGTTGGAGTAGATCATATCATGACCATATTGGGACAACTTTTTTAGGTTGGGAAGAATAACCATGTAACACCTATGTGGGATCATTTCATATTCTATAAGTCCCCATTTTTTAGTGTGACTACTAATATAGTGGTTTCTAATCAGTGGATCAAGTCCCTTGAAAAGATATTCATGGTATTAAGATGCAATGAAAATGAAAAGGTAGTGATGGCATTATATTGTCTCAAGGGTGATAGTGATCAATGGTTGTCCTTAATCTAGAATACCACTGAGGAAGAAGAAATAGGAGATATGTAATGGAGTAATTTTAAGGAAATATTCTTTGAAAAATATTTCTTTCATGAGAAACGAACTAAAATGAATTGTAAATTCCATAGCTTAAGGCAAAGGGAAGAATATATTGTTGGAGTGTATGAGGCTACCTTCACAATCCTAGCCAGCCATGCCATAGATTACGTACGAGACTCTAAAGACAAGATTAATCATTTCTTTAAAGTTATTAAGCCATGTCTTTTAAGGGCACTGGATTATCAAACATTTTCATCATATGATGAAATTGTATCAAGTTCCATCAAAACAAAGAAGTAATTTTCAAGAACAAATTTTTTCAAGGGAAACCAAGATAAAAAGTGGTACTCTGATAACCAAGTAAAAGGTGAGGCATCAAAGAAAAACAAGGGAATGAAGAAATTCCCATTATGCATGAAATATGGAAAGAATCAACTCGGGAAATGCTTTAAAGGCATGGGAGTTTGATATATGTGTGGAGAAAGTGGTCATTAATCTAATTAATGAAAGGGGAAGAAACAATTTGATGATGTTCAATTCTACCATTATAGAGATATGGGATACTATAAAAATGAGTATCCTAAGAGCTAAGGAAACATGCCTCATAAAAGGATAAGAGGTCAAGGGATAGATTATGCGATTACAACTTTGGAGGTTGAATTTTCTAATGATGTGGTGGTGGGTACTTAAATTGATTCCTCGAACTTAGCTAATGATTTATTTGATTTTGGATCATCACATTCATTTATATCTTCCCAGTTTTCCAAAAGAAAATAAACATGTCCAATTTTATTTAATAAAGGATTTGTCAGTAAAAACTCATAAGGGATGTATCGTTGCAGAAAAGGCATGTCAATTAGTCCCCCTCATGACACATAAATGTGCTTTAGTTTCTAACCTTATCATTATAACAATAAATAAATTTGATATAATTCTCAGTATGAATTTGATATCAAACAATGGTGCGAAGATTTATTTCAAGAAGAAAGAAGTTATAATTTTTGAAAATGGTGTTGAATCCCTTATCTTTAGAGTAGAAACCTTCCATATAATTCTTATCTAGATCCACCCCCAATAGCTCTACTGAATGCAATTCTGGGAGAAGAATAGAACCCAATATCTATGGGTTAGGAAAGAAATCTTCAAATTAAAGATATGCATATAATTCAAGAATACATTGACATATTTGTAGAGGATTTACCTGGACATCCTCTAGATAGGGAAGTTGAGTTCTCTATTGATTTAATTCATGGTGAAAGACCTATATCAAAGACTCCCTATAGAATGGCCATTGTGGAATTAGTGGAACTAAAGAAACAAATAGAGGAATTGGGTGAAATAGGATTTTATTCAACCTAGTGTTTCTCCATGGGGAGCCCCTGTCCTCTTTGTCGAGAAGAAAGATTGATCCATGAGCCTATGCATTGATTACAGGGAAATCAATGCTATAAAAATAAATAATATGCATCCTATGGCATGAATTAATTATTTATTTGATCAAATTTAGGGAGACAAATATTTTTCAAAGATTTACCTTTGATCCTAATATCATTATTTGCGTGTGAGGTAGGAAGATATTCTTAAGACAACATTTTGAAACTAGGTATGGGAATTATGAGTTTACAGTGATGCCTTTTGGGCTTACCAATGCACCCTCTATTTTTATGGATTTAATGAATAAAGTTTTTGAGGAATATCTTGAAATTTTTGTTTTAGTGTTTATCGATGATATCCCAATATACTCTAAAATCTATAAAGACCATGAGAATCACTTGCGGGTTATTCTAAAAACTCATAAATAAATGAATTATATAGGATGCTTAGCAAGTGTGATTTCTAGCTTCAATCAGTTTCTTTTCTTAGCCATATTTTCTCTAAGGATGGAATCTTAGTTGATCCTACTAAGACAAATGCAATCCAAGATTGGCACATACCAACAAACATAATCGTGGTACGTAGTTTTATTGACATAGCAGGTTATTATCAGCATTTCATTAAGAATTTCATCGGACAAGATAACCCACTAACCAAGCTCACACATAAAGGGGTTAATTTTGTATGGACATAAGAATGTACATAATGCTTTGAATAATTGAAAAGAAGACTGGTAAATCCTCCAATTTTGACTATTCCATCGAGAAATGATGAATTTGTGATATACAATGATGCATCAAAGAATAGATTGGGTTTTATCTTTATGAAAAATGATAAAGTTATTTCTTATGCATAAAAACGGTTGAAGTCTCAGGAGAAAAATTACCCGACTCATGATCCTGAGTAAGAAACTGTAATATTTGCTCTAGAAATGTGGAGACATTATCTTTGTGATGAAAAATGTGATATATACACAGATCAAAAGAGTTTGAAATAAATTTTTACACAAAAATAACTCAACATGCGGTAAAGAAGATGGCTCGAGTTACTCAAATATTATGATTGTTCAATACACTACCACCTTGGAAAGGAAAATAATGTGGAATATGCTTTGAGTAGAAAAGACCATGAAATTATTAACAAGATGAGAGTTGAAAGAGATCCAAAGTTCATGGATCTAGTAAAGATAGATATGGGAATTATCATGGGAGGTAACAGATCACTACTATTTCAAATGGTTTCTAAACCTTCTTTACATGAAAGGATAAAAATTTCTCAGATTGATGATACAAAGTTTCAAAAGAAAATTATAGATATAAATGATGGGAAGTTGATTGACATCATATATGAAGGTTTAATTTTGAAATTTGGAAAGATACTTTGTGTACTTTCTATTCTTGAGATAAAGAGGGGAATATTGGATGATTCTCATAACTCTAATTTCTCTATACACCCTGGTAGCAAGATGATTTATAGAGATCTAAAGAAACATTTTGGGTGGGACAACATGAAGAGGGAGATTTCGGATTATGTGTCGATATTTTTGGTTTGTCAACAGGTGAAGACTAGAAGACAAAATATTGGAGGAGTCATGCAACCCATTCCTATACCTATATGGAAATGGGATAATATTATGATGGACTTTATCATGGGGCTAACAAAGACTCCAAGAAGGGATTATGTGATATGGGTCATTGTTGATCGTCTTACAAAATATGCACATTTTCATGGTATAAGAGAAGATTTACCAATTGAAAATTTAGTAAGACTATATATTAATGAAGTTTTAAGTCTTCATGGTGTACCCTTATCAATTATTTCTGATCATGATCTTAGTTTCACATCAAAAGTCTGGAAAAGTCTCCTGAATTCATTGAATATTGAGCTTCATATGAGTACTTCTTATCACCCCCAAACCGAAAGACACTCTGAAAGGACTATTAAAACACTGTAAGACATGCTGAGATCATGCTCTCTTGACTTTCAAGGCATGTGGGATCAATACTTTCCTTTGGTTGAATTTTACTACAACAATAGTTTCTCTTCTAGTATTCAAATGGATCCATAATAAGCATTATATGGAAAGATATTTCAAACTCCAACTTATTTGGATGAAGTTGGTGAGAGGAGAATTATAGGCATAGAACATATTAAAGATACCATGGAAAAGGTGAGGACAATCCAAGCCAATATTAAATCATCCCAAAGTAGGAAGAAGAGTTATGCTGACAACTAGAGAAAGGATTTGTAATTCCATGTGGGAGATCATGTTTTTATGAAAGTATCTCCATGGAAGGGTGTCTTAAGGTTCAGTAAGAAATGGATACTGATCCCCAGGTACATCAGACCATTTGAAATTCTGAAAAGAATTAGAGCTGCCGCTTACCATTTAGCAATGCTGCCAAGTCTCTCCAAAGTTCATGATGTGTCCCATGTGTCATTATTTAATAAATACATGTCAAACCCAATGCATGTACTCACCTATTAAGAAATATAACTGGAACCTATTTTTTTATTGTGAAGATCTTATCAGGATTCTTGACACAAGTGGGAAGGTATTGAAAAATCAGACAACTTTCCTAGTAGAGTTTATTTGGAGAAACCAGAATATGGAGGAATAAACATGGGAACCTAATGATGTTATTAAGAAGAACCACCTACATCTTTCTTGTGGGATTTATAATAAAATTTCGAGGACAGAATTTTGGAAGGATGGAATTATATAAAATGGTTTATTAGGAGTGTATTCATTTTCTTAGTAGTATATGTTAATGACATATTACTCATGGTAAATGAAATACCAGTCTTATAGTCTATTAAGACATGGTTGTATAAATGATTCTCTATGAAGGACTTGGGTGAAGAAATATATATTCTTGGGATTAAGATCCATCATAATAGATACAAGATACTACTCAGACTAAGTCAAAGTACATACATTGATATTATAATGAAGAGATTCAATATATAACAATCCAAGAGGGTATTGTTTCCAGCATAATATGGCATTCATCTCTCCAAAAAAATCTATCATTATACGCATGAGGAAAGAAATGGAATGGAAAAAAGATTCCATACACATTAGTGACTGTGTTAGTCATGTATGATATGATATGTACTAGGTTAGATGTTTCCTATGAATTGAGTGTGGTAGGAACATATCAAGATGATCTCGGAGACTACCATTAGATGGCAGTGAAGAAAAGCCTTACGTATATAAGGCGAACTAAGGATATGTTCCTAATCAATGGAGGATATAAGGAACTTGTCATCAGAAGATCGTAAAATTCTTGTTTTCAAAAGGATAAAGATGACATGAAGTCACAAATGGGATACTTATTCACTTTAAATGGAGGTTTTGTGAGCTTGAAGAGATTAAAGTAGGTTGTGGTCATAGATTTTACAGTAGATTCCAAGTATATTACAGCTTTTGAGGTACATAAAGAAGCAATATGGATGTGATACTTCACATAGGAGCTTGATATGGTACCTAGTAGTTAAGATCCCATCACACGCTATTATGATAATATTGCAGTAGTGGGTCTTTGAAAAGAGCCAAGGTCATGTCAATGGATGAAGAACATACTTAGGAAGTATCATCTATTGAGGTGTTTTTCTCAGAGAGGTGAGGTTACGATGAGTAGTATTTCAATATAAGACAACATGGTAGAACCCTTAAATAAATCCATGACTCGGTAGAAACATAATTTTCATGTGTGGTCAAGAAGATTAAATGTCTTAGACAGCTGGATCTAGTATAAGTGTGATTTTTTAAGATTTATTGTCATATGACCAATAGATTGTACTTTGATTACATGTATATTTGAGGTATTGAATATTAATTTAACATCTTATTACATATTGTTCATTTTTTCATCATGGATTTAATTTAATAATGTCATAGAGTATTGTCACATTGATAAGGTCATAGAAGTCCCCCGCTATGATGATAACCTTGAAATGCTATGACAATATTTTTATTATAGTTTTTCAGTTGGATAATATACTATGATGGGGAAAATAGTATTTAGACTATCAATTATGAGTTATCATAGGCAGATGAGGCTACTTTTCATGAATTTTTCACTTGGTAATCTCTAAGATGGTAGATTATGAGAACATACCCACTAGTATGAATTCATAATATTTTGGTGTCATTGTATATTCCTATATATGAGAATTTGTAATAGTACTTTGACTTTAATATTATCATTAATGTATGTCATGAATTGCCCATGCCATATGTTAGCATGATGTAAGGTATGTTGGGTGTGTCATGATTGGCATGTGATTAATGGATAAGTTGAAGAAGGATTTTTCCCATCCATCTTTATGGAAGCAGATATCTTAAACCTTTGATTGGAATAGAACCGTCACATTAAATTTCATGGTCATGGTGTAATGATGTGTTTATTTTAGATAGTCAAAGAAATATGTATTGAGTAAATAGGTTGATGACATCATCATTCAACATGCTTGATTAGATATTTGGGAAAAAGGTATTATATTGCACAGTGGGTGTTTGTATGTGATTGTTGATGTTGTGACATTAATTCATTTCTCTTGGGTACATTGACCCATTTATAGACAGTAACATTTGACTTTAGGAAAGCTAACCTAATGTCAATGAGAAAGAATCATAGAGGGTCACACATTAAGTTTTACCATTGATATCGATTAAATTATATTTGAGTTTAATTAATAAAATATATATTATTCTCAAGTCCTGGGAATAATTTTATTTAAGATATATTGATCACATAAATTAAATAGATATTTATTTTTCGGAATGTGAATTAAAATATATTTATTTAGTTTATTTAAAATTTAGAAAATATTTATTCTCTGGGATGTGAATGAAATATTTATTTATGAATAATGGGTGTTCACTAATTTCAATATTATATTTAATGGACCAAGACTGTGTTCGGTAACCAATATTAATTAATTAGCCAGTTAAATAATATTTTTTATTTTTAAAGATGGCCCATTCCAAAAAAATAATAATAATATAATTGTTATTATTATGTGGCATGGGGTTTATTTAAGGTGATAAATTTTATTTAATGGCTGGCATGAAATTAAATAATATTTTAACTTAAAACATAACTCTATAAACGGATCTATATGCCTATTGTGTAGTGCATCCAAAAAATGAGAATAGAGAATTTTTGTGCACAATGAATTATCTCTAATATCCTCCTTCTCTATCCCTCCCGGGGATGAGAAGTGACATATATATTTCTTCAAGGCTGAAGAAAGAGTGATCAAGAATGAAAAATGCGAGACATTCGACTCAACCAGCTAGGACACTGAGATTGACTGGTTTTCCTCAAAGATCATAAGAGAACATTTGGATCACCACTTGATGGATTCAATCCTTAGATCCTCACCTCATAATGAAGGTAATCCTAAAGGGACTTTTTATATTATCAACATTCACCAGTGAAGAAAGTTTATAAGCCTATATATTTATTTATTCAAATTTTAAATAAATTAATTATAAATTTGACATTCAAGATCCTCGCTCTTGGTTTCAGTAAATGATTATTAAAATAAATTTTAATATATATCCATCCACCATACACTTACACTATTCTCAGAACCAATAAGAAAAGGCTCCCAATAACTACGACTTTCAGTGAGGCATTAAGCCCATACAAACAGAGCATCACAATAATATCAATGGTGTAAAAGAATTTGATCCAAACCCCTTTCCCAATCAATTTAAATTAACCCATTTTTATATTTATCATGTTCTGGAAAACTATCTTCCCCAAATATAATCAAAATTAAAACACTCCCATATGATATATAATAAGTAGAAACTAAGGAAAACCTACCACAGCGAAGCTTTTTCAACCTTCTATACACCCTAGGGTGAAGAAGAAATGGCCGCAAACCACAACCGCACATGGGGAAACCATGGATCAACCTACACCGTACCCAGGGATCATCAAAACAAAACCCTCGCACACCAAAAACTAAAACCGCACCCCCACAGAAGATCTCTGAAGAATAATGGAAGAAAACCCATGGGGAAGACAAGGATAACTCACCACAGATCACCAAAGAGAATTGACTGAAACATTAGTATTGAAGAAGGATAAAGTGGGTGGAAATATCATCCAAAATCACCTTAAGTTTCCTCCCAAAATGAGAGAAATAGGTGAGAACCAAATGGGTGGAGAATCAAACGAACATAACCTATTTAAAACCAAGAAATCACCCAATTTATAGTGTAAATAACACTTTTATGGAATAAAATCCATGAGTCCTATAAAACATGCTACAAAACCAATTGTTAGGCTTTAAAATCTTTTTTCCATCAAAAAAATGGTGCTTCAGGTTGGAATTAAATTATAGTGTTAAAGAATTTCTTATGACGTAAACACCTTTCATGACCAGCCCCTTGCCAAACACAATACATAAACTATCTGATCAAACAGGCCATAAATCACCATCTTACACAAAAAATCCCTATTTTATAGTTTAAAAAAGACTACTGTAGTTATGTTGCATATTAAACTCCATCGAACTTCATCTAGCCTCCTTCGAACACCTCTGGTCACCTTAAATTGGAAAATGGGTGTTACATCAAATACCTCCCAAATGATTACCTATATTGAGAATCAAAACCAAACCTGAAGAAAAGAAATGGTTCCAAAAAAACCTCCCTGTGAGATGCCACTCAAGGTTCTCATTACACCTAAAATGATACCACCAACCAAAATGCCCAAAAACACCCCACACAACCACTACACTACCACCTCTCATCGGGAACAACACCAAACATATTGCACTGTCTAAAAACCACCACATTGTTCACATCCATCCAGCCTCCACATTGCCCAAGACAAAAACTAATATAGCCAACATGAAACATTATACTAACCAAGCACATAAATTAAGGAGTCTCATCTTCCATGTTCATATACTATTCGCTTTGGGAGGCACTAAATCACCCTCATGGTTTCAATAACATCAAATTATAATGCTTCTTGATTATGAATTAGTTCCTCCCTACTTTCATATGCCGAAAGATTTATCATAAATCATGCAACAAGGAAAATAGATCATATCATAAAACAACAAGGTCCAAAAATCATACCACAAAAGAAATATAAAAAATCAAAAAAAATATTGGTATTGGGAATGAATATTCGTCTCATGATCCTAAGTACTCTCTTATTGGACACCATGCTTCCACAACATATCAACCAATGGAATTGTCCTCCCACAAAAAACCTTCTCCCGGTGATCCTAAATATCTATTGGCCACTCCAAAAACATCATTTCATCCGTGATATAGAACTCTCTATAGTAAATGATATGGGATTAATTATGAATATACTAATGAAGCTAAGATATGTGGAAGAACTTGTGGATCTAGTCTAGTCATGGTGGAAACGCCAACCAGTATGCCAACTCGCATAAATAACTAAAAGGTCCCAAAAAACCTGATAGAAAGCCTATGTTACTTTTCAAACCCCCACTACTCACATAAATGAGATACTATCAAGAACACATGGTCTAAAACCTCAAACATTAAGGTTCTATACCTACAATCAATATAATACTTCTACTAGTCCTACACTACTTTTATCCTATTATGAACAAGATGAACTTTCTCTGTTGTGGTCTTCACCACATCAGGACCAAGAACTATTCTTGCCCCAACATCCATATATCATAAAAGAGAACTATATGGCCTTAAATATAGATCAAAATTATAATTGGGGTTCCTGGAAATTAGTTTTCATTAAATTTACATATATAGACATTTTAGGAGAATTTGGGTTATTAAGTAATAATATTTTTTATTACTTAAACCCTTTAAATTTTCAAAAATTCCACCATGATACTAAAAATTTCCAAATACTCACCAAAATATAAACCCATCACTTTAAATATGATTACCAAATATGGAAAAAAAATTGACATTTTGAATAATGAGTATAATCACCATTTTAACCTTTTAAAGATAATTAATAAATTAGAAATTTTCCATTTGAAAATCAACTTGACCACAAAATGGTAGTTTCCCTTAAGTTGAAACCCACGATCTCACAGGTATTGTCATGGAAACTACACCAAATGCATTATGGATTCGAATTAAGTGGGAATGTTGAAGAGGTATTGTACTAGGGTACTATAGAAACACTATGGTGGGGCATTTTCATATTCTATGGTACGATTCTAAAATGGTATAATTAGTGAATTTGTACTGATAGGGATATGTATAGTGGTCTTTTGGTTGACTCTAAAAGGATGTGGGTCATCCCTTTATGGGTGGGATGTTGACTAAATTTGATTATAATTAGTAGGTGTATGTGTGTCTTCCTCGTGAAAACTTGTAAGCGTAGAGAGGAAGTCTCGTAGAAAACGAAAAGGTGGTAGAAAGATATGTTCACATGGAAACGTGTAGAATCAATTCCTTTTGGTAAAAAATCACCCATATGTAAAAATTAAAAATATTTCCATTAATTTTTTTAAATAAATTCAAAAGAATTGAAAAATATTATTTCGAAAAATATGGAAAAAAGTCATTTTGGAACATTTTAAAACAATACTAAGAAAAAATATTTAGAAACTAATCATGTGGAAAATGGTTATATTCCATTAAAACCTTTTATTGAAACTCGTATAATAAAAATGCTGATAAAACCTTTCATTGATAAGAGATTAATATAAGTATGTAGGTCACTTAAAACGTTATTGAAAATAATTTTGATAGGTAAAAAAAGGATATGGAGGAAAAATATCCATGAGAAAGAATAGGAGTAATTCATATCATCGTCATCCTTTTATTTTTGTAATTGTTTCATCAATAGTGGGATATTAATGAATATAAGTAATATCCATAGAGAAAAATGAAATATATCATTTTGAAAAGATAATTGTTGGGAAAAAATCCCTCAAGGCATCATTGAAGCATTTTTGAGGTGATTCTGTTTGTTGAAAAAGTGGACATCTGAGTGGTGATTGTTGACAAAGAAAAACAATGACATGCAAATTTGTTGACAAAGAGGATATCATGATGGAATTTCGAGTTCAAGAGATGAGATCAATGATCCATGTTTGATTCAAGAATTTCGAAAAAAGGAATGGATGATCTGGAGGCGGTACAAAAATAACAGATACAAGGTGGCGCCGTTTTCTAGTGTTTGCCAAATTTTTGGGCCTGAAAATCGAAAAATGAAGAAAAGTGTTTTTGGCAAAGGGACTTGCACGCCGAGGAATTAGAGTATATGAAACTTGCGCACCATATATTTTTCAAGATCAGAAGATCAAAATATGGCAAAGGAAATAGGTATGCGCAAGTTTGGGAGTTGGTCACGGAAGTATCTAGCAGGACAGAAGACTTGCCCGCCGAGACTGGGTCGCGCAGGTGACTTGTGCGTCGTCGCGCAGGGTGGTAAATTTGCCTATAAATACTGGATCAACCCTCTTCATTCACTACCAGAGTTCAACACTTTGAGAAATCAGAGCTCCCGTCATGTAGGTGTGGTGGTCGCGCAAGTGGTGTGTGTGGTCGCGCAGGTGGGACTTGCGCGCTAGGGTGATAGTTGCGCGCCAGTGTTTGAAGCTGCATGCCAGTGTGGAGTTTCATGCCAATATTGGATTGGGTGTAAAAGGAATTGAGTTGCGCAGGTTTGGAGTTGAGGAAGCTTGAGTTGCACAAGTATCTGAGAAGGACTTGCGCGCCCGTTGTGACTTGTGCGCCGATACTTGCGCGCTGAGGTAGACTTGCACACCAAGTAAGGTTTATTTCTAGCAGTATTTTTCAGGCTGCGTGGAATCTGGAGGTTTTCCTGATACCTTCAGTGCAAAGAGATATTGATCTATGGGTGAAAGTTTTACTTCAATAGAGCATCTACGTAAAGAGGAAGATGCATTCTTTCATGAAAATGAAGAGACCTATAGGTCTATAAACTATGAGTGGATTCCTTCTAAGAGCAGTGAGCAAAGGAAGAGAAAGAAGGTGCACCTCTCCACCGGCAGTGAGCCAGAGTGAGAGAAACAGGGAGTGACCCTTGGGAAAGCATTGAAATGACCATAAACTTTGTAAAGGCAGTGAGCCTGGGCATATAAGTGATCTAGCCCGAACATTGTAATCCACAGCTAGTGAATATTAGTGGAATTGGTACGAATGGAAACTTGTCGGTGTATGCTCCTTGGATGTAGCCCTTTGTGGTGAACCAAGTAAAATTGTTGTATCCTATGCATGATTTACTTTCTATTTACTTTGTGCAACAGGAAAGAGAGAGAAGAGTGTTTTTCTTAACAGCGAAACAAGATCAGAGCGGGCGTTAATTTTAAATTAGTCATACCATGATTCACCCCCCCCCCCTCTCAGGGTATTCAGCCTTGTGGACCTAACAATTGGTATCAGAGGGAAAGGTTGATATTAGGTCTTCTCTCAATGGAGGTCACTAATCATAGAGGGATTCCGATCTTCGACGGATGTAATTTTTAGATATGGAAGAATCGAATGCAACACTATTTTCGATCTTTGGTAATGGATATGTTTTCAGTAGCTATGCATGGTATCACAGCTGATATTACTAGTGGTGCATTATCAGAAGCTGAGCACAAAGAGTTGGATGTTGATTCCAAATCAATCAATTCCTAAGAGGGAGCCCTCTCTAATCCCATCTATACAAAGGTGATGTCATGCAAAATGTCACATGCCATGTGGGAAAATCTTTTGAATATATATGAAGGGGATACAAAGGTGAGAGAGGCAAATCTGCAAGTGTTGTGGAACAAGTATGAAGATCTGAGAATGAACCCGAATGAGTCTGTTGATGCATTATTTGACAGTGTAAATGTTGTGGTAGAAGACATGCAGGGTCTTGGAGAAATTATCGAAGATATGAAAATTTTGAAGCGCATATTGAGAAAACTTCCACCTCAGTTCAATCTGAAAGTTTCTATTTTGGAAGATAAGGACCCAAAATAACTGACATTAGATAACCTGCACAACACTCTTGTTGTATATTAAATGAGAAACAATGATAACGAGACTATGGAAAAGGGTAAATCCAAAGAGGTGGAATTCAAGGCCATGAAGAAACTCACCATTGAAGATTATAATGAAGAAGAAGAGACAGATGAGGTGATGTCATTCCTTTCTTCAAATCTGCAAAGAGGAATAGGAAATTTTAAAGGTAAACTTCCACTAGCATGCTTTCTATGTGGAAAGTTTGGTCATCTTGCGGCAAGATTCCCCAAGAAATTTCAAGATAACGATGATGATGATGATGATGTTGAAATTCCCAAGAAGAAGACTTCAGCGTTTGTGAAAGGGAAGAAGCAATTCAAGAGAAATTTCTTCAAGAATTAGAATCTCCTTTCATAAGAATTTGAAAGTTCAGAGGAGTCTGAGGATGGAGAGGTTGAGGAAATAGAAAATTGCAGAGATAGTGGGGTAAATGCCTTGGTGGCGATTGTTGGTAGTTCTCAAAGAAAGGAAGAAGCTGACGCTGAAGAAGAAGAAGAAATTTAAGGGAGAGTTGATATGGAAGCCGAATTGGAAGCAGCTCTTGAGGAGATAGACGTTTGGAGAGCCAAAATGAAGAAATCCAATAAAGTGGTTCGTGATGCCAAACTCTATATGCAACAACAGGATGAAGAAAAGTATTAGCTATTAGAAGAAATTGAAAGACTAAAATCTTCAACACCAGAGATCTCAGAAAATATTGTTGAGTATAAGCTTAAAATTGAGGAACAAAAGAAGGAAATTGATTGTTTGACTAACCCAGGAAAGGAGCAGGCCAGACGTATTAAAGAGCTTGAAGAAGAAGTGATCAGTCTGCGAAAAAAAATTAAGGATCAAGAAAAAATCTTGACCCCCAATGTGATATCAGAAAAGCAGGCCATTCAGAAGATAGAGAAGATGAAAGACGAGCCTAGTAGTTCAGCAGGGTAGAAGCAGCAATTGAGCTCAGATGTTAAGGTCGTTTCAGGGCGTAATCAGGAACAAAAATCTGTGACAATTGCAGTCAGACCACAATCAACCATCCCGAAATCGAAGGTTGATTTGGGCACAAACCAAAATCAGAATATTCAGATATCCCAAAGGGAAAATCGTATTGCTGAAGTATCACGTAGGAATTTATCCAATATCATGTGTTATTGCTATGGAAAAATGGTACATTCACAGTATGTGTGTTTCATAGCCAAGAGATATAGAAGGGAACACGAACAGAGATGGCAGCCAAATAGAGAACGGTTTTCCATAACATATTTTGAAGGACACTATTTTTGGTGCGGAGGATTTGGGCACATGGCTAGGTACTGTACTTCGACCATTAATAGAAATGTGCCAAATCAGAATCAAAACATTCATAAGCAGCAGGTCAATAAACCGAAAGGTGAGTTAAAAATACAGAATAGATTTGCGGCTTTGGAAGATGAGGTTGGTCCATCATACTCTTAGAAAGAACAGAAGTCTCAATCCATGACGAGTGTGAAAGAAAAAGTATGGACCAAGAAGAAGATAAATGAGAAGGCCGTGGTGGCGGAGATTTCCCTTAAAGCATCAGATCGATCTGGTGTGTGGATCCTTGACAGTGGTTGCACATCCCACATGATGGGTAATAAGGATCTTGTTACAGGCATCAAATATGACAAAGAAGGAGTTTTCAAATTTGGAAATGATGAAGGCATGAAGACTGTTGGCTTAGGGAAAGCCAAGTTTGGGAGAAAATAGATGAGACGTGTAGATGTCTTGGTAGTAGAGGATCTTAGTCATAACTTACTCAGTGTTAGTCAACTATGTGACTCTAGGAACTCTATCCGATTTACCAAGAAGATGTGTGTTGTGAAAGGAAAAGATGGAGTAGTTTTTCTATAGGGAAAAAGGTCAAAGGGAAATCTCTACCTTGTAGGTGGGGAAGAAGATACATGTCTTTTATCCAGAGAGGAAGAAAACCAGTTGTGGGATAAGTGACTTGGTCATCTATGCCAACCATCTATGGACGATCTCGTAAAGTGTGATGCTGTTAGAGACCTTCCCAAACTATCACGTGATCGCACTCATACGTGTGATGATTGCCAACAAGGGAAGATCATCAGAAATACATACAGGCCAAAGAAATAAAAATCAACTAGAGTGATTGAACTGGTTTATGCTGATGTATGTGGACCTATCTCACCACGAGCAATAAATGGGCAAAGGTACTATATTCTTTTCATTGATGATTACAGCAGAATGGCCTGGGTATTTGTCATTACCCATAAGACAGAGGTGTTTAGTTGCATAAAACAGTACAGGAGGGAATCAGAAAGGATGCTTGGGCAGAAAATTTTGAAGTTCTGTATAGATAACAGTACAGAATTCACAAACAGTCAAGTGGAAGAATATCTCAAGAAACATGGGATAAGACATCAAGTTTCATCAGTGAGAACTCCCCAATATAATGGTGTGGTTGAAAGGAGAAATCAGATCATTAACAACATGACCAGAACGATGCTTATTGACAAAGACCTACCAGAGAAATTTTGGAAGGAAGCAGTTTTGACATCGGTTTATGTTTCAAACAGGTCTTTGTTGTGTTCTAAGCAAGGGAAGACTCTGTATGAACTGTGGTATGGAAAGAAGCCAACGTTGAAATACTTTCAAAAATTTGGAATTAAGTGTTTCATTCTCAAAAAATAAAATCATAGGAATTTTGAGGCACGAGGAGATGAGGGGATATTCCTTGGCTACTCAGGGAAAAGCAAAGCGTATAAATGCTTCAACAAAAGGCTGGGAAAAATTGTTGAGAGCAATGATGTCACTATAGTTGAAAATGAACAGAACACTCAATGACCCAGTGAACAGTTCCTGGACGAAAGTGATGATGAGGTAATCAACACAGGGGGAGCAGAAGTGGCAGAGGCTGACTCAGAAGAAGATACTGATGATGAACAAGAAAGTGTCAAGTCTGTGTCTGCAAGGAAGCCAAAGAGTCGAGCTGAAATTGATAGGCAGAATATCATTGGTGATTAGACAGCTCCAGTTCAGACTCGAAGAACGAATTCATTACAGTAAACATCGTTTTTATCTCATGTGGAGCCAAAATGTTTTTCTAATGCAGCTGAAGATAAGAACTGGGTTCAGGCTAAGAATGAAGAGCTTGATCAAATCAAGAAGAACCAGACATGGGAGATTGTTTCAAGGCCAGTAGACAAGAATGTCATCAGGAATAAATGGGTATATCGCAACAAGATGAATGGAGATGGAACTGTGATTTGAAACAAAGAATGACTAGTGTTCAAGGGATACTCCCGGATAGAGGGAATAGATGTAGATGAGACATTTGCACCAGTTGCAAGGCTGGAAACAATCAGATTATTTTTTTCCATAGCAGTCCAAAGAAAGTTCAAATTGTTCCAAATGGATGTCAAATCCGCATTCTTGAATGGTGTTCTGGAATAAGAGGTTTATATTGAGCATCCAGATGGTTTTCTCATTCATGAGGATGAGAAAAAAGTTTGCAATCTGAAGAAGGCATTGTATGGGCTGAAACAAGCACCAAGGGCATGGTACTCAAGACTTGATCAGTACTTAATGAAGCTTGGTTTTCAGTGTGGGGGAGTTGATTACAATCTTTATTTCAGCAATGAAAGTAATCAAAGGATGATGGTGTTGGTTTATGTCGATGACATAATATTTGGTGGATCAGATGAAACTCAGTGCAGACAGTTTTCCGAATTCATGAAAAATGAGTTTGAAATGTCAATGATTGGAGAGCTAACGTTTTTCCTTGGTCTACAGGTGACACAAGGAAGGAATGGAACATTCATTTCTCAATCTAAATATTCCAAAGAGGTCCTGAGAAGGTTTGGAATGGAAAATTCCAAGGATATGAAGACTCCAGTTGCTACCCGGATGAAATTATCAAAAGATGAGGATGGCAAGGTAGTTAATATCACAGAATATAGGAAAATCATTGGAAGTCTGTTGTACTTAACCGCAAAAATGCCTGATATTGTTTTTTCCACATTCCAAGAAGCGAGATATTAAAGTAATCCCAAGGAAATACACATGCTTGCAGTGAAAAGAATACTTCATTATATCCAGGGCACAGTGGATTTCGGCTTAACATATACTGACAAATCTCAGACAGATTTATTGGGATATACTGATGCAGATTGGGCCGGTTCAACAGATGATAGAAAATCAACGTCAGGTAGTGCATTTTATCTTGGTGGATTGTATATTTCTTGGCTAAGAAAGAATCAAGATTTCATTTTGTTGAGAACCGCGGAAGCTGAGTATATTGCGGCCACTCAAGCATGCACACAGTTATTGTGGATGAAGCAGTAGCTTGAAGATATGGGAGTTGAAGTGAAGTCTCTAATCGGAATCCAGTGTGATAACTCAAGTGCTATAAATCTTAGAAAAAATCTCTTCCATCACTCAAGTACAAAGCACATTGAGATTAAGTATCATTTTATCAAGGAGAAGGTTGATCAGGGAATCGTGAAGTTGGAGTATGTGCCTACAGAGCTACAGGTTGCAGACATTCTGACAAAGGTCTTACCCAAGGAAGCTTTTGAAAGGCATCGACTGGCTCTGGGAGTTCAGTCGATTCCACGCCCTTGAAATAGTATGGATGTGGAACCCCCCACCCCCCTCTCCCCGAGGTATGATGTGTTTTCCCTAATGTGCTGATATGTGTTCTCTACTATGTTACAGACTACAAAGGAGTGACCTTTAGGTTCGTTGAAAAAGGGGGAGAAAATAGTGATTGTTCAAGGAGGAGACAATGTGGAGATTTGATAAATCATGAATGATATGGGGAGAAGCTGACAAGTGGAGCATCCAGATAGGGGGAGTTGAAGCTAGTTGAACATTCTTAGCCATAGCTTAGCTTGGACAACACAGGAAATAGGGCTAAAGAGGTTTTGAAGCTGACAAGGGATGAAGCTGTGAACAGAAAGGGGGAGCGTATAAAATCTGACGATTCTATAAGTGATCGATCAAAGAAAAGATATCACGGTAGCTACGGATCGTGATAAAAGCAGAAGAGTAGTGTTGGAATGTGGTAAAAATATTTCCAACCAAAATTGGTCTTCCAAAAAGTCCTTCAACAATTGGTATCAGTTTAGTACAAATTGGTATCAGTTTGGTGTCAATAGTGGATGTTAGAGATGAAGTGATTCATTGATTAACTTTTCATTTACTCTTGTTTCTCACGCCGAGCATTGCTCATGTGAGCTTAGAGTATGTGTTGAGTAAATCCTTGATCGCTATCAGAATCGAAAAAGGCGAATGGTGGCTGAAGAAGTAACGATGTATCTTTCCATAAAAGAGTTGTCAACAAACCCAAATGGGGAGATTGTTGGGCAAAAATCCCTCAAGGCATCATTGAAGCATTTTTGAGGTGATTGTGTTTGTTGAAAAAGTGGAAATCTGAGTGGTGATTGTTGACAAAGCAAAACAATGACATACAAATTTGTTGACAAAGAGTATATCATGATGTAATGTCAAGTTCAAGAGCTGAGGTCAATGATCCATGTTTTATTCAAGAACATCGACAAAAGGAATGGATGATCTGGAGGCGGTACAAAAAGTACAGATACAAGGTGGCACCGTTTTCCAGTGTTTGCCAAATTTTTGGGCCTGAAAATCAACAAATGAAGAAAAGTGTTTTTGGAAAAGGGACTTGCGCGCCGATGACTTTGAGTATAGGAAACTTTCGCTCCATATGTTTTTCAAGATTAGAAGATCAAAATATGTCAAAGGAAACAGGTACGCACAAGTTTGGGAGTTGGTCGCGCAAGTGTCTAGCAGGATAGAAGACTTGGGCGCCGAGACTGGGTCGCGCAGGTGACTTGCGCGCCGTCGCGCAGGGTGGTCAATTTTCCTATAAATACTGGACCACCCCTCTTCATTCACTGCCGGAGTTCAAAACTTTGAGAAATTAGAGCTCCTGTCGCGCAGGTGTGGTGGTCGCGCAAGTGGTGTGTGTGGTCGCGCAGGTGGGACTTGCACGTCAGGGTGATAGTTGCGTGCCAGTTTTTGAAGTTGCGCGCCAGTGTGGAGTTGTGTGCCAATATTGGATTGGGCGTAAAAGGAAGTGAGTCGCGCAGGTTTGGAGTTGAGGAAGCTTGAGTCGCACAAGTTTCTGAAGAGGACTTGTGTGCCCGTTGTGACTTGTGCGCCGATACTTGCGCACCGAGGTAGACTTGCGTGCCATGTAAGGTTTATTTCTAGCAGTGTTTTTTGGGCTGCGTGGATGATGGAGGTTTTCCCGATACCTTCAGTGCAAAGAGATATTCATCTATGGGTGAAAGTTGTACTTCAATAGAGCATCTACGTAAAGAGGAAGATGCATTCTTTCATTCAAATGAAGAGACCTATAGGTCTATAAACTGTGAGTGGATTCCTTCCAAGATCAGTGAGAAAAGGAAGAGAAAGAAGGTGATCCTCTCCACCGACAGTGATTCAGAGAGAGAGAAACAGGGAGTGACCCTTGGGAAAGCAGTGAACTGACCCTAAACTTTGTAAAGGCAGTGAGCCTGGGCATAGAAGTGATCTAGCCCAAACATTGTAATCCACAACTAGTGAAGATTAGTGGAATTGGTACGACCGGCAACTTGTCAGCGTATTCTCCTTGGACGTAGCCCTTTGTGGTGAACCAAGTAAAATTGTTGTTTCCTATGCATGCTTTACTTTCTATTTACTTTGTGAAACAGGAAAGAGAGAGAAGATTGTTTTGCTTAACAGCGAAACAAGATCAGAGCGGGTGTTAATTTTAAATTAGTCATACCCTGATTCACCCCCCCTCTCAGGGTATTCAGCCTTATGAACCTAACAATAATGGTATGAAAAAGAGACTTGGAATATCAAAATCAAGAAGAGATTTCACAACTCACAGGTAAAATGACTAGATTCCAAAATACAATTACAGCTTGAGTAACATTTTCATCAAAACACTTGAAATAGAAATATCTTTAAAATGAGCCTCAAATACCATGTATAAAAGATATTTCATGATAAAATTTCAATTGGGTGGCATAGGCACCATATGAAAGTAAATTGGTGCATAAAGTAAAACATGTCTCAACAATGGGAGTTTGAGAAAAAAACTATTACCTTATTTATAAACACTATTTTTCTTTATAAGACATTTAAATAGATCTAAGAATATTTTTAGAGACAGGTTCTGAGATGACATGTGATTTTTAGGCCAGGTGTGTCCGAAATTAATTTTATAAAAATATTAAATATATTTTAAATCACGTGTACCTAGTTTCTTAAAGAAAAAGGTATATATCCAAAATGGATTCTTGAATTGAAAATCTGAGACTGTTATTGAATCTAGAATGTGAGGTTTACCCAAAGAGTGATCTAAAATGGGTCATCATGGAATGTTCGAATAAAGCGATCGTTGGAGGTATGTTCAATTGATTAATTAAATAATTAATTTAATTAATTCATTAAATGAAATTAACAAATATTCTTTTAAATATAATGTTATGGTGGATCACCAAGGTTATCCACATTACCTTGGGACCATTGAGAGTATATTTCTTCCACCCTCCACTGGTGAATCGAGATCAGACGACAACGAGCCTTTGGATACAGGAAAATCAAGGTGCAGCGAACATAGTTACTTCTATCCTTTGTTGAAAATCGTGTTCTTTATCAACGAATCATATGAATTGAGTTAGAACACGTATTTTTTGGTTTCTTCCCCATTTTATTAGAATATTGAGCATGACCACTCTTCTTCCATTAATCTACTTCAATTCTGAGCCTTTTCATGCATCCAATTATTAGATTCAATTCTTATATTCAATTAATTCTTTTTGCGCCAGGTTTCTCACCCTAGATATCTCTAATTTTATTCTTTGGACAAGAATTATTTTCCAATTATTGTTTCAAATATTTTTATTTTCAATTTCTCATATTGTTCAACGCATTCTTCATTGTTGGACCATGGGGTCACGACTCGACTATTACCCGACGGGACTGAGCATGATCAAACCCCTGAATTTACGGTAGATTCATGGGAGATGAATGGACTAATTGTTTCGGTATGTATTGGGATTATTTTTGGGATATGAGTAATTATTCCCATGGATCTGAGATCCAGGAACATGAAGCGGATAATGGGAGGAGCGGTAGTAATGCGCATGTTCGTATGGGTGAATCGAATCTCTGTTTTCAGACCAATGGATGGCCAAAAATGATGGATGGAGGTGTTTACCTTCGATTTCAAGTGAACCTATGGTTTTATTTGATTTGGTAGGTGTGGATCTAAAACACCGAAGTAGATCTATAATTTCTATGAAAACCCATACTACAGGCTATGTAGTCTGATGAACACATGGAATGTAGGGCCTTGGCTATAGTTGCTAGGGTTTCCTAGCAAGTTAAATATCACAAATCATGTGGGCCCCCATAAGTCGTGTGACCTGGTGCTAGTGACCCAACATGTAGTATGGGGGTACATGGACTTGGGCACGTCCAATCACATAATCAATGTACATGGACATGGGTAGATTACATGGCCAGAGTACACAACCAGGTACGCATACATGGCCCGGAGCATAAGTAAGACCCCAGATGGATGAGGCACACCATGTAGTACCCTTACACATAATTTAGGGATACATGGGTAGAGATAATTTTACTATAAGGGAACCTTCTAGTTATCAGAGTGGGACCACATATTTTGTGGGTCCCCTTACATGTCGTGTACCCCTACTTCCTTTTTTAAGTAACTTCTACATATTGTATATCCTTTGTTTGGACTCAAATTATAGCACATGAGTAGCCTATCCTAAGTGTTTTTTTGCATATAATGTGAAGGTATCCTTTATGGTGCCTTTTGAGATATGATATGAGAAGTTCCAATTGTGATGATTCTTTAGGTGATGCTCGACAATGATAGTGATCAGGTAGGATCATTAGAGAGATCAGAGTGGCACTCTTTTACTGAGCAGGGCATGGGTCCTCTATCGACTATTATAGTGACACCCTCATGTCGGGATAAGGCATGAGTTCTATACCTATCCACTGATCAGAACCATCTGGAAAATTCGGGGCATGGATCCTCAACCATCATAGTGGTGCCCTCTAGTGGAGTCAAGTCATGGGTCATCTACCCTTTGAGTGGCATCATTCTGTTAAGAAAGGGCATGGTTCCTCTATCTTATATCTGATTGGAACCCTCCTGTTGTGTTAGGGTATGGTTCCTTATCCATTAGAGTGTCACCCTCATATTGAGATAGGTCATGGATCCTTTATTCACCTTCTAAGTGTCACCCTCCTATGGTGTCAGGGTATGGTTCCTCAATCGATTATTAGAGTGGAACCCTCCTGTCGGGATAGGTAACGGGTCCTTTATCCACCTTCTAAGTGGAACCATTCAATGTAATTAGGGTATGGGTCCTCTATCAACTGAATGTCTCCCTCCTGTTGTACTGATGCATGGGTCCTCTACTTAGATATTGTTCCCCTTGACTTTGTGGCACAACAGCGAGGTTTGGCTTGACTAGGATATTTACTCAGACAGATTCAAGATATTTTGTACATTGTTTATGGGACCTTGTAACTATTGGAACAATTTTACTAAGCTGGTTTGGGAGATGGAGATCTCCTTTCTCTCTCATTTTGGATTCTTTTGTTGAGTGTGTGTGTGTGTGTGTATTTGTATCCATGTTGTTGGATTTTTTTACTCTATTTTTATGGGTTGAGTTGTCTATTTCTATAATGTTTATTACTTATCTCACCCCTTAGATTTCGAGTCATCCTAATGGGTATGTATATAATCCTCCTACATGGGTTTTTCTTGTACATGTCATGTCTTATGAAGATGAAGAATAGTTCGGTGATGATTAAAGGGGAATATAGGGATACCTTGGTGCATTTGACCACATACGGTGGTTGGGGTTTAGAGATCCATAGTGGTATCAATTAGCACTTTACATTTCCTATTTTGACAGGTTGGGATATCATTCTGGTTGGACGTGTATTTTTTCCCTTTCACTTTTCTATTTACATTGTCATGATCTTGTATTCTCAATAGGTTGTTACATGCATTTCTTTAACTCTAGATGTTACATATTTTATTATAATTCCTCTACAGTTATGTATAGATATGGTTGTGTGTTTCCATAAAAGTACTTAGGAAAATGACTCACATATTATATATGTATTTCGACACTTGTATCTAGCCCCTAACCTATGGTGGTGAGATTGGGTTAGTTTCAACATGAGCCCCACTAGGTCGGTTCATGACAGATTTGTATCAAAGGTGGTTCATTCCTTGGTATAGTGTTTGGATTATTCCCCTTAAAAGGATTTGGTTAGGACCTAGGTAAACAATTTCAAAGTGTATCAATTGCTACTCTCAGTCCAAGGAACCTAGTGTTGGTGCAGCAACCAACATTTCCATACATCAGGACTCTGATCAACTACTTGTTGACTCGGTATACTGAGACATTTGTTACATGGAACATTGACACATACATCATATAGGATTGAGTATTTTGACTTTACATATTGAGTTATTTCCCCATATATATATTCTCATTTGACTATGGTGTGTCTTGATTAAATTTTCAGGATACCTTCACAAAGTCCTCCATCCAAGTTACCAATTTTGAATCGTGATAATGATCCGATGAGTGATGAGGCCTCCATTAAGGGGTCATCTTGTGAGATTATTCCTCTATGTGGATTGGTAGAAACACCCCCGCCTATTGAGTAGACGATCATACCAGAAAAGTTATATGAGTATGCATGTAGTATTAGCGTACTCTATGAGTTCCAAAACCAATGGACACTATGGTTCCATGGTATACCATCCCGAAACTGAATTCCACTGAATGGTGTCTCAATACCGATTGGTCACATGGCCTAAATCATATCTCCCCAAATGCAGGAAGCTAAATACCAGAAGTTAGGGGATAGGGTGTGTTTGGGGGGAGACTATTCCATCATTACCAGAGTGTAACACAACGTAAAATAATACAATTAAATGCAGAAGCATATAAATATCCAAACATAAGATAAAAATCCAATACAGGTATATATAACAATGATAAAGGTAATACCATATACAATTATGATCATGTCATGTGTCTACAAAGCATCCAAAACATGTATACATGCATCAATTTAATACATGTATCAAAATACCAAAAATACCAAAAAGAATTATCTCCAAATAGAATCATGTGCCTCAGCTCGGTCTTGTGCTTCCCTACTCCTAATCATGGCACGAAGTTTATAATCAAATTATTTTTACCTTCCTAGGTCCCTACCTATATCCATATAGTCTATTTGGGTACCCAACAGTGGCCCAAATAGGGTGTGAGATACAATCCTATTAGGTCACCACCCAAGGTGTTTATAAACAATCTTGGTTGTGAAATAAAAGCTAAATCATAGTGCATAATATAATAGGTATGGAATTATTGAAAGTAAAGTTCCCAAGGAAAAAGTAACCAAAAAAGTGATACTAAACAACCATACAAGGATCCCTTCAAAACAAGTGTCAAGCTCCTACAACAAGGCATCAGTAAAGAAAAATTAATTAAACGCCATGGTTATTCCATATAAAAAATATCTCATATCATCCACAGCTATGCCATATGATCTATAATTTCATTATCCGTGGCCCCACCGTATAATCAAGCATGTCACATTTACCGTGTCCAAGCCATATAATCAAAAGTTTCAGACCCTCAAGGATGGATCCATGGTTTAGAGAACAAATTCATCCTCATCGAGTACCATAAGCACCTAAATGGAAACTCGGTTAGAATTATAATGGGGTCCAAGGAGCATATAAACCAACCATATTCACTATGATCCCATACAAGCTGGATCCAAGTGGTATTAAGGCCCAAGTCACCCCATGGAATCAAGACCCAATGAGAAATCTCATCTAAGGCATCCACTACCATTGTCATGACCCATGGTGTAGAGCACCCATGGTGTCCAATGCAATTATTCGTCATTCATTCCATGATTTTACCCACTCATATAACCATTAACAACCAATTAGATTCCATGAGTTTACCCACCCATATAACAACTCACATTAACACAATTAAATAGTTCACATCATGTACAACATGGAAAGGGGGGGAACCATCTCCTAATCAATCAATTAAATTCATTTCATTTATAACTATGATTTCTATAATAATTAAATCTCAACTATACACCCCTTGGGTGGTTAAAAATTAGAAAATATCAATTAAACACCCCATGGGTGGCCTTCCTTGGGGAGACAAACTACAAAAAGTCTCAAGGAACTAGTGGGAATTCCTAATAGGTCTCGTTGCATTTAATTCAAGCATTCAATTAATTTTATGGGTGATGCTAGAAATTTTAATGTTACTCACTATGGAAACTAGTTATATAAAGAATCAACCCACTTAGTAAAAGTAAATACCACCTACCATACATCTATAGTAGATTTCTCATCCAGTATAATCTTCTTATTTGATCCTGGTCAGGAGAAAAACTAAAAACATATGAAGAACAGGAAAATATGGTATATTTTATTCAACCTAAATGGCATATCCAATACCAATTTAAATGAAGAATTGAAGAAGAGGATTGTATTACTTACTAGTGTAGACCCAACGAGATGAATGGATCTCAGTTCTGAGCTCAGACGGAGAAACCACACCAAATATTAAGATTTGGTTTTTAAGAGGAGATCCTACACTTTAGATTTTTTCCATTGGAAGAGGATAATAGATTTTTAGATTTTAAAACATTTTAAGGTAATTTTTGTCATTTTACCCCCAAAAATATGGGTTTCATGGTTTTCCACATGATTGGACAAACCGTGTGCCAATTGTGTGACCTTTATTGTGTAAAGGGGAACCTTGCATGGTTCATGTAGAGAGATTGTCTAAATGTGAAGAAACCATGCCTGCAACCACTATCCAAGGCCTACAGAAATTCACATAGGAATTCCCCTCTATCTTCATAGTTTTATCAAACCATGCAGGCTCCTAAATCCAATTTTCCAGGCCTTACAAAGTTAAAGTAATCTTATGGAATGTCCTACCAGGTTTCTACTAATCGTGTGGCTATTTTATTTTTCCAAAAATTTAGGATCCAAGCTTAAAAAAAGCCCTAGACACCCTCGATACACCCATGACCTCAAATGTTATTCACATCAGGCCATAAAAATCATTTAAAATGAAATTAAAAATATATATACCTCATAGTAAAACTTGAGATCTTACACTATTATCCCATTAAAGAAATTCATCCTCAAATTTCCCTCTCAATGGTGGTAAAGAGTCCTAAGAGAATAGATCAGATCATTGAGCACATACATCCACCTCCCACTCCCAAGTCTCGTCCTATGATTGGTTTTTCTAGAATCACACCCATACTAGAGGAACTGATCATCCATAGAGAACCTTCGTTCTCCTATCAATGATACAAATTGGATTCTCCTCAAAGGACACTTCTACCTATAAATCAACCTAATTTTTATGAAAATCTTGAGATGGGTTCGAATGATAATGGAATAGATGAGACTTGTAGAATATTTCATGCATGGCTTAGTACCTCTGAGGTAACTGTAACCGATAGGATACTGGTCAGATTCACTCCATAATCTCAAATGAACCGACATATCATAGTGAAAGTTTAACCTATATCCCGATCCATCTATGTCCCATCCTTGGTGAGATACATAAAAAAATACAATCCCTAACCTCAAACTCTAGAGGTCATCTATTGATATTAGTGTAAGATTTCTATTTAGACTTTACAATAGACATTTTATTTCTGATCAATTGGACCTTCAAAAAGTCTCCAGCATAAGAAATTGTCCTAGTAAATCTACCTCACCCACCTCTAACCATCATAGGGGTGATCGGAATGGCCTACCGTACAAATCCTCATAAGGTTCCATCTATATATTTTACGGATTGCTACTGTTGTAAGAAAACTCAACTAGGGGTGTATATATCTCCCAAGAGCCCCCAAAATCCTGGACGCTTTCTCATAGAATTTTCTTAAGCACATGAATTATACACTCTGACTAGCCATCCGTCTTAGGGTGTTATGTCATGCTCATAAGCACCTATGTACCCAATTCTCTCTATAAACTCTTTGAGAAATGAGACATAAACTGGGAGACCCTATATAAAATGAGAGTATGATGGAACCTTTGAATTCATACTATCTCATGTATTTACAACCTCCCAATTTCATCTACTGAGAAGGTCCCCCAGATCATAAGGAAATGAGAATCCTTTACGAGGCTGTTAACAAAAACCCAAACCGCATCTCTACCTCGAGTCAACCTCAGCAAACTAGTCACAAAATCCATCATGACATCTTTCAGTTTCCACTTAGTAATGGGTAACTACATAAAATTTTGGCTGGTTGATAATTTTTCTCCTTCACCTGGTGATATGTGCAACACCTCAAAAAAACTAGCTACCTTATGTTTCATCCCCAAAAACCAATATTGGTGGCGTATATCACAATACATATAGGTAATTCCGAGATTCACTACCCAAACTGAGGCATGAAACTTCCACATCATCTCCTCACATGTGTTCACTAGAACCCAAATGTGACCATGTATATGGAGAATTTCATCATCTCCCATAGTCTAACTTGGAGGTATGTCCTTACCTACTACACTCTCATATAGAATTAGGCCCCCAGAATCTGATAGCTTCCCTATCCTCACTCTATCTAGTAGGATAGAGTTCATAACTAAGGATGAAATAAAAATCTATCCCTAACTATCCATCACCTTCAAGGGAATCTTAGTGGACAAAACCATAAGCTTCCAATCACTACTGGCCTCCTGAACTATTTGTATCTGGGTTATTCTACTCAATTCACTAACCATTACATTTCCTTTTCCAGGCATATAGGAAAGATCAAAGTCGAAATACTATAGTTACTTAACCCACATTCACTGCCTCATATTCATATTACACTATTTAAATATAAAATTGATGCTTTTTTCGTCCATGAACACTACAAAATGATCTCCAAGTAAGTAGAGTCTCCAACAGTGAAAAGTATGAACAAATGTAGCCAAATTAGGATCATGCATTGCGTAATTCCTCTTGTGTGGCCTAAGCTACCTAGACCCTTGTGTCATGACTCAATTCCCTTACATAAAAACTACTCTAATCCCAATACCTGGTGATTCACAATACACAGTATATCTTTTCTCTACTTTGAAATAATCACAACTGGTGCTAAAATTAATCTCCCATTCGTCTCCTAAAAGGTTTTCTTATAGGTATATTTCCATAAAAACTTCACACCATTCTTAATCAAGCATGTAAAAGTTGTTTCTAAACATGAGAAGTCTTGTATGAAACTCCTTTAATATTCATCTGGTCACAAGAAACTCTATATATCAAAGACAATTTTGGGATGATCCCAGGACACTATTACTCATTCCTTCTCTAGGTAAACTGATACTCTCATCTCTAAGATAATATGACTCAGTAAGTGAAGCTTATCCATCCATAACTGGAACTTTATGATCTTAGAATATAAATAATTCTCTCTGAATGTATCCAAAATGATATCAAGATGATTTACATTGTCATTTTTATTGTAATAATACACCAACATATCAACCATGTAAACTGCCACAAACAAATCCAAATAATGATGGAAAACTCGGTTCATAAGTTCCATGTAAACTTATGGCATGTTCTTTATACCAAATGGAATAACCAAATACTCATATAGACCATACCTACTATGAAAAGTTGTATGAGGTGCGTTTTCAACTTGAAAATGCACCTAATGATATTCAGACCTCAAATCAAATTTTGAGAAAACCCAATCTCATTAGAGATGATAAAAAATTCCATAAATCTGGGGAAAGGGATAACGGTTCTTAACCATAATATGGTTCAATTTATAGTAATCCATACAAATCTTGATCATACCATCCTCCTTTTTCACAAAAAAACTAGAGAACCCCATGAAGATGTACTGGGTTGTATAAAACTATTTTCCTCCAAGTACTATAACTTCCTCTCAAGCTCCTACAACTCTGTAGTAGCCATACAATATGTTGTAATGGATATAGGGTGAAACTCCTAGAACTATCTAGATAGAGAACCCAACCTCCCTCTCAAGAGGTAAACCAAAAAAAAATCAGGAAAACATCCTTGAAATGATCAACCACTAGAGGGAAATATGTCTGACATGATATCTGATCATCCAGATACAAACTAGCAATATGGGTTATCATCCCGCATAGTCCACACTGTTTTGGTCCAGCTCGGCACTCCTGGACATCCCATTCACCCCTGTTAATACAAACTCTTCCCTTATATGATTTTAAAGTCACCCTCTAGTGATAGAAATCAACATGGGCTCAACCAAAAACTAGCCAGTCCATCCTGAGTATGACATCGAACCCATTCATCTAGAAGACAAAAGGATTCCATATGAAGTGAAACCCACCAACCTCAAGGGGGAACTCCCTACATTGACGTACACTCTCCGTTATGATCCCCAACGAAGTGTCAAGTGTCATCATTCCATCAAAAAACTAAATAATGAGCCTAAGGCTCTCCATAATAGGTATATATATGAAACTATGTAATGTCCCTCTTTCAAAAATAGAAGATACAAGATTAAAGGCTAATAAGATCGTACTTATCACCATAGAAGACCCAGTGCCCTTCTCCTAGGTGTAGGTCATATAGAATATATTTGTCTTAAACTGTGGACTTGTGAAACAACCTCACTACCCAGAGTAGTCCCATTTTACTATATTGGTACAACTAGTGCATGGTTGCCTCAGCCATGACCCCCACCACCTTGACCTGGACATATGTTACTTCTCTAGCTCCCTTCCTGATGTGGAGCTACGAAACTCACCCCAAAACAGGTTTCAGAGACATCCCCCGTCCACTAACATCTATAAGGAAGGTCTTGGAAAAACATTTCACATGACCCATCCTAACACAATCTTAGCACTCGGCTATGTCATGATCACACCAATTCATCATGTGTCTCCATTTTTCACACTAATGATATAAAACTGCACTTCCAGCACTAACATCCTGGCTGGTACTCATCTCATGGGAATCCTCAAAATGGTGCTTTTTATATGAAGATACTGAACCACTAGGTCAAGAGACTACACTTGTCTGCTCTTTACCCCCATCTCACCTTAGGTTCCATTCTGAAATCAATGCCTTATTTAAAATTTCAGTAACCATTGTCAACCTAAACATGTTTAATTGAGATTGAATGTCATGTTAGAGACCTTCCTCGAATCCTCTCAACCCTGATAGCTCATCAGTAAGGTATGTCATCTCAAAACACCGAATCTCTGTAGAGTGTTCCTAATACTCCATAATTGTCATAGCGCCCGGCTCCACATGAATTAACTCACTAGCCTACTCTACTCTCAGGGTCCCATGGTAGAATTAATCAAAGAATTTTTCTTTTAAATCACCCCAAACAATGTCTTGTAGCCTTTAATCCTAGTTTAAAACATCCCACCAGTGCTTTGATTCTCCTTGAAGCATGTATGTCATGAGATTCACTCTCCTCTTAAGAGGTGTCTCCATATTCGCAAATATTGGAAACATAGTATCAAGACACATCTCAGTAGCATTTGGACCAATATCCCCTAAAAACATGGGAGGATGGTACTACTAGAACACACATGTCAACTCAGCCATAGACAAGGCAGGTTCTGGTGCTCCCAAAAAATTCTTCATAAATCAGAAAAACCCCTCACAGACTATGCCTCAGAACCTATGTCTAGTAAAAATTTTGGTGTTATAGCTAGCACTGTAAGAGGATCCATCGTTATCCCATAGTTCATCACCTCCAAAGTATGGTTTTATCAACCCTCCTATTGTATGACTAGTGGTTTTCATGGTGGCTTGTCTCTACAATTCCAAACACACGCATTATAATTGATCGATAAAAAATTTCATAGATAAACACATAATACAGTTCAAATCCTTCCGATAAATAGGTCGTACCACATAGCTTGCTTCTAAATCTTGGATTGGGTAAAAATAAACAGTCTTAAAAATCACTAGAGACACTACCTAAGCCCCCTCAAAATTCAGATCAAGGTTAAGTTCTCTATTTCAAAAGTTAAAATTTATTTTAATTCATATTCATTTAACAGTTCTCATTTAAATGGTTTGATAAAATTGTTTAATAAAATGGAGTTTCAACTTCGATACATAAGGGACCATACACCTCATGAAAAAAATTTAGAATCCACTTAATTCACACCATAATGTGTTCTATCCCATGTGACTGAGGTCCATGAATCAACATGCCACAATTGTATGCTTAGGTTGTCTGATGTAGCCTAATCAAGAAAACACTCATTAGGTTATTATATACACTCTAATTACCGATTTTTTTTTCTCAATTACTACACAAAAACATTTATCACTCATAATATATGTCATGAAATCACATATCACTATCAGGAAAACAAGCAATGCACCCTATATGGAATGGAATAATGCATGGAATGTGAGTCATATAAAGTGTGTATGATGATGGATTAGATGTAATACCCTCATATCATTGGGTTTAAAAATAATAAAACCCTAAATAATATCAATGATAACAACACAATTCATTTTCATCACTCAACATTTAAATACAAATCAATTGTAATAAAGAAAATCCCAAAAACAAAATTTTCCATTCCAAGCAATTTGGCTCCTTCATATATGTGGGTAAGATACTTCTAGGAATGGGTTATTAGAAAATTCCAATTACTTACTAATCCCTTTCTATTACCTAAAAATGGTAAAGTTATAAAGGAACTTCTCTGATACCACTTTGTAACATCCCATACCTGGATGCCACTGAATAGTGCCCCAAGCCCGGTTGGTCACATGGCCTCAAGCACATCTCCTAGAACACTAGTGGCTACTGAATAGCATTGAGGGCCTAGGGTTTGTCCTTGAGGATAAAATGCCCTCATTTCCAAAGTTTAACAGAGCGAAAAATAATATAGTCAAATATGTTAGTAGATAAATATCCATACAGAAGATAAACATCCAAGACAGGTATATATAACAATGCCAAAGGTAATCTCATATGAAATGATGATCAATTCATGTGTCTACAAAGAATCCAAAATAGGTATACAGACATCAGTACATTACATGTATCAAAATACCAAAAATTATAAAAATAAATATCTATATATATAATCATACGACTTAGCTTGGTCCCATGCCCCCTACTCCTAATCATGGAACAAATTCAAGCATCGACATGTGGGTTCTTACCCCGGTCCCTACCTACATATATATAGTCTGTCTGGGTACCCAACGGCAGCCTGAACAGGGTGTGAGATACAATCCCAATAGATCACCACCCAATATGTCTATAAAAACTCATGGTTTTGAAATAAAAGATAAATCAGATTGTATAATATAATAGGTATGGCAGTGCTGAAAATAAAGTGCCTAAGGAAAAACTAACCAAAAAATTGATATTGAACATCCATACAAGGCTCCCTACAAAACAATTGTCAAGATCCTATAACAAGGAAGCAGTAACAAAAAAGGTAGTAAACACCATGTCCATGTCGTATACACAATATTTCATATCATCCATGACCACACCATATAAACTATAATGTCATATTATTCATGCCCACACCGTATAATCAAGCATGTCACATTTACCAAGGATGATTCATATAATTATAAGTGTTAGACCCATTAGGGCTAGATCCAAGGTGTAGATAACCAAGGAATCCTAATCAAGTCCTAGGAGCATCTTGATGGAAACTAATTTAGGCTTGGAATGGGTTCCAAGGAGCATTTCAATATACCATGTTCAATGTGATCCCAGACAAGCTGGATCCAAGGGCAAGCAATGCCCAAGGCATCCCACATAATCAAGACCCAAGGAGAAATATCATCCAAGTAATCCACTACCATTTTCATGACCCATGTTGTATCACACCCATGGAATTATATGAAATCATTCATCATTTATTCCATGAGTTTACCCACTCATATAAAAATTCACAACCAATTACATTCCATGAGTTTACCCACTCATATAACAATTCACATTCAACAATTAAATAGTTCACATAATGTATAACATTGAAAGGGAGACAAGCCATCTTCAAATAAATCATTTTAATTCATTTAATTTATAAATTGGATTCCTCTAACTAGGAAAGCTTAGCCACACACCCCTTAGGTGGATGAATATTATTCAATCTCAATGACATTCCCCATGGGTGTCCTTGGTTGGGGAAACAACCTCCAGTAAGTATCAATGTAATAGTGGGCATCCCAAATAGGTTCTATTACATTTAATTCAAGAATTAAATTCATTTTAGGGGATATTTCAAAAATTATTACATTTATAACTATGTAAAATAGCTCTATAAATCACCAAACCACTTAGGAAAAGTATAAACCACATAATATAGGTCTGTAGTAGAGTTCTCATCTAGTATCATCTTCTGATTTGATCCATACATGAAGAAAAATTAAGAACAAATGAAGAACCTGTAAATAGGGTATATTATCTTGAATATAAATGGAACATCCAATACCAAATAAAATTATTAATGGATCAAAAGGATTGTATTGCTTACCGGAATGGATCCAATGAGATGAATGACTCTTGATTTCGAGTTTAGATAGAGAAACCACACCAAAGCCAATGATTTGGATTTCAAGAGGAGCTCACATGCTTGAGCATCTTTATAATGAAGGATAAGAATATATTTTTAGGTTTTAAAACATTTTTAAATTAATTTTGATCATTTCACCCCAAAAATATGGGATTCATGGCTTGGATGCAAGGCTTCCCAAACTATACACCAATTGTCTTCCCTTCATTGTGTCAAGGGGTACCTCACACAGTTCATGTTCACGGTTTGAATAACCATGCACAAACTATGCTTGAATCCACTATCCAAGGCTTTCATCACTTCCCATAGGCATGTGCCTATATCCGTACAGTTTACACAAACTGTGTAGGCTCTTAGGGCCCACTGTCCAGGCCTCACATGGTTAGAGTAACCGTGCAGCCAATCCCACACTATTTCTACTAATTGTGTAGCCTATCTGATTTTTCCAAAATGTCAGGTTTTGGGATCTGAATAATCTTCAAAAACTCCTTAAACCCCACATGAAATTAAATTTTATTCACATTAGGCTGTCAAAAATCATTTTAACTAAAATTAAAAATATCTATACCTCATAAGAAGTCCAAAGATCATACACGTGGTGAGACAAATCCCCATGAAGTAGTGGATTGGCCAGTTTTGGTGTTTCCATGATTTCAAGATTATCCAGAAACTGAATAATCAAGTGGTTATGATGGTATATATCCTTTTCTATTGATCATCTGGGTGTTGGTGTATTCTAATTATACAGATGCATGATGATTCGACACTCTCATGGACCGACTTCCAGCATTTTTTTCTTGAGGGGTGATACCCCTCATGGTTATACTTAGTTAAGATTTAGGAGCCTCTAGAGATAAAATATGGAGGTATGATAGTTTTAGAGTATACTATAAGGTTTAAAAACTTTATGTGGTACTCCCTTGACATGATTTGAGATGGATACTTCTCGACATAGAAGATTGAGCAGGGTCTACATAGAGACATACATGCTAGTGTGGAACCACTGTGCATTCCCACTTATGTAGGGGTGTTGGAAAGGGTGTTGGTGAAGGAGAAATTTCTGTTAGAGGAACAATGGGCATTTAGAGCAATTAGGGGGGTGTTTTAGGGATGATTCATCTACAGTATCTATAAAGTTCCATTTGATTGGATCTCAGGATAGGAGATCTTCCTAGGATCTAAATTGAGCATGTGTCTATGGATAGTGCAGAGGAACAGGGAATCCCGAAGAGGGGTAGTGATATTTATGTGATGCGTGAGGTCACATGGAACAGTATTTATCATCCCAACGTGTTATGGAGGATAGGCTAGTAGCAGTTGGACCTCCACAGTAGAGACAACTCAGTGATCATGGATCTCCTAGGAAACGGCAGGGTGGCCCCAGGGAGGCAGAGCTAGTAGAGCAGTAGGTGGGGCTCTTGGAGGAGGATCTATGGGTGGTGGATGACATTATGATATCCTTTTACCACCACCACTAGGTGGCCCACCTCAAGATTATGGAGCTAGCAGTCGGGGCTGCGGGCAGCTATAGTCTAGAGAGGCATATAAACCAGTGGCACACAAGATGATTAGAAGTACAATCTATGTTTATTATACACTAGTTTAAATATTATTATACATAGGTGTGATTCATTTCATAATATCTTTAATCCCACTACAAGATATGGAGCTCTCATTTGAGGTTTTATACCAATAGATTTGTTTTGAGGTTCCTATATGGAACGCTTCTTCTATATCATTTATATGTTAGCATTTCGAGGACATTTTAGTCATAATAATGGAACTCTATGATGTTTTCTTGGGTATGGATTTTTTTTTCATGGTCTGAGACCAGATTGATTGTCACTACAGATGATTCAGATTCCTTCACACAGATGGGACAAGATTCTCATTTGGGTGTGGGAGAGATCTCATGGTGGGATGAGTGATTTTTTTGGGAAGCATGATGTAGCTCATTACTCATCAATTGGTGAGTGTATCCCTTGGTGAAGTAGGCTCTTCAGGAATCAACATTTCTTCAGTCATGGAATATTTTGGACATCTTCCCTAAGGACGTCTGGGACTACCTCTGAGGTGGCAGATAGATTCTTTCATTGACTTTCACATTGGGACTACTTTGATATATTTTTTGACATATCAGATGGCCTCTACCAAGCTCCAAGATCTGTGGTTACAGTTGTAGGACCTTCAAGGGAAGGATTTTATTTGATCCAGTGTGTCTCTATGGGAATCCCAAGTGTTGTTTTTGAAAAAGGAGAATATGAGCTTGTAGCTTTCTGTGGATTATCATCACCTAAACCAAGCCACGATATAGAACAACTACCCCTTGTTGAGAACTGATGTCCTCTTTGATCAGTTGTGAGATTTAATTTGGTTCTCAATGATTGATCGTAGGTTTGTCTACCACTAGTTGAGAGTTCACGAGGCTGATATTCCGAATCTAGAATTCTGATGTTGCTATAGTCACTATGAGTTCATAGTTATGTCTTTCGGTTCGATAAATTCCCATGTAGCGCTTATGGATTCTATGAACCAGATCTTATATATATACTTATATTTTTTTCATCAATGGAATACTCATATACTCTATTTCAGAGGAGCATGCATAACACTTGAGTATGGTCCTAGATTTTCTTCAGGAGCATCAGATTTATGGTAAAATCTTGAAGTGTGAATTCTAGATCCATGAGGTTCATTTTCTAGTGTATTTAATTTCTAATAATAGATTAGTTGTGGACCAGGTGAAGATCGATATAGTTATTTCATGGGATCCACCCAAGATCATGTTAGAGGTGTGAAGTTTTCTTTTCTTAGAGGGGTACTATCAGTGGTTTGTGGCATAATTATCTTGGTTTTCAAAACCTTTGACCAGCCTAATGTGGAAAGGGTAGTCTTTTAACTAGACTGAGTATTTCTAGAGGTCCTTTAAGGAGTTGAGGATGAGGGTGATGAGTGCTCATATTTTGTGACTATCGGAGGAGGGTATGGAGTTTATAGTGTATTACGATGCCTAAGGAGTTGGGATCAGCTGTGTGTTGATGTAGACATGGGCAGTTATAACGTATGGGATGAGACATTTGATACCCATGAGAATAACTATGTGACTCATGACCTAGATTTGGTAGTGGTATTCTTGATTCTAAGGATGTGGAGACACTATTTTCTAGGAGATTTCTTTTTGTTTACTCAAACCATCAAAGACTCGGGTATGCCTTCACAGAGATATACATGAACCAGAGGTAGAGTCCCTAGATGGATTTCATGCAATACTATTACATTGATATATTCTCTACTCCTAGGAAGTAAAATATGGTGGTATATTCCCTTTGCAGGAATTCTTAGGCTCGTTTGGTGCAGGAGACTTCTGAGCAATTGTGTTCCTTGAAGTTGACCCTGGTTGAGTAGGAGGGTGTAGCTTTTCTTTATTTGATGGTGTTGAAACCTCTGATTCTATAGATTTTGAGATATTCCCAATTTAGATACATCTACTATGAAGTCTTTCATGGTGAGATATTCTCAATAGATTCACCAGAGAGATTTTATGAAGGAGTTAATCACGTTATCATTTTCCAAGGATAGACGGTAGTCCCAGTCATGATGCAAGGGGATGTGATGATAGAGTTTCACACTTCTCATTTTTTTGTACATCTCGGTTTGGGGAATATGTATAGAGACCTTCATTGGTAGTTTTAGTTCATGAAATGAGATGGATTGTGGATGAGTTTGTCTCTTGTTGCCTTAGCATTCAGTAGGTGAAGACTAAGCAACATGTTCTGGCAGTGTTGTTGCATCCTATTGATATCCTAAAGTATAAATGGGATGAAATATCCATAGACTTTATGAAATGGCTTCCATATACAAAGACATAATATAATGTCATCTTGGTTATAGTTTATTGCCTCATGAAGTTAGTTACGTTATTTTCTATCAGATAGCAGAGTTCAGTGGAGAGATTATGGCGGTTGTATGTATGGGAGATCATCCACCTTCATGGGGTGACCTTGAATATTGTCTTCGATCGTGATGAACAGTTCACATCAGGGTTTTAGAGAGGCCTGGAGGAGGAATTCAGGACCTAGATAAGGATGAGTACAACCTTTCCCCATAAGACATATTGGAAGACTGAGCGCATTATCTAGGTTCTAGAGGATATTATAAGGGTTTTTTTATTATAATTCATCCAGATTTGGGAGGATCACTTGACCTTGGTAGATGTTGGATACAATAATAGCTACCACTTTACTATTGACATGAAACCTTTTGAGGCCCTATACATGAGAACCTGTAGGTCACCCTTATGTTGGAATGAGGTTGTGAGACATCTTTTGTTGGGCCAGATATAGTGCATGTGAGGAAGAAAAAGGTCCTGATCATCCATGATTAGATGAGTATAGCCCAGATCAGATATAAATTTTATGAAAATCGACATCGAAGGCCCTTTGATTTAGAGTAGAGTGACCATTTTTTCTTGAGAGTCTCCCTACAATGAATATTGAGGATATTCGACTAGGGAGTCAATCTAACCATGAGGTTCATCGGGTTGTTCGAGATCATTAATAGGGTTAGTGATGTTTCTTAACATCTTACCCTACCCCAAAAGTTGAGTAAGTGCACAACGTCTTCCATGCATCGCAGTTTAGGAGACGCATGCATGACCCCACATATGTTATTGTCTAGGGTAAGATGGACATCGAGGTTGGAGACACTTTTATAGATCACCCAGTGGTGATCAAGGATTGGGAGGAGAGGAATCTTTAGTGATGGACCATCCCTTTGGTTTATGTTTTGTGCTAGAATGGGATAATGTAAGAGAACTCCTAGGATTGGGAGAGCCAGATGCAGGCTCAGTTTCCCTAGATTTTTGTTTAGTTTTTTCTTTCTAGGGACAAAAATCTTGAAGAAATGAATAATTTAGAGACTATTTTTTACTTTTAATAATTTTAAATATATAGATGAATATATTTGGATCTAGGAACTAGGACGGCATATGATTCTGAGCCCCGGTGTGTATGGAATTAATTTTATAAAAATATTAAATATATTTTATATGGTGCATGAAAGGTTTATTAAATAAAGTGGTATGTCTACTAAAAGAAGTTTTGGATCAAAAATATGAGACCACGGTTGAATCTGGAATACAAGGTTTACCCTTTTCCTAACCTAAAATGGGTTGGATTGGGATGTTCGGATAAAACGACCATTGTTGGTATGTTTGGTGGATTAATTAAACAATTAATTTAATCCGTCCATTTAATGACCTAAATATAGATGATGTATAAATATAATGTTACAAGGGATTTCATGGGTTAGCTATATAACCTTGGGACCATTAAGAGGATATGTATTCCACCCTCCATTGGAGAATTGATATTAGATTACAACGAGCCTCTAGATCCAGGAGGATCGAGGCACAGCGAACACAACGACTCCTCTCTTTCATTGGAAAGCACATTCTTCATCAAAGAATGGTCCAAATCAATGTAGGACTTATACTTTGTGGATTATTCCCCCATTTGATTTAAATACTGAGAATTAAAATTCTTATTCCTTTGATATGTATCAATTCTGAGTCTTTTCATACACCCACATATCAAATTCAAATATTTTATTTGATTAATCCATATTTCACCATGTTTCTCACCTCGGATATCCCCAATTGTATTCTCTGACTAAGAAATATTATCCAATGATTATTTCACATCTTTTTATTGTAATTTTTCCCCACTTTTCATCACATTCTTCATCATTTAACTATGGGGTCATGATTAGACTATTTTCGGGTGGGACTAAGCATGATCAGACCCCCAGATTCATGGAAGATTCATGGTTAATGAACATATTGATGGTTTGGGTATGGATTATGATACTTTTCAAGATATGGGTGATGATTACCATGAATTTTGGATTCAAGAATGAGTGGCATGTCCCAGGAGGATCAATGACGACACATAGGTTTGTACAGGTGAATCAAAACTCTGTTTTCTAGCTAATGGATGGCTAGAAACAACAGACAGAGGTTTTTACCTTCAATTTTGGGTGAACCTGAGGCATGATTCAACATAGTTAGTGTGGATATAAAATTACATAGAATATATGGAATTTCTATGAAAATCCCTATCACGAACCAACCTAAACCGGGGCTCAAGCTATAACTACCCCTGGCCCAACTCCATAGGCCAGGGGGTGGCGACAAGCGTTGAAGACACAACTAAACTCAGGGAGGCCTTTTCCTAAGTACCTATACTCACACACATAGACAACTAAATACAAAAGTTAAAAGGGAAAATAAATAAAAGATTCATTACTTCTATATATAAACCCAATATACGCGGACCTCTAAATAGTATGAAGTATGGTTGTTTAAACTGAAAGGAAAAACAGAAAAGTACATGCCCACCCAGAAAACATGTCACAACCTAAAAAACAGTAAAAGACTAAACAAATGAGATCCCAACTATAGTATCCCAAGTTATGACCACTGTACGTGGTCCAAGAAGTATGTATCCTTAAGCTCCTTTGAAGTCATGATCGACCTATCTGTCATCTTTAAAAGACATGACACATGTTGGGAAAATACAATGTAGGGGTGAGTACATACATACCCAATAGAGTTACCTGAAAAGGGAGGGGGGAGCAGTAAGTGATATGAATGAAGATGAAATCAGTAGATGGAATAAGGTATGGTAAAAAGAGTATAGATCAACCCAAAAAGAGATTGAAATTAAAATCATCCAAACACAAGGTTCTCTAAATGGTGAGAAGATAAAATTATTTTCGAGTCTTTACTACCTATAGTTGGAGAGTAGACTCGTCTAACAATTGGAAGCTAGACACAGAAAGAACATGGAATACCCCATGTGTATTCACCTCTCTTGGAAGGAAAATAACCAAAACCCAAGGAGTGAGTACTGAAGGAAGATATATCTATATATATATATATATTCTCAGTCAAAGAAGGCCCAACGAGAGAGTAAGGGGATCTCCATCTCATGGCTCAATCAAAGAAGAAGATTTTCCAACAGTTCCAAGGTAAGTCCACAGGTGATGCCCAGCACCTCATGCATCTATTGAGGACATACAAGTCAAAGGGACTCAATCACCACACCTTGATAGTATCTACTTTGGGTAGTACTGACTCACTTTTATGGTTTAAAGTCACATTACAAGAACACGTCATGGTGGGGAAAGTGTCCCTCTTTATCATTAGTCCAAAGTTATGTCAAACCACTCCTCTTCACTATGCCTCACTATCGATGGGTCACCAGTTTTAAGAAAGGAACTTTTTACCTAGTATAAAAAGAGTGTCATACTCTGGTAGTCATCAAGGAATGCCACTTCCTAACCCACCTATAGGGTACCACTCGATAAGGTCACTAGGAAATGCCACTACCCAATCCTACTGGAGGGTAATCCAGGTGAGTCGTCAAGGAAACCCCAGTACCTAGCCTTGTTGTAGGGTTATGCCTGAAGATATCATCGGGGAATTATACTACATGGATAAGTTGGAGGGTAAGCCCAGAATTTTGAGGAACACCATTGCCTAGTCCTACTGGAGGGTAACTCAGAAATATTATCAGGGAATTCCACTGCCCATCCTAGTTAGAGGATAATCCTGATACTTATCAGGTGATTATGTATGATTTATTCTTTCATCAAGCACCACCTCATAATTTTCCAAACTCAAAACATCTTAAATCATAACTCAAAATCCTCTTTCGATGGTACCATTACGTTCTATGCAGAAAAAAACCTAGGATATACATCTTGTAGGAAAAACTATGACCTCAAATGAAGGAGACACGGACATTCAAATATCACTTGGAAGAGCTCAAGTAGTATATGGTGTGTATTCCCACTTCACTACCTATTTACATCTCTGGTTGGTACATGGGTCCTTTCTGTGTAGGGGTACATGGTGTGTAGGTGGACTACACGGCATGTCTCACCAATCCAAAGACCAGGCCATGTCTACTAAACATGTATGTGTACTCAGACCCTGTGTCTGTGTACTTTGGTACAAGGCATGTAGGTCAACCTGGAATATTTTCCATGTGGCCAACCCATGTTCATGTACTTTTTCATGGACTCCCCATCTATGTGACCCATCGCATGGATTTTCCAACTGGAGAATGGATACAAGGCGTGTGTGGGAGTACTACACACCATGTTACCCATAAATTTATCAGAACCCCAGCACTACTTCTAAGGGGGATACACACCATGTGCTCTTCATCATACATGGTGTGTGGTAGGGATTTCTGTAGAATCATTGAGTTTCTCCCAATCTTCATCCATGCTTCGAATCTGTTCAACTCACCTTGGATAATGCCTCAAAAAAATCTAAAAACACCAGATCTAGCAAAAAAATAGGGATCCCCATCATTGCTTATTTCCAATCAACCTCATTCATCATCAAGGATTTGGATGATCATTTCACACATCATAGCACCTTTATTTTTCATGATCTCAATGATTAAACACTAGATCGATCATCCTTTCCTTGAAATCCTTCCATATCCATTCTCATCTAACAAAATCATTGATGGTTTTTCAATCCACCACAAATCTGGGCACCCGATCAAGCTTGGGATGCCCAAAAACTATCGAATCAGGAACCAAGGGGTTTCAATAGAAAATAATGTGGAGAAAAGGAGAATAAAGGCACAAAAACAAAGGTTTTATGATCTTCAACCAAGATTTCTTGTCCAATAATCAAGAATATGCTCCCGGGGTTAGATAAACAAAATAATATAATATAATACACCATTTTTTGGATCATGGAAGGTTTTTCAAAGGTGAAAATTCAAGAAAATGAATGAAACTATTCAAAAATTTAATCAAAATGGTGAAAAAATAAATTAAAGATTCCTAACTCTTGTTTGGATCTATCTTTGTTTAAGAACGTGCTCGCTAATGAATTCGAGAGGAGTCACTACGTTTGATCTTCCTTGATTCAGTGGTTTTTTCATTGGTTTAAGAAATGTTTTAATGGAGGATGGGAACAAGAGTTTCATTAGTAGTGAGAAAATTATGATCTATCCCTAGAAAATTGTACCTAACCACATACTTATAGGCTCTTATTTGGTCAAAAATAAATTTAATCAATTAATTAATTAATTAATTAAATTACTTAAATGAACTACCAATGATAAATGGGTATGAACATCCCGCACTGACTCATTTTAGGTCTCACCTAGGGTAAGAACCATGTTCTGAACCCAACAATGGTCTCAGATTTCTGATTTGATCAACCTTTTGAGAGTTACCTTTTTTTCTTTAATTAACTATGTGTGTGAAATATACAATATTTTTAATATTTTTATAAAATTAATTTGAGGAACCCTGGGCCTTGGAATCGCATTCCATCTCAGCACCAAGATCTGGAAATATATTTAGAAATATTTCAAAGTCTTATAAGGAAATAATCAGGTCTCTACATCATTCACTCATTCAATATTTTCATCCATAAAAAAAACTAATAAAAAATTTGGGATACTGAGCCCGCATCTGGCCATCCCACACATAGGAATTATTTTGCATGTTTCCATGCTACCAAATCATGTGAACCAAATGCATGGTTCTTCCTCACAATGTACGATCATGTCGGTCCTCAATCACCAATGGGTGCTCTACAAAGGTGGCTTCATCCTCGATGTCTAGCTCACCCTAGTCAATAACGTGTATAGGGTCATGCATGTATCTCCTAATATGAGACACATGGAATATTCCGTTCACTAAATATATTTATGGGGGTATGGAAAGGTGTTAGGAAACCATTCCAACCCGTTACATTATCTTGAACGACCTAATTAACCTCAGGGATAGCTTGCCTTTCCAGTTGAACCTCCACATTCCTCATCATGGTGATACTCTTAAGAAGATGAAGTCTCCCTTCTTGAATTCCAAGGGTCTATGATGGTGATTTATATAGGATTTCTATCTTCTCTGGGCCATCTTCATCCATTCACATATGACCTGCACTTTCCCCATTATTTCCTACACCAACTCTAGGCCCATAATAGATGTCTCTCCAATCTCTATCCAGCATAAGGGTGACATGTAGGGTCTCCCATATAGGGACTCAAAAGGTGTCATTCTGATGGTAGAGTGGTAGTTGTTTTTGTATGAAAACTCTACCAATGTCATGTGATATTACCAACTTTGAATGAAATCTAACACACAAGCCCTCAGCATATCCTCTATTGCTGTATAGTGCGATCATTCTACCCATTGGTTTGGGGGTGAAAACTTTTACTCATTCAGAAATGGGCCATGAATTCCTCTTGTAGGCCTCTCCAAAATCGTGATGTAAACCACACATCACAATCAAAGACAATCATCGAGGGTACCCAATGAAGGAGGATGATCTACCATACATACAACTACCCCATACTCTCCATAGAACTCTACTCCCTAATAGTAAGGAAGTCCTACGACTTTGTGATTCGTTCTACTATCACCCAGATGGAATTATGGTCCTTCAATGTGTTTAGAATCCCTATGATGAAGTCCATGGATATATCATCCCATTTCCACTCTGGGGTCTCAATGGGTTGCAAAAATCTTGCCAGAACATGGTGCTCAGCCTTCAAATTCTAATAGGTGAGACACCATGAGACAAACTCATCAACACTTCTTCTCATTTCAAACCACCAAAACTATTGCTAAGGATATTTTGACATCTTCCCCACACCTAAATTTATAGATAAGGGAGAAGTGTGGAACTCCCACATCACCTCTTCCCGTATCATGACTAGAACCACTGTTTACCCCTAAAACATAATCGCGTGATTCCCTCCTTTAGAATACTAATATGGTGAATCGCATGTGGATATCTAATCCCACAGAACCTCACAGTTGATTTCTCCCAACATGGACTCTCTCACCTTCTCTAGGAGTGAATTATTCAACACTATTGACTGAATAAAAGTTTTACCCCCTGATCCCCTAGGGACAGCTACAAGGAAGCTAACTACTTTGAAAATTCTTTTACTAAGAGCACCTGAGACTTCCTAATAAGGTCATATGCTACCACGTTTCCCTTTAAAGGATTATAGACTATCTCTATGTCATAGTCCTGTGGGAACTCAAACCATCATTACTATCTTAGGTTCAGGTCTCTCTGAGTGAATACATACCAGATACTCTGGTGGTCTGAGTATACCACAATGCACTCTCCCAGAAGGTAGTGTCTCCACATCCTTAGGATGAAGACTACTGATTCCAGCTCTAGGTCCTGAGTTTCATATTTATTCTCATGGACTCTAAACTGGCTTGACCCATATTCCATGACTACCTATCGTTGCATCAATAAGAAATTGAGACCATCTCTTAAGGTATCAAAATAGACTACAAACTCAACACCTTCCTCTGATAGCCTCAACATCAGATCACTCATCAGCCTCTACCTCAACTCCAAAAAGTCCCTCTGGAAATGTTGTGACTAGGAAAATGTTTGTCTCTTCCACTTCAGGGTGGTCAAATGGGATGTGATTCTATATAATGCTTCCAAAAATCTCTTGTAGTACCCTACTAAACAAATAAATTTCTGCACCTCTGATACTTTTCTCAGTGGATCCCATGCAATAAATACTTCGATATTTGTTGGATATATGGATAAAACATTATTATAAATGAAATTCCCCAGAAAGTGAACCTCATGTATCCAAAATTACATTTCAAGATATTTCCTTAAATATGGTGCTCTCTAAGAAAATCAAGAACCATCTTGAAGTGAAATGCATGCTGCTCCTCTATTGTGGAGTAAAAAAGTATGTCATCGATGAAGAAAACAAAAAACTGGTCCATGTATGGCTAGAATAACTAGTTCATAAAATCCATAAACATATCTGGGAAATTTTTCACACCAAAGGGAAACAATGGGAACTCGTAATGTCCATTCTAACATCATAAAGACAACATTGGAATATAAACCCTGTATACCCACAACTAGTGGTATCCAGACTTGAGATCGATCTTGAATAACCATCTTTAACCTCTCAACTGATCAAAGAGATCATCAATCCTAGAAAAGGGGTACTTTTTCTTTATTTTTTCCTAGTTCAGGCAATTATAATCCACAAAAATATCCATGACATCATCTACCTTCTTCATGAACAGAACTAGAGCTGCCTAGGGGGACACACTAGGTATGCTGAAAAATTTCTCATGATGGCCCTCTAATTGAAACTGTAGCTCCCAAAACATGGTAGGATCCAAATTATATTCCACATAATATATTAGGGCAGTACTAGGATGAAATTATATGAAATACTCTATCTCCATCCTCATAGGTATTCCCATAACATCTGTGGGGAAGATGTCTATGTATTCCTCCACAATTGAAGGATCCCAGATGCTTGAAGAGTCTATTAAACCAAGGGTTACTCTTTCTAACTGAAGGGTAATAGGTTGTAACCTATTTATCACAACACCCACTTTCCCTACTCTGAGTTCTCTCTCACCAAAAATGGAGAACCTCATCTCATCATCATGTAGGAATATGACTAGTCTACAGTGATAGTTGATCTGGGCTCAAACCATGGAAATATAATACATGCCCAAAATTATGTTATAGGGTTCCATTATGATGACCAAAAGTTAAAATATGAACCTATATCCTCCAATTGATATCTCTCACTACTGGCAGATCAAAGACACAAAATAAACATTCCCTATAGGAACCTCCAGACAAAGTTGTTGTGCAAGAATCTCTACTGGGAGCTCAAAATCCTACACCAAAAATCGAGAGATAAAATAATATATGGAACCTGTTAATAATAATAATGAGGTAAGAGTATATTAAACACATATTGTACCCAAAATCATCTCATGTGTTGTAGGATCACAAGAATCCAAAGCATGCAGCTATCTGTAGCCCTGGATATCATCTCCATGAGCCAGATAAGGGTTTCCTAGTTGTGGTGGTGGGAAGACATCATAGCAACATCCCCCGCCCCCTACATCTCCTTATTCTCCTCTTCTAGATTTTTCTCCCTAAGGACCACCCTATCCATTCCTGGGAGCTCCCTGATCATGATATTGTCTCTACTGTGGTGGTCCTTTGGATACTTTTCTGGGATGTTTAGCACGTCTGGTTAGGAAGTCTCATGCCATGTGACCTCACCCATCACAAGTATATAAGTGTTCCTCCTTGAGATGAATTTGTTCTTTGTGTTACCACTGCATTGTATGACCACATCCCTAAGCCTGCTCATGGAAGGGCCTCCTATTCTGAGATCTATGGAACCTACCTATTACTATAGATGACTCATCCCTATTGCACCCACTATCTGCTTTAGCAATCTGGAATCCCTCTAATAGAAATCTCTCTACCACAATTTTCCACTCCCACACCTCGACATAGGTGGGGATACACGAGGACACTATGCTAGCTTGAATCTCTCTACAGAGACCCTGATCAAACTTTTATGCTTGAAAGTAGCCATCTTTGATTGTGTTGAGAGAGTATCATGTAAGATATATGAACCTATCCATGTAATCTACCACTATCATCCCTCCATGATGAAGCTCTGTAAGCTCTTGATTCTGAATGGTCTGTAAGTATGAGGGGTAGTACTCCTCATGAAATATAAATTAGAAGTCGTCCCATGAGAGTATCAACTCATCGTGCATCTGGGTAACAATGATCCACCAATACCCAGTTGCATTGTGGAAAAGGATGGCTTCCAAAGCCACCATCTAATCCATCGGTGTCTGGATAAACCTAAAGATATAGACCAATAACTATATCCAATACTCGGCCACCTAGGGATCTGGCTCATCGCGGAACCTTAGTGGTCTCTGTCAGTGGAACTCGTGGAGTGCGTTAAACCTACACACATCCTTAGTCTACTATAATGGGACTATTTTTTCCTCAATGGGTGGATGTGTTGCTACCTACCCACTTAGAAGAAGGGGATCATGGGATGGACCCTGAAGTGAAGCCTCATCACTCATAAGGTCATCATTACTAACTGAAGCTGGTATCCTGGCTGGCTGTCATCGCGAAGGCATCCTAAAAGTTATCATGGAGTACAATGTTCAGATGAGAATATATATATATAAACAACAATGGGGAGATTACTCAAGAAGGACATTCAAATACTCAATCCTATATGATGTATGTATCATTGATCCCTGCAACAAATGTCTCAGCATGCCGAGTAAAGAATCAGGTAGTCAGGGTCCCAGTGAATGGATACGTTAGCCTCTACACCATCACTAGACTCTCTATCTTGAGAGAAAAACTCAAGACACTTTGAAACTATTACCCTAATCCCAACCTATCCTATTAAGGGGAAATTTCCAAACAAAGTCCCAATGAATGAACTTGCACTTATACTAATCATTCATGACCTGAGCCAAACTATTTCTTGAGCTGTAACTACCCCAAGCCCGCCTCTATAGGCTAGGGGTGGCGATAAGCATAGAAGGAAAAACTAAATATGAGGATGGATTTACCTAAGTACCTATACACACACACACAACCAACTCAATGAATAATTGTTGAGGGAATGGAAATAAAATATGTGATGATACTATAAAAAAAATATAGACATCTAAACAGTATTAAGTATGATGGTTTAACCTCAATGGAAAAAGGAAAAAATACATGCCCACCCAGAAAACATGTCCCATTCTAACAAAACTGGAAAAGAGTAAACAATTGATATCCTAGCTCCTATATCCCAAGCTATGACCACTATACACATTCCATGTAGTCTATATCCTTTAGCACCTCTGAAGTCATGATCAAACTATCCACCATCTACAAAATACATGACACATTTTGGGAAAATCCCTTGTAGGGGTGAGCATATACATACCTAGTAGAACACCTCAAAAAGTTTGGGGGCAGTAAGATATAAGACTGAAGAGGAATGTAGTAAATATAATAAGGTATGGTAAAAGGGGTATAGCTCAACCTAACAAGAGAGTGAAAGTAAACTCATCCAAACACAAGGAGCTCAAAATGGTGAGAAGATAAACTTCTCTTCGAGTCTTTTCTACCTATAGTATGAGAGTAGACTCATCCAAACCGGAGAAGATGGACACTGAAACCTCATAGAATAATCTATTCATATTTACCTCTCCTAGAAGTCGAGTAACCAACACCCAAGTATTGGTTACATAAGGATGATATATATATATGAATAGTCAAAGAATCCCCGATGAGAGATTAAGGGAATCTCTATCTCACGGATCATTCAAAAAAGAAGAGTCACAAATAGTTCCAATATAAGTCCATATGTGATTCCCAAAACCTCATGCATCTACATAGGTCACACAAGTCAAAGGGACTCAATTACCACACCTTGATACTATCCGATTTGGGTGGCACTGACTCACCCACATGATTTTAGCTCATGTCATGAGAAATTTTCATGGAGGGTAAAACATCACTCATTCTCATGTGTCTAAAGGTATGTCAAACCACACCTCTTCATTATGCCCCACAGTCGAGGGGTCACTAGTTTTAGGAAGGTATCTTATTCCCTTGTACGATAGGAGAGTGTTACTCTAGTAATCATCGAGGAATGCCACTACCCAGCCCAGCTATAGTGTACCACTTGGGAATGTCACTGGGGAATGCCACTACCCAGTCCTACTGAAGGGTATGCCAGGTTAGTCATTAGGGAAACACCACTACCCACCCCTATTATAGGTTTACACCTAGAAGATATCATTAGGGAATGCCACATCCCATCCTCTATAGAGGGTAATCCTGTAATGTTGAGGAACTCCACTGCTTAGTCCTACTAGAGGGTAATTTGGAAAGATCATCAAGGAATGCCACTGCTCAACCGAGCTGGAGGGTAATCCTAGTACTGCTCAAGTGATTTTGTACACTTTTTTTCCATTATTGGGTATCACCTCAGTGAATTCCAAACCATAACATTTCACATCATAACTCAAAATCCTCTTTCTATGGAACCATTGAATTATACATGAAAAAACACTCAGGATATGCATCTCACGGGTTTAAATCCAAGTTCAAACACTTCGTTTCAAACCCAACCATGGTCTCAGATTTCTGATCTGATCAACCATTTGAGAGTTGGCCTATTTTCCTTAATTAACCATGCATGTGCAATATAAAATATTTTTAATATTCTTTATAAAATTTATTATGTTCAACCTGGTCCTCGGAATTGCATTTCTTCTTAGCACTTAGCTTTGGAAATATATTTCAAAATATTTCAAAGTCATTCAAGTCAAAAACTGGGTCTCTACAAACCCGACTAAATTTCTTGTGGTCTGAGGAACACATGTTGTGTAGGTCCCTGGATATGGTGGCTAGGGTTTCCAGTATGTGGGTACCCCACACACCATGTGACCCGGTGTTGGTGACCCAATTTTTAATCTAGGAGTACATGGACACGGGCATGGCTAGGAACACCATCAATGTACATGGACATTACCATAGGAAATTACCAGATTATAGTTCTAGGATCATGGAAAGGACCCCTAATAGATGAGGCTTAGAATGTAGTACCCTTTCATTTCATGTAGGGATACATGGGTTGAGATTCGTGTACTATAAGGGACATGACTAGGTAGTAGGGACAAACCACATGATGTGTGGGTCCCCTTACACATTGTGTACCCTTAATTTTATTTTTAGGAAACTTCTACCTCTTGTATATCCTTCATTTGGACTTAGAGTTTTTCTTATGAGTAGCATATCCTAACCGTTTTTCACATAGAACATCATAGTAGCCTTCATGGTGGATTTTTAGATACAATGTGATATGTTCCAAGTTTTACTCTTCTTTAGGCAATGGTCGATGATAGTAGTGATCAAGAAGGATCATCGGAGTTATTAGATTGGAACCCTCCTACCAAGATAGGGCATGGGTCCTCTACCTATCCACCGAGTGGCACCCTCCAGAAGATTCAGGGAAAGGTTACTTGACCATCAGAGTGTCACCCTCCTATGGAGTCAGGGCATGAGTCCTCTACCCTTTGAGTGGCACCCTCTTGTTCGGACAGAATATGGGTCATATATCTACTATATGAGTGGAACCATTCTACAGTTTAAGGGTATGGTTCCTTAGACATTAGAGTGACACACTCCTATTGGTATAGGGCATGATTCCTCTACCCACCTTCTATGTGGCTCCCTCTTATGGTGGAATGGAAAGGGTCCTTAATTGATTATTTGTGTGGTGCCCTCCTTATGAGATAGGGAAAAAGTCCTCTATCCACCTTATGAGTGAAACCCTCCTATGGAGTTAGGGTATGGTTAATCTATCTACTAGGTGGAACCCTCTTATTATACCAGGTCATGGGTCCTCTAGCTACATATTTCTCCCCTCAACTGTTTGGCATACTGCATCTATGTTTCTTGACTTGGATGTTTCTTAGGACAGACACATGAGATGTTGGGTATCATCGATGGACCCTCGAAACTATTTCCATGCATTTCCTGAGTTGGGCTATGATATGGAGATCTCATTTATCTCTCATTTGGGATTATTTTTTTGACCATGTAAATATATATATTTGTATCCATGTTATTGTATTTTGTTACTTTATTACTATGGGTTGATATTTCCATTCCTTTCATGTCTCTTAATTCCCCCCCCCCATCTTTTGGGAATCCTACTGGGTATGTATATACTCATCTTTGCATGGGAATTACTCACATATGTTGTGTATTATGCAGATGATGGATAGGTTGACGGCTATTATAGAGGAGAATAGGGATACCTTGAGGCATTTGTCTGCATATAGTGGTTAGGGCTTAGAGATATGAAATCAGCCTCTCTCAGTACTTTACTTTTCCTATTTATTTAGGTTGTAATTTCTTTTGGGTTGGGCATGTATTTTCCCCTTTCCCTTTTTAGTTTATGCTTTCATACTCTTGTACTCCCTAGAGGATGTTGCATGCAATTTTTTCACTTTAGATGTTGTATATTTTATTATTATTACTCTTCACTTCTTCATGGAGATGGTTGTGTGTGTGTGTATGGATACTTAAGAAAAGGTATACCATATTATAAATTCATTTTGGCACTTTTCACCAACCCTTGGTCTATATAGGCGGGCTTGGGGTTGTTGCGGCACGAGCCCCACTTGGTCGGTCATGACACCTTATTTCACCCCATAGTTAAACGCACTCTAACTTCTTATAAAACAACCATAACTATCTTAATAATCCATTTTATAACCTTATTCATCTCTATAACGTTTTTATATACTTCATTTATAATTATTTGTTATGATTATGTTGCTTTATTATAGCTTATTTTTAATATCGGATGTTAACACTTTTAATTATCTTACACATGCTTTGTAATGTCAATGAAGATCCTTGGTATTTCATACCAAGTTCATAATTACTATATTAAACATTTTTATATAATATATATCCCATTATTATTTATAATTTTCCACTTTCATCCCTTGAGAGTTTCAATTATGACTTTTGAAGATGATGCAGGAGACAAACGTGTTTTGGTTGTTTTTAATGAACGAATATAATATATTATTAACATGATTATATATTAATATTATTACTCTAGAAAATTTATAACATATTTAATAAATTATTATCACATTTAATTAATAGTATATAACATTCCTTAATCATTCACCATATAAACATTACAACATCACTCAATTAGGCAGTAAACTGACCAAAACAAAGCATGTTGTAATGATCGAATGAGTAAGAATGTGATGTTAAATGGTGTTAATATTATATTTATAGAATATTATACTTGTAATATATATCATATATATCTATAAAATCTATTATTAGAACCATTAATTATGGGTGGTGTTGAAAAATGAAATTCATCTTTCGTGGAGGCGGTAGTCCACATGTACGCATGATTAAAGAACTCCTTACTAAAAGAATGGATGGAGTGATGGTATTTGAAAATTCATCATTTTTGAATTATAATAATGTTATAAAAATAATATCACTTCATTAATTACACTTTTAGGTCCATCCATTTTAGGTGGTTAAGAGACATGAGACATGTCATTCGTAGAGGCGGTAATCTGCACTTACACATGATTAATGATCTCATCACTTAATGAATGGATAGAATGATGGTAAATGAAAAATGAATTCATTTAATAATTTTATAATTTAATTAAATGACATATTATTCATCCCAATCATTCTTTATACTATCCCTAAGAGGCAGTGATGAAAAATGAACTGTATCATGCCCTGGAGGCCTACACATGATTGATGTGTTTTTTTTCTTAGCAGATGCTACAAAATGGAGCAATAATGGATTATACATTAATATAATTATATCTAGGTATATATTTAATACTGAATTCATTATATTAAAAAATTTATGGAATATTATGATGATTAAAATTAAAAAAAAATACTGAGAGGAGAGTAATACTCACATCAGGAACTTTGATTTTCCTTGGAATTGTCCTTATAAATGAAGGGATTAAGAAAATTAAAGATGTTCAAATGATATAGTTAGTGGGATAGGGTTATAGTATAAAAAAATAAGAGTTTCACCAAGTTTTTATAATGTATGGGTGTGTAAATAAGGTGTGTTCCCCTTTATAAGTGAAGGGAAGGGACTTTTCCATGGAAAATAATGTTAAATAAGGGGTAAGAATAGAATGACATGAAACGTGGGTGATTTAGGTGAAGGAAGGTTATTAATACATATATGAAAGAATTTAAAAACTAAAAAATGATTTAAATAAGGTCTAAAGGTTTAGTTAATTTTTGAAAATTCGTTCAGCCATAGATTAAACATTTAAACACTTTTTACTTTTAATTAAATTTTAATCATGTCAATTATTTTATTACTAAAAATATAAGTAGACTCTAATTACCAAATTATGAAAAGAAGATTCCAAATTTGGGCCAAATTTAACCAAATTAATTTTATAAACATGATAAAATATTATTTTAAATTAAACACACATAACAAATAAAAATTATTTTAAAATAAAAGAGTGTTCTTAAACTTAAAACTTAATTATGGGATACATTTTTAATGGTTAATGATTTTCATGATAGTAGTTGATTTATTATAAAAAAAATAAATTATATTTGGCTTTAAAATCAATCCAAAATAAATTTACCATTAATTTTTTAATTAAAATACAAAAATGAAAATAATTTTTAAATTCAAATAAAATGTTGATAAGACCTTAAATATTAAAAATAGAATTTATAAGTTTAAAATAATAATTTATATTTCATAATTATACCATTAATATATATATATATATGATAAATTTAAATTATTTATAAAATTTTAGGCCTTTCACATATACTAATAATTTGATAAAAGTCATAGTTTTGCTAAAAACTAGTTTATTCATTATTCACCAAAAAAATTGCTTATTTTAGAACAAACTGAAATATGCATCCTAAGTTAATTTTGTTTTGAGGAATTCAAAAATGAATTTTAATTTATAAAATATAAATTTTAAAAATTTTAAACTTATGCTTTTTGAAATAAAATATATAATATATTGAAAAAGACTTTTATTAAAAATAACCTTTTCAATATTAAGCCATATTAATTATTTACCTTCTAAAGGTAAGAACTATTAATGGTTTAATATATTAGTTTTTATTATAGCTTTAATAATAATTTATTCTTGATATGATTTGGTTTTTTTATGTTGGGTGTATCACGTGACACAAGTTGTAAAAATATTATGCATTTTAAAGGATCCAAAATCTCATGTCTTTAAATTCGACCACCATAAATAAATTATTTCCTCGTATTTTTTACAAATAAATTAACTAAGGAATTCAAAAAAAATATAGACATCATGTCATGACCCCATCCCTCTAAAGATACCTCATTTAAGGGAGAGAGATAATGACCCTCGAGTCCTGCCTCCAGTAGGCCCCGGGTTGGAGACTAACATCGAGGGTATGAAAATCTCATAAATGGGTGGAATTACCCTCTATAATAAAACAAGGTCAAGAGATATGATGTATCAATAGTAAGAATCTTTATTACATATCATAAAATGAAATCCAAAATCATCCCATGATTCATTTATAAGAAAACTAATATAGATAAAAATCTCTAAAAGTAAATACCCAAAATAAAAGTGAGAGAAATGAAACAAAAACTATCCGAAATTCAGAGAATGTGTTTTTCAGTACAGACCAAATAATCCTATTGGAAACCTGAAAATCGGTTTATATATATAGGGTGATAATAAATGTTTTCTCATTAGGGTAACCAAATTCTCTCATTCACATGTGAAAGGATTATACCAATGCACCAATGAGAAAATAATAAAACCAAACAACACCTAAACAGGTCCACTAACTAATCTCTACCCTCACCAGGTAACCCCGCCAAAATAACTCAAGCCAAGTACAATAACATGATATAAATCATATCGATGAAGGGTACCCCACACCACTTTCCCACAGATTTTATTCTCTCAAACTTCATCATCACACATCTTGTTGCTTCCATATCTTCCATATAACATACATCACCACCCCATAGCATGGTCTCATCATATCTCTCTTAAAGAAACTTGGTACACCACCCCATAGCATGATCGCATTAAATCCTGTCCAAAGACACTAGGTCCATCACCTAGTGTACTATCAAAACTCCAACCATCATAACCTACATATATCTACTTGCTTGGAAGAGAGAGTGGGAAAGAGAGGGTAGTCATCCATCCATCCACATCCCTAGGATTTTGGGAAATGTAAGTACCCAATTTTTTTATGAGGTATGGATCCTTTAAATTTCAATTTGATTCTTTTTTTTTTTGACAATTTATGGGTGCCTAATGAGTTCATAGGAGTTACAGGCGTGCGTGGAGATTTGTTTGATGCTCGGAACCCCAACCAGTGGAAGAAATAAGTAGGCCGCATGGTTAGTATACACCATGCCACCCAACCTGCACAGTTTCTCTGAACCATATGTGGTGTTTCATAGAGAAAATCAGGTCATTCATTATTCCCTAACTGTTCACCTAGGGTTTCACAATTTTTCAAGTTCTATGAACTTTTTATCAGAGTAATACAGCACAGTTAGCACACAGTTTCTCAAACTGTGTAGCCTAACCATGCGGGTCCCCTCTTGAGTCGGTGAGGTGTGCACATTTGGCGCACCGTTTGGCCAACCTTGCAGCCAAATCATGCGACTCTATAATTTTTGTGTGAAATTATTATTTTCCCATTAATTATTTAAAACATATACCCTTCCTCCTATTTCTCATTTCTAGCAGTATAGAGCTCCTTTTTCTCATGTTGGAAGCTATCAAGCTCCTTAACCTAGGTTCTTGGATATCCTTTTCATCTGATGTATGATTTTAATTACATTAATCATATTGGATAGCCATCAATGAGTACTCTATTCATCTTACGCCTTTATCCATTTGTCTTTGTGTTGATATATTTATTTAAGAGTAGGCTCATATGCCCTATTTTTTGGGTGTTCATCCATTTTGTCATTTTATCTTGATCTAGACCAAACCAAAGGTGATATTAAATGAGTTATCCTATACATAAATAAGGTAGGTGGTCTAGTTATTATCCCTTAAATTTAAGATTTTTATGATATGTGGCATTGGACCTCATGTCAGTTTCACTGTGCGTTAACGTTTCACCTAAATTTAATCCACCTTAAAATGGTTGCCTTAATTGTGAACCATATGACCTTCTTATTTCCCCGTCAATTATGTCCACCCCTCAAGGTGTGCCGATCAAATTTCCTTTGTGGATATAAATGAATAAATTTATATACCATTGTCTAAATGTTTTTAGAATGTCTTTTAAATTGTGATATCGTAACTGAAATGGGTAATTTTTGTTGTGTATCACGGATAACACACTTACCAACTTATGATTAATTTAATTGAGGTGATGGGTATGGCCATGTCACCTAATTAAATGGAACGATGGTTATTTCCTTGTTATTATTGAATGTTTATGAGTTATGAATTAACTTTTGTATTTTATTAAAGCCTTTATTATTAATAATTTATATAATCAAGCATGGAGACACATTATTATAAATTTGGAATAATGAACCTTATGCATGTTATATATATAGGCATGAAGAGCCTTTATAAATGTGATATGGACATGGAAACCCTTTATAAATGTGATACATGCATGGAGACCCTTTATAAATGTGATACGTGCATGGAGACCCTTATAATTGTGATACGCAGGCATAAAGACCCTTGTTGTTACAAAAGTTCATGATGACACTATTACTATTGTTTTGGGCATGGAATCCCCTATTCGTGGGATATGGGCATGGAATCCCTATGATTATGATACTAGGCGTGGAAACCCTTACTACTGTGATACTGGGAATGACGTCCCTTGATACTTATGATTCCCATTCTACAGCTTATTGACATATGAGTTACACCTTGGGTATAATATAGTGTTAGAAGCCATATATATGGTTATAGATGTCACTATGTATATATTCCATATCTTTGTATACATCTGGTTTCTTGTTCAGAGACCATCTGGATGAGGCTGATGTAGGTGTCATCATCATGGTGTCCTTATGGAACTATGATTGACCATTTACAATTTATTTACTTCTCTCCTTTATTACATGCACACTACCATATTTTATGCACTGATTAGATATTTATATAAACTGTTGGTGTTGTTGTAGAGACCCGAATCTTGACGTACATGGACATTACATTTCTTTTGCGGAATACTTAATACATAACAAAAATAGACACACAAAGACCATAATATTTTAGTGTCTTTGGAAACTTGGAAAAATAATCTTCTAATCATGGTGAAAGATCTTCAACATCTCCCATAAAGATCATCCCCTTTTGTTTTCTTACCTAAAACCTTTCTTGAAATCCTGGGGAAAAGAAAACATATAAAGGGTGAGATCAAATGCTCAGTAAGGGTAAGCATGGATAAAATAAAACTTACCGTATACATTTGAACTTAAAAACATGAACATAATGTTTAAAAATCAAAATCTTGATCAACGAAATAAAACATGGAAGTACATAAGTCATAGATCATAATGGAACATATATCATGATAAAATAGCATGGGAATAAAACTTGTAATTTTGGAAAAACATTAAGCAAAAGATATGATTTCCATAATAGCCAAGGAATTGCTGCCAAGACCATCTTAGTGGACAAAGTCCCCTACTGAACCGGGTTTACTTGTCGTTCTAGCCCTGTATTACTGAACTGAATTTACTTACCATTTCATCCATGTCTATCTCGTGAGATATAAATCTTTACCCAATGCATTGTAGGGAGATATAGGTCCCACCCATCTCATAATGAAATCATTCTTACTTGTGCCACAAAATAAACATACATCATTCATAATAACCCAACGAATAAAATGGGTTTCATAAACATCATCCCATCATCACACAATCCATATAAAATAAATGTATATCATTTCATAATAAGAAAAGTGAAAACATGTAAATCATAGATACATTATACTTGAAACATACACATATGAAATAATGTCATCTTAGATGGAAAATGGTTTTGATAAAACACTTGAAATGAATTCTTGAGGAAAATATCCTTTCTTCTTTAAAATAATTTTCTTTTAACAAAATGTCATGCCTTTTTAAAAGAAAGGTATTTTTTTTAAAATAGTCATGAAATATTTTGGAGTAAGCTTCATGAAAACAAGGCTTTATAAAACCGTAAAAATTCTTTCATGACGTATAAGTTAAAAAACATTCTTCTCGTACTTTTTCCGGAAAAGTCAAAAAGTACCTCGTAAAAGAAAGATTCCTTACACACCATGTAGTAAAAGTAAAAAATGGGTAAAAAGGACTTTAAACATACATGAAACCATTTTTATAAATGAGGGACATGGATGATAAATATTACCCCAGTAAATACTTACGTATAAGAAATCCCAGATAGAAAACAATTGAGATTGCAACATTATCCCTTACCTTACTTATGATATGCTTCGTATGTATATGAACCTCCTGTATAATAATTTAAATAATTTCATTGACTTATTAAAGAATCATATTCATTGTTATGATATCATATATGGTCCACTTATGACTTTATATTACCCGTTCTTTTGTAAATTCCATGTTAAAGCAGCATTTTGGGTAAAATCGTTTCATTTATCTTATGTGTTTCGACTTGTTGTTCTTGATATTATTAATTATATAATGATTTACATAATTACAGAATTTAAAACATAATTTATATATAATATATATTCAGAATATACATATATATATATGATAGATCGATAAATGGAATGAAATACACCGTTCATGGAGACGGTAGGCCGTACGTACGCATGAACGTTGTTTTCGTTTCCTTATTGAATTGAATGGAATTAAGTAGATGACATACATATATATATACATAAATCCAGTATCATTATTATGTCATATATTTCATTATTATTAATTATATATACTTTATAATCATTCATGAATGGTTAACATGGAGAATGAATCTCATCGCGTCATAGAGACGGTAGTCCGTACGTACGCACGAGCGATGATATCATTCCCATGATCTTGGAATTGTATTTTAGTGTATGTATAATATTTCAGAGTCAATATAACCTTACAATAATCATATATAGTTATTTATTTACACCATTATACCCATCCAAGTAAGGTGGTGGTCGAAAACAGATTACACCACGGCGTGGAGACGGTATTCCGTATGTACGCACCCGCGGTGATTTTGTTTTCCGTAGGATGGATAGAAGGTGAAATAGGTTTGTTTCATATTTATAATAACATATCAGTATATATTTAATACTTATGTAATTAATTAATAATTAAAAAGCTAAATAAGAGGAAGTATAAGAAGAAAGAAACTTGAGAGAATCGGAAGAAGAGATTACCTCTTCTTCGACACACCTTCTTTAAGCCTTCTCTTAAGGAAGTAGAGTTAGTTTTTGAGAAGACCGGAACCTCCAGAATGTTTCTAGGGAATTTTATAAGAGAAATGGGTAGGGGTTGGCCGAGCTTCAAGGCTCAAAAGGGTGTGAAGAGAAGAGGGAAGGGGTTCCCTTTTTATAAGGGAGGAGAGGGCCACCATTAAAAAAACTTAAAATATTATTTTATAATAAAGTCATATTCAGTTTTTAATAGCTCAAAATTGATTTATTTAGAAGCTAAGGTGGGTATGGGTAGAAATAATCTCAAAAAATAGAGTTTAGACAGGTGTGGGTCATTATATTAAACTTATATTTTAGTTTTAACTCTTAGTTAATTAGATTGACATTTACCATGTCAGTTTGTATTTTTATATTATATAGTTAATAAACTTACCATATACATCCAAGAGACCCCCAAGTGGTCCATTAATGATACACCTATCATTATATAATTATCTTGGACGAACATTATATTTTTAGGAATATAATAACAATTACTAATATAATATTTGTTTTAAAAACTATTTTATGTCAATTTTGACACTATTTGGTAATTGATTTTTTTGAAAATAATAAAAGCATGATTAGTTCGAAAAAAGTTAATTAAATAAACACTAACATGTCATATTAACCTAGAAAATTAGTGGAATTCATAAAAAGTCTCAAATTACATTTATTTGGGTATTTATAACATCAATTATTTTAATATTTCATTATTTAGGTAATTACTCCATCACCATTGTGTCATAAATAACTTAAATTATTTAATGTATAAAAATAATAAATAAAATACCATTATGTATTAAATCTTTTTATCTTTCTAATGAGTATTTATAGTCTAATTTATCTTATGTATAACCCTATATTAAAAATGATTTAGTTATTAAACTTTGATTTTAACTATTTTAACCCTTCTTTAAATAAATTAATAATAAATGTCCTAATCTAATCTAAGTAGACCTAAATGGTCATATTTTATTCCAAAGGTTGTTTGTGGTCGAATTACACTTATCCAATAGAATTAGAACATGTTTTAGGGTAATAATAATATCATTTTTACCCTTAATTATTCTATTTACTTTTAACCGTGGTAAATAAAAGTAAAAAGTTACTATTCACCAAAAATTATTTTCATCTCATTGAACCACATTTTAGTTCTTGATATTAACCATGTCTCTCATATTTTCTAAATTCAATTCACAGAAGTGGTAAAATTTTATTTAAATGAAAAAGTCAGTTTTTTTAACAACCACTAAGTGGTTTCACTATTCATCGAAAATTGAAGTTTTTCATAAAAATACCAAAAATTCAACCAAAGAATTATTTGATATTCCGAATTCAAAATTGATGATTATTTTTCCAAATTCAAAACATATAAGTGGAATTAATGAATTTTAAAATTAATTCCCGTTATCAAAACAAATAGCGTGTTTTTAAGAAACAATAACTATCAAAAGATTGATACTTGTTTATATCCAATTTCAAAGTGAAATTAATTCCAATGACCAACATTGGATTAAATGTTACAAATATATTATAATTAAACTTTAAACCCAATTAAAAAGATAATCTAACCATATAAATTATTGCGATGAAAAAAGTTGTTTTTAATTAAAATATAGCATGTTTTTACTATTCATTAAAATATGAAAGTTATCAGAATAATATGAAAATTTTATCCAAAGTAAATTTTTATATCCCGATTCCAAAGAAGAATTTTATTTTATCAAATTGAACTTATATACATGTCAAAAATAATATTTAATGTGGGTGCGCCATCAAAGGGCAGGAAAACTGCAATTTTTTAAAAATACATATTTTACACAAAAAATTTATTTTGTTCTCATACCATATTCTAGAAAATGTGTAAGATGAATAATAATGTTATAAAATTCAAAATGTAGTTAATACTATTCATAATGTCTAGTCCATAATAATATTATAACAATATATCATTGTTTAGTGAAACCCAGTATTGCGTACTACACACGCTATCAAGGAAGGTTGCGATTTCGTGTAATGCAAGCCAAGTCAGGGTTGCGTATAGTGCAAGACTCATTTGTTGTTTTGTATAATAGAATCCAACTATATTTCATTTATACATTGAATATATATATATATATACACTCAATGTTGCGTAGAATGAGTATTATCAGACGAACATGAAATTGTGTGTAACACAATCCAAGAATAGTGTTGTGTATACTACAAGATAATAAGGTGTTGCGTATAGCGCAAGATAAACTTGGTGTATCTTAAAACACAATACATAAATGAAATTAAAAAGAATAATTCTCATAAAATCTCGGGTTGATACATTCTACCCCCCCTTAAAATGAATTTCACCCTCGAAATTCGTCGGGGTTATAAATGGTTTACTACTTGAAAGTTTCTTTCATAGAAACCCACATCGTAAAAAGGAATACTAAAACTTCATTTTAAAAAGGAAAGTTAGAAATTTAACGGTTACCCAGATTAACTCATCACTGGGTTTCCACATAGGAGAACATAGGTGGAAATATGGATATGGAAGAAAAATCTAACCATCATGTTCTGATGGAGAGTGGTAGAGAACATGGCTATGAAAAATCCAACAATCACAATGCCATAAATTTGTGATGATCTAAGGTACCATTTGATTCATCGGATATAATGGCACTAGGAAAACATTTTTGGTTTTCAATATCATTTCCCTAAAGTTGAAAATTTAGAATTAGAAGAAATGCTTACTTGATTTTGGTACAATCTCATCGTTGATCGTTCCTTGGACAATTTCAACTTCATCTCTTAAAGAAATGAAGTTGAATTTGTTATTTGTGAAGTGTTAGCAGATCATGTGATTGAATGATGGGTTATTCTATCTGTTTCAAACAAAAGGTTAGAAAAAGTTGTCAAACATACATAAGTCCATCTATGGTGAGGTTAATCGTATACGATTCCAAAAATGAACTTATACTTCATCTATCATATCGTTTAATAAAATAAAACCAGTTTCTACTAACTAGGGACTTCCTGTAGGCCAATGGTATGCGATAAAGGCCCATCGCACTTCGGTTGTGGGTTTGATTCGCACAGCCTTGTCCGATGCGACGGGTTTTCACCCATCCTGCAGGTTGTCCTTTTTTCTAAAACTACATTATTATAAAATTACATAAATAATATCAAAAAAAGTTCTAGACTTAAACAATTCTATCAGATGTCCAACTTAATCCATTCCAACCTTTAAGCTTATCGAAAATACTTCTGTCCAATCTTATAGTATAAAGAAAACGATTAGTAGAAATATCATCAACCAAGCATGTGAATACCATCATTTATCCCCCATATAAAATATATCTTTTTGGTCACATTACAAACATGTTAATACCTTAATCATGTATTCTCTTGAAAAATGAATACCCATTGAACCTTAGTGAAAACATGAATGCTGTCAAAAGTTAACTCTTTCCACATACCAAAATCCCAAAAATTTTATATACTCAAACCATGATATCACATTGTCTTATATTAGTCATGAACTCATTTCATTTTCTCTTTATCCCTTCATTATTTGCATATCATCTTCTTTCCAAAAATATTTCAATCACTTTTCATGGTTACCAGTACCATAAAATTATTGAAAACCACAATAGATTAATACATAAATATTCCAATATTCCACAGTACTATATACAACATTGTTTTGGAATCCCATTACATGAACACTAAATCATTTCACCACATCGTTGTCATATTCAACATTGCCAATATTGATCACATGTGACTTCCCTTTGTACTTTTCATTAATTGGTTGCTCATGTTTATCATCATTAAACCTTGGATTAGGGCATTGATTAGCATAATTCCCTTTTTCACTTTCCCATTACTTCGACACACAACTGCTCGATGACCTTCTTTTCCACACTTAAAAAATTTTCTAGTCCCTTTAATACAATATCCACCATTTTTATTTCCACACTTTGAGCATAAAGAAACATTCATCTTCTTTTCACCATTGTTCTGAGATTTCTCCTTGAACTCCATCTTTCGTTTCTTGTCAAAACCATGAGATGGATATGTAACACCAACTTCCATTTCTACCTTGATAGAACAATGCACAATTTCTTCATAGCTACTTAAGTCTCTTATAGATAATGCCCTTCAAATACTTGGTTTTAATCCACTGAAGAATCGATCAACTTTACTTTCAGGTTGGATGATAAAACCAGCTGTATACCTTGAAAGCCTTGTAAAATTCGCTTCGTATATACCAACAGATTCATCATCCTTTTTCTTATGCTCAAGGAACTCCTTTTCCATCTTTGTTCGAAGAATACGAGGGAAGTAATTATTGAAAAATAAGTTCTTGAACTCATCCCATTCTATGGAGTCAATTTCACCTTGGGGCCTTGTATTCTTAATTAAAGTCCACCATTGATCTGCTTCGCCTTCTAATCGGTAAATAGCTATAATGACTTTTTCATGTTCTGAATAGCGAAGAATGGAAAATATCTTTTTAATGGTACTGATCCATTGTTCAGAAACAATTGGATTAGGAGACCCACTGAAAGAAGGGGGACATTGCCTCATGAAGGACTCAATAGAATATTGTTCCCTTCTCTGCTCATTTGGAAGTCCAGAATGATTCATAGCATGAGTAAGTATAGAAATAAGATTTTGAACTCTATCACCCATAACATTGGTTTGTTTAGAAGGAAAATTATTTCATTTTCCATTACATTGATCAACACGGTTCCTTCGGGTTCCAGCCATCGTCTAAAACCCAAAAAGAATAGTGTGAGAGGAAAAAATCATTATAGGTAAAAAAATATAATAAAGGAGGAGTAACTTCAATATCTAACATCTTAGGTTTAATTCTAATATCATTACCGTAATTCTAGGACTATAACCTATACTTATACTTAACCTTAGGGACATCCCTAGACATACCTTAGAAATATCTCTATGGATCTCACTAAAGTTTTCGCATCCTAGTTTCCAAAGGATAACTAAACCTTTCCTCTGATACCAACTGTAGAGACCCGAATCTTGACGTACATGGAAATTACATTACTTTTGTGGAATACTTAATACATAAAAAAACAGACACACAAGGACCGTAATAGTTTATTGTCTTTGGAAACTCAGAAAAATAATCTTCTAATCATGGTGAAATATCTTCAACATCTCCCATAAAGATCTTCCCCTTTTTTTTCTTACCTAAAACCTTTCTTGAAATCCTGGGGAAAAGAAAACATATAAAGGGTGAGCTAAAATGATCAGTAAGGGTAATAATGGATAAAATAAAACATACCATATACATTTGAACTTAAAAACATGAAAATAATGTTTAAACATAAAAATCTTGAGCAACGACATAAAACATGGAAGTACATTAGTCATAGATCATAATGGAACATAAATCATGATAAAATAGCATGGGAATAAAACTTGTAATTGTGGAAAAACATTAATCACATGATATTATTTTCATATTATCCAAGGAATTGCTTCCAAGACCATCTTAGTGGACAAATTCCCTTACTGAACCGGGTTTACTTGCCGTTCCAGCCCTGTATTATTGAACTGGATTTACTTGCCATTTCATCCATATCTATCTCATGAGATATAAATCTTTACCTAATGCATTAGAGTGAGATATATGTAGAGACCCAAAGCTTGACGTACATGAACATTACATTAATTTTGCGGAATACTTAGTACATAACAAAAACACACACACAAGGACCGTAATAGTTTAGTGTCTTTGGAAACTCAGAATATAATCTTCTAATCGTGGTGAAAGATCTTCAACATCTCCCATAACGATCTTCTTTTTTTAAACCTAAATCCTTTCTTTATGTCCTGGGGAAAATAAAACATAAAAGGGTGAGATCAAATGCTCATTAAGTGTAAACAAAAGAAATATCAATCATGTCATATTCATAAGAACATATCTTTTGGAAATCTTAACCTGCAAAAGAGATCATAATTTCATAACATGGGATAAATAATAGTAGTGAAATGAAATCCCAATAATCATAACTTAAAACATGAAACTTTGTGGCATACACACATTATCATAGAGAATCATTTCTTATTAGTCAAGACTCATTTCCAAGACTATCTTAGTGGACAAAGTCCATTTCTGAACCGAGTTCACTCCTCATTTCAGTCCTGTTTCACTGAACTGGTATAACCTACCATTCCAGACATGTCTATCTCATGAGATATAAAATCTTTACCCAATTCATTGGAGGGAGATATAGGTCCCTCCCATCTCATAATGATACCATTCTTATGTGTGCCACAAAATCATAAATCATACATCATTGCATAACCCATGTAATAAAAATGGGATTCTTAAACAACATGACATCATAAAACAATTCATAAAAATAATTTCATCACAATATAATCAAATCAATGTAATAATAGGGATAGAAACAGAACCCTATATTATCTTAGATGGAAAATAATTTTGATAAAACACTTGAACTCCATTCTTGAGGAAAATATCCTTTCTACTTCAAAAACATTTTCCTTTCTTAACATGTCATAAAATTTTAAACTAAAAGAAGTTGATTAAAAATAAACTTGAAAACTTGTAAAGGAATCTTCTTGGAAATAATGTTTTAAAAACCCATTAATGCCTTATAAGTTAAAAAAACATTCTTCTCGTACTTTTGTCGGAAAAGTCAAAAAGTACCTCGTATGAAAAACGAAAAAACATTCCTTTCATATCTTTTACTAAAAACTCACCGAAGGGTAAAATTGGATATAAACTATTGTAGAAGGATATAAATATTATATATTGAGGAAACATGGATGTGTATGATAAAATACACCCCAGTAAATACCAAAGTATAAATAATCTCGGATAAAAAGGAGATTACGATATTTTCCCTTACCTTAGGTCCGATTTGCTTCGTAATTTTCCGAACCTCTTGTATAATGATTTAAATAATGTTATTGACTTATTATAGAATCATAATTATTTTTATGATATCATATATGGTCATATTCTTAGCTTATTATTAGTAATATTTCATTACTACTTGTTATTCGGGTGTTTATTACTTTTTGTTCTTATGCGTGTTTGTCGAATAAATTCTTATTCTTCTCTTTAGGTTATAGATACCTCATTTAAAGAATTTTATTATTTTAATATATATCATATTCATTCATTCAATTCATTTATATAATCATTATGCAATGAAGATCATGTAGAACGAATCGCATCACATCGTGGAGACGGTATTCCGTACGTACGCACGAGCGATGATATCGTTCCAATGATCGTGGAATTATATTAGAGTGTATTTATACTATTTCAGAATCAATATCACTTTCTAATAGTCATATATAGTCATTATTTACACCATTATACCCATCCAAGTAAGGTGGTGGTGGAAAATAGATTACACCACGGCATGGAGACGGTATTCCGTACGTACGCACGCGCGGTGATTTATTTTTCCGTAGGATGGATAGATGGTGAAATAGGGTTGTTTCATACTTATAATAACATATCAGTATATGATTGATACTGATTTTATTACTTCATAATGAAATAACTAAATAAGAAGAAGTGTAAGAAGAAATAAAGATGAAAGAATCGGTAACGGACATTACCTCTTCTTTGAAGTGCTTCTTTGAGACCTCCTTTTAGGGTACTAAAATATGTCTTTGAAGAAGACCAGAACCTCTAGGATGTTTCTAGGGAAGTGGAGAGGAGAAATTTTCAGGGGTTGGCTGAGCTTGAAGGCTCAAAGTGGTGTGTGTAAGAGGGAGGAGGAGGTGCCCTTTTATAAGGGAGGAGAGGGGTACCTTTGGAATAACTAAAACTATTATTTTATTATAAAGTCAAATTCGGTTTTAAATAGCTCCAAATTGATTTATTTTGAATCTAATGTGGGTATGGGTCGCAATTATCTCATAAAATATAATTTATACAAGTTTAGGTTCCTATTTTAACCTTATCATATAGATTTAACATTAAGTTAAATAATTTTACTTTTACTGTGTCTTCTTGTGTTCTTATACTATAAGGTTAATAAACTTACTATAAGAAGCCAAAAGAACCTCAAGTTGTTTATTATTAATATATATAACCTTATCTAAGTCATTTTCCCGAACCTTAGATTTTTAGGAATAAAATAAAAATTAATAATATAATATTTGTTTTAAAAACTATTTTATGTCAATTTTGACACTATTTAGTAATTGATTTTTGTGAAAATCATAACAGAATGATTAGTTCGAAAAAAGTAAATTAAATCAATACTAAAATGTCATATTAACCTATAAAATTATTTTAATTCATAAAAAGTCATAAATTACATTTATTTGGGTATTTATAACATCAATTATGTCAATATTTCATTAATAAGACAATTACTGCATCATCTTTGTGTCATAATAAATGATACTTATTTAATCCCTAAAAATTATAAATAAATTCCTATGATGTATATAATTGTATTAGATTTCTGTAGACTATTCATGTTTGAAGTTTCATGAAGTTTATCACTAAATTAAAATTATTATACTTATACGATTTAAGAAAGTGACATGTTGCCACATTCTTTGGTTTTAATAATAATTAAATTATTTTCATGGAAAAAAGTCCATTAAATGAATCTAATCCGACCCTTAGGTGATATGGGTCGACTTTTAGTCATCCAATAGGATTTTTACATGTTTTAGGGTAATTTTATAATATTATATTTACCCTTAATTACCTGATTTACCTTTAACTATGGTAAATAAAATTTACCATAGTTACTATTCATAATTCCCAAAAATAAAAAGTAGCTTATTAAAATAATTTGGATCCACTGATTCCAAATATGGAATCCATTTTTCCAAATTCAATACACAAAAGTTGCAGAAATTAAATTAAAATTAATCCCATTGTCGAAAGAAAACGGGTTTTTTTTAAAACATTGCAAAAGATTGAATTGATTTATCCTACGAATTCAAGGTAGAATCAATGCTAATGACATAAATTATATTAAATGGTAAAAATATATTCTATTTATACTTTAAAACCATTCAATATTATAATTTAACCATATAAATTATTGCGATGAAAAAAAGTTGTTTTTAATTAAAATATAGCGTGTTTTTACTATTCATCAAAATATGAAAGTTACCAGAATAATATGAAAAATTTATCCAAAGTAAATTTGTATTTCATGATTCCAAAGAAGAATGTTATTTTGTCAAATTGAACTTATAAACATGTCAAAAACTAGATTTAAAGTGGGTGCGCCATCAAAAGGCGGCAAAACTGCATTTTTTGAAAAATACTTATTTTACCTAAAAATTTTATTAAGTTCTTATACCATGTTTTAGAAAATGTGTAAGATGAATAATAATGTTATAAGATTCAAATTTTAGTTAATACTATTCATAACGGCTAGTTCATAATAATATTATAATAATATATCGTTGTTTAGTAAAACCCGGTATTGCGTACAACACACGCTATCGAGGAAGGTCGTGATTGCGTGTAATACAAGCCAAGTCAGGGTTGCGTGCTGTGCAAGAATACTTCGTTATTTCATATAACATAATCCAACCATATTTCATTTATACATTGAATATATATATATATACTCAATGTTGCGTAAAATGACTATTATCAAAATTGTGTGTAACACAATCCAAGAATAGTGTTACGTATACTGCAAGCTAATACGGTGTTGTGTATAGCACAAGGTAATCTTGTTGTAGCATACAACACAAGACATTAATTAAATTAAAAGAATATTTTTCATAAAATCTCGGGGTGTTACATTCTACCCCCCTTAAAACGAATTTCGCCCTCGAAATTCGTCGGGGTTATAAATGGTTTACTATTCGGAAGTTTCTTTAATAGAAACCCACATCGTAAAAAGGAATACCAAAACCAATATTTAAAAATAAAAGTATGAAACGTAATGGTTACCCAAATAAACTAATCACTGGGTTTCCACATAGATGAAAATATGGATATGGAAGAGAAATCTAACCATCATGTTCTGATGGAGAGTGGTAGAGAACATGGCTATGGAAAAGCCAGCAATCACAAAGCCATAAATTTGTGACGATCTAAGGTACCATCTGATTCATCAGATATAAGAGCACTAGGATAACATTTTTGGTTTTCAAGATCATTTCCCTAAAGTTGATGAAATTGGAATTAGAAGAAATAATTTCATGATTTTGGTATAGTCTCACCGTTTGTCGTTCTTTGGACAATTTCCACTTCATCTCTTAAAGAAATGAAGTTGAATTTGTCATTCGTGATGTGTTAGTAGATCATGTGATAGAATGATGGGTCATTCCATCTGTCTCAAACAAAAGGTTAGAAAAGTTATCAAAAAATACATAAGTCCATCTATAGTGAGATTAATCATATATGGTTCCTAAAATGGACTTATACTTCATATATCATACTGCTTAATATAATAAAACTAGTTTCTACTAAATAGGGACTTCCTGTAGGCCAGTGGTAGGCGATAAAGGCCAGTCGCACTTCAGTTGTGGGTTCGATTCCCACAGCCTTGTCCGACGCGATGGGCTGTCGCCCGTCCTGCAGGTTGTCCTTTTTCTAAAGCAATATTACTATAACATCTCATCAACAATATAAAAAAAGTTTTATCCTTAAACAATACTAACTTATGTCCAACATAATCCATTCCAATCTTTAGGCTTATCTAAAATACTTCGGTCTAAGCTTATAGTATAAAGAAAATGATCACGTGAATGTCATCATTTATCCCCCATATATCATAAGATATATCTTATTGGTCAAATTACAAACATGTGAATACCTTAATCATGTATTCTCTTGAAGAATGAATATCCATTGAACCTTAGTGAAAACATGAATGCAGTTAAAAGTTAACACTTTCCACATACCAAAATCCTCAAAATTCTATATCCTCAAACCATGATATCACTTAGTCCTTATATCAATCATGAGATCATGAATACTATCAAACATATTAGATTCTCTTTATCCCTTCATTATGTGCATATCATCTGCTTTCCAAAAATATTTCAATCACTTTTCAAGGTTACCGATGCCATAAAATTATTGAAAACCACAATAGACCAAAACATAAATATTCCAATATTCCATGATACTATATACAACATTATTCTGGAATCCCATTACATAAACACTTAATCATTCCACCACATCGTTGTCATATTCAACATCGTCAATGGTGATCGCATGTGACTTCCCTTTGTCCTTTGCCTTAAGTGGTTGCTCATGTCGATCATCACTAACCCTTGGATTAGGGAATTTATTAGCATAATGCCCCATTTCCTTGCACTTGAAGCATTGAAGTGTAGTAGGTTCATTTTGTGTATCCCTTCCTTTGTTTGCATCATTAGGCATCTTCTTCCCATCATTGCGGCATTCAAATACCCGATGACCTTCCTTTCCACATTTAAAACATTTACTTGTCCCTTTAAGACAATCTCCACCATGATTCTTTCCACACTTTGAGTATAAGGAAACATTCATCTTCTTTTCACCATTATTCTGAGATTTCTCCTTGAATTCCATCTTTCGTTTCTTGTCAAAAATATGATATGGATAAGTAACACCAACTTCCATTTCTACCTTGATAGCACAACACACAATTTCTTCATATCTACAGAAGTCTCTTATAGCTAATGCCCTTCGAAGATTTGGTTTTAAGCCACTGAAGAATCGGTCAACTTTAATTTCAGGTTGGATGATAAATCCAAATGCATACCTTGCAAGCCTTGTAAAATTCGCTTCGTATATACCAACAGATTCATCATCCTTTTGCTTTAGTTCAAGAAACTCCTTCTCCATCTTTGTTCTAAGAATACGAGGGAAGTACTTATTGAAAAATAAGTTCTTGAACTCGTCCCATTCCATGGACTCAATTTCATCTCTTTGCCTCGTATTCTTGATAAGATTCCACCATTGATTAGCTTCACCTTCCAAACGATATACTACTAAGATGACTTTATCATGTTCAAAACATTTAAGAACTGAAAATATCTTTTTAGTGGTACTGATCCATTGTTCAGCAACAAGTGGATCAGAAGACCCACTAAAAGAAGGTGGGTGTTGCCTCATGAAGGACTCAATAGAATGTTGTTCCCTTCTCTGCTCATTTGGAAGTCCAGAATGATTCATAGCTTGTGTAAGTATAGCAATAATATTTTTCACTCCATATCCCAAAACATTTGTTTGTTTAGGAGGGCAATCATTGAATTGTCCATTACATTGATCAACACGGTTCCTTCAGGTTCCAGCCATCGTCTAAAACCCAAAAAGAATAGTGTGAGAGGCAAAAATCATGCTAGGGAAAACAACATAATAAAGGGGGAGTATCCTCAATATCTAACATCTTAGGTTAAATTCTATGATCATTACCGTAGTTCTAGGACTGTATCCTATACGTATACTTATCCTTAGGGACATCCCTAGACATACCTTAGAAATATCTCTAGGGATATCACTAACGTTTTCGCATCCTAGTTTCCAAAGGTTGACTAAAACTTTCCTCTGATACCAACTGTAGAGACCCGAAGCTTGACGTACATGAACATTACATTAATTTTGTGGAATACTTAGTACATAACAAAAACACACACACAAGGACCATAATAGTTTAGTGTCTTTGGAAACTCAGAATATAATCTTCTAATCGTGGTGAAAGATCTTCAACATCTATCATAAAGATATTCTTTTTTAAAACCTAAATCCTTTCTTTATGTCCTGGGGAAAAGAAAACATAAAAGGGTGAGCTCAAATGCTCAGTAAGGGTAAAAAAAGAAATATCAATCACATCATATTCATAAGAACATATCTTCTGGAAATCTTAACCTGAAAAAGATATCATAATTTCATAACATGGGATAAATCATAGTAGTGAAATGAAATCCCAATAATCATAACTTAAAACATGAAACTTTGTGGCATACACACATAATCATAGATAATCATTTCTTATTAGTCAAGACTCATTGCCAAGACTATCTTAGTGGACAAAGTCTATTTCTAAACCGAGTTCAATCCTCGTTTCAGTCCTGTTTCACTGAACTGGTATAACCTACCGTTCCAGCCATGTTTATCTCATGAGATATAAAATCTTTACCCAATGAATTGGAGGGAGATATAGGTCCCACCCATCTCATAATGATACCATTCTTATGTGTTCCACAAAATCATAAATCATACATCATTGCATAACCCATGTAATAAAAATGGGATTCTTAAACAACATGACATCATAAAACAATTCATATAAGATAAAATAATTCATAAAGATAATTTCATCACAACATAATCAAATCAATGTAACAATAGGGATAGAAATAGAACCCTATATTATCTTAGATTGAAAATAATTTTGATAAAACACTTGAACTCCATTCTTGAGGAAAATATCCTTTCTACTTCAAAAACATTTTCCTTTCTTAACATTTCATATAATTTTAAACTAAAAGAATTTGATTAAAAATAAACATGAAAACTTGTAAAGTAAGATTCTTGGAAATAATGTTTTAAAAACCCATTCATGCCGTATAAGTTAAAAAAACATTCTTCTCGTACTTTTGTCGGAAAAGTCAAAAAGTACCTCGTATGAAAAACGACAAAACATTCTTTTCATATCTTTTACTAAAAACTCACCGAAGGGTAAAATTGGATATAAACTATTTTAGAAGGATATAAATATTACATATTGAGGAAAAATGGATTTGGATGATAAAATACACCCCAATAAATACCAAAGTATAAACAATCTCAGATAAAAAGGATATTGTGATATTTTCCCTTACCTTAGGTCCGATTTGCTTAGTAAGTGTCCGAACCTCCTGTATAATGATTTAAATAATTTTATTGACTTATTCCAGAATCATACTTATTGTTATGATATCATATATGGTCATATTCTTAGCTTATTATTAGTAATATTTCATTACTACTTGTTATTCGGATGTTTATTACTTTTTGTTCTTATGCGTGTCTATCGAATAAATTCTTATTCTTCTCTTTAGGTTATAGAAACCTCATTTACAGAATGGTATTATTGTAATATATATCATATTCATTAATTCAATTCATTTATATAATCATTATGCAATGAAGATCATGTAGAACGAATCGCATCACATCGTGGAGATGGTATTCCGTACATACGCACGAGCAATGATATCGTTCCCATGATCATGGAATTGTATTGTAGTGTATGTATACTATTTAATAATCAATATCACTTTTTAATAGTCATATATATTCATTATTTACACCATTATACCCATCCAAGTAAGGTGGTGGTGGAAAATAGATTACACCACGGCATGGAGACGGTATTCCGTATGTACGCACGCGCGGTGATTTCTTTTTCCGTAGGATGGATAGATGGTGAAATAGGGTTGTTTCATACTTATAATAACATATCAGTATATGAGTGATACTGATGTTATTACTTCATAATGAAAAAACTGAAGAAGAAGAGGAAGTGGAAGAAGAAATAAAGATGAAAGAATCGGTAACGGACATTACCTCTTCTTTGAAGTGCTTCTTTGAGACCTCCTTTTAGGGTACTAAAATATGTCTTTGAAGAAGACCAGAACCTCTAGGATGTTTCTAGGGAAGTGGAGAGGAGAAATAGGCAGGGTTTGGCTGAGCTTGAAGGCTCAAAGTGGTGTGTGGAAGAGGGAGGATGAGGTGCCCTTTTATAAGGGAGGAGAGGGGTACCTTTGGAATAACTAAAACAATTATTTTATTATAAAGTCAAATTCGGTTTTAAATATCTCCAAATTGATTTATTTTGAAGCTAATGTGGGTATGGGTAGCAATTATCTCATCCAATAGAATTTAGACAAGTTTAGGTTCCTGTTTTAACCTTATCATTTAGATTTAACATTAAGTTAAATAATTTTACTTTTACCGTGTCTTCTTGTGTTCTTAGACTATAAGGTTAATAAACTTACTATAAGAAGCCAAACGAACCCCAAGTTGTTTATTATTAATATATATAACCTTATCTAAGTCATTTGGATGAACCTTAGATTTTTAGGAATAAAATAAAAATTAATAATATAATATTTGTTTTAAAAACTATTTTATGTCAATTTTGACACTATTTAGTAATTGATTTTTTTGAAAATCATAACATAACGATTAGTTCTAAAAAAGTTAATTAAATCAATAATAACATGTCATATTAACCTATAAAATTATTTTAATTCCTAAAAAGTCTTAAATTACATTTATTTGGGTATTTATAACATCAATTATGTCAATATTTCATTAATAAGACAATTACTGCATCATCTTTGTGTCATAATAAATGATACTTATTTAATCCCTAAAAATTATAAATAAATTCCTATGATGTAGATAATTTTATTATATTTTTGGATACTATTCATGTTTTAAGTTTCATGAAGTTTATCACTAAATTAAAATTAGTATACTTATAAGATTTAAGAAAGTGACATGTTGTCACATTCTTTGGTTTTAATAATATTTAAATTATTTTTATGGAAAAAAGTCCATTAAATGAATCTAATCCGACCCTTAGGTGATCTGGGTCAACTTTTAGTCATCCAATAGGATTTTGACATGTGTTAGGGTAATTTGTAATATTATATTTTCCCTTAATTACCCGATTTACCTTTAACTATGGTAAATAAAATTTACCATAGTTACTATTCATAATTCCCAAAAATAAAAAGTAGCTTATTAACATAATTTGGATCCACTGATTCCAAATATGGAATCCATTTTTCCAAATTCAATACACAAAAGTTGCATAAATTAAATTAAAATTAATCTCGTTGTCGAAAGAAAACGGGTTTTTCTTTAAAACATTGCAAAAGATTGAATTGATTTATCCTATGAATTCAAGGTAGAATCAATGATAATGACATAAATTATATTAAATGGTAAAAATATATTCTATTTATACTTTAAAACCATTCAATATTATAATTTAACCATATAAATTATTGCGATGAAAAAAAGTTGTTTTTAATTAAAATATAGCGTGTTTTTACTATTCATCAAAATATGAAAGTTACCAGAATAATATGAAAAATTTATGAAAAGTAAATTTTTATTTCATGATTCCAAATAAGAATGTTGTTTTGTCAAATTTAACTTATAAACATGTCAAAAACTAGATTTAAAGTGGGTGCGCCATCAAAAGGCGGCAAAACTGCATTTTTTTAAAAATACTTATTTTACCCGAAAAATTTATTTTGTTCTTATAACATGTTTTAGAAAATGTGTAAGATGAATAATAATGTTATAAGATTCAAATTTTAGTTAATACTACTAATAACGGCTAGTTCATAATAATATTATAATAATATATCGTTGTTTAGTAAAACCCGGTATTGCGTACAACACACGCTATCGAGGAAGGTCGCGATTGCGTGTAATGCAAGCCAAGTCAGGGTTGCGTGCTGTGCAAGAATCCTTCGTTGTTTCATATAACATAATCCAACCATATTTAATTTATACATTTAATATATATATATATTTATACTCAATGTTGCGTAGAATGACTATTATCGAAATTGTGTGTAACACGATCCAAGAATAGTGTTGCGTATACTGCAAGCTAATACGGTGTTGCGTATAGCGCAAGGTAATCTTGGTGTAGAATACAACACAAGACATTAATGAAATTAAAAGAATATTTTTCATAAAATCTCGAGGTGTTACAATATAGGTCCCACCCATCTCATAATGAACTCATTCTTACTTTTTCCACAAAATAAATATACATCATTCATAATAACCCAACGAATAAAATGGGTTTCATAAACATCATCCCATCATCACACAATCCATATAAAAGAAATGGATATCATTTCATAGTAAGAAAACTGAAACCATTAAATCATAGAGACATTATACTTGAAACATACACATATGAAATAATTTCATCTTAGATGGAAAATGGTTTTGATAAAACACTTGAAATGAATTCTTGAGGAAAATATCCTTTCTTCTTTAAAATCTTTTTTTTCACAAAATGTCATGCATTTTTAAAAGAAAAGGATTTTGTTGAAAATAGTCATTAAATATTTTGGAGGAAGCTTCATGAAAATAAGGCTTTATAAAACCGTAAAAATCCTTTCATGACGTATAAGTTAAAAAAAACATTCTTCTCGTACTTTTGCCAGAAAAGTCAAAAAGTACCTCGTAAAAGAAAGATTCCTTACACACTATGTAGTAAAGTAAAAAATGGGTAAAAAGTAATTTAAACATACATGAAACCATTTTTAGAAATCAGGGACATGGATGATAAATATAACCCCAGTAAATACTTACGTATAAGCAATCTCGAATAGAAAACAATTGAGATTGCAACATTATCCCTTACCTTACGTCTGATATGCTTCGTATGTATCCAAACCTCCTGTATAATAATTTAAATAATGTCATTCACTTATTACAAAATCATATTCATTGTTATTATATCATATATGGTCCACTTATGACTTTATATTACCCATTCTTATGTAAATTCTATGTTAAAGCAGCATTTTGGGTAAAATCGTTTCATTTATCGTACGTGTTTCGACTTGTTGTTCTTGATATTATTACTTATATAATGATTTACATAATTACAGAATATAAAACATGATTTATATATAATATATAATCATCATATACATATATATATGATAGATCAATAAATGGAATGAAATACACCGTCCATGGAGACGGTAGGTCGTACGTACGCATGAACACTGTTTTCGTTTCGTTATTAAATTGAATGGAATTAAGTAAATGACATACATATATAAATAAATAAATCCAGTATCATTATTATGTCATATATTTCATTATTATTCATTATATATACTTTATAATCATTCATGAATGGTTAACATGGAGAATGGATCTCATCGCGTCGTGGAGATGGTAGTCCGTACGTACGCACGAGCGATGATATCATTCCCATGATCATGGAATTGTATTGAAGTGTATGTATAATATTTTAGAGTCAATATTAATTTACAATAATCATATATAGTTATTTATTTACACCATTATACCCATCCAAGTAAGGTGGTGGTCGAAAACAGATTACACCACGGCATGGAGACGGTATTTCGTACGTACGCACGTGCGGTGATTTCGTTTTCCGTAGGATGGATAGAAGGTGAAATAGGTTTGTTTCATATTTATAATAAAATATCAGTATATATTTAATACTGATGTTTAATAATGAAACAACTAAAGAAGATTAAGTATAAGAAGAATGAAACTTGAGAGAATCGGAAGAAGAGATTACCTCTTCTTCAACGCACCTCCTTTAAGCCTTCTCTTAAAGAAGTAGAGTTGGTCTTTTGAGAAGACCAGAACCTCCAGAATGTTTCTAGGGAAGTGGAGAAGAGAAATGGGTAGGGTTTTTACGAGCTTAAAGGCTCAAAAGGGTGTGAATAGAAGAGGTAAGGGGTGCCCTTTTTATAAGGGAGGAGAGGGGCACCATTGGAAAAACTTAAAATATTATTTTATAATAAAGTCATATTCGGTTTTTAATAGCTCCAAATCGATTTATTTCTAAGATAAGGTGGGTATGGGTATAAAGACTCTCAACCAATATATTTTAGACAGGTTTGGGTCATTATATTAACCTTATCTTTTAGTTTTAACTCTTAGTTAATTAGATTGACATTTACCATGTCACTTTGTATTTTTATATTATATAGTTAATAAACTTACAATATATATCCAAGAGACCCCCAAGTGGTCCATTAATGATACACCTATCATGATATAAGTATCTTGGCCGAACCATATATTTTTAGTAATATAATAACAATTAATAATATAATATTTGTTTTAAAAAACTATTTTATGTCAATTTTGACACTATTTGGTAATTGATTTTTGTGAAAATCATAACAGCATGATTAGTTCAAACAAAGTTAATTAAATCAATACTAATATGTCATATTAACCTATAAAATTATTTTAATTCATAAAAAGTCTCAAATTACATTTATTTGGGTATTTATAACATCAATTAGTTTAATATTTCCTTATTTAGGTAATTACTGCATCACCATTGTGTCATAAATAACTTACATTATTTAATGTCTAAAAATTATAAATAAAATACCATTATGTAGTAAATTTTTTTATCATTCTAATTAATATTTATAGTTGAATTTATCTTATGTATAACCCTATATTAAAAATTATTTAGTTATTAAACATTGATTTTAACTATTTTAACCCTTCTTTAAATAAATTAATAATAAACATCCTAATCTAATCCAAGTGGACCTAAATGGTCATATTTTATTCCAAAGGTTGTTTTTTGTCGAATTACACTAATCCAATAGAATTAGGACATGTTTTAGGGTAATAATAATATCATTTTTACCCTTAATTATCCTATTTACTTTTAACTGTGGTAAATAAAAGTAAAAAGTTACTATTCACCAAAAATTATTTTCATCTCATTGAACCACATTTTAGTCCTTGATATTAACTGTGTCTCTAGGATTTTCTAAATTCAATTCATAGAAGTGGTAAAATTTCATTTAAATGAAAAATTCAGTTTTTTTAACTACCACTAAATGGTTTCACTATTAATCGAAAATTGAATTTTTTCAGAAAAATACCAAAAATTCATCCTAAGCCTTATTTGATATTCGGAATTCAAAATTGATGTCTATTTTTCCAAATTCAAAACATAGAATTGGCATTAATTAATTTTAAAATTAATTCTCATTATCAAAACAAATAGCATGTTTTTAAGAAACAATAACTATCAAACGATTGATACTTGTCTATATCCAATTTCAAAGTGATATTAATTCTAATGACCAACATTGGATTAAATGGTAAAAATATATTCTAATTACACTTTAAACCCAATTAAAAAGATAATATAACCATATAAATTATTGCGATGAAAAAAGTTGTTTTTAATTAAAATATAGCGTGTTTTTACTATTCATTAAAATATGAAAGTTATCAGAATAATATGAAAAATTTATCCAAAGTAAATTTTTATATCCCGATTCCAAAGAAGAATTTTATTTTGTCAAATTGAACTAATAGACATGTCAAAAACAAGATTTAAAGTGGGTGCGCCATCAAAAGGCGGGAAAACTGCAATTTTTGAACAATACATATTTTACACGAAAATTTTATTTTGTTCTCATAACATATTCTAGAAAATGTGTAAGATGAATAATAATGTTATAAAATTAAAAATATAGTTAATACTATTCATAATTTCTAGTCCATAATAATATTATAACAATATATCGTTGTTTAGTGAAACCCGGTATTGCGTACTACACACGCTATCGAGGAAGGTCGTGATTGCATGTAATGCAAGCCAAGTCAGGGTTGCGTGTAGTGTAAGACTCCATTGTTGTTTTTTATAATAGAATACAACCATATTTCATTTATACATTGAATATATATATATATATACGCACTCAATGTTGTGTAGAATGATTATTATCAGACGAACTTGAAATTGTGTGTAACACAATCCAAGAATAGTGTTGTGTATACTGCAAGCTAATACGGTGTTGTGTATAGCGCAAGATAATCTTGGTGTATCGTACAACACAAGACATCAATGAAATTAAAAAGAATAATTCTCATAAAATCTCGGGTTGTTACAGGTGTCCTGTTGAGTTTATATCGCACCCTATATGGGCTACCAATGGTACCTGGGCAGACCATATGATTGTAGGTGTATATAAGGGGGATTGTCCACTTATGGATGTATGACTTCTTGTATGTCTTAGGATGGGAGTTATATAGAAGATGATTAGGTTAGATCTTGGGATGCTTGGATATATTTTTTCTTTTTGTTTCTATTGTATATCATGTACTTTATTGAATGTTTTCTACCATGTATACATGTTTCCTTATTTTGTAGAGATATGACATAATCATCTTTTGAATATTATTCAGATTACTAATTTTGATTATTATTTGGTACTTGGATGTTTATATGTCCTTCTGATGTCTTTTCCATTATTGATATGATTCTTATATTTACCTATTAATTATAATATTGTGCTACTCTAACTAGAGGGAATAGTCTCTTCATAGAAACACCATAGGCCCTCACTACTAGTCAGAAGCCTCTAGCATATGGGGATGAATTCTTGAGGCCATATGGGCCACTGATTCGAGGAACCTCTAAGGGGAACCCATGTTGGGACGTCACAATGTGGTATTAAAGAATCATTATTTTTTGTGTTATTTTTTATGAATATTATATAGGATATTAGAAATGTATCGGGATTTAGTAATGAGTTGTTCATGGGAGTAGCTAACCCACATATAGGGAAAGGAAAAATTACTTGGGATGGGACATATTTTTTTTCCTATTATAGTTTATTTTATTCCACCATTGGGTGATTCAATTTAATTGTGATTTTTTTATTATTATGACTGAGGATTTTATTTTAGAATGGCCCAATGAGATGAGGGAATTCCATCTCATGCATCATTTTATGCACCTATTATAATTTACCTGTCATCCATTATTCCATGCCACGTTTATATTACTATGTTCATTTCTTGTAACATTTTTTAGTGCTTATTGATATACCCATGAATAATGCTAACGTTTCATGAAAGGACTTGATAAATGATTTGTCCTTAAATGGACACCACACTTCAGTTTATGAGGTGTATGGGACCTTGTAAATTGGAAGTGGTGATCCATAAAGTTCAAAATTTAAGGGAAAATGTTACAATTGAGAATGAAATCAAAGGAAAATAAATTTAAAATAATTAAATGGTTCAATTAAATAGGGATTCCAATTTTTATTCAAAGGTTATTTTCCTCTATAAATTTAATTTGACACTTTGAATACCGGGACCCTTATAGAAAAACATAGAGCTTGAGATAGACCTGACAATAGTAGTGGGAAGTGGGTAGATTCGCCTATTTTCTATGTAAATGTTCTAATCACCCATACCTAGCTCTTTGAGCAGGCATAGGGGTGTCACTATTGCATATAAAGGCTTGTGCCTATTCTACTTGAGTATTTGTGATGTTATCACTGATTAATCCTGTATGAGGATTTTTTTGGAATTTATTGAGCTATTCAACAATTAAATCCTCTATTCATTCTCTAGGAGTGTGGTGACAACCATGCTATAGAGGTGGTGGGCCCTATACCGCTAGTGATACCTCTAGTTGTGACACCTCTGGCACATCCTATTATCCCAAATGTGGGTGATGATTTCTAGTTTTTAGGGGAGTTATTTTGACTTAGGAAGACAATATAGGGAGCTCTGCATCCTATCCTTTCTATGGGAGAGCTTGTGTGGGAGTTCCAATAGCACCATCCACTAACTTGTTCAAGGGATATTGGACCCCAAGATGAAAAGTTATGGTTGGAGGTAGTCTTATCTATATTCGTGCATAGTAAGACACCTCCTAAGAGGAGAGTAAATCTCACCACTTATATGCTTCATTGATATACCAAATTTTCGTGGGATATTCTAAACTAGGATGGTTAGTATAAGGAGGTGACTTTGAGGGATTTCCAGTTAATCTTATATGACTATTTCTTCCCTGAGAGATTGAGGTATGGTCATGCTAGAGAGTTCAAGAACCTATAGTTGGGTTCTAGGATACTTATAGACTATTCATATGTTTTTACGGAGCTTTAGAACATTACACCTATCTATACAGTTGATGAGCCAGCGAAAGAGAGACAATTTGAGGATGGCCTACAGCATCCTATTTGTTCTTAGGTAAATGTTTTTATGTTTACTATTATATCCAATATAGTGAACTAGGATATTATCACCGAGTGGAACCTATGGTAAGAATATGGTGTGATCTAGGGTGGTTCAAAACTGAAATAGGTTACTAGTTCAACTAGTGGTAAGAAGTGACACTTTTTGAATGTGCATGTGACTAGAAGCATCCAGGAGACACACGCTGACAATTATATAGTTTTTCACTAGTGTGGGAAGCCTAGGCATAAGAATCCCCAATATCCCAGAGAACCCATTGAATGTCAAGGATGTGACAGATTGGGTAATATTAATAATTTCTATAGGAACATCCCATATATTCCAAGTGGGAGAGAATCATTATCATATCCTCTGTTAGGAGAAAGGTCAGTATCACTTTACTAGGAAGGTAGCTGGAGTACAACTAGACATACAGGCAGAGGAGGAGGTTGAGGCCTTGGTATCCAGGCTCTAGATATTCAGCACTAGCAGAGAAGACCCCCTCTAGGTAGTCAAGGTGAAGCATAGGGTCAGGGATCAAGCAATATCTATTCAGTGATTCCAATACCAAAGGAGAAAGGTTTCGAGAGATATATTGTTTGAGGTACTATTCTAGTCACCTCTACTATAGTATATTCCCTTTTCAATATATGTGCATCGCACTCCTTTATCTGTGTGGCTATTATGGAGACCATTGGACTTTATTTTGAGTACTCTAGTGGTGCTATGGCTCATGATGCACCTTTGGGTATACGTTTAGAGAGTGTATTCTAATGCAAATAATACCCCCTTAAGGTAGGAAATCATCATTTATTATGGTAACTCTTCATCCTTAAGATGAAGGGCTTCGATTTCATTCTTGGGATGGACTGGTTGGTTCCCTATCATGCCTATGTGGATTGTTATCACCCGAGGGTGTAATTTACATAACCATAGGGAGACATTTATATTCAAAATCTAGAGTAGGATGTCTAGGATAGTAGAGTTGGACCAAAGCATCATGAGATGGGTGGAGTGGCCTCCTAGATTTCTAGCCTTTTTATGAATGGCCAGGGATTAAACAAAACTAAATTCCCTCCTATAGTTGATTAATTCAGGGATGTTTTCCCCAATGAATTCTATGGAATACCTCTTTAGAGAGAGGTAGATATTAATATCAATATAGTTAATGTAAATTTACTAGTATCCATTCTTCCTTATAGGATTGCTACTACTCAGTTTCAGGAGCATAAGAGGCAGCTGAAGGATTTAGAGTCCAAGGGTTTCATCTGGCCTAGTAATTATCCATAGGTTTATCTAATCCTTTTCTCCAAGAAGGAAGATGTAACCCTCAGGATTATCAAGGATTTATGTGAATTTAATCATATTATAGTTAAAATGGGCATCCCTTACCTCGTATAGATGATCTTTTGAACCATATCATAGGATCAAGGGTATTTTCAAAGATCGTCCTGAGATCGGGCTATCATCATGTTCAATTCTGGCCTTTATATATTCCACATATGGATTTTCATAGTTGGTATAGCTTATATGAGTATCTGGTTATGTATTTTTGTCTTACATATATGATTTTATTCTTTATGGTTTTGATGAATTTAGTTTTCCATCCTTATCTGTATTCTTTCTATGTGGTCTTCATTGATGAAATCTTGGTGTACTCCCATACTTGAAGTGACCATGAAATGCATCTTGAGATCATTTTGAATACATTGATAGACTACTAGTTGTGTACTAATATCAATAAATGTCTCTTATGGATTGATAAGGTACACTTCCTATATTATGTTGTCTTAGAGGTAGGTTTTTTAGTTGACCTAGAGAAGGTGAGAGTTGTAGTTATTTGGGAGCATCCCAAGAACATATTTGATATAAGAAGTTTCTTAGGGAAATTCGGTTATTACAGGTGTTTTATAAAATACTTTTCACCCTTAGAAGAACCTCTAATGGGATTGACTAATAAGGGTGTGAAGTTTATATGGTCTGAAGCCTATGAGACAACCTTTTAAGAGCTAAAATAGAGATTGAATTCAATGTTAATCCTGATTCTACCAGATCTAGGAAGAATATATATAGTATATTGTGATAAATTGGGTATTGGGAAAGGAGAAATTATGATTTTGGAATATTGAGTCATTTTTTATGGGTCATTTTAGTTGAGGCCTCGTGAGTATAATTACTCGATGCACGATCTCAAGTTGGAAGTTGTTGTTCATGCCTTGTGTTGTTAGAGGCACTATCTACTAGGAGAGAATTTTTTAGTGTTTACAAACCATAAAATATTCAGGTATATTTTCACATAGCATCATTTTAATCCTAGGTAGTGAATATGGGTTGAATACCTATACTATTTTTATTTCAAGCTAGCATGTACACTTGGGGAAGGCAATGTTGTTTCCAATTCTCTGAGTAAGAGGACTCGGACATAGGTCTTTCTAGAGGCCAGTAGAAAGTGGAAGTGAGTGGAAATATTTTTTTAGATTCACATAGAGTTTCAAGACCATCAAGGATAGTATATACTTGCATTGATATTAGTGACCTCTTCACTTCTGGATAGAGTGAAGATGAGGCAGTTTTCATAACATGAATGCTTGGTTCTATAAGAGAGTATTTCTGCTAAGGACTTGCCTCTGGATTGTTCTATTGATTTTTATGACATACTATATATACATGGTAATATCTAGGTGCCCTCAAATATGAGAGAAAAAATTATTTGATAGACTCATGCTTCTCAATAGGAAATTCACCCAGGTGCCTCCAAGATGTATCATGATATGCACTGACAGTATTGGTGGCCAGGAATGAAATGTTAGATAGCATGTTTTATCACTAGTTTTTACACTTATCAATAGGAAAAGGTGGAACACTGGTGTCCTAAGGTATTTTTATAGCCATTACCAGTAACTTCATTGAAATGTGAGGATGTTTTTATGGATTTTTTAGTCAACTTATGGTGGTCACCTTGAGGTAGTGATGTAGTTTGGGTAGTCGTGGATCAACTCATCAAAGTATCCCAATTCCTTCATATCTGGGAGACATTATTAGTTATTGTTCTTGGAATATTTTATTTATATGATATTATGAAGCTACATGTGGTCCCTTTTACTATCATTTTAGATAAAAATACTGATTTTATATCAAGGTTCGGGCAGGGTTTATAGGTAGATATGGGTACATAGGTGATTCTGAGCACAAATTTTCACCCATAGACTGATGGACATTTGGAATAGACTATATAGGTATTAGAGTACATGATCTGAGCATGCATCCTTGATTTAAATGGTTCTTGGGAGAAGCATATCTCTCTCGTTGAGTTCATCTATAATAACACCTTTTAAGTGATGATTCAGATGGCTCCATATTATGCCCTATACAATAGTCTTTTTCGTTCACCCCTATGATGGTTGGAGCTAGTAGAGGAAATGATACTGGGGCCTCATCTCATTCAGGAGAATTTGGAGTAGGTTAAACATATCAGGAAGTAGATGCATACTGCTCAGTCTAGAAAAAAATCTTATGTCAATCGCTATCAACAACCTCTAGAGTTCAAGGTCTGGGATTGTGATTTCATGTAAGTATCACCTATAATTGGTCGTATATGGATATAGAGGCAAGGGAGGTTGTCATCTCATTACGTTAGGCCATTTTAGATTCTATAGAGAGTCGGTCTGGTAGCCTATCAGTTATTACTACTTGAGAGGTATCGTTCCATACATGATATCTTCCATGTTTCACAGCTTCACTATTATCACACCTACCCATATCATACTTTTGATCCTAATGATGTATATCTAGATTCTAATGCTTCTTTTTAGGAGTATATTATACACATAATTTACCAGAGAATAAATGATATTTGAGGCAGGTTTTCCCTCTAGTAAGGGTGTTATGGCAGTATGGCCGAGTACATGATGAGACTTGGGAGTGGGAGGCCGAAATATGTGCTTAGTTACTAGAGTTGTTCTCAAACAGCATTTTACTACCAATGGAAGGACAAATCAGGGACAAATTTTATTTAAGGGGGAAGAATGTAAGAACTAGGTTTTTCTATGATGTAAATTTCACTCTAATTCTTTGTTTTGGAGCTTTTATGGGTTTCTAATAAGTTCACTAATGTTTTGGGCGTGTTTGTGGCTTGTTCGAAGCTAAAAACCCCAAGTGGTGGAAGAAATAACTGGGTTTCAAAGTTAGTATAAATTGTGCCACCCAGCCCACAAAGTTTCTCCTATTTGTGTTTGGTGTTTCAGAGGGAAAAGTACGGTGAACGTTCTTCCCTAACCATGAACCTAAAAACACCTGACCATGATGGTTTTCTGCACTTTTTGGTAGAGGCATATAGCATAGTTAGTGTATGGTTTCTCAAACTGTGTGTCCTAACTGTACAGGTCCCCTCTTGAGGTAGTGAGGTGTGCATGTTTGGTGCATGGTTTATCCAACCATGTGTCCAAACCATACGACTCTATAATTTTTGGGTGAAATTACTATTTTTCCCTAAATTATTTAAAATTCAAACCCTTCTTCCTATTTCTTATTTTTATTGGTAGGGATCACCTTTTTCTCATGTTGGAATCTCTTAAGCTCCTTAAACTAGGTTATTGGATATCTTCTTCAACCAAATTCCAATTAAAATTGTGTTCATTTCATTAGATAACCATTAGTGAGTACTATATTCTTCATGCTCCTTTCTCTATATATATTTCTCTCAATGGAGTTATTTAGGTGTAGGGTCACATGCCCTATTTTTAGGGTGTTCATCTATTTTACTATTTTTTACTAATCTAGAACAAACCAAAGGTGACACTGGATGAGTTATCCTCTATAGTAATAAGGTAGGTGATCATGTTATTATCCCTAAAAGTTGAGGTGTTTTATAATATGTTCCATTGTGTCGCACACCAGTTTCATCATTAGTTTTCCCTAAATTTAATCTAAACTTAAAATGGTTTCCTTAATTGATAACCATGTGACCTTATTAGATCCCTAAAAATTATGGAGACCCCTCAAGGTGTGACGATCAAATTTGATTTTTGGTTATAAATGACTAAATGGACATACCATTGTCTAAATGGTTTTGGAATGACTTCTAAATTATGACATCATAAGTGATATGGGTAATTGTTGTAGTGTATCATGGCTAACACACTTACCAACTTGAGATAAATTGAATAGAGGTGAGTAGTATGACCATGACACCTAATTAAATGGGAAAATGGTTAATCCCTTGTAATTATTGAATGTTTATTAGTTATGAATTAATTGTTAGATCTGATTAAATCCTTTACTATTAATAATTTATATAATCAGGTATTGATACCAATCTATTATAAATTGTGAATGATGAACCTTATGCATGTTACATATATGGGCATGGAGACCCTTTATAAATGTGATATGGTCATAGAGACCCTTTATAAATGTGATATAGGCATAGAGGCCCTTTATAAATGTGATATGGGCATAGTGACCCATATAATCGTGATATGTGGGCATGACAACCCCTGTAGTTACATACGGTCATGAAAAACCTATTATTGTGATATTGGGCATGGCATCCCCTATTCTTAGTATATGGGCATGGTGTCCTTATGATAATGATATTGGGCATGGAGATCCTTACTATAATGATATTGGGCATGATATCCCTTGATACTTGTGATTATCATGCTACAACTTATAGATTTATGAGTTACAAATCAGGTCCTAAATAGTGGTAATAGACATATATATGGTTGTAGATGTCACTATGTATACAGTACATATATGTGAATATATCTGGTTACTTGTTTAGAGACCATCCGGTTGAGGCTGAAGTAAGTAGTGTTAACATGGTTTCCTTCCAGAACCAAGACCGACCATTTACATTTTATTTACTTCTCTCCTTTATTACCATCACACTACCATATTATATGCATTGATTGGATATTTATAGACAATGTTTGTGGGGTAATATAGACTTTATCTCACGCCCTATATGGCCCACTGATGGTACCTGGAAAATCATATGCTTGAAAGTGTAGATAAATGTAAACATCCACTTATGGATGCATGACTTCTTACTTGAATTAATATGGGAGTTTCATAGAGATGATCAGGCTGGAGCTCAGTATGCTTATATATATTTTGACCTCTTTGTTCCTTTTGAATATTGTGTAATATATTGAAATTCTAATACCATGTATATTTGTTTTCACTGTTCTATAGAGATATGACACAATCATCTTTTATATATGATTCATATTACTAATTTTTATTATTATTTGGTACCTAGATATTTATACATGATTCCACTATCTTTTCCATTATTGATATGATTCTTCTATTTACTTATTGATTATACCGTCATGCTACTCCAACCAGAAGTCATAGTATCCCCATAGACACACCCTAATCCCTTATTGCTAGTCGGTAGCCTCTAGCATATGAGGTGGCATGCATGAGTCCATGTGGCCCATTGGTTTGGGGCACCTCTGAGTGGAAACTAGTTTGGGATGTCATACAAAAAACACCCCTTGTATAAATGTATAGGTGTTGACACATAGTGATTGGTGTGGGTGGAGTGCATATAGAAATCACAAAGAACGTACAAGGTATATATATATATCCACACACACAATCCCATCCTATGGGTCCACAATAAGAACTCACTAACTCGATACATATCCACTTTCACTACCACCTCTAAATGTATAAATCCAAAAAACAGGCACATGACAGAAGCCACTTCCCCCTTTTCATTACAGGACAATACAATTTCATTTAAACATCTCATTCCTTCCATTATTTATCATAAAAAACATTTAACCACACTTCCTATTTTAATTTTTTCATTAACCATTTCTATCTCATTAACCAAACCATCCCAAACAATTTCAATTTCAATTTTTTATTTAATTTCAATAATACCTAGGAAACTAGCATAACACAACCATTCTCATATCATCTACCACATAATTCTACCACACATCATTTTCCCACATCATAATCACACATCATCACCAAACAACATGACCTTACAAACCCATCACATCACCGACCCACAACACAACTTCAAAAACCCATCACATCGCTGCCCCAAAACATGCCCTAAAAAACCAATCAATCCCACACTCCACAACCACACATTGTCTCTCCAAAGCATTACCACACATCAAAACACATCACAAAATGTTTTATAAATTTATCATGGTTTTTTTTATCAATTTCACTTTTTTATTTTAGGGTCATTATCACACAAGACATAAATATTAGGGAAACCATTTTATTAACCAAATATAAGTAGTTTACTTATTTCCATTTATGGTGAAATCACAATAACATCCAATAAGGTTTCCACATCACAAAAACTACAACAAAATAAAAGCATTACAGAAACCATGATTTTTAGTGGGGAATTTATCCCATACAAACACAACATCATAATAATATCAAAGGTGTAAAATCATGTGATCCAAACCCCTTTCCACTTCAATTTCAATTAAGCCATTATTTGTCTACATAAATTTGGTGAAAATTATCTTCCTAAATATAAAAAAAAATTAATCCCATCCAACATGATATTTAATAAAGATAAATGAGGGAAACCCTACCTCAATGAATCTTTTCCAACTCGTTGTGCATCAAGGGAGAAGAAGAAATGACCACAAACCACAACCAAACACCGGTAACTCATGAATAAACCTACATTGTACCCAAAGATCATCAAAACACAACCTACACACACCCCAAACCAAAATTGTACCACCAAAGTAGATCTCAGAAGAAGAATGTAAGGGAACCCATGGGGAAAGAATAGAACTCACAATTAATCACCAACAAGATCCCACCAAACCCCAAGGATTTAAGTTGGAGAAGTAGTGATGGAAGAGCCTCCAAAATCTCCTAGGGCTTCTCTAAAGATGAGGGAAAGAGTCAATGGCCAGGTGGGTGGAGAATCGGATGAACATAACCTATTTAAAATCTATAACTCACCCAACTTATGGCATAAACAACACTCTTATGGTGTAAAATTCATGAGTCCATATAAATCATGCCATCAAACCAACTGTTAGGCTGTAAAATCTTTTTTCTTCAAAAAACATTTCACTTCAGGTTGAAATTAACTTACAGTGTCAAAAAATTTCTTATGTCATAAACAAATTTCACACCCAACCCCTTAAAAAACACATTTTATAAACCATCTGGCCAAAAAAAATCCATAAACTACCATATTACCACACAAATCCCTATTTTATAGTGTAAATATATTGTTTCAGTTATGCTACAACTTCAACTCTACTGAACCTCATCTATCCTCCTCTGAACACCTTCAATCACCTTAAACTGGAAAAGTAATGGGCAAGGAAGGAATGGTTCATTATATCATATACCTCTCGAATGATTCTCATCCTTGAGAATAAAAACCAAACCCGAAGAAAAAAATGGGTCTAAACACCCCCCCCCCAATGAGATACCATTCAAGGTTCTCATCACACCTAAAATTATACCACTAGCTAAAGTCACAAACTAAAATTCCCACAAACACCCCACACAACCACTACCCAACCTCGTCTCACCGAGAACAACACCAAACATCTTATACCAGCTAAAAACCACCACATTTTTTACAACCACACCACCACACAACCATCCAACATCCACATGGATCAAGAAAAAAACTATTATAACCAACATATATAAATTCACTAACTAATAACATAAATTAAGGAATCGCATCTTCCATATGAAGATAATATCCACTTTGGGTAGAACTGTGACATTCTGTTACCCACTTTCAATTATTTTTTCCTCTATTTTCTTATTTTCTTATTTAATTGGGTGTGTCTAGGGACTCCCAAGGATGGAGTACATTTTCTAAGAAAATTTCCCTAATGTTAAGGCATGTATGTTTGTTTGAATTAATGGTGTCTAGGTATAAATGTGTTAATGTATTTTCAGGGTTCTCCCCAAGTTAGGAGGATGCCCGAGGTGTTATGAGTTTTCTTGTATGAATATACACTTTTTTCAATTTGTAGGATAATTACAAGTCGTGTAATGGGAGTACATGACATGTAAGTTCTGCGAGAAATATTTCATGAACCTGGTACACAGCATGAATGGAGTACATTCTGTGTAAAGGGTACACATTGTGTAGTGTTAAAAGATCATTTTTTTAATAAAAAGGTGATGGTTTTTTTTGTATCTGGGGCCCAAGTATTACACACTATGTAAATGTCACAAATAAGAATTTTAGATCACTACATTGGTTTATTTTTATTGCATTCTTCCACATCCCTCCTTACTCTCGATCTAAGTTCCTTCTCCGATGATTTAGGGAGCCTCCATTTGATCCAAATTGATTCGTTTGGCATTGGATCGTCATGTCATTTGCATTGAATCTCTATATATAAGAGATATTTTTTCCTCTTTATTTCCATTTATCACGGTAGCACCTTTACATTTTTATATTGTTTTTTTTTATTTGTGGTGTTGTTTATTCATTATTATCTCTAGGTCTATTGTGTGATCTTGTTCTGAGAGCCAATCCTTGTTAGTTATGGTGTGACGGGTGTGCGTTATTGAGGTATGTGATAGGTCGGGTTGGATACCAATTTGGGAGGATATTCAGGATAGTTTGTTACAATTTGGTATCAAAGGAGGTTTTTCCTCAAGATTTCTTTTCTTGGAACCTTTGGTAGACTGGAGATAGGATTTTTAGGACTTGAGAGGTATGTTGTGGTGAGTGTATAGTCAGCTTTTGCTGTGATGAGACTCAAGTTACCATGGGATGTTGGGATGTGTGTCTCCTATTTTGAGTCTTGATGTTAATCTCAGTTTTTGTTTATGGGATTTCTGGTTTAAACTGAGATTATTCTATTTATTAATAACTTCTTCTCTTTTTGGTGTGTAGTAGTATGTTTTTGAGATGTGTTCTACGAGTTCCTCAGGAGGGTGTAGCAGATGATCCTCAAGGGAATACTCATATGGATTAGAACTTTATTGAGGCTATCATACATGTAGTTCATGTTGTTGACCAAAATATTCCACAAGTTCAAAATCCATTCGTTGAGGTACAACCATTAGTTGTTGGATAAAGTGATCAATTACGGGTTTTATTTCAGGAGAAACCATTGTCCTTTAAAAGTAAAAATGAACCTTAGGAGGTGGAGTATTGGATTAATAAGATGGATCAAATATTTGACTTCTTGGATACACCTATGATTATCAAGGTGAAGTTTGTAGCATTCAAACATAAGGTTCCCTGCAAGCATTGGTGGGATTATATGGTAAAATAAAATAGGCACATGGGCTTGGATGGAAGGGTTCAAGACTCTTATTATGGTATTTTTCTCCAGAGTCACTAATGATGGAAAAGTCATTTAAGTTCCTCTATTTGCAGTAGGAAGAGCATTTAGTATCGGAATAAACCAATTGATGTGTGGAGTTGGTTCGTTTTGCACTAAATGTTGTGAAGAATGACCAGCTGAAAGATCAGAAGTACATACAAGGTTTTCAACTAGATATCATATCACATATATTTATGCTAAAGATTTTGACCAATTAAGAGATGGTGGAAAAGGCTATTATGTAATAAATGAATATAGAAGGTAAAGTTGGATATTCTTCCCATTATCTTCCACTTAGTGGAAGCTTTAGTGGAGTGCCAAAGAAAAAGAGGAAGTGGCGGGATCATCGTAGGAGTGGTGGGGGTGGCTATCATAATCATGCCTCTTTAACACCTCCAATTAAAGCTATTATTGTGCCCCTGACTTTATATCAGTGTGGAAAGGTCATACACACATGATGTTCATCTCCTTCACCTGTAAATATGTGCAACGGTTTTGGACATTATGATCATTTGTAAAATTTCTTTCAGGTCATGTCTAATCATCGATATGGTCCCAAATAATCATCTCCAAAAGCTACTATAGGGTATTCAGATGCTTTAATTACTATAGGACTCCTTCCACAGGCCACATGAGTGATTCAAATTTATGTAGTAGATGAGTTTTCAGCATAGGTGGATGTGTTTACAGTGATAGTAAGAGGTTCCATCATTGTTGCATCTTAGATAGTAGTTTCTTTATTTGATATTCATGTCTCCTACTCATTTATATCTGGAAATTTTATTAATATGCTTAACCTGCCAATAGATCTTATATCCTTTGTTATGGAGTTAGAAACACCTCTTTGGAAGAGGAAAGAGTATGGGTTTCAATTTCCTTCTTGTGCACTACCGATAGTTGATGCAGATCTAGTCCGAGATTTTCTTATTCTCGATTGAGATTTATTTTACTTCCTCATATGGATGGATTGGATTGATTCTCCTCAAGATAAGGTTGATTGTTATCATTGGTGTGTCTCATTTCATTTGGTTGATGGGATCTCACAAGTGTTTTAGGGGGAGTGGGATCTGAGGTCTGCTCATGAAGGAACTTCCCACCTTGATCTCAAGATTCTGTTGTATGCGGTAGCAGTTGTGTCTAATGACATATCTTTTGTTTTTGATCTTTCTATATTAGTTTATGAATTTTATAACATTTCCCCAAATGATTTATTTGGCCTTACTCTAGAGAGTGAGGTAGAGTTTACGATTGACCTAGTTCTAGGGATGAAATCGATATTGATACCTTCTAATCATATGGTATTGATAGAGTTGAAAGAGCTCAAAATTCAGTTTTATGATCCAGTGTTAAAGGTTTTTGTGTTCCCTGGTGTTTTTTCTAGGGTATCCCTGGTGTTCTTTACCATAAAGGAAGACAGCTCACTTTGATTTTGTGTAGACTATTTGTAAGGACCCAACCCCAGTTGCCCAGAGCTGGTGCCTTGTTTGATTACATTGGCATACAAACAAGGAATAAGCATCCCAAAGGACGGATTAGTTTAGTATTATTGGAAACAAGATTCATACATAAGTTAAACATTACAACTTGAAAATAAATACAGCATAGAAACTCCTTAGACAACATCCATAACTCCTAGGTTATTTCAGCATGTCATTCATAATAAACTTCTTCATGTCCTGAGAAAATGAAACATAATAAAGGGGTGATATCAAATTCTCATTAAGGGTAATAAATACATCGTAAGATAATATAAACATTATACATGGTGAATAATTGAAAACACATGCCTTTAAAAATAAACTTGAACATAATATGGTAGAAAAATGAGCTGAGTAAATATTGTCATAACATAATATAATCATGGTTATTCTACTAGTAGAATAACCACATGAACCATCAATACTATTTTCATAATTATGGAATTCATAATGTGGGACAACATAACCATACTACCAAGGCCTTGTGCCAAGAACATAAATAATCATTTTGTCAAGGCCTTGGGCCAAGACCGTAGTTTTTCTCATGAGACCTATCGATGAACCGAGGGGCTATAGAGGGCCCCATCCAACACTTACTATGTCCAATTAATTCATAATATGAATGGTGATAAACATAAACAACATATAAATTCATATTAAAATTAATATATGAAATGAAAATAACTTTCCCTGAACATTAAGCATAAACACTAACCATTCAGAGTAAATTGGGGAATGGATTTAAAATACCACATCCATAGCCAAAGTAACCATAAACCACTAAATTAAATATTTTAGATGACATAATGGCATAATAATCTCAATAATATATAATAATCAACAATATTGTAGAAATATATGAATATACTCTTATAAAATCTTCGAGTAAATCTTGAGCTAAATACTCTTTTACTTTGAAAAGAATAGTTCTTTTGGAAAAATATTTGTATAAAACCAGAAGTGAAGTAAGATGTTATATTCATAATAAAATTAGTGATTTTATAAATATAAGGGTTTCCAAAAACAGATTATTTAGTGACCTTGAAAATAGGTAAGAATTAGAGAAATTCCCTGGGATCGGGCTTGTATTTAGGAAACAATTTCGAATTTTCCTTTTAAAACATGTAACCATCCATAAAATAAGGAAATATTATGGTTGGTAAACATATATATAACCCAAAAACATAATTTATTTAGGATTAAATAATAATATACAATATTTTAATTGAGGTAATTAGACAATAAAAGTAACCCGAATGAAAATGGAAGTTCGGGTGAAAAAACCCTTACCTTAACTCTGAATGTGTTACACTCTTGAACTTAAGCTCCTGGAATATGAAATTATACTTATTAATAACTTATTTCAGAACCTATTATACATTTATTTAGTTTATCATAATTATGTTTAGTTCATTTATGCCCTTATTTATAAGTTATTGTATTGAATTTCTTAGTTCCACAATGTTCGTTTTTTTTATTTTCTTAATCGGTTCACTTGTTCTTAAGTAATGGAGTTCATGTAAATCTACAGAATTGAATTCTCATATTATTTATGATCATCCATAGGTGTTAGTGTTAATTTATATAATTTGGTTACATGGAATGAGGATGAATTATTATATAGATCTTTAATGATAACTATTTCTGTTAAATTGTGGGTTTTGATTACAACAGACTCATTTTTCTTTATAAATTAATACCATTTTTACAAAGGTATTATTGAACCTTAAATAGGTTATATTACATATATAATAATCTATTTCAACCATAACAAGAATGGTTTCATGAACATAATTGAGAATGATAATAGAAATCGAAAGCCCGTCGTCCTTGAATGTGGTAAATTAACACATCTCGGATGGTGTTCTTGCTAATAGTATAAAAGAAGGGAAAAGGAACGGATGATGATAAATTATTATACTATAACGACAACATTCCATTAAATTTAAGGTACTGGAGTCATCACAACATTTGGATAAGGAGAGATAATAATAGAAAAAAAATGAACTTGAAAGGAAAGACAAAGAATTGAAAAGAGGAATTTACCTCTTGAAACAAAATTCCTTGAGTGGCTCTTTAAGTGAGAGGTTTCGGTCTTTTTATGAGACCAAGGCTTTTAGGAATTGGGAGAGGAGGTTGGGAGGATATTTGGACAGAATTTGGAGATGGCACAAGGCTTGAGAGGAGTGAATAGAAGAGGGAGTGAAGGGGTTTTATAGTGGAGGAGAGGAGAGTTTTCATAATTTTTTAATCATTAGTTTATTAATTTCCTTCAAGACCAGAAATAGTGATGATTCCATGACCATGAATAGTTATAAATGCATGTGAGTTCGAACCAAGTGGGTTTAAATCACTTTTGATGTCATAAATAGTGTATTTAACTGATAATTTTTATATACGGTATTTTACCGTATTTCACTATCCATCAAAAATTCGAGTATTTCAAAAAAAACAAAAAATTAAAAATAACTATTTTTCAACATGTAGAATCCAAAAATGAAGTCCATTTTTCAAAAAAAATCTAAATATTGTTAATTTAATATTTAATTAAAATCATAATTTATTCAAAAAACAATAGTTTTAAAACATTTATTTACTTATTCCAAAGCATAGGTATATCATACTTCCACTTGAATATTATTTATATACCATCATAGGTAAAGTTACTATTCATTAGGGTATATCACTATTCATAAGGGTCTGTTACTATTCATAAGGGTAGGTTACTATTCACTAAAAATTATTTTTTCTTATCAGACTCCAAATAACATACTGATTGCAACTGTGTATGTCATATTTTCAAAATTCACATCACAGAAGTAACAAAATTATGTTTTAAGGGTCACATAGCACTTAATAGTTAATTATGTTGTGATTTCATGAGATTATGACCTATTTATAAGAAAGGAATTTCCATTGAAGAAATATTGGGTTTTTACATTCTTCCCCCTTCAAAAATTTAACCCTCAAATTACAATTTAGGAGAAAACAGGTGGGGGTACTTTTCCTTCATTTCTTCTTCCAGTTCCCATGTTGCCTCTTCGTACTTATGGTTTTGTCATAGTACCTTGACCAGATGAGTAGTCTTGTTGCGTAGAACTTTGTCTCTATGATCCAAGATTTTCACTGGCTTCTCCTTATAGGAAAGATCTTCCTTCAACTATACCACCTCTGAAGAGAGTAAATTTGAAGGTTCTAGTACGTACTTCCTTAAGAGGGATACATGAAAGACATCATGTACTTTCGACATGGTAGGTGGAAGTGCTAGTCGATAGGCCACAGTTCCGACTCGATCAAGGATATTAAAGGGGATGATATACCTAGGAATTATCTTTCCTTTCTTCCCAAACCTTATGACCTTCTTCCATGGAGATATGTATAGAAATACCCGGTCTCCAACTTTGAATTCAAGGTCTCATTGATGGTTATCTGCATAACTCCTCTGTCGACTTTGGGCTGCCTTGAAATGATGCTGAATGGTTTTCACCTTCTACACCATTTCTTTGACCATTTCAGGTCCTAAAAGATTACGCTCACTGACTTCATCCCAACACACCGATGTTCTACACATTTTCCCATAAATGGCTTCATATGGTGACATTTAGAAGCTCAAGTGGAAACTGTTGTTGTAGGAGAATTCAACCAGAGGAAGATGTTGGTCCCATCCTTCTTTGAATTCCATAGAACATGTTCTCGACATGTCTTCCAATGTCTGAATATTCTACTCTGATTGGTCAGTTTGAGGATGATAGGCCATACTGAAGTTCAGTTCAATGCTTAGATCATATTGGAGACTTTTTAAGAACTTTGAGGTGAATCTAGGATCACAGTCAGATACAATAGATAGTGGTACTCCATTCAGTCTTACCACTTCTTTGACGTAAATCCGTGCAATTTGATCCAATGATAAGTCCTCTTGAATATTGATAAAGTGAGTTGTCTTTGTAAGACAATCCACAACGAGCCATATAGCATTGATTCCTATGGATTTCCTTAGAAGTCCAGTGCAAAAGTCCATGGAAATGTTCTCCCACTTCCATGTTGGTATGGGTAGTGGTTGCATCATCCCCTTAGTCGTTTTCCTCTCATCCTTTGCTTGTTGACATACCAGGCACTTTGATGTATATTCAGCAATCTCCCTTTTCATATTGTCCCACCAAAAGTTTTCTCAGAGATCTTGATACATCTTTGTGCTACCAGGGTGTATAAAGAAATTAGAGCTATGAGCATCATCCAATAGTTCCCTCTTTATCTCAGGAATAGTGGGAACACAAAGCCTCTTCCCAAATTTCAAAATGCCACCTTCATATACGAAGTTAGTCAACTTCCCATCATTTACAACTTTAATTTTTTTTTGAAACTCCTCATCATCAACCTGAGAACATTTTATCCTTTCTAATAAAGAAGGTTTGGAAAATATTTGAAAAAGTAGTGATGTGTTACCTTCCTTTATAATTCCCATATCCATCTTTACGAGTTCTGTGAACATAGGATCTCTTTCAACTCTAATCTTGTTCAGAATTCCTTGGTCCTTTCTACTCAAAGCATCTGCCACTTTATTTGCCTTCCCCGGGTGGTAGTGTATTGTGAAATCATAGTCTTTGAGTAGCTCAATACATCTCCTTTTTCTCATGTTGAGTTATTTTGTGAGAATATATATTTCAAACTCTTATGATCTGTATATATCTCACATTTTTCACCATAGAGCTAATGTCTCCAAATCATTAGAGAAAATATTACCGCTGCTAACTCAAGATCATGAGTTGGATCATTTTGTTTATGAATTTTTAGCTTCCTAGATTCATAGGCAATCACTTGATCATTCTTCATAAGGACACAACCAAGTCCTTTATTTCATGCATCACTATAGATAACAAACTCATCATTCCCTGATGGTAGTGTTAGGATCAGATAATTCACTAACCTCCTCTTCAATTCTTCAAAATATTCTTCACATTCATTTATCCATATGAACTTAACCCCTTTTCGTGTGAGCTTGGTAATTGGGTTAGTTAAATAGGAAATGTTCTGAATGAAACACCGATAATAACCTACTAAACCAATAAAACTACATACCTCAGTTAGGTTCGTTGGATTAGGCCATTATTTCATAGCCTTTTTCTTCTCAGGATCTACAGATATTCCATCCTTAGATTCAATGTGGCTTAGAAAGGATACTAATTGGAGCCAAAAATCACACTTGCTAAACTTCCATTATAATTTATTTCTTCTAAGTGTCTTCAGAATAGTGCGCAAGTGATTTTCATGATCTTCATGGATTTTAGAGTATACCAGGATTTCATCAATAAACACCACTACAAAGTCATCAAGATATTCCTTGAAGAATCTGTTCATGAGATCCATGAAAATAGATGGTGCATCAATTAGTCCAAAAGTCATTACTATAAACTCATAATGATCGTACCTAGTTCAACATGTTGTTTTTAGAATGTCTTCCTTCCTCACAAGCAACTGATGATATTCATATTGAATATCAATCTTCAAAAAATATTGGGATCCATGAAGTTGATCAAATAAATCATTAATTAGTGTAAGATGATACTTATTCTTCATTTTAATAGAATTTATTTCCCTGTAATCAATGCACAACCTCATGGATCCATATTTCTTCTTGACAAAGAGGATAGGGGCTCCCCATGGAGAAACACTAGGTCAAATAAATCCTTTATCACTCAATTCCTCTAGTTGTTTCTTTAGTTCCACTAACTCCATAGTGCCAATTGTATAAGGGGTCTTTGATATGAGCCTTTAACCAGGAATTAAGTCAATAGAAAACTCAATTTCCTGCTCTGGAGGATGTCCAGGTAAATCCTCTGAAAATATGTCAACATATTCTTGCACAATAGGTACACCCTCTATCTATACATTCTTCTCCTCGCCCCTATTTATTTCATTCCCTTCCTCCCCCTTAATTTAATTCAGTAGAGCTACTGGGGTGGATCTAGATGAGAATCAAATGGTGAGGTTTCTGCTCTAAAAAATAAGGGATTTTACACCATTCTCAAAAAAATTAACTTCTTTATTCTTCCAATACATCTTTGCATCATAATTTGATAGCCAATTCATATCAATAATTATATCATAGTCAACCATTGGTATGATAATAAGGTTAAAAAATAAAGCATGTTTATGTGTCATGAGGGGGATTAATCAACATGCCTTTGTTGCAATGATATATCCACTAAGAGTTTTGACTGATAACTCCTTTATTAAATCAAATTGGACATGTCTAATTTTCTTTCCAAACTGGGAAGATGTAAATGAATGTGATGATCCCAAATCAAATAAAGCATTGGCTAAGTTTGATGAAACGGTCAATGTACCTGCCACCACTTCGTTAAGAACTTCAACCTCCACAGTTGTGACCACATAAGCTTGGGCTTTCTCCCTTGGCCTTATTTGGGGAATATTTCTCTGACTCTTAGGATATTCGTGTGCATAATGTCCCATATCCCTACAATTGTAGCATAGAACATTGGTAGCTTATTTCATCATCGTACAATCCTCAGATAGGTGGACTTTTTCTCTTCACTTGTAAGATACTCTCATTCCCTTTAGGAAAGTTCTAGGGTGTTTCATCCCACAATTACTACATGATGGAAATTCTACTCTTCCCTTCTTCACCATTTCCTTATTTCCTTTCCTAGAGTTTTCAGCATCCCTATTATTCTATTTATTTCCCTTAAAGTCATAAGACTTAGAGAATTCATTTTCTGTCTTGATAGCACTTGAGACTATATCTTCATATGATGAGAAACTTTGGGAGACTAGAGCCCTTTGGAAGAATGGTTTTAAACCATCAAATAATTGATCAATTTTTCTCCTTGGATTATGTGTGTAGTCTACAGCATACCTTTCCAGCTTTGTAAAGTTGGCTTCATACTTGGAAACATTTCCATCCTCCTTCATCCTTAGATTCAAAAATCGCCTCTCCATATCTGCTCGTTGTTCACGAGGGAAATATTTTTCTATGAATATTTCCTTAAAATCCCTCTATTCCATCTCTTCTATTTCTTCCTCATTCTTTGTGTTTTGGATTAATGACCACCATTGATCTGCATCTCCCGTTAGATGATAGTATGCCATTACAACCTTCTCTATTTCATTGCATCCCAAAGCAAGAAATATCTTCTCAAGGGAACATATCCACTACTCTGCTAGAAACAGGTTTGTAGTCCCATTGAATGATGGAGGTTTTTGTCACATAAAGCGATCTAACATAGCTCCTCCATGTGGTGGATCCAGATGCTCCATATGTTTAAGGTCATTATTCATAACCTGAGTAAGTTGTCCCCGTATAGTTATGAGTTTCTCAGCACCAGTCATAGAACCAGAGCCAACATCATTATCTTGCATCGGAAGAAAATTCCTATAGGGGACACGTACGTTCGTGCGGTTTCCATTCCTTCCACTAGGTTCTATCTCTAGAGAATGTCATACACTAGATTAGGTTATGAATCAAAGTGTATAATCTTAACTTAACAAAATACTTAGCACAAATTGAAATCCTATGCATGGCTAATCCCATAATCACAAAAATGGTTTCTTTGAGAAAAAATTTACATTTAAATCCTTCATAATGGCTTGTAAAGAAAATGTGAATTATCCTAAGCATATCCCCCAGGAGTTTCATAACCAAGAGTGAAACAAGGCCCATTTTCGTGTACTAGGATACCCAATGTCAAGCCCTAAACTCCTTGTTAGAGCTTTCACTCCTAGGTATATTCGTGCCAGAGCCGCCTCTACCTACTCATATCCAGACAGGGATGTATTGCTTAAAATATCCACATAATCTATTCCTTAACAAAATACCAGGACGTTCTTGTATGTTTATCCTCAAAGACTATCTTAGGAACTCTTCCCTAATCTATGTTTTCTAAATCTAGTTTCCAAGTTTTCTACTAAAATTCCTCTGATACCAACTTTAAGGACCCGAACCCAGTTGCCTAGAGTCGGTTCAATATTTGATTACATTGGCATACAAACAAGGAATAAGCATCCTGAAGGACTGAGTAGTTTAGTATTATTGGAAACAAGATTCATACATAAGTTAAACATTGCAACTTAAAAAGAAATACAACATCAAAACTCCTTAGAAAAAATCCATAACTCCTAGGTTATTTCAGCATGTCATCCATAATAAACTTCTTCATGTCCTGAGAAAATGAAATATATTTAAGGGGTGAGCTCAAATGCTCAGTAAGGGTAAGAAATACAGAGGAAGATAAAATAAACATTATACATGGTGAATAATTGAAAACACATGCCTCTAAAAATAAACTTGAACATAATATGGCAGAAAAATGAGCTGAGTAAATATTGTCATAACATAACATAATCATGGGTATTCTACTAGTATAATAACCACATGAACCCTCAATACTATTTTTCATAATTATGGAATTCATAATTCGGTACAACATAACCATACTATCAAGTCCTCATGCCAAGACCATAAATAATCATTTTGTCAAGGCCTTGTGCCAAGACCGTAGTTTGTCTCATGAGACTTGTCGATGCACAGAGGGGCTATAGAAGGCCCCATATAACACATACTATGTCTAATGAATTCCTAATATGAAAGGGTATAAACATAAACAACATATACATTCATATTAAAATTAATATATGAAATTCAAATAACTTTTCCCGAACATTAAGCATAAACACTAACCATTCAGAGTAAATTGGGGAATGGATTTAAGATAGCACATCCACAGAAAAAGTAATCATAAACAACTAAATTAAATATGGTAGATGACATAATTTCATACTAATCCCAATAATACATAATAATCAAAAAGAGTGTTGAAATAGTTGAAGATACTCCTATAAAATCTTCGAGTAAATCTTTAGCTAAATACTCTTTTACTTTGAAAAGAAGAGTTATTTTAGAAAAATATTTATATAAAATCATAAGTGAAGTAAGATAGTATTTTTATAATAAAACTAGTGATTTTATAAAGATAACAGTTTCCAAACACAGATTATAGAGTGCCCTTGAAAATATGTAAGAATTAGAGAAATTCCCTTAGATCGGGCTTGTATTTCGGAAACAATTTCGAAAGTTCCTTTTAAAATGTGTAACCATACATAAAATAAGGAAATATTATGGTAGGTAAACATATATATAACCCACACACATAATTTTTTGAGGGGTACATAATAATACACAAGTGTTTCATTAAGGTAATTAGAAAATAAAATTAACCCAAATGAAAATGGAAGTTCGGGTGGAAAAACCCTTACCTTAACTCCAAACGTGTTCGGCTCATGAGCTTAATATCCTGGAATATGAAATTATACTTATTAATAAATTATTTAAGAACCTATTATACATGTATTTAGTTTATCATGATTCTTTTTAGTTCATTTATTCAATTATTGATAAGTTATTATATTGAATTTTGTCGTTCTGCAATGTTCGTTTTCTTTATTTTTATAATCGGTTCACTTGTTCTTAAGTATTGGAGTTCATGTAAATATCCAGAATTGGATTTTCATATTATTTATTATCATAATTATGTGTTATTTTTCATTTATATAATTTAGTTACAAGGAATGAGGATGAATTATTATATAGATCTTTAATGATAACTGTTTCAGTTAAATTGTGGGTTTTGATTACAACATACTCATTTTTCTTTATAACTTAATACCATTTGTAAAAAGGGATTACAGAACCTTAAATAGGGTATATTACATATATAATAATCTGTTTCAACCATAAAAATAATGGTTTCATGACCAGAATTGAGAATGATAATAGAAATCGAAAGTCCATCGTCCTTGAAGATGGTAAATTGACACATCTCGGATGGTGTTATTGCTACTAGTATAAAAGAAGGTAAAAGGAGGAGATGATGATAAATTATTCCAATATAATGACAAAATTATAGTAAATTTAAGTTACTGGAGTCATCACAACATTTTGATGAGGATAGGTAATAATATAAAAAGAAAACAAATGAACTTGAAAGGAAAGACAAAGAATTGAAAAGAGGAATTTACCTCTTGAACCAAACTTCCTTGAGAGCCTCTTTAAGGGAGAGGTTTTGGTCTTTTTATGAGAACAAGTATTTTTGGACGTGGGAGAGGAGGTTGGGAGGATATTTGGACAGAATTTGGATATGGAATAGGGCTTGAGAAGAGTGAAGAGAAGAGGGAGTGAGAGGGGGTTTTATAGTGGAGGATATGAGAGTTTTCATAATTTTTTAATCATTAGTTTATTAATTTCCCTCAAGAACAGAAATAGTGATGATTCCATGACCAAGAATAGTGATAAATTCATTTTAGTTCGAACCAAGTGGGATTACATCACTTTTTATGTCATAAATAGTGTATTTAACTGATAATTTGTATATATGGTATTTTACTGTATTTCACTATTCATCAAAAATTCGAGTATTTCAGAAAAACTCCAAAAAATCACCCTAACCATTTTTCGATGTCTAGAATCCAAAAATGAAGTCCATTTTTAAAAAATAATTTTCTAAATATGATTAATTTAATATTTATTTAAAATCATAATTTATTCTAAAAACAACAGTTTTAAAACATTTATTTACTTATTCCAAAGCATAGGTATATCGTACTTCCACTTGAATATTATTTATATACCATCATAGGTAAATTTACGATACATTATGGTATATCACTATTCATAAGGGTATGTTACTATTCATAAGGGTAGGTTACTATTCACCAAAAATTATGGTTTCCTTATCGAACTCCAAATAACCTACTGATCGCAACTATGTATGTCATATTTTCAAAATTCACATCACAAAAGTGAAAAACTTATGTTTTAATGGTCACATAGCACTTAGTAGTTAATTATGTTGTGATTTCATGTTATTATGACATATTTATAATAAAGGAATTTCCATTGAAGAAATATTGGGTCGTTACACTATTAGAAGTTGAATCAGGTAATGGTTAAGAACAAGTATCATTTTCCTCATGTGGATAATTTGTTTGATCAGTTAAAGGTGGAAAGTGGTTTACAAAGATTAATCTTTAGTCAGGTAATCATCGTCTTAGGTTTTAGAAGTCTGATATGACAAATACATCTTTTAGGAGTAGGTATAGCCTTTACGAATATATTGTTAGGTTGTTTTGTCACGAACTGGACCAGGTACCCTGGTAACTTGATAGTCGATCCTTTCTTGACAAAGCCTGAAGGGTGTTCCTGATCCTCATGGGATTATGACTAGCACTTGGTATCATAAAAAAATAAAGTGGGAATAGATTCCCCATAAACATCATGCAAGAAAGATAAATAAGTTATTATGCATACAAGAAAACTCTATAAGGATAAGTGTACCATAATTTATATAGGTATAAACAACCCAATGTACTACAACAATGTGCCAAAAACAGGGTAACTATAGAAGTCCCAACAGACAAAGCTCGCCAAGACCATGGATTAACTTCTAGAACCACCTCCAAGTGGTGCTTTACCCCTACTCAAACCTATAAGAAGATAGTCTATAAACACCTGAAGGCACAAGTGGGGTGTGATATAATATCCCAATAGTCTCTCACCAAGGACTCCATAATAAGATTCCAACATTTAATTAACCTAATAAATATTTCGATTTTAAATAAATATGTTTGGAATCTTAAAAGAATATTTATAAAAACCTTGCTTTACATTTCAAATGATGGAATTACTTTAAAGAAATGCCTTAATAAACATTTTTATATAAAATAATTCTTATAATTTCAAAAGTCATGTAAAATAGTTTACAAACATTGGCATACATTTATATCTAAAATATAAACAAGCGAGCATCATGGTCATCTTCTAAAAGTTATGATAGTTCCATGCTATAGGAATCTATACACTCAATATAACATAGAAATATGTGTATGCACAAGTCCCCTTCAACACTATTCAAGAGGTATTCATCACTATCATATCAAGGATGGGATGTGATATATCTATATTTTGGAACCTTGTAATTCATATAGTGTTATCCCAAATAACTCACTAACTACCTACGATTGCATGTTCTCTAGTAAACAAACAATTATGGGAAGTTTATTTTAAAAATAGTTTAAAATAAAATTCTTCCCATTCTCCCATTTCAAACATTCCAATTTCCATTTAAAAACCAAAATAGGTTTTTAATCAAAACATGCCTTTTTCCAAGATAAAACCCAAAGTTTTCTATCAAAACCATGTTAATCCATTTTTCTAATACATGAATTTGAAATCAATTCACAATTAACTTTCATAATTTAAATTCAAAAATTTTAAATTCAAAAAATTACATTAATTTTATAATAAATCCCTAATTAAATGGAATTGGGGTTTCCCCCAATTTTATGCCAAATCCAATTTCCAATCCAAATCCCCCAATTCAATGTAATTGGGTTTTTTTAACAATTTAATTTCATAATAATCAAATACCACATATTCAATTGAGATAAATTTAATCAAATCAAGCGGTTTAGTGTTAATTAAATTGGCTAATCAAAACAGAACCACCAACCTCGAGATCACTAGATCTCAAAACACTAAGCCCTAATCAGGATTCACCAACACAGAATGATGACAATGTGAAACTAAGAATCAAATCTAGGATTAAGATCCAAAACAATGGTTATTAGATATACCAATAGAATGTAGATCCACAAGACCCTAGGGAGGATAAAGGAGAGGGAGAAAGATAAGTATAATAAGAAGATAAAACTAGCCAGGAGAATATCGAACTTTGTTCACCTGGCTTCAATTTTCTTTTGAAAGGGTTTAAAGGGTCTAAAAACTATTCTTGGGAGCTCTTGGGGAATAAAAAATAAATTGACGGTCGTACAAGACCATCAGGGGTCTAAAAAGGAGGTTTGGGGATGTTAATACTTAATTTTGGATTAAAAAACCAGTACGCAAGGTTTTCTATAAATATGCACAAGATTTAGACAAACTATGTGCCCTAATCGTGGACCCATTTTAATGGGTCACACAGTTTCATCTAAGTGGGTGCAAGATTGTTCAAACCGTTCTTTAGTCATGAAAAATCCCACTATCCAAGTTTTCATGATTTCCACGAAGATGGCACATAGTTTTGGAGAATCGTACACCAACTATGTGCATGCACAAAAACATTCAAAAAAATTAAAATTTTACCCAAAACAACCCCAAACGAAACCCAACTAATAAAATATTAAAAGATGTGTTTATGAATACTTGAAAACAATAATAGGATGGTAAAACCTCCCCAACATAGAAAAATTTCTCCCCAAAAAAGCCTACTGATAAGCTTCTATGCCATTAAGATGAGTCCACTACTCCCCCATTAGTTTTTTCCACTCCGAAATCTCCTAAGAATCAGAATAATTCTTCCATAGAACTCAAACCAAAGGTATCATCATCCCACGAAGTACCATAGTTTCATAATTAACTATCTTAATTGGTCATTCAGTCATGGAAAAATCTGGTTCAACCTCAATATCACTCGAGCTTAGAACATGAGATAGATAAGATAGATACTTATGTAGCTGAGATACATGGAACATGTTATGTATCGATGTCAGCTGTGGTGGAAGTATAAAATGATAAGAAACATTTTCCACCTACTCAAAAACAAAAAAGGTCCCACAAAACTATGAGCAAGTTCCCTTACCTCCCAATATGTTGATGACCCAACTGAGGTGAAACATTAAAGAACACCTAGTTACCAACTGAAAATTTCAATGGTCTGTGACAATGATGAGCATAATATTTATATCATCTTTGTTCCATAAACATATCTGATGAATCAACTGAATCTTTTTTATCGCCTCATGAACCAAACTTGGTCCCACCAAGGAAATTTCACCAACCTCAGACTAACACAATGAATATTTATATGTTTCTCCATACAAGACCTCAAAATAAGCTGTTATGATTGCAAAATGATAACTATTGTTATAAGAAAACTCAACCAACCCCATATAGTCATCCCAATCCCCACTGAAGTCAAGAACACAATAATGAATCATATCATAAATAATCTTTATATCTCTTTCTATATGTCCATCTGACTGCATATGATACGTCATACTCAAACGGACCTAAAATCCCCATGCCTCTTGAAGGCCTCTCTAAAAGTGATAAGTAAATTGAAGGTCCCTTTTAGAGACTATAGCATATGGAACTCCATGAAAACGAACAATCTCCTTCCCATATAGATTTCCCAACTCCTCAACTTTGGTTGTATTCTGAATGGGTATAAAGGGAGACAATTTTGTCAGTCGATCAATCACAACTCATATCGCATTATTCTCTCTCTAGGAATGTGGAAACCTAACCACAAAATCTATAGATATTTCATCCCACTTTCAAGTTGGAATTGGATGTGGCTAAAGCAAACCCAAAGGTTTCTAGTTCTTGGATTGGACCTTCCAGCATGTATAACAATGAGATACAAATTTAATAATGCCCTATCTCATACCTAGCCACTAGAATATATCTTGCATGTTATATAACATCTTTGTGGTTCCTTGGTGCAGTTCCCACTATGAGTTATAGAAATCCCCCATCACACCTTTCCTTACCATTAATGGAACAAAAAATTGATTCTGATAGAATAGAATTTCCTTAGTAGATAATGACCAATCAGGCACAATCTCCCCACCATAAAGAGATTCTCTAATGCTGCAGAATATTTTGTCAAGTTGTTGTTCTTGAAGAATCATATCGATAAGATAATATGTCAACTGAACACTGGTAACCTGATAACCAATCAGATCCTGACATAACCCGAAGTGCATTTCTAATCCCCATGTGTTGGTGACTAGAACCCAGCATCATAAAAAATGAAATTGGGAACGAATTTTCCAAAATAATCATGGAAGAAAGATAAAAAAAATTTAGTATGAATACAAGAAAACTCCATAGGGCGAATTTTACTAGAATTCAAACAGGTATAACAACCTAAAGTACTAAAACAAATTTCCATAAAAAATAGGATAACTACCTAATTCATAATGGATGAAAATCACCATGTCCATGGATCAACAACTTGAACCCCTTCCAAGTGTTGTTTTACCCCTGATCAACCCTAGAAATAGATAATATAAAAACACATAAAGTCACAAGTAAGGTGTGAGATAAAATCCCAGTAAGGTCTCACCAAGGATTCTATAATATGATCTCAACAATCAATTAACTGAATAAATCATTTTATTTTAAATAAATAGGTTTGGCATTTCAAAATCATATTTAAAAAATCATGCTTTACATTTTATGTGATGAAAATACTTAAAACAAATGGATTAATAAATATTTTAATATAAAATAGTTTAAATAAATTCATAAGTCATGTAAAATAGTTCACAAACATTGGAATAAACTTATATCTCACATATAAAAAAGAAAGAAACATGGTCATTTTATAAAAGGTGTGCTAGTTCCAGGAAATAGGACTCTATAAACACAAGGTGACATGGAAATATGTGTATACACATGTCCCCTTCGACACTGGTCAAGAGGAATTAATCATCATCCCTTCAGGTATGTGACATGTTGTATTTATGTTTTGGAATGTTGTAAATGGTCGAGTGTTGTACCAAATAACTCACTAACTACCTAGTATTTCATGATATCTAATAAAAAACATTGATGGGAATTTTATTTTAAAAATAAATTACAATACAATTTATCCCACTATCACATTTCAAACATGTCAATTTCCATTTAAAACCCAAAATGGGTTTTTATTCAAAACATACTTTTTTGAAGATAAAACCCAATGGTCTCTATCAAAACCATTTTAATTCATTTTTTAATATAATAATTTTAAATCAATTCATAATTCAATTTCATAATTCACTTTCACAATTTAAATTTCATAAAATTCCATCAGTTTCACAATAAATAACCAAGTCAATGGAATTTGGGTTTTTCCCCAATTTTACCAATTTCAAATCCAAATCCCCCAATTCAATGTAATTGGGTTTTTAACAATTTAATTTCATAATAATAAAATCCCACAAATTCAATTGAAAGAAATTTAATAAAATAAAGTATCTTAGGGTTAATTAAATTTTCCAATCAAAATGGAACCACCTACCTCGAGATCACTGAATCTCAAAATTCCAATCCCTAATTGGGATTATCCAATGAATAATGATGATAGTGGGAAACCAAGAATCAAACCTAGGATTAATATCTAAAACAAAGTTTATTATATCTTCCAATAGCATGGTGATCTATAAAACCCTAGGGAGGAGAAAAGAAAAATACTAAGAGAAAAAGAACGAGAAGAGAAAACTAACCAGAATAAGATCGTACTTCATTCACCTAGCTTCGATTTTCTTCGGGAAGGGTGTAGAGTGACCAAAAACTGCTCTTTGGAGCTCCTAGGGAAGAATAAATTGTTTAGGGGTCATACAAACCCATTGGGTGTCTAAAAAGGAGGCTTTGGGATGTTATAACTTAATTTTTGATTAAAAAATCATATACATAGTTTGCTGGTAAGTTTTTCATGGTTTAGACAAACCGTCTACCCCAGACATGCACCCCATTTAATGGGTTGTACCGTTTATTCTATGTGGGTTCATGGTTGGTCAAACCATGTGCTAGCCATGTAAAACCCCATTGTCTGGTTTTTCACTATTTCCACTAAGATAGCACATGGTTTGGGAAAACCATGTGCCAACCATGCACTAGCCCATAAATATTTAAAACTTTTCAAATTTTACTCAAAAAAACCCCAATCGAAACCCAACCAAAGAAAAATTAAAATAGGGGTTTAAGAATACCAAAAGATAGTAATAGGATGTTATACATTTGGTCTGAATAACTATACTTTATTTTTTATGGCTTTAATGAATTAGATATTTCATCATTATCTCAACACCTATGTGGTATTGTTCATAGATGATATTTTGGTTTACTTGAGATCCAACCATGAGCATAAGCATCATATGAGTTTGGTTTTGAAAATCCTAAGAAGTCACCATTTTTATGAAGGCTTTCAAAATGAATCTTATGGGTTCAAGAAGTTAAATTTTTTGGGAATTTTATTTCTAAGGATAGATTATTAGTTGATTCTGATAGATTAAAGGTTTTATTTCCATGGGAAGGTCCATGAAATGTATTTGAGATTAAGAGATTCCTTGGTCTTGTGGGATACTATAGACAATGCGTCAAGTATTTCTAAAATTTGGAATAACCTTTTATTTCTATTACCAGGAAAGGGATGAAATTTATATGGAATGAAAAATGTCAATATTCTTTTGATGAGTTGAAATGACTTCTAACACTGGATACTATTATGATCATACCTAAACCTGGTAAGAGGTATTTGGTTTTCTGTTTTTGGCACTGGTTTGGGTTTTTTTCTTATGTTGGATGATCATGTGGTATATTACGTCTCTCTTCGGCTATGACTGCATGATAAGAATTACCCCACTCATGATTTAGAGATCGTTGCAGTTATGTATGTGCTTAAGAGTTGGTGGCACTATATATTTTAGGAAATGTTCACAATATTTTCTATCCATAAGCATTTGAGTTATATATATTTCTCTAAATGATTTGAATCATACACATATATGATGGGTGGAATACCTTCAGACATTTGACTTTGATTTCGCCTATACCCTAGGGAATGGAAATTTCGTTGCAAACATTCTTAGTAGGAAAATGTCATCACAAGATGTTTTGGAATCGAAGGAAGAGTGGAACCTTATGGGGATTTTTTCTCAGTTTCATATGGATGATAAAGATGATATTTTAGTTATAGTTCTAGCAATTGTTCAGTTATAATAATCACTCCTTGTGTCTATTCTATAGATTCATCTACAGAATGTAAAGTTTAGAGGAATTTTTGAAACCCTATATGGTGGGGAGATTGCTTTTTGTTGGTGTCTCTCTTCAGATGGTATTCTTAGTTTTGGGGATCAGTTTTTCATCCCAACATTAATGATGAGTTTGATTTTTTTGTTATTGTTATATTTCTTTGTGGGTCATTAATTCGGGCACTATGAAGATGTATTATGACATGTGATGACGATTCTGGTGGCTGGGTATGAACCGTGACATTGTTGATTATGTATCACATTGTAAGACCAGCCAACTGATAAAGGTAGAGCATTTGAAACCTTCTGGTTTTCTCCATCCTTTTTCGGTTCTAGTTTAGAAATGGGATGAGGTATCCATGGATTTCATTACTATATTACCACAGAATTTGAATGGATCCTTTTTATTATTTCCTATAATGGCTTGAGTAACATCAACAGATGTCAACTTAGATGGGAAATAACATTGTAGGATATTTTAAAAAAATCTTGAGGTAAATATCATTTCTTATTTGAAAAGGATCATTAAAACATAAAACCTTTTGAAAACCATTTTCCTGAAAATAAACTTAAAATATTATAAATAAAGGTTTGAAAAAATTTAGGAAACCTTTTTCTTTGAAAACATATAAAGAGGGCTTAAATGTTTTTAAAACCATTTTCTGTAAAAACTTATAAAAAGAGCATAAAAACATTTTTAAAACCATTTATTTGAATATATATTTTTTAAAAAATCTTAAACATTAAACTTTGAACATTAAAAAAATATTCAAAGGACTGATAATGGATAAATTCATACATGTCATATGAGTTAAAAATAATATTCTTTTTTTCATGGTAAAAAGGTTAGAAAAATTACTCATTCGAAAAGCAATAAGAGTATTAATTTAAAAGAATTGGTAAAAGAAAAAAGGGTAAAAATTTCTTTTAATGATCATAGGATATTATTATAATATACTTGGAATACCTTTTTAGAAAACATGGTTTTGAGGGAACACAGGTTTCTGACCGAAGAGGGTAAATTCGGGATTTCTTAAAAACACTTTCTTCACTATCTTATATACCAAAGAGTGAAATTTTTTTTACCAATATATTAATATATAATTAATAACCAAATTAAAAGAAAAATCATGAGTTTTCTTGAGATATATATCATATAATTTCACTAAACTCATCCTTAATACATTCCACATAGTGTGTGAATGAATCACATCGATATGAGGGGAGGTAGTCCACACATCCTCAAACAAAATAATCATATTAACCCCAAATAGAAAGTAAAAAATATATTTTTTGTAAAAATTATACATAATATTAAATAAATAATAAATATAATATATAAAATATATAAATATACTTTCCATCATAATTTCCACCATGAGAGGCGGTAAGTAAAATTGAACAATCATCAGTTAGTGAGGCAGTAGTTCATTGTACACGTAAACAGTATGTTCGTTACCCATTAGATGGAGGTGTGAATAATTATAGGTCAAAATATTATCATAAAAATATCCTATTATATTTTGGATACAGGTTTATTATACAATCATAGAATAATGAAATTGTAGGGGTGGACAAGGAAGATAAAAAAAGGACTGGAGAGAAGACATTACCTCTTAATCGGGTAACTCCTTTTGGTTTTTGACCAATGGCTTCCTTGGATTTCCTTACATACAAGGGAAGGATTATAAGATTAAGTTATAGATGTTGGTAAGTGTATTGGGAAGATATTTTCTAAACCTAAGTGGTTTTAGATGTTTGAGGATGAGGAAGAGGTGGTGGCCTTTTATAAGGAAGGAGGAGTGGCACTCCTGTAAATATTTGAAGAGAGAATTCCACCCACATTTTTCATGTTTCATGTGAATCCAATAATTATCCAAGTTAAATAAAATGTATTATAGGGTCTAAATATGGCCATAAAATTAATTTTGGACAAGTTTATAGGTCTTTTGTGTCTTAAATTTAAGGTTTAGTCTTTAGTTGAACTTAATTTTACCTTAAACGATGTAATTAATTTTAATCACATTCACTAATATTTTTGGTCAAAAAAATTGAACTTTTTATACATTATAAATTATTATTATTCCAAATATGTAATAAAATTTTCCAAATTATAATCATTGAAGTTGTATAAATTAATTTCAAATTAATCCTGCTGATGGGATGACACTGCGGGTTTTTAATGTAAAAATGATCAAAAGTTTGTTAAGTTTTTATATCCAATATAAATGTGAAATTGGTTACAATGAACTAAATTGGATTAATTGATAAAATATTTATCTAATTAAACTTTTAAACCAATTTAAAATATATCTTAAACTTATTAATAAATTAAATGAACACATCGTTCTAAATTAAAATCCATTATTTTTAACTATTCATTAAAAATGAATCCTTACATGAAAATACAAAAAATTATCCAGACATAATTTTTATGTTTAACTTATAAAGATGATGTTTATTTTTACATATTAAATCTATAAAAGTTCTAAAAAAATATTTTAAAATGGTTTCTCCATTAAAAGGTGGTAAAACTGTATTTTTGAAAATATATGTTTTTAAGCATAAAATTGGGTTTTTTCTTTGTCTTATGTAAAATCTATTGAATGAGAATAAAAAATATTTTATTGAATATATTACATTAATATAACTCTCACATTTTATTATATTTAACTTATTATTTTAAAATGTATTTGTGATCATAAAAATAATAATATTACCTTTTTTTAATCAATCGGCTTTCATATTCATTTATAATTAATTGGTAACCTATGAATTCATATTATATTTTGTAAACCATATATTTTCATAAATTATTTAATAATATTCATAACCACTAATTTAACATCTAGGTTATATCTTATTATATTAAATAATCATATTTTAATAATATATTATTGTTTGGTAATCCTCAGTCATGTGTGTTAAGGAAGCCATTGAGGAAAGTCATTGTTGTGTGTAACACGAGATAACCTCGGTGTTCTATGTAGAGAAAGAAAAAAATTTATGTTGCATGTAGTTCACGATTAACTTGGTGTTTCATATATCTTAAACAAAAAATCATTTTTTAATATAAAATAAACTATATTTAGTGTTGTGTGAAATGAAAAATATCCAAAATATTAAATTAATTAAATAATAATAATTCAAAAAATATCGGGGTGTTAGATTCTACATGCCTTAAAATAAAATTTTCCCTTGAAATTTGTTTGGTTAATCAAAGGTTTAATACTTGAAAGTTTCATTCATAGAAACCCATATCGTAAAAATGATTACTAAAAGTTCCCTTAAAAGGGAAATTTGGAACCATAATAGTTACCCAAAGTAACATATAACTGGGTTTCTACAAATAATAACATAGGTTGGGAGTAAAGATTGGACATGGAGAAAAAGTGTAAATATTTATAGGAAGTGATTGAGGTCATCAATCAAAAACAAGTGAATGATAAAAGAAGAGTTGATGGTCTAAAAGTGATAAATCTATGATGATTTATAACATCATTAGTTAAAAAAATTAAGGTATTAGGATAAAAAAAATTATCATTATCCTATATTTGAGTAATTTATTTATTTACCAAGAATATAAAGAAATATACTTACTTGATATATTTCTATAAACAAAATTTCATTCTTTAGTTGTGATTTTAACTATTTCTAATTCATCCATTACTTCAAGAAATGGATGTACAGAAATTAACTTTGATGTCTGAAGCACTAAAATGCACTTTTATAAAATATTAAGGCCCATAAAAGAATGAAAGTTATAACTATTAATCGAAATAAATATTATTAATATCTAAACATAAAAAGTATCACTATTGTTTCATCATAAATAATTATTCATCAAAAATAATTATACATAACTAGGACATCATGTGGGGTAGTGGTAGGTGTGAAACCCTTATCGTCCTTTGGTCATGGGTTCAAGACCCACAACCTTGCAGGACTTGATTATTTTTCACCCGACATACATGTTTTCCTTTCCTAAAACTATACTAATATAATTTCAAAAATATGATCGACATCCTTGAAATAGGTTAATCACTAAATACCCTTTTAACCATGGTTTTCAATACAAAATCAGTGCATAAATACTTCCTCCAAAGTTTAACTTAAACTTTTCATTAATGGTTAACCTTATGAAAATCCAAAACTTTTAAAAAGAGAGTCACAAAATTAGCTTAACATTGATTCCCCTGTATATCACAAAGTAGCTCTTGGTTGTCACATTCCAAACATGTGAATACCCTCATCATATATTCTCTTGAAACATGGAAATAACCTGAATTACCATAAATCCTTATTGAAAACATGCATAATTCCATATTCCAAAGATTACTAGATATATTCCATTTATCCAATAAGTTTTAAACTTCATCTATAATAGCATGAACTACTTGTCAACAAGTCCTTAATTAGTTCCAAGGTAATCAGTACCATCCAATTTACTTATTCATATCCCACATATCTTTATACAAAAAATAGTATCTTAACATAAGGAACATATTAAGGGTTATATTTCCCTTAATCGTGTGTTTTCTATGGGAATCACCTTTCCATTAAATAACTGTTATATTCCATCTGATCCATTCAATGTATTCTTGTAAATCTGTAGCAGAAAACATAATTTGAACAATCCTTATATATTTCACCTTTTATATAACATACAACTTGAATCAAAATACATAAAATATTTTATTATTCCACTTCATCCTTATGCCCTTATCAAGGATACCCCATCCTATTACATAATAACTCTTTCCTTTCTCATTTCATTTGTAGTCTTTTCATCATCAGTAATGAAACCATTACTCGTACCACCTTATTGATCCTATTATGAAGCTTCCCTATTGGGATATTGAGTTTCATAATGACTATTTATTCCACACTTAAAATACTTTACCTTTGATGATGTATTAGGTATGTCTATATTCCCATCCATTTCATTATCCAAACTCATAATTTTTTTCCTTGAAGTCACTTTCTTTGTGTCCTTTTCCACCATAAAAAAACATCTTTTTCCTCTAAGAAATTCAATTAGGTTAATTTTTCCACATTATTGACACAAAGGAAACCAAATATTCTTTCTTCTATGGTCTCCATTACCCAAACTCTCAGTGAACTCCTTTTTTCTCTTCCTTGGTGAGTCTGGGAGTTGGTTAAGGTACATGTTTTCAATTATGTTTTGTGAAAACTAATTAGGCATGATCATAATGTCTTTAACTCTAGTGATCATCCCACTTTATTTCTCATCATAAAATCATCTATCACATTCAATGGTAATCCAATTCATTCCAATTACCTCCATTGACTAAAACAAAAATCATAGTGTGAGCATTACTTATCATAGTTAAAAAACCACATAGTCATGAAAATAATTACATATAGGATGTATAAATAATGATACCTTCCTTATTCTATGACACCATAGGTTCATCCTAGGTTATCTATATCAAACTTATATTTAAATCCTTCATTATGGTTCATGAAGAGTTTTTGAATTCCCAATGCATATCCCCCGGGAGTGTCAAACTAGGTGTGAAGTAAGGCCTATTATCATGTACCAAATTACCCCATGTCAGGCCCAAAACATATTATCAAAGTTATTAAACCTAGGTACATCTATGCAAGATCCACATCCACGTATAGTTTCCAGATAGGGATGTATTTCTAAGAAACCACTCACTCTATCCTTTACTAAAATTCAAGTAAATTTTTATAAACATTAACTCTTCCTTATACTTATCCTTAGAGGCATACCTACAAATATCATTAGAAATATACCTAGGTATATCGCTAAGGTTTTCTAATCCTAGTTTCCAAAGGTTAACTAAAACTTTCCTTTGATACTAACTATATCGAACCAGGATTAATATACATGGATATAACAACATTTTAGATGAATACTCAATACATTACAAAAATACATGCCTAAGGACCATAATAATTTAGTGTCTTTTAAAACATGTAAAACAAATCTTCTATCCTGGTGAAATATCTTCAAAAAATCTCATAAAGATCTCCACTTTTAGTATTCTTACCTAAAACCTTTCTTTGTAACTTGGGGAAAGGAAAAATAATAAAGTGTTGAGCTCAGATGCTTAGTAACTGTAAATAAAGGAAATGTATAAGCATTACATGAACAATAGGGTATGGAACTTGATAATAACATTTGAAGATCATACCCTGCATATTATAGATCATAATAAATATTGGAGGTTCATAAGACATGGATAATAAGAGAATTAAGAGCATAAGTCATGAAAGCATAACATAGGTATAATACATGGAATTTTTTGAATGCACATTTTTTTATAATGTTGTGAACATGTATAAGTAGAAAAAGGTTCACTTGTTAAGTTAAGGACATGAAATTAGGTCCCCACATTAACTTATGGACATGTAACCAGGTCCATTCATAACATTTTAAATGTGTAATAAGGTTCACGCATAACCTTATGGACATGAAACTAGGTCCATGCATAACTTTGTGAACATGTAATCAGGTTCATTCATAACATTGTCAACATGTAATCATATTCACACATAAAATTATGGACATGCAACCGGGTCCATGAATAATATTGTGAACATGTAATAAGGTTCACTCATAACATTATGAACATGTAATCAGGCTCACACATAAACTTATGGACATACAACCATAAAAAGATATGGGTTCTATAAACATCAAATGATAACCCATGAAATTAAATGGCTATTATTAACATTTCATCACATTATAACCTATGGAAAAGAGATAGGTTAAATAATCATTTTATCAAATAATAGCCTATGAAAAGAAGTGAGTTTCAAAAGAATATAACTTTGGAAGAGAAATGGGTGTCATAAAAAAATTCCATCAAAATAAAAACCATTCAAGATAGAATATGAAAGTAACCTTTGGATCTTTCTATAAGGTCTTGAGTAACATAAACAGATGTAATCTTATATAGAAAATAACTTCAAAGGAGATTTTGAAAACATTTCATGTGGTAAATATCATTTCTTATTTGAAAAGTATATTTAATACATAAAAAATTTTGAAACCCATTTTCTTTAAAATAAACTTGAAATATTATAAATAATGATTTTAAAACCTTTAGGAAACCTTTTTCTTTGAAAACATATAAAGAGAGATTAAAAATGTTTTGAAAACAATTTTCCTTAAAAACATTATAAAAGGAGCTTGAAAACATTTTGAAAACCATTTTCTTTGAATATATCTTTTAAACAAATTATTAAAAATTAACCTTTAAAAATGAAAAGAAATATTCAAAGTATTTATGACAGATAAATCCTTACATGTCGTGTGAGGTAAAAAGAACATGTCTTTTTGCATGTTAAAAAGGTTGGAAAATGCCTCATTCATAAAGTGAAAAGAAGATTCATTTGAAATAATTGGTAAAATAAAAAAGTTTAAAATGACTTTTAATGATCATATAATATTATTATAATATACTTCTAAACCCTTTTTATAAAACATGGTCTTGAGGGAACATAGATTTTCAACCGAAGAGAGGGTAAAGTCAGGATTTCTTAAAAACACTTTATTAACTATATTATGTGCCAAAGAGTGGAAAAAATGGTACCAATATATGAATATATCATGAATAACCAGTGGATAAGAAAATTCATAAATTTTCTTGAGAGATGTATCATAATATTTCATCAAATGAAGCATAAGCATCAACAATCTTAAAAAACTATGAGATTGTTTCAATAAAATCTTATCACTTGGTAGCTTGGGATCATACTATCCGTGTAAGAAAAGTAAATTTAATGAAGCTTATAATGTCATGAAAAGAATTATATTCATGAAATATCATGTAAAATGTAATTATATACACCTCAAAATTAATTTAGGTGCATAACAATACATGAGTCGCAAAGATGGAAAATTGAGACAAACCTGTTTTACTGATTTGGTAAATTTTCAAACTTAAACCCCATGAAATAAAGGACATATAATGGATATCTAAATACCAATAAATTTATCTATAATAATAATTAATTAAATCCATGGTTAGTATACACACCACATAAAAGTAATGGGTGGTGAATAAAGCTTGTATCTCACAGAAATAAAAAGTGAGAAGAAATCCTCTTACCTTGTGCCTTGACTCTCATCGTACTTGTTCAAAACACCTGTATAATAAATAAATATTTATTATAAATATTTTATATAACCATATTATTATATCTAATACCATATATGATTTTATTATGTCCTTATATTACACATTGTTTAACCATCCTATGTTAAGGTTTCACTTCAGGTAATATTTTCTTTGTTCTTCATATGTGTCTTAATTTATTATATTATTGGTCTATATACTTATATCAAGATCCCAGAATATAAACCATGATATAAATATCATGTATATCCATTATATGTGTATTATAATAATATATAGAATATAGTAGTACAAAATGGAATACACCATTCATGGAGACGGTAAGCTGTACATATGCATGAACATTGTTTCCTTTTTTAATATAATATTTAAAGAAAGAAAGTATATGAAATATATATATATATGTGTGTGTGTGTGTGTGTAAGTGTAGATATAATTATCCAGTACAATTATTATATCATATAATTTCACTAAACCCATCCTTAATACATTCCATGTAGTGTTTGAACGAATCACATCGCTTTGAGGGGGCAGTAGTCCACACTTCCTCAAACAAAGTTATCATATTAACACCAAATAGAAAGTAAAAAGATATGTATTGTAAAAGGAATAAATGAGATTAAATAAATAATAAATATAATATATAACATATAACATATATAAGTATATTGTTCATCATAATTCCCACCATGAGAGGTGGTAAGGAAAATTGAACAATCATCGTTTAGTGAAGTGGTAGTTTATCGTACACGTAAACAGTATGGTTGTTACCCATTAGATGGATGTGTGTGTAATTTTAGGTCAAAAAAATATCAATAAAAACATCCTAGTATATTTAGGATTTTTTTTTGTTATACAAGAATATAATAAATATATTGGAGGGGTGGAGAAGGAAAATAAAAGAAAGGACTTGAGAGAAGATGTTGCCTCTTAATCGGGTAACTCCTTTTGGTTTGTGCCAAAAAGGATTAATTGGACAGCCTTCTTACAAAGTAAATTAATATAAGATATAGGTAGGGATTTTTAAATTTTTATTGGGCTGATATTTTCCGAACCTGAGAGGTTTTAGAGTTGTGAGGATGAGGGAGAGGTGGTAGCCTTTTATAGGGAAGGAGGAGTGGCACTCTTGTAAATATTTAGAGGTTTCCACCCACGATTTTCATGCTGAAAGTGGATCCAATAATGATCCATATTATATAAAATTTAGGAAAGGGACAAAATATTTCCATCTAATGGATTTTGGACAAGATTTTTGGCCTTTTTGAGCCTTAAATTTAAGGTTTAGTCATTAGTTAAGCTTAATTTTACCTCAAGCGATGTAATTAATTTTAATCACATTTACTAATATTTTTGATCAAAATCTAATTTGACCTTATTATACATTATAAATTATTCTTATACCAAATATAGATTCTATTTCTTAAAATTATAATCACATAAATGGAAGAAATTAATTTAAAATTAATCCTGCTGACGGGACGACACTGTGGATTTTTAAAGTAAAAATGATTAAAAGTTTGCTAAGATTGTATATCCCATTTCAATGTGAAATTGGTTACAATGAAATAAATTAGATTAATTGAAAAAATATATATTATCTAATTAATCTTTAAAACTAATTTAAAATATAATTTAACCGTAAAAATAAATTAAATGAAAATGCAGTTTTGAATTAAAATCCAGTATTTTTAACTATTCATTAAAAATAAATCCTTATAGAATAATACCAAAAACTTATCCTAAACTAATTTTTATGTTTCTCTTCCAAATATGAAGTTTATTTTTTCATATTAAATATATAAAAGTTCCAAAATTTGGATTTAAAATGGGTTCTCCATTAAAAGGTGGTAAAACCATATTTATAAAAATATATGTTTTTAACCATAAAATGGTGTTTGTTATTTATCTTATGTCAAATCTATTGAATAAATATAAACAATATTTTATTGAATATATAAAATATATATTACATTAAAATCAATCACCAATTGTATTTAATTTAATTTATTAGTTTAAAATAGCTTTGTGACCATAAAAATAATAATATTGCCTTTTTTTATTCAATCAGCTTCCATATTCATTTATAATTAATTAGTAAACTATGAATTCATATTATATTTTATAAACCACATATTTTCATAAACTATTTAATATTATTCATAACATATAATTTTACATCTAGGTTATATCTTATTATATTAAATAATCATATTTTAATAATATATTATTGTTCAGTAAACCTTGGTCGTGTGTGTTACACAATACATCGGGGAAATTCATTGTTGCATGTAATTAAAGATAACCCCGGTGTTTTGTGTAGAGAAATCTAAAATTTATGTTGTTTGTAGTGCATGATTAACTTATTTTTTCATATAACGCAAGCCAAATATCATGATTTAATATAAAATAAACTATTTTCAGTGTTGCATGAAATGAAAAATATTAAAAAGATTCAATTAATTTAAAAAATAATAATTCACAATATCTCAGGGTATTACATGCTTCCCGCCTTAAAATTAATTTTTCCCTCGAAATTTATCTGGGTTATCAACAGATTAATACTTAAAAGTTTCATTTATAGAAACCCACATCGTAAAAATGAATACTAAAACTTTCCCTAAAAGGGAATGTTGGAAGCATATTGGTTACCCATAGTAACATATAACTGGGTTTCCACATATAAGAACATAGTTTGGGAGTGAATATTGTACATGGAGGAAAAGTGTAAATATTCATAGGAAGTGATTGAGGTCATAAATCACAAAAAATTGAATGATCAAAGAAAATTTTAGGGCCTCAAATTTATAAATCTCCGATGATTTATAAGGCCATCAGTTCAACCAAAATTAATGTATTAGGAAAACATTTTTTTGATCATTATCCTATCTTTGAGTAATTATTTTATTGAACAATAATATAAAGAAATACACTTACTTGATGTATTTATATAAACAAAATTTCATTCTTTGGTTGTGATTTTAACTATTTCCAATTAATCCCTTACTTTAAGAAATAGATGTCCAGAAATTAACATTGATGTTTGAAGCACTAAAATACACTTATAGAAGATATTAAGGCCCATAAAAGAATGAAAAGTATAACTATTTATCTATAACTATTCATAAAAATAAATATTATTAATCTATAAACATAAAAATTAGCACTTCTATTTCATAAAAAATAATTATTCATCAAAAATAATTATATAAAACCATGACATCATGTGAGGAAGCGGTAGAAATGAAACCCTTATTGTTTTTAGGTCATGGGTTCAAGACCCGTGGCCTTTATAGACTTGATTGGTTGTCACCCGACATACATGATTTCCTTTCCTAAAAGCACACTAATATAATTTTCAAAATATGATGGACATCCTTGAAATGAGGTTAATCACTAAATAGCATTTTAACCATGGTTTTCAATACAAACTCTATTCATAAATACTTCCTCCAAAGTTTAACTTAAAATTTTCATGAATTTTTAACCTTATAAAAATCCAAAACTTTTAAAAAGAGAGTCATGAAATTATATTAACATTTATTCCCCCTTATATCACAAATTATATCTTGGTTGTCACATTCCAAACATGTGAATACCCTCATCATATATTCTCTTGAAACATGGTAGTAACCTAAATTACCACAAATTATTATTGAAAACATGCATACTTCCTTATTCCATAGATTACTATACATATTCCATAAATCCAATAAGTTGTAAACTTCATCCATGATAGCATGAACTACTGGTCAACAAGTCCTTAATTAGCTCCAAGGTAATTAGTACTGTCCAATTTATTAATTCATATCCCACATATCTTTATCCAAAAAATAGTATCTTAACATAAGAAAGATATTAAGGGTTATCTTTCCCTTGATCATGTGTTTTCTATGGACATCACCTTTCCATTAAAACACTTTTCTATTCCATTGGATCCATTCAATGTATTCTTGTAAACCAGTAGCAAAAAATATAATCTAAAAAATCCTTATATATTTCACCACCTCTTGAATCCAAATACAAAAAATATTTTATTATTTGACTTCATCCTTATTCCATTAGAAAGGATGCCTCATCATATTACACAATACCTCTTTCCTTTCACTTTTCATTTGTACTCTCTTCATCATCAGCAATGTAACTATTACTCATACCACCTTGTTGATCCTCTTCAGTAGCTATCCTCTTGGGACATTGAGTTACATAATGACCATTTATTCCACACTTAAAACACTTAACATGTGATTATGTCTTAGGGAAGAAAATATTCTCATCCATTTTATTAACCAAACTCTTCATTTTTTCATTTTTTTCACTTTCTTTGTGTCCTTATTTTCCACAGTCAAAACATCTTCTCGTTCCTCTAATACATTCATTTAGGTGATTATTTCAACATTCTTGACACAAAGGAAATCGAATCTTATTTACTCTATGGTCTCCAATACTTTAACTCTCATCGAACTCATTCTTTCTCTTCCTTGGTTAGACTGAGAGTTGGTTAAGGTACATGTTGTTAATCATGTTCCGTGAAATCTAATTAAGCATGACCACAATGTCCTTCACTCTGGTGATAATCCCACTTTATTTTCCATCAGAAAATTGTCCATCACATTCAATGTTAATTCAGTTCCTTCTAGTTCCCTCCATTGACTAAAACCAGAAGCATAGTGTGAGCATTACTTATCATAACAGAAAACCACATAGTCATGAAAAGAATTACATCTAGGATTTCTAAATAATGAAACCTTACTTAATCTATGACACCCTAGTTTTATCCTAGGTTTCCATATCCAGCTCAAATTTAAATCATTCATGATGGTTCATAAAGAGTTTATGAATTCCCAAAGCATAACCCTCAGGAGTGTCAAACTAGGTGTGCAGCAAGGCTCGTTGTCGTGTACCAGATTACCCTGAGTTAGGCTCGGAACATCTTGTTGGAGTTGCTACACCTAGATACATCTGATCTATATTCACATACACTTATTTTATCTAGATAGGGGTGTATTTCTAGGAAACCAATCACTCTATCATTTACCAAAATTCCATGATATTTCCCTAAATGTTGACTCTTACTTATACTTACCCATAGAGACACCCCTAGACATATCTTTAGAAATATACATAGGTATCTCACTAAGGTTTTATAATCCTAGTTTCCAAAGGTTGACTAAACCTTTCCTTTTTATACAAACTATAGTGATCCAAGCATAATATACATGGATATTACACCATTTTAAAGAATATTCAGTAAATTAAAAAAATACATGCTCAAGGACCATAATAGTTTAGTGTCTTTGAAAACTTGGAAACAAAATCTTCTATCCTAGTGAAATATCTTTAACAAATCCCATAAATATCTCCTCCATTTATATTCCTACCTAATACCTTTCTTCATAATCTGGGGAAATTAAACATATCAAAGGGGTGAGCTCAGATGCTTAGTAAGGGTGTATAATGGAAATGTGTAAGCATAACATGAAGAAAAGGGTATGGAACTTGAGCATAACATTTGAATATCATAACCTACATATTAAATATCATAATAAATATTGGTATTTCATAAGACATGGATAATAAGAGAATTAAGAGCATAAGTCATAAAATAATAACATAGGAATAAGACATTGAATTTTTGGCATACACATTTTTTTATAATGTTGTGAACATGTATAAGTAGAAAGAAGTTCACTCATTATGTTAAGGACATGAAATTAGGTCCCTTAATAAACTTATGGACATGCAACCAGGTCTATGCATGACATTCTGAATGTGTAATCAGGTCCACACATAACCTTATGGACATGAAACTGGGTCCATGCATAACATTGTAAACATGTAATCAGGTTCACGCATAACATTGTGAACATGTAATCAGGTTCACGCATAAACTTATGGACATGAAACTAGGTCCATGCATAATATTTTTAATATGTAATATGGTTCACTCACAACATTGTGAACATGTAATTAGGTTTATGCATAAAATTATGGACATGTAATTAGGTCCATGCATAATATTGTGAACATGTAATCAGGATCACGCATAACATTTATAATCACGAGTCATCCATTGTTACCCAATACATTGGAGGTAGATATAGGTCCTGCCCATATCATAATAAAACATTCATCATATCATGACCTGTAAAAAGATATGAGTTCTATAAACATCAAATCATAACCCATGAAATGAAATGGATATCACTAACAGTTCATTACATCATAGCCTATGGAAAAGAGATGGGTTTCATAATCATTTCATTAAAGAATAACCCATTAAAAGAAGCGGGTTTCAAAAGAATATAACCCGTGGAAGAAAAATGGGTGTCATAAGCATAATTACATCAAAACACAAACCATTAAAGATAGAATATTAATGGAACCTTTGGATCATTTTCTATAAGGGTTTGAGTGACATCAATGGATGTCATCTTAGATGGAAAATAACTTGGAAGGATATTTTGAAAACATTACTTGAGGTAAATATCCTTTATTATTTGAAAAGGATCTTTAAAACATAAAACATTTTGAAAACCATTTTCTTGAAAATAAACTTGAAAGATTATAAATAAAAAATTTAAAGCATTTAGAAAACCTTATTCTTTGAAAAATATAAAGATATCTTAAAAACGTTTTGAAAAACATTTTCCTTAAAAACTTATAAATGGAGCTCGAAAGCATTTTGAAAAGCATTTATTAGAATATATCTTTTAAAAAAATTCTTAAAATTAACCTCTAAACATGAAAAGAAATATTTAAATGATTGATCATGATTAAGTCTGTACATGTCGTATGAGGTAAAAAGAACATTCCTTTTTGCACAATAAAAATGTTACAAAATGCCTCATTCAGAATGTGATAAGAAGATTCCTTTGAAATCATTGGTAAAAGACAAAAAGTGTAATGTCAAGATGTTTAAATGTGTGGTACTCTTTATACACAACTCTGTAAACCCCCCTTGTAATGTCAAGACGTTTATTTTACTTAATAAATTTTGGTACGAACGGGTTAGCCTGGCTCCTGGAATTTTTGGTATTGAATGAATATAAAAAATATTTGATTGAATATATAACATATATATTACATTAATATCACTCACTAATTGTATTTAATTTAATTTATTAGGGTAAAACATTTTTGTGGCCATAAAAATAATAATATTGCTTTTTTATTCAATCTTCTTTCATATTCAATTATAATTAATTGGTAACATATGAATTCATATTATACTGTGTAAACCATATATTTTCATAAATTATTTAATATTATTCATAATTCTTAATTTAATGCCGAGGTTATATCTTATTATATTAAATAATCATATTTTAATAATATATTATTGGTCAGTAAACCCCGATCATGCGTGTTACACAAGCAATCGAGAAAAGTCATTGTTGTGTGTAACACAATCTAATCTGAGTGTTCTGTGTAGAACAAGCTAAAATTTATGTTGGGTGTAGTGCACGATTAACTCGGTGTTGCATATAATGCAAGCCAAACATCATGTTTTAATATAAAATAAAATACTTTCAGTATTGCGTGAAATGCAAAATATCAAAAAATAATAATTAATTAAAAAATAATAATTCACAAAACGTCAGGGTGTTACACAGGTCGTGTCGGGTACTAGTTTGAGAGGGTGTTCAGAACGGTTCGTTACTGGCACTAACTTGCCCTCATAGTTTCAATCATGTCAAAGTACACCACTTCTTGATTAGGAGTCAAGTCCCCCCCTTTTCATATGCCAAAAGATTTTTCACACATCACACGTCAAGGAAAACAACTCATTTGATAAAACATCATGGTCCAAGTATCATATCACAAAACAAAACAAGAACAGAAAAACTCAAAACAACTCTAGGTACTGGAGCACACATCTATCTCACGCTCCTAAGTACTCTCCTCTAGGACACCATGCCTCCATAATATATGAACCAATGGAATTGTCTGCTCACGCAACACCTTCTCTCTATGATGTTGGATATATACTTGCTGCTCCACAAACGTTGTGTTGTCCTCGATATCCAATTCTTCCTAATCAATGACACGAGAGTCATCATGAAGATACCAATGGAGATCAGAGACGTGGAACATGTTGCGGGTCTAATCCAGTCACAGTGGAAACACCAACCGATACGCCACTTTGCTAACTCACACAAATAGCTCAAAGGACCAAACAAACTTGACATAAAACTTACTCCACCCGCCAAACCTGTACTACTCATGTCAAGGGGAGACTCTCAAGAACTCATGGTCTACAACCTCGAACTCTAAGGGTCTCCTCTTGCGATATATATAAGACTTAATGTCAATCCTGTGTTGCTTTCATCCTCTCACGAACAAGATGAACTTTCTTTATTGTGCTCTTCACCACATCTGAACCAAGGATTGTTGTCTCCCCAACCTTCGTCCAACACAATAGAGAGATATGGCCTCTCATATAGAGCACAATGGGAATCAGGGTTCATGGCAATGACTTTTCCATAAATGGAAATATATATGCATTTTAGGAGAATTAGGGGTTTTAACGTAATATTATTATTTTTATTACTTAACCCCTTAAAATTTTCTAAAATTCCAACATGCTACTAAAAATTTTTCAACTCTCACCAAAATAGAAACCCCATCACTTTAAATCTGATTATCGAATCTGATAAATTTTCCAACATTTTCAAGGAGTAAAATCACCATTTTACCCATTTTCAATTTAATAATAAATTCAAAAAAATCCCTATGAAAATCAACTTGGTGCAAATGGAAGTGTCCCTTGAGGTGAAACCCAAGATCTTATAGGTATTGCTGTGCACACCAAAACAAATGCATTTTGGATTCGATTTCAGTGGGAATGGTGAAGTGGTACTAGTGCACTGTAGCAACATTTGTGGCGGGGCATTGTATTGTACGATTTTGTAACGGTAGAATTAGGAAAGGAGTGCCGATAGAGCTATGCACTGTGGGATTCCGATGGACTCTGAAAGGACGTCGGTCAGCCCTTTAGGGGCGGGATGTTGGCCAAATTCGATTAGAATCTGTATGTATGTGTGTCTTCATTATGAATCGTGCCCCAAATAAATTTGGATATTATTATTATTTTCATCAAGTAATTAATAATTATTGAATAATTAATAATTAGTCTTCATCGGAGCTCACTCGAATTTATCCGTGATTTATAGGGTTTTTGGTTCCTGAACAACTTGGATCATGGGTGGGGCTGAATAATTAATAATTATTGAATAATTAATAATAATCAAAGTAAGTTTACAACTCATACCAAGAAATAAAATACACTCATGTCCTGATTTGATCTTGGTATATACACCCAGACAGCGCCCCGCCCAAACTTACTGCACAAACATAAGGATCTCACCCTTAGTAGTAAGGACAGCCCACACAACCCACAACAAAAACAGCCCGACATAAAATTGTAAAAACAATATCAAGGCTCAGTCCCTTTTTTGGAAGTCGGTACGGGAGATGACTCCATCTTTTCATTAAACATTAACAATTAACGATGAACTTTCCTTTTGGAAAATAAATAGTGATTGAGGACCCTCCTTGCGGAATTTATTTTTAAAACGCCCTTAATTCCGGGAGAAAAAAACCCTTCCCGCTTGCTGTGGAACGCGCATCCGAGAGTTCGCGTGGGGGTGTTCGGTTCCGGTGCTCGCCTTCGTCCATCTTTTTCCCCCAACTGCCACTAGGCACGATTTTCAGAAAGTCTCCTCACCTGATTCTGCAAACCTTTTATGTAATCCACAGCGAAATCCAACAAGTCTGCCGTGCTTGTTTTCTCGTCCATGTTTGGAACAAGCTCCTGCAGTTTCCTCATTCGCTCACTAATTCGGGTTCTTCTCATCCGCTCCGCAATGCTGCGTGGGTGAGTTGCACACCCCCGCTTTGCTCGAATCTTAGCCCGCCCCGAATCCCGGAACATCAAAGACTTCTCCATGGATGAAACCACTGCTGCAGTTTTGGCCAAGCTCATGTGAGAAGACAACCCGGGAGGAGCCGCGTGAAAAGAAACCTCACCCTGAGTTTCATGTACATTCAAACCAGAGAATATCTTCATGTCATCCTCTCCGGCGCTAATCAAATTAGAGAAATTATCCGTGAAACCTACAATTTCTTCCAAGGACCCAACCGGGATCCCAGCGAAGATACCGTCATTACCTGGGCGAGCTTCGCTATAACTGCCATTTTCAGGAATGGTTGCTGAGGAGAAGTTGATCGGACACTTCATGCTGCTCAGAGACGGAAAATATGCCTCGCCTCCTGAGCCGCTAATGGACCCCAAATTTCTCATCCCGTTTTCGGGGTTTAGATTGTAGAAGAGGCCTGCCGGCGAGCTGCTGTGCGAGAACAGATTGGAGTTGTTGGCACTTCCCATCATGCCCTGCGCCGCCGTGTAGTCGCCGTCGTGCACCTCCGGGGCAGAGGGGATTGCTTTTGAACTGTGATTCGGCAGGGGCGGTAGCGATGCGCCCTGGTACGTCGTCGGAGGCGACGCCATGAAATCGGTCCCGGGCTCCGGGTTCGCCACCACGCCGGGATCCGAATTCTTCGTAATCTCATGGAACCCCTCCCGCGAAGGCGAGGGCGAGCAGTCCAGGATGAACCGGGCGACGATCCTCTCCGTTTCTGGACTCATCAGCGGATGCTGGTACCCAAGGTTCTGGAATTGATGTCGCTTCCGACGTGGATCCGACGAGTCCATCTTCCTCTACTCAATTATGATCATCGCAGAGCATATATAACCAGAACACCAGCTTGCTTTGACGTCCTGGACTTCATTTTGCCAATAACAGATCCGACACTCGACCTCAAATCAAAAGCTGGTCGAGCAAGCTGCAAAACCAGTAACCGATGCAAATGGGGCAAAATCTTCACGAGATGCGGTCCAGCAGCAAGAAAGCGACGGGAAGTAGCTCAGTAACTAAATCCACTGTTACACATTGGATTACAATGAATAGCAATTTAATAGAAATAAAACATCAAGAAACAGAAATGATTCATGGATCCCCACTCTCACTCTCCTCCCGCTCTTCTCGCTGCTCGTATCTGATGAAATTTACAGCCGCTAGTGGCTGGAGTGTTGCACAGTCCAACCTCCCAAAACACCCACGAGAAGGGTTTTTTTTTTTGTGGATTTCCAAAATATAAGTGAAAAGGGTGGTTGTTTTGATGAGTATTTAAGCAATGTGTTTTCTTTGGTTAGTATTAAAAAGTAGAGATGAAATCATTTTTGTGTGCATGCCAAAAATAAAAAGAAAAGGGGTTGTTGTTGGGATGGCAATGGGCACCCTATAATCGAGTATCTGATCGTACATGACCCGATAAAATTGAGTATATTCAAACCGTGTTTGGACAGGGTTGAAGTTTTAAAAATAATACCCGAGTATTAATCAGATCGAATTCAAATACCTTTTATAAGATACCTAAAACCCATATATTTAAAAAATAAAGTGCGGCATCAACCACTTTCCATTATTCATCAATTGTTAATTTATTATGGGTCTCGACAGGAGTTTCCATTGGTCTCAAATTATCCATCTAAAATTTGTTAAGCACCTCCTAGAAATAGTTCATTTATGTGGTGAAGATCCCATCTTTTCATGGAATTATCTCTTGGATAAGAAAAATGACAATTCAATAATAATAGATATCTCAAATTTTCACCTCATATTATCCTGAAATTTCAATAATTGGGTTTCATCTGAGCATCCAATGATAATTTCATCCACATATACAAACACCATTATTCGTTACTCCTTTTCATTCCTAATATACAGGTTGTGATCAACAACTCATCTTTGAAATCCGTGCTTCATTAGATATTGATCAAGTTTTCAGTACCACGCTCTTGATGTTTTCTTTAGTTCATACAAGGCCTTCTTCAGCCAACTTATTTTATTTTCATCATTATCAATAAGGAATACTTCTAGTTTTATTTGTAAAATTTCTCTTCAAGGAACTCATTAAGAAAGGCTAGTTTTACATCCATTTGGTTCAATTTAAATCACTTATTCACAAATATGACAAAAAATAATCTTACTATTTGAAGTTATCCCACAGGCGAGGACGTTTCATCCACATCAATCCATTCAATTTTGGAATAACATTTTTACAATTGTCATAGTTTGTTCCTTGTAACATTCTAATCTTCATTCAATCTATTTTAGAACACGCATTTGGTCACGATAATATGTTTATAAAGTATCCATGACACAAATTCTCATTTATTGTTCTTTTTTATTTCGTCAAGCTCCTCGTGCTTGGAATTGAGAAGATATTAATCCATAGAAGCCCATGGGGTGTTAGCCGAGTGGTACCCGTTGGTTGTACCCCTCGCCCTTTGTGGGAACTAGCCCAAGCTCGAGTCTCACTAGACTCAAACATTGTGTATATTATGCACAGGGCGATTCAAAGCTATTTGTCTAGCTGCGGAACATGCGGTGCACTCTGGGCCTGGCAGGACCCCTCAGTGGGAGACAAATATTACCCTTACACATGTTTTCGCAGTTGGGGGCTTACCTAAGTGGTAAATGCTCCCCGTAATCCTGCATTAGAACCAGGTTCCAATCCAGGTATGAACAAATATCCTCAAGCAAGCGGTGACACATGCATGGCGCATGATGCAAGCAGGTGGTGACGTAGGTCTGGTGACGTATGAAGTATGATGCATGCATGATGCTGCACTGGGCCTTCGAGCCAGTTTGTGGGTCCTTGGACTATATAATGGGCTTCATGCCTACTAGGCCTTCAGGCTATGTACTGAATAAATATGGCTTGATGGGTTGGCTATACCTTGGGGGGGCTGTGGTCTGCCTTTTCCGGCCTGTGTGTGTGGTGTGTGTGTGTGTGTTTAAATGTAATTGTACCTCAAACACCTAATATATATATATATATATATATATATATATATATCCATAGAAGTTTCATCAAATGATTTTTTTCTGCCCGAAACAAGGGAGACACTTAGTGTTGAGTCTTCATTCATCTGTTTTGATTAGGGGCTAATCGATCTCCAACACTGGGTTTTTAGTGATTTCAACCATGTTCAATCATCAGTTTGATACTTCACTTCCAACTATGGTTTCATCACCATTAGAGATGTTATAACGGTTATATATATCCTTTGAAACTCACCCTGATCCATAAACTTCTACATCAATTATATCTTCAAAAATTGGATAATCTTCATGATAAACTTGCCCCTGCATTATTTGAATTTTGTTCAACTGTCTCTATCATCTACTCAATTTCTGTTACAACAATATCATCCAATTCAATCAATTTTCCATGACTTTACTTTTAGTACTATAATTCTATACATATTGAAAAATACACATGTTGTATTCATTCAACACCATGAGCTTCAAATTTTCTATTTTTTTCATTGTCGAGAGTGAAACACTCATATCTAAACACCCAAAAGTATTTATGTGTAGGATTTTCTTCATACCAGATTTCATATATAGTTGCATCTTTATTGGGAAATAAAAATGATATGTTGTAGATGTATACCACTACTTGATGCGACTATTTCCATTTTTATCTAATAATCCATTGCCAATAAGAATAGTTCGATAAATGTTTTTGATGATGTGATTCATTCATTAAATAAATCCTATTAACTAAAGAGTTAAAACAGATAAAACGTGGCATTGAATACCATGATTTTGAAGATATTCTTCCACTTTGACGTTTGTAATTTCTATACCATTATCAGTGTGAATATTTTGAATTTTTACACCGATAATATTTTTAATAGAAAGGAAGCATCAAGAAACAGAAAGGATTACAATAAATATAAATTTAATAGAAATAAAACATCAAGAAACAAAAAGGATTCATGGATCCCCACTCTCACTCTCCTCCCACTCCTCTTGCTTCTCATATCTGATGAAATTTACAATTGCTAATGCAAGGAGTGTTGGAGAGTCCAACCTACCAAAATAGCAAGGGGAAATGTTTTTTTTGTGGATTTCCAAAATAAAAGTGAAAAGGTTGCTTGTTTGGGTGAGTATCTAAGAAATGTGTTTTCTTTGGTCAGTATTAAAAAGTAGAGATGAAATAATTTTAGTCTGCATGTTCAAAATAAAAAGGAAAGGGTGGTTTTTGGGATGGAAATGCGTACCCTATAATCGAGTACCTGATCCTACATGACCTTATCAAATATGATTTGAGTATACTTGAACAGTGTTTGGGTAGGGTTGGAGTTTTAAAAATAATACCTTATTATTAATTATATTGGATTCAAATACCTATTATAAGATACCTGATTACTGAATATTTAAAAAATAATAGACTCATTCTTTACCTTATGTGCCTGTGCTTGAATTTATAACGTCCCGACCTGACTCACTCTACGGTACCTAGAAAGGAGAACCACATGAACTATAGCATGTCTCCCAGTTTGTTAGAGGGTGATGAATGATAGTGATGGTCTAAGAGGATATCATGGGAAGAAAATACCCTTCATTAAAGAGAACCATAAATCATAGGAACCAACATAAAACCAATCATTACAATATCTAATTGAATAAAAGAAACATCACAGGTAAGTCACCCAAAAGAATAAAACACACCACATGCAATAACAAAATGAATTATCCAAAATTCCACATGAGTCAGATACACACCCACAATATCGATCATGGGAAGATCATATACAACTCAGAACAAAAGTAAATAAACTGAAACCACAACTTGATCCCAAGTCCCGACCCGATCCAATCTTCTAACTCCATCCAATCTATCCAGTTCAACCATGTAACGACCCAATTTTTTTTGATTTGAACCTTTAAAATGTTTCAAATAGTATTTTCAAGATGGGTCACTGAGTTATCATTATGTTTTGAGTATCACAGAACATTGATAATAATATATATTTTTTAGTTAGAACATGTATGTTGGGGAATTATTGGAATTTAATCATGAATGAAGCTTCATATGAAAAAAATGAAGTTGTAGTTGTGTCTAGAATAAGAGGTTTACCCTAGGAGTGATGTTAATTTGATTCACACCCCAGATCTTGGGATTACCCAACACAGGTGTGCGATCAAATGATATTAATTAATTTTAATATAGGGATCTAATTTCCCCTATAAAATTCCTATTATAATTTATTCTTAGGGTTTATCATTGTTTTGGTGTACATAATTATTCATCAAAACCATCCTTGACACCATCCCCAATACACGATGATGAAAAACAAACCGTATTGTGTCTTTTTGGCCCACACATGATTGATGTGTTTTCTTTTCTTAGAATATGCTACGAAATGAATTAATAATGGATTCTACAATAATATAATGAAATTTAAGTATATATATGATACTGAATTCATTATATTAATTTTTTTAGAGAATATTAGTTTGAGGAAAAATAAAAAGAAAGACTAAAATGAGAGTAATACTCACATTGAGAACATTGATTTCTCTTGGAATTATCCTTAAAAATAAAGGGTTTAAGCTAATTAAGGGTGGCCAAAGGCTATGGTTTGTGGGATAGGGTTATAGGATGAACATATGGGTAGAGTATCACCATGTATTTAGAATGTATCTCTATGTAAATAATGGGTGTAAGTGGTCCCATTTATAAGTTAAGGGAAGAAAATTTTCCATGGAAAAGAAAGTTAAGCAAGGGGTAAGAATGGAATGACATGAGAGGTAGGCGAGTTAGCTGAAGGAAGGTTGGTAATACACATAGGTAAGAATTTTAAACCTAAAAATGATTTATAAAAGGTTTAAAGGTCCAGTTAATTTTTTAAAATTCGATCCACCTTAGATTAGTTATTTAAACACTTATTACTCTTGATTAAATATTAATCATGTTAATTATTTTATTACTAAAAATATAAGTAGACCATTATTACTAGATTTAAAAATGATGATTTCGAATTTGGGCTCCGTTTAACCTAATTAATTTTACATATAAGAAAAATATGATTTTAAATCAAACACACACAACACATAAAAAATGTTTTAAAATAAAAGAGTGTTTTTAAACTTACTTATAAGGTAAGTTTTTGATGATTACTGATTTTAATGATAATAATTGGTTTATTATAAAAAATAAATGGTATGTGTCTTCGAAATCAATCCAAAACCGAATTTCACCATGAAAAAGTTTATTAATAGACAAACAAAAACAGTTTTTAAATTCTAATAAAATGTTTCTTAATTCCTAAAATATTAAAAATAGAATTTGTAAGTTTAAAATAATATTTTATATTTCATAATTATTCCCTTAATATATTTATATATTTGATAAATTAAAATATTTTATAAAATTTTAGGCCTTGCACATATACTGATAATGTGATAAAAGTCACCATTTTGGAAATAACAGTATTATTCATTATTCACCTAAAAATTGTTTATTTTAAAAAAAACTCAAAAATACATTGTAAGATAATTTGTTAGGAGGGATTAAAAAATGAATTGTACTTTATAAAATTTAAATTTTAAAATTTATAAACTTAGATTTTTAAAATAAATAAATATAAAATAAATTTTATTAAAAATAAATTTTTCAATATTAAGTCATATTAATTATTTACCTTCTAAAGGTAACAACTATTAATGGTTTACCATGTTTGTGATTATTATAGATTTATAAATAATGTATTATTAATATTTTGTGGTTTATTTTTGTTTGGTGTAGTGAGTGACACAAGTTATAAAACATAGTATGTATTTTAAAGGATCCAAAATTTAGGGTCGTTACATTCTACCCCTTAAATAAATTATGACCTTATAATTTTTACAAATACATTATTTAAGGATGTTAAAAAAATATAGAGATTATGTCATGAACCCCTGCCACCAAAGATACCATAATGAATGGAGAGAGATAATGAACTCCTCGAGTCCACCCTCTAGTAGGCCCCAGGTTAGTGACTAGCACTGATGATATAAAAATCTCATAAATGGGAGGCATTAACCTTTATAATAAAACAAGATCAAGAGATAGGATGAATCAAATGCAAGAAAATCCATGAAATAACATAAAAATAAATACAAAAATCATCCCACAATACATGTATAATAAAATTGATACAGATAAATGTCTCAAAAAGTAAATACCCAAAGGAAAATATAAAGCAGCAACACAACAACTGTTCAAAAGTTAGAGCTATTATTGTCCATCACAGTCAATGTAATCCTCTTGGAAACTTGAAAATCGGTTTATATACATAGGGTCAACATACAAGTATACTCAGTAGGGTAACCAAATTCTCTCATGTACATGTGAAATAAGTATACTAATGTACCCATGAGAAAACAATGGAACCAAAAAAAACCTAAATATGTCCACTAACTAATCCTTATCCTCACCAAGGAACACTCACCAAATAACGCAATTCAAGTAAAATAACATAATATGAATCATATTGATGAATGGTTCCCCGCACCACTATCCCACTGATATACCACTCTCAAACCCCAATGTCACACATCCTGACACTTCCATCTCTTTGGTAAAACATACATCACCGCCCCAAAACATGGTCTCATCACATCTCACCTGAAGACACTTGGGCCACCACCCCATATGACAACCCTACTTTTTATTACACAATTAAACATAATTTATTACATAAAATTCACTTGATACAACATAAAAAATCGAGAGTTATAGTGTATTTGGGGCTTAGGATCATTACATAACAACTTAAAACATGAAATACAACATATTTATTGAAAACTTCCTTTACATGACCACTACATTCCCTCATACTAAGCATTACATGGGATAACCTGAGGACATGCATAAGAAAAGGGTGATCTATAAAGCCCAGTAAGGGAATAATCATGAAATAACATGAGGAATACAATACATGTTAGAAAATAGGCATATCAATAGAGAAAAATAGAAGCATAAACCTAAGGGCATAATAAAGCATGATAATCATAACATGGAAATGTGGCAACAACACTTAACATGGAATTAGTATGAAACAAGGCTCATTGCACATGGAGCATGAGTAAAACCTCATTGCACATGAAGCACGAGTAAAACCTCATTGAAACTGAATTAGAATGATTCAACACCCATTGCACATGAAATATCATGATACAATACTTTACCCAATGCATTGGAGCGCTATCAGGGCACACCCTTCTTAAACATTTCATTTCATGCATAAGTGTGCCACATAGATCATATAACATGGAATAAATGAACATCATAAGTTATTCCACGATTAAGTAATGTGGAATAAATACATGAAAGTACCATTCAATATTTATATGTTCATAAAGATTAATACCCTTTATAGAGACATGGGTATGGTATTCACTACATAATGATCTTGGCTTGGAAAAAATGCGGTGCAATTTCGGCAGCATACCGATGTGAAATAAGGATTCATGAAAATGGTTGATGAGAGAAAAAATGGTGTATCATCATAAGTAAATGAAATGGAAAGTAAGGGGTTCATATAGATACATTTCCCAACAAATGTAATGGAATTTAGATGCATAATACAAAAGAATTACTTGGATGTAAAAGAGGAGAGAGAAATCCCTTACGGAATTTTGGCATAGTGACAGGTGTACATGAGAGGCATTTAATGAGAGAGAAAGGGGTCTCCCATCATTAAAACATAAAGAGGGGAGTATGGGGGAGGTGTGAAACCATACCCCAACAATTATAATTGAAATTAAAAGGTCATAAAAATTTAATGAGTATTGGACAAAAACGAGAAAGGAAGAAAGACCCTTACTTGGAATTGTGCTTCCAAAGGCTTGAGAGAGGATTGAAAGAGACTTATTGGGAGCTTGTGTCACCTTGGGAGGATTATAGAGAGAGGAGGGAAGAGTTTGGATGAACTTAAAATGAATTTAGTGAGGAGTAAGTGGGAGCTTGGGTGGGTTTATATAGGAAAGGTCAGGGAATTCTTTATTATTTTGGTTTGGGACACCTCACATTAAACTAATCCAAACCACAAACCAGCCCATAGTTTTTGCCCATGGTTTTTGGAAAAGGGAAGTGGAAAAAAATATTTTATAAGTCCAAAGTCCTAAATTCTTAAAATAATGGGGTTTCTTATGTGGAGGTGAGTCACACTCCCAAGGAAAACAATTTAAAAAGACAAAATGTTTAATAACTCTTGGAGGGTCCACTAAAGTTTTGTAAAATAAATAAAACAAACCTAAAATAAAATTATTTTAATGATAAAACATAAATTTTCCAAAAATAAAGTTTATAGTTTTTTATTACATCACTATTGGGTCATTATGATGTCATAAAACAATTATATATTTAAACGATATTTAATTTTTACCCAAAAATTTGACTTTCTCAGAAAATTATGAAAAATTCACCGTTGGATAATTTTGATGTCCCGATTCCAGAAATAATATTAATTTTATCTAAATAATTTTCTAAATATGTTAATTTTTACTTTTAAAATAAAAACTGACATTTATCGAAAATTCATGGGTTTTGAAAAAAATGGATTTCAGAACTTAATAAAAATTACAATTGCATTCATAAAATTATAAGATCATTTATATTTAATAAAAATTAATTTAATAATAATATTTTATTAAAATATTATTTAATTCAAAAATACATTAATTTATCAAAATAGATTCCTTAGTTGAACATTAACTAAAAATACTATTTGTGCTCTAAAAACTATTTACAATGTAACAATAATAAAATGAAAGTATATTCATTATTATATACAAAAATAATGTACATAACCATAGTACTAGGGTCTTGTTACATAACCCCTTATAACACCTGCATAAGACCAAAGAGTAAGGTGTGCGATGGTGACAGACTCTTGGGGTGGCTCAGATAACATTGCTCGGGTGGTAATCTCTATCAACTTCCACTTCTCTCATAGGCGGTCCTAATCAAGCTTAACATATTCAAGCTCGGCTTGGGCTTCTTCAAGAGCTAAGCCCAAAGATACAAACTATTTTCTGAGCTCTAAAAAATGGGCTTCATATGGGGCACATCTACTGGATGAGGCCATCGCTTCCTTTGTCTGAGTAAATTGGATTTGTTAAAACCCTATATTTATACTAATCATGTGATCAATGTTCAATAACTATAATAGAAATGGTCACAATTCTTAATAATATTTTAAAATCCAAAAACATAAAACCAAAGAAGTTGACATTTTATATAAACATTTCACATAAAGTAAAATTTAATTAGATCAAGAGGGATTTCTATTAATGAAAGTTTGGGTCGTTACAATCTTCCCCCCTTAAGAAATTTCGCCCTTGAAATTTTCTTTTTCCACACTAAAATAGATGTGGGTAACTCTGCTTCATCATTTCCTCTGATTCCCACATCACTTCTTCAAACTTGTGGTTTCGCCACAACACCTTGATGAGGGGTATTTTCTTATTTCATAGAACTTTTTCTCCACGATCTAAGATCTTCACTGGTTACTCATTATAAGAAAGATCATCCTCTAACTATACCACCTCTGAAGAGAGTACATGTGAAGGATCAGGTATGTACCTCCTTAAGAGGGATATATGAAAGACATCATGTACTTTAGCCATGGTAGGTGGAAGTGCTAGTCGATACGCCACAACCATGACACGATCAAGAATCTCGAAGGGGCCGATGTACCTTGGACTTAACTTCCCTTTCTTTCAAAGCCTCATGAACTTCTTCCATGGAGATATGCGTAGAAATACCATGTCTCCAAATTTAAACTCAAGGTCTCATCGATGGTTATCTTCATAAATCTTCTGTCGACTCTGGGCTGCCTTGATATGCTAATGAATGGTTTTCACCTTCTCCACTATTTCTTCAACCATTTATGGTCCAAGCATCTTTCGTGCACTGACCTCATCCCAAAATGCCAGTGTTCTGCACCTTTTCCCATAAAGGGCTTCATATGGTTCCATTTGGATGCTTGAGTGGAAACTGTTATTATAAGAAAACTCAACCAGAGGAAGATGTTGATCCCATCCAACTTTAAGGTCCATTAAGCACACTCTCAACATTTCCTTAAGTGTTTAGATAGTCTGCTCAGATTGGACATCAGTTTGAGGATGATAGGCCATACTGAAGTTCAGTTCAGTATTCAGAGCATGTTGAAGACTCTTCCAAAACTTAGAGGTGAATCTTGGATCTCGATCGGACACAATAAATAGTGGTACTCCATGCAGCCTTACCACTTCCCTAATATATATATGTTCCAGTTGATCCAATGAGAAATCCTTTTAAATAATAATGAAGTGTGCATTCTTTGTAAAACGATCCACAACAACCCAAATTGCATTATTGCCTTTGGATGTCTTCTGAAGTTCGGTGACAAAGTACATGGGGATGTTCTCCCATTTCCATTCTAGTATGGGAAATGGTTTCATCATCCCCTTAGACTTCTACCTCTCTACCTTCACTTGCTGAAACACCATACACTTTGATGTATATTCAGTGATCTCCTTCTTCATATTATCCCACCAATAATGCTCTTGGAGATCTCGATACAAATTTATGTTTCCTTGGTGAATAGAGAAATTTGAACTATGTGCATCATCCAAAAGTTTCTTCTTTATCTCTGGACTTTATGGAACACATAGTCTTTTCCCAAATCTCACAATTCCTTCTTCATTAACATTAAACTCCGAGGATTTCCCTTTTTCGATAGCTTCCAATTTTTTCTGAATTCCCACATCATCCTTTTGAGCATCCTTTAACCTTTCCAAAAGTTATGGTTGGGAAATCATTTATGAAAGGATTGATGATATTCCCTTCTTTATGATTTCCATTTCCATCTTCATCAAATCTAAGAAGATTGGATCCTTTTCAATTCTCATCAATGATAGAATCATTGGGTCCTTTCTACTTAGGGTATTTGTCACCTTGTTTGCTTTCCCAAAGTGGTAATGGATTGAGCAGTCATAGTCTTTGATCAGCTCTGACCATATTCATTGGTGCATGTTCAACACTTTTTTGTGTGAATATATACTTGAGGATTTTGTGGTCCGTATATATTTCACACTTCTCCCCAAAGAGATAATGCTGCAAAATTTTCAAAGCGAAGATCACTGCAGCCAACTCGAGGTCATGTGTTGGATAGTTTTGTTCATGAACTTTTAATTGCCTTGAAGCATAGGCAATGACTTTTTCATTTTTCATCAACACACATCCCAGGCCCTTCTTCGAAGCATCACTGAATACCACAAAAATTTCTCCACTTGTGGGTAATGTGAGCACAGGTGTAGTGATAAGCCTCCATTTGAACTCCTTGAAGCTTTCTTCACATTCATCACTCAAGAAAAATTTACTCCCTTCCATGTTATCGGGGTAAGAGGGTTGGAAAATCGTGAGAAATTTCTCACAAATCATTGATAATATCTAGCTAACACCAAGAAGCTACAAATATCTATTACCAATGTTGGCCTCGACCATCCATCAATTGCATCTATTTTGGAGGGATCCATAGATATCCTATTGTTTGTGATGATATGGCTCAAGAATGAGACCTCCTTCAAACAAACTCACAATTTCTGTAATTTTCATAGAGCTTCTCCTTTCGTATGTTTTCTAGTATAGTTCTTAGATTATCCTCATGATCCTCCTTGGTTTTGGAGTATATCAGAATATCATCTATAAAGACTACCAAATTTTTTTTGAGGTAATCTCTAAAGACTCTATTCATCAAATCCATGAATATTTTTGAAGAATTAGTGAGTCTGAAAGGCATTACTATGAATTCATAGTTCCCGTATCTTGTACGAAAAGCAATCTTTGGGATATCTTCCTTATTCACCCTTAATTGATAATATCCTGACCGAAAATCCACCTTGGATAAGTATTGTGATCCACACAGCTGATCGAACAATTCATCAATTCATGGGAGAGGATACTTGTTCTTTATCGTGATTTTGTTAAGCTCATGATAATCAATGAAAAGGGTCATTGATCCATCCTTTTTCTTGACGAAGAGGACTGGTGCACCCCATGGTGAAGCACTTGGGCGTATAAACCCTTTATCTAGATTCTCCTGTAGTTGTTTTTTCAGCTCCTCAAGCTCCATAACAACCATTCTATAAAAATTCTTGGATATTGGAAACTCCCTAGGAATAAGATCAATTGAGAATTCAACATATCCTATAAGAGGAAGACCAGGAAATTCCTCGGGAAACACTTCAGCGAATTCCCTCATAATAGGCATGTCTTCTAGGATGGTTTCCTCCTTAGAATCAATCATCTGAGCCAGATATGCATGCTCATAGGGTAGTAATATCCACTCTTGGGATGATGGAGCTAAAAAAGGTTCATCTTCCTCCTTTCACTTGTAAAGAACCGAGGTTTGATTCTCCACATGGAGAGTGATTTCCCTATCATGACAATTTATGTTGGCTCTATATAAGGAAAGTCAATCCATGCTAGGAATTGCATCAAATTCCACCAGAGGGAGTATGATGAGGTTCTCCGGGAATTTTAATCCATAGATCATGACAGGGGAGGAGTTATATTCATGGGATTCAATTATTGCCCCATTTTTCGTACTCACCGACATCTTCACTTCCATGATTTGTGGTGGTGCTGGTATTGTTCTACTAAACTTTCGAGATATAAAAGAATGCGTAGAACCTGAATAAAAAAGTAAACTTTCTATTCTTGAATGAATAACTAGCATACCTATCACCACTTCTTTGTTGGGGTTCACTTAGTTAGTAGTGATAGAAAAAGATCTCCCTTGATGCCTTGGAGGTTGTTGGTTACCTATGAAGACCCTTGGCTTAGGGCACTGATTTGCAAGATGCCCTGGTTCTTTGCAGTTGTAGCAATGGACCACGTGTTGAGTTTTGAATGGAGTGTTCCTCTCCTCTGTCACAGCCGCAGGTCTTTCTTATCAACAGTTAATAGCCAGGTTCCATTATCTTCCACACCTAAAGCATTTCCTCATCCCCTTTAGGCAGTTTCTGAGGTGCTTCTTTCCGCACCTTTGGCAAGTGGGGTGCTGGATCTTCTTAGCATCGTTTTATTTATCCATCAGACCACCAGTATTGAAGTCCACCTTATGCTTCTTATCCCCATAATACCCCTGAGATTCTCCGATCTCCATTTCTACCTTGAGGGCACATCGGACAATTTCGTCATAGCTGTCGAAGTCACGGATCGCCGGCTCTTTCCGCAGGCTAGATTTCAACCCACCAAATAAGCGGTCAACTTTGCATTCGGGGGTAACGAAAAAGCTGGATGCGTATCGTGCAAGCCTTGTGAAGTTTTCCTCATACGCATCGACAGATTCTTCATCTTTTTTCTTGAGGGCAAGGAAGTCCCTTTACATCTTAATTTGGAGGGTGCACAGAAAATATTTATAAAAAAAATATCTTTCAGAAATCCTTCCATTCCAATACCTTAATCTCCTCCTCAAGATTCGTATTTTTGATCAATGTACACCATTGATTATATTCACCATCCATATGATAAGAATCCAGGATAAACTTCTCTTGTTCATAATATTGAAGTATGGTGAATATCTTTTCAATGGAGTTGATCCATTGTTCAGTGATTGAGGGATCAGATGATCCATTAAAAGTAGGAGGCCTTTGTCTCATGAAGCTCTCGATATCGACTTGTTCTTTCTGGGGGGGGGGGGGGTTGAATGTTCCTCTTGACCCATGTTTCTATTCAAATCTTGAGTTAGCTAAGAGAGAAGCATAACAAAGTTCTCGCTTCCCGTTCCCATTGGATTGGGCATCTCATTAGTATAATCATCACATTGATCTTCACATCGGTTGTTAGCCTGAGTCCTTCTATTACCATCCATTGGATGGAATAAAATGAAAGTTAGGGGTAACACATAAAGGTTAATCCAAGGAAAAAACTAATAAATTATAAATAACTTTTATTTCCTTAACATATGAATCTATTGGCTTCAGTCTATGTTATCCATGATCTACTTTCTAACATATATTATTAGGGAATTTTGTTAGTCCCTTAATAATGGTTCATACTAAGCTTGTGAATTTACCAAATCATATCCCTCAGGAGTGTCGTAACCAAGAGTGAAGAAAGGCCTGTTTTCATGCACTGGTTCCCATTTGAGTCTAGATCAAAGTGGTGTTTTCAGGTTTTACCCCTAGGACGCATCTGTGCTAGAGTCGCCTCTACCTGCTCGTATCCAGACAGAGATGTATTTTCTTGATAAACCACTTACTCAATACTCACCAAAACTTAGGGATGTTTTTATTATACTTAGTCTTGTATCTAAGGCTTTACTAAGGTTTTGTAATCCTAATCCCAAAAATATCTAAACTTATCCTTTGATACCAACTATGACAACCTTGCTTTTTATTACACAATTAAAAATAATTTATTACATATAATTCACTTGATACAACATAGAAGATCGAGAGTTATACTGTCTTTGGGGATTAGGATCATTACATAACAAATTAAAACATTAAATACAACATTTTTATTGAAAACTTCCTTTACATGACCACTACATTCCCTCGTACTTAGCATTGCATGGGATAACCTGAGGACATGCATAAGAAAAGGGTGAGCTATAAAGCCCAGTAATAGAATAATCATGGAATAAAATGAGGAATAAAATACATGTTAGAAAATATGCATATCAATAGAGAACAAGATAAGCCTAAAAATAAGGGCATGATAAAGCATGATAATCATAGCATGGAAATTTGGAAACAACACTTAACATGGAATTAGCATGAGCCAAGTATCATTGCATATGGAGCATGAGTAAACCCTCATTGCACATGAAGCACGAGTAAAACCTCATTGAACTTGAATTAGTATGATTTAAAAATCATTTCATATGACTTATCATGATATTATACTTTACCCAATGCATTGGAGCGCTATCAGGGCGCACCCTTCTTAAACATTTCATTTCATGCATAAGTGTGCCACATGGATGATATAACATGGAATCAATCAACATCATAAGTTATTCCAAGATTAAGTAATGTGGAATAAATACATGAAAGTACAATTCAATATTTATATGTTCATAAAGGTGAATACCCTTGACAGAGACATGGGTATGGTATTCACTACACAATGATCTTGGCTTGGAAAAAATGCGGTGCAATTTCGGCAGCATAACAGCGTGACATAAGGATTCATGAAAATGACTGATGAGATAGAAAAGGGTGTATCATCATATGTACATGGAATGGAAATTAAGGGGTTCATATGGATACTGTCCCAAAAAACTTAATGGAAGTTAGGTGAATAATACAAAAGAATTACTTGGATGTAAAAGAGGAGAGAGAAATCCCTTATGAAATTTCGGCATAGTAACGGGAGTACATGGGAGGAATTTAATGAGAGATAAAGGGGTATACCATCATTAAAACATAAATAGGGCAGTATGGGGGAGGTTTTAAACCATACCCCAACATTTATAATTGAAATTAAAGGGAATAAAAATTTAAAGAATATTGGAAAAAAATGAGAAAGGAAGAAAAACCCTTACTTGGTAGTGTGCTTCCAAAGGCTTGAGAGAGGCTTGAGAGAGGATTATTGAGATATTGGGGAACCTTGGGGAACCTTGGGAGTATTCTAGAGAGAGGTGGTCAGATTTTGGATGAACTCCAAAGTCATTGAGTGAGGAGTAAGTGGGATATTGGGTGGATTTATATATGAAAGGTGAGGGAATTCTTTATTATTTAGGTTTGGGACACCTCACATTAAACTAATCCAAACCACAAACCAGCCCATGGTTGTTTCCCATAGTTTTTGGAAAATGGAATTGGAAAAAAATATTTTATAAGGCAAAAGTCCGAAATTCTTAAAATAATTGGGTTGCTTATGTGGAGGTGAGTCACACTCCCAAGGAAAACAATTTAAAAAGACAAAAATGTTTAATAACTCTTGGAGGGTCCACTAAAGTTTTGTAAAATAAATAAAACAAAAATAAAATCACATTATTTTAATGATAAAACATAAATTGTCCTAAAATAAAGTTTATAGTATTTTATTACATCACTATTGGGTCATTATGATGTCATAAAACACATTATATATTTAAATGGTATTTAATTTTTACCCAAAAATTTGACTGTCTCAGAAAATTATGAAAAATTCACCATTGAATAATTTCAACATCCCGATTCTAGAAATAATATTCATTTTATCTAAATAATTTTATAAATATGTTAATTTTCAATTTTAAAATAAAAACCGATATTTATCGAAAATTCATGAGTTTTGACAAAAATGGATTTCAGACCTTAATAAAAATTACAATTGCATTCATAAAATTATACGATAATTTACATTTAATAAAACTTAATTTAATAATAATATTTTATTAAAATATTATTTAATTAAAAAATCCATTAATTCATCAAAATAGATTCCTTAGTTGAACATTAACTAAAAATACTATTTTTACTTTAAAAACTATTTACAAGGTAACAATAATAAAATGAAAGTATATTCATTATTATATACAAAAATAATGTACATAACCATAGTAATAGGGTCTTGTTACATAACCCCTTATAACACCCACATAAGACCAAAGAGTAAGGTGTGCGATGGTGACAAACTCTTGGGGTGGCTCAGATAACATTGCTCGGGTGGAAATCTCTATCAACTTCCACTTCTCTTGTAGGCGGTCCTTATCAAGATTAACATATTCAAGCTCGTCTTGGGATTGGTCAAGAGCGAAGCCCAAAGATGCAACCTCCTTTCTGAGCTCTGACAAATGGGATTTATATGGGGCACGTCTACTGGATGAGGCCATCGCTTCCTTTGTATGCGTAAATTGGATTTGTTAAAGCCTTATATTTATACTAATCATGTGATCACTATTCAACATCTATATTAGCAATGGTCACAATTATTAATAGTATTTTATAATACCAAAACATAAAACCAAATAATTTGACATTTTATATAAACATTTCACATAAAGAGACATTTAATTATATCAAGAGGGATTTCCATTAATGAAAGTTTGGGTCGTTACACCCCACAACATGGTCACATCACATATCACCCAAAGACACATGGACCATCACCTAGTGCACTATAAAACCTCTAGTCGTCACAACCTGTGTATATCTACTCACCTAGAAGAGAGAGCGGTAAAGAGTGAGTATCCATCCATCCATCCTCATCCCTAGTATATTGAAAAAAACACCCCATCATATAAATGTACGGGTGTTGAAACATAGTGCTTGATGTGGGTGGAGTGTATATAGAAATCAAAAAGAAAATACAAGGTATATATATAGCCACACACACAAGACCAACCTATTGGTCCACAACAAACACTCACCAACTCACAACATCCCCACTTTCACTACCACATCTAAATGCAGAAAACCACACAACAAGCACAAACCACAAGATACTTCCCACTTTTCTTCATAGATCGATCCAATTTCATTTAAACATCTCATTCCTTCCATTATTTATCATCAAAAGCATTTAACAAAACTTCCCATTTTAATTTTTTCATCAACCATTTCCATCCCATTATCTAAACCAACCCAAGAGATTTCAATTTCAATATTTCATTTAATTCCAATACTACCTGGGAAACTAGAATAACACAACCATTATCATCTCATACACTACATAATTAAACCACACATCATTTTCCTACATCACAACCACACATCGCCACCCCAAAACATGACCTCACAAACCCATCACATCTCCACCCCACAACACGGCCACACAAACCCATCACATCACCATCCCACAACATAACCTCACAAACCCATCAACCCCACATGCCATAACATCACATTATCAACCCACATAATGACCACACATCACAACACATCACAATTTTTTAATATATTTAGAATGGTTTTTTTCAATTTTATATCTTTTATTTTAGGGGCATTATCACACAAGCCATAAATATTTGGGAAACTATTTTATTAACCAAATATAAGTGGTTAACCAATTTCCATTTATGGTTATCTCACAAAAACACAAAAAAGGGTTTCCACATCACAAAAAATATAGTGTAAGAAAAGGCTCCCAACAACCATGATTTTTAGCGGGAAATTCAGCCTGTACAAACAAAACACCATAATAATATCAAAGCTATAAAAAGAATGCGACCCAAACCCATTTCCCCTTCAATTTCAATTAACCCATTATTTAAATTCATTAAGATAATGAAAACTATCTTTCAAAATATAAAAAAAGTAAAAACCACCCACATGATACAAAATAAAGAGAAACTAGGTAAAATCTACCTCAAAGAAGGTTTTTAAACTCATTATTCACCACATGACAAAGAAGAAATTCCCCCAAACCACAACCTCAAATAGAAAAACCACATATCAACTTACACCACACCTAATAATCATCAAATAACATCCCTCTTATACCCCAAACAAAAACCGAACCAACAAACCATATTTTTGAAGAATAAATTAAAACCATGGGGAAGAGAAGAGAACTCACCACAGATCACCAACATACATCCATGGAAACCCAAGGATCGAAGTAGGATATGGAGGCCTGAAAAATCCTCCAAAATCACCTAGGGGTCCTCTTAAAATTAGAGGAAGAGGTAACAACTTAATGGGTGGAGATTCAGATGAACATAACCTATTTAAAACCTATAAATCTCACAACTTATAGGCTAGACAATGCTCTTAATGTGTAAAATCCACGAGTCCATGTAACTCACACTATAAAACCAACTCTTAGGATGTAAAAGTTTTTTTACAAAAAAAAATCACTTCATACTGGAATTAACTCACAATGAAATTTTTTTATTATGACATAAACACCTTTTGTGCCCAACCCCTCTCCAAAAAGAATCCACAAACTAGCTATCCAAATAAGAAATAAACCATTATCTTATGCCAAATATCCCTATTTTACAGTGTAAAAAGACTAATGTAGTTATTATACATCTCCAAATCCACCAAACCTCATCCATCCTCCTCCAAACACCTTTGTCTGCTTCAAACTAGAAAATTAATGGGTTAATAAGGCACATACTATTGCATCAGATACCTCTCAAATGATTCTTGTCCACGAGAATCAAAACCAAACCCAAATAAAAGAAAGGGGTCCAAAGAACCTGTAATGACCCAAACTTTCATTAATGGAAATTCCTATTGATCTAATTATATGTCTTATTATGGTTATATAAAATGTGAACTTCATTGGTTTTATGTTTCTGGATTTTAAAATACCATTAATAATTGTGACCATTTCTAATATAGCCAGTGAATAGTGATCACATGATTAACATAAATCTAGGGCTTTAACAAATCCAATTTACTCAGACAAAGGAAGAGATGTCCTCGTCCAGTAGAATTTCCCCGTACGAATCCCATTTGTCAGATCTCGGAAAGGAGGTGGCATCATTTTGATTCTCTCTTGACCAATCCCAATCTGATCTTGAACATGATAATCTTGAACGGAATTAGCTATGGGAGAAGTGGATATTAATAGAGATTACCACCCGAGTGATGTTATCCGAGCCACCACAAGAGTCTATCACCATCACACACCTTAACCTTCAGTCTTATGCGGGTGTTATAAGAGGTTATGTAACAAGACCCTAGAACTATGACTATGTAAATTATTTCTATATAAATAATGTGCATTCATTTTATTATTGTTACTTTGTAAATAGTTTTTAAATCACAAATTGTATTTTTAGTTAATATTCAACTAAGAAATCTATTTTTGAGAATTAATGGATTAATGAATTAAATAATATTCTAATAAAATATTATTATTATTAAATTAATTTTTATTAAATATAAATGATCATATAATTTTAGGAATGTAATTGTAATTTTTATTAAGGTTTGAAAGCTGTTTTTGTCAAAACCCATGAATTTTCAGTAAATGTCGGTTTTTATTTTTAAAGTAAAAATTCACATATTTATAAAATTATTTAGATTAAATGAATATTATTTTTGGAATCAGGATATAGAAATTATCCAATGGTGAATTTTTCATAATTTTCCGAGACAATCAAATTTTTGGGTAAAAATTAAATACCGTTTAAATATATAATGTGTTTCATGACATCATAATGACTCAATAGTGATGTAATAAAATAATATAAACATTATTTTAGTCCAATATATTTTTTACCATTAAAATAATGTGATTTTGGGTTTATTTTATGTATTTTACAAAGCTTTAGTGGACCCTTCAAGGCTGATATAACATTTTGACTTTTTAAATTGTTTTCCTTGAGAGTGTGACTCACCTTCACATAAGAAACCCTATTATTTTAAGAATTTCGGCCATTGTAATTATAAAATATTGTTTTCTAATACCCTTTGGAAAAAACCATGGACAAAAACTATGGGATGGTTTGTGGTTTTGATTAGTTTAATGTGAGGTGTCCCAAACCTAAATAATAAAGAATTCCCTCTCCTTTCCTATAAAAACCCACCCAAGATCCCACTTCCTCTTCACTAAAAGCCTTTGGAGTTTGACCAACCCCTTCCCTCATCTCTCTATAATCCTCCCAAGGTTCCCCAAGCTCCCAAGAAGCCTCTCTCAAGCCTCTCACAAGCCTTTGGGATCACACTTCCAAGTAAGGGATTCCTACATTTCTCTTTTTATCCAAGTTTCTTAATATTGTTATGCCATTTTATTTTCAATTAAAAATGTTGGGGTATGATTTATAGCCTTCCCCATACTTCCCTCTTTATGTTTGGATAATGGGAGACCCCTTTCCCTCTCATTAATTCCTCCCATGTACACCTGTAACCATGCCGAAATTCTGTGAGGGATTTCTCTCTCCTCTTTTACATCCAAGTAATTATTTTGTATTATGAATCTAAATTCCATTAATTTTGTTGGGAAATGTATATATATTACCCTCATAATGTCCATTTAATGTATATATGATGAGACACCCTTTTCTCTCTCATCAACCATTTTCATGAATCCTTATGTCATGGAATTATGCCGCTGAAATTACACCGTGTTTTTCCAAGCCAAGACCATTATGTAGTGAATACCATAACCATGTATCTATCAAGGCTATTCAACTTTATGTAAATATACATATTTAATGGTAATTTAATTTATTTATTCCAAATTACTTAATTGTGGAATAACTTATGATGTTAATTTATTCCATGTTATATGATCCATGTGTCACACTTATGCATGAAATGAAATTTTTAAGAAGGGTGGACCCTAATAGAGATCCAATGCATTGGGTAAAGTATAGTATCATGATAGGTCATGTGAAATGGGTTTTGACCCATTCTAATTCAAGTGCAACAAATTTTTACTCGTGTTTCATGTGCAATTAGGGTTTACTCATGCTCCATGTGCAATGAGCCTTGGCTCATGCTAATTCCATTTTAAGTGTTGTTGCCACATTTCTATGTTATTATTATCATGCTTTTTCATGACTTTGGGGTGGCGTGAGGGTTAGTGTTTCATCTTTTGGTGAATATTAGTGGCTTTTTCGGAGTCTTCGGTCTGTGATCCAGCTTTTGCGGTGGCGTCGGGCCGAGATCCAGCTCCTACGGTGGCGTTGGTCCGAGATTTGGCGTGAGGGTTTGAGATCCAGGTTCCTGCTTCGGCATCGATTCGATCCATGCTTCTGAGGCGTTGTGTTTCTTCAGCGGCATTGTCGGTCCAAGGTGGAAGGTCGGATTTGGTCGCAACGATGCTGGTTTTTGCCGATCGTGGGCTCAACCGTCTCTATGGTTGTGGTGTGGTCTTGCGGTCTCTTCCAGCCTTCGTCGGTCCGTGTGTTGCAGCCATTTTTTCAGAGTGCGCTGTAGATGGTTGTTATGGTCTCCCTGAGTAGGATTGATGGTGGAAATGGGATTTGTCTAGTTTGTGGAGGGGACTTCCTCTGGCGTTGGTTTCGGGTGCTCAGGAGGCCACCTTGGTGGTGATGGGTTACGATCTTTGCCATTTTTATGACTTCGTGATTCTTCTACTGCTGTTAATCTACTTCTGTTGTGAATCTGCTTCTTACCGCGAAGCTGCTTCTTGTTGGGATTTGGCTTCATGCTGAGAATATGTTTTTCGAGTGTGTGAATCTGTTTTGGTGGTGTTCTCTACTTGCTATCTGCAGTAAAGTCTATGATCCTAGGTCTTCTTCAGAGGTAGTTCCAGATGAGGTTTTGAGCTAAGATTTTTCTCCTTAACATTTCTATTCGGAATTGGATGTTTGAGGACTTAAATTTTTTGTTGTTGGGAGGGGCTTTCCTTTGAAATTGATCATTTTTTATAGATTTTGGACTATGGGGGCACGGTTTAATGTCTTAAGTCCTTGATGTCATGTTGGTTCCTCCTCATCCTTTAAAAGAGGTTTATCATAATAATAAAAATAATAATTTTCAGCTATTGATATGCCTATTGTCTAACATGTATTGTATTCCTCAAGTTATTCCATGTTTACTCTCTTTCTGGGCTTTATAGATCACCATTTTCTTATGCATGTCCTCAGGTTATCCTATGCATTTCTAAGTACGAGGGAATGTAGTGGTCATGTAAAGGAAGTTTTCAATAAAGATGTTGTGTGTTTCATGTTTTAAGTTGTTATGTAATGATCCTAATCCCTAAATACACTATATCTCTTGATCTTCCATGTTGTATCAAGTGAATATTTTATGTAATAAATCTTGTTTAAGTGTGTAATAAAGAGAAAAGTTTTCATAGTTGGTATCAGAGGATAGGTTTAGTTATTTTTTTTGATTAGGATTAGAAAACCCTAGTGATGCCTTAGAGACAAGAATAAGTATAATAAAAAAATCCCTAAGTATTGGTGAGTATTGAGTTAGTGGTTTATCAAGAAAATACATCCCTGTCTGGATATGAGCAGGTAGAGGTGGCTCTGGCACAAATGTATCCTAGGGGTAAAACCTGAAAAAACCACTTTGAGCTAGAATCGAACAGGAACTGGTGCATGAAAATGGGCTTTGCTACACTCTTGGTTATGACACTCCCAAGGGATATGCATTGGTAAATTTATAAGCTTATTATGAACCATTATTAAGGGAATTAAAAAAAATTCCCCTAAGAATATATGTTAGAAAGTAGATCATGAATAGTATATATTGAAGCCTATGGATTCATAATATAAGGAAATAAAAGTTATTTATAAGTCATCAGTTTTTTCCTTGGATTACCCTTTATGTGATACCCATAACTTTCCTTTTATTCTAGCTAATGGCTGGTAATAGGAATACTCTAGCTGACAACCGATGTGAAGATCAATGTGATGACTATGCTAATGAGATACCCAATCTGATGGGAGTAGGAATCACAAAATTTGTCACTCTTCTCTCTCAGTTAACTTAATATTTGAATAGAAACATGGGTCAAGAGTAACATTCAAACCCCCCTAATAACGAACATGTAGCTATCGAGAGCTTCATGAGACAAAGGTCTCCTACTTTTAATGGATCATTTGATCCCTCAATCATCGAACAATGGATCAACTCCATTGAAAAGATCTTCTACATCCTTCAATGTTCTGAACAATAGAAGGTTCTCTTGGATGCTTATCATATGGAGGGTGAAGCTGATCAATGGTGGACATTGATAAAAAAATATGAAGCCTGAGGAGGAGATCGAGGCGTTGGAATGGAATGATTTCCAAAAGATGTTTTTCGATAAATATTTTTCACGCACCCTCCGACTTAAGATGGAAAGGGACTTCCTTGACCTCAAGAAAAAAGATGAAGAATCTGTCGGAGCATATGTGGAAAAATTCACAAGGATTGCACGATACGCCTCCAGCATTATAATTACCCCTGAATACATGGTTTACCACTTCTTTGGTGGGCTGAAACCTAGCCTATGGAAAGCACTGGTGATCCATGACTTCGATAACTATGAGGAAATTGTCCGATGTGCCCTCAAGGTCGAAATAGAGATTGGAGAATCTTAGGGGTATCATGGGGATAAGAAGCATAAGGTGGACTTCAATGCTGGAGGTCCGATGGATAAATCCAATGGTTCTAAGAAGATCCAACACCCCACTTTCCAAATATGTGGAAAGAAGCACCCCAGAAATTGCCTGAAGTGGATGAGGAAATGCCTTAGGTGTGGAAGAGAAGGGCACCTAGCTGTTACTACTGATAAGAAAAACTTGTGGCTGCAACAGAGGATAGGAACACTCCATTAAAACCTCAACGCATTGTTCATTTCTATAACTACAAATAACCAAGGCATCTTGCGAATCAGTTCCCTAATCCAAGGGTTTTCGGAGGCAACCAACAACCTCCAAGGCATCAAGGGTGGGATTTTTCCATCACTACTGCCGAAGTGAACCCCAACAATAAAGTGGTGACATGTACACTAGTTATTCATCCAATAATAGAAAATGTACTTTTTTATTTTGGTTCTACGCATTATTTTTTATCCTGAAGGTTTAGTGAAACAATCTCAAAACCATCACAAATCCAGGAAGTGAAGATGTCGATGAGTATGGAAAATGGGGAAATCATTACATCCCATGAATATAACTCCTCCCCTATCATAATATGTTGATTTAATTTCCCAGTGAACCTCATTATACTCCCTCTAGTGGAATTTGATGTAATTCTTGGCATGGATTGACTTTCCTTATATAGAGCCAACATAAATTGCCATGAGAGGGAAATCACTCTCCATATGGAGAATCGACCCGTGATTCTATACAAGTTCAAGGAGGAAGATGAATCTTCTTTAGCTCTATCATCTCAAGTGTGGATATTAATTCCCTATGAGCACGTGTATTTGGATCAAATAATTGAGTCTAAGGAGGCAACCATCCTTGAATACATTCCTATTGTGAGGGAATTCTCTGAAGTGTTTCTCGAGGAATTTCTTGGTCTTCCTCCTAAAAGAGATGTTGAATTCTCAATTGATCTTATACCTAGGGAATTGCCAATATCCAAGACTCTGTATAGAATGGATGTTGTGAAGATTGAGGAGCTGAAGAAATAACTACATGAGAATCTGGATAAAGGTTTTATATGCCCAAGTGCTTTACCATGGGGTGCACTAGTCCTCTTCGTCAAGAAGAAGGATTGGTAAATGCGCCTTTGCATCGATTATCGTGAGCTTAAAAAAATAACTATAAAGAAAAAGTATCCTATACCACGAATTGATGACTTGTTTGAGCAGATGCGTGTATCACAATACTTCTCCAAGGTGGATTTACAGTCGGTATATTATCAAGTCAGGGTGAAGAAGGAAGATTTCCCCAAGACTTCTTTTCGTACAAGATACAGGCACTATGAATTCATAGTAATGCCTTTCAGACTCACTAATGCTCTAGAAATCTTCATGGACTTGATGAATAGATTCTTTAGGGATTACCTCGACTAATTTGTGGTGGTCTTTATAGATGATATTCTGATATACTCTAAAACCAAGGAGGATCATGAGGAGTATTTAAGAACTATACTTGAGACCTTGTAGAAGGACAATCTTTTTGCAAAGTACATCAAGTGTGAGTTATAGTTGAAGGAGGTCTCATTCATGGGCCATATCATCACAAGCAATGAGATATCTATGGATCCCTCCAAAACAGATGCAATTGAGGGATGGCTAAGGCCAACATCGGTAACGGATATCTGTAGATTCTTGGGGTTAGCTAGATATTATAGACGATTTGTGAGAAATTTCTCATGATTTTCCAACCCTCTTACCAAGCTAACTTGGAAGGGAGTAAAGTTTGCTTGGAGTGATGAATGCGAAGAAAGATTTAAGGAGTTTAAAAGAAGGCTTATCACTACGCTCGTACTCACTTTACCCAAAAGTGGAGAACTTTTTGTGGTATTCAGTGATGCTTTGAAGAAGGTCCTGGGCTATGTGTTGATGAAAACTGACAAATTCATTGCCTATTCTTCAAGGAAATTGAAAGTTCATGAGAATAATTATCCAACACATGATTTGTAGTTGGATGTGGTAATCTTCGCTTTAAAAATTTGATAGCATTATCTCTTTGGGGAGAAGTGTGAAATATATACGGACCAAAAAAGCCTCAATTATTTATTCACCCAAAAAGAGTTGAACATCCACCAACGAAGATGGTTAGAGCTGATCAAAAACTATGACTGATCAATCCATTACCACCCTGGGAAAGTAAACAAGGTGGCATAAGATCTAAGTAGAAAGTGTTGGAAACAGGCACACAGTAGAAGCCCCAAACAAGTGGGTTTTTAAAAAAATTTCACCGACGATCAACATAAACTTGTCGATGTCCGTGAAGAGAAGCCCGGTCAAAGACGACGATCCTGCTTGAAGGATTTTAAACAAAAAATAAACCGTAAAAATATATAGTTTAATTCTGAAGACGCGCACGATGTCTGCTCGTCGTTGGAGATCGCTGCTCAAAGAATCCGAAGTCGAATTCCTCTAGATCATCCACACACGCTTCAAGGAATCCGCGGGAGCGCCGTTTGTCATAATCTGGGTGCTAGTGTGGAATTGCGACGATGCCTTCAATGCTCTGACGATCACCACAATTCTTCACTGGCGATGCATAAGAGAATGCTTGATCCATGCTCCATGGATCCAGAGCATCTCTCTCTAGATTATGGGAGAGAGGAGATGAGATATAATCTCCATGAATAGTGTTTGGAAAATTCCCCTCATCTTATATTTATAGTGCTTAATTAAAATACCCGGTATCGCCTCACCGACCCTGAATAATTAACGCACTATCAACAACATTTTATGAATACTTTTCTGAGTCATAAATACTATATTCACTTACTTGTAATATATTAAAATATATTACATGATAATAATTAAGTCATTTACTCGACTCATCACTCCCATAAATATTAATTGAATCTTGAATAATTTAATATTCATCAATTAATATTTTTTCATATATTTACTTAAAACTCGTAAATACATTTAATAAATAAATTCAATAACCATTATTCTAAACTCAAATAATATGAATTTATTTATTTCATTGGTGATTGTTTAACTTTGGACAAATCCTGGACCCCTGTGGCTGTGCCCACCATGTCGAAAACTCATATTCAACTGAATGGGGGAGATTCTTGAATACGCTATTGTGTGTGACCCTCTAGGCCCTTATTTCGAAAGCCGTGAATAGTATTCACAGACTAAGAGCGGGATCTAGCAACCCATCATGGCCCCTGAAGAAATAAGGATTGTCACAGCAGCAACAACCAACCTATGAACATGCACTGTGTAATATAATCTCCTTGTCTGTAATATCTCATAAAGCAGGATGCACTCACATGTCATCGCCCTTTTCTTGCTTTATAGTTTTTTGATTTAACTGGATGGATTTACCCTTGACTTCCATGGAAATGGTCTTATAAAGGTACTACCATCCATATCAACATGGCCTGAGATATATTACTTCCATAAACCGGAAGTGAAAAATCCTTTCTTGACCATTCAACCAATGTCGTGCCACCAATGACGCACCCGACACAAACTAATTTTTCACGACTTCATTTCCATGGTTTTCGTCTTGCATCAAATTATGCAATCAAATGACATACATTGGTAATGATCTCAAGTCAGGAGACCATTACACATGATCATAAATAAGAACATCCAATGACACCCGAAACATGTGGTGTTCCTATTAGCGGTTCAGTCCTCATGATCTCACTACTAGAGATCACCAAGTGCAAACTTCATGAGAAGAAGTCTCAATGATTATGAGCCCCCAGAACCTGATGGTCAAACATATACTGTGTCCAATCAGTAATATGTATGTATACTATAGAAAATATATATTTAAGATTAATGTCATAGTATCTAGATGTTCTTGTTATAGCATGGGAACTGCTATAACCTTTCGATATGAAAATTAATCTTTGGACATTACCATTTCAATAGTGGATGCAGAACAATCTATACTATAATGGTAAGATAAAATCATGCATAGCTAACTGTATACATGATATGGTAATCAAAAGAACTAAATAGTTGGGTCTAGGGCACCCACTATTTCAACATAAAGGACCCAACAATTCTATCATTGATGAGATTTGAGAAGGATCCAATCTTCTTTGATTTGATGAAGATGGACATGGGAATCATAAAGAAGGAAAAATCATCAATCCTTTCAAAAATGATTGCTCAACCATCTCTTTTGGAAAGGTTAAAGGATGCTCAAAAGGATGATGTGAGAATTCAGAAGAAAGTGGAAGCTATCAGAAAAGGGAAATCCTCAGAGTTTAATGTCCATGAAGAAGGAGTTGTGAGATTTAGGAAAAGACTATGTGTTCCATCAAGTTCAAAGATGAAGAAGGAACTTTTGGATGATACACATAGTTCAAATTTCTTTATTCACCCAGGAAACACACAGACGTATCGAGATCTCTGAGAGAATTATTGGTGGAATAATATGAAGAAAGATATCACTAAGTATACATCAAAGTGCCTAGTGTTTTAGCAAGTGAAGGTAGAGAGGTAGAAGTCTAAGGGGATGATGCAACCATTTCCCATACCAGCATGGAAATGGGAGAACATCACCATGGACTTTGTCACCGAACTTCCAAAGACATCCAAAGGAAACAATGAAATATGGGTTGTTGTGGATCGTCTTAAAAAGTCTGCACACTTCATTGCAATTCAGGAAGATTTCTCATTGGATCAACTGGCACAAATATATATCAGGGAAGTGGTAAGGCTGTATGGAGTACCACTATATAATGTATTCGATCAATATCCAAGATTCATATTTACATTTTGGAAGAGTCTTCAACATGCTCTAGATACTGAACTGAACTTTAGTACGGCCTATCATCCTCAAACTGATGGCCAATCCGAGCGAACTATTCAAACACTGGAAGATATATTAAGATCATGTTCAATGGAATTTAAAGGAGGTTGGGACCAAAATCTTTCACTGTTTGAATTCTCCTATAATAACAATTTCCACTCGAGCATCCGAATGGTGCCTTATGAAGCCTTGTATGGGAAGAGGTGCAGAACACCGACATGTTGGGATGAAGTCGGTGAGCGTAAGCTGCTGGGACCAGAAATGGTCGAAGAAATGGTGGAGAAGGTGAAAACCATTCAACAACATATCAAGGCAGCATAGAGTCGACAAAATAGTTATGCGGATAACCATCAATGAGACCTTGAGTTTAAAGTTGGAGACATGGTATTTCTACACATATCTCCATCGAAGAAGGTCATGAGGTTTGGAAAGAAAGGGAAGTTAAGTCCTAGGTACATCGACCCCTTCGATATTCTTGATCATGTTGGGGTTGTGGACTATCAACTAGAACTTATACCTACCATGAACAAAGTACATGATGTATTTCATGTATCCATCTTAAGGAAGTACATACCATACCCTTTACATTTACTATCTTCAGAGGTAGTACAACTAGAGGATGATCTTTCTTACGAGGAGCAACCAGTGAAGATCATATATTGTAGAGAAAGAGTTATATGAAATAAGACAATGCCCCACGTCAAGGTGTTGTGAAGAAACCACAAGTTTGAAGAAGCGACATGGGAATCAGAGGAAAAGATGAAACAGAGTTACCCACATCTGTTTTAGTGTGGGAAAAGGAAATTTCAAGGGTGAAATTTCTTAAGGGGGGAATATTGTAATGACCCAAACTTTCATTAATGGTATTTAATTTTGATATAATTATATGTCTTATTATGGTTATATAAAATGTGAAATTCATTGGTTTTATGTTTATGTATTTTAAAATACCATTAAGAATTAAGACCATTGATAATATAGCCGTTGAATAGTGATCACATGATTAGCATAAATATAGGGTTTTAACAAATCCAATTTACTCAGACAAAGGAAGCGATGACCTCATCCAGTAGACTTACCCAGTACGAAGCCTATTTGTCAGAGCTCAGAAAGGAGGTGGCGTCATTGGGATTCTCTCTTAACCAATACCAATATGAACTTGAACACGTTAATCTTGAGCGGAACCAACTATGGGAGAAGTGGAAGTTAATAGAGATTACCACCTGAGCGATGTTATCCGAGCCACCCCAAGAGTTTGTCACCATCGCACACCTTAACCTTTTGTCTTATGTGGGTGTTATAAGGGGTTATATAACAATACCCTAGCACTATGACTATGTACATTATTTTTGTATAAATAATGTGCATTCATTTTATTATTGTTACTTGGTAAATAGTTTTTAAAGCACAAATAGTATTTTTAGTTAATATTTAACTAAGAAATCTATTTTGATGAATTAATGGATTTTTGAATTAAATAAAATTTTAATAAAATATTATTATTATTAAATTTATTTTTATTAAATAAAAATTATCTTATAATTTTATGAATGCAATTGTAATTTCTATTAAGGTTTGAAAGCTGTTTTTGTCAAATCCATGAATTTTCGGTAAATGTCAGTTTTTATTTTAAAAGTAAAAATTCACATATTTATAAAATTATTTATATAAAATGAATATTATTTTTGGAATCATGACGTCGAAATTATCCAATGGTTAATTTTTCATAATTTTCGGAGACACTTGAATTTTTGGGTAAAAATTAAATACCGTTTAAATATATAATGTACTTTATGACATCATAATGACCCAATAGTGATATAATAAAAAACATATAAACATTATTTTCTGAAAATATATGTTTTAACATTAAAATAATGCGATTTTGGGTTTGTTTGATTTATTTTACAAAGCTTTACTGGACTCTTCAAGGCTTATAAAACATTTTGTCTTTTTAAATTGTTTTCCTTGAGAGTATGACTCACCTCAACATAAGAAAACCTATTATTTTAATAATTTCAGACATTGTCCTTATAAAATATTGTTTTCCACTCCCCTTTTTCAAAAACCATGGGATAGATTGTGGTTTTGATTAGTTTAAGGTGAGGTGTCCCAAACCTAAATAATAAAGTATTCCCTCTCCTTTCCTATATAAACCCACCCAAGCTCCCACTTACTCTTCACTCAAAGCCTTTGGAGTTTGACCAAACCCTTACCTCCTCTCTCTATAATCCTCATAATGTGCCCCAATCTCCCAATAAGCCTCTCTTGAGCCTCTCCCAAGCCTTTGAGATCACACTTCCAAGTAATGGATTCCTACCTTTCTCTTTTTATCCAAGTTTCTTAATATAGTTATGACCTTTTATTTTCAATTAAAAATGTTGGGGTATGATTTAAAATCTTCCCCATACTTCCCTATATATGTTTGGATGATGGGATACCCCTTTATATCTCATTAATACCTCCCATGTACACCCGTTACCATGCCGAAATTCCGTGAGGGATTTCTCTCTCCTCTTTTACATCAAAGTAATTCTTTTGTATTATGCATAGAAATTCCATTATGTTTGTTGGAAAATGTATCTATATGACCCCCATACTATACATTTCATGTACATATCATGATACACCATTTTATCTCTCATAAACCATTTTCATGAATCCTTATGTCACGCTTTATGCTACCGAAATTGCACTGCGTTTTTCCAAGCCAAGATCATTGTGTAGTGAATACCATACCCATGTCTCTATCAAGGGTATTCACCTTTATGAACATATACATATTGAATGGTACTTTCATGTATTTATTCTACATTACTTAATAATGGAATAACTTAAGATGTTGATTGATTCTATGTTATATGATCCATGTGGCACACTTATGCATAAAATGAAATGTTTAAGAAGGATGCGTCCTAATAGTGCTCCAATGCATTGGGTAAAGTATAGTATCATGATACATCATGTGTAATGGGTGTTGAATCATGATAATTCAAGTGCAATGAGGTTTTACTCATGCTTTATCATGCCTTTATGTTAATGTTTATATTGTGCTCCATTGATATTCCTATTGTATAACATGTATTGTATTCCTTTTGTTATTCCATGTTTATTCCCTTACTGGGATTTATAGCTCACCCTTTTCTTTTCCATGTCCTTAGGTTATCCAATGCAATGCTAAGTACGAGGTAATGTAGTGGTCATGTAAAGGAAGTTTTCAATAAAGATGTTGTGTGTTTCATGTTTTAAGTTGTTAGTTAATGATCCTAAGCCCCAAAGACACTAGACCTCTCAATCTTCCATGTTGTATCAAGTGAAGAGTTTATGTAATAAATCACGTTTAAGTGTGTAATAAAGAGAAGGGTTGTTATAGAACCACCTTGAGAGATACCTCTAAATGTTCTCAACACATCTCAAATGATACCACCATAAAAAAATCATCAACCAAAACACCCACAAACATCCCACACAACAACTATACAACCAAATATCACTGGGCATAACACTAAACATGTTATACCATCCAAAAAAACTACATTTTTCAAAACCACATCCCCAAACAAACATAAAATCACCACATATCCCAAGACAATAACGACTATAAACAAAACACAACATTTCACAAACCAAGCACATAAATTAGGAAATCTTATCTTCCATGTTAAGATACAATCTACTTTGGGTGGCACTGTAAGAACCCATATCTTCTTTTCAGGTATGTGTTTCTCTTTTCTGGTGTTTTTGAGAAAAAGAGGAGGTTCTATAAATTTTTGAAGTACATGTCGTGTACTTATAAGTACACACCATGAACTATTTTTCCACATGTAGTTGTGTGTCGGACATGTAACGGCCAAGAACACAGCCATGTGTGGTGACCTAGAGACCACCTTATGTGGGGGCTGGTAAGGGAAAGTACACACTGTGTAATTTATTCTTTTTTCATTAAATGGACTAGGGTCATGTCTTATTGGAAGAAGCATCTTCTTCTTCACCTTCTTCGACCGAGATAATTTATACGATGCTGATCTTTCCCCGATCCCCAGATCGAGTATCCATTCTCTGAATTGAACTCCATCAGTTGCGTTGGAATTTCATCAGCGAGTTCTCTCTTCTTATTGAACCTTGTTTTTTGTTTTCTCTTCTCTCGTGAGTTATCCTCGGTTGTACATTTTAGATGTTTTTATAGATATACCGTGTTCTAGGTCGATCCAAGGGCCGAAGTTAGATTATATCAATCATAAAACACCGAGGTAGTTGGTTTGTGACTTTCCGTAGATAGTATTTGAGTTATATGTGCAAAAGTGCCTAATACCCTTGATCAGGGTATTGCGTGTTTACAGTTTTAACCATATTAGTGCCTGTTATGATTTATATGCTTGAGTAAAGGTCAATTAAATGTGAATAGGTTTAATTACTATGATATGGATGTCTTTCCCATGCTTGTATTGTTTATAACTGTTTGGTCTTGCTTATCCTGTTAGACTGCTTGCTTTTCATTCCTAGAGCTAATCAGATGGAGTAATATTATTTATCTGACATACTGTTAGGATGTAGACTATTTATCTAAGTAGTTCTTGAGATATAATTTGGATGTTATATATCGCTGTGCTCGATTGACTTACACAGGGCTGAGAGAACCTGGCATAGTAGGCCATAGGGAGAATGGATGTTGAGGGCTTCTCTAGAGTGTCTGTTTCCTATTACAATGCGAGACTATAGGGGGAATGGACGTAAGTGATTCCTCAGAGTGTCTGTAGATTCTCAATTCAGGCCACAGGGGGAATTTAACATTGAGTGCTTCCTCATATTTCCTTTTAGTTATTGATATGATACTATAGGGGGAATTGACGGTGAGTGCTTCCTCAAAGGTTCTGTGCAAAAGCTGAACCATAGGGGTTAGACTGTGTGTACTTCCCAGAGGGTTTCTTGTGTTTGTTATGGTTGGAACAAAGGGTCTAGGCTATGAGTACTTCCCAAAGGGTTCCCTTCTTATGATTAGCTGCTTACTTGATATCTGATAATTGAATTCATTTGAAACTATATGATTGTTTACTTTTGAGTACTTCATTGTTTACTGCTTCATTTTGATTATAGCCTGCCATATATATATTCACTGACTATTAGGAATAGATATTTGGGTGGTTTTCTACTAGGATTTAGACTCACACCCTATTTGGGTCATGCATTTGGGCCCAAACAGATTATATTGCTGTAGATATAGATAAGGGCAAGCACCCTTCTACTTTAGGTACCTGATTATTACAGAGCTGGGGAGCATGGGACCAAGCTGAGGCTTGCGATGTTGTGGAGCATTTTATTAGTATTTCTATTGTAATTTGGTTTAGTATTGTATTCCATCATTGTGACTTGTTTGACTGTTTTCCTAGACATAATCATATTGCATCATATATATATGTATATGTGTGCTCTAGTTGTTTATTACTTCCACTATTTACCTATTTCATGTTTTACTACTTCCACTATTTCTATCTATTTTACTTCCGCTGTGTTACTCTTCCAATGAGAGAATAGTTTCCCCACTATCACACCCAAGGCCCCCACTGCTAGTTGGAAGCCTCTAGTGTTTGGGGAAACCTGCTTGAGGCCATGTGACCAACTGGGTACGGGGCACCTCTGGGAAAATTCCGGAACCGGGACATTACAAAGTGGTATAAGAGGAATTATTTTCTTCTTGACTTACTATTTTGAGCCTATAGACAGGGATAGGAAGGAATAGGTACTTGGTAATAAGCTGTGCTCAGGAGTTTCTAACCCGTGTACAGGGAAAATCCAATCTACCTTGTTATTGCAATTTTTTATGCTTTTTCAATTTTATAGTTGATTTGATTTCACTTTTGGGTGATTCACATGTTTTGTTCTATTATTGTTGATATTATTGAGGTTCTATTTTTTTTGCAACCTGATGAGATGAGGATATTCCATATCATGCATCATATAGGCACTTGCTAGAAATCACATGTCATGCATTCTTGCAATTCCAATTAAGGTGCATTAAAGATTTCATGTTATTGTGATAGAGGTTGTGTTAGATATGTATGCTATTTTGATTGATGCCTTGATTGAAAACCTGATTTATGATATGGTATTTAATTGTGTAAGGTTTCATTTAAATGAACACCAAACTTTGGTTCTTGAGGTGTTATGGGTCCTCATGGACCAGAATTTGGTGGATCATTGCACTGTTATCCTTGTTTATGACCTGTATGAGATGCCAAACTTTGATTCACGGGGGGAGTATGGGCCCTCACAGATGGAAATTTGGCACTTTAATGTTTTTTTTCAGTGTTTTTCTAGGTTCCAAAGTAGTTTCTGAGGCTTACTGTCTGGAAGAACCTAGAATACATGATGTGTAATGACGAATACATGCCATGTCTCCTTCTGTTCAGGAACAAAATGTTTTTCTTGAGTACACGTCGTTTACTGTATGTACACACTGTGTAGTCTCTAACCGTGTCACAGACCGTGTGGGTAGAGACATGGGGTTGAGAATTTTTTTTTGGGGAACATGCCGTGTACTATTTGTACATGTTTTGTTGTGTAGAACTTGTGTCCACCTGTGTGACTAATGACACAGAGGGATGAAATATTAAGTTATACACGCCATGTCATGTTTGAACACGCCGTGTAGTGTAACCCATGTATCCGGATGTGTAGCGAATACCATGAGTCGGTGAAACCTTTCTAGTACACGTTGTGTCTGGCACAAACACGCCGTGTAGAGTGAGCTGTATAACTGGTCGTGTGACTAACAACACGAGTTGGTGAATTTCATCTAGTACATGTCGTTTCTGGCACTAACATGCCGTGTAGTCTTGTTCTAGGAGAACCGTGTGGCTTAACCGTGTAGAATAACCCGGGAAGGGGAATAGGATTCAAGTACACACCATGTGTTAGGACAACACGTCGTGTGCATGGGGTATCACATGACCTGGGTTGGAAAAAGTACATTCCCATGTGAAGGCTTAAGTGAACACTCCATGTAGTCATTATACACGTTGTGTATCCATGTTTTGAAAAACTTTAATGATTTCTTTATCTTGTTCCCTTCTCACACATTCTAAGTTTCAACCTTTGTTAATATTGATCTAAGGTGTGTTATTGACCTTGTAGAGTCATGCCACCGAGACATCCTCCAATTTTCTTCCAATTACAGGGAAGTGATCAGACACCGGATATGGCTGATCAGGGACTACCAGTAGATCCACCAGTTGTGCTAGTCTTGGCACCAGCCATCATTCTGGACACAGGTGCTGACGCATAGTTCCGAGAGGGATTTATGAGGTTCATGAAGACCTTCTGAGGAGTATTGAATTCTGCCCCTTCTATAGCAGAGCTAACGCGGGTCTTTCAGTAGCAGCATCCTCCCACTTTCTCAGGGGATGGAGGACCCAAGGCTACATATTCATGGCTAGAAGCCATGCTGACGATCTTCGATCATCATGAGACGCCTCCAGAGAGAAGGGTAAAGCTTGCTACGTATTTGCTTCGGGACTCCACCAAGAGATGGAGGGATGTGATCTCATAGAAAGGACACCATATGGTTTTGGCACGGGATGAGTTCTAGCATGCCTTCTATGACTACTTCTACCCGAATACCTTGAGGGACAATTGAGCCTGAGAGTTCATGAGTCTGGAGTAGGGTACTCTTTCTGTTATGGAGTATTATTCTCACTTCACAGAGCTGCAGCACTTCACACCTATTCCAGGAGGTGATGAGTTATTTATGGAAGGGAAGTTTGAGTATGGTCTCAGGCATGACATCCGATCATAGTTGAATATCTTCAGGTTGACTTCTATCTCTTCTATAGTCAACCAGGCGCTACTCACGAAGCAAAATATAAGGGATTATGGAGTTTTGATCCAGGGAGGCTTGACATCCAGAGTTGGTATCCCTCATACTGACAGCAGGACATTCCATAGGGAGTCTACGCATAGAGATCTGAGGAGGCAAGACATTTCTTCTGGTAGCTAGGTGGTGTGATACTAGTGCGGGAAGAGCATGCATACAGGGCCGCATTGCCAGAGAGACCTAGTGGAGTGCCGATCTTGTGGAAAGATAGACCATATTCAGTGCTTCTATCAGATCTTCTCACCAGTAGCTGGTGACAGAGGTTCTTCTATGACTCTTCATTCAGGAGAACCACCACCAGTTTCTCATCAGACAGGGAACCAGAGTTCTTTCGGCCGTTCAGGCCGAGGTGGAGGTCGTGGCTGTTGTAGCCAGTTGCTAGACTTTCAGCAACAACATGGTGGATCAGATCATAGTGGTTAGGCAGGGTTGTAGGGCCGTGGTGTAGGTCAGACTTTTGATATGGAGCAGGCACAATAAGATCAGGATCCCAGACCCTCAACAGTACGAGGTACGATTCTAGTTGCCTTAGTTTTAGCTTCTGCACTTTTCGATACAGGGGATTCCCATAATTTTATATCTATTTCCTTTGTGGAGAGTCTTGGACTCTGTATATTTTCTTCTGCTGATATCTTGACACTAGACACTTTGTTGGGGACAAGAACGGCTAGTGTACAATAGTGTAAGGAGTTCCCTCTAGAGTTTTGTGGGTGTCACTTCTTATGTGGCCTTTATGTATTAGAGATGACAAGCTATGATATCATTCTTGGAATTGATTGGTTAGTTCCCTTCCAGGAAGTTGTCGATTGCTATCTCCATAGGGTGAGTTTCACATCACCAGAGGGCAGATCGTTTCTTCACAAGGGTGAATGGGATTTCCAAGCCAGTAGAGTGGGACCCGAGCATCATGGGTTGGGAGGAGTTATAACCCAAATTGCTAGTCTTTATCTGGATGACCAGGGGAATTCACAAACGTACTTTCCTCCAGTGGTGGATCGTTTCAGGGATTTCTTTCCAGAGGAATTTTTAGGTTTTCCTCCAGAGCGAGAGGTTGAATTTTCTATTAAGATTGTTCTAGGAGAGACACTGGTGTTCATTTATCCTTATAGGATGGCTACACTAGAGTTATATGAGCTTAAGAAGCAGTTGGAGGAGTTGTAGGAAAAGGGTTTCATCTGACCCAATACTTCTCCTTGGGGTTCACCTATCCTGTTTGAGAAAAAGGAAGACAATACCCTCAAACTTTGTGTGGATTATCGGAAGTTGAACCAGTTGAAGGTTAAGAACTGATATCCCTTACTGAGGATTAATGATATCTTTGATCAACTTCGAGGATCCTAGGTGTTCTCGAAGATTTAATTGAGATCCAGTTACCATCAGTCATGAGTTAGACCATCATATGTACCTCTTGAAGCCTTTTGGAGTAGTTATGGTCTATACGAGTATGTGGTTATGCTGTTTAATATCATGAACATGCCTGTAGTTTTCATGGCACTAATGAACCGAGTGTTCCATCCATACTTGGATTATTTTTTTGTAGTCTTCGTGGACGATATCTTGGTGTAATCTCATACTCGACACGACCATTCCACATAAGATCTGAAAATGCCACTTTTGGATAGACCAGATTCACTTCTTGGGTCATGTTATCTCAAATACATGAGTATCAGTAGACCCAAAGAAAGTGAGAGAAGTAGTTTTCTGGGAGCATCCGAAGAATGACTTTGAGGTACAAAGTTTTCTAGGGATGGATGGTTACTACAGACGCTTTTATACAGGACTTTTCACTCTTAGTAGTGCCACTAACGAGCCTGAATAAGAAGGGTGTGAAGTACTTGTGTTTAGATTCTTTCAAGTTAGCCTTTTAGAAGCTGAAAGTTAGGTTGACTTCAGCACCAATACTAGTATTCCCATAGAATATAAAAAGCTATACTATTTACTGTGATGCACCAGGTATCAGGCTAGGAGCAGAGCTTATGTAGGGGGAAGGGGTTGTTGCATACGGGTCTTGGTAGTTGAGGCCACATGAGAGGAACTACCCGACGCACAATCTTGAGCTGGCTGCATTTGTTTACACTTTACGCTATTAGAGACATTATCTTATGGGATATCATTTACTTTTTTTCACCGACCACAAGATTCTCAAGTATATCTTCACTCAGCGCGATCTGAATTTGAGATAGTGAAGGTGGGTTGAGTACCTTCAGTCCTTTGACTTTGAGCTTGCCTACGTGCCTAGGAAAGGCAACGCTGTGGCTGATGCGTTGAGAAGGAGGACTCAGATACAGGCATTTTAGGAGGCCAGCAGTGAGTGGAAGCTTATGTATCTGTTCTCTGAGATGCATTTGGAGGTGCATGATAGGCAGAGGTAGACTTTTATTTCTTCTGTAGTTGTTACCTCGACTCTACTTGATCAAGTGAGAATGAAGAAGCTATATGTTTCAGAAGGCCTGGTCCTACGGGAAAGTGTGTTAGGAGAGGAAACTATTCCTAGATGTACCATAGTCGAGGATGAGATCTTGCATCTTCATGGGTAAGTATGGGTTCCAGTGGACATACACGAGGAGATGATGCGAGACTTTCATTCCTTAGTTTGGGCAGTTCATCCTGGCATCACTTAGATGTATCGTGATCTACACCATCAGTATTGGTGGCTAGGTATGAAGAGATATGTTTCTAGTTTCTTCATGAGGTGTTCCACCTGTCAGCAGGTGAAGGCGGAGCATCAATGACCAGCAGGGATTTTGCAGCAATTACCCATTCTTGAGTGGAAGTGGAATGATGTTGCGATGGATTTCATGATAGGTTTACCAAGGTCACGTTGAGGGAATGATGCAGTGTGGGTTGTCATTGACATACTTAGGAAGGTTTCACACTTCTTTCTGATTAAGGAGACCTTCATTGTTGATGATATGGGAAGGTTGTACATTTGAGAGATTGTACGTTTACATAGAGTTCCACACTCCATTGTTTCTGACAGATATGCCTGTTTTACTTCTCGGGTTTGACAGGGATTACAGAAGGCTTTGGGTACATAGGTACTTCTGAGTATGACATACCATCTCTAGATAGATGGCCAATCCAAGTGTACAATTCAGGTGCTTGAGGACATTCTTTAAGCATGCATCCAAGATTTTGGAGGTTCGTGGGAGAATCACATACCTCTTGTGGAGTTTTCCTAAAATAATAGTTTTCAAGCAACTATTTAGATGACACCTTATGAGGCTTTGTACGGTAGGCCATTCCGATCACCCTTATACTAGCTGGAGGCAGGAGAGGCAACTATGCAGGTACCTCATCTTGTCCAGGAGACCACAAAGCAGATAAAATTGATTCATAAGTGGATGGATCCTGCAAATTCTTGATAGAAGTTTTATGCTGATCGACAGATTTGACCTTTGGAGTTAGAGGTTGGGGATCATGTTTTCCTACTTTTCACACCGAGGTTGGGACTCAGGAGGATTAGGATACAGAGTAAGCTCTCACCGAGGTACGTCGGGCCATTTGAGGTGTTGGAGAGAGTAGGGTCGGTTACCTATTGGTTGCAGTTACCTCAGAGGTACCAGGATATGCATGAGATATTCCACGTTTCTCAGCTCTGACGTTACTTATCAGATGTGTCTCATGTTTTTTAACCAAAGGAGGTTGAGTTAGAGGTGGATGCCTCATTTGAGGAGCACCCTATCTGGATTTTTGATCAAAATACGAAAGTTCTCCATGGCCGGTCTATTCCTCTAGTATGAGTGTTATGGTAGCACGAGCAAGACGAGACCTGGGAGAGGGATGCCGATGTACGATCACAGTGGCTAGAGCTTTTCAAGGATTCTTCTTCTACACCGCCTTGCTAGGAAAATTTAGGGAAAAATTTATTTAAGGGGGGAAGTTTGTAAGAACCTGGATATTCTTTTCAGGTATGCTTTTCTCTTTTCTGGTGTTTTTGAGAAAAAGCGGAGTTTCTGAAAATTTTTTAAGTACACACCATGTACTCTTTTTCCACATGTAGCCATGTGATGTTCGTGTAATGGCCGAGAACATAGCCATGTGTGGTGACCTGGAGACCGCCTTATGTAGGGGACGGTAAGGGCAAGTACACATTGTGTACTTCCTTTTTTTCATTAAATGGACTGGGGTTGCGTCTAATTGGAAGAAGCATCTTATTCTTTGTCTTCTTTGACTGAGAGCATCCGTACGACACTGATCCTTCCCCGAGCCCCCGATCAAGCATCTGTTCTCCGAATAGAACTTCTTTGGTTGCGTTGGAATTTTATCGATGAGTTCTATCTTCATAATGAAGTTAGTTTCCTATTTTCTCTTCTCTCCATCTTCATCTTGAAGCTCGTTTCCTATTTTCTCTTCTCTCATGAGTTATCCTCACTTGAACGTTTTAGATGTTTTTGTCGATCTATTTCATTCTAGGTGAATCCAAGGGCCAGATCTAGACTATATCGACCATACAACACCGAGGTAGGTGGTTTGTGCCTTTCTATAGATAGTCTTTGAGTTATATGTGAAAAAGTTCCCAATACCTTTGATCGGGGTATTGCATGTTAACGATTTTAACCCTGTTATTGCCTTCTATGATTTATATGCTTAATTAGAGGTCAATTGAATGTGAATAGGGTTAATAGTTATGATATGGATGTCTTTACTATGCTTGTATTGTTTATGATCGTTTGGTCTTGATTAGCCTATTAGGCTGCTTGTTTTCTGTTCCTAGTGCAGATTGGATGGAGTAATATTATTTATCTATCATGTTGTTATGCTATAGACTGTTTGGACAAGTAGTTCTTAAGGTATACTTTGGCTTTTATATATCGTTGTGCTCGATTGAATTACATAGGGCCATGAGAACTAGGTGTAGTGGACCATAGGGAGAATGGACGTTGAGGGCTTCTCCAGAGTGTCTGGTTACTATTATGATGCGAGACCATAGGGGGAATGGATGTAAGTGATTCCTCAAAGTGTCTATAGTTCCTTGATGTGGGCCACATGGGGAATTTGATGTTGAGTGCTTCCCCAGAGTGCCTTTTAGTTACTTATATGAGACTATATGGAGAATTTACGGTGAGTGCTTCCTCAGAGATTCTGTGCAAAAGATGAACCAGAGGGGTTAGACTATGTGTACTTCCAAGAGGGTTTCTTGTGTTTGTTTTGGTTGGACCAGAGGGGTTAGGATATGAGTACTTCCCAAAGGGTACTCTGCTTATGATTAGTTGCTTACTTGATATCTGATAATTTAATTCAATTGAAACTGTAGGATTGTTTAGTTTTGAGCACTTCCTTGTTTACTGCTTCATTTTGATTATAGCCTACCATATATATTCACTGACTGTTAGGCACAAATATTTGTTTGGATGCCTACTGGGATTTAGTATAACACCCTTTTTGGGTCATGCATTTGGGCCCAAAGAGATTATATTGCTACAGGAATAGATATGGTCAAGTTCCCTTCTACTTATGGTACCTAATTGATATGGAGTTGGGGAGCATGGTACCAAACTAAGGCTTGCGATGCTGTGGAACATTTTATCAGTATTTTTGTTGTACTTTGGTTTATTATCATATTCTAGAATTGTGACTTGTTTTTCTATTTTTCTAGAAATATGCATCATGCATCATATATATATGTATATGTGTGCTCCAATTGTTTATTAGTTCGGTTGTTTACCTAGTGCATGTTTTACTGCTTCTGCTATTGCTATTTGTTTTACTTCCGCTGTGTTACTCTGTCAATGAGGGCATAGTTTCCCCACTATCACACCCAAGGCCTTCACTGCTAGTCAGTAGCCTCTAGAATTTGGGGAAATTCACTTGAGACCATGTGACCAACCGGGTACAGGGAACCTCTGGGAAGCTTCTTGAATCGGGACGTTACAGGCCCTGAATTTCCTATATGGTTTCAATCATGTCAAAGTACAATTATTTTTTATTAGGAACTAGGTCCTCCCCATTTAATATACCAAATGATTTATAACACATCCAAAATCAAGGAAAATATATCATCTGATAAAACAACAAGGTCCAAACATCATATCAAATAACAAAACAAGAAGAGAAAAACTCAAAACAACTTTGGGTACTGGGCACACATCTTCATATCATGCTCTTAAGTACTCCCCTAGAGGACACCATGTCTTCATAAAATAAAAACTAAGGGAATGGTATAACCATGAAACAAATTCTCCTAATGATAATGGATCAATACTGCTCACTCCAAAAACATCACATTGTCCTCAATATCCAACTCTCCCCATTCAATGACATGAGAGTCATCATGAAGATACTGATGGAACTCAGAGATGTGGAAGCCATTGTGGATCCGGTCTAGCTATGGTGTAAATTACAACCAATATTACACCTTTCTAACTCACCCCAACAACTCAAAGGACCCAAAAAACTTGGTATAAAGATTACTCCACCTTCCAAGATTCCACTTCCCACATCTAGGGGAGACTCTCAAGAATAGATGGTCTCCAAACTTGAACTCTAAGGGCCTCATCCTATGATCTACATACTAATTTTTCTGGTCCTATGATGCTTTCATCCTCTAAAAAACAAGATGAACCTTATTTTTTGTGATATACACCACATCTAAAACAAGAACAAAGGCCTCCTCAACCTTTATCCAACACAGTAGAGAATGACATGGTTTCTCATATAAATCCTCAAATAGGGCCATGATAATGGAAGAGTGATAGCTATTATCATAGGAAAACTCAACCAAAGGTAACTATCATGACCATGATCCAATAAAGTCTAAGATACATCCCCGAAATATATACTCCAATGTTTGGATAATCTGTTCCATTTACCCATATATCTAAGGGTGTAAAGCAGTGTTGAGGCAAAACTAAGTGCCAAAAGAATGCTAAAATCCAATACATAATCATGAGGAAAAAAATGTATCCCTATCCAACATAATGGACCTTATAAATCCATGAAACAACACCACGTAATACACATAAATCTTAGCCAATGTATCTTTGACACCAAACACCTTGATCACTAAGAAGTGGGATAATTTCTTTAACTGGTCCAAGATTACCCAAATAAAATCACAAAATCACTGAGCTTGGGGTAAAACTATGATGAAATCCATTGATATGTTATCCCATTTCAACTCAAGAATATCCAAAGGATTCAATAAACCATTAGAAACATGATGCTTATCCTTTACTTACTAAAAAACTAAACAACTCACCACAAAATCTGACACAACCCGTTTCATCACAGGCCACTAAAACTAGGTTGTCAAGACATAGTAAATATTGGATACACCTAGGTGTACCATCAAAGGTGAGTTATGAAACTAATGAAGGAATCCATCATGAATCACTACCATAATAAACAAACTCCCATGAAACAACATCTGGTTCCTACCATCCTCTGACCATCACTCTAGAGAATCACCATGGCCAACATGATTATGCATAACCTCTGTCTCCAAGTCTCCCCAATGAGAATACTCAAGCTACTACATCAGAGAAAGATGTACTATCATATAAAACAAAAAAATAAACCTTAAACCACCCTTTCATAAAAGTGCTGGGCTTATAACTCCTCCATCACTCTCTAAGCATCTCTGGACTCATGAACAAAAACCTTTTGTGACATCCTAATCAAAGCATCAGATAAAAAATTTCCCTTTCCTAGGTTTTAGGAGACATCAACATCATAATCCATAAAAAATCTATACACCTCCACAGATGAAAATTATAGTCATGGTGAGAAAATGTGTACCTAAAGCTCTTATGATCCGTGAAGACCACAAATCACTCCCCAATGAGGTGATTACACTAAAAATTCAACGATAACACAAACTATTATAACTATAGATTATAGGTGGAATAGTTAAAATTATGTGGATGTACCTTCCAAGACTTATAAGATATCACTAACTACCACTGTATCAACATGCATACTAATCCCAGATGGAAAGCATCACAAAAAACCTAAACAATTACCCCCTCCTCTGGAAACTGGAGTACTAGATCATTGAGCAATTTCCCATTTAGGTATCCAAACACTAACTGACACTAATCATTCTAAAAAAAATATTGGTCCTTTTTAAAAATGTCAATGGGTCTACAACTCCAGAGAAATCAGGCATAAACCTTCGATAATATCCCATGGGACAAAGGAAACTATGAATCTATACCACGTTCGAAGGTTCTAACTAAGAAACAACTGCTTGGACCTTCGATGGGTCCACTTCCACACCCTGCTGAGACACCACATTCCCAAGGAAATTCAATTATAATGACCAAAACTTACACTTGGGAAACTTTCCATAGATCTGGTGGCGTCGAAGAACTTATAAGACAAATATGAGATGATCGAAATGATCCACCCTTGAATTTTAGTAGATCAATATGTCATCAATGAACATGACTATGAAAAAGTCTAGGGATTCATGGAAAATAGAGTTCATGATCCCCATGAACATAGTTGGTGTGTTTGTGACACTGAACGACATGGATACTAACTCGAAGTTCCCATACATACATCTGAAGGAATTATTTAGGATATCTCTCTCCTTCAACCTAAAATAGGGATATAATGATCACAAATTGATCTTAGAAATATAACTATCCCATCTCAACTAGTAAAAAATATCATCTATCCTTGGAAGAGGGTAACGGTTCTTGACCATTACCTAATTCAACCTCTGGTAGTCTATACACAACCTTATACTACTATTTTACTCATTGGAGAACAATAATAGAGTTCCACTTGATAACACACAGGGTCAAATGAAACCATTATTCAATATATCATCTCCAAATCCTCAACTCAGCAACTTAGAAGGTTTCATATAATAAGGATCCATTGAAATTAGAGAAGCATCGACATGCAAGTCTATCCCAAACTCAACATCACATTGAGGGGGTAATGTAACAACCTCCTCAAGAAATCATATAAAAACTCCCCAACTACCCTGGGAACCCCCAATTTACAAACATCCAGTGATTAAATAGACAACTAATCCATAAAATAAATAAGGTGTTCCACATGCCTACTTCCCACCTAACAACTCTACTCGCCAATGAAAACCACATGTTGTGCATCCACACCGAAGAACATAACTCTCTCCTGGAATTAGTTGATAACAAAATTCATAAAATAAAACCATTTTATGAAAATGATAAAAACATAAAACTACATATTACATAATAAAATACCCCATGGGACTTATGTGGACCCATTATCAGCCTACACCCCCATCACACATAAAAAAAGCTACCCTGGACTTCAACTGGCGTATTCAACACTAGGGGAATAAAAAGCCTATCTATGTCTAGAATCAAGGAAAATAATAGAGTGTATGTCATGAAGGAGTGATAATATATTGAATTAAAGAAATAAAAAACAAGGGTACGTGACAAACTGAGCATACAAAGAATGATCTATGCCCCCTCTAATGCTACTGCCCCCACTTCCTACAACTAACCATACCAAAATCCTCTACAGCACTGATGATGGACACATCCATATAAATACATAGGTCAAGGTACCAGAATATGAGGAACATCCTAATGTTATCCTATACTAACTCAATATTCCCTTGGTAGAGCATAATACTTTTTCCCCTACTACTAAAATGTCCTCAATTGCAACTGTTACAAAGGTTGGCGCTGAACCTGACCACCTCCACCGAACTAAGCTCGGAGAGTCATTGGGCACTGTTTCTAGCAATGGAAATGAACCTCATAGGAAAAAAAAGGCTTGAAGTCCCCAGAAAATGGAAAAAAATCACTAGCCCTAGAAGGTTTAAAATGAGACCGCTAATTTCGACTCCCCACAGGTCAAAACCACAAAATCCCTGGCAACTGAGACCTACCACCAAAAAATATACTCCTAAAAGAACCCTACTGGACCCCATCTCATGGTAATTAGGATCTTTAGTGAATCCTCTTGATCACATCTGACTTCATCTGAACCTATAGATACATCAACAAACTAAAGGGAGTAACTATATACATGATCAAAGTATGCACTACTGCAAATCGGGCCTTTAACGACCCTAGTAAAAGGGATTTATCATCTATATATAAGTGTTGATAAGGTAAGATATGTTAAAGGGTTAGATTTAATATCACTCTTAAAAACCATTGATAAAGGTCCCCTTTATCATCACTTTTTAGTGCTAATAAATGGGCATTTATCAGCGCTTTGTTTAGCACTGTTAAAGGCCCCACTAATAAAGGGTATAATTTTTTTTCACACCTAAGTGCACCCCCTCTTTATTAGTGCTCCCCATTCTCCCTTTATCAGAGATTTTTCATGCACCCCTTCCTCTAGAAAGTTTTGAACCTAGGATTTTTAGCTTATACACCAACATTTTTTCCACTACCCTATACTATTTTGTTTTTCATTTTCTAATGTATATTTATATATATTTATATATATTTCATTATATTTTTTATCCATATATTTATATATATATATGTTTAGATATATATATATATATATTTTAAACACACACACACACACACACACACAGATATATATATATATATATTAAAAATGGATATTAACTCTAAAACCCCTTAAAACACATAAAAATATTAAGAAACTCTGAAAACCCTAAAACCCATAGAAACCCTGAAATGACCATAAATTCTGATTCGAAAGTCCATTTCAACTCAAAAAATAGTAAAATTGAATCTCATGAAATGAGATTTAATATGATATGTGGTACAGGCCGAACATGCACCCATATCAGATGTTATAGTCGTTTGAATTTTAAGAAATCGGGGTCAGTGACTAAAAAATCTGTTCCAGAAGCCTTCTTGGTCTTTATGAGGAAAAAATGGGGATAATTATCAATTATATAGTACCATACCTAAAAATAATAGAGATCATCATATGATTCTATTTGATATGTGGTAGATCCCAAATAGACACCTGGATCAAAACTTATAGGTGTTTGAAGTTTGAGTTCGATTTCTATTTTTTTTGAAACTATAATAACTTTTATTCATTTAGTTGTCATGAAATTTGAATATAACATTGTTTTATCTTGTTTCATAATCTTTGATTTGACTATTTGTGGATTTTAAATGGACTTCCTGATCGAAAGTTATGATCCTTTCAGGTTTTTAGGGTTTTAGGGGTTTTCACATTTGACGAACATAATATCTGAACCAGGTGTCCTTTTTGCCTCTAACACATATCAAATCAAATCCTATGATTATATCTATTCCTCAGTGACCCATGATAACACTCTATCACCTCTATTGAGGACAAAAAAGGCCTAGAAGAACTCTAAAAGGCCACAAATTCTACTATGAGTGCCCGTTAATGATATATATATATATATATTAAAATATACCCTTTATAAGCACTACTAAAAAATCAATAATTAAGGATGGGTACTTTATCATCACTTCTAAAAAAGCACTGATAAGGACCACCCTTTTATAAGCTCGTTTTTAGAAGTGTTGATAAATACCACCCCTTTATCTGCACTTTTTTAGAAGCCCTGATAAATTCCCATTTTATTAGTCCTTTTTTTCTAGCATTGATAGGGGGGGGGGATTTATCAGATATTTTTTTACAAGAATTGATTAAGGTCCTCATTTAATAATTCTTGTTTTTAGTACTATTAAAGACCCCCTTTAACAGTGCTACAGAAAAGCACTATTAAAGACCCCCTTTAACAACGATTTTTCAAGTATTGAGAAAGGGGGTTTTAATAGTACATTTAGAGAGCACTGTTAAAACCCTAGTGATGGATAAAACTAGTTTTTTGTAGTTATGGAGTGCCTCCTTAATACTTATTGCATGAGACTCCTAATCTAGAAAAATATTTGGAAGAAAATAAAGAAGATCCCTGAACTTGATCCCTAACTCCCAGACTGACATACTCCCTTTTTCATGAGAAAAAAATCTCTTACATCTTCACTTCCTTCATGGTTGATGAAAGGAACACTTCCTAGAACACTTCCTGAAAGTAGACACATAAAACATCTTCCTCCTTTCACTCACCCAGATACATCATGCACTACTGACGTGAAACTTCCCACATATGACTAACTGCCAAAGGGACAGAGTACCTCATCGAGGCCCCAATCAAACTGAAGGTGATTTTGAGTTCATCTAGACAACTATATATCTTCCCATCCAAAACATTTCTTTCATACTTTCAAAAATATTACCACTAAAAAGTGCGAAACACCCTCTACCAAGCCTCATCCTCTTCTTCCAGATCAGCCGTACAACGATCGACCAGATCCTCTTACTGAACCTCCACTACCTAAACCACATGTGGATGATGACCAAGAGCCATGGATAAAAGAGGAAACAAATATTTACTAATAATATATAGTATCTAATTTTATCAAATATTCATTTAACCAATTTTTTTCCTTTTAAACATCCCTAGAACCAAAACCACCCAATTAAAACAAGAACATAAGTCATTATAATACATGTACCTCTCCAATTTCTCTACTATGAAAATAGGTTCACTTCAGTTGGTCATTCAATATACTCAGTTCCCAAACACTGGATCATGGGGGGATTTAAAATCCCATGTCCTAGCCAGTCTCCCTAGCCTATGTCATGTACCAAGGTCAATAAGAACTATTTCCATACCTACCCAAGTAATCCTCATTGTACCTAACACTGAAATTAATCGTATCCCACAACCATCACCTATGATACCACTCTATCATGACCCCTCCAACCAAAGAAGCTGCAATGAAGGGAGAGAGATAATGACCCATCAAGTCTCACCTCTAGTAGACCCCAAGTTGGAAACTAGCACCGAGGGTATAAAAATCTCATAAATGGGAGGAATTAACCTCTATAATAAAACATGATTAGGATATAAGATGAATCAAACATATAAAACTCCATGAAATAGCATAAAAATAAATCCAACAACAATCCCACAATGCATTTATAATAAAACTGAAACAAATAAAAATATTCAAAAGTAAATACCCAAAATAAAATCTAAAGAAAAAATACAACAACTGTCCAAAAGTACAAGCTATTAATGTTCAACAAGATCCACATGATCCTCTTGGAAACCTAAAAATCAGTTTATATATGTAGGTTGATCATAGATGTATACTCAATAGGGTAACCAGAGTCTCCAATGTACATGTGAAAGAAGTATACTAATGAACCTATGAGAAAATAGCAGAACCAAAAAATACATAAACAAGTAAACTAAACAATCCCCATCCTCACCAAGGCACTCTGCAAAATAGTGCAAGCCAAGTACAATAAAATAATATGAATCATATCAATGAAGGGTACCCCACACTACTTTCCAAAGGATTTACCACTCTCACACCCTAACATCATACGTCTTAGTGCTTCAATATCTTTTGTATTACATACATCATCACTCTCCTATCATGCATGAACCCCACCATAAACCACCCCACAATATGGTCTCCTTAAATCTCGCATGAAGACACATGGGCCATCACCTAGTGCACTATCAGACCTTTTACCAAAAAAGACTGTATATATCAAATTGATTGGAAGAGAGAGTAGAAAATAGTGGGTAGTTATCCATCCATCCTCATCATCAGGATGTTTTGAAAAGCACCCCCTGTATAAATGTACAGGTTTCAGAACATAGTTATCGATATGGTTGGTGTGAATATAGAAATAGAAAATAATATACAAGGTATATATATATCCACACACACAAGCCTAACCAATGGGTCTTCAACAATCACTCAACAACTCATAACATCCCCAATTTATCTGCCACCTCTAAATGTAGAAATCCACACATCAAACACAATCCATAAGACACTTCCCACTTTTTATTATAGGCTGATCAGATTTCATTTAAACATATCATTCCTTCCATTATTTATCATCAATCACATTTAACTACACTTCCAATTTCAATTTTCTCATCAACCATTTCCATCCCATTGACCAAACCAACTCAATCCATTTCAATTTAAACATTTCATTTAATTCTAATAAAACTTAGGAAACTATGAAAACACAACCATTATCATCTCATACACTATAATATGCAACCACACATCATTTTACTACATCAAAATCACACATCACCACACCACAACACAACATCACAAACCCATCGTATTATCACCCCAAAACACGACCTCACAAACCCATCAGTTCACCGCCCCACAACATGACCTCACAAATCCATTAAACCCACATGCCACAACCACACATCAACTTCCTAAAATAATACCACACATCACAAAAAGTTTTACATATTTAGAAAGGGTATTTTTATCAATTTAACTTCTTTATTTTTGGGCCATTATCACACAATCCATAAATCTCATGGAAAATATTTTATTAACCAAATATAAGTGGATAAAAAATTTAAATTTTAGGGTGATATCACAACAACTTGAAAAAATGTTTCCACATCACAAACACTAAAACACATGAAAAATATCCCTACAACCATGATTTATAGGGGGTCATTTGGCCGGTAAAAACACAACATTTAAATAATAACAAAGCTGTAAAAAGAATATGATTCAAACCGCTTTCCACTTCACTTTAAATTAACCCATTATTTATCTTTATTAATCCAGTGATAACTATCTTCCCAATGATAAAAAAAATAAAACCCCTACTACATGATACACAATAAATAGAATTGAGGGAAAATCTACCTCAAATAAGCTTTTCCTACTCAATAGGCGCCGTATGGGGAAAAAGAAATGCATGTAAACTAAAAAAACAAATGAGGAAACTATGGATCTACCTTCACCACACCCAAGTATCATCAAGATTCATCCTTCACACACCACAAACCAAAACTACACAACAACAATGAATCTATAAAGAATAATAGAAGGAAAACCATGAGGAAGAGAGGATAACTCACCATTGATCACCAACGGGAATCCACTAGAACCCAATGATAAAAGCATGAGAAGGAGGGTTAGAAGATCCTCCAAAATCACCTATGGTTCCTCCAAAATTTATAGGAAGAGGTTATGGATGAATGAGTGGAGAATCATCCGAATAGAACCAATTTAAAACCTAGTACTCACCCAAATTATGACATAAACTACACTCTTACGATGTAAAATCCTTGAGTCCACATAACTTATGCTATAAAACCAACTCTTAATCCATTAAAACATTTTTATACCTAAAAACTTGGAACGTTGACTGGAAATTAACTTATTGTTTAATATAATTTCTCAAGGCATAAACACATTTAACACCCAACCCCTCACTAAACACAATATATAAACCAACTTTCCAAACAAGTCGTAAACCACCATCTAAAGCCACAAATCCCTATTTTATGGCCTAAAAATATTTTTATAGTTATACTAAATATCCAAATCCATCAAACCTCATCTAGCCTCCTCGTACCTCTGATCACCTCAAACAAGAAAAGTAACAGGCCAGGAAGGCACATGCCTTTACACATGACTTATGATAACATTTCAAATGAAATATCTATATTAATATATTAAGTAAAACTCAAAGAAAAATATTATTCCTATATAAAGTTAAATAAATTATTCATTTCCCCCAGCAATAATATTCTTTATGTATTAATTTTTCACACATAAAAAATTTTTTAGTTCATTTGAGACATTCCCCAATGTGTTTCTTCACACATTTTTGACATGAATGAAATTGAAAACTTTTTCCTTCATTATCTTTATCACTTGATTTTTTATGAGACTACATCCTTATCTTATTTGGATTGTTTTGAACTTAGATCATGTTAACATTATTATTCATATTTCTTTATAGTTTATTTGACATAATAAGAAGATATTTATCCCTAGATATTGTTCTAATAGATTTCATCTCAATATAATCACTGCATTTTCCATTAAATCAATTATTATCTTGGTTAATTCTATATATATCCATTACTTTAAAGGAAATTTTATGAATAGTAATACTTAAATTAGTAAATTTATAAAAAAACTATGAGTTTAAAAGAAATAATTCATAAATTATGTGCATACACTATCATATGATTCTTTAGATTCAATCTAGGTTATCCATGGTCATTTAACTATTTTGTTCTCTAATATAGTTAACTTTAATAAAATTATATTTTCAAATTCTTTATAATGGTTTGAAAAGAGACTATGAATTAACTCAATCATATACTCTAGGAGTGCCTATCTAGGTGCGCATTTAGGTTCCATTCACCATGTACCAGAATGATGATTGAGATATACCTGACCAAATTTTAGGGGGGATATTACTACTAGATGAATCTATTCCAAAACCATGTCAAATTTCTAATATATAGAATAATATTTAATTTCAAGGAAAATACATAATCTCTACTTTACCAAAGTTTCAGAAGGTTATCCTATAATTATACTTATACCTGGGATTTCTAATAATGTTCTAATTTCCTAATCCCCAAACAACATAAAATATAAAACACTTCCAACCTAATGGTTTATCTATACCATTGAAACCAAGATCAAACTTAACTCATTAACCCTTGATTTCATTAATAAATCTTAAATCATCCTCAACCAATAACACCCTAACCTCTAATGTTATCTAAACACTATTCTGATACCAACAGTAGCACCCACATGCCTACACTCTTGAATATGGTGCTGAAAACACATAACATTCAACAATGTATTTGATAAAAATCTATGATTTAAATATACTTCTCACATTTTCAATCAAAATAACTTTGACTTTATTGTTTTATAGAGTTAAAAAAATCCAAAACTACTAAATCTAAAGCCTTCTCAACAAATGGACACATTTTTCCATAATATAAGAAACAAATAAATCTATAATGGGTATTCAAATTTTCCCATAAATTCTCCACAAAAGTTACTCTTCTAGGCTTACCATACTTAATTGTTTCATTCATAACATTGGGAAAGGGAAACATAATAAGGGGTGGGATCAGACACTCAGTAAGGGTAAACATGATAATAAAGAATAACATGAGAGATGGGAGGAATAAAATGATATAATAGAGTGAATGGTCATAATATTGAGAAGGTGGAATAAATAGATGATATCATAAAGATATAGATTAAAAAATTATCATAACATAAGATCATGACATCATAAGAAAGTGGAAAAAACATAAACATGATATCGTAAGAATATTCCAAGGATTACTCCCTAGGATATCATCAATATATTACACGTATTACTCCCTAGCCCATCATTATATTTTAGATATTACTACCTTTTCCATCATCATTTTCCAATTATTAATCTCTAGGCCATCAAAAAAGGATTAGTTTACACCCTAATCTCATACATAGCTTGTTATAAGACATTAACATTACCAAATGCATTAGAGAACTATTTGGGCATACCCATCATAATGAAAAATATAAATATGTGTTCCACACAATTTAAATCAAAATACTATAAAAATACAAAGAAATAAAATGGGGTTTATATACTTTTCAAGTGGTTTCCTAAGGAATAATTCATGGTTTCATGAATAAATATGAAATGATAAACCTGTGGAAAATAAGTGGGTATCCAATGACTTTAATAATCATTCAACGTCAATAACACTAAAAATATATGATTACACATTGGTTATTTACACCATATAGGAAATAGATATATGATTTAGGCAATAATTTCCCAAATCAGTCGATGAATTATGTATCTAAGTGAACACCCATTAATCAAGTAATGGAACATAGGATATTCAAAGAGGAAAAAAATTAGAAGATAATCATGCCTATTCATGTGGATGATTATAAAATAAAAAACTAGTGATGGATCTTACTATAGATGTAAAATATAATTTCATAATATATCAAGACAAAGAAGGTGGATGATATCATTTTAAGAATACCCTTGTTCAAGTATACAACATAGATGATGAATATTATTAGAAGAATTAGCAAAATTTATTTGAAAATAATAATTTCACTTTTAATTTGAAAACATTTTAAAAGGAATATTTTATTATACCATTATAATAATAATATAATATTTTTTTTGAAAAATTGAAATCCTAGAGAGGAATTATCTTGGAAAACGACAAAGGTGGTGAAAAGATATATTCATATGGAAATGTGTAAAAGAGATTCCTTTTGGTAAAAATGACCCATAAAGAAAGAAATTTAATTTTTAGTTTAATAAAACCATTTTTTAATAAATTCCTAGTAGTTTAAAATGAACTTTTAAAAACAATTTGGAAATAAGTCATTTTGGAACATTTTAAAACATTACTTTAGAAGAAAGCATTTTAAAAAACTAATCACGTGGAAAATGTTTAAAGACAATTAAAACCTTTTAAGGAAGCCAAATTCATAAAAATGATGATAAAAACTTTCATTTATAATAGGTAAAGAGAAGTAAGAATGTCACTTTCAATATTATAGAAAATATTTTCGATAGGTGAAACATGGATATGGAATAAAAATATCCATTGTAAAAGATAAGAGTTATTCTTATCAACATAATGCTTTTATTTGAGGAAGTATTTCATAAAATGGGAGGATATTAATTAAGATAAGTAATATCACCATCAAAAAAGGAAATATACTATTTGAAAATATAATGGTAGGAAAAATATAATTGGAATATCAAATAATGAAGATATTTTATGACTCATGGGAAAAAGGTCTTGAGTTGAGAAAATAATTTTAACTTGAGTAACATTTTAATAAAAATCCTTTATGGATAAAGATATTTAAAATGAGCCTCAAATAACCTGAAGAAAATATATTTCATGATAACATATCAATTGGGAAGCATATACACCATATAGAATTAAATTGGTTCATAAAGTAAAACGTGAATCAATAAATGGAATTTGAGACAAGAATTCCTTGCCTTATTTCCCCGCTTAGTTGATCACACTCTAAATTAATATAAAACAAAAATTACTATATTAATCATATATTTTATAAATTTATTAATATCTGTAAACCTTTTATATACTTCATTTATAATTATTTACTATGAATATAGTGGTACATTATTGCTTATTTTTAGTATGAGATGTTAACAATTTTAATTGTCTTGCACATGCTTCGTAATGTTAATGATGATTATTGATAATTAATACTAATTTACTTATTTATAGATTACCTATGGTTATATAAAATATATCCCATTATTATTTATAATTCCAATTTCATCCCATGAGAGTTTTAATTATGAATCTTGAAGAGGATGTCGAAGACAAACTTGTTTCAATAGTTATCAATGAACATAAATAATATATTATTAACATGATTATATATTAAAATTATAACTACATAAAAATTATAAAATATTTAATACCTTATTATTAAATTTAAATAATAATATATAACATTCCTTAATCATTCACTATATAAACATTACAACATCGCTCAAGTAGGTGGTAAACCAGCCAAAACAAAAGCATGTTGTAATGATCTAATGAGTAAGAAAGTGGTATTACATAGTGTAATTATAGTATTTAAAGTATATTATTCATATAATATATATATATATATATATATCATATATCTCCATAAAATATTTTTTTAGAACCATTAATTATGGTTGGTGTTGACAAGTGAAATCTGCCGTTCATGGAGGTTCTAGTCTGCATGTTTGTAGGATTAAGGAACCCATTTCTCAATGAATGGATGATGTGGCGATATATTAAAATTCATAATTTAATAATTATAATAATTTTATAAATACAATATTATTTCATTAATTAAATTTTAATTTAAATCCATTTTAGGTCTTTAAGATAAATGAGACGTGTCATTCATGGAGGCGGTAGTCCGCGCTTATGCATGATTAATGATCTCATCCCTTAACAAATGGATATAATGAAGGTAAATGTAATAGGTTATCATGTCATAATTTTATAAGTTATTTAAAAAACATAATTATTCATCAAAACCATCCTTTAAACCACACTGAAGAGGGGGTTATGAAAAATAAATTATATTGTGTCGTGGAGGTAGTAGTTTGTACATATGACCCATCAATGAATTTTTTATCAGAAGATGCTACACAAAGAATTAATAATTTATTTTAAATTAATATAATGAAATTTTAGAATATATATGATATTGAATTAATTATATTAATAATTTTATATATTATTATTAAGAATAAAATTAAAAATAAAGACTAATAGGAGAGTAATACTCATGTCAGGAACATTGATTTTCCTTGGAATTATCCTTAGAAATGAAGGGATTAAGCTAATTAAGGGAAGAAAAAGGAAATGTTTTTGGGGATTCAGTTATTGGATGAATATATGGGATTATTTTAACCAATTATTTATAATGTATGGGTATGTAAAGAAGGGATGTAAGTTTTCCCTTTTATAAGTGAAGGGAAGGGACTTTTCCATGGAAAAGAATGTTAATTAAGGGGTAATAATGGAATGATATAAAATTAAGGTGATTTTGGTAAATAAAAATTGGTACTACATGTAGGAAGAAATTTAAAACCTAAAAATTTATTTATATAAGGTTTAAATTTCAAGATAATTTTGGAAAATCAGAGCCACCTTAGATTATCCATTTAAACACTTATTACTCTTAATTAAATATTAATCATGTCAAATATTTTATTAATACAAATATAAGTAGACCCTTAATACTAAATATAGGAATGATTATTAAGAATTTGGGCTCCATTTAACCTAATTAATTTCAAAAATATGATAAATTATTATTTTAAATTGAACACACATAACACATAAAAATCATTTTAAAATAAAAGAGTGTTTTCAAACTTTAAACTTATGTATAAGATAAATTTTTCTATGGTTCATGATTTTCATGATATTATTTGATTTATTATAAAATAAATAAAAATTATATGTCTTTAAATTCAATCCAAAACTAAATTTCACCATGAAAATGTTTAATTAAAAGAGACAAATGAAAATAGTTTTTAAATTATAATAAAATGTTACTTATGTACTAAAATATTCAAAATAGAATTTTTAAGTTCAAGATAATATTTTAGATTTTATAATTATACCCTTAAAATTTATATATGATCAATTAACACATTTTATAAAATTTTAGGCCTTTCACATATACTGATAATGTGATAAAATTCATTATTTTGACAAAAACTGTATTTTTCACCATTCACTGAAAAATCGATTATTTTAGAAAAATCTCAAAATACATATTAATCTAATTTTGTTGTGAGAAATTCAAAAAATTAATTTTAATTTTTCAAAAATAAAGTATAATATTTGAAAAATTATCTTTTTAAAAGAAAAAATATAATACAAAGAAAATAGATTTTATTAAAAACAACCTTTTCAATATTAACCCATATTAATTATTTACCTTCTAAAGATAACAACTATTAATGATTTACTATATTTGTGTTTATTATAGATTTATTAATAACGACTTCTTAATATGTTGGGGGTTTTTTTATGTTTGTTGTAGTGTTTGACACATGTTATAGAAAATAGTATGTATTTTAAAGGATTGAAAATTTCATATCGTTACATTCTACCCCTTGAATAAATTCCATCCTCACAAATTTTAAAAATACATCAATTTAGGATGTAAAAAAATAAACATGATTTAAGATAAGATTTTAAATGAAATTTCTACATTAATATCTTAAGTAAAACTAAAATACAAATCTTCTTCCTCTATCAAGTTAACTGAATGATTCATTTTCCCTTGGAAACTAGATGCTTTATTCCCTCCTTTTCCATGGATAAAACATTTTCAATTTCCTTTGAGATATTCCCTAGTGTGTTTCTTCCCAAATTTTTGGCATGAAGGAAATTTAACATTTTTTACATCATCATCTTTATCACTTAATCCTTTATGAGGCCCCATCATTCACTTCCTTGGTGTGTTTTGGACTTTTACTATGTTAATATTGTTAATCATATTTCATTATATTTTATTTAGAAAAATAACCATATTTTTAACCATAGTTCTTTTCCCAATAGATTTCAGGTTGGGACAATCACTACATCATCCATTGTTTCCATTTTTAGCTTCATTTATTTTTTCTCTAGCCATTAATAAATTTTAGGGATAAGAGTACATAAATTCTTAGAAGTATAAGGGTAAAAGTATGAGTTTAGAAGAAATAATCCATAAATGACGTGTATGCTTTAACTTAAGAGTCTTTAGCTTCAATTTAAGTTATTCGTAGACATTTTACTATTAAGTTCTCTAATATATTAAACTTCCATAAAATCATATGTTCAAATTATTCATAATGGTTTGTAAATAAAATGTGAATTAACCAAAGAATATCCTCCATGAGTGTTTTTCCTAGTGCGTAATTAGGGATCATTCATCATACACTAGAATAATGACCGAGTTACACCCAAAAAATATTTTTGGGGTTTTTACCCCTATATGAATCTATCCCAAAACTATATCCACTTTACAATATCTAGACATGGATGAAATTTATATGAAAACCACACAATCTCGACTTTATCAAAATTTCATGATCTTCTCCAATAATTATACTTATACTTAAGATTTCTACTAATTTTATCTTATTATAATCCCCAAAAAACATAAATATTCAACACTTCCAACCTAATGGTTTATTTATACCATTGAAACCAAGATCATCCTTAAGTCATCAACCATTGATTTTATTTATAAATCATAAATCATACCTAACCAATAACATCCTAACATCTAAAGTTATCAAATCACTACCCTGATAGCAACTATAACTCCCCCAGACTCGTGCTCCTGAATCCAATGCAGAAAACAAAATACTTACAACATTTTATTTGATACACATATATGATTATGATATATTTATCACATTTACAATCCAAATACCTTTGATTTTAGAGTTTTAGAGAGTTAGGAAAAGTCATAAACTACTAAATATCAAGTCTAAAAAAATGGAAACTTTTTTCCCAAAATATAAGAAGCTGATAAATATATAATGGGTCTTCAATATATATCATAAATTATCTACTCACGATAATATTCTAGTCTTATATTACCTATTATTTTCATTCATAACTTGGGATAAAGGAAACATAAGATGGGGTGATATCAAACACTCAGTAAGGGTAAACATGATAAAAAAGCATAACATGATATATGGGTGGCATAACATGATATTATAATGAGATTGATTATAAGATTTAAAGCATGGAATAAATAGTTGTTATCATAAATACATGGATTAAAAAATGATCATAACATAATATAATGACATCATAAGAATGTGGAAATAACATAAAGATGATTTCATATGAATATAAAAATGATTACTCCTAAGGAAATTATCATCATATGCCAAGGATTACTCCCTAGGATATCATAAGATTCCAAGGATTACTCCATAGGCCATAAAAAAGTATTATATTTACTCTTCAATCCTATACATAGCCTCTTATGAGAATTTAACATTATCCAATGCATTGGAGTGCCATCTGGGCAAACCCATCATAATTAATTATCATACATATGTGTGACACATGATTTCAATAAAAATATCATAAAAAATAATTAATATAAAATTAGTTTTATATCCTTTTCAAGTGGTTCCTTAAGGAATCATTTGTTATTTTATCAATAAACAAGACATGAAAAAACCCATAGAAAATAAATGGGTATCTAATGAATATAAGCATAATTGTAGGTAAATAGCACTATGAAAATATGATAATTTAAATGGTATTTAAACTATATAGAAAATTGATATATGGTTTATAACCCAATTTACCTAATAAATCAATGTATTGGGAATCTAGGTGAACACCCTTTAATTAATTAATGAATTATAGGGCATTCACAAAGGAATTTTTTTTTATATAAATCATGTCTATTCAAGTCAAACACCCTTGGATGAAATAATTCAAATTGAAACTTAAAATACCATTAAATATGAAGGATTCATGATATTAAATATAAAAGGGGTAGTATATTCACTATATAAAATAAATTGGGGTATAATATTAAAATATGCCTCAATAAAAAGAAATTGAGATGAAGTCCCTTACCGTTTAAGAAACGAAATAATAAAAAACCTCTTGAAATAGATATAGATTAAATTTTATGTTAAAATTACATAAATAAGAATAATTAATGATGTTAAATATTAAATTTTTATTATATACACCTTTTAGAAACATTAGGTTCATAAATGAAAATGTCTCTCAAATATGGTAGTTTTGAGAGAAAAACCCTTACCTGAAGCTGACACATGTTGTGTATGTCCTTTATCTCTTGTATAATAAAATTATATGAATTATTTTTTTCTTAATATACATTTATATATTTAATACCTTATACTTAAACCATTTAATTAATTTATTTTAATGAAATATTTAATTACTTAATCAGTTATGTCCACGTCAAGCGTTTTGAGGATGATCAATTCATAATTTCAAAACATCATCGATGTGTTGATCATGGTCAAAGGGGCCATTATTCCATAATATAAATAATAATAATAATGAAATAATTATAATTTTTATATGTAAATTATACTTTTAAAACCAACCATTAATTATGTTTTTGTAAAATTAACTAGTTACCATCATAGAGACCGTAGGTCGTACGTACGCATGAGTAACGTTTCCATTTTTCAATAATCATGATGGAAAGAAGGTAAGTGTTATTTTATATTTAAAGAATTATAATTATATTACAAATATAATACTATTTATTTAAATACACTTATATATACCATCCAGATGATAAGGTGATGGAAAATGAATTGCATCGCTTCGCGAGATGGTAGTCTGTCGTACACATGAACGACATTATTATTTTTCAATGGATGATAAAGTAAGATAGTCTATGATATATTAATTCTAAATAATGGTAAATATGTAATTAATATAATATATATACATTAAATCCATCATTATAAACTATCCTGAGAGGTGATAATGGAAAACTAATTGCATCAATTCGCGATGTGGTAGTCAGATGTACACATGAATGATGGTTTCGTTTCCAATTTTATGGGAGAGGAGATAGATTTAGGTTATGAAATTAACATAATAAAATTTTAGTGTATTTTATATACTAATTTTATTATATCATAATTATTTAATAATATTTTATTTATTTTTAAGAAAAAATAAAACAAAATGCTCAATTAAGAATGATACCTTTTCTTTGGACAACCTCTTTAGGTTTGCAACAAAAGCCTTCCAAGTAAGGGTTTATAAATAAAAAATAGGACTCTTGAATGTGGGAATGGAATTAAGTAAGGTATTTTGTTTTGTATTATAAAAAACAAAATGATTTTGAAGTGTTCAAAGGAGAGGAGAGTAGGTGACTTTTTATAAGTGAGAGGCGGTGGTATTTTTGTAAATATGAAAAAAAATTCAATAATGGGAAGTCACTCTCAATAAAAGTGCCTAAAAATTGATAAATAATGAATTTAAGGGGTTATATGGTCAATAAAAACCCGAAAAATTCAAAATAAAATATCTTTTAAACATTTTATTCCATTTACCTCTATTGTTACTCACTTTTACTATTTTAGTTTTTCACCACGGTAACTAGTTTTTTTTTCAATTTTTACGATTCATTGTGAACACTAATTAAGTTGGACTTATTAAATAATATTAATTATTATGATTAAAAATATTGAATCCATTTTACCAAATTCTAATCACATAATTGTTATAATTTAATTTAAAATTAAACCTGCAAAACGTGTTGAATAACGGTTTTTCAAGAAATGTATTTTTTAAGCAATATAGGATCTAATATTAACTCTATGAATTGAAATAATCATTATATGAATTTAAATTAATATAAATATATTTATAATAAATTAAATTCATTTAAATATTTCTTTAATAGGGGTTATTTTGATTAATTAAAATGGATAAACTCTAAGCAATTAAAAATAGTTTTCGAAAAACCGCGTTTTTAAACATAAAATTAAACTTATACCAAAATAAAAAAATTACAATTTATAATAAATTAATTAAATTATTCTAAATCAAAAATTTCATATTTTACTTTAATACCAAATTTGAAATATAATCAAACTTTTAAATTACTTTATTTAATGAAAATAAATGATAGTATTTGAGAAATTGGTAATTTTCACCATTCACTAAAAAATCAACCATTTCTAAAAAATACCAAAATTTTACCCTAAGTTAATTTTGATATCCTGATTTCATAACTAAAGTTAATTTTATCAAATAATTTTTTTAAAATTTCTAAAAACTAATTATAATATTCTCTCATACAAAATCATTTTTGCTGAAAACTTTTTTATTTATTTTTTGAAGAATAAAATGTCTTAATAAAAAATTGATTTCTTATTTCATAAGAATTTATTAATAAATTTATATTTAGTTATAAATTTATATAAATTTCATAAATTAGTTAATACTATTCATATCCTCTTATTTAACGACTAGATTATAATGATCATATTTAAATATTCATAGTTTGTTTAGGCTTTGTGTTCTGTGTCGTATACGCTGTGAAACAAAGTTTTCTTATTAAAAAATATCAGGGTGTTACAATCACCATAGAAGAGAGTCATATGTTTTGGAATGAAGATAAATATTATCCCTAGGTAGATTTTCCCCTTTGGGATCCTTGACCATATATGAGCAATGATCTATTGGTTAAAACTTCTACCAAACCTAGCTCAAGTTCAGGATGTGTTCTATATATCACTCATGAGGAAGTACATACCGGATCTCTCACATGTACTGAATCTGGAGGTGTTAAAACTGGAGTATGACCACTCATATGAACAATAGCTAGTGAAAATCTTGTATCATATAGACAATGTTCTATGCAATAAGGCAACTCACCTTGTAAAAGTGTTGTGAAAAAACCATAAATATAAAGTGGTGACATGGGAACTAGAGAAAAAATGAAATAGAAGTACCCTCATATATTCTCAACCAATAATATGAGTTGAAATTTCAGGGATAAAATTTATAAAGGGAGGAATAATTTAATAACCCAAATATTATTAATGATATTTTTTCCTAAATAAACGTGTGTTATATTATATTGTATGGTATTATAGACATACAAAAAATAAAAATTGAACAAAAAATTATTTTATTAATGAATATCATTAAATTAGTAAAAAAATAAACTCATAAAATTTACAAATATAATAATGGGATAAAAAAAATATTAGAAAACCAATCAATATTCTAGAAAAGGAAAATATAGAAACATGTTAGAAATTGTAGTGAATGATGTATTAATGGATTTATAAGTATTTATAGGAGGTAATATTATTATTGGAATGGTAATGTGACTATTGAAATAGTAACTTGACCATTAGTAATAGAAAACAAACCATTGGGAATAGTAACCTGACCATTAGAATAGTAATTTGATCCCAAAATAATAAAATTTAATATAAATGAAATTTATCATGAGTAATTTATGAAAATATAAATATTATAATTCCATAAAATGAATACCAAGATTAAAAACTTAATGAAATTATATGAAATTTTGATAAATTATATTTTAATATATTCCGAAAAAATAAAAAAATTTATATTAAAAATTAAAATTACCTATGTTATAATTTTTTTTAATAAAATTATTATCATTTTTATAATAAGAACATAAAAATTTCTCAAGGGTTGTGTTGTATAAATTTTATGAAATACTTCATTTTTTAGTTGAATAGTAAAAATACATTATTTTCGTAACCAGTGTATTTTAAATTACATCATTAGTGATGTAATAACGACATAATAAATTATAGAAATATTAGATCAACTGAAAACATATTTCATTGGATAAATGATTCATTTAAATGTAATAATTTTTTTTCTGAACCTAAAAAGTACTTTCCAAACTCTAAAGTCTAAAGTATTCCATTAAAATAACATTTTTTTCATTTTTTCACTTTCTTTTTTAATAAAATAATGGCTTAAGTTTTGTAAATTATTAAAATTCCTAAATCTATTTTATTTTATTCAAATACGATTTAAAAGTCCAATAACATAACTATTACAATTTCTACCAAGGAAATAATATTTTACTCAATATTTTATCCAAAAAACTCCTCTATTCTCAAGTATAAATACCCCCTCTCTCTCCCCTTGGAAAAAAACATATCCCTATCTTACTAAAGAAACAAATGTTCCAAAATTCCATCTATTATGTCCCTTATCATCCTTAGGGACATTATAGAGTAATCAAACTCTAATCTTTCATGAAGTTATGGGTTGTAGAAACAGAACAACTTCAAGAAAGAGGTAATTTCCTTTCATCTTTTTATTTTGTTTTACTTTTATAATTCCCTATCCTAATTTTATTTACTAATACAAACCTTATTAAAAAAATTAAATAGTATTTCAACATGATCTTGATAATTTTTCTACTCTATAAAAAAATTATTTATAATATAATCACATATTATATATCTCGCACCTCCTCATTGGACAATGTCTCGTTGATGATTGGTTAACCACTAATGGTGACGTTGCCAATTCTTTTTTTGTCACCTCTATTAGGGATTATTATAATAAATTATTTAAAATATATAAATTTATAAATATATTAATTTATAATATTATGTAATTTAGCTTAATAATTTATAAATACCAATAAAGAAAAGATCATTAAATTGAAGCAAGACATGTTATTTTAAAGAAAATATGATATCAAAAAGTTTCACCTTTAATAAGGTAATTAAGAAATAGAATATAACTATTATAATGGATAAATATTTATAAAAATGAACATAATTTAGTTTTTTTTCTATGTTTTAATAAATATAAATCTATTATACAATAGGTGGAAAATTGACGAAATAAATCAGGATTTAAGGTAAGGGGATTCTCGAACCCAACTCCTTATCTTTTGGGTCATCTACTATTTCAGATTATTTTCAGTATGGATATTCCTATAATATCCTTAAAATTTACTTTAAATATTTTTACCTTCCCTTTCTTGGGATATACATGTTTTTACCTTGTCAAAAGGATTTCTAATCTAAATAGAATGATTTTTCCAAGAGACTTTATCTTCCAAAACACACCATTGACACCTGTTGAATTGTTTCTTATCCAGTCAAGAATGATGATGTTTTGTGACAAAATATGATTTATATTATTCATTTTTTAACTCCTACGTTTATTTATGAATTTATTATTTACCAAAAATTTATGAAACCCATTCCTTTCTAATATTTTATTTCATGACTACGATTGTTATATGTTATATTTACATATAGAATGTATGATTATGATTAGTTTATAATGTAATGGGTGGGATAATAATTATATTACCCTAAAATTCATTGGTAAATGTGATATATCTCATGATATTATGTGTATTATATGTGAACATGATTCTATCTTTGTTCACATTTATGATGTCATGATTTATGCACATATGTTATGTGTGAACATGATGATAGTGTTATTCACAAAAAAGTGTGGTATTTGACCACTATGTTATGATGTTTTATTATTATGAATATTACACATTCTATTCCATTTTACAATGATTACCTATTGCTTATGATTAATATCCCATGATTATTTTATGATGAAGATGATTATTCTCACCCATGTACTATTAATTCACATGTCTTATTCATTCTTTATTATTCCTACCATTACTGGTATTTTAGCTCACTCCTTTCTTTGATGCATATAATCAAGTGAATACATGTACTAAGGATAGAATGAGAGTTTTTAGGTGGATAAAGATGAAGGATTTAAATAATTTTTACATTTTATTATATATCAGTGATGTATGAACCTAATTTTGTCAAGATACTAAACCTTTGGATCCTATATTTATTAATATTATGTTATTTTTCATAAAAATGATGTATCAGTCATGTATGAAAATTTTAGTTCGTTATACCAACTACTCAAGGCTCATCACCTGGGTAACCAACCACCTAGGGAAGCCCACCTTAGTGACTCATCACCTAACGCTTTCCACCTAAGTGACCGACTTATTGAGGAATCCCACCTTAGTGACCCATCAAATTGGTCTATCCACTCAAGTGACCATATTCCTAGGGTATCCCACCCTAGAAACTCATCACTTAGGGTTGTACACCTAAGCGACCATCTGCCTGGGGAAGCCCACCATAGTGACCCATTTATAAGGGTGGTCCACCTAAGAGATCTATCACCCAATATTGTTTTATCCCTAAAATATCACCCTATTTTACCCAAGTATCTTATTTGAGAATGTTGTCATCAAGGCCCCCCAAACCCACTAGATTTATATCTTCAGGGTATGGGATACACTAGTGTGCCTCTCTTTCGATCATTCATTCCCTTAGTAAATGGTGCCCCCCACTTAAACTCCCTAATAGATGGGGTCCTCATGATATTTACAATCATGAATCCCTTTGGTAATGAGGACTCTAATATTAGAGGTAGTGGTAGGAATATTCTAGTTCATTCATTGGCGTTTACTTCACACATGCTACTTTAAATGTGAAGTGAATTGATAGTTCCCACACATTTTATTTCCTAATAAAAATATGTTCAAGGATAAACCCATGGTTTAGAAATAGATAGGGATATGAGAATGGGAATTCCACATAGAGTAATCCCCTAGTATTTATTGCTAGTTATCCCCATGTAGCCCCTCCCTTGTCCATCAGTGTAAGGGGAGTGGATTTCTACTGGGAATTCCTCCTGGATTAATTCCCCTAGTATCTCTTGTAAGATTTCATACCCCTCTTTACATTTATCATCTATCGGTGGATGATGAAAGAAATCCAATCATGTTCTTCATCCTCAGGTATAAATCCCATACAATTATGAATTCTTATAATATACCTGATCTTATGTTCTCACCTATTTCACACACCAGGCATAACTCACATGGTAATAGGTATGTATATTGGTCAAGTGACATGTATGATAAAAATGGTTCTAATTATTACATATACACCCCAACCCAACATTTAATTATGTGGTCTTTGATTCTTGTCTTGATGGGATATGTAGGAACCCCTCCCCCCTTCAAGGTTCAAACCTAACATCATTACCCTTATATTAATATTGTGGATCCATATTCCCTTCAAGGTTAACCAAAAAGGACTACACAAACATAAGTCTCACACCAACGATTTCCAGTCACCTTTCACCTAGTCATTATTGTTGCATGATGTTAAACAACATGGGTCGATCCTTATCATATGACCTTAAAGGGTATTAAGTGTCCTGTTAAGTGGCCCTGAATTACGTGGGTTCTAATTCATTTCACAAGGATACATAGGAACCCCTGTCATGGGTCTAATCCTAACACATCACCGATTATGAATATCCAGGATGTCTACAAAACTCTAGAGTGCCTGGCTATGTAGATTTAAATCATAGTTCCTTAAAATAAGAGATTACCAAGTAATAAAAAAACAAGCCATAGAACATCAAATATATATATAAGGTTCCTTTAATAGGGAACCTATGATACATATAGATGGTTTCACTGATGGAGAACCACTAATACATATAGATGGTTTACTTTGATATAAGATAATAACTGATTTCAAATATAAGAGGTTAAACAGTCCCCTACTAGGAATTGGGAAGGACTCACTAATATGAATCAAATCTATAAGATATCCTAGGAGTAGGAAATAATCCCTCTCAAAATGGTGCGGTGAGCCCAACATTCCATCCTATTGACCAATGTATTTTCTATGATGCCATCGGTAATATCCCAGTGACCATATGGGTTTGGAAAGTAGGTCTGCATTGACTGAAAATGAGTGCGGGCGTGAATACCTATCGAGAATACATATATTTATGCATGTGATAAACTATTTATGAACAATTCATAAATAAAGAAATTACAAACACTTTATAATTTATCCATGAATTATAGAAAAGATATAATTAAATAAACATAAACACTTTATAATTATTAGTATGAACTCCTTCATATTATGCTTTACATGGCATTTACTTTAAATATAAGATATTTGAAATATTAATATTCTATATATAAAATTTTCATATATTATGTAAATATTCAGAATATAACATATTTAATATTATTTAATCCTTGATCATATTAATTATCAAAACACCTTTTTATACGATTTAAATAATTTCATCAAATAAGGCATTTTAATTTGAACAATTCAAATTAAATATTATGACCACTTAAAAATTTTGATATAAACTATTTTTATATGTTTCTGTATTTTATAATTTATAATAATTTTATAAAATACACTTATAATTTCTATATAAACTATTTATATCCAAATTACAAGTAATACCATATTAGTTGAAAAGTGTATTTAATATCAGTAATTAATATTATAGAATATTCATTTAATAAAATTTTTGTAAATATTTATTTATTAATTATAAATTTTTAAGTAATTTATTTTAAAAAATATAAATTAAATAAATATCTTAAAATAAATTTTCCATGATTTATAAACATATTATAAACCATATAATTCAATTCATAGTTGAAAAATTGAAATTTTCAATTAATTGTATTTTATGATATCTATCATATCGTAAGTAGTGGATTGCCTTTATTATCTATCATATTTTATGATAGATAAACTTTGTTCATAAAATATCCTTTAGAAATAAGTGAATTATATTTAACTATATGCATCATATCTCTTTTATGCTACAATTCCATGCTTTCACCAGTGTTACAATATATTCATCCCATATGATATTACATATCATACACTATGACATATAGAAAAACTGAAGGATTTTGATGAGTTGCTACCGATAATATACCATCTTATATTTCATGACCCAATAAATATTTAGAATGTCAAATATCATATACTAATCTCTGAAGCAAATTCTCAATCATATTTTATGATTGGTAGTATGATACCATGTCCCCGTGGGATTTTATCCAATCAAGCAGATTATATAGCCCTAATTAGGGGACCACATGACCAGTGTGGCCATGCATGATATCGTTCAATCAATGTGATCAGATGATTTCCACTTCTTGGGTTGTTATAATTCACTGGTCGATGTGGAAAATCTAACCCATCCATTCATTGAATCAGACAACTACAATTAAACACGCTACTTGGGTATAGTGTAAAGCAACACAAATGGTGTATAAGGCTATGTGGTAACATCTGCACTATCCATGCTCATATCTAGTCATTAGAGGACTTTTTTTATAACCATATATTACCATATTGGATTCGTAGAGAGAGTGTGAGAGCCCAAATTCCTCCAAATATTTAAAATAGAATTTACTCATCATTTAAATCACAAAAATGAAATTTTAAGCTCAAACATTTTTCATTAAGGCCTCTAATTCTTGAAGATAAGTGAAAAAAAATAAAAAATAAATCTAGGATAAATCATAATAAATTTATCTAATTAAATTCAAACTCATCCCATTAGATTCATCTTGTTCTTACCTAAATAGGGATATATGATTTTTAGGTGATTTTTTCTAGATTTTAGAAAATCATTATATTATAGAAAATTGTAGGATTTCTTTTATCTATAAAATAAATAGAATTGAATATCTAAATTAATAAAAATTGGTTTCATTAAATTTTTTTAGAGTTATATAATGACATAAATTCATCTTGGATTATGAATCAAAGGTTCAAGCCTCCAAAATCTAGAGAGAGGTTTGGAGAGTCCAAAGTTATATCAAGATTTTTTTTGAAATCCATTCATCGAATTTGGACCAACCTAAGGCCAATATTTAGATTTGTATCTCTAGTTTAAAATGAACTAATTTAATTTTAAAATTTATTGGATCATTTTAATAATGAAGGAGATAGATTTTGGAGGCCATAAATTGATAAAAATAAATAAATTCGAAGTTCAGTAAACCATACCTTGAGTAGGGGTGTGAAAGTTTAAATTAATTGAGTTAAACCCCAAATAAAACCAACTTAAATAGGTAATTTTTTATTTAATTGATTAATTGATTCAAGTTGGTTAATGAATATTGTATATTTTGGGTTTTCAATTCATTTTGATTTTGGCAACCTTAACCATTTTTAACCGTTCTAAACCAAAATTAAAAAAAATATATAAATATATAAATTTTATTAGAATTGGAATTGATGATTAGCTTTATATGATCAAAGATGAATATAAAATAAATCATTATTAATTTTTTAATATAATGAAATTTCAGGAACATATGCAAATATTAAGTGAATTTAAGTTATTAAACCACATTGAAAGTTTCACCCAACATTATTAAATCCCATTAAATATTTTCCTTATTGATTTATTGAGTGTTTATCAAACTATTTAATTTATTTTAATATTAAATTGATCATTTTTTCAGATATATTCTCTCTACTATTTATTTTATCATGATATTTACATTATCTTAGAACCTTTAGTTATGAATGTTTAGGGTTTTATCCTTCATTTTATGAATCACTTTTGCCTCATGTTTTTTTTCATGTTTAATTAATTGATCCAAATTAATTTTAACAAATATAAACCAACTAGTTTGGTTTATGTTGGTTTTGGACTAATCATCAGTTGGTTTTTTTCCACTGAAGGTATTTTTTCCAATCGGTCGGTTAAAACCAATATCCTTAACCATTTTTAACTGATCATGCACACCCCTAGCCTTGATTTTGGATCACTTGATCTGTAACAACCCAAGTTCTAATGGGTATTGTTTTTTTCATAAAGTATATATGTTTTATATAATTAGAATAAGGATTCTAGAAAATTTATAAAGAAACCAATATTACTATATAACATTACATACCAAGGATGAATACACTATATAAGACCAGAACACATACAATGGGACAATATAAACAAGTATGCATAAATACTACATTGCTGAAATATGCATCATGATGATTTTCCATGTAAATGAATCCGCCAATATTTATTAGATAAAGGAGGTAAATAAGTTGAAATAATTATAGAATTTTGAGGATGAAATAAGATGGATAATATGTATGTGTTTTTAAAGGGGAAAATATGATTGTTTCAGGTATTTTTTTTGAGATCCTTTAAAATAAGTGATAATATATGATTAGGTATCTTAATTAGTTTTATATTTATGTTATGAATATTTATTTTAAGGTGTATATCTGTTTTATTTTATGACAAAAATGTTATATGATAAAAGACATATTATTTTTGAATTGAAATGTTTACTTTATGACATAGAAGATGTTTATTTAAGGGTTAAATATATTTTATTAATAATATTTCCTATTTTTATTTAATTAAAATATCATTTATTGAGTGATATTTACTTTAATTATGTGGATTCATATTGATAATCAGTGAAATAATTTTATCAAGAATAATTTGTTTTAATTGATCAATTTAACATTTATTTATTTATTTATTAGGGTTTTTTAAATCAAAATATTGTTTTAGAAATAATAGTATGTATCAAGGATATGAAAATAATCTTAAGTACAAAGGAATGATTCTTACATAAGTTTAATCTGAAGTGGCAGTGTTAAGTTTGTAATACCCTATGTGTACAGATGAGTCAGGATTTTAGGAGGTTATTTAAAATTTGAATTAGTGGGTGAGATGGAATTTGAACTGATGTTTGTAATAGAATTCCAAAAGTTTGAACCAGTGTTTTAGGACATAGAATGGTGTTTGTGTGGGGGCCACTCCAATTTGGGAGGCTTTGGTCGGAAACAACTTGGTGTGAAGCTTCCTTGGTGGGCAGTCGACACAGGTGGACTGCAGCAGGCGGTGGGAGGACTTCTCAAGGTTTGCTGAACCACCCCACCAACCGGAGAAGAAATGGGTTTCCCTCCGTCTATTTAAATGGGTTGTATTCCCATGTTTGATACATGTGGTGTGTCTGTAATACTTGTGTAATCCTCCGATGAGATTCGGAGAAGACAGAAATATAGTGATGCCCCCTTCTCCCGTGGATGTAGGTCATATGACCGAACCACGGTTAAAAATTCTTCTGTTGCTCCGTTTGCTCCTGGTTTTGCGTGTTTGAGGTACCACACACCTCTGCTGCGCCCCAACAAGAGGAATCAGAGGGGAGTCGGAGCGAACGGAGGTGAGACGGTGGGGCGGAGGTGAATTTTCTGGTGGCCGGAAAATTTAAAGTGGTCGGAAAATTTTTTCGAGGCCAGATTCAGTAAGAGGACTGTGAGACGATTCCAATGGTGTAAACGATGATGAAAACAGAGTTGAAACGAGCCCGGTAGGCACGATCAAAGTTCGGTCAAACCCGCGGGTGAACAGTACTCCGGTGCCAGAGAAGGCGACACTATTCATGCCGCCAGAAACAATTCTGGCGAGTTTCCGGCAGGAATTCCGGCGTGCCACATCAACGCCATGTCAGCGAGCGATCTGGACTGTTGAACGTGTTTTGACTATACCTCGGTCAATTGGTGTCCAATTTCGTCAATCCAGGTGCGATTCCGACTATTTCGACCATTCCGGATGCATCAGTATGGTTAGTTTTTCGAAATTCTCACTCTATCAGGTGGTTTCTGAAGGGTGAGAAATCGATGGTGGTGATCGCGTTTTGCGACGGCGACAATGACGGGTGGTGGAGCACTACCTAGATTGGATATCGAGAAGTTCGATGGTCGAAATAATTTCGGCTTGTGGCAAAGCACAGTGAAAGATCTTTTGGTGCAGCAGGTCCTGATCAGACCATTAATCGGAGATAAGCCCGAGACAACTAGTGCTGATGATTGGGAAGAGCTCGAGATGCGGGTCGTCAGCACAATTCAACTATGTCTGACAAATGAAGTAAGTATTCGGTGCTGGACGAGACATCACCAAAAGAGATCTGGAAGAAGTTGGAGCAGTGATATATGGCGAAGTCGCTCACCAACAAGTTGTTCCTGAAGAAGGAACTGTACCAATTGCGCATGGACGAGGGAGAGAATTTGTTGGATCATACCAATGAATTCAACAAGATCCCGACTCAGTTATTGGGGATAGGTGTGAAGGTTGGAGAGGAAGATAAAGCACTTTTGCTTTTGTCATCACTACCAAGCTCATTTGATGGGCTTGTGACTGCATTGCTCATGGGGAAGGAGACATTGAAGCTGGATGAGGTGATGTTGTCACTTCACGATTCAGAGGAATTACGAAGACCCATGATGAATTCAGGCGAGCAAATCATGGTGATGCGAGATGATCAACTTGGGATGAGCTGTCATCGACAGTCAAGAGGTAAATAATGGCAGACAAAATCCATAGGATGTGATCCTAGAAAAATCACATGTTTCTGGTGCGAGAAGAAGGGTCACTATAAAAGTGATTGTGGAGAACGTAAAAGGTACATTGTTGGGAAGAAAAAAGTTGAAGAGGAGGATGTGAACATCACAGGATTATCAGCAGATGATGAAATCTACGTGACAACGGGAAGTTTTCACTCAGATGAGAGAGTTGAATGGGGAGAAGTGCAGTGTCATTACTACAAACGATACGGGCACATGAAGCAGGAATGTCGTTTTCTGAGAAGGAAGAACGAGCGGGATCAAAACCCAAAAGAAGACGGATGGGTTCTGGATTCAGAGAGCTCGACACACATATTTACAACGAGAGGTACATTTGATACTTTTCACCAGGTGCGAGACTCGGTGAGTCTTGGTGATGTGTCAACATGCGAGGTTCGAGGAGTCGGGACAGTGAAATTGAAGACACCCGATGGAGTAGTTCAAAAAATGGCTGACATGAAATTCATTCTGAGGATGAGACAGAACCTAGTATCATTGAGTAGGCTCGATGCAAAAGGGTTCAAGATTTCCATAGCAGGTGGAGTGTTGGAAGTCTCACGTGGGGATGCAACGAAGTTTACTGGGAAGGAGTCCCAAGGGTTGTCTCTTTTTATGGGGACCGCAGTCAGCCCGAGATCGAGTGAATATGGTGGAAGTTCCACATCATCTGGCGTGAAGAAGCGTGTTCGATTTGCTGATGAAGTTTTCGAAACTTGCAAGTAGACTGCAGGTCAAGATTCTACCAAAAATTGGTCATGAGGGGGAGATTTGTGGGGGCCACTCCAATTTGGGAGGCTTTGGTCGGTAGCAACTTGGTGTGCAGCTTCCTTGGTGGGCAACTGACGCAAGTGGACCACAGCAGGCAGCGGGAGGACTTATCAAGGGTTGCTGAACCACCCCACCAACCGGAGAAGAAATGGGTTTCCCTCTGTCTATTTAAATGGGTTGTATTGCCATGTTTGATATGTGTGGTGTGTTTGTAATCCTTGTGTAATCCTCCGACAAGATTCGGAGAAGACATAAATTTAGTGACGCCCCCTTCTCCCGTGGATGTAGGTCATACGACCGAACCACTGTTAAAAATTCTTGTGTTGCTCCGTTTGCTCCTGTTTTTGTGTGTTTAAGGTACCACGCACCTCCGCTGCGCCCCAACAATTTGGAAGGTGGTCGGGAGCAACAAGTGAGCATTGTAGGAAGGGTTGGGTGGACAGGCTATTGGTTTGTAGCATTTTCAACAACTGGCTAGCCACGGGCTAGCCACCGGCTCCCCAGTGGCCAAGGTAATGTCCTTGTACCACTAACGATCTGATCGACTAGCTGACGGGGCCTTTTAATGGTGGAAATTTAACAAATTGATGCTCAGGATTTTAAAAACCGGGATCCTCCTCCCACTGTTTTGGTTCTTGCTGCCATCCCCCTCCCCACCATTCTCCACTATGAAATTTAGATTCATGTTTTTATTGTTAATTAAAATTCATTTTTAATATGTTTTTTTAAGCTGTTACGCGGTTAAAAGGTGGACGCCTCCCATTACTCATCAACCATACGTGTCTTCCTGGATGCGTACTCCTTGACTCCCTTTGGCAGGGAATTCCTCGAATAGGAGAAATGGAGAGAGATCAGACGAGAGCAGATCCTGACCCTTCTAAGTGTGAGTGCAAGATCGAAGGTAGGGGTAACACCCACGACACAAATGCGAGGGTCTCTATTTGTTCAACCTTCTTCACAAAGCATCGGTGCGGGGTTCTCCAAGTGCAGTGACTCGGGTTTTTGTTTCTTTCATCAGCCATATTTGTGGTTTTAGTTGCGGCTGTAGTGAATTCAGCTTCGAATTCACCATTATTCTTCCTCATCATGGAAACTTGGCGATGGATTGTCTTTCACCATGGGTGGGGAGATCAAGAATAGGCGGTGTGGCTTGTCTTCGTTGGAGGTCTTCTCCTTGGGTCCGACAAGATGAAGATCAAAATGAATATTGGCTTTCATATCCACAGAGGAATCAGTGGTGACATCCTCAATCGGTGGCAATGCGACTTCAGTCAACATCTAGTTTCTCGATCTGGGAAAATTAGTGATTTGCTCTTTAGTTGTGGGGATGTTGTCTTTAATATCACTGCTTTGTCATTTTTTATGTTGTGGAAACACCTAGAGTTGCAGCAACATAATGGGAAAAAAAATAAAGGAACAAAGATTTACATGGTTTATAAATAATCCATACGTCCATTGAGAGGAAAAACATTACTATGATTTGGGAGTACATATTACAAAAATTTCTCACACAAATCCTACCTTGAAAATGGGCAACAAAAGGAGGAAGACGATCCACTGTTTCACACAGAAAATCCACATCACTACAGTGAAAGATGACCACATTAGTGAAAAGTGCTATAGTGACTGCCGATTGGAAGTCCAAAAAGATAAAATGAAGTTGACTCCATAGTACGCACTGCTACAGGTCCTATCGGTATTGGTCTATCAATAAGAATTTGACCCTCAGACCCTCGAAGCAGGGACGCGTTTCCCCCTGCAACCCCCAACAAGCTCACCACGGAGCTCGACCCACGAAAGTTGCACTCCAAAATCATTCGGCCCAAATCAGATTGGGATACACCAATCCAACATCTTGTTCAATGAAGGAGCAGCATTTTCCGTGTGAAAATGTTGTTCATGAGGAAGCTGATGGTTTTGGTTCATGACTCTGGAGCATTGATGATTCTTAGATAGTGTCGACGCCCCTATACAAAAGCGGTGGATCTGGTTTAAGATCTCAAACGACATCACGCCTTGGCAGGAGCGATGCTTAATCTTGAGAGTAGTGTCGATTTTCAATCAGCAGCAATGACTCAAATAGTGCCTCCGTGCATGGACTGGTGTTAATCTTCTTGCAGACAATCTTCGAGGATCCGAAGAGGCCTGCGAAAACCTGATAGGTCCGACAAAGTAAAGTAGAACCCCTGTTAAGAGGGGTTTCGGCTTGGTATTTATGATTGTTGGTTGATTCATTTAGGCTGCTGCTTTAGTTCTCTCTTGTTCTCCATTATTCTTTGCATAGTGAAACCCATGATGACTCTGCCCCATGCACGTAGGTTGAATTGGCCGAAGCACGTTACATCTGTGCATCACATTTACTAATTTCCACATTTGATTCTTCAACCTATATTGTTGAACATCACTGCTGCTTAAATATTTTGAAGCTATTGAATTTCATGTTTGTTGTTATTTATTCTGAAATTGTATTTCTGATTAATGAGAAATATTGAAAGCCTTAAATTGCTATATTAGTCATTAACATGTGATGTTGTTCAATTATGTTAATCATTTTAAAATTCCCTATTTTTAGAATATTGTTTGAAAAATGTATTTTATTGTTTATTAACTTATATTAATAAGTCCAGAATAATAAACATTAGTTTTTTGATTTCGTAATTTTGAGACTGCGAACAAAATTATACACCCAATGGATCCTAACTAGTCGAATGGGGACTGCCTAGCGCAGTTCAGTCCCCCAATAAGTGGTATCAGAGCCAAATTGGGTATGATTTTGGGTCGTCAAAATTCAGAATTGAATATTCATTGAGTTTGAATGATTTTTAGTGGATTTTACTCTACAACATGCTTTGATGGTTTGTTCAGCTAGGTTGTGTTCTCTCATTGGCTATAATTTGCAATATATTGTTAATTTCTTTTTTCCTAGCCATATTTTCCCTTGACTGTTTACCTATCGGAGCCCTATAGATTCCACTGGTAGTTTCTACTTATGTATTTCTCTTATTCTAGGGTTAAGAGGGGTTTCTATATGGTTGGATTGAGTGAGAGTGTCTTGGTTAGCAGTGAGGTGTGTGGTAGGGTTTGGCTATCTAGTTGTTTGGTCTCCTGGTTCTTCCTTTTGCCTTAAGAGTGTGAGTTGGTAATTATCTCACATGTGTTCCTCTATTTTGTGCCCTGATTTTGGGATGATGTCTCCAGGTGTTGACATGTTACGAGTGGTGGTTGGTCTTGGATAGTGCATAGAGTGACATTGTCATGTGAATAGGTTCGGTGATAATCGAGCTTCAAGGAGGTTCTTTCGGGATCTCTTTAGCAATTTTATGAAGTTCTTAGATATCATTAAGAAGCTAAAATGGGATGGTTTTTCTTGGTCGATAACTGTCTTCCCTTGGATCGATAGTGTTCTTGTGGGTTTAGAGTTTTCCCATAGGACTTTGGGACTACATAGGATTTGCAACGGTACTCGGTTGTTGAGAAACTTCTCATGTCGGTTGGGTTCTAGGTAGGGTCTTCACTTTAGGTGGATAGTTTTTTGAGTATGTGATTGGTTCAGGTAGAGATCGGTTTTGTTATTTTCTATGTTTTTTTCTCAGTGTTTATTTTATTTCTGCTATTTGAATTATTTTACCGATTTTCTGAGATCTTTTTTTTTCATGTTTTTTTTGAGGATGGGTACTGTTGTGTTTGCTGCTTGTGTGCAGGTATTGGTGAGCAGTCTGGGACTTCCTATATGGCATCGTCTTAGAGGTCGACTCAGGTAAGTGTAGCTATAAATTGTTTTTATGTTTGGAGTTGTTTAAATTTTGAGCATGTTTAGAAGCTTTAGAATTTCATTTAATTTGGGCAGTGTGTGTCACATTGGAGCATGTTAGGGGGACTATTTGAGTCATACCTTATAGGTTTTTTCTTATTTAGGATGTGATTCCCAAATTAATGATGACAGGTGGTGCAGAATCATCATGTGGTTAGGAATTTATTTTTCAAGGTGGAGATCAGTAACACTGTTTCATATTAAATTTGTTCCTGCATTTTAATTTCCAAGGTGGAGATTAAATTTTATATTCACAGTTTTATTGTTAATTAAAATTATTTTTTAATATGTTACGAGGTTAATAGGTGGGCACTGCCCATTACTCCTACACTATATGCATCTCCTCCTGGATGCATGCTTCTTGATTTCCTTTAGAAGGGGATTCCTCAAATAGGATAAATGGAGAGAGATTAGACATGAATGGATCTCGACCCTTCTAGATGTGAGTGCAAGATTACGGGTAGTGGACAACACCCATGATGTGAGTGTGAGGGTCTCTCTTGGTTTGGCCTTCTTCGTAGAGCATCAGTGTGGGATTCTCCAAGCGTAGTGACTTGGGCTTTTCTTTCTTTTATTGACTAGATTTGTGGGTTTGGTTGCTGTGGTAGTGAATTTGGATTTTACTATTCCTTTCTTCTTCCTCAATATGGAAAATTTGTGATTGATTTTATTTCACTATGGATAGGGAGATCATGAATAGGTGGCGCTGCTTGTCTCTACGGTGGGTCTTCTCCTTGGGGAAGGCATGCTGGTGATTAAAATGGATCATGAATTTAAAATCCACGGAGGAATCAATACTGACATCCTTAATCAAAAGCGATGTGACTTCAGTCAACATCTAGTTTCCAGATATGAAAAAATCATTGATTTTTTCTTTAGTTGTGGGGGTAGCATCATCAGTATCCCTACTTATGTGTTTTTTGTTTGTTATAGGAGTAGTAGTTGCAACATGTGAATGTTTTTGGTGAGGAATCTACTGGTTTTGGTTCATAAACCTGGAGAGTTGATGATTCTTTGATAGAATCAACACCCCGGGACAACAACAGTGGCTCTGGTTTAAGATATCAAAGGACATCAAGCCTTGGAAGTAGCAGCGTATGATTTTAAGAGTGGCATCGAATGTCAGTCAGCAGAATAGATCAAATAGTGCCTTCGTGCGTGGATTGGTGTCAATCTTCTGGTAGATAGTCTTGGAGGATTCGATGAGGCCTATGGAAATATGATGGGTTTGATCAGGTAAAGTCAAATCCCTGGTAAGGGTGGTTTTAGCTTGGTATTCATGATTGTTAGTTGATTTGTTTATGCTGTTTCTTTAAAACTCTATAGTACTCCATTATTATTTTCATAGTGAAACCCATGATGGCTCTACCACATGAACGTAGGCCTACTTGGAAAAAGCGTGTTACATCTATGTGTCCCTTTTACTGCTTTCCACATTTGATTCTTTGACCTATAATGTGGAATGTCGCTGGTGCTTAAATTTATTAAAGATATTGAATTTCTTGCTTACTTTTACTTATTATAAAAGTGTATTTCTAATTAATAAAAAATATTTCAAGACTTTAATTATTGTATTATTGAATGATATGTGATTTTGTTCAATTCTATTAATCATTTGTAAATTCCCTATTTTCCTAATATTGTTAGACAAAAATATTTTATTGTTTATTGGCTTATGTTAATAAGTCTGAAATAATAAAAGTTAGTTGTTTGATTTAGTAATTTTGAGTCTGAGAATAAAATTATATACCAATGGATCCGAGTTAGTCGAACGGGGACTGCCTTGTGCAGCATAGCCCCCCAACATCCACCTTCAAATACCGTTGTTTTTGGGGTTTCATTACAGTGTTTCATTGTTATTAAAGGTATGCCTCTAACTCCAATGGATTCTAATGATATTCTCCCCACCTTAATTATAATTTTCCCTTCTCTAGTTTAGGGTTTTATGGTGATTTCACTAGAGAATGGTGAAATCACTCATTTTAAGGGGATTTTTTGTGGCCTTGTAATAGGATGTCCTATAATGATTTTTACACCTTTTCGTTCATCATTTCATCAATGGTATGTCATAATGAAAATTTATTTAATGTTTTTCCTTAAATTTTATTTAAATTAATTTTTTTGGCATTTTGTGCTAGGGATCTTTCTTGAGATGATACTAGGAGGGCGTTATATACCTACCACATGAATTGGGTCAAGGCTCTAGTACAACAGTCCAATTGGTGACATATTCGGTGTTTATGCCAAATTAATTTAAATTGAAATAAATTATAATTTTTTTTGATTAATGTGAATAACAAATTATAATTTTTTTAATGAAATACTAATTATTGGGATGTGAGTTAGGGACTTATGAGAATGGGTGATTGTTTTGTAGATTTGGATGAGACCAAGTAGGCCTTGGAAGTTCTATCATCCTGGGTTTTGTAAAGTGAAAATATTCCTTACAGTTATGTGGTCCTGGTACTAGCCCTATAGCTTTATGCATGATGTTATTTGCATGTGTGTGTGTGGTATTTCTGCTAAGGTGATGGATCCCTTTTATTAATTAATCTGTTTAATTTAATTTATATAGTTACTTTAAATTAAACTATTAAATTTACTAAAGTACCTAAGAAATAAAAGGAACATAGTTCCTAAGCCACCCCATACCTAGTGCACTAGCTTGACACCTCAAATGTCGATGGTTAATGTTGAGGTTAATAGAAAGTCATGATGTTTAAACCCCTTGAGTTGTGATGATCAAATTAATTGAGATATAAAGGAAATAGTGGTCATTGTTTAAGTTCCCTTGATATCATTTGGTATTTGTGGACTGTAATATAACCTTTATGGAACCTTGGAGATATTAGGCTCAATGGATTGGTTATGGGGTGAGTGACCGTTTCTCTTAGAATATGTCTAGCCTAGGTGGATGGACCATTGGTATGATGGACTTGGGTTGGATATTTGAGCCAACCAAAAGTTTTTTTGGAAGAGGATGGTCTTAAGATCATAACCCTCATGATAGATGCTAACCTAAAAGATGATTTAGGATTGAGGAACCCTTATGAGGTATCTCAGACATGTTGAGACCTAGGGGACACAACTAGAAAATGTATCTATCCCCATGGATCTATACCCATAGTTTTGAGAAACCATTGGTATATATTTTCTTCCCAAACCTATACACAAGGTTTCAAAAAAACTGTTGGTATAGGTTAGGCTATACCAGTTGTTTTTTCAAAACCATGGGTATAGCCATTTAATTAGGAAGCCTCGCTTAGGCTCCACATACCCTCCTCATTCAAAGCCCCATATTTCCTCTCCTAATATCAGCTAGGAAACCTTGGCACCCCCTTCCCTTCTCAAGCTACTTTGGTGCCCCCTCCCCTCTTTAGGTGACATTGCACCCATCGACCAAGTGTTATTCCTCCATTTCAGGCAGTTTTTTTTGTTGCGGTATTTGGGAGGTAAGATTTCCTTCCCTACTCTTATTTCTTCTGTTGTCTTCTCCAGAGGCTAGGTTTTCTTTCTCTCATAACCCCTTAAGTAATTTTTTTCCATGTTATGATTATTCCATTATTTCAAAAAATGGATTTTTTATGTGAAAAATGGATTCCATGACTTTAATGTTTTTTATTTTATACGATTCTGTAGGTTTTGTTTGTGAAATGAAATAAAACTTTAATACTATTTGGCATTTTATTTTAAAGGAAATTAGATCCTATTGAAGGTAATTTTAAGACTGGTTATTTTTAACATGTGAACTGTAGGGGTTATTTTGGTATTAAACTTGTTGGAAACATTATGAAATAGAAATATATTATTATAAAATATTTTTAATGGTAATTAGTTTCATAATAATGATACAATGGTGTTTTCAAAAAACATATGTTATCATTGATATTTATATTAAAAATTATTGATTTCTAAAATTATATTTTTTAGCATGATGAGGATTTAACCCATTAGTAGGTAATTTTAAATTGTTTCAAAATGTGATTTTTTTAATTAAACAAGGTGGTTATTTTTTGAATTTATTTTCAAAGTTTTTTCCCCTTTGGTGTTTTAATTCTTGGTATTTATCACTCATTTTTTTTAGATTTCGTTGAATAAGTGGGTCCATATTTTTAAAAATAGGAATTTTTAAATCATTTTGATTATTTTGGAGAGTGGTTTGATTTAGGAGGAATGAAAATTTTGGGTTTATTTATCATATTGATTTAACATAGGTCTCTTGGAATGGTCTACTGTGCAGATAAAGTAATTGTCTTTGGGGGTCATTCAACCTTCTAGTTTTAACATGTCCCTAGATATGAATATTGTTCCTTGTGATATCTTCTCTTTTTTGTCTAGTTTCATGGATATTTCTATATAGGTGATATAAAATGAGTATGTATATAGACCATGTAGTCCAGGAGGTTTAAAAAATCATCATAGTCCCAATAGTTGGATTGGTGAGGGATATTTTTCAAAGAAACTTAAATATGTGCTCGAGTTTTGGAATCACTTATGAGTATACCTTGGTTTTTGATGTTGATATTACTTATTCTTTTATAGTATAGATATTATAGTATTCTATAATGGTCACTAACATCATGAATTGTATTCAATCTAATTTTCTATAAGTGTTCTTTAATTTCATCTATACCATACTTTTAATTTGTATTTGAATTTGGATATCATTGTAATTATGGTTTATATTGTTGATTGGAACATAATTTTCTCCCTATAATAGAATGGATAGAAGCTGGATGTATCATACTGATTAGATTTCAACCTTGTTTCAAGAGAATTTGGAAAAATATTTTTGATTTTTCATTTAATAATGATTCAGGTGGAGGTCATATACAATGTCCATGTTATAATTGTGTTGGAAGACCATGGTTAATCCTAGAAGAAGTTAGATACCATACAATGAAAGATTAATTTAAAACAAACTATTTTTTTGGTCTCACAATGGAGAGATGAGACAATCTTCTACCATTCATGAATAGAAAGAAAGAAGTGGTATAGAGAATTTGATATTTGATCGGTTTCTATTTGTGCATCATCATGAGAGAGATAGTATACGAGTGAAATAAGACAATGATATCAATGCACATGAGGAAAATACTAAAGATTATGATGTTAAGAGAGTGAAAAATTTAATGGATGATGCTAGAACACCTATATATCAGGAATGTACTAAAATGAAAAGTTGGAATTTTTAATGAGATTATATCATGGAAAAACTTGTATGGAATTTCTAATACCTCCATTGATTATATTATTACCTTTTTGAAGGAAATTATTCCTAGTGGTGTGGATATTTCCTCAAATAATTATAAGGCATTAAAGTTAATTAAGTAGCTTAAATTATCTACTAATAAAATTCATGATTGTCTGAAAGATTGTAGTTTATTTTGGAAGGAAACAACTAACCATAATGACTGTAAATAATGAGGTACATCTCTATGGAAGGAAAATATAGATGAAACACCATCTCATGTGTCATAGAATTTCATGTGTAAATTTCCATTGATTCCTAGGATTTAAAATCTACTTACATCTGTATAAATATCATCTAATATGCGATGGAATGATAATTAGATAATTAATGTTAATGATGAGTTGGTTAATTTTTTAGATAGATTAACATAGTGAGAATTTGATGCACAACATCCTGATTTTTAAGTTGAGGTGTGTAAAGTCAGGTTAGGTCTATCATGTGATCAGTTTAATCCATTTGGTCAGATTCTTATTTCTCACAACACATGACTAGTTTTTATTCACATTTATAATCTTACTCTATGGATGTGTATGAAAAAAACCTTTAACTTTCTTGATTATACTAATATTTTGACCTTCAAATCTGATAAATGATACAAGCTAGTAATTACAACCTTTAATAAGAGAGTTGAAACAACATTGGGATATGGGTGTTCGCACATTTGATTCTTCTTCAAAAAATATATTTAATATGTGTGCTTCCCTTCTATAGAATATAAATGATTTCCATACTTATATAATGATGTATGGTTGGAGAATGAAGGGAAAAATATTAGGTCCTATTTTTATAAATAATACATGATCAATAAGAATTAAATATTGTTGTATTTTCAATTTCACAGGGCATCAACGATTCTTTCCAATGGATCATCAATATAATAAGAATCACTATAGGTTTGATAATACTATTTACATTGAATAAACACATAAACATATGTTAGGAACTTATGTGATTAATGAATTCAAAGTTTTTTAGATTTTTTAGGTAAAGGTATTATGAAATCTAAAAATAAGAAAAATATTAACACTAAAGCCACTTATAATTGGAAAAAGAGAAGTATCTTTTTTGAGTTTCCATATTGGTATACTATTTTGTTAAATAATTATTTATACATAATGAACACTGAGAAAAATATATTTTAAATGTTTCTTTCAGTTATTTTAAATATCAAGGGAAATACCAAATATTACTTTTGACCTCATTGAGACTTGTTGGATTGGGGTATTCGACCAGAACAACATTCAGTGTATATCGATGAAAAAAATGGAAACTTCCTTGAACTTCTTATGTGATGAAACCTATAGAGAAAAATATATTTCTAAAATTATTGGATAATATCAAGGTTCCTAATGGAAATTATAGAAACATATCTAAATTATTCAATAGAAGCGATCTGAAACTAAAATCCCTAAAAACTCATTATTAAAACATCCTTCTTCATAAATTGATTCCAATAGAAATATGGCATTTTCTATCCAATAATTTAAGTGTGAAAGTGATTCAATTGTTCCATTTTTTAGAGAACATTATGCTTAAAGGTTATCAATTTATATCTTGATAAAAATTTAGCAAGATGCATCATTAATTTTGTGTGAGTTGGATAAAAAAATACTCCATCATTTTTCACCTGCATGTTGCATTTAACTTTTTATCTTCCAAATTAAACACTTATTTGGGGACCTATTTCTTTTTAGTGGATGTATCCTACTGAAAAAATTATTTTCATAATGAAATCATATGTACAAAATAAGAATCATCCTGAAGGTTCCATGGTGAGAGGTTATCTAGCTCAAAAATGTATGGATTTTTGTTCAATGTATTTTTCAGATGTGAGAAAAAGGCATAACCATCTAATGAGAAATGAAGATGAGAAGTATGGTAAAATTGAGCCATCATTTCATTCTCTTCCCCAAATAGGGGGAATTCCTGGGTCATATACATTGGCTACATTGAGCCTTGAATAGAAGGATATGGCACATCACACAATCTAATTTAACTTTGGTTTCTTCGATGATTATATCAAGTAATTTGAATATTTATATGTTATCTCATTATATGTCATTTCATATATAACTTAAAATTTTATTATCATTTTATATAGGGAATATAAAGAAATTATAAGTAGAGTTCATCAATCATTTACTTTGAGAAGGATATAGACTTTTCATAACCAAGATATTCTAGATTGGTTGAAATAAAAGGAATGACCATTAATTTAATTAACATAAAATATAGATATACTTTTAATTTTGTAATTCATATATATTTTTGGTATTGAGTTAACCTGTTGACTATGTTTCTCAAGAATTAAGAGTGTTTACTTTTAGTCATAATTATTTGGTTCATGAATGAAAATCTTTAATTGTCATTGGGTATAATTTTGTTACAACTAATCAAGCAGTGAAAATGAGAACACAACACGATGGAATTGTGTTAACTGATACAACAAACTGTTATTCCAGTACATCAGAGAGTCAACCCTAATATGAAAATGTGTATTATTATGGACTTTTTGGGAAAATATTATTATTAGATCGCTACTCTCAAGTTTGAGTCACTATGATGAAATGTAAATGGTCTAATTCAATGAAGCGACATGGTACGTTTATTGATTATTGTGAATTTAGAGTTATTGACATGAGTGGATTCCTAGCTATAGATGAACCATACATTTTGACATTAATGGGAAAAAAGTTTTCTATTTGAAATATCATTTGATACCTGATAATGGTTTCGTTAATGAAGTAATTCTATAAAAAAATTCATGATGCTAGGGGAAAAATTGACACCATTGATGTCCCCATTGCTGTTGACCAAAATTTTTCATTTGATGACTCAATTTGTCAAATTGTGATATTTGAAGTTGAACCTAAAGTAATGGTCAATAATATATATAGGAAACCATATATGTTCATATTTCATTCATTTTACCTTGAAATGTGTTTCTCAGGTGCGTATTACTGTAATTACTTTAATTTTGTTTTAGTTTAGAATGATATGTTTGTTTTAGTATTGTTCATTTTGTTTCATTTAATTAGATTTATTTAAATTTAGAAAACTGGGTTTAAAGAAGGTTTTTAAAAAATGTATAACTTGGTTTTAAATTATCATTACTAAAACATATTATGACATTGTTTATGACTTCCTTGACTTCTTTGACTTCAAAGTAGCATGTGTAATTTTTAAAAACCGATTCTTAAAAATATACATTTCACTCTTATGAAGAATATGAAAAATACTAAAAAAGGTCAAAGGAGGAAATTATTTGATGATGATCGATAGAATCAGAAGTGTGGACTTCCTCCTCTACTTCCCTTGATGAGTATAGTAATTATAATATTTTTATTTTGTATTATATATAATTTCATGTTAATATTCTGTTTCAAATTTTTTTCGAGGCATTCATTTGCACCAGAGTTGACTACTCATCCTACTAGCATGAGTCTAAGTGGGGATTCTCCTAGACCTAGATGAATCACCCATCATACACGTTACCACCTTGACCCACCAGTGGAAACCCCATCTACCAAACCTTTCCATACTCTGCTAGAGTATCCTGGGATGTTCCCACTCATGCCTCCATAATCCTCTCATTTAGTGTCTTATTCCCATACCATGTATATGCCACCTCTAGGGATGTTTCCACATTTACCATATCCATATCCTTTGATGTATCCTCAACCATACTACCCATATCATTCAACGTCCACACTACCTCTATTTCCTACTATCCATCCAGGATTTGATGATTCTGTTCCTTTAGCTTCCACTCCAATGCATTAATATCACCCATAGAATGCATTGAAACAAAAAAATTATTTAGAGGCTACTGATCCAAGACTACCCATATATCTATTAGAGCCTATTAATAAGTCTACCACAAGTTTTTATTATTATAAATGTGTCAAATTATATCACATGATTTTTTTCCAATTGTAGAGTGATTTAATTACTACTTTTCCACCTTTTATCTTATTCTGTGGTATCTTCTAGTAGGCTATGTGGGAGAACCTGAATGTGGGAATCCTGGAATCCCCAAACCTAAATAATGGTGGAATACAATGAAGAAAATAATTTGATAGCTAAAAATTTTAGGCATTTTAGAAGATACATGCCTACTTTAGCCAAGTACAATGATATCATTCTAGTGGAACTAGTCACATGAAGAAATATCAATAATGGAATCAAGGACAAATCATGGTCGGAGATATGGGTAAGAAAATTTGCTAAATTTAGATCTATATTATTTTTTTATTTATATGAATTAACATATTCATTGCAGTATTGGTTTAACTTTACCAATGGTGTAGCTGCTAAGGTTGCAATGTTGATGGATCAGGGGTAATTATGGATATCATACAATCATGAGTTGTATATTGGTTATAGTAGTATATTCAGTTCTGATTTAAAGGTTTTACCCATATTCCCCAACTTTCCAACAACACCATATCAAAAAATAATCATATATTGGAAGAGTTATGAGTTTAAGTTATTTCTAATCTTTAATGGTTTTCATATAAAATTTAACTCCTATTACTTGTATTGAATTTTTTTAGGATGTTTCTAGAAAAAAATAAAAAATATTCAATGACTTATCTAAAAACATTGGGCTGTGCTACAATTCCTGAGAATGAGAAGCACAAGGTTCTTTAATATGAATAGAAATAATATCCAGGTTTATATTGTTATATAGTTATCTTTTCATGCATAAATTTAAGTTTTATTGTCATTAATACCTTTAATATAAGACTAAAAATACCCCTTTTAAATGGACTAGTTGGCCTAATGACCTAACAACCAATTGGCCTAAAGGAATAACAACCAATTGGCATAAATTCCTAACAATCAATTAACCTAATGGCCTAATGACCTAATGGACAATTGGCCAAACGACCTAATGGCCAATTTTCCTAATGGCCTAATATCGAATTGGCCTAATGGACAATTGTAAAAATGGCCTAATGACCAATTGTACTAATAGCTTAATTACCAATTAGCCAATTGACATAATATCCTAAGGGAAAATTGGCCAATTTTCCTAATGGCCAAATAGCCAATTGGCCTAACGATCTAATGGCCAATTGTCCTAGTGGCCTAAGGGAAAATTTTCCAATTGGTCGTTAGGCCATTATGAAAATTGGAATAATGTATTGATGTCCAATTGGACTAACAACCTAATGGGAAATTATCCTAATGACCTAAGGACAAATTGAGCTAATGACCATTAGGTCACTATCCAATTATAATTCCTTAGGATTTTGGAATAAATAATTTATATTAATGATTTTGAATTGTTCATAAATACATAATTTGAATTATTCAATTTATGGGGCTGATATTGATATTTTTTTATACCACATCAAAATATTTTTGATGATCAATTTTATCAAGGATTAAATATTATTAACTATATTAAATTTAGATTGTTTAAATAGTTTTTATAATAAATTTAAATATAAAATATTTATATTTAATAAAAATTTCATATATATAAAGGAAATTTGATATAATGAATAATATTGAGTTCATATTATAAAATGAATAAAGATCATTCATATTCAAGATTATGGAATGTTCATAATGAGTAGCTAAAATTCAACACTGTTTATGATTAGTTTTTATTTATGAATTTTTCATCAATGTTTATCACATGTTTAAATTTATGAATTGTTCATTCCTTTAAAAGTTATTATCTTTTATTATTATTCATGGTAATAAATTTTTTATATTTTGAATATGTGTATAATAATCAATTTTATTTATAGTAAGCTGTATTGGGCATCGAAGGTCGTGTTCCCCAAGAAAAATTATTTTGCTCGAGTAGGAAGAAAAAGGATGGAAGTGCAGTAAATTCACAAACAAAAGAAAAGATTGTAAGTTTTTTATTTATATTTCATATATTTATACAAAATTTATAATTAAATATCATTTTTATATATTAACAGTCTTCCCTATAGGCCCTCGATGATAAAGAAGATGAAAACTTCAAGCCAAATGATCATTTGAGTTAGGTATTAGGTGATTAGCACTAGGGTAGAGTCTAATGTCAACCTGGGAAAAACATCACCCCCACTAGGTATTGGTCCTCATAGGGATCCTCTCAAACCTCTCTGACCACATTGCTAGAAAGAAATTATGCAGAAGTATTCAAGACCAGAAAAATTGTTTTATTGGAGGGTGAAAGAAATAAATAGATCACTAAACAGTTCCTGAAATCTATGTCAATTATAAGTCAGTCCCTTTAATCAAAGGCTTATACTACTTTTGATTAATATATAGAATCGATGAAGTCTTTAAATGAAGCATGAAGTGATGTCAATGAGGTTTTTAGTGGTAGTCAAGCAGATGGTGGTAGTGGTGGTGGTAGTGATGATAATGATGTTGTTTCTACGGATGATGATGATGTTGCGAATACTCCAGATGATGCTATTGGTGATGAGGATGTTGTTGATGGTGATGAGGATGAGGGTGTTGGAGATGGGGGAGATATTGATCGCCTCCATTTTTGAATCATCATTAAAGAGACATGTGGATGTTGTTTAATGACTTTAATTGATTGGTTGTATGGATGTATATGTATGTTATAGTATTGTAAATGGTTTGAAACTTATTACAAGTAGTTTTTTGAATGATAAAAATAAAATATTTATATTACATTGAATTTTTATTGTTTTTTTTATTTTCTTTATAGGTTTAGGGGATGGAAGAGCTACTGCTACTACCAAATGGGGACAACTACCAATACCCATGGTTTGGAGAGCCATGGGAATATGTTTTCTTCTAAGAAAATATATTCCCACTATTTGGGTTAAACCATGTTTATGATGAAATACTCTAAATATATACCCACGATATTTATAGAAACCTTGGGTATAGGTCTATACTGATGACTCCCAAATACATGGCTCCTAAAACCATGGGAATAGCCTATATCCCTGATTTTAGGGGCTATACCCATGCATTAAAACCATGTGTATAGGGTGTTTTTTCTTATAGTGGGACCCATAGTGAGTGCCTCAATGATGTGTTGAAATTATCATGGGGGTAATGATTGGGTGTGTGTAGTGATGATCATGAGTGTCACTTTAGAACCCAAATCAAAGCTTTGAGCCTATTATGATTGCGAAGAGTTTGGTTCGGGCTCCTAGGAGCTGACCGTGGGGTTTTATGATGGGTTGGGCAGATATCCACCTGTGTCAACACACACACACACAAACACACACACACACACACACACATATATATATATATATCTCTGTGTGCATGTTTATTAATGTTGGATATAGAAAATATCCAATGGGTGGTTTTTATATTATTGATATGAAAAAATTCATCTAGTATGAAGGTTTGTGATACTCAGCTATGAAAACAACCGTATGGGTGGTTTGTGTTTCCTATAAAGAAAAATCCCTTTGAGAAGTTTGCATTTCTGGCTAAGAAAATACCCATTGGGTGGTCTGTGATATTACTGGTGGGGATTCCATGGATTTATATATGGAATTTCATTAGTTTTATGGAAATTATATGTCCTTCCATGTGCGAGTTTTTGAGGCTTGTGGGGTATTTGGTAGGTGTGGTTAAGTCTCCCACACTGATGGGGATCAGCTGTTGGAACATCTGCATACTGGGATAGAGTAGTCCCTGAGTTGAGATACCAGGATGGAGCACACCCTAGGTCATTATAATATATACCAAGGTGAGTTTGGCCCTTGGTTTATGATCACTGTATACTAAGGAAACATGGGTAGTTATTATGGTTATCATGGTCATCGTGACATGCTAAAAGACACTTTGAAACTAGTTGAAGACAGTATGGTTGATTGAGCTCATAGAACTAAGGATTGATGATGGTTTATTTTGGTTTATTTATTTTCAATAGGTGTTTTTTTATTCTGATCATGTCATGTGAATATATCACTACATTTTTGGTATGTACAGGGTTATGTTGGTGGTTTCCTATTGAGTTATATACTCCCACTCTACTTGGTCCGCCATTGCACTTGGGTACTTGAGAAGACTCTTACTTGGTTGTAGGTGTAGGTTGGGAAGAGTCCTAGGATTTTTCATGATTGATCAAGTCATCTTGTATGAAATCATAGATCTAGGGATGAGATATGACTCAGAGTTTCTAAAGAGAATTTTATTTTTTTTCATTTATTCTTTTTATATATGTGATCAGCCTAGTGGGAAATGGATCTTGTATGCCTGTATGCCTACCTACATGCCAATTCAATTTACTATAGCATTTTTTATTTATTTATTATTTCTTTATACTTTTATATGTATTATGGTCAATTATTTTTTTGTTATTGTTCACTCTGATACTAGGGGTATAGTCTCCTCACAGTACCAACATAGACCCATAATTCTAGTTGGATACCTCTAGCATATAATGAGGAACATCTGAGGTATAACAGTGATCATCGGTCCAAGCACCGATTAGTGGTCTGGGGTAGATGGATGTTACAAATTTGTATTCAAGAATGTATTTTTTTTATTATTTGGAATATGGTAGCTAGGTATATAGGAATATGTCCTATCCTATGATGGATATTAGGATAGTGTGTCATGAACTCCTATTTTAGTAGGAAGTCCAGGTTACCAGAATCATGGGATTGATGTTCTTGGTTTGTGCTATTACAATTATATTATTTTCACCTCATGTAATGAACATGATTTCTAGGTTATGATTTATCTTGGATTTTGGCTCTTGAACCATAAAATCAAGAGGCGTCTCATGCATCATTCTTAGCATGTTGGGATTCACATGATATATAGGCCTATTTGTGTCTGATTGTATCACTGATGGTAGGAATAGTTGTTTAAAGTTTCAATAACAACTCATATGATTTTTCCCATATAATTTCATGGTGGAATTCTACTCAGCTAGACTACTATGTATATGTATTTTCTTTTGATGGAATGTCATGTGGATTCTATGGTTAAATGATTTCTGGTGATGATGATGATATGTAGGAGTGAATGTATTATGAACCTCATAATTTGGTAAAATAATTTCATTCCTTAGTAATAGACTCCATGGGGTAGTTATTATTTATGTTTGGTTATTTAATGTTATGATAACAACTTATTTGGTTTCCCCCATATATCTTGGAATATAATTCTATATAACTAGACCTCATGGTTATAGTTCCCCACCACACATCATCTAGCTTTATACTATTATATATAAATATGTGTGCATGTGTGTGTAAATGACAACTGATGAGATAGTGATTCTTAAGAGAGAAGTCATATAGGGGGATGACTGGTGAGAATCGGTGCCTAGTGGGTTGATGATTTTGTCATCCGATGTAGGTTATACATATATAAGATATATTAGTGAGTGGTTGGTCACATTGGATGTCATGGTTTTTTCAAGATGGGGGTGTGTAATATGTCTCATAAGTTGCGCCCTTATTTGAGTTACCCTAGTATGGTCCCTTATGAGTTTGGTTTATCTGCTAGTTGAGAGACGCTAGTGACCCTTGAGATACAACTTAGTGTTTTGGTGAATCTGTTCTTAGTTTCTTATGAGGGAAACCTGATTAAGGGGTTATCCTAGGCTTTTGGATCCTTTATATATGGATTTGTGGGTAGATGTTTCGGGTTAATATCAATGCATGAGAGATGTTATTGGGTACATGGTTCAAATATAGAGACGACTTAATAATTTTTAGATAAGCGGGGTGTCCTTGAGAGATTTGTTGGGATCAGTCTTTACATTTACAAAGGATGGGAACACCCTTAGAGGGTTTTGAGATAGGAATTATGATGATTCCTTGGGGATTTTATGAGAATATCACTATAAGTGATTCTGGTTTAACATCAAGGTTAGGTTTTTGAATGTAGTACTAGTTGAGTGTATATAACTTTGGTTTAGAATGCACTTCTGGGTCGATACAAGTGTAGATTGATGCTTTTGGTTCTAGTATAGCATTGGGTATAAGTTAATCATGTTGTTAAGATTTGAAATGATATTTTATTGATTTTGAAGAGGGGTTTCATGGGTGCTTCTGGTTAAAAGAGACTGGCATGCTTGAATAGATTAGTTGATGGTTAGGTGCTTGATCCTAGTTCTAGTGATATATAAATCATGACATCATGAGTTGGTTTTTATGATTAGGTGGTACAGGAGCATACACAGGCTATGTTTACATGGTAATGTGGTAGTGCACATTTGAGTAATGTGGTGTTAGTTGAGTTGTGAATCAATGATGGTTGTGAGTGGGATGAGGATAAGTGGATCTGATGCATTTCTTGTGGGACCAGTATCCTGAGAATTTGATAAAAATGGAAAATTTTCCTTTGTAAGGATAATGACCCTATGAATGATGTGATTTCAGGGGATGATAATGATGGGATTATATTAAGAGGAGCAACATGAGAGTGCTAATGATTAAATCTCTTAAGTTCTTACTCTAGGAGTGGTGTGAGTAAGGCGACATAGTGGGAGTGCAGTAGTGGTCTATTGAGGGTGGTGACATTTATTATGAATTGAATTTTAGTTAATTTCTTGGATGATGCTACTATGAGTCGGGCCAAGTATGAGTGGAATGACCATATCTAACCATTATATTTAGTGATGGATGGGAAGAGAATTTTGAAAACCATGGTTTCAACCTAGTGGGGAGATAATAAGGATTCTCTAATGGTGGGGATCAGATATTGGTTATTGTGATACAATCATCATTCAAGATATATCATGTGTATTTGGAATTGGTCATTGGATGATTATTTTGGATTTTTAGTATCAGTGGTAAAATAGACCCAAGTCAATCTGGATTCCTTGGTGAGTGCTATTTGTAAATTCAGATATGATATTAGATAATGTCTAAGCATTGGTATCAAGTTCAAAATTAATTGAGGTGATCTGAATGTGATTTGGTTAGTTTTGTGTCAGTTCTTGTGGTATGGAATGATAGCAGAGAAGATCATTTTATGATTCAACTATAAATTTTCATTGGGATTAATTTGAGACATTATTGGATATATTGGTACAATATCAAGTTTCCTTTTGGAGTAAAGGCATTGTGATTGGGTGTTTTGGGTGACATGTCAGTAGAGGCAGTCGAGCATTTTTTAGGTTGGTCGGTATGAGGAGTTTCAACTTGTTATCTCATGTGTAATTTGATATAATAGGGTGGGAACCTCATTGGAAACATCATTTTGGATATGAAGGGTATGTTTTAGAATTGGTCGAGAATTTTCAAGAAGAAGCTAGCACAATCGTGTTATTCCTGGATGGTAGAGGCATGTTTGTTTTAGTTTAGAACTTGGAGGTGAGAATTGGGGTCAATTTTCAGGAAACATTCTCATGTGTGTTGAGGTCAAATGTTTCAGGAACAATGTTTATAATTTCACCACACTACTGAGAACATGTTATGACATCCAATTCCAATGGTAGAGGGTGGCATAGTAAGAAATTAGACCTTATAAACTAATTCTTATGGTGGAGAGAACCATGAAATTAATTTTTAATCATATGGACAAAACTATGTATATAAAAATATATGGGATAGGGCAAACACTATCTTAGTAGTTTAGTGTTGGAATGAGGATTGGCTCATGCTTCGATGGTTCTATTGCACTATGTTTAAGGTTGTACTATGAGAGCATGTTTGGTGCTCAGAGGTAGAACATGGCTGTTGAATGGAAATTTATAACTAGGATAAGTAGATATGTATAATTGGATGACCATATATATTTATTATAAATGATACGTATTATGGTGGGGAGTTTTTAATAAACTGTATGTACGAATGATTTTGAATTTTATGAGGTTTTTAACATTTGAATTAGTGAGTGGGATGAAATTATAATCAAGGTTCAAAATAGAATTCAAAAAGTTTGAACACCTAAAATAGTTGTTTTCAACATGGAATATACGTCATATGGTGGCTGGGAGTAGCGGATAACCATCAGAGGAAGGGTCGGGTGGACAAGATGTTGGTTTGTAGTATCTTATAGCCATATCCACTAGGTCATCAGTGGCCTAGGCAGTGGACTTATGCCCAGTGTCCTAGAATTAGTCTTCTGATGGGGCATTTTAATGGGGAAAATCTTCTAAATTTCCCACTCAGTGTTTCAATAATGGGGAGTTTCCTTTGTCCCCTATTTTTATGTGTGTGTCATACCACCTTTCCACCTCGCTCCACCATCAAAAACCCTTGATTTTGGGATGTATTTCTGGCTTTTTCTAGTGAATAAAGGTATGTATTAATTTCCATTGGCCTCTAATTATCTCCCACCATTTATTAAAATTTTATCTTCTATGTTTTATAATTTTACGGTGATTTCATTAGAGAATGGTGAAATTTCCCATTTTTTGATGTGGATTTCATGCTTCCTAGAAAGAGGATGTTCTATGACAATGTCTTCCCACCATGATTCTTTGTTTCATAAGAGGCACACCACTTCATAGATTTATTTAATGTTTATTCCTTAAATTTAATTTAAATTAATGATTTTTTTGGTGTGTCGTGTTAGAAATTTGTTGTGATGTTGTTGAGAGTGTGCCTTAGACCTCCCACATGGTTTTGATTATGGTCATAGTGAAGCAGGCCGATCAATGATATATTCAATGTTTAGGCATAATTAATTTAAACTGAAATAAATTATAAATAATTTAAATTAAATATAATAAAAAATTATAATTGTTTTTAATGAATTATTGTTTATTTTGATTTGAGTTAGGTCCTTGTAAGGACGGTCAATGGCTAGAAGTATTTTGATGATCTTAGAAATGACTTGGTAGAGCTATCATTTTGGAGTTTGTAAAGAGAAAATATTCCTTAATGGTAGGTGGTCCTGATACTATCCCAGGGGATTTAGGCATGATGTCATGTGAATTTGTGTGTGTGGGATCGCCACAATAGTTATGAACCCATTTTATTAATTAAACTGTTTAATTTTAATTTAAATTGTTAATTTAAATTAAAATGTTAAATTTACTTGATCACCTAATAAATAATAGGAACAAATTTCCTAGGACACCTCGAACCTAGTGCACTAGCTTGACGCCTTGGCCATCGATGGCCGAGATGGGAACTAATAGTAATTAATGACATTTAAAACCCCATTAGGAGTTTTGATCAAATTATTTGAGGAAAAAATGACTACTAGACCTTTTATAAGTGTCATTGATATCATTTAGACTTGGTGATCCATAAGATGACCATTATGACCCCTTGGAGGCATTAGGCTTGATAGACTGGTTATGAGGTGAGTGGCCCTTTCTCTTAGATTGTGTCTAGACTTGGTGGATTAGCCATAGGTATGATGGACTTGGGTTGGGTGTTTGTGGAAAACTAGAGTGTTTGGAAAGGGTATGGGAATGATTCCATCACCCCTGTGATGGGTGTTGACTAGAGAGATTAGTTAGGATTTAGGAACACTTATGAGTTTTCATAGACATGATGAGACCTGGGGGACCCCTGGTGGGTGCCTTAGTAACGTGTTGAACTTAGTGAGAGGGCATTATTGGGTATGGTTAATGATGATCATGGGTATCACCTTAGATCCAATATTTATTGTTTGAGCCTGTTATGGCTATGATGAGTATGGGTTGAGCTACTTAGAGATGATCATGAATTTTTATGATGGGTTGGGAATATGGTCACCCATATCTATGTGTGTGTTTATTTATATTAAACATGCAAAAACCCATTAGGGTGGTGCTTATATTATTGATATGAAAAAAACCCTATTAGTGAAATCAATGATATTTGGATGAGAAAAAACCCACAGGTGTGGTCCATGTTACTTGTAAAGAAAAATCCCTCTAGATGGTATATGTTATTAGATAATAAAACACTCATAAGAGTGGTCTGTAATACTATTAGTGGGGCTACATGTTTTTGGATCCAAGATTTAATTAGTTTGGAATAGAGGGTAGGTCCTATCATAAATTAGATTCTAGGTATTTTGGGGTATTTGGTGGGCATGGTCGAGTCCCCTACACTATTAGGGATCAGTTTCAAAAACCAATGCATACTAGGATGGAGTAGTCTCCAGGTTTCTATACTGGGATGAAAATCTCCCTTGGACATTATACTATATCTTGGGGTGAGTTTATCCCACGGGTCATAATCATTATATACCTGGGAAAATCGAGTCATTATTATGGTTGAAATAATCATCACAACATTATCCCAGAGACTCTAGCACTAGATAAAGAAGGCATGGTTAATCACGGTCACATACTTGAGGATCGATGGTGATTTAATTTGGTTTATCTATTTCCATAAGTTGTTTATTTATTTTAAGCTTGTCACATCCACATATAACTACTTTTTCGGTACTTACAGAACAAATTTAGTGGTTCCCTATTGAGTTATTTAATCACACCCTTCTCAGGACGCCATTGCACTTGGGTACCCGAGAAAAATCTCACTTGGTTGTAGGGGTTGGTTAGGATGAGGCATGGATTTTTACATAATCAAGCAGGATAACTCAGATGATTTAATGGATCTTGGGATGTGTTATGGATCATAGTTATATAAAAACCTTTTATTTTATTATATTCCATTATTTTTGTATAGTTTATCACCCTAATGGGCGATCATTCATGTATGATTTTATATCCTCCTATAGGTCCATCCCATTTTTATAGCACGTTTAGTTTATTTATTATTTTTTTCATACTCTAATATTCATGATTCTTGGTTATTTTATTGTTTTTTATCACTTTTTTATATAGGTATAGTCTCCTCATAGTACCACCATAGACCATCACTACTATTCAAAAGCCTCTGTCATGTGTGGAGGAATGCCTGAGGTATAATAGCGACCACTGATCTAGACACTAATTAGTGGTCCATGGTGGTGGGAAATTATAAAGTTAATCTTTTGCGGTGAGTTTTATTTAATCTCACACAGGTTATTATAACATGGTTTTTTCACACTTGGTCATGGATTTAATCCTACATGAGTGTGGTCTCACTCCTATGTTAGTGTATATCTAATCTTACATGAGCATATATTTAATATTATTTTAGAACAGTTTGATTCTGATGTAAAGTTAATCCTATGAAATTATTAATTGAATATGACATAGTTTAGTTTTAATGACACACAAGAGTACTGAAATAGATTGATAATTTATATATGATCCTAGAAAATACCTTATGATTCATTCATAGGTTAGTTCTGACCTAATTATTCTTACCCAAATCCCTGAATAACCTTATGCTGGAGTTGTATCTTTTGAAACCATTATTATATAGCATCATCTTGGGATATTTTATTCTTATACAATGGTATGTATTCAATAATTTAATCAATCCTACAAAGCTTCTATTCTTTTTTATTTATTCAAACATAGCTGAGCATTAAAATATTTTATTATTACACACATATTAAAACATGTTTTCTCTTCACACACATCTATAAACTATTTAATCTAATGAATCTGAGACCTCATACATATTGTATTTATACTTATAATTAATCAAATGATTCACAATGATCTCACATTTTCTTATTTTTGTCTCTTTTTTTATTTTTTACTATTACGTATTAATATTTAGAAAAGAAGGATATTGTTATGTATTAAAGTTTTTACCCTTATGCATTACAGAGTTATAAATTTAGTAAACTACGGACCCTTACATATTTATGAATCTTAAGATTTGAATTTTCATAAAGGAAAAGACTCTTACACATTAATAATTTTACTTTTACATATAACATCATTCCCTAATAATTTTACAATTATAGTAAACACTTCTCATCTTGTGATCTATAGTACATAAACTTATGGAACATATCTCAACCTTCTAAGATAACTTTTAGAATTCTAAATTACATATCAAATCACATATATCAATCACAAAATATTAATAAAAAACCCAACACCAATCCTAAATTGTATGATAATAGTTCTTTTAAACTTATTCATAGTTTGGCACATATAGTTTCCACTACAACTTCAACTTCTGGTACTTGGTACTTAACTTCCTTATATACCAAATATTGAATTTTTTATTCACCTTATAACATATAGAATATTTTTTTGGTCATTTTAAATGTGTAAAACTTATTTAAATAGTTGTTATGGAACTTACCTTTACCCTTATGAATTCAAATATCCATAAATTGGTTTTATGCCTAGATAAATATACCAAAAACTGAATATATTACAAGTTAAGTAGAGAAAATGATGTTTTTAAATGGTAGAAAGAAGTACTACTAGAACTTAAGAATACCTACCTATATGAAAAACAATATCAATTAATAGATAAGGTATAAGAGATGGTAGTGGGGATATTATACTCTCTGATGATAAATAAAAATATTACACGATGGCAACAAAAGTAATTAAAAATAATAACAAAATGCCAAATTATGTAGGAACCCAAGCATTTTCAAAGTGGGAAATACCAATATTTTCAAAAAAAATCAATCATATTAGTGTTTTAATATCTAATCTGGTATAACAGTTCTCAAATTCACCCACATATATTTGTTCAATTAATTTAAGTATGAAAAAACAAAACTGTAAATGGTACCTTGTTCGTTTGTCAACACCAAAATGATCTACTCATTGTTCGTTTTCTATATCTTGAATAAACTAAGAAAGGATTCTCGTAGATCATTCACACATGAACCATAAATCTTGGAATGTTTTCATATGATTCTTCAATGCTATCATGGGAAACTGAAGATGCTTACAACATACCTTCGACCATAGGAACAATACATGATCTATTCAATCGAATAAATCAATCGGTTCTTGTTATTAATTTTGGTATCTCTCTATAAAATCTTTATAGAGATCTTAGGATCTCTCATATTAATTAAAAATAAAATAATATTTATTCATGAGTCTAAAATTAATTTATATATTTAGGTTATACTTTCGAAAAATTCACTTTGGTCCCTAGAATGTTATAACCATAATTTTAGAACCAGCTAATCACTTATGACTTAATTAAACTTGTCATAAATCTCACAAATATTTTATCACTCAAATATATAAATTTAATGTGTTATGTGATAAAATGTGAACCATTTACTCATCACATAAGATCCCCTTAATTATTTAATGAACCTTGAAAGTGTTATGCTTGTTCTAAAAATAATATTTTATCATATTCAATTTTATAATAAAATAACTTTTGAATACCTTAAGAAATAAATTCAATTATTATTCTAAGCTCAAATAATATAATCTACTTAATTTACTTGTGATAATTCACACTATAACATTCATCAGATCCAATATGTGGTCCCACTTCATCCTAAATTCTTATTCATCCGAATAGGTGTCACTTGTGGATACACATTATGTGTGACCCTACAAACCCTTATCTCAACAGTAGTGAGACATAACCATATAATAAGAGTGTTATCTAGAGACACACCATGACACCTAATGAGATAAGGATAATTCATTGTTACAATAACCTTCTCCTAACACACAATGTGTAATGTAGTCTCTTTGTCTCATGATATCTCATAAAGAAGAATACACTATTTATGTGATTATAATTTCTTTCATTATTTATTATATTTGACCTTACTAGATGAAATTATTTTCTTCTACATTTTATACAGATTTATTAAAGGTACTACCACCATGGATAACTAGAAATGAGAAATATCTTCCTTTAAAAAAGTGAAAAATTTTATATTGGCCATTCAATAAATGTCATACCACCAATGATATAACCAACACAATATACCCTTACATGACATAAATTTATTGCTTTTATTATTTCATCAATATAAATGATAAAATATTGAACATTTATAATTATTTCAAGTTGAGATACTAATATAAAAACTTGCATATATGAACAACTAATGACACCCAAAACATGTGGTGTTCTTATTTGCGGGTCAGTCCTCATAATCTTCTCTACTTGAGATCGTAAAGTGTGAATTGTCGAATAGAGATAGGAAAAATGGTAAGAGGGGCTGAATTTACCTTTAAAAAATTAATGGAAAACAATCCATGTTTAAAAAACTTATTTTAAAAAGATTAACGAAATTAAAACATTTTGAATAAAATAATAGAATCAAAGTTGAAAATGAAACAATATAATTAAAAATAATAATAATGGAAGAATAAAATGAAGAGTGATTCGAGAATAAATAGATTAAGAAAATTTGATGGATTAAAAAAATTATGAAAGAATGATTGAAAGTGATAAATAAATAAAATCGTGGAAAGTAAAAGAGACATTCTATTTAGTAAGGAAGTTAGGTAATAGTTCTTAAAGGTACCCTTATATCTACCACCTCAATCCCTAGAGGGTTTATTGTATTAGCCCCTTGGATTTAATGGTAACCAAGATACTAAAATTATCCCTTTATTTTTTAGGTTATAACAAGAAACCAGATACAATAGACACTAGCTATTTAATTGTAAATCTAGAAACCTCAAAAGAATAGTTCCTTTACTTTTGAAATAAAAAAAGACGAGAAAAATATAATCCCTTGAATTAAAGGCAGTAAGAACAAAAATAGAATAAATAAGAGGAATAAGGTATTTTTATCTTGATCTAAATTATCTAAAATAATACGATGATCACAAGGGGTGAATGAGAATAAAATAATAGAGTTATTTGGATATTATAATTTAGTTCACACTATAGAAGGAGAAATAAGATTTAGAAATGAAAGTACTTTGAGAGAAATTGATCATGTTGGAAATTGGAGAATGATTGTCAAGGAATGCAGATGTAGACTACCAAGCCCTCCAAAGGTTTCTATATATAGGATTATCATCCTTTGGTAATGTTTTAAAATCAAACTAGAGTATATAATTAGAATAAGTCCATGTTCAATGTATTTTGACCATAATTTATTTAAGCCCACTTAATTCCTTTAAAAAAATTAACTCAACAATCCAAGGAAATCATTATGAAATTAAAATTAAAATTAAAAATAATATTCTATAATTATATAGGAAATAAAATAACATTATTGAAAATGTTATCATTTAAATTTTTAACAATTCAAACTAATTTTAAAACACACATTAGAATGTTTAAAACATTCCATAATAATAGGTTAAAGATAAATTATAAAATATCACACAAATTATTTTTATAAAATACAAAAATTTAATTTCAAATAACTTTCTATATTTAAACATGCAATAATATCAAAATTTAAAGAAACAACATTAAAAATAATAAAACCAGTTTGAATAAGTTCATTATATTACTCCATGATTTTAGAAACATTAAATCCAAACAAAAAAACCTAGAATAATTAATTCAAAATAATTGAAAATTTTACAACAAGTTCATTATTAAATGAGGAACAATATTAATATTTATAAAAATGAGTTTAAAATAATGTCTAAATACTTTTTATAGTTTCAAAATAATTAATAAGAACTTATAGAATGATTAGAATAATTAAAACATTTGAAAAAAACAAGAATCAAATATATACATTTTGAAAATCATGAAACAAAGTAAAGTGAAGATTTCATGTTTTCAAAACCAAGTAAGGGTAAGTATGAGGCCACTCATAAAGATAAAATCAAATTTTAAAATACTACATAAAGGTAAAACATTTTTTACATAGGATGCATAAGGGTCAGCTGAACCATCAATGACTTGCATAAGGGTAAACATGTTTTATATAGTTGTACGTAAAGGTAAAAAAATAAAATCAATCACTATTAATGGGTAAATAAAAAGACTCATAAAGGTAAAAAGAAATTTACATGTGCTGCGTAATGGTACCTTTCAGCTATATAAGTGGAAACATATTTTATAATCGGATCAATAAGAGTATAAGGAAAGTTTCGTAAAGGTAAAATAAATTTTCATAAAGGTAAAATGAAAATTCTATAGTTTACATATGAGTAGTAAGAAATATAAAATTCTATATAAGGTTTCAAAGAAGTTAGCATGTGTTACATAAGGGTAAAATAAAACTTAAATAAATGTAAAAAATAACCTCAGATATTTTATTTTTCTAAAGAAAGAATTAAAAATAATTATACAGAATAATAAGAATAAGAAAAATAAATGATGAAAAACTAGATAACTATTAAATAAAAAAGCAATTCAATAAAATTAATAAAAAATAAAATTATAATTATAATTCAACCAAACCATTATTATAAATAAAAACAAAAAAATTAATTATGAAAATAATAAACAAATAAAAATAAAAATAATAAATAAATATAGTATATTGTAATTATAAAAACATAAAATATTGAAAATGTAAAGGAGCCATAAAAACATGAAATTCATGATAAGAATTATAAATAATTATAATCCCTCAGTATATGATAGTTAGGAATTATATTTTTCATGTCAACATGGTGTATCTAAACCATAGGATAAATGTTTTATAATTACTATCATAGTATCGCAAGGTTCTCATTATAAACCAGAACTGATATACCCTTTTGATATGATAAATAATATATGTATATTACCATTTAAATAATGTATGAATAAATATAAAAACTATTATGGTATGATAACATGATGTATAACTATCTGTAAACATGATATGGTAATCAAAAATTACTACTCATGTTGGGTTTTGGTCACCCACTATTACAATACTCTTACATGAGTTAAAGCTAACTTGATAACCATCAAAAAATTCACTCTCAAATGATAATATAATTATTCTACTGAGTTGGGTATTTAGTCATTGGGATGGCCACATTTTCATACATGGTTACTTTATTATCTGTGACTTCACCTCCTCAAGTAAAACAACTTAAGAGATGATATCCCCAAGTATATCCCTGTTTCCTTCTATCTTAACCTTAACATATTGGATAATACAATTTAATAAGATTTTTATTATTTATCTTATGATAATAATTCAATATATAGGAATGATTCGAAGATCTATAGAAAATAATTTTGTATTTAAACTACTTCTTTGGCTGCATCAAAAGCCGCAATATACTCGGTATTTTTAGATATGGCTACCATTGGATTCGATAAGCTTATATTTCTCATTTCACTTTCTTAATTGTGACATTATATCATATGATTCATAGGAAGACTAGTTTTTGGACCCTTACAACTAGTGTTATGTACTCTTTGATACCAGTTATATATTCCTTGTACTTTCTTGAGTACTATTGGATAGCTTTAACTACTACCTATTCAGTTCTCCTAGATTTATTTGATATTTTCATACTATAACGTATTTATTGATAATATCATATTTTTTTAAATAACATGGGAAATATGATAGATACATCTCTAAATCATATACCGGTAAACTCACTATTTTCATCTCCTCATATGTCTTATATATGTCTCCTTACAAATATTTATTCCATTTGAAATTGTCAACAATTCTCTCTTGAATTGTTCCAACTTGTATTTAACAATACTTTGACAATATATATACATTTAATTGGTTAAAGTTACCATTATATCTACCTCAATATATCTTTAATCCTAGAACTTAGGTTATTATGTTAAGTTAATATTTTGAGAGTTACTTCCAATATAGTCCTAACTAACTGTAAGAATAATAACTATTTTCCAAATATTAGAAACATATTTTACTTGTAAAATTATAGTTCTCCCACTAAACTCTTATAGACACATGGTATACTTTTTTCCAAATGAATATTCTATTATAACGATTCTTAAATTATCCATAAATAGATCTCTATAACTTAAATTCCTTTTTGGCATTCTATGGTGTCACCAACCCTTTTTGGTTGTGGCGTATAGAAACTTTCCCACAAAGGTGGTTTTCATATACAAATTTATGATTATAGAAAGTCCTCATGACATTTATAATTTTACTGGATTTAAGAATTATGATTTTGTAAAACTAATCTATCCTTATTCATATCATACTTGTACCACCCATGTATATTTTCTCTTGAACACCCCCTAAAATAATTACATCTATTAGAGAAACATCCACAATGAAGACTTGATTTTGGTACATAAAATCCATTTTTTTGAATTCATATGAACTTTTAAATTATATATTATTACCATTTATAGATTCCATATAGGAATAATATTCATTATTATTAATGAATAATATATCACGTTGAATTTGTGATCATAAAACTATCTCTATGGTTTTAGATTTCCTACACTGTATGTGTCTCTAGAACATTCACTTTACATGATCGCTTATGGAACTTGTTCCTATTGCAAATATTTATGCATGCTGAGCCTTTAATTTATCCAATATAATATTTCTCCCACTATATCTAATAGACATGTACACCCTACTTACAGAAATATAGTCTTTCACTTGACTATAACTTTTCTATCTTATGGATTTACGTAAAACCCATTAAAACAGTAATGCTAATTAATTGAGTTGCACTTTATGTTTTTATTTATGTAAGTTTTTTATTTCCTTATCCTTAAAAATACCTTTGAATCTAAACACATTAATTATTACACAATTTTTTTCTTTAATATTATCCATCCAATGGCCTGAAGGCCTTAATTTTTATTTATTTTTTGATAATCCACCTTTCAAGGGGTGAGGTAGAACCCTTACAAGGCCTGTAGGAATAAGTATTACATGGGCTGTAGGCCTTAGAGGAATTCATTGCCCATAGGATTCAAACATTACATACAACCCAAACTAACTACTTGGAACTACTCCTCCCCAGCATCTTCATTGTGAAATCATCTCTCCACCTTCACATGGCTGTTCTTCTAGGCTATCTCATGCATGCATAAGTTTTTTATGATGGCAGGTGCCATACCCTCTAATATTATAAATTATATTATTTCCATCTTTCATTATAGTTTGTATATGATTATGGGTTAATATCGTTGTTTTCCAAGCATGTCTCAAAAATTAATAGAATAAATTATATGTCTTATAAGTATCATCATTGATCCTCCTTGTACTTTAATCATGACTATGATGTGTATAAGGAAATTTGAATTTCAAAATAAATCCACTCTATATTTTAATGATCAATGAATACATGTAAGACTCATATCGATCCACCTTTTCTAACATCATATGTCTGATGTGTATAAGAAAACGCGTGTTTAAAAATAAATCCACTCTACATTATTCATAATAAATGAATAATTATTTAAGATATTATTTGGATCACGGGCTTGAAGAAATTTATATCTTCCAACCATTCAGGTTTCTTACTTCAATTTTACCTTCCTTAAATTTCTTAAAGGAATATCATAAGGTACATAAGCTTACCTCTTTCTTATCCTTTGAATATTTTATGCAGTTAAGAAAAACTGTCCCTAGATACTTTATGATAAAACATTATTTCAAAATGGTTTATTGGTAAAAAAATTGATAAGAATTATGATAATACTTAAGGTTTTTAGCTTTAAAGAGTGAAAATACCACACTGAGTATATACTAACCAACTACTTTTAATTTTACTTGAGAAAGAATTTTCTTTCCATAATTAGGTATTACCGAGTATTTTATTTTATATTAACCATCTATTGTATATTACTCAAGTATTATTAAACAATTTATTGAGTTTGAAACACCACAAAAAACATTTATTTTAAATTTAAAAAATGTACGATTGTATCAAATAAATGCATAAGATAAATGTTTTGGCAATAATAAATAACAGTTCAATTATACCCAATGCATTGGGCATTTAGATGTCATATGCTTCTCACTGCTGACATAGGAATCACCAGTTTTCAACTACATGGAGAATACACCTTACTTATTTTAATGTTTCTAAACTTTTTGGTTCCTATATTTTGATAAAATTGTGTGACACACATATAATATATAATACCCAAGAAGTAAAATATAAATATTATATTCTTTGATGAATATACCTAAAGTACAAGAATATGTTTTTTCTTCTTCAGTTATTACAATTTATCTTCTAGTGACCTTTCTTATTACATGTGTTGAAAATTACCTCATGTTTGATTCTCTCCCTCTTTATATTTGGTTTCTTAGAAGGAAATTGTGAATGTGAATTTGGCTGTGTTCATGCTATTGGATTTTTCAACTTTTTTTTTCTTATTGTTAACCATATGAATTAAATATTTTTATCTCATTAAGTTCTTATCTTCTTGGTGAATCTTACCCAAAATATGCTGTAGTGGTTTCTCCATACTATTATTTCTATAAGTCTCAATGATAATGGAGTAATTAGGTGACCAGAATGAAAAAATGGGATATATTGAATGATTTTGATTCATCTTTCATTCTAAACATGTTCAATGTAATCATCATATAATTACTTTATTGCTTTAATTTCTCTACAAAAACTTCTCAAAGATGAGAAAAAATGGTGTAACCATCCATGTCCTAATGTTTCCTTCACAACTCACTGGAAATTGATTATAGAATTTTGATTTAAACATAAAATGTGTCATCCATGGGTCTCTTATAAGCTTCATTTTCACCCTTAATTGCTTCCTAAGGTGGATCAATGGGTAGTGGGAACTTTGAAACACCCAATTTTATTTAATATCATAGTACTATGTGTAAGGTACTATACCACTCTTGAAAATTTATGGTGGTTAGAACATTTTCATTATCCAGTATAGATTGTAGTGTTTCTGTGGTGCAACTTTCTATTTTTATGCAAAATGAAACTTAAGAATCTTAGTACATCTTATCTTGATTACTGATTATTATAAATTTTAGATTTATTAATATTAATGTTCTCTTACTATATTATCAAATCCCAGGATCCATCAACTAATAGATTCAGATTACTCAGTTGCTTGTGTATTCTTATAGAAAGCATCCTTAAACCTCTCTTCATAGCTCGAGCTATGAAATCTCCCCCACTCTGAGAGTCTAAGGTATCCATTTGGCTGGAAAACTACTCTCACTAGTGGCTCCTTGATCTGTTTAGTGGATTATCATCTCTTAAAAATCATAACTTTGATTCACTCAACACTTTACCTCTAAAGCTACAACAAGCTAGCAATAAATACTCTTTACTACCAACTTTAGTTCAGTCAAATCACTACTTTCTTAAGATTACCCCAGTAGTAATAAGAACTCTCAATTAGGGATAACAAGATCCTAAAACTTATTGTTTTGTTCAAAATCAAGTGATAGAAGGTGTTAATGAAATTATATTTAATTTTATCAATTTTAATTTTTTATTTTTTTAACTTAAATTTGATTCGATTAATCTTGCTTGTAACTATGTGGTCTCACTATTGATTTTAACCAATAATAAATAAAATAAATTCATCTTGAATAATAATTTATACTATCTATGATTACTTGTTAATGATTCTATGTGATCATGTATCATCCACACATTCATTATCAGTTAACAAAAAATAATAAAATAAATAAATAATGACATGATTATCAGCTATTTTTATCAGTTGTTCCATCGAACAGATGATGGATCAACTAAGAACCTAGGGTAACTCCTAGAAATATTTCACTAGATTGAGTTACAGATACCATCAAATAATCATGTTCTTATCTAGTTTGGAATTTCACTATCCCTTGACTCAACAACACCATCGTAAACTCCTCCATTGTACAATGCATACTCATACATAGGTAAGAGGTACTTAGGATGCGGGAATAATTTTTTTTAGTCTTGTGTAAACATTTTATACCTTATACATTTAATAATTGAGATATAATATGTATACCATATAATAATATATTTAATAAATAATCATATAATTTTTTAAAATTAAATGAAATAATTAAATAAAATAAAAAACCAGACAAACATGGGTCCGGTCTCATATCATGATCAATAAAAGTGAAATAATATTTCATAAAAAAAAAATTAAGATAAAATTCAACTTAAAAGAATTTTAATGTATTAAAATAATTTTAATTAATTATTGATACCTTTTGAGACACCTGAAAATTTTTATTTTAATTCCAAACAATTTTATTTATGTTCTGATTTTGTATAATTTTTTGGGCCTTTTTGGACCAAAAACGGTCTCCCTTAGGTGAGTCCATCCCGTAGGTGGGTAATATGGGTTGGGTGGAATAGGTCTAGCCTCAACCATAACATCCTGGATCAAATGACCTGGCACAATTTTGAGTTTCTTACACTACTCCTTACACAGAGATGCCTCTATGCCAGGTATGTCTCTCACATCTGCGCAGTGCGATATTAATTTTTTTAATACTAATATGCACTGTACTCATGAATCCCAACACCCCCCAAATCAATGGGTGTAGGAATATTCCATGTAAGGTGGACCCACATTGATAACCTTTTTAATGTTTTTTTCTCACACATAAACAAACATGTAACATCCAACATTTTGGACTAGGTTGAAAATTTCAATAATTTTTTAACTTTTCATTTTTTGGGTGAGTCAAATATTAAACTAATCTTAGAAACATAATTTTGACAATTATATCACTTGAACTTGATGTTTTTGGGTGAGGTTTCAATCTCGAGATATGTCCCAAGTGTTCATATGAGCTTCAGATGCGTTGGGCTCTGAAAACTCTATTTCAGGAGGAAGAATCTATAAGCACACAGTTGGTGCATAGTTAGTGTAACTGTGTGGGTGAACCATGTGACCCCTCGTTCTTAAGGGCCATGGTTTGTTCCATGAAACCTCCCATGTGAAACCATGCATCCAGTTCCAATATAGCAGGAGGTGTTACACCATTTTATTAAACCATGTGAGGTGGGTCTCACAACCATGAAAAATATCTTTAGTTTATTGAAGAGGTGAACTACATAGCTTGCACACGGTTTGTCTAATCGTACACCTAGCCCATGCGGGGTGAGGTGTTGGGAAGTTCCAAGGGAATGGTTTTCACATGGATTGTTTGAGCATGTTGACAAACGATGTGGGTTGTAGATCCTAGACCGTGAGGGTAACACGATTGGTGCAAGGTTAGCCAAACCATGTGGCCTAACTATGCACCTCATTTAAATAAGAAAAATTATTATTTTTTACCCTTTTCTATTAAATGTGTTTTACCCCATTTCTCCTCCATTTTCACACCGAGAAGTCCCCTCATGCACCAATCTCTACCTCTCATCCTCCTTGGTGGATCTCCTTCATTTCTTATCTGAATTGAGCACCCCCAGGCGCATTGCAACCGTATCAGCAAGATCTCAACTCCTCATGGTTATTTTCTTCATTTACCTCACCTTATAGAATTATAAATCTATGTGAGTTATTTTTCCCTATTTTTAGGTAGTTGGATGATTATTCACTTTTATTCTATTACTTCTCAAACCAAATCCTAAAATTGGATAATTGGGCCATCCTATGCATGAGGTAGGTGGTCTCATTCTTTTCCCTCAAGGTCTAGTGGGTTTTTATTGTTCACTATTGTGCTGTGCTTCAGAATCCTCTAACGTCACATCCTTTAGGCCTAATTAATTTAATTAAATGGGATTTCATGCTTAATATGGTCCTAGATAATGAAAAACAACACCATTGGTTGATCACCTTGACTTGAGCCTCCCCATGGGTGTGACTTCTATGAAAGTCCTAGGTTCCCTTGCCTTAAATTGTTAAACCACCTTTGAGGTGTGCGATTTCCCTTGAATAAATACTTTTGAAAATTGAAATTAATTAAGTGAAATGATAGGCCTTGTATTAGGCCCTTATTCCTTATGAAATAGTTGAATTTCATGTATTAAATGTGTTGTCCATTTCAGATAAAATGTTATGGCATTAATGCATGATTATTTGATATGAGCTACTGATAGCTAAATCAACTTCATCATATCCTAGGGATATATAAGGGTCTCAACTTAAGGATGACTTGGAAGGTCTCATCATGCTCCATGATTAGAATTTGTAATTAGATTGTACATATTCTCAGAGCGATACTTTTTATTCCTTGGATGAGATAACCGTGCATTTTATTGACCTCATTATAAGTGATACTGGTTTCCTAGGGGAGACAGCTTGGATGAGCTCGGTGGTGAGATGGTTACACCAGGCCATGACTGATACTCAGTCCCCTATGTTAGATACTAGGGATATGTTCAAAGGGGTTTTTTCACACCATGATGAGAGTGATACCTTGGATTAAATTTATAGATTTCTTTTGAAAGACTCTTACAGTATTGGGTATTAATATTTCCCCTTGAGCGATACTTGAGATTCCTTTTCAGATTGCGTTGGATGGGATCAGGGTTCCTCTTATTAATTTCAAATGATGACTTATTATTATTAAATAAGAATGTGTAATTTATGTTCTAGGGATGCATCCTCCAAGCCAAATCACATTTTTGGGGTCATTATACTTCTTAATGCTCAATTATAGACTATTTTATATACCCATAACATACATTTATAGGATAACCTTGGTTCAAAGGAATCCTACTTAAGTTAAAGTATATAGCATCGGGCGAGTATCCATGAGGAACTCAGACCGACATGTTTTATTTATTTATTATCTTTAATTTACTATTGGAAAACTACTAATTTTATATGCATAGACATTATTGTTCTAGACACCATTGGTGCTGGTCTATTGATTATATCTCACATCTTGTTCAGGTTGCCAGTGCTCTGGGGTACCCAATGAAATCTCATGTTTACAGGATCAGGTTCTAAGATTGTACTTACTTGCTGTTATCCTTCCTTTGCTAGAATGGAGTATGGGATCAAAGGACTGATCATGTTTCTATGATGTTATTGTATATAGATATTGTGTCTTTAATTTATTTATTTCCATGTCAGTATTTTTATGTAGTGTGTATAGCTACCAGTATAGTTTTGTCAGAGCACGTCCATGCATGATCACTTATTAATTCAGTATTGACTGCCAGTTTTTATTATATTCTTTTTTCATTATCTCTATTTATTAGGATTCATTTATATATGACCCATAAGTTATAGTCTCCCCATTATACCACCTTGACACCCACACTTCTAGTTGGGAGCCTCTGACATATTGGGAGGCCCACTTGAGGCCTAGTGGATAACCATCCTAGGGAACTATTTGAGTGGAATTCAAGTCGAGATGCTACAAATGGTATCATATCATATATTTCATTTTTTATTACTATTTAAGATGATATATAGGAGACTAGGAATGTGTCATATCTTGATAAATAACTTGTGTCAGGGTCTAGATAACCCATGCATGAGGGAAATATCATGTTACTAAGGACATGTTTATTGATTCTAATTTTGTTATAGATGACTGATATTTCACCTTGAGTTATTTTCACACTTTATCTAGTTATTTATTTATGGATTTAGTGGATTTTTACCTATTTCCCTATCATGAAAAGAGAAGTGAGGTGTAATCATGCATCATTCTAGGAGTACAGATATTTACATGTCATGCATATGTCATTCTATATAAGTCTCATTATATACTGCTTGATACTTGTGATAAATGTTCCTTCCATGATATTTTAGCTTGCTTACCAGAATGTCTTGTTAGGTAATTGCAATAATTATCTCTTATATAACATGATTAATTGTATTTCATGCTTCTGAGATTTATTTTAGTCTGATTTATTTTGTACCATTCTTGGGTGTTTCCTTACTTTCATGGTATATCTACATGTTTTTTCCATGATTTCCTATATTCATTTCATTTTAATAGCATGACTAGTGATAATTTTGATATGTGGTTGATTAAATGAAATGTATGCATCAACCTAAACATTTTTTTCCTGCATATATTGACGATAGAATTCTATTTAAAAACATAATTCATTTATGTTCAAGCTATGAAACATTGGTTTCATGGGATGTAACAATAATGGTTTCAATTAAATGGATTCCAAACTTCAATTTATAATGTTTTTAGGAACTTTATAAATTGGGAACTAGAGACCCATATAATCAAACCATATTTTATAGTCTTACTATAGTTTCAAATTAAACGTGGTAATCTGGTTACAATTTATTGGGAACCAATGGTCCAATTTATAAAGCTTATGGTCCTTTATAAATTGAAAAAATAGTAACCCATATAATTAAATCATTATATATATAGACTTGTTTATTCTTGAAAATACTGTGATAACCTAGTTGTAGTCACATGAATTCCTATTGTAAATTATAAAGGAAAGTACCTCTATAATTTCAGAATGGTGATTCAACTAACTAGACCATTATCTAGAATAAGAAATTTTGAATCTTGAATTATAATTGAATGGTTAATGAGTGGACCTGGTTGGTACCTTAAATTGTAAAGAAGATAAATTTATTTTTACAAATTTAAACCAATAATTTTCAATTTTATTTAAGCATGTGATAAAAAATTGTAAATTATAAATGCTTGTACATTTATATTTTTGGCATGGATTCTTGTATCAATGATCTTCCAAATGAAAAGCTGGACCAACATAGGTGAGTTGGGGTCATGTTTCCTATATAAAAAATGGACTTAGCCCAAGTAGTCCAGTCTCAAGATGAAATGTTTTTATGCTAAACCCATTAAGGGTGTTTGAAATCTTGGACAATAATTGTAAAAAGTTTTCTTTTAAATGAACCCAAACTGGTTTAATGGGACCTGTTTGGGTTGCATTATTTATTTTCATGCTTATTACTTATCCCCAGGGTGCTATTTACATGCTAATGGCATGGTTATCTAAAGTGTCTACAACCGCTTATATGGTGTTAAATATAAGCGTATGGTGGAATCCTACTTGACCAACCATTTTAATTAATAAAATTATTATTCTTTATTTGTGAGAATTATTATTATTATGAGGCATCAATTAATTAAATTGTCAATTACAAACTAATTAGGGTTTTACTCTTTATATTTGATATTGATATTTTATTTAACTGACTTAGTTGGGGAAACTACTAAATTAAATAAACTGTTAAAAAGAAGTATAATATAATATGTGTAAAATTCTATACGATATAAGTTAAATGGGTTATTTAGTACATTTTTTTAAAACTAGTAATTGAAATATCTTATGATACTGTTTAAATGTTTAATAAATGAGAATTGTTTAAATTTCATAAAAATAGAAACCTAATATAGGTTTATATAGTGGGAATCCCCATGTGAGGGTCAGTCCTTGATGTTACCTTGGAATGGGGATGTGGATGTTTTCCATAGACACAATTGACTTCTTACTAGGAATCATGGACCTAAAGGTTAGGCGGTAAGGCCTAGTGATCATTTTATCCATGAACCTATTTTATGATTGATTCCTTATGATTTAGTAAGGGTTTATCCCTATAGAGGTAGTTCCCTCAGAATATTTAAGCATTTCTAAATGATTATGATACATTTTTTGATGAGAGGTGTTGTTTGGGTGTCATTGTCCTAAGTGGGAATCCTAGTAATGAAGCGACGCCCCAGATTAAATGGGTGATTGATTAGTAGGTTAAGAATTGTTAAAGGAATGAGCATCAGGTAATTCTTTATTTCATAGGGTAGACATTCATCAAGCATGATTGACTAATTCATAGGTTATGAGACCTTCCTCTTCTTTAGTGGGTCCTCTCATTCCTAGAATTCATAGCATCTAATACATTGTTTTTTTCATAACGGCATGCAATTTTACATAAGGTGCCTATCAATTTCAAATTATATGTTGAATTGTATGTTGTTCAAGAGACAAGGTTGTGTGATACCCTTACCTTTTTGGTTACTCTACTATGTAAATGAAGGGTCATGGGGTCTTGGAAGAAACATTAACGGGTCACCTCAAAAGTAGAGAGACCTAAGCATTGTAAAATCATTAGGAGTGCTGCACCTTTGAGCTAGAAATCAAAAGATCAGTTGTCCCAGTGATTTGTGATGGAGTTATACAAAGGATCATGTGTAGTGTCATGACTGATCTAGATTAGTTTTTTCTCCTACACTTGAGCTCATGATGCTTGTGGACCTGACTCATAGGAGTACCATATTTATGTCTAAAGGTAAATATGACTAATTTCACTTTAGAGATGTTATTTTTTCTCTCTTCGTGTGTTACTCTTTCTGAAAGCATCCAATCCATGTCTAGGAACTAGGTTTGGTGGTAAAATAATGTGTTTCTCTTGATTTTATTTTCTCTCTATATCATGATGAAGAGGACACTCCTAAGGCGGGGACCGTCACGTTGGTCATGCAGAGCATGTAATTCCAAGTATAAGGAACATGATCATAAAGTGATTTCTAGAAATGGTTATAACAGGTTTAAAATATAGAAAAATTATTAAACCTTCAAGATCTTGAAATGATTTCATGAGGTGGGAAGTTGTTTGAGGCTTAATGACACTTGGGGATGCCTATTTTTAGGGTGAGTTCCAAGGGAGTTCCTGTCTTAATGAGACTAACAATCCAAGTAGCATGGTCATCTTCACCTTGATGATGAAAGACCCATGAGAGTACGCGTAGGTCTGGAACTAGAGGTTATGTGAGTGTACACCGACTACATAATATAGGTCTTTCATATCCTTGTTTCATGGGGTTCCATTTGGATAACTAATTAGTGAGTGGATGAGTGCGAGAAAAAGATTAATGGTTTCCTCTTATCACTTATGGGAATGGTGACCTTGATCTTCAGTAAATTCAATAGAGAATATATACTACAAGTTATATCAGTGTCAATTTTGGGCACCAGGAGACAGTTGATCCATGTTTGAACCTAAACACTCATGGTTGGGAGATGTGGTGTCAGGGGAAGTCCTAGGATACTATAGCTTTTTTAGATATGAGTGTGTCTTGAAAATAGAAACACACACTCAATGATAAAATCTTATTGTACTCCTTTCATATAAGTGATCATGAACCCTATCTTGACTTCATCCTGAGTAAACTGGGAGAGCATCGATCATACACAAAGCTAAGTAAACCAAATTACTTTTTTTGTTATATGGACTCCCTATGAGTGTGGTCAAGGATCATTTTGAAGGAAGCCTTATGGTATGAAGGACACCAAAGGTAGTTTGATGATGAAACCCTTAAAAGAAGGGTCATCACAATGCGGGGCCAATTGTTGGATGAACATCTTGGAACTTATATTACATTGGATAAAAAGGATCAGGGATGGATCATTTGGGAGATAATACAAGAATTTAGTTACAAGATTCGATGAATGTGATCGATGAGATATCAAGATTCCCTGGCATAAAAAAATTGGGATCTATCATTCAAAAGATGTCAGACATCTAAGATGATCATTTTTTAGAATAGTCAACCAAAGGTGGTTTGACTAGGGATCTTTAAAATGGATTTTTATGGTCGTTTTGTAACCATTTTTTGTATGTCGTGGGTTGAGATGAGTGTTATGTATGGATCTTCTAGGATTTTCCATGAAATCTAGAGTGACAGGTCATGATGGGAAACTCAATGTTGGTCGTTGAGATCATAGTGAGGTCCATCGGTAGTGTCCTCACCATAATTGGGTGAAATTTTTTGATAAATGTTTCAAGATAATTGTTAAGATTCTACATATGTGTTTTGGTTGGAAATTATGGTGGTTCATGTGCTGTGACTTAGAATTTACCATTCAAAGGTTAAGACCTAAGGTGGGGACTGCCTTAGGATGCTTGATAAAATATTATACAATGGAATCATGTCTTAGGTTATACATGATTAGTTAAGACCTGTATGGATGTTTCAATCTTATTTTGAGTGTTTTTCTGAGTTTTGGAGGTTTGAGCACCACATACTTAAAGGAACTTTTGGAAGTGCATTGGGAATTATCATATGCAACCCATATATTTGAGTGAAGGTTCTCAACCTGATTATTTCAGGTGTCATTTATTTGTTCCCATGGTTTATCATGGATGAGAAGTTCTAGGGTAAAGATATTTTAAGGTCTTTCATTTTGGATCGGGTTGAAAATTTCAAGAGTTTTTGGGATTTTTATTTGTTGGGTGAGTTGAATACTAAACCAATATTATAAATGTAAATATGAGAATTAAATCACATGAAAGTGATGTTTCTGGGTTATGTTTAAGTCTTGATATATGTACCAAGAGTTCAGATGATCTTTAGATGCATCAATATCTAACAACTTGTTTTAACAGGAAACAACTATAGGTGCATGGTTAGCACACGATCAGTGTAACTATGTAAGTCAACCCCGAAAACCCTATTTAATAAGGGTCACAATTTGTTTAAATGACAAAACCTACCTATTAAAACCATTTATCCTAGTCCAGTAGATTAGTATGTGTTGTACTTCTGGATTAAATAGTTTGAGGTGGGGCACATAGCCATGTGAAATCTCTATATTTTATTGTAGAGGTGAACCACATGAATTTCACATAGTTTTTATAATTGTATCCAAGACCACATGTGGTGAGAAGTTGGGAAGTACTAAGGGAGTGGTTGGTGCATGGTTTGTTTGAATGTGTGGCTAAACTATATGGGGTGTAGCTCTTGGACCTTGAGGGCAGCATGGTTGGTGCACGGTTACTCAAACTGTACGACCTAACAGGGTGCCTTATTTAAAGGGGGTAAAAAAAATACTATTTTCCCTTAACCATTAATTTTTTTACCCCATTTATACTCCATTTTCACTATCATGAATCGACCCACGAAGGTCTGTCTCGTGACTACCCTGAGACAACCTCCAATAGGCTAAGGGCTAGTGACCAGTACTGAGTAGGAATATCCCACAAATGGGAGGCACTAGCCTAAAGTAGCTGTATACATGCACACATATCCAAGTATAAACAATTATTTAATGTAAAAAATCAAAACCAATGAATTCATACAATAAAATATCTCATAACAGAGTATGATAGAAAAGTACTGAAGGCAGAAAAGGGGCTGAAAACAAGCCCAACCAAAAATTATAAAGATTCCAACCTGCATCAAGGGTGAGTACAGAGTTAAATTCAAGATCTCAGTAATCTCCATGGTCTGAAAAGATCCATCTATGCTCCACCTACTCCCTATCCTCCAAGGATACAATCAAAAGGGTTATATTATACATATAAATGAAACGTGTGGGAAAATATCATGAAGGGGTGAGTATAACAATACCCAGTAGGACACCCCGAGAAAACTAAATATAAAGGAACAAGTATAGTCAGCTAAAAAAATGATGAAAAATCAATATATAATAGAAACACTCAGATATACTCCAGAAATACATGAAACCACTAGGTAGTCATAACCAACTTCTAGCCATAGGGTTCTTCTTGAAGAAATGCTCATTCTAGGAGAATACACTTCAATATCTATGCTATCAACAAATACAATCATCGAAGATGTTTATCTCATTAGGACCTAGCAAAGAAATACCACTATTCTTAAAAGAACCTAATAAATGGATAGGGGTTCATGCTTAGAACCATTGGGGGATACCACAAACCCAATCAGGATCAACCCACTATATAGGGGATCGTATGTTAATGATACCACAAACCTATACGATATTGCCTGGTAGATGGAGGATCACTTCCCTACTGATGGAGTTCATATCGATTCCACAAAATCTAACTGGGGAATAATGGATGATATAGGATTTCACTCTTGTCTCACAGAGGGACTCCACAACTCTATCTAAGACTTGGCTTCTAGAGAGGATCATAATCCTATGATGTGGATGTAATGTCACACTATACTATCAAGGGAAAGGACCAAGAGAACCTGATAAACCTATAATGGTCTAAAATAAGAAAAAAATATCTAAAAACACTCTTTAAGGGGGTCACAATGTGTACAAGGTGGTACTCTACATGTCCAACTATCCCAAAGATAGCCCACGTGGAAGTGCCCCACACGACATGTAAGTCTCCATAAACATAGCGTGTAGAAGAAGTACATGGTGTGTAGAGTCACATGATTTTCGAGTCAATAAGGTTTCCTTATGAATTTTCCATTCCTTTATGTTTTGAAAATCACAAAAACTTTATCTTAAGGAATATTATATTTTCCCTATGTATTATTTTCAAAATGAAAATTTCCATTCTCTAAGGAAAATTTTCATTCTCTAAGGAAAATTTCTATTCTCTAAGGAAAATTTCTATTCTCTAAGGAAAATTTCTATTCTTTAAGGAAATTTTTATCCTTACCCTTTTTTTCATTGTTATCTTTATAGTCCCTCTAAATCTAAATGTTTTTATTACTAAGTCTAAAAATTCAGTTTCACATCTAAAACCTTGGAATCCTATAAATCCTTAGATATAGAGTGTTCTATTTTCAAGTTCCAAATTCTCTGAATGAATACTCTAAATTCTCTAAATTCAGGTTCCAAATTCTTTGAAATTAAAATTCCAAATTCTATAAAATTCAGACTCCAATTAATCTAAATTCAGGTCCCAAATTATCTAAAAATCAGGCTCCAAATTCTCTAAAATTCAGATTCTAAATTATCTAAGATTCAGATTTCTAATTCTTTGAAATTCAGACTCTAAATTCTCTGAAATTCAGATTCCAAATTCTCTAAATTCTGGTTCCAAATTCTCTGAAAATAGGACTCCGAATTCTATGAAATTTAGACTCTGAATTCTCTAAATTTTGGTATCTAATTATTATAATTCAGACTCCAAATTCCTTATAATTCAGACTCTGAATTCCTTAGAATTCAGACTCTAAATTTCTTAGAATTCCGATTCTGAATTCATTAGAAATGAAACTCTGGGATCTATATAATTTATATTCTGAATTATTTGTAAAAAATCCGAATATCCATGTATTATAGACACCCAATGTTTGTTTGGATAGATTCTGAATTCCATTTTTCCTTAGACTCCGAAAAATAGATTTGGTTAAGAAATTTCATTTTCCTTATACTTATTGTGAAACGATGTCGTAAAATCTATTTCTAACTAACAATTTTGTGTGTGAAATGTGTATAGGTCCCTCCAAGATTCAAGGAAAAATATGAATGTTGGAGGAGGGAGCCAACCATTAGAGAAGTTCCTATAAATAGGATCTCATTTGAACGAGCTCACAACTGTTCCATCACTCTAGAGATTGAATCCTGTTGATGTGATTTCTAGAGAGAGAGACTCTCATGCTTTGTGCGGTTCTAAACTTCTTGTTCTGGTTGCTTCATAAAACTCCAATTATTGCTGAGTACAATTGAGGTATTCTGAGGATAGGATGACAGAGGTGCTGACTACCTTAAAGTTTGAGGGATTTTAGGGATAGAAAGACAGATTATGATATTTCTATTGAGGGCTTACCCTGGTGTGGGTAAGATATATTTTCTTGAAAGTATAAATGAAGGGACCTTTATCCAAGTTTATTGGATACCCTACTCTTTGGGTTAAAATATTCCATACATGTTACTTGTTTTGTTTCTAGTTTATTTCCGCTTCATTTTGATAAAGGAAGAAAGTATAACTTTCTTATAATTTATTATTCTTTTATGTACTATGATTAAAAAGATTATATACACTTTAAGGTATATTATTTTCCTTGTAAAATTTTCTTAAGTTCTATTTCCAGAACCATATTTCTAGAACCTAGCAAGTTTGTCTTATAGAAATTATTTTAGGGTTTGTGAATTTACCTTGTTTAACTTTGTTAAACATAGTTTTTCGTAAGGTTAAAAATTAAAGTTTTTAAACTTACAATTCACCACCCTCTTGTAATTGATCATCTACATCATTATTTAGATTATCAAATCACATCCTGCCTATGTTTCTTATCCACGTTCATGTATGATGGTCTTGTCTATGTACCGACCCGTGTACGTAAAGCCGTGTCTGTGTCAAACTAGACAACATGCCACTTATCCATGTACATTTTCCCATGTCTTTGTACTTTATTAAGTACACAATGAGCCTCATGAAAGGGTTCACACACCATGTGAAAGTGATAATAGGTCGTTTGATTGGGGTCACATGCCATGATATCCTTATCTTCATCCCAAAACCCTACCCACCACTAAACAGGTCCCACATAGTGTGTAATACTGAGTTAAACATAGTGTTTCTCTGGATTTTCTTGATTTAGTGATTCTCCTAAATTATTCCTCACACACCTATTTTGCCTTGATTTTTCCAGAAATCACTCCATTGATCTTGGATCTATGTTGACCAAGACTTTCAGTCACTTTCTCAATGTAATCTGGGAAAGAAACACACTGGAAAACCACCTCCATTGTTGAAAAAGTCATGTGCCACCAGGGAAGAAGAAGAAACCTTGATATGGTCTCTTTCTCCCTTGATCTTGTAATCATCACCATCTATCCACAAATCACAAATTCCATCACATTCTGTACCCATGGTTTTGTTCCATTTCACTAAAGAATAGTCATGTAATGATCGGAAACTAGGTATTTTTTGAACTGTTCTCCATAGGGAATACTGATGATGATCACACGAAGAAATTAGGGAGCAATCCATAAACTATAAAATGTGGGTAATGAACCTTGTCCATTATTCATTTGTCCTTGATATATTTTTTGCAAGAGTACTAACGAAGATGATATATTCAAAATGAACAAAACAATTCCATAAAATTAAATCTATAAGTGATATAAAAATCAGTTTTTTTCATGGAATGGATCTGTATTCACCTAGGATTAAATAATGGGATAGAAATCACATAGTAAAACATCCTACATGGATTTCAGATCTATTTTTTGACAAATAACAGTTGTGTTTACATCATTGAAAAGATCCATGAGCTCTGTTGGTGCAATGATCCATGATCTGATCCCGATCTATCATCGTTCTCCTAGAATGCTCTCCTCCAATGGATCCTAGGTCTAGAGGGTTTAGTGAAAAATCCTAATAGAATTTCCATATCAATATAATTAAAGATTAAAAATATTCCTTGCATCTAAATAACAAAATAAATTAATTGTTTAATTTATTTCATTTATTTACACCCACAATGATTTTTGTATCACAAACGGCCCGTTCTGACAAAGGTTATGTCACAACCGGGGTAAAACCTATGTTTTGAACTCAATGATGACCTTACATTTCTAATATGTTCCCATGTTCGGGATTTATTACACTTTTTTAGGAAAAATACATGTGTGTTCTAGTTAACATAATTAATATATTTCAAACATTTATCCCAAGAACATCATGAATTGGAATTGAAAATCTTCACTTCACCTGGTCTCAAAAATAATATATATAATATCCAATAATAATACATGGAAAATATGATAGATTACATTCTCCCCACCTTATGGATTTTGATCCCAAAAAGGGAAAAACCTACTAAAAAATATGGGAGTACTGGGGTCGCATTTGGGTATACCACTCCCAGGTGACCTTATGAAGATTGTAATGTTTGCACCGAACATGCACAATAGGAATCGAACACCCATGAAATATCATCTCCTGCTGATCCTTGATCTCCACTAGGTACTCTGCAAAGTTAGCTCCATCCTCGATGTCCAGCTCACCCCAGTCGATAATGCGCGATGGGTCATGAACATACCTCCTCAGCTACGACACATGGAAGATGTCATGTACCCAGTCCAACAGTAGTGGTTGATCTATGTATTATTACACCTCACCAACTCTACATAGTATCTATAAGATACCAATGAATCTCAGAGATAACTTTCCATTATGGACAAATATCCTCAATCCATGTCATGATGAGACTCTAATGAACACATGGTCTACCTCTTCAAACTCTAGAGGTATCCTTCATCAGCCCATATAAAACTTTTGAAAACTCTGTGTAGTCTTCATCCACTCTTGGATTATATGAACCTTCTCTGTAGTAGCTCACACTAACTCCAGGCCCATGAGTGATGACTTTCCTAGATCAGTCCAATAAAGTGGTGACCTATAGGGTCACTAGTAAAAATCCTCAAATGGTGTCATACCAATGGTAGAATGGTAGCTGTTGGTGTAAAAAAACATCACCAAGGGTATGTGATCCTATAAACATTTTCTAAAGTTCAAAATGCATGCCCGTATCATGTCTTCCATGACCTAGATGGTCCACTCTATCTAGACATCAGTTTGGGGGTGAGACACTATTATCAAGCCTAACAGAGTCCAAAAGGCTTCTTGTAATCCTCTCTATAACCAATATGTGAAGCGAGCATCATGGTTAGAGATGATCATTGAGGTAACTCCATGGAGTCTAAGTATCTCCTACATATAGATGCTTCCCAAGATCTCAACTGAACTCTGCTCTCGAATAGCTAGTAAGTGGGATGACTTGGTGATTTGGTATATGATCACCCATATGGAATTGTTTCCCTTTGATATAAGTGTTAATATAATCATGAAGTCCACTTAAATGTCTTCCCACTTCCACTTTCAAACCTCATGGGGTTGGGTAACCCACTAACACCTAGTGCTCCACCATCACCTACTGACAAGTGAGGCATCAAGAGATGAATTTGTAAAATAATTTATTCATACCTATCCACCAAAACTAGTGTCAATGTTCTTTGTATATCTTTTTCACACCTTTCTATACCGCTAAATGGGATGTATGAAAATCTCGTAACAAATCCTCCTGCAATGTCAATAGTACTATCATCCACCCTCTGAAAAGGATAAAGTTCTCTCCACCTTCATAATATCCATCAGGAACATGTACAATGGATATCTGAGTATGTAAGGTCTCATAGTCATTATCTCCATGTGGAGAATCCCTAAAATTATGTAAAAGATATGGGGTAACAACCATTGACTAAAGATATGAAGCATTATCCTTGTCCATAAAGGACAAATGCAATGAGACTAACTGATCTGACGCCTCAGTCAACAACTGAAAACAATATCTCCTTCTAAGAGCGTATTCCACTGTGTTCCTCTTACCATGAGTATAAAAAATCTAGAATTCATAGTCCTAGAAGAACTACAACCATCTCTTCTATCTCAAGTTAATATCCTTATGGGAGAATATATACTTCATAATCATGTGTTCAGAGTAAATGATAAATCACTTGTCCATCTGGTAGTGTCACCACATCATCAATGTGAAGAAAACCATTGATAACTCAAGATCATGGGTTGCATATATTTATCATGTGGTCACAATTGGTGTGAACTATAGGTAATAACCGCCTACCTCTACATCAGAACACAACAAATTCTATTCCCTGATGCATCATAGAACACTATGTACTCGACAAACTCCTCTGGAAATATCAAGACGGGAGCACTCATCAACCTCTTCCTAAGCTCTTGAGATCACTACTAGTACCATTCCTTCCTCAAAAAGGAAACCCCTTCCAATTAAAAGCTGTCAATGGTGCTTTCACTCTGGAGAAATTGTGCACAAGCCTCCAATAGTATCCTGTCAAACCAAAGAGACACTGCACCTCGGTAACACTCTTGGGTGGATCCCAAGATAGAACTGCCTCAAACTTCATCTGGTCTACTGCTAATCCATCTTATAAGATGAAATTTCCCAAAAATTGGACCACTTGAATCCAAAAATGACACTTCATGAACATCCTATAAAGTCTGTGCTCTCAAAGTGTGTCCAGGACCACCCTCAAGTGTCTTGCATGCTCCTCTCTAGATATTGAATACACTAGGATGTCATCGATGAAGAACACCATGAAATGGTATAAGAAAGGTTGAAATATCTGATTCATGAGTCCCATGAACACTTATATGGTCTTCATCATGATGAACAACATCAGCAAGTACTCATAGTGACTATAGAGACATTTCAATTTTTTCCTCTTTAGATCCTCGTCCCGTACTCGCAGATGGTGATAGAATAATTTGAGGTCAATATTTGAGAACCATTGTGACTCTCTCAACTGATCAATTAGGTCATAGATCCTCTATATTGGATACTTATTCTTTACAGTTAACTGATTAAATCACTGATAATCCAAAAATAGCCTCGATATCCCAACTTCCTTCTTAGCAAACAACGCTAGGGATGCCCAGGGGGAAATGATGGGTCTCACAAATCACTTATCTTAGAAGTCTTCCAATTGCACTCTCATCTCTCAAACATCTTCAAGAGCTATATGATATGTTGGTGCATATATTAGTTTTATCCTAGGATACAAGTCGATGCATAAGTCTAGGTATCAGTGGGGAGGTAAACCTAGTACTTCCTCATAGAAGACATCATCGTACTCCGCCACCACTATAGTAAACTGATACCCAATGCATCCACTTCTCCAGGAGTCATGCTAGAAAAATAGTGATTAATCAAATACACTCTCTTATTCCTAATCATGTTATACTCTATGAAGTTTTCCTTTTCACCCATAAAGGAAAACCTCATTCCGTCACTGTGAACACACCACATCCTCCACCTAAAACAATCAATCTGGGCATGAAATGTGGATATCCATTTCATACATAAGATTATTTTGTAAGGACTCATTGCTTATACGAATAGATACCATACAGAAATATCACCTCTAAGTGTCAAATATCACTATCAACATAAATATTCAATCATGGATTCACCACATTTTTGAGTTTCCAACCTCAAGGGTCAGGCCAATGGCTCAACCAGAATCTCTATGTCTCGAACCAGAGATGTGGAAAGAATGGATTGACTAAAACTTGTGTCTATCAGTACTATAAATAAATTATAAATTATAAATATCATACCTTATATCATCCATAGATCCTCAGGGTTATAGGCCATCATATCCTGTAGCTATCCTCTTCCCTGACTAACAGATCCCTAAGCCCGACCCAGATTACATAGGGGTGGTGGTGGTAATAGATTGAACATCCATCCACCTCCTACTACCCTGCCTTCCCTCTTCACATCTTATTCCCAATGGGCCACCCTGCTCCTACCTCTATCTTTGTCTCAATGATCCCTTGACTTTCTCACAATTAGTTTTGTGATGGGCCAGACAATCCCAGTCCAGATGTCCCCGACCATTGTAGGTGAAACACCACCTGTCCCTCAGATAATTCAATCCACCCTGAGAGCCTTTCACCGTTGTCCTCGAGTCATGGGATCATCTCCTGAAGTATATAACATTCTTGGATTCCTATGACTGTCATTATCTACCAAATACCGAGGTCTCAGCTACTATATTCTCACTACTAGCTCCTAATATTGGCCTCTTCTCTACCCTAAATCTCTCTAATAACAAGGATGTCTCAAGAAACCTAGAATAGGTGGTAATAAAAAGAGATTCCACTGAAGCCCTAATGTCCCAGTGCAAGACCCACTCAAAGTTCTGAGCACTGAAGAACATATATTGCACTATATTTAATGAGTAATGTTAGAGATTAGTAAATATAACCAAGTACTCCTCCACGGTCATAATTACATACTAAAGATACAGAATATCATGTATGCATACCGATCACAACGTGGCCAAATAGAACTCATCTCTGAAGAGACACCCAAATTATGACTAGGAGTGAGTTGTCCCATCATGTGAATGAGTCACTAAGCTCCACCATAACCCTTTATAACCCTGAAGAATACTCACCCTGAGGACCTCCATCTGATCTGAAGTCATATTCAAAAGTTGGAAAATGCGAATGATTGCCTCATAAATAGGTGGATCATCCTCAAGATCACACAATGGAATACAATATGGCTATCTATGTGGAGGCATCCTAAAATAAAACAAGTTGTACCATGGTCAAAGATTATATCTGGGGAGCTGACTCACAAAAGAAATGGAAAACAAAACCTTTCCTATATGATGCATGTACCAAAAATTTTCTTTCAAACAATTTTTATATGTACCAAGTTGAAAGGAAAGTGATCAAATTCCTGGTGTATAGATACGTTGGCCGCCACACCAACCCTAGAGTCCCTGGCCGAAAATATGAAATTAAAACACTAAACAATGTTTCACCAAAACAATCTCACTGAATTTGGTCCTAAGGTAGAACTAACCCCTATGATACCACGCTGTCATGAACCATCTCAGAATGGTTCGACTCATGACTACCCCAATCTCACCTCAAAAAGGCCAGGGGCTAGAAACCAACACCGAGTAGGCATAACCCACAAATAAGAGGAATTAGCCTAAAATACCTATACACATGCACACATACCCAAGCCCACACACTAATAACATGTAAAAAACTAAAACTAATGCATTCATACATCTATTATCCCACAACAGAGTATGATAGAAAAGTACATAATGCGGAAAAGTGGCCAAATACATGCCCAACCAAAAAACTATAAAGAGTCCAACCTACTCAAAGGGTGATGACTAACTCAAATTCAAGTTCCCAGTAAGAAACTCTATCTAAAAAGCTCTAGATACACTCCAACCTATCTCAATCTTCCAATGACATCATCAAAAGGGTCATATTTTGCATAATACACAATACGTGTGGGAAAATACCATGCATGGGTGAGTATAACAATATCTAATAAGACACCCAAAAAATAGTAAACATGAAGTGCCTAGTATAGTCATAACAAAACATGATATAATAATCAATTTAGTACAGAAACACTTAGATATAATCACGAAATACACCACGCCGCCAGGAAGACATAACAAACTACAACAGAGAGTATTCATCTCAAAGAAATTCTTGTTCTGGGAGAGTCCACTCCACAATCCATGCCATCATCAGAGACACTTATCAAAGAGGTATAACTCATTTGGAACCACCCATGAAAGCTCATTGGTATTTGAAGACCCTGATACATAGGTAGGGGTCACACCAAGAACCACTAGGGGAACCATGAACCCAATTTGGATCAACCCTCTATGTAGGGGATCGTATGTCAATGATACCACAAGCCCTAACAACATGGCCTGATAGATAGAGGATCAATTCCTTGCTCAGGGAGGTCATATCGATTCCACAAAATCTAACTAGAGAACAATGTATGATAAACGATCGCACTCCAGTCACATGGAGGTACTCCACAACTCTATCTAAGACATGGCCTCTAGAGGGGATCAAAATACTAGGATATAGATGTAATGCCACATTTCACCTTAAAGGGAAAGGACCAAGGAAACCCTATCAACCTATACTACCACAAACTAAGAAAATAAAGAGATATGGACACTCTTTAAGGGGGGTAAATAGTGTGTACTAGGGGGTACACAGAATTTACAACTATCCCCATGATATCCCCTATAGAAGAGCCTCACATGACATGAAAGTATCAATATAACCAGCCTGTAGAAGAATTAAATTGAATATAAAGACACACAATATCCTACCTATGTCGCTCATCCGTGTCCGTGTACGTTCTCTGTGTCTGTGTGCTGGTCAGTGTACACCAATCCATGTTTATGTCCAAGTACATGGAATGCCACTGGTCCGTGTACTTTTTAATGTGTCTGTGTACATTCTGATGTACATCCTAAGCCTCATACAAGGGGTCACACACTATGTGATAGGGGTCACACATCATGTGATCCTTATCTTCATCTGAAAACCCCAACTATCATTTAGCGAGCCCCACAAAACATGTAATATTGAGGTATACACCTAGTTTCTCAAGATCTTCTGGACCCAATGTTTCTCCTACATTCTTCCTTTGACGCCACTTCTTTCTTGATTTATACTAGAAATCAATTTTTAGATATCATATCTACATCGAATGAGCCTTTCCTCTACTTTCTTGCTAGAATATGAGATCAAAACACATTGGGAAACCACGTATTTTGTTCAAGATATCATGTACCACCTGATAAGAAGAATAACCCTCGATCTAGTATCTTTATCCATCAATCTATCCATCATCATTATAAATCCTAAAATTGACACTGTCATCATGTTCCATACCCACAATTTTGATCTGTTTCCTTGAAGAGTGGTCATGCAATGATCGAAAACTGGGTATTGGTCAAACCATTGGCTAAAGGGAATACCAACGATGATCACATGAAGAAATTGGGGAGAAATCCATAAAACATAAAATGTGATGAATGAAACTTGGTATTTATTCATTTTCCCTCGACCTGTTGTCGTATAAGTGGACAAACGAAGAGAATATAATCAAAATGAACAAAACAATTCCATCAAATTAAATCTACCGGTGATGCGTGAATTAATTATGTTTGTGAAATTGATCTGAGTTCACTTGATATTAAATAACGAGATTGAAATAACAAATCAAAACATCCTACCTGGAGTTCGGATCAATCGTTGATGAAGAACTATTACATTGTCATTGTTGACTAGATCCATGCGCTCTATTGGTGCAATAATCAATGATCTGATATCAATCCATCGTCCTTCACCAAGAACACTCTCCTGCAACAGATCCTAGGCCTCTATGGATTAGAGAAAAACCTTGAGACAATTTCCATAGCAGTATACATAAATCATAAAAATATCCATTACATGAAAATAACAAAATAAATAAATTATTTCATTTATTTACCCTCACGATGACTTTTTTTTTCAGAAATGGGCTACATCGATAAACATTATGTTGTGCCTAGGATAAAACTGACATTATGAAATTAATGGTGCCCTAGAATTTCTAATCCAAGACCCAGTTTTGGATTTATTCCACTTTTTCTAGAAAATGGCATTTACATGCTAGTAAATATATTTAATATATTTCAAACATTTATCTCAAGAACATCGGGACTCAAAATTGCACGCCGTATCAACACCTAGCCTCTAAAATAATCCATATAATATCCAAAAATAATACATAGAAAACATGATACATTATATTCATGCCCAGAATGTCCCCCTGTATGTCAGGCTCTCCCCCTCCTCCTCCTTAGTGTATCTTCTTCATTTCTTATCTGAATTGAGAACCACTGGGTGCATTGGAACCATATCAACAAAATCTTGACTCCTCATTCTTATCTTATTCATTTATCTCACCATATAGAATTATTAATCCATGAGAACTATTTTCCCTATTTTCAGGTCATTTGATTATTCTTCCATTTTCTTCCATTCTTCCACAAATCAAAGCCCGATATTGGGCGAGTGGATCATCCTAAGCATGAGGTAGGTGGTATAGTTATTTTCCCTCAAGATCTAGTGGTTTTATATTTTGTGTCGTTTTTTCGTGCATCAGACCCCTTATGTGTCTCCACTTTAAGGTATAATTAATATAATTGAATGGGTTTTCATTATTAATATGGTCCTAAATAACGATGAATCAAAACCATAAGTTGACTGTCTTGACATGATCCACCCCATTGGCGTGCCTTCCTTAAAAGTCCTAGGTAACATTTTCTTGAACTATTAAACCACCTTAAAGGTGGGTGATTTCCCTTGAATAAATACTTTTGAAAAAGGAAATAAATCATGTGAAATGATAAGCCATGTATTAATCCTTTATTCCTTATGCCATAGTTGAATTTCATGTATTAAATGTATTGGACATTTTGGATAAAATGTTAAGGAATTAATTCTTGGTTATTTGATATAAGAATCTAATAACTACATCACCTTCATCATATGTCGAGGGAGATATAATGGTCCTAACATAAGGATTCCTTGAACAGGCTCATCATGATCCATAATTAGAATTTTTCACTGTATTGTATATATGTTGGGAGCTATACTTGGTATGCCGTGGACAATCTCACCATGTTTTTACATACCTCCTTATGAGTGATACCAGTACTCTAGGGGAGACACCATGGACGAGATCAGTGGAAATATTGTTACACCAGGCCCCAAGTGATACTTGGTCCCATATGTGAGATACTAGGGATGAGATTAGAGGTTTCTTTTCATTCTATGATGAGAGTGATACTTGGGATTCCATTAATGGATTTCCATGGATGGACTCTTACGATATTGGGTTTTCATAGTCCCCCTGGAGTGATACTTGGGATTCCTTTTTAGATCTCCTTGGACGAGATCAAGGTTCCTCTTATTAACTTCAAATGATGACTTATAATTAAAAAATAATAATGTGTAAATGAGGTTATATGGATGTGTATTCCAAGCCAAATCATGTTATGGGGATCGATATACTTCTTGATTCTAATTTATTGACCCTTTAATACACCCATACCATACTTGTATAGGTTCACCTTGGTTCATAGGAATCTAGATTAAGCTAAAGCAGGTAGCATCAGGTGGGTATACATAAAGAACCTAGACTGACATGTTTTATTTATTTATTGTCTTCCATTTACTAGTAGAACACTTCCCATTTTATCTGGAAATATTGGATTGATTTATAAACCGTTGGTGGTGGAATAAAGAGAATATATCACACCCTTTTGGGTTTTCGTTGCACTAGGGTAATCAAATAGATCCCATGATTTTAGTATTAGGTTACTGGATTCTACTTTCTTACTGTTATCCTTAATTTCTAGGATAGAGTATGGGAGAAGAGGACCGATCCTGTTCTCATGATGCTATTGGAGATAACTACTGATTCTTTTATTTATTTATTTCCTTATCTGTATTATTATGTACTGTGTATACATTCCCGTATACTTTTTTCAAATCATGTCCATGTATTATCATTTATTCATTCAGTATTGACTGCTAGTTATTATTATATTTCACTGACTATATGTCTATTGCTTTTATTTTATTTATAGATGATATATAGGGTATAGTATCAAAATTGCCTTTACACCCTCACTTCCAGTTGGTTGTATCTGGAATACATGGAGGTGTTCTTGAGTCCTAGGGCCAACCATCCAGGGGCATTGTTTGAGTGGCATCCGAGTCGAGATGCAACAATATAGGTTGGATCAATTTTTTTCCCACCATACTCATGAATGCTACCGATGACCCTATCCCTCCCTCTCTAGTGTTTACTTCACCAACACAGATAATACGCATCAAAAAATAAACTACCCCCCTAATATATATATATATATATATATATATATTAGTTTTTTGGTATATATTTTTTAAAGACTAATAAATTTTCAAGCAACCGTTTCCTGGCCATTCAAACTCCGATCGATGTGCCTTCAGTGGAGTTAAACCATATCAAAACCCTATATCAAAATTCTAGATAATATAACTAAACTTTTGACTTAAATATTTTCAATACTACTTTGATTCCAATTGTAGGAAATCAGGCACCAAAAAACTATGAAATACTGGTATTTTAAAAAAAATTCAATTGGATTAGTATTGTAATATCTAATTTGGTATATTGATGCCTAGATTAACCCACATATATTCATGAATTTAATATAAGTATGAAAAAATAGAACAATATCATAAATGGTGCCATGTATATTCATCAATACTGAAATGATCCACTCATTTTATGTGTGTCCTAGCTTGAAGACACCAAGTGAGGCATCCATTATTTTGACCACACATGAACGACAAATCCTAAAATTCCATTCTTAGATTCTTGGGTTCTAACATGGGAAACCAAAGATTCTTATGAAATACCTTCGATCATAGGAAGAACATGTAATCAATTAAATCGATGAAATTTATTGGTTATCATTATTCCTTTTGGTCTCTCTCTCTAGAATATTGAGAGAGAGATTGGGTGCTATTAAGTTCCTGAAAAATGAATTAATAGTTATTCATCAGTTGAAAGTTAATTTATATACTTAGAATATAGTTTAAAAAATTTCACTTCGGTCCCTACAAATTTATAACCTTAATTATAGACAATTTTTCACAATTATGAATTAATTAAAATTTTCCTAAATGTAAAAAATATTTTATCGCCCACTTATAACACTCTAATGTGTTATATGATAAAATGAAAACCATTTAATCAGCTGGTAAACCCCCCTTAATTATTTAACTAACCTTGAACGTGTTATGTTTGTTCAAAAAGTAATATTTTCTCATATTCAATGTTATAATTAAGTAACTTATGAATACATTGAGAATTAAATTCAATTATTATTCTAAAATCAAATAATATAATCTGATTAATTAACTTATGATCATTCATACTCAAACATTCATTGGACCTTGAACTTGGGACCCACTTTGTCCTAAACCCTTATTCATCTGAATATATGGAACATGTAGATATAATTTGTGTTTAAACCTATAGGCCCTTATATTGATATTAGTGATTTATAACCATAAAACAAGAGTGGTATCTTACAAAAAATCGTGTACCTTAAGGTGATAAGGTTAATTCATAGCTATTAAAACCTCCTACAAAAATGATATGTGTAATATTATATTTTTGTCTCATGATATCTCATAAAACATGATGCACACTTTGTTTCATTGTCCTTTATTACCTTATTTATTAAATATTCCATTTCTTAATATAATCACATCAATATACTATGATTATAGATTTATAAAATCCACTACCATCATGGTCAATTGGTGTAATGTCCCAGTTCCAGAAGCCACCCATAGGCGCCATAATTTGTGTTTAAACCTATAAGCCATTCTATTGATATTAGTGAGTTATACCCATAGAACAAGAGTGGTATCTTACAAAAAATCATGGACCTTAAGGTGATAAGGTTAATTCATAGCTATTAAAACCTCCTACAAAAATGATTTGTGTAATATTATATTTTTGTCTCATGATATCTCATAAAACATGATGCACACTTTGTTTCATCGTCCTTTATTACCATATTTATTAAATATTCCATTTCTTTATAGACTTACATCAATCTACTATGATTATAGATTTATAAAATCCACTACCATCATGGTCAATTGGTGTAACGTCCCAGTTCCAGAAGCCACCCATAGGCTCCCCATACCCGATTGGTCACATGCCCTCAAGCACATTTCCCAAAATGCCAGAGGCTGCCGACTAGTAGCAAGGGACTTGGGTGTGATAGTAGGGAAACTATGCCCTCATTGGAAGAGTACACAGCAGAAGAGAAAACAATAAACAATAATGGAAGCATTAAACAATCCATACACAAGTGAACAAAAAAAGACTAAATATGATAAACAGCAGGAGCACATGTATATATGATGCATGATACATATGTCTAGGAAAACAGCCAAACAAGTCATAATGCTGAATAAAATACTAAACCAAAGTACAAAAGAAAAACAGACAAGAAACTCCTCAGCATCGCAAGCCTCGGCTTGGTCCCATGCTCTCCTGATCCAATGAAATCATGTACCTGAAGTCAAAAGGTGCTTGCCCTTGTCTATACCTATAGAAATATAATCTGTTTGGCCCCAAAAGCATGAACCAAATACGGTGTGAGACTAAATCTTAGTAGGCAACCACCCGAAGATTTGTTCCTAATAGTCAGTGAGCATATAGAAAGTAATAGTACAGTAAGTAGTAAATAATAAACAGTAACAAAAACAGGATGATACCCAACAACAAACAATCCATAGATCAAAAAGAATTAGTGAAGAAAACCGCTAACCACAAACATGAATCCCTCTGCGAAGTAATCACATCCACCCCCTCTGGTCCTATCCAATAAGTACCAACAACCCTATGGGCAGTACAATCAGCCTAACCCCTCTAGTTTGGTCATACAAATTTATAAGACTCTCTAAGGAAGAACGCTCAGTCAATTCCCCTTATAGTCTAAGGTAGTCAGGGACTCTTTGAGGAAGATCACGCGGTCTAATCCCCTTATAGCCCCAAGGTCTAGAGACTCTATGAGGAAGATCACTCGGTCAATTCCTCTTATAGCCTCAGGTCTATCATAGACTCTCTGAGGGAGCTCACTCCGTCAATTCATCCTATAGCCTGGAGTGGTTTAAGGAAATTCAAACAAAACAAAGTCTCTTTGAGGAAGCTCACTCGTTCTATCCTCCAGTAGTTTATAAAGCTCAATAATTTCTAAGGAAGATCAATCAGTCTATCCTCCTGTAGTCTATAATATCCAAGACTCTCTGGGAAGCTCACTCAGTCTATCCCCTACAGTCTATAATGTTTAGGACTCTCTAAGGAAGCTCATTCGGTCTATCCCCTTATAGTCTACAACACTAGGTTCTTGCGGCCCCATGCCAATCAGTGAATAATAATGCTTTAAGGCCAAACTAAACCTACAGAGCTACTTGGATAACCAGTCTACAGTATAACAAGCATGCTAGGGAACAATACTCCATCCTACGGTCACAAGGCATGGATACAGGTATAACGGCCAAAGGAAGAACAAGAAAAAAAGGTCGTAAACAAAACAAGTCATGGGAAAAACATCCAAGCATTGAAATTATCCTCATAAATAACCAAATTAACTCTACAAAAGCATACACACAAGGCAGGAAAACAACAGGGGAAAAAAAGTAAACACGCAATACTCCATTCAAGGGTATTGGTGGAAATTTCCCATAAAACTAAAAGACTTAGAACGGAAAGGCACAAACCACCTACCTTGATGCTAGGAGATCAATATACTTGAACCACGAGGATTGAATCTCCTTAAAACTTCATAGATCTACAAAAACATACAAAATGTTCAACCCACGATAACATACAAAAGAGGAGGAATTGGAAAACAATGCTCTACAAGAAGGGAGAGCTTACCGTTGCAGTTCTAACACAATTGATGACGGTCGATTCAGAGAACGTATGGATGCATGGGGGATCAGAGAAGTTCCGCAGCCGTACGGTCTCTCACGATCAAAGAACACCTAAAAGAAGACAGTTCTGGGGTTAAGACGCGACCCCGGTGCGTTTAATAAAAAAAAAGAAAGTACACAGCGTGTACTTTTGTAGTACATGGTGTGTAATAGGCTTTTCCATACTCCGCTTTAAGTAGCCTCCACATCACCCCACATGACCGTGTGTGTGGCCCGGACACGGCCAGTACACGGCCTCACACGGCATCGAAGTACACGGTGTGTAATTATAAAGTACATGGCGTGTACTTCAAAAATATCTAGAAACTCCTCTTTTCTCAAAAACTATAGAAAAAAGAAAAACATACCTGAAAAGAAGGTCCAGGTTCTTACAAAATTCCCCCATTAAAGAAATTCATCCCCGAATTTCCCTAGCGAGGCGTAGAAGAAGAAACCCCGAACAGCTCTGACCACTGCGATCGTACATCAGTATCCCTCTCCCAAGTCTCGTCCTGTACTCGCCCGTGCTATCATAGCACCCATACCAGAGGGGAAAACTGGCCATGGAGAACCTTCGTACCACGATCAAAAATCCCGATAGGATGCTCCTCAAACGAAGAATCCACTTCGAGCTCAACCTCCTCAGGTTGAAAGACATGAGACGAGTCTAAAAAGTAATGTTGGAGCTGGGACACGTGGATGACATCGTGCATATCCCAGTACCTCTGAGGTAACTAAAACCGATAGGAAACCGAACCAACTCTCTCCAACACCTCAAACGGCCCGACATACCTTGGTGAAAGCTTACCCTATCTCTGAATACTCTTGTGTCCCAACCTCGGTGTGACACACAGGAAAACTTGATCCCCGACCTCGAACTCCAGAGGTTGTCTCTGCTAATCAGCATAAGACTTCTATCGAGACTGTTCCATAACCATCCTCTTCTGAATCAACTCTATTTTCTATGAGGTCTCTTGAACAAGACAAGGTCCCGGCAAAGCTGCCTCTCCTTCCTCCAGCTAGTATAAAAGTGATCAGTATGGCCTACCATACAAAGCCTCGTAAGGTGCCATTTGAATAGTCTCCTGAAAATTGTTGTTGTAGGCAAACTCCACAATAGGTATATGATTCTCCCAATAACCTCCAAAGTCCAGAATGCATGCTCGGATCATATCCTCAAGCACCTGAATCATACGCTCAGAATGGCCATCTGTATGGGGATGGTATACTGTACTCAAAAGTACCTCTGTACCCAAAGCCTTCTGAATCCCCTTCCAGAACTGAGAAGTAAAATGCGCATCTCTGTCTGAAACAATGGAGTGTGGAACTTCATGTAGATGGAAAATCTCTTAGATGTACAACTGTCCCAGCTCATCAACATTGAAGATCTCCTTGATTGGAAAAAAGAGAGAAACCTTCGTAAGCCTGTCGATGACAACCCAAACAACATCATTCCCTCGAGGTGACCTCGGAAAACCGGTCACATAGTCCATCGTGACGTCATTCCACTTCCACTCCGGAATGGGTAACTACTGAAAAAGACCTGCTGGTCTCTGATTCTATGCTTTCACCTGCTGACAGGTGGAACACCTCATGAAAAAACCAGAAACATCTCTCTTCATACCGGGCCACAAATACTAGCAGTGTAGATCATGATACATCTTGGTGATGCCAGGATGAACTTCCCAAATTGAGGAATGAAGATCCCACATCATCTCCTCACGTATGTCTGGTGGCACCCAGACACATCCCTAGAAACGCAAGATCTCATCCTCATCCACTGTCCATCCAGGAAGAGGGTCCTCTCCTGGCACACTCTCCCGTAGGACTAGGCCTTCGGAGTATGATAGCTACCTCATCCGTACCCGATCAAGATGTGTAGAGGTAACAACTACAGAAGATAGAAAAGTCAGCCCATGTCTATCGTGCACCTCCAAATGCATCTCATATAACATACCCATAAGCTTCCACTCACTGTTGGCCTCCTGAACTACCTGTATCTGAGTTCTCATGCTCAACACATCAGCCACTGTACTGCCCTTTCCTAGTGTATAGGTAAGCTCAAAGTCGAAGGACTGAAGATACTCAACCCACCTGTGTTGTCTCAAATTCAGATCACGCTGAGTGAATATGTACTTGAGACTCTTGTGGTCGGTAAACACCAAAAAATGCTCTCCCAGAAGATAATGTCTCCAATAGCGTAAGGTATGAACAACAGCTGCCAACTCTAGATTTTGCATTGGGTAATTCCTCTCATGTGGCCTCAACTGTCGAGACCCGTACGCAATGACTCCATCTCTCTGCATAAGAATAGCTCCCATCCCGATACCTGAAGCATCACAATAGACCGTATAGATCTTGCCCAAATCTAGCAAGACTAGTATCAGTGTGGATGTCAACATCCCTTTTAGCTCCTGAAAGACTGACTCACATGAATCTGACCATAAGAACTTTTCCCCTTTCTTGGTCAGACCTATCAGTGGTGCTGCTAGGCATGAAAATTCCTTTATGAAACACCTGTAGTATCCAGCCATCCCTAGAAAACTCTGCACCTCAAGGAAATTCTTTGACTACTCCCAGGAAACTATAGCTCTCACTTTCTCTGGGTCTACTAATACTTCTGTATCTGAGATAACATGACCAAAGAAGTTAATCTGATCCATCCAAAAGTGGAATTTTGAATGTTTATCATATAACTGATGCTCTCTTAGTGTACTCAGAATGATCTCAATATGGGTATCATGATTGTGTCGAGTGTGAGAGTACACCAAGATTTCATCCACGAAAACCACCACGAAGGAATCCAAGTATGGATGGAACACTCGGTTCATTAGTTCCATGAAAACTGCAGGCACGTTCGTGAGACCAAACGGCATAACCATATACTCATATAGACCATACCTGCTCCATAAAGCTATAAGAGGTATATCAGATGGTCTAATGCACAACTGATGATAACCAGATCTCATGTCAATCTTTGAGAACACTCAGACCCCTCGAAGCTAATCAAAGAGATCATCAATCCTCGGCAAGGGATATCGGTTCTTGACCATCAACTGGTTCAACTTCCGATAGTCCACACAAAGCCTGAGGGTACCGTCTTCCTTCTTCACAAACAGGACAAGAGAACCCCAAGGATAAGTACTGGGTCGGATGAAACCCTTCACCTGCAACTCCTCCAACTGCTTCTTGATCTCCTGTAACTCAGGTGTATCCATCCTATAAGGAGGAATGGACACCGATGCCACTCCTGGAACGAGCTCAATATAAAATCCTACCTCATGATCTAGAGGAAAACCTGAAAATTCTTCTTGAAAGACATCTCTGAAATGATCCACCACTGGGGGAAAATCTAATTGTGAAGTCCCCTGGTCATCTAGATAAAGACTAGAAATCTGGGCTGTAACTCCCCCTAACCCATGATTTTAGGGTCCTTCTCGACTCACCTGGACATCCCACTCACCTCTATGAAGAAAAGATCCACCCTCTGGTGATACGAAACTCACCTTGCGGTGATATAAATCAATGACTACCTTGAAGGGGACTAACCAGTCCATTCCAAGAATGAAATCATAGATCGTCATCTCTAGGACATAGAGGTCCCATAATAAGTGACACCCTATAACCTCAAGAGGGCACTCTCTGCACTGATGTACGCTAACCATTCTAGTCCCCAACAGTGTTTCTAGAGTCAAAGTATCGGTAGAGGAAAAGATGCAGAGCCCAAGGCTCTCCACAAAAGCAACAAAGATAATGCTATGCGTAGCACTAGTATCAAAATGAGATGAAGATAAAACTGAGGCTACTAAGATCGTACCTCGAACTGTGGAAGGTCCAGGATCCTGCTCCTGATGGGTCTGCTCTACAGCGAAAGTCTGGCTTTTACCGCGGCCCTGTGACCCTAGCTGACCACTCTGAGCTGATCCACTCTACTGTCGCTGTTAACCTGGTGACTGACCAACACGGCCGCGACCTCCACCTCGGCCTGAACGGGCGGAAGAACTCCAGTTCCTAGACTCGTGAGAAACTGGCGATGCATCTCCTGAACGTGGGGTCATAAAAGAACCCCTACCACCAGCTGTAGGTGAGAAGATCTGACAAAAATGCTGAAGATGACCCTTCTTTCCACAAGATCGGAACTCCATCGGGTCTCTCTGGCACTAAGGCCCAGTATGCCCACTCCTCCCACACTGGTAGCATACTACCTGGCTTCCTGAAGATACATTACGCCTACTATGATCTCCTCAAGCAGAATCCCTGTGGCGCTTCCTACTATCAGTATGAGGAACACTAACTCTGGATGTCGAACCGCCCTAGCTCACTACTCCAGAATCCCTCAGATTGCACTCTGTGATCATTTCCTGGTTAAATATAGAGGATATCGAAGTCAACTTGAAGATGTTCACCTGGGAACGGATCTCCTGCCTAAGACCATCCTCAAACTTCCTATCTAGGAACAACTCATCACCTACTGGAATCGGCATGAACCGCTACAGCTCGGTAAAGTGAGATGAGTACTCCATAACAGAAAGAGTACCTTGATCCAGACTCATAAACTCCTGGGATCAATCGGCCCTCAAGATCTTTGGGTAGATGTAATCGTAGAAGATGCGCCGAAACTCATCCCAAGTCATACTCTGCTGGAGCCCTGACTGTGAGATCACCTCCCACAACCTCTTGGAGGAGTCTCGGAGCATACAGGTAGCGAACTTCACCCTCTTCTCTAGAGGTATCTCCAGATGCTCGAAAATTTTCAGCATGGCATCTAGCCATGATTCTGCAGCCTGAGGTCCTCCATCCCCTGAGAAAGTAAGAGGATGCTGCTGCTGGAAAACCCATGTCAACTCTGCCATCGACGGGGCAGGAGGAAGCACTCCCTGGAAGGTCTGAATCATCATCAGAAAGTCTTCCCTAAACTGTGCATCAACGCCTTCAACTGGTATAACTACTGGTGCCAAGACTGGAACAACATGAGGATCTGAAGAAGGTCCCTAATCGTCCATATCCGGGTTCTGATCACCATTTGGCAGCTGACATACAACCGGAGGACGTCTCGGTGGCATAGCTCTGAAAGGTCAAAAGAACACATTAGATCAGGATTATCAAAGACTGAGAACACAAGAGTACAAGAGGGGAACAGGATAAAGAAACATTAAAGTTTTACATAGCATGACTACACATCGTGTATAAACACTATACAACATTTTCTTTTAAGCCATTCACATGGGCATGTACTTCTGCCACAAATGTTTGTGTAATGCCCCAACCACATGGCGTGTTGTTCCCACACACGACATGTACTTGAACTCTATTCCCCTGCCCAATCCTCCTTACACGGCTAACCCACACGGTCCTCCTAATCCTATACTAAACGGTGTGTTCACGAAGGACACAGTTTATACTAGATAAGTTTCAATGACCCGTGTTTTTAGTTACATGGCTGGCTACACGGCTTACTCTACATGGCATGCTCCATGGGAACACAGCGTGTACTTGAAGGCTTTCCTTGGCCCGTGTTGTTTGTGACACGAATGGGTACAAGGTTCACTCTACACGGCGTGCGAAAATGGACCCAGCGTGTAAAGTCAAATTTTCATCCATCTATGTCGTTATTCACATGGGTAGACACACATTTACTACAACACGACGTGTACTCACAGTACACGGCGTGTTCCTGAAGATTTTCCCACAACCTCATGTTTCTTCCCACACAGTTAGTAACATGGTTTAAAAACTACACAGTGTGTATTCATAAAGTACATGCCGTGTATTCTGGGTTTTTCTGGGCAGTATCTCAAAAACTGCTTCAGATCCCAGAAAACACAAAAAAAAAAAAAGCATGAAGGTGCCAAATTCTGATCCGTGAGGGTCCATACTCCCCGTGAATAAAAGCTTGGAATATCTTAGATATCATATTCAAGGGAAACAAGTCAAGGATCTACTAAGTTCCGATTCATGTGGGCCCATAACACCTCAAGAATCAAAATTTGGAGTTCATTCCAGTAAATCTATACACAAACAATACCCTATCAAACATCAGGTATTTCTATCAAGGCAACTATAACAATAGCATGCATATTCTACACAATGTCTATCACAACAACATGAAATCGCTAATGCATCCTAGATGACATGGAAAGAATGCACGACCTGTGATTTATAACAAGTGCCTATATGATGCATGAGATGTAATACCCTCATCTCGTCGGGTTGTGATAGAAATAGAACCGCAATAACAACAAGGGTAATAACACAAAGCATGTGAATCACCCAACAGTGAAATCTCATAAACTGTAAAAGTGAAAACTGTGAAAACTGCAATAAACGAGGTAGTATGGCTTTTCCATGTACATGATTTATCTACTCCCAAACATATCTTATTACCAAGTACCTTTTCCATCCTGTCCATGGATATAGGATCCAAATAGTAAGTCAAGAGAAAAGAATTCCTCTGATACCACTTTGTAACATCCTGGTTCTAGAAGCCACCCAGAGGCACCCCATACTTGGTTGGTCACATGGCCTCAAGTGTATTTCCCCGAATTCCAGAGGATGCCGACTTGCAGAGAGGGCCTTGGGTGTGATAGTGGAGAAAATATTCCCTCATTGGCAGAGTACATAGTGGAAGAGAAAACAATAAAAAATAGCATAAGCAGTAAAAAATCCATACACAAGTGAACAACGAAAGACTAAATATGATAAACAGCAGGAGCACATGTATATATGATGCATGATACATATGTCTAAGAAAACAGCCAAACAAGTCACAATGCTCAGTACAATACTAAAACAAAGTATAAAAGAAAACAATACAAGAAAATCCTTAGCATCACAAGACTCGTCTTGGTCCCATTCTCTCCTGCTCTAATGCAATCAAGTACCTGAAGTCGAAAGGTGATTTCCCTTTTCTATACCTGCAACAATATAATCTATTTGGGCCCAAAAGCATGACCCAAACAGGGTGTGAGACTAAATCCCAGTAGGCAAACACCAGAAGATCTGTGCCTAACAATCATTGAGCATATGGAAGGTAATAATACAATAAGCAGTAAACAGTATACAGTAACAACAATAGGATGATACCCAATAGAAAACAATCCACAGATCAACAAGAAGCAGTAAAGAAAACCACTAACCACAAATAGTAATCCCTCTGGTAAGTACTCATATCCATCCCCCATGGTCCTATACAATAAGTACTAACAACCCTCTGGGCAGTACACTTAGCCTAACCCCTTTGGTTTGGTCATACGAAATTATCAGACTCTCTGAGGAAGCATGCTCAGTCAATTATCCTTATAGTCTAAGGTAGTCAGGGACTCTTTGAGGAAGATCACGCAATCTAATCCCCTTATAGCCCCAAGGTATAGAGACTCTCTGAGGAAGATCACTCGACCAATTCCTCTTATAGCCTCAGGTCTATCACAAACTCTCTGGGGAAGCTTACTTGGTCAATTCCTCCTATAGCCTGGAGTGGTTTAAGGAAATTCAAACAAAACAAAGACTCTCTGAGGAGGCTCACTCAGTCTATCCTCCTGTAGTCTATAAATCTCAATACTCTCTGAGGAAGCTCACTCGGTCTGTTCTCCTATAGTCTATAATATCCAAGACTCTCTGGGAAGATCACTCGGTCTATCCCCTATAGTATATAATGTCCAAGACTCTCTGAGGAAGCTCACTCGGTCTATCCCATTATAGTCTACAACACCAGGTTCTCATGGACCTGTTCCAGTCAATGCATAATAATTCTATAAGGCCAAAGTAAACCTGCAGAGCTACTTGGCTAACCAGTCTACAACATAACAAGTATGTTAGGGAACAACACTCCATCCTACGGTCACAAGGCATGAATACATGTATAACGGCCAAAGTCAGAACAATACCAAAAGGTCGTAAATAGAACAAGGCATGAGAAAAATATCCAAGCATATAAATTATCCTCATACATAACTAAATTACCTCTACACAAGCATACAATAAAGGCAGGAAAACAACAGGGGAAAAACAGTAAACACGCAATACCCCATTCAAGGGTATTGGTGAAAATTACACAAAAAATTCAAAGACTACGAACAGAAAGGCACAAACTACCTACCTTGATGCTATGAGATCAATATAATTTAACCACAAGGCTTGAATCTCCTTATAACATCATAGATCTATGAAAACACACAAAATGTTCAACCCACGATAACTTGAAAAAGAAGAGGAATTGGAAAATGATGCTCTAGAAGAAGGGGGAGCTTACTATTGTGGTTCCAACGCAATCGACGATGGTCGATTCGGAGAACGGACGGAGGCACGGAGGCTCGAAGAAGTTATGCGGTCATACGGTCTCTCTCGGTCTAAGAACACCTAGAAGAAGACAGTTCTGGTGTTAAGACCCGACCCCAGTGCGTTTAATGAAAAAAAAAGAAAGTACACAACGTGTACTTTTGGAGTAAACAGTGTGTACTAGGCTTTTCCGTACTCCGCTTTAAGCAGCCTCCACATCACCCCACATGACCGTGTGTGTGGCCCGGACATGGCCAGCACACGACCTCACGCGACATCAAAGTACACAGTGTGTACTTCAAAAATTTCTAGAAACTCCTCTTTTCTCAAAAACTCCAGAAAAAAGAAAAACATACCTGAAAAGAAGGTCCGGGTTCTTAAAATTGGGATCGATATATCTCATCTTGTACAAAAGGGACAAACCTTATGTTAATCATTCAATCAATCTCATACCACTAATGACACAACCAACAAAATCTACCTCATTGTGACATCAATCTCATGGTTTTCATCTTGCATCAAAATAAAATGATAAAATGGTACAAATTTATAATTTTCTCAAGTTGAGAGACCAATACATCTGCTCACAGATACAAACAACCAATGACACCCAAAACATGTGGTGTAATTATTGGTGGGTCAGTTCTCATGATCACATCTACTTGAGATCACCAAGTGTGAACTTCATGAGAAGAAGTATCAATGCTTATAATCCCCTAGAACCAGATAGTCAAACATAATATATGTCCTATTACTATGATACATATTGACCATAGAACATATTTTTTAAGATTATTATCATAATATCTCAAGGCTCTCATTATAGATGGAAATTCTTATAAATTTTTTATAAGATAAATAATCTAAGGGTATTACGATGAAGATTGAGGACGTAGAAGTATCAACACAGTTACAATAACATAAAATCATGCATAGCTCTCTATAAACACGATATGGTAATTGAAAAGTTCTTCTCAGGATGAATCTAAGGAACCCATTCTTATAATAGAAGAAAAATACAACAATATATAAAAAAATTTACTATGCTATGTTAGTTATATAAAAATAAACATGATCTCCCATTGGATGATCATATATGTACATGCACAAAATTACTGAAATAAATAGCTAAACTAGAATATAGGGTTCATTTGGCCTATCAAAAAAACCATATCATCCATCCTGTTCAGCAAACTCTCTCTCATATCCACGAGGATTCAAACAATGATGCCTTACATGTACCTTTCCCATAAGGAATAAAGTCTGCATGTGCTGCAAAGGGCCTATGAAATGTCTGATTATAAACTCAATAGTCCACCACCAATGGTGTCCCTAACTAGTATCCATACATATACTAATGTATGAAAATAGTAAAAAACAATAATCAAAACCCACAACACAAACTAAATCTCTCAATCATGACCAACCTCGAGTGAGCCTTTACCTACCTCAACAAGTGTTGTAGTGAAATGATACATCCATAGTCTCTCATACTAGAATTTATCATTTATTTTCATCTAATTCGATATCGCATAGCATCGTTATTTCAATTCAACCATGATTCCTCAAAGACACATCCAAAATTCACAACTCAATTTCCATGGGCATCCAAATCCTTTAATAATCTCTAGTTCATCATCCTGATAAAACCTCACATATCCTATTAGAGTCCCACTCCCATATGGTGATCTTCAACACCTTTCATGGACAACAATGATGCACCCATCCTTCATACTAATGGTAAAATCCACCACTCCTATAACACTCAATCTATAAAGGGTTACACTCATAACGAGTGGACTAAAATACCTCATAGACCTGGTCTTATGTGAGCAAAACCCCAAAAAACTCATCCGTACACTAAGTGGAAATCAAAAATATCCTAGGACCACCCTCAGAAGACCTCTATCATAAATCATGATAAATTCCAAGACTATCTGCATCAAACTAACAGCCCTGTAATCACACAATCAAGAAAACCACACAATGCCTATATAAACTCATAATTTACTACATGAGACTAAACCTAGGTATCTATTACAAACAATGGAAACTACAGGTTTCTCAATTCCTCATATTCCCTCATAACCCTACTCACACTCATTAATTATACAACATATAGACATATATATAACACATAAAAAATCTAAGCATCAAATACCTGTATTTGGAAGTACTCCACTCTCCAAGGAACACTATCTGACTTGGATCTTATTATAAGGAATCTAAAAAAATGAAAAATCTTTAATTTAGGGCATAATCAATGGAAACTAGAGAAACAACAAGAAGTATCAGTTATAAACACAATATGAAATATAGTTATACCTATAACTACTCTCTATAATAACTAGCATGAAGAACTACCAAGATTCAGTAAAGATATCTAAAAATATAAAAATAAATGAATGGGATTAAAAAGTTAAGGCTCACAGTTATATTCTATTCAAAATACCCCCTCTCCCCCATTTATATCCAAATTTCAATTTAATATTCAATTTTTAATTATTTTAGAAAAATATGAAAATTTAAAAAATATTGAATTTTGTCAAACACTTTTATTTTTATGTATGGAATTTACCCTTAGGTATCATCCCCTAATGACCCTTACATTCTAGAATAACACCTTTATATGTCATATGAAACACCCTCAACACTTTACCAAATTTTCTTTCCCAACCCCGGATAACTCTTACATACCAGGAAATGACTCTTACATACCAAAGGGTACTCCAAACACTTTACCATTGGTCACTTCCCAAAATTGGTGACCCTTACACAGGAATAAGTTACATACATATACCAAGGGTTTACTTTAATGTATCACCCTTTGATAAATATTTACTCTTACATATATAGGGGCTACCATACTTATCCATTTCCACAAAAATATAGGACTCTTACATATAGGGTACCCATACATAAGAGTAACTTCTCACAGAGTGTTTTCCAAGACTTACCAGAATTTTACCAACCTTTCACAAGGTTACTTTTAAGTATGAAATATTTACTTTTATATAGTGGGAGTTTACTTTTACATATCATTGGTAGCTCAAAATTTTTCCATTTTTTTCTAAACCTTCACACAAGGTGGATCTTATATTTCTTGGCATATCCATTTTTCATAAAACTACCATTACGTACCATAGTTTATCAAATTTTGAGAAATATTTTGTGACATTAAAAATCTCCTAAAATTCATCCAAAAATTAACTATACTCAAAATAATTCTATATTCACACCCAAAACTTCCAGGAACTTATAGAACACTCCCAAATGTGAAGAGTAACATAATTTATAAAAATTGAACCTTTGAGCCCGAACCAACTCTTAAAACTTGTTCCTCGGCCTATACCGACACCCCCCAACATGTCTATATGGTCTAAAGTCACATAATTGATCCAAGATCAAACCAAAATTACTATTATTGAATACCTGAGATGTTACAACAATATTTAGGTATATATAACCTTTAGGGTCAGTGTGTGATTTAGTGTGAATGTTATTATACTCTTGGGAACATAATTTGAAAGATGTTTATGAACTTAGTTTTTGAAAAGTTATTTGGAGACAAGGTGATTAAGATTATTTTTAAAGAAGTTCACTATAATTTTTTGGAACATTATATGATCAAGGTATATATAGAAAATTATAGTCTAGTTTTTGATTTTATATCAAAGTGTTTGATATTATTAAAGGGGTAAAGATTGAGTTAATTTTTGGAATCATATAATTTTATTATGGTTTTATGTCATGGTGATTCAAGTTATTTTGGGAAAAGATTAATCTATTTTTGGTTTGTGGAATAATAATAAATATTTTTTATGATATTTTAGGTTTAATAAATATTTTGTATAAAGGTTTAGTATATTTTTGTAGAGAACATGTGATATAGGTTTTTATATTTTTTGGGTTTTGAAATTGGTAAGGATAATTTTTGAGAATTTCCAAGTTTTAGTTGTTTTTGGTGATTAAACGACGAGAAATTAGTAAAATAACCAAGTTTTAATTTCTCGTGTCATTGTTTCACATTTTAATTCAGTGGATTCTTCTTATTTTCATAGGAAATTATCTTTATCAACCTTTTTGTTTTTAATTGATGTTTGGAAAAGGGAGAACAAAGTAAGTATAATTAATAAAATATTTATATATTTTTTGATTATTAAATTTTGGAGGTAATTGATCATGTTATAATTATATGGTAAATAATTCATTTCGTGTTCCAACTATGCTGTTTCAATAGATTAAAGATCATTTATCAATATGAAAGGAAAAAAATATTGTATATTTTTTATCAATCCAAGGTGAATTACTTCAAATTATCATAGAAAATCCATGCTCATGTGATTTTGAAAACCATTTATAACATTCATATCACTTGAAATCAGTTATTTGAAATATCAAAAACCTCCTCTATACCTCAAAATTTCTTTGGATCATGGATTTTTTATTATCAATTTTTAAAATATCAACATTTTACTTTTTCTAAAATTGGAAGGTATTATAAAGGTATTTATAAATATTTCTCACTATTGGGAAAATAGGAAGCACATAATGATTTTAAACAATCTATAGATGAAGGATTTCTTCGAGTAGCCAATATTTATTTTGTTTTAAATTGTTTTCTTTTTGAAAATACATCTAATATTTTGGAAAAACAACAGTTTGAAAATTTCAAATCTAATTATATGAGAATATATTATAAAAATCAATCTCATTTAGATGTTTTAAAATTACATGTACAAAATAAAGCCTTTTCAAAATTATATCACTGTTTTCATCAATTTATATCTAATTGTACAAATTATACCTAGAAAAATAAGTGGAATATTTTTAAAGTATTTCAATATATTGTTGTAATGTGCAGACCCTTACTCTTTGGGAACAAGACATGAATGCAAATTTCAGATTTTATTGAAGTTATAGTTTATTTCATAATATTTTCTTATACTAAAATTATTATTAGATTATGGTTGATAGAATAATATCATTCACTACATGGAAGAAATACTATATAATAAAAATGAAAGCTTGATTGAGAAGAAATTATATTCTCGAAGAGTCTTCATATAAGTTTCAAGAGATAAGGATTGATGATATTTTTTATTATTTTTCAAGAGTTAAAATTTAAGGGATGAAATTTATTTAAGGGGGAAAGAATATAACAACCCATGTTCTACTATGTGTTATTTTTTTCATAAAATATATATGTTTTATATAATAAAAATAATAATTCTATAAAACAGTAAATAAATTAATATTATTATATAAAATTACACACCAATTATGAATACACTTCATAATATTAAAATAAATAAAATGGGAAAATATAAACAAGTTTATAAAAATATTTGAAGGATTAAAAATAAATCATCATGATTTTGAGGATGAAATGTGGAGGAAAGGGTATGTGGTTATTTGAATGGGAAAATATGATTATTATCAGAAATTGTTATGTATCCAACAAATTAGTCTTAGAGGGTAGTTGTTATGAGATCCATGAAAATAAGTGATAAGTTAGGATTAGGTTTTTTAATTAGTTTTAGGTTGATTTTATGAATATATATCTTAAAGTGTATGTATGTTTTATTTTATTCCATAAATTTTATATAGTCAAACAAATTTCATTTTTGAATTACTATGTTTTATTTAAGACAAAGAATACATTTATTAAAGAGTTAAATATATTTTATTAAAAATATTGGCTATTTTAACTTAATTAAAATATAATTACTAAGTGATATTTATGTTACTTATATATAAACATATTGACAATAAAGGAAGTGATTTTATCAAGAATGATGTGTTTTAATTAATTGGTTTAACATTTATTTATTTGTTTATTGGATTTTTTACATAGAAATATTATTTTGGAGAGAATGTTACATATTATGGATAAGGAAAGAATATTATGTATGAATGAATGATTATTACATGAGTTTAATCTAACATGATTGTGTTGAGTTATTCTTCTATAATGAGTTTTTTTAATCACAGGTAGGTCATTCTAATGTGGGTTGTTCACACATGGGAATGTATTTAATCCTACATGAGTGAAATCTCATTCCTACGTGATCACATATCGAATATGATGTGAGTATAGATTTAATATGATGTGAGTGTAGTTTGATTCTGACTTAAAGATAAAGCTATGTGAGCATAGATTGAATCTTACATGGTTTGATTTTAATGACACATGGGAGTTCTGATGTGGCTTGATTATTTATATGTGAACCTAGCGTATGTCTTTTTATTCATACATAGTTTAATTATAACCTAATAATTCTTACATAAATCTCTATTTCATCTTACGTGGTAGTTCTATCTTCTGAAACTATTCTTATGTAATAACATTTTAGACTCATTAATTCTTCCACAATAGTATATCTTCTAGAATTTAACAAATCTTTCATAGTTACCCATCCACTGGATTTATTTTGATGCAAATGATATTAAAACTACTTTATTCTTACATAGGTTTTAAAACACGCTATTTCTTCTTATGAATCGATCAACCATTTAATCTACCGCAACCTTGACCACATATATGCTTTATTCATATATAAAATTGATCCCATGATTCTTGGTAATCTCGTATTTTCTTACTAGTGAGCCTTACATAATATTTGTAAACTTTTTTATATAAATTCTTGGTACATGAAGATGCCTTTAAATATTAAAGTTATTTCCCTTATTCATTACAAATTTTCAAATTTTCTAAAGGTACCTTACATGATTATGAATCTTATTTTTGGAATTTTCTCAAAGGAAATTACTTGTAGTTTTAATGTTTTAATTTTATGTAACAAATTGTGTGATAATATTTTTCCAATTACACAAAACACTTATCAGCTTCTGATAAAAAATGAATTAACTTTTTGAACATATATTAGTCTTCCAAGATACCTATTGATCTTCTAAATTACTTCCAGAACCATAAACTTCAATCACCATGGGTTGAAACCAAATCCATAACTAATCTTTGATTAGATTATAATATTTCTTATAAACTTATTCAACGTTTGGATTATATAGTTTCCACCACTAACACTTCTTATGGAACTCAGTAATTCAACTTTTGGATATAGAACATCTTTCATTTGTGACTCACCTTATATCTTATGGAAAATTACTTCTAAACTATTTTGGATCATTTTCAATGTATTCCACTTCCAGAAATAGTGCTTCCAAAAGTTATATTCTCCCTTATAAATTCAACAAACTATGTATAAGTATTATGTATAGATAAATATTGAAAAATAAATAAATCTCTTACATGATAAGAAGAGAAAAGTATGGTTTTAAATTCTAGGAGGGTGTAGTCAAAATAGAAGGATTTAAAAATATAACGAGGATAGTTCTACATGAGTTCTCATATCAGTATGAAAGTTAAACATTATTATACTATAAATCACATTAAATGAGCTGTAACTTGTGTCTCATAGTAAATAAGTGATTCAAAAACCATTTCATTTATTTTATTTATGGTCAAATTGAAAATTCTAAACATTGATGAAATATTTTATAAAAATAAAATAAAATTCATACTAAATTAATATCTTAACCGGATCTTGAAATTTCAAAATGAGAGGTTAGGTATGGTTTATGTGAATAAGGGTGTAGTGAAAGATAAATATGGATTATTTTATAGGAAAAATATGGTAATAACATTAAATGAGAGTTAATAATGTGATAAATATAAAATAAAGTGATGAGAGAGGGTAAGGATACATGAACCGTCCTTATACACAACTTGATTATTTTTAAATCCCATGTAGTATTTAATTATGGAAGTTCCTTAGAGGTTTTTTTTATAAAAGGGGTACCTTCTTCCCTATTTTAAAGAAATATAAGGTTCCTCTTACTATCTATATTTATCCATATTTCTTCTCCTATATCCATTATACTCATTATCTATCTTGTTATCATAATAAAGAGTTCTTAGGGTTTCTTCACCAAGGTAATCCTTAAGGGAGGATTCAATTATATTAAGGAACTCAACATATGGAGTTTTATTTTAAAAAAATTACATTAAATGTCTTAAATACTCTCTATAAACTCTATCTCTAATTTTTTTAAAGAAAATTATTTCTCATCTTCTTATTGATATTTATCAATATTCTATTTGCACTTTCATTTTCCCCTCAATGGGGAATTGGTTAACCCATTATTTTAAAATCATTTTATTATTATGGGTTGACATAAATACTTATGTTATGAGTTTAAAATAAATTTTTATGAGTTTTAGTCATGAAATAGTGAAATGAAAGATCCAATATGTTTTATTCATGTTATGGTTCTTGACCATTATATATGAAGAAGGGTGGTCCTAATATATATCCCCTCAATGCCTTGGGTAATGATTTATTCTCTTGAGAATTGATTCTAGAATTAACAAGTGAAGTTATTTCATTATGGGTGAATACGAGTAAATATGGGTGATATGAATATAATGTCACAAGACGCCTTCATGGGGTTTCAATACTTTTTATGATTATTAATACGAATCATTGAATTTCATGAAATATGAAGTTGACTACATGAATAAAGGAAAGTTTATGATATTTCAATTTCAAAAGTTTTTATTTTAAGGAAAGTTTATGATCTTTTAAGGGTTAAATGTTTTTTTATTTTACAAATTTGTCATGTTTTTTGATGAACCTTTAGGGTTATTTAATTTATATGAGATTGATTTATGGAAATTTTTGAGCTGTCATGACCCGACCGAAGATGGGGATTGAGCCATAACTACCAAAAGCCTACCTTTATAGGCTAGGGGTGGTGACAAGAATCTAAGTCATAACTAACTTAGAGAGGACATTACCTAAAAACTTGTACACATAAACACAACTAACTCAATGAAAAATTGAAGAGGGAAAGAAGAAAATATGCAACACTACTATAAAGTAGACCAATAATGCGTGAAACTCTAGACAATAAAAAAGTTTGGTAGTGTAAAATGAAATGTAAAAGGGAAAAATACACACCAAAATAGAAATATGTTCCAACATGATAAAAAAACTAGAAAGAGTAAACAACTGTGAGAGCCCAGATCCTAAATCCCAAGCCACAACCATCATATGTGGTCCAAAAACCCAGTATCCTTAAGCTCCGCTGTAGTCACGATTAATCTTTCCATCATTTTTATAAGAAACAACTTGAGTGGGAAAAGACCATATAGGAGTGAGTATAAACATACCCAGTAGGATTCCCTAAAATCTGAAGGGGGGGGGGGGGTTGTAAGAGATACATTAGAAGAGAAAAATAGTAGGTACAATCAGGTTAAGTGAAAGAGTATAACTCAACTCAAAAAAAGTGTGAAAGTAAGCTTGTACAAATATAGGGGGATAAACATAGTGAGTAAATGAACTACCTATCAAGTCTTCACCACCTATAGTAGGAGAGTAGACTCATCCAAACATGAGAAGAAAAACATATAAAGCATGTGGCATACTCCAAGCGTCTTCACCCCTACTGGAAGGAGAGTAACCGAATACAAGGAGTGGATATGGAAGAAGTATATATGATCAGTCAGAAGAATCCCAAATGATAGAGTAAGGGGATATCCATGTTATAACTCAGCCCAGGAAGAAGAGTAGCCAAAAATTTCAAAATTCCATCAATGATGACCAACATCTCATGCATCTACCCTAATCACACAAGTATAAGGAAATTGTTTACTACACTTTAATACTATCATGTTTTGGAAGCACTAACTCAAACACACAATTTTGGACGCGTCTCAAAAATGCGTCTTAGTGGGGAAAGCACTCCTCTTCCTCATGAGTCCAAATCTATGTCAAACCACGTCTTGTCACTGTGCCACACCATCAAGGGACCAAAATTTATAGGAAGAGGATAAATTAGCTTATACAATAGGTGGGTTCCACTGTAATGGCTGAGGACCCATGTCCATCCCAGCTAGAGAGTTACACTCTAAAATTATGTAGAGGACCCATTCCCTAGGCTGATAGGAGGGTTCCACTCTTGGAGTTAGAAGAGGACTGATGCTCATCCTAGCTGGAGGGTTCCACTATAAAAGTCATTAATGACCCATGCACAACCCAGATGGAGGGATCCGCTTGAGAATCTATAAAAGATCCATGCCCTGTCGAACTGGAGGGTTCCACTCTAGAAGTCGTCAATGACTCATGCCCAGCCTAGCTGAAGGGTTCCACTCGGGAGTCTGCCTCTAACAATCCTGTATGACCACTGTCGTCATTGAGCATCTCCTCAAAAGGTGTTATATCGGGAACATTTCACTTCATATCTTCAAATCCACAACTAAAGGAACCATCACATTCTACACAAGAATGAACTCAGGATAGGATAATCACAATCCCAAATATGAGTTCAAATGGAGGAGATACTTTCAAATGAAATTTACAAAAAATGATCCAAGGGATACATGACATGTGATGGGACTCACACAGCATGTGGCCCCACTTCAAATCCTGCTTGTGTCCTTGTCCAGTACATGGATACCTATCTATGTAGCAGTAAACACCTTGTAGGTGGACTATATGGCGTGTTTAGGATAATCAGGACTAGATTCATGTGCTACGCACCATGTCTGTATACCAGAGTACATAAGCATGTACCTGATCCCGTGTACCTCCACACGGGTTCCCATTTGTGTGACTTATCCCATGAGTTTTACAAATATTAAGGGTATACATGGTGTTTTAGTGGGACTAAATTCCATTTCATCTGTATTTTTTTTCCAAACCCTAGCCGCTATTGTGGGATAGGCTACACATCGTGTGGTCTTCATTGAACACAGTGTGTAGTCAAAATATTAATAGAATGTTAGATATGATATCTAGGCAATATATCTAGCCATTTAACCCCATTTTTTGATGGATCTCACCTCCAATATTCCCATGAAATTTAGATCTAGTCTGGATCTATCGTTTCTATCCCTCTAGTGGCTGGAAACCAATAACTGATTGAGTTAGTGTGATCCCGTACATCGCTGCATGCCCCAAATCTTCTGTGCTTGATTTTTCATGATCTATTCATAAAAAATGATCATCTAAAACTCACAAAAAAACAATATATGAAGCCAATTCATTGATTCATTCTTCATTTATTGATCTTCCATGAAGTTATGGGTTCGATCGAGCTCGATACCTCCCAAAAAAGTCAAACTGGGACTATGGGGATCCAACTGGTGAATAATGAAAAACAACGTGGGAGAAAAGAAATGAAATCCATGGTTTAAACATCATTGGAAAATCATTCTTGGACAATGATCAATAATGGTAATATCAATGTTAGAACACTGATTAAACAAATTTAAAACTGGTACATAGGTTCATGTAAATTTTACAATAGGGCACATATCAAAGAATGAAAAATGATCTACTCAATAAATTCAATTGTAAGGGTGGGAAACAACATATAATGAGTCCTACCTAAATTAAAAATAGATCACTGATGCAGAATGTGTCCGCAAAAAAACTGATATGAACTGTTTCGTTCATTTCATCCAGATCTGATCTGATCCAGACTTCTATCATCGTTTATTTGGATCTACCAATGAAAGAAGGAAGATATATCTTACTCAAAATTGAAGAATTATGAGGTTAACCTTGGAGTGGTTTCCATAATTATATATTTATAATATTTCATTTAGGTCAAAAAGGAATTAATGAATTAATTTAATAATTAATTAATCCACTTAAACGCACTTCCAATGAGCAAGGGGTATGAAAGTCCCACACCGACTAATTTTATGCCACTCTAAGGGTAGAAACCACGTTTAGGACTCAGCCATGGTTTCAAAGTTCTGATCCAATCAAGAATTTAAGAGTTATCTAATTTTGTTTAAGAATATGTGTGTGCACATAGTATAAAATATGTTTAATATTTTTATAAATTTAATTCTGAGCACATTGGGCCTCGGAATCGCATGTCGTCTCAGTGCTTAAGTCTATAAATATATATAGAAAAATTTTAAATTATTAAAAATAAAAAAAGGTTCTATACATGAGTAAAGAATTTGATTTCATGTTTGAAAATAGGTTTTATATGAGTTCAATGTTCTTTGTTTAAAGGGAATACCTTTTTAATGGTTTTTAAGTATTTAAACTGTCTAATGAGTTTTCTTATTCTATACCCCTTGTTGAGTTTTATATGCTCATTCAAAGTTTTAAAATTATTTTTATATTTCTTAATAATTAGTAGAAATAATTAGTAATTCAAGATTCGATTATCAGGATTTATCTGTAAAATAATCAAATGTATCATTTAAAGAGTTTGGTTTATCATAAAAAATGTTCATTTGGTAGAAAAAGTATCAATTTTTATATGTATAATACTTTCCTAATTCTATATAATTATAAAGTTAAAAGGCCTTGGGTATGTTAGCATTGAAATATTTGTTATAAATCATGTACTCATGAGATCATTATGTTTGGGTATTTACATGAACTTCCTTGATCCTCCCTTGAAAATCCTCAGCCTTTATAGAGCACAACATAAATTAGGGTTCATAGAAATTCTTTTCCATAAATGGAAATATATATGCATTTTAGGAGAATTTGGGTTTTTAAGTGATAAAATTATTTTTATTACTCAAAATTTTTAAATTTTCTAATATTCTTCCATGTTATTAAAACCTTCTATAAATATCACGAAAATAATAAGCAATCACTTTATGCCATTTCAGTGGTGGCTTAGTGGTGATGGTGGTGGTAAAAGAAATACTACCTTTGAGAGGTATAGGGTTCAATTCCTAAGAGCCCTCTCTTGGGTGAATTTCTCCTTACACTAGATCTTCTCATCTTTCCAGGTCACTTGATCCCTAACTGGGTGAAAAAAATAAGGCACAACCCACCCATATTGATGAATTTTTATGTTGAACCATCACTGATAGGGATGTCACCCTTGAGGATGCTCTGCCATCTCGGTTGGCAACGACACCTTCCAGGATGGGTCTCTATCTAGAGTGGCCTCTTCATTGGGAGGGGGGTTCTTGTGTGTGGAGGGTTCAAAAAGGACACACATAGAGATTCCCTTTTTAATGAAATGTGAAAAACAACACATCAATTTAAATCTGATTATCGAATATGATAAATTTTACAACATTTTAAATAATTAGTAAACTCACCATTTTACCCTTTTAAAATTAATTAATAAATTTTAAAATTTTCCATTGAAAATCAACTTTCCCATAAAATGGTCATGTTCCATAATGAGAAACCCAAGATCTTAAAGGTATTTTTGTGGACACTGCAACAAATGTATTGTGGATTTGACTTTAGTGGGAACATTGAAGTGGTAATATTCTAGCACACTATAGAAACATTATGGAGGGGTATTTCATTAGTGTATTGTATGATTATTCAATGGTATAATTAGGGAAGGTGTATCGATAGAGATATGTAATGTGGGATTCTAGATGACTATGAAAGAATGTCGGTCAGACATTTAGGGGGTGGGGATGTTGGCCTAATTCGATTAGAATCAACAGGCACATGTGTGTATTCATCATGAATTGTTCCCCAAAAAATTAAGGAGATTATTATTATTTTCATTAAATATTTGTTCCCCACTAGGAAATGGCATGTAGATGGTGTATGTTTCACTTGATCCTATGAGTGCATGGGTCTTATATTTATAGGGTGTTCTACCATCAAGGACCCACCACGATTTACTCTATCGAAAAAAATTATTAATGTATGGAGATTGATTGTGATCAATCTAATAAATAACTTTTTCACACATAATTTAATAAATTAAATAAAAATATAATAAATTATTTTATTTATCATAACATACAATATTATTATTTATATGATATAATATTTTGTGATAAATGGAAGGGAATACTCATTATTTAGAGTAAATACTGCTATGATCTATAAATCATGTTTCATTTTTAAAGAGGGAGATTGAATTCATTCACATTAATTGGTTTGGACCATTATTTATTACAATATTAATTAATTTATGGACCATTTATTATATTCTCCCACTTATTCCAAACTAATTAATGTAAATGAATTCAATCTTCCTCTTTGAATGAAATGTGATATTTGGATCATAGCATCATTTCATCTAAATAACGAGTATTCCCTTCCATGTATCACAATATATCATGCATATTTAAATAAAAATATGAATAAACCTTAACCACATGGTTTATTCTCCATATGAACAAACCTTAACTGTACGGTTTATTCTATAGTCCCAAAAAATATTTATCAGATATTAAATGTGTACACTTAAGCTGAAGATATAAATACTTAAATTTACAGAGTTTCAAATAAAATTCAAAAAAATTTCAATTTAGAAATTAATCCCATACATATTACCTTATCCTTGAATTTAAATGGAGGAATACCATTAGACAAAGGATCTACAATCATAAATTCAGTGGTGATGTATTGAATGACCACCTTTTAACTTTAACACAATCCCTTATGGATGAGTATTTGATGTCGATGTGCTTACTTCAAATCCTAGTTTTTTTATTCTTATCCATAAATACAACAACCGAATTATCACAATATATAATCAATATCCTGGAAATAGAATCCATAACCCAAAGGACCAAAATTAAACTCCTTATCCATACACCATGGTAAGTGGCCTCAAAACATGAGACAAACTCAACTTTCATAGTAGAAGTCAATATTAGTGTCTGTTTGACACTTCTTCATGACACGAATCCTCTAGCCATTATAAAGACATGTCTTGAAGTTGATTTTTGTGAATCAACACAACCAACAAAGTCTACATCTAATTTTCTGATGACTTCAAAATTGTGAGTGTTTTTATATATAAGTATTAGTCTTTACTTCCCTTGAGGTATCTCAATACCTTCTTCATGGACTTCCAGTGGCCTATACTCGACTCACTCTAATATTTCCCCAAAATTCCTACAAAAAAAGAAATGTATAGCATCATGAAGACCTGATCATACAATAAACTACCAACAACTGATGTAAATAGGATGTATTTCATATGTTCTTGTTCAAAATCATTTTTAGGGGTTTATTTCATGCTGAATTTATCACCATTAACAAAGGGTTCTATACTTGGTGCATAGTATTTCATAAAAAATATATCTAAGACTTTATTAATATATGTTTCTTGAGAAAATCCTAGAACACCTCTCAACATATCCCTTTGAATCATTAATCCAATGTCATACTATGCATAAACCATATCTTTCATGTCAAAACATCTATAGAGAGAATATTTAACCTCATATAGCAAACCCTTATCATTAGTGGAAAGTAAAATTTCATCTACATATAATATAAGAAAACATATTTTACACCGACTGGAATTATGGTATATACATTGATCTATAATGTTTTATACAAATCCAAATGAAGTAATTACCTCATAAAATCATAAATACCAATTTTATGATACTTATTTTAAACCATAAATAGACCTTTTGATCTTACACATGAAATTGTCACCATTACTATAGAGGAATCCTTCCAATTGTTTTATGTAAACCTCCTCATCCAGATTAACATTTAGAAATGTTGTTTCCACATCCATTTTTTGTAGTTTAAAATAAAAATGAGCTACTAATTCTAATATAATGTGTAAGGAATCATTTTTGGATATTGGAGAAAATGTTTTAGTATAATCAATCCCTTCATTTTGAAGGAACCCTTTAGAAACTAGTCAGAACTTGTATCTTTCAATGTTGCCTAATGAATTTTTCATAGTTTTAAAAACCCATTTACATCCAATAGGTTCTACACAAAATGGAAAGTCAACAATGCCCAAAAAAAAATTACTCTTCATGGAATTAAACTCCTCCATCATAGTATCATACCACATTTTTGACTCCTCACAACTCATGGAATGTGAATATGTTTCGAGATCATTTTCTGGCTTCAGTATTATAGAAATATTCATGTATATACACTATATAATAAATTGATGGATTTATCATCCTTGTGATTATTCTCAATGTTTCACCATTTTTTTGTGAGGAAATTTATAGTTCAACTAGTTGTTCAAGGGTTTAAGATTCTTGAACTATTTGATCCAAAGGATGATTATCAACCATTTTTGGAATGATATTTGTTTGAAAATGAGCTTTTTTTTGAACAATTATCAATCTATCACCTAAGTTATAGGGTTTATCTTATGAATTGTCTTTATCATAATTTTTTTGATAAGATCACACCCACTAATGAGGTCATTTTCAAGAAAATTTTCATTTCTTTATTCCACAATTCTAGAGTTTAATGATGGATAATAAAAATGATACACTTTAGGAATTTTCACATACCCAATGAAGTAGCCACAAATGGTCCTAGGATCCTACCTACTTTCATGTGGATTATAAATACACACTGTAAGAACCCGGTTCTGACTTTTGAGGTACGAGTTTATTCCTTTCACTTTTCCTTAAGTGTTTTTGAGAAAATAAGGAAAATGGGGGGAAAATCACAATTTTGTGGGTACACGTCATGTAATTTTCCACATGCCGTGTACTTTGGCCATGTGGGATGAGTACACAAGGTGTGTAGCCATGATGGTGATGAAAGGTGTAAAAACTGACTACACGCCGTGTAATTGGTATTTACACACCGTGTAGTCAGTCGGTAGGCGAATAGTAAGGCAGTGGCCAGCTGAGCGACAGTACACGCCGTGTACTCAGGAATACACACCGTGTAGTCATGTCGACAGATGAATAGTGCCACGCTGGCGAGAAGCCACCATAGGAACAGTTAAAAATTGAAAGTACACATCGTGTACTTAGAAGTACACACCGTGTAGTTTGTTTTTTTGGCTTAAATCAGGAAGTAGCCTCCCCTATTCACAGGGAAGGCTTAGAACCAGAGGAGAGCTTAGTAGAGACGACCGAACCTTTAGAGATCACCCGAGCGAGCACCGGGAATCTGATTCCACCTCCGTTGATCTCGTTGGAACTGTACTGATCTACTTCGTTCTTGGATTATCTGAGGAGCATTGTTCACGTATATCGATCAGGGGCGATTGAGGTAGGTGGATTGGTGTTTAAATTCTAATTGTTTTGTGTTTGTGTGTACCATTGTGCTACGAACCCATGTTGGGGTGTCGTATAGCTGAGGCCTTGGCTATTTTGAATACCTATAATTGTATAGGTAATTAAATGTGATAATAAACTGTTGTTTGGGATCGCTTCTTGGATCGAGGACCACCCCGGGGGTACGTTCCATTGTTTAGCCATTTGGCCAGGATACCTGAGGGTATGCCATGTTTATATTGTGCAATAATTTTTCCTTGAGAGGAATTGTGTATAAATTTCATGTTTATGTTTTGGGATCGTCCCGGTTACTTGTGCCTGAGGGATTGTTCTTTTTAGCTTGAGGGCATGGTTTGTTTAGCCCGAGGGAAAGGCACTGCTTAGCCTGAGGGCAATGTTCTATTCCACCTGAGGGCAACGCTTCTTCTGCCCGAGGGCAGTGACTTCTGTGCCTGAGGGAGACACTTCGTACGCCTGAGGGCAATATCTGTTATGTCTGAGGACAGTTACCTGAGGGTTTTTCTTCTGTTTACCCGAGGGTAAGAGTTGACATATCTAAGGACACTGACTATCTACTTAGAACATTCATCGAGGTGATGTCTTATATTAAATGGATTAAATGAATATAAAAATGGAAATATAATTGGTAAAGTTAGTTACTTTTGAGTACTGCTTAGTTTATAGAATTTTTACTACTGCACACTACTATTGCACATTTACACTGTCAGTTGGGCACGGGCCTTTGGTGGGTGCCTACTGGGATTTTTTTCTCACACCCTGTTTGGGTCATGTCTTCAGCCCAAAAATATTACGTTTCTACAGGCGTGGATTGGGGAAAGGGTCCCTATACAGGTATATGATTGTAGTAGAGGAGTAGGAGAGCATGGGACCGAGCTTAGGCTTTCGATGTTGCTGCGTTCTGTCTACTCTGCTTGTTTTTCTTTACTGTACCTTGTTCCTGGAGCTATATTGTATTGTGCTGTATTTCTATGTAACATGTTCTGGCTATTTTCTTAGAACTTGAGACATGTTTCATCATTATCTATATGACTGCTGGTTGTCTTTTACTGCAGTTGTTCACTTTAAATGTGTATGGTTTATTGCTTCTGTTGTTGTTGTATGTTTATATATTTTATTCCACTGTACTACACTTTGACAAATGAGGGAATATTTTTCCCACTATCAAACCTGAGCCCTCACTACTAGTCGGTAGCCTCTGGCGTTTGGGGAAATGCGCTTGATTTCATGTGACCAACCGGGTTCAGGGCACCCGTTGAGTGCCACCCAGGCCTGGGATGTTACATAGTGGTATCAAAGGGATTATTTTCTCTGACTTACTGTTTGGAGCCTTAGTCAGGGATAGGACAGAAAATGGTAGTTGGTAATAAGCTATGCCTGAGAGTAGCTAACCCGTGTACAGGGAAAAGCCAGTCTACCTCGTATTTTATAAATTCTTTTGATTTGGAATATTTTACAGTTGATTTGATTTTCACCATTGGGTGACACACTTGTATTGTGCTATTTATATGTTATCCATGGGTTCTATTTAGTTGCAACCTGATGAGATGAGGGTATTCCATCTCATGCATCATTTAGGCACATGCTATAAATCACATTCCATTCATTGTTCCATGTCATGTAGGTGCATTAGAAATTTGCATGTTATTGTGATAGTTGTTGTGCTAGAAAAGAATGATGTTGTGATAGATGCTTTGATAAATACCTGTTATGTGATAGGGTAATTTTTGTGTGAGTCTGATGATGGGACGAATGGAAAACTTTGATTTTTGGGGAGTATGGGCCCTCATTGACCGGAATTTTGTGGATCATCAACTGTTTATCTTGTTGTAACATATATAAGATTCCAAACAATGATTTGTGGGGATTATGGGCCCTTACAGATCGGAATTTGGCACTTAGGTGTTGTTTTTCAGTATTTTCTGGGTTCCAGAGCAGTTTCAGAGGCTTACTGTCTGGAAAACCCAGAATACACACCGTGTAGTTCCTTAGACACACGTCGTGTGTTCTTATGTTCAGGAAGGAAAGAAAACTTTTTAAGTACACTTCGTGTACCCTCAGTACACTCCATACAGTCTCTTCCTGTGTCATGGACTGTGTGGGTGGGGAAACAATGTAGGGAAAGGCTTGGGGAAAACGCGCCATGTACCGACTGTACACGCCGTGTAGTGTTGACCCAGAGTCCGCCCGTGTAACTAACAACAAGGACGGAAGATACCTTAAGACATAAATGCTATTTTCACTATGGAACACATTGTGTAGTCTGACTTGGGGACCCGGGCGTGTAAACTAACAAACACGGGTCAGTGGTACCTCCTCTAGTACACGCCGTGTACTTGTGGGACACGCCATGTAGTCCTTAATAGTGGGAGACCATGTGGAATTAGCCGTGTGGCTAGGAAACGGGGTGGAGTACACGCAGTGTGTGGGTGTAACACGCCGTGTATTGTTATTCGAGTAGTCGGCCATGTCACGAATGACATAGGAAGTTGGAAAATTAAACCATACATGCCATGTAGATGATATACACGTCGTGTAGTCTTGTTCAGAAGAGTGTCGTGTGGCTTGGCCGTATAGAAGGTCCTGGGTAGGGGAAGAAATGTTAGGTACATGCCGTGTAGTTAATATACACACTGTGCAGTCTTGTTTTTCAAATCATGAATGCCTCCTGTTCCCTTTTTGGTCCCCTCGTTTTTCAGACTGTGATAATCTTGATGTAAGGTGTGCGTTTTACCGTGTAGAGTCATGCCACCGAGACAACCATGTGTTGTTCGCCAAGAGATCATCAATGATTATACTCCAGAGATGGTGGGCCATGGGCTACCAGTGGATCCTCAGGAAGATCCAGATGCGGTGCTAGCCGTTATACCGGACATAGGCATGGATGCGCAGTTCCACGAAGGCTTCATGTGGTTCATGAAGACCTTTCAAGGAGCACCGCCGGCTGACACAACTATGGCTGAGCTGACTCATATATTCTAGCAGCAGCATCCACCTAAGTTTTCAGGGGATGGAGAACCACAAGTTGTGGAGTCTTGGCTGGGGTCTATGGAAACTATTTTAGAGCATCTTGAGACACTTCCAGGGCAGAGGGTCAATATCGCGAATTATATGCTGCGTGATTCCACCAAGAGGTGGTGGGATGTTACCACTTAGACCGAGCATCACATAAACATGGCATGAGAAGATTCTCAGATAGCTTTCTATGATTTATTCTTCCTAGAGATGCTGAGGGAAGATAGAGCTCGAGAGTTCATGAATCTGTAGTAGGGCAGTATATCGGTGATGGATTTTTCTACTCGTTTCACCGATCTTCAGCGTTTTGCACCCGTTCTGGTGGGTGATGAGACCTTGATGGCCAGACTCTTTGAGGATGGTCTTTGATATGACATCCGAGCACTGGTGAATGTTTTCAGGTTGCTTTCACTACATGCTATTGTGAACCAGACACTGATTATAGAGAGGAACCTTGGTAAAGCTAGTGGTGCAGGCCAGGGAGGTTCGGCACCAGTTTCTGGTACTATTTCTGCCAGTAAGAGGAAACGACAGATGAGTTTCTCTCACATTGACAGTACTAGCCTATCGATTACTTAAGGTGGACTGTTTAGGTGCTACGAGTGTAGTAGAGAGGGGCACAAGAGACCTTAGTGTCCACAAGATCCAATGGAGTGCCGAGCTTGCGACAAGATGGGTCATCTGCAACGCTTTTGTAGGGTGTTTCCATTAGTGGCTAGTGAGAGGGGTTTTGTGCAGACTCCACGTGCGGTAGCAGGGCCAACAACTTCTTATCAGTCGGAAAACATGAATATGTTAGGGTGTTCAGGAAGAGATGGTTGTCGTGGCCATGGTAGCCAGACACCAGGATCTCAGAAGCAGCAGGGCGGGACAGCTCAAGGTAGCCAGGCTGTGTCACAGGGCCAAGGCACTGGGCAGATATATGCAGTGCAACAGACCCAACAGGAGCAGGATCCCAGACCTTCAACTGTCAGAGGTACTATTCTAGTAGCATCTGTCTTATCTTCAGTACTTTTTGATACGGGTGCTACACATAGCTTTATATCTGGTCCTGTTGTGGAGAGATTTGGGCTCTGTGTTTCTTCTTCTTCTGCTGTTATGACTCTAGACACTCTGTTGGGAACTAGAACGGCTAGTGTGCATCAGTGCAGGGAGTGAAACCTAGAGGTTGGTGGGTGTCACTTTCTATGGGACCTCTATGTCTTAAAGATGATGACTTATGGTGTCATTCTCAGGATGGACTGGTTGGTTCCCTTTAGAGCCTTTGTATACTGCTATCATCGTAGGGTGAGTTTCACATCACCAAAGGGTGGAGAGTTTCTATAAAAAGGTGAATGGGATGTTCAGGTTAATTGATCTGGACCAGAGCATCGCGGGAAAGGTGGTGTGAAAGCCCAGATTGTGAGTTTATATCTGGATGATCAGGGGAATTTTCAGAAGGATTTCCCTCCAGTGGTAGATCGTTTCAAGGATGTCTTCCTAGAAAACTTTTTAGGTCTACCTCCAGAGCATGAGGTGGATTTCTCTATTGAGCTTGTTCCAGGAGCGGCACCGATGTCCTTTCCTCCTTATAGGATGGCTACACCTGAGTTATAGGAGCTCAAGAGATAGTTATCGGAGTTGCAGTCAAAGGGTTTCATCTGACCCATCACTTCTCTTTGGGGTTCACCTATCCTTTTTGCTAAGAAGGCGGACGGTACTCTCAGACTTTGTGTGGATTATCAGAAGTTGAACTAGTTGACTATCAAGAATCGATATCCCTTACCGAGGATTGATGATCTTTCTGATCAACTTCATGGAGCACGAGTGTTCTCTAAGATTGAATTGAGATTAGGATATCATCAGCTGCGCGTGAGACCATTGGACATACCACTTATATCTTTTCAGAGCAGATATGGTCTATACGAGTACTTGGTAATGCCTATTGGACTCACGAACGCGCCAGAAGTTTTCATGGCTCTGATGAATTGTGTGTTCCATCCTTATCTGGATTCTTTTGTGGTAGTATTCATGGATGATATCTTGGTGTACTCTCACACCCGACACGACCATGCCACCCATCTTGAGATCGTACTGAGTACACTGAGAGAGCATCAGCTATATGATAAGCTCTCAAAGTGCCACTTTTGGATGGACCAGATTCACTTCCTAGGTCATATCATCTCAAAAGTAGGAGTTGTAGTAGACCTAGAGAAGATGAGATTAGTAGTTTCCTGGGAGCATCCAAAGAACGTGTTTGAGATACGAAGTTTATTGGGGCTGTCCGGTTACTATAGACGCTTCATCTAGGACTTCTCCTGCTTAGCAGCGCCGTTGACGGGTTTGACTAAGAAGGGTGTGAAGTTCATTTAGTCAGAAGCTTGTGAGACAACCTTTCAGAACCTGAAAGGAAGGTTTACATCATCACTAATCCCGATACTCCCAGAGCAAGGGAAGAGCAATATATTTTACTGTGATGCATCAGGTATTGGGCTGGGAGTAGTGTTGATGCAGGGTGATAGATTTGTTGCGTACAGGTCTCGGCTGTTGAGGCCACATGAGAGGAATTACCCGACGCATGACCTCAAGTTGGATGTGGTTGTTCATGCATTGCGCTATTGGAGACACTATCTTTTGGGAGAGCATTTTGTGGTTTTCACCGACCACAAAAGTCTCAAATATATCTTTAATCAGCATGACTTGAACCTGAGACAGAGAAGGTGGGTCGAATACCTTCAGTCCTTCGAATTTGAGCTTTCCTATACACCTGGTAAGGGTAATGTAGTATCTGATGCACTGAGCAGGAGGACTCAGATACAGGCAGTGTAGGTGGCCAGTGGTGAGTGGCAGCTTATGGCTTTATTCTCTGGGATGCATTTGGAGGTGCATGACATTCAGGGGAAAACCTATCTTTCTTCTTTAGTTGTGATTTCTACCCTCTTGTATAGAGTGAGGATGAGAAAACTATCTGATTTAGAAGGCCTAGTTCTACGGGAGTTGGTGGCAAGTGTGGACCCTCATCCTAGATGGACGATAGGTGATGATGAGGTTATGCGTTTCCATGGACGAGTGTGGTTTCCAGAGGATATACACGAGGAGTTGATGCGGGAGTTTCATGCTTCAGCTTGGGCAGTTCATCCCGGGGTTACCAAGATGTACCGTGACTTGAGACGTCAGTATTGGTGGCTGGGTATGAAGAGAGAGATAACTGGTTTTGTTACGAGGTGTTCCACCTGTCAGCAGGTGAAGTCGGAACATTCGAGGCCATCTGGACTGTTACAGCAGTTACCCATCCCTATGTGGAAATGGGATGATGTCGCGATGGACTTCGTGACCAGGTTACCGATGTCACCTTGATGCAATGATGCTGTGTGGGTTGCTGTGGAAATACTCACGAAGGTATCTCACTCTTTGCCGATGAAGGAGACCTTCGATGTTGACGAGATCAGAAAGTTGTATATCCGAGAGGTCGTACGTCTTCATGGGGTCCCTCGTTCTATCGTTTCTGATAGGGAAGCATGTTTTATGTCTCGTTTCTGGTAGAGTTCTCAGAGGGAAATGGGTACACAAGTGCTTCTGAGTACAACATAACACCCTCAGACCGATGGCCAGTCAGAGCGTATAATATAGGTTCTTGAGGACATGCTGCGCGCATGCATCCTAGACTTTAGGGGCTCCTGGGAGAAGTATATACCCCTAGTCGAGTTTTCCAACAATAAAAGTTTTCAGGGAACTATTGAAATGGAACCTTACGAGGCTTTATATGGTAGGCCATGTCGATCACCGTTATACTGGTTCGAGGAAGGTGGGGAAGCTTTACTGGGGCCACGTCTTGTGCCGGAGACTTCTGAGCAGGTCCAGTTGATTCAGAAGTAGACGGATACCACACAGTCTTGTCAGAAATCTTATGCTGATCACTGCAGACGACCCTTGGAGTTTGTGGTCAGGGATCAGGTTTTCTTGCGTGTTTTTCCAAGGTTGGGACACAAATGGATCAGGCGATAGGGTAAACTTTCACCGAGGTATGTGAGGCCATTTGAGATTCTGGAGAGAGTCGGGCTGGTTTCCTATCAGTTGCAGTTACTACAGAGGTACTGGGCCATGCATGACGTCTCTCATGTATCTCAATTGTGCCACTATCATTTAGAACCATCTCACGTATTTCATCCAGAGGAGGTTGAGCTTCATGTAGATGCATCCTTTGAGAAGCATCTGATTCGTATTGTTGATAGGAGCACAAAGGTTCTTCGAGGCTGGTCAGTTCCTCTCATATGGGTGCTATGGCAGCATGGACGAGTGCAGGATGAAACATGGTAGTGGGAGACCAACGTACGTGCTCAGTGGCCTGAGTTGTTCACATCTTTATCTTGGTCACTCTAGGAAGGGAAATTCGGGGACGAATTGCTTTAAGGGGGGAAGTTTGTAAGAACCCAGTTTTGATTTTTGAGGTACAGGTTTCTTCCTTTCACTTTTCCTTAAGTGTTTTTGAGAAAATAAGGAAAATGGGGGAAAAATCAGAATTTTGTGGGTACATGCCGTGTACTTTTCCACACGCCAGGTACTTTGGCCGTGTGGGATGAGTACACAGGGTGTGTAGCCATGCTGACGATGAAAGGTGTAAAAACCGACTACATGCTATGTAGTTGGTATTTGCACACCGTGTAGTCAGTTGGTAGGAGAATAGTAAGGCAGTGGCTAGCTGAGCGATAGTACATGCCGTGTACTCAGGAATACACGCCATGTAGTCATGTCGACAGATGAATAGTGCCACGCTGGTGAGAAGCCGCCGTAGGAATAGTTAAAAATGGAAAGTACATGCCGTGTACTTGAGAAGTACATGCCGTGTAGTCTGTTTTTTTGGCTTAAATCGGGCAGTAGCCTCCACTATTCACAGAAAAGGCTTAGAACCAGATGAGAGATTGGGAGAGACAACTGAACCTTTAGAGATCACTCGAGCGAGCACCGGGAATCCAATTCCGCCTCCATCGATCTCATTGGAACTGTATGGATCTACTTTGTTATTGGATGATCCGAGGAGCGTCGTTCATGTATATCGATCAGGGGAGATCGAGGTAGGTGGCTTGGTGTTTAAATTCCAACTTCTATGCGTTTGTGTGTACCATTGTTCTACAAACCCATGTTGGGGTGTCATATGGCGGAGGCCTTGGCTATTTTGAATAACTAGAATTGTATAGGTAATTAAATGTGATAATAAACTATTGTTTGGGATCACTGATTGGATCCAGGAACACCTCGGGGGTGCATTCCTCTGTTTATCCTTTTGGCCAGGATACCCGAGGGTATGCCATGTTTATATTGTGCATTAGTTTTTCCTTGAGAGGAATTGTGTATAAATTTCATGTTTATGTTTTGGTCTCGGCACGATTACTTGCGCCTGAGGGAAGTGTTCTTTTTATCCTGAGGGCATGGTTTGTTTAGCCTGAGGGAAAGGTACTGTTTAACCTGAGGGCAACATTCTATTTTTCCTGAGGGCAACTCTTCTTCTGCCTGAGGGCAGTGACTTCTGTGCCTGAGGGTGACACTTCGTATGCCTGAGGGAAATATCTGTTATGTCTGAGGACAGTTACCTGAGGGTGAGGACACTGACTATCTACTTAGAACATTAACCTAGGTGATGTCTTATATTAAATGGATTAAATGAATATTAAAATAGAAATATAACTGGTAAAGTTAGTTACTTTGGAGTACTACTTATTTTATTGCATTTTTACTACTACACATTGCTGTTGCACATTTACACTGTCAGTTGGGCACGAGCCTTTGGTGGGTGACTACTGGGATTTATTTATCACACCCTGTTTGGGTCATGTCTTCAGCCCAAACAGATTACAGTTCTACAGGTGTTGACACGGGAAAGGTTCCCTATATAGGTACATGATTGTAGTAGAGGAGTAGGAGAGAATGGTACTGAGCTTAGGCTTTCTATGTTGCTGCGTTCTGTCTACTCTGCTTGTTTTTATTTACTGTACCTTGTTCCTGGAGCTATATTGTATTGTTCTGTATTTCTATGTAACATGTTCTGGATATTTTCTTAGAACTTGAGACATGTTGCATCATTATCTATATGACTTTTGGTTGTCTTTTACTGCAGTTGTTCACTTTAAATGTGTATGGTTTATTGCTTCCGCTGTTTTTGTATGTTTGTATATTTTATTCCGCTGCGCTACACTTTGAAAAATGAGGGCATAGTTTCCCCACTATCAGACCTAGGCCCTCACTGCTAGTCGGTATCCTCTGGTGTTTGGGGAAATGCGCTTGAGGTCATGTGACCAACCGGGTTTGGGGCACCCATTGAGTGGAACCCAGGCCTGGGACGTTTCACACACTTATAAAGGACATCCCCAAACACGTACATGCCACAAACTCGATCTCCATCCATTAAACAATTCAAAAGGTTTTTTTGATACTGCCTTTGTTGGAACTCAATTCAAAATGTATGATGCCACTTTATGTTATTGGGTCCACAATAATTTAGGTAGCTTAGAGTTACTAAGAATACTTCTTACCAAGTTCAATAATGTTTACTTTCTTCTTTCAGCTACACCATTTTTTTTATGTTGAACCTATCATAGTGTATTGTGAAACTATTCCATTTTCTTGAAGAAACATTGAAAATGGATGTGGAAATTGTCCATCCTTAGTGTATCCCCAATAATATTCTCCACCTAGATCTGACGTCTTGATCTTAATTTTTTTACCAAATTATTTATATGCTTTAGATTTAAAAACTTTAAAGGTGTCAAGTACTTCATTTTTATTGTGAAGAAAAAGGAGATACATATATCATGAATAGTCATCAATGAATGAAATGAAGAATTTGTGATTATGTAAATCCATTTCTGAGATACATATGTTTGTATGTATGATTTATCATATGGATAAACTTTTATTTTCACCTTTCTTTGATTTATTGGTTTTCTTTCCCACAATTCAATCCATACAGGTTTCAAAATTAGTGAAATTAAGCATACTAAGTACCCCTTCTTAACTAAACTTTTAATCCTTTATTTTGAGATATGACCTAATCTTCAGTTCCATAACATTGAAGATTTTGTTTCTAGTTCATTTTCAACATATTAGTTCCTCCCATTTCTACTACAAGCCTTTCCTCCTCATGAATACACAAAATCATTAATTTATTAATTTACCATTTATCTTTATGTGTGTTATAATAAATTTTAAATGACCTATATTGATATAGGAGAGTGTTGAGAATATAATACACTAGAAATAGTTTGAATATATTAACCTCAAGATTCTTAAGTTGATCTGCAATATCCATCAATTTCATGATGTGTTCACACACACCTTTTATAGTGGTGAGTCTCATAGATGAGAAATTCCTGATTAATGTTCTTGATAATGCTTTATCTGAAGAGATGAAACGATCATCTCTTTCTTTTAGCATGTTATGAACATTATTATGCTCATTGAATAATCCGAAAATTCTATCACATGATTTAGTTTTTATGAACATCGTGCTAAAATGGGCTGACTGCTCCCAATGTTCATAAAATGTTATATCATCTAGTGTGGTATCATTATTAACTACTGGTGGTTTGTCTTTCCAAATAGAATAATTAGTGTCCATCCATCCCATATGAAAATGAATTCTCTCCTTCCAATTTTTTTTTTTCAGTTTTCACCCTTTAATTCATGAACGTCACAATGAATATTAGAAAATATTGATGATATAACTCCAAAATAAATAAATATTTTTTGTCCAAATTACATAATTTATATAGTAAATTCTGTCAACACGAGTCTAAAAAATATAAAATTATATGGGGGTGAAATTTTAATTTAATAGATTCATGAAATCAATCAAGAATTATCAGTAATATTTTAATTCATTAATTGAATTATTATTTGATATTTCAGAAAAAAACATAAGATAAAATATTAAAATTTTAATATTCATAATACCAGTGGTAAAATTATGAAAATAAAATTTAATATTTCATGTAATGAAAAATAATAAAAATTCTTGTGGGATAAAATTTATTATATTTTTCATATATCATATAATGTGATTTAATGAATTTTTAATTTTTATTTAATTAAGAATGTTGTGAAAAACACCATTTTTTAATTAAATTAAAAAAAACATAGAATTATCAATTGATATTTTAATTCATAAATTATTTAATTATAATTTGATAATTCAACAAACCATATAACAAAATATTAAATCTTTAATATTCATAATCCCTGTGGGGAAATTAAGAAAATTAAATTTAATATTTCATCTCATGAAAATAAAGATATATAAATATTGTTTGATTACTGAAATTACAACAAGTGCATGTATTATTTAATGCGATTTTACTGAATCGGTAAATTTTATTTAATAAGGAATGTTGTGGGGAAACCTAATTTTAATAAAATTTACAAAAAATCACGACTAATGAATTAGGGATGTGTAAAACATCATTAATAATTGAGGATTAAGAAATGAAGAGGATGGAGGTATATAAGGAACTGCGTCATTTCCAAAAATGAAAATACAAACGAGTTTTTTCTAAAATAGACGGTAAGAAGTTATATTACAAGACAAAGGTATAATTCTCACTCTAATACCAAATATAATAAAATTTAAAGAAAATTTAACTAGGATTAGAAAATTTATTTAATAAAAGATACATTTCACTTACCTGCATCCATTGTAAAAATAGAAAATGGTGAAATTAAAACTTGAATGTCTTCTACACTCTACACGAAGATGTAGATGGTGTATGTTTCCCTTGATTCACTGAGTGCATAAGGATTATATTTAAAGGGGGTTATACCATCATGAACCCACCACAATTTACTCCATGAACAAGGAGTATTAGTGTATAGAGATTAATTTCCATCAATGTCATAAATAAATTGTCCAAACATAATTTAATATATTAAATGCATATATAATTAATTATTGTATTTATCATAATGTACAATATTAATATTTAGATGTTATAATTTATTGAAATATTATTTATTATATTATTAATTAATTTATATTCCACTGATTATAGTAAATGGACCTGAGATTTCTCATTCTGTTTTCTGGGTCTAGATTGTAGAAGAGTCATGTCGGCGAGCTGTTGTACCAAAATAGATTGGAGTTATTGTAACTTCCCATAAGGCCATATTCTATTGTGTAGGTTCCATCATGCATCTCTAGGACAGAGGGGATTTATTTTGAACTGTTATTCAGCAGGGGTGGTAGCGATGCACCCTATTACATCATCAGAGGCAACGCCATGAAATCAGTTCTGAGCTTTGAGTTCGCAATAAGGACAAGTTATTAATTCTTTGTAATCTCATGGAACCAATCCCGTGAAGGTGATGGATAATGGTTGAGAATGAACCAGGCGATGATCCTCTCCATTTCTAAACCCATCATTGGTTGCTGGTGTTGATGGTTTTGGAATTGATGTGGCTTAATACATGGATCTGATGAGTCCATCTTCCTCTCCCTCCCTCAATTATCATCAGCGTAGAGCATATATAACCAACACACCTATTGACTAATTTAATTTATTGGTATTTAATTCTTCCATTTTCCCCCTCCCCCTCATTATTTCCCCTCATTTATGGGTCAATTTGGTTTGACCTCATTAAGGTTTCCATGTGGTTTTAATTGCATTGTAAATATATGTTTCCTTTATGTGTGTATATAAAGTAATGGAAACCACTCCAAAAAAGAATCCCAATTTGGTGGTTCACAAATATCCTTTATGTTCCAGAATTTTTCTTCATCCTTCTAAGTTTTTATGCTTGTGTTTTCATGGATATCAGTTGAGAATTTCCCAAATTTTTTATTAGAGGAGGTCGATTTGATCAACAATGCCACACTCCGAGCCCTCATCACCCCGACTCTTCAAGACATCATCAGCACATCCTAGAGCCCTCATTGATGGTAGTATTGGCCCTCCAATGGTACATCAAGTGTTGAAGAAGATTGTGGGACCAGATACATATAAAATAATCATGAATAAGAACTTCAACAATTGGTATTTGATGATGAAGGTTATACTTCAAGCATGTTGACTTTGGGATGCCATCGACACCGGTGGTACTAAACTCCAGGAATATCTGATGGATTTGGAGGCCATCCTCCACACTGTCCAACTAGAGAAGATCTCTGTACTTGCCTTCAAGGAAACTGCCAAAGAATTATGGCGCACCGTGAAGACCATGCACATCAACATTGATTTAGTTCACAAGCCCAATGATCAAAATCTCCATAAGGAGTATGAAGGAATTGTTTTTCGGAATGGAAAATCAGTGGAAAACTTTTTAATGTGGCTCATTGGGTTGGTCAAACAACTCATGATCCATGGAAATATGAAGCCTCAAGACAAGGTCATTGAGTAGTGCACATCATCCCATCCAGGTTTTACCAAGTTTCTCTTTCAATTGAGATTATTCTCGATATCTTGATGCTCTCAGTGGAGGAGGCAACTGGGAGAATCAAAGTGGTAGAGGACTATTTTGAGCCGGTGGTCACCACTGACTGTGGAGGGAATTTTCTCCTCACTGAGGAGGAGTGGGTTTCATGGATGAAGGAGTGAAAGATATGGGATGGTCCCTTCAACGACTCCAAGACCGACAATTGGCACCATTGACAACCATGAAGGGGTGATAGGGGACCTGACGACGTTCGTGATGTTTCAAGAGGCCAATGTCGCTATTGCGGAAAAATGGGTCACTGGGCCAAATATTTTCATAGTAGGATGAAGAAGGACAAGTCCCTTATAACCCATGGTGATGACGAAGATCTAGTGCTCCTTATGGAAAGGGAATGCAATACACTTTTAGATACCTCATTTCCACGATCCTCCACTTCCAATTCCCCACTACTGTAATGAATTCCTCTATATCTAGTTGAGTAAAATGTCTTTGAAAAATAGGCTTAGAAGGAGGAATGCAATGATGACCTATGGTACCTTGACACTGGTGCCTCAAAACACATGAATGGTTCCTTCGTTTTCTTCTCCGAGCATGAATCTGGGATTTGTGACACTGTAAAGTTTGGTAATGGGTTTGTCATCAATATCGAGGGGTGCAGGATGATCATGTCTACATGTAATACTAGTGAGAACCATGTTCTCACGGGGATATAATTCATCTCGAGCCTCACCACCAATATCATCAGCATCAAAAATCTTGAAAATAATGGTTGTCAGATACTAATCGATGGAGGCATCATGGAGATCCGTGACAAGTAATGGCGCCTGCTGGCCAGGACACAATGATTTTTTGATTGGTTTTACAAGATAAGGCTTAAAATTTCATAACCTACATTATTGTATGCAAAGAGGTAAGGGGTGGCATGATTCTGGCATGAAAGGTATGAACACAAAAATTTCTAGGATCAACGCAAGTTTACTCAACATGACATGGTGTGAGGGATTCTGCAGATTGATCAGGTGGATCAATTCTACAACAGATGCCTCCCTGGGAAGCAAAAATAGTTGTCTCTCCCCGAAAAAGTGAAGAATCATGTAGAAAAAGTCATTGACCTTGTCCATGGTGACCTATGCGGGACGGTCACGCTGATGATGCCAAGCAGGAAACACTACATTCCGATACCCATAGATGACATGAGCCACTACATGTGGCTCAATATTCATTAAAGAAATGACCAGGATCTAGAAGTAATCTGATGATTTCACGACACTGTGGAGGTGGAGACAAGGTGCAAGAAGAAGGTCCTCTTCATCAACCATAGTGACTAGCTTACTTCAGTGAAATTTGATGAATACTGTACTGAGCATGGGTAAAACAACAACACAATGCCCCTATTACCAATAGAATTAATTGGTCATTGAGAAAAAAAACCAAATTTTGGTGTCCATGGATCAAATTGTGTTGAAGGATAAGGGTCTTCCTAGGATGTTCTAGGGTGAGGTTTTCTCCACCGCCATATTCATCCTTAACCGAGCATCGACACATAGCCTTAACGGGATGACACCTATGAGGCCTTGCATGGAAAAAGACCAACGATACAATTTATCCACACCTTTGACTGCATCACACATGTTAAGAACTTGAATCCTCACTTGAAAAAGTTGGATGATTGGAGTACGTTGATGATCTTAATTGGGTATGATTCCAGGTTTAAGACATACCATGTGTATGACCCTGTCAGCAAGTGCATCTATATAATGTGTGATGTCATCTTCGATGAGGAGTAGAAGTGGAATTATAGTTCTCATGATGAAAAAGGTGTGTTGGGTAATGCAGATCCATTCATTGTAGAACACACAAAGGTATGTACAACAAAGAATACAGAGGCCGAAAACACTATGGGAGACCAGAGATCATCACTCAAACCCACTAGTGCACACTCTATAGATTCTACAACACCAGATGTGGTGAAGGTGATTTTTAAGCCATCATCCGCACTAAAGTTCACTTCACCACCATCCAACATGGAAAAAGAACTATACATCGATCATGGCAATGCCTGATTCGGTTTCGCACCCTTGGCAACATTATCGGGTCTACAACATCACCTATGTTTTCACGAAGTGATATTGACCCTGGTGAGTTACACTTTATTACAACCAAAAAGCCAAGACCATCTGTCTGCATGTCACATTCATTGCAGAGAAGCTAATGACAAGATATGAGAAGGTTTTGAGGGAGGAATAACGACTACAGAAATTCCCACAAAGTCAATTGGGTGCGCGAAGTCCAGGTGTTGTGCATGAATATTGGAATCATTATGATCCAGTGAACGCAATAGATATTAGGGGGAAATTGTTGACTAATTTCATTTATTGGAATTTAATTCCATTGTTTTCCCCTCCCCCTCATTGTTTTACCATCATTTATAGGTTAATGCAGTTTTACCTCATTAAGTCTATCATTTGGTTTTAATTTAATTGTAAATATTTTTTTCTTTTATGTGTGTATATAAAGAAATAGAAACCACTATAGAAAAGAATCCAAATTTGGTGGTGCATAAACATCCTTTGTTTTTGATAATTTTCCTTCATCCTTCAAAGTTTTTATGCTTGTGTTTTCCTAGAGATCGGTCATCCATTTCCCACAACACCATCTTACTTTAACATACCATACTTATTTTGTCCAATAACATATCTGAAACATGACCATAAATATAAATCTAGTTGAGAAAGAAGAAGAAATATTAACATGTGAAAATGTACGGAAAAATCTTCACGAGCTGCGGTCTAATAGTAATAAAGTGATAGGATGTAGCTCAGATACTAAAATACACTATTTTACATAGGATTACAATGAATAGCTATTTAAAAGAATGAAAACATCAAGAAACAGAAAGGATTCACGGATCCCCTCTCTCACTCTCCTCTAGCTCCTCTCACTGCTTATATCAGATGACATTTATAGCCACTAGTGTCTAGATTGTTTCAGAGTCCAATCTATTAAATAGTAACTAGAAAGGTTTTTTTTTATTTTGTGGATTTCCAAAATAGAAGTGAAAATCCTGGTTTTTTTGGTTATTATTTAATGAATTTATTTTCTTTGTTTAGTATTAAAAAGTAGAGATGAAATCATTTTTGTGTGCATGCCCAAAATAAAAATGAAAGGGTGGTTGTTGGGAGGTAAATGGGTACCCTATAATCAAGTACCTAATCCTACCTGACCTGACAAAATTGGGTATATTCAAACCATGTTTGGGTGGGGTTGTAGTTTTAAAAATAATACCCGATTATTAATATGATAGGATTTTAATACCTCAAATATGATACTTAAAACTCAAATATTTAAAAAATAATTGAATCATTACACACCTAAGGTGTTTGTGCTCAAACTTATAATGTCCCAAACTGACTTGCTATATAATAACTGGATTTGAGAACCATATGATCTCAGGCACATCTTCCAGTAAGTCAGAGGGTGAAAAATTATAGCAATGATCTAAGAGTATATCGCAGGGAGGCTATACCCTTTGAAAAAGACAATCATAAATCATAGGAAACAATATACAAACATTAATTACAATGTCCAATAAAATAAAATAAGCAACACAACTAAGTAAACTGATATAATAAAACACCCAAAATGCTATAACATAATGAATTATCCAAAATTCCACACTAATCAGACATACACCCACAAGATATCTTATGGGAAGATCATATGCAACTCAAACCAAAGGTAAATAAACTAAAACCACAACTTAGTCTCATGTCCCAACCACATCCCATCTTCTAACTTTGTACCATCTATCTAGATCAACCATGTAGTGACTCTTATTTTTGTGATTTTAACCCTTAAAATGTTTCAAACGGTATTTTTAGATGGGTTACTGAGTTGAAATGATGTTTTGAGCACCGCATAATCTTGATAATAATATATTTTTTAGTAAGTACACTCATGTCAATGAATTATTACCATTTCCTCCTAAAAGAATATTCAAATTGGAAAAATAAAGTTGTAATTGTGTTTGGAATATGAGGTTTAACATAGGAGTGATGTTAATTTGATTCAGACTTGGGGCCTTGGGATTACCTATCATGGTGTGAGATCAAATGAAATAAATTAATTTTTATCAGGTGGCCTAATTTCCCCTACAAAATCCCCATTTTAATTTATACCTAGGGTTTATTGTTGCTTATGTATACATAATCCTATATAGATAAAGACTTGTGAGAGAGGCTAGATCTTGGTGGAATCGACATCAAATTGAGGGAATGAGACCAGATCCATGATGAAATTGTTGATCAGATGATGTGATTATTATGGACAAAACTAGGGAATCAATGATAGATTAAAGCAGTGATTGTTGTGACACAAGTGTATCAACCTCAGACCCATGCTCTCGAATCTGGAATAAAAACACATAACTTACAACACTTTCTTTGATACATATCTATGATAAAAATATATTTCTCACATTTAAAATCCAAGGTCCTTTTAATTTATAGTTTTAGGGAGTTAAGAAAAATAATAAATTACAAAATCTCAAGTCTTCTCAACAAATGGAAACTTTTTTCTACTATATAAGAAGTTAATAAATCCATAATAGTTCTTCAAAGTTGCACGTAAATTCTCGACACATGATACTCTTCTTGGATTATCATGCCCAATACTTTCTTTCAAAACCTGGGGAAAGGGAAACATAATAAGGGGTGAGATCAAACACCCAGTAAGGGTAAACGTGATAATAAATCATAAATTTAGATACATGAGGAATAAAATGATATCATAATTAGAATGATCATAAGATCAACAACATGGATTATAGAGATGATATCATAAATACATAGATTAAACAATGATCATAACATAAGATCTTGACATCATAAGAATGTGGAAACAACATAAATATGGTATCATAAGAATATTCAAAGGATTAATCCCTTGGCTATCATCATAATATTCCAAGGATTACTCCCTATTCCATCATAATATAGAATGTATTACTACCTAGTCAATAAAAAAGGATCAGGTGTACTCCCTAATCCCATACATAGATTCTCATGGGACATTAACATTACCCAATGCATTATACCACTATCTAGGTGCACTCATCATAATGAAAAATCATACATATGTGTGCCATGTGTTTTCAATAATCATATCCTAAAACCTAAGAAAATAAAATGAGATTTATATCCTTTTGAAGTGGTTATCTAAGGAATAATTATTAGTTTCATCAAGAAACATGACTTGCTAAACCCATAAAATATAACTGGGTATCTAGTGACTTAATCATCATTATATGTTAATACCACTCAATAAAGATAATTAAGCATTTGGTATTTACACTGTATATAAAGTGAATATATGGTTTAGACAACAATTTACCTAATCAACCTATATATTATGCATCTAGGTGAAAACCATTTAATCATGTAATGTATTATAGGGAATTTACAGAGGAAAAAAATTGAAAATAAATCATGACTTTTTAAGTGGATTATTAGGAAAGACAAAAGGAGTGATGAATTATACTATCGACGCAAAAGAAAATCTCATAGGACATCCAGATAAAGGTAACAGATGGTATCATTTGAAGAATAATATAGATCAAGTATACAACATAGATGAATAACACTCTTAGAAGGATTAGGAGAATTTATTTTAAAATAATAATTACTTTTTTTCTTTGAATAAATTTAAAGAGGATGATTCTACCAAACCAAGAGAATAATAATTCTTTTTTTTAAATGTGGAAGCGTGGAGAGGATGTATCTTAGAAAATGGAAAAGGCATAAGAATGATGTATTCACATGGAAATGTGTAAAAGTGATCCCTTTAGGTAAAAAATGACCAATGCAGAAACATTAAAAGCAATTCCTCTATTTTTTATGAAATTCAAAGTAGTTGAAAATTTGTTTTTAGAACAATTTGGAATAACGAAATTCTGGAACATTATATAACATTACTTTTGAAGAAAACATTTTTGAATACTAATCATTCCAAAAATGTTTAAATTACATTAAAAACTTTTAGTGAAACCATATTCTAAAAAAGGTTGATAAAAACTTTCATTGATAAGAGGTTAATTGAAGTATGAAGGTCACTTGAAAGATTATAAAAAATAATTTTGATAGGTAAAAAATGGACATGGATGAAAAATATCCATTATAAAGTATAAGAGTTATTCTTATCAGCATCATGCTTTTATTTAAGGAATAATTTCATCAAAGAGGAATATTAATGAATAGAAGTAATATAACTAGAGAAAAATGAAAGCTAATTTTTTTAAAAGAAAATGGTAGGAAAAAGAGACTTGGAAGATCAAAATAAAGAAGTGATTTCATGGGTTTTGAGAAAAATGATGTCATTAAAAAAACAATTAATAATTTAGTAATATTTTAATCAAATCCCTTTACAGATAATTATCTTGACAATGATACTAAAATACCATGAATAAAAGATATTTCATGATTACATATCGATTGGTTATCATATGCAACATATAAAAGTAAATTGGTGCATAAAGTAAAACATATCTTAATGAAGTGAGTTTTAAAAAAACCTTAATTTATGTAGAGAGCCATTTTTTCCTTTGTAATACTTTGAAATATATCTATGAATATTTTTGTAGCCTGGTGATATGACGATGTGTAATTATGAGGTCCATTGTGACCAGAATTAATTTTATAAAAATAGTAAATATATTTTATATCACATGCACATGGTTTCTAAAAGAAAATAGGAAATCTCTTAAATAAAATCTTATATAAAAAATATGAGACCTAGATTGAATCTAGAACACGTGGTTTACCATAGGTGAAATCTAAAATGTGTTGGTGTGGGATATTCAGACAAAGCGACCGTTGGCGGTGTTTTTAGTGGATTAATTAAATAATTAATTTAATTAATTCTTCAAATGACCTAAACCGAGATTATTTATAAATATAATGTTATAGAGGATCAAAATGGTTGGCCGCATAACCCTGGGACCACTGAGGTTAAATTTCATCCACCCTCCATTGGTGAAACAAGATCAAACAACAACAAGCCTTTGGATCCAATAGAATCGAGGCACAACGAATGCAACGACTTATCTCTTTTGTTGAAAAGTATGGTATTCCTCAAAAAATGATCTAAATCGATATAGGACTCAACATTTGTATATTTTACCCAATTTATTAAAATATTGAGCATGATCATTCTTATTCCTTTGATCTGCATCAATTCCAATCCTTTAAATTCTCCCACATAACCGATTCAATTATTTTATTTGATTAATTCCCCTAGTGCCATGTTTCTCACCCCAGATATCTCAAATATTTTTTGTTGGACAAGAAAGCTTGGCTAATTTTTTTTACGTCTGTTTCCTGGGATTTTCCCACAACTTTCTTCACATTTTTAATTTTTGGACCATGGGGTCATGATTCATCTATTGTCGGGCAGGACCAAGCACGATCAGACCCCCCAAATTCATAGTAGATTCATAGTAGGTGAATGAATCTATGGTTTAGAGATGGATTGGGATTATTTGTGGGATAAAGTTGATTATTATCATGGATTTAGGATCCAGGAATGAGTGGCACATCATGGTAGGAGAAACAACAATACATAGGTTCATACATGGGAATTAGATCTCTAATTTCCATCCAACAGATAGATGAAAATGATATATGGAGTTGTTTACCTTTAATTTTGGGAGAACCTGAGGTGTTATTCGATGTGGTGAATGTGGATCAAGAACATCAGATTAGATCTTAAATTTATACGAAAAACATTACTAAACACCGTGTAGTCTTAAGAACACACGACATGTAGGGACCTAACTCCGATGAATAGGGTTTCTGGGTGAGTTATATATCAAAAATCATGTGGGAGCCCGACACACTATGTGACTCAGTGCTTGTGACCCAATGTGTACTATAGGATTACACATACCTAGGCATGGCCAAGCACATGGTCAGTGTACATGGACATGGCTAGGGTGCACGACCAGAGTACAAATCTTGGTACACAGACACAACCAGGAGCATAGGTAGGATCTTGAATGGATAAGGCACACTATTTAGTACCCTTACACGATGTGTAGGGATACATAGTTAGATATACTTGTACTATATGGGACATGACCATGCAGTAGAGAGGTACCACATGCAGTGTGGTTCACAATGCATGTTATGTACCCCTACTTCCTTTTTGAGGGAATTTATACCTCTCATATCTCCTTCATTTGGACTCAGATTTTAGTCTACGTGTAGCCTATATAGAGTGTTTTTATATATATAATGATATTGTAGCCTTTATGGTGTATTTTGAGATGCGATGTGAGATTTTCTGAGTGCAATTCTCATTTAGGTGATGCTCAATGATGGTAGTGATCATACAGGATCATCAGAGAGATAAGAGTGGCACCCTCTTATTGGGTAGGGAAAGAGTCCACTATCGACTATTATAGTGTAAACCTACTATAAGGATAAGGAAAGTTTCATCTATCTATTCACTAAGTGGAACCCTTCTATGATGTTAGGGAATGGGTCCTTGACCATCAGAGTGGTACAATCCTTCGGAGTCAGGGCATGGGTCCTCTACCCTTTGAGTGGCACCCTCCTGCTAGGATAGAGCATGAGTACTCTATCTTCTATCCAAGTGGTACCCACATACGGTGTTAGGGTATATGTCCTCAACCATTAGAGTGGAACCCTCCTACCAGAAAATGGAATGAGTCCTCTATCCACATTCTGAGTAGAAACCTCCTATGGTGTCAGGGTATGGGTCCTTAATCGATTATTAAAGTGGCACCCTCTTATTAGGATTGAGCATGGGTCCTCTATCCAACTTTTTAGTGGAACCCTTCTGCATATTTAGGGTATGGGACCTCTATCTACTTTGTGTCACCCTTCTTTTGTACCAAGTCATGGATCCTCTAACTAGAGATTGTGTCCCTCAACTGTGTGGCATAGTGGTGAGTTGTGGCTTGACTTGGATGTTTCATCAGAAAAATGTGTGAGATGCTGGGAATCATTGATGGACTATTGGAACAGTTGGAACTATGTTCCTAAGTAGGTTTTTGAGATGGAGATCCCCTTTCACTCTCATTTGGTCTTCCTTTATTGAGAATATATATATATATATATATATATATATCTGTATCCATGTTGTTGTATTTTGTCACTACCTTTTTATGGGTTGATATGTTTATTCCTATTGTGTAACTTAATGTTCTACCTTAGATTTCAGGGTGTCCTAATGGGTATGTATATACCCACCCCTACATTGTCTTTTCCTACACGTGTCATTTATTATAAAAATTATGGAAAGGTTAGCAGTGATTACAGAGGATCATAGGGACAACTTTGTGCATTTGACTGTGTACAATGGTTGGGGTTTAGATATCTGAAGTGTTATATCTCAACACTTTACTTTTTTTAATTTTTTTAGGTTGCAATATCTTTTTGGTTGGATGTGTATTTTCCCCTTTAACTTTTCAGTTTACACTATCATACTCTTGTATTCCCTATAGGTTGTTACATGCATGTTTTCCACTCTATATGTTGCATTTTTATTATTATTCCTCCTAAATTTTTCATGGAGATGGTTGTGTGTGTGTAGGTACTTAATGAAAGTCCTCCCATATTAGATATGTATTTCAGAACTTTTCACCAGCGTCGGGCCTATGGAGGCAGGATTGGGGTTGTTGCAGCTCAAGCACCGTTGGATCGGGTCATGACATATTTGTATCAGATGGAGTTCATTCCTTGGGATGGGGTTTGGAGTATTCCACTTATGATAATTTGGTTGGGACATTGCACACTAGTGTAAAAGTGTCTCAAGTGAGAATCTCACACCCGGGAACCCAGTGTTGGTGTAGTAACTGACGTATCCATTTATCAAGACTCTGATCTCCTTCTTGTCAACTTGACAAATCAAGACATTAGTTGTAGGGAACATTGGTACATGCATCATATAGAATTGAGTCTTTTGACTGTCCATAATGATTCATACTCTAATATATATATATATATATATATGTGTGTGTGTGTTCATCTAGTCATGGTATGTCTTGATTAAATTTTCAATATGCCTCCGTGAAGATAGCTATATGGGTTACCGATTCCTAATTGTGATGATGATCAAATGAGTGATAAGGCCTCATCTCAAGGGCCATCATGTGAGATACTTCTTAAAAGTGCATAGGTAGCAACAACCCCACCTGTTGATAAAAAGATCATACCAGCAGTGTTGGCTGAGGATGTGCACATTCCTAGCACACTTTGTATATTCTAGTACTAGAGGCCGATGAGGTTCCCCAATGATCCATATCCCCAGGTTGTGGAGGATTGGCTAGAGTCAGTGATCTGAGTTTTCGGTATTATCCATAAATCAACTAATCAGGTAGTTGTTATGAAATCTAGCCTTTTCCATGGAGAAGTTGAGTGCTGGTAGAGTCTATTTATGTAGATTCATGATGATAAGGAACTCTTAGGGATTTACTTCTAGGATCTGTTTGATGAGGAGTAATACCCCATATGGTTTCTCTTAGTTTAGATTCAAGGGATTCTAGAGATGCAGTAGGGATGGATGAAAATTTTCATTTATGTTTCAAGGTTTACAAACCTTACAAAGTTCACCCTCAACATGATTCAGTATGTCTAATTTTGAGCAAGGAAGTTTGAGGAGGGTCTCCATAAATACATCCATGCAGGTGTGGTACCCATGTTCATTCCCACTTATGATGAAGTATTGGACTGAGCACTGGTGATGGAGAGATTGCTTTCATAGGGATGCCATGTAGCTTGAGCTGAAAGTGGGTGATTTAGGGATGATCCTTCTGTAGTAACTAGAAGGCATTGATTGACATGATCTCAACATAGGAGATCTTCCTAGGACCAAACTCCGGCATGTGGTTAGGGATAGTTTAGGGGACCAGGGTAGCCTAGAGAGTGGTTGTGATATGAATGAGATTTTTGGGGACACATGAAATATGATTACTCGATGAAACATGTTGATGAGTGAAGACTGATAGCAGATGAACTACCACATAAAAGATAGCTCTATGATCATGGGTCTCTCAGGAGAGGGAAAGGTTCCCCTAGGGAGGTGGATCTAGTATAATAGAATGTGGGGCTCTAGGAGGAGGATATTTGGGTGGTGGATGATGATATGAGATCCTTCCAACACCACTACCAGGCGTTCCATGTTAGGCATGGGGAGTTGGTGGTCAGGGTTGTAGGCAGCTACATGATATGGAGTCGTATGACCTAGCGGCACACAAGATGATTACAGGTGTGATCTCTTTTTATTGTACTCTTGATTCAGTATTTTTATAAATATTTGAATGTCATTCCTTCATCTATTTACTCATGATATGAGAGTTGGAGCTCCCATTTGATGCTTTAGACCAACAACTTTATCTTGAGCTTCCTACATGGAATGCTTCTTCTATATCTTTTATCTTCTAGTAGTGTGAGATATTTCTTGGTTGGGAGAGGTTCTTTTGGGACCTTTTGGTCATTAGGATAGAACCCTATGATTTTATCTGGGGTATGGATTTGTTGTACATGGTTTGAGCTTAGATTGAATGTCACCACAAACAAGTTAGATTCCTCCACACTAATGGGATTAGAGTCTCCTATGTGGGAATGAGAGATATCATGGGGGATGAGTGAGTTTTGTGAGAAAGAGTTTGTAATGCATTACTTATTAGTTTATGAGTGTAGAACTTGGTGAAGTAGGCTATTTTTACATCTAGATTCCTCTAATCATGGAGGAATTTATGGATGTATTCCCTAAGGAAGTTCTATAACTACCTCTGAGGTAGGAGATGGATTTTTTACATTTAATTTCACCCTAATACTGCTATGATATCTTCTACAGAATATTGAATGGCCCCTACCAAGCTTCGGGATGTTTGGTTGACGGATCTTCGAGGGAAGGGTTTTATCAGAACCAGTGTGTCCCCCAAGCCATCTACAGTGTTATTCATAAGAAAGAAGAACAAGATATTGTGGATTTGTGTGTATTACCATCCCCTGAACAAGGAGACAATAAATAAAAGGTACCAATTACTGAGGATTGAAAACCTCTTTGTTCAGTTGTGAGGTGTGAGTTGTTTCTTGAAGATCGAGCTCAGGTCTGGCTTCCACCAGTTGAGAGTTTGCGAGGATAACATTTCAAAGCTATAACTTTGATGTTGCTACAAACACTATGAGTTCCGGGTGATGTATTTCGGTGATAATAGTTCCCCTAATGTGTTTATGGCCTTGATGGGAAAGATCTTCCAGCCATACTTGGACTGATTTGTTGTTGTATTAATCGATGACATACTCATATACTCAGTTTCTGAGGAGGAGCATGAAGAGCACTTGAGGATGGTCCAAGATTTTCTTTGGGAGCATCAACTTTTTGGTAAGGCATCAAAGTGCTAGTTATGGATCCATGTGGTTCATTTTTTGGGGGCACACCCTTTCTGAGCATGGATTAGCTATGGAATCTGTGAAGTTATATGTAGTGGTTTCTTAGGATCCACCCAAGTGTCTTATAGAGGTACATAGTTTTCTTATCTTGGAGGGGTAATACTGAAATTTTGTGGTATAATTATTTAGGATTGCATCCCCTTTGACCACCATAATGTTGAAAGGGATGTATTTTACCTGGATTGAGTTGTGTCATAGGGCCTTCGATAAGTTTAGTTTGAGGCTGATGAGTGATCTTGTTATGAGACTACTAGAGGGGGCGTGGAGTACGTAGTGTATTGTGTTTCCACAAGAGTTGGGATCAGCTACATGTTGACTATTAGATAGGTTGTTATTGTATATGGTTCTAGAAAATTGAGACCCCATGAGTAGAACTACATGAATCACGACCTAGTGTTGGAAATAGTAGTCTTTTCTCCAAGTATATGGAGACAATATCTTCTAGGATATTGTTTTATTATTTACTCAGACCATCAGATCCTTAGGTATGTTTTCACACAGAGATGCCTATAAATAATTCATAGCCACTAGTTGCAGTTATTAAAGGACCATGACTTTGAGATTTCTTATAATCTATAGAAGGGAAACGTGGTGGAATATTACCTTAGTAGGAGGTCTCAATCTCGTTTAGTACAGGAGGTGTTTGAGTAGTTGGCTTCCTTACAGCTAACCCTAGTTGAGAAAGAGGGTGAAGATTTTCTTCAATTGATGGTGTTGACTCCTCCTCTCCTCTATCATGTGAGAGAGTCCCATTTGGGAGATGATGTTCCCAAATTTTGTATACCTTTTCATACATTGTAATGAATATAAAAACATGTTTTCATTGGATATATGTGTTGAGTTCAAGATAAAACGCTTTAATTAGATGATCATGATGAATTTCAGGTATTTTCCAGCCTAAGATACAAATAGGGGAGAGTAAAAACAATAAATCCAATATACATAGTGTGTACTCTTTACACATGACATGTAATTTTTCCTCAAACATGGATCAACATGACCAATAACACGCCCATTTTGCCGGCTAGCGATTACACGGCGTGTTATTACCTTGACCACACCATGTTCCCACTTCTAGAAGAGGTTTGTGGCCAAGGTTTGATATTAAATTCTATGTGGGGTGGAATTACATGTTTTGTACCCCCACCAACCAGGCGGTGTCATGTTAAAAGTCAAGGGTAGTGCAGTAGCTTACCCATCGGTGGAGAAAAAAGGCCCAAGTCAAGCTAACTTGAGTGCACGCCTTGTAATTTTGAGTACACACCATGTATTTTAAAAAGTTATAAATAGGAGGGTAGACCCTCCTAATTAGAAATCATTTCTTATATTCCAAAAGGGTCCAATTTCAGAGATGCCCAATGGTAGAAGAAGGAGAGAAGAGAAGAAAGGAGGTGTTGCCGCTACCTCCCTGGAAATGACACCATAATTTGGTATCATGTGTACCAAGGTGTTACTTTATACAATAAAAAATGAATTACCCAAACTTAATACTAGTATAATGAAAGTATGGGATTGATCCACAATGAGATGAAGTTGCGATATTTTGTGTTTACGGTTTGTAATTAATTAGCTGAAGTATGATGAAATTTAGAGTCATTGTTTTGATCTTTCAATGATAGAGTAATTAAAATTTACATTTAATGATAAATTAATTTTAAAATATAAAGAAAAACATAGAAGATTGATGTGTAGAATCTAAATAATGCATCTCTTGTTTAAATGAAAAATCACTGGCATTCAGTGAATGTGGTGACGACCATGCCATGGGTGACTGCCCATGCACAAGTGTCGGTCCTTCAAAAAGCAAGGTAAGATATGTATCTCATAACAGAGGTACAAACATGTATACTAAATACCAAAACCTGACATGGTAAGATAACTCGAATACGGGCTAGGGGAAAAACAACAAAATTCTCAACCTCGCCCACACAGGGAGATGAAGTTTCATGTTTATTTCAATTTTCAATGTATTTTTAAATTAGTTCTAATATAGTTTGATATTGGATTTAAAGTCTTGGACATTTACATTTATTAGATTTATCATTTGTTCTCATGTCAAGACCTAATTCACCTTTTATTTTTACTCATTCTCGAGAGGTATTCTCATCATTTTTGGCATATTCTTTCTTATCCCCTCTTTCTTGAGAGATTCTTGGGATATGAATAAGTACCATAACTTTCTAGTTTTTCTATTAAAAATATTAATATTATTTAATCAAATTAAAATGATTGAGGAATTTTTTTTATCCCCTTTGACCTTGATACCTACCCTACATCTGATCTTTGTAAAACCCTCAGAAACCATGAACTAACTTGATATGAAGCTACATTACAAGAATATTTTCCCTTTCTACCCTAATTATTTAATAATTTTTCATGATAATTCACCTGAGCTTTAGAGAATTATTTTTTCCATTCATGGTATATTTTGGTGATAAACCATGCATTTAAGTGTGGGGGAGTTTATCACTTGTTCATTTGGGAAGAAGGGTTTCCAAAACAACTATTTATTATATTCTTAGTTGTCCCTGAAAAAAAAATTGGAACAAAAATGAAAAAGAGGGACCAGATTAATTCATGGTTTATGAGCCCATATTGGTAAGGGAATATCTTTGTAATGATACCCTTTGAGAGATCTTTATTGGAGCTGCATTTTCATTATGCTTTATTTTGAATATTAGGCACTATTTTTTAAGAATTAAAACTCATTTTCAAGCATCTGAGATTAATTTTCATCATTACCTACCAACCCTTAGCCTCAGAAACATTATAACCTTATTGAAATATCCCATGATTTTGGTGATTTTAAATATAAAGTGGAGAATGAAAAAACTTTCAAGACTATGGATAGAGTTAATATACTTCAGTATGAGTATAACTCTAATTAAATAATTTTTAGTGATGTGTGTGGTACTTTTTGTTAAGGTAAATCATCAAGTGGAATGTTTATTTATGGAAAGTTAAATAATTTGGATGAAAGATGATGATTTTTTTTAATTAAATTATATATGAGGCATGATTAAAATATCTTCCAAATTGAAATATGTTTACACTTGGAGTTTTTGTTTTGTGTTGTGCAGTATCAAAAGAGCATGAGTGGCCAAATCACGCATTCCAAAAGCATCGAATCATCAGACATTATTCCACTTGATATAGTGATCGAACGAACAATATTACAGTGATGATGGGAATTTATGGACAAGAACAAATAGAACACCCCAATTTCAAACATAGAAGAGGGAGATCCATCTGTTGTCCAAGTATTTGGACAACCGTTTATCCTGAATGACAACCAAAACCAACAAATTGCTGTGGAGAATGAGAGGATCCAACTTCCACCAGCAAACATAATGGAGTTCATCCCACAGAACTGAAAAATACTATCAGATCTATTTGTTTAGGGTATGGCCTGTAGAAACCCCAATTGTTACCACTAGATCAGTTTCCATACATGCATCCAGTTCAGGAGCCTTATTCTTCTTCTGATCAGCAATTTATGCCCCCACCTCCTTAAGAGAAATTTCCCCCATGTTGTACCCTTATGGAGTACGGTCTTCCATCCATCCAAGGGGCAGATAAGGGAATTGTCAGACCATCGGTGCAAGCCCAGCATTTCGAGATCAAGCCCTCCAACATGAAGCTCATCCAAACAATAGTGAAATTTAGATGATTACCCAGTGAAAACCCCAACACTCATCTCTTTATTTTTATGGAGATTTGTGACACCTTTTGCTACCATGGGGTGCAGGAGGATCCCATTCACCTTCAGTTATTACCTTTTTCATTATGGTATAAAGAGAAGGACTAGATCAAAGGACTACATCAATGCTCCATCCTCTCCTAGGATGTGTTTTCCCAAGTATTCATATCAAAATATTTCCCACCCTCCAAGACGGTGACATTACGAAATGAAATTCAGAATTTCCAGCAACATGATTCAAAGTCTTTTTATGAATCATGGGAGTGTTTTAAAGAAATGTTAAGGAAGTTCCCCCATATCCCTTACATTGTGGATGCATGTCCAAAATTTCTATGGAAGTCTTACAACAAACACCAAATCTATGGTGGATGTAGCTACAAGAGGAATGATGATGCAAAAATCCCCAGAGGAACTCTTCAACTTACTTGAATATATATTAGCAAACAGAATCCAAAAGAACTTAGATCAGGGTACTCAAAATAGGGGAATTCATAACTGTGATACCACTACAATTCTTACATCCCCACTCAATGCAGTGTCCAAGAATATTGATGCGTTGAATTTGAATAATGTACCTCATGTTCAAATGGAAAATCACTCGACATGCAGTGAATGTGGTGACAACCATGCCATGGGTGATTTTTCGGGCACAAGTGTTGGTCCTTCAACAATAGATGTATGCTATGTATCTCATAATATAGGTCCAAACATGTATCCTCAATACCAAAATATAACATGGAAAGATAACTCGAATACAGGCTTGGGGAAACAACAACAAAATTCTAAACCTCTCCCCTAAAGACCAACGAACTTTGGTCAACAACAACACCAGAATCCATATCCCAGACAATAGCAGTAGGGATATTTCTAACAACAAGGGTATAAAAACTCTCATCTGGCATAAAAAATTTCGCAACCACAACCTCAAATGACTTCATAACAATCTGAGCAAGAACCCACATCAATTATAGAGGAGATGATGTAAAAATTTATAACAACTACTGAGATGTGATTTTAGAATCTAGAGGCCTATATTCCGATACTTGAGAATCCGATGGGAAACTTTACAATCATCATTCTTCAAGAATACCTGGTATATTACTAGTTAATAATGAGAAGAATTCATATGAGGAGGCCAATGTTATAACTTTACGAAGTGAAAATGAGCTCCCCCAGAAAATAACTACAAATCAAACTAAAAATCCATCTCCACCTTCTCCCAAGTTGAATAATGAAGCCGAGATCGAGGAGTCTCCCTCAACATAGAGCCTATAAAAAGAGAAGGAGGCCACAAATGTTATGGTAAAATAGGTGTTCAAGCCTTATGAACCCACCTGTCCTTTTCTCGCATGAATGAAGTAGAGGAAGCTGGATCAACAATTTGCAAAATTCATGGAGGTATTCTGGAAACTTCAAATCAACATTCCTTTCGCAGAGGTATTAACTAAAATGCCAACATATACAAAGTTTATGAAGTAAATAATCTCCAATAAGAGGAATATTGAGGATTTGGGACAATTCATCTATTTAAGGGATGTTCAAAAGTGGTCCAACACTCTCTTCCCCCAAAGCTCCAAGATCCAGGTAGTTTTACAATTCATTATATAATTGGATTATGTGAGTTTGGGAAATCCATTTATGACTCGGGGGCTAGTGTGAATCCTATTCCCTATAGAACTTTTAAGAGGTTGATGATGAATGATTCACAACCTACTTGAGTGGCACTACATCTTTCCAATTGATCCATTAAATATCCCAAAGGGTAACTTCAAGATGTGATTATGAAAGTGGGAAGGTTGATTCTTCCTGCTGATTTTTGTCATCCTTGACATGGAGGAAGACCAAGAGGCACCTCTCATTCTGGGAAGACCATTCTTGGCTACTAGGAAGGTCTTGATCGATGTGCATCAATGTGAATAGATCTTCTGAGTGGGAGATGAAATGGTATCTTACAATGTTTTCAAAGTAGTTAAGCAGGTACCACTAATGGAACCCAGGGACTGTTATGATTTAACTACTAGGAACAATCCCTTGGGACACATGGAGGATGACATGGAATGTTGTTCTATCACTAATGAATCATTCATCAATGAAATCTATCCTGATTATTAATTTGAAGAATTATAATTAATCTTCCATAGCTATCATTATTGGAAATGTAGATATTCTCGAGCGGGCTGAGGTAGAACCAATTGTGTCCTCGGTTATGAAATCCCCACAACGTGAACTCAAACATCTCCAATAATATTTGAAATATGGTTAATTTGGTGATCATCACACACTTCCAGTAATACTCAACTCCGCTCTTTCATAAGATCAAGAGCATGCACTTCTCCAAGTCCTTAAACAAAGAAAATAAGCTATTGGGTGGACAATAGCTGATCTTAAAGGGATCAACCCAACCATTTTCTCCACTAAGGTGCTACTTTAAGAAGATCCAATCCCACTTGGAAACCATAGTGACAAATAAATACTCCCATAAAGGAGGTAGTGAATAAAGAGGTGATCAAGCTTTTAGATGTGTGAATCATCTACCCGATCTTCAACAGCCCATGGGTAAGTCCTTTGCAAGTGGTACCCAAATAGGGGGCTATCACCATAATCACTAATGATAAAAATGAACTTATCTCAACAAGAACAGTCACATGATGGAGATTATGTTCGGATTATAAAAAACATAATGACGCCACATGAAAAGATCATTTCCCACTCCATTTCATGGATAAAATGATGGAGCAATTAGAAGGGCATGAATTATATTTCTTTATTGATGGTTATTATAGATAAAACCAAAATTCAATTACTCCTAAAGACCTAGAGAAAATAACCTTCACATTCCCATATGGAACTTTTTCCTATTGAAGGATGTCTTTTGGCATGTGCAATGCTCCAACCACCTTTTAGCGATGTATATTGGAAATATTCCATGATATGGTCAAGAAGATTCTAGATGTCTTTATGGATGATTTTTCAGTCTATAGAAAATCATTCAACACTTTCTCATGAAATATGAAATTGGTCCTGGAAAGGTGTGAGCACACCAATCTAGTTCTAAACTAGTAGAAGTGACACTTTATGGTACAAAATGGAATCGTCTTAGGCCACCAGATTTCTATGAATGGAATTGAAGTTGACCCAGCTAAAATTGAAATCATCTCACAACTACCTATCCCATATTTTTTATGGGAAATCCAAAGCTTTATTGGGAATGTATGATTTTATAAAAAAATGTTCATGACTTTTAAAAGGTAGATCAACCTCTAACCAATCTTATTTAAAAAGATTCTATCTTTAAATTTGACAAAACCTGCACCACATCCTTCTAACTTCTGAAGAAAAAACTGGTATAATCTCCTATCATGATTTCCCCAAATTGGGAAGAAAAATTTGAGATTATGTGTGATGCAAGTGACTAGGCCGTGGGATAAGTTCTTGGGTAGTGGATAAATCTAATCTTCTAACCAATAGAATATTCCAGAATAGCCAACAATGAAGCACAAATTAACTATACTTCCACGAAGAAGGAAATTCTAGTAGTAGTTTTTTCATTTGATAGGTTCCACTCTTATTTAGTACTCTTCAAAGTTATTGTCTGCACTGACCATGTAGATCCTAAATATTTTCTGAACAAGAAGCATGAAAAACCAAGACTCATATATTGGGTGCTTCTCCTGCAAGAATTTTACTTGGAGATCCATGATAAAAAGGGTAGTGGGAACATTGTTTCCGATCATCTCTCCAAAATTGAATTTCCTCATTTAGAAAAATAAGATGATAGAGAGATCAAGGAGGAATTATAAGATGAGATTATTTTGTCAATTGGAGTTACACCTCGTCCATGGTATGCCGACATAACCAATTACTTGGCTACATGAGTCATTCACCCTGATCTTTCATTCCAACAAAAGAAATGATTTCTGTTTGAAGTGAAATGATATTTCTGGGAAGACCCACTACTCTTCTGCTCACGTGGAGATTGGGTGATCCGACGATGCATCCCAAAAACAAATATTCAAGTAATTATGCGATTTTTTCCATTCCTCCACAACTGGGGGACATCACGGGTTAGATAGAACAATACCTAAAATTATCCAATCTGGATTTTTCTGGCCTACCATGCACAAGGATGCTTGATATTTTATAACACACTGTGATAGGTGTCAGCGAATAGGTAACATGGGGCGTCAAGAAGAAATGATTCAACACCCTATACTTGAGGTCGAAGTCTTCGACATATGGGGTATTGATTCTATGGCCCCCTTTACCCCATAATTTGGAAACTCTTACATACTAGTTTGTGTGGATCATGTCTCAAAATGGGTGGAACCTACAGCCACGACACACAATACTGAAAAGGTCGTCATGGCCTTCTTGAAGAAAAATATTTTCAGAAGGTTCTGTGTTCCACAGGCTTTGATAAGTGATAGAGGGACACATTTAAAAAATGCGTTGATTCAAAATGTGCTTATGAAGTACGGTGTGAGGTATAATACAGGGACACATTATCATACCCAATCTGGTGGACAATTGGAAGTATAAAATAGAGAATTAAAGTAGATCCTAGAGAAGACAGTGGGAGCCTCAAGGAAGGACTGGTCCAAGAAACAGAATGATTCCTTGTGGGCATACAACACCACCTTTAAAACATCTCTGGCTATGTCCCTGTTTTGATTGATTTATAGAAATCCATTTAATATACCAGTGGAACTAGAGCATAAAGCCTATTGGGATATAAAGGAATTGAACTATGATCTAAAAGCTATAGGATAGAAGTGAATGTTTCAACTGACGGAACTTGATGAGATTCATTTGGAGGCATATGATAATTCCAAGATATATAAAGAGAAGACAAAGGTGATCCATGATCGCATGATCTATTAGAAATCATTCCAGCTTGGTGATGAGGTACTTTTATTTAACTCCTATTTGAGATTTTTTCTAGGTAAATTAATGTCCCGGTGGTTAGAACCTTTCATTGTGATCAAGGTTTTCCACCATAGTGTGGTGGAAGTTTCTGGAGCTAACGGTCAAACATTCAAGGTAAATGGAAGGCATCTGAAGCCCTATTTTCACACAGAGAACATGGTGGGTACTATCTCCACCATACAATTTGGGTAGTAAGAAACTATGGTATGGTCGAGCCAAAGACATAAAACCTAGGCACTTCCTGGGAGTCATCCTAGAGGATACATGTCGTGTACCACCTATACACACGACGTGTACTTATCTTTTTAGTGTACATTATAATATTATAAATATATATATTAAATAAGTTAATAAATAGGGATGATTCCAGTGCCAATGGTAAGGTCACTAGAATATATCCAAGATGTTGTTGGTTTGAATATCTCCATATGTACCTTCGGCATGGGGTAAATCCTTTTTAAACCCATGTTTAATTAAACATCATGTGTGGTACTTTTCAAAATAAATTACAAATTTTTATATATAAAAGAAAACTCATGATGGGGATGGACCGACTAGACAAGGTTATAAACCAGTTCCAAAAAACCCAGATTTGAATCCTGACAACTGGTCCATTTCCATCATTTTTCATATTAATTAAAACCACATGACATGAATTTCGATATACGTCATGTGCGCCTTGTTCTCAATGGAAATTTAAACAATTTTTGAAATAAGAAAATACATGTGGGTGAAGTTGGAAGATTGGAAGATTCTTGGCCCTAGATTAAAAAGACATAGGTTCTAACTCAACTAATCACCCAACTTCATCCCTTTTATTCAAATTAAAACCACATGCTGAGAGTTTTCTTCATCCCATGTAGAACTGTACCTCTACTTTTAATATTAAATGTTACTAATATTGGGCAGCACTACAACCTTTTCTCCAGTGGTTGAGGTCTTATGTTTGGAATGGACGATCGTTAGTTTGAATAATGCCCCAAGCACCAGACTAAAGGTTGAAGTTCTCTTTTTCAAATTTTCGAACACACGCCGTGTTTTTCTATGATACACAACATGTATAGGTTTAATTTAGTTCGTAAATATTTCCTTTTAATTTTATTGGAAATTATTACATATTTTTATATATGTCATGTTATTTTAAAAAACATACATGGCGTGTATTATCTATGACACACTGTGTACTCCAGCTGTAAAGGTTGGGAACTTACCCAGCCTCAACCCCTATTGCATGACACCCTCCCCTTTTTCTTCACTCGCATGTCATCCACCCTCCCCAAAACCAGTCTACTGATTTTTCTGTTTTTGGTCCTCATTTCTTCTGTATTTTGGTCCATGATATAGGTACACCATTCTCCATCCTCTATTTAAAATTTTCATGGGTTTTTAGGACGTTTTTTATTCGTTCAACCATTTTGGTCTCCCACATAGTACACAGGTTGCGCGGGGAATACACGCCGTGTACATTTTGTACATAGGCACACACACCACATTTTCACCATTTGAAATATACATGGTGTGTACATTTGGTACATGCCATGTACCAATCCTCCCCTAGTCCCCTGGAATGTCCCGTGTTCTCTAGGACACAACCCCTTATCATGTCCCCATACACACCGTGTATGTTCAGTATACGTTGTGTCCTCTGTCCATTCAAAAGAATCTATGTGGACCGCATACATGCCTTAAACACCATGTTTATCCACACAACATGTACCCATTTCCACACGACATGTATTTATCTTCTCCCCTACTAGTTTCGAGCCGTGTCTGGCCACCTACATGGGTACCACTCCATGTTGGCATACTCAACAAGTACAACTTGATACACACTGTGTACTGGTTTTTACCTGACACATGCCCTCGCATCATATCTATCCAGGGTACACAGAATCTTACACAGATCATACATGTACCCTATATTTACATACCATGTTCTCCTTAATTTTATATTTTCTCACATTTTCTTTCTCTCTTTTTTTTTCTTGTTTTTTTTCTTTTCTTTCAGCTATGGTAGGTGACGAACCCACAACTAGGAAGTGACCTATTTCCATTGTTATGGGTGAGTTCCCTACTCACCGTAGGATTCATCATCGACATTCCGAGTGGTCCACCTTAGATTTCCTGATTTTACCCCAGTGTTTGCCTCTCTTCCTCCTCTTCTAATGGAACCTCCCTTTGTGACATCCATTATTCTGGTCGCTTCAATGGCACCCCTACCAGCTCCCACTGCTTCCAAAACTTAGAAAGTGGTTGAGAGCTCTGGTGGCACCATTTCCTATTCTGGATCCACCCCATTGGTGACACCCTATACTATAGCGGTAGACCAGACTACACCAGTACTTCCACCCTCTACTGGACCATCCTCCACAATAACTCAGGTATCTGCTACTCCATCTACTGCTAGTATAGCTGGACCTTCTACCTCGACACTAGCAGTTTCACCTTAGCCTGTACCACCGCCTCACCGCCCTGAGCCGCATCCATGCCTGATCTTTCCTGAGGGTCATCTTATAATAGAAAGATTGTGGCAATTCTCCTTCCACACTATCTAGTTGAGCGGCCACTATCTGGACGTCAGCGTTCCCCAGGGCCTTGGCATCTAGGAGGAGATGGAGGCATTCCTTGGCCTTACTCATCTCCTGAAGACACTCCAGGTCAGCACTTCTACTTACAGATAATTATTTTTAGATTTTATTGTGACCTTCGAGTTCGATGGGATAACCTACTGACAGATTCCCACTAATACCGCTGCCCCAGTTCAGTTTCGGCTAGGCGGACACACATTTTCCCTTACCAGGGAATATTTCAGCTGAGGGTGCCACTTCTACCCCCATATTACAACCCCACCTCCTATCTATACCCTTAATCACCTTGAGCGCTCTGGTTTCATTGTGATGTGGTGGGATCTTGCGGGGCCTGACCACAGGTACAACCCCACCTCGTAGAAGTGCACATTTATTATCGACCATCCCCTACATTTTCTTTATCGATGCTTCAGCACCATCCTTTTTCCTCACCATGAGGAAATGGAAGTTTTGTCAGGCCACAACATGTACCTTCTGACTTGGATTATTAATCACGACTACCCTGATATCCCTTTCCTCGCATCTTCTTAATTTCACTCTATGATCCATGTCTTTCATGGAAACCAGAACAACAGTTTTTATGCCAATCAATTGCCTCACCATCTGGGAGTTTTTGAGCCATATCTCCCTCATGATTCCATAGTCTCACCTCAGCGTATCATCTTCCTCATTCTTATCTACATGAGGAGGGTTGAGCACTGGGGTAATGGTTATGTGCTTGTGCAGGATGCCCCAGCTCCTACCAAGGCGCAAGATGGCCCGATTTCTCCTACTGTTGTTGCTAATCCTGACAACCCTCATCCACCAATGAATGTTCCCTCACTGTACCACCCCCTTCTTATAGCCTTCCCTCTTCTTACACCATATCATATTCTTCTGTGCCTCCCACATCCTCACCTCCACCAGCACCCTCAGCCAATGTCCCCACCACCCTCCGCCTGGCTGAGATAGACCAACATATGGACCTTTTTTTGTTCCACCAAGCTACCCTCGCTCAGACACAGACACATATAGAGGGTACGTTGTTTCTTATACTCCATCACTTGGCAATTTTACTACCAGCAACATATCCTACACCGGTACCCCCCTCCGCTCCTCAGCCTTCTTCCGTACAACCATCCGCTCCTCAACCTTCTGCCACAGAGAAACCACTGACAGATTTGGCCACAAATTCAGTTTTTCTCCATACTGTTAGCCCCACTATAACCTCCACATCCGAGCCTATTGTTCCTCCTATGCCTACCACTCAGATTGTTGTTCCCATGCCTTCGGTTTCCATTGTGGCTTCTTCTCCTTTGGCAGATTCCACTATTGAAGATAATTACTCTTCTAAGACAACCCCCTGACTAGATTTTGGCACATTAATTTCCATTATATATATATATATATATATATTTTGTGATATTCTTGGGATGTGATGATTTATGTATCTGTATATTTCTTTTTCCATTCCTTCAACTGTACCAGGTCCTTTGGATTGCCTTGGCCATCTTTTTTTCGACTACTTCCGTATTTGTCCATTCACCATGAGGGGAGTATTTTTCCATGTTTCTCTTTCCCTTTTTACTTTGGATTTATTTATTTCCCTATTTCCCCTCATATTTCACCTGCTCTTTCCCCACATTCTATCCTCTTCCTTGGTATTGCACTTGGGGGACCATGTGATGTCTTAAGTGTGGGGGAGGGTCTCTGACTACACTAGTATTTGCCATGAACTGATTTAAGAGACATCATTAATACCTAAAATATTTTAAACTGTGTAATTTTTTTGATAAATTATAATTATAAATAATAAATACATAAAAGGGAAATTTAAAAGTTACATGCTTATTTCAATTTTCAAATTATTTTTAAATGACTACTGATATAGTTTGATTCTGGATTTAATGTCTTTTACATTTACATTAATTAGCATGATAATTTGTGCTCATGTCATGACCGTATTGACCTTTTATTTTTTCTCATTCTTGAGAGGCATTATCAGCCTTTTTGACATATTCTTTCTTATACCCTCTTTCTTGAGAAATTCTTGGGATATTCATAACTACTAGGAATTTCTAGTTTTTATCTTCAAAATATGAAGATTTTTTAATCACATTAAAATGATTGAGGTATTTTATTGTTTCTCAACCCCTTTGACCTTGAGAACTAACCTACATCTGATCTTCATAAAACCCTTAGAAACCATGAACATCCTTGATATGAGGCTACATTACAAGCATATTTTCCCCTCATACACTAATTCTTTTATAATTTTGTATGATTATTAACTTGATCTTTAGAGAGGGATTTTTTCTCCATTCATGGTATATTTTGGTGAGAAACCATGCATTTAAGTGTGGTGGAGTTTATCACTTGTTCATTTGGGCCAAAGGGTTTCCAAAACCACTATTTATTTTATTCTTAGTGGTCCCTGGAAATAATTATGGAAAAAATGAAAAAGAGGGACCATATTCATTCATGGTTTATGAGCCCATATTGGCAAGGGAATATCATGGTAATGATACACTTTGAGAGATCTTGATTGGGGGTGCATTTTAATTAAGAATTATTTTAAATATCATGCATTATTATTTAATAATTCATCCTCCTTTTCAAGCCTATGAGATTAATTTTCATCATTACCTACCAACCTTTAGCCTCAGGAACATCTGAGTCTTATTGAAATACCTCATGATTTTTTTTTCATTTGACTTCTAAAATGGAGAATGAGAACACTTAAAAGACTTTTTATAGAGGGAATATACTTAATATTGAGTATAACTCTGATTAAATAATCTTGAGTGATGAGTGTGGTACTTTTTGGTGAGGTAAATCATGAAGTGGCATGTTTATTTATGGAATGCTAAATAATGTGGATGAAAGAGGATGAATTTTTTAATTAAATTATATATGAGGAATGATAAGAATATATTTGGAATTAAAATTTGTTGTGTTCCTTTTCAAATCCTCTACAATGGATATAGTATTTACAATTATAATTAGTTTAATGCTTCCCTTTTTAGAGTAAGGATTCAATTAATTTGATGATGAGATTTTTCTTGAGGAAAAGAAAATGAAAAAGTGTGGGGGAGTTTGATGTTCACAAATTCTTTATACCTTTTCATACATTCTATTGAATATAAAAAAATATTTTCATCGAATATATGTTTTTATTACAAAATAAAATGTTGTAATTCGATAAACATGATGAATTTAAGGTTTTTTCCAGCCTAAGACACAAATTAGGAAGAGTCAGAACAAAAATTCACATATACACGAATTGTAATCCTTACACATACCATGTATTTTTTCCTCAGAAACGGATCGTCAGGACCAATTATACGTCGATGTTTCCAGCTAGTGATTACACACTGTTTTATTACCTTGAACATGCCATGTACCCCCTTCTAGAAGTGTTTGGTGGCCAGGGATTGATATTACACACCATGTGGGGTGGCATTACATTCCATGTACCTCCACCAACCTAGCGATGTCATGTTTAATGTCATGGGAAGTGAAGTAGATCACCCACCAGTAGAGAAAATGGAGCAAGTCTTGCTGACTTGAGTACACGCCGTGTACTTTTGAGTACACGCTGTGTATTTGCAAAAGTTATAAACAGGAGGGCAGACCCTCCTAATTCAACATCCTTTCTCAGATACCAAAAGGTGCTAATTTCAAAGATTCCCAATGATAGAAGAATGAGAGAATATAATAAAGAAGTTGTTGTCTCAACCTCCCCGATGATCTCTAATCTAAGGTTTGTGAAATGTTTCACTCAGGTATCACAATTTTTTTAGTAATTATCTAATCCATGAGTTGCTAAATAACCTATTTGTAGGGGTTGTGGATGATTATGGGTTGTTTTTTATCCATTGCTATATTTTAATCATGTTATTTATATTTCTCTCACAATCAATCAAAAACTCTTTCTAAATATCATTGGAATCTCTGTATCTGACAAAGAACAACATTTCTAAGGATCCTTTGAAGAATTATGATTAAAAACATCCATGATCATTGGGTGTACTTATCATCTCAGAAAGGGGTTACAATTAACCAAATTAATAGAAACCAAATTACAGACCAAGGAATTGGTTTCTGCTAATTTAAAAAAAATTCACCAGACCAAGGGGATTCCATTATCCAAAACCTAAAGATATAAGTTATCATGAACAACACAACCTCATAAGTAAATTGATTAATTAATTATCCTTACAAATCTGGAACCCCGATGCATTCATCCCATTTTTCATCAAGAATCAAATTTATGTGTTTTTATTTATCTTTTAACATTAATTTATCAAGAAATTTAAAGTTTAATTACTATTTCATTGAAACATCCAAACATAGACTCTAAATTTCAGTAGACTTCAACTAATTAATTACAAATCAGAAAAAAAAAATAAAGTAACTTCATATCCTTGTGGATTGATCCCATACTTTCACTATACTAGTATTAAGTTTGGGTAATTCAATTTGGATTGTTTAAAGCTACAATTTTCCAGAAATTATACGAGGAAACATCGACTATGAGGTTTTTCATGACCAGATATCCTGAAGAGATTCACCAGAAGGATTTTATGAAGTATGGAATCACATCATCATTTTCTAGGGATATATGATAGTCCCAGTCACAATGTGAGAGGAGGTGATGTGAGAGTTTTGAAATTATCATTTTCTTGTACATATCAGTGTGATGAAGAGGTATATAGACCTTAAAGGATGATTTTGTGGGGATGGAATGAGATAGAGCATGGATGAGTTTGTCTCTCAGTGCCTCACCTACCAGTAGGTGAAGGATGATCACTATTTTTTGATAGGTTTATTGTATCCTCTTGAAATCCCATAGTGGAAATGGGATGAAATATCCATAGACTTTGTGACAGGGATTCCATGGAAAGCGATAGGCCATGACACCATCTTTTTGGTAGTTGATTGACACACAAAGTTAGTTCAGTTCCTTTCTACTAGGGAGAAGAGTTAATTTGAGAGTTTGAGATAGTTGTATGTATAGGCGATCACCTAACTTTATGGGGTTCCCTCAAATATTTCTTTCGATTTTGATGCATGATCCAGTTCTAAGTTGTGGAGAGGCTTGTAAGAGGCATTTAGGACCCATATGAAGATGAGTACAACCTTTCACACCAAGAAAAAAGGGAAGACCAAGCATATTATCTAGGTTCTGGAAGATATACTGAGGGATTACATGTTAGAAATCATCCATAGTTTGGAGTATCACATGACCGTGTTATATTTTGCAAACAATAATATCTACCACTCTACTATGAGCATGGAACCTTTTGAGGCCCTGTATCGAAGACCCCTCAGGTCACTGTTGTGCTTGACTAGGGTTGGCCAGACATCTTTTTTTGGGTCCTAGATGGTGCAGTCTATGAAAAAAAAGGTCCAGGTTATCCATGAGTGGATTAGGATAACCTAGGGTAGATATAAATCTTACACAGATCAACGTTGTAGTTCATGTAAAGAGAACATATTTTCTTGAGAGTCTCCCTATGATGAGGATTGTGGAGATATAATTGGGGAAGAAATAAATCCCTGGGGTTCATTAGGCTATTTAAAATTTTATAGAGGGTTGGTGAGGTTTCTTACTACCTCACCCTACCCCCACAGTTGAAGCTGGTGCATGACTTCTCCCATGTTTCACCGTTGAGCAGATACATGAATGACCCCACAAACATTATTTAATAGGGAGAGATGGACATCAAGGATAGAGCCACTATTAAGGATCATATGGTAGTAATCGAGGATCAGTAAGAGAGGACCCTGCATGGATGGACCGTCTCATTAGTTTGTGTGTCATGTCAGCACAAGAGTGATAGAGAAAATTTATGTGCATATTTTCAATCAAATTCTGATGATTTTCATTGTTAAAACCCTTGATTTTTCAATTTTTTAATAAAATATTGGTTAATTTGAAATGTGTAGTGAAAATGGGTTTAAATGGATAATGTAAAGGTGATTTTTAATGAGAAATTTTATTGGCAACTTCATTGATATTTTGTTGAATATTTTTTAACTCTGTTAATGTGTTTTCTCTAAAAAATTAGGCTGAACACAGGTCTTGAAGACTAGGTTGATCCACCACTTAGCTAGATGGTGTAGGGTAGATAGCCAATCCATCTTAGGAGAGCCTTCATGGGCCCAACAACATAGGTGGTGATGCCTCATGCAAGCCTGTGGGTGGTGAAACCCCACAGGAAGAGCCACCACATAGTGTGCATGAAAGTATGGTCCATAGGTGATCAAGCCCCATAAGAGGATAGGTGGACAGAAGGGTATGCACAGTCTGCATGTGTTGCGGCCCACATGTGTTGCGGCCCGCATGTGTGTGTGCATTTGTTGTCCTGAGCGCCCACCCTGGAGTGTGTATATCAGGTGCTCCCATGCCGATACATATAAAGGATTAGCGCCCATATAACCATTTCAATGTGGTAAGGGAGCTCAACCACAACACGATTGTCCTCCACCGTACACGGTTGGGTGATCCACCACAAGGTCCGGACCTGGGGTAATCCCGGCGAGCCCCTAGGATAGGGAAACATCCAAACAATGGAAAAAATACAAGGGAAAGGGAATTTTTTTTACAATTTCACTGTATCTCTTAATTCATTTTAGGGAAAAAAATCTTATTAGTGCTTGGGAAATAGAATTTACCAGGCCGCCACTGTCCACTGCTACCTATTCTACCTCCGATCCTCACTTTTCTTATCTTCCATCCACTTTAATTCTCAAACACCTCCTACACATCACTCCATTTCTCGGACCGCCACTACATCTACCCATAGATTCCCTAACCGCCTGCAACCACTGTCGCTACTCCTCTGTCATGCAAGCCTTCTACAACCGCCAACACCCTACCATGTAGGGCCTCTATTGATGTACTCAATGTCTCTATCCAGATATTTCCTCCACCTTCACTCTCCATCCTCAACATGCATGCACCAAGATAAACCCGAGGTCCTCTGTTCTCACCTCTGAAGAAGTCTCCCTGCATGGAACCTGCCCATGAAGCTGCTTAACACCCGAAACCTTGTGTGTTACCTCCCAAGCCACATATTTTTTTTCATATAAGAGGGAGTCCACGACCCACCTCACCACCTATTTAAGGAGTCCCTATCTTCTTAGAGGATTTAAATCATCTCAAGTTTACTTTTGAACCTGAGGGTCAGGTTGGCCAATGGATTACCGCCACGTTGGAGGAAATTTCCTGTGGAAACTTACACTGGAAATTTCCAGTGGAAATTTGATGGGAATTTCCAGCGGAGGGCAGTGTAAAAAAACCCAAAAAATGCACAATGGGGGAATTTTCGTCCAAAACCCAACCTGAGGGTCAGGTTCAGGTGCCCAACCTGAGACGATTTAAATCCCTCCTTAGAGGGGGCATTAGTCGACACCAAGGCGGAAGAGGGATCCCACTAGAGTTGGGCACTACAACAACTCTCTTCCCCCTTTATTATTCTCTTATTTTTTTTAAATTTAGTATATTTTTTATTTTGTTTTAAATTGAAATTTTATTTTTCATTTAAATTGTAATATTAATTAAACTAAATTAAAACATTCATTTTTAATTCTTGTTTCACCATATAATTTTTTCCCTTTAATAATAATAATAATAATCATAGATTATTATTATTACTATTATAAATATTATTATTCTATCTCATTATTAATTTTAAATTATTTTAAATTCAATATCTTCACCCCTTTTTTTAAATAATTTCTTAATAATAATAATAATAATTAATAATAATAATAATATTATTATTTTAAAATTATTTATAAATTATTTATTTTTTCTCTTTCTTATTTAATTTTATTTTATTCTCTCTCTCTCTCTATCTCTTCATTTCTTCTTTCTATTTCCACCATTGTGATCTCTTAATCTCGGAAATGAGAGGCTAACCCCAAGCCTAGTCCTGGGTGGAGGTCAATGTGTTCTTGAATTTTCCTTAAAGTTTATTTTAAATTTGTGACAGATTTGAGTAACATTAATGGGTAAGGTGAATGTACCTGATGAGGTGACTACCTCTAATGAAATGCGACACAAAATATTTCTATTCTAGAAAAGAATATTAATTAAAACATGGGATTTCATGCTTGTACTATCAAACTGAAATCAAACACATAAAATAAAATAATGATTGAACCCAACAATTACCACACGATGAATTAATTTCTTTCCTTAACTCATTCTATTTTGTTTTTATTATCATTTTATCCGTTTCATTTACTTAATTAATCAAAAACCCATAAATATTATCATTGTTTTCTTAAATTAATAAAAAAAGATATTTATAGTTGATTTATAAGATGTATGTGAAACAAACTGAAAGGCTCCTCGAATGAGACAACCTTGGTCGGGCAGTGTGCTACACCAGGAAAAATTATAATTTCTTTTGACCATTCCCCACAATAGTAACACATAAAAAATAGTGCCATGTTCTGGGATCCAATGAGTCATTCACTTCAAATTTTGTACATTAACATTTTAGATAGTTTTTAATTACTTAAATACCATAAAAAATTATTTCCATGATGAATTCAAATGATTATTATTTTATATGGACTGAGTATTGCTCAAATGTGCCTATAGTTGAATCTCTATGGTCTATGGAAGAGAGTGTTTCATTATGGGCTATATATATTAGGGGTTCATGAAGACAAATTTTCAAAGAGGATTAATTCAAGGACCTTATCCAGGATCTCAAGGAGACCCTCGAGCAACTAGTTGTTGAAGGATTGGCTAGAGAGATTGAAAAATTCTGAGAGTATTTCCTTAAGTTTTAGCATGAAGTGGCCAAGACTCAAGAAGAGTTATCCAAGATTCCACCCAGAACATTTATAGAAGTTTCACCAAAACTTTTTCAGGAGAAAGTGAAAAACACAAGGTCAAATATGATATTCAAGATCTTGAAGAGATGGTGCAATATCTAAATGAAAAAATGAATTGGATAACATCATATGTTCAAACACCGTCAGAGAAATCTGAGCCTAAAGATGAACCAAAAAATGAGCTACTTGTCTCACCTGAGGAAATATTAGAACTTGGGGCCAAACTAGAGGTGGAGGAGCCTGACTACCCACCTTCACTTGCCACTATCAGACTCCTAGAGGCACTCACCACTGAAACATTGATTAAGAAAAAACCAATTTAGGGAGATGATATTTATTTATACTCTTTCTATTCTGATTTTATTAACATTGAATTTTTCATCACTTATTACAATTTTGATTATACAGAATTAGTCAATCCTTTCTATTCCTTAGAGGAAGAAGATGAACCTAGACATGCACCTACTGAGGTGCACATGGAGCTCCCTGATTTCAATGAACTTGAACTAGAGGAGCCCCATTAATAGGTCCATGTAGTTGGGATCGAGGAAATAAAAAAAGAGGATATTTTTATTAAAGGGGATAATTTTTTTATTAAAAATTCAAATTTTATTCAATTAAATATACATGTTTACTTCCCCTTTTATCATTCATTACGTGAATCCCCTATGAAGCTAGCACTGGAGAAGAAGGAGGTTGTACAAGTTGCAACCAAGAAGGAGGATGATCCCTAAATCATCCTACCCCTTAAAATAAATCAATACCTAATTGTAAAGGGGGAGGATATGGTATACTCTATTCATGTATCATTCCTCAAGAAAAAATAAGTGGATGCTATGAAAATCCACATGTGATGGTTCATATCAAAGAAGCTTCATCAACCATGTAATTTTAGATAACAGGTGAAAATACCTTCTAGAGGTACTAAAAATATAGGGCCCACATGGGGAATCATACCAAGAATTATCCCATATATGATTTCTAGGAATTTAGATTTAAATTTATTTTCTTAGAATTAGTGCAACATGAAGACAACTCCCTCCTATCTTTTTATGCTTTAATGACATGATCCTTGTGGATAATTGAGTTGTTTTCTTTTATAGTATGACGATGGAAGAAGGAAGTACCAAATAGTGAAGGAAGAGGACTATGCTTCATTTCCAAAGGGAGTTTACTTTTGGTGTTTATCTTTTAAAATCCTTACATTTTTGTCCAAAAACATGTCTTTAGATTTAAAGATAAAATTGCTTGCCCACAATTGAATTATTCTCAATATGATTAATCTATAAGGAATGAGTTTCTTAGTAATCCTGTGATTCAATGTTTTATATTTCAATATTGATATGACTGAGTGTGTAAAATAGATAATTGAATTATTAAAGTGAAGCATTGATATTAAAATTAGGACTCATGATTTGAAGAAATTAATTGATTTATCTAAATGAAATTTCCCAACCAGTTTTCATGATTTGGTTTTCTAAAATTCATGTGAATGGATTTTTATTATTAACCAGGCCTTTAGTGATTGTACTAAATCTTATTTCACATTCACAATAGAATTTCTAGACCAAATAATTCATATTTTATCCTGAGCATATTTCTTGAGTGACCTTGGCACATTCCACCCACTAGAACTTGAATTTAAACTTTTCAAAGCTATGACTATACAAAAACACATTTAAAATGATTTAGGAATTTCTTGATAAACCACATATCCTTAAAAGACCACATTTACATCAATACTTCTTTATCATATAAATACCATGAATGACCTTGTTAGGGATGAGCCATGTTTCAAGCTAGTTTTACCCATTCCAACCCAACTCTTAGTAATCACATGATATTTTAATGTTGAAGAGTGGGGTTAAAGGGAATCATGGTAAATGGGATGATTTAAAATGTAAGGAAGTAGTTTGGGGATGATTATTATGGTAATTTTAAAAGGTTGTGGAATAATTCATTGTACTCAATTGTTTTTCCCCTCTTGAGTGTAAAAAAATAAAAATGAAAAAAAAAACAAAAAAAATGTAAAAATGGGTTGTGATTTGGGTAAACTAAACATTTCAATTACTATGCCTGTGATTTCTATCATATTTGGTTAGGTGGTGGATGTGAGGTTTATTCTAAATCATAACTTTTGAAAAAGAATAAAAAATTAAAAATGTTCTTCAAAAAATAAATAAAGAAGAAAATATAAAAAAAATATTCAAGAGAGGGCACAAATCATTCATTTTTCTTAAACTGGTCATTATCTTTACTTTTAATCATGGGGAATATTGGGAGTTGTAACAATTTAAAGGGGAGAATGTCATTTAACTTTTTTACTTTTAATATCAAGCTTTATTCTTTAAGAGTTAAACATCCTCCTTGAACATTATTTTCAAACATCCAATCCCATCAACCTTAATAATATAGTCATTAGAACCTTTATTCTAATCCCTCATGATTTAATATGATTTTTTCTTTACAAATATTGAAAGTAGTTATTTTAAAAGCTTATGGATAAGGATCATGTTATCAAGATATGTACATAACTCTACTTCAATTATATCATGAGTGATTATAGAAAATATTAAAAAGTGAGGTAGATCATGAATTAAAATGTTTAATAATAATGAATTTAGGATCTTGAATGAATTAAAAGAGAAGTTACATCATTTTTCAAAGGGTAAATGTAAAATAAATGAATTGACTGTTTCTCTAAAAAATGGGAAATTAAACTGATATTTTATATGAAAGCTAAAAATTTTACATGATATTGATAATTATTTGATTATATGGCATTGAAATTTTAATATTGATAATATTGGTTCCCTATGACATTCCATGTTGAGATTTTATGCTTGAGGACATGTATAGTATAAGTGTTGGGGAATTTAATAGAGAAAATTTATGTGCATATTTTCAATCAAATTCTGATGATTTTTTATTATTTTCATTGTCAAAACCCTTGATTTTTAAATCTTTTAATAAAATGTTTGGTAATTCTAATTGTATAGTGAAAATGGTTTGAAATGGGTAATGGAAAGATGATTTTGAATGAAAAAATTTATTGGTGATTTTTTGATATTTTATTGAATATTTTTCTAAATATTTTATCATGTTTTGTTTAAAAAATTAGGCTAAATACAATTAGTACATCAAGATCATGTTGACCCGCCACTTAGCCAACCAATGTGGGGCCGCCAGCCAGGCCAGCTCAGGAGGTCCTAAATGAACCCAGCAACATCGGCGGTGAAGCCCCATGCAATCCCATGGGTGATGAAACCCTATAGGTAGAAATTCCACACAGTGCACACAATAGCATGGGCCATGGGTGATCAACCCCCGTAGTGAGCATAGGTGGCCCGAAGGTCATGCATGAGCTACATGTGTCACGAATTGCATGTGTGTGTGCATGTGGTATCCCAATAGGCCACCCAAGAGTGGTCATGCTGAGTGCTCCCATGTCGGGACCTATAAAGGCTTGACACTCATCCCACCATTTCGATGTGGGACGGGATCTCCATTACAACATCATCATCCTCTACCACATGCCACCATGCACTACACTGCTCCCCATTCCTCTTCTGATCCCCGCCTCAGTTGGGCTCCATCCACTATGCCACCCAGTCACCTCCTGCACCTCACTATAGCTCCCGGACTACCACCACGTCACCCCACAACTTCCCCATCCACCTACCACCTCTGTCGCTACTCCTCTACCATGCAAGCCTATTGTGGTTGCCACCACCCTGCTATGTAGCGCCTCTCCCTCATCCTTACCACACCCCAACTAGGTGGACCACCAGCTGAGCTCACCTTCACCGCTCCACATGTCGCTGCTATCCCGCTACCACCTCCATGTTTTTTATTCACCCTCAGCGTTCATGCACTAGGAAGAACCTGCAGTCTGCCCTGTTCATTGCCAAAGAAGGTTCCCCACATGGATCCCGCCCACATGGCCACATAACACCCACAACCGGTGCAGTTACCTCCCGATCCATGGACTGATTTCATGGAAGAGGGAGGCCACAAACCACCTCTCTACCTATTTAAGGAGGCCCTACCTCCTTGGATGGGGCATCGGTCAACACCAAGGACGAAGAGGGATCCAACTGGAATTAGGCACCACTGTAACTCTCCTTCCCCTCTATTCTTCTCTTATTTTTTAATTTTAAATTTAGTTTAGTTTTTTATTTGGTTTTAAATTGTAATTTCATTTTTATTTTAAATTTTAATTTTAATTAAACTAAATTATAACATGAATTTATAATTCTGGTTCCACCATTTAATGTTTTCCCTTCATAATAATAATAATAATAATAATAATTGATTATTATTATTGTTATAAATTTTTTTATTATATCCGATTCTTAATTTAAAATTATTTGAACTTCATTATAAAATCTCCTTTTTAAGAAAAATTATTCATTTAATTATAATGTTAATATTAATTAATAATAATATTATTATTATTATAACATTTTTATGGGTTATTTATTTTCTTTTCCTTTCTTATTTTATTTTATTTTAATATCTCTCTCTCTATTCTTCTTATATTCTTCCCACTTCCACCATTGTGATCTCATACTCTCAGAAGTGAGAGGCACACCCCAAGTCTAAGCTTGGGTGGAGCTCAAGGTGTTCTTGAATTTTCCTTAAAAATATTATTTCAAATTTGTGATATATTTGAGTAGCATGCATGGGTGAGGTGAATGTCCTTGATGAGGTGACTGCCCAAATGACATAAAACCCAAAATATTTCTTTTCTGGAAAAGAATAGTGATTCAAAAATGACATTTCATGTTTATATTATCAAACTAAAATAAAAAACATAAAAAAAATAATGATTGAACCCAACAATAACCCCAAGACCAAGTAATTTATTTCATTAATGCATTCTATTTAGTTTACATTCTCATTTTTTGCATGTCATTTACTTAAATAATAAAAAATCCAAAAAATATTGTTTTCTTAAATTAATAAAAAAAGAGATTATAGGTGATTTAGAAGAAGTAGGTGAACCAAACTGAAAGGATCCTCAAGTTATATGACCCTAGTCAGAAAAAATGTTTCACTAGGAAAAATTATAACTTCTTTTGACCACTCCCCATGATAGATGTGCATCAGGGAGCATGCAAGAGAGCTCTTAGGAGTGGATGATCTAGATGCAGGCTCAGTATCCCTACCTATTTGTTTAGTTTTTTATTTTTGGGGAAGAAAATATTGAATGGGGATTAATTTATTGATCCTTTTATTCCTTGAAATACTTTAAAGTATTTCTAGTAATATTTTCAGATCCAGGCGCAAAGACAGTGTGGGATTCCGGGACCCGATGTGTCAGGAATTAATTTTATAAAAACATTAAATATATTTTATATCATGAATGCACAATTTCTTAAAGAAAATGAGATATATACAATATTTATTCTCACATAGAAAATATGAGACCACAGTTGAAACTAGAAAATGAGGTTTACCCTAGGAGCGACCTAAAATGGGTCTGCGCAGGATGTTCTGATAAAGCATCCATTAGTGGTACGTTCAGCGGTTTAATTAAATAATTAATTTAATTAAATCATTAAATGACCTAAATAGAGATTATATTTAAATATAATGTTATGGTGAATTTCTAGGATTATCTTTAAAACCCTAGGACTGTTTAGAGGATATTTCTTCCACCCTCCATTGCCGAATCGATATCAAATGATAATGAGCCTCCAGATCCATGATAATCGAGGCGCTATGAATGAAATGACATCTCTCCTTAATTGGTGAGAACATTCTTCACCAGTTAATGATCCAAATCAAGGTAGGAATTTTAATTTTGTGGATTTTTCCCATTTATTAAAATATTGATCATGATCATTCTTATTCCTTTGATCTGCATCTATTCTGAGCCTTTGTGTGCACCTACATATCAAATTTAATCCTTTTATTCAATTAATCAATGTTTCACCTTGTTTATTAGCAAGGATATGAACAATATTATTCACTAGACAATAATTCTTGGACAACAATTGTTTCAAATCCATTTATTGTGATTTTCCCCATTGTTCTTTGCGTTCTTCATCATTGGACCACGTGGTCATGATTTGATTATTATTGGTCAGGAAAGAGCATGAATGGACCCCATGATTCATGTAATATTCATGATCAATGAATAGATTGATGATTTTGGGATGTATTGGGGTTATTTTTGAGATAAGAGATATGATTACCTTGAATCTGGGATCTGAGAATGAGAAAAATGTCACAAAAGCAGCAACAACAATGCACAGGTTTGTACGGGTGAATTGAAACTTTTTTTCCAGCTAATATATGATAAAAAATGGACGGTGGTGTTTAACGTTGATTTTGAGTAAACCTGAGGTGTGATTCAATACTAAAGTAATGGATCTTGAATGCCATAGTAGATCTAGAATTTCTATGAAAAACATGACCATATGTCTTGTAGTCTGAAGAACACCCAGCATGTAGGGCCTTGGATATTGAGACTAGTGTTTCCAAGTGAGTTAAATACCACATGTTGTGTGGGACAGCCACACGCCATGTTACTTGGTGCTAGTGACCCATCTTTGACTTTGGGAGTACATCGACTTGTGCACGGTCAGATGCACGATTAGTGTACATGGACATAGTAAGAGGACATGACCAGAGTACACAGCCAGGTACACAGACATGGCCCGGAGCACAGGCAAGACCCTAGATGGCTGAGGCACACCATGTAGTACCCTTACACACTATGTAGAGATACATGGCTAGATATCTATGTAATATATGGTACACATACATGTAGTATAGAGGGACAACAAACCATGTGGTTCCCCTTACACATTGTGTACCCCTACTTCCTTTTTGAAGGAACCTCAACCTCCCAAATATCCTTAGTTTGGAATTGGATTTTGGCCTACGAGTATCCTATCATGAGTGTTTTTTCACGTATAACAAGATAGAATTATTCATGGTGTATATTGAGATATGATGCAAGATGTTTCAAGTGTGATTCTTCTTTAGGCGATGCTTGATGACGACATTGATGGAGCAGGATCATTAAAGAGATTACAATGACACCCTCCTATTAGGAGGAGAATGTGTCCTCTATCAACTATTAGAGTGGAACACTCCTACATGGATATCACATGGTTACTCTACCTATCCACTAAGTGGAACCCTCCTACGGGGTCATGGCATGGGGCCTCGACTATCAGAGTGGAACCCTGCAGTTGAATTAAGACATGGGTCCTCCACCCTTTGAGTGGCACCCTACAACTAGGACAGGGCATGGGTACTCTATTTTCTATCCAAGTGGAACCCTCAAGTGGTTTTAGGGTATGGTTCCTTGACCATTATAGTTACAGCCTCCTGTTAGGATGGGGAATGGGTCCTCTATATACCTTCTGAGTTGAACCCTCCAGCGATGTAAAGGAATGGGTCCTCAATCGATTATTAGAGTGGAACCCTACTTCTGGGATATTTAATGGGTCCTTTATCCACCTTTAGAGTGGAATCCTCCTGTAGAGTTAGGGTACAATTTCTTTATTTATTGAGTGGCACCCTCCAGTTGTACCAAATCATGTTTCCTCTGTTTAGAGATTTCTGCCCTCAACTATGTGACACAGTGGAAAGGTGTGGCATAACTTGAATTTTTCTTCAGACAGATGCGCGAGATGTCAGGCATCATTGATGGGCCCGTGGAAGTGTTGGCACTCTTTTCCTAAGCCAGGTTATGAGATGAAGATCCCTTTTATCTATTATTTGATATTCTTTGGTTGAGAATATATATATATATATATATATATATGTATATGTATATATATATGTATGTGTGTGTGTGTGTATATTTATATATATATATGTATATATAAGTGTGTATATATATATGTATATATATATATATATATGTATGTATATGTATCCATGTTTTTAGATTTTTTTAATTTATTTCTATGGTTTGATCTCTCTATTCTTATCGTGTCTCTTATTGCTCCCACCTCATAATTTGGGGATCCATATTGGATATATATATATATATATATATACTCACCCTTGTGTGGTATTTTCCCACACTATCGTGTTTCATGTAGACGATGGATTGGTCGTTGATGACTGTAGAGGAGTATAGGGATACCTCTGTGCATTTGACTGTGTATGGTGGTTAGGGACTTGATATCTGGATTTGAGATCTCTCAACAATTTATTTTTCTTGTTCTGTTAGGTTGATACATATTTCTGGTTGATTGTGTACTTTTTCCCTGTCACTTTTCAGTTTACGTTGTCATACTCATGTATTCCCTAGAAGTTGTTACATGCATGTTTGTCACTTTAGATGTTGCATCTTTTATTATTATCCCAATTAATGTTTTCAAGGATATGGTTTTGTGTGCACATAAAGGTACTTTGTAAAAGGTTTCCCATGTTATATGTTTCTTTTGGGGATTGCCACTATCCCCTAGCCTATGGTAGCAGGCCTGGGGTAGTTGTGGCTCGAGCCCCGCTGGGTTGGATCACGACACCTTATTTATCCTCTTATTTGACCACACTCTAACTTACTGTAAAACAACCACAATTATCTTAATCATCTATTTTGTAACCTTATTCATCTCTCTAACCCTTTTATATACTTCCTTTATAATTATTTACTATGAGTATAGTGCTTCGTTATAGCTTATTTTTAAAATCAGATGTTGACACTTTTAATTTCCTTACGCATGCTTTGTAATGTTAATGATGATCTCTGATCTTTGATACCAAGTTCATAATTACAAAACTACACATGGGTTTTTAATATATATCCCCTTATTATTTACATTGATCCACTTTCATCCTATGGTATTTTTAATTATGACTCTTGAAGATGATGTTGGAGAAAAATTTGTTTAAGTGGTTTCTAATAAACAAATATGATATATTATTAACATGATTAAATATTAATATTACAACTCTATAAAAATTATAACATATTTAATAAATTAATATTAATTTTCATTAATGGTATATAACATTACTTAATCATTCACCGTATAAACATTACAACATTACTCAGTTCGGTGGTAAACCAACAAAAAAAAGCATGTTGTAATGATTGAATAAGTAAGAATGTTTTGTTATATGGTGTTGATATAATATTAAAAAAATATTATACATGTAATATATATCCATACCATATTTTTTTAGAAACTTTAATTATGGTTGGTGTTGAAAAATGAAATTCATCTCTCGTGGTGGCAGTAGTTCGCATGTACACATTATTAATTAGCAAATTTCTCAATGAACGGTGGATAGAATAAAGATAAATATAAAAGGTGATAATTTCAGAATTTTAGAAGTGACTTAAATAAAATAATTATTCATCAAAATTATCCTTGATACTATCCCTAATATGTAGTGATGAAAAATGAACTATATCATGTCCTAGAGGCCTACTCATGATTTATGCATTTATTTTTCTTAGAAAATGCTAAGAAATGAATTTATAATGGAAGATAAATTAATATAATGAATTTTAAGTATATTTATGATAATTAATTAATTGTATTAAAAAATTTATAGAAGATTAGGATGAGGGTAATTAAATAGAAAGACTAAGGGGAGATTAATACTCACATCAAGAACATTAATTTTCCTTGGAATTATCCTTAGAAAGGAAGGGATTAAGATAATTAAGGGTGGGAAAATGCTATGGTTAGTTGGACATGGTTATAGGATGAACAAATGGTAATAATTTCACCATGTATTTAGAATATATGGGTGTGTAAAGAAGGTGTGGTCCCCTTTATAATGAAGGTAAGGGACTTTTCAATGGAAGTAAATGTTAAGTAAGGGGTATGAATGGAATGACATTAATGGTAGGTGAGTTAGGTGAAGGAAGGTTGGTAATACATATAGGAAATAATTAAAAACCTAAAAAAAATTATTGAATGTATAATGGTCTATTTAATTTTGGAAATTTTGATCCACCTTAGATTAGTCATTTAAACACTTATTACTCTTAATTAAATATTAATCATGTTATTTATATTATTACAAAACATATAAGTAGAGACTTATTACCAAATTTTTTCATCAAGATTCCAAATTTGGGCTCCATTTAACCATATTAATTTAAAAATATATGATAAAATATTATTTTTAATTTGTAACAGCCCCCGATTTGGCACTCTCTCACATGGCCGAAATGGGTTGGTTATAAGACCTCAAGAACGCCGCCCCATATGCCAAATATTTCTAACTAGTAGTAGGGGTGTGATATGTATAGTGGGGAGACTATACCCCTAGATACAGTGTTATAAAAAATCAGAATAATCATATAACAATAATAAATAAATAGTAGAGTGCTGAAATAATGGAAACAACACAATACAATAGAAAACAATACAGTAAAAGCCAATTGAAAAATTTAATAAAATAATACAAGAATAATGTTATGAAATGCTGGAATGTAACTAAATATCATGCTAGAAGTGATACAAATAAAATAATAGAAAACTAAAATAAACTCTCAAAGGTCACTAGTCTCGAACCCCATGTCGGTCCTATCCCTAAACTCCAGCCCATCCAGCAAGAAACAATCAACAGAAAGGTCCATTTCCCTTGTCTAATCATGCATTCATGTAATTTTTTGGGTACTAGAAAGTGTCCTAAATAGGGTGTGAGTATAACTCAGTTGGTCGATACCCCCGTGTCTAAACATGGGTATTCTGATAAAAAGTGCATGCAACAATGCGATAAAAAGTGTATTAAAAAATTAACAAAAATTAAATTAATACCACATCATCCTGCTTCAGTACAATGCTATAATATCTCTAATCATGTCTCACAACCATTACAACAAAAACCAAATAACCATCGTAAAACATAACCTACCCCGGTTCCATGCCAGAATGTCTCTCAGCATGTCTCACAACCATGCCAACCATAACCATATATCCATGGTATGAATCCCAAAAATATGGTTCAAAACCCTCAATATAAGCATTTTAGTATTTACTTAGGGTTGAGACTGGTATATAATCATCTCATCCAGTGTCATGTCCAATCCCGACATATAATAATTTTATCATGTTTTAGGGTCAAGACCGATATATAAGCATTTTATCATGTGTCACTGGGCATATCCCTATATATATGCATTTCATCATGTCTCAGGGCATAGAATGATGTAGAATTATTTCAACATGTAAACTAGTCCAACACACCATATAAGAATTATAATAATCAACCTGGGCCAATGCCCCTATAATCATTATAATATAGAAATCACAACAGATGTCATAGAAACAAGGATGTCACTATATCACATCATAAAGATCAATGGTTAATTAAGAAAATTTACATTTCTATTTCAATTACACATTTAATTTATTATTTGGTCATAACCAATAACAAGACACTAATATCAATAAATAGGACAAACCAAGATGAATCTAAATCAAGAAAATAGCCAAATCCCATGTCATGCTAAAAACACTTTAATTCATTAAAAAATTTATTCATAATAAAGTGTTCTCTCACCCTAATGGTAGCCACAAGATAGGTCAATAATCAATTGGATCCAAAGGGATTCTAATTTATAATCAAATTCATCATTTAATTTTTTCAGGATGTGATATGTTATCACAATTGAAATATTTCACATAATTAACGAAAATAAAACCCAGGGTTACGTTTTAGACCCCCTACCCTTAACTAAAGATAAAAAATGATTCTAGGATCCATTCCGCGAACAAAGGCATATATGATTGCAAGAAGGTTCATAGATCATAACTGTTCAAGATTAAAACCAACAGTTCTCATGTTCAAATTATTACACTAAAAAAGCTGGAGAGAAAAGGGAGAGAAGGGGAAACCTAACCAAAACCACATACCAGGGATCTGTTGCATGATCAGGATGTTAAGAATCAAGAGAGGCACTCCAAAACCACCTGGAAACTGCCCTAGGGTTGAGAGAGGAAAGCTGCATGTGAGAATGAAAAAAATATCAAAATGTATGACACACTTAAAAAAATGCTTGTGATAAATACATGGCATGAAATGAATTTATCCATTGTGTATTCTTTTTAAAAGGGATACACCAAAAAACGCATCGCCATGGGTTGTTTTTGACACTTTTTTAACATTATATGACATGTAATATTTTCACAAACTATATTGATCCCACATCATGAACTTGGCTCACAACTTGTGACTGGAAATAGTTACTCATTGTGTAACTTCATTACATGGTGTGTAATTTATCTATAGATATAATTCATCCTATTTTCTAAGGAAAGAACCCGAACCACCTTAGAAGATTTAAAAATAATGTAAATCCCCCATAAATCCATTTAACACATTTATATTTAGATTTCATTAATTAAAACAAACATCTATCTATAGAAATTAAGTATTTTCCCCAATAAAGGATCTCTGTCTTTGAATAAGACCCAACCACCATGGATCAAAAGAAAAACTCCACGAGGGTAGTACCTCAAAAAATACAGTATCATAAAATATCCTCACCATATAAAATCTCATCCACGAGCTCCTCCAAGAATCACAATCAGGCATTGAAGAACAATTCTCTCCAATGTGATCAAATATCATACTCCCTCGCCCATGTCTTGTCCTAAACTCACCCATGCTACCACCACACTCTAACCAAAGAAATCACCCCACCTCTATGATACTTATCACTATGGTCAAAAATACATATCATATTCTCCTAAAAGGACACATCAATACTAAAAATTATGTCTTCTATGTCTATCGTATGAGAAGTTTCTGAATAATATCTCCAAAGATATGACATCTGAAACACATCGTGCATGGAAATATAGAACTGTGTAAGGGATAATCAGTACACCACTGTAATAACCCTATCCACTATATCAAATGTCATGACAAACCTAGGTTATAGGTTCCCCTATTTACTAATACAACATTAACACAACCTTGGAGACACCCGAAGGAAAAAACGATGACTATCCTCAAACTCTATAGGTCATATATGATGGTTATTGAATGATTTATGCCTCCTTTGTAGGGTCACCAACCACTTCTTAAGAAACTAATCCTACTCAGACATATCTTGTATGAGACTAAGCCCAACAAGCACCGAATCACCTATCTCCAACCAAGAATGAGGTGAATGGACCGACTAACCATACAAGGCCTCAAAAGGTGCCATATGTATTGATGTATTGAAGTAGTTATTATATGAAAAATCCATGAGTTCCATATGATACTCCCATGAACCACTGAAATCTAGACCATAGGATCCTAACATATCCTCTAAAACCTAAATAGTTCTCTCAGATCGATCACCAGTCTGACAATGATAGGTCGTATTCAAAAGAACCTATGATCCCATAGACTTTTAAATACCCTTCCATAAACACAATGTGAAATGATTATATCTATCTAAAATGATACTCTTTGGAACACGATTATACCGAACTACCTTCGACATGTAAATACTTCCCATATCATCAAATGTAATGGTATCCCTAATAAGAAAAAAATGGGATACCTTCTTCAGTTGATCCAAAATCACCCATAAAACATCATTATTTTGGGTTATTCTAGGTAATCCTATCAAAAAAATACATAGTGACATTATCCCATTTCCACTCAGTACTAGGAAAAGGCTACAAAATCCCAGCTGGCCTCTGATGCTCTTCTTTCACCTGCGGACAAGTGAAATATCTCACCCCAAATCCTCTTACCTCCTTCTTCATTCCTAAAAACAAGTACAATCTATAGAGTTCATGATACATATTATTAAAACTGGGATGTACTTCCCTTTTAGAATTATGAAACTCTCTCATTGACTCCTCATGCAAGCCCTTAAGAACCCATACTCAACCACATAAAAGAAGAGAATTGAAACTACTAAGAGACCATCCTGATAGTGTCTCCACACCATATATGTTGTCTCTCAGAACTTATCCCTCCAGATCAGACAACTTCATGGTCTTTATCTGGTCCATAAAAATGGGTATAACATATGTTGAAGTTTAAGCTACATGTACCAAAGACTCTTGAACATCTAGATGCATGTATGAAAAGAGTGACATCACCTTCCACTCACCACAAGACTCCCTTACTGCCACTGCCTGCGTCTTCCAGCTCAAATCATAAGCAATAATGTTTCCCTTTCCTTGTGTATAGGAAAAATAAAAGTTCAAATACTATAGATAGTTGACCCACTTCCTTTAATACCACTTTAAAACATCCCCCGATCTGGAACTCACTCATGTGGTCGTAATGGGTTGGTTACGAGACCTCAAGCTTTCCTCCTTGAACTCCAGAGTCTGCCAACCTGTAGTAAGGGTTTGATATGTATATTGGGGAAACTATACCCCTGGTTATAGAGTTATAACATAGAATAATAATCATTTAACAATAATAAAAAAATATCAGAGTGCAAAAAAATTGAAATGATACAATATAATTTAAAACCAAGTAGTAAAATCCAATTAGATAGTCCAATAAATTAATAAGGGAATAATGTAAAAAAAATCTGAAATGTAACTAAATTTCATGCTATAAGTCATACAAATAAAATACTATAATACTCAAATAAATACTCAAAATGAATATTCCTTGAATTATTCTATTTGAAGATTATATTCTATAATATAATCCATCTTTCATCCAGATCCAATTTTGAGAATAGTTCAAAAACATGAATAATATATTACATTCCCTACTAAACTCAGACATTGATTTATAAATAAAATAAAACTAATGATCTAACATAACTATTAATAGTAATTTGTACCACCACCTCACCTTATTGTAAATAAATACTCAATACATAACTTATTACTCAAACTATAATATAAAACAACACTGACCAGACCTGGCCCAAAATATATTGAACTAAACAAAACTAAACAAGTGGGAACCAAACCCACTTTAAGGGAAATTATTTAGACCGACCCCATCCAAACTAAACTGAGTTGACATTACCCAAATCAACCTAAATTGAATGGGCTGGAATGGATTAAAATTAACTCTTAACCAAACTGAACATAATTTACTTTTAATGACATGATATAAAAAAAAAAGGAACTAAACCAAACTAAATAAAAGTTAAATGAACCATCAAGACCTAATTCATCACTAAATAAACTAAATTGAAATGAATTTATCATAACATAAGAAAATTGAATTGTACAAAAATGGCCAAACTAGGATATAAAATAAATGAACTAAACCAATAAAACCTTTACACACTAAAACCTAAGAAAAATTAAAAAAATACTATTTATATAATAACCTAGCTAACTCGACCAAACCAAATTAATTAAATTATAAGGACATGATCTGACCTAAGTATATTTGAGTAGACCTGAACTACACTAAACAGTGTCAAAATGAACTAAACTAAAATAAAAGGAACTAAACAGAATTGAACCTAACTAAAATAAATTCTATAGTAATGATAAAAAATTAACTAGCTTGGAAAAACTTAAATAAAACACTAATAGGAATGAATTGACCCAAACCAAACAAAAAACCAAACCCAACCAAACTAAATCGACCAAAACAAAACTAATCATAAAAAAAATTGATAGAAACTGATCCTAATAAGATATAAATTATTGAACCAAATAGAATAAATGTATTGAATTATCCTAACCCAACCCCAAACAAACCAAACAAACCCAAATTAAACTAACCCAAAACAAACCAAACAATATTTACTAAAAAAATAAAAAAATTGATTTCAAGATATCCTAAGTGAAGAAAATATAATTTAATTTATCTAAACCAAACCTAATTGAAAAAATTATTATATTATAGATTTAAACTAAACCAAACTGAGCAAGAAAACTAGAAAGGAAAATATTTTAACAAATGAAATAAAAAATAACCCAACTTGAATAGAACCAAGATGTACCAAATTGAACCAATCTATATGAAGCAACACCAAACCAAACCAAATAGAATTGATTTGACTGAAAGTAAATATAAAGTATTTGAACAAAACTAACCCACTTTGAAAAAAAATATCCCAAATTGAATCAAATGAAATTGAACAAAACCATATGCAATTGAAATAAATATTCACAACCCCAAATGAATCAAACTAGACCAAATAAAAAAAATTGACCTAACCCAACCCAAATAAAAACAAATTTAAATGAACCTAATTAAATTGAATTAACCAACAAAAAACTAAACTGAATAAAATGAACCAAAATGAAACCATATTAAAGGGGAGAGTCACTGAGGCAGTTATCTGAAGGTCCTTTACACCTCATCCATTTATTCACTCAATTACATCTCATTTAAAGAACACCCCTTGGTATTTAAATTCCATAACAAACATTATCATAATTAAAGAATTCAACATCAAATAATTTGGAACATTATTACTCATTGATATAATTTAATTCAATGTCATGGTTTTATATTTATAGTATTTTTTTTATATATAGTATATTTTGTCTTCAATATTACGATTCTCATATAGACTAGTATGACAGTTATGGTTTCATATAAAGTGAACAATTTTCATTTCTTTAAATATATTTTTCATTAAACTTAAATATTATTTAATTGATTTTACGACATAACATATAACATTTTATTTCCAAAGATCATGTACCCATGTGTTAAGGGCTCCTTCTTGGCATTCAAAAGACCCAGGATCAAATTCGGGCAGGGAGAAATTTACGAGTACTATAACAACATTGTAGTAGTACCATAGTAGCGATGGACTGTAGTAGTGGTGTCACTATAGTGGCAGAGGTATTGTAGTAGGAACTATAATAGCAGAGGTACTATAGCAGGTATTGTAGTAGCCCTAGTATGGTTGCTGTACTATTCACTAGAGGGCCCTTTGGGCCAAAATGGGCTTTCATACCCCTGGGACTTCGAGCAATGTAATGGGTCTCCCTCTACCCAGTTGAAAGAGGCATTTTCTTTTCTTTAGTAATAAAAAAGGCTTCAACCCCATCCTTTAAAAAAATATTACAGTTTTTTATAGAATAGATATAAGTTAAATGTATTAAATTGATCAGATCTGAGGCAATTTTCCAAACAAGTTAGAGATATTTTTAGATTTTTCATTTAACAATGCTTCAGATTGTGGTCACAGACACTAACCATGTTATAATTGTGTTGTAAGACCTTGGTTAAGTCATGAAGAAGTTAGATAAAATACAACTAAATATGGTTTTCAAAAAAACTATTATGTGTGGTATCACAATAGATAGAAAATGTAATATCAAAATGTTCATGATTTGTATTTGAGGACTATATTGTATAATTTATTAGATAACCAATTTTCATTTATTATTCATCCTGATAAAGAAAGGATTGTAACCCTAGAAGACTTTGATAAGAGCACACATGATTCATGTAATGAAATAAATTATGTTGAAATAGTGAAAAAATTGAATGATATTGCCACAACTCCACTATATCGACAATGTGGTAAAATGAAAAGGTTGAAATTTTTAATCCAACAGTATCATTGGAAAACCATGTATGGGATTTATAATACTTCAATTCACTACTTTCTTACCTTTTTGAAGGAATTAATTCCAAATGATGTAGATATTACTTAAAAAAATTATATGGAATTGAAGTTATTTGAGGAACATGGATTTTCTAAAAAAATAATGTTTTCCAAAAGATTGTAGCCTATCCAAGGAGGAAACTACCAAATGAAATGATTATATAAAATGTGGCACATTACGATGGAAGCCAAATATTGATGGAACACTATACCATGTTCCATATAAAGTAATGAAAATTTTTCCATTGACTCCAAGACACCAAAAAAATTTCATGTCTAATTAAACATAAATAAAAATTTGATAGAATGATACTAATAAAAAGAAGGATAATGGTGAGTCTGTTTATCCTGCAGATGGATTTTCATGAAAGAAATTTGATTCTTGATATCCTAATTTTGTAACTGACATGAGTAATGTTAGGTTGGGTCTATAATGAGATGGTTTTAATCCATTTTTTAAGATTCTTACTTCACATAGAACGTGGACAATTTTCATACACATTAAAACCTTCCTCCATTGATCTGTGTAAAAAAACATTTCACTTTCATGAGTATACTCATATCTAAACCTTCCAATCCAGGAAATGATATAAATTTATAAATGTAAAATTTAACAAAAGTGTTGAAAAATATTTGGAATGTGGGTGTGTGCCCATATGATTCATGTTAAAAAGAAATATTTCAGATGTTTTTTGCACTTATGTGAAAAATCAATGATTTTCATGCTTTTAAAATTATATCTATATAGAGGATGAAGGGAAAACTATCATTTCCTATTTATATGAAGAATAAAGGATCCAAAATACCTAAATATCATCATCGTTTCATTTTTATGGAACGTTGATGATTCTTTCCAATGGATCAACCATATTGGAATAATCATTGAAGATTTGACAATACCACAGAGACTAACCATCCACCTCAAAATTTTTCTAGAACTTATGTTCTTAATTAATTTAATGATTTCATTTTTTTTCATTCAGGAAGGTTTAGATGAAATCTAGAAATAAGAGGAATGTTTCTAATGAAAATAGTAACAATTAGAAGAAGAAAAGTATCTTCATTGAGTTTTCTTATTGGTAAATAAATTTGTAATGCCATTTCTTAGATTTAATGCACATTTAAAAAAAAATATGTGAAATGTTTATTTTAATTATTATAAATTTCATGTGAAATAAAAAATATGATTTATGATCTCGATGCGACTTGGTGGATTGGGGCATCAAACCCGAATTGTATCCTTTATATATCAGTGAATAAAATGGAAAGTTTGGTGTTCTTATTATGTGATGAAACATACCAAAAAATTTATAGAATTACTATAGACTATTAATTTTCTTAATTTTTATTCAAGAAACACATCAAAATGGGTCAACATAATAGATTTGAAGATAATTTCTTTGAAGACTCTTGATTTTCACATCCTTTTACATGAGTAGATTCTAATAGAAATTTTTCATCTTAATTCCAATAATGTAAGAGTGTTAGTTATTCAGATTTAAAATTTTTATATAGATCATTTTGATAAGATGTTGTTCAATTATTTATTTCAAAAAGTGTTGGAATACGCAGCATTAATTTTATTTTAGTTAGAGAAAATATTTCCTCCATCATTTTTCACATGCATACTGCATCTAACTATCCATATTCCTATTAAAATACTTCTTGGAGGACCTGTTTCTTTTCATTGGATGTATCCAACTAAAGGAAATATGAACACATTCAAGTATTATATCTGGATAGGAATCATCCTGATGTTTCTATCACAAATGGTCAATTGGCTCAAGAATGTATGTATTTTTGTTAAATGTATTTTTCTGATTTGAATATGAGATGAAACAGACCAATGAGAAAGGAAGAAGAAAAGTATGACCACATTGAACCCAATTTTCCATCACTTCCCAAAAAATGGATAATTTTTGGATCATATACATTGACCACATTAATCCTTGAAGTACATGAGATGACACATCATATAATTTTGTTTAACTATGATTTGTTTGATGACTACATCAATTAATTAAACTGAACATGTAAATCTTATCTAATATCATGTAATTTTAAAAATCTATTAGTATTTTATTGTTTTTGGTAAGGAACGTAAATAAAAAATTAATAAAAATCATTGTAATTTATATTTGATAAGGAGAGAGACTTTTCATATTAAAGAGTTTATTCTTGGTTTAAATTTAAGGTAGAAATATTAATATAATAAATTAATAAAATCAATATTTAATTAAATTTAATATTAATTTACATTTCAGGTATTTATTTTTCCTTCCGACTCTATCTTTGAGTAAATAAGATTTTTCGGTTAGGGTCATAATTCTATGGTTTGTGAATTTAAATCAATTACGATCAATAGATACATATTTATTATCACTTAATGAGCCGTGAACATGAGAAAAAACATGATGGTGTTATTTTAACTACCAAAATATACTTTTATTCCAGTGAATCGAATATTATACCTCAATTTAAAAATATATCTTATTATGGAGTCATTGAGAAAACAATAATATTGGATTAGTACTCCCATGGGTAGGTAACTATGATGAAATGCAAGTGTTTTGATTTGATGATGAGGCATGTAACATTTATTGACAATTGTGGATTTCAAGTTATTGACATGAACTACACTCTTTCTACAAATGAGCCATATATATTGGAATCAATGGAGAAGAAAGTTTTTAATGTGAAAGATCATCCATGACATTAATTTTTTTCACTATTTAAGTAATCCCAAGACATATTTTTGACGATGGTGATTATGGAATTGAAATCATCATTTCTCCCATCAGTCGTAATCCATTTATTACTTATGATGAATCCAATTGCTCAATTTTCATATTAGATTGTGAACCTAAATTTTTGTTTGGAAATACATAAAATCATCCATATGTGTTCTCATCTCTTTTGGTTTAGCTTGACTTGGGTTGTTAAGGTTGGTACTATTCAAATTTCTTGATTATTTATTATAAATATTTTGTATCCAACTTGACCTTCAGGTGCATTTTCAATATATATTGGTTGCATTTTTCTTTGCGTTACATTTTATAATATTGAATTGAACTTTATTATAACCTACCAAAACAAAAAATTGACATAATTAAATTGGAACAAAACATAAGATGAATTGATTTGGGAATACCTAAATAATTATTATGAAAATCATAATCGATTAAAATAATGACCTAACCAAAAAATTGAAAAATTACATAACCAAAAATATGAACCAAATAACCTAATACATATAATAATATGCAAATGACCTAATAAATTGAACATATTTATTTTTTATGACATGTATTTTATGTTTTGATATTCTTCCCACTAAATATAAAATTCTTTTTTATATCACTACATATCTTTTATTTGGTTTGATAATTGGTATTCTTTAATTAAGTCATGTGTCGTATTCTTTCCTATTTAGATTACACATTAGTTATGGATTGAAAATTAATTACATATTTGTTTTCAAATGCAGGAAATGAAAAAACAAGGAAGAGATAAGAAGAAAAAGGATAATAGACAATAATTACAAAATGAGAGAGATGGGAATCCCTCCCTCAGTGAATATTGTGAGTATTTTATTTCAAATATAAATATTAATAAAAAATAGTGTCATTGTTTAATTTTATTTTTAACTTTTAATAAGGATCCACCACCTAGGAGACAGTTAGTCTCTGACTGTCCTTGTGGTACCAGTGCTCCGCGAGATGATATGAGGGGGGTGGTACTAGAGGTACATGCTCCACTCGGTGTATCCAGTCACACCCTATCCCTTACCTTGACATACCATCTTCCACACCTTATGATATAGTAGTGTTGTTGGAGATTCCTGAGATATTTATTCCACCTATGTTTTCTTCACCATTTTCATTTAATCCTCCTTGCATATATATCCCTTATCTGACGATGGATCCTACTCGCAATCCATATTATTAATTTCCATATTCAGATATGTCATCTTCTTTTTATTCTACTTACTTTTCCACATGATTCTATATTCAATCCTCTTAGACTACTACTCCATCAGATTTTGATCCCTTGGAAAAGATAATAGATCCCACTCCATCTGTACAGGTTGATGTTCCCTCAGATCATGGGGATCCAGTGACACCCACTGATTAGGTTTCCTATGGTATATTTATAGAACCCTAGTAACTATTTTTGACCATAATTTATTTTCATTATAATATTTATTGATATAATATTTTTCCTTAAGAGTTGTATCCTCCAAAAGGAGGTGTGGGAGTACATGGATGTGTGTTGTGTGGAACCACCACACATAGATGATGGTAGAGTAAAACAAAGATAGTTAAATAATAGTAAAAATATCGTGGTAATGTAAGAGTTTTGTGGATATTCTTTCCAAATAATCTAACATCATTCCCTTCAGGACACTATCCTAGAGAAACATTCTAAATTAAGTAAAGGATAATTATTAGGCACAAATATGGGTAAGAAAATTCATTGGATTTAATTTTATATTATTATTTTATTTATATGAATTAATTTTTTGTTTCCAAATTCATTTTAATTTCCCCAGTGGTGAGGCTGTGAGGACAACATGACTCATGAAATTAGGTGAGTTATGGACAACATATAAGCATGATCTATATTATGGATAGCATGATATATTAGGTAAATATTTAGAGGCCACACCTATCATGAATGAGTTTCTAGTAACATATTATCAGGAAATGATTTCTTATTGGATGAATACTGATTTCAAGGTATTAATTTTGAGGTTTTTTAATGAGAATTACCATGATTGACATTAATATATAGTTTTTTATTATTGAAAATTATTTTTTAGGAAGTGTTGGGAAGAAAAAAACAAGGATTCTAGGAAATACATCCACACTTTGGGGTAGACTATGATGTCAGACCATGAGAAGAATCAGTTACAACACTCATTTATTATGTGCAGAGAGTGGGGAACCTCTTATTATTTTCATTGTTTTTCTTTAGGATTTTCACTTTATTTAGTTTCCTTATATTCCATTATATTTATAATTTCTCTACATAAATGATCATGTATTATTTAGTTTATTATTGAAAGTATTTAGTGTGTACTTAAATTTTAGGATTAATATTGTTATATTTGTGAACATGTCATTAAATTTCTTTTTTAATTGATTTTATTATTTTAGTTATGGTTTATTTTATCTCAATTTTTTCACCTAAATACCAATCAACCAGTGATTACAACTATAAATTTCAATGAATATGTTCTTATGTAATAGAATCACTAAGTGCACAACTTATTTTACAATTTGTAGTTTCCACACTAACCATATAATTTTACAAAATTCACAAAAAAATAGAGAACTTATTGAATACTTTACAATATACAACTCAGTTATCCTATTGTATGTTTTTATGCCTTCAATGAATAAAAAATATAAATTTAAAATAGTGATGGTGTAGAAATAAACTCTGTTTTCACCAATTTATGAACTCAATGAACCTCTAGTGAGAATACCCAATGGATCACATTTCTTTTATTATTAGTCTTTACTTATAGGTCTGGAATCCTTCATTTTTCTATACCTTTGAAAAATGTATATATCAATCTGTCTAAGCCCACTAATTCTTTTCCATTTCAAGAGAAATATATATTGCATCCTTTTTATTCTCTATTTTTTAATCACCAATCAATAATGTGAGATATTTTCCACATATGAATATGGAAACTCAACATAATTAGCAACATGATTCACCTTTTAATTATATGATCTATTTATGTGGATTAGATATATTCACTTTGTTATTTCTTATCGGGGAATATATTTGGTGGGTTTATAGATTTTTTTGTCTCTTATCATTTTTTTCATGGGTATGTATGCTATTTCATATATCCTTGATTTTATCAATGCATAATTTGGTGTCAATTGCTTTCTGAATGGGAACTCTAAGGGAATATTGTGTACACTATGGATGTTTGATTTTCTAGATGCTATTTTGTCTAATGAAAGTGTAGAATGGAATTTGTTTTTCATTATTTTATTTTTGTAGTAATTGAGACCTTTAACCACATTTTTTCAAAACAAATAGAACATATATTACCCAGTTTAGATTTAGCCACTTTCATGGACTTTCCCTACTTTAGATTTTTTAGTAGTGACATGGAATTGACTTCACTTCAACCAAACTAATCTGAACTAAAACATAAAAAACAAAAATAATATCATTTAACCTAAGAAAAAAGTTGAGTCATAAATCAAAGTAAACATAACTAATAGAATAGGGAAATACAATAAATCAATATGTAAGAAATTGAACCCAACCCAAACATAATAACAAACATTTCTTAACTGGTTTGAAGTGAATGGATGAAAATGAAATCAAAAGGATAAATCTAACCCAAACATAACATACCAAACCAACCATTTTTTAATGAAAATTAAATGAACCATGTTGAAAGAAATGAAACTAAACCAAATTTAATCTAAAAAAATTGAATCAAACAGATGAAAACATTCATGAACTAAACCTGAATGAATGTAACCAACTCTGATTATAATGAAATATACAAAAAAAAACTAAAATAAAAATAACCATTGTAAACCGAAAAAATATACAATTACTAATCCAACGAGAATAAAATATAAACCAACAAATATAACCTAATTTGAAACAATTTGACTTGAAATAAACAAAACCTAAATAAAAAAAACTAAATAAATTCAACTAGAATATAAGATAATTGTATTGAATCAAATTGAATCGGGCCAAAAAACCTAACCCAAACAGTACCAAAAAAATATAATCCCTTAATAAAGAATTAAATTGCATTAAACCTAAAAAAGTTTTCAATGTTATACAACGAAAATCAAACATATATATCATTAGTTTAATCAAGAGAATATGAATAAAAATGACTTACCTAGATATAAATATACTAGAACAGATTAAATTGGAAACTAAAAAAACCAATAATGAAGGCACAAAACCAAATCAATGAATCACGGACCAACCAATCCAAAACATAACTAAACAATTAATGAGAATAAATTTAATAAAATAAAACTGAAATGAGCGTAATCTAATGAAATTTAGCCTACCAAAATAGAAGTGAAACCAACATCAAAATAATAAACCTACATATTATAGTTCAAACATAATCCAAAAAAATGAATAAAAAATAAAATCAATCACACTAAAATAAATTAAATTGAATTAAATTAAATTGAAATAACTTAAATAAATAAATATAAAGTTACATATACCAAACTTAATCATATAAAGGATGAAGGAACTAAATAAAATAGAAATTAAAAGATATAAAAAAATATAAGTAAATCTAAATAAATAAATCTGATCTAGAATAAACCAAACTGAATTAAGATGAAAAAAATATTCTGAACATAACGAAATAATATGTCATTAATAGAAATTTAATATAATTGAACCATACTTGACCAAATTGAATTAAAAATAACTAAATAAAACCATACCATGTAAAACTGAATAGGAACAACAAGGATCAAAACCAATATGACCTTACATACTCTCATTCAAACTAAATATTAATATTCCTTAACCAAATAAATAATAAATCATATTATTTCATGTGTATTTCTGACAAAACCAAACACCAATATTGATTATATTCTGTCAACAATATCCATAAATGATAATTTTACCTTTCTTTTCTCTATTTTTAACCCTTTTAAATTAAATCATAGAAACATAGAAATATAAATAATAACACATCTAGCATACATTTCACATTTCCATTTTAGCATATTATATATATTTAACATTTATTAGTTTTTTTCAATAAAGACATTCCATTTACATTATTTTATAATTGTATTTCACTTATATTCATGTAAATATTCTATACAATCTAGAATCCTTAAATTCCACTATATATTAATTTATCAAATCATTATTTAATCATATTCTCAATTAATTTATCAAACCATTATTCAATCATTATAGAAAATCATATTCCATCATCAAATTTATTCATTTGATTTTATTTATGAATTTTTTTATTAATAATGTATTTTTAATTATGATTTTTCTACATTAAATTTCATTTTAGAAGGTGGTTTTTAATATTGGAGGATGTGTTTCTTTAGAATTTTTTTCTTGAGAATAGAATAAGGAAGATGGAATCATGGTAAACGAACCGAAACATAAGAAGATTGTATGTATTACATTATTGATTTCAAATTTTAATATCTATTTTCTACTAAATAGTCCATTTATATTTTTAACAGTGTGCTTTGGAGCCTCTTGATGAGCTGGAAGATGACAACTTTGTGTCAAATGATCACTTATATTAGGTTTATAGAGATGAGAACCATTGTAGAGTACATTGTCAACTTGGGAAAATTATTTCCCCTACTAGATATTGGTCCAATTAAGGTTCCATTTTTGGTGGAACTGAGATTAAAAGAAATAATTCATGGGAAGCACAGGCTCAGTATCTAGAAAACTAGGGCAAAAAAATGGTCATATAGGAGCGTGGAAAGAGTCAAAGGGTTAATGATGAATTTATGAAATTTGTGACAGTCTTATGTCCATAACATCCATCATATATCATCCTAGATTTTTACATATATATATTGATGATGAATATATTATATAGTTCAACAAGTAGTGGTCCTAGTGGTGTTCGAGATGATGACATTCCTAGTGATGGCGATGAAGTGCATGAGGGTGAGGATGATAGTGATGATGATGATGAGTATGATGGTGTGGATTAAAATGATGATGATGGTGAGGATGATGGTGAGGATGACGGTGGGGATGATAGCGAGGATGAAAATGAAAATGGCGATGGTGATAGTGATGGTGATGGTGATGAGGGAAAGATTGATCCCTTACATTTTTTATGGATATTTATGACATTTGTTTCATTGATAACTAGTTTTTAATGAATATATGTGATGTTTTGAATGTGTGCTATCACTGGTTGAATGCATGAATTGGTTTATTATGTTGTGATTATTTTTATATCAGTATTTTATGTTTGTTTGTAGTTAATTGATCCAAGTGGGGTGCTTTTATGATTTCTGGTGGTTTCCAGTGGCTATTTGGGTAGGGTGGTGAGAGATTGTGTAATTTCTAGTGGTTACTCATAGGGTGGTGATTTTTAGTGGCTACTACTGGATGTTTGGGTGGGGTGGGGTGTGATGATGGGTAAGGAATTGGTGGGGGGGGTCTATACCAACAATTTATAACCATGGGTGTATAGATATAACAATGGTTGAAACCATTCGTATAGAGCTATACCAACAGCTTCAAACTGTTGGTATCCATCTATACTAACGATTTCAACAGAACTGTTAGTATACTTGAAATTTAATTACCCTTATACTAGTGGTTCACTGAGAACCATTTCTATAGGTTTATCCCAATGTCCTACCATCCAATGGTTTAGATAATCATTAGTATAGGCTATACTAATGTTTCTCTATCCTATACTAACAGTTTTGAACCATTTTTATAGATAATATTTCTAGTAGTGTTCCTTTCATATTGTCAAAGAAATATGTATCAATTAAATAGGTTTATGACACCTTCATTCAACCTACTTGATGGGATATTGTGAGAATGAGATTATATTACACAATGAGTAGTTGTATGTGGTTATCAACATTGCGACATTAATTTCTTTATCTTGGGTTCCTTTACCTATTGCTAGATAATAATCTTGGACTTTCGTCATTCCCACCTAATTCTAATGAGAATGAATCCTAGAGGGTCACACACTAAGTGTTTCTGTTGACCTCGATTAAATTCTATTTAAGTTTAATTAATAGAATAAATATTTTTCTAAAATCTGAAGAATAATTTAATTCAAGTTATATTTATCACATAAATTAAATAAATATTTCTTCTTCGGCATGTGAATAAAAATAAATTTATTTATTTTATTAAATATCTAATAAATATTTATTTTTTGGTATGTTAATGAAATAATTATTTATGAATAAAAATTTTATTCAGGTGTTTAATAAATGTAAGAGGATTTTTAATGGAACAAGGCTGTTTCTAGTGACAAATACTAATTAACAAGATGAATAAATAACATTTTTTATTGTGCAAGATGTCACATGCCACAGAAATAATAAAAATATATTTTTTATTATGGGTTATGGAGTTTATTAAAGGTAATAAATGTTATCTAATGGCCTACATGAAATTAAATAATATTTTAACTTAAATATTAACTCTATAAATAGATGATTTTGTTAGTCATGCAGTGAATACAAAAATTGAGATTATTGAATTTTCGTGCACAATGAATTCTATCTTAGCTCCTCCTTCTCTCTCCCTTTCTATAATAAGAAATACATGATATATTTATTCAAAACTAAAGAATAAGTAATCATGAATGAACAATGTAAGACATTCAACTCACTACACTAGCACCCGAATATCAATGGGTATTGTTCGAAGATCATATGAGCACATGTGGATCATCACTAGAGGGATTCTATCCTTAGATACTCACAGTGCATGGAAGGAAATCCAAAAGGGTATTTTCAGATAATCAACATTCACCAATGAATAAATTTCTTAATATTTAGTATTTATTTCTCCAAATATTAAATAAATTAACTATAAATTTTATATTCAAGATCCTTACTCTTGGTTTCGAGCAATGATTATTAAAAAAATTAGTATATCACCCCCAATACATGTTTCTAATGTGCCCAAAACCAAAAAGTGATATTAGAATGGTCACATTAAAATTTATAATATTTATTTTATTGTTGGTACATTCACAATTATGGTTATATTTTTCTTTCATGTCATTCGTTCTTTAATCATATTTGAACTAACATGTTATCGACATATTAATCATGTTCGTTCAGTTTTTTATTTTATTAAAGTTTTAAGAACAAATGATGAATGACTTGAGATTCCATCTAGAAGTGAAATATCCTTTGAATATAAAACTGGGTTACAAAGTGCATAACCGGAGCACACACTTTGTAACCATGCACATTGTACCTGGATGCGCCGAGTAGTTAATTACATGTGGTGAATTTATTGCACATCATGTGTGGACCATGCCAAAATGGCACACGATAAGTGGATATATGGTGTGTAGATGGCCTGCACATGGTGTGTAGTCTGGCCGAGTTAACACACTGAAGCCCTAGGCATGTGACTTAGATACACAACAATCGAGGTATACATCTTGTAGCTTGACTGTACACACAATGTAGTATCGCATTAAATGATAGAATTAAAAATTACAATAAATTGAAAATTATAGCATTAATACTTTATTTTATTTATTGGAACACCAATGTGTGATAGGAAATTTAATAATGGTTTTAAATAACATTAAATTATTAATTAATTTAATATAATTAATATTTTTTTATTGGTTCTTCCATTTATTTTCCATGAATGAAATAAATGATGAGTATCTCCAATTAAGTTCAAATTATCATTTAGATGAAAGGGAATTAATTAATGCAAGCATGTTTATCTTATATAACAACGAATGAATAAATAAATGAATGTTAGCAAGTTACTTTTTCATATTCGTTGCATGTATGACTACTCACTAGATTCACCAAGACCTATGTTTGCATTGGATGTTTTAATATAATTTATTGCATGAGTTTAAAATTATTTATTATTAAAATAAAAAACATTTCTTGTTTGTCATCCATCGCTCCATTATTATGTAGGACCTGTGTTTCCAAGTATATTTATTTAATCCTCTTTTAACCAACCATTTAGTTCTCATCACCTATGTGTGAGTCATAAATAAATGTAATTAATGGATTATCCCAAGGTTCATGGAGGTGGTTCAAGATAGAACCATAATGATGCCAACTCAAGTGATACACAGGTGTAAAGATGGAATGTTGTAACTCTTTCCAATACCGGAAAATTGAGTCATTTTTCCCAGGTTATTGGTTGATTTAATGTTTGATCATTAAATAAACCACTAGATAAAGCTCGTGAATGGGTCATTTAATTAATTAATTATTTATCTCTATGCAATTATTTATTTTATGGATGCAAGACCATGATCATATAAATAAATAAATTAATCTGAAAAGACATAATTTAAATAAATGTATAATTCATAAATGTTTTATCTAGCATTATTAATTAATTACCATCTACTTAATATTAACAATACTCATAAAGGATAAAAAAATATAAAATTTATGCATAATAAGTTAAATAAATGAATTATATGTGAATAATTTGTCCAACATGGTTAATTAATTAACATCCACTTAATATTAACAATACATGTAAAAAATTAAAAAAGACAAAACAAATTATAATTAATTAAATCCATAAAACATAATATTTATTCAGACATGGCCTTTCATTACCTAATTAGGAATAAAACACAATATTTCTTTGTTTTTGACCAACCATTATAGGGAAACATACTTTTATAGGGGGGTCTTATAAAGTATTTGTGAAGACTTAACCATTTTACATTAGGAGGAGTATCCCTTTCTAGACTTGGTGTAATTTGGAGGCAGGTATTGAGGAAATACAAGTTGAGATTTTTTGGACTGGGGAAACCCACTTAATGGATCATGGAGTTACAAGCCCTGAGTTCTTAAAGACCTGGCTACCTAAATACTTCCAAGTGGCTTGAATAACCCTTTTTGGGTTATACGAAGGGGAATATGGATCCTTTCTACTAGAATGTCCGAGAAACTAAACATTTTGAGTTCAATGGTGAAGGATTTTGGGACTTCATAAAACAGTTGGATATTTAATAAAACCAATTAATTTTGTATTTCTCATATAATTTTTAATCAAGAAAAGTACTAATAATCTTCTCTTTTTAATTGTGGACTAAAATGGAAAGATCATCATCCACATTATACCTATGATCAATATTGGATAAAGACAACCACTTAACTGGTAGTAACCTCCAATAATTTTACAAATTATTTTATGTTTTTCTACACCATGAATGGAAATATTATGTTCTATAATCCTCAATGCCTGATCCACCTACTAAGAAGGCATGTGATGAATAATTCCTAGTATACAATAAAAATATGAAAAATGTGGTTAACGTTCAATGTTTGATTCTTTTTTATATGTATAATGAACTCATGAATTCTTATATAAACATGCATGCATATATCATGTTTGATCACCTATGTGGTCTTTACCAAGAAAGATCTAGTTAGGAGCAATTTGAGATTTTTCAAATCACTCTTTCAATGTAAGCTTATATAGGGTGCCCCAACTGGGCCTCATGTAGTCAAAATCCTTGGCTACATTGAGCGCCTAGAGGTTATAGGGTTAAAAATCCCAAAATAACTAGTCATTGATCTCATTATGGAATCCCTCCCTCAGATATTCTCAAGATTTTGTTTGTGAATTTTAATATGAACAACATTGAGAAGTCCCTATTATATCTTCACACTATTCGTCGCCAAGTAGATAAGGATACCGATTGTGAAAAGACTTCATTACTTATGGTGAACACATAGAAAGGGAAGGCAATCATATTTAAGCCCAAATATTCTTCACTCCCTTCAAAGAAGAGAAATATCAAGGTTAAAGAAAGGGAAAAAGATGTTGTCTATTTTTCATGTGGAAAAACGGGTCACTAGAAGAAAAATTACACAAAACCAAAGAAGCAATGGGGAAGCTTTAGAAGTATTTTTTATCAAGTAAAATTTACATTTTTCTATAAAATGGGTATTATATACAAATTTTGGTTCTCATATATGTATTAAAATATAGGAACCAAGTAGATTAAAAATATTGATTGGGGGGATTGGATCTATGATTAGAAAATGAAGCTAAAATTTTTGTTGTAGCTATTGGGGAATACCGGCTCACATTACCGAACGAGATGATCTTGATTTTGAAAGGTTGTTATTAAGTTTTATTTTTTACAAAAAACATTAGATCTATATGCAAACTAGATACTAATGGATTTTTTTTCAAAATTTTAAAGAATTATTTCTACTATTATAAAGATATAATTAGTTATCATAAGGAACATTTTAAATAATGGTTTTATATGTTTGATTACATGAACCAAGTAAAGGAAATTGATAACGAATTTAATTGGTAGGAATCACACCACACCCAACTTTGGAATAACTAGCTAGGTCATGTAAACAAAAATTTATTAACTAAATTATATTAAGATTGATATTTAGATTATTTTTATCTAAAACCACTTAGTGTATGTCACAAATGTTTTCAAGGAAAAACGATCAGGGCCCCATTTTTTGAGAAAGGTGAAAGTGCTAAAGAGCATGTTGAATTAGTTCATACAGATGTGTGTGGACCATTTCCTATTGAAGAAATGTGTGGGTACTAAAACATCATAACTTTTATTAATGATTTTAGTAGATATGGGTATGTCTAATTGATGAGTTATAAGATGAATTGTTTTGATAAAATTAAGGAATAAAATAATGAAGTTGAGATCCATATTGGTAATAATATTAAGAAACTCTGCTCAGAATATGTTGGGGAATATCTTAATCAAGACTTCATTCATTAATTACAGGTGTTTGGGATCTTATTCCAAATCAATCATCCTTATACACCACAGTGGAACAACATAAGAGAAAGGAGGAACCAAACCTTTTTTTAACATGTTGAGATAAATGATGATTCATTTGAGTCTTCCATAATCCTTTTGGGGATATGTATTACAAATAATAACACATATATCTAACAAAGTACCAAATAAATTGATAAATGATATTCCATAAGAATTTTGGTGTGGATGAAAAACCATGTTATCTAATTTTGTTATCGAATTTACATGTGTGGGGAAGAAAAATGTTTGTTAAGGCCTCTTCAGGTAAAAAACTTTCATCCTAAGGAACAAAGGTGTACCTTTATATGATACCCCAATGAAAAAAATGGATATTACTTATATGACCCCTTAAACAAAAACGTTATAGTGGCAAGAAATTTCATATTCCTTGAGATGGAGAATATCTCTAAAATAGATAGTGGGATAGAGATGTACTTTAATGAAGTTAAAGATCAAGGGATATAAGAGTTAGTAAAAGATCATATTCCACAAATCCCTATGGATGATAAAACTATTCTGGAGGCATAAGTACCGTGTAGGAGTATAAGTGATATTAAAGAACTAGAATGTTATGGTTTTCTAGTCACCAAGGATAGTGACTCATTATTAGTTGACAATAATGATCCTCTAACCTACAATGAAGTTGAAAGTGGCACATATATTTTAATGTGGTAAGAATCCATGAATTCTAAAAAGGATTCTATGTACCAAAACCACATATAGATTTTGTAATATCATCTAGAGGATGTAAATCTTGTTTTTAGAAATGGTAATTCTATTTGAAAGATGATTGGTTGCAAAAGGGTTTGAACAGCATCAAGGCACTGACTATGATGAGACATTTTCACTAGTTTCAATGCTGAAAATGATCATAATTCTATTTTCCATTGTAGCTTACCATGATTATGAGATTTGGAAAATGGATTTCAAAATATACTTCCTTAATGGTAACCTTTGTGAAGATGTCTATATGTCACAACCCGAAGGTTTTGTGACTCCAAATGATGCAAACAAGATATGAAAATTTGAAAACCCCATTTATAGATAAAAGAAATAATCTTGGTTGTGGAAAATTAATTTTTATGAAGCCATAATGGAATTTGGTTCCATAAATAATGAGTGTGATCCTTGTGTCTACAAATTTTTTAGTGGGAGTGCAATCATTTTCTTTATAGTATATATTGATGAAATATTACTCATAGGAAAAAAATACTAGTCTTATAATTTATTAAAAAGTGGTTGAATAAATTCCTCTACAAGAAGGACTTGGGGGAAGAAACATATATTCTTTGGATCAAGATCCATCATGATATATCCAATAGAAAACTCGACCTAAGTCAAAGTACAAACATTGTCAAGATACAGAAGATATTCAATATTGAATAACCCAAGTGGGGATTATTTCCAGCATCATGTGGTATTCATCTTTCTTGTAAAATGTGTCCTAAAAAACATGATTAAAGAAAAAGAATTATGAATATTCAATATGCATAAACGATTGGGTTATTTATGTATGATATGATCTGTACTAGGATAGATGTTTCCTATGCATTGATTGTGGTGGGAAGATATCGATATGATCTAGGTGACCACTATTGGATGGTAGTCAAGACTATCCTTAAGTATATAAGGCATACTAAGGATGTTTCTATAGTCTATGAAGTGTATGAAAAACTAGTCATCAGAGGATATGTAGATTTTAGTTTCCAAACTGATCAAGATAACATGAAGTCACAAAAGAGATACATATTCACTTTGAATAGAGGTGTTGTGAGCTGGAAGATCTTAAAGTAGGTTGTGGTCAAAGATTCTTCAGTAGAGCCTGAGTATATTGTGGCTTCTTAGGTAGCCAAGGAATTATTATGGATGAACAACTTCATCCATGAAAATTATGTGGTACCTAGTATTAAAGATTCTATAACACTCTATTGTGATAATACTATAGTAGTGGCCCTCTCAAAATATCCAAGGTCACATTAAAGGATTATGCACATAATTTGGAAATATAATATGATGGGGTATTTTTCTCAGAGAGGTGAGTTTTTTTTATATTATTTCCACAGAAGGTAACATAGTGGAGCCCTTTACGAGATCCTTGAATCAACAAAAACATCATTATCATGTGAGGTCTAGTAGACTGAAAGTCATAGGTAGTTGTCTTTAATCCAAGTGGGAGTTTGTTAAATTTGGTCTCCTATAACCAGCTGATTGTACTTTTATTACATTTATATTTTATGTATGGAATATTAATTTAACATCTTATTACATATTTTTCATTTTTTCTCCATGGATTTAATGTAATAATGTCATAGAGTATTATCACATAGATAAGGTCATAACAGTTCACCATGATGATGAGAACATTTCAGTGATATGAAAATATTCTTAATATAGTTTTGTAGTTGGATAATATACTATGATGGGAAACATGGAATTTATATAGTAATGTATGATTTCTCATAAGTGAATGAGGCTTCTTCTCATGAAGTTTTCACTTGATATTCTCCAAGATGGGAGATTATGAGAACAACCATGCTAGTTGGAATTCTGTATGTGTTAGTGTCATAAGATATTCTTATATTCAAGTGTCTATAGTGTTCCTTACACTTTAATACTATCATTAATGTATTTCATGACTCACACACTTGGATATATAGACCCAAACTGTCACATCATATATTAGTGGGAAGTAGGGTATATTGGGAGAGTCATGATTGACATATCATTAATGGATAAGTTGAGTAAATATTTGTCCCTTCCATTTTTATGGAAGAAAATATCATGGACCGTTGATTGGAATTGAACCATCTCATTATATTATATGGTCATTGTGTAATGACATGTTTATTTCAAATATTCAATGAAAGACATATCAAGTAAATAGGTTGATTTCACCGTTGTGAAAATTTCTTGAGGGGATATTTTGAAAAAGGAATTATATTACATAGTGATAATTCATATGTGGTTTTTAATGTTGTGACATTAAGTTCGTTCTCTTAGGTTCCTTGACTCATTGCGAGACTGTAATCTTGGACTTTAGTAAATCCCACCTAATACCAACAAGAAAAAATCCTAGAGGGTCACACACTAAGTGTTTCCATTGATCTTGATTAAATTCTATTTGAGTTTTATTAATGGAATAAATATTATTATCAAGTACAAGGAATAATTTTATTCAAGTTATATTGACCACATATGTTAAATAAATATTTATTCTTTGGCATGTTATTAAAAATTTATTTATTTATTTATTTTAAATATTTAATAAATATTTATTTGGTGTTATGTGAATGAAATATGTATTTATGAATAAAAATTTTATTCAGGTGTTCAATAAATGCCATAGGATTTTGAATGGACCAAGGCAATGTCGGTGACAAATATTAGTTTACAAGTTGGTTAAATAATATTTGTTATTATTAAATATGGTGCAAGCCACAAAAAAAATATAATTATTATTATATGGCATGGGGTATATTAATGGAAATAAATGTTCTTTAATGACCAACATGCAATTAAATAATATTTTAACTTAAAATCTAACTCTATAAATAGAGAGATATGTCTATTGTGTAGTGAATCAAAAAATTAAGAATAAAGTGTTGTTGAGTACAATGAATTATCTCTCAAATACTCTTTCTCTATCCCTCTCAATAATGATAAGTGCAAGATAGATATATTCAAACTGATGAATGAGTGATCAAGAAAAAATAAATAAATACATTCAACACACCATGCTACGCCCAGAGATCGAGTGGTGTAGCTTGTAGATCATAGGAGCATGTGTGGACCACTGCTAGAAAGATTCTATCCTTTGATCCTCATAGGGATATGAAAGTAATCTATAGGGGTCTTTTTGGATGACTAGTATTCACCGAAAAATAAATTTCATAAGCATATGTATTTATTTCTTCAAATATTAAATAAATTAATTATAAATTTTATGTAGAAGATATTTACTCTTGGTTTTCATAAAAAATTGTTAAATGAAATTTTAATATATCACTCACCATGGCACACTTTTTTTCCCATATAACCAATAAGAAATGTCCCTGAACAACCCTGATTTTCAGTGGGGAATTCATCTCATACAAACACAATATCAAAATAATATCAAAGGTGAAAAAGTATGTGATCCAAAACCCAGTCCACCTCAATTTCAATCAATCCATTATTTATCTTCATCAATTTAGTGAAAACTATATTCCCCAAAGATAAAAAAGTAAACCCCTCCCATATGATATAAAATAATGATAAATGAGGGAAACCCTACCTCAAAGAGGCTTTTCTAACTTGTTGTGCACTCTAGGATGAAAAAGAAATGCCTTGTTACCACAAACACACATGGAGAAACTGTGTAGGAACCTACACCACACACAAGTATCATAAAAAACAACCATCTAATACACCAAACCAAAACCCCACCATTATAGCAGATCTCTTAAGAATAATGGAAGGAAAACCATGGGGTTGAATAAGAAGGAGGGCTGAAAGATTCTTCAAAATTGCCTAGGGTTACTCTAAAAATGAGAGGAAGAGGAGATCAGAAAATGGGTGGAGAAGTAGATAAACAAAACCTAATTAAACAAAGAACTAACCCATCATATGGTGTGGCATAAAATCCATAATTCCATATAACTCATGCCATAAAACCAACTGTTAGTCCATAAAAGATTTTTTACGTCGAAAAACATGGCACTTCAGGATGGAATTAACTTGTAGCATAAAAAAACATCGTATGGCATAAACAACCTTCACACCGAGCCCATTTCCAAATAAAATCCATAAACTAGCAGGTCAAATAATCCATAAAATACTATCTTATGCCAAAATACCTATTTTATACTGTAAAAATACTTTTGCAGCTATGTTGTAGTTCAACCCCACCGAACCTCATTCAGCCTCCTACAGACACCTCTAGTTTCCTTAAACTTGAAAAGTAATGGGATGGGAAGGCATATGAACTTACATCAGATGCATCTCAAAAAATTCAAATCCTTAATAATAAAAACCAAACCCAAAGAAAAGAAAGGGGTCCAAACAACCACCGCACGAGATACCACTCAAGGCTCTCACCCCATCTCATATTCTACCACCACCCAAATTCGTCAACCAAAATTCTAAAAAACACTCCACACAACCACTACACAACCAACTCTCACTGATCACAAAACAAAACATCTTTTACCAACTAAAAACCACCACCTTTTTTCAACCACACTACAACAAAACCATCCAACCTCCACATAACCCAACCCAAATATCGCTACAACCAACATGTAACATTGCACTAACCAATCATATAAATTAGGGAATCTTGTATTCCATGTCAAGGTACTATCCGATTTGGGAAACATCGATTCACCCACCTGGTTTCAATTGCATCAATGTACAATGCTTCTTGATTATGGATCGGGTCCTCCCCTTTTCATATGCCGAATGATTTATCACACATCACATGTCATAGAAAAAACCTTATTTGATAAAACAACAAGGTCCAAACATCATATCAAAAAAGAAAAAAAGAAGAGAAAAACTCAAAAAAACTATGGGTACTGGGCATGAATATGTGTCTCACACTCCTAATTACTCTCCTCCAGGACACCATGCCTCCACAACTTATGAACCAAGGGAATGGTCTTCCCACAAAACACCTTCTCCTGATGATCCACGATATCTAATTTCCTCTCCATAAATGTCTCATCATCCTTGATATCAGAATAACTCTATTTAAGTACTTGGGATTCATTGTGAAGATACTGATGGAGATGAGATACATGGAAGACGTTGTGGATCATGTCCAGTAATAGTGGAAACACCAATAAATACATCACCTCACCAACTCTCACCAATAGCTCAAAGGGCCCAACAAACCTGAAAAAATATTACTCCTCCAATCAAACATCCATTTATCATGTCAAGGGGAGACTCTCAAGAACACATGATATCTAACATCGAACTCTAAGGGTATCATTATATGATCGAAATAAGACTTCATTTAGTCTTTCATTTCTTTCATCCACTCAATAACAAGATGAACTTTCTCTATTGTGCTCTTCACCACCTTCAGACCAAGAAATGTTGTCTCCCAAATGTCCATAAAGAACAACATAAAATGATATGGCCTCCCATGTATATCAAAATTATAATTAGTGTTCATGGAAATAAATTTTCCATAAATGGAATTATATTTTCTTTTTTGGATAATTCGGTTTTTTAAGTGATAATGTTATTTTTATTACTGAACCCTTTTAAATTTTCTAAAACTCCACCAAGCAATTAAAAACATCCAAACTATAACCAAATTAATAACCCCTCAATTTAAATATTATTATCGAATCCAATAAATTTTTTGACATTTTGAAGAATGAGTAAACTTACCATTTTACCCTTTTAAAAATTAATTAATAAATTTGAATAATTATTCTTGAAAATCAACATGCTCATAAAATGGAAGTGTCACTTCTCGTGAAACCAGAAATATTATAGGTATTGTTGTAGACACTATAGAAAATTCATTGTTGATTTTACTTTAGTGTGAATAATGAATTGGTACTATACAAGAACACTATAGTAACACTATGGTAGGGAATTTCATTAGTGCACTATACAGTTTTGCAATAGTTGAATTGGGGAAGGTGTATCAATAGAGATAACTTTTTATCATCTCTAATTCACTCATTCATAGGATTATCTGGTTATGTGTGGAGATCTTAACACATGTTAATTTTTATAGGTGACAACATCCTGTTGCATTGATTCGCTGGAGGGAATTTTCGTCTTCAGGAAAATGAGGCATGTGTGTGTAATGAGGCATCACACGATAGGGATTTCACATTTTCAGAAGGTTTCATCGGTAAAGCTCTGAATGATTTCATGTATTGTTATATTTTTAGTGGGTTTATCTGATATTGTGTGATGGTTTTTCATTTTCAGTGGGTTTCATCGCAGTGGGTTTCGTTTGGATTATGTGATGATTTGGAATTTTCAGTTGGTTTCGTCGCAGTGGGTTTCATCACAATGTGATTTGGAATTTTCATTCATTTGGTTTCACCAAGAGAGATATGAATGAATTCATGACAATAAGGTATCTTCAGTGAGTTTTTTCACACTACGAATCATCAAAGTGGAGGTATGGTTTGGAGATGAAATTTTGGTTCTACTTATAATGGATACTGATGAAGGTATTGTAGATTATATTTGAAGTATTTTGACTCTATGTTTTTTTATATCTATAATTAGTTTATATCCATGACTATATTATAATGTAAAGGTATTGAAGATTATATTTTAAGTCTATTTACTGTTACTTTTTGGTAAATTTGTCCAAGACTGTATGAATTTTTTTTCAAAGAATGTTTTACTAAAATAAATATATAGTTTGTTGCTTTTTGGAACTGGATCTTATGGTGTAAGTTTAGGATTTCCCATGGAAGTTCCATTGGACACTAGAGATTCAACTTTTCCTTCCATTATAGCTTCCACTGAAGCTTCTATTGGATCTTCCACTAGAGTTTCCACTAGATCTTCCACTAGAACTTACATTGGAACTTCCACTGGAACTTCAACTGAAACATACACTAGAACATATAGTGGAAAATAAATTCAATTTTAAATTTTTTATACAATATCAAATGCTAAGTTAAATAAATTTTATAAAAATTATTTATTAATTGAAATTCAAATTTTTTATAATTATATTTAACAATTATATATTTATAAAAAGTTCCATTAGAAGTTTCACTTGTATTATTTTCCCAGTTATGTAATCTTTATTTTCAGGTTTTTCCAAAAAGTTTAAACATTTGTGAATGTTAAATTAAAAAATAATTATAAAAAATAAGCATTTTATAAGAATATATTTATTAAATTTTAATTATTGTTAATATATTATTTAATTTTAGAAATATACATTTTTTTGTAGTGTGAAACTTCCACTGGAAGAGTAGAGATTCCACAGAAATATATATATTTTTTATATATTATAATTTTATTAATTATAATTTATTAACTATAATTTTACTTTATATATATCTAAATAATTATTTTCATAATTATATAATATTTAGTTTCATTTTTATTCATATAGTTTATACATTTTAAATCGAATTAAATCCTATTAAAAAATTAATGTACATTTCTTAAACTTAAGTTTTTTTTGTTGCAGTTTGTTCCAATACCAATGATGATGATGTTGTAGCAGCTTCTATTAAACTAGTTATAGGGATGACATTCAAATCAATTGATGAAGCACAATGTTTTTATGTTGTGTATGGTAGAGTAAATGGGTTCATTGTACATAAAAAATACTCTAATAAAAGGAGAAAGGATAAATCAATTGTCACATCAAGCCTTTATTAATGTAGAAAAGATAGTCATTAGAAGGTTGAAAAATGTGATAACATGGTGAAATTTCCTCAGATTGAGACATGAAAGGTATCTTTAATAGAATGGGGGTTAGTTTATGTTCTTTTAGGAAATATTCATGTATTATATTTGTTAAAGAGTATAATCATCCCGTGTAAAACCCTAAATCAATTCATATGAGGACATCTCAAAGAAAAATAATAGAAGAACAAGCAACTGAGCTAGATGGGAATGCTTTAGCAGGTATTAAACCAAATGATTCCTTCTCCTTAGAAGAAACTCTTACAAGGGGTAGAGATGTTATTAGGTACATGCATGTTGATTAGTTGAATTTTTTAAGGTCTAAATGGGAATGTGAATTACTTTAGGGTGATGCATGTTGCATGTCAGAGTAATTAGTAAGACAAAGTTAGGAAAATCTATCATTTTTATATACTATAAAGTTTGACGTGAAGGTGAAAATTAGTAATATTTTCTAGGTTGATCGAAAAATGAAGACATATTATGAGTTTTTTAGAGATGATGTTGTTTTTGACACCACTTTCATCACTAATAGAGAGTACATGATCTTGGGTATCTTCATGGGGTTCAATCATCATTGGAAGATTGTAATTTTTGGTGAAGCATTATTATATGATGAAACTGCAACTTAATTTTATCGGTTTTTTTAAAAAAATTGGAGTTGCATCACATGAAGTGACCTAAAACTATATTTACTAATTAGTATGGGAAAATGGGAAAATTCATTTGCGAAGTTTTAGTGGGAATTAGGCATTTCCATTGTTTGTGGAATTTGATACAAACTGGCATTAATAATTTAGGTAATTGGAAGGAAGATGGATCTAGTTTTATTACTATATTTAAGAAGTGTATCTTCCAATACCATGATACAAATTAGTTTGATCAACATTGTGCTTCCCTTGGAGTAGAATATAAGGATGGAGAATCATTAGGTTAATATGATGTATTCATATTGTGAGAAAAGTGGCCTCATTTCTTTTTGAAAGATGATTTAACATTAGGCATTCACAACACTCAATTAATTTCAATTTTTAATGGATTTATTAAATATTATTTTCATGGAAAGTTATGTGTAATTGATTTATTTAAGCAGTTTGATGGATTGTTGGAAATAAATTGTATCACAGAATAAAGGTGGGATTTGAGATGCTAGAGAAGTTTCTTCATAATCTTTACCCTTACCTTGCATTGATGTTCCAAGTTTCTACTAGATATACACCGAAGTTATTTGGTTTTTTTCATCATGAATATAAAATGATTGGTGATTGTTTTTTGATATCATGAATTGAAATCATAGTTCAATTCATTTATGTTATTCGAATAGTTGGTTGTAAAGATAAATTTAGTGTATCATATGAAGCTTCCAATGATGTTTTTTAACATTCTTGTCGATATTTTGATTCAGTAGGGTATATTTGTTTCCATTTTTTAAAAATTTATGATCATATTGAGGTTAAATCAATAATTGAAAAACATATTTTTGTTAATATATTACTATATCTTGTGAGGGAAATAAGGGTTATGACATTGTCTTCTATAATTTCAATAATTTTCCAAAAGATTTGACTACTATAAATACATCATCGGATAGAGTTAATGGTCATGATAGTTTAGACACAATTTTAAGAAAGGATTTTTTTAAAAGGATGCCAAATAGGAATGGGGGAGGTTGATTCAAAATCATTTTCGACAATGGTTGCTAAAAGGGGAAACACTTGAATAAAAGTATGAATAAGTCAACTACTATGATGAAATTATGATTTTATTTTATGAATAATTTAATTTATTAGAGTATTATTCATCGATAATGTGGTATCTAATATCATTTTTCATTGCATAAAGGAAATTTAAAAGTAAGAAAGATCAAATTTTGCTGTTGCAGCTATAAAAACAATTTTAAATGTATTTTTTTAGCAGTATTCATTTCTATAAGTGTTGTAATTTTGTTTTATTTCTATTGTAAGAAGAATTTCCAACCAATTTAGATCTTTAACATTGGAGGTTGACTGGAATAGCATTGTAAGAGGCTAGGTAGTGTAGACAACATTGGATTAAAGTTGTTTTTTTGGTTGATTTATGACCACGTACATGAAGTTTTAAATTGTAATGAATACATTTAAGCATTTATAGGTGGAAATAAGTCATTTTCCACTTTAATTTATAAAGGATTGGGATACTATTTCAAGAAATTAAATATTTGATGTATACAATTGTGTTTTATGAAAATGTGAAAGTGATAGCAGGGAAGATCATATTTTTTGTACTGCAAATGTGAACAGAAAATTTCAAACAAATAATATTAAATATCAGAACATGGAAAATCCATGGCTACTTTTGAATATAGGTTCATCTTAATGTTGAAACATAATACAATAAAAAATCTGATATAAAATAAAGGAAAATAAGCTTGGTGATAATTTTGAAGAGTTTTTTTAATATAATGGCTTCAAATAAGGGAAACTAAAAATGTGATATATTATTAGCATCCCCCAAAATACTTCCAAATAACTTATTTCAATCAACAAAAACAAATAATTCCCCCCAAAAGAACATAATATTCCCATTAATATTATATAAATTCAATATAATACCTATATAATACAAATAAAACATCAGTATTTGTATCTAAATATCAGTACTTCAATTGGTAAATCATCAATACAATGGAATTTAAGATGTAAAATAGAAATATAGTATCCAATAGTATAACAGTGATGAAATATCCATCAACCAGAAACCTAAGAAATTATGAAAAGATAGTCCATAATAATGAAATATCTATAACAATAATAAACCACCATTAGTATCTATTTACAACCTATAATATAAACTCTATGATCAGAAATATATGGAATATTTAAAACTCATTATTGAAATAGAACCCACTAATAAAAAATCCATTCAACATACAATAATCAAAATCTACCATAGAAACTAAAATAAACATTACTAAACAACCATTTAACCAAAACCACTAGACCAAAAAACATCTGCCACACCAATAAGTTTTTCTAATATTAATGATATAACCAAATAAGAGTTAGATTCAAAGATAATTTTTAATATACCATGTGATGTAATAAAATTGAAATCAAACAAAACATTTCTGACCTTAATGAAATCATGTCAATCATTAGATAAAACTAGATTCAGAAAAATAGACCCTAACAAAACTATATCATCACATGACATAATTCCAAATTCATTTCCATCACCACCCAAAATAAGAAAACTCCATAAAACTAGGCTGTATAAATGTTCTACAACTTAAAAACATTAAAATCTTATTTCTGATAACAACTATAAAACTAGGTTGTATAAATGATTAAGAACCTCAGAACCTTTTCAAATCATGTTTCATGTCACAACCATATAACCAGGCGGTTTAAATGTTTATGATGATGTTAGCGACACTATTTCTAAAAGGAAACTCCTACTTCTAAATTATGTTTGTTTCTAGTTATTTTTAGGGATAGTAAGGAATCAATGTTTCATATAAAGATACAAGTCATCAACTTCATATTTTTCTATATTCTTATTATACATTTGATCAATTTATAACTAATCTATTTGATAGAAAATGATTAGTCCAATTCCAATGTTGCATCCCTCTTTTGAGGAGTATCTTCCACTATGAACAGTAGTGCATAAGTAGTCTATTCTGAGTATTCTGGGATCCATTTTTTGATGATGTTTTTTTGATAAATTCTTTCTTCAAGGTGTACAGATTTTATACAATTAGTTTTTTATAGTAAAATATATTTCATGTTAAAGAGGATAACATTTAATATTTATAAAGCATCATTCTGATAATAATCATCTCTAGAATCACCCATCCGTGGATGCAGGGAGTTATAGTGGATGAAATATTTTCTCTGAATATCAAAAATTAGATATATCTAATACATATTTTATGTGTTGATGGGGATGAAAAAATTTCCATTTAACTCCATTACATCTTTTACTGGTTTCTCTACCAATATCTTGATCAAATTTTTGTTTTACACAAATATTATGCCCTATAAAAATGAATAAAGTTAAACAAAATATTAATTAATATATTTAAAAATTATATAGTATAGAAACTATTACACACACCATAGATGCACTTGTAATCATCATTGATTTATATTGGAATATTTCAACCATATTCCCCATTTTACGCTTCTTTTTTTTAATCTGACCATAAGAATCTATAACCTGATATCATTAAAAATGTATAGAGGATGTCAAAATAACTGAATATTATTTTATAGTAAGATTGGTTAACTTAAATACCCACCCTTATACTTTTCATGGTTTTTTTGAAAAGGGAGAAATTTCATCCATTGCAGTTGAATATTAATTGTTCTGAGAGTCCCATACATATTCACTTCATAATAATAATAGTAATTTATAAGAATACATTTATAGGGGAATTTAATATAAATCATTAAATTCAAGGCATTCATTTCCTTTGGTCCTAAAACAATATGAGGCTAGGTAAAACATTAACATCTTCTCATGATACTTGTAGTCCTTTTTTTGATTCTCTGACTCTTCCTGGCCCATTTTGGTATATCTACCATCCTATTAACAACCCTTTTATTTTGTGGTTTCATTGTAACATTGAGTACATTGATGGGTTTTTCCAACTAATATGGATCTTCTACTAGTTTTTTTTTTGAGTTGTTTCATCACTTGTTCTTGTATTTTGGGTTTCATATAGATATATCACATCCAATTTCTTCAATTTTCTTTCTCTTGATTTCATATTTATAATCATTGGTCCGATTCGGTGAGTTTCTTTTCCCCCCATTTATTTTTGGTTGATATCAGGGAGGGGTGTAGTTTTTTAAGTAGCTTCTTGCACCTGATCTTCATCCTCCTACACCCCAGCTTCATTGGTATATTCTTTTTGGTTTTCCTTCATTCGATAAGGAGTCATTTTTTGTTGTTATGCTTTATTACTTTTAGGGATAGGTGTGGTATTTAGCAGCTTATTTCACATGTTATTCCTCCCACATTTCATATTCATTGGTACAAATACCTACTCTCTAGTTTTCATTCTTAATAGAATGGGTCATTTCCTATCCATAAATGGTAGTTTCTATTCTAATTTCCTCATTTTTTGTGCTTTCACTTACCAAAAGCTTTAGTTTTTGATTTTTTTCAACATTTTTTATAACATTTTATTTCATTTTCTACATTTTTATTTACAAGAATGAATTTTCTTTTTCAATACCTTTTATTTTAACTTCCTTTTCATCCACCTTTTCTTCTTGGGAAACAACAGGTTCCTTATAGGTTGTTTTCTCCTTATAAATTTCTTCTTATTCTTGTATCTATAATATTTTTATTTTTACATACCTATGGGTTGAGAAAACCATTATATTTAGACTGTAATTGGTAGACTTACCTCAAATATTCATGTTGTTGAATAATTAATATTTTATAGCATCATCAAAATATGAAAATCTCCATTTTTTGAAATGTGGATTTCCAGATTGTTCATTTCCTTTTTACTATTCTTCTTTCCTCACAATACCAATACTACAACAATAACAACCTTGTGAAGACTAAGTTATACATATAAGTTAAAATAAATATTAATCCATGCCAATAATGTGATAATAACCCTTATAATATATTCACACTACAAGTGAACTTCTTTAATAGATCTCATCAATTATTGGTTAATTTTATAAGAATACCTTAGTGTTCTAATTTCTCTCAAAGTATCAACAAAATTGATAAAACCCAAGATCATGTAAGAACCTGTAGTAGGTAAAAACATAGTAACACATGTGTATAAAACTATAAGGGTTATTGTGTCAGCATTATTGACTTCTTCATTTCCCAATATAGCTTCCAAAAAGAAAAAAATTATTTCATATTGTGTGAATAACTTAAAACCTATTGAAAATATCCTTATAAACAAATAATCCTTTGTTTGATTGAAATAGTAGTATTCCACCATTTTAGTTTCACCTCCTATTATTCCATATATCCTTTGGACATCAACTTTCGAGAAATTTCTTTCCACTCCACTAAATAGGAAGGCATTTATTGAGGGAATATAGTTATCCAATTCATAAAAAATAACTTTTAGATATCTTAAAATATTTTGATGATATAGTATTGGATAGAAATTCTTGAAATATATTCAAAAGGGAGTATTCCACAAAGCATTGGTATGACTTTATTTCAATTGTGTTTTGATTTCTTGTATAAATCTTTGTAAAAATATTAGATTGGACCTAAAATGTACACCTAAAAACTGAATGTAAGACCATTCCTTGCGAATCACAAAACATACAATAGGACAAGAAATATTATAAAAATTCCATTATAAATCCTATTAAAATTTCACTAAAATATTGAAAATAAAGGAATTATTGTGGTCATACAAAAATTAAAGTATAAAAGGTAGAATAAGAGTGTAACATCCAGTGGAAGCTCTACTAGAAGTCTTGTTGGAAACAATTGCATGTGAAAGGGATTGGAATTTCAAGTAGAACCTTTGGTGGGAGTTCCAGTGGAAGTTTGAGTGTAATTTCCAATGGATGTTCTAGTGGAAGTTCAAGTGGAAGCTCAAGAGGAAGTTCTAGTAGAATCTCCAATGAGAGTTCTAGTTGAAGTTCTAGTGGATGTTCTAGTGGAAGTTTGAGTAGAAGTTTCAGTGGAAGTTCCAGTTAAAGATCTAGTACACGTTCCACTAGAACGTCCAGTCGAATTTCCACTGTGAAAGAATGTCATGAAATTCACTTCTGGATCCCGTAAAAATGCTTCTACAATTTTTTTGGGAGATTATACAAATTAAAATATATTTTTGTAAGGTATAATATAACTAAACGTTCCATTGGAACTTAACAACACAAATTTTTAATTAAGGTAGTATTGGAATGTAATATGTTGGAATAGGTTCTAGTCGAAGTTCTAGTTCAATAGAACAACTTGACATTCACTTCTAAATCTTATTAAAATTTCACTACATATATATATTTTTGGATTCCAAAAATTACACTATAGTTTTGGGGTGTAGAATATGACTGTAAGTTCCATTGGAACTTCCAATGGAAGCTTTACTGAAAGTTCCAGTAAAATTTATATTTGAAGTTCCATTGGGAAATAACAAGGCAAATTTTTTACTTAATATTTTCACTAAAATTAGGTAGAATAGGTTCTATTATATGATCTAATGGACGTTCCAGTAGAAGTTCCAATGTATGTTCTAGTGAAAGTTCTAGTGGAACCACCAGTGGAAGTTCCAATGCAAAATAATGGCACAATATTCACTTTTGAATCCTACAAAAACATCACCACAAATATTATTTTTTAATTCCAAAAATTACACTACAGGTTTGGCATATGAATGAATTTCTATTGGAACATCCAAATGGAAAGAACAAGACAAATTTTTCCTTAGGAAGCATTGCAATGTAATTAGGTAGAATAGTTTCCAGTGGATCCAGTGGAACCTCAAGGGGAAGTTCCAGTGGAAGTTCCACTAGAAATTATAGTGGAACATCTATTGGAAGTTCTAGTGGAACCTCCATTTTCCATTCCAAAGGAACCGCTAGTGTATATTTTGGTGGAACCTCCAGTGGATATTCTAGTGGATGTTTTGGTGGATGTTATAGTGGATGTTCTGGTGGATGTTATAGTGGATGTTCCAGTGGAACCTCTAATGGAACCTCCAATGGAAATTCCTATCTAACCTATAGTGGATGTTTTAGGGGAAAGTTCGGTGGGGAACAAAAGAAAAATTCACAGTCGTCCATAAAATTATTACAGTACAATATATAACCTGTTTTTTGGCATATTCCACAAATTTTAGTGGAACCTCTAGGGGAACTCCCAATGGAACTTTCATGAATCTAGTTAAAAAATAGTTTCTTTTTTCCTATGTTCACACGAGTTATAGTGAATTCAATATTGGGAAATTTTAGTTTTTTGAATTGGAATATTATAGACATACAACATTTAAAGAAAACTACTCATAAGAAAATGTATTAAAAAAGTAATTGGAAAAATTGGACATTTATGTTTTCTGAAATGGAATATATATTTTAAAATACATATTTCAGTAGAAATACATAATATATTAAACTTTCTTTATCCATTGGTTCCTATTTTGTACAAAAAGAGTGTTGATGACTGATAAAAAACACCACTAGAGGCAGTTCTCAGATTAGAAGAATCATACCTTTTCATTAGAGGAGACTTGGGTAAAATGAGATACTTTGTTCGGTGGAGTCTTCATCACAACTGAAGTCATAGGACTCATTGAAGTTAGTGAGATTTGAAGTTGTCTCCACAATGATGGGTTCATGGTTGCTGTCATAATCACTAAAACTGAAGTCAATCTATCTCAGGGATTTGATTTTTATCACAAAAGGGAAAAACTGTCTATGTATAGAAATGAAAGTAATTCCCTAAAAAAATGATCTGATGGATGAAAATATAATAGCACATGTTCCCTCATCCCAGGGGTGTACTGGAACATCCAATTAAAGTATTAATTGGAGACTATGTCAGACTGATAATGATATATAATATGGGATTTTGGTTGACTATGAAAGGATTTTGGTCAACCCTTTAGGGGTGGGATGTTGGATTAATTCAATTATAATCGGTAGGCATGTTCATATTCCTCATGAATTGTGCCCCCAAAAAATTAAGGAGATTATTATTATTTTCATTAAATAATTGTGCCCCACTGCTCCTATGCACAACCCCACTTTTCTCGAATCTTACACCACACCAGATCCCAAAACATCAAACCCTTATCTATGGATGAAAAGAAACCTAACCCTGAGTTTCATTTACATTCAAACTAGAGAATATCTTCATGTCATCCTCTCCAATTCTCATCAAATTGGACAAATTCTACATGAAACCTTCATTTTCTTTCAAGGAACCAACTGAGATCCCAATTAGGACACAATCATTACCTAGGAGAACATAAATATAACCACCATTTTCAGGAATGGATATTTATGAAAAGTTTATTAGACCATTCTTATTGCTCAATGAAGGAAAACATTCCTCTCCATCTAAGTCTCTAATGGACCTGAAATTTCTCATCCTATTTTATAGGTTTAGATTGTAAAATATGCTAGTAGTTTTTTAATTGGAGGATGAAGCCACCCCTATTTTTTCAAATAAAGGTGGTGATGGAAGATTGGGTGAGATTCCAACCCCATCATCTCATTGAGAAGGTGGGGAGAATAGAAAGTGGAAGGAGAGATGGAAGAGGCCTATAAAAGGGGATCTCACCCAATGGTTCTGTCATTGGCTTCGACAATCTCATCACTAATAGATCACATTTATATAGTATTTTGTTAGGAATTTTCGACACCTATTCAGGAGATAAATTTATAAGGGTTTTCTCCTTGCAATAGTGAGGGAGTGTGTATCCACTTTTCCCCATAGTGATCCTTCTATTTGCCTCTGGTTTTTTACCCCTTTCATTTTGGGGGGATTTTCCATGTTACATCTGGTGTCATTTATTTATTTAAATTTATTTTCTCTTGTGAATATTTCTACACTAGTGGGATAATAATTTTAGCTTCCAACAAGTGGTATCAAAGGATGTTTCAGTCCCAGGTCTATTCACTTTTTTTGGGTATTAATAATTCTAATAATTTTGAGTATGTTATGTGATTGCGACTTCAGTTGATATTTCACATCAGGAAAAATTTATTCATATTATTTAAAATGCCATTTTAAAAAATAGGAGGTTATATAATGGACATGTGTCCAAATGGATATGAAATTTGAGATAAAAATATTCAATGGGACTAATTTTCTATTGTCGAAAATGAAGATGCAGGAAATGTTGTGGAATGATAATTATCGACTGAAAATTGGTGAAATACCAAATGATGTGATGATGGATCATGGTTCTAGCGGGAGAAAAAATCATGACATGGATGAAAATGTGGTGATTACTTATGGATTTGGACACATTCTATTTAGTGAAGTGGTGACGCCTACTAGAACCAGGTAAGATCTCAACGATGCATGGAAAATTGACTTGGGTGCAACATGAAACATGGAGTCTCGGTGGGTATGGTTTGATCAATATGAAACTATCTCAAAAGGACTTGTGTAAATGGGGAATGATCACATGGTGAAGATATTTAGAGATAGTACCGTCAAATTGAATATGCATGATGGCATAGTTCAAACAATTAAAGGAGTACACCATGTTAAGGGATTAAAGAAGAACAAACCATCTTTAGGATTTTTTTTTAAATAAGACGAAAGAATCACATTAATAATGGAGTGATTATAATTGTTATGGTTTAAATTTTTTAATTGAAGGATGATAATATATTTAAGGACCTATATTTTCTTATGGGTGAAATGTATAAGGAGGTGGAGATAGTTGTTGAATCAACTACCTCAATGGAATCCTTGACGATATTATGGAATTGGAAGCTTGGACATATTTTAGAATGAGTCCTAAATATTCCTACCGATCAGAAGTTTTTTCCTGGTCTTACAAAGGAATCATTACCATTTTTTGAGCACTGTGTTTTGAGAAATAAACATAGGTTAATGTTTTGGATTTTAATATCAAGAAGCAATGATATCTTAGAGTTAATCCATTCTAATGTTTTTCAAGCACTGATTATATCCCTCAGAAGATCAAGGTACTTTGTGTCCTTCATTGATGATTATTCTAGGAGAAGTTGGGTGTATCCAATCAAGAAGAAGGAGGATGTTTTTGAAATATTAAAAACATTCAAATCATGGAAGGAACATTAATCTAGAAATAAGATCGCGTTCCTAAGTACTAAAAGTGACGGAGAATATATAAGAGAAAATATTGATACTTTTTGTTAATGGGAAGACACCAAGATATAGTTCACAGTGGAATAAACTCATCAACAGAATGGAGTGTAAGAATGAATGAATATAACCCTCTTAGATAGAATAAGGTAAATTTTGATGACTGCCTGAATTTTTAAAACATTTTTTGCAGAAGTAGTGAATACCACCTATTATGTGATCAATGTATCTCCTTTACTGGTGATTGATCTAAATGAACTGATGGAGATGTGGACTGGTAAACCCACAAACTATTCTCAATTACATACTTTTTTAATTCATGTATATGCACTATTTAATGACAAGGATTGATCGATGTTGGATTAAAGATCTAGGAAATTCATCTTCTCATGTTTCAATGATGGTGTGTAGGGGTGTCGCTTATGGGACCCCACTTCATGAAAACTTATCATTAGCATAAATTTCATTTTTGTAGAATACAAGGTGAAAAAGGCCATTGATCAATACATGTAGATGGTGAATATAAAAACTAAAATACTCTAGGTAGAGGAAAATCCAAGGAAGAACTAGTTTCCTCTGAGGCATCACTAGAGCATGAAGATCAAGTGCTGGTTGAGTTTAGACCACGAAAGTCAACTCAGGAGAAAAGATCACCAGTATGGTACTCAGACTATGTCAATGAGAGAAATCTTGTGTACTACTTATTGAAGGAGTATGGAGAGACATATTCTTTTTATGAGGCAACTCAGAGTTCATTTGTATACTCATGGATGATGAAAATGGAAGAGGAACTTGAAGCCCTCCATAAGAACATGTCTTGGGATCTTGTTCCATTACCTCATGGAAGGAAGGCTATCAGAAACAAATGAATATTTAAGAACAAGTGGGATGGAAAGGACCAGGTGAAAAGATATCATGCAAGATTGGTTGTCAAAGGATATTCTTAGAAGGAAGTTATTTATTTCAATAAAATATTTTCTCTAGTTGTTAGACTAAAAACTGTTCGGATCATTTTAGAGATGTGTACTACATATAGTTTTCATCTTGAGCAGTTAGATGTGAAGACTTCTTTTTTACATGGTGGCCATGATGAAGATATCTATATGATACAATAAAAATGTTTTCAAGAAGAAGGAAATAGATCTTGGTTTCAAGGTTTAAAAAATATTTATATGGCCTCAAACAGGCATCGAGGTGTTGGTACAATAGATTTGATTCATATATCATGATCCTTGGATACAATAGACTTCATTTAGATCCTTGTGCATATTTTTGGGGTTTGGATATTAACTATTTAATCATTCTTCAATTATATGTGGATGAAATTTTGGTTGTAGGACCCAACAAAAATCATATCCAGAAGATGAAGGCATAGTTGTCTTGGGAGTTTGATAGGAAATACTTGGAACCAACATACAAGATTCTAGGGAAGAATATTTACTATGACAAAAATAATGGGAATATTTAGCTATCACATAATAATTACTTGTGGAGATTATTTAAATGATTCAAAATGAAAAATTTTAATCCAATACCCACCCTAGTTCCTGTTAATTTCAATTTATCTTCTACGATGAGTCTTAGTAGTGAAGTAGAGGGTATGTAGATGTCTTGAGTGCCGTATGCATCAACAGTGGGGAGCCTGATGTCTGATATGGTTTATACTACATGTAGTGGGACTAGTTAATTAGTACACAGAGAATCCATGATTAGATCATTGGAGCATAGTGAAGATTATCTTGAGATATATCCAGGAGACCTCAAATGATGCATTATGTTATGGAGGATTAGATTATACTATCAGAGTCTATGTTGATTAAAATTTTTTCAGGTGATTCTTACCAAAGGAAATCCACTATAGGTTATGTTTTTAATACTACAGGAGAAGCTATGATCTGGATTTCAACGCTATAGTTAGTGTTGGATTTATGCTTAAAGGACTAAGAGTATATGGAAGCTATAATGTTTTCAAAGAGGTGATTTGGATGAGAAATGTTTTGGAGGATCTCAGGCACATATAGAAGTAGATCACATTATGTTGTGATAGTCACAATACCTTTCCCATTGTAAAGAATCCATATTTCCTTTCCATTATGAAGCGTATTCATGTACAATATCACTTTTTATCAAATTTGGTGGAGGAAGGAAACCTGTACATGTATAAAAAACACAGTAAAAAATTATAGATGATTTCTGAACGAAGGAAATTGACTCTAATATGTTTAGATGGTGAAAATAATTGACTAGTCTTGAAGAGACAAGATCATAATTTTTGGTAAGTAGAAAGTACGTGTGAATATGTGATTGGTTTTGAATCAATATCCAAGTGGGTGATGTTTTTGTAGTTCTTTAATTGGAGGATGGTGCAACCACTATTTTCGTCAAAGGGGGATGGTGAAGGCAGATGAATTTGGTGGCCAACCCCATTATCTCATTCAGTGGGAGAGGAGAATAATAGCTGGAGGGAGGGATAGAAGAGGCCTATAAAAGGGGATATCCCCCAATGGTTCCATAATCAGATTCAACAATCTCATCACCAACACATCCCATTTATGTGGTATTTTTTATAGAAATGTCTCCACCTATTCAAAAGAGATATTAATGAGTGTTTTCTCCTTATAATAGTGAGACATTGTGTACCCACATTTACCCATAGTGATCTTTATCTTTGACAATGATTTTTACCCCATTCATTTTATGGGTTTTTTTACATTACATCAAGTGTCATTTCTTTCTGTATTTTTTCACTTTATTTTATCTCAAGATTATTGATGCACTAGTGGGACAATCATTTTCGGTCTCAATATAAGAGGCTTACCTGCGAGATTCCATGAAATAACAGATTGGAGTTATTGGCACTACCCATATTACCTTGTTCCTCCATATTGGTGTCTACATGCATTGTTGGGATAGAGGGTATTTATTTTTAACTCTAATTTGGTAGGGTTAGTATCGATTCACCCTGGTACATCATTGGAGGTATCACTAAGAAATTAGTCCCAAGCTCTGGGTTTGCAACTATGTCGAGATCAAAATTCTTTGCAATCACATGGAACCCATCCCTTGAAGGCAAAGAATAATAGCCGAGGATAAACTAGGCAATAATCCTCTCCGTTTTTGGACTCATGAGTGGAAATTGGTGTTGAAGGTTCTAGAATAGATTAGACTTCTGATGTGTATCTTGCAAGTCAAACTCAAATAAAGAGCTGATCGATCAATAAGAAAAACTATTTACCTTAGGCGTCTCTCCAAAAATGTCAAAGGGTGACGACTGGTAGTGAAGATCTATGAAAATGTCATTGGGAGTCTATACCCTCTAATAGAGACAACCATAAATCACAGTAAACAACATACAACCAGTCATTATAATATATAATCTTATAAAAGAAAAATCACAACTAAGACACCCATAAGAATAAAAAAATCTACATGATATAAAACAAGGAATTATCTAAAATTTCACGTGATATAGATATACACCCACAAGATCTCTGATGGGTAGATCATATAAAACTCAGACCAAAAATAAATACACTGAAACCACAACTTGGTCCTGGGTCCTGACCTGGTCCCATCTTATCACTCCATCCAAGATATCTAGATCGAACTTATTGTTACCCATATTTTTTTAATTTAAAACTTTAAAATATTTCAGATAATATTTTAGAGATGGTTTACTGAGTTTTTGTGATTTTTTTAGTGTTACAGAACCTTGATAATAATATATTATTTTTAGTCAATGCATGCATATCGGTGAATTTATGGAATTTACTCTTGAATGAAGCTTTGAATGGGAAAACTGAAGTTGCAGTTGTGTCCAAAATAAGAGGTTTTCCCTAAGAGTGATGTTATTTTTATTTAGATTGGGGATCTCAAGATTACCCATCACGTGTGTCCAATCAAAGGAAATTAATTAATTTTTATCAAGTGACCTAACTTCCCCTACAAAACCCCTATTATAATTTATGCCTAGGTTTAATCATTGTTTCTTTATACATAACACTATATAGAGAGAGATAGTGTAGAGAGACTAGATTTGGTGGAATTGACATCAGATCGATGGAACAACACCAGATTCCTGATGGCATCGATGATCGGATTGCACAACGAAGATGAATAGAACGAGGGAATCAATGACGGATTGAAGCAATGACTATTATGCCATGACTATAGCACCCCAGATACTCACTCATAAATCTGATACTAAAAACACATAACTTTTAACACTATATTTGATACACATCTATGATAAAAATATCTTTCTCACTTTTAAAATCCAAGGATGCTTGACTTTATATTTTTAGAGAGTTAGGACAAAGCACAAACTAGTAAATATCATATCTTATCAATAAATGGACACTTTTTTACACTATATAATATGATAATAAATTCATAACAGGTCTTCAATGTTGCTCATAAATTCCCCACACATGATACTCTTCTAGGATTAGAATACCTAGTACTTTCTTTCATAACCGAGAAAAGGGAAATGTAAGAAGGGGTGAGCTCAAATGCCTAGTAAGGGAAAACATTATAATAAAGCATAAATTGAGAGACATGAGTCATAACATGATATCATAATGGGAATAATCATAATCTCTAGACCATGTAATAAAGATATGATATCATAAAATCGTGGATTAAATAATGATCTTAGCATAAGAGCATGGCATCATAAGAATGTGACAACAACACAAACATGATATCATAGGAATATTCTAAGGATTACTCCCTAGTCTATCATTAGCATATGAAAAGGATTACTCCCTATGCCATCATCATATTCCAAGGATTACTCCCTAGTCCATCATAAAGTATTAGGTTTACTTCCCAATCCCTTATATAGATTCTCATGAGACATTAACATTACCCAATGTGATATGGCACAATCTAGGTGAACCCATCATAATTAAAAATCATACATATGTGTTCCATGTGATATCCGTCATCATATCATAAAAACCTGATTAAATAAATTGGGGTTTATATCCTTTTCATGTGATTATCTAGGTAATCTTTCCTAGTTTCATCAACAAACATGAAATGATAAACCCATGGAAAAAAGTGGGTATCCAGTGACTTAAGAACCATTCTAGGTTAATAGAACTCAAAAAAATGATTAATCATATAGTTTTTACATAGTGTAGGAAGTTAATATATATTTTAGACAATAATTTCCCAAATCAAATTATGTATTAGGAATCTAGGTGAACACCATTTAATCAAGTAATGAATCATAGGGAATTCACAGAGAAAAACATTAGAAATCAATCATTCATGTTTAAGTGAAAGAATAGGAAAGACAAAGACAGTGATGAATCATACTATATATGAAAAAGAGAATCTCACTGGCCATCTAGATAAAGATACTGGATGGTATCATTTGAATAACACTCTTTATCAAGCAAAAAACATAGGTGAATAACACTCTTAGAAGAATTTTTATTTTATTTTTTGAAAATAATAAATCCCTTATCCATTGAAAACATTTTAAATGGAAGATTTTATCAAACCAAGAGAATAATTTTTTTTTAAAACATGGAAGAGTAGAGAATAAGTCTCTTTGAAAATGATAAAGTAAATAGAAAGATATATTCACATGTACATGTGTAAAAGTGATTCCTTTTGGTAAAAAATGACCCATAATAAATATTAAAAATATTTCTTTTTTTAAATAAATTCAATGTAGTTGAAAATGAATTTTTCTAAAAAATTGGAAATAAGGAATTTTGGCATATTTTAAAACTTTACTTTATAAGAAAACATTTTTAAAAACAAATATTGTGGAAAATGTTTTAATACTATTAAAACCTTTTAATGAAACCCACATCATAAAAAGGGTGATAAAACCTTTGATTAATAAGAGGTTAATATGGGTATGAAGGTACCTCAAAACATTATATAAAATAATTTTGATAGGTAAAACAAGGATATGGAAGAAAAATATCCATTATAAAGAATACTAGTTATTCTTATAAGCATCATTGTTTTATTTGAGAAAGCATTCCATCAAAGGGGGGTATTAAATAAGAGAAGTAATATCCCTAGATAAAAATGAAATCTACCATTTTAAAAAGATAATGGTAGGAAAAAGAGACTTGGAAGATCAAAATGAAGAAGAGATTTCATGACTCATAAAAAAAAAGGATTTTATTCAAAAAAACAAATACGACTTGAGTAACATTTTAATCAAAACCTTTGAATTATAAATAATTTGAAAATGAGAGTCAACTACCATACATAAAAGATGTTTCATGATAACATCTCAATTGGGTGGTATATGCACCATATAAAAGTAAATTGGTGTATAAAGTGAAACGTGTCTCAATGAAGGGATTTTAAGAAAAAACATGACATTATGTAGAGGCCCTTTTTGACTAGTAAGAAATTGAAATATATCTAGGAATATTTTTGGAGCTAGGCATTGAGACGACGTGTGATTTCGAGGCCCGATGTGCCTAGAATTAATTTTATAAATATATTTTATATATTTTATATCACACATGGATAGTTTTTTATGGAAAATGAGATATCTATTAACTGGAGTCTCAGATAAAAAATTTAATACAATGGTTGAATATAGAATGTGAATTTTACCCTAGGCACAATCTAAAATGGGTTAGTGTGGGAAGTTCAAATAAAGCAACTGCTGGTAGTACATTTAGTTTATTAATTAAATAATTAATTTAATTAATCCATTAATTGACCTAAATAGATTTTTTATAAATATAATGTTATGTTGGATCAACAAGGTTAGATTTATAACCTTGGGACCATTGAGTGGAGATTTCTTCCGACCACTATTGGTGAATCAAGATCAAATAACAATGAGCCTTTGGATCTATGAGAATTGCCAAAAAAAAAATAAAGTGAATTATCTTTGTCATTGACAAGTGCGTTCTTTATCAAAAAATAATAAAAATCTTGTTTGGACACATAATTTTTACATTTTACCCTATTTTATTAAAATATTGAGCATGATCATTCTTATTCCTTTGATCTGCTTCAATTATGAGCCTTTGCAAGCACCCATGTGTCATATTGAATTATTTTAATCAACCAATTCTTGTTACACCACATTTCTCACCCTAAAAATATCTAATTGTATTCATTTTATATGAATTCATTGGACAACGTGGTAATGATTCAACTATTTCTGAGTGGGACTGAGCGCGGTCTGAACCCAAAATTCTTGGTAGATTCATAAGCGGTGAATAGATTAATGTTTTGGGGATGGATTGTGATGAATTTTGGGAAACATGTGATGATTCCCATGGATCCATGATTCGAGAATGAGTGAAATGTCATTAGAGTAACAATAAAGGCATGTGGGTTCATACAGTTGAACCAGATATCCGTTTTCTTTCCAATAGATGGCAGAAAACAACGGTTGGAGGTGTTTGCCTTAGATTTTTTCTGAACCTAAGGTATGATTCGATGTAGAGGGTGTGGATATAGAAAATAATAGTATATCTATAATTTCTATAAAAAACTCAACCATGCGTCATGTAGTTTGAATAACACATGACGTATTGGGCCCTCGCTGTGGTGGGTGAGTTTCTGTGTGAGTTAAATATCACATGTCATGTGGTCCCCCACATACCTTGTGAATCAGTACAGGTGACCCGGAATATACTCTTAGAGTAAAAATACATGGGAATGAAAAAGAACACTATTAGTGTATATAGACATGTCTTGAGTACACGACCAAAGTACATAGCTAGGTCACATACATGACCAAGAGCTCGAGCATGACCTTGGATGGATGAGATAAACCATATAGTACCCTTACACACTATGAAAGTATACATAGGAAGATAACAATGTATTGGAAGGGACATGGCCATACATCAAAGAGGTACCATAGGACTTGTGGGTCCCCTTACATGCCATGTACCCCTACTTCCTTTTTAGGGAAATTCTACCTCTTGTATGTCCTTCGTTTGAACTCCGATTTTGGACCACACGTAGAAAATCTTGAGTGTTTTTTATGTAGAAGGATATGGTGGCCTTCTTGGTGAATTTTGAGATACAATTTGAGATTTCAAGAGTGTGAAACTTATTTAGGTGATGCTTGATGATGATAGTGATCATATAGGATCATTTTAGAGATTAGAGTGACACCATCCTGTTGGGAAGGGCATAAATCCTTTATTGACTATTAGAGTGGAACCCTCCTATTAGTAAAGGGAATGAGTCCTTTACCTATCCACTGAGTGGAACACTCCTATAGAGTCAGGGAATGTGTCATCAACCATCACAGTGGTACACTTCTATGAAGTCAGGGCATGGGCCCTCTACCCTTTGAATGGAACCCACTACTATAAAAATGGGCAAGGGATGCGCTTCACTTTTATCAGTGCTAAAAAAAGCGCTGATAAAGGGTCTCTTTTATCAGGGCTAAAAAAAGCACTGATAAAGGCCCCCCCTATATCAGCACTTTTTTTAGCACTGATAAAGGGAACCCCTTTCTCAGCGCTTCTTTAAGTAGCGCTGATAAAGGGGGGATTTATCAGCACTTTTCCCGAGTGCTGATGAATGTTGAGTTTCAAAAAAAAATATTTTTTCATTAAAAATAATATTTTGTTATATAAGTATATTTATATTGATATAAATAAAATATATATATTTTTAAATATGTTATAGTTATGTATAAATAGACTGTTAAATTTAATATATTTGAAATTTAGTGAAAATGGATTCAAAATATTTTAAAAAATATTATTAATTAATAATTTTCTAATTATTATCGATTAAAAATCATTTAATAACAATTTGAGGACACAAAAAATAAAAATAATTAATAAAAGATCTAAAATATGTTAAAAATGTAACTCAAACTTCAAATGGCCATAACTTTTGATCCGGGTGTCCGTTTGAGCTCTACAACATATCAAATCGAAGCTTGTGACGAGCTATACGCGTTAGTGACCCAGGAAAAGCCTCTGTCACATTTTTCAAGCCCAAAAGGCCCATAAGGCCTCCAAAACTGAGTTTTTAGTCGGGATACCCCGATTTGTCAACATTCAAACTAGTATAACTTCTGATTCGGATGTCTGTTAGGCCTGTACCACATGTCATATCAAATATTGTTTCATTTTCTTCGATTTGAATGGTTGTGGAGTTGAAACGAAATTATAGATTATAAGTTATGGTCATTTTAACATTTTATGGCTTTTCAAATACACATATATATGTATTTATTCATAAATATATATGTGTCTGTGTGTGTGTGGTTGTCTATGGGTGTTTCTGTGTGTTGTATATATGTATATATGTTTATATGTATGTATGTATTTATTTACTTACTTATAAACACACATCAAAAACATATTTTTTCATAAATGTATTTAAAAATAATCTTTATAAGTACATTCTATGGCTTTTCAAATACACATATATATGTATTTATTTGTAAATATATATGTGTTTGTGTGTGTGTCTCTCTCTGTGTGTGTTGTCTATATCTATGTATATATGTATGTATGTATGTATGTATTTATTTATTTATTTATACACACATAAAAATCATATTTTTTCATAAATGTATTTAAAACTGATCTTATAAGTATATATTAATATAAAAATAAATATACGTATAAAAAATTATAACTAAATATATATATATAAATATATTAATATACGATTTAATATATATATACTAATATATGAATAAATATATTTATATTAATATGAATTTATATAAATATATGAATAAATATAACTATATAGATATAGATATATCATTAAATAGATAACAAAACAAAATGGCATAGTGGTAAAGGTTCAGCCGCGAATGGGGGGAGGTCCCGGGTTCAAGTTCGGGTGGAAGCGATGTGGGTGCATGCGTATAAGGATGTGTGGGAAGGGCAGCGCATGGGAGAGCTCCAAGCACTGATAAAGGGGGTGTGAAGCGCTCATAAAAGAACTCCCCCGTATTATTTTTAATTTTTTTATTTTTTTAAAAAAAATTTGACCTTTATCAGCGCTCTGAAAATCACTGATAAAGGCCCCTTTTATCAGCGCTAAAAAAAGTTCTGATAAAGGGGTCTTTTATTAGCATTTTTTTGCGCTGATAAAAGTGGCCTTTATCAGTGCTTTTCGGAGAGTTGATAAAAGGGACCCCCTATATTAGTTCTGAGCTTTACAACTCTTTTTTAGCGCTGTTAAATCCATTTTTTAGCACTGATATAGGCCATTTTTGTAGCAGTGACCCTCTTGTTGGAACCGGTAATGGGTACTCTATCTACTCTCTACGTGGCACCCTCCTGTGGTGTTAGGGTATAGGTCCTCAACCATTATATTGGAAACCTCCTATGAGGACAACGTATGATTCCCCTGTCCTCCTTTCAAGTGAAACCCTCATGTGGTGTTAGTGTATGGGTCCTTGATCGATTGTTATAATGGGACACTCCTCTCAGGATTGGTCATGGGTCCTCTATCCACATTCTGAGTGGCACCCTTATATGGAATCTGAATATCAGTCCTCTATCTACTCAGTAGCGCCCCTCTTGATTTATCAAGACATGGATCCTCTACCTAGAGATTGTGCCCCTCGATTATATGGCATAGTGGTGAGGTGTGGATTGACTTGGATGTTTCTTCAAATAGATGTGTGAGATGTTTGAATCATTGATAGACCCTTGGAAATATTGTCACATTTTTTCTAATATGGGTTATGGGATGGATATCCCCTTTCTCTCTCATTTTCACTTCTTTTGTTGAGCACATATATATATATATCCATGTTATTGGATTTTGTTACTCTCTTTCTATGGGTTGAGCTATCTGTTACTATCAAGAACCTTATTTCTCCCCCTTAGATTTTAGGGAATCCTAATGGGTATGTATATACTCACCTCTACATATGATTTTCATAAACATGTCTTGTCTTATGCAGATGATAGACAAATCAGAAACAATTACAAAGGATCATAGAGATAGATGGGTTCATTTCACTATGTTTGGTGGTTGGGGCTAAGTGATCTATAGTGGGATCTCTCAGCACTTTACATTTCTAGTTTTTTTAGGTTGGGGAATCTTTCTGGTTGGACATGTATTTTCCCCTTTAAATTTTAAGTTTATGCCGTCATACTCTTGTATTACCTAGAGGTTGTTACATTCATGTTTTTCACTATATATGTTGTATATTTTATTATTATTACTCTGAACGTTTTCATGGATATGGTTGTGTGTGTGTGTTCAAATACTTAAGAAAAGGACTCCCATATTAAATATGTCTTTTGAAGCTTGTCTCCAGCACCTAGCCTATGGAGGCAGGCTTGGGGTAGTTGCGGATCAAGCCTTGTAGGGTCGGGTCATGATAGATTTGTATCAGAGGTGGTTCATTCCTTAGGGTAGTTTTTAGAGTAGTCCCCTTATGAGGATTTGGTTGGGAATTAGGGAAACATTTTCAAAGTGTCTCAAGTTCAGATCTCGGGCTAGGAAACCCAATGTTGGTTCATTGGATGATGTATCCATACATCAAGACTCTGATTGCCTACTTATAGACTCGACATACCAAGAAATTGGATGTATGGAACATTGGTACATGCATCATATTGGATACAGTCTTTTATATGTTATTATTATGTCAACTCTCCATATATATGTGTTCATATGGCCATGGTATGTCTTGATCAAATTTTTAGGATGCCTCTGAAAAGACAGCTAGTTGAGGTACCGATTTCGGATCCTGACAATGATCTGATGAGTGATGAGATCTCAGTTCAGGGGTCATCCTGCAAGATTCCTCCTCCATGTGGACATGTAGAAACACCTGCACATGTTTATTAACAGATCATACATGTATAGCACATGGAAGATATTCACAGGATTAGCGCACTCCATAAATTCTAGTTCTAGAGGTTGCTGAGGTTTTGTTGTGAACCAGATCCTCAAGTAGTGGAGAATTGTTTAAATTTAGTTATCTGAGTTTTTAGGCATATCCAAAAATAAACTAATCAGGTGGTTATGATGAAATCCATAATTTTCCATAAGCAATACAAAAAAAGGGGATGTAGCGGTAGTTTAAACCATCGACTATTTGTATCATAGTTTTTTAAAATCTAATGTATATTACATAGTCTCTATTAATTTAGTGGTGGTTTCATTAATTTCACAATGGGTTTTCTATGCATAATTATTGGAGTATTTAGTGGATCATTCTTTATAATTTAGCAGTAATTTTTTTATAAATAAAATATCTAAAAGAAATATTTAAAAAATTAAAAGAACCACTACTAATATGTTCAGTGGAAGTTTATTTTAGCGTTGGTTAATCCTAACCGCCACTAAATTTATTTTATTTAGTGGGGTTACTAAAAACCGCCACTAAATCATATTTAAAAATAATAATAATAATAAAATTTTAATATAAAAAAAGTGACTTGAAATAAACTAAAAGATGAATATATGATAAAACATCATACATAAATTATACATCCATAAAAAATATACAATCATTTACAGTCATCATAACCTCAATCTCAGTCAACCAAGACATCTGTCAACCAATACCTCAATCCTCAATACATAAATATAACATATGTCCAACAATATCCTATGTCTAATATACATCCACATCATGACCTCCACAACATTTGTCTATATTTACTACATTTCATCAATTGGAATTGACCACTTCATATCATCAAATGTAATAAATAAGAAGGCTGGAATTAAAACCAAACACAATAAATCATAATTACAATAGAATAATTGTTTAAATTTTAACACACTATGGAAACTAAGAACCATAATGATTTTTTTTTCTGAAGAATTTCATGGATCAGAACGTTCAATATCTTGCCTATTAATGATATCTTCCAGCTACAATGAAAACCAAAATATTTAAGAAAATATATTTGAAAAAGATAAGATAGAGGATATATTTAGAATGATTCACATAAAATTTGTTATTTTATTAATCAAATAGAAGACTTTTTAACATAAAAAAATAATATAAAATTAAAAAACTTTGAAAATATATACATACCTATTTAACATAGGATTCAAAACTTGAAACTAAAAATGGATAAGTAAATATTCTAAATTATTTTTAAAATAACATGTGGTGTGCTTGAAATTTACATAATAAACAAATTTTAAATACTTTGATATCATAATATGTCCTATATTTCAAAAATAAATCATTAGTGTTTTTTCCAAAGATTTTATGTCAATATATGGGTTTTTTATTGTTTTAACCATTCCACAAACGTTTTAGTGTTTTAAAACACTAAAAATGTGCTTACATACATAACTGGAAAACCATAATTCGAAATGACATTCTATCAGCTCCTACATTTCAAAATTAAATATTCTATCATTATCCCCTGATTTCAGAGAAATTTGACATCTTTTTTATAGTTTTGACCCCCAACATGTTTTTAAAGGTTTGTGTGCCTTTAAGAAGTTGTTATGAGGTCATTCCCACCATAGCGCATGTCAGATTAATGTTTTTTTCACACGGACACACAAAACAAATAACATAGCTGTGGTTATTTTATAATTTCATGTCAATATAAGGTCATTTGTTATGGTTTTTATCGTTCAATGCACATTTAAGTGTTTTAAAACACTAAAACACATTTATGGACATAACGGGAAAACCATCATTCAGAATGAGGTTTCATCCATTCTTATATTTCAAAATAAAATATATGGTAATTTCCCCTGATTTCAGGGAAATCCTACATTTTTTTCCCAGTTTTGACCCCCCAACACTTGTTTTTAAAGGTTTTTTTGTACCTTTAAGAAGTGGTTATTGATTAAATATGACCACACCGCATGTTATATTGAAATTTTGTCTATTAATACATATCAAAAAGAAATCAAAGTTGGTTTTCCAACGGTTTCACATCAATCTGATTTCATTCACTATGGTTTGGATCCTTCCATTAATATTTTAGTGTTTTAAATGCTAAAAACATATTTACATCCATTATAGTAAAACAATAATTTGTAATGATTTTTTTTTTGTTCTTACATTTCAAAATTAAATATATGATCATTTTACGCAAATTTAAGGGAAATATGACTTTGTTTTTTTTTGGTTTTGACCCCCTCACACTTGTTTTTAATGGTTTTTGTACCTTTAAGAAGTGGTTACTTATTCATTAAAACCACAATGGATGTCATAATTATATTTTTCCTACACATACACATCAAAAATAACTCAGTAGTGGTTTTCCAATGATGTCACATCAATTTGAGGCTTTTTCTATGGTTTTGACCATTCCAAAAACCTTTTAGTTCCCTAAAACCCTAAAAACGTTTTTACAGCCATAACATGAAAACCGTATTTTAGAATGATGTGTTTTTAGTTATTACATTTTACAATTAAATATACTGTCATTTTACCCTGATTTTAAGGAAATCATACATCATTTTCTTGGTTTTGACCCCCAACACTTGTTTTTAAAGGCTTTTGTACCTTTATGAAGTGGTTACTAATTCATTATGACCACACCACACATTATATTGATGCGTTTTCTATTCATAAACATAAATAATAAATAATAAGTGATTTTAAAATGATTTATTATCAATATGAGGTTGTTTTCTATGATTTTTTCCATTAGTCAAACATTTTAGTATTTTAAAACACTGAAAACATATTTACAATCTTAATGGAAAAAAAATAATTCTTAATAATGTACCATTCGTTAATATATTTAAAAATTAATTATATGGTTATTTTACCCTGATTTTAGGTCAATATGACATCAATTATCTAGTTTTTATCTCCCGAAAAGTGTTTTTAAAGGTTTTTATACCTTTGAGAAATGACTATTTAGTCATTCTAATCACACTTCATGTTATAATTACATGTTTTCTATGTATAAATGTAAAAAATAACTCATAAATGGTTCTATAAGTATTTCACATAAATATAAGGTTCGTATCTATGGTTTTTACCATTCCACACACATTTTAGTGTTTTGAAACACTAAAAACGTTTTTACGACCATAATGGGAAAACTATCTTTTGGAACGAGGCTATGTCAGTTCTTACACTTCACAATTAAAAATTGGGCCATTATCCTTTAATTTTAGGTAAATATAACATTATTTTTCTAGTTTTTACCCCCCTTATGATTTTTAACAGTTTTTGTACCTTTAAGAAGGGGTTACTTAGTCATTCCAACCACACTGCACGTCGAAATTATGTTTTGTCTGTGCGTATAAATAAAAAATAACTCAATAGTGGTTTTACAATTATTTAATGTTAATATGAAGTTTTTTATATGGTTTTGACCATTCAATAATTTTTTAGTGTTTTAAAACACTAAAAACGTTTTATAGCCATAATGGCCAAACCATAATTCAGAATGATGTTTTGTCAGTACCTATATTCCTCTATTAAATCTATAGTTTTTGTCCCATGATTTCAAGGTAATATAATGTCATTTTCTTGGTTCTTACCCCCTTAAATGTGTTTCTAAAACATTAATTTATTTTAAAAATTATTATTAATTCATTCCAATAACACCACACATTGAGTGGATGTGTTTTTTCTTGCACATGTCACAAATAATTCAATGGTGTTTGTCCCATTATTTCACAATAATACAAGATCATTTGTTATTTTTTTGATCATTAAACATGAATCTTCATGTTTTAAAACACTAAAAATTTATTTATGGGTATTACAGGAAAACCGTAACATGGATTGACATGGTTTGAATTCCTATATTTCACAAATCAATATGTGGTTACTTTCCTATGATAAATTTTGTAATCATTAAATATTTTTTTAAACTATAATACTATAATTAGTATATTATTAATAAAATTAATGATTTAGAACACCCTACCCATTGTTTAATGTTCGAAACCCTATCTAGTCACATAGCTCATTGTTCCATGTTGAGTCACACCACACCTCAAGCCTATTCGGCCTCGCACCTACACCACATTCTCTTCTCAAAGGAAGTGGGTTTTAGAAGTTTTTACAAGAGGTTCACTACAAACATATCATGTCTATGCAGATTTATTTTACTACTGTAGATGGTTTAAATAACAAATACATTATTTGGTGTTTGTTAAGTAAATTGTCTGGTATTTCATGGTCAAAAATCAGTTAGTGGTTATTTTTAATGTTGAGAATTAGTTTTTATATGTGTTGTTTTTTGGGTGCTTAGTGGTGGTTTTTAATTCATTTGGAGACATTTTTTTAACAAAATGACAAAAAATAACATGGTGGACGGTAACAAGAAATATCACCATCTCTCAAGCAGGTTTCCCAAGAATCTGCCAATAGATATTGTAAGTGACACGAGTAGGCACCCTAATGTCCTCAAATGGAATGATAATCTTGATGTACTTCAAGTACCATATATCTTATGTGTTCATATTTGTATCCCTTCTATGGTTTTACTTATCTATTTAAAAAACAATTAAAAAATTAATAAAATGTAATGTTTTTTTAAAAAATGACATGAATTCTAGTAATGGTAACTTTAAAATGTCCCCTAGATGGAGGGATGATGAACTGATCCATTTATTGAGGTGAATCGGGTGGCAGGTTACCAACGATATCTAAGGAAATAGCTGGATCACTAGCAGTCTTGGGTGAAATAGAATCACTAGGATCCATAGAATATGATGGTAGTAGTGGCGTGCTATGAGATGTTGATTGGCTAGGATCCTAGATTTTTTTCTCTCAAATTTTTTTCATTTCAAATGGTTAAGGTATATTAAATGTATAAAAATGAAAAACTAAAAGTTTTTTACAAAAAAAGAAAAGAGAAAAACTAGAATAATATATATATGTGAGAAAGAATTATCAATGAGAAATTTTAATATATTTTCATTAAAAATGTATACATTCAATTATCATCATATTCATTATTTTCAACCTCCATTGTGACGAGTCCTTCATTTTCACCCTCTCATAAAAGTTCTTCTATTTCGATATTTTCTGGAAAAAACTAACCAATGTTTCCTGGTTGAGGATGATCACTGTCACAAAGAACCAATTAATATTCCTTTCCCATATCATATAATTATATTTGATTTAAGTGTATAAAAATACTCCAACCTTCATATATTTTATAATCCACATAACAAACCATCATCACTTGTGAATACAAGATAAATGGATCATGTTATGAATGCTCATTGGTATCCATCAAATGAGAGAAGTTAGAATAAGTAAAATGTAACTGATCTTTCATTATACCCCTGTCAACATGGACCCACTTTTATTTGAATAAGACAACTAAAAACTGGCCATGATAGTTTAATTCAATTATAGCATTCAGAATCCCACAGTATCCCACCTCTGTTAATGTAAATACACCGCTATTCTGAGTTTTCAAGTCTTCTTCATGATAAATTGTATGAAAACTGATGCCATGAATATTATAGGCATTGACTCTCTTAGCCTTCCTTAGAGGACCTCGATCCAAAAACTTCAAATCATTCTATATTTTAGCTTGATTTTCAACATTCATTATCTATAATATATATATATATATATATAATCTATTAATTTTAATATAGATAAAATAACAACATGTCAATAATATGAATATGATTATAAACTTACATGATGGGAGAACCATTAAAAAAGATCATTATTAAGATATTTTTTAACTATAGATCATTTCAATATTGACCCCTTAGTCACATCTTTGTTTACAGTCAAAATTATTCAATAAATGGATTTGAAATAACACTATCTAGTCACACATATCAATGTGATTGTAGAAAATCCAATTCAATCAGTGAAAAGTTTGACCCCATTCAAACTGTTCATCCAATAGTTTGAAATAATGATGATTTATTTTCAGAATGAGAATTAGTGGAGATTTCATCAGCACATCTAGCATTATTGAATCTAGTATCAATACCATTAAAATACCTATAAGATAAGGTCATTCACTCTTCTTCAATGTAACCTTCTGCAATAGAGATTTTTGGTTGAGCTGTTTTCCACATATATGATTTCAAATGACCTAAGTACCTGATGAAAAAAAAATAAACATATTAAAAAAAATTGAAATGACTTGATACAATCAAATTCACTAATGAAAATAAAAAATATGTCAACAAACCTATCAATTGTATACATCCATCGATAGTTTACTAGTCCATAAATTTTAGCTTCTTCAACCAAATGAATAGTCCAATGAATCATGACATTGAAGAATGAAGGGGGAAATAACATCTCCAAATGACATAGTGTCAAAACAATAATTTATTAAAGTTTATCAAGCTTGGTTGTATTTATATTTTTTCCACAAAAGCTCTCTATGAAAGGTACAAAACTCAACTAGAACCACAGTTACATTTTTAGGTAATGTGTTACAAAATGAAAATGAAAACAATTGCTCCATCAAAATATGTCAGTTATGAGTTTTCAATGCATGTAAATTTAGATGTTTTAAGTCAACACTCCTTGATATGTTACTTGAACGTCCATCTATAACTTTTACATTCTTTAAGGTTATAGGAAATATGCATTTCTTATGATTTTTCATTATAAAAATAGCTGAAGGATAATTTTAACTCTCATTTTCCCACGAACCATTATTTATATTCATTGAATGAAAATATATAATAGTGTTAAGGTGATCCTTTGATTTACTATTCTCATTAAGCACTATAAAAATTACATTGTCCTAGACATTCTTCACAATATGAATTATGTAAATATTATGATGTATCAAGTTAAAATCCTAATAATGAAGTTTCAAAATATACTCTTTTTCTTCCACTGTCGGGTTCTGGCTTCTTAGGACACTATACCTCTTACCCTTTTCACACATTCATTAAACTGATGACATTTTCTAAATTCTTCAACGGCATTCATTGATTTTCCAATTATTTCTGAACTAGACAACACCTTTGGGAACTTTATCATTTCAATGTCTCCATTGAATCATTTCTTGTTAAACCAAAATTTATAAGAAGCATCAAGAAATTGATTATGACACATAAAACACCATTTTTGTGATGAGGTAATCATCAAGGTTCAAAATCAAAATTACAAACTGGACAAGACAAACCAGTATGAGTGTTCTAACTAAATAAATTTCATAGTCTAGGAAATTCACTAATTTTACTCATTAAATAAGAATGGATATTGAATAGTTGTCTCATTGAAGCGTCAAATTTTTCCATGACAACATCCCATAATTCTCACAATTATTTGATTAGAGGTTGAATGTATACATCATTGTCATTTCCAAGAATTTTATTTCCATGAATAATCAATGAAATAATGAAAGAATACTTCTTCACACACATCCATGAAAGTAGATTATAGGGGATAAAAACAATTGAAAAAATTCTATATATTGTACTTAAAATACCAAAAGGCTTAAAACCATGAGAATCCAATCCGCAACAAACCTCTCTAGGATCTAAATAAAAACATGGATATAGAAAATCAAACATCTTCCATGATGTTGAATCTTTCAGATGTATCATCAAACCATTGTTAATATCCTGATCTTGCCACTTCATGTAGTATGTAGTCTTAGATGAAATGAATAATATTTTAAAGCATGGTTTTAGAGGAAATTAATGCAATACATTTTAAAGAGTTTTCTTCTTCTATTTCTTCTTTGGATTGAATTTATTTATACTATTAATGTTTTTCATTGACTTCGATATTCTTGTATGACATCTTGTGCATTTTTCTTTATCAGGTTTTCTCCCTAGTAAAGAATGCAATCATTTGGGAATGTATATATCTTTATTTAATCAAGTCTATATTTATTTATGACTTTATTCATCTCATGGAATGATATAGGGACCATAGATTCACTAAATTCATCATGAAGAAACTCTAAAACCATAGAAATTTCCTTTCCAGCAATTCTAAAAATACACATGATATTATGAAACTTTGGTAGAAAAAATAAAACTTCTAATACTTAGAAGACCCTTCATATAATACTTGTTGTCTATCTTCAACTAATTCATAAAAATAATTTTTTTATCCATGACGTTATGATAAATATTAACTATCCCAGGATCAACTGAAGATTTTTTTGATCAATTAAAATCTTGGACATTGTATTCTAGAAAACTAAATGAATCATTTAACAAATTTAAAATTGAATTATCCTCTATGAGGAAACTTTGTATTTCATTGATAGTATTGTCATTATTTTGAATTTCCATAACATTTTATTCACCATACCAAATCCAACACACATATCGAGTATGAAAATATTTAAATATCAAATTATCATACACTTTGTTCCTATTCAACAATCTCTTGAATTTACAATATGGACATAAACATTTTATTCCACCATCCATTAATCAATTTTCAATTACATAATCTAAAAATTCATTTAATCCCTTCACATATTAAGGTGTGTTTCATGTTAAATTAATCTAAATTTTATCCATAGGTATTGGATTGTATTCTCCCTATACATTAAAATATATGGATATAAATGTTTAATCAAATAGGTACAATCAAAATTAAATAAGGATCTATATGTGTTAGAATAAGACTCAAGAGCACGATATTTTAAGTAAGATATATTCTTTAAATAATTAATATTTAATTATGGAAGTGTGAAAAATAACCTCTACATTTAAGATGATAAATATGTATCAATTTTTGATATTTTATATGTAGATGATATTATTTTTATGGGATAAAAAGATAATGGTGTATTCTACCCAAATGTTGTAACTAAGGAGGGTTCATTTCATTGAAAAATTAGCTACATTGATCAATGTTTGGACCATTTCCCATGGTTTAGCTAAGACCAAGAGCACCCCTTTAAAAATATGAATGAAAGGTATACTTTATTTGGATATCACACTCTATTGGATGACTAAAACTGATAAACATGTATTATTTAGGTTGTTATATGTTCCTATACTTCATTCAACCATTTATAGTCATTTTATATGTGAAACTAAATTTATTTAAAATCTTGACTTCACTTCACATGTTTTAAAATAGATTCCACACATCAATTATGACAAAAAAATATAGTAAACCATTCAATATATAAGCTCACCCACACCTCTATAAACCCTTTTAGAAACATCTTCTTATCTTTAATTGTGAGAAATAATCAGTATGAAAACCCCCTATGGACAATCAATATGTCCTATAATTTCAATTTTCAAAATACATCAAGGGTCATGGTCTATGGTTAAACTCTAAGACTATTTATGAAATGTTCCAACCCTAAAATCGAATACACTTTTAGAAACCTCTTTATAAAATTTCCTTTGAAAACTCAAATACAAAATCATTATAAACTCACTATATTCAAGGTAACCCAACATTGGTTCTTAAAAATCCATTCACACCCTTATAATTCATGATTTTCCATTAAGAATTATTTTAAGGACCAAAATAAATTAAAGTCTTGAAATCACATAATAAAATACATTCTAGTATTTTTTTTAAATGTTAGGTGTGCATGGTAGTTGAAAAATAAATTTAGAATAAATTTTTTCAAATTAAAATCCATAATATTTAATGGAAAATAAGTGAAACATGGTTTCTGTAGAGACCCGTATCTTGACGTACATGGACATTACATTACATTTGCGGAATACTTAGTACATAACAAAAACACACACACAAGGACCGTAATAGTTTAGTGTCTTTGGAAACTCAGAATATAATCTTCTAATCGTGGTGAAAGATCTTCAACATCTCCCATAAAGATCTTCTTTTTTTTATACCTAAAACCTTTCTTTATATCCTGGGGAAAAGAAAACATAAAAGGGTGAGCTCAAATGCTCAGTAAGGGTAAACAAAAGAAATATCAATCACATCATATACATAAGCACATAACTTTTGGAAATCTTAACCTGCAAAAGAGATCATAATTTCATAACATGGGGTAAATCATGGCAGTGAAATGTAATCCCAATAATCATAACATAAAACATGAAACTTTGTGTCATTCACACATAATCATAGAGAATCATTTCTTGTTAGTCAAGACTCATTGCCAAGACTATCTTAGTGGACAAAGTCCCTTTCTGAATCGAGTAACTCTCGTTTCAGCCCTGTTTCACTGAACCGGTATAACCTACCATTCCAGCCATGTCTATCTCATGAGATATAAAATCATTACCCAATGCATTGGAGGGAGATATAGGTCCCACCCATCTCATAATGATACCATTCTTATGTGTGCCACAAAATCATAAATCATACATCATTGCATAACCCGTGTAATAAAAATGGGATTCTTAAACAACATGACATCATAAAACCATTCATATAAGATAAAGGAATTCATAAACATAATTCCATCACAACATATTCAATTCAATGTAAAAATATGGATAGAAACAGAACCCTTTATTATCTTAGATGGAAAATAATTTTGATAAAACACTTGAATTGAATTCTTGAGGAAAATATCCTTTCTTCTTCAAAATCAATTTCTTTTCACAAAACATCATGAAATTTTAAAAGAAAGAGATTTTATTGAAAATAGTCATGAAATCTTTTGGAGGAAGCTTCATGAAAATAAGGATTTATAAAACCGTAAAAATCCGTTCATGCCGTTTAAGTTAAAAAAAACATTCTTCGTACTTTTGTCGGAAAAGTCAAAAAGTACCTCGTATGAAAAAGCGACAAAAGATTCCTTTCATATTCTTTACTAAAAACTCACCGAAGAGTAAAATTGGATTTAAACTATTTTAAGTGGATGGAAACAATATTACATATTGAAGGAACATGGATGTGGATGATAAAATACACCCCAGTAAATACTTACGAATAAACAATCTCGGATAAAAATGAGATTGTGATATTTCCCTTACCTTAGGTCCGACTTACTTTGTAAGTGTCCGAACCTCCTGTATAATGATTTAAATCATGTTATTGACTTATTACAGAATCATATTCATTGTTATGATATCATATATGGTTCACTTATGACATTATATTACCCGTTCTTTTGTAAATTCCATGTTAAAGAAGCGTTTTGGGTAAAATCGTTTCATTTATCGTAGGTGTTTTGACTTGTTGTTCTTGACATCATTATTACTTATATCATGATTTACTTACTTCCAGAATATAAAATATGATTTATATATCATATATATTCAGTATATATATATATATATAATAGATAGATAAATAAAATGAAAAACACCGTTCATGGAGACAGTAGTCCGTACGTACGCATGAACGCTGTTTTTCTTTCCTTATTGTCTTGAAATGGAAGTAAGTAGATGAAATACATATGTATATATATACATAAATCCAGTAGCTTTATAATGTCATATATTTAATTATTATTTCTTATATATACATTATAATCATTCTTAAATGGTTAACATGGAGAATGAATCTCATCGCGTCGTGGAGACGGTAGTCCGTACGTACGCACGAGCGATGATATCATTTCTATAAATATTTAATTGAATTGGAGTGGATTATACAATATATCAGAATCAATATGATGTTGTAATAACTATGTATAGTTATTCTTTACACCATTATACCCATCCATGTAAGGTGGTGGTGGAAAATAGATTACACCACGGCGTGGAGACGGTATTCCGTACGTACGCACGCGCGGTGATTTCTTTTTCCGTAGGATAGATAGATGGTGAAATAGGGTTGTTTCATACTTATAATAACATATCAGTATATGAGTGATACTGATGTTATTACTTCATAATGAAACAACCTAAGAAGAAGAAGTGGAAGAAGAAATAAAGATGAAAGAATTGGTAACAGTAATTACCTCTTCTTTGAAGTGCCTCTTTGAGACCTCCTCTTAGGGCACTAAAATTGGTCTTGGAGGAAGACCATAACCTCTAGGATTTTTCTAGGGAAGTGGAGAGGAGAAATTGGCAGGGGTTGGCCGAGATTGAGTGCTCAAATTGGTGTGAGGAGGAGGGGGAGGAGGTGTCCTTTTATAAGGGAGGAGAGGGGCACCTTAGGAATATCTCAAAATATTATTTTATATTAAAGTCAAAATCGGTTTATAATGGTTCCAAAAGGTCGTATTTCGAAGATAAAGTGGGGAGGGGTCTAAATCCTATCAACAAACAGAATTTAGACAAGTTTAGGATATTATTTTAACCTTATCAATTACATTTAACTCTAAGTTAAATAATTTAACTTTTACCATGTCTTTTTGTTTTCTTTCACTATATGGTTAATAAACTTACTATAACATGCCAAACGAACCCCAAATTGTTTATTATTAATATATATATCCTTATCTAAGTCATTTGGCCGAACCTTAGATTTTTAGGAATACAATAACAATTAATAATATAATATTTGATTTAAAAACTATTTTGTGTCAATTTTGACACTATTTGATATATGATTTTTGTGAAAGTCATAAAAGAATTATATGTTCAAACCAAGTTGATTAAATCAATACTAATATATCATAGTAACCTAGAAAATTAGTGGAATTCATAAAAAGTCTCAAATTACATTTATTTTGGTATTTATATTATCAATTTTGTCAATATTTCATTAATAAGATAATTACTGCATCATCTTTGTGTCATAAATAAATTAAATTATTTGATGTCTAAAAATTACAAATAAAATACCATCATGTAGGAAATCTTTTTATATTTCTAATGAATATTTACAATCGAATTTATCTTATGTATAACCCTATATTAAAAATGATTTACTTATTAAACTTTGATTTTAACTATTTTAACCCTTCTTTAAATAAATTAACAATAAATGTCCTAATCTAATCCAAGTGGGCCTAAATGGTCATATTTTATTCCTAAGTTTGTTTTTGGTCGAATTACACTTGTCCAATAGAATTAGGACATGTGTTAGGGTAATATTAATATCATATTTACCCTTAGTTACCCTATTTACTATTAACCGCGGTAAAAATAGTAAAAAGTTACTATTCACCAAAAAATTATTTTCATCTCATTGAACCACATTTTAGTCCTTGATATTAACCGTGTCTCTCGGATTTTTGAAATTCCATTCACAGAAGCGGTAAAATTAGGTTTTATGCAAAATTCAGTTTTTAACCTACCACTTAGTAGTTTCACTATTCATCAAAAATTGATGTTTTTCAGAACAATGCCAAAATTTCATCCTAAGCTATATTTCATATTCCGAATTCAAAAATGAAATCTATTTTACCAAATTCATAACATAGAAGTTGCATTAATTAATTTTATAATTAAATCCCGCTGTTAAAATAAATAGCGTGTTTTTAGGAAACAATATATATCAAAAGATTGACACTTGATTATGTCTGGTTTAAATGTGAAATTACAACCAATGACCAACATTGTATTAAATTGTAAAAATATATTCTAAATATAATTTAAAACCACTCAAATTAATAATTTATCACTATTAATTATTTCGATTAAAAAAAGTTGTTTTTAATTATAATTTAGTAATTTTCACTATTCATCAGAATATGAAAGTTATCTGAAAAGTACCAAAATTTCACCTTAGGCTAAATTCGATACTCTGAATCCAAAAATGAAGTTCATTTTGAAAAATAAGATTTACAGAATTTAAAAAGTGGTTATTACTATTCATAACGACTATTTTTAATAATATTTTAATAGAATATCGTTGTTTAGTGAAACTCAGTATTGCGTACTACACACGCTATCGAGGAAGGTTGTGATTGCGTGTAATGCAAGGCAAGTCAAGGATGCGTGTTGTGCAAGCTCCTTTTGGTGTAGCGTACAACACAAGACATTAGTGAAATAAAAAAGAATATTTTTCATAAAATCTCGGGTTGTTACAGTTTCCCTTTAAAATAGACTTATATACACATATAATAATTATATTAGGAATCAAAAAACTATCTTAAAGAGGAAATAAATATGTGTTTATTAATTTAATGAGCTATGCAATAGAGAAAAATAACCTCTGATCTGCCACTTCCCCAAAGTGAGATGATAAATCATCACAAAAAGGAACAATAATCCTTAAGAGGCCTAGAGTAACCCTAAAATCACATAAACATGTGTTAAAATCGATCTAAAAACCCCTAGTCATCAATATCATTCATCAGTTTGAAGGGGAGGTAGAAAATGAATAGGAGGAGAAATGAAGAGGTTTGGAGGGATTTACCTGGAAGAATCACTAATAATACATCTAAAATGATATGGATAGGACCTTGGAAGTGGGAGAGTAGAGAGGGGATATGTTCTTGGTCTGAAAGGGTTTAATGGGAGGGGATTTGAGCCATTGAGGAGGATAATATGACTTGGGGGAGGGAGGTTGGAGGGGGGGGGTCTATGTCATCATCAAGGAGGGTAACCACTGAGAAGAATGATTTTTTAGGGGGGGGGTCTGCATCGCCACTGGGAAGAGGGAGGACCAAGGCTGTGTCGTGGGGGTTGGGGTTTCCACCGAGGATAATAGAGGGAGGTTGGAGTGGGGTTCTTCATCACCACCATGGAGAGGGAGGTTGAAGGGGTGGAGGGGGTTGGGGTTGGGGTTGTGCTGGGGAGGGGAGAGGAGGAAGTAAGGGGAGGGGGAGATAGGGGTCAGGGTCATGCATACAGAGAGGGGGAGGGGGAGGAAATATTTTTTTAAACATTTTGTGGCGGTTTAATGGAAACCACAACTAATTATTAAAATAAATTAAAAATATGGTTGCAGTTTGAGTAAACCACTGCGATATTTTTTTAACTGGATGTATTTCACATTGGTTACTAGAACGCACAATATTAAACCACCACAAACTGGTGATTCTTTTTGTGAGATCACCTGAGTGATGGTGGAGTCTAGTTACATAGATGTATGATGAGTCGACACTCTCATGGACTAACTTTTAGGATTTGTTTCAAGAGGATTACTACCACTTATGTTTGTATATTTTTTAGATTCAGAAGATTCTAGGGATGCAGAAGGGATGGATGAAAGTTTTCATGTATATTGAGAGGTTTAAAAAAATTACACATTAATCCATTGACATGATTTAGGTTGTCTAATTTCATTAAGGAAAGTTTGAGATGGGTTGATACAGAGACATATGTGGTAGTGTTGTACCACTGAGCACTAGTGATAGAGATATTCTTGTCATAGGGACATGATGTATATTGAGCTGGTAGTGTACTTTTTAAGGATGATTCTTCTACAATACTTGTAGGCTCTTGTTGATAGGATCATATTGGAGGAGATCTTTTGAGGATCAAACTCAGGCACATGGTCAGGGATATCACAGTGGACCGGGGTATCCTGTATAGGGTCATTGCTATGAATGTGATGCTTGAGGTCACATGGAATTTTATTTCTCAACCTAATGTGATGAGGAGGTAAGATTGATAACATATAAACCACCACAATAGAGGAAACTCTGTGATAACCGATCTCTTAGGAGAGGACAGGGTGGCCCCAAGGAGGCTGAGCTGGTAGAGGAGTAGGTGGGGATATAGGAGGAAGAGTTGTGGGTGTTAGATGGTGTTATGAAATCCTTCCACCAACACCACTATACAGCCAATGTCAAGATCATAGAGCTTGAGGCCAGGGCAGTTGGTAGCTACAGGCTATGGAGACATATGACCTAGTGACACAAAATATGATTAGAGGCATGATCTGTGTTTATTCTTGTTGTTCAGTGTGAGTATCTCAAGAGTTGGTGAATCGAGTACCCAATATTTTTTTTCTAAAGCAGGTTTCAATTTAATCCCCCCATTTAATTAAAACATCCTAGTAAATCAAAATATAAGATCGATATAAGCTCTGATATTTTAAAATATTTCTAAAATATTCATTAAGTATCAACTAAAACAATATATGAATATTACATTAACTTTTGAAATCAATTTACTTAAAAAAACCTTATATAAACACTGATTAAGAATAACAATAAAATTATAGGTTTTGTTTACAATTCAAAAAAATTTCAGTTTAAATTAATGAAATAAAAAGAAACAAAACAAAATTTTGAATAAATACAAGATGTTTAGTCTCAAGTTGAGACCTAATACTATACACTTCAAAATCACATACTGCCAATAATATTATACAAAATAATATTATATCCACATTATATATTGGGTATATAATAACAAACAAGATATCTAGGCCACACAGAACCTATTCCACAATACCCCTATGAATAAAACATAGACAATCCACACAAGGACCTCTTCCACAACACATGGGAAAATAGGTGTAAAGGGAGTTAGAATATATTGACTATCATATTGTTAAAGTACATGAGAAAATGTGTGTATTTAAAATATAGAGTATACACACACTAATCATATTGTAAAGATAATAAATATATAGACCTAATAAAAGTTTTAAAGAAGATAATATTGCTTGGTCAAATGTGCTATGAATATTTTGAATCCTTGGATGTGGGTTGAATAGAATCTCAAGTTGAGTTTCAGAAAATTATAGTCGAATAGAGTGGTGTGAACTCTATTGTTCTAATTTTGGGAAGAAACTAAAATTTTTATGTGCTTCACTCTTCCATAGATGATCACTAGTAAGGATGCTTCATGTAAGTCCCACTTCATAACACTCTCTTGTTCTTGCCACATTTCAAATTTTTTCACATGTATGTGAATATCTCTCTTAATGACTTGTATATCACACATCTACACATGGGGAGTCTACTACTCCTTTTAGTAGAAACAAGTATAAAGAATCATCTGTATTTTTTACTCCTTGTACTGGATAAGTTACACAAACTTTAATGAATCTCTACAATGGTTTAGGATTAATAATTAAAATAACTCCTGGAATTAAATTCAACAATACAGCCATTAGAAATATTTAATTACAAATAAAAAAATAGGGATAGGGACTCTTTTAAATAGTGAGATGACTTTTGTAGTGACTTAGGCTGGTAGTGAGTCATACACAACAATGAGTCATCTCGGTGGTAGCTCATTCCAACACTTTTTCAAAATTCCATTCTGATGATAGGTCATCTTCAATGGTGATTGCTCTCTGGTGGTAGGTCTTTCTGACACTTAACTAAATTTTCATTCTAGCAGTGATATTTTTCCATACCTATCCAATTTTTGATAGGTCTTCTTAGATGGTAGGTGTTTTCCATACTTTTTAAAATTTCCATGGTTCATCTCTGATGGTAGGTGTTTTCCATACTTTGTAAAAAATCGGTGATTCATCTCTAAAGGTTGGTGTTTTCTATACATTGTCAAAAATATGTTCTGATGGTGACTCACTAATGATGGTTATTATTTCCAATTATTATCCAAATTTTTATTCTGACAACTTCCTTTATGGTGATTCTTGTCTGGTGGTATGTGTTTTCAATACTTAGCCAAAATTCTCACCAATCTTCCTTATATGATAAAATGTTTTCATAATGTATAAAAATCATTAATAGCATAATAAATGTGATTTTATGATCATTAAAACAAGGGTTCCAACAATCTACCCCTTTTGATGATAAAAAATCATGGAATTTTATGAAACAAAAATAAAATAAACTGAGGCGTGAAAATTGGTGAAACTTAAAACAAAACTGGTATCAAAATAGAAAGAAGGAAATAATATCACAAATAGGTAGAAGTAAAGACATATGGTATAAAAGATAGTGATAAATAATGGAACAAAGGAAAATTACTTTACAATGAATAAAATAAATGTCTTAGATCCATTCTCCCCCTTTTGGGCTTATCATAAATTGAGAATAAAATAAGAAATGCATAAAAACAAAATATGAATACTGGAAGGATTTCCATTGAAAAGTTCAATTGAATTATATCCAAACATGATACAGAAAATCATACAAAAAATATCCCCATGAAAGACTAAAAATTATAAAGTCAACGTTTTTTTGAATGATTTGAAGGATCAATAGGTACTCTTCCCTTCCCCTTGTCAGAGGTAGAAGGTTTATCATATGAGGCCAAGATAAATGTAGGGGTGGCTATACAAATATTAGGTAGATAAGGAGTCTCTCTGATAATGATAGGGACTATATGTTTTACTACCTCTTTAAAAGTTAAACTAATGGGCTACAATCAAGCTGGAAAATATGCATTAAAATATATGGTTACACTGGTCCTGAATAACTCTGGATCAGAATCTAGAGGAGATAATTGATCTATAAGATGAATGGAATCCTCAAATACTATTTTAGTTCCAAGAAATGGAGAAAATTCTTCATGAGAGTTATGAAATCCATGATAATTTTTCCTCCCCTTTCCATAGAATTGAAGTAATCCTTTTAAGCTCCACAAATAGGTTAAGTAAGGGTGGCATCACCTTCAACTAATTCACATTCTCTTTAAAAGCCTAAGAGCTTGAGGAATTCTTGGATATTCAGCTACAAACTAAAAATGAGCATTCAACTCAGGTTGAGTATTAATTCTTCCATGAAATATATCCCGATTAAATCATCATCAATAGTAGAAGGTGGAGAACTAGAATTATAATCCATATAAGTAAGATTTTATGCCCTCTCTAGCAAATCATCCTTGGAATTTTCAAAGGAATACCTCATCTCATCCACTGTGGATCTCAAGGATTCCAACGCATTTTACAACATTAGGTTCTCTATTTCCACTTCTTGGATATAATGCATCATATTTGGATGAATATTATATATCAAAATCTCAAATAGATACCTTTTATACATATCAATTAACTTAGTGAAATGAGGTTCCTAATTCCTTAACAAAAAACTAAAATTAGAAAGAGGCTTATCTTTGAAGGATTCCAAGTCCCCTCTGGTGACAACATCAAATGGAATAGATTCACCGATAGGTGCCTCTATAGGCTCAGATATGGTTGTCTCATCAGAATAAAACCTCTAAAATTCTCCTTCAGCATCAATATGTTCTACCAAAGATCCCATAGGATCCATTTCCCCTTGAAAAAAAGTCCTCTCATCATTTGAGTTTTAGTAGTCCAAACTAAGTTTGACATAGCATGGGAACTTATCCCATTCCTCAAAAACTAGGTCCATCAATATAATATAGGACATGTCATAGGTCTTAAAAACTATATGCTCTGTAGCTGTATACTCAAAAATGGTAGGTACAACACAAAACTGCTCATAAGATCTTTTCACAACCACTATCTTCTCAACTACATTAGGGCCAAACTCCATCCGATCATCAACTAACTATTCAAAAATATTTTTCACATAAACTATAACTACAACATGATCACAAATAGTAGGATCAATAGGATGAAGTTCAAAGCATGTGAATTCCTCCCCCACAACTGATTCTTCCTTCTCATCTCTGGTTGTTATATCAATATTTTTAACTAATTTGGGTCTCTATTCCGATCTAGAGACAACTGTAGAAGAGATAAGTGCTTGGGTAATCTCAACATCCTCAACCCTAATGAGGCCACTCATACCATCACTATCAAAACCTCCATCATGGTCATCTTAATCTCAATCTCTATTTCCATTTTCCTTATGTTCTCACCCTTCTTCTTATTATTCACCATTCTCACCACATCTATTTTCTTTAGAGGATTGAGAAGTGATTCTGAATTTCTATTAACTAGAAACTTCTATTTCTTCCCCATCACTCCCTTATTTTAAGAGATACTCTCAAGAAGGGAGAGACCATGGTGGGATAGGATCTCCATAAGTAATGTCTAGAGAACTATGATAAAAATATGGATCACTTCCTTCATCCACTAAAAACTAATTTTCCTCATCACCATAGGTAGCAACCTATTCTTAGTCATTTGAATACTCCTATAACTCATATGGTTCAAATCCAGGATACTAAGGATTATTTGTTCTATATGGATGATCAAATAGATTGAAATAATCATAAATACTTTCACTATCATCAATCTACTACTTCTTCTAATGATTCCAACTAATTTTAATCCATTTTAAAAAGAACCTTGTGATGAAAAATCCTCCAAAACTAATAATTGTTTCTTCCCCTTTCTCAACTAGTCCCTTGGACTCCATCATAACTGAGGTAATCTTAGGGTAAAATAGGGAATATTAACTTGAAGATGTCTTTCACATATCCATCTTGTGAGTCTTTAGATATATAAACAGATTTACCTTTTCTCCTCTTTTCATAAGACATAGAAGATAATGTAACACCCTGACCTGGGTCACCTATAAGATAGTAGTCTAACCAGTCACCACATGGCATATAACATGCCTCCCTGTATGCCCGAGGCTTCTGATTAGTAGTGAGGTTTTATTGATGGTACGGTGGGGAGACTATACCCTCTCAATCAATGTATCATAGTGGTTTATCAAATAATTAATAACATAAAAATGTGGATGTTGCAATAAAAGAAAGAAAATAAGTGGAAGAATAATATAATATCTTAATAAAAATTAAATGGAAACATCAATTATATATAATGATCCATGTAATATTATTTGTTACTACATTTTTTAAGTATTAAAAATTGATAAAAGAAAAAGAAAAACACAACGGTAAACTCCTAGAGCATCATGAGAAAGATCTCAGTCATGTTCTCTCTAGCTCCGATGTGTAGAGCATAGCATAATAAATGAATCCAAATACCAACGAGCAACAATATATTATCAGGTACCTAATGATTCCCAATCAGGGTATGATATAATAATCTTGGTGGGTCATCACTGACATTGTATAATGATATCCATTACTTTATATATAATTTATAGAAATGAGCAGGTATATGTTGAAAAATAAATAAGAAATTATGAATAAATAAACAGAAACCTACTCATGTTTCTAAGGGACACTATGTGGCTATACCTACTTTGGTTCCCTGACAAGTATCTATATTTTTGGTTAGATCCTCTTATATCAGGATGAATCACTTAAATCAATGGAATATTATTCTACCGAGAATAAATCACTCATAATATATCATAAACATACGACCTCTTCCCTCAAGTTAACCAAAATATCACCCTCAGCCATAACTACAATCTCATCCTCAGGCATCTAGTGACTATACATCTAGCCCTCAAACATATTACATAATCATATACTCTTCCCTAAGGCATTTAGTACTAGTGTGCCAAACCCTCAAGCAGTATGAAAATGTTCACCAAGCCCTTATACATCAACACCAATCATGTGTCCTTAAACATCCCATATAATCATATACTCTACCCTTTGGAAACATGTACTTGTGTACCTTTCTCTCAGGTATTATGAAAGAACATACACTGGGCCCTTAGTTGTCAACAAAAATCATTATTAAACCCTTAGGATTAATCACATCAATATCACATGATCTCAAAATATAATCAAGAAAAATAACAATTCTAATATCAAACATATAAGATTTATCATCATAAGACACAATGATCAATTTATAAAAATTACAATCTTTTAAAAAAATTAATTTCATTAATCTAGGTTCTTAATTATCGTCATAAATAAATCAAACCTATTTAATTAATCATTCAACACTATAGTTGTTAATATATCAATTAACCAAAAAATTTCAAGGTGATTCTTCCAAAATAAATCACAAAAATTTATTATTATGACTATTCAAAAGTCTAATATAGAAATCAACAGAATTATTCAATTTATTATATGTCTCAAAGGTCAAATATACTAGGTATCAATTAAATCCAAGGTTGGAGCACCAATCAGGTGGCTACAGGTATCGGTCTCCATACCTATGGACCCAAAGGGATTCAATGGATATTTAAAAATAATATATTATAGTTTAACAGGGATTATAAAAAATATATATTCATGCCCACAACATACATGCACAGTCTCACATATCACAATTACTATAAATTACTGCATCAAATAAAAAGGGATTTAGTTTAGACCACCCAAAACAAGTCCATTTAATTTAATTCACTTAAAACATTCAAGGAAGTCAAGCCATCATGTAAATCCATTATTTAAAAATTCATTCCATTTAATTAAACAAGTCATGGAGATTAATTTACCAAGGTTCATGTGGTACTTAGAATGTGCCATGGAAAAATAGGAAAAATTCTTACATGGGAATTACCTTTTTATAAAGCATTCCATGTCATTCAATTTATAATATGGGCCAAGCACATAGATAGTTCCATAGCTCTTTAAACATTTTAAGAATGCAAAACTGATTTCTAAGGTCATTAGAATCCATATCTTAAACATTCCATATTTTAATATCCATGTTCAATTTAATTTCAAGTGATCCCTTTCATTAGAACCATTTGATTCATTTTAATAAGGATTATATTATCTAGCTTAATCCACCCTATACAATCCATTTATCATGACTAATTCGTTAACTTTGCAAAAACATGGAAAATTCATTTATAAGACTCAAAGGGGTCGAATGGGAAGGGTCATGGTAACAAGGAATATTCCTAATCATTGATGTAATTTAATCTAATCATGCATGAAAATTCAATTCCTATTAATTATTGGGGTAAAATATTACTTTCCATAGAACAAGAACCAATAAGAGGCATATAGAAATCTCATACTAAAACTAAGCATGATATAAATGACTATCACAACTTTTTCGGTTTAAAGACAGTGAACCTTCACTAGGGGGGTTTTATTATTAAATCACCAAATTGTTCATAAAACAATTCATTAGTTCTACTAAGCATCACATCTAAATCACCAAAGGAAATATTTTTTGAAAAACTACCACACATGTAAAAGCATTAATTAAAGGTACAAAGGCATTTAATTAACGTATTATTAAATTTAAGGATCAAAGTAATGGGACCCTACCAAAATAGTAAACCAATACAAACACTTTGGAACTTTATGATTTTATAAGAGACCACTCGAAGTTTCTACATCCCACCACTGAGAATATACACCTTCACATATACATAAGGACACCTATCCCCTATATACATATTCTCATGGCTGAGAATATATTTAAGGGGATACTTATATACATTCTCATATATTCATATAGTCATTAACACCCATTCACGTATTCAATTTAATATTATACATAAGAACACCTAGACCAATATATATATATATTCACTTCCATGGGTGAATATACATATAATGGGAGAACTTACATATATATATGCTTACCCATTCATAAGAGGTAAGTCACCTTTAACTCCGAAAACATGAAGAAATCATGGTAAATCCAACACACTTAATAAAAATTACCAAGAACATATAAATTACAAAAAAAAAAATTATAAATTGAGAAATAATTAAGAACGATGGAAAAACTTACCCCAAATTGATGACGGTGAACTAAAATGATCTGAACCACTTCGCCTTTAGTGGTGGTTGCTGGAACATGCAATAAGAGGTCTTGAGAAGCATTTTTCATGCCCTACAACTAGATTAAACACAAAAATTGGAGTTAAACCTAACCCTAGGGTTTCGGCCAAACATAAGGGGGAGACCAAAAATCTATCAAAACAGAATTGAAGAAGTAATATTGGACTTTACCTTAACATATTGAAGAGGAATTATGAAGAAATAATTGGAAACAACATGAAGAGAGGAGTCTGTGAGAAAGGGGGTCACGCCATGGGGGTTCAGCTGAGGGGGATCATGCGACATATAGAAGGAGTAGGAGAGAGGGGTGTGTCATGTCCAAGGAAGGAGAGGGCCCCTTGGGACTCTAAAAAACCTAACTTAACAATAATAATCATCATAATAATAATTTTATTATTGTTATTGTTAAAAAAAATTATTTCCCCATTTATTTTCATTTAATTTATTTTCCTTTTAATTTTAATTTAATTAATTATTTTCTTAACAAGAAACACATCTCTTGATTTTTTTACTAGGGAATGTATAGTCTAAGACTAACCATGTTCCCCTTCCAACTCCTCCTAAATTGGGGTTTTAGAGACCGATGCTCCCAAAACATGAAGAAACACCTAGGGAACCCCCCAGGCCCTGAACCACATCCAAAAAAACACATCGAAGTGCTAAAAATCTTGAAATTATACTCCAAATCTCAGTTAATGAAATGGGGTGTCCCATAAATGCCAAAAGTTCATATTTATTTGGTTTTTTCTATTTCAAATATAGGTGTCATTATAACCTCCCCACCATAGAAATTCTCATCCCCAAGAAGCCTTCGAGAATAAAACACATCAGATAACCTATAAGGGTTTTCAAGTCTCACTTAGATGGTCGTTTTGTGTATCCAAACAACCAATGCACCTCTAATCAATGATTAGGAAATAAGTACTTAATAAATTAATATTCAAACAAATGCTCATTTTTTTCAACTAAAACATTGATAGTGTGATTATCCAATCCCATTTAGCTAATGAAACGACAATGTCATAATCTCTTGAAAACACTAACGGGCGGTGCTCCACACCGTAGGTCTCAAACATAAATAAATTGGGTCAATTATGAGCCATGACACCTACTATATAAGAATTTCCTACTAATAATGCCTCAAGTTTTCTAGCAATGCTCTGGTGTGATTTTGAAATGTCTACACAGTTAATTCCCCACCGACCATATTTAGCTAGGTCGATCCCATTCCCCATGAAAAGTCACAACCAACGCAAACCATACTCGTCTCACCTGACGACATGCCGGAAATGATCCCTCATTGACTTTTCCATTGACCAAGAGAGACAACTTTTCAAGCCACTCTAGCTGACCATTCAAGAAGATTCTTAGCATATATGGTTTGCATTTTACAAACTGAACTATGATGGCTTCTCCCAAGGCATGTCGCATTCACTAAAAACACGCTCACTGATGTACATACCTTACTTATAGTGATATACCTTGGACAAAGCATCACTATGCCCAATAACTAGCTTGGGGAAACCTCATATTCAAAATAGATTAAGTCCAAAGAACTATACCAAGGTAGTCCATAATCATTGATTACAAGTGAGACATTGGGACAAGAAAAAACATCCACACCCAATCTTTGACTGAGCCTAGTGTGGAATCCACCTGGTGGCCGAGTCAAAGGAAAGGAAAAGAATCCAAAAGTCCATTCAAGGTGTTCCTACATGGAAACCCATGGATCACTCAATACTAACCACGCCACAATGAGAACCATGCATCCAGTTTGAAACAGTATAGAGATTATCCAACAACAAACATATTTTAGAACTTATTACGGCGTAAGACTGGTTCTCTCTTAGTGCCTCAAATATTATGTAAAGATATGGGACATTCTCATCACTAAACTAGAGTAAACTAATAGGATTGAATGGTTTCCAGTCAATCATACCCAATTACTAGAAAGATGAATAGTCGAACCAAAATTGGACAACTTCATGGAAGAAGAACGACTTCACCTTCCAACACACCATCATTAATAGATCACCAAGTCTTTACCACATAATTAATCATGTGATCATTCAAAATTAACCACCAAAGTTCCCCCATGACTAATGGTTTTTATTAATGGTTTCATACACCACCAACCAAACCAATGTCGTGCTGATGAGAAATCACCAACATGATTCAAAACGTGAAATCCTGAAAGGAATTTGAGAAAAACTAACCATTTAACAATGGTGCACTTTGGTTGGGTCCCTTCTACATGGAAGAAAACTTTTACACAAAATTCTACAAGATTCTACCCACCTTAAAAGTGTCATAGCCATTGAAATAAGAGAGAGACTAGCCACTCAGAATCATGATAGTTTAGAAGTGCCATAAATGAGAATGTTTAAAAAATTGGCATGAAAACCAAAACCAAACAAGCTGGTGTGTCAAAAAACTAGAGTCTCTGAATACATCCTGAGCATTGGGATAACAATGGATTTATTAACTCATTGGTCACTCTACAATGGAGATGACCCAGGAATGTACTGAACAACACAAGGCTCAATGATTTCAATGAACTCAACTAGTTTGTTGCATAATTTAAAACTCAATGACCACTGTGTACATGAATGCATACTACCCCAGGATTCTGAGGAAATCAGAACATCCTAGATACTACCCATATGTTATATGTTCTATGAATCCTAGTATTTGATGGCTTGTGCAATAGATTTATCTCCAAGTCATATTTACCCATATGACCATTAACATGGGTGAAGACATACCATGTTGTCCATCACTGAAGAATAATATAGGGTCAAGTGACCTATGAAATGACTGAACCATCCCTAGGCATGTCTAAACTTCTAAAAATGAGCATTACTTAATTCTCACACCCATAACCAAGATAATGGAAACATGACCACCCATCCGAACAATGGTGTCATTTAGAATCTAAATTTTCTATAAGGGACAACGACACTAGAACGACACCAAGATTTAAAAAGCTCATGGTGCTAGAAAATAATTTAAACTCAATGGTGCCACCTACCATGGTTTATCCCCTTACAAGATCATAAGCACCAAACCTAGTACTAGGTCACACCCAATAGAAGTCACCAAGCTCAAAAATCTGATAATCTAATCCATTTCTAAAAAGGATAACACCTACTAAATATGCATACAATCCCATTCCAAGTAGAATCAAAGGAAAGTGTATTATAGCCTTATGTGAGGGTTTAAATAAAGGAAACCACCTAGGGTTCCATTCTATGGTCATTACATTGATTGGAGTTTAAATCTTTAAACATATAAAACATTTAATTCGAAACATCAAGTAACATTTTAAAATAAAAACACTAGTCACTTGATTTTAACTAATTCCCCAAGAGAAAAACAAGAATTTTATATCAATATTCCTTCTTAACATTTAAAATTTATATACATACAATATTTATTAGGAAATAAAACAAAAAAACATATTTTATGTTATATAAGGTAAGGCGGCCTACGTGGGGCCTCTAAGCCCACCTGGGTTCATCAGAATGCAACCCAATAGCATTTTCTTAGTTATTCATGTTAAAGAACACCCATATAGGGAATCACATAATAAACACACCCCAATTGACCTAATTGGGTCCATTTGTACATTTAAGAGTGAACCAATTCATTTTAGATTTAAAACTAAAAAACTTTCACATCACATCATTTCAAAACACATCATGCCTTTACATTTATTATGGGTTTCTATTTCCCAATTCATTAAGCACCCATAAACTTGATAAATTGAAAATTATCTCCTTTTGATCACAACCATTCCAGTTTAACATTTTAACTTTATCAGCTATTTACATTTTAAAAACAACCTTCAACCATTTATATCTATAAAAAGACTTGCATGTCATCTTAAAATAAACCTAGAGAAGCATAGTATGACATAGAATCATGTAATATAAACACTAAAAAATGTAAAAACATTCTAAAATTAAACACCAAATCATGTTCTTTATACAGGCATGATAAAGAAATCAAAAGCAAGGCATAGCACTCAAGGAACATAGTGAAATTATAGGGAAAACTAAAATGCAACTACATGGCATGACACAATCATGAAATGATAATCCCTATGTGCCTATAATGATGAATGAAATTTTTTGTCCTTTCCATATCAGGAAAAGGGAAAAATCCACAAAATTTCAGAAATCATCAGTGGAAGAAAATACACAATTTACTCAAGGTGAAATCATATAAATTGTAATAACAAATAGCATGAACAACAATCCCATCCCAGGACACTTGGTCATTTATTTAAGCATGGGGTGATCAATACCATGCATGGATATTTTCCAAGTTTTGACACATTCCTAGTCTCCTATCTACCAGGAAAAAATAATAACACAAAGAAAAAATAACCAGATCTGATAACACTTTTTAGCATTCTGACCCGGCTCACCTCTAAGACGATAGTTGGACTAGTCGCCACATGTACTCAAGTGCACCTCCCCTTACACCAGAGGCTACTGACTAGTAGATAAGATCTATTGAAAGTATAATGGGGATAATATACCGTCTAAATCAGTTTAGAACATCAGTTTACCATATAATAAATAATAGAAAAATGTCAAAGTAGTGATAAAAGAAAGACAAGATGTGGAAGAATGATATAATTTATTAATAAAAATAAAATGTCCAACATCAATTACATGTAATGATGCATGAAATTTTAGGTGTTACTACAAAGGAAAAGAAATATCGATTAACAAAAGAATAGAAAAAACTCAATGGTCAAATCCTCAAGCATCTTGAGCAAGATCCTAGACCTGTGCTCCCTAGATCCCTTGTACAAAACACAATACAAGAAATGAATCCAAAGAACTATGAGAAAGAAGATATACTCAATTCCAAAAAGACACCCAAGATGGGTGTGAGATAATAATCCTAGTAGGTCAGCACCCATGGTGTCTAACCCAATCCATTAATTGATATATATTTTAATGAAATTAGCAGTTATATGAAGAGAAATAAACAATCAATGATGAATAAATAAACAAAAACCCAACCACGATCCTAAGGGACACCTGGAGGCTATACCTTCTTCGTTTCCCTACCAGGTATCTATGTGTGTGAGCAGATCCTCCTGCAATATGATGTGTCACCCAAATTGGTGTCAGATTCTCTTACCCAAGATGAATCAATCAGAATATACCATAAACATATGACATATACACTTAGGAAAACCAAAATACATCCCACTAGAATAACTAGAATCTTTCTGTAACACCCCAGGATTTCTTAATACACTATCTCTTTAAATTAATTCAATAGCTTGCGCCACACGCAACACTGAGTTCGAGCACACCACGACATACCAAACTAGCCATTTAAAAAGCAATTTTGTATAGTATTACCTGAATATTGAATTTTATATACTCAATATAATTTTAACATCCATATAATGTGTTTTTAGACCTAATATAAGAACAAACACAATTTCCAGATAAAATAAGAGTTTTTCAAAAAAAATGCAATTTTATAGTCTTTTATTGGGAAACCTTTTTTAAATCCAATATTTGACACTTTTATATATTAAATTTGAAAAAATAAACTTCTTATTTATAATAGGGACATAAAACTTTATTTTGGTTAAATTTTTGGTGTTTTTATGATAACTTTCTTATTTTGATGAATAGTGAAAAATACTAAATTTTAATTGAAAACAAATTTTTTCATCAAAATAAATTATATTTTTAAATTATAATTTTTAATGGTTTTGAAGTATAATTAGATTATATTTTTATCATTTAATCCAATGTTGTTCATTGAAAGTAATTTTACATTTAAATTGGATATAAACACATATCAATCTTTTGATAGTTTTTACTTATCAAAAACCTGCTTTCTAGTTTTGACAAAGTGAATTAATTTTAAATTAACTAATGAAACTTATATGTTTTAAATTTGGTAAAATATACATCATTTTTTAATTCACAATATCAAAATTATCTTAGGAATAATTTTTGGTATTTTTCTAAAAACATTCAAATGTTGATAAATAGTGAAAAACACTACATAGTAGATAAAAAATGACTTTTTCATTTAAATAATTATTTTTAATTAAAAATTTATCTTAAAATAGATAAATAATACATATATTAGTACAATTTATGTCAGTGGAGTCATTTTATAATAATATTATACATAGAAAATTTTATCAAACCATTTTAACGTCTTTTTACCCACCTTCTAGCCACATTTACCCACCTTCTAGGAACATTTGAAAGTTTGAATAAAACATAATTTACCGCTTCTATGAATTGAATTTCAAAAATATGAGAGATGGGGTTGACATCAGTAAGTAAAATGTGGTTCAATAGGATGAAAATAATTTTTGGTGAATAGTAACTTTTGAATTTTATTTACCATAGTTAAAAGTAAATTAGGTAATTAATGGTAAAAATAATATTAATATTACCCCTACACATGTCCTAATTCTATTGTATAAGTGTATTTCTACCAATATCAACATTAGGACAAAAATAAGATCATTTTGATCCATATGGCTTAGATTAGGAAATTTATTATATTTTATTTAAAGAAGAGTTAATAGAGTTAAATTCAACGTTTAATAACTGAACCATTTTTAATATAGGGTTAAACATAAGATAAATTTTACTAGTAGAATATCTAGGTGAATTTTTATATGGTAATTTGTGATTTATTTTTTCCATATTATGTTCAAGTTTATGTTTAAAAGTTTGTTTTTTATTACACATCTTGCCTTAAAAGTTTATGGCTTCTTCTAAATTATTTACCCTTACTGAGCATTTGATCTCACCAATTTCTTATGTTTTCTTTTCCCAGGATTCCAAGAAGTGTATTATGATTAATACATAGGGTTATGCTAAGGGAATAGTGATGTTCTCAAAGGATTATTTATGTTGTGTTGTATTTTATAAAGTGTAATGTAACATTCATGTATTTAATCTATCTTCTGAAACTACTAAATTGATCGGTCCTTTAGGACGTGATTCCTTATAATCATTACAATGTATTAAAATAATACACCAGCTCTGGTTAACTCGGGTCAGGGCATTACAGTTGGTATCAGATGAAGTTTAGTAAAAACATTGAAAACTAGACTTAGAAAAACTATGATTAGAGAACACTTCCCTACGATAGACTTTGAGGAATAGTATAGAAGAACATACAAAAGTTTTGGTAATGTGGATATTATATGAGTTTTCCAAGAAATACATCCATTTTTTGGATATGATCAGGTAGAGGTGGCTCTGTTATAGATGTATCTAGGGGTAAAACCCAAAAACACTGATATGAGCTAGACTCAAACAAAAACTGGTGCACGACAATGGTCATTGCTGCACTCTTGGTTACGACACTCCCGGGGGATATGCTTAGGATAATTCACATTTTCTTTACAAACCATTATGAAGGATTTGTGAGTAAATATGTCGGCAAAGAAACCATTTTTATTATTTTGAGAATATGTATGTGAAAATAATCAATTAATGTTGAGAAATTTTCTAGTTTTTGGATTATACATTATGATATGATCTAACCTAGTGTATTTCATCATTTAGAAATGGTGCCTAGTAGAAGTAATGAGAACTCTAGCAAAACAGATAATCCAAAGAGTAAGAAGGATCATATCTCTCATGGTATTGATCCAAAATTTAGAAGGTAAATAGTCTCCCACATATTCTCATCATATGATGAAATAGTATCATGTGTTAATAAGATAAGTATAGAATTATCTGAGTCATATGGCATTGAAGGGATGCTTGATAAGAAGAGGATGGTTGAGAAAATGATGGATAAAGGGAAGACAAGAAAGAATGATTTTCCCATATGTGATAACTATGGAAAGAATCACCTGGGTAAGTGGTTGAAAGTAATGGTAGTTTGTTATAAGTGGGGAGAAAAAGGACTCCAAATTATAGTATTTGATAATAATCATGTCATGATACTACCGCAGATGAAGAGGAATGATTAGTGTTTTTAGTTGTAATTAAAGAACTCTATCACTTGAGTACAAGTTATAATAATTATAAAGTATATAAGGATTGTATTGTAGTACGTTTTCATTAAAGATTTGATATTTTATGGTACCAAGTAAAGTGACACAGTTTCAAGTTAAACATTTTGGAAAATATATGGTTGGGGGAAATATAACCCTTAATATGTTTTTGAACCTGAGATAATGATTTCAGAATAAGATATAATTGAGTTGGATAAAGTAGATTTGATAATGTAGACTACCTTGGAACTAATTAATATTTTGTTTATTCCATCATTGTTGGAGCTTCCAACATTTTTGGATTTAAAGAGTATATCCGGTATTCTATAAGGAATAAGGGATCATGAACATATTCAATAAGGTTTTATGGTAATTAAGGGTTTACCATGTTTTAAGAAAACACATGATGGTCTTATTCACATGTTATTATGTGGAAAAAAGAGATCTTCATTATGTTCACCTCCCATATAATTTTTAAGACTGTGATTTTGGACAGAAGTATTTTTGGATAAGTCTAAATGTTGGAATGGAGTTAGTTGAGCACTTGATATTTTGTTTGAGGTTAAAGTATAATTTATTAGATACTATAACCTAACCTTTTGGATTTCAATAAACATATAGAGGATTAATGAAATAATTTCGGACCTTATGATTTATAAAATGTGCATTAGGCATAAAAAATCATTTTTGAAAATTCATTTCCTAGTATAAGGGATGTAGTGAAAATAGATCGAAGCACAAACAAATGACGAGATTATGATTAAGGCAGCTGATGAAATCAAGTATGATTTCTTGAGTTCTCATCTTGATATTAAATTAATCCATCCTCTTCAAAAAAAATATCTAATTTTTTTTATCCTAATACCTTATGTTTTTTTGAACCGATGATATTTTAAATCATCATTGATTAATATCTTTGAGGCCCTCAATTTTTCCCTTTATTGTTCACCTTTTTCTGATTGATGACATCAACAACTCGCTATAAATATTTATGTTTTCCCTCCAATTATGTGTCTATAACTTCCACTAATGATCTTATTTTTGAAACCCTAATTTGGTGGTAACTTTTTCATTTCCCTTTCCCTCTTATTAAGACTAAATTTTAGTAACCCTATTTCCGATGTCGGTTTTCCACAAAGATATTTTCTATTTTCAACCTTTTATTTTCGAAGAAAAATTTAAAATTTTGAAGACACAATTTATTAAAGGAGGGGAGAATGTAACACCCCAATATTTCAAAATATGTTATCTCTTTAAAGTAATTAAATAAGTTGTGCCACACGCAACACTGATTTTGAGCGCACCACGACTTACCAAACTAGCTGTTTAAAAAGCAGTTATGAATAGTAATAACTAAATTTTGAATTTTATATACTCAATATAATTTTTACATCCATATTATGTTTTTTTAGACATAATATAAGAACAAATCCAATTTTACATATAAAAGAAGTGTTTTTCAAAAAAAATGCAATTTTACCGCCTTTTAATGGTGAAGCCTTTTTTAAATCCAATATTTGAAACTTTTATATATGAAATTTGACAAAATAAAATTTTTATCTAGAATAGGGACAAAAAAATTTTGTTTGGATAATTTTTTGGTGTTTTTTCTGATAACTTTCATTTTTGATTAATAGTGAAAAATACAAAATTTTAATTGAAAACAACTTTTTTAATCGGAATAATTTATATTGTTAAATTATACATTTGAATTGTTGTGAAGTATAATTAGATTATATTTTTATCATTTAATCCAATTTTTGTCATTAGAAGTAATTTTACATTCTAATTGGACATAAACACATATTAATCTTTTGATAGTTTTTACTTCTCAAAAACTCGCTTTCTGGTTTTGACAACAGAAATTAATTTTAAATTGATTAAGGAAACTTCTATGTTTTGACATTGGTAAAATAGACTTAATTTATTAATTTGTAATATCAAAATTATCTTAGGATAATTTTTTGGTATTTGTCTAAAAACTTTCAATTTTTGATGAATAGTAAAAAATACTGCATAGTAAATAAAAACCGACTTTTCCACTTAAATAATTATTTTTAATTAAAAAATTATCTTAAAATAAATACATAATACATATATTATTACAATGTAACCCATTGGATTCATTTTATAATAATAATATATATATAATGTTATTGAACTATTTTAACGTCTTTTTACCCACCTTCTAGGCACATTTACCCACCTTCTAGGCACATTTGCAAATTTTCATAAAAGGTAATTTTACTACTTCTATGAATTGAATTTAAAAAATTCAAGAGACATGGTTGACATCAGTAAGTAAGTGGTTCAATAGGATGAAAATAATTTTTGGTGAATAATAACTTTTAAATTTTATTTACCACAATTAAAAGTAAATGAGGTAATTAAAGGTAAAAATAATTTTAATATTACCCCAAAACATGTCCTAATTCTATTGGATAAGTTTATTTAAATACAAATAAAACTTAGGACAAATATAAAATTATTTTGATCCATTTGGGTTAGATTATGACATTTATTATATTTTATTTAAAGAAGAGTTAAAAGTGTTAAATTCAATGTTTAATAACTAAACCATTTTTAATATAGGGTTACACATAAGATAAATTCAACTAAAAATATTCATTATAAATATAAAATGATTTTCTACATCATGGAATTTTATTTATAATTTTTAGACAATAAATAATTAAAGTTATTTATGACACAATGATGAAGCAATAATTACCTTATTAATGAAAGATTAAAATTATTGATATTATAAATATAAAAATAAATGTAAACTGAGACTTTTGATTCTATAAAATAATTTTATAGGTTAATATGACATGTTAGGGTTGATTTAATGTATTTTTTTCGAAGTAATTAACTTATTATGACTTAAAAAATAGAATACTAAATAGTGTCAAAATTGACATAATTGAGTTTTTAAAAAAAATACTATATTATTAAATGATATAATATATCTAAAAATATAAAGTTCAAACAATTGAAATATATGATGATATGTATGTCATTAATTAATCACTTTAGGTTCTCTTGGTATTTTATAGCAAGTTTATTAACAATTTATTATAATAATAGAAGAAGACATTGTAAAAGTTAAACTATTTAACTAAGGGTTAAATCTAAAAGATAAGGTTGATATGGTGACCTAAACATGTATAAAACCTATTGGTTGAGAGTATTTCGACCCTTAACCTCCTTATCATATAAATAAATCCATTTTGAGATATTATAAAAAGAAAATAATTTTATAATAAATTAATATTTCAATCCTTTCCTAAAGTGTTCTTCACCTCTCTTATAAATGGGTACTTCCCGTTCTCTTAAATTCACACCTCCGAATCCATTAGTCTCATCAAACCCCTACTCAAATATCCTCAAAACTATTCTAAATTAATCCTAGAGGCCTTAATTTGATCGTAAATCCATCCTAATGATCCATTTTGTTTAAATCAAAAGGAAGAACCTGAAGAGAAGGTAATTATTTCATCACCTCTTTCAATGTTCTTTTCTTCTTTCACGTCCTCTTTCTTTGTTGTTTCTATACCAAAATAATAAATCTAGTAAATTCTACATAATTTGATGTTATTATAATTATGGCTCAACAATATTCATTATTTTATCAATCCTATTAATGATAAAGTCACTATATGTGCGTATGTACGGCTTACAGTCTCCACATCGTGGTGTAGTTTTTTATTCAACACTTCATTATTTGGATTATTATAATAATGAGTATAATTGATTTAAATAATAAATATAACATGTTAATGATTATTTATATATAATATACCATCCAATAACATATTATTTCACCATCAACAGAATGATATCATCACTCGTGCGTACGTACGGCTTACCGTCTCCACGACACGATGAGATTCATTTCCACCATCACCATTCAATGATGATTACAAATATATATTTTATTAATAAGTATGTAATATATGACATAATAATGCTATTGGATATATATATATATATATATATATATTTATTTATATTTATATGTATGAATGTATGTATTTATTTACATATATCTCATTCACTTACTTCCATTCAATACAATATGAAAACAGAAACAACATTTATGCGTACGTACGACCTACCATCTCCAAAAATGGTGTTTTCCATTTCATATATCAATATATTATACATAATTATATTCTGAATATGTATGATACATAAATAATATTTTATATTCTGGAATCAATTAAATCACGATATAAGTTATACGATCAAGAATAAAAAGTTAAAACATGTATTATAAAGAATGAAATTATTACCTGAAATATTATTTTAATATATAAATTATTAATAAATGGGTAGTATAAATCCATAAATGATTCAATTATTATATCATAAATATTAATATGTTTATGTTATAATTTGAAAACATACTATGGTCATTATACAAAAGTTAAAATGTACCCTTGACCAAAAGAAAGTACAAGGTAAGGGTTAATTCCTCAATCTCATTATTATTTATGATTGTTTATGTGTAAGTATTTACTGGGAAATTTTTATCATCCATGTCCATGTTTCATAAAAATGTTTTCAAAAATAATATTTAAAGGTTTTGTCCAAGGTAATCTTTATCAAGGTCAGAATTTTAAATGAATTTATGATTTATTTTCTAAATCATTTTAATTAATGTACATGTTTTAAAAATGATTTTAAGAATTTATTTATATAAATATGATTGTTTTAAAATGTTAATTCCTTTCAAAAGTTTCAAAGTTGTATGGTACACTTTGATTCAAAAATATTTTTTAAAATACTTACTTTATAAATGGGTGACTTTTAAATTATTTCACAAAAAAGGATATTTCTCTCAAAGAGTCTTACTAATCATTTTCAACTATGTCAACATCCTTTATAGGATATTATTCTTGATTGAGGTTGATTTATTATAATACAATATTCCATATTTTATTGAATGAGTTATGATATGTTTGACTATGGATGTGATATTTTTATACCATTCATGGTTTATGGTTAAAGTATTGACATTTCGTTTGATTATTTTAAAACCAATGTTTATGTTATGTTTCAACATTTTTATATGAGGAATACATTGGAATTATTAAGTGATGGGTGGAGCCCGCTATAGATCCTCGATGCATCAATAGGTCTCATGAGAAAAACTAGTGTGTTGGCACAAGGCCTTGACAAAATTTTATTTGTAGTCTTGGCACTAGGCCTTGTTAAATTAATCGTTTGACCCTAAAGTCATTAATATATCAATTAAATAACATTATCTAAGGTTATTATTTCACAAGAAATCATGAAAATTTATTATTATTACAATTCAAAAATCTAAGCCAACAATCAATTGAATTATCCAATTTATTGTAGGGATCGAATATCAAATAGGCTACATCACAATGAAACCCAAGGTTGGAACACCTATCAGGTGGTTGTATGTCTCAGTCTCCTTGCCTATGGACCTAAAGGGATTCAATGTCTATTTAAAAATAAGAGATTATTGTTTAATATAGATTATCCAAAGTATATGTTCAATCCCACATCATGTTGGTATAGTCACACATATCACAATTTCTATAAATAATTTTATCAAATAAAAATGGATTTATTTTAGACCTCCCAAAATAATTCCATTTAATTTTATTCATTTAAAACATTCAATATGGAAAGACATAATGTCAATCCATTCCATTCAATTCATGAAATTTAAATAAATAAGTTAAGGAAATTAATTTACCAAGGTTCAAGTGGTACATAGAATATACCATGGAAAAACAAGGAAAATTACTACAAGGGCATTCTATTTTTATAAAGCATGCCAAGTCATTCAATTTATAAGATGGGACATGCACAAAAATGGTCCCTTGGTTATTTAATCATTTTAAAAAGGGAAATCAGATTTCTAATGTCATTAGAAGCCATATCCTAAACATGGTATATTTCAATATCCATGTTCAATTTCATTTCAACGGATCCCTTTCATTAGAACCATTTGATTCATTTTAAGAAGGATTCTATTATCTAGATTAAGAAAACCTATAAAAACCATTTATCATGACCAATTCATTAACTTTTCCTAAACATGGAAAATTCATTTCTAAGACTCAAAGGGGTCAAATGGAAAGGGTCATGGTAACAAGTTATACACCTACTCGACAATTTCATTTAAACTAATCATGCATTACAATTAAATTCCTTTTATTCAAGGGGGGATATAACTTTCCAAAGAACAATCACCAACAAGAGGCATATAGAAAACTAAAAGTGAATATATGCATGATGTAAATGATTATCACTACATCTTAGGTTTGAAGAGTGTGCACCTCCGTTGGAGGGCTTTTATTTTTAAATCATGACATTGTTAATTAAAAAATAATTTTTTTAATTAAGCATAAAATCTAATTAACCAAAGGAAATCATTTTAGAAAAACTACCACCCATGAAAAATCATTAATTAAAGGTAAAAAGTCAATTAATTAATGAACTATTAAATTAATGGGGAAAAATAATGGGACCCTACCTGAAAAGTAGACCAATCCAAACACATTAGAACTTTACTCTTTTATGAGAAACCACCTAAAGTTGCTACCTCCTGCCTTCGAGCATATTCACCTTTGTATATACATAAGGACACCTAGGCCCTATGCACATATTCTCATAACCCTCAATATGAATATATGGATCCTTATATACATGCTAATATATGCATATACCCGTTAACACCCACAAACACATACATTTTCATATTATACGTATGCACTCCTAGTCCCATATATATATATATATTCACTTCTATTGGTGAATATACCTATAACGGGGGAACTTACAGATACATATACTTACCCATACATACAGGATAAGTCACCTTTAACTCCAGTGACTCAAAACCATCACAGAAAATCCAAAACACTTAAGAAAAATTACTAGGAACACATAAATTAAAAAAAAATCCAATTATAAATTGAGAAAAATATATCAATGATTGAAAACCTTACCCAAAATCAATAATGACATACTGAAATGATCTAAACTGCTTCACTTTCAGTGACGGTCATCAGAACAGACATGATAAGGTCCCAAGAAGCCTTTTACACACCCTAGAACTAGAAGAAACACAAAAACTGAGGTTAACCCTAACCCTAGGTTTTTTGATAAACAAGAGGGGTGGTGGTGAGACCAAAAATTATCTATAAAGGAATAAGAGAAGGAAGAAGAGACCTTCCCTCGATGGATCAAAGAGTAATCGTGAAGAAATCAGTGGAAACGACATAAAGATAAGAGGTCGTGAGGAACGAGGGTGGCGCCATGGGGGTTCGGTAGAGGGGTACTGCATGATGCATAGAGGGATAATGGGAGAGAGGTGTGTCTCTTGTAATAAAGAAGAGATCCCTTTGGTTCTCTAAAAAACCTAACTTAAAAATAATAATAATCATCATCATCATCATCATCAAAACAAAAATATTAATATTAATAATATTATTATTGTTAAAACATTATTTTTGTTTCCAATTTTATATTCATTTAATTTAATTTCCTTTTAATTTAATTTAATTAATTAATTTCATAAAAATAAACACACCACATGGTTTTCTGCCGAGGGCTACACAGTTTAAGACTAACTGTGTACCCCTTCCAACTCCTCCAAACATGAGGTTTAGGAACCCGATGCTCCTGAAACATGAAGAAACACATGGAGCACCCTAGATCCTTGAACCAAATCTTGAAACAACACATTTATGTGATGAAACTCTCATAATTCCACTGTAATGATCGGTTTCAAAAATGTTTCATCTAGTAAACACCAAAAGTTCAGATTTATTTGGTTTTTTGTCTGGTTCAAAAACACCGGTCATTACAGATAAACATCTTGATTCCTAATTGTAAATAAATCACCCTTCCTCAAGAACATAATAAGTTGGATATACTTTAAAATCAGGCAACATTCTCCATCAAGTCCAGTATCAACTGGTCTTCTCACTTTCCCATATCCTGTTAACTCTTTCAAAGCAACCTCATACACAAAATTTTCACCATCACTAGGAACAGTTCCTTGATATTCATTTGAAAATACTTCATAATGAACTCTGAAAAAACTTTCCCATTATTTTGAAGATAAGAAAACTTTGCGGCCATTTACTCTACTTCTTACCAAGTCTTTACTTTCCTCAAAACTAAACTTTACATATTGATAGAACCGGTGCATTAACCTAGGATAGAAGGGTCATTACTTAAAAGAAAACCATTCCACCCATCCCTTGTCTTGTATAACTCTGAGCACCAAATAATTTATTGACATTAACCATTCAGCATGAACTTCCTTTTCGGGTACCATGACTCTCTTTGCAAGATCCAGATTCACTTGCTCAATAGTAATTGAATGACGATATTGCCTTTTCTTCTTATTTGAAGGATGTGACTCATTCAGAGAATAAATTACATCTATCTTCAATCTAGCCATGATGATCGGCTTGGAAGGTTCGAATAAAGGAAAGGGAAGTTTAACAGTTGGGTGAGAAAAGGGTAGAAGTGAGGTTTGAGAGCAAGACTTGAGGGAGTGAAAGCGTTGAGAATTAAATGGGTGTATGATTTTATATCATTTTGGGATTTAGGAAAATTGAAAAACAAAAAAATGAATAAAACATGAAATTAATAAGAATTAAATAAATAACTCGTAAAAAAGAAATTAAAATAGTGTCATAAAATCAAACAGCTAAATATTTACTAAGGAAAATAGTTTCCAGTGGTAGGTAAAACTCAATATTGGGTAAAACTCCAATGGTGAGTAAAACTATAATGGTCGGTAAAACTCCAAAAGTGTGTAAAACTCCAATAGTGGGTCCTAAGGAATTAGAATTAACTAATATTATTCATTCCTAACTCATGTTTGATGTAGTTCATTCTCTAATAATTCAAAGTCATAGTGAAAATATTATCAATATGATGTTTTGTACCAATGTATTCAAGAGTTATATCACCCTTTTGAAAATTGTCTCTCAAAATGTGATGTATAACATCAATATGTTTTGTTCTATTGTGAGATACAAGGTTCTTAGACATGTTTATAGCACTTGTATTATTATGCATTATAGGTAGATTTCAAAATTGATATCCATAGTCTAGTAATGTGTGTTTCATCCACAAAATTTGTACACCATAGCTACTTTCAACTATGTTTTCATCTTCATTATTAGATAGTGCAACAAAAAAAATTCTTACTAAACCAAGAAATTAGTAACTTTCCCAAAAGGTTAAAACTTCCATAGGTTATTTTTTATCTAACTTGTAACCACCAAAATTAGAATATGAATAACTAACTATGTCAAATTATTGTCCTTTAGGGTAGAAAAAATCCTAAATTGATTATATATTTGAGGTATTTGAAAATCCTTTTTACAAATAATAAATGCGAGCCTTTTGAGTTTTCTTGAAAATGAGCACACATACACACACTAAACATAATATAAGGTTGACAACAAGTTAGATAGAGAATAATTCCAATTAAATCTCTGTAACTGGTTTGATCAACTGATTTCCCAGCTTTATAAGGTCCAACATATAGGTGGTACTCATAGGAGTGTCACTACTCTAAGTGCAATCCAAACTGAAACATTTTAAAAGGAATTTAGTATATTTACTTTGATTCAAAATAATTCATTCTTTATTTTGAAAAATCTTATAACCAAGGAAAAATTTAGTTCTCCCATTAAACTCATTTCAAATTCATTTTGCAACATTTTTAAAAAATTAGTTTATAAAAAATTTTAGAAGATCCAAAAATTATATCATCTACATAAATTGGAATAACTAAAACATCTTTTCAAATTCCTTTTATAAATAGGGTAGGATTATTCATAACTTTTGAAAATCCTTTTTAAATAAGAAAATATTTGAGCCTATCATACCAAGATATTTGTTAACCTGAAAACATTATTTAAAAAATGGAGATTTTGAAATCCAGGTGTTTTTCATCAAAAACATTATCAAATATATACCCATTTAAGAATTTAATTTTAAAATCCATTTTATATAGTTTGAAATCTATATGTGCTACATAGGCTAATAGTATTCTAATGGCTTCAAGTCTAGATATATTTGAAAAGGATTATTCACAGTCTATACCCTCTTATTAACTATACCCTTCTGAAACTAGTATAGGATTATTCCTTAAAATTGTTCCTGATTTTTCAACCTTGTTTATAAACACCAATTTAGTTCTTATAGTCAAGGTTTCTTTGGTTATATCAATAAGTTTTAAAACTTTATTTCTATAAAATTTATAATGTATTTATTGCAAATCCATTACCCATAATTCATCATTAATTGCATCATTGACTTTCTCAGGTTCAAGTTGTGACAAGAATACTTGAGGTTCAACCTGGTTTCTTAGCAAAGCTCTAGTTTATCTACCTCTTTCTACATATCCAACAATAGAATCAAAAGGATGTTATTTAAGATTCATAACATCTCTATAAAAATAAGGGTTGTTCACCTCAGGGTCCTCTATAGGTTAAGGTTAGGGAAGTTCCTTAGAACTGGATGATTTTTATGTATATACTTTATATCAGAATAAGAAGGTTTGTAATTTAAGTTCAAAGTTTATAAATCATCATCAATGTTTCCTAAAGGGGTCTTAGGATCATGTGAATTTGTCTCATAAAATTTGATATGAATATATTCTTCTATAGTCTTGGTTCTTTAGTTAAAAAATCTATAGTATTTACTAGAGGTTTAACAACATAGTAAAATTAGTTCATGACTTTTAGAGGTAAACCTGTCAAGAATATCCTTAATGTAAATAATAAATAATTTTCAGACAAAAATTCTAAAGTAATTAATCTGAGGATTTCAACTATTACAAATTTCCTAAGGGATTTTCTTTGAAATATGTCTAGTTAAAACTCTATTGATTATATAGAAGGTTGTGTCCATAGCCTCTACCCAAAAGTAGATAGGTAAGTCATATTCATTCAGCATTGTTTGGGCTATCTTTTAAAGTTTTTTTTTCTCCATTCTAAAACTCCATTCTATTGAGGGGTCTTAGGAGCAGAGAAGTTATGAAAATAACCATTTTGTGAGAAAAATGATTCAAATTCGTGATTTTCAAACTCACATTCATGGTCACTTCTTAAGGCCTTGATTCTACATCCACTTAGATTTTCTATAGATTTAGAATACTTTGTAAAATAAGAACAAGCTTCCCTTTTGGGAGCTAAAAATAATAACCAAGTATACCTAAAAAAGTCATTGAAAAGTACGTATACATAGTGCTTCCCATTTAAACTAGAAACCCTCGATGGTCCAAAAAATCTATGTGAACCAACTAAATAGGTTGAGAAGTTGAAACTTATTTATTTCATTTAAAATATATCTTGCGTTTTTACCTTTTTGATAGGGGTTAGAAACTTTTTCATTTGGGAATTCAAGTTTGGGTTGATCCCTAGATAATAATTTCTTGGTAAACTTTCTAAGTGAGTGAATGTTATTGTGGCCTAGTCTCCTATGATAAATCCATGATTATCTATGAAAGTCACTTATGCAGGAAATATTTTATGAAATTAAATAATCATGATAAACAACAGAAACTTTCTCATTTCTCAAAGCAATAAATACTAAAGAATTTTTAGAATCAAAAAAATTAAAAGAATTATTTTCACACTTTACATGAAAACAACCATCACATAATTATGATATTCTAAGAAAATTATATTTTAAACATTTTGATGTTATTAAAGCTTGATTAATATTCTATCTTATTCCTGGAAAAACCATTGTCCACATACCACAAATGTCTATAGGATCACTTCAAGTATATTTCCTACAAAATAAATTTCATACTAAGAATGATATTGGTACCCCGATTTTCATTGGTCCAGATATGTTAGTGATTAAGGATTTAAGAACCTATATTTTATTGATAAGTTTCCTATAAGAATATTGTAAAATCAATGAAATAAAAAACTCTATTATTTCCACTTGAATAAAAACTTGTAGTAGGATTCACATAATTAGACATAGGAGAAAAAGTGCACTTAATAATTATTCTTTTCCTAGGTTGGTAACCTAGAGAAGTAATATATTTAGGATCAATTTTTTTTTCAAATAATTGGAGTGATATATTCTTTTAAATTTTTAAATATCTATAATAATTTATTTATTTACTCATATGAAAATTTTAGTTAAAAATTTTCTTTTAAAAATTGATCATTTTTCTCTTTCTCCGTTGTAAGTTCAGTTCTAATACAAGCAGTTAAATCTTGTTGTTTCTTATGAACTTTTTATTTTTATTTAATTTAATTAAATGTATCTTCAATCATATTTTAGTACTCAAAAAATTCATCTATTGAAATATTATCATAATTTTGTTATTTTTGAGAACAATTATAATTATGTACAAGAAAAATAGTAGATACCACAGATATATTTGTCATAAAACACATATTTTCTCAATAAAACTTCTTTTTATGAGGTGCGTTCGTGCCACTAAAGATATCCTTAGAGGAACTCCACGTGTATTTCATGTTGTTGGACTCCTCATGTATTAATCATGTTTTAATGATCACAAATAGTTTTACTATTAACTACTCTCGTTATTATTTGCAAATCTTATGCATGATCACAAATCTCACTTATGTTATAAATCTTTTGTATTTATGTTTCAAGTTCTCTTACCTTATAATGGTTAAGATTAATTCATATTATGAATATTACCGTTTAAGTTTGAATACAGTTATTTTTCTAAGTATCAAGACACTGTGAAGTTTGACACAGTAAGACAGACTGTGTGCAAGACATAGACACCGTGAAGTGTAAGAAAAACACAATGAAACAGACACCGTGAAGTCTAAGTCTCAGACACCATGAACTCAACACACCGTGAGTCAGACACCGTGATTTAGAAATCATGACATGGAGACACCATGAAGGACACATCATGAAGAAGAAATCGTGACTCAGACACCGTGAAGGACACACCGTGAAGAAGAAACCATGACTCAGACACTGTGGCATGGAGACATTGTGAAGGACACACCGTGAATCACATACTGTGAAGGAGACACCGGTTCAAGGAGCCATCATTTGCACAACTACTGTGGCACCGTTTCTTAACCTTTTTGTTGATATTATTTAAATAATGCTAATGGTCATATTTGATGTTTTTAATGCATTTAATGTTATTTAATGATAGTTGTTGCATGTCAGGAAATCGTACCTCGTACCTATGAAAAGGTAATCATTCCTACTGTGGGAGCTTATGAAATATAAGGAAGATTGAGCTGTAGTAGCAAAGATAGAGAAGAATATGTGTACGTGCGACAACTCAAAAACATGAGTGCACTATACTGAATAAAAGAGCAATCCTGAGCACAATTGAAGAACACATTGCAAGATATTGAAAGAACTCTCGTGCATAAAATTCGACACTACTGATTAACACATGAATTACTCTGAAGTCAAGAGAACATCTTGACTCCTGAAGAACAAAAGATGAACCATGACACTCTGTTTTTCAACAGAAAAAATAAAAAAGGACTCAGAAGTATTTCTGCTAAATCCAACAAGTTCAGAGTTTCACTGCCAATCACTAGAGATTTCTAAACTTTTATAAACTTTCTCTAAGTGATTTATTATTTACTTTCAAGCAGTGTGTGTACTCTGTATATCTTTTTCACACACACTATCTCCTATAATGAACTGGAGGATACTATATCCTCATTCCAAACTTTCAACATCTTCTTGTGTCTCACTGAGGATAGTGGTAGAGGTCCCTGCATGACCTGGATAGCATGTGTGCTATTGTCTTTGTTTTCCCACGAAGAATAGTGGTAGAGGTCTTAGGACCTGTACAGTTTGTAAACTGTTGTTAACCCCGATCCAGGGTGTGGATCAAATTTATATATAAATTTTAGAGGACTAAGTATCGGCTTGAGACTGAACCTGTTGGTTATATCTACTGTGCATTTTAGTTTAAGTTTAAAGTATACAACATATAATTAATATTCCGCTGCTATTAATTTGAAATACAAATCTGTTTTAAAGTTACTTTGATAGTTAATCTAGAAAATGTGTGTAATTATTGTAAATCAGTAGATTAGTTTCAAAAGATAATTTAATCTTCAGATTAAATTAACTGAGACCTAATAAATCATTTGAGAACCTAATTTAACCTTTACAGTTTTATAAATTCACTACAGTTTAACTTGTTTTATAAATTGGGGATTTTAATTGAAATAATTTTTAACAGAAATTTTAATTGGAACTCAACTCACCCCCCCCCCCCCTTGAGTGTCCACTCCGACCAACATTTGGTATCAGAGGATTGTTTTTGTTAAAGGATTTCAAAACATTCTATTTTTCAACTGTGATTTTAGTTTCATATTTAAAGATCTTAAATTTCTGTTAATTCTAAATTTTATCTCCTTAAATATATTTTCTAAAATCTAGCTATGGATAATAGACTAGAAGGTGCTGCTACCAACATGCCACCTTTCTTTAATGGTACAAATTATGCCCAGTGGAAACTTAAAATGAAAATTCATTTAGAAAGTATGGGTTTTGATATTTGGACTACTATAGAGTCTCCATATAAAATTCCAGAAACTGAAAGAACTACTTGGGATGAACCTACGAAGACTGATTACAATAATAATTGTAAAGCTATGAATTCCCTGTATTGTGCATTAGGAGATGAGGAATTCAATAGAATATCTTCCTGTAAAACAGATTATGAAATATGTGATACTTTAGGTGTTTCTCATGAAGGAACAACTAATGTTAAAGAAATTAGATTGAATACTTATACTATTAAATATGAAAATTTTAAAATAAAGACCGATGAACCTATTTCTGATATGTATCTCAGTTTCAATTAAATAGTCAATACAATGAGTTCACTTGGTAAATCTGTTCCAGCAAAGGAACAAATTATGAGGATACTGAGATGTTTTCCAGATAGATGGAGAGGCACTTCTATTTCAATCATAGAGTCATGTGACATTGGATCTCTGCCTGTCAAAGAACTTATTGGTAAATTAATGATGTATGAGGAAGAACTCAAAGTGAATAAGGAGGAACATGATAAACCTAAAAAGAATTCAGTAGCCTTTAAAACATCTTCTTCGAAGATCAAGGACAAAGACATAGTTCAAATACAAACTGAAAGTTCAACAAGTGAAGATTCGGACTCTGACAGTGATGCTAAAATGGCACAGATAGCCAGAAGATTCAAGAAGTTTTATAGGAAGAAGAAATTCTTCAGAAAATCAAACTAAAAAGGTAAATATGACAACAAAGGTCACTAGAAAAAGGATTGTAAAAATCTAGATAAAAGTGATGAAGTAGTCCGCTATGAATGAAAAATAAAAGGTCACATTAAAGCTGACTGTCCAAAGTTGAAGTTCAGAAAGAAATATGACTACAAGGACACTAAGTACAAGAAAGCTATGAAAGAAACTTGGAGTTCTTCAGAAGACAACACAATTGAATCTGAAGTTTCTGATTCTGAAAAGAATCATGCCAACATCTGTTTCATAACCAACACATCTGAGGTAACCTTAGATACTCCTGTTTTAAATTCCTATTTTTTTTGGAGATGATGCTGAATCTGATTTTGATTCTGAAGACTTGAATAAAGCTAAATTATCATAATACTGTAACATACTTGAAGAAACATTCAATGAACTTAAGGACAAATATAATTCATTGAAGAAACAACATGCTCTCACAGCTACTGTTAAATCCTCCCATGATAGAGAAAAAGAAAATAATTCTCAACTGTTAAAAGAAAATACTGAATTAAAAATATCAAATGAGCAACTTAAAAAGGACTTATAAAAGTTCACAAATGGAAAGGATACTCTAACTCTAATGTTAGGAAAGAAAGTAGCACCAAAATACACTACTGGAATAGGTTACCAACTTGGAAAAAGACATTTCACTAAAACTAGATTTATTCCCAAATCTGGACAAAATTATGCTTGTTCTAGTTCTGGAAATTCATATGCTTCAGCCAGCTACTCAAATTTTTATAGATCGAATAGATTTTATCTATCAAAATCAGTTGAATCTACTGATTATATGAGACCCATAAGACAAATTTGGGTACATAAATCTTTGCTTTCTAACCTGTCTGGACTCAAGAGAATCTGGGTACCAAAATCATTCTCTATTTAAAACTGTTTTGTAGGAAACCTGCTTGAAGAGTTCCCATAAGAATATATGGTACTTGGATAGTGGATGTTTAAGACATATGTCTAGAGATTATTGAAGCTTCAAGAGCTTTATAAAGGTTGATGGAGGCCATGTCACCTTTGGTGATAATTCTAAAGGAAAGATCATCATCTTAGGCCAAATTGGTAACACTAACATAGTTTTAATTTCTAAAGTTTTATTTGTTGATGGGTTAAAATATAACTTGTAAAGTATTTCTCAGTTATGTGATGATGGCTTTAATGTTAAGTTGGAAAATGATTCTTGTAATGTTTTTAATTCTAATTTTGTTTGGTATTTTCTTCCTTGAGAAATGAAAATGTTTATGCAGTTGATTTGAATTCTTTAGCTAAAAATACATTACTTGTTTAAATGATTTTCATAAATAATCTTGGATTTGGTATAGAAGATTAGGACATTTTAATATAAATTCACTTAGAAAACTGACTAGGAAGAAATTGGTTAGAGACTTACCCAAACTTGAGTTTCCAAATGACAAAGTTTGTAATCTCTGTCAAAAGGGAAAGCAACACAAAATATATTTCAAACCAAAGAAAGAATTTTCAACTTCTCAACCCCTCGAGTTGGTTCACATGGACTTTTTTGGACCTTCTAGAGTTTCTAGTTTAGATGGGAAGCACTATTTCTATGTTCTAGTAGATGACTTTTCTAGATATACTTGGGTATACTTCTTAGCTCACAAAAGTGAAGATTGTTCTTACTTTATTAAATACTCCAAGTCTATAGAGAACCTTAGTGGACTTAAGATTAAGACCATGAGAAGTGATCATGGCTTTGAGTTTGAAAATCACGAGTTTGACTCCTTTTGCTCACACAATGGCTATAGTCACAAATTTTCTACACCTAGGACACCTCAGCAGAATGGTGTGGTTGAAAGAAGGAATAGAACCATTCAAGAAATTGAAATAACTATGCTTAATGAGTTTGATCTACCTATTTACTTTTGGGCTGAAGCTATAAAAATAGCTTGTTATATCATCAATAGATTATTAGTCATACTTGTTCTCAAAAAGACCCCTTATGAGTTGTGGAACAATAGGAAATCTAAAGTTATCTACTTTAGATTCTTTGGTTGCAAAGTATTTATTCTTAATACAAAGGATAATCTGGACAAGTTTGCTTCTAAGAGTGATGAAGGAATCTTTTTAGGATATTCTATTTCTAGAAAAGCCTATAGAGTGTTCAAAAAGAGAACCATGTGTGTGGAAGAATTTGTTCACATCGAATTTGATGAAACTGATCCACATGAACCTAAGCCTTCTCTTGAAAATCATGAAGAAGATGTATCTGTTCTGAACCTTAATGATAAATACAATGAACCTGCTATAAAGACAACTAGTTCTGGAATCAGAATCTGCTCTTAATGAACCCAAACCTAGAGAAGAACCTGAAGTTTCTAGTCCTACCTTTACTAGATCAACTAGGATTATAAAGAATCATCCTTTAGATGCTGTTGTAAGAAATATGGATAAAGGTACACAGACTAGAGCTTCTCTTAGAAATTAGGTTGAACATCAAGCCTTCTTGTCACAGCTTGAACCTAAAAACATTAATGATATTATTAATGATGAATATTGGGTAATTTCTATATAAGAAGAACTTAATCAGTTTGAAATAAATAATGTTTGGAAACTAGTAGAAATACCCAACGACACTTTTGTCATAGGCACTAAATGGGTGTTTAGAAATAATGTAGATGAATCTGGAAATATAGTTAGAAATAAGTCTAGATTAGTTACACAAGGCTATATTCAAGAAGAATGAATTGACTATGAGGAAACTTTTTCTCCAGTAGCCAGACTAGAATCCATTAGGATCTTACTTTCTTATACTGCACATCTAAATTTCAAGCTATATCAAATGGATGTCAAGAGTGCATTATTAAATGGATATATTGCTGAGGATGTTTTTGTTGAACAACCACCTGGATTTATAAACCCTCTTTTTCCAAATCATATTTTCAATTTATCAAAAGCATTATATGGTTTAAAACAAGCTCCAAAATCTTGGTATGATAGATTAAGTACTTTTCTTATTTCTAAAGGTTTTACAAAAGGTATAGATGATCCTACCCTTTTTATAAAACAAATTTCTAAAGATGTTTTAGTTGTTCAAATTTATGCAGATGATATTATTTTTGGATCTTCAAAAACTTCTTTATGTATTGATTTTTCTAAAATGATGCAAAACGAATTTGAAATGAGCTTAATGGGTGAACTAAAATTCTTTCTTGGATTTAAAATCCTTCAAAACAATGATGGAATTATTTTAACTCAGAGTAAATATACTAGAAATCTTTTAAAACGTTTTAGATTGGATAGCACTAAAAGTAGTGACACTCCCATGAGTACCACCTGTAAGTTGGATCTTGATGAAGATGGTAAATCTGTTGATCAAACCACCTATAGAGGAATGATTGGAAGTTTACTCTTCTTAACTTCTAGCTGTCATGATATTATGTTTAGTGTGTGTATGTGTGCTCATTTTCAAGCAAAACCTAAAGAATCACATTTAAATGTTGTAAAGAGAAATTTCAAATACCTCAAGCATACTCCCAATCTAGGACTATTCTATCTAAAAGGACAATCATTTGAACTAGTTAGTTATTCTGATGTAGATTTTTCTGGATGTAAGTTAGATAAAAAAAGAACCTCTAGAACATGTCACCTTTTAGGCAAGTCACTAGTATCATGGTGTAGTAAGAAACAAAATTATGCTGCATTATCTACTACAGAAGCTGAATACATAGCTGTTGGAAGTTGTTGTGTACAAATTTTTGTGGATGAAACACACTTTACTAGACTATGGATATCAATTCAGACATGTCCCAATAAATTGTGACAACACAAGTGATATTAACATTTCAAAGAATCCTGTTTCACATTCTAGGAAAAAACATATTGATGTAAGACATCACTTTTTGAGGGATCATTATCAAAACAGTGATATCAATTTGGAATTCATTGGTACTGAATATCAACTTGCTGATATATTCACTAAAACATTAAATTCTAAGAGATTAGATTACATCATACATGATCTTGGTATGATCAATCATAAATAGATATCTTACTGGTCTTACTATTTAATATTCTTCTAAATTGATTTACTGTTTCATGCTCATTGTTTCTCAGTTATTGTTTCATGCTTACGGTCTCACAGTTAACACCTTGTGTTCATGGAATAGTTAACTCACTATCTCACCGTGACTGCACAGAATAGTCATTGTCTCACCGTGACGACCACCAACTGTCTCACAGTGATGACTGCTTTTCATCGCACTGTAACTCCTACCCACAGTCTCACTGTGAAGATTATTTATACTTTCATTTTAACTCGTATCACGGTAATTTTTATTTCACCGCTATTTACTTCCCCACATCTTTATTTTTATGACGTTTGACATTCCCAAATGATAAAACTTAAGGGTTTCACTCGATTCCTCACCCGAACTCTCTACTGAACCTTCTCAACCTTGCAAACCTTCTCTTCTTCTATCTCACCTGAATCTTAAGTGGATTCCAAGGATGAAGAGTCCATCTTCACCCTCATCTGAGAAGTGCCGATCTAAGAAAATGAAGAGAGCACCGAAGATAGCTCCTGATGGTCCCCTGAATCCTAACCAAGTAAGCCGTACTATTTCTCCTGAGAAAAATATTTGTCCTGAGTGGCTGCTATCTAGTAATTCTTTGGTTCTAAAATTCCTCAGAGAAAAAGGATGGCTTGAATGGTTCTCTCGAAGGGATAGACCTATATACCTGAGGTTGTTATCTCAGTTTTATCAGTATGTAAAGTTCTCCTTTGATGATGGAGAAATTTTTATGGAAACAAGCTTGATCAATGGTCAGAAATGTTCTTTCACTTCAAGGCTATGGGTTGCATGCCTAAGGATTCCTCCTGAAGGGATTTGTGATGACTACCAGAGAGACCCTCCTCCAACAACCGACATCTTTGATCTGGATAATTCCTTGGAAATCTTAACTGGAAACGGCACCAAGCAAAGGGCCATAGCTGCAGAGCTGGATGGGGAGACAAGGCTCCTGTTTAAATTTGTTCAGAATTTGATTATCCCAAGAAAGAGTGATTTTTCTATGTTGAAGTATCAAGATGTGTTCCTGATTCATTTGATGAAGAATGGTTATAATATCAACTTATGGAAATATGTCATTCACCATATATGTGAACTGATTAAGGTCACTTCTAAATCCACATCTTTGTTTTACTCATGGATGATTTCAGCTATGCTAGTTGCAAAAGGAGTTGTTGAGCCGAATGAAGAAAATCTTGTGGATTTTGAGTACTGCCTATCCAAGCCTACCATTAGAAGGATGAAAATAAATTAGAACCCCTGGAAAAAGCAGTGGGTTGAAGATAATGAAAAGGTTTATGAAAAGTTTAATCCTGTTGATTATCCAAGAATGCCAAAGAATATAACTGATCTTGGTTTGGAACCAGATGAAGTGGCTGAGTATCCAAAAGAGGTAGAAGAAGAGGAAGTGGTATCTGAAGTATCACCTATAGAAGAGGCTGAAGTACGTCAAAAGGAACCAGCTCCTGTTGAGAAGGAAAGGACTGTTTTCCCCACTGATGTTCCTGTTGAAATACCTCTTAGTGAGGAAGGTGTTGTTGACCATCCTATTGTTCTTAGAGAAGAAGAACCTCCTGCTATTCTTGGAGAGGAAGAAGCTCTTGCTTCTAGAGATAATGTTAACCTGGAAATTTAGTCTGATGCTGCAAGAGATTTGATTATCCCTGATTTAGAGTTGCAATACATGGAAGAGTTTGGTGGTGCAGAAAACCTCCCTGAAATGCTAGAAGCTAGTCTTGAAGAACTCCCTGTTGAAAAAGAAGCAAGTCTGGAAGAACAGCCTATGGAATAGCTAGTTCCTGAGTACATACCCTCTGATGAAGTGAGGATGGAAATTTCCTTTCCGTTGGCAAGTCAATAAATGGCTGAGGAGAATAGAGTTGATCCTGTGGATCTTGATCATGCTGCTGAGCCCATAGTTTCTGAAATGGAAGCACAGTTTGAGGGGGAGGAACCTCAAATTTTTGAGACTGGTGAAGTTGAAATTGATGAAGCTAGATCTGCTGAAGCCTCTCAACAAACTATCTCTTTTCCTATGTACACTTGTTATGAATTTCCAAGCTTTTATGATGTGACTGAATCACAACAAGTGACTAAAACTGGTATAGATATCTCTTCTCTATTCCAATTCAAGTCAGTCACTCACCCTGAACTAGAACAAGAGAATCAACCTCAACCTCAACCTGAATCAGAATCTGAAACTGAATCAAAACCTCAACCTCAACTAGAATTTTCTCCAGAACATGTACCACTACCTTCACCTGCACTCTTACCCGAGAAACAGTCTTTTGTAACTAAAGATGATTTTAAAGTCTTTGGAGAGACTATCTTGGCTGGAGTTCAGAATATTGTATCCTCTCAACCTTGTCATGTGACTCAACTAAGTCATGAATATGCCTCGATTCTTTTGGAGAATATTATTCTGCATATTTAACCTAGGATGATCCGTGAAATTCAAGAGTTAAGGGTTGAAATTAAGTTTCTTAGTGCTGATGTTTCAACTCTGAAAGGTATGGTTGAAAACCTCCAGCAAGAACTTCATTCCAGATCAGAGCCTGCTCTTTCTCCTGCACCTATTGCTACTTCTCCTGAACCAAATGTTTCCAACATTTCTAGAGAGATTGTATCTCAAGTTCATCCAAATCTGTTATCTTTTGATGATAAGATTAGTGAAAGACATACAGATATGCTGCAACGCATGAGAGAGCTTGTAGAAAATCTGAATAAGCTCACAGATGAGTACACTGGATGCCTTCAAAAGGTTTTGAAACAACACAAAGCTCTAACCGTAGCTGTAAAGGCTTCTCCTCCATCTGGTCAACCTTATTTTCCTTATTTAGATGATTCTATGCTTAGGTCCATAATCAAATAAGAAATTCAAAATGCCTTCAGTGGTTTAGATTTGTCTTCTTTCTCTGAAGTTGTGAAGAACAGTGATAGAGCACTTGACTTGGTTCACATTCATTCTAAGATTTCCAATGAAGCTCAACAAGATATCACCAAGAAGATAGACTTTTATCTCACCCGGATTTTCTTTAAAAGTGACATGACCAATAACTTTATGTATCTTGTGGAGAATTTGAAAATCCCTCCAGTAACTCAATCTTTTAAAGCTCAAGTTCAGAAGCTTACAAAGTTCACCAGACTGTTGGACAAATTCATGGAGAATAAGGATGATTTTGAAAAGGCTATAAAATATGGTGGAGAAATAATTACTGATTTCATCAATCTTTTGAAGCTATATCTTCATGTGCAGAGTACTGTTATAGTTGCTCCAGCTGCTGCACCCCTTAGACCTGGTCTACCTGCCATAGCCTCAACTGCCATGTTAGTCAGCCAAACTCTATCTTAGATCCAACCAGTCATTCTTGACTAACCACAGACTAGATCTTCTACAGCTCCTACTTTGTCTCCCTCCATATTTGAAGGTCTCCCTTTACCTTCTTTGTCTACTACCTCCATGCCTTCTTCTACATCTTCTCCAGCTCCTGATGCTGACAAAGGTAAGGAAAAATCCAATCCCTGAAGACGCCCCGTGACTACTTTCTTTTTAATGGGATGTCTTTGTGTTTGTATCTCTACTGTATGATGTATTCCGAACCTTTTTTAATGACATATGAACTGTTTTTTCTCTACTCTTTCTACTTTTTTATAATCTTAAAAGGGGGAGAAATGATGATGTGTTATTCTAGAATATATTATTCTATATGTTACTTTCTCTGCAATTGCATTTAATTTATACTTTAAAATTTATACTTTACCTATATATGATTTTTGATCATCAAAAAGGGGGAGATTGTAGGAATCCTCATGTATTAATCATGTTTTAATGATCACAAATATTTTTACTATTAACTACTCTCATTATTATTTACAAATCTTATGCATGATCACAAATCTCACTTATCTTATCAATCCTCTGTATTTATGTTTCAATTTATCTTACCTTATAATGGTTAAGCTTAATTCATATTATGCATATTACCATTTAAGTTTGAATACAGTTATTTGTCTAAGTATCAAGACACCAAGAAGTTTGACATAGTAAGACAGACTGTGTGCAAGACATAGACACCGTGAAGTGTAAGACAGACATAGTGAAATAGACACAGTGAAGTCTAAGTCTCAGACACTGTGACCTCAACACACCGTGTGTCGGACACCGTGATTCAGACACCGTGACATGGAGACATCGTAAAGGACACACCGTGAAGAATAAACCGTGACTCAGACACCATGAAGGACACACCATGAAGAAGAAACTGTGACTCAGACACTGTAACATGGAGACACCGTGAAGGACACACCGTGAAGCTCATACCGTGAAGGAAAAATCGGTTCAAGGAGGCACCGTTTGCACAACTATTGTGACACCGTTTCTTAACCTTTTTATTGATATTATTTAAATAATGCTAACGGTCATATTGGATGTTTTTAATGCATTTAATGTTATTTAATGATAGTTGTTTCATGTCAGGAAACCATACCTCGTACCTATGAAAAGGTAATCATTCCTACCGTCGGAGCTTATTGAATATAAGGAAGATAGATATGTAGTAGAAAAGATAGAGAAGAATATGCGTACGTGCGACAACTCAGAAAACACGAGTGCACTATACTAAATAGAAGAGAAATCCTGAGCACAACTGAAGAACACATTGCAAGATCTTCAAAGAACTCTCATGCATACAATCTGACACTACTGAATAACACACGAAGTACTCTGAAGTCAAGAGAACATCTTCACTTCTGAAGAACAAAAGATGAACCATGACACTCTGTTTTTCAACAGAAAAAATCAGAAAAGGACTCAGAATCATTTCTGCTGAATCCAACGAGTCCAGAGCTGCACTTCAAATCACTAGAGCTTTCTAAACTTTCATAAACTTTCTCTAAGTGATTTATTATTTACTTTTGAGCAGTGTGTGTACTCTGTATATCTTTTTTACTCACACTGTCTCCTGTACTGAACTGGAGGATACTAAATCCTCATTCCAAACATTCTACATCTTCTTGTGTCCCACTGAGGATAGTGGTAGAGGTCCCTGCATGACTTGGATAGCCTGTGTGTTGTTGTCTTTTTTTCCCATGAAGAACAGTGGTGGAGGTCTTAGGAATTGGACAGTTTTTAAACTGTTGTTAACCCCGATCCAGGGTGTGGATCAAATTTATACATAAATTTGAGAGGACTAAGTCTCGGCTTGAGACTAAACCTCTTGGTTATATCTTCTGTGCATTTTAGTTTAAGTTTAAAGTATACAACATCTAATTTATATTCCACTGCTGTTACTTTGAAATACAAATCTACTTTAAAGTTACTTTGATAGTTAATATAGCAAGTGTTTTTAATTATTGTAAATCAGTAGATTAGTTTCAGAATCTAATTTAATCTTCATATTAAACTAACAGAGACCTAATCAATCTTTTGAGAACCTAATTTAACCTTTACAATTTTATAAATTCACTACAGTTTAACTTGTTTTATAAATTGGGGATTTTAATTGAAATGATTTTTAACAGAAATTTTAATTAGAACTCAATTCACCCCCCCCCCTCTTGAGTGTCCACTCCGACCAACACATATATTTATTATACTTTATATCCTTTTAATCATTATTCTTCTTGTATTTAAACTTAGGACATTCATCCTTAACATTTCATTTTCTTTTACACTTATATCAGATAATATCATTTGATTTGTCATATCTTTTCCAGTCCTCTTTACAATTTCTTATACTATCATTCTTTCCCGTGTAGCATGGTTTCTTGAATAATTTCTTCTTCTTGCATAATTTCTTAAACCTTATGGCTAGATGGGTTATTTCCTAATTACTATCAGCTGTTGATTCATCATCACTGAAGCTTTCAACTTGAAATTTTTCCTTGTCTTTTTGTTTTGATGTAGTAGTCTTGAAAGAAAAAAAAATTCTCTTCAGTTCACCATCCTCTTTATTATTAACTTTAATATATTCCTCATACATCACCAACTTCTCAATAAATTCATTTATGGGTAGATAATTGATGTCATTGTATCCCTTATTGATACACATGTCCCTCTCCATCTCTTTGGAATACATCTCAGTAGTCTCATAATTTGATCTTTTTCTCGCACTGGATTCCCCAAGTAACTCATTATATTCACTATCTCACTTGAGATACATATCAAAAATCAACTCATCAGGTTTAATCTTAAGAGTATCATATTTAATTTTATAAGTTTTCAATCTCATTTCTTTAACATTAGTAGTTCCTTCATGATAAATATCTAATGTATCTAAAATTTCATAAGAAGTTTTAATAGAATATATAATATTAAATTATTCATCTCCCAAGACATGGTAAATAAAATTCATATATTTTCAATTATTTTTATAATCATGTTTATTAGAATTATCCCAAGTAGCTATATCAGCTGAAGGTAGTGCCTATTTATCCACTATAGCAGACCAGATTTCAAAAACAATGCTTTCAATATGCATTTTCATCTCTATTTTCCACTGAGAATATTTATTTCCATTAAATAAAGGATTTATTTTAGTAGTGGAACTTTATTTTCTATTATCCAATTAAAAAAATATGTTTAGAATAGGTACGAATTTAAGATTTTTAAAACACAACTAGAATCACAGTTGAAAAGATTTGAAAATCCTATGATACCAAATGTTGGTCGGTGTGAGTTTCTAAAGAGGGGGTGAATTGAGTACCCAATATAACTTTTTATCTAAAATAGGTTTAAATAAAATCCCTCAGTTTAATTAAAACTACCAAGATAATCAAAATAGCATATCGATATAATTAATGATCTTTTAAAATATTTCTCACAGATTGATTAAGTCTCAATTAAAACAATGTATAAATATTAATTTATCTTTTGAAATCAATTTACTTAATAAAAATTTTATATCAACACTAATCAGGACTAACTATCAAAGTATATGTTTTGTTTATAATTTAAAACAAATTTGGTTTGAATTAATTAAATAAAACAAACAAAACAAAATAGACAACATAATAAATACAAGTGGTTCAGTCTCAAGATGAAACCTGATCCCATCCACTTGAAAATCACCTACTTCCAATCAGATTATATAAAATAATCTTTGATCCATAACCTGGATTAGGTATAAAATAGTAAAAAATCATTCCATGCTACACAATACCTCTTCCACAATACTCATGGGAATAAAACAAACATAGGACAGACAAGGATCACTTCCAAAACATGTGGGAAACATGTGTAAAAGGAGTTATAAGATATCAAGTATCATCTAGTTAAATTAAAGGAGATAGTGTGTGTGTTTAAAATATAGAGTAAACACACACTACTTGTAATGTAAAAATAATAAATAGAAATTGAAAATAAAATATGTAAAGAAGATATTATTTCTCAGTCTGATGTGCTATGTAGCTTGTGACTCCTCAAATGTATCTTGAATAGAATCTTGAGTCGAGTTTCGGAAAATTATAGTAGAATAGAGTGCCATGAACTCTTTATTTCTAATTATGGGAAGGAACTAAAAGTTTTATGTTCTTCATTCTTCCACTGATGATCACATGTAAGGTTGCTTCATGTAAGGAACACTTCAATACACTCTCTTGTTCATACCACATTTTAGATTTCTTCATGTGTACGTGAATATCTATCTCAATCACTTTTATATCACATTTCTTCACATAAGAGAGTCTACTATATATTTTAATATTAACATGTAGGAAGAATCACCAAGATACTCATCTCCACACACTGGATTAATGAAACAAACTTTAATGAATATATTAAATAGTTTAAGAGTAATAATTAAAATAATTCCCGACATTAAATTTGATAATATATCCATTAGAAATGTTTAATTAAAAATAAACAAAAATAGTGATGGTGTGTCTTTTGGATGGTGCGATGAATCTATTGGCGACTTAGGCTATCAGTGAGTCATGGACAATGTTATTTCATCTCAATAGTAGGTCATTAAAACACTATTTCAGAATTCAATTATGATAGTTGGTCATCTTAAATGGTGACTTCTCTATGGTAGTAGGTCTTTTTGACACTTAGTCACCTTTTTAATCTAGCAGTGATACTTTCTCACACTTATCCAATTTTCTATAGGTCATCTCCAACGGTAGGGTTTTTTCATACATTGTTAAATTTCCATGGGTCATCTCCAATGGTAGGTGTTTTCCATACTTTTTCAAAAATATATGGATCATTTTCAATTGTAGGTGTTTTCAACACTTTTTTAAAAATATGTTCTAATGGTTACTCACTACTAAAGGTGGGTATTTCCATACTTAGCTAAATTTTCATTTTGGTGGCATCCACAATGGTGAGTCATGTATGGTGGGAAGTGTTTTCAATAATTATCCAAATTTCTCTCTAATCTGCCTATTATGATAAAATTTTGTCATAACACGTAAAATTAATTAATCACATAAGAAAAATGATTTTATGATCATTAAAATAAGGGTGAAAACAATTATACTCTTACATTATTATTAGTAGACATTGGTGTGATCCATTCCTTTATCTCTTTACTCTTAGCATGAGAGCTGGAGCTCTCAGTTGAGTCTTTAGACCAGAATATTTTTCTTGATGCTCCTACAGAGAATGATTCTTTTATATCTTTTATCTACCATAAATGTGAGCTATATCTTGGTGGAGATAGGTTCATGTGGGACCTTTTGGTCATCACGATAGAACCCTTTGACGTCATCTAGGGTATAGATTGGATGTACAAAGTTAGAGCCCTAATTAACTATCACCACAAATGAGTCATATTTCATTACACTGATGGGATGATATTCTCCTATGTGGGTGAGAGAGATCTCATGGTGACATGAGTGAGTTTTGTGAGAAAGAGGCTATAGACCATTACCCATCAATTGAAGAATGTATCCCTTGGGGAATCAGGAACTTTAGGTATCAAGAATCATCTTTTCATGGAGGATTGTATGTAAATTTTCCCTAAGTACATTCTAGTACTAACTCTGAGGTGGGATATGGAATTTTTCATTTACTTTCACCCCAATACCACTTTCATATCTTTTTCAGCATATTGGATGGCCCCTACAGATCTCCCGGAGATTCAGTTTCAGTTGTAGGACCTTCGAGAGAAGGATTTTATCAGACCCAGTGTGTCCCCCTGGGAATCTATGGTGTTGTTCATGAAAAAGAAAAATAATATTTTATGGATTTGTGTGTATTATCTTAACCTGAACTGGGAAATTATAAAGAACAAGTACCCCTTTCTGAATACTTATGACCTCTTCAATCAGTTGCGATGTGTGAGTTTGTTCTTGAAGATTGATATCAGGTATAGTAACCACATGTTGAGAGTTCGGAAGGTTAATATTCCTAATATGACATTTCTATGTTGCTACAAACACTATGGGTTCCTAGTGATTCCATTTAGTGTGACACATTCCCTTTCAGTGTTTATGGATGTGATGGATTAGATCCTCTAACAATACTTGGACTGATTTTTTGTTGTCTTCATCGATGACATACTCATATACTCTACATCAAAGGAGGATCATGTAGAGAACTTGAGGATGGTCCTAAATTTTCTTCAGGATCACCATTATATTTTTAATATCTTGAATTTCTCATTCTAGATCCATGATATTCATTTTATGGGGCATGTCCTTTCTAATAATGGATTAGGTATGGAACCAGTGAAGAATGGTGCATTGATTTCTCGGGAGCCACCCAAGAGCATGTTATAGGTACACATTTTTATTTCCTTGGAAGGGTACTACTGATGATTTGTGGAATAATTATCTAGGAATGAACCCCATTTTACCACCATGATGTATAAAGGATAACCATTTTCCTAGATTGAGTAGTGCTAGAGGTCCATCAATGAGTTGAGGTTGAGGCTGATGAGTGCTCTTGTTTTGAGGATACCAGAGGAGGGTGTGTCATGCGAAGTGTATTTTTATTCCTCTTGAGATGGGATCAGATGCATGTTGATGAATATATAGGAAGTTATCACATTTGGTTCAAGACATTAGAGATCCCATGAGTAGAATTATGTGACTCACATCCTAGATTTGGTAGCAGTAGTATTCGCTCTAAGGATGTGGAGACACTATCTTCCGGGAGAGTGATTTTTTGTTTACTCAAACTATTATATCCTCAATTATATCTTCTAACGTAGATACATTAACCAAATTTATATGTGACAGTTATAGTTTCTATAGGACTATGAATTTGAGATGTTCTATACTCTTGGTAAGGGCAATGTGGGGTCATATTCCCATAGTAGTAAGTCTTAAGATTGTTCGGTACAGGAGGCGAATGATCAATTGGCCTTCTTGTGACTAACACTATTTGGGCAGAAGGGTGAATCTTTTCTTCAATTGATAGTGTTGAATCCTCAACTCCTTTAGTGTGTGAGAGATTCCTAGTTGGGAAACATCTACTGTGAGGTCTTGTGAGACCAGATATCCTCAAAAGATTCACTAGATTGATTTTTTGAAAGAGGGAATCACATCATCCTTTTCTTGGGACAGAAGATATTCCTAGCCAAGATGTGAGAGGAGGTGATGAGAGAGTTTCAAAATTATCCTTTTTTTATACGTCCCTATGGGTGGAAGATATACAGAGACCTCAATGATAGTTTTTGTGGGGTGACATGTGATAGATCATGGTTAATTTTTTATCTTAATTCCTCACCTATTAGTACGTGAAGGTTGAGCACCATGTGTTTATTGGTTTGTTACAACAACTTGTGATCCTAGAGTATAAATGGGATAGAATATCCATAGACTTTGTGATAGGTCTTCTACAGACAGAGACAGTCCATGATTCGATCTGGGTGATAGTTTATTGACTCGCGAAGTCAGTGCACTTCATTTCTATTAGGAGGAAGAGTTTGGTGGAGAGTTTGGGGAAGTTATATGTATTTTGGATCATCCGACTTCATGGGATTCCCTAAAATATTTCCTCTAACTATTATGCATGATTCACATCATGGTTTTAGAGAGGCCTAAAAGAGTCATTCGGGACCCATATGAGGATGTGTACAAACTTTCACCCCTGGAAATATGAGCATATTGCGCACACTATCCCAGTGCTAGAGGATATGTTGATGTCTTGCATGTTTGACTTTATCTATATCAAGGAGTATCCCTTAACCTTGGTATATTTTTTGTACAATAATATCTACCAGTCTACAATTTGCATGGAACCTTTTGATGCCCTATATGGGAGGCCCTAAATCTCACCATTGTGATGAACTGAGGATGAAGAGACATCTTTTGTTGGATAGGAGATGGTGTAGGTGATGAAAAAAAAGGTCCAGGTCATCTATGAGAAGATGAGGATAGCCCACAGTAGATATAAATCTTACATAGACTGACATCATATCCCCTTTTAGTTTGAGAAAAGCAATCATATTTTTTAGACAGTCTCCATATGATGAGTATTACGAAGATTCGGTTGAGGAGGAAAGATATCCTCAGGGTTCATCAGGTATTTTGAGATCTTACAGAGATTTGGTGAGGTTTCTTACCACCTCACCCAACCTCAATAGTTGGATAGGGTGCACGATGTCTTCCATGTTTTATAGCTAAGGATATACATGCATGACCCCACACACATTATTGAATTAGGTGAGATATACATCAAGGATGGAGACACTTTTAAGGAGAACAATCTGGTAATTGATGATCGGTAGGAGATGAACATTCATGGATGGACCATCCCTTTGGTTTAGGTGTTGTGGTAGCACAAGATCATGCAAGAGAGCTCTTGGGAGCGGAAGATCCAGATATGGGCTCAGTATCCCTATAATTTTGTTTAAATTTTATTTTTTGGGATGAAAATATTGAAGTATAGAATAACTGATAGGTCCTATTTCTTCCTTGTAATACTTTGAAATATATCTTGGAATAATTTCAGAGTCATGTGCTAAAACGACATGTGATTCCAAGACCCGATGTGTCCAAAATTCATTTTATAAAAATACTAAATATATTTTATATCACCTATGCATAGATTCTTAAAGAGAATGGGATGTATCCTAAATATAGTATTGCATAGAAAATATGAGACCATGGTTGAATAGGAACATAAGGTTTACACTAGGAGAGACCTAAAATGGGTCAGCACAGGACTTTCTAATAAAGAGACTGTTGGCGGTATGTTCAGTGGATTAATTAAATAATTAGTTAAATTAATTAATTAAATGACCTAAATGGAGATTCTATATAAATATAATGTTATGGAGGATCTATAGGGTTAATTTTATAACCCTAGGACCATTTAGAAGAGATTTCTTCCATCATTCATTGACGAATTGATATAAGATGACAATGAGCCTCCGGATCCAGGAGAATCGAGGTGCAATGAAAATAATGACTTCTCTACTTCATTGGAGATCACATAATTAAGAAATGAATGGTCCAAATTATGGTAGGACTCTTCATATGTGTATTTAGACCCATTTTATTAAAATATTGAGCATGATCATTCTTATTCCTTCAATATCTATCAATTCTGATCCTTCGCATACAACTACATATTAGATACAATTCTTTTATTCGATTAATCCTATTTTCACTATGTTTATCACCCCAGATATTCTCAATTTTATTTTTTGGACAAGACCACTTGGATAATGATTCTTTCCCATATGTTTCTTGTTCTTTTCACCCACTGTTCTTTGCGTTCTTAATCATTAGACCACAAGGTCACAATTCATCTACGGTCAGGCGGGATTGAGCGCGATCAGACCCTATGATTCATGATAGATTCATGAGAGATGAATAGATTGATGGTTTTGGGATGTATTGAGATAATATTTGGGATATCAGTGATGATTCCTATGGATCCACAATCTGAGAATGAGCGATGCATCATATGAGGAGCAATAGTGGTACACCGGTTCGAAGAGGTTAATCAAAACTCTGTTTTTCAGCTAATGGATAGATGTAAATGATAGTTGGAGGTGTTTACTAATGATTTTTGGTAAAAATGAGGTGTGATTAGATGTATAAGGAATGCATTTTGAACACAAAAGAAAACTAAAATTTCTGTGAAAAAACTCGAATACACACCGTGTGGTCAGAAGAATACACTATGTGTAGGGCCCTAGCTATGGCAGCTAGAGTTTTTGATTGAGTTAAATACCACTTGATGTGTGGGACCCTACATGTCTTGTGACCTAGTGATGGAGACCTAGAATAAACTTTGGGAGTACATATACATGGGACTGGACCAACACACGGTCAGTTTACATGGACACGACTAGAGTACACAACAAGAGTACACAACCAGGTACACAAACATGACCAGGAGCATGGGTAGGACCCCAGATGGTTGAGGAATGTCATTTAGTACCCTTAAACCTTGCTTAGGGATACCTGGGTAGAGATATATGTACTAGAAGATATAAGGCCAGGTAACAGGGATGTACTATATGATGTGTGGGTCCCCTTAAACTCTATGTACCCCTACTTCCATTTTTAAGGAACTTCTATCTCTCCTATCTTCTTTGTTTGGACTCAGATTTTGGTCGATGAGTAGCCTATCCTGACTATTTTTCATGTATAACATGATGGTCCCCTTCATGTTGGATTCTGAGATATGATGTGAGATATTACAATTTTGGTGCTTCTTTAGGTGATGCTCTAGGATAGTAGTGATCGGGCCAGATCATCAGAGAGATTAGAGTGGAACCCTCATTTTGGGTAGGGCATGGGTCCTTTAACAACTATAAGAGTGGTACCCTCCTATCAGAATAGGGTATGGGTCCTCTACCTATCCATTTATTGGAACCCTCCAGTGGATTTTGGGCATGGGTCCTTGACCATTAGAGTACAACCTTCTTATGGAGGCAGGACATGGGTCCTTTATCCTTTGAGTAGCACTCTCTCGCTAGGACAGAACATGGGCCCTCTATCTACTATCTGATTGGAACCCCCTGAAGGGTTACGTTATGGGTCCTCTACCATTAGAGTGACACCCTCCTTCTAGAATGGGGCATGGGTCCTCTATCCACCTTCCAATTAGCACCCTCCTATGGTGTCATATCATGGGTCCTCGATCGATTATTAGAGTGGGGCCCTCTTTCTGGGATATGGCATGGGTCCTCTACCTGCCTTTTGAGTGGCACCCTCCTATGGATTTAGGTTATGGTTCCTCTATTTACTGATGGGAGCCCTCCTGCTGTACCAAGGCATGGTTCCTCTACTTATATATTGATCCCCTCGACTGTGTGACATAGTGGTGAGGTGTTTCATTGATTGGATGTTTCATCGAACAAATGCGTGAGATGTCAGGCATCATTTATAGACCCTTGGAACTGTTGGCACTCATTTTCAGATTTCGGTTGTGAGATGGAGATCCCCTTTCCCTATTTTTTGGAATATATATATATATATATATATCTTTGTGTATGTGTGTGAGAGTGTGTGTGTGTGTGTGTATTTATATATATATTTATGTATGCATGCATGCATGTATAGATGTATGTATGTATTCATGTTGTTGGATTTTGTTACTTTCTTTCTTTGGGTTGATCTGTCTATTCCTATCATGTCTCTTATTGATCCCCCCTTAGCATTTGGGGATGCCTTATAGGTATATATATAATCACCCCTATATGGGATTTTCCTGCATGTGTCATTTTTTATGTAGATGATGGATAGGTCAGTGCCAATTAGAGAGGAGTATAGGGATACCTTGGTGCATTTAACTATGTATGGTGGTCGGGGCTTGGATATCTAGAGTCAATTTCTCTCAGTACTTTACTTTTACTATTTTTTCAGGTTGAGACATCTTTCTGGTTGGGTTTGTATTTTTCCTCTTTCACTTTTCATTATACGCTGGCATACTCTTGTATTCCCTAGATATTGTTACATGCATGTTTTTCAATTTAGATGTTGCATATTTTATTCTTATCCCTATGAAATTATACAAGGATATGGTTGTTTGTGTTAATATAGGCACTTCTTAAAAGGCCTCCCATATTAGATATGTATTTCATTTCTAGTCACCAGCCTCTATCCTATGGAGGCGGGCTTGGGGTAGTTGCAGCTCGAGCTCTGTTGGGTCGGGTCATGACACCTTAATTACCCTCTTAGTTGATTACACTATAACTTCCTATAAAATAACCATAACTATATAAATCATTTATTTTGGATCCTTATTCATCTCTATAAACCATTTATATACTTTATTTATAATTATTTACTATGATTATAGTGCTTCATTGTAGGTTATTTTTAATATCGGATGTCAACACCTTTAATTACCTTGCACAAGATTTGTAATGTTAATGAAGATCCTTGATCTTTGATACTAAGTTTATAATTACTATATTAAACATTAGTTTTTAATATATATCCCATGATTATTTATATTTTTCCACTTTCACCCCATTAGATTTTTAATTATGACTCATGAAGATGATGCTGGAGACAAACTTGTTTCGGTGGTTTTTAATGAACGAATATGATATATTATTAACATGATTAGAAATTAATATTATAACTCTATAAAATTTATAACATCTTTAATACAATATTATTACATGTAATTAATGGTATATAATATTCCTTAATCATTCACCATATAAACATTACAACATCACTCAATTAGGTGATAAACCGATTAAAACAATGCATTTCGTAATGATCGAATGAGTAAGAAAATTATATTATATGGTATTAATATAATATTTAAATAATATTATACATGAAATATATATCATATATATCCATAAAATCTATTTTTATAACTATTAATGATGGTTGGTGTTGAAAAATGAAATTCATCCTTCGTGGTGGTGGTGGTCTGCATGTTGGCACGATTAACGAGCTCATTTCTCAATGAATGGATAGAGTGATGGTATATGAAAATTCATCATTTTCAAATTGTTACAATGTTATAAAAATAATATTATGTCATTAATTACACTTTTAGTTCCATCCATCTTAGTTGGTTAAGATAAACGAGACATGTCAATCATGGAGGTAGTGGTCTGCACTAACGCGTGATTAACGATCTCATCCCCAAACAAATGGATAGAATAAATTTAAATGTAAAATGTGATAATTTAAAAAAAATTAAGTGACTTAAACAATATAATTATTCATCAAAATAATACTTGATACCATACCAAATATATGGTGATAAAAATGAACTTTATCGTTCCCTGGTGGCCTATACGTGATTGATGCATTTGTTTTTCTTAGAAGATGTTATGAAATGAATTAATAATGGAAGATATATTAATATAAAGAATTTTAAGTATATATATGATAATAAATTTATTATATTATAAATTTTATAGAGTATTAGGATGAAAAAATTAAAAAGAAATACTGAGAGGAGAGTAATACTCACATCCGGAACTTTGATTTTCCTTGGAATTATCCTTAAAATGAAGGGATTAAGCTAATTAATGGTGGGAAAAGGATATGGTTAGTAGGATAGGTTTATATGATGAATAAATGGGAATACTTTCACCATGTATTTAAAATGTATGGTTGTGTAAAGAGGGTTTGGTACCCTTTATAAGTGAAGGGAGGAGACTTTTCCCTGGAAAGGAATGCTAAGTAAGGGGTAAGAATGGAATGAAATGAATGGTTGGTGATTTAGGTGAGGGAAGGTTGTTAATACATATAGTAAAGACTTTGAAACCTAAAAATATATTTATAGAAGGTATAATGGTCCAGTTAATTTTGAAAATTTTGATCCATCTTAGATTAGTCATTTAAACCCTTATTACTCTTAATTAAATATTAATCATGTCAATTATTTTATTGAAAAAATATAAGTAACCCTTATTACCAAATTTTGACATAAAGAGTCCACATTTGGTCTCATTTTAACCAAATTAATTTTAAAAATATTATAAAATTTAATTTTAAATTTGTAACATACCACTATCTGGTACTCTCTCACATGGTCAAAACGGGTTGGTTATGATACCTCACGCACGCCTCCCCAAACGCCATAGGCTGACAACTAGTAGAAAGAGTGTGATATGTATAGTGGGGAGACTATACCCCCTATATATAGAGTTTCAACACATTAGAATACTCATATTACAATAATAAATAAATATCAGAGTGCAGAAATAATGGAAACAACACAATACAGTTGAAAACCAAACAGTAAAATCCAACAGGATAGTCCAATAAAATAATAAGGGAATAATGTAATGAAATTATTAAATGTAACTAAATTTCATGATAGAATTAATACAATTAAAATAATTGCATACTAAAATAAAAACCCAAAAATCCTTGGTCCCAAACCCTATGTCGGTCTTGTCTCTGAAATCTAGCCCATCCAGCAAATAACAACCAACAAAAAGGTCCATTGCCCTTGTCCAATCCTACATCCATGTAATCTTATTAGGTACTAAATGATGGAATAAATATGTTGAGTATAAATAAGTAGGTCAAAACCACTATGTCTAAACATAACCAGTCTGATAACAAGTGCATGCAATAATATAATAAATATTTGTATTAATTAATTAAATCATTAAATTAATATCACATCAACCTTCTTCGGAACCATTCCAAAATATCTCTAAGCATGTATCAAAACCATGCCACCCAAAACCATATAACCATGGTAAAAGATAACTTGCCTCAATTCCATGTTGGAATTCCTCTGAGCATGTCTCACAACCATGCCAACCATAACCATATATCTGTCATATGAATCACACAAATCTGGGTCCAAACCCATTATATAAGCATTTTATCATTTAGTCAGGACCAAGGTTGGTATATAATAATCTCATCATGTGTTAGGACCAATCCCGGTATATATTAATTTCATCATGCCCTAGGACCAAGCTCGATATATAAGCATTTTAGCACGTGTCACTAGGCATAGCCCGCTATATAAGCATTTTAGCATGTATTAGGGCATAACCTGATATATATTCATTTCAACATGTAAACTGGGCCAATTCCCAATATAAACATTAAAAAACTAAAACTAGGCCAATTTCCTATATAATAATTACAATATAAAAATCAAAACACAAGTCAGAGAAATAAATATATCACCATATCACATCCTAAGGATCAATGATTAATTATAAAAATTACCATTTATCTTTCAATTAAAATTTTCATTTATCATTTGGTCATAAATAATAACAAGGAAGTAATATCAATAATTGGACCAAACCATGGTGAATCTATATTAAGAAGACACCCAAATCCCATGTCATGTTAAACAAACTTTAATCCATTAAAAAATTCATTTATAATCAAAGGTTTTCTTACTCGAATAGTAGCCACAAGCTAGCTTAATAACCATTTGGATCCAAGGGGACACTAAGTAATAATCCAATTCATAATTTAATTTATTCAACATGTGATATGTAGGAACAGTTTCAATATTACACATACTTGAAAAAAAATCAAACCATAGGGATATGGATTAGACCCCCTACATTTAACTAATGATCAATCAATGCTTCTAGTAGGATTTGAAATAAGAACAAATGCACAGATGACTACATAAAGGTTCCTAGATCATAACTAATAAATATATAAACCAAAAACGCTCATGGTCAAAATATTACATCCCAACAGATGGAGAACAATGGTAGAGAAGGTAAAACCTAACCAAAACTACTTACTAAGGACCATATATGTGATTAGGACATCTAGAATAAAGAGAGGCACTCCAAAATCACTTGGAAACTTCCCTAGGGTCAGTATTGGAAAGATTCAAGTGAGAGAGAGAGAAAAATATCTAACACATGACACATTTAAAACCACTACTTCTGATAAATACATTGCATGTAATGCATTTGCACATCGTGTATTCCTTTTCAAATGGATATGCCCAAAAAACATCACCTCAGGTGACTTTTATAACTTCCCAAAAATTACATGATGTGTAATGTTTTCATGGTTTGTATTCTTCTCACATCATGAACTAGGATCACAGGTTGTTCATGGAAATAGTTACATGTCATGCAACTTTATTACATGGCGTGTAATTACTCTATAGACATCATTCATACTTTTTCCTATGGAAAGAACTCAAACCACCTCTAAAGCCTTCCAAAGCATGGAAAACCCTTATAAAACCATCTTACACATTTATATCTAGACTCCATTAATTCAAACATACTTCCCTGAAATTTAAGTCATTTTCTCAAAAAATGATATCTATCTCTAAACCAGACCAGACCACCAAGTATCAAATGAAAAAATCAAAAAGGTTCATACCTGGAAAAGGATAGGATCTTAAAACCTCCTGACCATATAACATATCATCCTTGAGCTACTCTAAGAATCACTATGGGGTCTTGGAAAAAAATTCTGTACATTATTCTCGCATATCAGACTCCCTCTCTCAGGTCTCCTCCTAAAATATCCCATGTTGCAACCACACTCGAACCAAATGAATCACCCTACCCCAGAGATACTTCCACTATGATACACAATCAATATCAGATTCCCCTCAAAGGACTCTTTAGTGCTAAATTCAGCATCTTATATGTCTATCACATGAGAATATCTATGAATATGAAACACATGAAACATGCCATGCATGTTACTATAGTACTATGGAAGGGATAATTGGTATTCCACTAGACTTACCCTATCCAACATCTCAAATAGATCAAAAAACCAGGGCTCTAACACCCCCTATTTCTTGTTATGGCATTTCCCAAACCTAGGAGACACCTAACGGAAAAAAAACAATGACCAACCTCAAAGTCTAGAGGTCATATTTGATGGTTATCATTTGATTTATTCCTACTCTTCATGGTCACAAACCACTTCCTAACCAAATAAACCTACACATATATCTCTTGTATGAGACTTGGCCCAACAAAAACTGACTCACATGCCTCCAACTAAGAAAGAGGTGAATTGAACGGCCTACCACATAAGGACTAAAAAGGTTCCATCTAGATAGACTTTTAGAATATTTTATTATAAGAAAAATCCATGAGTTATATATGTTTCCCCCATTAACTATCGAAATCTAGAACACAGGCTCATAACATATCCTACAGAACCTAAATTATCCTCTTAGATTGACTATTGGTCTGATGATGATAGGTTATACTCAAAATAACCTATGACCACACATCCTTCTAAATTCCCTTTTAGAAACACGATTTGAAATAAGTATCTCTATCTAAAATTATACTCCTCATAAAAACATGCAATAGAACTACCTCACGCATGTAAAGATTACTCATATCATCAATTGGGAAGGTCTCCCTAATAGGAACAAATTTTTCTACCTACATTAGTTGATCCAAAATCACCCATAAAACATCATTCTTTTGGGTTTTACTCAGTAATACTATCAAAAAATCTATGGTGACATTATCTCATTCCCACTTAGGAATGGGAAAAGTATGAAAAATCCTATCTGACCTCTGCTGTAATGCTTTCACCTACAGACAAGTGAAACATCTTTCCACAAATCCTGCTACCTCATTCTTCATTCCTGACCACTAGTACTATCTATGGAGATCAAGATACATATTTTCTAAACTAGGGTTTACTTCCCATTTAGAATCATGAAACTCTATCTTCATCTCCTCACGTAATCCCATAGGAACCCGTACTTGGCCACACAAAAAAAAGATAATTTCCACTTTCATGAGACCATCATGATGGCGTCTCCCCACTATATAAGTTGTCTCTTAGAACTAATCCCTTTATATTAGATAACTACATAGTCTTGATCTGGCCTAAAAACACAAGTATAATAGTTTTTGAAGTCAGATCTACCCATCCCTAAGAATCCTAAACATCTTGATGCATTTATATAATTAGGGCCATCACCTACCACTAGTTGTAGGACTCATGTACTGCCTCTACCAATATCTTCTAAATCAAGTCACCAGAAATGAAATTTCCATTTACTGGTTTATAGGCCAAATCAAAGTCATAATATTGTAGATAATTAACCCACCTCCTATGATACCACTTTATAATGTCCCCTGATCTGACACTCTCACATAGACAAATTGAGTTGGTTACAAGACCCCAAGAATTATTATTCGTATTCCAGAGTCTTCTGACTAGTAGAGAGGGTGTTATATGTATAGTGGTGAGACTATATCTCATATTTATAGAGTTAAAACATATAATAATAATCATATAGAAGTAATAAATAAATTTCAGGGTGCAGAAATAATAAAAGTGATACAATAAATTGAAAAACCAAATAGTAAAAGCCAACTGGATAATCCAATAAAATAATAACAGAATAATGTAATGAATTTTTATAATGTAACTAAATTTCATGCTTGAATTGATACAAATAAAATAATATCAATCTTAAATAAAGACTCAAAATTCCTCAGTCTCAAACCCCATGTTGGTCCCATCTCCAAACTACATCCCATCCAGCAAGCAACAATCAACAGTAAGTTATGTTTCCCTTATCCAATCCTACATACATGTAATCTTCTTTTGTGCCAAACAAAATCCCGAATATGGTGTTATTATAACTAATTATGTTGAAATCATCATGTCTAAAGATAACCAGTATGAAAGCAAGTTCATGCAATAATATAATAGAAAAGTGTATTATCTAATTAAATAATTAAATTAATAAGAAATTATAGAACACCTGGATTGAGGTATGTAACCCTTAATTATGCCTTTTTATTTGTATAAAGTGGTTGGGTAAGGTTTAGGAGAGTTTGTAAGGTTCTTGGGAAGGTTTTGGGGCGTTTATAAGGGTGTACGGTTTTAGCACAGTTAGTGAAAACCATGAAAATCCTCTATGAAGTCATGAACGTTGAGGCAGAGGGATTTGAGTTAGTGCACAGTTAAGGTTCATGGTTGTCCAAACCATACGGCCAACCCAGGAAAATCATGCATCATGGGATAGAGAGCATTTTTACATTTGGCACATGGTTTGCATAACCATGCAGGCCAACCATGTGAGGCACCCTCTTGAGGTTGTAGCATGCACATGGTTAGTGCATGATTTTCTTAACCATGTGTCTTACCATGCATAGTTTAAAAGTAGATTTTTTTAACCAGACCTCACACAATTTTAACCCTAAACGCCATTTTTTATCCCCATTTCAACCCTTGCCCAGGATTTCCTTCTCTCTAATTCTAGGGAACCTCTCCCTCTTATTTTGGAAGCATTTCAAAGTCATTTAATAGTGCTGTAAAGCCGTATATTCCTTAGAAATTATCCATTGTGGTAGTTTTCCAAATTTTCTTAGATCTACCCCTCTCTGTCTCAGCTTCTTAGATCTACTCCTATTTAGATAGATCTAGGTTTAATGTTTCCAATCATGGTGAGATTTGGATTTATTGATGTTAGGGGAAGGTATCTAAGGAGGTTTTTTGGATATTTCACCTGGATTTGGTGAGTGTTGGTGTTGTTGGTAGTTTTCATTAAAAACCTAGAGGTAGGTGGCTTCACACTTGAATCCTATTTCTAGAACCAAAAGGATTAATTTCAAATTAGTTTTTTTTCTTTAACTTGATTGTAAAATTGATGTGGGAAGCTTAGTTTAAACCGCTTTGGTAATGATTTTTCGATTTTGGGGAAATTGTGATATTGTTGTGCAATATGCTTCATGGTTGGATTTTAAAATGATTATTTAAAAATTGGTTGCTTCGTGTGATTTATGTAAATGGTTCTTGAAATGGATTTAAATAAAAAAATATTGTTTTACTAAAAATGGTTTTGGCATGGAAGTTCAGAAATGGGTTTGACATGGATTTTTGAAATGGTTTTTTCATTGTTTGGTTAAAATTTGTTTAACATGGATGTTGTATTATGAGTCTTTTCAATGAAACATATTTTTTTGTTGAAATGGTTGGAAATAGTTTATTTTTAATGGTTTGGATTAAGTGGTTATGTGTGAGTTGGAATGGGAATGGTTAGTGGTCGTGAAGTACCACCATCAAAGGGTTGTAATGTGGTTTTGAGGTACCACAATAAAAAGGGGATGGGTTATGGATGTGAAGTTATACCCTCAATGGTAACACCATGATTGGGTGGTTTAATTGTGTGGGTGTGGTTGAGTCTTATATAGTGGGTCATATAAAATGAAATGGGTTATGCCAATATAAAATGGGAAAAAAATTTAATGACATGTTTGGGTTCTATACTTGGAAATCTGTTGTTTGGGAAAAGTGATTTGGTTTGGTTTTTTTTTATTATTGGAAAGTTTTTAACAATTTAATTTATTTTATATAAATTATTTTATATAAATGTGCTAACTTGTTCTATCCTAGTGGTATGGGTAGGTAAGTCATTTGGGGAAAGCCTTCAGAGTTTCATTACTAACCCCTTCTTTGGAACTTTGGTGCTTTTGGGGACATTATATTCTGGGACACAGGTAAAGGTAAATCATATCATTTAATTAATGTATCATCATAATTATTTGGTGGTCTTCCATTGTTGGAGATTGGATCTTGGTGTGGAGTTGTGGAGCTTTACATTGGAGTCCTTGAGTATTTTTGTTTTTGTCTTCCTCTTGGTACTCAATTTTGGTTGGTATGGTTTGGATTGTTATTGTTGGTATAAATGTCATATTTTAATACATTTCTTTCTTGAATTACATAGTAATATTGGTTGTGGTGTGTTTGGTTTTGTTTCTTTATTTCATAAAGAGAAAATCATCCCCCATTTTCATGAGGCCCTAGTCATTTATTACCAGCCTTTCGATTCTTGGGAATGTCGCCTAAGGCCAAGTAGCACTTATGCATCAACTCAACCTAGTGAAGAGGGGTGAGATGTTACAAGTGGTATTAGTTTTTTTGGTCCTTTGGCATCAATTTTTTGTCTTGGATTTGACATTCATTATTGGTTTATTCCTTCGATTGGGATGGTATTAAGGAGTAGGATGGTCAAAATTTGAAATGTATATCATAAAAGGAAATAGCATGAAATTTTATACTAAAGTTCAAGTTACCATGTAGTTGGGTACATAAGGGTTTTGATAAACTTATAGGATCTTAATCTCATTACCGTGGGTTTATCCAATGATAAGAGCATGAAATTCATTTTAGAAATGAATTCCCAATAGGATTGAATATTTCCTTGGGAATAATGATTTATGTTGTGGTAAGAATGTGTTGATTTTTTAAAAATATAGAAATTGGTTTCAATTGTCCGAATTTGAAAATAGAATGATTGTGGTATTTTGAAAATGGTCTGATTTTCAAAATACGGAGGTTTTTTAGAAATTATTGGACATGCACTACTAGAAAATAGGTCTATACCCACGGTTTTTCAAAAAATAGTGGGTATAGGGTACCCCTATACCCACAGTTTTCCAAAACCGTGGGTATAGGGATAGTATGTGAACCTATACCCACGGTTGTGCCAAAAACCGTGGGTATTTTTTTATTTTAATACATATACCCACGGTTTTGGAGAAAATAGTGGGTATAGGGTATTTTCCGAAGACCTATACCGACGGTTCTTCAAAACCGTAGGTATTGCAGTTTTTTTTGAAGACCTATACCGACGGTTCATGGTTGTGATAGTGCAATGTGATAGAATTTTAAATTGTAAGAATTAATTTACAAGAGAGTGAGAATTATGGTGTTTGTTGTGTTAATAGAAATGGAACAATGTAGGTGTCTTAGAGACTGACCAGAGGAAGCTGCTAAAAACATGGTTGCACCTGATCCCCAAGTGAACCGGAAGCTAGGAAAGAGCGTGGTGAAATTTTTTCAAGATATGGATAGAGGGAACCCAAAAGATGAGCCAAGGCATGTGGATCATTCAGTTTAGTTTCAGAAACAAAATCCACCCATCTTTCAGGGTGATTCAGAACCAAAATAGGTGGAGGTGGGGCTGATTAGGATGAATCAAATCTTCAATTCCATAGGCACACTAGTAGAGTTGAAATTCGAGTTATCAACGAACATGTTGAAAGATATTGAATTTTAGGGGTGAGAGTTAGTGGTCCAGGATAAAGTGGACCAAGGCATGGCATGAGACTATTTCAAGAAATTGTTCAATAAACAATTATACCCTCACACATTCAAAATTAAGATAATGAAATAATTTTCAGATTGAATTAGTGATATAATATGTTTCTAAATTCATGAATTAAGTTCGGTTTTCACCTTATATTTCTGCTAGTGAATCTTTGAATTCATGAAATTTTTATTATGGGATGAGGTCTGAAATTTATTCGATGATTGTGGTGCTATGTATAAGGGATTATAAGAGATTGTAAATATAGAAACAGTGGCTAAAAGAGAAATCTTAGGGGCTACTGGTAGGGGAAACATGTTGATACCCATGAAAAATGGTGGGAAAATTAATGTGGGTAGAAAGAAGAAGAGGGACACTTATTACCAAGGTGGGAGTATGGATCAAAATTAGTCGGATGGATTAGTGAATATTACTTTGAAAACTAAAAGAAAACCATGATGTTTCCAATGTGGATCTCTAATACACATGAAGTGATAGTGTATGGTACAACCTAGATCATTCCCTAATTTCCATCAGATGGGGAATATCCAGTGTTATTTTTGCAATTATCCAGTGACAAGTGATCGGTAAACTTCTTAGGGGTCTAAGGCGTGTTATACTTCAATAAGAGAATGGCAGCAGAGTACCCCTTGTTAGTAGAATAGAGTTAGACATGATGATTCTAGGAATACCATGACACCTCAATAATGGAAGTTTTAATAGGGTAACAAAGAGAAAAGTGTGGCAGGTAAGTAGGTGTATGGAGTTGATCAGGTTTTGGTGGATGATTAGTTGGGACCATCCATGGTGAGAGGTATAATTCTTTTGAATTATACCCTTATGCAAGATTTTTTTTGATATGGGTGTGTCTCATTCCTTCATTTCTTCTTGTGTTGTATATTTTTTGGGTTTAAATGTGGAAATGATGCCTTCTATTTTGAAACTTGAAACTCCTCTAGGTCAAAGAGAATGTTGAGCCTTTCTATGTAGAGCATGTTGTATAGCTTCCAATGGGGTTGAGTTGATATTGGAGTTATTTGTGATTTATATATATTTTTAGGATAAAATCCTAGGTATATTTTGGTTGATTATGTTTAAGTCCCACATTGATTATTAGATGTGAACGGTTAGTTTCATCACTGAGGCTCGCGTAGAACATCTCTTTATAAGAGAAAGGAATGTCAAGGTAGGTGAAACAAGCTTGTTGGAACTAGCAGTGGGATCAATCTCATACCATTTAGAAACTTTTTCTTTTTAATTGATGGAAGAGATCGATAAGATAAATTTTATAGAGTTTTTTTATCAGTTTCTAGATGTCTTTCCCAAATATTTTTCAAGGGTTCTACCCATAAGGGAAGTGGATTTTACGATTGATCTCCTCCTAAGGACCAGTCTGATCTCACATTTGTCTTATCATATAGAACCAACATAATTGAGGGAATTCAAAGTGAATATGGAAGAACTGGAAAAAAGGCTTCATTTGGCCTATCACATATCTGTGGTAGCACCAGTATTTTTTTTCAAGAAGGAATATGGAACTCTCTGGTTATCCATAGATTAACCTTATCAAAACCAAGTTACGATAAATAATCGGTATCCACTTCCACACATTAATGATCTGTTTAATCAATTGATAAGAGATCAATTATTCTCCAAAATTTATTTTTGATTAGGATATCACTAATTTAGGGTCCATAAGGAGGATATTCCGAAAAAAAATTCATGAGTAGATATGGCCTTTAAGAGTATGTGGTGATGCCTTTTGATCTTATGAATGCACTAGCGGTCTATATGGAATTGATGATCTAGATATTATAGAGATATCTGGATTATTTTAAAGTGGTGTTTGTAAATGATATATTTTAGTATTCAAGGAAAAAATGTTGATCATGAGAAAAAATTGACGATAGTGTTGGGAATCTTGAGAGATCATCATTTATATGAAAATTTTTCAAAGTTTTATTTTTAGATATAATAGGTACATTTCTTTGGCCATGTTATTTTTGAGAAAGGTGTTCTCATGGATCCTAAAAAGATAGAGGCTATTATCTATTGGCAATCACTAATGAATGTCTTTGAGATACAAAGTTTCCTTGGCCTAGTTGGGTACTACTGATGATTTGTTTGTGATTTTTCATGATTATATTAACCGATGAAAGCTTTTACAAGGAAGTGTATCCCATTTAAATGGAATGAACAATTTAAATATTCTTTTGAAGAGCTTAAGGATCTACTAACATTAACACTGGTCATGGTTTTTTCTGCACCAGGAAAATGGTATGTGGTGTATTGTGATGCATTGTGTTCAAGGTTGTGATTTGTTCTCATGAAGGGAGATCATGTGGTTTGGAATGTCTCACAGTAGTTGAGGATTGATGAGAATAACTACCCAACACATGATTTGGAATTGGATACTATAGTGAATGATTTGAAAACATAGCATCACTATCTCTTCGATGATAAATTTACAGTGTTTACAGATGATAAAATTCTAAAGCATATTTTATCAAAAAGAGATCTGAAATTGAGACATAAGAGATGGATGGAGTATCTCTATATGTTTGAATTTGACTTGATGTATACACTGAGAAAAGGAAATTTTGTGGCAGATCCCTTGAGAAAAAATTCATATACTCGGGTGAAAAAGGAATCTTTAGATCAGTGGCATTTGATACTGTTCATAGTCGACATGTGGTTTGAGTGTGAATACCAAGGTGAGGTAGTAGTTTTATTTCTAGTTTCATTGGTTCTTGATTTGGTTGGATTGGATAAAGAGGCACAAACATCTGATTCATAATGTGTTTCTATGAGGTCAGAACTCAATGGTGGGGAGACCAATGAGGGATGGAAACTGTATGGGGGTTTAGATTTTTGGTTTTGGAATCAGATGGTCATAATGATGGATTCTTAAGAAAAACTCTTTAGTTCTTATCATCACAAAAGATCTATTGTCCACCCTCGAATTTAGAAAATGTTTAAGGCATTGAAAATTTAGTTTTTTTGGTTGGGTATGATAATTAAAGTGGCTGAGTTTGTATCAAGAAGCTTGAATTTTTTGCAACTCAAGGAGGAGCATCAATAATTAGTAGGTATGTTGCAGTACTTACCTATCCCTATATGGAAATGGGGGTAGGTAGCTATGTATTTTTTTTACAGGTCTCCAAATAATGGTTCAAAAGAATAATTCAATATGGGTGACAGTGGATGGTCTAACAAAGTCATCCCATTATATCCCTATTCATGAATCTCATATGGTGGAGGACCTATTCAAAATATATATCTGTGAGGTGGTAAAGAGGAATGGTATACCCATTTCTATTGTATCAGATATAGGTGCAAGGTTCACATCTCTCTTTTGTAAATCCTCACAACAAGCCCTAGGAAATCAGTTGACTAATAGTATGGTATATCATCTTCGGACAGATGGGAAATCTGAAATGATGATAAAAATGTTGGAAGAAATGTTTTGATCTTGTGTTGTGGATTTCGGTGGATCATGGGAGGAACACATACCCTTGGTGGAGTTATCATATAATGACAGTTATCAAGACTCTTTAAATATGGCTCGGTTTGTAGCATTGTATGGGTGTCCATGTCATTCTCAACTTTGTTGGATGGAAATAGGTGAGACATAAATGGTTGGACCAAGCCTTATCCAAGTGAAAAAGAAGAAGATTATGTTGATCAAGAATGTAATGGAGATAGCTCAGAGTCATCAAAAGTTCTATACAGATCCCCATAGATGGCTATAGTAGTTTGAGGTGGGTGATCATGTGTTTTTTAGAATCTATCCTAGACTTGGACATAATCACTTTGGAAAGTAGGGAAAGTTATATACGAGATATATAGTCCCTTTTGAGATACTTGAATAGGTTAGAGAGGTGTATTATCAGTAGGATTTTCAACCATAGTTCAGTGTGATGCATAATGTATTTCATGTATCTCTGTTAAACAAGTACCAACCTAATCTTGACCAATTGATTCAATGGTATCATGTTGAGAAAGAGTCGGATGCTTCGTTGGTGCATGCACCAGTGCAGATTTTGGATAGGAAAGAGAAAGTCTTTTATGGAAAATTTATCAATCATGTGTGGGTTTTTTGGAAACATGGTCAGATTTTAGAGGAGACTTGGGAATGGGAGAAATAAATAGCCTATGATCTTTCAGGAAAGTAGTGTTTTCTACTTTCCAATGATGGAAAGTCCAATGGTGGGGAGAATTTAACACTACTGGTTTGAGGTATTTAACCCTTAATTATGCTTTCTTATGTTTATAAAGTTTTTGGGTAAGGTTTGGGAGAGTTTGGAAGGTTTTTTGAAAGTTTTGGGGCTTTTCAAAGGGTTCTTGGTTTGATAATAGTTAGCTAAAACCATCCAACTCCTCCAGGAAAATGTGTTAGTTGAGGCAATGGGATTTAGGTTGGTGCACGATTAAGGGGCATGGTTGACCAAACCAATTAGCCACCCCAGGTAAACTATGCATCATGGGATAAATATCTTTTTCATGGTTGGCACATGATTTGTATAACTATGTGGGTCAACTGTACGAGGCACCCTCTTGAGGTAGTAGCATGCGCACAGTTAGTGCACGATTTTCCTAACCATGTGTCTAACTATGCATGGTTTAAAAATGGTATTTTTAAAAATGGACCTCATGATATTTTAACCCTAAACACCCTATATAAGCCCCATTTTAACCCTCACTCAGGAATTCATTCTCTTTAAGTCTAGGGAACCTCTCCCACTCATTTTGGAAGCGTTTTCAAAGAATTTATTAGTGCAGTAAAGATTTATCTTCCTTGTTGAGTCTCTTTTGTGGTATTTTTCTTAGTTATTCTTATATTTACCCCCCTCTCTCTCTCCTAGTTTCTTAGATATACTACCTTCAAAGATAGATCTAGAGTTTTAGTTTCTAATCATGGTGATATTTAGCTTTTTTAATGTTAGGAGAATGGATCTAAGGTTTATTTGTGGAGCTTTCACCCAAATTTGGTGATCGTTGGTGTCATTGGTTGTTTTCTCCAAAACCCTATAGGTAGGTGGATTCACTATCAACTCATCTTTCTATAAATAGAAGGATTAATTTAAAATTAGTTGTTTTACATAAACTTGATTATGAAATTGGTGTGTGATACTTAGTTGAAACCCCTTTGGTAATTATTTGTGGATTTTGGGGAAATTTTGATATTGTTGGGAAATATACTTCATGGTTGTATTTTAAAATGATTATTTTAAAATTGGTTTCTTGGTGCGATTTATGGAAATTGTTTGTGAAATGGTTTTCAATAAAAAAAAATTGTTTCATTTAAAATGGTTTTGGCACAAATGTTTAGAAATGGGTTTGGCCTGGGTTTCTGAAATGTTTTTGGCATTTTTTGGTTAAAATATTGTTTGGCATAGATATTGGATTATGAGTGTTTTCAATGAAAATGGAAACTTTTGTTGAAATGGTTGGAAATGGTTTATTTTTTATGGTTTGTATTAAATGGTTATGTGTGAGTTGAAATGGGGTGGTCAGTGGTCGTGAAGTACCACCATAAAAGGTTTGGAATGTGGTCATGAAGTACCACAACAAAAAGCGGACGGGTTATGGATGCGAAGTTCTTCCATCAATGGTAAAATCAATCTTGGGTGGTTAAATTGTGTGGGTTTCATTAAGTACTATGTATTGGTTCATATGAAATGATATGGTTTATGCCAATATAAAATGGGAGAAATGTTTAATGGCATGTTTTGGTTCATTCCTTGGAAATTTATTGTTTGGAAAACCTCTTTTGTTTTAGATGTTTTTTGGATTATTGGAAAGTGTTGAAATGTTTAATTGTTTTTATATAACTTTTTTTATGTAAATTTGTTAACTTGTTCTATCCTAGTGGTGTGGGTAGGGAAGTCATTCAGGGAAAGCCTACGGAGTTCCATTACTCACCCCCTATTTTTCCACTTTGGTGCTTTTTCTGATGTTGTATTCTAGGACACAGGTAAAGGTAAAGCCTATCATTTCTTTAGTGAATCATAAAGATGATTTGGTGGTATTATGGTGTTTAAACATGGATCTTGGTGTGTATCTATGGAGATTTACCTTGTAATCCTTGAGTTATTTTATTTTATTCTTTTGATTGGAACTCTTTTTAGGTTGGTATGGTTTGGATTGTTGTCATTGGTATAAATTTTATTTTGTAGTAAATTTTTTTCATGTTTTATATGGTAATGTTGGTTGTTGTGTGTTTGGTTGTGTTTCTTTAATTGTTAAAGTTCAAATAGTCTCCCATTGTCATGGGGCCCTCGATATTTGTTGTCATCCTTTGGCATCTTGGGGGATGTTGCCTAAGGCCAAGTAGAACTTCCACCTCAACTCAAGCCAATGAGGAGGGGTGAGATGTTTCAAAAATAAACCTACTTTGACACCATGAAAGTATATATCTGAGCATATCTTATAACCATTCCAACAAATACCATATAACAGTGCTAAAACATAACTAGCCTCAACACCATGTTAGAATTTATCTGGGCATGTCTCACAACCATGCCAACCATAATCATGTATCCATGGTATGAATCACACAAATTTGGGTCAAAAACTACTATATAATCATTTTATCATTTAATTATGGAAGACCCCAATATATAAGCATCTCAGCATGTGTCAGATACAAGCCCAATATATAATCATTTCATCATGTCTCAGGGAAAATCCTGATATATAAACATTTTTCACTAGGAATAGCCCTGTATATAAGCATTTTAGCATGTCTTGGAGAAATATCCTAGTATATAATCATTTTAGCATGTAAACTAGCCCAAATCTGAATATAATCATTAAAACAATCAAACTAGTCCAATTCCCCATATAAGTAGTATATCATATAAATCACAACACATGTCATAACAATACGGAAATCACCATATCACATTATAAGGGTCAATGGTTAATTATGAAAATTACCATTTATCTTTCAATTACACATTTCATTTTCAATTGTTCATAACCAATAACAATCGAATCATCGAAATAATCAATCCAAACCAAGGTGAATCTATATCAACAAACACCAAAATCACATGTCATGCTAAACACACTTTAATTCATTAAACAATTCATTTATAAACAAGGGATTTCTCACTTGAATGGAAGCCACAAGAAAGGTCAATAAACAATTTTATCCAATTAGATTCCAATTAGTAATCCAATTAATAATTTAATTTATTAGGTGCATGATATTTTGGTAAAATTTCAATATTACACATACTAGAGAAAATTTAAACCATGGGGTTAATTTTTAGACTGCCTACCATTAACTGATGACAAACAAATGCTTCCAACATGATTCTTTATAAGAAAGAAGGAACAAATGAGTGTAATAAGGTTCCTAGATCATAACCAATTAAGATGAAAATCAACAACTCTCATTGTAAAAACATTACACCATAATGGCTAGAGAACAAATGGATAAAATGGGAAAACTAACCAAAACCACTTACCAGGGATCATATGTGCGGTTGGGATATCCAGAATCATGGGAGGTTCTCCAAAATTACCTAGAAACCTCCCAAGGATTGAGAGAGGAAAAATACATGTGAGAATGAGAAAAATATTAAATGCATGATACAATGAAAGTCATTGATCACAATAAATACACATCATATAATGGATTTAAACATCGTGTATTCCATTTAAAATGGATAAACTGACAAATGAGTCACCTTTGGTGATTTTTAACACTTCTTGGAAAATTACATGAGACATAATGTCTACACAGTGTGTATTCTTCTCACATCATGAACCAAGTTCACAGATTGTTCTTGGAAATAGTTACATGTCAGGTAACTTCATTACACATCATGTAATTTTTCCACAGATAGCCATCATCCTATTTCCTATAAAAGAAACATGAATCACCATTGAAGTCTTATAAAGCATGGAAAAACATCATAAATCAATTAAACACATTTATATCTTGACTCCATTAATTCAAAAAAACATACATCCTCAAACATTAAGTCATTTCCCCAAAAAAGGATATCCGTCTCCAAATAAGACTTGGCCACAAAGGATCAAATGAAAAAACTCAAAGATGGACATATGTGGAAAATTATGGGATCTTACAAAATTAAACACACATAATAAATAAATTTTATTTTAAAATAAAAGTGTGTTTTTAAACACACAACTTACATACAAGACAAATTTTGGATGGTCAATGATCTTCATGAAAATATTTTTTTTATTATAAAACAAAAAAATTTGGCTTTAAAATCAATCAAAAATAAAATTTCACCAGGAAAAGGTTTAGTTAAAATATAAAAACGAAAATAGTTTTTAAATCTTAATAAAATGTTGTTAAGTCCTAAAATATTAAAAATAGAATTTATATGTTTAAAACAATATTTTAGATTTCATAACTATATCATTAAAATATATATATTTGATAAATTAAAATATTTTATTAAATTTTAGTCCTTGCACGTATACTAATAATGTCATAAAAGACACCATTTTTGTAAAAAATATATTATTCAATATTCACCTAAAATCATTTATTTTAGGAAAAGCTCAAAAATACATCCTATGCTAATTTTGTTATGAGGAATTCAAAAATGAATTTTAATTTATAAAATTTCAATTCTAATATTTGTAAACATATGATTTTAAAAATAAAATATATAATATATAGAAAATTATATTTATTGAAAACAACCTATTAAATATTAAGTCATATTAATTATTTACCATCTAAAGGTAAAAAATATTAACAACGTACCATATTAGTGTTAATTATTGATTAATTAATAATGTATTCTTAATATGATGTGGTTTGTTTATGTTGGGTGTAGCATGTGGCACAAGTTATAAAGGATCCAAAATCTCAGGTCATCACATTTTATCCCTTAAATAAATAGTGTCCCCATAATATTTACAAATACATTAATTAAGAAAGAAAAAAATATAGACATGATGTCATGAACCCTCCCCTCAATGATACTATAATTGTGGGAGAGAGATAATGACCCCAAATTTTTGCCTCTAGTTGGCCTCAGGTTGGCAACTAGCATCAGAGGTATAAAATCTCATAAATGGGAGGCACTATCATATATAATAAAATAATATCAAGAGATAAAATGAATAAACACAAAGAAACTCCATGAAATAGCCTAAAATGAAACCAAAATTCATCCCATGATGAATGTATAATAAAACTGATATATATAAAGGTCTATAAAATTAAATACCCAAAAGAAAATCTAAAACAATGACAATATAACTACCCAAAATTCTGAGCAAGTAATGTCTTGCACGGTCCATGTAATCCTCTTAGAAACCTGAAAATCAGTTTATATTCATAGGGTGAGCATAAAAGTATACTCGGTAGGGTTACCAAATTATATCAGGAATATGTGAAAGAATCATACTAATGCACCTGTGATAAAACAAAATAACCAAACAGCAACTAAACTGGTCCACTGACCAATTCTCATCCACTCCAAGGCACGCTTACCAAATAACACAAGCCAAGTATAATAAAATTATGTGAATCATATTGATAATGTTTACCCTATAATGTTTTCCCAAGAATTTGATTCTCTCACACCCCAATGTCTTGTGTCTGGATGCTTCCATCTATTCTGTATAACATACATCACATCCCCACAGCACAATCTCATCACATCTCACTCGAAGACACTTGGGACACCACCCCACAACATGATTACTCCATATATCATCCGAAGACACCTGGTCCATCACCTAGTGCACTATCAAGCCTTCAACCATCACATCTAGTTCATTTCTATTGAACTAAAAGTGACAGATAGAAATAGTGGGTATCCATCCATCTATCCTCATCACTTGAATGTTTGAAAAAACCCCTTGTATAAATGTATAAGTGTCAACACATATTTCTTAATGTGGGTAGAGTGCATATAGAAATCACAAAGAACATACAATGTATATATATAGACACACACACATGACTAACCTATAGAGCCAAAATAAGCACTAACTAACTCACAACATCCCCTCTTTCACTGCCACCTCTAAATGAAGAAATCCACACAAAAAGTACAATCCACAAGACACTTCCCACTTTTCATTAAAGGTCGATCCCATTTCATTTGAACATCTCATTATTTCCATTATTTTTTATCAACAACATTTAACCACACTTCCCATTTTAATTTTTTCATTAACTATTTCCATCTCATTTACCAAATCATCCCAATCCATTTCAATTTCAACCTTTCATTTAATTCCAATACATCCTAGGAAACTAGTATAACACAACCATTCTCATCTCATCTTCCACTTAATGAAACAAAACATCATTTTCTTGCATCACAACCACACATCTTTAACCCATAACACGAACTCACAAAAACATCACATCACCACCCCACAACATGAACTTACGAACCATTACATCTCCACACAACTACACAACCACACAAACCCAAAAACCCCACATGTAATAACCAAAATTTCCACCCCACAACATGAACACACATCACTTCACATAACAACACATTTTATAGATTTATTAAGGGGATTTTAATAAATTTCATTTATTTATTTTAGGTCCATTATCAAAGAAACCAAAAATTATGGGGAAAACATTTTATTAACCAAATATAAGTGGCCAATTAGTTTCTATTTATGGTGAAATCACAACAACATGAAACAAGGTTTCCACATCACAACAACTAAAATGCAAGAAATGCTAGAGCTGGTGTCCTAGTTCCAACTTATTGTTCTTTAATTACTTGTATATCCGATTTATTAAATATTAATTTAATATCTTATTAAATAATGTTCATTTTATCATGAATTTAATAAAATAATGTCCAATAGTATTTTCGCATTGATAAGGTCACAGATGTTCTCCACTATGATGAGAACCTTGAAGTGCTATGAAATTATTCTTTATATTGTTCTATGGTTTAATAATTTAAAATGATGGGAAATATAATATTTAGACCATTAGGTATGAGTTCTCATGAGTCAATGAGGATTCTTCTCATGAAGTTCACACTTGGTAATCTCTAAGACAAGAGATTACGAGAACAAACCCTCTAGTAGGAATTCCACATGTTTAGGTGTCATTGGATATTCCTATATGCAATCATGTGTAATGGTGCATAGAATTTGATATTATCATTAATGTATTTCATAACTCATGCACTTAGATTTATTGACCAAAACTATCACTCTATATGTTGGTGGGAAGTAGGGTCTGTTAGAGTGGTGATGACATAAAATTTGTCCAAGATTTAACATTAAAGGGTTTTACTCCTCCCACCATACTAAGGATTTATATTAATAGAGTATAATATATATTATTTTAGTGATATTCTATGATTAGATTTTGGGAACCTATGTGTGAGGTATAATTTATAGACATTTTTTTGAAGGTTAGGTCCTCTTTTCCATCCAATTTTTTGATTTGATTAAGGGATTAAATTTGTTTCATTATTTTATTTTTTGGTCTTCTTTAATGGATAATTTAAGTTATTACTATAGTGAAATTTATATTTTTTTTCTTCATCCCACATAGATTACCCCTTTTGATATTATTGTTATGATATTCATTTCCAATAATATGTTGAGATTTTATTTTGGTGAGTAGTGAGATGATGGATATGATATGTTATATTTAGATGATTTTTTAGATATGTTATTTTTTATAAAATGAGTTAATTTCATAGTTTAATTGAAAATTGTATAAAATTATTATCTATACATAAGGGAGGAGTTTCTTAATATCAATATGTGATCTCATATTATTTTTTGAAAAGTTGGTTCTTAATTTAGATGATGTATATATTACTTACAATGTTATTTATGATACATTCTTTTATAGGTATAGATCATAACTTTTGATGCTAGTTTGTTCTGATTTCAAGGGTAGTTAAGTAAAATTATTTTGAGGAATCATTAATCTGATCATAAGTTGATAGAGGAGATTAGATAATGGTATCACCATGTTAATCGCACAAAGGTGAAATGATATATGATTTAACTTGAGATCATTTAAATATGGTGTTGGTTAACTTTATTATCTCAACATTATGGGTGTGATCGTGTTTTATTGAAGGAAATATATAGATTCTAGTGTGTCTTATATCAATATATATAGTTGAATTAGTTTTTGAATGATAACCTAACCCTAGGGTAGATGTGATTGATGTGAATAGCTCGTTGTCCTAGGATCTCTCATCTAAACCTTCATGTATCTATTACATCCAATAAAAATGAGACGTAAACCCTCAAGAATACTTCTAGTATAAATATCTACCACATTTTCACTAATATTTGATACTAATAGTTCTAAATCCCTACTCATAACTCCATGAACATTGAATCCTTCACAGAATGAATATTATTCCATAATGACCCTTACAATTAATCTAGATGTTATTTCCATATCTAACACATAGATATTCCATTAATTATTCTAGTTCAAGATGATGTTCCATAACATAATCCATATCTCATCCAGATCCAATTTTGAGAATAGTTCAAAAACATGAAAAATAAATTACATTCCCTACTAAACCCGCACATTAAATTATAAATAAAATAGAAAGCATGATCTAACATAACCATTAATATTACATTGTACTAGCACCTCATATTATTGTAAATAAATACTCGTTACATAAATTTTAACTCAATCTATAATATAAAACCACACTAACCAGACTTGATGCAAACTATATTGATCTTAACCAAATGAAAAAAATTGGAACCAAACCTACTTGAATGTAAATTCTTTAAACTGACCCAATACAAACTAAAATGAGTTGAAATTACCCAAACCATCCTAGCTCAAATGGGATGAAATGGATCGATATTAACTCTTAACCAAAAAATAACCAAATTTACTTGAAATTAACTGACATAAAAAAATGGAACCAAAATAAACTAAAAAAAGTGAAATGTACCAGGAAGATCTAATTCAACACTAAATGAACTAAGTTGAAATGAATTTATAAGACCTTAAGAAAACTAAATTGTACCAAACCAACCTAACTAGGATTGAAAATAAATGGATTGAACCAATCAACCCTTTAGACACTGAAACCTAATATAACTAAAAAATATTATCTAAATTGAACATAACTAAATGAAATTAAATAGTAATGATAAAAAATGAACTGACATTAACATTCTTAAATAAAACCCAAATAGGAATGCACCAACCCAAACCAAATAAACAAACCAATACCAAAAAAAGTAAATCAACTAGAACTAAAATAATAACAAATAAAGAGAACTGACCAAATAAAATATAAAATATAGAACCAAATAGAAAAAAATGTATTGAATATCCCAATAAAACCTAAAACAAACCAAACAACCACAAATTAAACTAAACCAATGAAAACCAACAAAAATAAAAATTGAATTGAAGAAATCCAAAGTGAATAAAATTTAATTGAATTTATCTAAACTGAACCTAATCGACCTAAATGATATATTATAAATTTAAACTAAACCAAACCAAGAAAAAAATATAATGGAAAATATTTTCCCTAAACCAATATAAAATGACCCAATATGTAAAGAACCAAGCTGTACCAAATTGAACCGAACCATATCAAACAATACAAAACCAAACCAAATAGAATTGATTTTAACCAAAGTAAATTGAACCAATTTTAACCAAACTAACCCACTTTGAATCAAACTATACCAAATTTAAACAAATGAAATTGAACCAAACCATATGCACTTGAACTAAAGATACACAACCCCATCCAAATCAAATTGGACCAAATAATTGAAAACTAACCTAACATAACCCAACTAAATCATAATTTAAATGAAACTAATTAAATTCAATTAACCAAAACAAAAAAAATGAATCAAATGAACCTTAAAAAGACTAAATTTAAAGGGAGATTCACTAAGGAACCTGTCTGAAAGTCCTTTAACCCTTATCAATTTATTTACTCAAATTAAATATCATTTAATTAACACCCCTATACATTTATATTACATAAGACCAATTATAATAATTAAATCATTAACCCTTGAATTATTTGGCACATTATTACTCATTGATATAATTGAATTCAATATCATGGTTTTGTATTTATTATATTTTGTGATATATAGAGTATTTTTTTACCTTTTATATTATGATTCTCATATAGACTAGTGTGTCAATTATGGTTTCATATAAAGTGAACAATTATTATTTCCTTAAATATATTTTCAATTAAACTTAAATATTATTTAATTTATATTAAAACATGACATATAAAAAAATTTACAGACTGGATAGAAGTTGGATGTATGAAACTGGTCAGATCTCATTCTATTTTCTGAACAAGTTGGAGAGATTTTTATATTTTTCATTTAACATTCCTTCAGTTAGTTGTCACATAAACTGATCATGTTATAATTGTGTTGGAAGGACTTGGTTAATTTATAAAAAAGTTAGATACCATATAACTAAATATGGTTTTTAAAAAAACTACTATGTGTGGTATCACAACAGGGAGAAAATTAAATATAAAAATGTTCATGATTAGAATGAGTGGACTGGATTGGTGAATTTATTAGATGATTGATTTCCATTTATTTTTCATCATGAGAAAGAAATAATTCCAACCCAAGAAGAATTTGATACGAGTGCACATGATGCATGTAATGCAAATGATAATTATTAAAGGGTGAGAAAATTGAATGATGATGCCACAACTCCAGTATATCGGCAACATGGTAAAATGAAAAGGCTGAAATTTTTAATTTGACCATTCCATGGGAAACCCATGTATAGGATTTATAATACTTCTATCAATTACATTATTACCTTTTTAAGGATATACTTATATGTTATGTTTATATTACCTCAAACCACTATATGGCATGGAAGTTAGTTGATGAACTTACCTTTTCTAAAAAAATTCATTCATTCCTGGAAGATTATATCTTATTCTTAGAGGAAGATACTTAACATAATTATTGTATAAAATGTGTCACATCCTAATGGAATCCAAATACTGATGGAACAACATCATGTGTGCTAAATAAATTAATGTTTCACTTTCCATTGATTCCTAGACTCCATAATCTTTTCCTATTTGATGAAATATCAATAAACATTTTATAGAATGATACCAAGAGAAATAAGGACATTGATAAGTTCATTTATCCTACAGATGGATTCTCATGGAAAAAATTTGATCCTCGATATCCTGAGTTTGAAGTTGATGTGTTTAATGTGAGGTTTGTTCTATCATGAGATGGTTTTAATCTGTTTGGGAAGATTCTTACTTCGCACATCACATGGATAGTTTTTATACACATCTATAAACTTATTTTCAGAATGTGTATGAAAAAACCTTTCACATACTGAGTATAATCATATATAGACATTTTGATACTTGAAATAATATATATTTATATAGGAAACCTTTAATAAAATATTTGAAACATCTTTGGAATTTGTGTGTGTGCACATACGATGCATGTTCAAAAAATATATTTTATATGTGTGTTGTGAATATGTGGATGGTCAATGATTTTCCTTCTTATTTAATGATTCTTGGATCGATCATGATGGAAAAACTATAATGTTCTTTTTTATGAATAATACACGATCTAGAAGAATTAAATGTCATTGTAGTTTTAGTTTTGTTGGAAATCTATGATTTTTTTCCAATAGATCACCCATATAAGAATAATCATCAAAGATTTGACAATACCATGGAGACTGATAGTCCACCTCACCATATTTCTGGAACTGATAGGCTTAATTAATGGAAAGATTTTAATTTTTCATTTGGAGAGGTTTATATGAAATCTTTAAAGAGTAAAAATTTTCCACTGAAACCAGTTACAATTGGAAGAATAAAAGTATCTTATTTGAGTTGACTTATTGGTAAAAAAAATTATGTCATTACTTAAATATAATGCAAATTTTAAAAAATATATGTTAAATTTTTATTTCAATTATTTAAAATGTCAAGTGAATGAAAAAATATGATTTATGATCTCGGTGTGACTTGGTGGATTAGGGAATCAGATCAGAATTGCATCCTGTGTGTATTAGAGAAAATAAATGGAAATTTCTTTGTTCTTCTTATGTGATGAGACCTTCATAAAAAATAAATTTATGAAATTATTGGAGACTATTAATTTTCTTGATGGCTATTCAAGAAACATATCAAATTGGGTCAATAGAAGAGAGTTGAAGTTGAAATCTTTGAAGACTCGTTATTATCACATCATTCTGTATGCGTTGACTCCAATTGAAATCATTCACATTCTTTATAAAAATGTATGGGTGTCATTTATTCGGTTGGGACATTTTTATAGAGATATTTGTGATAAGAATTTTTCCAATTATTTCTTATAAAATTTTTTGGAAAAGGCACCATTAATTTTCTATGAGTTAGAGAAAATATTTCTTCCATAATTTTTCACAAGCATGTTGCATCAAACTATCCATCTTTCTTATGAAATAATTTTTGGAAGACCTAATTCTTTTCATTGGATGTTTCTAACTGAAAGAAATATGTTCACATTAAAGACTTATGTCCAGAACAAGACTCTTCCAAAAGGTTCTATTATGAAATATTACATGGCTCAAGAATATATGGATTTATATTTAATGTATTTTTATAATGTGATAATGATATGGAACAAACCAATGAAAAATGAGTAATAATAGTATGATAAAATAAAACCTAGTTTTCAATCAATTCCCCAAACATGGTGAATTCTTAAATCATATACTTTGACTATATTGAGCCTTGAAAAGTGGGTGATGGCACATCCAACATTTCTATTTAACTGTAATTTGTTGGATTACTACATCAAGTAAGTAAATTGAACATGTTTATCTTATCTCATCTAATGTGATTATACATATCTCTTAAACTATTTCTATTTTTTCAATAGAGAATATATAAAATTGAAAAATATAAAGCATTGTTATTTATCTTTAATAATGATAGAGACTTTGTATGTAAAATAGTTTTCTACTTGGTTGAAATTGATGGTAGAAATACTAATGTAGTAAATTAAAAAATTAGTATTTAATTAATTTCAATATTCATTTACATTTCAATTATTGAGTTTTCTTACTGACTCTATCTCTATAAAAATAAGAGCTTTGGACTTAGGTGCCTTAGGTCCTAATTATATAGTTCGTGAATGTAAATCAATTGTGATCAATCGGTATAGATTTATTATCACTGAATGAGCAATGAACATGAGAACACAACATTATGGTGTTTTAGTAACTTCCCCAACAGACAATTATTCTAGTGCAACAGATTGTAGACCTTGACATTAAAAATTTTCTTATTATGGATTCGTTGAGAAAATATTAATATTTGATTATTAATCTCATGGTCAGGTCACTATGATGATATTCAAGTGGTTTGATTTGATGATGGGGAATGGTACAATTATTGATGATTTTGGATTTTGAGTTATTGACATGACTTTAACTCTTAATATCAATGATCCATATATATTTTCATCCATGGTGAAATAGTTTTTTTATGTGAAAGATCATCTATGACCTAGATTTGGTTTCATTATTGAAGTAATTTGAAGACATATTTTTCAAGATGGTTATGATGGAATTAACACCATTCATTCTCCCATTGACCCTGATCCATTTAGTACTTATGATGACTCCAAAAGATCAATTGTTAGAGATGACTATGAACCTAAAGCTATGGTGGGAAATACATAGAATCATCCATTTGTGTTCTCAATTATTTTGTATTAGCACTACATGGCCTGTTAAGGTTGCTAATATTCATATTTATTTACTATTGATTCTAAATATTTTGTATCTAATCTAACATTCATGTGAATTTTCAATATATAGTGGTTGTATTTTTCTTTAACTTGCATTTTCTAATATTTAATTGAACTATATTAAAACCTACCAAACCAAATAAAACTTAAACAATTAAATTGGAACAAAAAACAAGATGAATTGAATAGTACATATTTAAATAATTAATATGAAAATCAAAACTAATGAAAATAATTACCTAACCAAAAAAATGGAAAAATTACATAACATAAAGTATGAACCAAATGACCCAAGATAAATAAAAATTGAAAAATAACCTAATCAGTTAAACATATTGATTTTCTATGACATTTCCTTTATTTTTTTATATTATTCCCACTAAATATAAAATAATTTTTTTATATTACTACATATCCTTTATTTTTGTTGACAATTGGTATTCATTAATTAATTCATGTATCATATTTTTCTTGTTTTTATTACATATTAGTTATAGATTTATATTTAATTCCATATATTTTTTCAAATGTAGGAAATGAAAAACATTGAAGAGGTACAAAGAAATAGGACGACAGAAAATAATCACGGATTACCGAGATGGGTGTCCCTCCTTCAGTTCCCATTATGAGTATTTTATTTTAAATATATATATCCATTACATATAATGTCAATGTTTAATTTTAACTTTAACTTTTAATTAAGATCCACAACCTAGGATAAAATTATTCTCCAACCATTATGGTGGTACCAATGCTTAGCCAACTGATTTGAGGGGGTGGTACTAGAGTTACGTGCTCCACTCGGCGTACCCAATCACACCTTGTCCATTTTCCTGACATATAATCTAGAACACAACATGATCTCGTAGTGTCTTTAGAGACACCTGGTCTATTTAGGTTGACTATGTTTTCACCACCATTTTCATCTGAGCCTCCTCTCCCACCTTTCCCTTATCCGATAATGGATTTTACTCCCTATTCGTATTATACATTTCCATAGACATATATGTCATCTTCTTTTTCTTCTACTTCTTTCTTCTTGAGCTTCCACATTCATGCTCATTCGGCTTCTTCTTTGACACATTATGAGATTCTATAGTAGATACTGGATCCCACTCAATCTGTACAGTTTGACATTTTTTTAGAGCCTAGGTATCCAACAACACCCACTAATTAGGTTGCCTCAAGTATATTTATAGAACCCTTGTAAATTTTTTTGACCATAATTTATTTTCATTATAATATTTATTGATATAATACTTTTTTCATTAATATATGTATCTTCAAAAAGGAAATGTGGTTGTACATGCATGAATGCAGTGCAGAACTACCACACACAACTAATGGTGGAGAACAATTTGGAAAAACAAATGATTGAAAAAATAGGCTAAGAATATAGGAGTTTTTTGGTGATGTTTTCCAAATAATCTGACATAATTCCCATCAGGACACTCTTATGGATACAAATTCCAAATTAAGTAAAGGATAACACTTGATAAAAATCATGGGTTCATTGGATTTATTGTTTTATTATTATTGTATTTATATAAATTAATATTTTGGTGCCATCTTTGTTGTAATTTTCCCGATGATGAGGCGGTAAGGACAGCCCGACTCCTTGAATTAGGTGAGTTGTGGAGAGAATATAAGCATGAGATTTATAGTGGTAGGCATGCTATAGTTGTTATGGATTTAGACGCTACACCATCATGAAAGAGTTTCTAATAGAATATTATTAGGAAATGATTTCTGATTGGATGACTACTGAGTTCAATGTATTAAATTTTTGTTTTTTAAATGAAAATTACCATTATTTTCATTAATAATTAATTTTTTATTATTGAAAATTATTTTTTAGGAAGTTTCAGAAAGAAATAAAAAAAGTATGTTATGAAATACCCCAACACTTTGGGGTGGACTATGATGTTGGGCCATGAGAGGAAGCAGGAATAACGCTCGTTAATTATTGACAGAGAGTGGGGTGCCTCTTATGATTTATATTGTTTTTATATAGGACATTCACTTTCTTTTGTTTCCTCTATATTTCATTCCATTTAAAATTTATATAGATAAATGATCATGCATTATTTAGTTTATTATTTAAATTATTTAGTGTGTAATAAAATTTAAGGTTTAGTATTGGTACGTTTGTGAGAATGTCATGAATTTTTTTAGTTCATTGACTTTATGATATTGGTTGTGGTTGTTTTTATCTCAATTCTTCCCCTAAACACCAATCAACCAATGATTATAGCTATAAATTTCAAAGAATATATTCTGATGTAGAAGAACCACTATGTGCATGACTTATTTTACAATTTGGTGTGTCCAAACTAACCCTCTAGGTTTACAACAATCACAAAAAAAAAGAGCTCAATTTATACATTAAAATATACAAATCAATACTCTTATTGTAGGTTTTTATACCTTACATGGATAAAAATTGTATATTTTCAATAGTGATGGTGTATAAATCAAATATTTTTTCACGCACGTGATGAACTCCATGAACCTCCGATGAGATAACCTAATAGATCACATTTATTTTCATATCAATATTTTCTTAGAGGTCTGGAATCCTTCTTTTTTCTCTACCTTAATAAACTGCATATATCAATCTATCTAAGACAACATATTCTTTTCCCTTAGAAGGTAAATATAAGTAACTTCCATTTATGCTCTTTTTTTAATCACCATGTAATAATTTATGACATATTCCATATATGAATATGGAAACTTCCCATATTTAGTATTGTGTTTTCCCTTTTAACTATTTTATTTATTTATGTTGAATAATATATTCACTTTTTTATCAAATCGTTGAATATATTTGATGGGTTTTTATATTTAGTGGTTGATGTTCATTTTTTGGATTGGGTTTTTATGATATTTTATATGGCCTTTCATTTATTGATTCATAATTTGGTGTTGAATTCTTTTCTGGATGGGTTTCCTAAGGGCGTGTTGTATACAATATGTATGTTTGATTTTATTGTTGGTATTTTTTTTGATGATAGTGTAGAATGACCATTTCTATTTATTGTTTTATTTTTTTACTTATTAATACCTTTGGCCCATATTTTTCGAAACAAATAGGTCATATATTACCCTATTTAGATTTATCCACTTTCATAGACTTTCTTTACTTTATATTTTTTAAGAGTGACACTGAAATGACTTTTTTTAACCAAACTAATACAAAATAAAACATATAAAACAAATATAATATGATTTTACCTAGAAAAAATTGAGACATAAACCAAATTAAACATAAAAAATTGAACATGGAATATATTAATTCAATAATTATGACATTGAACCCTACCCAAACATAATCAAAAAAATTCCAAACTAGTTTGAAGTGGATGGATGATAATATAATTAAAAAGATAGAATCTGACCCAAACCTAACATACCAAACCAACCCCTATTTAATGAAAATGAAATGAACCATATTGAACCAAATTAAACTAAACCAAACTAAATCGAAAAAAACCGAATCAAACAAATGTACAAATTTAGGAACTAAACTTGATTGAATTTAACCAACTATGATTACAATGAAATATAGAAAAAAATAAATTAAAAATTTAAGAGAACCCATGTAAACAAGATAAAAATTACAATGACCAATCTAAATTGAATAAAAGAGAAACCAACCAGGATAAACTAAGTTGAAACAATTTGCATGAATCAAACAAAACCAAAATCAAAAAAACTAAATAAATTCAACTAGAATGGAATTTAATTGTATTGAATCAAACTTAATAGGCCCACAAAACCCAACCCAAATTTTACCAAAAAAATAGAATTCATAAATAAATAATTAAATTGAATTACACATAACAAAAAATTTCAATGTTATAAAAATAAAATCAAACATAACTACATAAGTTTAATCCAGAAAAACTGAATATAAATGAATTAACTATCCCTAAATCAACCAGAACTGAATTAATATGAAACTATAAAAAACCAATAACGAAGGAACAAAACCAAATCAATGTATCATGAACCAACCAATCCAAAACATAACTAAATTAATAATGAACCAAAATTTAGTAATAGAAAACAGAAATGATTGGAATGTAATGAAACTAAACCTACCTAACTAGAATTCAAACCAACATGAAAAGAAAAATCCTAAATTTACTAGTCTGAACATGATCCAAAAAAATTATTAGAAAATAAAATAAATAACAATTAAACAAATAAAATTGAATTGAATTGAAATAAATCAAATGAATGCTTACTTAACTAAATAAATATGAAGTAGTATATACCAATCTGAATCATATGAGGGATAAAAAAACTAAATCCAATTACAATTAAAAGTTATAAAAAACATGAGTGAATCAAAATAAATATATCTAATCTAGAATAACCCATACTGAATTAATATGAATAAAATAAGTCAAACATAATGATATCATAAGTCATTAATAGAAATTTAATATAATTGAACCAAACTGAATTGAATTGAACCACACATAACTAAATTGAATTAAAAATAACTAAATAAATTTATACCATGTAAAAAAGAATAGGAAGAACAAAGATCAAAACCATTATTACCATACATACTCTCATGTTATCTAAACATTAACATTATTTAAACAAATAAACAATAAATAATATTCTTTCATGTGTCTTTTTTTTAAAAACACCAATATTGACTATGCACTATCATCAATATCCATCAATGAAAAATTTAACTTTCTTTTACCTATTTTAACCCCTTTTCAAATTAAATCATAGAAACATTGAAAACCAAATTGGAACACATCTTGCATACATTTCACCTTTTCATTTTATCACATTATACATGTATTTAATATTGATTAGTTTTTTTTGAATAAAAAAATTCCATTCCCATTATTCATTAATTAAATTTCCCTTATATTCATGTAAATAATTTATACAAACAAGAATCCTTAAATTAAACTTTATGTTAATTTAATAGATAACTATTTAATCATTTTCACAATTAATTAATCAAATCATTATTCAGTCATTATAGAAAATCATATTGAATCATCAAGTATATTTATTTGATTTTATTTATAAATTTTATTATTAATAGCCTATTTTAAATTATGATTTTATACATTCAATTTCATTGTAGATTGAGGTTTTGAATATTTAAGGACATGTTCCTAGAGGAAAACTATTTTTCTTGAGAAAAAATAAGAAATATGGAACTACAGTAAATGAACTGAAAAAACAACAGATTTTAAGTTTTACTTTATTGATTTCAAATTTTAATATCTATTTTGTAACTAAATAGTATGGTTGATATTTGTAATAGTGTGCTTTGGAGGCCCTTGATGAGAAGAAATATGAAAAGTTAGGTCCAAATGATCACATACATTAAGTTTTTGGAGATGAGCAATATGGTAGAGTACGCTGCCGACTAGGGAAAAGTATTGTCCCGACTAGATATCGGTCCACCTCAAGTTCAAGTTCTGGTAGCACCCAGTTGGAAAAAGATAATTCATGGGTATCATGGGCACAAGCCTAGGTATAAGAGGCCCAAAAAATGGTTATATAGGAGAGTGAACAGATTCAAAGGTCCAATGATTAATTTATGTAATTTATGGTAGTTTTATATCTATCACTTCACCTAAATACCTTCATGGATTGTGATGCATATATATTGATGATGAGTATGTTATATAGTGCATCGAACAATGATCCTAGTGGTGGTCAGGATGATGATGTTCCTGGTGATGGAGATGGAGAGCATGATGGTGAGGATGATGGTGAGGATGATGACAAGGATGGAGATGATGGTGATAGTGAGGATGATGGTAAGGATGACAGTGAGGCTGAATTTGAGGATGAAGATGAGGATGACAATGATGGTGGTGATGATTATGATGATGATGCTGATGGTGGTGGTAGTGGTGGTGGAGGTGGAGGTGGAGGTGGTGATGGTGATGGTGGTGATGGTGATGGTGGTGGTGGTGGTGGTGATGGTGATGGTGATGGTGGTGGTGATGGTGATGGTGATGGTGATGAGGGACAATTTGATCCTTTACATTTTTTACTAATATTTATGATATTTGATGTTTGGTGATTAGTTTTAAATGAATATATGTGATGTTTTGAATGTGTGTTATCGCTGGATGAATTTATTAATTTTTTTATTGTGTAATAATTATTTTTATATTGGTAGGTTCTGTTTGTTTTCAAGTAATTGATCAAGGTGGGGTGATGGTGTAATTTCTTGTGGTTTCTGGTGGTTGTTTGGCCAGGGTAGTGAGTACTGGTGTGATTTTTTGTGGTTACAGGAAAGGTGGTGATTTTTAGTGGCTACTACTGGCTGTTTGGGTAGAGTGAGGGGTGATTATGTGGGGAATTATGGGGGTATATACTAATGGTTTCAAAACCATTGGTATAGAGTTATACCAATGGTTCTCTTGGAACTGTTGGTATAGATCTATACCCATAGTTTCAAACCATGGGTATAGAGATATAGAAATGGTTGAAGTCATTGGTATACATCTATACCAATGGTTTCAAACTGTTGGTATCTAGTTATTCTAATGGTTTCAATGGAATTGTTGGTATACTTGAAATTTAATTACCCCTATAATAACATTTCACTGAGAATCATTGTTATAGGCCTCTCTGAACACTATATCTTCCAACGGTTTGGAAAACCATTGGTATAGTCTATAACAACTATTTTCCAGCATATACCAATGGTTTTGAACCATTAGTATAGTCAATATTTCCCATAGTGTTTATTTCAGATATTCAGAGATATACATTTCGAGTAAATATGTTTATGACACCATTGTGCAACCTTATTGATGAGATATTTTGACAAATGTATTATATTACATAGTGAGTGTTCATATGTGGTGGTCAATGTTGAAAACTTAAGTTCTTTCTCTTGGGTTCTTAACCTGTTCCTAGAGAGTATTCAAGAAATTTAGGTAAGCATGCATAATACCAAAGAGAAATAATCCTAGAGGGTCATTCACTAAGTATTTTTGTTGATCTCGATAAAATTTTATTTGAGTTTAATTAATGGAATAAATATTATTCTCCAGTACAAGGAATAATTTTAACCAAGTTATATTCATCACAAAAATTAAATAAATATTTATTTGTCGACATGTGAATAAAAATATATTTATTTATTTTATTGAATATTTAATAAATATTTATTCGCTAGTATGTGAATGAAATATTTATTTATGAATAAATTTTGTATTCTACTATTCAATAAAATCAAGAGGAGTATGAAATAATACTGTGTCTAGTGAAAAATATTAATTAACGATCTAGTTAAATAAAAAAATTTATTGCGCAAGACGTCATGCACCACAAAAAATAGTAATATAATTATTATTAAGAGATATGAGGTTTATTAAAGGTAATAAATGTTATTTAACAGATGACATGAAATTAAATAATATATTAACTTAAATCTTAAATTGATAAATAGATGGCTATGTCTATTGTGTAGTGCATCCAAAAATTGGGAATAGATAATTTTTGGATACAAAGATTCAATCTCGACTCCTCCTTCTCTCTCCCCCTCAAGAATGAGAAGCGCAATAGAGATTTATTCAAGACCTAAGAATGAGTGATCAAGAAAGAACAACAAAAAATATTTGACTCACTGCTGTAGCACATGGAGATTGAGTGGTGTTTCTTGGATATTATAGGAGCTTGTGGGGATCACCGCTAGAGGGATTCTATCTTTAGATCCTCAAATTGTAATGAATGTAATACGAAAGGGTTTTTTGGATGATCAATATTTACTAGTGAAAAAATTTATTAAGCCCATGTGTTTATTTCTCCAAATATTAAATAAATTAATTATAAATTTTTCATGTAAGATCCTCACTCTTGGTTTCAAGTAATAATTATTTAATTTTTTTTAATATATCATTCACCACTGCATGCTTACTTTGCACCAAGAACTAATAAGTAGTATCATAGTGGTTACATTTAAATATATAATTATTTATTTAATTTTTGATCTTTGTAAAATTGTGGTTATATATTAATTTCATGTTATTCGTTCATTAATCCAATTTGAATTAACACATTGTCAGCATATTAATTATATTAATTCATTGTTTTATTTTCAAAAATGTTTAAGAACATAAGAATAACAACTAAAGATACCATCAGGAAGTCCCAAATATTTGGTAGGTAAAAATGGGTTACAAGACGTGTAGTTGAAGAACATGTCGTGTACCTATGCACATTTTACCTGGATGTGTCGAGCAATTAATTACACACTATTCATTTATTTCACATTGCATGTTTACTAGGCTAATCTGGTACACTGAAAGATGATACATGGAATGTAGCTGGGTGGTGCATTTTGTGTAGTAAAACCGAGTTAACACACCGAAGCCCCATGCATGTGACATGGAAACACGAAAACCAAGGTACACAACATGTAGTGGTACTGTACACGTTGTGTAGTCTCCCAGTAAATGACAGAAATAAAAGTTACATTAAATTGAAAATTATAGCATTAAAAACTTATTTTATCGATTGGCACACCAATGTGTATTTGAAAATTTAAAAATAATTTTAATGAATATTAAATGATCAATTAATTTATTGTAATTAATATTTCATTATTGGTTTTTCCATTATTTCCACGAATGCAATAAATGATGAGTATATTCAATTAAGTTCAGATGATCATTAATATAAAAGGGAATATATTAATTAATTAATTAATACAAGCACATCCATCTTAAATAATAAATAATGAATAAAGAAATGAATGTTATTCAGTTACTTTTACATATTCATTGCATGTATGACTGTTCTTGATCTTGACCAATACCTATGTGTGTGTTGTACGTTTTAATTTAATTTATTGCATGAGTTTATAGTTATTTTTTATTAAATTAAATATGATGGTTTGTGTGTCATCCATTACTCCATTATTATGTAGGAAATTTGTATCCAATGATATTTATGTAATCCCTTTTAACTAATTATTTGGTTCCCCTAACCTACTTGTGAGTCATAAATACATGTAATTAATGGAGTATCCTTAGGTTAGTGGAGGTGGTTCAAGATGGAACCATAATGATTCTGACTCAGGTGATACATAGGTGTAAATAAGGAATGTTATAACTCATGACAAGATCAAAAAATTTATTTATTTCCCCAAGTTCATAGGTTAATTTAATGTCCACTAATTAAATAAACCCATAGATAAATCTTATGAATGGGTCATTTAATTATTTATCTATTTCTATCTATGAAATTATTTATTTTTTGGATGCAAGACTGTGATCACATAAATAAATGAATTAAATCACAAATATGGAATCTAAATAAATGTATTATGCATAAATTTTTTATCCAACATGGTTAATTAATTAAGTAACATCTACTTAATATTAGCAATACATTTAAAGGATAAAACATGATAAAATTTATGCATAATAAATTAAATAAATGAATTATGTATAAAGTTTTTATCCAATATGGTTAATTAATTAAGTAACATCCACCTAATATTAACAAGATATGTAAAGGATAAAACAAGATGAAATTTGTTCATAATTAATTAAAATCCATCATACATAATATTAAGTTAGTCTTGGCCTTCCATTACTTGATTGGGAAAAAAACTCGATAGAACTAAGTGTTTGAACAACCCTTTTTGGGATACTTACCTTTTTATGGGGAATTCTTATAAAGGTTTTGGGTAGACATAACCATTTTAGATCAAGGGGAGTAGCCCCTGCTATACATGGTGTAATTTTGAGGTAAGTGTTGAGGAAATACAAGTGAGAATTTTAGGATTGGGGAAATACACTCAACAGATCAAGGAGCTACAAGCCCACAGTTGGAACATACATGCCTACCTAAATACCTTCAAGTAGCTTGAACAACCCTTTAGGGTTATGTGAAGGGGAATATGGATCATTCCCACTAGAATGGCCTAGTAACTAGACATTATGAGTTCAATGGCGAGGGATTTTGGGACTTTTTAAAATAGTGGGTGATTTGACAAAATCAATTAATTTATAATTTCTCACAAAAACTTTAATCAAGAAAAGTACTGATAATATGATATTTTTAATTTTAGAAAACAATGTCAATCTCATCATCCACATTATCCCTAAGCTCAATATTGGATAAATAAAACCTCCTAAGTGGAATTAACTTTAAGGAATCATACATATACCTTCAGGTTGTTCTATTCCATGAATAGAAATCATGGGTGCTAGAATCCTCAATGCATGATCTTTCTGCTAAGGAGGAGAGTGATGAAGAGTTCCTATTATTTGAGAAACATAGCAATGACTCATTTGAAATTAAATGTTTATAAATTCATCAATGTCTAGTTAATTCATGAAGTCTCATGAAAACATTGATCTATATAGAATGCTTGAGCACCTCAGTGGCCTTTACCAATAGAGAGCTAGACATGAGTGATTTTAGATTTCAAAAGCACTCTTTCAAAGTAATATTGGGGAGGGTGACCTAGCTGGGTATCTTGTAGTCAAACTCATTAGAAACATTGAGAGCCTAGAGGTTATAGGTTTTAAAGTCCTTAAATAACTAGGCATAGGTCTCATTATTCCATCACTCCCTTAGAGATTCTATATATTTATTGTGAATTTTAATGTGAACAACATTGAGAGGTCTTTGTCAGATCTTCTCACTCTTCTTCTCCATGTAGATGAGGATAAAAAACCTAATAATCCTTCTTTAATTATTGTGAGAAACCACAAAAGTTAAGGAAATATATTTAATAATAAAGCTTCATTATTCCCTTATATGAATAGGAAGATCAAGGGGAAATCAAGAAAACAATATGTTATTTGATTCCTATGTGGAAAGAAGGACCATTGAAAGCAAAACTACACCCAACCAAATAAGAAAGGGGGATATTAAAGTGCATTTGTTATCGAGTGTAATTTATCTGTTTCTACAAATTGGGAATTAGATATAGCTTGTAAATCTCACATATGTATTCAAATAAATGAACCAAGTAGATTTAGAAATATTTTCTGAGGGGAGGTAGATATATGAGAATCCAAAATATCTAAACTTATTGTTGTAGTTATCGTGTACTACCACCTTACATTGTCAGCTGGAATGATCTTAGAATTTATGGGTTTTTATTATGTTTCATCTGTTACCAAAAACATTATATATGAATCCAAACTTGATACGGATGGATTTGTTTTCAAATTTGGAAATAAATGATGGTTATTTAATAAAGATAACATTTTTTATGATAAGGACCATTTAAATAATGGTCTTTATGTGTTAAATTACATGAACAAAGTAATGGAAATCCATAACGAAGTTAATTCACATGATGCATACCACACCTAACTTTGTAATCAATAGCTAGGTCATGTAAACTAAAAGTGCTTCACTAAATTACATCAAGATGTATATTTATATATTTTTGAACTAAAAACACTTGGTGTATGTCATGCATTTTTACAAGGAAATTTTACCAAATCCCCATTTAGCGGGAAAGGTGACAGGGCTAAAGAGATTCTTGAATGAGTTTATAACAATGTGTGTGGACCATTTCATGTTAAAGAAAGGGGAGGGTACTCATACTTCAAATCTTTTGTTGAAAATTTTAGTATATATGGATATGTCAACCTGATGAGGTATAAGTACAATTATTTTTATAAAATAAAGGAATAAAAGAATGAAGTTGAGAACCATCTTGGTAAGAATATAAAGAAACCCTGATCAGACCGTGGTGGAGAATATCTTAATCAAGACTTCATTGATTACTTATGGGAGTATGGGATCTTATTCCAACTAACTCCTCCTTATATGCCTCAGTGGAAAAGCGTAAGGGAATAGAGGAACCACATCTTATTAAACATGGTGAGATCAATGGTGAGTCATGTGAGTCTTCCATTTTCCTTTAAGAGATGCGTGTTACAAACAATAGCACTTATACTAAACCATGTACCAACTAAATCGATAAATGGTATTCCATATGAATTTTGGCGTGGAAGAAAAACCATGTTATTTAATTTATATGTGTGGGGTATCAAAGAAATTATTAAGTATTCTTATGGTAACAAACTTACACCATAAGGCACAAAGTGTACCTTTATTGGATACTCCAAGGAAACGATGGGATATTACCTATACGAAACCTAAGAAAAAAATGTTATAGTGGAATTAAATTCAATATTCCTTGAAAGATAGAAAATATCTAAAAGCAATAGTGGGGGATTTATAGACATCAATTAAGTTGAGGATCAAGGTACACAATAGTTGGTATAGGAGTAGATTCCACAAAGCCTTGTGGAAGATAAAACTATTCTGATGACATAAGTATTGTGTAGGAGTACACGAGGGATTATAGAACCAAACCATTATGGTTATATAAACACCAAGGATGGAGACTCATTATTAATTAATAATAATGATCCTCTAACTAATAAAGAAGTGGTAAGTGGAACAGATGTTTCTCATGTGGTAATAATCCTGAAATTCTGAGATAGATTCCAAATACCAAAACCAAGTATGGATTTTGGTAGATCCTCCATTAGATATAAATATTAATGGTTTAAAATTGGTATTCAAGAAGAAAATACACATGTAAGGACATGGTAATACCTATAAGTCATGACTTTTTGCAAAAGTGTTTAAACAATGTCAAGGCATTTACTATGATGAAACCTTTTCACCAGTTTCAATGCTGAAATACATCAGAATTATACTTTTCATTATGGCTTACATTTATTATGATATTTCTAAAATGGATTTCAAGATATCCTTCCTTAACTAGAAACTTTAGGAAGATGTATAAATGACATGCTCAAAGGGTTTGTGACTACAAAGGAGGCTAATGATATATTCAAATTGCAAAAATCCATTTATGGATTTAACAAATCACTTAAGTAATGGAACATTCATTTTGATAAAGTTGTAATGGAGTTTGGTTTTATAAATAATGAGTGTTATCCTTGTGTCTACAAATAGTTTAGTGGGTGTGTAGTCATTTTCTTAATTGTATATTTTATTACATATTACTCCTAGGAAACGAAATACCAGTATTAGATTCTATTAAGTCGTTGTTGAATAAATGATTCTATGTGAAGGACTTGGGTGACGCATCATATATTCTTGTAATCAAGATCCATCACGATGGATCTAAGAGACTGATCAGCTTAAGTCAAAGTACATACATTGATAAGATACTGAAGAGATTCGGTTTGGAACAATCCAAGAGGATATTGTTACCATCATCGCACGAAATTAATATTTCCTATAAAATGTGTCCTCAGACACATGAGGAAATAAATAGAATGTAATTAATTACATACATGCCGGTGATTGGGTTAGTCATGTATGTTAGGTTATATACTAGGCTATATGTTGCTTATGCATTGAGTGTGATATGAAGATATCAAGTTGATCTAGGTGACCACCATTGGACGGAAGTCAAGAATATACTTAAGTATCTAAGGCATACTAATGATATGTTCCTATTCTATAAAGGAGATGAGGAACTAATCATCATAGGATATGAAAATGCTAGTTTCCAAACTGATCAAGATGACATGAATTCATAAATAGGATACATCTTCACTTTGAATGGAGGTGTTTTGGGATAGAAGAGATAAAAGTAATTGTGGTCATAGGTTCTACAATAGAGCCTATGTATATTGCGACTTCTGAGGTAGCTAAAGAAGAAGTATGGATGTGAAACTCCATCCAAGTGCGTAATGTGGTACCTAGAAGTAAAGATCATATCACACTATATTGTGATAATACCGCAGTGGTGGCTCTCGTAAAAGATCCATGGTCACATCAACAGACAAAGAACACACTTTGGATGTATCATCTCCTGATGGATTTTTCTTAGAGGGGTGAGGTTTCATTGGGAATTATTTCCATAGAATACAATGCGGTGGACCACTTGACTAAAACCTTGACTCATCAAAAACATGATTATCATGTGAGGTTTAGAGGAATAAAAGTGATCGGTAGTCATCTATAGTGCATGGGGATGTTTGTTAAAGTCGGTGTCCTATAACCAACTGATTGTACTTTGATTATATATCTATTAAATATATTGAAAATTAATTTATAACCATATTATATATTGTTCATTATTTCTACATTGCTTTAATGTAATAATGCACTAGAGTATTGTCACCTTGATAAGGTCATAGCAGTTCCATACTATGACGAGAACCTTGAAGTCCTATGATGATATTATTAATATAGTTATGTGGTTGTATAACATACTATAATGGTACACATAGTATTTAGACTGTCAGGTCTGAGTTCTCGTAAGAGGATGAGACTTATTCTCAGGAAGTTCTCACTGGGTAATCTCCAAGATGTGAGATTATGATAACAGTCAAGCCAGTAAGAATTCTACATGTTTTGGTGTCATTGAATATTCATATCTGAGAGTGTTTGTAATGGTCCTTAGACTTTAATATTATCATTAATGTATGTCATGACTCACACACTTAGATTTACTAACCAAAACTGTCAATCCATATGTTGGTGGGAAGTTGGGTAGATTGGGTGATTCACGATTTACATATCATTAATGGATAAGTCATTGATGGATTTTTTTATTACATCTTTATGGAAGTAGATATCTCATACCTTTGATTGGAATATAACTGTCACATTAAATTCCATGGTCATGGTGTAACAACATGACTATTTCAGATAGACAAAGAAAGACGTATCGAGTAAATATGTTCATGACACCATCGTGTAACTTTCTTGATGAGATATTATGAGAAAAGGATTATATTACATAGTGAGTGTTCGTATGTAGTTTTTGACATTGTGACATTAAGTTATTTCTCATAAGTTCCTTAATTCGTTTCTAGACAGTAATCCTGGACTTTAGGCAAGCCCGCTTAATGCCAATGAGAAATAATCATTGAGGGTCACACACTAAGTGTTTCCATTGATATCGATTAAATTATATTTGAGTTTAATTAATGGAATAAATATTATTCTAAGTATGAGTATTAATTTTATTTAAGTTATATTGATAGCACAAATTAAATAAATATTTAGTCATCAGTTTTTGAATAAAATTATATTTATGTATTTTATTAAATATTTAATAAATATTTATCCACTGGTATGTGAATGAAATATTTATTTATAAATAAAATTTTTATTCGGGTGTTCAATATATGCAAGAGGAGTTTGAATAGACCAAAACTATGTTCGATGACAAATATTAATTAACAATTCGGTTAAATAATATTTGTTATTACGTAATAGAACACATGCCACAATAAAATATAACTATTATTATGTTTCATGGGGTTTATTAAAGGTAATAAATGTTATTTAATGGTTGTCATGCAACTAAATAATATTTTAACTTACATCCCAACTCTATAAATATATAAATATGTTTATTTTGTAGTGCGTCCAAAAATTGAGAATAGAGAATTGTTGTGCACAAAAAATTCTCTCTCGAATCTTTCTTCTCTATCCCTATCAAGAATGAAAAAAGAGAGATTTCTTCAAGACCAAAGAATGAGCGGTCAAGAACAAACAACGCAAGACATTAAACTTGTTGCACTAGCACCCGGAGATCGATTGGTGTTTCTTGGAGATCATAAGTGCATGAGTAGATCACCACTAGAGTTATTAGATCCTTGGATCCTCACAGCGTAATGAAAGTAATACGAAATAGACTTTTTGAATGATCAACATTCACCAACAAAGAAAGTTCTTAAGCACAGGTATTAATTTATTCAAATATTAAATAAATTAATTATAAGTTTGATATGAAATATCCTCACTCTCAGTTTCAAGCAATGATTATTAAAAGAAATTTTAATATATCATCAACCATCGCATGCTTCCATTTCTCCCAGAACAAACAAGAAAAGTCTCCCAATAGCCATGATTTTCAATGGGGGCATTCAGCCCGTACAAATAAAACATTACAATAATATCAATGGTCTAAGAGAATATGATATGAACCCATTTCCCCATCAATTTCAATTAACCCATTCTATATCTTCATAAGGTTAGTGAAAACTATCATCACCAAAGATAAACAAAAGTAAACCCCACCCACGTGATATACAATTAAGAGAAACAAGGGAAACCCTGCTTCAAAAAAAGATTTTCCAACATGTTGTGCAGCACAGGGAGAATAAGAAACACTCTCATACCACAACCACGCATTGGGAAATCATCGATCAACCTACACCACACCCAAGGATCATCAAAACACAACCTTCACGCACCCCAAACTAAAACTGCACCATCGCATCAGATCTTCAAATAATAACTAAAGGAAAACCATGGGAAAGATAAAGAGAACTCGACATGGATTGCCAATGATCATCCACAGAAACCCAAGGATCAAAGTGTGAGAAGGAGAGATGAAATATCCTCCAAATCACCTAGTTTTACTCTAAAAATGAGAGGAAGAGGTGATGGCCAAACGGGTGGATAATTGGCCAAAAAAAACTATTTAAAACCAATAACTCAACCAACTTATAGCATAAACAACACTCATTTGGATTAAAATCAATAATCTTGTATAACTCATGGCATAAAACCAACTATTATGCCATAAAACCTTTTCTGTCAAAAAAATTGGTGCTTCGGGCTAGAATTAACGTACTACATCAAACAATTTATTAGGATGTAAACACATTTCATGCCCAACCCCTCATTAAATAGAATTCGTAAACCATCTAGTCAAACAATCCATAAACCAACATCTTCCACTTTGAATCCCTATTTTACAAAATAAAAAGAATAATGTAGTTATGATACAACTATAACTCCAATGAACCTCATCTAGCCTCCTCTGAACACCTCTTGTTTCCTCAAATTAGCCAAATAAAATGCCAAGAATGCATGGGTCGTTACATCAGATACCTCTCAAATGATTTTCTTTCTTCGAGAATCAAATAAAAACCCAAAGAAAAGAAAGGTGTCCAAACAACCACCCCAAGATATACCACTCAAGGTTCTCATCACATCTCAAATGATACTAACAGGAAAACTCACCAACAAAAATGCCCACAAGCACCCCACACAACCACCTCTCGTGAGGTACGACACAAAACATATTGTACCGGCTAAAAACCACACACATTTTTCTCAACCACACCACCAAACAACCATCCAACCTCCACATAGACCAATCCAAAAACTGCTACAACCAAAACACAACACTGCACTAACCAAGCACATAAATTCTAGAATCTCATCTTTCATGTCAATATACTATCCACTTGGAGTGACACTGACTCACCCGCATGGTTTCAATAACATCAAAGTTCAATGCTTCTTGATTATGAATCAGGACCTCCCATTTTCATATGCCTAAAGATTTATCACACATCACATGTCAAGGGAAAAGCTAATATAATGAAACAACAAGGTCTAAACATTATATAAAAAAATAAAACAAGCACAAAAAAACTCAAAACAACTCTGGGTATTGGGAATGAATTTGCATCTCATGCTCCTAAGTACTCTCTTCTAGAACACTATGCCTCCAAAACATACGAACCAAGGGAATGTTTCTCCCACACAAAACCTTCTCTTGGTGATCCTGGATATCTATTGTACGCTCCATAAATGTAGTGTTGTCCTCGATATCCAAATCTCTCTAGTCAATGACATGGGAGTCATCATGAAGATACTGATGAAGCTGAGAGATGTGGAAGACATTGTGGATCTGATCCAGTCATGGTGGAAAAGTCAATCGATACGTCCCCTCACCAACATGAACCAATAACTCAAAGGGCCAAGAAAACATGGGAGAAAGATTACTCAATGTGAAAACCTCTAATGATTATGTCGAGGTGAGACTCTGAAGAACACAAGGTCTCTAACCTAGAACTCAAAGGGTCTCCTCCTGTGATCAACATATGACTTATGTCAGTCCTTCACTGCTTTCATCCTCTGATGAACAAGATGAACTTTCTCTGTTGTGCTCTACACCACATTCAAAACAAAAACAATTGTCTCCTCAACCTTTGTCAAACACAACAGAGAATGTTATGGCCTCCCATATAAATCAAAATAGGAATTGGGGTTCATGGAAATGACATTTCCATAAATGAAAATATATATGAATTGTAGGAGAATTAGGGTTTTTAAGTGATGATGTTATTTTTATTATTGAACACTTAATTTCTCTAAAATTCCATAAATCTATTAAAAACATCCAAACTCTCACAAAAATAATAACCCATCACATTGAATTCAATTTTCAAATCCGATAAATTTTCTGACATTTTGAAGAATGGGTAAACTCAATATTTTTCCATTTAAAATTAATTAATAAATTTGGAAAATACCCTTTGAAAATAAACTTTCCTGAAAAATGGTGGTGTCCCTTAAGGTGAAACCCAGGATCTTACAGGTATTTTTGCAGGCCCTGTACCAAATGCATTGTGGATTCGACTTTAATGATAATGTTGAAGTGGTACTATACTAGCACTCTATAGCAACACTATAGTGGTGAATTTCAGCAGTGTATTTTACGATTATGAAATAGTATAATTAAGGAAGTTGTGTTGATAGAGCTATGTATTATGGGATTTTGGTTGACTCTGAAAAGATTCCATTCATCCCTTTAGAGGTAGGATGCTGTCCTAATTCGATTAAAATCAGTAGGTACGTGTGTGTCTTCCTCATTAATTATGCCCTAAAAATTTAAGGAAATTATTATTAATCTCATTAAATAAGTAAAAATTATCAAATAATTAACAATAATCAAAGTAGGTTTACAAATCACACAAAAAAATAAAATACACTAATATACAGTTTTGATACCTGGATGTACACCATGACACAACTCCGACCAAACAACCTGCACCAACACATGGTTTAATTATTAAATAGTGGTTTAGGACTCTCCTTGAAGAATTTATTTCTAAAACCCCCTTAATTCTCCTAAAAAACCACCTCCTTCTAGATTTTGAACCCATATCCGAGAGATCTCCTAGGAGGAGGGGCGTGGAAAAAAAACTTGGGAGGAGGATCATGAAAATAAAACTCACCATATGTTTCATATAAATTCAAACTAGAGAATATATGTGCAGTAAACTCTCTAATTTGGGAGTCTTCATTATTGGCAGAACCTACCCAGGAGAACACGGGTCTTCCATGGTGGACAATGGCCTTCATTGAAGCAGTCTACGGTGGGAAGAAGTCTCAAGAGTAGATGATCTACCCCAACCACTGGAGGATTTTTTGTTTTTATTCTTCTTTAAAAAAGTCTTTAATCCCATGAGATGGAAGAAGTATAATGTTCTGTGTATGTTGTAATCCTCCAATGAGATTCAGTGAGAAGTGAAATAATGAAACCATCCCTCTTCTCCCGTGGAAGTATGTAATCCGAAAGAACCACATTAAAATCCTTGTGTTCATTTGTTTTTCTCCCTTTTTGTGTGTTTTTTCACCACTCTCATCCCAGAACTAGAAAATTCACCTACGGCCATGGTTTGTAACTGTGGATGAAGGCCTAAAAAAAGTGGAAATAGAATATAGCCACGGTTTCAGAAAACTATGGTCGCTATCTCCATGGAAGTAGGTCTTGCCTACTGCCACAGTTTTAATCATGGCACTAGGCCACCTAATTACTTGGTTAAAACCAGGGAACTAAGTCCCTACTACCATGGTTAAAATTTCACATTAGGCCCCTACTTCCACGGTTAAATCCATGGATATATCATTTATATGGTATAAAAAATAATTCAGCCCCCCCCCCCACCCCCACCCCCTTTCCCTTCCCCTTGAACCCCCACCCCTGCTAGTCCCCACCCCCTCCCCCATGCTACTCCCCCCCACTGCCAGTCCTCCCCCCCATCCAGTTACCCCTCCCCCACCTACTAGTTACCCCCCACACCTGCAAGTTCCCCCCACCACCAGTCCCCCACCCCACCTTGACATCCCCCTTTCACACCCACCCCCTACCAGTTCCCCCTGCCAGTCCCCCCCCCCCCATTGTAACCCCACCCACCCTGCCCCTTACACCCCACCAACATTGTACACCCCCTTTAACCCTCACCCCCTACTAGTTCCCCCTGCCAGTCCCCCATACACCCCCACCCACCCTACCCCTTTCACACCCCCTCCCCTACTATTTCCCCTTCCCCCTTCAAGTTTCCCCTCACCCCTACTAGTTCTACCAATTCCCCTTCTAGTTCCCCCTACTCACCTTGATAGTTTCCCCTCCCCCTATCCCTATCAGTCCCCCACACCCCCATCCATCTTGCCCCCCCCCTTCACCCCCACCCCCTGCAAGTTCCCTCTACCAGTCCCCCCTTCACCCCCACCCACCCTACCCATTACACCCCCCTTCTAGTTCTCCCTCCCCCTTCCAATTTACCCCCCCCCCCTTCCAGTTATCCCTCTACCCCTGCCAGTTTCCCCTCCCCCCCTCCAAGTCCTTCCCCCTACCAGTCCCCCCCACCCTGTGAGTTTCCCCTCCCCCCTGCCCCTGCCACCCCCCCCCCTCGAACCCTCATCCACCCTACCCCTTCCAACCCCCTTCTAGTCCCCTCCCCCTTCCAATCCCCCTACTAGTCCCCCCTGTACCCCCACCCACCCTACCCCTTCCACCCCCCCCCCCCAACCAGTGCCCTCCCACAGCAACTTCCCCCCTCCCCCTGCCAGTTCCCCATTCCTCCTACCAGTCCTGCCCCCCCCCCACCTCCACCCTACCAGTTTCCCCTCCACCTGCCCCTACCAGTCCCCCTCCCCCTGCCAGCCCCCCTTGCACCACCTTCCAGTCCCCCTACTAGTTCCCCCTCCCCTTACCAGTTTCCCCTACCCCCTACCCCTGCCAGTCCCCACCCCACCCCCTTCTACCCCCCCCCCCCCCAATAGTTTCCCCTCCCACATCCCCTGTCATTCCAACTCCACCCTTCTCCTACCAGTCCCCCTCCCTACTAACATCCCAACCCAACCCAATTGTCGGTATCGGGTCAGAGGATCAAATAACCATTGGTGAAATTTCCCAGACACTAAATATATTTAATGGGTTTAAAAAAATGTTACAAAATGAGAATTAGTTACTCTATTTATGACATAGAGGATAAACGTGGTAATCACTATCAAAATTAAATTATACACTTAATCTACTTACATACTAAGAATTAAACAACTCTAAATATAATAAAAAACATAACTGCACTTACATGAGTCTCCCTATAAGAAAAAATTATCAAAGAAGTCTAGAACCAACACACAAGTACCTACAATAAAATGTAGAACATAGTAGTGTTCATCCCCTAAAATTATGCTAAAACAAAACATCTTATAAAATTCAAAAAGAATATAAATCAATAAACAATAATAGTGTAGTAATATAACCAATAATAATAGAATAAATCCACCAAGTATAGGAAAACAAAATTGGTCTCTAATTGAACTAATGTGCGATAGATAATCAATATTTCATGTGTCGATCCATATATATTTATGCGGTAGGTTCTCATTTGGAGTTCTATTAAGATTTTCTATAAATATCTATGATGAATCCGTTCTCATAAGGTTCATACATGGATCATTTGATGAAGTTATAAATTTGAAAATTCAATGTGAAATAATCTTCACATTTACAAAAATCATGACTGTTTCATCATGAAATAATTTCATACCATAAAAAAGAAAATAGACTAGCATTGTCCATGGTGAATATGGAGAAGTATCTAGGAAGGCCACACCCATCAAAGAGGGAATAATGATGCTCGTGATTAAATGATCATGTTCTTATGTGAAATAAAAAGTCCAATATGGTCATGGTAGTCTATGTAGTGATCTTCTAGAATAATTGTGTGAAGCATCCTGGGCCAAAATGGCCATATAATATGACATGGTTAGGGTGTCATAATTCATTGAAGATATATAGTATAACAAGGATGATATGGGAAGGAAAAAACATAATGTTGCTGCGATAGATTTCATTTTTTAGAATATTCTTCTTCTAGAATTCACCTTTATTCTTAGTTTATATAGGTTTATCAATTTTATATAGTATAGAATTTTCCTTCTTTTATTTTTACTCGATCTTCTTGGATTTTTAAAACTAGTTTTCTAATATTATTAGATAATTATTTGGTGAATGATCTTCCTTATTCTTGATTGCATATTCCTTCTTTGTAGAAACTATTTCTGAACACCCCCTCCTGGACAACCCCCCCCCCCCCCCCCCCGATAACCCCTACCTCCTAGACACCCCCTACCTCATGGACCTGCACCTAACCCCTCCCTCCTAGACACCCCTGGATATCCCCCTCCATCTTGGATATCCCCAAATACCTTGTGGACATTCCCCTCCCTCTTGGACCCCCCGATAGATAGACCCCCTTTCTCCCTGGACAGACCCCCATGCACACACCCCCTACACACCCCCTCCCCTCCTTTTTGGACACCCCCCTCCTAGAATCCCCTCCCTCCTGGATAGCCCCCCTTCCCCCCTGCCTTCTAGACACCCCCTCCTTCCTGGACCCACCCCCTGGATAGTGCCCCCTTTTTTTGGACAACCCCTGATGCCCCCCAGACACCCCTCCCTCCTGGACCCCCCCCTTTGGACAGACCCCCTCCCTCCCTAGACAGACCCCCTGCACCCCCACCCTCCTTCCTAGACACCCCTCCTCCCTTATGGAAACCCCCCTCCTTGAGTGATGTGGTATATCATCAAGTGATGAGATGAGACCAAATCCTAGACATAAGGCTCTACCCTAAAACATTGGGTATTGTTCGGGTCTTCAAAATAATAAAACATTTTTATTAATTAGATGGTTTATATAGAACATGGGGATAAGATACCATAATGGAACTAATGTAGGTATGGTTAGACATAATGGTTTTCTAGGTATTAAATTGGCATTCAATTAGTGCATGAAACATGTTGAATGTGGTGATTGTTGGTTTAAAGAATTATGATCTCGTGATAATGTTGATTTATATTAATTTTTTCCTCATACATAGGACCAGAAGTGTTGAGGCATCATGATGGGGACATGGATCATTCCATAAGATCTAGGTCAGAGGAGACTTCAGGTAGTGACTCTAATAATGATTGATGAGTAGAGGATGGTATTAATGGGAAGAGATTGGGATGGGTTTGGAAGGCCTTGTGGACACATAGATGGCTAATACGAGACATGTTGTGAATAGGGGTAGGTATCGAGTGACTAGTATTATTGGATTATTTCAGGAGATGTGTGACAGGTTGTGGACCTATGTTATTAATTTGAATTCCCCATAGCCTGCAGGGATGATTTGGTGTATAGATGACCTTCCTAAAGTTTGCGAGGATGGGTTGGTGTGTTGGTGACCTCCCAAGATTTTGTAGGTATGGGCCAGTCTCCCTTGAGTTACATGGATGGTTCGGTGAGATTGGTGGAACTTTCCTTATATAATATTTGGTAAATGGCCCAAGGGTCTAGGTCTTTGTATAATGTGAGATGAGACCAATGGACCTATTCTTGAGAGATAAGACAGTTGGTCGATATTTGTATGCATGAACATTACCGGTTATTTAGGGTAATGGTTCAAGGTTTGGATGCCAGCCTACCTTGAGTCTTTTGGAATGAGATGGGAATTAGTGAAATGGAACAAGATGAGGCAACGAGGTGAAATTTTTGAATGGAACTAAACAAGGAATGATTGGGTGTCATGGTATCCTGGCTAACAAGGTCCACTCAATTTAAAAACTAAGGAAAGGCTTTCCATCATGAAAATATGGCAACCCCCTTCAGGGATATAAAAAGGGCCATGTATGATGTGTGCTTTATGACTAACAATGACATCAAGTATAAAGAAAACATCAATGAAATAATTTCAAGAAAACTATATACGAATAAACTACCACTGTGAGTTTTCACAGACAATGCACCTCTATTGGAGGGGTTTTATTTCAAAACCAGGACTTGTTTATCAAACAAAACAATTATCTTAACTAAAATTTGATCAAAAATTTCAATATAATATAAACAAGAAAAATTAAGAAGGTAACTAAATGAAATTTAAAAAATTCTTGAATTAAAAGGCTATAAGAGGGACCCTACCTCAAAGGAGTCAAGCCACACTTGGTGCTTGACACTTTTATCAGTGAAAACTCTTAAGCTGCTTCATCCATCCTCTGGGAATATACACCTTTGTATAAACATAAGGACACCCAAACCCCTATGTATATGTTCTCATGGCCTGGAACACACACAAGAGGATCCTTATATATATGCTCACATGCATAAACCCATTATCACCCACACACATATGCATTTTCTATATATATACATAAGCACACCTAGACCTTCATATATAATCATGATGCCATGGGTGGATATAGATATAATGGGAGAACTTATTATATATATGCTTACATATGCATATGCAGTGAGTCACCTTTGACTCCGATGACTTGAAACCATCTCAGGGATGATCAACACGCTATAATAAAATTACCAAGGGATCTAAAATTACAAAACCCCCAATTATAATCTAATTGGAATCGAAGAAAAAAGGAAAAAACTCACCTTAAATATTTTGTGGAGAACCATATCAAGCTGAACCTCTTCACATTTAGTGGCGGTTTCCGCAATACAAACGAACAGGTCCCTAGAGACTTCAACAAAATGATAATGATCTGATGAATCATAATTAATTGAACCTAAAAATTGAAGTGGGAGTAACATTATAAGTGATAAATTCAATAATAGAATAAGTGATGATGAATTTTTTGTTAAGTAAATGAATGAATTATAAATCGCAAGTGCATACCATAGGGGTTCCATCCAGTCTAGATAACTGAACTCATGAATTCTACATCTCTATTGTGGTAACATGATGTTCCAATACAGACATGAACTTGGTAAGAATTAAAAGATACCATAAAAATAATTAGTATGGTTAGATCTATAAAAAATATATAATAAAAATAGCATGCACAAATTGGGTGCATAATACAAGAATCAAGATGCAGTGCTTTAAGGATTATGTGGTAGGATAAACTGTTATAATTCTTCTATAATTTATCTTCCATACTAGTTTTGAAATGATACTAACATGATATTGTCTATAATGTAAAGATCATTCATGTTGTATGGGAATCACAACATTAATAAGCTCTTTAATTTTTTCATCTCATCACATGAGCATAGAAATAAGTATAAGCATATGCTAAGATGTGAGAAAATCATAAAAAAAATCATATGTGAGAAAATGAAATATTTTTTCATAAAGATCACTCATGAGTTTCTTAGACTGAACAAGTTGCATCACCAAAATGTTGATTTTTTGTGATTTATTTTCCTGTAATGTATTCAACTGGTCAAAATATTTACACAATATCTTAAATAAGTAATGGAATGTTGTCCTTGTGATTAGAACCAGATGAACAAACTAAGCCAAAACTGCAAAAGTGTTCAGATGCATTTATCAGTCCTGAAGAAGTTGCATGTAGTAATTGAAAATAATCCTTTGAAGTCACATAATCTCCTATTTAGGTAAATCTAGCCACCCTGACATTTATCGATGGTGTTTGGACTAATGAAATGAAAAACATGATACCAGATGTAATGTAAACATGTTTTGATTCTAATAAAAACACTACTTCCCCCCCCCCACATCCCCCACACCCCTACCCCCTCCCTACCCCCAACACACTGTCACCCAGCCCCTTCACCCCCACTTCCCCTACCCCCACTACCCCTACCCCCTTCACCCCCCACCCTTCACCCCACTGTGCACCCAACTTGCCCCCCTTCCACCCCCCCCCCCCACATCCCCACACCGCCTTCCCCCTGCACAATACCCCAACCCCAACCCCCTTCACCCCCACAATCCCCCAACCTTCACCTCCACTACCCCCCTTCTCCCTTCACCCCACCCTTCACCCCAATGCCCCCCCAACCTACCCCCCCCCCCCCCCCAACCCTACCCCCCAACCTCCCCCCACCCGCACCCCCACTCCCCCCCCCCAAATGCACCCCAACTTCCCCTCCCCCACATGCACCCCCACTACCCCCCAATGCACCCCAACTGACCCCCCCCCCCAAGATTCTATCATCTTAGCACACCTTACAATTAGGTACTATGCTGGTGTTATAAGGGTCTATGTAACGAGACCTTAGCTGCCATATGTAATCCATTGATATAAATAAAAATTTTGATTTCTTCTTTTGGTGAAGTTGGTAAATCTCCAATGTCTGGATAAATATAGGATGTATATTATTGAAGAATTTTGGAAAAAGGATATTTTAAAATATTTATGTAAACCTTAAATATTTAAAAATGTGTAATGATTTTCAAAAAATGGTCTTCTAGAGTTGTGTTCAGTATGAAATTTAGAGTCTAATAAGATCAACATAATTTTTGGTGAATTGTAAATTATGAATAGTGATTTTACGCTTATGATTAGTAATGTGACCAAATGGATTAATTAACCTCACTTAAGAAAGTGTTAATATAATCTAGGAACCTTAATTAACTAATGTGATTAAATACAATAGGTAAATAACTCTTTCAGAAATTATTGGTTAAGTATTAGTTTTTTTGGGTGAATAGTGTTTTGTATTAAAATATTAAATTAAAAATATTTACAAAATTATTTTCATAAAATGGAGTTCATTTTTGAAATCAGAGCATTGATATTTGGTTAAGGTGAATTTTTGTGATTTTTCTGAAATAGTTGAATTTTCAGTGAATAGTGTTTTTTATTTAAAAATTAAATTAAAATTATTTAGAAAATTATTTTCATAAAATGGAGTTCATTTTTGAATTCAAAGAATTGATATTTGGTTAAGGTGTTTTTTGGGGATTTTTCTGAAAAAGTTGAATTTTTGATGAATAGTAAAAATACAGTTTTTAGTTTCTGGTGTTTAATGACATCATTAAGGATGTAATAATTATTCAATAATTCTGGTTAAATTATTAATAGTAATATAAGGTATGATGTGTCCCAAGTGGCCAATACCATGGGAAAATATCATGTGCAAACCCATGGTGTTTCCAATACCACCGATGAGGAGTCACTTGGAAATTAATGCTTTGTTCCCTCACTTCTCCTATAAATACCAACCCTTTCCCTAATTCATTTAATTTCCAAATCCACCTCAACAATGTTCTGGCCTCTTTAACTTGAAATTAGTCCTCTTAAGGTTCTCTCAATCCTACCAAGGTCCCAACCTTCAAGCTTTCGAAGTTACTCTTCAAGGTAAGGGAATCTTTCACCCTCCTCTTTTAAGCCATGACTTCCTTTATATTGTGTCTTCTAGTTTCCATAACTTTTTGTTGAGGGTATGTTATTATATGTTCTAATTACTTTCCATTTCATTTCTAATTTTTTATAGGCCCTTTCCTCTCTCATCAATTTTTTTTCTCAATTTTTATGTGACGCCGTTAGGCTGCTGAATTTTTCGTAAAAGGAATCACATCTTCTCTTTTCTTTCATGTTTTCTTTTCATGTGGTATGTCATTCAAACTTCCATGCCATGTTATTATCTCCATGTTATTCTATATTTATACTTTATTATAAGTTATTTATGAGTAGGTTACTCTTGTACCATCTCTTTTCAATATTTTCTAAAACCATGTCATACAGCTGTTTTGCTGCAGAAATTTTGCCTCAAAATTTCTATCTCTTTATCTCCAGAAATTCTCTTGTTTTATTTATGTGAATACCTAAAACTATTTAATTTCTTTGGTTGTTCATAAATATATAAATATGATTTAGTTTATTCTATAATTGACATACATATAACCCTCACTCCCTTTCCATGTGTTATAAATGGCATAATGACCTTATTTTTTTAAGAACTTTTAAAACGTCACGATGTTGAAATGAAGCCCATTTCCCTTACTCTCTATGGGTTATTTATTAAATGTTAGATTATGATCTATGTGGATCACATGAAAGTAAAGACATATTAAAGGTGCGCCCTGATAGCGCTCTAATTCATTGGGCAAAGAATTAATCTCTTGAGATGACAAGTTTTACGATACCTTGGTGAATAACCTTGGTAATTTTTATGACACCTTGGGGATAGACTTTGGTGATATGTTCATGAATGTCTAAATGAAATTTTGTAGCAAAATATTCAAGTTATGTTCCAAGTTCTTTTCATTATGATATTCCTATACTTCCATTGATCATGTCTTAACGTTTTTATTCAATTTCTTGTCGATATCACAAGTACATTGATTCCCCTATTTACCCTTACTGGGCCTTCTTATCACCCTTTACTTTGATGTATGTCTCCAGGATATGAGATGCAGTAATTATACAAAGGATGAACCTATTATGAAGAGTTACAAGTGGTTTTGAAGAATTTTTTATGTTGTTTTCATGTATTATGATCCTGGTTTCCAAGACACTAGACTTTAAAGATGCTCTATTTGAAAAATGTAAGGAAAGGTTATGTAATAAAAAGGCGGGATGCCATAGTTGGTATCAAAGGATAGTTTAGTAATTTATGTAAATTAGGATATAAAAAATTTAGTAAGAACCTTATATTAAAGATTAAATATTGGAAAACTTCATGATATTTTGGTGAGTATAGAGTTAGTGGTTTGTCAAAAAAATACATCCCTGTCTGGATACGAGCAGGTAGAGGCTGCTCTGGCACGATGTACATAGAGGAAAACCCAAAAACACCGCTTTGAGCTAGACTCGAATGGGAACTGGTGCATGATAAAGGGCCTTGCTGCACTCTTGGTTACGACACTCCCGGGGGATATGTTTGGTTGATCACAAGGTTTTTATGAATCATTAAGAAGGAATTATAGAGAAATATAATTGTTTAAGCCTGATGTTTTAAGACATAAATTTTTTTTAGTTAAAATATTCATAAATGAAATAAGTTTCTCACTAAGGATTTATTCTTTTAGAAAATGGTGGGCAATAGGAGGAACCGTGCAAATGGTTACCACAATGGACCATGAGATGATGTCCCTCCGATGGAAGCCGGAATGGAAACATTCATGCATATGATGAACCAACTAACTCAAGTTATGGGTAATAACTTGAATAAAGATGACAGGGTGATCTCACCTTGAAGGGAACAACATTTTGTTTAGTCCTTTATGAACCAATGACCACCAAACTTCAGTGGATCGACTGACCCATTGATTGCAGAACAGTGGATCAGCTCTATAGAGAATATCATTTCTGTGCTATGTTGTTTAGAGCAAGAGAAGGTCACCCTGGTTGTCTATCACTTAGAGGTAAAAGCTGATAAGTGGTGGGAACTGATCAAAAACACCAGGAAAATAGTGTAAGTTGAAGCTATGGAGTGGGAAGAGTTCAGACGGATCTTTTTCAGTAAGCTTTTCCCTCGTTCCATGAGAATAAGAATGGAGAAGGAGTTTCTCAAGTTGAAGTAGAAGGAGAATGAATCTGTGGGAAGCTATAAGATGAACTTCACAAGGATTTCATGATATAACTCTATCTTTTTCATGGATCCAAATGGTAAGGTTGATAGATTCTTCGGTGGACTGACACCTCATCGGCGGAAGAATCTAGCCAACTGAGACTATGATAGCTATGAGGAGATCATGCAGAGTGCGATGAAAGTCGAGCTAGAGTTTGGTGAGACGCTGAGGTATCATAAATCAAACCACTAGAATAGATCGTTGGATCCAAGATTAGGGAGTGTTGGGTCGGAGAAAACGGGAATGATGGCAAGAGGGGGGGTGAATTGCCTTTTAAAAAAATGATTAACAAATTAAAAATCAAAGTAAAGTGCAGCGGAAATAAATAAGGCAATCACACAAGAAATTGATAACGGAGTTCGGCCAAAAACCCGGCCTACGTCTCCGCTCCCAACTCAACCGTTGAGAGATTCCTACCGCTTGCTTTTCAATGGTTTTAGCAAGAAACCCACTAGGCTTTGAGGTAGCACTAGGACCTATTACAGCTTGCTTTTATTGGTTAAGCAAGAACCCACTTGCTTTCAATGGAATAGCAAGAACCCACAAGCCTTTTTAACGGGTGAAGGCTAGCTCACCGAAAACTCAAGCCTTTTAAAAGGAAAGGCTTGACTAACCTCTTCACACCTTAATGGTGGTGTGAGAACCCAAAGAAAGGGAGATGAAGAAAGAGTTTGGGGTTTGTAGGTACAAACCCAATTTTAAGCTCAAAAAGAGATAAACAATAAAACCCGTATTTTGAGAAGCCTTGGGCGCCTTTGATTGGATGGAGATGTTGAAGGCTGCTTCCAAGCTTCTTTGGAGGAGCTCCTTGGATGTGGAAGTTGTTGGAGCTATTGGGGTTCCCTTGGAGGAAGTCGCCGGAGGTTGGCCAATTGATGCAAAATATGTCCGTGGGCTTCCGTATAGTTCCGGTTAATGTCCGGGGCTTCCTTGGCCTTTATTTATAGGCATGGAACCCTTGGGGAGGCTTCGGAGCCGTTGGAGAGGCTAAAAGAGCCGTTGGGAGCCAAGTGGGCCAGCCTGGTCAAACTGCAACAGCTAGTTTGACTGGCTCCACCGGCTGGCCGGTACAGTCCCACCGATTGGCCGGTGTGTGCAAAAAGGCATAGGATTCCTGTCCAGGGGCCACCGGCTGACCGGTGCCAGATCCACCGGCTGGCCGGTGGCAAGACAGTAGCTCACACTATTTGGAGGGTGCCACCGGCTGGCCGGTGACAGAGCCACCGGCTGACCGGTGGAACCTGGCAGTGGGCAATGCCTCTGCCAGGTCCACCGGCTGGCCGGTGCTATCACACCGGTTGGCCGGTGGACTGAGTTTCAGTCCACTTCTTGTCCTTTCTTGGGCCATTCCTTTGGCAATCTCTTGCCTATCATCCACAACACTTAAAAACAAGGTTAGATAAATAAGAAGGTGATTGTGATCATGAAAATCAAACAATGAGGGGAACGAGATGTACAACAATCTCCCCCTATTTTGATGATCACAATCACCAAAGCAATTAAAGTAAAAACATGAATTTGAAAGGAAATGCTAAGCATGATGAAGAGGATTCTCCCCCAATCAATCAAGAAATTTCTCCCCCTTTGTGATTATCAAAATAGAATGGGGCATAAAACTTGATTGAGGGAAGAGATTTAAAAAAACAAGATTGAGATTTGAAAATCAATGAAATTTTTGAAATTGAAATGAAAATTTGAATAACAGTTTGAATTGAAAGTTTTGAATCAAAAACCAATTGAAATTTGAAATTGAGAGTTTTGAATTGAAAATTTGATACCAAGAGTTGAAATTGAAGGTTTGAATTGAAACAAAAAGCTTAAACAAACCTAACTCCCCCTAAATAAAAACAATGAATCACCGGGGAGTGGGATTTTGAAAAGAGACAACTTTAGGCCCGGAGAGACTCGCTAAGAGGGATTTTTCAATCCACACTTGCCTTGTAGCGGGTCTTCTCCTATAAAATTCGTCCGAAAAGTAAAAAGATTTGGGTTGACCGTACCGGGCGTTTTTACAATTACATTCATAAATAAGGTGCCCGGGTTTTTTACAATAGTTACAAAATTTAAAACTAGAGCTCCCCCTTACAAAAACAGTGGGATCATGGGAGGAGGAAGCTATATTGGTATATCCTAGCCCTTGGGTGGTTCTAGATATATGTTGGGAACCAAGCAAATTGTTCAAATTTTGTTCCCCTTGGGTGAACTTTGCTAGGGTCTCCCTTAGGTCTTTGATGGTTGATTCCATGGAATCAACATTTGGAAAATTTTGGATTTTAAGGGTCAACTCTTCCTTCTCTTTAAGAAGTTGTTCTTTTTCGGAAGAGAGTTTTTTGAAATTCTTTTTCAAAGAAACAAATTTTGATGATAAGGCATGAAAACCATTTTCTAATTGATCTCTAGCGTGTGAGAGTTCTTCATAGGATAAATGATTTAAAGAATTGGAATTTGAAGAACAAGAGGAAGAGGAGTCGGAAGAAGTTACCTCATGAAATGCCATTAGGCATTTTGTACCTTGGTCGCTCGAGGAGGAGGAGGAGGATGATGAGGAGGTGTCACTCCATGTGGCTTTGAGGACCTTTTTCTTTCCTTTTTCCCTGGCCCGTTTCTTGTTGAGTGGGAAATCGGGCTTGTAATGGCCCTTTTCACCACACCCGTAGCATTTTACCTTGGGCTCGGATCTTGCGGTGGGTTCTTGCTTTCGCGCCTTGCGAGATTTCTTCTTCTTCTTGTGCTTCTTCATAAATTTTTGCATTTGGCGGGCGAGATTCTCCATTTCCGAGTCGCCGCTTGAAGATGAAGGAGATGAGGAAGATGAGGATGATGAGGAGGAGCTTACTTCCTTTTGTACCTTGAGGGCAATGTTCTTTGGTGTCTTGATTGGTGTGCCCTCCTTTTGAGCTTGCCTCCTCATCGTGATCTCAAAAGTCATGAGAGATCCGATGAGCTCTTCTACCGGCATATTTTTGACGTCCTTAGCTTCTTGGATCGCCGTCACCTTTGGTGCCCATGAGCTCGGAAGGACCCATAAGATCTTCTTGACCATCGTCTCGGCTGAAACATCATCACCAAGAGATTTTCTACCATTGCACACGTCAGTAAAGAGAGTAAACATTTCAGAAATTGATTCATTTGGGTGCATAGAAAAAGACTCAAAATCTTGACGAAACATGTCCAATCGAGTGTCCTTGACTTTGTTGGTCCCCTCATGGGTAACCTCCAAAAGTTTCCAGATCTCATGTGCGGAGGTGCATGTGGAAACTCGATTGAACTCATTTCGGTCAAGGCCGCAATGGAGAGCATTCATGGCTTTGCCATCAAGCTCGAAATTTCTAATGTCGGCTTGGGTCCATTTGGATTCGTCGGGGGTAGACAAAGTGTAACCTTGCATGACAATTTTGTAAATTGGATAACCTATGCTTCGTAAAAAGGTGGTCATGCGGGTTTTCCAATAATTATAGTCGGTCCCATCAAAAAATGGAGCCCGACCCAATGAGTAGCCCTCGGGGGCGAAAGAGGTTGATGCCATCAAAATGGATCTTTGAATTTGAAACCGTTTAAGGTATTATTCAAATTACCCCTCTGATACCAATTGTTGGGTCGGAGAAAACGGGAATGATGGAAAGAGGGGGGGTGAATTGCCTTTTAAAAAAATGATTAACAAATTAAAAATCAAAGTAAAGTGCAGCGGAAATAAATAAGGCAATCACACAAGAAATTGATAACGGAGTTCGGCCAAAAACCCGGCCTACGTCTCCGCTCCCAACTCAACCGTTGAGAGATTCCTACCGCTTGCTTTTCAATGGTTTTAGCAAGAAACCCACTAGGCTTTGAGGTAGCACTAGGACCTATTACAGCTTGCTTTTATTGGTTAAGCAAGAACCCACTTGCTTTCAATGGAATAGCAAGAACCCACTAGCCTTTTTAACGGGTGAAGGCTAGCTCACCGAAAACTCAAGCCTTTTAAAAGGAAAGGCTTGACTAACCTCTTCACACCTTAATGGTGGTGTGAGAACCCAAAGAAAGGGAGATGAAGAAAGAGTTTGGGGTTTGTAGGTACAAACCCAATTTTAAGCTCAAAAAGAGATAAACAATAAAACCCGTATTTTGAGAAGCCTTGGACGCCTTTGATTGGATGGAGATGTTGAAGGCCGCTTCCAAGCTTCTTTGGAGGAGCTCCTTGGATGTGGAAGTTGTTGGAGCTATTGGGGTTCCCTTGGAGGAAGTCGCCGGAGGTTGGCCAATTGATGCAAAATATGTCCGTGGGCTTCCGTATAGTTCCGGTTAATGTCCGGGGCTTACTTGGCCTTTATTTATAGGCATGGAACCCTTGGGGAGGCTTCGGAGCCGTTGAAGAGGCTAAAAGAGCTGTTGGGAGCCAAGTGGGCCAGCCTGGTCAAACTGCAACGGCTAGTTTGACTGGCTCCACCGGCTGGCCGGTACAGTCCCACCGATTGGCCGGTGTGTGCAAAAAGGCATAGGATTCCTGTCCAGGGGCCACCGGCTGACCGGTGCCAGATCCACCGGCTGGCCGGTGGCAAGACAGTAGCTCACACTATTTGGAGGGTGCCACCGGCTGGCCGGTGACAGAGCCACCGGCTGACCGGTGGAACCTGGCAGTGGGCAATGCCTCTGCTAGGTCCACCGGCTGGCCGGTGCTATCACACCGGTTGGCCGGTGGACTGAGTTTCAGTCCACTTCTTGTCCTTTCTTGGGCCATTCCTTTGGCAATCTCTTGCCTATCATCCACAACACTTAAAAACAAGGTTAGATAAATAAGAAGGTGATTGTGATCATGAAAATAAAACAACGAGGGGAACGAGATGTACAACAGGGAGGACCTTTGATCAGGGAAAGGATGCAAGCAAGTGCAATATCCCACGTGTAATAAATGTGGTAAAAATCATTCTAGGAGCTGCCTGATAGGGAGAGGTAAATGCTACAAGTGTGGAAGAGATGGCCATATTGTGAGGAATTGTCTTGGTGAGGTGAAATCTTAAATTTTAAACACTAACCACAAGGGGAAGATGGTGTAGGCCCTACCTGATGTCCAGTGCTTTAAGTGTGGACAACGTGGGCACTTTGCGAATCACTGTCCAAATCTGAGGGAAGTGGAAGGGAACCACCATCAAACTCAACAAAGTCCAAGGGATCAAGGCCATGCTTTTTCTATCACAACAGCTGAAGTTGAAGCTCCAAATGATGTGGTAGCAGGTACTCTTGTTGTCCTCTCAAAGCTAGCAAGTACTTTGCTTGATTCTGGTTCTATGCATTCCTTTATTTCCTCCAAGTTTGCAAAGAATTTAGAATCAACCCCCAATTTTCTAAAATTAGAATTATCAGTCAAGACTCCTGGTGGGACTATCCAAGTATCGTCAGTGTTTATAAACTCTAGTATTCAATTTAGTGAGCACAATCCTATCGCAAATCTAGTAGTCATTCCCAGGCTGGAATTTGACATTATACTAGGGATGGACTGGATCTCAAAGTATAATGACAAGATCAATTACAGAAGCAAGGAAATATCAGTAGTCTTGAATGGAAAACCTATAGTTATCTTCCAAGTAGAGATATCTCAACCTCATATTTGTCTAAAGGAACCCCCTATATACTTCATTATGTATTTGATCGGTGAAGAAGAAGAAGGATATGAGAGTTTGATGATTGAAAATTTCCCCATCATCAGGGAATACATTGGTGTATTTCCTAAGGAGTTTCCTGGAGCTCCCCCAGAAAGATAGGTAGAGTTCTCCATTGAAATCATACCTGGATCTCATCCGATATCAAAGACACCCTATAGGATGAAAAATGTGGAGCTAGATAAATTAAATAAATAACTCCAAGATATTTTGGAGAAGGGGTTGTTGTACCTCTCGTACCCCTCGTGGTTTAATTTTCATGATCACAATCACTCTCTTATTTATCTAATCTTGTTTTAAGTGTTTTTGTTGATAGGCAAAAGGTTGCCAAGGAATTGGGACAAGAAGGACTGAAAGTGGACTGATTTCAGTCCACCGGCCAACCGGTGGATGACCACCGGCCAGCCGATGGAGCCTGGACAGAAGGCATCCCCTCTGTCTAGACCACCGGCCAACCGGTGTCCCACCACCGGCCAGCCGGTGGAACCCAGACAGGCCAGACAGCTACTGTCTCAGCACCGGCCAACCGGTGGCCCACTCACCGGCCAGCCGGTGGTGCCTGGGCAGAAGACCTCTCCCTTTTCCAAAGCACCGGCCAACCGGTGGCCAAGCACCGGTCAGCCGGTGGAGCCAGTCAAACTAGCCATTGGGCTTTGACCAGGCTTGTCCACTTGACTCCCAACGGCTCTGAAGGCCTCTCCAACGGCTCCGAAGACCCCCAAAGGCCATTTGAGGGTTCCCCCTCTATAAATAAAGGACTAGGAAGCCCCGGAAACACAAGGAAGCCCATGGGAACATTTTTCCATCATTTGGCGAACCTCCGGTGGATTGCTTCAAGGAACCTCAATTGCTCCAACTCAATTCCACAACCAAGGAGCACCACCATAGAAGCTTGGGAGCGCCCTTCATCATCACCAATCAATCCTTTGGTGCCCAAGGCTTCTACTCTTATGGTTTTTCTTGTTTTAATTATTTTGAGCATCAATTTGGGTTTGTGCCTACAAACCCCTCTTTCTCTCATTCTCCCTTTTGTTTGGGTTTTCACACCACCTTCAAGGTGTGAAGAGGTTAGTCAAGCCTTCCCTTTAAAAGGCTTGAGTCATAGGTGAGCTAGCCTTCACCTGTAAGAAGGCTAGTGGGTTCTTGCTCAACCATTAAAAGCAAGTGGGTTCTTGCTCAACCATTAAAAGCAAGCCGTAATAGGTTCTAGACTACCTTAAAGTCTAGTGGGTTTCTTGCTAAAACCATTAAAAAGCAAGCGGTAGTAAACCTCTCAACGGTTGAGTTGGGAGCGGAGACGTAGGCTTTGGTTTAAGCCGAACTCCGTTATCAAGTTTTGTGTCTTGCCTCTTTTATTTCCGCTGCACTTTTTACTTTGATTTTAAATTGTTAATTATTTTTTAAAAGGCAATTCACCCCCCCCCCCCTCTTGCCATCACTCTCCGCCCAACAGGGGTTTATCCGACCGAGTGTGTATCCTTGGGGAGAACCAGTTCTCTTTGTAAAGAAGAAGGATGGATCAATGCGGCTATGCATTGATTATATAGAACTGAATGGGATCACAGTGAAGAAAAATACCATATTCCAAGAATTGATGACTTTTTTGACCAACTTTGTGGGGATCAATTCTTCTCTAAGATTGATCTTCAATCTGGTTATCATCAATTGAGGGTGAAGAAAGAAGATATTCTGAAAACATCCTTCCGACCATAATATGGGCATTATGAGTTTGTTGCTATTCCCTTTGGACTGACTAATGCACCTACTTTTTTTATGAATTTGATGAATATAGTCTTTAAGGACTACCTTGATAACTTTGTGGTTGTTTTTATTAATAATATTCTGATATATTCCAAAAGTCACGAGGAGCATTAAGATCATATGAGGGTTATTTTTCAAACTCTATGGAAGGAGAGGCCTTTTTGAAAGTTTAGTAAATGTGAATTCTGGTTAAAAAAATTTGCTTTCTTGGGGCACTTTGTTACCAATGAAGGAATCACAGTTGACCCCGTGAAGACAAAAGTTGCAGATGATTTGGCCTCAACCTACAACAATAACTGAGATTCATAGTTTTCTTGGATTAGAATGATATTATAAGAGGTTTGTGAAGAACTTTTCATGACTTTCTAATCCATTAACCAAGTTAACTCGAAAAGGGGTCCAGTTTATCTGGACAAAGGAGTGTGAGTACAGTTTTCAAGAGTTGAAGAAGAGATTAGATACTGCACCCGTATTAACTCATCCCTCCAGTGGAGAAGGATTCCTTATTTTTAGTGATGCATATCTGAGAGGTCTTGGGTGTGTCCTCATGAAAAATGACAAGGTTATTGCTTACGCATCTTGACAGTTGAAGACTCATGAGAAGAATTATCCTACACATGATCTAGAGCTGGTTGCGGTCATTTTTTCTCTAAATAAATGGAGGCACTATCTTTCTGGGGAGAAATGTGATATATACACATACCATCAATGTTTGAAGTATATTTTCACATAAAAGGAATTAAACATGAGACAAAGGAGATGGTTTGAAATTCTTAAAGACTATGATCGTTCAATTCATTATCATCCTGGAAGAGAAAACAAAGTCACTGATGCATTAAGCAGGAAAGACCCAATTGTTCTTTCTATGATGTGGATTCAAAGAGATCCATTGATCAATGACCTAGTAAATTTTGACACGTGAATTATAAGGGAAGGGACATCATCAACCCTAACACAAATAATTTATCAACCATCATTACTAGAGAAGATCAAGAAAGCACAAAAAGAAGATCCTTTGTTACAGAAGAAGTTTGAGGCTATAAAGGATGGGAATTTTCCTGAGTTCAATATTGATCAAGAAGGTGTACTGAAATTTCGGACAATACTATGTGTTTCATCTATTCTAGAAATAAAGTAGTTGATGGATGAAGCTCATAGCTCTACTTTCTCTATACATCCTGGAAGCACAAAAATGTATAGGGACCTTCATGATCATTTTTGGTGGGATAATATGAAAAGGGAGACTGGTGACTACACTTCAAGGTGCCTACTATGTCAGCAAGTGAAGGCAGATCAACAACTACCTAAAGGGGTATTGCAAACACTACCCATACCAGCATGGAAGTGGGACAATATCACAATGGACTTCGTCACTGGTCTTCCAAGAACTTTCAAAGGAAACAATGTGATATGGGTTATTGTGGACCGTCTCACCAAGAATGCCCATTTTATCTCTATTGAGGAAGATTTCTCTCTTGATCAACTTGCCATGATTTACGTGAAGGATGTGGTAAGGCTGCTTGGAGTTCCACTTTCTATCGTATCTGATCGTGATCCAAGGTTCACATAAAAATTATGGAGAAGACTTCAACATGCTATGTGCACTAAATAGAACTTCAGTACGGCCTATCACCCCCAAATTGATGTCCAATCTGATAGGACTATTCAAACACTCGAGGAAATGTTGAGGACATGCTCATTGGAATTTAAAGGTGGATGGGATCAACATCTCCTATTAGTTGAGTTCTCTTACAAAAATAGCTTCCACTCGAGCATTCAAATGGCACCCTATGAAGCTATCTTTGGGAAGTGATGTATAAATCCAACTTGTTTGGATGAAGCTGGTGAGAGAAAGCTTCCTGGGCCTGATCTTGTGCAATAGATGACTGAAAAATTTCATGCCATCCAACAACACATTAAGACTGCTCAACGTCGACAAAAGAGCTATGCTGACAATCATCGAAGGGACTTGGAGTTTGATTTTGATGACAAGGTCTTTCTTCGAATTTCACCTTGGAAGAGAGTCATGAGGTTTGGGAAGAAAGGGAAGCTCAGCCCTTGGTACATTGGCCCCTATGAAATCCTTGATCGCGTGGGAGCAGTTTCCTATTGGCTTGCACTTCCTCCAAATCTAGCACAAGTTCATGATGTCTTCCACGTATACCTCTTGGGGGAGTACATACCTGACCCTTCACATGCACTAAACCTAGAGCTGGTACAACTGGAACATAACCTCTCTTATGAGGAGCAGCTAGTGGAGATCTTGGATCGTAGAGCAAGGTTCTACGTAACAAGACTACCCACCTTGTTAAGGTGTTGTGGAGGAACAACAAATACGAAGAAGCCCCATGGGAACCATAGGATTCTATGAGGCAGAAGTACCCACATCTTTTCTCTTCTGTGGGTACGAGTTAAAATTCCAGGGATGAATTTTCTTAAGGGGGGAAGAATGTAACGACCTGAAATTTTGAATAATTTTTGTTTCCTAATTTTGTGTGTTATTTTATTTTATACTCAACAAAACAATATTCTTTAAATAATGAAGTGAGTATAATTAAATGAAACCATTGGTTTTTGACTATTATATGATCGTTGGTCAATATGATCGTTGGAAGCTAAACTCATAACGTTACAATTTTTGTTTATAAATACAAGTGATCTTGGTTAATTAATATAGAAAGAGGATTTGATGGCCTCATCCAGTAGTCTCGGGCTGATCGAAGCCCATCTAACGGAACTTGGTAAGGAGGTAGCACCACTGGGCTTTGCTCTGGACCAAACCCAAGCCTAAATTCATCATGTGAAGTTGGAATGAAATCGCCTTCAGGAGAAGTTCAAGCTGAAAGAAATCACCACTTTGTCAATGTTGGCCAAGCCGCCCTATGATTCTATAACCTTAGCACACCTTACACTTAGGTCTTATGTTGGTGTTATAAGGGGCTATGTAACGAGACCTTAGCTACCTTATGTAATCTTTTGATATAAATAAAAATTGTGATTTCTTCTTCTGGTGAGGTTGGTAAATCTCCAATGTCCGGATAAATATAGGATGTGTATTATTGATGAATTTTGGAAAAATGATATTTTAAAATATTTATGTAAACCTTAAATAATTAAAAATGTGTACTGATTTTCAAAAAATGGTCTTCTACAGTTGTGTTCAGTATGAAATTTAGAGTCTAATAAGATCAACTTAATTTTTAGTGAATAATAAATTATGAATAGTGATTTTACCCTTATGATAAGTAATGTAACCAAATGGATTAATTAACCTCACTTAATAAAGTATTAATATAATTTAGGAACCTTAATTAAGTAACATGATTCAAAAAAATAGGTAAATAATTGTTTCAGAAATTATTGGTTAAGTATTAGTTTTTTCGAGTGAATATTTTTTTTATTTAAATATTAAATTAAAAATATTTAGAAAATTATTTTCATAAAATGGAGTTCATTTTTAAAATCAGAGCATCGATATTTGGTTAAGGTGATTTTTTGCGAATTTTCTGAAACAGTTGAATTTTCAGTGAATAGTGTTTTTATTTAAAAAAATAAATTAAAAATATTTAGAAAATTATTTTCATAAAATGGAGTTCATTTTTAAATTCAGAGCATAGATATTAGGTTGTGGTGATTTTTGGGTATTTTTTTAAAAATGTTAAATTTTCGATGAATAGTGAAAATACAGTTTTTAGTTTCGTGTGTTTAATGACATCATTAGGTATGTAATAATTATGGAATCATTCTGGTCGACTTATGAATAGTAATATAAGGTATGAGGTGTCCCAAGTTTCCAATACCATGAGCAAATTCCATGGGAAATCCCATGGTTTTCCCAATACCACCGATGAGGTGTCCCTTGGCAATTAATTGTTTCTTCCCTCACTTCTCCTATAAATATCGAGCCTTTCTCTCATTCATTTAATTTCCAAATCCTCCCCAATGAAGTTCTAGTCTCTTCACCTTCCAAGGAGTCTTCCCAAGGTGACCTCAAGCCTCCCAAGGTCCCGACCTTCATGCTTTCGAAGTTACTCTTCATGGTAAGGGAATCATTCACCCTCCTCTTTTAATCCATGACTTCCTTTATATTTTGTCTTTTAGTTTCCATCTCTTTTTGATGTGGGTATGTTATTATATGTTCTAATTACTGGTAATTACATGTCTAATTGTGGAGATTCCCTTTCCGCTCTCATCAATTTTTTTCTGAATTTTTATGTGACACCGTTAGGCTGTCGAATTTTTCGTAAAAGGAATTGTGTCTTCTCTTTTCCTTCATGTTTCTTTTTCATGTGGTATTTCAATCATATTTCCATACCATGTTCTTATTTCCATGTTATTATATATTTATACTGTATTATAAGTTATTTATGAGTAGGTTACTCTTGTACCCTCTCTTTTCAATGTTTTCTAAAACCATGTTATATAGTCGTTATGCGGCAGAAATTTCGCCTCAAAATTTCTATCTCTTTCTCTCCAGAAATTCTCTTGTTTTATTTATGTGAATACCCAGACCTATTTCATTTCTTTCGGTGTTCATAAATATATAAATATGATTTATTTGATTCTGGAATTGATATACATATAACCCTCACTCCTTTTCCTTGGGTTATAAATGGCATAATGACTTTATTTTTTTAAGAACTTTTTAAACGTAACGATCTTGAAATGAAACCCATTTCTTTTATTCTCCATGAGTTATTTATGAAATGTTTGATTATGATCTATGTGGCTCACATGAAAGTAAATACATATTAAGGGTGTGCCCTGATAGCACTCCAATGCATTGGGTAAAGAATTAATCTCTAGAGATGACAGGTTTTACGATACCTTGGTGAATAACCTTGGTAATTTTTATGACACCTTGGGGATGGACCTTGGTGATATGTTCAAGAATGTCTAAATGAAATGTTTTAGCCACATATTCAAGTTATGTTCCAAGTTCTTTTCATTATGATATGTCTATACTTCTATTGCTCATGTCATTATGTTTTTATTCAAGTTTTTATTGATATCACAAGTACATTGATTCCCTTGTTTACCCTTACTGGGCCATCTGCTCAACCTTTCCTTTGATGTACGTCTCTAGGATATAAGATGCAGTAATTGTACATAGGATGAACCTATTATGAAGACTTGCAAGTGGTTTAGAAGAATGTTGTGTTTTTTTTTCATGTATTATGTTTCTGATTTCCAGGACACTAGATTTTAAAGATCCTCTGTTTGAAAAATGTAATGAAAAGTTATGTAAAAAAAAGATGGGATGTCATAGAACCAATGGCGTTGATTGGGAAGAGCTCGAGATGTGGGTCGTCAGCACAATTCGAATGTGTTTCGCGAACGATTTCAAGTACTCGGTGTTGGACGATACCTCATTAAAAGGGGTCTGGAAGAAGTTGGAGCAACGATATATGGCGAAGTCACTCAGTAACAAATAATTCCTAAAGAAGAAATTTTACAAGTTGCATATTGATGAGGAAACAAATTTGTTGAATAACACCAATGAATTCAACAAGATATTGATGTAATTATTGGGGTTCGGTGTGAAGGGTGGAGAGGAAGACAATTCACTTTTTCTTTTTTCATCTCTACCAAGTTCATTTGATGAGCTTGTGACTACATTGCTCATGGGGAAGGAAACATTGAAACTAATTGAGGTGATGACGTCACTTCAAGATTCGGAAGCATTCTGAAGACCTGTGACGCATTCAGGTGAGCAAATCAGGATGATGTGAGATGATCAACGTGGGAGGAGTCGATATCGGATGTCAGGAAGTAAAGAAGGATGGCCAAAATCGAGTGGATGTGATCCTAGCGAAATCACGTGTTTCTGGTGCAAGAAAAAGGGTCACTATAAAAGTGATTGTGGAGAGTGCAAATGGTATGTTGCTGGAAAAGAGAAAGTTGAAGAGAAAGATGTGAAAATCACATAATTAATAGTACATAATAATTCTATGCGACAACGAGAAGCTTTCACTCAGATGAGAGAGTTGAACGGGGAGATGTGCGGTGTCATTACTACAAAGGATATGGGCACATGATGCGGTAATGTCAAATTCTAAAAAGGAAGAACGAGTGGACTCAAAATCTAAAGGAAGATGAATGTGTTTTGGATTCAGGGAGCTCAGTAGACATATGTACGACGAAAGGCGTGTTTCATACATTTCAGTAGGTGCGAGATTCAGTGAGACTTGGTGATGGGTCAACATGTGAGGTTCGATGAGTCGGGATGGTGAAATTGAAGACACCCAATGGAGGACTACGTAAACAGACTGACATGAAATTTGTTCTGGGGATGAGACAGAACTTGTTATCATAAAGTAGGCTCAATGCGAGAGGATACAAGATTTCCATAGCGGGTGGAGTGTTGGAAATCTCACGTGAGGATGTGACGATTCTTACTGGGAAGGGGTCACAAGGGTTGTATCATTTGATGGAGACTGCAGTTAGCCCGAGATTGATTGAAGATAGTGGAAGTGCCACATCATTTGGCAAGAAAAAGCGTGTTTGAATTGCTGATGATGTTTTCAACACCTGCAAGGAGACTGCATGTCAAACTTCTACCCCAAATTGGTCGTGAGGGGGAGATGTGTGGGGGTTAGTTCATAATTTGGGAGTCTTCATTGTAGGCAGAACCTACCCAGGCGGTTGCGGGTCTTCCATGGTGGACAACCGCATTCGTTGAAGCAGTCTGGGGAGGGAGGAAGTTTCAAGGGTAGATGAGCTACCCCAACCACCAGAGGAAGTTTTGTTTTTATTCCTCTTTGAAACAGGATTGAATCCCATGAGATGGAAGAAGTGTAATGTTTCGTGTATGTTGTAATACTCCGACGAGAATCCGAGAGAAGTGAAATAAAGAAACTATTCCTCTTCTCCTGTGAACGTAGGTCATCCAACCGAACCACGTTAAAATCTTTGTGTTCATCCGTTTTTCTCCTCTTTTGTGTGTTTTTGTTGTCATGCATCTATGTTGCGCCCTTACAATATCTTAATGTCATCCTCTTCTGGCTAATCAAATTGGGAAAATTTTAAGTGAAAGCTACAATTTCTTCCAAGGACCCGACAGGAATCCCAACGAAGATACTGTATGGGCGAACTTCAGTATAACCGTCATTTTCAGGGAAAAAATCGTCTCAAATTGACTGTTGAACCTGAGGGTGAGGTTGGCCAATGCATCACTGCCACATCCCCAAAATTTCCAGCCCAACCTGAAGGTAGGTTGGGTTAAATCCCATTTTCAGGAAGGGTTGCGGATGAGAAGTTGATCGGACCCTTCATCTTGCTCCGAGAAGGAAAATATACCTCGCCATCTTACCCGCAAAGAGGCCTGCCAACGAGCTGCTGTGCGAGAACAGATTGGAGTTGTTGGCACTTCCCATCATGCCCTGCGCCGCCGTGTAGTCGCCGTCGTGCACCTCCGGGGCAGAGGGGATTGCTTTTGAACCGTGATTCGGCAGGGGCGGTAGCGATGCGCCCTGGTACGTCGTCGGAGGCGACGCCATGAAATCGGTCCTGGGCTCCGGGTTCGCAACCACGCCGGGATCCGAATTCTTCGAAATCCCACGGAACCCCTCCCGCGAAGGCGAGGGCGAGCAGTCCAGGATGAACCGGGCGACGATCCTCTCCGTTTCTGGACTCATCAGCGGCTGCTGGTACCCAAGGTTCTGGAATTGATGCAGCTTCCGAAGTGGATCCGACGAGTCCATCTTCCTCTACTCAATTATGAGCATCGCAGAGCATATATAACCAGAACACCAGCTTGCTTTGACGTCCTGGACTTCATTTTGCCAATAACAGATCCGACACTCGACCACAAATCAAAAGCTGGTCGAGCAAGCTGCAAAACCAGTAACCGATGCAAACGGGGCAAAAGCTTCACGAGATGCGGTCCAGCAGCAAGAAAGCGACGGGAAGTAGCTCGGTAACTAAAATCCACTGTTCCACATTGGATTACAATTGGCAATTTAATAGAATTAAAAAATCAATAAACAGAAAGGATTCATGGATCCCCACTCTCACTCACCTCCGGCTCCTCTCGCTGCTCATACCTGATACATTTAGAGCGGCTAGTGGCCGGAGTGTTGCAGAGTCCAACCTCCCAAAAATGCGACGAGAAAGATTTTTTTCCCTTCTTGTAGAAGTGAAAATGGTTGTTGCTTTGGTGAGTATTAAAAAAGCAGAAATCATTTTTGTGTGCATGCCCAAAATAAAAAAGGGTGGTTGTTGGGATGGGTACCCTATAATTCAGTACCAGATCCTACAGGACCTAATAAAATCGGATTCGGGTTTATTCAAACCGTGTTTTGGTGGGGTTAGAGTTTTAAAAATAATACGTGATTATTAATTGTCGGATTCGAATGCCTCCTAAAAGATACCTGATACTCGATTATTTAAAAAACAATAGACTCGTTCCTCTCCTAAAGTGTTTGTGCTTGAATGTATAACGACCCGACTCAACTCACTATATGGTAACTGGACCGAAGCACAACATGACCTCAAACACATCACTCAGTACGTCAGAGGGGGACGATTGGCAGGGACGATCTAAGATGATATTGTGGGGAGACTATTCCCTCTGCTACAGACAACCATAAATCACTTGAGACAACATATAACCAGTCATTAGAATGAGATTTATTGAAATATTGTGATTCATCTTTCAATTTACACATGTTCAATGTAATCATCACACCACTCATTTCGCGCTTTACTTTCTCCTCACAAACATCATAGAGATGAGAAAACATGGTGTAACCTTGCATGCCATAATGTTTCTTTCAAAACTCACTGGAAATTGATGATAGCATTATGATATAAACATCAAATGTGTCATCCATGAGTCTCTTGTAAGCTTCCTTTTCACCCTCAGTTGCTTCCTGAGGTGGATCAACGAATAGTTGGAACATTAACACACCCAATTTCCATTCATATCATAGTACTATGTGTAAGGCCATGTACCACTGTTGGAAATTAGTGTCAGATAGAATGTGTTCACTATCCAATATAGATTGCTGTGTTTTTGTGGTGTTACTTTCTGTTTTTCTATAAAATGAAACTTAAGAAGAATGGTACATTTTATCTTAATTGCTAATTATTATACATTTTAGATTTATTAATATTAAATTTCTATTGTTGTATTATCAAATCCTATGATCCATCAACTACTAGAATCATATTACTCAATCGCTTGATTATTCTTATAGAAATGATCCTTAAACCTCTCTTCATAGCCCATGATATGACATCGCCACTACTCCGAGAGTCTAAGGTAGGCTTTTAGTTGGCGAAAAACTTTAAAGAGAAACAATTTGATCTATTCAGTAGAGTGTCATCTCCTACAAAGCATAACATTTATTTACTCAACACTTTACCTCTAAAGTTACAACAAACTAGCTATGACTACTTCTTTCATATCAATAGTTAAGTCAATTCATCACTTTCATAAGAATACCTCAATAGTAAGAGGCACCCTCAATTAGGGCCAACAAGCACCTAAAATGTACCATTTTGTTCAAAATCAAGTGATAGATGGCATTAATGACTTAATATTTACTTTCAGGGATTTTAAGTTTTTATTTTATTTGCAACTGAAATCTGACCCTACTAATCTTGTTTGATACTATGTAATTACACTCACGAGTTTAACCAACAATTGAATAGAATAAATTCATCATGCATATTCATTTATTTTATCTATACTTACTTGTTAACTATTCAATGTGATCGTATAGCGTCCACACATTTATAATCAATTAACAATGAAAAATAAAATAAATAAATAATGACATGATCATCATATGTTTCTACTGGATGTTCCATCGAGTGGATGTTAGATCAACTGAGACCCCAGGAAAACTCCTAGAGTCATTTCAATGGTTTGAGTTGTAGCTCCAATCTAACTCTCATATGCTTATCTTGTTTTGTTCCACACCAACCCTCGACTCCAACAACATCGTCGTAAACTCCACCATTTTACAACATATACTCATGCACAGGTAGGGGTACTTGGGATGCGGGAATACATTTTTGTCAGTCAAATGTGAACATGTTGGCCCTTATACATTAAATATTCAATATATAACATGAAGACCGTCTAACAATATATTTAATAAATAATTATTTTATTTTTAAAACTTAAATAAAATAATTAAATTAAATAAAAAATCAAACAGGCATGAGTCCAGTCTCATCTCACAATCAATCAAAATGCAATAATATAGCATAGTAAAAATTAAAATAGCTAAAATCTAAATTGTGAGAATTTTAAATCATTAAAATAATTTTAATTAATTATCAATACGTCATGAGACACCTAACAAATTTTATTTAAATTCCAAACAATTATATATATTTTCATAATTTTTTTAATAATTTTTTGGGTTTGTTGGGACCTAAAACGGTCTCCTTGATTTGTATCTTGCCCTTAAGGGGGATAATCTGGGTCTGGTGGGATAGTTCTAGCCTCACCTGGACCATTCAAGGTTAGATAACCCAAAATAGTGCTGATTCACTTGCATGATGCCTTGCGGGGGGGGGGGGGGGGGGGGGGCTTGCACGACGTCTTGTGGGGGTGGGGGCCATCCACATACGGTGGCCCCACATTGATAACCTTTTCTAAGTTTGTTACTTTTTCTCTCACACCATCCCATATAGGTAGGATAGACTTTTTTTGTAACCATTCTTGTCAACGCTGTCGATGACCGCATCTCTCCCCTGCTAGTATTGACTTCTCCGACATAGACAGTGTGCATCAACAAACCCATTGGCCACCCTAATGTGTGTGTGTGTGTGTGTTTGTTAGCTTGACGGTATATATTTTCTAAATGCTAATCATTTTTCAAACAACTGTTTCCTAGCTATTCAAACCCAAATCAATGTACTATCACTAGCGTTAGACCCATATCAAAGCCCTCAATATAAATTCTAGAAAATATAATTAAAATTTTAACTTAAATTTTTCAAAACTGCTCTGATACCAATTATAGGAACTTAGGCACTGCAAAAACATGAAATATCATTATTTTGAAAAAATTTCAAACAAATTAGAGTTGTAACATCTAATTTGGTATATCTATGCCTATATTCACCCACATATATTCATGTATTTAATTTAAGAATGGAAAAAATTGAACAAAACCATAAATGGTTCCTTGTTTGTTCTTCAACTCTGAAATGATATTCTCAATGTTGGTGTGTCGTAGCTCGAAGAAACCAAGTGAGGCATTAATTAGATTGACCACACATGCACCAAAACTTATGGAATTTCATTATTAGATTCTTTGGTTATAGCATGGGAAACTAAATATTCTCATGGCATACCTTCGATCGTAGGAAGAACATGTAATCGATTCAATCAATGAAATTTATTGGTTCTTGTTCTTCCTTTTGGTTTCTCTCTCTAGAATATTGAGTGAGATCTTGGGAGATCTTAAGTTCATGAAAAATGAACGAACAATTATTCATGATTCGAAAATTCATTTATATACATAGATTATACTTTCAAAAATTTCACTTTGGTCTCTACAAATTTATAACTTTAATTATAGACAATTCTGAATAATTATGACTTAATTAAACTTTTCATAAATGTCATAAAAATTTTACCACCCACATATAACACGATAATGTGTTATGTGATAACATTTAAACCATTTACTGAGCTTGAAAGCTCCCCTTAATTATTTAACAAACCTTGATCACATTACATTTGTTCAAAAAGTAATATTTTCTCATATTCACTGTTATAATTATGTAAATTATGAATGCCTTGAGAAGTAAATTCAATTATTATTCTAAAATAAAATAATATAATTGAATTAATTTTCTTATGATTATTCATACTCAAACTTTCATTGGTCCTTGTATATGGGACCCACTTTGTCCTAAACCATTATTCATCTAAATAGGTGGAACTTGTAGATACACTTTGTGTATGACCCTCTAATCCCTTATCTTGATAGTAGTGATTTGGACCCATAGCAAAACATTTCTATCTAGAAACACATCATGACCCCTAAGGCAATAAGGAAAAGTTATATTTATTAAAACCTCTTTCAAATTCAATATGTGTAATATAATCTTTTTGTCTCATGATATTTCACTAAATATGATGCACACTTTGTGTCATCGTCCTTTCTTGCCTTATTTATTACATATGACCATGCTTGATGGACTTACCTTAATTTAATATAGTTATGGATTTATAAAAGGTACTACAATCATGGTCAAATGTACTTGATATATCTCTTATTTAATGGAAGGAACAAACCTTATGTTAATCATTCAATCAATGTCATGCCACTAATGATGCACTCAATGAAAGCTACCTCTTCAAAACAAAAATTTCATTGTTTTTGTATTGCATCAAAGTACATGATAAAATGGTCCTCGTTAATAAAGATATTGAGTTGGTAGACCAATAAAAGTGCTCACAGATATAAAAAAGAAATGACACCATAAACATGTGGTGTTATTATTGGCTGGTCAGTCCTCATGATCTCCTTTACTTAAGATCATCAAGTGTGAACTTCATGAGAAGAAATCTCAATGCTTATAATCCCCCAGCATCTGATAGTCAAACATCATCTATGTACCATCAGTATGATATATCTAGACCATAGAAAATATGATTTAAGATTATCATTGTAGTATCACAAGGTTCTCATTATATCTGGGAATCGTTATAACCTTTTGATATGATAAATAATCTAAGAGAATTACCATGTAAATAGTGGATGTAGAAGTATCCAAACTACTATAGTAACATAACATCATGCATAACTCTCTAGAAACATGATATGGTAATCAAAAATTACTTCTCAATTTGAATTTAGTAAAACCATTCTTACAATAGAACATACATATGATAATCCATATAAACATTTACTATTCATTAGTTATATAAAAACAAACACAATCTCCCATAGGCCGATCATATATGTACATGCACAAAAGTACTGAAATAAAGATTTAAATTGGAATATAGGGTCTAATTAGTCTATAACACACTAGTACTTTATGGTATGTCTCTTTTTAAAAAATAAAATTAATCTATTTGATAGCTTATGTTGCATAAAACACTAAGCTTAAATGAACTCCAAAACATTATTATTTTAACACAACCTTTATAACCTAGCCATTAAATTGATGGGAATAAATGACATTAACTAAATTATGAAAATATAGTTTACACATGTTTATCAAATTACTTCTATGGTTACCAATTAATTATAAATGAAAAAAATTGTTGAATATAAAGGATATGTTTTTATAAAAAAATTATTTTTATGCCCACAATAGAATCTTATAATAATAAATTAAATTAATCACTATTAGTGAAATTTATTAAATAAATTTATATTTTATATATTCAATATAATTTTTTTAAATTCATCCAATGTGTTTGATAGACTTAAGATAAGAATAAATTCAATTTTTGTGAATAAAAATCTATATTTTATCTAAAGAAAGTTTTGTCACCTTATGATGCAGCATTTATTTTAAAAAAAAATTTATGAAACTTTTATAAAATTTATTTGACAAAATAAACTATATTTTTGAAATTTTAATTTAAAAAATTAGCTTATGATGAATTTTTGGTATTTTTCTGATAAGTTCCATTTTTGATAAATAGTTAAAAAAATACATTTTAATTGAAAACTGAATTTTCATATAAATAATTTATAATGTTAAATTATATTGGATTTAATGAAAAATTATATCAATTATACATCAATTAATATAATTTATTTCATTGGAATCATTTTCTTGTTGAATTTTAATATAAAAAAATTTCAAGCTTTTGAACTCTTTCACTTTAAAAAGTCGTTTTCTCATCTCGTCTACGAGATTAATTTTAAATTAAAATTTTCCAATTATGTAAATTGAATTTGGTAAAATGGATTTTTTATCTGGAATAATAATTTCCAAATTATGTTTTAATTCCATTTTCATTTTTAGGCATAAAAAATTTACCGTGGTAAAAAAAATATTTACCGCAGTATAGGTAAAATAATGAAACGAGTTAAAGTTAAATGGTAAAAGCTTAAAAATCCTAAAAAATACAAATTTAAATGGGTGTTTTATGTGTTTATTCACCATAAAAATCCTTTACAAAATTAAATAAAAATATAATTATTTGAAATTGATTCCACCCAAATGTGGTTGGCTTCAATTATAAAATAATGACAATTTAATCACTTAAAAAACCCGTTCTCAAGTATAAATACCACTCCCCACAACCCCCCTTCTCCTCACGAGACTTGAATATACTAAAATCTATTAAAAACACTCTTATACCCACTTTACCCAAGTACAAGTTCTTCTAGTCTCACCAAAAGAACAAAATCAAGGTCTTTAAGGGATCCTCCAAGGAGGTGATATTCAAGAGGTAATTTTCTCAAACAACCTCTCTTATTTTATTTTATTTTTCTACCTTCCCTTCACCTCATTCATCCATCAAAGAATAATAACTCAAGTATAATTTATATACTATAAAAAAAATTCTAAGGGAATATCTTATATCCATCCCTTTTATTACCTCCTCTTATTCAAAGAAACAAAACTATTGTCCAAATTATGGTGGTTAATCATCTCCGTGAATAATGATTTTGTTTGTTTTCCTTTACCACCTTCATGGATGTTAATAAAATAATTATTGTGGTTAAATAAAATTTCAATAAGAATATTATAACCTATTTCATGTTTTGGAACTAATATATTGACATAATTATAAATAAAACCAAACTTGTTCATGATGGTCCGAAAAACCGCTAAAATAAAATTAACATTTTTCATTAACATTTTATCAAATGAATAATCCTCATACCTAAAAAATGTTATATGTAGAAATTTAAACTTATGTAAGTGTATTAATACCATTCCATTTCACTTTTTTAGTTTTATTTCCATTTGAAAATAAAATCCATAATTATACACTAATGAACCGATCATGAAACCCTGAAACAAATGCATCTGAAATAATGAAAATAATGAAATATTATTAATGAATGGGTGTTAAGTTGTTACAAAAGGATAATATAAGATATTATAATTATTAATATACTTATGGAAAAAATTAATAACATTATTTAATCCATTATACATGAGTTTTAAGTACACAATACTAAAGGGAAGCAAGAGATAGGGGTTTCTCATCTCACTTTTTCTTCTGTGAGATATATGCCTTATATACCACTTATTTATTGTGTGTGGTGTATATAATTATCTTTGATTTATAATATCATGAATATAATTATATTAATGTTATTAAATGTTTCATTTTATAATTATTACTTTTATGGGGCATACGATTCTACTGATTACAAAGTGGTAAGGGAATTCTTAACCCAATTTACATTATTTGGGTTAACCATCTACTTCATTAATTATGTTGTTCTATGATTATATGTGAGATGAATTTTGATTAAATTATATTGAATTTAAACTTGTTTAATGTGTATTTATAGAAAATACATATAATAAATTTATTTTATTAATTCCCACTTCAATGATATGATAACGGATTTTATTTAAAAAAAATATCTTTTTTAAGTTTCCATTAAAACTCTTTTTCATCCATGCCAATGATTTTTCTAAAATTGTTTCCAAAAATGTGTTTATTATTATATTATAATTTTTAAACTAATTTTTAGTCATTTTTTATTTTTTTTAAAACTATTTGGAAGGATTATTTTTGTAATTTTTTAAATGAGGTTCTTTATGACTTTTCCAACAAAATTACAGAGGAAATGTTTTTAACTTATACGACAAGAGGGTATTTTCCCACTATCATGATGATTTAATGCCGTGAAGATTCCTTCTCAATATTTCATGGTTATTTTAAAAGAAATGGGTGTCTTTTATAATTGTGTGTATTTTAAAAAATGTTTTCAAAATAGAAAGGATATTTTCCTCAAGAATTATTTCAAGCGATCATTCAAAATTATTTTCCAATTAAGATAACATTATTTGATGTTACTTATGCTTTAACTGGGATATTATTCAATAATTGCACTATTATTCTTGTTATGGTTGTTTTATTTTTATGATGGCATGATATTTATGAAACCTATTTTTTTCCATTATTTTTGTTATGATGAAATGTTTATGAAACTCATTTATTTACATGGGTTCTAATGTGATGAATGATTTATGTTATGGTGGAACACATATGTATAATTTTCATTGAGTGATGGGTGGGACCTATTTCTCCCTATAATGCATTTGGTAATGAAGGATAACTCATGAGGTAAATATATTATGCATGAACCTGATTTCATTTTCACAATTTTATGCATGAACCTAGTTTACATGTCCATATTTTTATACATGGACCTCATTTTTATGTCCATAAGCTTATGTGTGTGCTAGGATTTCATGTTCACATTATTATGCGTGGACCTGGTTTTATGTCCATAAGTTTATGAAAGTGATAGATTTCATGTCCTTAACTTAATGAGTGAACCTGTTTCTATTTATACATGATCTCAAAGTTATAAGTTTATGTGTACAGAACATTTTCATGACTTATACCAATATTATTATCTTATGATTCATGTATTATGAACATCTATGATTTATTCCATGACTCAATATTATGATCTTTGATATGCGGAGTATAATTATCAAGTTTCATGTTCATGTTCTTATGCCCTTATGTTATGATTGATATTTCCCTTGTTTACCCTTAGTAATAATTTGAGCTCACCCATTTATTATGTTTATTTTCCCAGCATATGAAGGAAGGGATTGAGTATGAAATGTCAAAAAGGGTTCTAGTTATGAAGGGATGGGTGGGAGATGTTGTAGATTTTGTTTTTGAACCAAGTGGATTTGTCTCCATGTTTTCCAAGACACTAAACTCATACAGTCCTTGTATGATTTTTCCATGTTATGGAATGAATATTCATCAATTTATATGTAATATATATTTATGAAAAGTATATGTCATTATAGTTGGTATTGGATCCAGGTTTGGTTAACCTTTGGAAACTAGGATGAGAAAACCTTAGTAAGAACCCTAATGGTGTGTCTAGGTTACAATCCTAGAGTTTTGTTAACTATCATGAATAACCTATTTTAAACATAAGGTTTCATATATTGAAATTTTGTAAGTAATTTCCCTTGATTTTATGGTTTTCCAAGTATGACTAGTGATTCCCAGAGTATTCATTTCAGTTTTAGTTAATGGTGGGAGCCAGAAGGAACTGGGTTAGCATTGAATGTGACATATAATTTACTGTTGAGAAGTAAAATGGGATGATGATTGGAGTGAAGGATACTGTGATTATTCCTAATCAATTTTCACGGAACATGATAAACAATGTATACCTTTACAAACTCTCAGAATCACTGAATAAAACAAGGAAAGAGTTCACAAAGAGTTTAGATAATGGAGACCGTGGAGGAAAGAAGAATCAATTTTCTACATGTCGAGAATGTGGGAAGAAACACCAAAGTGGATTCCATATAGGAATATGAAATTTTCTTGACTATGGAAAAGTAATACACAAAGTAAGTAACTACAAATGAAAAATGAAGAGTTTCGTTAACATAATGGATGTGAATATTGGTCTCCCTAAGGTATTATCAATAGATCAATCTTTTAAATGTTGAAAGTAAGGGAATTATGAAAATATATGTCCTTGGGGGAAAGTTTTTGAAGAAAATAAGAAAGGTGGATTGAGTAATGGTTATATCGAGACTAAAAATGATATGTGAAATGAAATAAGTGTTAAGTAATAAGATGATCAAGATTAGTTTTTTAGAAGGAAGTGGGATGAATGAATTATTTATGTATTAGAATTAAATGATCATGTTATACAAATTGTGAAATATATAAGTATTATTCAACAAAGGTTTTTGGTTAAGTGTTTTAAAGGATAAGTTGAATGATGCTAAGGGAATGTAAAAGTGACTTAATGATAGGTGATATTTTATGGATAACACATGATTAAGGGAAATATAACCCTTAACATGTTCTTGATGTTGAGATAACAATGTTTAGTTGGGATAAAGAGATGATTGATATGTAAAAAAGTAAATTGGATAGTATTGATGAAATTGAGAATGATTAGTAATATGAAGACAATGTTGTTTATGGATTGAGTTTATAGAAATTTATAATTTATGGTATGAGGAAAGAGTTAATTTTTTAAAGTATGCTTTTTACTATGGTTTTTCAGGTTATTACCCTGTTTCAAGAGAATACATGATAATTATATTCACATTTTTATCATGTGATAACTAAAAGTACATCAATTTTTTTGGGGATTAACGATAAGTTGATTTTGAAAATTTAGTTAAATGTTTTCAAAATATTTGGATTTTTTAAGGTTCAAAAGGGTAACCATTTATGAAATTGTTTACATTAAACTATAGATGATGTTTTATAGATTAATCTATTTCTTAACCATATGAAGATTTATTCATATTGAATAACTTGTGCTAACAATTTTTTATGATGGTAATTAGATATAGAAAGAATGAATTGTCATTATGGATCTTATGATCAACTATGTTACGCCCCAACCTATCTAATTAATTTATTTTATTATTTTATTTGGTTTTTTAATTTTTTGTCGAGGTTTGGGTTAAATCCCGAACGAGATTTCGGAGTTTCGTCAAGAAATGCATGTTTTTGATTTGACGTTGATGGACGCACAGGTGGAGCACATTTTGGAAAACCCGCACGGCTTCGTCCAGGAAACGACAGTCTGCCTACCTACGGAAATTTAAAATGGGTAAATTTTTTAATTTATTGTGTGATTTAAAAAATTTAGGGTTAATAATAATTTTATTATTATTATTATTATTATTAGTGTTATTATTAATAAGGATTTATTATAATAATTATTAATATTATAAATTAAATTTATTATTATTATTATTATTATTATTATAGATTAAAGTTATTTTTTTTGTTGGTTTTGTTTATTATTATCATTATTTTTGTTTTAATTTGATTTTCTTTTTTCTTTTTTTTTTTCTCTAACCCTAGCGGCCTCGTTTTTTTCTCTCTTTCCCTTGGTCCATGTAGCACCGCCACACCCCCCCCCCCCCATTTTTTCTCTCATGTAGCACACCTTTCCTTTTTCCCCACGTGACCCCTCTTCTCCCAGTCGGCATCCCATACAGTGTCCGCCCTCACCGGATCTCCTCTCCCAACTGGATCCGCCTGTCCCGACATCATGCCTACCCTCTGCCTACTCTCCCTCTCCCTGCACGACGTCCCTCCCTCCCTCTCCTCGCAAGCTCGCTACGCCTCCTACTAGACTCTCCAGACCATCATGCCCCCTGCCACCCTTGGCCCGCCTCCCTCTCTACCCAGGCCGCCACACCCCTCCATTTTCCTTATTCCCTTCTTCCGCGAAGCACCTTCACCCATGTCTCACTCCATTGTAGCGTCTCCCTTTTCCAGTGGCACATCGCACTAGTAGCGTTCCCCCTGTCCCAGATGGCCACCCGGCCACCCACTTTGCCTTTGACCAGGCCGCGACGAGCTCCCACTAGCAGTTCCCCTGTCCATCCGGCATCGTCTCACTGCGGTGGACTTCATTTCCTTTGGACAACCGGCCGCAACCCTTTTTTTCACTTGTTTTGCCAGCACACTCTGATTTTGGTGACGGTTCTCCCCCCTTGGAGTAAGATTTTGTTGTTTTGGTGTTCTCCAGTGCTAGAGTTTATTGTTTGGGGTTAAATCATAATTTTTGTGTGTCAGATCAAGTTGTATATGTTGGTTTTGGCTTCCCACATGTGCGGTTGTGGTGCAAACAAGGTTCTGCACCATTTTCAGAAGATCCATCAATATTTGAGGTAGGTTGTTCCATGTTTTATTATTAATTGATGAATTAATTTGCACTTTTAATTAAATTAGCACATTATTTAAATTATTTGTTTGGTGCAATGTTTGTTTTTAGCAATTGATGAATTGATTCGCTTATTTAATTTTATGGCATGTTTATATGTTATGGAGTTAACATTGTGTCATCAAATTGTGTTTTATTAAATCATGTAGTTGGTTTATTAAAATATATCAGGGTTGAGAATTGCGTTTTATAAATGTTTTGGTGTGCATTTTTTTATAAAAGAGGTTTTTTTTAAACGGTTTTGAGTTGGTTTCATGTGTGTAAAGCTATGGTATGCTTCTCAAATAATATTTAAATACTTTCGAATTATTTATTAAATAATATGGATGATGTGAGTCTAGTTTTGAAAATGTGTTGTGGTGTGCGTGCTTTTAAACACATATTTTAATGTATCATGTGTTTTTTTAGGTTGCACACTCCAAGTGTTTTCTTGAAATGGTCTGGTGTCTCTTTAAAATGATTAGTTAATTTTTATGACGTGGTGTGGTTTTCTTAAACACATTGAAAAGTTTAAAGAAGTTTAGTAAATAATGTAGATGGTGTGATTTGTGTTTTGAAAACATGTCGAGGTGGTTCTTTTGCGCTGTTTGTTTGCTTGGATTGTTGTAAGTCCTTGTTATGTATTTTAGTTATCTTTTGTGGTTGCAGTGCATTGGCAAGATTTTTCCACGATCCTATGATTGTCAGCTTGCGCATTCTTGCGCACCCATGTGAGGTGTGCCACATTATCTTGATTAGTTTTCAAGTCGATGTAGGTCCCCCACTGCACTCGCCTTTAAATTTAGAATTTATTAATTGCTTGATATTTCATTAATTTTCAATAAGTGAGAAATGGTATTAGATAAATATTTTTGGAATAATTACTTGATGTAAACGAAGCTATTTATTTTATACATGACACTTGAAATATTTTCATGGTGAATTGACACCCAATATTGAAAGAATGTCCGTTTTGACTTTGAACATAATTCACGGATTTTCATGTGTAGTTTTGGTTTGATGATAAATGATTTATTCTTACATGTGAGAAAGTGTTTTGGTTCTCTTGAGAAATGATTTTTTTCTTTAAAGTTGGTTAAGGCCTGTTTGGAACTTTAATAAAAATAAATTATTTTGAAAACCCTCTTTGGAGTGACTCAGGTGTGACCTTGCTATGCACGTTGTTTGTGTGAGTTGTTGTGCGTTATGTTCATTCATGGTTAATGGTTGCTTGTTTGACATTCTTGAATCACCCCCATTTTATTTAGTACTCAACATGGGAACCTGAAATAGTAAGTGAATCTTTAGAGAACGATTGCTACACTAGTTTAGAATATGCACTGGCTAGTGGCCCTTAGTACGGACATTTCTCGGCTAGAGGATTAGGCCCCTCAGTTAGTCCAGGTAGGGAAACCCCAAAAATTTGGGCGTTATGACTTCATCGAGAGTAGGTGTGCCTTTAGGATGAGTCACATGTATAGTATGTTCTAGATTGTTCACGAACTCCTAGGTTCGACCCATGTCTTTTTGGATCTCTGTTACTAGTAGTGATGAATGTTGTACTTGTACGTGTATCAACATTTCCCTTGGTGCATACTTACCATTATTCATTTTTATGTGATGTTTTCTTAGAAAATGGTGAGTTGGTTTTGATTAGTTTTTTTAAATGGTTCTCAAATGAAATTGTTTTGTTCTCTTTATAAAAATCTGAAAATGTAAAAATCACATTCCCTTTTTAATATTATATTAGCACTAATGATAATAACTTAGTTATGAAAATAAATAAGGGAAATGGTTCATGGTTTTTTTCAAGAAAAATATTTATGAAAACCTATTTTTTAAAATTGTAGCTCAAATTTAAATTAGTGAATTCTTTATTTAATGGAATGTGCAATGGGAATAGAATTATTTGGGCCTACTTACTAAGTTTTAATACTCATACCTATAGTGTTTTCTTGTATTTAGTTTATGTCATAGGTTTTAATTGAGCTTTTTCACCATGGTAGAGAGTAGGTTGTGGTTTGGTGAGCGGCTCTCGGGGTCGTAAGGAGTTTTGGTCGTAGTCAGGTTAGTACATTATTGTTGATCGTTATTTCATTTTTCGTGTTGTTTATTTTTCGATCATTATTATACCTTTTTTCACAGCTTTATGTATTTTCATTAGGAAAAATCATTTGCTTTTTGTTGATTCCCTGGCACTTTTTGCTAGCCCGAGAGGATCGGGAACACCTCTCGGGCCTTACCGTGGATCGAATCGGGTGACCGGTTCAAGGTCAACCCGGGTTGGTTCATGAAAAAATTGTATCATAGGGGGTAGGATCTTGAGCATACCTTGTTTTTTAGAGCACCCATTGTTATTTGGTAATGTCATGGTAGAAGGAGTTGAATTTTAACAACTTGAGGAATACACACAAGAAGGAAATTATGAACCCTTTCTCATTCCAAACCTTGGGTTACCATGGGATGTTCGGACATGTTGGTGTCCTTTGATTGTTGTGAATTGTTTTATGTTAGGAAATGAAAAGGGGTGTTGGGGAAGTAGCCCTGTGAGCTCACAGGGCCTGGAAGTCCATGTGGAGTCGGGGACATTACCCTAGAGTGCTCTTTGTGATGGTGGCGTGATTAGCATATGGCCGCCAACCATATGTCTGAGTCACCCATCAACACTAGTTTCCCCTAGTAAATCGTTTGGGTCTTCCTTAATTCTGAAAACTGTTTTGTAAAGTTTTATTTTGGAAATTGTAAAAAGTTTAATTTAAAATGCTAATGACCATGTTTTCATCTCTCTCCTTGTTTTCTTGTTCCTTAGTGTTCAACCCAACAAAGGTTCGATGGCTGCCCAAGGTGTAGCTTTAGGTGGTGCATCCTTAGTAAATCCACCAGTTGATTAGCCCATGGACTACGTCCTCGACTTTCAGAAGTTGAACCCTCCCCTCTTTTATGGTCAAGCAGATCCTCTTGAGGTGGAGGATTGTATGTGGAAGATTGAGAGGAACTTCTGTTCTCTCACGCTACCTAAGTCATTGAAGGTGAAGTTGGCTACCTTTATGCTTGAAGGTCCAACCTAGAAGTGGCGGAAGTCTGTGTCTCGAATAAATCCTCGAGAAGATATCACTTGGGAGTTCTTCAAGATGTCATTCATCCAACAATACTTCTCTGAGGTGACAAAGGTGAGGAAGAGGATGGAGTTGTGCAGTCTTCAGCAAGGTGTTGGATCGGTGTTGGAATTATTTCTTCTTTTCCAAGACTTGGCACAACATGAACTTGGGTATGTTGGAAATGATCCCATGAAAGGTCATAATTTTGAGTAAGTATTACGTCATGATCTACAGTTGAAGGTGGAAGAGTTCAACGTAATCACATTCCCTGATGTGGTGAGACAAGCTTTCCATTCCAAAATCGAGTTAACAGGAGGACTTAAGGTGGAGAATTCTCCTTTGGCCTTGGGAATCTGTGTATAAGATAGCGATAAGAAGAATGGGAAGAGTCCTAATGCTAGTGGAACAGGTAGGGGAATCAAGAGGCCTTCCGACCTTTAGTCATTTTCCTCACAGCACAATGCCTTGATCTATCACCAGTGCGGTAAGCGGGGGAAAACGAGGCATATGTGCCCGAATTCTCCAAGACCCTGCCACACCTGTGGACGCTTGGGTCATCTGTAGTGATTATGTTGAGGTGTTTCCAAGAAGCGCACTGAAGCCAGACCTAGCTAGTCGTAGGTCACCTCATCCCGTCAGTCGGAGTTGGGTGATGTTTGGGGATCAGTTTGAGGTTTTCTCTTTATTATGTACCCTGTATGTGGTGGTTCTATCTTGTAGAATTTTGTGGTGTTTCTTCTCCTTTATTTGTAAAAATAGTTTTGTAAAACCTTCGTGTAACATTTATTTTAATGGAATTGTGCTTTATAAAATTCTGGTTCATTTGTTATGTTTGCAAATTTCTAAAGTCTGATTGCGAGGCAGGAGATGCTTCAATCATTGGTGCTCTAGCCATAGGCCCCGGAGTGAAGCTGGTGCATAGTCAGTAAACCCCAATGGTGGAAAATGGGCCTTGGTTTAATCTTTTTTCCTTACTGTGACATGGTTTTTGTTCTTTTGATGGTGTGCTATTGTTGATGTAGCAATGGAAGTAGTTTTGATGCTCTATCAGTTCATCCCTTCCCTTCTCCCCCACTTATAGTGGGGGGTTTTTGGTTCGTATGGAAAGTATTCTAGTTCTGAGAACCTTGTCGGTTCTTATGGTGGGGAGACCCAAAATGGGTCTCGCAGAGTTACACCTGAAGTAATTTAGTGTTAGCCCGATCCTTATGGTGGGGAGTCTATTCGGACCTCCCTGTGTCGGTATCAGATTTTTGTTTCGGGTATTGTTTTGGTGGTGGGTGGTCTCATGCGGAACCACCTAATCCTAAGTTCTTCTTCTTGAGTAAATGCTAGAATTGAAGTTCACCCAATGATACCGTTAGACTAAGAATATGGGAATATGTGTCAGATGTGGTTTAAATTCATTCATTCCTTTGCTGAAATGGATGGTTTGGGTTCTGCTTAGTGATGGTTATGGTAATCGTGTTTTATGGATGAGTTGTGTGTTATGTGATTTCTATGTCTTTTTGGATCGATCAACTAGAGGGATTTAAACTTTTTGGGGTGAGTGACACTTAAGGAGTTTCATCTTTGGGTTTAGGGCTTGATGCGGCTTTCCGGGGTGAAAAGTGTTATGGTGGGGCGAATTTCCATGCCCCGACTTATCTAATTAATTTATTTTATTATTTTCTTTGGTTTTTAAAAATTTTGTCGAGGTTCAGGTTAAATCCCGAATGAGAATTATGAGTTTTGAAAAAAAAACACATGTTTTTTAGTTGATGTCACTAGGCGCACAGGTGAATCATGTTTTGGAAACCCCGTGCAGCTTCACCCAGGAAATGGCATAGTCCACCTACCTTCGAAAATTTAAAATGGGTAAATTTTGTAATTTATTGTGTGATTTAAAAATTTTATGGTTAATAATAATTTTTTTACTATTATTATTCTTTTTAGTTTTATTATTAATAAGGCCTTATTATTATTATAAATTAATGTTATTATTATTATTTTTATTATAGATTAAAGTTATTATTATTATTGTTGTTTTTGTTGTTGTTTATAATTATAATTATTTTTGTTTTAATTTAATTTTCTTTTTTATTTTTTTTCCTCTAACCCTAGCGGCCTCCTCATTTTTTGGTCTATCTTTCCCTTGGTCCTTGCAGCGCCAGAACCCCCTATTTTTTCTCTCCCGTAGTGCACCTTTCCTTATTCCTCGCGTGACCCCTCTTCTCCCAGCCGACATCCCATACAACGTCTGCCCTCACCGGATCTCCTCTCCCAGCCGGATCCGCTAGTCCTGGTGTCGTGCCTCCCCTATGCCTGCACTCCCTCTCCCCATACACCATCCCTCACCCCCTATCCTTTCCAGCCCGTTGTGCCTCCTGCCAGGCTCACCAGACTGCCATGCCCCCTTCCAACCTCAGCCCACCTCCCTCTCTACACAGGCCACTGCACCCCTCCCTTTTTCTTTGTTCCCTTCTTCCGCACAACACCTGCACCCACGTCACACTCCCTTATAGAGTCTCCCTTTTCCTGTGGCGTAGTGCACCGGCAGTGTGACCCCTGTCCCGACCACCCACCCGACCACCCCCTTTCCCTTCGAGTAGGCCAGGATGAACCCCCATCGGTCGTTCCCCCATCTAGTCGGCCTTGTCTCGCTACAGTGGACTTCATTTCCTTCGAACAGGCTACCAAAAGCTTTCTTTTTCCCTCATTTTTCTAGCACACTCCCATTTTGGTGAAGGTTCTCCCCCTTTGCGGTAATATTTTGTTGTTTTGGTGTTCTCCAATGATAGGTATTATTTTTGGGGGTTAAATCATAATTTTTTGTGTGTGATCTTATTGTGTATGTTGGTTTTTTCTTCCTGCAGGTGCGGTTGTAGTGAGAATGAGGTTTAGAACCATTTTTGGGAGATCTATCAATGTTTGGGTAAGTGGTTCCATGTTTGATTATTAATTAATGAATTAATTTGCACATTTAATTAAATTATCATATTATTTAAATTATTTTTTGGTGCAAAGTCAGTTTTTAGCAATTGATGAATTTCTTTGCTTATTTGATTTTATGGCATGTTTATATGTCATAGAGTCCACATTGCTTCATCAAATAGTGTTTTATTAAATCACAGAGTTGGTTTATTAAAATGTACAGGGGTTGAGAATTGTGTTCTAGAAATGTGTTGGTGTGCATTTATTTATAAAAGAGTTTTTAAGGGTTTTTGAGTTGGTTTCAGGTGTGTAAATTTGTAGTATAATTCTCAAAGAAGATTTATAAGCTTTTGATTTATTTATTAAATATCATGGATGTTGCGAATCTAGTTTTGAAAATGTGTTGAGGAGTGCGTGCTTTTAAACAAAGATTTCAATGTATCGTGAATTTTTTTAGGTTGTGCACTCTAAGTGTTTTCTTGAAATGGAATGTTGGATCTTTAAAATGATTAGTGAATTTTTATGACATGGTATGTTTTTTGTAAACACATTGTGAAGTTTAAAGTGGTTTAGTAAATTTTGTAGATGGTGTGAGTTTTGTTTTAAAAACATGTCGAGGTGGTTCTTTTGAACTATTTGTTCGTTTTGATTGTTTTAAGTCCGTGTTTATGTATTTTTGTTATCTTTGTGGTTACAACGCGTTGGAAATATTTTTCAACTGTCCTATGATTGTTAGCTTGTGTGTGCTTACGCGCCCGTGCGAGGCATGTCACATTGTCATGATTGGTTTTCGAGTTGAGGTAGGTCCCCCACTGCACTCACCTTTAAATTTCGAATTCATTAATTGCTTGATATTTCATTAATTTTCAATAAATGGGAAATAGTTTTAGATAATTATTTTTGGAATAATTACTCGATGTAAATGAAGCTGTTTATTTTATACACAACACATTAAATATTTTCTTGGTGAATTGACGCACAATAGTGAAAGAATTCCCATTTGGCCTTTGAACATAATTCATAAATTTTCAAGTGTAGTTCTAGTTTGATGATAAATTATTTATTCTGACGCGTGGACAAGTGTTTTGGTTATCTTGATAAATGATGTTTTTCTTTAAAGTTGGTCAAGGTCTGTTTTCTACTTTAATAAAAATAAATTATTTTGAAAACCTTCTTTGGAGTGACTCAGGGGTGACCTTGCTATGTACGTTGATTGTGTGACTTGTTGTGCATTATGTTCGTGCATGGTGAGTGGTTGTTTGTTTGACGTTGTTGACTCACCCCAATTTTATTTAGTACTCAACATGGGAACCTAGAATAGTAAGTGAATCTTCTATGAAAGATTACTGCACTAGTTTAGAATACGCACCGGCTAGTGGCCCTTAGTACGAACTTTTCTTTACTAGGGGATTGAGCCCCTCGGTTAGGCCAGGTGGAGAAACATTGGGCATTTGGGTGTTATGACATCATCTAGAGTAGGCATGCCTTCAGGATGAGTCACACGTATATTATATTCTGGATTGTTCAGATTTGGAGCGTCAGATTCAATGAGTTTTTGGGATTTGCAGTTCAGCGGTTGTGGATCTCCTAGTGTCTCCTTCTAGGGTTTTGACCCCCCTTTTTCCTCTTCGTTTTCACTTTCTGTTTGTTTTCCCAGTTTCTTTCAAGGTTTCTCCTCTTTTTTCTGCTTTGATGCGGTGTTACATCTTTTTCGATAGTTTTTCTCAATGGGTTTGGTCTGGTGATTTTGCTACTGGTTGTTCACTTCTGGTGTTGGAGTCGGTGTGAAGGCTGCGGTTGAGGTTTTTTGGATGGCGTTTCAAGGTTGTTTGAGTCAGCGATGACGGTGTTGACTTTCTTCAGCGTCGACGGTTCCCAGAGGTTCTTGAAAATATTTCGTCCTGCTTAAGCCTAATTTCTATCTGCCCTGGATCTAGGAGTCCACCATTCTCTCCGAGGTGGATCTGCATGGAGGTATTCAACGGTCTTTGGGATGTGAGTCTGAGAACGGCTTATGGAGGTTGACGGTGAGTTTCAATCGTCGATGACGAGGTTGTGTTCATCCCCAGCGACGCTGAGTGACAGGTTTCAAGGTTCTGGAAGTGGATGTCAGTAATGCGGTCGGAGGCGTTATGCCAATGAGGACGATGCCTTTGATGACGTACATACATGATGGCGGTGAAGGATGACATGTCAGGCAGGAAACATGATGATGTCAGTGTGGTGTGGTTCCAGGTCTCCTGGGAAGCGGATCAAGGTGGGTAGCTTGTGGTTCGAAGTTGCTTTTGGCGGGTTTCTGAAATTTGGTTTTGATATTTGAATGTGGTATTCTTGTTTTTTGAACGAGTGTCACATGGACGGGGTTATGAACTGGTGGGATTTCGTTGTATGGTTCCCACTTTTCCAAAAAGTGGATATTAATAAATTAAAAAAATAGATTGTGGTGGTATGTGTATCTATGTTTCCCTTGTTGCGTACTTACAATTTTGCATTTTTGTGTGATTTTTTCTTGGAAAATGGTGATATGTTTTTGAGTATTTTTTGAAAATGGTTCTCAAATAGAGGTGTTTTTTTTCTCTTTGTACAAATCTGAAAATGTGAAAATCACTTTCCCCTTTTAAAATTCTATCACCAATAACTAAAAGAAATTAGTTTTGAAAATAAATAAGGGAAATGGTTCATGGTTTGTTTTCAAGTATTTTTTTTGGAAAACATATTTTTTTATAAATTGTAGCTAAAGCATGAAATTAGTGAATTCTTTATTTAATGGTATGTTCATTGGAAATAGAATTAGTCGAGTCTACCTACTGAGTTTTAATAATCATGCCTATAGTGTTTTCTTTTTTTTTAGTTTTTATCGCTGGTTTGACTCGAGCTTGTCCGCCATGAGTGAGAGTTGGTTGTATTTTGGTGAGTGACTCTCAGGGTCGTGGGGAGTTTTGTTCGTGGTCAGGTTAGTGTGTTGCTGTTGATTATTCTTTCGTTTTTCATGTTGTTTATTTTCCATGCATTGTTCTACCTTTTTTCCATGGCTTTATTTATTTTCATTTGGAGAAATCTTTCCCACTTTCTTTCTGTTGATGCTATGGAGCTTGTCACTAACCTAGAATGATTGGGAACACCTATTGGGCCTTGCCATGGATCGACTCGGGTGACCGGTTCCGGGTCGACCCAGGTTGGTTCGTGACAAAATAGTTTTGAAGGCATTACAATTTCAACTTCATTTCTTAGAGTAATAAATGGGGTGGAAATTGATCATGGAATAACCAAATAGTGATATTGTACTTATTAGATGAAATCAAGCAAGTATATCTTTTAAAATAATATTTAAATAAAAATGTTATCCTATTATCATCATTTCTGATGATATCAATGACATTTTTTAGACCTATTTGGTCTATAGTTTTTTGGTCTTTAACCTTATAATGACCATGTTCTCTATCATTATACATTAGAACTTGATAGTTAGAATTCTCTTCCATATTCATGTTTTCACTTTCAACTAATATTCTCCTAATCGAAATCCTGGTTATGTGGTGATCTTCACCTTTTACTTTCACCCATTTTAATAGGAAGTTTTATGGACCTCTTTTATGATGTGGGTTTCCCACAAAGGAATTTTCAGATATCCACCTTAGATTTGTGAAGTGAAATTTCAAATAGCAAGGACACAATTTTTTTTAAAATTCATGATAATATCATTATGGTATCTTATCGATTGGTGCTTCCCTTAAATCTCTCTCAAGTTCATCATGTGTTCCATGTATCTCTCCAAAGGAAGTACATACTTGTTCCATTAGATGTATGAAACTCATAGGTCGTATCGCTAGAGAAAGATATATCTTATAAAGAACAACTAGAATAGATATTGGATCATAGAGCTAAAGTTCTAGAAAACAAGATCACTCACCTGGTTAAAGTTTTATGGTGAAACCACCCATTTGAGGAAGGTATGTGGGAACCTAAGGATGTGATGAGGTGGAGGTATCCTCGTCTATTTATATTCAAGTAATGAATTTCAAGGAAACAATTCATTTTAATTGGAGTAGAATGTAACACCCCAATATTTTATGGTATGTATATTTCTTTAAATAAATTTAATATCTTCGATATCTTATGTTGCACAAAATACTCAACTTAAACAAACTCCAAATTATTATTATCTTAACACAACCGTTATAACCTTACTATAAAATTGGAGGTAATGAATGAAATTGACTAAATTATGAAAATATAGTTTACAAATGTTTATAAAATTAATTCTTTGGTTACCAATAAATTATAAATAAAAGTTAAAAAACAATTGAATATAAAGGATGTGTTTTTATAAAAAAAGGTATTTTTATGCCAATAATGGAATTTTATCATAATAAATTAAATTAATCATTATTAGTAAAATATATTAATGAAATTTATATGTTATATATTAAATAAAATGTTTTCAAATTCACCCAATATGTTTTATAGGCATAAGATAAGAATTAATCCAATTTTAAGCATAAAAGACTATATTTTCTTTAAAGGTAGTTTTTCGCTTTTGATGGCGCACACGTTTTAAATTTTAATTTTGATAATTTTATAAATTTTATTTGACAAAATAAGCTTAATTATTAAAATAGTAATTTCAAATTTATATTAGGGTAAATTTTTTTATTTTTCTAATAAGTTTCATTTTTGATGAATAGTGAAAAATACAGCATTTTAATTGAAAATTGGATTTTCATCTAAATAATTTATAATGTTAAATTATATTGGTTTTAAAGTAAGATTAAATCAACTATTCATATATTAATCCAATTTAGGTTATTTTTACCCTTTTCATGTTGAATTTGGATGCAAAATCATTTCAAACTTTTGAAACTTTTTTACTTTTAAAAGCTGCTTTCTCATCTCGTCTACAAGACTAATTTTAAATTAAAATTTTCCAATTATGTGAAATAAATTTGGTAAAATGGATTAAAATTTTTTAATCAAAAGATAAAAATTATTTTCTATGTCTGTTTTCATTTTTATACATAAAACGTTATCCATGGTAAAAAAAGATTTACCAAAGTATAGGTAAAATAATGAAACAGGTGAAAGGTAAAAGGTAAAAACATAAAATACAAAAAAAAACAAATTTAAATGGGTTGTTGATGTGTTTATAAATCATATAAGTCATTTAAAACATTAATTAATAATCTAATTTTTTGTAATTAATTCCACCCAAATGTGGTTGGCTTTAATTAACAAATAATCATTATTTAATCACTTAAAACCACCCCTCCTCAAGTATAAATACCACTCCACACCACCCCCTTTCTCATAAAAATCCTTGAATCTCCCCAAATATCAATCAAAATCTCTCATAAAAACTCTCCACACATACAAGTGCTTATGGTATCACCAAAAGACCAAATCCAAGGTCTTTAAGGGATCATTCTAGGAGGTGGTTTTCAAGGGGTACTTTTCTCAAACCACCTTTCTTGTTTTGTTTTATTTTTCTACCTTCTCTTCACCTCCTTTATCCATAAAATAATAATAACTATAGTATCATTTATATAATATAAAGATATTTTCAAATTTTAATATATTATATCCATCCCTTTTATTACCTCCTCTTATTCAAAGAAACAAAACTATTGTCTGAATTGTGATGCATAATCATCTTCGCGAATAATGATTTTGTTCATTTTCCATTCATGCCATCCTGGATGGTAACAAAAGAATTATTATGGTGAAATAATATTTTAATAATAATATTATAATGTATATCATGTTCTTTAACTAATATATAGATACAATAATAAATAAAAAGAAACTAGTTTGTGATGGTCGGAAAAACCGCCAAAACAAACTAAACATTTTTCATTAATGTTTTATCAAATGAATCATCCTAATACCAAAAATAAAAATTATGTATGACACCATTTAAACTTATGGAAGTGAATTAATACCATTTCATTTCACTTCTGGTGTTTTATTTCCATGTTACAATAAAATCCATAATTATACACAAATGAACCGATCAAGAAACCATAAAATGAACACACCCAAAACAATTAAAATAATGAAATATTATTAGTAAATTGGTGATAAAATGTTATAAAAGGGTCATATAAGATATTATAATTATTAATATAGTTATAAAAAAATTAATAACTTTATTTAAAACATTATACAGGAGGTTGGAGTATGCAAAACTAAAGGGATGTGTGAGGAAGGGTTTCTCATCTCACCTTTTCTTCTGCAAGATATTTTCCTTATTCACCACTTATTTATTCTGTGCAGTGTATATAGATAAATTTTATATATAATATCATAAATATAATTTTATTAATTTTATTAAATTTTTCACTTTATAATTATTACTTTTATCAGGCATATGATTTGACTGATTACAAAGTGGTAAGGGAATTCTTAACCCAATTTCCATTCTTTGGGTTAACCTTCTAATTCATCAATTATTTCATTATAAGATTATGTGTGCGATGAAAGTTTATTATATTATGTTTCATTTAAGCTTTTTTATTGGTATTTATAGTGAATACACATAATCTATTAATTTTATTAATTCTAACTTCAATGATATGATAATGGATTTTCTTTTAAAAAATATATATATTTTTAAAGTTTCCATTAAAACACTCGTTTTCTTCCATGCCCATTATTTTCTAAAATTATTTCAAAAATGTTTTTAATATTCTATTATGATTGTTTAAATATATTTTTAATCATGTTTTAATTTTTTCAAAATATTTTGAAAGGATTATTTTTGTTTTTTCTAAGCGGAGATCTTTATAAATTTTCCAACAAAAATAAAGAAGGAATATTTTTTAAACATATAAGACATGAGTGAATTTTCTTATCATCATGATGCTTTAATGACTTGAATATCATTTTACGATATTACATGTTTATTTTAAAATAAAAGTTTTTCTTTTAAAATTTAGCGGCATTTAAAAAAAGCTTTTCAAAACAGAAAGGATATTTTCCTCAAGACTTATTTCAAGTGATCATTCAAAATTATTTACCATTTAAGATAACATTATTTTATGTTACTTATTCTTTACTCGGGATATTATTCAATAATACCACCCTTATTATTTTTATGGTTCTTTTAATTTTATGATGGCATGATATTTATTAATCCTATTTTTTTCATGAGTTATGTTATGATGAAATATTTATGAAAATGATTTATTTACATGTTCCCTGATGTGATGAATGATTTATGTTCTTGGGGAACACATATGTATGATTTTCATTATATGAAGGGTGGTAGCTATATCTCCCTCTAATGCATTGGGTTATTATAGATAAATCATGAGGTAAATATGATATGTGTGAACCAAATTTCATGTTCACAATTTCTTGTGTTGACCCGGTTTTCATGTCCATAAGTTTATGTGTGGACATAACTTTCATGTACATATGTTGATGCATGAACCTAGATTTCATGTCCATAATATTATGTGTCGACCTGGTTTAATGTCCATAAGTTTATACAAGGGCCTTACTTTGTGTACTTAACTTAACATGTTAACCTGTTTCTATTTATACATATTCACAAAGTTAAATGTTTATGTGTAAGACAAATTTCCATGTCTTATACCAATATTACTATCTTATGATTCATGTATTAAGAACATCTATGATTTATTCCATGAAACAAGATTATTATATTTGTTACAAAATGTATAATTTTTATGTTTCATGTTCATGTTCTTATGCACTTATTTTATGAATGATATTTAACTTATTTTCCCTTATGGAGCATCAGAGCTCACCCTTTTCTTATGTTTATTTTACCAAAATATGAATGAAAATATTGAATACGACTTGTAAAAAATGGTTATAGATATGAATGGATAAGCAAGATATGATATAGAATTTTTTAAATAGGTGTTTTTGTCGCTATGTTTCCAAAGACACTAAACCCATACGATTCTAACGTGGTTTTTCTATTTTATGTATTGAATAATAATCTATTTATATGTAATATATATGTATGAAAAGTATGGGCCATTATACAGCATGATATAAAAATTGTTCCATCCAGCCTATTCACGAACCACACTATCATATACACTAGGATTAAAACAAAGATGCCTTACCCATACCTCTACCATAATACATAAAGTCTTCATGTATAACAACCTAGAACCCACACTCCTAGATCATGTGCTGAAATCCATAAATTTTAAATTCTTGGATTTGATATCGATAATTGTGAACCAAATATTTCATCTAAACTTTACAACATCAAAATGGAATCTTGTATCACTTATATACTGAAGAACTGTTTAGTTTTATAAATTTAAAGAATTAGGAAAAACTTATATATAAAAAATTCACAAGTCATCAAATGAAAATTTCCCCCATTTAACCCATATTTTCTTATTTCATAATAGGTCATCAACATCATCCTTGTGAAATCCTTTATTGTGATAAATCATTCAATATTATTCTTTAAAACCTGTGGAAAAGGAAACATTATAAGGGTGAGCTCAAATGGTCATTAAGGGAAAACATAAGCATTAATAAATGAATTTCATTCATCGGAATAAGAGTGCATAAGTTTATAATGAAATAATCAAAGTCCAAGAGTGAATCATAAAAGACCTCAAACTCATCAATTCCTGGATCATAAAACAAAAAAACTTGTAAAATGTAAGATTCATAAAAATAAATAATCAAGAGCCATGTGATATCAATCTTGATCACTAGAAACATTATAAACTCAAAACAATCAATTAAAAAATTTTATTATACCTTTGAGAATAACTTTCATAAAACCCTTTCAAAACCCTTTCAAAATCATTTCAATTGTAATAACCATATGACTAACTTCAAACATTATCATTACCCAATGCATTGATGAGCTAAAATGGGGCTCAACCATTTGTATAAGCTACATCAGGATCTATTGTGAGCTTTAATGAGTATCAAACCTTCGTATAAGCTATATTGGGATCACCCACTTCATATAATTATCAAGTACCATTTCAAGAATAAAACACATTCATCACAAAACTCATTGAAATAATTATTATTCATTTATAACCTGATAAACCCATGGAAAATAATGGGTGTAATGTTTATCTATTTGAAACATGACTAAGCCATGAAAAAATGGGTTTAATGAAAGTATATTTGAAACATGATTAACTCATGAAAAAGGAATTAGTTCCATAATAGTCTCTTTGAAACAAGATTAACTTGTGTAAAAGAAACAGGTTTCATAAAATTGTCTTTGAAACAATATTAATCCATTCATAAAAGAATGAGGATGATATAAATACAAAATATCCATGGAGTAGGATATGTAGCAAAAAGGGTTTTTGATGTCAATGAATGGAAATACCATTAAAATACCATTTAAAACATTCATAAAGAAAATAACCTTTAAACATTCCAAAGTGTCTCATACCACCTTGAAACATTTGAATCATAATCCCCATGAAGGAATAATGTTAAAAGAAATTTATAATATAACACTCCAAACATTTTATGGTATGTTTCTCTTAAATACATTCTATTAATATGATAGACTATATTTCATAAAGCACTGATTTTATTTGTAACAACACTTGTTTATTTAAGATATATTCATAACCTAGCCATAGAACTTAAATTTTCCACTTTTGTGTTTTGAATTTCAAAAAACAGACATACTTGGTTGCGATCAGGGTGATATTTAGAGTCTGATAGAATTAAATTAATTTTAGGTGAATAGTAACATACACTTATGAATAGTATCATACCCTTATGAATATTAACTTACCCTTATGAATTTTAATATGAATATTTTTAATGGTATCCTTACTCATGAATTTATAAACAAAATTTAGGCACCTTGAAAATGAAGATGAACATTTTAAGTGTTTGTATTCTTCGATTAAATGATGATTTTAATTAAAAATTAAAGTTATCATAGTTATAAAATATACTTGAAAATTTGAGTTCATTTTTGGATTTTACACATCATAAAATGGTTAGGGTGAATTTTTTGGGATTTTTTTGAAATACTTGATTTTTTTTATGAATAGTAAAATACGATAAATTACGATTAACGCTAAATACTTGATTTACTGCATCATAGGTGATGCAAGGATGATTTAATACCACTTGGTTCAAACTCATATGCCATTATTACTATTTGGGATCACATTAATAATTACTCTTCCTAGTCTTGAGAAAAAATATTAAAATAATAATTAAAATATTATAAAATCCCTCCTCCGCTCCACTATATAAACCACCCCTCAACCCTCTACCTCCCACACCAATCAAGATTCAATAATTGACTAAATTATACGCAGTTATGTCCATAATATCCTCCCCTGCTTCCAAGACCTTCTGGTCTCACCATAAGGTCAAAAACAAAGGCCTTAAGGAGATTTCTCAAGGAGGAGTACTCAAGAGGTGAACCTCTCTTCTCTTTTCTATAAAATCCTTTTAAAAGTTTTATTCTTTCTTTGAACTCTATTCACCTCCCCAAATCCAAATGATATGAAAATTATAGTACCTTACATGGAATGTAATTTTATTATTCTAATGTAATATTTTATCATCATCTCTCTTTTCCCCCACCTCTTACACTAAAAATTAAAATACCGTTATAGATGTGTTAATTTATCACATTCAAGGATGAAGGGTTTTCAATTTCTATTACTATCTTCCAGACTGTTCATGAATCCTATTTAATGGTTTAACCAAATAATAATATATTTAATATTCCTTATGTAATTTTCTGGAATCCTTACACACTCATAATGAAAAATAATAATACAAAACTAGTTCATTATGCAGAAAAACACAAAGTTGATCCAAGAGTTCATCGATAACTTTTAACTGATGAAACATCCTCAAGTATACAACCCAAAATCATTATAAGATCATTTATAATGTCACTAATAATATATCTTTACAATTATGGATGTTTAACCACATTTCAAATGAACTTCCATTCATGCCTTCCTGAATGGACCGAAGGCCTTCATTTTTATTGATTTTTGATAACCCCTCTTTCAAGGGATGAGGGGGAACCCTTACAAGGCCCATAGGCTCAAAGATTACATGGGACATAGTCTTAGGAGATTACATGACCCGAAGGTCTTAGGGAATTCAACCAGACTATCTACAAGGAACTTCCCCTCCCCAGCATCTGCATCCTAATAGTAGCTCTCCACCTTTGCATGACCATCTGGCTAGGATTCTCATGCAAGCACAGGCTGGTACCGATGGCATAGCCATACCCTCTCATTTTGACAATCCATTTGGCTCTGCTCTGGTGAGTGCACCAGCTCTGAATCCTCATCTGGGGCTGCTCCTTTTTTGTAGTGTGTTTGGGACCAACATTCTTGTGGCCCATAGGCCTTGGGTTGGCCCTAAGCCCTTAAGGTGGACCGAAGGCCTTTAGAATCAACTGGCCCGAGTGCTGAACTTCCATTCATGAATACAAGTAATTCGGTCATGACAACCATGGAAGAAAATGCTTCCAAAACAATAACATTGAATCTCTCAAACCCATAAAAGGGCATGAATGAACCTAATAAGGTTATACCATATCAATTAATTGTTTTTGAGGTTCTGGAATTATTAATTAATGAAGTTAAATTTGATTATTTAGATCCTTAAGAATAATCAATAACACCTTCAAGCATAATCTGGGAAAGACAAAAACTAATTTATCGTATTTTACTATTCATAAAAAATTTAAGTATTTTAGAAATATCCCAAAAATTTACCCAAACCATTTTTTGTTGTTTATAATAAAAAAATGAACTCGAATTTTCAAGAATAATTTTCTAACTATGATGAATTTAATTTTTAATTAAAATCATCATTTAATTGAAAAATACAAACACTTAAACATCAATGTCATTGGTTTTTTCTTTCCCAGAATATGTTTGAATGACATATGATTGTTTTATTCTATATATAAACTTTTATTTTTTGGATTTATGTTTGTCACACATAATTATTTCATTTATTTTTCCTCAATATAATGATACATTCTTTTTAAGGGATCCACTCTCTCACTTTTGTTCAAGAATTCCCCCTGTGTTGTGTCCTTTTATTTTTAATTCCTAATTATGGGGCATGTTTTCTCACCTCCCCCATACTTCCCTTATGATAAATAAATGACAGGATACCCCTTTAACACTCATTAATCCCTCACAAGAACACTCATTTCCATGCTGAAATGTTTGTAAGGGGTTTCTCATCTCACTTTATTTTCGTGAGATTTCCATTGTTCACTACATATTTATTGCATGTGGTGTATGTGTATTTTAATTTGATATATAATATCATGAATCTATTCATGTTCATGGTATTCAATTATTCATTTTATTATTATTAATTCTTGGTGACATGAAATGATTGATTACAATGTGGTAACGAGCTTTGTCTCAATTTTCAATTTCGTTGTGACTTACTTTGTATTGTGCACCTAATAATTATTATGTGGTGTACCTACTGCCCATTTGAGATCAATTTTAATTTGAAATTATATTCCTTTTAAATATCCATATTATCATATCATGGATATGATTATTGTCTAAGTTGTATACCATTTTTCATATGATGTTTTTTTAATGTTGTTTTAACTACGGAAGTATTGATGAATCTGTATCCACTATTATATGTGGATAATGTAAAGGCGTATTGATAATGTATTGAATATATGAATAATGAATTATTTGGACATGTAGTGATGAGAAAGGCCTGCTATAGTCCCTCGATGCATCGATGGGTATCATGAGACAATCAGTTGGCGACAAACCCTTTGAGTTTGTTTCCAAAAATCAGATGGGTTTCTACCCACAGACTTAAACTATTCTAATGGTACAATGGTGTCATGTTCCAAATACATGATTTCCAATTAATAATAATTCTCTTTATTCATTTTCAGTTATTACTATCCATGATGTTTTCACTATTACAAAATCTATGGATGCAGTTTCATTCTCAGTTTATTAATGACATTTGTTTTTCATTTATTAACCATGCCATATTGACTATGAAAATTTGATTATGTTTCAGTTATTCACTCATGCTTCCACTATTTATAACCCTTACTGAGTATTTGAGCTCAACCCTTTATTTTTTTTACCTTCAACAGGTTATGAAGAGGAGATCATGTATTGAGTTTCCATGGATACGGTTTTTTTTTAGTTTTTGATGTGTATTGTATTTTGTTAACTTCTCGTCATAATTTGAGTTACATCAATTTATTTAGTTTCTCCAAGAATACTATACTGATAATTCTTTCAGGATTTCTTTCCTTCTAACCATGCCAATGTAATTATTAATTCACAAGCTCTAGGATTTTGGGGTTAGGGTGTTACAGTTGGTATTAAAAGAAGTTTAGTAGTAAACATGGAAAGTAGATTAGAAAACATAGATAGGGAACAAAGCCATAAGATAGTATTTTAGGATAAACATACAATAACGTCATGGAATTTTGGTAAGGAATAGATTATGTGAATCATTAAAGCAAATACATCCCTATCTAGATACAAATAGGTAGAGGTGGCTCTAGCACAGATGTACCTAGGAGTGAAAACTCTGACAAAGAGTTTCAGGATTGACCCAGGGTATATTGGTACACAAAAACAGGCCTTTCTTAACTCTTTTTATTGAAACTCTCAGGGGATATTCTTTGGATAGTTCACATTTTCTTAACAAGACAAGATGAAGGATTTTAATGTAAATTTTTTCCTCAGAGAAACCATGTTTATGAGATTATCTATGCATAGAATTTCGATTTATGTTATGTAATTTTCTTGTTGAGATTATAAATTATGATTCATAACCTAATCTAGTGTATTCCATTATTTAGAGATGGATCATAATGGAATAAGGGTAATCAATACTTGTGGGAAATTTAGTGATTTACCCACTGAGCAATTTAACACCGTCAATGTTGGAGTGGATCAGATCATCACCATATTAGGACAACATACTAAGGTTGTGACAAATAACCATGCTACACCTGTTTTGGATTGTTTCATGTGTCAAAAGCCCCCATATTTTATTGGGACAACTAATCCAGTGGTATTTGAGTAGTGTTTCAAGTCCCTTGAAACAATATTCATGGCATTAAGATGCGATAACAATGAAAAGGTAGTGTTGGAAGTATATTGTCTCAAGGGTGACATTGATAAATTGTGGTCATTGATCCAAAATATGACTGAGGAAGAAGAAATAGAATATATGTAATAGAAGACATTTAAGGAAATATTCTTTTAAAAATATTTCCCTCATGAGAAATGAACCAAAATGAAGAGAAAATTCCTTGGCTTAAAGTAAAGGGAAGAAGACAGTGTCGTAGAGTATGAGGCTACCTTCACATTACTAGTCAGGTATGTTATAGATTACGTACGTGAATCAAAAGACAAGATTGATCATTTCTTTGAAGGTCTTAAGCCAAGTCTTCGAAGGGAACTGGATCCTCAAACATTTTCATTATATGATGAAATTTTATCAAGTTCCATCAAAACAGAGAATGAATTTTCTAGATCAAATTTGATTAAGGGAAACTAAGATAAGAAGTGGAACTCTGATAACCATGGAAAAGGTGAAGCACCAATGAGCAAGGGAATGAAGCAATTCCCATTATGTGATAAATGTGGAAGGAATCATCCCAGGAAATTCTTGAAAGGCATGGGAGTCTACTATATGTATGGAGAAAAGGGTCATCAATCTAATGAATGAAAGAGGAAGAAAAAAGTCAATGATGTTCAATGCTAAAATTGTAGAGAGATGGGATACAATGCAAGTGAGGGACCTAAGAACCAAGGAAACATGCCTCAGAAAATGCCACAAGAGCAAGGTAAATCTTATGCAATTACAACCGCGGAGGTTGAAGTTCCTTATGACGTGGTGTCATGTACTTTAATTGTTTCCTCAAACTTGGAAAATGAATTATTTGATTCTGGATCATCGCATTCATTTATATCTTCCCAGTTTTCCAAAAAAATTAGAAATTTCCAATTTGATTTAATAAAGGAGTTGTCATTCAAAACTCCTAGGGGAATTATTATTGCAACAAAGGTGTTTCAATCACTCACCCTCATGACACATAAACGTGCTCAAGTTGCTAACATTATCATCATACCACTAATTGACTTTGAAACAACACTTGGTTATTTAAGATATAGTCATAAACTAGTCATTGAACTTAAATTTTCCACTTGCGTGTTTTGAATTTTGAAGAACATACATACACAGTTACGATCAGGGAGATATTTATCATCTGATAGAATTAACTTAATTTTCAATGAATAGTAACCTACCCTTATGAATAGTAACCTACCCTTATGAATAGTTACTTACCCTTATGAATATTAATATGACTCTTATTAATGTTATCCTAACTCATGAAAGTATAAACAAAATTTAGGCACCTTGAAAATGAAGATGAATATTTTAAGTGTTCGTATTTTTCAATTAAATGATGATTTTAATTAAAAACTATATTTACCATAGTTAAAAAATTATTCATGAAAAATGGAGTTCATTTATGTATTCTAAACGTTGAAAATTTGTTAGGGTTTATTTTTGGGATTTTTCTGAAATACTTGAATTTTTTATGAATTGTAAAATACGATGAACTACGATAAATGCTAAATACTTAATTTACTACATCATAAGTGATGCAAGGATGATGTAAGACCACTTGGTTCAAACTCACATGCCATTATTACTCTTTGGGAATACATTAATTAATAATATTCATAGTATTGAAAAAAAATATTAAAATAATTATTAAAATATTGTAAAATCCCTCATCCCCTCTACTATATAAACCACCGCTCACCCCCTCTTCCTCCCAGACCAGTCAAGATTCATGACTTACTTAAATTATGATAAATTATATCCTTAGTCTCCTCCCCCACTTCCAAGACATTCTGGTCTCACCAAAAGTCCAAAAACAAAGGCCTTAAGGATATTTCTCAAGGAGGAGTACTCAAGAGGTGAACCTCTCTTCTCTTTTCTTTCAAATTCATTTACAAGTTTTATTCTTTTATTGCTCTATCCTCACCACCCCACATCCAAATGATATGAAAATTACAGTACCTTAAATGGAATGTAATTTTATTATTCTAATGTAATATTTCATCATCATATCTCTTTTCTCCCACCTCTTACACTAAAAATGAAAATACCATTAGAGATGTGTTAATTTATCACATTCAAGGATGCTGATTTTACAATTTATATTACTATCTTCAAGACATGTCCTGAAACATTTTTAATGGTTGAACCAGATAATAATATATTAATTTTACCTTATGTAATGTTCTGTAATCCTTACACACTCATAATACAAAATAATAATACAAAACAAGTTCATTACGCACAAAACCGCAATGTTAATCCAAGCATTCATCAATAACTTTTAACTAATGAACCATCCTCAATTATATAACCCAAAATAATTATAATATCATTTATAATGTCACTAATAATATATATTTACAATTATATATGTTTAACTACATTTCAAACGAACTTCCATTCATGAATACAAGTAATCTGGTCCAGAAAAACAAGGAAGAAAATGCTTTCAAAACAATAAAATTGAATCTCTTAAACCCATCAAAAAGGGCCTGAATAAACCTAATAAGGTTATTCCATATCAATTAAATGTTTATTAGGTTCTATAATTACTAATTAATGAAGATAAATTTTATTATTCAGGTCATTAAGAACAATCAAGAACACCTTCGAGCATAAGGTAAGGGGTATCTTAACACAATTTCCATTCATTGAGTTAAACATCAATGTCATTGGTTTTTTCCTTCCCATAATATGTTTGAATGACCTGTTATTGTTTTATGATTTATATACACTTTTATTTTTTGGGTTTATGTTTTTCACACATAATTATGTTGTTGAATTTTCCTCAATCTAATGACACGTTCTTTGTAAGGGATCCTCTCTCTCTCACTTTTGTTCAAGAATTCCCCCTATGTTGTATACTTTTATTTTTAATTCTTGATGATGGGGTATTTTTTTATCACCTCCAACATACTTACATTATGATACATAAATGATGGTATACCCCTTTACCTCTCACTAAGAACTCACAAGAACACTCATAGCCACGCCGAAATGTTTTTAATGGGTTTCTAATCTCACTTTTATTTCCATGAGATTTCCATTATTTGCCACTTATTTCTTGCATGTGGTGTATGTGTATAGCCATTTGATATATAATATCATGAATCTATTTTTTCATTGTATTAAGTTATTCATTTGATGATTATTAAGTCTTGGTCACATGAAACGATTGATTACAATGTGGTAACGAGCTTTGTCTCAATTTTCCATTTCCTTGTGACTTACTTTGTATTTTGCACCTAATAATTCTTATGTGGTGTACCTAATAACCATTTAAGATATCTTTTCATTTGAAATTATATTCATTTTTAAAATCCATATTTTCATATCATGGATATGATTATTTTCTAAGTTGTATACCATTTTTCATAAGATGTTTTTTTAATATTATTTTAACTATGGAAGTATTGATGAATCTGTATCCTCTATTCTATGCAGATAATATAAAGGAATATTGATCATGTATTGAATCCATGTATAAAGAATGATTTGTATATGCAATGATGTGCGGGGCCTGCTATATCCCCTTGATGCATCGACATGTCTCATTAGACAATAAGTTGGCGACAGAACCTTCGAGTTTTTTTCCAAAAATCAGACGGGTTTCTACCTACAGACATAAATTGTTCTGACGATATAGTGGTATCATGTTCTAGATACATGAAATCTAATTAATAAGTATTATCTTTATTTATTTTTATTTGAAACAGTCCATGATTTTTTTACTATGGAAAAATCTATGGATGTAGTTTTATTATCAATTTATTGATGGTGTGTGTTTTTCATTTATTCACCATGCCATATTGACTATAATTTTATTATGTTTCGGTTATTCACTCATGCTTCTGCTATTTATAACCCTTATTGAGCATTTGAGCTCACCCCTTTCATTTGTTTTCCTTCAATAGGTTGTGAAAAATAGATAATGTATTGAGTTTCCATGGATGTAGTTTTTTTATTTTTTTCTATGTATTTTATTTTTTTACCTTTTCATTGTAATTTGTGTTATATATATGTATCTAGTTTCTTCAAGACTACTAAACTGATCATTTCTTCAAGATTTATTTCTTTATAACCATGCCAATATAATTAGTAATGCACCAGATACAGGCTTTTGGGGTTGGGGTGTTACGTATAATATTATGAGAATAAGGATATTCATGATATATCATGTCAAAGGATAAGTATACACACCTCATAAAATAATATTGGTGTATAATATAATAAACATCTCAAAGAAGTCAAATGGTGACAAAAACTGCATTATCACACTGGTAACTTTGAACTCATAAACCCCATGAAAGAAATATAATCAAGAGGATATGTAAAACCACATAAATTTAAGTATAATAACCATAAAATACATTCATGGTTAGTATAAACACCACACAATAAAAATAAGAAGTGAATATGGAATATATCTCACATAAATAAAAGTATCATGAGAAAAACCCTTACAAATATCGTATCATTGGAGTGACAATAAATAAATGAAATAATTATGTTCAAAAATTTTAAATCCCAAAAAAAAAGTTTTAAATACATTATAATACAATCATAGGTCATTTCACATATATTATTTGCATAACATAACCAATGAGATAGAAGTTTAACCCAATGAATGCAAATTGAGTTAAGAAATCCCTTACTTTGAGTCTGATTTGGTATGCTTGTTCTCAATATTTTAGAATAATAAAATTATGTTAATTATTTACTTGATTCATAAACTTTTCCAAGTTTATTATTAATTTTATTTCACTAATAAAAATTTTATATACAATTAACTAATCAATACTGTTTAAGTCAAATGTTTTGACCATATTCAGCTTCTGTGTCAAAACTGATTTTGATAGGTCTACTATGGTCATTGGGTTTATTATTTAAACATATCCAAAATAATAAACATAAAATAATTATAACATTTTTACAGCAATTATAATTTTAAAATAATAAAGGAAATATGTTTATGAAAAATGAACCAATGTAGAGATCATGGAGATGGTAGGTCGTATGTACGCTTGAGTAACATTTCAATTTTCCATTGATCATTATGGAAGGAAGTTAAGTAAAGTTTGTAATTAAATAATGAAAATTAAATAATAATTACCATATTATTTAATTATATATACATATATATACCATTATTTTTATGTGGTGATGAAAAAGGAAGAATCATGTCGCTTTGAGGAGGTGGTAGTCCACACATCCATGAACGATGTTATCAATTTTTATGTGTGTGAAATGGAAATAAGAAAATGATATGTTATATGTATAGATATATAATTATGTCATAAATATCATAAATATGTCATTTATATCATATATTTTTATTATAACCAACCTTAATACATTCTATGTAAAGGGTGAACATATCACATCGCTTTGAGGATGCAGTAGTGCACACATCCACAAACGATGTTATCGTATTCCCAAAAATGGAAATATTGAAGGTATGTGTTATATAATAGTTATAGAATAATGAATAAATCATAATTATTATATATATAATATAATATCAGTAATTCCATCATTATTCCAAACCCTGAAAGGTGGCAATGGATTAAATAACAACATCGGTTCGTGAGACGATAGTCCTCCATATACACAAATGATGATTGTGTATCCCATTTGATGGAAGTGTGAAAAGATGTAGGTAGAGCCCTTAAAATAAAAAGAATATCAGTATATATAGGATTTTGAGGTTATTATATAATCATGTAAAGATAATAATTAAATGAGTGTAGAAAGAAACTAAATTGATCCTTGAAGAATGTTACCACTTTTTTGGGTAACTCTTTTCGGTTTTCACTAAAGGACTTCCTTGGTTTGCTTTATGCCCAAAATCAGGATTCTAGGATGAGAGGATAGATGTTTGGAGATTATTTTTTTCAGGGTTTTTATGACCTAAAGGTCTTGATAGGTGTGAATAAGGGGGAGGTTGAGTGCCATTTTATCGTGGAGGCAGAGTGATATTCTTGTAAATATAAAAAGGTAAGAACTATTATAAGATCTCCCTTATATCATGTGTTCCAAATAATAAAAAAACTTCAATCCATGTGGGTATATGGTTTAATAATGTCCATAAAATGGGTTTTTGACATGCGTATAAGTCATTTTGGCCACTTAAAATTAAAGTTTAACCACTAAGTAAACACATTTTTACCTTAATCATTGTAATTAATTTTAATTTCTTTCACTAATATTTTTGGAAAAAAATAATTTTAACTTACTAAATATTAAAAATTATGCTTATTGGAAATATTGAGTCCATTTTTTTTTAATTTCAATCACTGAATTGGAAAAAATTAATTTAATATTTATCCAGCAGATGGGACGAGACAGTGGGCTTTTCAATAGAAAAGTTCAAAATTTAAAAATGTTTTTATATCCAATTTCGATGTGAAATTGATTACAATGAACTAAAATGGTTTAAATGATATAAAATAGATCTAATTATACTTTAAAACCAATTAAAAATATTATTAAACACTATAAATTGTTTTGATGAAAAATAGTTTTTCAATTAAAATTTGATGTCATTCACTATTCATCAGAATATGAAAGTTCTCAGAAAAATACCAAAAATTCACCCAAAGTAAATTTTTTATATTCTGATTTCCAAACAAACGTGTTTATTTTGTTGCATAAATTTTTTAAAAGTGTAGAAAAAAAATTTAAATCAAGTATGCAATTAAAAGCCAGCAAATCTGCCTTTTAAAAAAGTACACCCTTTTAATGCTTAAATTGTATTTGGTCTTACTTTATGCCTATAAAACATATTGGGTGAGCTTAAAAACATTTTATTAAATATATAACATATAAATTTCATTAATATCATTCACTAATAGTGATTAATCAAATTTACTAAGATAAAATACCTTTGTGGGAATAAGAATAGTTTTTCATTGAAACACATCCATTATATTCAATTGGTTTTTATTTTAATATATAATTAATGGTCCACCAAATGATTAATTATATAAACATATGTAAACTATATATTAATAATCTAGGTAATAATATTCATTCCTACCATTCCAACAGCTAGGGGATGACTATTGTGATAAATAAATAATATTAATAGTATATTGGTGTCTCGTAAGACTCGATCTTCCGTGTAACACAAGTTATCAAGTAAACTAAATGTTACATGAAACTATATAAGAGAATGGTGTTGTGTACAATTGAATATAAACTATGAATTTTGTGTAACACAATCAATCAAGGAATTTAAATTAAACTGAAAGAAGGCATTTCTTAAAATCTTGGGATGTTACATCCTACTCCCCTTAAAATGAATTTTTTCATCCAAATCCGTCTTGGTTATCAAAGGATTAAAATTTTTAGAATTACTTTATTTAAACCCAAATTTTAAAAAGGTTTAATAAAATATCCTCATAAAAAGGGAAAGTGGGAAACATAAAAGTCACCAGAAGTTACGCATAACTGGGATTCGACATAAGGGGAACATAGGTGGTAATAGGGGGAAGTGTGAATAATTATAGAGAGTTATTGTGGTCATTGATCATAAAAAAGTGAATGATCAATGGAAATTTATGGTTCTAAAAAACATAAATCTATGATGATAGAAAATACCATCAGTTCATTAAAATTAAAGGTACTAGGATAATACTTTTGTTTCAAGATCCTTTTCCTAGAGTTAAATAATTCTCTAACCATCTAGTCCAAGGGAAAAATAAAAAGGAAATATTATTACTTGATGAGTAGAATTTCATATTTTAATCAATTTTTAGAAAAATCTCATCTTTTCTTCTAATCAATGAGTATTCAAGATGAATTTTTAATTTCTGAAGCACTAGAATCAACTTTTAAAGAACACATAACCATAAAAGGGATAGTCAAGATATTACACCTTTATTTTAACATTAACCAAAAATAAAATGGTTAGCACATGGTAAGATAATTAAAAAATGAGTAAACCATAAAATGATACACTAATCTTCAAAATTAAATATTAATACCCAAATTTCAATCTAAATTATTCCATAAATTACTATCCTTAAAATTCTTCAAACATTTCCTAAATGAGTTTGAAACCCAAAGGCTAGAAGGATTTTATCATATATTCTTCAAAGATAAATCAACCATTATTCCTAAAATAAAATACTATATGTTTCAGAAATAAACTTAATCTTAACCTATAAAAAGTTTCATACTAACTAAGAAATCACGTAGGTCAGTGGTAGGTGCTACACCCTTATCGCCCTCGGTTGTGGGTTCAAGCCTCATGACCTTACTGGAGGTGACATGTTGTCACCCATCCTTTGGGTTGTCCTTTTTTTATTTAATCATAAAAAATAAATTCTCCAAAAAAATACTTCACGTTGATCCTTGGGGTTAAAAATACATAAATCCCAAAAACAATGTCTCCATAAATGTCATTCATATCCTCAAAGGTTTTACTACTTAAATCCCCTAGTGGTTCATCTTAAGACTTTGAACTTATGATCAAAATTAATCTTATAGTCCTATTATGATATACATAACAATTAAGATAAAATCATATTAAAACATACTAATCTAAAAAGTTATTTAAACTGACCATTGATATCAACTATAAAAACCCAGAACCCACACACCCAGATTCTATGTTGAAATCCATAACATTTACATTCCTCTCTTTGATTCTGATATTTGCGACCTAAATTTTTCATCTAAACTTTACAACATAAAAATGTAATCTTGGATAAATTACATATTGGAGGACCTTTTAGGTTTATATTTTTAGATAATTAGAACAAAATCCTATATAAACAATTCAATAGTCATCAAAAGAATATTTCTCCCATTTAACCCGGATTTTCTTATTTCATAATTTGTCATCAAATTCATCCTTGTTAAATCCTTTATATAAATAAATCATTCAACATAATTCTTTAAAAATTGGGTAAAAGAAAACATAAGAAGGGTGAGATCAAACACTCAGTATGGGAAAACATAAGCATTAACAAAAGAATATCATAAATGAGGATAAGCCTGCATAATGGTATGATGACATAATCAAAGTGCATGAGCGAATCATTAAATAACGAAAACTCATCAATACCTGGATTGTTAAATATGAAAACATGGAAAATCAAGAGTCTTCAAAATCAATAATCAAGAGCCATGTGATATCAACATCGATCCCTAGAAACATTATAAGCTCATAACAAGCAATTAAAACTCTTTTTAGTAACTAGGAGCATCAATTTCTCAAATCCCTTTCAATTGGAATAACCATATGACCAACTTCCAATATTATTATTACCCAATGCATTGGGGAGATGTAATGGGGCTCACCCTTCATATAATTTATATCTGGCCCACCCATTTTCCATGAGCTATAATGGGTCTTATCCCTTTGTATAAGCTATATCAGGCTCACATGTGGGCTATAATGGGGATAAATACTTAATATATGTTTTATGGGGATCACCCAATTCATATAATTCTCAAGTACCATATCAAGAATAAGAAAACATTCACCATAAAACTCATAGAAACAATCTTTATTCATTAATAACATGATAAATACATGGAAAAGAAATGGGTTTAATGTCAATATATTTGAAAAATTATTAACCCATGGGAAATAAATAGGTTCCATGAAAATATCCTTGAAACATTATTAACCCATGAAAAATAAATGGGTTCCATAACAATCTATTTCAAACAAGATTAACCTATGGAAAAGAAATGAGTTCCATAACAATCTCTTTGAAACAATCTTAATCCATCGATAAAAGAATGAGGATGGTATCAATAAGAAACATACCTGATAGATGATAATTAAAAACAAGGTTTTTTTATGTTGATTAATGGAAATACCATTAAATTGTAATTTAAAACATTCATGAGGAAAATAACCATTAAACATTCCAAAGTGTCTCATACCAACTTGAAACATTTTAATCATAATACCCATGAAGTAATAACATTAAATGAAACTTATAATATCATGAGAATAATGAGGTTAATGATATATCAATTCAAATGATATGTATACACACTTAATAAAATAATATAGGTGCATAACATAACAAACACCTCAAAGAAGGAAAATTCTAACAAAAATCCATTACAACTTTGGTAGCTTTGAAACCATAAACCCCATGAAAGAGAGATCCAAAAAAGGATATGTAAAACTCCATAAATTTAAGGATAATAATCATAAAATACATTCATGGTCCTTATATATACCACATAACAAAAATAAATGTTGAATTTAGAATAAATCTCATAGAAATAAAAGTGACGTGAGAAAAACTCTTACAAAGATCGTATCATTGGAATGAGAATAAATAAATTAAATAATAATGTTTGAAATTTTTAAATAAAAAAATAAAATTTTAAATACATAAAAATACAATAATATTTAATTTTACACATGTTATTGGCATAACATAACTAATGACCTAGAAGTTTAATCCAATGAATGGAAATTGAGTTAAGAAATCCCTCACCATGAGTCAGATTTGTCACGCTTGTTCTCTATATTACTAAATATTAAAATTATGTTAATTATTTACTTTGTTAATAACATTTTACAAGTTTTTTATTACTTTTATTTCAGTTATAAACATTTTATATGAAATTACTTAATCAATAATGTTTCAGTCGTATGTTTTGACCATATTCGGATTATGTGTCAAAATTGACTTTCATAGGTCGACTATGGTCAATGTGGTTATTATTTAGACATATAAATAATAATAATCATGAAAAATTATCAAATTTTTACATAAATTATACTTTTAAAATAAAAAAGGAAAATGGTTATGAAAAATGAACCAATGTTGCGATTATGGAGACGGTATGCCGTACGTACGCATGAGTAACATTACCATTATTCATTCATCATTATAGAAAGAAGGAAAGTAATTTTTATCTTTAAATAATTACCATTATATAATAAATACCATAATATTTAATTATATGGACTTATATATGCCATTCTTTTGATGTGGTGATCAAAAAGTAAGAATCACATCGCTTTGAGGAGGCGGTAGTCCACACGTCCTCAAACGATGTTATCACTTTATCAGTGTGTGAAATAGAAAGAAGAAACTAATTTGTTAAATTTAAATATATATAATTATGTAATTAATATAATTAATATTTCATTTAAATCATATATTTTTATTAAACTTGTCCTTAATACATTCCATGTAAAGGGTGAACGTATCACATCGTTTTGAGGATGCGGTAGTCCACACGTCCACAAAAGATGTTTTCATATTCCCAAAAAATAGAAATCATAAAGGTATGTGTTATATAATCATCCCATAATTATTAATAAATCATAAATATCATTTAACTATAATAATTTCATCATTATTATCAACCTTTAAAGGTTTTAATGGAATAACGAACAACATCGGTTCACATGGAAGTAGTCCACCGTACACACAAATGATGATTTAATATCCCATTAAATGGAAGTGTGTAAAGGTGTAGGTACAAAACATAAAATAAAAATATCTCAGTTTATTTTGGATACTGAGGTTAATATATAATAATGGAATAATAATAATTTAAGGGGTGGATAAAGAAATAAAAAAAGTGCTTGTTGAAGAATGTTACATTGTTTTCTGGTGACTCGTTTTGGTTTGCACCATAGGACTTCCGTAGTTTTCTTTATGCCCAAAGTGAGGATTATAGGATTATAGAAGGTATTTTATGAGATTATTTTTTTGGGGGTTTTATGAGACAATGGTCTTTATAGGTTTGAATAAGTTGGGAGGGTGAGTACCTTTTTATAGTTGATAGGGAGTGACAACCATGTTAATATAAAAAGGTTAACACTATTGGGAGGTCTCCCTCACATAATGTGACTAAAATAATGAAACAAATCTATAAAAGTGGGTATATGGTAGAAAAATGTCCATAAAATGGGTTTTGGACATGTTTCTAGGTCATTTGGCCACTTAAGATTATGGTTTAACCATTAAGTAAACACATTTTTTAACTTAATCTCTCTAATTAATTTTACTTTCTTTCAGTAATATTTTCGGTAAAAAAATAAGTTAGACTTAAAATAAATTATAAATTATGATAATTAAAAATATATAATCCATTTTTCTAAATTAAAATCAAATAATTGGAAGAAATTGAATTAAATTTAATCTTATAGATGGGAGGAGATAATAGGTTTTTCAAGAGAACATTTCAAAAGATTGAAATGTTTTTATAACCAATTTCAATGTGAGATTGATTACAATAACCTAAATTGATTTAAATAATATAAAATTTATATAATTATACTTTAAAACCAATTAAAAATAAAATTTATCACTATAAATTATTTAGACGAAAAAACAGTTTTTAATAAAAATTCAGTGTCATTCATTATTCATCAAAATATGAATGTTCTCCAAAAATACCCAAAATTCACCCAAAGTAAATTTTGATATTATGATTTCAAAAAAAGTATTTTATTTTTTAAAATAATATTTATAAAAATTTTAAATTTATTTTTGAATCATGTTTTCCATTAAAAGGTGGCAAAATCGCCTTGTAGAAAAATACACCCTTTTAATGCTTAAATTAGATTTGTTCTTACTTTATGCCTATAAGGATTATCATATGAATTAAAAATATTTGATTAAATATATAACATATAAATTTCATTAATATCATCCACTAATAGGGATTAATTTAATTTATTAATATAAAACACCTTTTTAGGCATAAAAATAGTTTTTCATAGAAACACATCCTTTATATTTGATTGGTTTTTATTTTCATTTCTAATTAATTGGTCAACAAAGGATTAATTATATAAAAATGTGTAAACCATATATTCATAATATAGTTAATAATATTCATTCATTTCATTCCAACAACTATATGATAGATATTATGTTAAACAAATAATTTTAATAGTATATTGTATTCCGAAAAGACTCGGCCTTGCACATAACACAAGTTTTATATGAAACTCAATGTTACATTTAATGAAATATTACCTTAGTCTTATGTATAGTGTAAGATAAAATATTTATTATGTGTAACACAAGTTATAAAATAAATAAAATAAAATTAAAATAATATATTTCTTAAAATAATAAGATGTTACATCATGTGTTCTAAAGGGACTATGCATGGTGTGAGTATGAACTCAATAGGCCACCACAAATGGCGTCCCTGACTAGTATCCATACATATATTAGTATATAAAAATAACAATAAACAACAACCAAAACACAAAACACAACTTGAATAAGTTTATCTTGTCCAACCTCAAGTGAGCATTTACTTACCTTAGCCAGTGCTAGAGTGGAATGATACATCCACAGTCTCTCATACTAGAAGTTCAATTGTATTGTAAACTGATTCCATGTCACATATCATCAATATTCCAATTCAACAAGGATACCCCAAATACACATCAAAAACTCACAAATAAAGTTACATGGGAACCGAAACCCTTTAACATCATACAACTTATCATCCCAAGAAAACCTCACATGTCTTATGGGCATCCCAATCTCATCTTGTGATCTTCAACACCTTTCATGGCCAACTAAGATGCACCCCTTCTCCATAATAATGGTAAACCCCACCACTCTTATACTACTTAATCTATAAAGGGTTCAACTCAGAATGAGTGGACTAAACCACCTCATGGACCTTATATCATATGAGTACAACCCCAACGACCTCATCCCTACACTGAGTATAAATCACCAACATCCTAGGCCCACCCTCAAAAAACATTTATCACAAATTCTGATAATTTACAACAATATCATCATCAAACTGGAAACCATAGAATCACGTAATCAAGAAAACCAAGCCATGCCTAGATAAACTCATAATTTCTCACATGGGACTATACCTAGGTACCTCTTTAAAATAAATCAAACTACAAGTGATTCCATTACTCAAATTCCCTCATTACCCTAAACACACTCATTTATTACACAACACATCGCCATATATAATACATGAAAAATATAAGCACCATATACCTAGATTTATATGGACTCCACTCGCCAAGAAACACTAATGATTCAGATCTAGTCAAAAGGAATATGAAAATAAGAAAAATCCTTAATTTAGTGAATAATAAATAGAAATTAGTGAAACAAGAAGAAGAATCAATTATAAACACCATAGGGTATCTATTCATACTAGAGACTACTCCATGTGATAACTAGCATAAATAACTAACAAGATTTGATGAAGATATCCCAAGATAGACTAATAAGTAAAGGGGATGAATAAATTAAGCCTCATGTCTATATTTTGGTCTAAATACCCCCATTCCTCCTTTTAAATCCAAAATTCAATCTAGTCATTCATTTTTAATTATTTTAGAAAAATATGCAAAAATTCAAAAATATTGAATTTCGAAAAACACTTTTATAATTAGGCATGGACTTTAACCTTAGTTACAATTCCCTAATAACCCTTACTAACTAGAATAACACCCTTACGTATCATAGGGAACACCCTAAACACTTAACCAAATTTTCGGGCTCAACCCTGGAAAACTCTTACATACTAGGAAATGACTCTTACATACCATAGGGTTCCCTAAAAACTTTAACATTTGTCACTACCCATAATTGGTGACCCTTACACATGAATAATTTAATTTCACATACCAAGGGTTTACTTTAATGTATCACCCTTTGTTAAATGTTAACTCTTACATGTATAGGGGCTCCCATACTTATCCATTTTTGTATAAACAGAGCACTCTTACATACACGACACCCAAATGCAAGAGTAACTTCTCACAGGGTGTTTTCAAAGAGTTAACATAATTTTCCCAACCATTCACATAGTTACTTTTAAGTATGAAATATTTAATTTTATGTAGTGAAAGTTTACTTTTATATATCACATTCATCTCAACACTTTCCAATTTTTTTACAAATCTTCACACAAGGTGACCTTTACATTTATAAACTTATCCATTTTTCCTAAAACTACCCATACATTTTAGAGTTCATGATTTTTTTTGAAATCTTCTATGACTTTAAAAAATGTCTATAATTAATTTAAAAATTACCTATACTCGAAATTATTCTATATTCAAACCCAAAAATACTAGAAACCTGTAGGAAACTCCCAAATCCAAACAGAAACCTAATTTCATAAAAATTTAACCTTTGATCCTGAGACAACTCTTAAAAAATGGCCTATACCGACATCCCCAATACCTCTATAGGTTCTAAAGTCACACAATTGATCTAATATATGACCAGAATTACTATTATTCAAATCTCGAGACATTACAACATGGTTGAGGTATATATAACCCTTAGGGTTAGTGTGTGATTCAGTGTTAAGGTTATTATATTTTTGGGAACATATGTTGATAGGTATATATGACTTTAGTTGTTGAAAATTGATTTAGAGACAAGGTGATTGAGATTATTTTGGAAGAAATTTACACGATTTGTTTGGAAAATTATATGATTAAGTATATATAGAAAATTATAGTCTAGTGTGTGATTTTATATCAAAGTAGTTGATATTATTTAAGGGATAGATATTTTGTTAATATTTGGAAGCATATAATTTTTGTATGGTTTTAGGCCATGGGGATTCAAGTTTTTTTGGGAAAAGATTAATCTACATTTGGATTAGTGAATAAAAAGAAATATTTTTTATGATATTTGAGGTTTAATAATTTTTGGGAAAAAGTTTAAGTTTATTTTTGTAGAGAACATGTGATCTCATTTTTTATGACTTTTGGGTTTTGAATTTGGTAAGGATAATTTTAGATAATTTCTATTGTAATTTTTTCAGTGATTAGAAGATGAGAAATTAGTAAAATAACCTTGGTTGAATTTCTAGTGTTATTGTTCTAATTTTTCAAAAGTTAGATTCTTTTTATTTTCTTATGTATTTATATTTATTAAAATGTTTGTTTCTAATTGATGTTTAAAAAAAGGGAGAACCAAGTAAGAATTATTAATAATATATTTATATAATCTGAAATTACTAAAGTTCATAGAAAATCGATCATTTTATAATTTCATATAAGATAATTCATTTCATGTTCCAAGAATGTTGTTTCAATAGATTCTATATTGTAACACCCCAAGCTTCTACGGTACGCTTCGCTTTGAATAATGTGATAGCGTGTGTTGTACGCAACACCGAGTTCTAACACACCGTAACCAATCAAACTAGCCGTTATGAATAGTAATACCTACCTTTTGAAATTATATATATATTTTATATTTCAAAATGGACTTCATTTTTGGATTCGGGATATCGAATTTAGCCTAAGATGAAATTTTGGTACTTTTCGGATAACTTTAATATTTTGATGAATAGTGAAAATTACTAAATTTTAATTAAAAACAAATTTTTTAATCAAAATAATTAATAGTGATAAATTATGAATTTGATTGGTTTTAAAGTATATTTAGAATATATTTTTACCATTTAATATAATGTTGTTCATTGGACATAATTTTACAATTAAACCGAACATAAACAAGTGTCAATCTTTTGATAGTTATTATCTCTTAAAAACACGCTTTTTGTTTTGACAACGGGAATTAATTTTAAATTAATTTCTACCACTTCTGCATTTTGAATTTAGAAAAATGGATTCCATATTTGGAATCAGGATTTCCAAATTGTGTAAATAGGTAACTTTTATTTTTAGACATTTTGAATAATTACTGCGGTAAATATTTTATTTACCATGGTTAAGGGTAAATCCGGTAAATAAGGGTTAACAAATAATATTATAATAATACTAAATTACACTAAAACGTGTCCTAGACTTATTTTTTGATACATGTTAGACCATAGGCATATTTGGGTCGATTTTGGGACCCCATGGTGCCACCTTTCGGTGATAGGGACACTTTTTTTTAATTAAGTTAAAATGAATACAAAAATGACACAAGGATATATCTTTTAGAAAAACAATTTTTACATAGGTTTATATATGTTGAATTTTAGATTATAAATATTAATTAGAAATATAAAAATATTTCCTAAATAAGGATATTTTATTTATAATTTTTAGACATTAAATAATTTAATTTATTTATGACACAATGATGATGAATTAATTACTATAATAGTGAAAAATTTAAATAATTGATATTATAAATACCCAAATAAATATAATATGAAACTTTTAATGAATTAAACTAATTTTATAGGATAATATGATATATTAGTATTGATTTAATTGACTTTTTTCGAAGTAATCAATCTGTTATGAGTTTCAAAAAAATCAACTATTGAATAGTGTCAAAATTGACATAAAAGAGTTCTTAAAACAAATATTATATTAGTAATTGATATTAAATTCCTAAAAATATAAGGTTCGGCCAAGAGACTTATATCATTATAGGTTCATCATTAATGGACCACTTGGGGGTCTCTTGGATGTATATAGTAAGTTTATTGACCATATAATATAAAAATACAAAGAGACATTGTAAAAGTGAAACTAATTAACTAAGAGTTAATACTTAAAGATAAGGTTAATATAATGACCCAAACCTGTCTAAATTATATTGGTTGAGTTTTTTTCTACCCATACCCACATTAACATTTAAATAATAAACTTTGGAGCCATTATAAACCGAATATGAATTTATTATAAATTAATATTTCTAGCTTTTCCAAAGGTGCCCCTCACCCCTCTTATAAAAGGGCACTCCTCCTTCTCATTTATTCACACCTTCAAAGCCTTTTGGTTCGGCCAAACTCTACCCAAATACTCTACCAACTTCCCTCAATACAACCTAGAGGCCTTAGTTTGATCAGAAAGCCAAACTAAGGAGCCCTTTTGATCAAATCAAAAGGAAGAACCCGAAGAAGAGGTAATGATTTCACCACCCTTTTCCAAGTTCATTTCTTCTTCCACTTCTTCTTCCTTTGTTGTTACCATTCTAAAATAATAACTCTAGTATCATATATATACTGTGATGTTATTATAAATATGGTAAAACCATATTCAGTATTCTATCCACCCTTTGAATAACATGTCACCATACGTACGTACGTACGACTTACCGTCTCCACGTCGTGGTGTAATTGTTATTCAATATATTATTATTTGGATTGGTATAATAATGATATGTAACTCATGTAAATAATAAATATAACATGTTAATAATTCTGTATATATGATATACCATCCATTTATATATTATTTTAATATCAAAAGAATGATATTGTCGCTCCTGCGTACGTACGGACTACCGTCTCCACGAACGCGATAGGATTCATTCTCCATCGTATCCATTCAAGTATAATTATCATTTTATGATTTAAAAATAATGTTTATGGACTTGATAGCATTATGGATATGAATAATATACAAACTATCCATTATAAACATGTCTTACATAACAAAACATATAAAAGAAAACAAGTAAGTTAACACCCAAAACAACAATAATACTAAGATATTATTATCAAATCAATATTAAAAGATCATATATGATATCATATTAATGTATATGATTCTTTTATAATTTAATAACAATTATTTCACCATTATACAGTAGGTTAACCTACCCCAACCAAGGAAAAGTACAAGGTAAGGGTTATTTCACAATCTCTTCATTATCCGAGGTTGTTTATATGTAATAATCTACTGGGATCTCTTTATCATCCACATCCATGTTTTCTTAAAAATGTTTTTCAAAACATTTTTATTATTTACAAGAATATGGGTTAAATTCATTTATACCCTTGTTTGACTTTTTATAAGAGGAATCTTTCCGTCGTTTTCAAAATAAGGTCCTTTTTAACCTTTTCGACAGAATTAAGGTAAGAATGTTTTTTTAACTTATACGGCGGGTGTGGTTATTTTCCGCCATTATAAAATCTTCAAAGCTTTCCTTACAAGCTTATAAGAATATTTTCAAAGAAAATGTTTTATTTTATATGGCTCTTAAATGATTTCAAAAATAGAAAGTGATATTTCTCTAAAAAGAGTTTTGATTTCATATATGTCAACATCCTTTGATGAATTTTATGCTTATTTGAAGTTGATTTATTATGATACAAAACTTCTATATTGTATTGAAGGTTTTGTGATATGTTTGACTGTGTATGTTCTATTTTTATACCATTCATAGTTTATGGTGAAATTATTGACATTTCGTATGCTAGTTTTAATACGAATGTTTATGTTATGTTTAAAACTTTTCATATGGGAATGCATTGGACTTAATATGTGACGGGTGGAGCCCGCTATAGCTCCTCGATGCATCGGTAGGTCTCATGAGACAAACTAGTGTCTTGGCACAAGGCCTTGGAAAAATCTTATTTGTAGTCTTGGCACGAGGCCTTGGCTATGTGGTTATGATAGTATGGCATTATGCATTCCAACATTATGAAAGTGGTTATTGATATTGCATGTGATTATTCGATTAGTAGAATATCCATGTGAACAAGTAAATGGCATTATTTCATTTTACCTTTTCCATACTATGTTGAAGTTCAAGTTTAAAAGGCTTTTGTTTTAGTAATGCATTGCCTTAAATGTTTATGCTTATTTTGAATGTTCCGCTATATTGTTATCCTTACTGGGCATTTGAGCTCACCCCTTTTCTATGTTTTATTTTTCCTAGGAAGTGAAGAAGTAAATTATGAATGACCTGCAGGGATATTATGTGGGGATATGAGTGTGGATTATGGAGACAATATGTTGTTATAGTAGTTTTTCATTTTATGATGTAATGTAAGACTTATGAATATATCTAGTGTTTCCAAGGCTACTAAACCAATCGGTATTTCGAGATTTGATCTTTTTTGTGATCATGCCAATGTTATGTAATAATGCACCGACTCTGGGTAACTAGGGTCGGGGCGTTACAGTTGGTATCAGAGGATGTTTAGTACACACCTTGGAAGCTAGATTTAGATAAACTCTGATTAGAGCACGTAGACCTAAGATGAACTTTGAGGATTAGTATAGAAGAACTTCCTAGAATTTTGGTATTGTAGAGATTTTTTGAGTTTTCCGAGCAATACATCCCTGTCTGGATACGAGCAGGTAGAGGCGGATCTGGCACAGATGTACCTAGGGGTAAAACCCGAAAACACCGCTTTGAGATAGACTCGAACGAGAACTGGTGCACGACAATGGGCCTTGCTGCACTCTTGGTTACGACACTCCCGGGGGATATGCTTAGGATAACTCTCATTTTCATTACAAATCATTATGAAGGGTTTATGAGTATATACTTCCTCAAAGAAAACATTTTTATGATTATGGATTATATCCATAAATAGTTCAATTTATGTTAAGTGTTTTATAAGTATGGGATTATGTATTTTGATTCATAAACTGATCTAGTTTATGCCATTGTTTAGAAATGGCGCCTAGTGGAAGAAATGGAAACCGTATCAATGTACGCACTCCATGTAGGGATTGCCCTCCTGCTCAAGATAATTATAGTGGAGAGAGTGATGCAACTGGTGCCGATCATCTAATCACCATACTGGGACAACTTACTCAGGTTATGAATAATAACCTTAAGCGTATGAAGCACCCTGATCCACAGTGTGGAGGATCAATGTTAGATCGATTCATGAGGCAACAACCACCAACGTTCAATGGGAGTACAAATCCCTTAGTAGCTGAGCAATGGATAAATTCTCTAGAGAAAATATTTCAGGCTTTGGGGAGCAGTGAAAGGAAAAATGTTATCATGGCAGTTTACCGCCTCACTGGAGATACTGATCAATGGTGGTCATTGATTAAAAATACGAAGGAAGATGATGAAGTATCAAATATGGAATGGAGGGAGTTCAAAGATCTGTTTTTAGAAAAATACTTTCCTCGTGACCATCGAGCAGATATGGAAAGGCAATTTCTGAGTTTGAGACAGATGGAGGATGAGAATGTCACAAAGTATGAGGCTAACTTTACAAGGTTAGCAAGGTATGCTGGATATTATATACGTAACCCTAGAAGTAAGATTGATCATTTCTTTGATGGGTTAAAACCATTTCTCCATCGAGCATTAGTCTCACAATCCTTTTCGTCGTATGAAGACATTGTCTCATGTGCTATCAAGACCGAAAAGGAATTATCTAAGTCTTATGACTTTAAAGAAAAGAAAGAGAAGAAGAGGCCTGCTGATCAATCTGGGAATGAAAATAAGGGGAAGAAGGGAAAGGTTGAATATCCATCCTGTGGTAAATGTGGGAAGAAACACCCCAGTACTTGCTTGAAGGGAATGGGCGTCTGTTACAAATGTGGTGAAAAAGGCCACCAAGCTCGTGATTTCAAAGGGAAGAAGGAATCTACCAATGTTCAGTGCTACAATTTCAGGGAGATGGGGCATTATGCAAATGAATGTCCTAAGCGTCAGGAGAACTTACCTCAGAAAAGGCCAAGGGATCAAGTCCAAGCTTATGCTATCACTACTGTTGAGGTAGAAGCTCTGAAAGACGTGGTGGAAGGTAATTTAATGGTTTCCTCAAGTTTAGAAAATGCATTATTTGATTCTGGATCATTGCATTGTTTCATATCTTCCCAGTTTTCTAAGAAAATTAGATATTTCCAATTTGATTTAACAAGGGAGTTGTCAGTTAAAACTCCTAAGGGAAGTATCATTGCAACAAATTTTTGTGAATCAGTCCCCATTAGAGCACATAAATGTTCGTTATCTGCTGATCTCATCGTCATACCTATGATTGAGTTTGACATAATCCTCGGTATGTACTGGCTTTTGGACTATGATGTGAAGATTTATTGTAAGAAGAAAGAGGTTACGATTCTTGATGATAATGATAAGGAACACCTTATCTTTAGAGCAGAATCTTCACCACCTAATTCTTATTTAGATCCACCCTCAATAGCTCAACTAAATTCAATTATTGGGGAGGAAGAGAATGAAATAACTTTGGGTGAGGAAAGGAATGTTCAAATAGAGGATATACCTATTGTGAAAGAATTTGTAGATGTATTTCCGGAAGATTTACCTGGACATCCTCCAGAACGAGAAGTTGAGTTTTCCATTGATTTGATTCCTGGATCAAGGCCTATATCGAAGACCCCTTATAGAATGGCCATTGTAGAGTTAGTCGAACTAAATAAACAACTAGAGGAGTTGGGTAATAAGGGATTTATTCGCCCTAGTGTTTCTCCATGGGGAGCCCCTGTTCTTTTTGTTAAAAAGAAAGATGGATCTATGAGGTTATGTATCGACTACAGGGAGATCAATGCTATAACAATAAAGAACAAGTATCCCCTACCACGCATTGATGATTTATTTGACCAACTGCATGGAGCTCAATACTTTTCAAAGATTGACCTTCGATCTGGATACCATCAGTTGTGTGTGAAGAAGGAAGACATTCCGAAGACAGAATTTTGAACCAGGTACGGGCATTACGAGTTTACTGTAATGCCGTTTGGATTGACTAATGCACCCTCTGTATTCATGGATCTGATGAATAGAGTTTTCAAGGAGTATCTCGATGAATTTGTGGTGGTATTTATTGATGATATCTTAGTATACTCTAAAATCTATGAAGATCATGAAAATCACTTGCGCATTATCTTGAAGACTCTGAGGAGGCATGAATTATATGGAAAGTTTAGCAAGTGTGAATTATGGCTTCATGAGATTTCTTTTCTTGGCCATATTGTCTCTAAAGATGGAATCTCTGTTGATCCTTCTAACACCAAGGCAATCCAATAATTTACAGAACCTACGAGTATAACTGAGGTACGTAGTTTTATTAGTTTGGCAGGTTATTATCAACGTTTCGTCCAGAATTTTTCCCCATTGGTTAAACCATTAATGAAGCTCACACGTAAAGGGGTTAAATTTGTTTGGACAAAAGAGTGTGAAGAATGTTTCGAAGAACTGAAGAGAAGATTAGTCAATGCTCCTATATTGACTCTACCATCGGGGAATGATGGGTTCGTTATTTATAGTGATGCATCAAAGAAAGGACTTGGTTGTGTCCTTATGCAGAATGATAGAGTTATTGCCTATGCATCACGACAGTTGAAAATTCATGAACAAAACTATCCTACTCATGATCTCGAGTTAGCAGCTGTGATCTTTGCTTTGAAGATATAGAGGCACTACCTCTATGGTGAAAAATGTGAGATTTATACTGATCATAAGAGTTTGAAGTATATTTCTCACAAAAAGAAGTCAACATGAGGCAAAGGAGATGGCTTGAATTACTCAAAGATTATTATTGTACGATACACTACCACCCGGGGAAGGCAAACAAGGTGGCAGATGCTTTGAGCAGAAAAGACCATGGAGTTTTGAACATGATGAGAATTGAAAGGGATCCAATTTTCATGGATCTAGTAAAGATGGACATGGGTATAACCAGGGAAGGTGAAAAATCAATGCTTTTTCAAATGGTTTCCAAACCATCTTTACTAGAAAGGATTAAAAGTTCTCAGACCGATGATGAAGAATTCCAAAAGAAGATTAAAGTTGCGAATGATGGGAGATTGAGAGACTTTGTGTATGAAGATGGAATTTTGAAATTCGGGAAGAGACTTTGTATTCCCGATATACCTGATCTAAAAAGGGAATTGCTGGATGATGCTCATAATTCCAATTTCTCTATACACCCTGGGAGCACCAAAATGTATAGAGATTTGAAGGAACATTTTTGGAGGGACAACATGAAGAGGGAGATTGCTGATTTTGTGTCAAGATGTATGGTTTTTCAACAAGTGAATGCTTGAAGGCAACAGACTGGAGGAGTCATGCAACCTCTTCCCATACCAGAGTGGAAATGAGACAATATTACGATGGAATTTTTCATGGGGATACCAAAGACTCCTAGAAGGAACGATGCAATATGGGTTATTGTTGATCGTCTTACCAAATCAGCACATTTTCTTGCTATAAGAGAAGATCTACCCCTAGAACGTCTAGCAAGACTATATATTAATGAAGTTGTGAGATTTCATGGAGTACCCCTATCGATTGTTTCTGATCGTGATCCCCATTTTACTTCAAGATTTTGGAAAAGTCTTCAGAAATCACTGGATACTGAACTTCATTTGAGCACTGCTTACCACCCTCAGACAGATGGAAAATCAGAACGGACTATTCAAACCTTAGAAGACATGTTGAGATCTTGCTCACTTGACTTTCAGGGTATGTGGGATCAATATTTACCTCTGGTATAATTTTCCTATAACAATATCTTCCATTCGAGTATTCATATGGCACCATATGAAGCGTTATATGGGAAGAGATGTCGTACACCAACCTGTTGGGATGACATTGGTGAAAGAAAACTTGTAGGCCCAGAACTGGTGGAGGAAACGATGGAAAAGGTGAAGGTAATCCAAAATCACATCAAAGCAGCTCAAAGTAGGCAGAAGAGCTATGCTGATAATCGAAGGAAGGATTTGGAATTTCAAGTCGGTGATCATGTTTTCCTGAAGGTATCTCCATGGAAGGGAGTCATACGTTTTGGTAAGAAAGGTAAATTGAGTCCCAGGTACATCGGACCTTTCGAAATTCTAGAACGAATTGGGGCTGTAGCTTACCGATTGGCAATGCCGCCAAGTCTCTCCAAAGTTCACGATGTGTTCCACGTATCTCTATTGAGGAAATACATGCCTGACCCAACGCATGTAATCACCTATGAGGAATTAGAACTGGAACCCGATCTGTCTTATTGTGAAGAGCCCGTCAAGATTCTTGATACGAGAGAACAAGTACTGAGAAACCGGACGACGTGTCTGGTAAAAGTTTTGTGGAGAAACCATAAGATGGAAGATGCAACGTGGGAACCCGAGGAACTTATGATGAAGAACCACCCGAGTCTTTTCATGTGATAAGTATTCTAGAAATTTTGAGGATGAAATTATTTGAATGAGGGGAGAATGTAACACCCCAAGATTCTACGGTACGCTTCTCTTTGAATAATGTGATAGCGTGTGTTGTACGCAACACCGAGTTCAAACACACCATAACCAATCAAACTAGCCGTTATGAATAGTAATACCTACTTTTTGAAATTATATATATATTTTATATTTCAAAATGGACTTCATTTTTGGATTTGGGATATCGATTTTAGCCTAAGATGAAATTTTGGTACTTTTCAGATAACTTTAATATTTTGATGAATAGTGAAAATTACTAAATTTTAATTAAAAAAAAACTTTTTTAATCAAAATAATTAATAGTGATAAATTATGAATTTGAGTGGTTTTAAAGTATATTTAGAATATATTTTTACCATTTAATATAATGTTGGTCATTGGACATAATTTTACAATTAAACCGAACATAAACAAGTGTCAATCTTTTGATAGTTATTATCTCTTAAAAACACGCTTTTTATTTTGACAGCGGGAATTAATTTTAAATTAATTTCTACCAATTATGTGTTTTGAATTTAGAAAAATGGATTCCATATTTGGAATCAGGATGTCCAAATTGTGTAAATAGGCAACTTTTATTTTTAGACATTTTGAATAATTACTGCGGTAAATATTTTATTTACCATGGTTAAGGGTAAATCCGGTAAATAAGGGTTAAAAAATAATATTATAATAATACTAAATTACCCGAAAACGTGTTCTAGACTTATTGGTTGATACATTTTCGACCATAGGCATCTTTGGGTCGATTTTGGGACCCCATTGTGCCACTTTTAGGTGATAGGGACACTTTTTTTTAATTAAGTTAAAATGAATACAAAAATGACACAAGCATATATCTTTTAGAAAAAAACTTTTTACATAGGGTTATATATGTTGGATTTTAGATTATAAATATTAATTAGAAATATAAAAAGATTTACAACATAATGATATTTTATTTATAATTTTTAGACATTAAATAATTTAATTTATTTATGACACAATGATGATGAATTAATTACTATAATAGTGAAAAATTTAAATAATTGATATTATAAATACCCAAATAAATATAATATGAAACTTTTAATGAATTAAAATAATTTTATAGGATAATATGATATATTAGTATTGATATAATTGACCTTTTTTGAAGTAATCAATCTGTTATGAGTTTCAAAAAAATCAACTATTGAATAGTTTCAAAATTGACATAAAAGAGTTCTTAAAACAAATATTATATTAGTAATTGATATTAAATTCCTAAAAATCTAAGGTTCGGCCAAGAGACTTATATCATGATAGTTTCATCATTAATGGACCACTTGGGGGTCTCTTGGATGTATATAGTAAGTTTATTAACCATATAATATAAAAATACAAAGAGACATTGTAAAAGTGAAACTAATTAACTAAGAGTTAATACTTAAAGATAAGGTTAATATAATGACCCAAACCTGTCTAAATTCTATTGGTTGAGATGTTTTTAACCCATACCCACCTTAACATTTAAATAATAAACTTTGGAGCCATTATAAACCTAATATGAATTTATTATAAATTAATATTTCTAGCTTTTCCAAAGGTGCCCCTCACCCCTCTTATAAAAGGGCACTCCTCATTCTCATTTATTCACACCTTCAAAGCCTTTTGGTTCGGCCAAACTCTGCCCAAATACTCTCCCAACTTCCCTCACTACAACCTAGAGGCCTTAGTTTGATCAGAAAGCCAAACTAAGGAGCCCTTTTGATCAAATCAAAAGGAAGAACCCGAAGAAGAGGTAATGATTTCACCACCCTTTTCCAAGTTCATTTCTTCTTCCACTTATTCTTCCTTTGTTGTTACCATTCTAAAATAATAACTCCAGTATCATATATATACTGTGATGTTATTATAAATATGGTAAAACCATATTCAGTATTCTATCCACCCTTTGAATAACATGTCACCATACGTACGTACGTACGGCTTACCGTCTCCACGCCGTGGTGTAATTGTTATTCAATATATTATTATTTGGATGGGTATAATAATGATATGTAACTCATGTAAATAATAAATATAACATATTAATAATTCTATATATATGATATACCATCCATTTATATGTTATTTTAATATCAAAAGAATGATATTGTCGCTCGTGCGTACGTACGGACTACCGTCTCCACGAACGCGATAAGATTCATTCTCCATCGTATCCATTCAAGTATAATTATCATTTGATGATTTAAAAATGATGTTTAAGGACTTGATATCATTCTGGATATGAATAATATACAACCTATCCATTATAAACATGTCTTACGTAACAAAACATATAAAAGAAAACAAGTAAGTTAACACCCGAAACAACAATAATACTAAGATATTATTATCAAATCAATATTAAAAGATCACATATGATATCATATTAATGTATATGATTCTTGTATAATTTAATAACAATTATTTCACCATTATACAGGAGGTTAACCTACCCCAACCAAGGAAAAGTACAAGGTAAGGGTTATTTCACAATCTCTTCATTATCCAAGGTTGTTTATATGTAATAATCTACTGGGATCTCTTTATCATCCACATCCATGTTTTCTTAAAAATGTATTTCAAAACATTTTTATTATTTACAATAAAATGGGTTAAAGTCATTTATACCCTTGTTTGACTTTTTATAAGAGGAATCTTTCCGTCGTTTTCAAAACAAGGTCCTTTTTAACATTTTCGACAAAATTAAGGTAAGAATGTTTTTTTTAACTTATACGGCGGGTGCGGTTATTTTCCGCCGTTATAAAATCTTCAAAGCTTTCCTTCAAGATTATAAGAATATTTTCAAAGAAAATGTTTTATTTTATATGGCTCTTAAATGATTTAAAAAATACAAAGAGATATTTCTCTAAAAAGAGTTTTGATTTCATCTATGTCAACATCCTTTGATGGATTTTACGCTTATTTGAAGTTGATTTATTATGATACAAAACTTATATACTGTATTGAATGTTTTGTGATATTTTTGAATGTGGATGTGCTATTTTTATACCATTCATAGTTTATGGTGAAATTATTGGCATTTCGTATGCTAGTTTTAATACGAATGTTTATGTTATGTTTAAACCTTTTCATATGGGAATGCATTGGACTTAATATGTGACGGGTGGAGCTCGCTATAGCTCCTCGATGAATCGGTAGGTCTCATGAGACAAACTAGTGTCTTGGAACAAGGTCTTGGCAAAATCTTATTTGTAGTCTTGGCACGAGGCCTTGGCTATGTGGTTATGATAGTCTGGCATTATGCATTCCAACATTATGAAAGTGGTTATTGATATTGCATGTGATTATTCGATTAGTAGAATATCCATGTGAACAATTAAATGACATTATTTCATTTTACTTTTTCCATACTATGTTGAAGTTCAAGTTTAAAAGGCTTTTTTTTAGAAATGCATTGCCTTAAATGTTTATGCTTATTTTGAATGTTCCGCTATATTGTTATCCTTACTGGGCATTTTAGATCACCCCTTTTCTATGTTTTATTTTTCCCAGGAAGTGAAGAAGTAAATTATGAATGACCTGCAGGGATATTATGTGGGGATATGAGTGTGGATTATGGAGACAATATGTTGTTGTAGTAGTTTTTCATTTTATGATGTAATGTAAGACTTATGAATATATCTAGTGTTTCCAAGGCTACTAAACCAATCGATCTTTCGAGATTTGATCTTTCTTGTGATCATGCCAATGTTATATAATAATGCACCAACTCTGGGTAACTAGGGTTGGGGCGTTACATAGATCATTTATCAGGATGTAAGGAAATGAATCTTGCATAAATTCTTTATCCCTCTAACATGATTTACTTGAAATTATAATTGAAGATCCAAGCATAAGTGACTTCTAAAACCATTTATAACATTCATGTCACTTGAAAATAGTTATTTTAAATACAAAAAACCTCCTTTATACCTCAAAATTTCCTTGGATCATGGATTTTTTATTATTAATTTTTAAAATTTCAACTTTCTCCTTTTTCTCAACTTGGAAGGTATTATAATGGTATTTACAAATATTTCACTCTATCAAGAAAATATGAAGCACAAAATGATTTAAAAAATCTACAGATGAAGAAGATATTCAAGAGGACTAAATGTATATTTTTTTTAAATATTTTTCTTTTTTGAAAATACATCTGATATTTTAGAAAATCCATAGTTTGAAAATTTTAAAGCTAATTCTGTTAGAATATCTTATAAAAATAAATCTCATTCGGATGTTTTAAAATTATATGTCCAAATATAAAACATTTTGAAAATTATATAATTTTTTTCATCAATTTAGACCTAATTATACAAACTATACTTGAAAAAAATAAGTGGGATATTTTTAAGGTGATTCAAAATGTTATTGCAATGGGTGGACCCTTACTGTTTAGTAACAACACAAGAATGAAAAATGGGAATTTTAGTAAAGGTTTGACTTTATTCATAATGGATTATTGTAGTAAAATTATTATTAGATTAAGGTTGATAGAATAACATAATTCACTACAAGGAACAAATACTATGAAATAAGGAACTAAAGCTAGATTTAAAAGAAATTAGATGCTTGAAGAGTCTTTACATGAGTTTTAATTTTTAAGGAGTGATGATATATTTTCTTATTTTTTAAGATTTAAAATTGCGAGGAAGAAATTTTTTAAGGGGGAAAGAACATAAAAATCCATGTTCCAGTAGGTATTTGTTCATAAACTATATATTTTTTCTATAATTAAAATAATAATGTTATAAAACACTAAATAAATTAATATTATTATATAACATTACACACCAAGGATTAATATACTCCATGATATTATAACAAGTAGAATGGGAAAATAAACAAGTGTATCAAAATATTGCAAGGTTTAAATATGCACCATCATTATTTTGAAGATGAAATGTGGTGGAAAGGATATGTGTTTTTTTAAATGGGAAAATTTGATTTTTGTGGGAAGTAGTTTTATATCCAACAAAGTAGATGTAGAGTGTAGTTGTTATGAGATCCCTAAAAATAAGTGATAAGATATGACTAGGTATTTTAATCATTTTTTATGTTCATGTTATGAATATTTATTTTATTGTGTATATATGTTTTATTTTTTTTCCATAAATTTTATCTGATCAAAGAGATGTTATTTTTGAATTACTATTTTTTCATTATGACATGGAATATATTTATTAAAGAGTTAAATATTTATTCTTAACAAGATTAACTATTTTGTTTTAATTAAAATATCATTATTGAGTGATATTTATGTTATTTATATGGATTCATATTGATAATGAACTAACCTATTTTATCAAGAATGTTGTGTTTTAATAAAAAAAATTAACATTTATTTATTTATTTTTTATAGTTTTGACATGGAAATGTTATTTTGGAGAGAATATTATATATTAAGGATAAGGAAATAATCTTACATATGAATGAATTATTCTTACATGAGTTTAATATGATGTGGTTGTGTTGAGTTAATATTCCATAGTGAGTTTTTTGTAATCTCAAGTAGGCTATTCGAACATGGGTTATTCACATGTGATCATGGATTTAATCCTACATGACTGTAGCATCATCCCTATGTGAGCGCATATCTAATATAATGTGAGCTTAGATCTAATGTGATGTGAGTGTAATTTTATTCTTACTTGAAATTAATCCTATGTAATCATATATGGAATATGTCACGATTTGATTTTAATGACACATGTGAGCTTTGATGTAGCTCAATTATTCATAAATGAACCTAGCATATGCCTTCTTATTTATAAAAAGTTCAGTTATGACCCAATGATTCTTACATGAATCCCTATTTAACCTTATGTGGTAGTTGTATCTTATGAAATCATTCTTATATAACAACATTTAGGGATCTATTATTCTTCCATGATAGTATATCTTCCAGTATTTAACAAATCCTACATAGTTACCCATCAGAGTGATTTATTCTGATGCAACTGATCTTTAAACCAATTTATTGCTACACAGTTTTTAAAACATGCCCTTTCTTCTTATGTATATATCCACCATTTAATCTACCATAACCTAGATAACCTATATGTTTTATTAATATATAGTAATGATCCTATGATTCCTTTTAATTTCATATTTTGTTACTAGTAACCCTAACATAATATTTTTTAACTTTTATATATAAATTCTTTGTACATAAAGATTCCTTTACATATTTAAGTTATTATTCTTATGCATTACAAAGTAGAAAATTCGGTAAGGTACCCTTATGTATGATGGCTATAATTTTTTTTAATTTTCACAAAGTAAAATACTCTTTTGTATTTGATGTTTTACTTTTATATATCTTATTATGTCCTAATCTTTTTCCAATTACAGAAAAACTTCCCATATTATGATTGAAAATAACTTTACTTTAATAATATACCTCAGTATTCTAAGATAACTAATGTTCTTCTAAATTACTTCCAAATCACTATGTGTTGAAAACAAATCCAAAAAAAACCATTAATTAGACACTAATACTTATTTTAAACTTCTTCAAGTTTTGTCTTATGCAGTTTCCACCACTACCTCTACATCTGGTACTCTATAATTCAACATTTGGATATAAAACACCTTGTATTTATGAATCACCTTGTAACTTATATACAATAACTTTTAGACAATTTTTGGGTCATTTTCATATGTATCACTTCTAGAAATAGTACTTCCAAAAATTATTTTCACCCTTCTAAATCCAAGTCACTATAAATAAGTATTATGTCTAGATAAATATTGAAAAAACTCTAATATCTTACATCATAAGAATAGAAAATTATGGTTTTAAATTCTAGGAGGGTGTAGTAAAAATAGAAGTATTTTAAAATGTAATGATAAAAATACTAAATGCGTTTTTAGATCAGTATGAATGTTAAAAATTATTATGTTAGAAATAACATTAAATGAGTTATAATTTGTGGGCCATAGAAGATAATTGATTCACAAACCATTTCATGTATGTTATTTACAATCAAATTGAAAATTATAAACTTTGAAAAAATATTTTACAAAAAATGTAAAAGTCATTCTAAATTAAGATCTTAACTATATATTAAAATTTCAAAATGAGAGTTTAGTTAAGGTTTATATGAATAAGGGTGAAATTCAATATAAGGATAGAGTATATTATATGAATACTATGGTAATCACATTGAATGAGAGTCTATTTTGTGATCAATATAAAATAAATTTATGAGACTGGGTAAGGATACATGAACTGTCCATGGATGAAAGATGATAATTTTTAAATATCTTGCAGTATTTAATTATGGAATTACCTTTAAGGTTTTTATATAAAAGGGTAACCTCCTTCACTCTTTTACAAAAATCAAATGTTTGGTTTAGTATCTATATTTTTCATATTTATTCTCCTAGATCCACTATACTCTTTCTCTATCTTTTGGTTGTAAGAAATTTTTCATAGGGTTTCATCACCAAGGTGATCCTTAAGGTAGGATTCAATTATATTAATGAACTCAATTTATAGAGTTTTCTTTTAGAACATTACTTTAAATGAATTAAATACTTTCTCTCAACTCTATATCTATTTTTTTAAATAATTTTCTTTATCAAATTCTTATTTATATTTATCAATGTTATATCTATCACATTCATTTTACTTTTAACATTGAATTTGTTTCTCATTATTTGAAAATCATATTAGTTTTATGGTTTAACTTAAATGCTTATGTTATGGGTTGCATATAAGTTTTTATGGGGTTTTTTCATTAAATAGAGAAATGAAAGCTACAAAGTGTTTTATTTAGGATATGGTTCTTGAGCATTATAGATGAAGATGGGTGGAACCGAGATATAACCCCTCAATTCATTGGGTAATGATTTATTCTATAGAGAAATTATTCTAGAAATAACAACTAAAGTTATCACATTAAGGGTTAATACTAGTAAATATGGGTGATATGAATATAATTTCAAAATATGACTTCATGGTTTTTTATTATTTATATATGGTTTAATAGAAATCATTGAATTTCATGAAATAATATATTGACTTCAAGAATTAAGGATAGTTTATGATCTTTTCATGGTTAAAATTTTGCATTTGATGGAAATTTATGATCTTTTAAGGGTTAAAAGTTTTTATTCCAAGAAATAACTTTTTCACAATTCCTTATGTTTTCAATGGAACCTTTATGGTTATTAATTTTATATGAGATTGATTTATAGAAATTTTTTAGCAAATAAGTATATTTTTTATTGAAAGAAATTTGTATATGGGATCGACGTTCTTTGTTTAAAGGGAATACATTTTCAAAGGTTTTGAAGTGTTTCAATGGTCTAACAAGTATTTTCTTTATATTTCTCTTGTTGAGTTTTATGTTCTCATTCCATGTTTTTGAATGATTTTTATAGGGAATAAGAATGAGTATAAATGATTATGAAGTCATTTTTTAGTTATTATGCTTTAGCCATAAAATAATCTTGTGTATCATTTAAAAAGTTTGGTTTAGTAGAAAAAATGTTCATTTGGTAAAAAAAGTGTGGGTTTTGTTATGTATGAGATTTTCCTAATTCTATAAAATTCTAAACTTAAATGTTCTAGGGTATGTTAGTATTGAAATATTTTCTATAAATCACATAATCTTGAGATGGTTATGTTCAGGTATTTACATTATCTTCTTTGATCCTCTAATCTCATAATTTTGATCCTGAGAATGTTGAATTTGATGTCGATGATTCTTTTGAGAAGTATCATATACACATCATTGATTAGAGCATGAAGGATCATTGAGGCTGGTATGTCCCTATATTATAAGTTTTTTGGAAGCATGAATACGTACATGATTAGACTTGGGAGCGAGAGGTTGATGTACATGCTAAGAAGTCAGAGTTATTCTCAGATGAAGTTCTACCACCCATGTAAGCGCAACTCGGTGACGAGTTCCTTTAAGGGGGGAAGACTGTAAGAACCCAATTTTTACATGAGGTATGAAAACTTTTAATTTCAATTTGAATCCATTATTTTATTATTTTAAATGTTTATAATCACATAATAGAGGGTTTAGGAGCATCTTGGGCTTGTTCAGATCCCAGAGTTCTGACCTCTGGAGGAAACAACTGTGCCGCATGATTAGTAGAAATTGTGTTGCCTAGTCTGCATGGTTAAATAAAATATGTAGGGTGCTACATGACTCCCCATATAGAAGAACATGGGTTTTTCATGGTTAGTATAACTGTGAAATGAATCCTATGTTGGGGTGTTCCCTAAGAAAATTAGGGATGCACGGGTAGAGCACAGTTGGATAAACAATGCTCTCCCAACCGTGTAAGCCACTATCTTTGGATGGTGGTTGATGCCCAATTTGCACAAAGTTTAGCCAACCATGTGGTAAAACTATTTTACACTTATATTTTTTTTAGTTTTTACCTTTTCCACTCAATTTATATAACATAACCCTATCTTATTTTCCTCTTTCAGGAGACAACACTATCACTTTTTCTCCTACTGATGCATCCTCAAGCCTCCTACGTTAAGTTCTTGGATAACATCTCTGTTTAGAATCAAAACCAAGATCCATTTGTCTTGTTTAATTCTTATTAGTAAGAACTAAAACCCTTAGGTTCCTTTCATTGGTCTTATTCCTACCAACAATTCTATTTTAGCGTAGTCTCTTAAGGCCTATCTTTAAGGTGTTCGAACATTCTTCCATTTTCATTTGATCCAAACCAAACTAAGGGCTGAACTAGAATAGTCATATACTAATAAAATAAGGTAGGTTTTATATGTATTATCCCAAAATTTCTATCATTTTTATAAACATTCATTTTTGTGTGCATGTCGATTTCATCATGCATTTCTTCTTTAAATTCACCTGCTCTAATTTAAACTATCTAGATTGTATTATATGAACCTATAAATATCATTTGACATCATTGGAGGGTGATAACTCATCATGGAACACCTATTTAGGGAATTTTATTTATTTAGTCCTTGTAAACCTATTTTGAGATTATCTGCGACACTTTTCGGGTGTGTTTTACTTTACCTTTGATAAGGTACGTGTTCTTCATAATTAATAAATCTAGAAATTAATGTAATGGAAAGTATATATATATATATATATATAGATACCAATTTTCCTTTTAAAATGTAATTATTATTCAATTGATAACTAGCGCCATGTCCTTAAATTCACCTTGTCATGATTAATGAAAGGCAATGGAATGAACCTATTAAACCATTATGTAATTGAAGTGATAACTTGTTTCATGTCACTAATTCACCTCCTCATGTTTAATGAAAGGTAATGGAATGAACCTATTAAATTATTCAATGTTATGAGTATTTCATGGCCTATAATTACATATGATATAAATGGAATGAGTATAAGGTGCATATTTCTACCATTTTCAACTTTATAAGAATGGTCAGACTTGGGTCAACCTTGGATTCCTAATGGAATTCCTTGATCACTTAGAGGATTTAATTTTGATTCATTAATCCTATTTTCATGGGAGATACCCACTGTAACACCCCATCCCTATTATCCCAGATTCGATGCATTAATTTATTACATTTTTATAGATACAAGTTATGAATCCCAATATACCAATAAGTATAGCATTCTTGAAAAATAGATTACATACATGAACCTTACATTAAAATTCAAAACAGAAAATACAACATAGATAATCCTTTTATAATTCCATTAATATCCTTTTCTATCCCTGCATATCTGTTATAATACACATCTTGGCATCCAGGGTAAATAAAACATAAGGCGTGAGCTCAGATTCTTATTAAGGGTAATTTTATAGCGGAACATAATAATAAAGAATCATAATCTTTATGGTAAGGTAAATAAATGGAACACAATCCAGTGAAACATAATCATGAGAATAATATGGAAATAATAAATAATACCGTATAAAATAATCACATGATCTAGAAAAGATAACCATGGATATTCTACTAGTCATATAATCACATAAAATATCAATCACTAATCTTATAACGAGGTAATACATAATGTCAGGCATCATAAACATACCTTTAAGGATTCAGCCAAGATACCACACATAAATGGGTAAAAACCCAAACTGGTCTTTCACATTAGACCTATCAATGCATCGAGGGGCTATAGACGGCCCTACCCATCACATACTATGTCTAATTCATTCCTCATATTAAAGGGGAGATGAAACATAATCAAAATAAACATTCATATTAAAACTAGAATAGGAAATGTGAATACTTAAACCATAAATCATGAATGGTATCAAAATAGAACATCCACAGTCAAACTAAATCATAAACCATTTAATGAAATATCGTAAATGATATCATAATATATCAACCTCAATTATGCATAAGATCCATAAAAGTATTTTGATATGGATGGAAATAATCTAATAAACTCCTTAAAAATTTCATGATAGAAATACCATTTTTTGATGGAACCAATACTGTTATGTATTGGAAATTTAGTATGGTTTAGGTTTGTCATCAATCCTCATTAGAAGATAAGGAATTTTGCAAGGAAAGGGATCATACAGTTCAAGTAGACAACATTATTGAATGTGGCATCTTTTCCCAGTGTTTTCCAAATTTTTGGGTCCAAAAATTAGAAAATGGAGAAAATTGTTTTTGGCAAAGGGAGTTCCATGAAAGATTGATGGGGGTTTGAAAACATGTGTGCAAGTTATGTTTTTGGATCATTTCATTGAAATATGGAAAAGGAAAAAAGTGCGTGAAAGATTTAAATGTGCGTGAAAGAGGAGGTTGCATAGAAGAATCTTACACACCCAATACGATGTCAAAAGGGGTTTTTCATGCTCAAAAATAATATTACATGCACCGAAAAAGGTGCATCAGAAACTTGTGTGCATGGTCGTCGAGGCCTATAAATAGGAAGCTACTCCCATGGAATACATAATAATTTTCCAACAAAGATTCAGTTGCTCTTCTGCGTGCATGATTTACACTCGAAAGAATTTCATAAAGTTAATATTGCATGCAAGGTGTTCTATTAGTCTAAAAAGACTGAGTGAACCCTTTGGTGTAGTTGTGTGAAATATAAGGGTTGCGTGTAAAATAGGGGTTGTGAAAATGTAATCTTGCGTGAAAAATCCCAAATCTTATGCGCAAGATCAGGTGTTGCGTTAAAATACAGTGTTAAGCTTCTAATGGGATTTTCATATCTGGTTTGTGTGATTAGTGATTTCAAGTGCATCATTTTTGCACTTCGATGCAAGTAGTGTCTCATAAATGATAGATACAAAGTCATCAATGCCATTCTATTTGAAGAGACCTTCAAGTCAATAAATTGAGTAAGACTTCACCCATAGTAGTGAGAAAGTTGGAGTCAATGGAAGTGTTCTGAGGGACACAGTGAGCTATCCATTAATTCTTGTAACCACAATGTTCCTAGTACATAATTATTGTGATCAAACTCTTATACTCTACAACTAGTGAATATTAGTGGATTTTGGTATGCCCGAAACACTGTTGGTGTATGATTCTTGGAAAATGACCTTAGTGGTGAACCAAGTAAAATTTATGTTATTCATCCCTTTGCATGTGATTGTTTTATTACTGCTCTAATCCACCATACAGGTTTAACAAGTTCCTAGAAATTTTAGAACAAGATCCTTCAATTTAAAAGAAAAAGTTTACACCATGATTCACCCCACCCCTCTCAGGGAGTTCAAGGTTCCTACAATTTTTAATTTGAATACATTTATTTAAAATTTGTTAAATTATAAAAGAATAAATTTCCTTTGAAAATAACCTTGTAAGCTTGTAAGGGGAGCTTCAAAATGTTAAGGCATCATAATGGTGGAAAAATCAACGCACCCATCATAAGTTATAAAAACATTCCTTCATTCAAAAAATTCATAAAGTACCTCATTTGGAAATTTAAAATTTATTTATTTAAAACCATTTTATAAAAATTAAAACATGGGTAAAAAGACATTAATCATTTTTTGGGTAATAATAAAAAAATGGATTTTTTTTCAGAAACATGGACATGGATGATAAAAATTCTTCAATAGATACTTACGTATAAATAATCCCGAATAAATATGTGATTGAAAAATTAACCCTTACATTGTAATTTCCTTTAGTTGAGGGTGCAAAAACCTCATGTATAATGTTTAAATAATGTTATTAAATTATACTAGAACTGTATCCATATTTATGATGTCATATATGACCCATTTGTATTATTTTGTTAAAAATATTTCATTATTACCACTGATTCAGGTTTTAAGAACTTTATTTTCTTATGTTTGTTTTGTCATGTAAGTCCTATTTCTTATGAATAGGATATATATATATTTAATATAAATAATGATATTAAGTTCATTTATATTATATTCACTCATTATATACATATTTATAATCATTCTTTAATGGTTAACATTGAAAATGAGTCACAACGCATCGTGGAGATGGTATGCCGTACACACGCACGAGGGATGATATAATTCCCTTAACGGTGAATGGGCAAGGAATTTAATGGTATTAATTTTACAGAATAAATATCATGTCATATATATTATATATATAGATTATATCCATCATTATACTCATCCAAATAAATTAGTGATGGAAAACATATTACACTGCAATGTGGAGACGATAAGTCGTAATCTAATAAGAAAAATTATATATTTTAAAATATCATTAGTGTCAATTTTGACACTATTAATTACTTGAATTTTTAAAAATATCATAACAGTAAGATATCTTAGAACCAACTCTTTTAAATCATCAAAAATATATAAAAGTAATCTAGAAATTTTTTGGATGATATTAATTATATGAAATTATATTTATTTTAATATTTTTAATAACATTTATTTGATCCTTCCATTAATTAAAAAATTACCACATCATCATTGTGTCTTTATTTAAGATAATTATTTTTTAACTAAAAATAATAAATAAATTACCATGATGTATACAAACATTTTATATTTCTAAAAAATATTTATATTCAAATTTATATTTTTTATAACCCTATATTAAAAATGGTAGAGTTATTAAATTATGAGTATGAAATATTTAACTCATCCTTAAATAAAATATAATAAATGTCACTCTCTCACAAAAGTGGCTTAAAAAGGTACATAATCTCATAAAAAAGATTTTGTTGGTATAAACTCACACATCAAATAGAATTAAGACAAGTGTTAGAGTAATTATATAATATTTATAATATTATTGTTTCCCTTAATTACCCAATTTACCTTTTAGTGTGCTAATAAAATTTTAATAAAGTTACTAATCATAATGCCCAAAAATAAAAGCAAACAATTTAAATAATTTGGATCCACTAATTCCAAATATGTAATTTATTTTTATAAATTCAAAATTCAAAAATTTCATTAATTAACTTAAAATTAATCTCGTTGACTAGGTGAGAAAACGAGTTATTAATGTTTAAACATGCAAAAGATTGAAATGTTTTTATAGCTAAATTCAATGTAAATTTTTTGAAAATTGACTAAATTATATTAAATGATAAAAAATAATATAGTCATACTTTAAATGCATTCAATAATGTAATTTAACACTATAAATTATTTTTGATGAAAGAATTTTTTTTCAATTAAAATTTAGTATTTTTCACTATTCACAAAAATGTGAAACTTATTAGAAAAATACCCAAAATTCAGAGAAATTAAATTTGTAAACCCATATTTAAAATAAGAATTTTTTTTGACAAATAATTTATATAAAAATATCAAAAATTAGATTTAAAATAGGGTTTTCATTAAAATGTAGTGAAATTTATCCTTTTTTGAAAAATACTTCATTTATGAGAAACTTTAGATATTTTCTTATATCATGACTATAAAACCCACAAAATGAATTTTAAAATTACATATATATAAATTTTATAATTTTTTTAATACTATTCATTCCCTCCAACTTAACGACTAGTGTTAAAAAAATAATATTTAATAGTATGTGGTCATTCATTTAAGTTGGGTGTTGCGTGTAAAGAAATATATCTAAATTTAGTTTTAAGAAAAATGTATCATAAAATATTGGGGTGTTACACCCATCATGGAATATGGTCTTTGTATTATTATGTGAATTCCTTGATGTTGTACTAATGATTAACTTGAAATCTTTTTTAGATATTTGAATGTATTGGATACACTCCTTGAAATCATCTTGATATCTTCGGACACACGGTCCCATGAATTCACCTCATTGATCTAGGTCATGCTTAGCTTGGAATTACCCTAGTAAAGCTTTATAGACTTGGTTATACTCATTTACAGTGTAATTCCTTGGTTTTACCCCTTTTATTACACTCAAACCCTTATTGTCAGACTGCATGAGGTACTATTATGAGTTGGTCAACCCCTACAGTCAAGGATTCCTTGGTTTCACCTTTGATCCGCACATATTATTATTATGATCTATTTCAGTGTAATTAACACCTTCACGAGTTCCATATATATTAACTAAATCTTAAATTAATTAATTAAATGGTTACATGTTCTGAGACACCTGCCAATGCTGAATTAGGTATGGATTGGTTATTTTGCACTACTTTGCTTTTGTATATACCTGCACACTATACATTTTATATTCACAGATTGGATTGTATCGAAACGGTTAATGGTGTCCTATTTAGATTTTTCCCACATACTATCTGGGTCATTGTTGGTACCCGAGAAGATTATATGATCGCAGGTGTGGGCGAGGGGAAGCCTCCCACTTTAGACACCAGACTTGCTTGCTTTAGTACTAGAGCTGGGTAGCAGATGACTGAGCTATAGCTTGATATTCTTGGATAACTTTTCTTAGTTTGATTCTTTTATATACCATGTATTGAATTGTTTGTCTACTTCCTTGTATGTTTTCTTTTCTTTTTTTATATACATTTGATCATCTTGTATAGGATATGGTTTACGGATTTTTAGTTGATTATTTATTACCTTGATGCTTATGCTTGTTTCTAATGCCTTCATCTTTATTATTATGATTCCTCTCTTTATCTATCAATTATATTTATTGTGATCTATTATTAAATGAGGGTATAGTCTCTCCATGGACACACCCTAATCCCTTGCTGCTAGTCGATAGCCTCTGGCATATTAAGAGGTGCACTTGAGGCCATGTGGTCGATGAGGTTCGGTTACTCAGGAGTGAACTGGGTCCAAGATGTCACAAAAACCCACACACATAAATTCACTAACTAACCACAAAAATTAGTGAATATCATCTTCCATTTCAATATACAAAATACTTTGGGTGGCACTAACTCATCCACGTAGTTTCAATCTCATAAAAGTATAAATATTCTTGATTAGGAATTAGATCCTCCCTTTTTAATATGCCGAAAGATTTATCACATGTCACAAATCATGGAAAATAGCTCATCTGATAAAACAACAATGTCCAAAAATAAAATCACAAAACAAAACAAGAAGAGAAAAACTCAAAACAACTCTAGGTACTAATAACACATCTACGTCTCACACTCCTGAGTACTCTCCCTAGTACACTATGCATCCATAACATTTGAACCAAGGGAGTGGTCCGCTCACACAACACCTCTCTCAACAATCCTATATCTCTACGAGTTTCTCCACAAACATTGTGTCATCCTCAATATCCAAATATCTATGTTTAATGACATGAGATTCATCATGTAGATACTAATGGATCTGAGAGACATGGAAGATTTTATGGATCTGGTCTAGTCACAGTGGAAATGCCAACCAATACGTCGACTCGCCAATTCGCCCCAATAGCTCAAAGGGCCCAACAAACATGGAAGAAAGCTTACTCCCCCTATCAAAACTTCACTCCCTATATTGAGGGGAGACTCTTAAAAAACACATGGTCTCCAACATTGAACTCCATGGGTATTCTCCTATAATCTACATAATAATTCTTTCAGTCATGCACTGATTTTATCCTATCACAAACAAGATGAAGTTTCTTTGTTCTGCTCTACACTACATCTGAACTAAGAACTGTTACCTCCCCATCCTATATCTTGGAAAATAGAGAATGACTTGGCCTCCCATATAGAGCACAACAGAAATTAGGGTTCATGGAAATGATTTTTACATAAATGTAAATATATATGAATTTTATGAGAATTAGGTTTTTTAAGTAATAATAATATTTTTATCACTTAACCCCTTTTAATTTTCTAAAATGCCACCATACTACTTAAAATTTCCAAACTCTCACCAAAATAGAAACCCATCACTTTAAATATGATTACCAAATCCAATAAATCTTTTGATATTTTGAAGAATAAGTAAAATCACCATTTTAACCATTTTAAATTAATTAATAAATTTGAAAAATTCCCTTTGAAAGTCAACTTTCCCGTAAAATTCTAGTGTCCCTTAAGTTGAGACCCATGATCTAATAGTTATTTTTGTAGACACTGCAAAAAATAAATTTTAGATTCGAATTCAGTGAGAACGCTGAAGTGGTACTATACTAGTCCACTGTAGCAACATATGGCAGGCATTGCAACAGTGTATTGTACAATTTTGAAATGGTGGAATTAGGGGAGGTGTAATGATAGAGCTATGTAATGCGGGCTTCAAGCCAACTTTGAAAGGATGTTAGTCACCACTTTAAGAGTAGGATGTTGGCCTAATTATATTAGAATCAGTAGGTGTGTGTGGGTCTTCCTTATGAATTGTTCCCCAAATAATTATGGAGATTATTATTATTTTAATTAAATAATTAATAATTATTAAATAATTAATAATAATAAAACAAGTTTTACAACTCACACAAAGGAATAAAATACACTCATGTATGGGTTTGATCCCGGGATGTACACCCAGACTCCACCCTACCCAAACAACCTGCACCAACACAAGGTATAATTTTTCAATAAATATTAAAAATTTATTTAATAATAATACTTGATAAAAATAATGTATTTAATAAAAATTAATAATTAAATTAAAAATAATTAAAATGGTAAGGAAAATTATAATTAATAATAGTTTATTATTATTTTTGTTACTAATTGTTTATCGAGTTTCTAGAGTTTAGGATCTCACCACACAACCCACGAAAAAACAAACTGAGATAAAATTATGAAGATAATATGAAGGATCAGTCCCTTATTTGGAAGTTGGTATGAGATGTGACCCCATATTCTCAATAAAAATTAACTATTAATTAGAAATTTCCTTTCAGAAAATAGTTATAGAGGACCCTTCCCGAATTTATTTCTATAAACCCCTTAATTTCAGGAAAAAATGCCCTCTCACTTGTTGTGGAACCCTCATCTGAGAGATCGTGTGGGGGTGTTCTATTCAGGTGCTCACCTTCGTCCATCTTGTTCCCCTAGCTTCCACATGCCATGATTTTTAGAAAGTTTCCTCACCTAATTCTGCAAGACTTTTATGTAATACACAGTGAAATACAACAAGTCTATTGTGCTTGTTTTCTCGTCCATGTTTGGAACAAGCTCCTATAGTTTCCTCATTTTCTCATTCATTCGAATTCTTCTCATACGCTTGGTAATGATGTGTGGGTGAGTGGCACAACCCCTCTATGCTCAAATCTTAGACCACACCAAATCCCAAAACTTCACAGACTTCTCCATGAATGAATCCTCTAATGAATTTTTTGGTGTGGGGGAAACTCCCAATGTGGGGTGGAGTTTTTTAGCTGATGAAGTCTCTACCAGCAAAGAGAAAGAGTCTCCTTTGGTGTACAGTCAGGGTTGACGAGCAACCGACAGTGGGGATGTTTTCATGGGTAGATGAACTACCCACCAACCCTTGACCATGGTGGTTTTTATCATCTATTTAATGGGATGTTATCCCATGTTTTGTATGTGGTGTAATCTGGGTGTGTGGTGTATGTTGGTGATTCCTCAGACACGATTCAGAGAGAATAAATAGAGAACCGACCCCCATCTCCCATGGACATAGGAAAACCTACCGAACTACGTTACATTTTGTGTTTCTCCATTCTGCTTTCGTTTTGTGTGTTTTTAGTGCCATGCACCTCCGTTGTGCCCCAAAATTTGGCAACCTCATGTGAGAATACAACCTAGGAGGAGGTGCGTGGAAAGAAACCTCACCCTGAGTTTCATATACATTCAAACCATACAATATCTTCATATAATCCTCTCCCGCACTAATCAAATTGAAGAAAATTATCCGTGAAACCTAAAATTTCTTCTAAGGACCCAACCAGGATCCCAGTGAGGATACAGTCATTACCTGGGTGAACTTCACTATAACTGCCATTTTTAGTAATGGTTTGTGATTGGAAGTTGATTGGGCTCTTCATGTTGCTCTGAGAAGGAAAATATGCCTTTCCATTAGAGCTGTTAACAGACCCTACATTTCTCATCCCGTTTTCTGGATAAATATTGTAGAAGAGTCCTTCGGGAAAGTTGATGTGCTAGAACAAATTGGAGTTGTTGGAACTTACTATCTTTCCCTGCGTCGTCATGTAGGTGTCGTCGTGCATCTCTGGGCTAGATGGGATTTCTTTTGAACTCTGTGATGGAAATATCTAGGTGATTCCCACCACTTTTTCCAAATTTGGTGCACCAACCTCATCTCCCTATAACTTTTAACCTTGATACACACATTCTTCATGTGTAGGAACTATTCCTTTGACACCTATGGGAGTTGTCAAAGGAGTAGGTGTCCACCATGTTTGAAGTTCAATGGTTGGTAGGGGGATTGGTGGAAGCTGTTTCAAACATGAAATCTCTCACCATGGCTATATGAGCATGGCCAAGGGAGCTTCAACAACAATCATCTGAGCCATAGAGCTCCATTATATGAGATCAGTAAGTGATCCATGTGAGAGAAAGATAGATGTGTAGAGAGGGAGTTTTTGTAAGATTTGTTCAAGTTGAAATAAATCCCAATTTTATTTTATTTTATTCTTCCATTAATCTCTCTTCATGATCAGTGAATCACAATAGTGGAATCAGAGGAGGTTCCGGTGAAATGACGACAAGCAATGAAGTTTTTCTGGTGACCAAAAAATTCAAGTTTCTTGCAATGCTATTTTGAATTCATATTCTGAAAGTTCATATGGATGTGATTTCAACCATGTAAATGGTGTCGAAAACAGAGTTAAAATGAGATCCCTAGTCTCAGTAAATTTTTTTCCAAACATCGGCTTCTATAGTACACCTTACCATAAAAGAAAGTACTATTTTTTTGTCAGCAACATTTCTAGTGAGATTCCAATAGCTACTCTAGTGTGACACGTCAGCACCATTTCATTGATCGATCTCAGTTTTTGATACTGATTTGGTCGTATCTTGATCAATTGGTGTCCGATTTCGACAATCCAGGATTCGATTCCACCATTTTTACCATTCTAGGAGCAACAATGAGCTCCATTTTACCATATTCTGCCCCAATTTTTCATTATTTAAATTTACATGTAGGGACCATCCATAAGAGGGTGTCAAGGGGCCAAGAACAGATTAAAAACCAAGATTAGAGGAAGGTCCATAGATGGTAGGATACCATCATAAAATTGAAACTATTCTGGCTATATAAGCAGGGCCAAGGGAGGTTCAACAAAAATCATATGAGCCAAGAGCTCCATTATATGAAAGTTGGAAGAGCTCCATGTGAGAGAAAGATAGAGGTGTGGAGAGGGAGTTTTTGTAAGATTTTTGCAAGTTGAAATAAAGACATTTTTCTTCCATTTTATTCCTCCATTCATCTCTCTTCATGATTCGTGAATCACAATAGTGGTATCAGAGGAGGTTCTAGTGAAACAATAGAAAGTAGTGAAGTTTTTCTAGTGACCAAAAAATTCATGTTTTTCAAAATGCTATTTTGAATTCATATTCTGAAATTTCATATCGAGGTGATTTCAACGGTGTAAATGGTGTCAAAAATGGAGCTAAAACGAGATCTCTAGTCTCAGTAAAAGTTTGGACAAACTTCGGGTGCTATAGTATGCCTTACTAGAAAAAAAGGTATTGTTCTAATGTCAGCAAAATTTCTAGTGAGATTCCAATAGCTACTCTAGTGCACCACATCAACACCATTTCATTGGTCGATCTCGGCTGTTGATACTGATTTGGTCATATCTTGATCAATTGGTGTCCGATTTCGATGATCTAGGAGTTGATTCCTCCATTTTTGACCATTATAAACACAACAATGAGCTCCATTTTACCATATTATGCCCCAATTTTTCATTATTGAAATTTATATGGAGGGACCATCTATAAGAGGTGGTTAAGGGGCCAAAAACAGATGCAAACCAAGATTAGAGGAAGGTCCACAGATGGTAGGAGACCATCATAAAATTTCTACTATTCTGGCATAGAAATATAATTTAAGAAGAACTACTAAAGGTTGTTACAAGAAAATGGGAAAAGTATCAACCAAAAAAGAGGAAATGGAGACACGCATGTGATAGTCTTTGGATAAATCATGTTTTTATCCAAATACAAATAAGAGAAATGATTTTATACACTATTAGAAATGTGGTTTTTACCCACAATTATTTACCAACAGTTTGCTTAAACCATTTGTAAAGAAGGTTTGGGGAACCCTTTCCCAACAGTTTTATGAAACTGTTGGAAAAGGGGTGTTTAAGTTACCCTTTCCCAACGGTTTTATGAAACTGTTGGGAAAGGGTACCCCTTTTCCAACAGTTCTATTGAACCATTGGGAAAGGGTACCCCTTTTCCAAAGGTTCTATTGAACCATTGGGAAAGGGTACCCTGAACACCCCTTTGTCAACATTTTTTAAAAATAGTTGGAAATTTTTTCCCCAAATACAATCGGGCCGCTTCTCTCCCCCATTCACGACAGAACCCTAAAATCAATCCGGCGCTCTGCTCCTCTCGCGAACTCCCCCATCCGAACAGGTGGAAAACCATCTGAATCATCTCAAATCAGGTATTTTATTCTTTATAAACATATGATACCTTGTTTTTATTGTAATTGATCTAATATTTTTGTTTTAAGTTTGGATTTTGATGTGATTTCACCGTGAAAAATAGGGAAATGAATGAATATTTTGTTAATTAATTAGTTTCCCATGGAATATCATTTGTGTTATAATTTCCATGCTAAATAAAGGGGTAATGTAATAAAAGACATTGAATAAATTGTGGAATTTGGGGTATGTTGCATTTATGAGAGGTTTTTTGTTGTGTTTCATTGTATGTTGTAGGCTGTTGTATGGTGATTGAGGTGACCAGTTGGGAGTTGTGATATGTGGGGTTGTAATGTGATGGTTAGTGGGCCTAGATGTGACATGTGAAGTTGTGTGATAGTGATGATGTGTGGTGGTGTTTTTCCGTGTGGAGGTGTTGTGTGATGAGGTTGTGGTGTATGATGTGGTGAGGTGGTTTTGGTTGTGCGGTGGTTTGTGATGTGCAATAGTTTTGTTGTGATATGTGGTTGTTTTGGTGAGATGGTTGGCCGATGTAACATGGAGACGATGGTTATTTTGAGATGGTGAGTTGTTGTGTGGTGGTTTTATTAGTTTCTTGGTTATCTATGGAATAAATTATGCTGTTAAAACAAGTAAATAAGATAGTAAATAAATGAGATGGAATAGAAATGGATGTGTGGTAAATGGATTTAATTAATTTAACATTAAATGGATGGACAATGTAAGTGTGAATGAAGTGGCTTATAAATGAAAGTGGGAAATGCTATGTGTCTTGTGTGGTGGTGGTGTGGTGTGTTGCATATAGTGGTGAAAGTGGTTGTGATGGTTTATGTGGTGTATGGTAGTAGTGAAGTGTGTGATTATGTAATTAATTTGAACCCATAGGTTGGGTATTTTGTGCTATCTATATATCATGTATTTTATGTTATTTCTACACATTCCCAACTAGAGTTGGATAAACTTACGAACAATCAGAGGTTTTGAGCTATGGGTATTTTTTATAATATCTAGGATGGTGGTTATATGGTTGGATAGCTACCATGTCTTCCCTACTCTTCCTTCATAAGTGATTGACCATGTGTTTTTAGGAAAGATGCGATGTGATTGTCCATGTGTCTTCAGGTGAGATGTACAATGATTTCCATAGTGTTTTCAGGTGAGGTGCGATGTGATAAGGCTATAATAAGATGTGTCATGTGGTTGGGGTCATGTAGGGTAGGAGGATGGCACAAGGTTGATGTTATTCATGTTCATGATACCCTACTAATATGGTTATGGGATGAGGCATGCTGTGATGTGATAACACATTAAGTTATTGTTGGTTTTACATTTTTTTCAATAACACATTAGTATGTTTTTTTACACGTGTAGTTGATACCTTGATTATTTTCTTCCATAATCATTTACTTAAATGTATTTTCTATTAAACTTCAATCCCATTGAATTGTTTATGACAAAATGACTTATATTAATTCTTTTTACAGAATGGACATAAGTTGGATGTATGAAACCGATCGGATCTCAAGCTATTTTCAAAACAATTTGGAGAGATTTATAGATTTAGCATTTCACAATGCTTCAGATAGTGGTCGCATACACTGCCCATGTTCCAATTGTGTTGGTAGACCTTGGTTGAGTCGTGAAGAAGTCATCTACCACATAACCAAAAATGGTTTTCAAGCAAACTACTTTGTGTGGTATCACAATGGGGAGAAAATAAAATCTCAAATTGGTGATGATCGAAATGAAAGGACTGGAATGGAGAATTTTTTAAATGATTGGTTTCTATTTATTCTTCATCATGAAAAAGAAAGGATTTTGACTCAAGAAGACTTCGATATGAGGACAACTGATGCATCTAGTGAAAATGATGATATCGATAGGGTGAAAAAATTGAATGATGTTGCCATGACTCCAGTATATTGACAATGCGATAAAATGAAAAAGCTATAATTTTTAATCCGATTGTTTCATGGGAAAACTATGTATGAGATTTCTAATACAGCAATCGATTACATTCTTACCCTCTTGAAGGATTTACTTCCAGATGATGCAGATATTCCATCAAACCACTATATGGCATGGATGTTAGTTGAGGAACTTGGATTTTCAAGAAACAAAAATCATGCTTGCCTGAAAGATTGCAGTTTATTCTGGGAGGAAACCGCTGAACGAAATGATTGTATAAAATGTGGCACATCCCGCTGGAAGTCAAAATCTGATGGAACACCATCCTGCGTTCCACAGAATGTAATGTGGCACTTTCCATTGATCCCCAGACTCCAGAAACTTTTTATGTCTGATGACATATCAATAAAAATGAGATGCCATGACACCGAGATAAAAGAAGACTAATGATGAGTTGGTTCATCCTGCAGATGGATTTGCATGGCAGAGATTTGATGCTCGACATCCTGATTTTGCAGCTGACGTTCGTAATGTGAGGCTGTGTCTTCCATGCGATAGTTTTAACCTGTTTGGGCAGATGCTTACCTCGCACAGCACATGTCTAGTTTTTATACACATTTATAATATTACCCCATGGTTTTGTATGAAAAAACCTTTCACTTTCATGAGTATACTCAAATCTGGTCCTTCTGATCCCGACATTAATATTGATGTATACATGCAACCTTTAATAAAAGATTTGAAACTTCTTTGGGATATGGGTGTGCGTACATACGATGCATGTTTGAAAGACATATTTCAGATGTGGGCTGCACTTATGTGGATGATCAATGATTTTCCGACTTATGCAATGATGTCTGGATGGAGCACGAAGGGAAAACTGTCATGTCCAGTTTTTATGAAGAATACACGATCTAGAAGACTAAAAAATCGCTGTAGTTTCAGTTTTATGGGACATTGACGATTCTTGCCAAAGGATCCCATATAGAATGAATCATCGAAGACTTGATAATACCATAGAGACCGATGATCCACCTCAGCGTATGTCTGGAACTGATGTGCTTAATGAATTGAAAGATTTCAGTTTTTCGTTCGGGAAGGTTCAAATGAAATTTGAAAAGAGAAAGAATGTTTCCACTGAAACCTATTATAATTGGAGGAAGAGGAGTATCTTTTTGTATTTTCATTATTGGTCAACCAATTCGTTACGTAATTTCTTAGACGTAATTCATATTGAAAAGAATATATGAAAATGTTGCTTTTAGTTCTTCTAAATGTCAAGGGGAAGACAAAAGATGATTTACGATCTCGGCGTGACTTGGTGGATTGGGGCATCAGACCAGAATTGCATCCTGTGCGTATCAGTGAAAATAAATGGCAACTTCCATGTGATTCTTATGTGATGACACCTACGAAAAAAAAAATTTCTGGAAGTATTAGAGACTATTAGAGTTCCTGATGGTTATTCAAGCAACATATCTAAACAGGTCAATAGAAGAGAGTTGAATCCAAAATCTTTAAAGACTCATGATTATCACGTTCTACTGCATGAGTTGCTTCCAATAGCAATCCGTCATCTTTTGTCCAATAATGTAAGGGTGGATATTATTTGATTGTGACATTTGTTTAGAGATATTTGTGCTAAAAAGTTTTCCAAGTATTTCTTGCAAAAAAATGTTGAGAGATGCCCCATTAATTTGTGTAAGTTGGAGAAAAAATTTCCTCCATCATTTTTCACATGCATGCTGCATCTGACTATCCATGTTCCCACTGAAATAATTCTCGGAGGACCTGTTTCTTTTCATTGGATGTATCCAACTAAAAGAAATATGTTCACATTAAAGTCTTATGTCCTAAATAGAAATCATACCAAAGTTTCTATCGTGAATGGTAACCTGGCTCAAGAATGTATGGATTTATGCTCGATGTATTTGTCTGATCTTACTACAAGATTGAACAGACCAATGAGAAATGAAAAAAAATAGTATGAGAAAATTGAACCCAGTTTTCCATCACAGCCTCAAACAGGACGAATTCCAGGATTATATACATTGAAGACATTAAGCCATGAAGAGCGGGAGATGGAACATCGCACAGTTTTTTTCAACTGTGATTTGTTCGATGACTATATTAGGTAACTAAATTTATTATGTATATCTTAAATATATATCTATTAAACTATTCATATTTTTTATCTACAGGGAACATAAAACAATGATAAATAGGAAGCATCGTTCTTTATCTTTGAGAAGGAGAGAGACTTTGCATAGCAAATAGTTTTCTTCTTGGTTAAAATTGAAGGTAAAAATATTACTGTTTAAATTAATTATTTCAATATTTAATTAAGTTTAACAGTCATTTATATTGCAGGAATTGAGTTTGTCTGCTGACTCTGTCTTTGAGGAAATAAGAGCTTTGACTTTTAGTCCTAATACCGTGGTTCATGACTGTAAATCAATTGTTATCAATGGGTAAAAATTTATTGTCACTGAACAAGCAAAGAACATGAGAACAAAACATGATGGTGTTATGGTTACTGCCACAACAAATTGTTATGGAAATGCATCAGATATTAGACCGTGATTTGAAAATGTGGGTTATTATGGAGTCGTTGAGAAAATAATAATATTGGATTATTACTCTCATGGACGAGTCACAATGATGAAATGCCATTATTTTGATTCGATGATGAGACATGGCACATTTATTTATGATTGTGGATTTAAAGTAATTAATATGACTCACACTATTTCTACCGAAGAACCATATGTGTTGGCATCAATGGCTAAACAAGTTTTTAATGTCAAAGACCAACTTCGACCTGAATTTGGTGTCATAGTTGAAGTAATTCCAAGACATATTTTTGATGATGGTGATGATGGAATTTAAATTGTCCCTATTTCCATTGGAACCAATCCATTTATTTCTTTTGATGACTCCAATAGCTCAATTTTCAGAGTTGATTGTGAACCTGAAGTTGTGGTTGAAAATATATAGAATCATTCATCCATGTTCTCAATTATTTTGGTTTACCTAGAGTTGGGTTTTTAAGGTTGGTAATATTCAAATTGATTTAGTATTGATCACAAATATGTTTTAGCTGACTTGACTGTTATGTGAATTTTCAATGTTTATCGGTTGCTTTTTTATTTGAATTGCATTTTCTAATTTTGAATTGAACTGTATTGAAACCTAGTCAAACAATATTTCTAACTTGGTGAACATTACAACTTGTATGATTTATTAAATTCATTCAAGCTCTTCTAAAACAATTGATAGCTAAATTACCAATGAATCCCCCTATTCCCTCATATATTTAGTTTTTTGGTTTACACATTAGTTTCCTTTTTCTAATTAATTACATATTTTTTTCAAAAGCAGGAAATGCAGCCAATTGAAGAGAGACGAAGAAAAAAAATGATGGAGAACAATCTTTGGATGTCAGAGATGGGCGTTCCACCATTAGTGCCTATAGTGAGTACTTTATTTCAAATATATATATATTTAAAGAATATATAATGTCATGTGATTAATTTTTTTGTAAACATTTTTGTAGGATCCACCTATACGTCGACAGTTATTCGACGAGGAGCCTAGTACTGGTCCTAGTACTCAGGCCGGTGGTACGAGGAGGGTTCATACTAGAGGTGGATGATCAGCTGCGCGTGCCCGACTAGACCCTGACCCTCCCACTGACATGTCATCCTTCCCACATTCTGATCCTGATGTGTCATTAGGAAAACATGGGATATTTAGGCCTCCCATGTTTTCGCTACCTTCTGCATCTTCTGCCCCATCATTTTCACATCCCATGATGATTCCCACTCCCCAGTCAGAATCCGATCATACTGCTGTCCCATCTTCTTTTCCTTCTACTTCTATCTCTCAGAGCTTCTATATTCCATCATCTTTGACTCTTGTTCCACCACAGGGTGTTCCATCAGTTTCTGTGGATCCGGCGGTGCTCATCGATCAGACTAGCGCAGGTATATTTATAAAACCCTAACAAATTTTTATAGCAATATTTATTTTCATTATAACATGTTTTGATAAAATATTTCTTTTTCATTCATGACAGATACATATACTGATAGGAGGCGGGGGCGAGGTCGTACACGCATCCGTTCGGTGTGGAACCTCCACACACAAGTTATGGTGGATTACAATGAAGATAACCAAATGGTTGAGAAATCAGGGCAGCAATGTCGGAGTTTTTTGGCGACGCTTTCCAAATACTCTGACATCATTCCCGTCAACCTGCTGTCATGGAGACATTTGCCACATGAGGTCAAGGATAGAGCTTGGGCAGAGATATGGGTAAAAAAATCTGTTGTATTTAATGTCATGAATTATTTTTGTATTTATATGAATTTATATTTTGATGTCAGCTTCGATTTAATTTCCCCGATGGTGAGGGTGCTCGAGCAGAACGTCTAAAGGATTTAGGCAAGATTTGGAGAGCCTACAAGCATGAGTTGTATATTGGCTGGCATTCTAGAGTTGGCACTGAGTTAGAGGCGGTACCAGTCGTGGATGATTGTCCTATAGAGCAGTATCGTCAGATGATTACTCATTGGACGAGTACCCAGTTTAAGGTATGAATTACATTTGAGGTATTTAAATAATATATTTCATGTTTTGAATTAATATTATCCCTTTAATTATATAATTTTATTTAGGAATCATCTGGAAAAAATAAAAAAAAACATTGATGCAAAAAAATACCTCCACACAGTAGGACGTACGACAATGCCAGATCACGAGAGGAAGCAGGTATGGAAATTTTTTATAAGTTTTCTTTACAACTTACATTTTCTTTTTTTTTTCTCAATTATTTAATCGTTTGCTAAAGTTTTCATATAACTTTAGTTTTCAATGTAATTGTATAGGAAAATAAAGAATATTGAAGGACGTGTGACTCGAGCAAAACTGTTTTGCTCGAGTAGACAGAAAAAGGATGGAAGTACCGTAAATGAAGCGACTCAGCAGCAGATTGTAAGCTTTAATCTGTTGATTTTATATTTTAATATCTATTTTGTAACTTAATAAAATATTTATATTTGTAACAAGTTTCTTTAGAGGGCCTCTATGCCCAAGAACCAGACAATTTTGTGCCAACAGATCACTTACATCAGGTGTTGGGAGAGCAGTATCCTGGCAGAGTACGCTGCCGACCTAGGATAGCCCCGACGAGGTATTGGACCTCCTCAGGTATGAGCTATAGTGCCACCGAGCTGTAGAAAGTTAGGGAACATGCAGAAGTGGCTGAGAAAATGGCCACAGAGACGGCGGAACAGTATGCTAGGGAAAACAGTGCGTTTATGAAATTTATTGAATTTCTACATCCAACACTTCCAGCAGAGGCCATCCCAGCTTTTGATGAGTATATGTCGTCAATACGTTTTATATATAGTGCACCATGTGGTAGTTCTAGTGGTGGTTGTGACGATGTCCATCTTGACGATGATGATGGTGAGGAGTCTGATGTGGAAGAGGAGGGAGAGGAAGAGGGCGAGGCGGGTGGTGAGGGCGAGGGCGAAGAGGAGGGTGCTGAGGAGGGCGAGGATGATGATGGGGATGAAGACGAGGGTAATGATGATGGTGATTATGGTGATGGTGATGTGAGACAAATTGATCCATTAAATTTTTGACTAATATTACTGAGATTTGATATTTAATCTATTCTAGTTTTTGGTTTTATCTAGACTCATAGTATAGTATTAGAGTTGAGTTATTTTTATATATTATCTGTTTTTATGGATGTGGTTGTCTTTTAGTGGTTGTGTGTTTGGGAACCCCCCTCCTTCTTGGACCCTGGAAAACCCCCCACTATCCTCCTTGGATCCCAGACACCCCCCAGACAGCCCCTGGACAGCCCCCCGAACAGCCCCCGTACAGCCCCCCCCACCCTCCTCCCTGGACCCCGGACAGCCCCCCAGACAGCCCCCCCAAACAGACCCCCACCCTCCTCCTTGGACCCCATAAAACCCCCCGAACACCCCCCAGACAGCCCCCCGCACAGCCCCCCACCATCCTCCTTGGTCTCCGGACAGCCCCCCGGACACCCACCAGACAGCCCCCCGGACAGCCCCGCCGGACAGCCCCCCAGACAGTCCCCTAAACAGCCCCCCACCCTCCTCTTTGGACCCCGAACAACCCCCCGAACACCCCCCGGACAGTCCCCCGCACAGTCCCCCCACCCTCCTCCTTGGTCCCCGGAAAACCCCCTGGACACCCACCGGACAGCCCCCTGGACAGCCCCGCCGGACAGCCCCCCACCCTCCTTGATTTCATTTACTACTAGAAAATCTATAATATATATTTTATTTGTTTTCATCATGATAATCAATACAAATCACATTTACACATTTAATCAATATCATAGATTCTTGGTATGTTATAAAAGAGATATATTCATTGGGCATGACATTGTTAGCTCTGAAATGTTTCATAGCATGATAAACATAAATCTAATCCATTCTAAGAATGATATAAAAATATTCTATTTGAATGTCCATAAGATTTTAAGTAAATACCATTCCACTAATAGACACATGAGGACTCTCATAAAATGGACAAAAGTTTAAGTACATACGGAAAATCAACCAAACGCATTATGTTTCCATTGAAACTTTAGGAGAACGATACATGGGTCATATGTGAAATGTACGAATCAACCCCGACTCAATCTAAGACGCGGTGTGGCCAGCACCACTCAAAGTGTATGTCTTTTGTTTAAAAATGACGTCATTTTAATTGAAAAACATCAACTGGCATATGGAAAACCGACCAAATGCATTCGGATTATGTCGATACTTTAGCACGATGATCCATGGGTCATATGTGATGTGTACAAGTCAACCCCGCTTCAATCCGAGGTGCGGTGTGGCCGACACCATTCACATTGTCTCTCTTTTGTTTAAAATGGACATGATTATAAGTGAAAAGAACAACTGACATACGAAAAACCGACCAACCGCATTCGAAATGTGTTGATGCTTTAGGACAACAATCCATGGGTCATATGTGATGTGTACGAGTCAACCTGAGATCAATACGAATCATGGTGTGGCCGGGATCACTCTAAGTGGCTCCCTTTTGTTTAAAATGGACAACATTTTAAGTACATACGGAAAACCAACCAAATGCATTCGGTTTCCATTGAAACTTTAGGAGAACAATCCATGGGTCTTATGTGACGTGCACAAATCACCCTCGCCTCAATCTGAGATGCGGTGTGGCCGGAACCACTCAAAGTGTCTGTCTTTTGTTTCAAAAGGATGTCATTTTAATTGAAAAACATCAACTAGCATACAAAAAACCGACCAAACGCATTTGGATTGTGTCGATACTTTAGCACAACAATCTATGGGTTATATGTGACATGTACGAGTCAACCCCGCCTCAATCTGAGGCGCGGTGTGGCTGACACCATTCACAATGTCTCTCTTTTTTTTTTAAAATGGGCAGGATTATAAGTGAAAAGAACAACTGACATACGAAAAACCGACCAAACGCATTTGAAATGTGTTGATGATTTAGGAAAACGATCCATGGGTCATATGTGACATGTACGAGTCAACCCGGGCTAAATCCGAGGCATAGTGTGGCCAGGATCACTCTAAGTGGCTCCCTTTTGTTTAAAATGGACAACATTTTAAGTACATACAAAAAACAGACCAAACACATTAGGAGTGTGTCAATACTTATCACAACGATCCATGAGTCATATGTGACATTTAAAAATCAACCCCGCCTCAATCTGAGACGTGGTGTGGCCGGCACCACCCAAAGTGTCTATCTTTTGTTTCAAAAGGACATCATTTTAATTGAAATACATCAACTGGCATACGAAAAACTGACCAAACGCATTCGGATTGTGTCGATACTTTAGCACAACGATCCATGGGTCATATGTGACGTGTACGAGTCAACCCCACCTCAATCCAAGGCACGGTGTGGCTGACACCATTCACAGTGTCTCTCTTTTTTTAAAATGGACAGGATTATAAGTGAAAAGAACAACTGACATACGAAAAACCAACCAAACGCATTTGAAATGTGTTGATTCTTTAGGAAAACAATCCATGGGTCATATGTGACATGTAAGAGTCAACCCGGGCTCAATCTGAGGCACGGTGTGGCCAAGATCACTCTAAGTGGGTCCCTTTTGTTTAAAATGGACAAAATTTTAAGTACATACGGAAAAATGACCAAACGCATTCGGTTTCTGTTGAAACTTTAGGAGAACGATCCATGGGTCATATGTGACGTGTACGAATCAACCCCGCCTCAATCTGAGACATGGTGTGGCTGGCACCACTCAAAGTGTCTGTCTTTTGTTTCAAAAGGACGTCATTTTAAGTGAAAATATCAACTAGCATACGGAAAACCAACCAAACACATTCGGATTGTGTCGATACTTTAGAACAACGATCCATGGGTCATATGTGACATGTATGAGTAAACCCTGCCTCAATCCGAGGCATGGTGTGGCCAACACCATTCACAGTGTCTCTCTTTTGTTTAAAATGGACAGGATTATAAGTGAAAAGAACAACCGACATACGGAAAACTGACTAAACACATTTGAAATGTGTTGATGCTTTAGGAAAATGATCCATGGGTCATATGTGATGTGTACGAGTCAACTCGGGCTCAATCCGAGGCACGGTGTGGCCGGGATCACTCTAAGTGTCTCCCTTTTGTTTAAAATGGACAACATTTTAAGTACATACGGAAATCCGACCAAATGCATTCGGTTTCCATTAAAACTTTAGGAGAACAATCCATGTGTCATATGTGACATGTACGAATCAACCTCGCCTCAATATGAGATGCGGTGTGGATGGTACCACTGTCTTTTGTTTCAAAAGGACATCATTTTAAGTGAAAAACATCAACTGGTATACAGAAAACCAACCAAACGCATTCGGATTGTGTCGATACTTTAGCACAACGATCCATGGGTCATATGTGACGTGTACGAGTCAACCCCGCCTCAATCCGAGGCACGGTGTGGCTGACACCATTCACAATATCTCTCTTTTGTTTAAAATGGACAGGATTATAAGTGAAAAGAACAACTGACATACAGAAAACCGACCAAATGCATTCAAAATGTGTTTATGCTTTAGGAAAACGATCCATGTGTCATATGTGACGTGTACGAGTCAACCCGGGCTCAATCCGAGGCACAGTGTGGCCGAGATCACTCTAAGTGGCTCCCTTTTTTTTAAAATGGACAAAATTTTTAGTACATACGGAAAACCGACCAAACACATCCAGTTTCCATTGAAAATTTAGGAGAACGATCCATGTGTCATATGTGATGTGTACGAATCAACCCCGCCTCAATCTGAGACGCGGTGTGGCTAGCACCACTCAAAGTGTCTGTCTTTTATTTCAAAAGGATGTGATTTTAAGTGAAACATATCAACTGGCAAACGGAAAATGGACTAAACACATTCGGATTGTGTCGATACTTTAGCACAATGATCCATGGGTCATATGTGATGTGTACGAGTCAACCCTGCCTCAATTAGAGATGATGTGTGGCCGACACCATTCACAGTGTCTCTCTTTTGTTTAAAATGGGCAGGATTATAAGTGAAAAGAACAACTGACATACGAAAAACCGAAAAAATGCATTCGAAATGTGTTTATGATTTAGGAAAACGATCCATGGGTCATATGTGACGTGTAAGAGTCAAACCCGCCTTAATATGAGGCGCGGTGTGTCTGGAACCATTCACAGTGTCTCTCTTTTGTTTAAAATGGGAAACATTTTAAGTACATGCGGAAAACTGACCAAACGGATTCTGATTGTGTTGATATTTTAGTACAATGATCCATGGGTCATATGTGATGTGCACGAGTCAACCTAGCCTCAATCTGAGGCGTGGTGTGGCCGACACCATTCAATGTGTCTCTCTTTTGTTTAAAATGGACAGGATTATAAGTGAAAAGAACAACTGACATACGAAAAACCGACCAAATGCATTAGAAATGTGTTTATGATTTAGGAAAACGATACATGGGTCATATGTGGTGTGTAAAAGTCAACCCTGCCTCAATCAGAGGTGCGGTGTGGCCGACACCATTCACAATGTCTCTCTTTTCTTTAAAATGTACATGATTATAAGTGAAAAGAACAACTGACATACGAAAAACCAACCAAATGAATTCCAAATGTGTTGATGCTTTAGGTTAATGATCCATGGATCATATGTGATGTGTATGAGTCATCCCGGGCTCAATTTGAGGCATGGTGTGGCCGAGATCACTCTAAGGGGCTCCCTTTTGTTTAAAATGGACAACATTTTAAGTACATATGGAAAACCGACCAAACGCATTCGGTTTCTGTTGAAACTTTAGGATAACGATCCATGGGTCATATGGGACATGTAAAAATAAACCCCGCCTCAATCTTAGATGCAGTGTGGCCAACACCACTCAAAGTGTCTATCTTTTGTTTCAAAATGACGTCATTTTAAGTGAGAAACATCAACTGGCATACGGAAAACCGACCAAATGCATTCGAATTGTGTCAATCCTTTATCAAAATGATCCATGGGTCATATATGAAGTGTACGAGTCAACCCCGCCTCAATCTGAGGCGCGGTGTGGCCAACACCATTCATAGTGTCTCTTTTTTTTTTAAAATAGACATGATTATAAGTGAAAAGAACAACTGACATACGAAAAACTTACCAAATTCATTCTAAATGTGTTGATGCTTTAGGAAAATATACATGGGTCATATGTGACGTGTACGAGTCAAACGCGCCTTAATCTGAGACACGGTGTGTCCGGGATCACTCTAAGTGGCACTCTTTTGTTTAAAATGGACAACATTTTAATCACATACGGAAAACCGACCAAACGCATTCGGTTTCCATTGAAAATTTAGGAGAACGATCCATGGGTCATATATGATGTGTACGAGTCAACCATTCCTAAATCTGAGATGCGGTGTGGCCGGTACCACTCAAAGTGTCTGTCTTTTGTTTCAAAAGGACGTCATTTTAAGTGAAAAACATCAACTGACATACAGAAAACTGACCAAACGCATTCGGATTGTGTCGATACTTTAGAAAAATGATCCATGGGTCATATTTGACGTGTACAAGTCAACCCCGCCTCAATCCGAGGTGCGGTGTGGCCGACACCATTCAGAGTGTCTCTCTTTTGTTTAAAATGGACAAGATTATAAGTGAAAAGAACAAATGACATAAGGAAAACTGACCAATCACATTCGAAATGTGTTTATGCTTTAGGACAATGATCCATGGGTTATATGTGACGTGTAAGAGTCAACCCCGCCTTAATCTGAGGCTCGGTGTGGCCGAGAGAACTCTAAGTGGCTCTCTTTTGTTTAAAATGGACAACATTTTAAGTACATACGGAAAACCAACCAAATGCATTCGGTTTCCATTTAAACTTTCGGAGAACGATCCATGGGTCATATGTGACGTGTACGACTCAACCCCGCCTCAATATGAGACGCGGTGTGGCCGAAACCACTCAAAGTGTCTGTCTTTTGTTTCAAAAGGATGTCATTTTAAATGGAAAACATCAACTGGCATACGAAAAACCAATCAAACACTTTCGTAATATGTTGATACTTTAGGAAAACGATTGATGGGTCATTTTTGACGTGTTCCGGTTAACCTCGCCTCAATCCGTGGCACGACGTGGCCAATATCACTCCAGTTGTATGTATTTTGTTTAATATGGACATCATTTCAGGTAAAAATATATGGTATACGAAAAACCGATCAAATTCTGAATTGAATTCTAGATTCCACATATAATTGTCATCTAAATTTTAAATTGAATTTTAAATGAATTATGTATGTTTATAATTACATTATGAATTCTAATTTAATTATGGATGTGTATAGTTCCAGGATGCATTATATGTTAAATGTGTATGAATTTGTTCTCTATATGTATGTGTTAGTTGGTTATTATAGGTACAATAATTTTATATGTATGTGTTAATTTATTGCAGGTATAATAATTGGATTGAAAATGAGAGGGAATGCACAAAATGAGACCCGGTGGGAAAATTGCAGAGCTGCTATGAAAATTGCAAGATGTGGTGCAATTTGCACAGCATAGGCTATGCCAACAGTTTCAAACCGTTGGCATAGCATCTCTGGGTTTTTTTTACCAACGGTTCTATGAACCGTTGTAAAAAACTTCTCCCAACGGTTTAGAAACCGTTGGGAAAGAGGATACTGCTTGGGATTTTCCAACGGTCCAAACCGTTGGGAAAAACTTTCCCAATGGTTTGGAAAAACCATTGGGATAGGTTAATTTTTCCCCACCCTATCCCAACGGTTCACTGTAAACCGTTGGGAAAAGCTTTCCCAACAGCTTACTTCCCTACGGTTTGCACAACCGTTGGTATAACATATACCAACGGTTCTGTAGCCTTTCCCAATGGTTTAGAACCATTGGGAAAGACTGTATTTCCAGTAGTGATACATCAGGACAAGTCATAAAATGGGTGGTCGATACTGTTGCATCATACCTGGTCACTCCACATCAAGTGTATTTCTCGACTTATTAATCTGGTGACTTTGGTATAGTCAATATTAAAAATACCAGTTCTAGAGAGACTGTTTTCATGAGTGACATCCAAGTGAAGATGAACCTTGGATACAAAATCACCTTAAAGGATGTTCGGCATGTTCCAAGCCTTCAACTCAACCTGTTATCATGTATAGCCTTTGATCGACAAGGCTATGACAACATCTTAAGAAATAAAGCATGTAATATGAATAAAAGATCTATCATCATCAACTGAGGGCACATATGTGGTACATTGTACAAAACTCATGTGAAGATATGTGCAGACAACATCAACACAGTGGAAGGAGAGACTTTATCCAATATGTGGCATAGGAGACTAGGTCACATGAGCGAAAGAGGTTAATCCACCTTGACAAAGAAAACGTACATTAGTGTTAACAAGGATGTGTCACTTGAATCTTATAAATACTGCTTATATGGAAAGCAACATAGAGTCTCATTCAATACTATTTTCCAAGGATATCAGAGTTATCAGAACCAGTGCACTCTAATTTATGTGGACCCATGGAGGTGGATTCACTAGGAGGTAAAAAAATACTTCTTATTGTTTATTGATGATGCATCTTGAAGGGTGAGGGCATTATTTTTTGCAGATGAAGGACCAAGTATTGGACTGCTTCAAGATGTTCTATGCCATGGTGGAGTGTGAAATTAGAAGGAAGATGAAGTGTCTTCGTTCAGACAATGGAGGAGAGTACATATACTTGGAATTTGATGCATATTGCAGGTGTTCAGGCATCCAATATGATAGGATGGTCCCATGCACCCCACAACACAATAGAGTTTTAGAAAGGATGAAAAGAATCATTATGGAGAATGTCAGAAGCATGATGATTTTGGCTAAGCTACCTAAGATATTCTCAGGAGAAGCTGTTCAGGTTGCATGTTACCTCATCAATAGATCACCATCCCAACTGAATTTTGAGATTCCAGAGAAGATATGGTTTGGTAAACATCCCTCTTACAAGAATTTATGAGTATTTGGATGTTTTGAATTTTCACATGTATCCAAGGAGCTTAGGTATAAGCTAGACGAAAGATTTACTCCATGTATCTTCATCTTCTATAGAGATGAAGAGTTCAGATACAATCTTTAGGACCCAAAGGAGAATAAGGTGATCAGTAGAAGAGATGTTGTGTTCCATGAGAACCATATGATTGAGGACATTAAAAATACTAGAATGTCTTGAAGGGAAAGTGTCTAAGAATCAATTACTGATCCAACACCTCTACCAGCACCACCTATTAATGAAAAGGAGGAGGTGCAATAAGACTCATCGAAAGATGAATATGAGGTAGTGGAGGAGGATACTAAGCATAGAGAGATGCAATACTCTCTACAATAAGTTACAGAACCATCACAGGAGTTATGTGTTGTTGTTCCTATCAATCCAAAAATTTCAAAGGTTCAAATATCTTCACGAGGAAGGATTCCATTAACAAAATATTTGGAATCAGAGTAAATTTTGTTTACTGATGAGGGGGATCCAAAATGATACAAAAAATCGGTGTCTCATCCTGATAAACCCGTGTGGCTTCAGGAAATGGAGGATGAGATGGGGTCTTTGATGAAGAACCAGACATAGGATATGGTTGTACTACCCAAATGTAAGAAGGAACTAAAAAAATGGTTGTTCTGGTTGAAAAAGGTTGACAAAAAAAGGAGGTCAATTACAAAGATCAGTTAGTAGTCAAGGGATTCCTTCAGAAAAAAGAGTTGAATTTGATGAGATTTTTCAACTATGGTTTATATGGCTTCAATCGGAGTCATTTTTGTATTAGTGACTAGTTTAGACTTGGATCTTGAACATATGGATGTGAATATATATTTTCTTCATGGTTACCTCTCTGAGGAGATCTATATGAAGTAGCCTGAAGGTTTTGAGGTTTTTGAAGATGAAAACCTCATCTAAAAATATAATAAGACCTTATACGGACTAAAAAAAGCTCTCAGTCAGTGGTATAACAAGTTTGACTCATTCATGGTGGGTTATGGATACAAGAGGACACATCCAGACTAATGTGTTTACATCTAGATATTTTAGGATGGTAACTTTGTTTCTATTCTACTTTATGTTGAGGACATGTTGATTATTGGGAAGGATGCATTGAAGATTATCAATTTTAAGAAGGATTTATAAAAGTCTTTTGATATGAATGACTTGGGAGAATCTCAACAGATTTTGGGGATGAAGATCATTCGTGATTAAAATAGGAGGTTGTTATGACTATATCAAGAGGCGTATGTTGAACGTGTTCTGAAATGTTTCAACATGGACAATGCCAAACCAGTGAACATTCCACTTCCTAGTCATTTGATGTTGAGCAGGAGTTCATGCCTATTTTCCTAGGAAGAAATCGAGATGATGGATATAATAACATACTCCTAAGCAGTTGGAAGCTTGATGTATGTTATGGTGAGTACAATACCATACATTTCCCATGAAGTGGAGATCGTGAGTCAATTTGTTTCCAATCTCGGGAAGCAGCATTGGGATGCAGTCAAGTGAATTTTGTGGTATCTTAAAGGTACTTCAAATCTATTTTTGTGATATGGGGGGGATGAACCTCTCTTGGAGGGTTATAAATATACAGATATGGTTGGATATCTTGATAGTAGGAAGTATATATCAGGATATATCTATACATTTGTAGGAGGAGCTGTATCAAAGAATTCAATGTTGCAGAAGTGTGTTTCTTTATCCATGATGGATGTAAAGTACATTGCTGCTTCAGAAGCTGGAAGGGAGATGTTGTGGCTAAATCATTTTCTCAAGGAGCTTGGATTCATCTATAAGGATTAAATGGGTCATTATGATAGTAAAATTGCTTTGGAATTGAGCAAGAACTCCATGTACCATTCCCGAATGAAGCACATCAATATTCACTATCATTGGATATGTGAATTGATGGATAAAAAACTGATGCGAATTGTGAAGATCCACAAAAAGGAGAACTCGGTGGATATTTTGACAAAAGTGGTTGCTCGGGAGAAGATAGACCTTTGCATATGCTCTAGCATATTACAGTTGGAGGGGGAGAATTGATGGAGATATTCAGCTGCTGCCCACCAATTTTGTCAAAGGTGGTGGACCTACCTAACCTCCCATGTACTTCCAACCATGCTACACACATTCGGAATATGTAGGAAACATTCTTTTGGTAGGCATGGGAGTTTTAAAAGGAGAAGGTGGCCACCATGTTTTAAGTTCAATGGTTGGTGGGGGGATTGGTGGGAGTTGTATCAAAATTGAAACCTCCCACCATGGATATATAAGTAGGGCCAAGGAAGCTTCAATAATAATCATCTAAGCTAGAGAGATCCATTATTTTAGAGTCAGAAGAGCTTCATGTGTGAGAGAGATAGATGTGTAGAGAAGGAGTTTTTTGTAATATTTTTTCAAGTTAAAATAAGTCCCATTTTCCTTCCATTTTATTTCTACATTCATATCACTTTGTGATCATTGAATCACAACACTCTGATTCAGCAGGGGTAGTAGCGATGCGCCCCGGTACAACATCAGAGGTGACGCCATGAAATGATTCCCTAGATTCTAGTTCACAACCATGATGGGATCATAATTCTTCTTAATCACATGGAACCCCTCCCATGAAGGTGGGGACTAACATTAAAGTATTAATTGGGCAATCATCCTCTCTATTTTGGTACTCATTAGTGGCTGCTAGTGCTGATGGTTCTATAATTATTATGGCTTCTAATGTGGATCTAAAAAGTCCATCTTCCTCTCCCTCCCACAATTATCAACATTGTAGGGAATATATAACTTGAACACCAACTGATCGGCGATTCTCCTCCCGTTGTTGCCTTCCTCTCCCCGTAGAGAGACGGCTTTGCTTTCCCTTGTTTCGCTCCTCTGCGGATAGGTCAGGCTCGCTCCTCCTCTAGGCCCCGTGTTTTCACGACGCGTTCGGATCTAGACCCATGAACCTAAGACCGAGTTGCGATGAGGTTGCTAGAAGTTCCAGCATACGCCACGAGCGGGTTTGTGGGTTTGTGGTCCTCGCGCTGCAGAGCCAGCCCTAGTTTTGGGGTTGCATCTTAGATCTGGGGTGGATGCGTGTGATTTGGGGGTTTCCAAGGTCTTCTCCAGCGGGGCTGAAGGTGGCGACATGTTCTGATGTTGTTTCTTTTTAAGTTTTCTGTTTTGCATTTTGTGGTTGGGTCTGCTGTTCTGTGTCGAGGGTTTCTTCGTTGATAACAGTGACGAGAGTTTCTGCCTCGTGGAAATCGGTGAAGGGATCCACCAGCGGTGATTGGTTATAGCTCGTCGCCGGCGCGGGTGAGTGCGTGAGGTTGGGCGTCGGTGAAGCTCACCGGCGTTCTGGTTTTGGAACGACTTTTTAATGGTGTTGGTATGTTGACGGTCGCCGATGATGATTTTTCTGCCTGAATGGTGTTGATTCGTCGTTTTTGACGGCATCGATGGAGGCAGTTGGCTCGCTGGCGACATGGAGGAAGGTTTGTTTGGTGATTTACCAGGGGCGACTTCGAGGTCGTCGGTGATGATGTCGACGAGAGCCGGTGCATCTCACCGGCGTTCTGGTGAATGGTGTCTCGATTTGCGTGCAGACTGATGGATTGACGTATGGTGCGCGACACGAGGTGTCAATGCTATCGCGGGAGTGGTTGACAGGCGTGTTAAGACCGTGGGCGTGTGTTGATTCGGGTTCGGTGTTCGAGGAGGCTGGCGGTGACCTGTTTTGAAATTTGAATTATGGTTTGTTATTCAGATGTGATGATGTAGTTGAAAGACTGTATGGGTACCAGAAACCCCTTAAACCAGCTTCAGAAAATGAAAAAAAATGATTTCTGGTGGTGGTGACCTCAAATCAAAAGCTAGTCGAGAAAGAACCGAAACCAGTAACCGGTGCAAATGAGGGAAAAGCTTCATGGGATGCTGTAACACCCCAAGATTTTGAAAATAAATTTAATATTGAATGAATGAAACACTAAGTCTATACAAAACAAAACATTTTTATAACCTATCTAGTAAACATAATTTTACCACTACTATGATTTTAATTTTGAAAATCTAACATACACGGTTGCGGTCAGTAAGTTATTTAGAGTCTGATATGACTAACTTATTTTTTGGTGAATAGTAATATACCCTTATGAATATTAATGTTACCCTTATTAATAGTGACATACCATTATGAATAGTAACCTCACCTAGGATAGTATATATATAGGATTTAAGTGAAAGTATGATGTACCTATGTTTTGGAATAAGTAAACAAATGTTTTAAAAACTGTATTTTTCAAGTAAATTATGATTTTAATTAAAAATTAAATGTATCATATTTAGAATTTTTTTTTAAATTGACTTCATTTTTTAATTCTACCCATTGAAAAATGATTAGGGAGAATTTTTGAGATTTTTATAAAAAACTTTAATTTTTTATGAATAGTGAAATACGGTAATTTACCGTATTTATACATTATCAGTTAAATTCCCTATTCCAAGCATCAAGGATGATGTAAGAACCAATGGTTTGGACTCATATGCACATATTAGAATTTTTCTACATGGAATCATCACTATTTATTGTCTTATGGAAAAATAATAAAATAATGATTAAAATATTAAGAAAACCCTTCTCCCCTCCACTATAAATACCATCTCTTCCAGCCTCTTCTCTTCACTCCTATCAAGCCTTTTGCCTTCTCAAAATTCTTCCCAAATATCCTCCCTAGCCCCTCCCCCACAACCAGAATCCCTTGGTCTCATAAAAATACCAAATCCTCTTCCCTTAAGAGGCTCTCAAGGAAGGTTAATTCAAGAGGTAAAATTCCACTTTTCTTTTATTTCATTTTCATGTTCCTTTGTTCGCTTTTATTTACTAATATCTCCTCATCCAAATGGTATGAAAACTCTAGTACCATAAATTTACTATAATTTTTTTATACCAATGGGATAATTAATCTTCATCTTTCCATTCCCCCTCATTTATGCTAAAAATAAAACATCATCTGAGATGTGTTGATTTATCATATTCAAGGACGACGATGATTTCAATTTAATTTAACTTCTCCAACTCTGGTCATGAAACCATTTTTATGGTTGAAACATACTATTATATATTTATTTTATCTTATGTAATTTTCTATAATCCTTATGCACTCATGATGTAAAATAATAATACAAAACGAGGTAATTGTTAGTAAAATCGCCAAATTAATCCCAGTGTTTATCGTTAATGTTTTATATAATGATTCACTTTCAATCCAAATAACCAAATGTATTTTATAACCATGTAATATTTTGATTTTTCATTAATAAAAAATAAAATGAATTCTGGACATCAACTCCCATCTTACATGAACTACCATACTCTTTTATAAGTGATTCGATCATGAATATTATGAAAATGAGCAGACATGAACAATGAAATTGAATCCCTTAACCCATCTAAACGGCCATGAATGAAAATAATAAAGTAATAATAAAACAAATAAATGTATAAATGGTTCTATAATTTTTAATTAATGAACCTAATTTTGTTATTCAGGTCATTAAGATCAAGCGAAGAACACCCTCAGATTTAAGTTAAGGGATCATCTCTCTCACTTTTATTCAAGAATTCCCCCCAATGTTTTTCCCTTTTATTTTTAATTCATAATTATGGGGTATATTTTTTCACCTCACACATACTTCCATTATGATATATAAATGATGATATACCCCTTTACCTCTCATTAATCCCTCAAAAGAACACTTGTTACCATGCCAAAATGTTTGTATGGTGTTTCTTCATCTCAGTTCCATTTTTTAAAGATATTCTGCATTCACTACTATTACTTGTTTATGGTGTATGTATACTGCCCATTGATTTTACATATAAAAAATATATTTATTTTCATTACATTAAATGTATCATTTAATGATTATTTATTTTTGGGCATATGATTCAATTGATTAAAAAGTTTTAAGTATTTTCTAAACGAACCTCCATTTTCATTTGGGTTTATTTTATTCTCTATTAAAATCAATAAAATTCATATTTATTCTTATGTGATCCTCATAAATTCTGTTTGAATGTTATATATATGTTTTCTAATCATAATCCTTCTTTATTAAATAGGGAGTTACATGTTTTAAAAGAATATTTTAAAAATTCTTTTGAAATACAAGCCTGATTCATGGAACTTCTAGAATTCTTAAATATTTTGAAGTTCATTATATTATATGTTTTATGCAATATTTATCTTTCTAAAATCATAAATTTTAACATTAAATATATATTTTGGTTCATTTTTGGTTTTATGAAAGCAAACATTCCTTTTGTATTTGAAATCCATTAATATTTTCCTACAACACTAATATATTTTATTTCTAAAGCTTCTTTAAAAATGTTTTTTAAATTATTTCCCCTCAATATGAATTTATTTAAGGCTCAAATATAATTTTTATGGATTTAATATTATTGTTTGGGAGATACTGGATTAAAATCCAATTTCTTGACAAATACAAGTGATTTCCCAAAAATAACTATACTTTCTAAAGTAAAAACGATTTTTTCTCATTTCACTTTAACTTTTATAAGATATATTCCATGTTCAACACTTATTTCTTGCTTGTGGTGTATGTAATACACTTTTTTATATCATATCAGGAGTCTATTTATTCTCATGATATTCTAATAGATTATGATTTTAATTTTTCAAGGTGGTATGGGACACTTTGGAATGTCTAAGGATTATTCATTCAAGGATTTTTCAATGGTCTCATTTAAAAGTATCTTCATCTATGTCGACATCCTTGGTTGAATCTTGTACTTAATTGAGGTTTATATCCTATGGTATCATCCACCATTTTTAATTGAATGGTTTATGATTAGTTTGACTGTTGATGTGCGGTCTTGAAACCATTTACATATTACTCTGAATGGTTACTATTTGTGTTTAATGATTGAAGAAAGTTATTTACATTTCATATGTTAGTTTCAATATGAATGTATATGTGGTTTATGTTCAACCCGTTCATATGAGGAATGCGCTGGAATTATTATGTGATGGGTGGGGCCTGTTATACCCCCTTGATGTATTTGTAGGTCTCTTGAGACAAATAGATATGGACTTGACTGAGGCCTTTCCCATTTTTAGATATGGTTTTGTCTGAGGCCTTAATCATTTTTATATGTCTTTCCAGAGGCCTTGAAATCATGTTTTAGATTTCCCAGTATATGCATTTACCTCATTATGAAACTAGTAATTGAAAGTTCATGAGGTTATTCAACAAGTAGAATACTCTTGTTTATGATTTAATATGGAATTATTTATTTTGATCTTATTCCATCCATAATGTGTTCATGTTCATTTTTAAGGGCATGTTCTTTAGTTTTTCACCATGCCTAATGTTTATGTTAATGATATCTTCTGTTGTATTGCTTACCCTTACTGAGCCATTGATCTCAACCCTTTCTTATGTTTTATCCTTCTAGGTTATGAGGATGATTATACTATGAATGAATTGTAGGGTTAATATAAGTGATTATGGGCTTTTCTATTGAAGTTATTACGTTGCTTTTAGTTTCAATTTGTAATTTTGAACTCTAGTATGTACCTTTTTTTCAAAACTACTAAACTCATCTATCCAGTGGGATGCATCTTCCTTGTATCCATTACAATCTAATAAATTAAGGCATCAACTATGATCTTCTTGGGTCAGGGCGTTACAGTTGGTATCAAAGGATGTTTATAATTAAACTTGTAAACTAGATATAGAAAAAGTAGATTAGTGAACAAAACCCCAAGATAGACTTTGGGGATAAGAATTCAAGGACATACTAGAATTTTTGTAAGGAATAGATTATGTGGTTTATCAAGAAAATACATCTCTATATACATATGTACAAGTAGAGGTGCCTCTGAAACAAATGTATCTAGGGGTAAAGCTTGAAAACACTGCTTTGAGATAGACTTGAATGGGAACTAGTGCCTGAAAATGGGACTTGCTACACTCTTGGTTCGACACTCCTGGGGGATATTCTCTGGTAAATTTATAACCTTATTACAAACCATTATTAAGGATTTATTCCCCCAAAGTAACCAAAGTATATGGTTCTAGGATTTATGATGCATAAATTTATGTTATATGTTATACCATGATTAGAGACGTAGAGACTTCATAATTTTATGAGATAATATATTATACGGAATTGATTAAAAATGGTTCTTATAAGAAGGAATAATAACTTCACCAATGCACAAGTTTCAAAGAGTAAGAAGGATCATATCTCTAAGGGTATTAAGCCATCGTTTCAAAGGAATATGATCTCCCATGTATCCTCATAATATGAAGAAATAGTATCCTGTGTTAACAAGGTATATAAGCAATTATATGAGTCTTATGGATTTGAAGGGAAGAAAATGAAGAAGATTATGTAAGAGAAAAACCTAGATAAATGGAATAAGTGAAAGAAGGGTTTTACCACATGTTATAACTATGGAAAGAATCACAGTGGTAAATGCTTGAACGGAACGGGAGTTTGTTATATGTGTAGAGGAAAAGGACACCAAGTTCATGATAGAAAGGGTAAGAAAAAGGTTTTCAATGTAAAATGCAATAAATGAAAGGATATGGGGCACTATATTAATCAATATCCCTAACATCAAATGAATATACTCCAAATGATGTTATTGTATAAAGATCAAGTTATGATACTACCATAGATGGAGTGGAATGATTAATATTCATATTTAAGAAACATGTCTTTTGAATATTTTATTAGAAATTCACTTGTTATAAGAATTATGGAATATTTGAGGATTGTATGATAATTTTTTTCTTTAAGGATCTGTGGTCGTATGATTAATGGTACTAAGGAAAATTGACTCATTAACAGGTCAAACATTTGGAAAATATATGGTCGAGGGATAGAAAACCCTTATTATGTTCATAATACTGAGATTTAAATTTTGGAATAGAGAGATTTTATATATGGATAAAGTAAATTGTATAGTACTAACTACCATAAGAATGATTCTAAATTATTTGATCTTGATCTTTTGGAATGTTAAACCGTTTATAAAATGGTTTAAATTGATCATTGTATGAGGTTTTAGAGGTTAATGACACCACATGATGCAACTTATTCTAAGAGATGAAGTATATGTAGTTCAAGGAACAATAAAAGGATAAGATCATGTTTATGAAATATAAATGTATATTTATACACGTATAGAGTGGAATAATCCCTCAACTCTACTAAAAGAGTCTTAAATGTTGTTATGTTATGGTAATATTGGAAAATGTTAATGATATTTTTCATGACTATAGTTTATAGTTTTTTTGGTAATATAATTTCATTTAAACCTGTTTTCTATCACTATAAATTCATAGTTTGGTTTTTCTTCTATGCCCAGGTTTTCAATTACAATCAATGTAACTCCCTTCAAAAGAATGATTTATTTATTTATTATTATTATTATTATTTTTACCAATTATTTTTTCTTAAAACTTTTTAAGGAGTATATTCTATTAAACCTATTTCTGATATGGGTTTTCATGAGGAAATTTTCAATTAACAACCAATAACTTTCAATGTGAAATATCAAATTTCATGGAATTTTTTTTAAGGAGGGGATAATGTAACACCCCAAGATTATGAAAATAAATTTAATATTGAATTCTTGAAACACTGTGTCTCTATAAAACCCCACTTTGTTATAACCTATCCAGTAAACATAATTTTTCCATTCCTATGATTTGATTTTTGAAAATCATACATACACGGTTGCGATCAGTAAGTTATTTAGATTCTGATATAGACAACTTAATTTTTGATTAATAGTAACATACCCTTATGAATAGTAATGTTACCCTTGTGAATAGTGAAATACCATTATAAATATTAACCTCAACTATGATAGTATATATATATATGATTTAAGTGAAAGTATGATGTACCTATGTTTTGGAATCAGTAAATAAATGTTTTAAAAACTGTACTTTTCAAGTAAATTATGATTTTTATTAAAAATAAATTTATCATATTTTGAAAATTATTTTTGAAAAATTGACTCCATTTTTTAATTCTTCACATTTAAATATCATTAGAGTAAATTTTTGGGATTTTCTAAAATACTTGAATTTTTGATGAATTGTGAAATACAATAATTTGTCGTATATATACATTATCAGTTAAATTCCCTATTCCTCACATAATGGATGATGTAAGCACTAGTGGATCAAAATAAAATGCCCATATTACTATTTTTGGTCATGTAATCATTACTATTTATTGTCTTATGGAAAAATAATAAACTAATGAATAAAATATTAATAAAACCCTCCTCCCCTCCACTATAAATACCACCTATTCCACCATCTTCTATTCACTCCTCTCAAACCTTGTGCCTTCTCCAAAATCTGCCCAAATCTCCTACCAAAGATCCTCCCCAAAAATCATAAGCCATTGGTCTCATAAAGATACCAAATCCTCTTCCCTTAAGAGGCTCTCAAGGAAGGTTAATTCAAGAGGTAAAATTCCTCCTTTCTTTTCTTTCATTTTCATGTTCCTTTGTTATCTTTTATTTCCAAACCTCTCTTCATCAAAATGGAATGAAGAATAAAATACCATACATGTAATGTAATTTTTTTATGCTAATGTGATAATTCATCTTCATCTTTCCTTTCCCCCTCATTTATGATAAAAATGAAACATTGTCTGAGTTGTGCTGATTTATCACATTCAAGAATGACGATGCTTTCAATTTAATTTACCTTATTCAAATCTAGAAATGAATCCATTTTTATGGATGAACCATAATATTATATATGTATTTTATCTTATTAAATTTTCTATAATCCTTATGAACCTCATGATGTAGAATAATAATACAAAACAAGGTAATTGTAAGAAAAATTGCCAAATTAATCCAAGCGTTTGTCATTAATGTTTTATATAATGATCCACCTTCACTCCAAATAAAAAAATGGATTTTATAACCATTTAATCTTATGAATGTTAATTAATAACATATAAAAACAATTCCAGACTTCAACTCCCATCTTACATCAACTACCATACTCTTTTATAAGTGAGCCGATCACGAATATTACAAAAACAAGCACTCATAAACAGTGAAATTGAATCCCTTAACCCATCTAAAAGGCCATGAATGAACTTAATAAAGTCATAATAAACCAAATAAATGTATAAATGTTTCAGAAATTGTTAATTAATGAATCTAATTTTGTTATCCAGTTCATTAAGATCAAGTGAAGAACACCCTCAGATTTAAGGTAAGGGATCCTCTCTCTCACTTTTATTCAAGAATCCCCCTATGTTGTGTCCTTTTATTTTTAATTCCTAATAATGGGGTATGTTTTTGCACCTCCACCATACTGTAATTATGATATAAAAATTATGAGATACCCCTTTACCTCTCATTAATCCCTTACAAGAACACCCATTACCAAGCCGGAATGTTTGTAAGGGGTTTCTTCATCGCCCTTCCATTTTTGTGAGATATTTCATATTCACTTCTATTACTTGTGTATGGTGTATGTATACTTCTATTTGATGTTTCATATCATGAATCTATTTATTTTCATGATATTAAACATATCATTTGATGATTTTATATTTTTGGGCATATGATTCAATTGATTACAAACTTGTAAGTATTTTCTACCCAAACCTCCATTTTCATTGGGGTTTCTTTTATTTTATACTCACCTCAATGAAATTATTATTTATTCTTATATACTCATCATAAATTAGGTTTTAATTTTCTACATATTTTTACCAATCATAATTCTTCTTTATTTTATGGGTAGTTACATGTTTTAAAATAATCTTTCAAGAATTCTCCCGAAATACAAGCCTGATTCAAGGAACTTCTCGAATTATTATCTATTTTCAAGTTCACACTATAATATTTTTATGCCTTATTTATCTTTACAAAATCACACATTTTAACTTTAAAATCTATTTTGGATTATTTCTGGTTTTATGAAAGTAAACATTCCTTTGGGATTTAAAATCCTTTAATATTTTCCTTAAACTGCACTAAAATATTTTATTTTTAAAGCTTCATTAAAAACTCATTTTTAATGATTTCACCACAATAAGACTTTATTTATGCCTCAAATATAATTTATATGAAATTAACTTTTATTTTATGGGATATACATGTTTACAATAAGATTTTAGGACAAATAAAAATGATTTTCCAAAAAAAACTCTTTTTTCCAAAGTAAAAATTATTTTTATCAACTCACTTTAACTTTTATGAGATATATGACTTGTTTACCAATTTTTTCTTGCTTGTGGTTTATGTAATACCCTTTGGAATATCATATCAAGAGTCTAATTATTCTTATGATATTCTAAGGAATTATGATTTTAATGTTTCAAGTGTTATGGGACACTATGGAATGATTAAGGATTATTTCCTCAAGGATTTTTCAATGGTCTCATTTAAAATTATTTTCATCTATGTCAACATACTTGGTAGAATCTTTTACTTCATTGATTTTTATCTCCTATGATATAATACAGTAGGTTTAATTTAATGGCTTATGATTATTTTTACCGTGGATGTGCTATATTGAAACCATTCACCATATTTCTCTAAATGGTTAGAGTTTATGTTTAATGATTGAAGAAAGTTATTTACATTTCATATGTTAGTTCCAATATGAATTTATATGTTTTATTATGTTCACCCCTTTAATATGAGGAATTCATTGAACTTATTATGTGATGTTTGGGGCCCACTATAGCCTCTTGATGCATCAGTAGGTCTCATGAGACAAATAGATATGGACGTGACCAAGGCTTTGCCCATTTTTAGATATGGTTTTTGCGAGGCCTTAATAATTTTTATATGTCTCTTTTGAGGCCTTGATAATATGTTTTAGATTGTTTAGCATATGCATTTCCCTCATTATAAAACTAGTAATTGAAATTTCTTGAAGTTATTGGACTTGTAGGATACCCTTGTTTATGATTTAATATGGCATTATTTATTCAACTCTTATTCCTTCCATAATGTGTTCAAGTTCATTTTTAAAGGAATGTGTTTTTAGTTATTCACCATGCTTAATGTTTATGTTTATGTTTATGATATCTTCTGTTGTATTGCTTACCCTTATTGAGCCTTTGAGCTCACACCTTTCTTATGTTTTATCCTTCCAGGTTATAAGGATGATTATACTATGAATGAATTATAGGGTTAATCTAAGAGATTATGGGATTTTCTATTGAATTTATTATGTTGTTTTTAGTTTTAAGTGGTAATTTTTAACTCTTGTATGTATATTGTTTCCAAAACTACTAAACTGATCGGTACTTTGGGATGAATCTTCCTTGTATCTATGCCAATGTAATACATTAAGGCACTGACTCAAAGATTTTGGGGTCAGGATGTTACATCTGTGGTCTAGTAGTAAGAAAGAAATGGGGAAAAGATCAGTGACTAAAATCCATACTTCTACATAAGATTACAATGAATAAAAATTTAATATAAATAAATCATCAAGAAACAGAAATGATTCAAGGATCCCCACTCTCACACTCCTCCAGATCCTCTCAAAGCTAATATCTGGTGACATTTATAGCCACTAGTAGCCAGAGTGTTTCATAGTCCAACCTCCCAAAACAACAATCAGAAAGGTTTTTTTGATTTCCAAAATAGAAGTGAAAAGGGTGGTTTTTTGGGTGATTAATTAAAAAATGTGTTTCCTTTAGTAAGTATTAAAAAGTTGAGATTCAATCATTTTTTTGTGCATTCCTAAAAAAAGGAAAGCGTGGTTGTTGGGATGGAAATGGGTACATTATAATTGAGTACCTAATCCTACATGACCTGATAAAATCATGTATATTCGAACTGTGTTTGGGTGGGGTTAGAGTTTTAAAAATAATACCTAATTATTAATAATATTACATTTTAATACATCATATAAGATACTTTAAGCCTAAATATTTGAAAACATAATAGATTAGTTCCTCCCCTAAAGTTTTTGTGCTCAAATTTATAACATCCTGACTCAACTCATTATATGGTAACTGAATCAAAGAATCACCTAACCTCATCCATGTATCCCTGTATGTAAGAGCATGATCACTAGCAATGACAGTATGAGTGGATATCATGGGGAGACTACACCCTCTAATATAGATTACAATAAATGACAAGAAACAACATACAACCAGCCATTATAATATCTAATCGAATAAAAAGAACATCAAATCTAAATCAGCCAAAAGAATAAAACACAACACATACTATAAAAGAATTAATTATCCAAAATTCCACTTGATTTCGACACACACCCACTAGATCTCTCATAGGAAGATCATATACAACTCAGACCAAAAGTAAATAAATTGAAACCACAATGTGGTCTCAAGCATCGACCTGATCCCATCTTTTGACTATGTCCAATATATCCATCTCAACCATATGGTGACCCATTTTTTTATGATTTGAACCTTTGAAATGTTTCAAATAGATTTTTTTGAGATGGGTAACTGAGTTTTTGTGAAGTTTTGAGCATTGAAGAAACTTGATAATAATATATCATTTTTAGTCAACACACACATGTTGGTAAAATTATTAGAATTTCCTCCTGAACGAAGCTTTAGTTGGGAAAAATGATGTTACAGTTTTGTATGGAATAAGTTTTTTACCCTATGAGTGATGTTAATTTGATTCATCACTGAGGTCTCGGGATCACCCAATGTTGGTGTGCGATGAAATTAAATTAATTAATTTTTATCAGGTGACCTAATTTCCCCTACAAAACCCCTATTATAATTTATCCCTAGGGTTTTTTACTGTTTATGTCTACATAACCCTAGATAGAGAGAGGAAAAGGAGAGATACCAGATATTGGTGGCATCAATATCAGATCATGGGAAGGAGACCAGATCTACGATGACATCGATGATCGGATTGCACGACGATGATGAACGGAACTTGGGCATCAATAAAAGATTGAAGCAGTGACTATTGTTCCATGAGTGTAGCACCCCCGGACCCACACTCCCAAATTTGGTCCCTAAAACACATAACTTACAAAAAAAGCTTTGATACACATCTGTGATAACAATATCTTTCTGACATTTAAAATCCAAGGACCTTTGACTTTAGAGTTTTAAAGAGTCAGAAAAAATTATAAACTACTAAATATCAAGTCTTATAAAAAATGGACACTTTTCCAATATATAGATATCTAATAAATGTGTAATAGGTCTTCAACATTTACCTAAATTCTCTACACATGACACTCTTCTAAACTTAGCATACCTAGTACTTTCATTTATAACCTGGGGAAATGAAAACATAAGGAGTGAGCTCAAATTCCTGGTAAGGGTAAATGTGATAATAAATCATAACTCGAGAAACATGAGCCGTAATATGATATCATAATGAGAATTATCATAATATTGAGTTAATGGAATAAAGATATGATATCATAAAGGCATGGATTAAACAATGATCGTAACAGAAGAGCTTGATATCATAACAACGTGGAAACTACATAAACACGATTTCATAAGAACATTTTAAGGATTACCCCCTAGACCATCATCATAATATTATGAAGATTACTCTATAAGCCATCATAATATGCAAAGGATGACTCCATAGTCCATAAAAAGGATTAGGATTACTCCTTAATCCCATACATAGATTATCACATGTAACGACCCGACTCTTTGGAAAAGATACGAATCGTTAGTTTTTCTTTCGAATCTTTCCTTTAAGCTTGTTTAATGGGTGTAACATCCTAAGGAAGGTCTGGGGAGTGTCCAGGGTTGGTTGAAATCCCAAGAGTTTTAGAAATGGACTTAAAGGAAGTCATGAACGGCCTACGCACGGTCTGCACACGGTTTGGGATAAACCGTGTGGCTACAGACAGGGGCACCTGCAGGGGTGCACGACCATGTGGACCAGGCCGCATGACCATGAGGCTTTTGTCTAGGAGGTAGTTAGGTGCGAGTGGTTTGCGCACGGTTTGGGTAAATCGTGCCCCTAAACTATGTGACCCTGTTTCTAGGTGAAATGACCAGTTTTCCCTTTGTTTTAAAATCCTTAATCTTTTCTTTTTTCCTTCCCGCTGACAGAACCAGAGGAGGAGCCCTCCTTTGAGCCAAAAATCCCTCTCTCACTCCTTATCTTGTGGATTCTTCATCCGGTGACCGTTATTCAATCCTTCAAAGGCGTTGGATCACCCTTGGTAAGGCGTACCTCACGCACCCTTCTTTCCTCCGTAAATCTTGGTATTCGTCTTGCTATTTTACCGCAGGCTCATATGCCCTATTTTCCAGGGAATTGGATTGGAACTTAGATCTCTTCCAAACTACTGCTAATATGAGGTTGATGTCAAGTGAGCCTATGCCTATAGCTCTAAGGTAGGTGGTCACGTGGTTTCCATTTTGGGTCTTCACCTTTTTGAGTTATTATCTTCGTGTTGTGGCTTGTCTTTCGCCAAAACCCTTATTTGTAATGACTGCTTCATATCTAAATGACCCGTGTGGTATGAGATTGATGAATCTAACCTTTTTAGGGTGTTTAGATTTGGTGTGGACTGGGATTGATCAACCATAGGTGATATTCCATGATATTTGGCCCTTTTTCACCTTTGGACCTTAACAATATGTCTTGAAAGGGCATTTTCCATGTTAGGAAAATGAGATGACTTGGTTAGAGGTTGGCTCAGATGAGATAGCCTGAACCCCTTGAACGAATTGAAATATATATTGCCTTGAGATGTGATTATGTGATATTATAAAATGGAAATTCCATGCTTTGTTAATGTGATATGATATAAGATGGATTTCCTTATATATTGTGATGTGAATGGTTATTCCATACTATGTTGACATGCTTGTGATAACCCATGTGTGGGCAGGAGGCGTTCTTACCTCGTGCCAGATGAATCTCCGTGTGTGGGCGGGAGGTATTCTTACCCTGTGCCAGCTGAATCTTTGTGTAATGGGACGGGAAGCATTCACACCTCATGCCTATATATCCTTTATGGACGAGAGGCATTCTTCCCCATGCTAGCTATAGTGCTTGTGGATGAGATACATTCATACCTCGGGCCAGTGATGATTATACATATGTGAGAAGCATGGAAGAGAGGAATATTTACCTCATGCCAATGATAACCTATATCTATGTACTTGTACCTCTTGTGATTGTTCAGATTATCGGCCACGAGCTGAAGCAGGTAGACCCTCCATGTGTCCTTCTGGAACCTAAGCGGTAGGGTTGTTTATTATTTTGATTTACTTACTTGTAGTTTACTACACACTGTTTATTTTACGAACACCTATTTGGATTACACATAGACATCGTTGGTGGTGGCCTACTAAGACTTGTCTCATACCCTACCCGGGTGGCCTCCTTGGCACCCGTGTAGACTTTACTATTGCAGGTACTAGTAGGGGCAAGGGTCCTGCTTCATGTTGTTGATACATATATGTTCTAGCTGGAGTTCTAGATCAGAGAACTGAGAATGGGTAGAGATGATCTTGGACTAATTTTTTTCCTTGTTTCTTTTTGTATTATTATATCAGCATTCCATGCATCCATTTTGTATTAGACACTGCCTATTTGGATTTTGTATATTTATCAGGGTTTTCCTTATTTATGTTGTTTGGTTTTGTGTGTTTCCCTTTTTCTCATGTTTATCCATTAGTTGTGCTTCCACTATTTAATCAATTACTGCTATAACGTTGTGTACTCTGAAATGGGTGTACAGTCTCCCCACTGACTTACCATTACACCTTCGCTGCTAGTCGGCAGCCCCTGGCCTATGGGGAGACGAGCCAGGGGTCATGTGGCCAACCGGGCACGAGGCTTGGGTTGAGGGGCAGCCGGGTCCGGGACGTCATAAAGTGGTATCAGAGGTTTCTTTCTTTCTTTCTTCACTATTTGGTGATGATATACTTGGAGACTGGGAATGCTTAGGGACTTAACCATGAGCTGTGCTTGGGCATCACGAACCCATGTACGGGGTATGGGCCAAGTTTCCTATTTTATGTTTTTATTGATTCTACTAATTACTGTTGATACCATTTCACCGTTGGGTGCTTCACATGTTTTGTGATGTTATTGAGATTTTCAATGTTGGAATTTGGATTTCAGGGTTCGAATCGATGAAATGAGGGTTATGCATTAGAACATGCATCACGATAGGCACAATATGATTAGGCCATGCATCTTTCCATGCCATATTTAAATTTTCAGTGAGCATTGCCTGTTGTTTATTTCCATGCCTTGTTAATATCTGTGCAACTGTGCTAACCCTTCTTGCAGGTTGTGAATTGAGGAATGATGTGGTTTTGGTGGGTGTCACTCTTTGGTTCATAAGGTGTATGGGCCCTTATGAATCAGAAAATGACATTCCAACTAAACCAATCATTTGATTAAAAGGAAATTCAAATACTTAATTAGTACAAGTAAATGGAGAATGGCATCCAAGTGTGTGTCATCTTTCAGTTCATGATTATGGGCCCTTATGGGCTGGGAAAGTCCATATCACCGGATTAATTTAAATTTGAGAAGTTGCAGGTTTTACTAAAAAATATTATGGGTGTGATAAGTGATCTTAGGGGTAGGAAGGCTTAGTACATGTCCTAGATTCTAGAGTTAAACCTTTAATTTTTTGGTTTCTTCTTTTGAGATGTTCATTTTGCATTGTATCACTATGCCTCCGAGACATCCTCGAGTTGTGCGTGCTGAAGGCGGCGACGATCATGTTTCTGAGGTGGTGGGCCCTGAGCCTCCAGTTGATCTTCCCGTTGAGCCACCCGTGGATCCTCTTTCTATTCTTGAGATGGTCGTCGATGCCCAGTTCTGTTAGAGATTCTTGTGTATGATGCAGAGTATGCAAGGTGGAGTATGACCTGCCCCGAGTATGGAAGAGTAGACCCATGAGTTTCAGTCGTAGCATCCTCCTATATTTATGGGAGATGGTGGACCACTTGCTACGGAGTCCTGGTTGGAAGCTATTCTGACCATCTTCGAGCACCTTGAGACACCTCCAGAGCGGAGGTTCAAGCTCACAACTTATATGTAATGTGGTTTAGCCAGGAGGTGGTGGGATGTCATCACCCAGTCGGGACATTAGAGAGATATGATCTGGACTGATTTCCAGACCGTCTTCTACGATTATTTCATTCCCCAGACTTTGAGGGCTGACAAAGCTAGGGAGTTTATGAATCTGTAGCAAGGGACCATTACAATTATGGAATATTTGTCCCATTTCACTGAGTTATAGCATTTTTCTCCTACACTAGCTGCTGATGATCTCACGGCTACTAGGAGTTTTGAGGATGGATTGTGTTACGCCATCCATTCATAGGTTAACGTGTTCATGTTGACGATCGTTTCAGAGATTTTCAATCAGGCTTTGATCACAGAGAGCAATTTGAGAGAATCAGCCAATGCGAACCAGGGCGGTTCGACGCCTAAGGGTTCTAGTGGATCTGCTTCTGGGAAGAAGCGGTGTTTTGAGGATTCTTGTGGTGTTAGTAGTAGTCATACCCTTTTCTCAAGTGGTACTATTATCTGTCACCAATGTGGGGTGCCAGGACATATGAGGAGGCAGTGTACGTGAAATCCAGTGGAGTGCAGAGGTTGTGTTAGGTTGGGTCATCTCTACCATTACTTCAGGACTTTTCCCCCAGGGCCTAGTGAGTAGGGATCTGTACCTACTCCACGATCTAGTGCTGGATCAGCGGGATCACGTCAGTCAGGCGGCAGGAATATCGTCGGCTGATCAGGCCGGGGTGGTAGTTGATGTAGAGGTAACCAGGTGTATGACTCTCAGCGCCAGCAGGACGAGTCCGCTTAGGGTATCCAGGCTGTGACTTAGGGTTGTGGAACCAGCTAGTTGGATGCAGTCAAGCCTACGCCACCGAAGCAGTATGCCAGACCATCTACTATATGAGGTATGATTCTAGTTGCCTCTATGTTAGTATCTGCTTTTTTTGACACAGGCTCTTCTCACTCTTTTATATCGGAGGCGATTATTGGATGTTTGTGCCTCAAAATTGAGTCATATCATGGTATGATCACATTAGATACCCCATTAGGTGTCCGTTCAGAGGGAATTCATCATTGTCAGAATTTTCCCTTTGAGGTGGGCGGTTACCCTTTCGTGTGGAATTTGTATGTTCTGGATATGAAAGGTTTTGATATAATAATTGGGATGGACTGGTTAGTTCCCTATAGAGCCCGGATTGACTTCTATCGTCGGAGGGTGGTGTTTACGTCACCGGAGGGTGACACGTATATGCATAAGGGAGAATGGGATCTTAGTGCGACACGAGTGGGACCAGAACACTAGAGTTTAGGTGGTGTCACAGCATAGGTTTCCAATGTTTATCTCGATGACCAAGGGTTACAACCCTCTATTTATCCTCTAGTGGTGGAGCATTTCAGTGATGCCTTTCTTGATGATTTCTCGGGTCTACCTACAGTGGGAGAGGTGGAGTTTACTATTGAGCTTATACCAGGAGCAGCACCAGTGATCATTCCTCCTTATAGGATGGCACCTAAGGAACTTTTGGAGCTCAAGAGTCAGCTGGAAGACCTGTAAGAAAAAGGATTTATACGTCCCAGTACTTCTCCTTGGGGATCACCGGTTCTTTTTTCCAAGAAGGCAGATGGTACCCTTCTTCTTTACCTGGATTATCGTAAGTTAAATCAGCTGACTATTAAGAATCAGTATCATTTACCTCGAATTGATGACCTCTTCGATTAGCTCCGAGGAGCGAAGTTGTTTTCAAAGATATATTTTAGGTCGAGCTGTCACCAGGTGCGTGTTAGGAATTCAAACATATCTCACACAACATTCAGGAGTAGGTATGGTCTCTATGAGTACCTAGTCATTCCTTTGGGGCTTACGAATGCACTTGTAGTGTTTATGACTCTTATGGATAGGATTTTTCACCCTTAACTTGATTATTTTGAGGTTGTATTTGTGGATGATATCTTAGTCTATTCATGCTCAATACACGACCATGAAAACCATCTTGAGATCATGCTAAATACACTGAGAGAGCATCAACTTTTTGCTAAGCTCAGTAAATTCCACTTTTGGATAAATAAGGTTCACTTCCTCGGTCAAATTATTTCTGAGTCTGTAGTTTCAGTTGACCTTGAGAAGGTGAGTGCTGTGATTTCTTGGGATCATCCCAAGAATTCCTTTGATATCAGGAGTTTCTTGGGGATTTCTGGATATTATAGATAGTTCATTCAGGACTTTTCACGCCTAGCTTCACTGCTTACAGCTTTGACCAAAAATGGGGTGAGATTCGATTGGTCAGAACCTTGTGAAGTAGCTTTTCAGGAACTGAAGGGTAAACTAACTTCAGTACCGATACTAATCTTGCTGGAGCCAGGCAGAGCTTATATGGTCTATTGTGACTTTTCAGGTATCGGTCTTGGATCTGGCTTTATGCAGGACGAGCGAGTCGTTGCGTATGGTTCTTGTCATTTAAAGGATCATGAGCGGAATTATCCGACGCACAACCTCGAGCTCGTAGCGGTTTTACATGTCTTATGTTATTGGAGAAACTATTTTTTGAGAGAGCATTTTGTGGTATTCGCTGACCACAAAATCCTCAAATGTATCTTCACTCAGCGGGATCTAAATCTTAGGCAATTCAGGTGGTTCGAGTACCTGCAATACTTTGATTTCGAACTGGCCTACACTCCTGGGAAAGGAAATTCAGTAGCTGATGCGCTGAGTCGGAAAACTCCATCACAAGTATTTCGGGAATCTAATGAGGAGTGGAAGCTGGTGGACCTTTTTTCAGATATGCACATTGAGGTTCAGGAGGTTCAGGGTCAAACTGTTCTCTCAGCCTTAGTGGTGACATCTACTCTTTTGGAACGAGTCAGGGCAAGACAATTATCAGTTCCAGAAGGCCTTGTTCTACGAGAAAGTGTTGCTGATGATGCCTCTATAGATTGGACCATGGATGAAGGTGATACTTTATTGTTCCGTGGGTGTGTGTGGGTCCTAGCAGATATTAGAGAGGAGCTGATGAGGGATTTCTACACCTCAGCATGGGCAGTTCACCCAAGCATCACCAAAATGTATTGTGATTTCCGATGATAGTACTGGTGGCCTAACATGAAGTGGGAGATAGTCAGTTTTATCACGCGTTGTTCCACCTATGAGTAGGTGAAGGTAGAAAATCAGTGTCCGATAGGGCTTTTACAGCTGTTGTCCATTCGGGAGTGGAAATAGGACGATGTTTCTATGGACTTTGTAACCAGTTTACCCAGGTCACCTCATGGAAATGATGCAGTATGGGTTATCATCGACTGTCTGACGAAGGTCACACATTTCTTACATGTATGGTAGACCTTCATGGTTGATGAATTGGAAATATTGTATGTTAAGGAAATAGTGTGCCTTCATGGAGCACCTCGTTCTGTTGTCTCGGATAGAGATCTTCGTTTTACATCTCGGTTCTGGCAGGGTTTACAGAAGGCCATTGGTACGTAGGTACTTTTGAGCACGGAATATCACTCGTAGACTGACGGATAGACTGAGCGCACTATACAGGTACTAGAGGATATGTTACATGCCTGTGTTCTCTATTTTGGAGGTTCATGGGAGAAACACATTCCTCTTGTCGAGTACAGTTATAACAATAGCTTCCATGCTACCATTGAGATGGCTCCCTATGAATCCTTTTATGTTAGGCCTTGTCACTTGCCTTTGGGTTGGCTTGAAGTAGGATATGCAGCTGTTCTAGGACCACATATTGTGTAGGAGACTACGGAGCAGATACAGCTTATTAGGAAGCGTATACAGACAGATTAATCTAGATAGTAGTCCTATGCTAACAAGCACCGACGACCTCTTGAGTTCGAGGTTGGGAAATAGGTTTTCTTGAAGGTCTCACCCAGGTTGGGGAAGAGACATATACAGAAGCAGGGTAATCTTTCACCAAGGTTCGTAGGACCCTTTGAGGTGATGAAGTGGATTAGACCAGTAGCTTACCAGCTTGCACTTCTGTAGAGATATCAGGCCATGCACGATGTTTTTCATGTATCTCAGCTACGTCGGTAATTTTTAGATCTGACTCATCTTTTTCAGCCTGATGAGGTTGAACTAGATATGGATGCTTCTTTCGAGGAGTATCCGATGCAAATTGTTGACCAGAGTGTGAAGACGCTTCGTGGCAGGTTTGTTCCTCTTGTATGGGTGATATGGAAGCACAGCCGGGTATAGGATGAGACATGGGAGCGAGAGGATGATATACGTTTTCAATGGGTAGATATTTTCATTGATGACACCTTTGTACCCTCGGAAGGCCAACTCGGGGACAAGTTGCTTTATGGAGGGGAGGTTGTAACGACACGACTCTTTGGAAAAGGTAGGAATCCTTAGTTTTTCTTTTGAATCATTCCTTTAAGCATGTTTAATGGGTGTAACATCATAAGGAAGGTCTGGGGAGTGTCTAGGGTTGGTTTAGAGCCCAGGAGCTTGAGAAATGGACTTACAGGCAGTGGCGCACGGCCTGCGCATAGTTTGGGATAAACCATGCTGCTGTAGACAGGGGCACCTGTAGGGGCGCACGACCATGCAGACCATGCCGCATGACCATGTAGCTTTTGTCTAAGAGGCAGTGAGGTGTGCATGGTTTGCATACGGTTTGGGTAAACCGTGCGCCTAAACTGTGCGACCCTATTCTGGGTGAAATTACTATTTTGCCCTTACTTTTTTTAAAATCCATAAGCTTTTCTTTCTTCCTTCTCGCGGAAACAACCAGAGGAGGATCCCTCCTTTGAGCCAAAAATCTCTCCCTCACTCCTTCTCTTGTGGATTATTCATCCAGAGACCGTTCTTTGATCCGTCGAAGGCGTTGGATCACCCTCAGTAAGGCTTACCTTAGGAACCCTTCTTTCCTCAGTAAATCTTGGTATCCTTCTTGCTATTTTACCGCAGGCTCATATGCCCTATTTTCCAGGGTATTGGACTGGAAATCAGATCTCTTACAACCTACTGTGAATATGAGGTCGATATCAAGCGAGCCTATGCCTACAGCTCTAAGGTAGCTGGTCATGTGGATTCCATTTTGGGTCTTCGCCTTTTTGAGTTATTATCGTCGTGTCATGGTTTGTCTTTCACCAAAACCCTTATTTGTAATGACTGCTTCATATCTAAATGACATGTGTGGTATGAGATTGATGAATCTAACCTTGTTAGGGTGTTTATATTTGGTGTGGACTGGGAGTGGTCAACCATAGGTTATATTCCTTGAGATTTGTCCCTTTTTCACCTTTGGACCTTAACAATATGTGTTCAAAGGGAATTTTCCATGTTAGGAAAATGAGATGACTTCGTTAGAGGTGTGATCAGATGAGATAGCCTAAACCCCTTGAACGAATTGAAATGTATATTGCCTTGAGATGTGATTATGTGATATTATAAGATGGAAATTCCATGCTTTGTTAATGTGATATGATATAAGATGGATTGCCTTATATATTGTGATGTGAATGGTTATGCCATACTGTGTTGACATGCTTGTGCTAACCCATGTGTGGGTGGGAGTCATTCTTACCCCATTCCAGATGAATCTCTGTGTGTGGACGGGAGGTATTCTTACCCCATTCTAGCTGAATATTTATGTAATGGGATGGGAAGCATTAATACCTCGTGCCTATATATCTTTTATGGGTGGGAGGCATTCTTCCCCATGCCAGCTATAGTGATTTTGGATGAGAGGCATTCATACCTCGGGTCAGTGATGATTATACGTATGTGAGAAGCATGGATGAGAGGCATGTTTATCTCGTTCCAGTGATAACCTATATCTATGTACTTATACCTCTGGTGATTGTTCAAATTACCAGCCATGAGCTGAAGCAGGTAGACCCACCAAGTTTCCTTCTGGAACCTGAGTGGGAGGGTTGTTTATTATTTTTTTACTTACTTCCAGTTTACTACACACTGTTTATTTTGTGAACACCTATTTGGATTACACGTAGATATCTTTGGTGGTGGCCTACTGAGACTTGTCTCACACCCTACCCGGGTGACCTCCTTAGCACTGGTGGAGACTTTCCTGCTACAGGTACTAGTAGAGGAAAGGGTCCTGCTTCAAGTTGTTGATACATATATGTTCAAGCTGGAGTTCCAGAGAAGAGGAATGAGCTTGGATAGAGATGCTCATGGACTACTTTTGTTCCTTGTTTCTTTTTGTATTATTGTATCAGCATGCCATGCATCCATTTTGTATTAGAAACTGCCTATGTGGATTTTGTATATTTATCAGGGATTTCCTTATTTCTATTGTTTGGTTTGTATGTTTCCCTTTTCTCCTATTTATCCATTAGTTTTTCTTCCGTTATTTAATCACTTGTTTCTATACCGTTGTGTACTCTGACATGGGGGGTAGAGTCTCCCCACTGACTTACCATTACACCTCCGTTGCTAGTCGGTATCCCCTGGCCTATGGGGAGATGAGCCAGGGGTCATGTGGCCAACCGGTCTCGGGTCTCGGGTTGAGGGGCAGCTGGGTCTAGGATGTCACATCATGAGACATTAATATTACCCAATTCATTGGAGCACTATCTTGGTGCATCCATCATATTGAAAAATTATACATATTTGTCTAACATGATTTAAATCAATATATCATAAAAACGCAAGGAAAAAAATAGTTTTTATATCATTTTCAAGTGGTTCTCTAAGGAAGCATTCCTTGTTTCATCAATAAATATGACATGATAAACTCATGGAAAATAAGTGGGTATCCAATGACTTAAGCATCATTATAGGACAATACCACTCAAAAAAGATGATGACGTGTATGGTATTTACATTATATAGAATGTGAATATATGTTTTAGACAAAAATTTCCCTAATCAACTTATGTATTAGGCATCTAGGTGAACACCCTTTAATAAAGTAATGGATAATAGTCTAATCACAGAGGAAAACCATTTGAAATAAATCATGCATATTTAAGAGGAAGATTATGAAAGAAAAAAGAAGTGATGAATCAAACTATAGATGAAAAAGAAAATGTCATAGGCTATCTAGATGAAGAGAGTGGATAGTATCATTTGAAAAATAATCTTGGTCAAGCATACAACATATATTAATAAAAATATTATAATCATTAGGAAAGTTTCTTTTAAAATAATAATTTCTTTATCCTTGAAAAACATTTAAAAATAAATATTTTATTAAACCAAGAGAATAATAATTCCTTTTTTTAACTTGGAAGCGTAGTGAGGAAGTATCTTTGAAAATGAAAAAGGTGGAAGAATGATATATTCACATGGAAATGTGTAATAATGATTCCTTCTTGTAAAAAGATGCCCATTCAAAAACATTAAAAAAATTCCTTTTTTTAACGAAATTATAAGTATTCAAAAATTATTTTTTAGAAAAATTTGTAAAGAAGTCATTTTGGAACATTTTAAAACATTACATTATAGGAAAGAATTTTAAAAAACTAATAATTTGGAAAATGATTAAATTACGTTAAAACATTTTAGTGAAACCCACATCGTAAAAAGGATGATAAAACCTTTCATTGATAAGAGGTGAAGGGAAATTTGAAGGTCACTTGAAACATTAAAGAAAATAATTTTGATTGGTAAAAAATGGATATGGAATGAAAATATCCATTAGATATCATATGAGTTATTCTTATCAACATCATGATTTTATTTTAGTAAGTGTTTCATCAAAGGGGGGATATTAATGTAGAGAAGTAATACCCCATAGAAAAATGAAATCTACCTTTTTGAAAAGATAATGGTAGAAAAAAGAGACTTGGAAGATAAAAATCAAGAAGATATTTCATGAATCACGAGAAAAAGACTTGATTCGAAAAAAATTCCGACTTGGGTAACATTTTAATAAAAAACCCTTAAAGGAGAAAGATATTGAAAATGAACCAAAAAAACTATGAAGAAAAGATATTTCATTATAACATCTCAATTGGGTAGTATATTCTCTATACGAAAGTAAATTGGTGTAGAAAGTAAAATGTGTCTCAACAAAGGGATTTTGAGAGACAAATCTCTTACATTATGTAGAGACCCTATTTTTCATTGAATTACTTTGAAATATATTTAGTAATATTTTCAGAGTTATTAACTGAGATGGAATGCGATTTCAGGGCCCGATGTGCCTAGAATTAATTTTATAACAATATTAACTATATTTTATATCGCACACGCTTGGTTTCTTATAGAAAATGGGATATCACCTAAATGGGGTCTTGGAGAGAAAATATGAGACTGTAGTTGAATATAGAATGTGATATTTACCCTAGGCAGGATCTATAATGGATGGGCATGATCTAAAATAGGTGGGCACGAACATTTTCATAAAGAGACCATTGATGGTATGTTTAGTAGGTTAATTAAATAATTAATTTAATTCATTCATTAAATGACCTAAAAAGAGATTAATTATAAATATAATGTTATGGAGGATCACCAAGGTTAGTTTCATAACCTTGGGACCCTTGAGAGGATATTTCTTCCACCCTCCACGGGAAAATCAAGATCAGAGGATAATGAGCCTCTAGATCTAGGTAAATCGAGGCACAAAAAACATAGTGACTTCTCTCATTTATTGACAAGAACATTCTTCATCAATGAATGATATGAATCAAGGTAGGACTCATCATTTGTGGATTCTTCCCAATTTTATTAAAATATTGAGCATAACCTTTCTTATTTCTTTGACCGATATAAATTCTGAGCCTTTACATGCTCCCATGTATCAGATTCAATTATTTTATTGGATTAATTCTTGTTACACCATGTTTCTCACCTTGGATATCTACAATTTTATTTTTTGGCCAAGAATATTTGGCCAACTATTGTTGCATATCTGTTTCCTAGGATTTTCACCACCATTCTTCGCATTATTTATATTTGGACCACGAGGTCATGATTTGACTATTGTTTGGCGTGACCGAGCGGGATTGGACCCCTAAATTTGTGGTAGATTCATGGGAAGTGAACAGATCAATATTTTGGGGATGGATTGGGATGATTTTTGGGGTATGGTTGATTATTCTCATGGGTTGAGATCCAAGAACGAGCGGTACATCACAGGAGGAGCAATGACGATGTGTGGGTTCGTACAGGTGAATTGGATCTCCATTTCCCAGCAAACAAACGACCAAAGAAGATGACCATAGGTGTTTACCTTCGATTTAGGGTAAAATTGAGTCACGATTCAATGTGGTGGGTGTGGATCTGGAACACTAGATTAGATATAGATTTTTTGTGAAAAACCCAAATACACGCCGTGTAGTCTGTTGAACACAGGATGTGTAGGGCCCTGGTTATTGTGGCTAGGGTTTCTAGGAGGGTTAAATACACATGTTGTGTGGGGTTCCCACACACCATGTGATCTAGTGTTGGAGTCCAGTAATATACTCTAGGATTACATGAACACGGGTATGACGAAGCATAAAGTCAACGTACACAGACATGGCTAGAGTACACGACCAAAGTAAACGGTTAGGTACACGAACACAACTAGGAGCACAGGTAAGACCCCAAATGTATAAGGCACACTATGTAGTACCATTACACACCGTGTAGGGATAAATGGGTATAGATACATTTACCATAAGGGAAATGGACGTGTATTAGAGTGGGTCCAAAAACCATGTGGTTCCCCTTACATGTCGGGTATCCCTACTTATTTTTTGAGGGAACACCTACCTCTCATATATTCTTAATTTGGATGTAGATTTTATCCTATGAGAAGCCTATCCTAAGTGTTTTTTTGTGTAGAATGTGATAGTATCCTTCTTGGTGGATTCTGAGATATGATACGATATGTTCCAAGGGTGACGCTTCTTTAGGTGATGCCCAACGACAACAGTGATTGGGTAGGATCATCAGTGATATTAGAGTGGAACCCTTATACTGGGTAGGGAATGGGTTCTCTATCAACTATTAGAGTGTAACCATCCTATTAGGATGGGTAATGGGTCCTATACCTATCCATTGAGTGTAACCCTCCTACAGATTTAGGGCATGGGTCCTTGACCATCATAGTGATACCCTCCTACGAAGTTAGGTCATGGGTCTGCTACCCTTTTAGTGGAACCCTATTGTTGTGATAGGGAATGACTCCTCTCTATTCTATAAGATTGGAACCCTCCTATGGTGCTAGGGAGTGGGTCTTAAACCATTATACAGACACCCTCTTTTTGGGATAGGCCATGAGTACTCAAATACACCTTCTGAGCGGCACCCTCCTACGGTGTCAGGTTATGGGTCCTCAATCAATTATTAGAGTGGCACCCTCCTTCCAAAATAGGGCATGGGTCCTCTATCCACCTTCTAAGTGTCACCCTCTAATTATACCAAGGCATGGTTCCTCTACCTAAATATTGTTCCCCTAAATTATGTGGCACAATGGCGAGGTGTGTCTTGACTTGGATGTTTATTTGGATAGACGCGCGAGATATTGGGAATAATTGATGGAACCTTAGAACTATTGGAACTCTTTTCTTAATATGAGTTGTTATATGGTTATCCCCCTTATCTCTCATTTATTATTCTTTTGTTGAGAATATATATATATATATCCTTGTTTTCGGATTTTGTTACTCTATTTCTATGGGATAAGCTGTCTATTCCTATTGTGTCCCTTATTACTCTCCCCTTATCTTTCTGGGAATCCTAATGGGTACTTATATACTCACCCTACATGGGATTTTCCTACACATGTCATAGATAATGTATATCATGGATAGGTTAGAGGAGATTATAGAGGAGTGTAGGGATATCTTGGTGCATTTGACTACATACATTGGTCGAGGCTTGGAGATCTGGAGTGGGATCTCTCAGCAGTTTAATTTTCCAGTTTTGTCAGGTTGGTACATATTTATGGATGGGCATGTATTTTCACCCTTCACTTTTTAATTTATGATGTCATACTCTTTTATTCCCTATAGGTTGTTACATTCATGTTTTTCACTCTAGACATTTCATATTTTATTATTATTCATATGAACTTATTTATGGATATGGTTCTTTATGTATGTACAAGTACTTAATAAAATTCCTCCCATATTAGATAAGTCTTTTGGTGCTTTTCGCTAGCCCTAGGCCAATGGAGGTGGGATTGGGGTAGTTTCATCTCAAAATCCACTAGGTCGGGTCGTGATAGATTTGTATCAGAGGCGTTTCATTCCTTGATATAGTTTTTTGGGTATCCTCCTTATAATAATTTGTTTAGGACTTAGGTAAAATGTGTTAAATTGTATTGAGTGTGGCTCTCGGTCTAGAGAACCTAATATTGGTGAAGCGGCCGATGTATCCATACATTAGGACTCTGGTCACCATTTTGTCGACTCAGCATACCAAGACAATGGTTACATTGATCATTGGTACATGAATTACATAGGATTGATTATTTTTATTTTCCTTCTTGAGTCATCTCCCCATATATATATTCTCATATGATAGTGGTATTTTTTGATTAAATTTTAAGGATGACTCTACAAAGACAACCAACTGGGTTACCAATTCTGGATCATGGTGAATGTTTTATGAGTGATAAGGCCTCATTTTAGGGTCCATACTACAAGAGTCTTCCTCCATGTGGAAAGGTAGTAACACCCCCACCCATTGAGTATCAGATCGTACAAGTAAAGAAAGATAAGGATGCACAAAGGCTTAGCGCACTCTATGAGTTCCTGTACTAGAGCCCGCTGAGGTTCTGTGGTGATCCAGATCCCCAGGTATAGGGGTATTACTTAGATTCAGTGATTTTAGTTTTCAATCTTATCTATACATCGACTAATCTGGTGGTTGTGATTAAATAAAAACTTCTCCATGGAGGAACTAGGAATTGGTGGAGTGTAGCTACGTAGATTCATGATAAGTCAACACTCTTGTGACCTGACTTACAGGAGATTTTTTGTGATTAGTAACACCCCTTATACATGTGATCAGTTCATATTTATGAGATTATAGAGCTAAAACAGGGAGGGATGATAGTTTTGGTGTATTTTGTGAGGTTTATATACCTTATAGAGTACTCTCCCAACATGATTCAAAATGGTTACTTCTACGAATAGAAGTTTGATCAGTAACTCTTTATAGATATTCTTTCTTGTGTGGTACCACCATAAATTAAAACTTATTTCAGAGGGTTAGAATGGGTGATGTTTATGTTGATATTCTTATTAGAGGGACTCCATGTATTTTGAGATGGTAGTTGGTGTTTTAGGGATGAGTCATCTTTAGTATCTAGAAGGTGCCAGTCAATAGGATCTCAGCGTAGGATATCTTCCCAAGATCATAAACGAGCATGTGGTTAGAGATTTTATAGAGGACTAAGGTATCCTGGATAGGGGTGATGTTATGCATGTGATTTGTGAGGTCACATGGAACATGATTGCTTGACCCAACATGCTAAGGAGGGAATGCTTAGAGCGAATGAACCACCATGTTAGAGGTAGATCTGTGATCACAGATCTCTCAGGAGAGAAAAGGGTGGCCCTCCAGGGAGGTAGATCTAGTAGAGGAGAAAGTGGGGCTCTAGTAGGGGTTGTGTGTGAGGATGATTCTATGAGGTCTTTCCACCACCACCACCACCAGGTGTCCCACATTAGGCTTAGGGACCTGGCAGTTAGGGTTGTGGGAAGCTGTAGGCTATGGAGGCATATAACACAAAATCAAATGAGATGATTATATCTATGATATGTGTTTATTATACTATGGATTGAATATTAGTAGATATAAGTTCATGTCATTCCTTAATCTTTTTACTCCTAGTGTGGGAGCTGGAGCTCATAATTGAAGTTTAGACCAGCAGCTTTTTCTTGAGGTTCTTAAAGGGAATACTTTTTATATATATTTTATTTGTTGGAAGTGTGGGATATATTTTGGTAGATAGAGGTTCTCATGGGACCTTTTGGTCATCATGATGGAACCCTATGACATTATATTCAGTATGGATTGGTTGTACATAGTCCAAGCCTAGATTGAATGTCACCACAAATGAGTCAGATGACTTCGCATTGATGGGATGAGATTATCCTTTGTGGGAAAGAGATATATCATGGTGAAACAAGTGAGTTTTGTGAGAAAGAGGATTTAGGTCATTACCCATCAGTTTATGATTGTATCCCTTGGTACAACAGGCTCTTCAGGCATCTAGATCCCTTGAGTCATGGAGGATTTTATGGATGTATTTTCTGAGAATGTTATAGGACTACCTATAAGTCTAGAGATGTAGTTTTCATCAAATTTCACCCTAAGACCGCTATGATATCTTTATAGGAATATCAGATGGCCCTTAATAAGATCATGGTGCTTTGTTTGTAGTTGGAGTACCTTCAAGGGATGGTTTTCATTAGACTCAGTGTGTCCCCTTAGGATGCTACAATATTGTTCACAAAAATGTGGATGGGAGCTTGTGGCTTTATGTGTATTATAACTGCCTAAACCTGGACATGATAAACGAAAAGTACCCCTTGCTGAGGATTTATTCCCTCTTTTATCAGTTACGAGGTGAGAGTTGGTTATCAAAGATCGATCTCAGGTCTGTCATCCATACAGTTGAGAGTTCACGAGGCTAATATTCTGAAGCTGGAATTCTAATGTCGCTACAGACACTATGAGTTCCTGTCAATGTCTTTATGTGTGATGAAATACACTATAGTGTTTATGGATTTGATCGAAAATATTTTCTAGACATTCATAGACTTATTTTTCATTGTCTTCATCGATGACATACTCATATACTCTACGTCATAGGAGGAGCATGCATAGCACTTGAGAATGGTCCTAGATTTTCTTCAAGAGAACCATCTTTATGGTAATCTTTCTAAGTGCCAGTTTTGGATCCATGAAGTTCATTTTATGGGTAGTGTCATTTCTTAGGATATATTAGCTATGGAAATGATGAAGATCTATGTATTTATTTCTTGGTATCCACCCAATAATGTGTTAGAGGCATCGAGTTTTCTTGGCTTGGAGGGGTACTATCGAAGGTTTTTGGAAGAATTATCTAGGATTTCATCCCCTTTGATTTCCCTAATATGGAAACAGAATCTATTTACATGGATTGAGCAGTGAAAGAGGTCCTTTGAGGAGTTTAGTCTGAGGCTGATGAGTGCTCCTACTTTGAGACTATCGAAGGAGGTAGTAAGGTACGTAGTGCATTTTGATGCCTCATATGATGGGATCGACTACGTGTTGATGAAAAAACACAAAGTTATCGCATATGGGTCAAGAAATTTGAGACCCCATGACCAGAATTACACAAATCAGTACCTTGAGTTGTAAGTAGTAGTCTTTTCTCTAAGGATATGGAGACACTATCTTTTGGAATAGTGATTTTTTGTTAACTCAGAACATTAGGGCCTCCGGTATTTCTTCACATACAGAGACCTGAACCTAAGGTTGAGGCACTGGTTGGGGTTCCTACATGACTATGAATTTGAGATATTCTATACTCATGGGAAGTGAAATGTGGTGGTAGATGACCCTAGAAGGAAATATCAAGATCGTTTGGTGCATGAGGCGTTTGAGGAGTCGGATACATTGAAGCTGGCCCTGGTTGAGCAGGAGGGTGTATCTTTTATTCAATTGACGGTGTTGAATCCTATGCTCCTCCATCATGTGAGAGTGTCCTAGTTGGGAAACATATACTATGAGGTATTGTGTGACCAGATATCCTTAAGATATTTACAAGATGTATTTTTTAAGGAGGGAATCATTTCATCCTTTTCCGGGGATGGATGGTAGTCCCAGTCACATTGGGAGAGTAGGTGATGAGATAGTTTCAAAATTCTCCTTTGGATGTATATACCGGTGTGGGGAATATGTAAAAATAAAATCAATGATAGTTTTGGTGGGATGACATGAGACAGAGTGTGGTTGAGTTTTTCTCTTATTGCCTCGCCTTTCATCATGTGAAGGATGAGCATAAGGTTCCAACATGTTTGTTGCAGCCTCTTGAGATCTCTAAGTATAAATGGAATGGCATATTAATGGACTTTGTGATAGGTCTTTCATAGACAGTGAGAATTCATGACACTATCTGGGTGATAGTTTATTGACCCATCTAATCATTTCACTTCATTGCTATCATGGAGAAGAGTTTGGTTAAGAGTTTAGGGCAGTTGTATGTATGGGAGATTGCCCGCCTTCATGGGGTTCCCTTAAATATTTTCTCTAACTTTGATGCATGATTCAAATAACAGTTGTAGATGGGCCTATAGGAGGCATTCATGATCTAGATGAGGATGAGTACATCCATTCACCCCCATAAAAATGGGAAGATCGAGCGCATTATCCAGGTGTTGGAGGATATGCTGAGTGATTGCGTGTTAGAATTAAACTAGAGCTAGGAGTATCACTTGAACATGGTAGAGTTTGCATAAAATAATATCTACCACTCTAATATTAACATGGAACCTTTTGAGGCTCTGTATGGGAGACCCTGAAGGTTACACTTGTGCTAGGATGAGGTCAGTGATGCATCTTTTTTTGGGCCGAAGAGAGTGGCGACAATGATGGGAAATTTCTAGGTCATTTGTGAGAAGCTGAGGACAACCCAGATCATATATAAATCTTGAAAAGATCAACACCATAGTCCCTTGGAGTTCGAGCAGGGAGATCGTGTTTTTTCTATAGTCTCCCAACGATGAGAATTGTGGAGATTAGGCTAGGTAATCAAGATATCCCTGAGGTTCATCAGGACATTTTATATCTTACAGAGGGCTGTTAATGTTTCTTACTACCTCACCCAACCCCCATAGTTGGAGTGGTTGCACGATGTCTTTCATATGTCGTATCTGAGGAGACACGTGCATGACCCCACACACATTATTGACTGGGGAGAGATGTACATTGAGGATGGAGCCATTTTTGTGGGGAACCTAATAGTGATCAAGGATTGGTAAGAGAGGAACCTACTTGTATGGACCATCCCTTTGGTTCTAGTGTTTTGGAACCATGGGAGCAGGCAAGAGATCTCTTAAGAGCGGAAGATCCAGATGCGAGCTCAATATCCCTTGTTTTTGTGTAGTTTTTTCTTTTTGGGGATGTAAATCTTGAATGAGAAAATAATGTTGAGATATTTTTTTAAGACTTTGAAATATATCTAGGAATAGTTTCAAATCCTAACACTAATATGGAATGTGATTCTGGGACCTAGTGTGTCTGGAATTCATTTTATAAAGATATTAAATATATTTTATATCACACACATAGAGTTTCCTAAATAAAATGGGATATATCCTAAAAAAGTCTCAGATTGAAAATCTGAGACCATGGTTGATTCTAAAACAAGATATTTTCTATTAGAGTGACCTAAAATGGGTTGGCGTGGGATGTTCCGATAAAGTGACCATTGGAAGTATCATTATTGAATTAATTAAATAATTAATTTAATTAATTCATTAAATGACTTAAACTGAGATTCTCTATAAATATAATGTTATGGAGGATCACTGGGGTTAGCTAAATAACCCTAGGACCGTTGACAAGATATTTATTCCACCCTCTTTTGGTGAATCAAGATCATATGATAACAAGGCTTTAGATCAATGGGAATCGAGAGGTAGTGAACACAATGACTTCTCTCTTTCATTGGAGAGTATTTTCTTCATAAATGAATGGTATGAATCAAGGTAGTACCCATTATTTGTGTATTCTAACCCATTTTATTAAAATATTGATCATGGTTATTCTTATTCCTTTTATCTACATTAATTCTGAGAATTTATATGCACTCACATGTCAGATTCAATTCTATTATTCAATTAATCTCAATTGCACCGTGTTTCTCACTCCGGATATCCCCAAATGTATTTATATCCAAGAATGATTGGAAAATGAATTTTTCCCATTTATTTATTTTTTTCCACCCACATTTCTTTGTGTTATTCATTGTTGGACCATTAGGTCATGATCCAACTATTTATGGGTGGGAAAGAGTGTGATCGAACCCCTTGATTCATGGAATATTCATAGGTTGTGAATAGGTCTTTGGTTTGGGGATAGATTTGGATTATTTTTAGGATATTGATGTGATTCCAATGGATACATGATTTGTAAATGAGTGACATGTCACAGGAGGATCAATGACGGTGTGTCGGTTCATATAGGTGAATCAGAACACCATTTTTCAGCTAACAGATGATTAGAAACAAAGAACAAAGGTGTTTAACTTTGATTTTGGGTGAACCTGAGGCCTGATTTGACAAGGAAGGCATGGATCTGGAATGATGGAGCAGATGTGGAATTTTTATGAAAAATAAGACTATATGTCATGTAGTCTGAAGAACACACGACGTGTAGGGCCCTGGCTATGGCAGCTAGGGTTTCCAGGAAAGTTAAATACCACATGTTGTTTTGGGAACCCACACACCATGTGACCCGGTTTTGGTGACCCAACATGTAATTTGGGAGCAAAAAGACATGAGAATGAATAGACAGAAAAACAGTGTACATGGAAACTACAAGAGGACACTCCGAGAGTACATAGCCAGGTACACAAACATGGCCACAATCATGGGAAGGACCCTGATGGATGAGGCACGTTATATAGTACACTTACATGTTATATAGGGATACATGGTTAGATATCCATGTACTATAAGGGACATGACCAGGCATTAGGGAGGGACCACATGTCATGTGGGTCCCCTTACACGTCTTGTACCCCTACTTCCCATTTGAGTGAACTTCTACCTCTCTTATCTCATTTTTTTGGACACATATTTTGGCATGAGAGTAGCCTAACACTAAGTTATTTTTCATTTATAATGTGATGATATCATTCGAGGTGGATTTTTAGATACGATGAAATATTTTTAGAGAATAATTCTTCTTTAGGTGATGCTCGATAATGACAGTGATCAAGTGGGTTCATCATAGAGATTAGAGTGGAACCCTCCCGTTAGGAAGGGCATGGGTAATCAATCAACTATTAGAGTGACATCCTCCTTCCAATAAAGGGCATGGATCCTATACCTACCCATTTAATGGCACCCTCATGTGTAGTTAGGGCATGGGTCCTCAACCATCAGAGTGGAACCCTACCGTGTATTAAGGACATGGGTCCTATACCCTTTGAGTGGCACCATGATGCTGGGACAAGGCATGGGTCCTCTATATTCTATCCAAGTGGAACACTCCTATGGTGTCAGGTAATGGGTCTTGGACCATTAGAGTTACACCCTCCTACCATGAAAGGAAATAGGTCCTCTATCCGACTTCCAAGTGGAACCCTCCTGTAGTGTCAGAGTATAGGTCCTCAATCAATTATTAGAGTGGAACTCTCCTTACAAGATAGGAAATGAGTCCTATATTTACCTTCTAAGTGGAACCCTCTTGTGGATTTAGGGTATTGTTCCTCTATTTACTGAGTGGAACCATTCTGTTGTACCCGATCATGGGTCCTCTACCTAGAGATTGTTCCCATCGACTGTGCGACATAGTGATGAGGTGTGTCTTAACATGGATGTTTCTTCAGACAAACATGAAAGATATTTGGCATCATATATGGACCCTTATAAATATTGGTACTATTTTCCTAAGTTGGGTAGTGATATGGAGATCCCATTTATCACTTGTTCGGGATTCTTTTATTGATCATATATATATCCATGTTGTTTTATTTTGTTACTTTATTGTTATGGGTTTATCTGTCTATTCCTATCATGTCTCTTAATGACCCCCAAACATTTGGGGAACCATACTAGGTATTTATATACTCACCCCTATATGGTATTTTCCCACATGTGTCATGTATTATGAATATGATGGACATATCAATGATGATTACAGAGAAGCATATGGATACCTTGGTGCTTTTGACCATGTACGGTGGTCGAGGCTTGGAGATCTAGATTCGGGATCTCTCAACACTTTACTTTTCCATTTTTTTAAGGTTAATATATCTTTCTTGTTGGGAATTTATTTTTCCCCTTTCACTTTTTAGTTTACGTTGGCATACACTTGTATTCCCTAGAGGTGGTTGTATGCATGTTTGTCACTATAGATGTTTCATGTTTTATTATTATCCCTCTTCACTTCTATATGGAGATGGTTGAGTGAGTGTATATAGGTACATAATTAAAGTACTCCCATATTAGATATGTCTTTAAATGCTTGTCACCATCCCTTGGCCTATGAAAGCGGTCTTGGGGTAGTTGCTGCTTGAGCCCCACTGGATCGGGTTGTGAAACCTTATTTATCCTCTTAGTTGATGACATTATAAATTCCTATAAAACAAACATAACTATCTTAATAATAAATCTTTGAACCTTATTCATCTCTATAACCCTTTTATATACTTCATTTATAATTATTTACCATGAATATAGAGCTTCCTTATAGCTTATTTTTAATATAGGATGTTAACAATTTTAACTGTCTTCCACATGATTTATAATGTTAATGAATATCCTTGATATTTTGATACTAATATCATAATTACTATATTACCCATTGTTCTTTAATATATATCCCATGATAATTTATAATGTTCCACTTTTATCCCATGAGATTTTTAATTATGACTCATGAAGATGATGCTGGAGCCAAACTTGTTTCGGTTGTTTTTAATGAACGAATATGATATATTATTAACATGATTAGATATTAATATTATAACTCTATAAAATTTATAAAATATTTAATACATTATTATTACATGTCATTAATGTTATATAACATTCCTTAATCATTCACCATATAAACATTACAACATCACTCAATTAGGCGGTAAACCGACCAAAACAATGTGTGTCGTAATAATCAAATGAGTAAGAAAGTGATATTACATAGTGTTAATATAATATTTATAGAATATTAGACATGTAATATATAAAATATATATTTGTAAAATTTATTTTTATAACCATTAATGATGTGTGGTGTTGGAAAATGAAATTTATTTTTAGTGGTGGTGGTCCGCATGTACGCACAATTAAAAAGATCATTTCTCAATGAATGGATGAAGTGATGGTATAAAAAATTCATCATTTTAGAAAAAAAATAATTTTATAAAAATTATATTATTTCATTAATTAAACTTTTAGGTCCATCCTTTTTAGGTGGTTAAGATAAATGAGACACGTCATTAATGGAGGCGGTGGTCCGTACTTACGCATGATTAATGATCCCATCCCTTAACGAATAGACATAATGAAGGTAAATATAAAAGGAGATCATTTTAAAATTTTATTAGTAACTTAAAAAACATAATGTTTCATAAAAATCGTCCTTTATACCATCCCTTAGAGGCGGTGACGAAAAATGAACTGTATCGTGTCCTGGAGTCCTACGCATGATTGATGTGTTTATTTTTCTTAGAAGATGCTACAAAATGAATTAATAATGGATGATACATTAATATAATGAAATTTAAATTTATATTTGATATTGAATTCATTATATTAAAAATATTAGAGAATATTAGGATGAGTAATTATTAAAAATAAATATTGAGAAGAGCGTAATACTCCCACTGGAAACTTTGATTTTCATTGGAATTATCCTTAGAAATGAAGGGATTAAGCTAATTATGGTTTGAAAAAAGATATGGTTAGTCAGATAGGGTTATAGGATGAATAAATGGGCAGAGTTTTACTAATTACTTAGAATGGATGGGTGTGTAATGAAGGTGGAGAGCTGATTTCATGATGAAGATGCTGGGGAGGAGCAGTTCCAAGTAGTGAGTCTGGGTTGTATGAAATGTTTGAAGCCTAGAGGCAATTAATTCCTCTAAGGCCTCTGGGCCATGTAATACTTACGGCTACGGGCCTTGTAAGGGTTCCACCTCACCCCTTGAAAGGTGGATTATAAAAATAAATAAAAATTGAAGGCCTTCGGGCCATTGGATGGTGTGTAATGAAGGTGAGTTCCCCTTTATAAGTGAATGTAAGGGACTTTTCTATGGAAAATAATGTTATGTAAGGTGTAAGAATTGAATGACATGAAAGATAGATGAGTTAGGTTAAGGAAGTTTGGTAATACATATAAGAAATAATTTAAAACCTTAAAAATGATTTATAGAATGTATAAAGTTCTAGTTAATTTTGGAAAATTCAATCCACCTTAGATTAGTCATTTAAACACTTATTACTCTTAATTAAATATTAATTATGTCAATTATTTTATTAAAAAAATATAACTAAACCTTTATTACCAAATTTTAACATAAAAATTCCAAATGTGGTTTCCATTTAACCTATTTAATATAAAAAATATTAGAAAATATGATTTTAAATTTGTAATGTACCCAAATTTGGTACTCTCTCACGTGGCTGAAACGAGTTAGTTACAAGACCTCAAGCGCACCTCCCCATATTCCAGAGGATGTCGAATAGTAGAGAGGGAAATATATATATTGTGTGGAGACTATACCCCCTAGATAAAGAGTTATAACAAAGTAGAATAATAATATAAAAATAATGAATAAATATTAGATTGTAGAAATAATGGAAACGATACAATACAACTAAAAACCAAACAATAGAAGCCAACTGGATAATCCAATAAAATAATATGGGAATAATGTATTGACTTGATAGAATTTAACTAAATGTAATGATATAAGTAACACAAATAAAATAATATAAGGCTCAAATAAAGTCTCAAATGTCCCTGGTCCCAAACCCCATTCCAATCCCATCTCCAAATTCCATCCCATCCAACAAGAAACAATCAACAACAAGGTACATGGCCCTTGTCCAATCCTACATCCATGTAATCTGCTCGAGTACCAAATGGTGGCCCGAATAGGGTATGATTATAACTCATTTGGTCAACATCACCATGTCTAATCTTAACCAGTCTGATAACAAGTGCATACAATAATGCAATAAACAAGTGTATTAATTAATTAAAAATTTGAATTAATACCACATCAACTTGCTTCAACACCATACCGAAATATCTCTGAGAATCTCTTGAAACTATGCCAACCAAAACCATATAACCATGGTAAAACATAACCTACCTCGGTGTCGTTCCATAATGTCTCTAAGACAATCTCACAACAATGCTAACCACAACCATATATCCATGGTATGAATCACATAAATCTGGTTCAAACCTGCTATATAAGCATTTCTACATTTAATCAGGTCTGAGACTGGTATATAAGAATCTCAGAATGTGTCATGGACAAGCCTAGTTTATAATCATTTCAGAATGTCTTAGGGCCAAGCCCGATATATAAGCATTTTAGTATGTGTCATTGGACATATCCCACTAATTAATCATTTCAATATGTATCAGGGAATAGCCTGGTATATAAGGATTTCATCATGTAAACTAGTCCAACACCCCATATAAGCATTACAACAATCAAACTCATCCACTACCCAATATATGAATTATAACATATAAATCACAAAACATGTCATAGCTACAAGTATATCATCATATAAAATCATAAGTTTCAATGGTTAATTATGAAAAGTACCATTTATCCTTCAATTACATGATTAATTTATCATTTTCTTATAACCAATAAAAATACAATCATCTCAATAATGAGGCCAATCCAAGGTGAAAATATATTAATAAAATACCCAAATCCCATGTCATTATAAAAAAACTTTAATCCATTAAATAATTCATTTATAGTCAACAGTTTTCTCACCCAAAAGGTAGCAAAAAATCAATTTCAATGACTAATTGGATCCAAAGGGAATCTGAGTAATAATCCCAATAATCATTTAATTTATTCGGCACATGATATGTTTCTGTAATTAAAATATTTCACATACTTGGCAAGAATAAAATTATAGGGTTAAGGTTTAGACCCCCTACCTTTAACTAATGATCAACCAATGATTCTAGTAGTATTTTCCACAAGAATAAAGGCACAGATGATCACAAGAAGGATTCTAGATCATAACCAATCAAGATCAAAACCAACAATGCTCACATTCAAAATATTACACCGAAACAGCTAGAGAAAGAAAGGTGAGAAAGGAAAACCCAATCAAAAACACTTACTAGAGATAAAATGCATGATCAATATGTTTAAAATCAAGATAGGCAGTCAAAAATTACCTAGAAACCACCCTAGGGTTGAGAGAGGAAATTTGTATGTTAGAATGAAAAAAATATGAAACACATGAAATTGTTGATCATGATACATACAAGGAGTGTAATGAACTTACATGTTGTATATTCCTTTTAAAATGGATGCACCAAAAATATGTGTCCCCTTTGGTTATTTTGAAATCTACCTGAACATTAAAAGATGTGTAATGCTTTCACAACATGTATTTATCTCACATCATGAACCAAGATTATGGCTTGTGCTTGGAAATAGTTACAAATCATGTAACATCATTATATGATGTTTAATTACTTTGTATGCATCCTTCAGACTATTTCCTATGGATAGAACTTGAACCACCTCTTAATCCTTCCAAAGCATGGGAAACCCTTGTAATCCAATTTAAAGAATTTATATATAGACTTCATTAATTCAAAAAAACATACATCCCCAAACTTTAATTAATTTCCACAATAAAGTATATCTATCTTAGAAGAAGACTTGAACACCAAGGGTCAAATGAAAAAAACTAAAAGAGGGGTGTTCCTAGAAAAAGATAGGATCTTAAAACCTCTCCACCATGTAACAGCTCTCCCCCAAGATGCTTCAAGAATCACTGTGGGGAATCAGCAAACATGTCTGGCCACTATGCTCACATATGAGACTCCCCCTCCTATGTCTCCTTCTGAAATCACCCATGCCTCCACTACACTTGAACCAAAAGAATTTCCATACACTAGAGATACTTCACAATACGGTCCACAATCCATATTACATGCTCCTAAAAGGAATCTTCAACACTAAACTCTATGTCTACAATGTCTATCACATGAGAAGGTTCGGAATAATATCTTTGAAGCTGAAATACATGAAACACATCATGCATGGAACTATAGAATTGCGGAAAGGCTAATCAGTATACCACTGGACTGACCCTATCTACAATACCAAACGGCCTGAAAAACTTGGGTGCTAGTTTCTTCTATTTCCTAATACGATGTTTCCCCAACCTAGGTGACAACTGAAGGAAAAAACGACAACCAAACTCAAACTCTAAAGGCCATATATTATGGTCAGCGTATGATTTATGCCTGCTCTATGTGGTCACCAACTACTACTTGACAAACTGGACTTTCTCAAATGTCTCTTGTACAAGACTAGGATCGACAAATGATAACCCATCTTGAAGCTTGAAACACTCTCATTAGCTCCTTGTGAAAGCTCGTAGGAACTCATACTCGACCACAAAAAAAAAAGATAATTGTCACTACCAAGGGATCATCCTGATGTTGTCTCCCCACCATATAAGATTTCTCTTAGAAATAATCCCTCTAGATCAGATAAATACTCAGTCTTGATATGGTACAAAATAATAGGTATAATAGATGTCAAAGTCAGATCTATTCTTTTATAAGACACCTGAACATTTAGATGCATGTTTGCAAAGAGGACCATCACCCTCTACTCATCATAAGACTCTCATACTACCTATGCCTATGTATTCTGACTCAAATAATCATCAAATACATTTCCCTTTCTTGGGTTATAGGCCAACTTGAAGTTGAAAGACTGCATATACTCGACCCACCTCCTCTAATACCACTTTGTAACATCCCCTGATCTGACACTCTCTCACAGGGCTAAAACGGGTTAGTTATGAGGACTCAAGCATGCCTCCCGATATTCCAAAGACTACCAACTAGAAACATGGGTGTGATATGTATATTGGGAAGACTATACCCCCTAGTTATAGAGTTACACCATAGTGTAATAATCATATAACAATTATAAATAAAAATCATATTTCATAAATAATGGAAATGATACAATACAATTGAAAATCAAACAATAAAATCCAATTGGATAATCCAATAACATAATATGGGAATAATGTAATGATGTGATGGAATGTAACTAAATTTCATTCTTCGAGTGATATAAATAAAATACTAGAAGACTCAAATAAAGACTCAAAAGTCCCCTGTCTCAATCCCCATGCTGATCCCATATTTAAACTTCATTCCATCCAGCAGGCAAAAATCAACATCAAGGTCACTTACCCTTGTCCAATCTTGTATCTATATAATCTGATCAGGTACAAAATGGTGACTCAAATAGAGCGTGAGTATAACTCATTAGGTCGACACCACTATGTCTAAACATAACCTGTCTGATAACAAGTACATGCAATAATTCAATAAAAAAGTGTATTAATTAATTAAACAATTAAATTAATATGGAAACAACCAAATTCATCACCCTGCTATAATATCTATAAGTATTTCTCACAACCATGCCATCCAAAACCATATAAACATGGTAAAACATAACCTAACTTGGCATCATTCCGGAATATTTTTGTGTATGTATCACAACCATTCCAACCATAACCATATATCAATGGTATAAATCCCAAGAATCTAGATAAAACATACTATATAATCATTTTATTATATAATCAAGGTCAATCCCAGTATATAAGCATCTCAGCATGTGTTAGGGATAATCCTAGTATATAATAATTTCATCATGTCTTAGGACCAAGCTTGGTATATAAGCATTTAATCACGTGTCAGTGGAAATATCCCACTATACAATCATTTTATCATGTCTCAGGGCATAGCCCGATATATAATAATTTCAGTATGTAAACTAGTCCAACGCCCAATATAAGTATTAAAATAATAAAATTGGGCTAACTCCCCATATAAGAATTATAGAATAGAAATAAAAACATGTTTCATTTCAAAAAGGATATCATCATATCACATCATAAGGCTCAATGGTTATGAAAATTACCATTTATATTTTAGTTACACATTTCATTTATTAGTTGGTCATAACCAATAACAATCCAATCATCTCAATAATCAGGCCAAAACAAGGTGAATCTATATCAAGAAAACAACCAAATATCATGTAATTCTAAACAGACTTTAACCCATTAAATGATTCATTTATAATCAAGGGTCCACTCACTCTAACGGTATCCACAAGCCTGTTCAGTAACCAATTGGATCTAAATAGATTCCAAGTAATAATCTATTTCATCATTTAATTTATTCCGCAAATGAAATGTTGGTACAATTTCAATATTTCACATACATGATAAAAATTAATCCATAGGGTTAAGGGTTAAAAGCCCAACCTTTAGCTAATGATCAACCAATGATTCTAGCAAGATTTTACACAAGAACAAAGACATAAATGGTTGAAAGAAGGATCCTAGATCATAGCCGATCAAGATAAAAAGAAACAATGATCACAGTCAAAATATTATATCCCAACAGATGGAGAAAAAAGGGAGAGAAGTTAAAATATAACCAAAACCACTTATCATGGATCACATGCATGATTGGGATGTTCAGAATCAAGATAGGTGCTCTAAAATTACCTGGAAACCACCCTAGGGTTGAGAGAGGAAAGCTACATTTGATAATGGTAAAATTTCAAATGCACAACACACTTAAAATCGGTGCTTGTGATAAATTTATGTCATGTAATTCATTTGCACATCATGTATTCCATTTAAAATGGATATGCTGAAGAACATGTCACCTCAAGTGATTTTTAACATTATCCAAACATTAAAAAATGTGTAATGACTGCATGATGTGAATTAATCTCACATTATGAACTAGGCCCACGACTTGTGCTTGACAACAGTTACGCAACATGCAATTTCTATACAGAAATCCTTCAGCATGTTTCCTATGGAAAGAACATGAACCACCTCGAAATCCTTCCAAAGCATGAAAATCCCTTGTAACCCCATTTAACACATTTATATCTAGACTCCACTAATTCAAAAAAACATTCATCCCGAGATTTTAAGCCTTTTCCCCAAAAAATAATCTCCATTTCCAAATAAGACTCAGCTACCAAGGCTCAAAGAAAAAACTAAAAGAGGGACATACATGGAAAAAGATGGGATCTTACAAAATTAAGCACACATAACACAATTTTTTAAAAAAAAATAAAAGTGTGTTTTAAAACATAAACCATATGTATAATATAAAATTTTGATTATTAATGAACTTTATGTTGATAGTTGATTTATTATAAAAAAATAAAAGGTATGTGGCTTTAAAATCAATCCAAAATCTAATTTCACAATGAAAATGTTTAACTAAAATTGAAAAATGAAAATAGTTTTAAAATTCTTATAAAATGTTTCTACGTCCTAAAATATTAAAAATAGAATTTATAAGGTCAAAATATTGTTTTGAATTTCATAATTATACCATTAAAATATATATATTTGATAATTTAAAATATTTTATAAAATTTTAGGCGTTGAACATATACAGATAATATGATAAAAGTAACCATTTTGGTAAAAACTGTATTATTCAATATTCAGCTAAAAATAAATTATTTTATAAAAACACTCAAAAATACATCTTAAGCTAATATTTTTGTGAGGAATTCAAAAATGGATTTTACTTCATAAAATTTTAATTATTAAAATTGTAAACTTAATATTTTTAAAATAAAATATATAATATATAGAAAATGACTTTTATCAAAATTAAATTTTTCAATATTAGCCCATATTAAATATTTAACTTCTAAATATAAAAAAAATTAATGGTTTACCATATTAGTGCTTATTATAACTTTATTAATAATTAATTTATAATATGTTGTGGTTTTTTTATATCTGGGGTAGTGTGTCACATAAGTTATAAAACATAATACGCATTTTAAAGGATTCAAAATCTATGGTCGTTACATTCAACCATATAAAAAAATTATGTCCTCATTATTTTTATAAATACATTAATTAATGATTTCAAAAAATATAGACATGATGTCATGAACCCCACCCACCTAATATGCCACAATCAAGGGAGAGAGATAATGACCCCCGAGTCCCGACTCTAGTAGGCCCTGGGTTGGAGACTAGCATCAAGGGTATAAAAATATCATAAATGGGAGGAATTAGCCTCTGTAATAAAACAAGATCAAGATATAAGATGAATAAATAGTAAGTAAATCTATGAAATAGCATAAAAATAAATCAAGAACTCATACCATGATTCATGTATAATAAAATTGATACAAATAACTGTCTTTAAAAGTAAATACCCAAAAAAATCAAAAACAATGACACAACCAAAAGTCTGAGCTAGTAATGTTCAACACGGTCCACATAATCTTCTCAAAAACCTGAAAATCATTTCATATACATTGGTTTAGCATACAAGTATACTTATTAGGGTAAAAAAAAGTCTCTCATGAACATGTGAAAGAATCATACTAATGCACCCATGAGAAAAAACTAGATATCACATAAATAGGTCCACTAACCAATCCTCATCCTCACCAAGTCATGCTCACTAAATAACACAATCCAAGTACAATAAAACGATATGAATCATATCAATGAAGGGTAAATTTCACCACTTTTCAACTGATTTTCTACTCTCATACCCCAATATCGCACATCCTAATGCTTCCATCTCTTCCGTAAAACATACATCACCACCCCAAAGCATGGTCTCATCACATCTCATCCAAAGACACTGGGGACACCACACCAACGCATGATCACATAACATATCACTTAAAGAAACATGGTCCACCACCTAGTATACAATCATACATCCAACCACCATATCCTGTGCATATCAATTCATCTAGAAGAGAGATTAGGATAGAGTTAGTAGTCATACATCCATTCTCATCACTGGGATGTTGGAAAAAAGACCCCTGTATAAATGTATAGGTGTCGACACATAGTGATACATGCGGTTGGAGTGCATATATAAATAAAAAAACAACGTAAAAGTTAAATATATAGTCACACTCAAAATCCCAACCTATAGGTCCACAACAATAACTCACAAACTCACAACACCCCTACTTTCTCTGCCACCTCTAAGTGCAGAAAACTACACAAAAAACACAATCTATTAGACATTTCCCACTTTTTGTTATAGGCTAAACTAATTTCATTTAAACATATCACTCATTAAATTATTTATCATCAATAACATTTAACCAAACTTTCCATTTTAATTTTTTCATTAACCATTTCCATCTCATTAATCAAACTAGCCCAAGCCATTTCAATTTCAACATTTCATTTAATTCCAATGCTACCCATGAAACTAGAATAACACAACCATTATCATCTCATCCACCACATAACACAACCACACATCATCTTACCACATCAAAATCACACATCTTCACCCCACAAAATGACCTGAAAAACCCATCACATCACCACCCCACTACACGACCTCAAAAGCCCATCAAATCGTTGTCTCACAACATGACCTCACAAACCCATTAGCCCCACATTCCACAACCATGCATTTACACCCCACATGCCACAACCACACATTACTTCCCCAAAAAATGACCACATATCACAACACATGACAAAATGTTTTACAAATATTAAGAATATTTTTATCAACTTCAGTTATTTATTTTAGGGGTATTATCACACAAACCATAAATATCAAGGTAACCATTTTATTAACTAAATATAAGTGCTCAAACAATTTTTATTTTTGGTGAAATCACAAAATTAAATAATGTTTCCAAATCATAACAACTATAAAGAAAGAAATGTTAGATTTGGTTTCCTAGGACCAACTGATTATACTTTGATTACTTATATATTCAGTGTATTGAATATTAATTTAATATCTTATTACATATTTGTTCATTGTTTTTGCATAGATTTAATGTAATAATTTCCTAAATTATTTTCGTATTGATAAGGTCATAGAAGTTTTATACTATGATGAGAACCTTTAAGTTAATATTCTTAATATAGTTCTGTGGTTGGATAACATACTATTATGGGATACATAGTATTTAGATTTTCAGATATGATTTCTTATAAGAGGATGAGGATTCTTCTCATGAATTTTTCACTTAGTAATCTCTAATATGGGAGATTATGAGAACATACCTATCAGTAAGAATTTTTCATGTTTATTTGTCATAGAATATTCCTATCTATGAGCATGTTTAATGGTCCTTAGAATTTAGTATTATCATTAATGTATTTCATGACTCACACACATAGATTTATGGACCAAAACCATCATGCCTTATGTTGGTGGGAAGTAGTTTATGATGGGTGCATCACAATTGAAATGTAATTAATTGATAATTCAATAAAGGATTTGTATCTTCCATCTTTATAGAATCAGATATCTCATCCCTTTTATTGGAATAGAATAGTCTCATTAAATTCCATGGCCATGGTGTAATGATGTATTTATTTTAGATAATCAAAGAAATGCGTATCAAGTAAACAGGTTGATGACACAGTCGTGCAACTTTATTGACATGATATAGTGAAAATGGTATTATATTACATAGTGAGGGTTTATATGTGGTGATCAATGTTGCGACATTTAGTTATTTCTCTTGGGTTCCTTGACTTATTTCTAGATATTAATCTTGGACTTTAGGAAAACCCACCTAATTCCAATGATAAAGAATCATAGAGGGTAAATAACTATGTGTTTCTGTTGATCTTGATTAAATTCTATTTGTGTTTAATTATTGGAATAAATATTATTCTCAAGTTTTAGGAATAATTTTATTCAAGTTATATTAATCGCATAAATTAAATAAGTATTTAGTTGTCATTATATGAATAAAAATATATTTATTTAAATTATTGAATATTTAATAAATATTTATCTACCGATATGTGAATGAAATATTTATTTATGAAAAAAAATTATCCGGGTGTTCAATAAATGCAAGAGGAGTTCTAATAGACCAATATCATATCTGGAGAAAAATATTAACTAAGAAGATGGGTAGATGATATTTTTTCTCAAGATGATACATACCAAAATAATAATAATACTGTAATTATCATTATGTGGTATGGGAATTATTTAAGGTAATAAATGTTATTTAAGGGACAACATGAAATTAAATAATATTTTAACTTAAATCTTAATTCTATAAATAGACAACTATGTTTATTGTGTAACATATCTATAAATTAAGAATAGAGAATTGTTTCAAACAACAGTTTCTCTCTTGACTCCTCCTTCTGTTTCCCTCCCATGAAAGAGAAGTGAAAGAGATATTTTTTCAATAATTAAGAACGAGTGATCAAGAACAATCAATACAAGACATTCAACAATCCGCACTAGCACCTGGAGATCGAGTGGTGTTTCTAAAAGATCATAGGAGCATGTGTGGATCATATCCATAGGGATTATATCCTTGTATCCTCATAGCACAATGAAGGTAATCTATTTTTTTTTCAAAATGATCAACATTCACTAGTTAATAAATTTCTTAAGCCTGGGTATTTATTTCTTAAAATATTAAATAAATTAATTATAAATTTGAAATGCAATATCTTTCCTCTTGTTTTTGGGAAACGATTATTAAAATAAGTTTTAATGTATCTCCTACCACCGCATACTTCCACTACACCCAAAACCAACAAGTTGTATCAATGTGTTTAAATTTAAATTAATAATTATTTATTTGATTGTTGATTTATAAACAATTATGGTTAGATATTAATTTCATTTTATTCGTTCTTTAACATTATTTGAATTAACATGTTATCGACATATTAATCATGTTCGTTCAATGTTTAATTTTTTTAAAGGTTTAAGAAAAGATGAAGAATGGCCAGAGTTCCATCCAGAAGTCCCAACTCTTTGGCTAGTAAAACTGGGTTACACAACATTTAGCTAGAGAACACATTGTGTACCCATGAACATTATTCCTAGATGTGTAAAGAAGCTAATTATACTTGGTGCATTTATTGCACACCACATGTTGATCAGGCCAACCTAGATAATGGAAAGTGGATACATGATTTGTATTTGTCCTATACTTGTCGTGTAGTTTAGACGAGTTAATGCACTGAAGCCCCATGTGTGTGACTTAGATACACGGGAACCAAGCTATACGATGTGTAGCTAGATTGTACACAACATTTAGTATCCCATTAAATGGAAGAATTAAAAATTATATTAAATTGAAAATTTTAGCACTAAAACCTTATTTTATTGATTGGCACACCAAAGTGTGTTTGAAAATTTAATATTAATTTTAAATAATATAAAATTATAAATTAATTTATTGCAATTAATATGTCATTATTGGTTCTTTTGTTTATTTTCCATGAATGAAATAAATTATGGGTATCTCTAATTAAATTCATATGATCATTAATATGAAAGAAAATTAATTAATTAATTAATTCAAACACATTCATGAGCTTGACCAAGACCCATGTATGTGTTGCATTTTTTAATTTAATTTATTGCATGAGTTTGAAATTTTTTATTATTAAATTAAATATGATGGTCTACATGTCATTGCTCCCTCCATTATTATTTAGGACCCTCATTTCTAGGGATATTTATGTAATCTCCTTTTAACTAATCATCTTGTTACCCTCATATTTGTGTGACTCATAAATACATGAAATTAATGGAGTACCCTAAGGCTCATGGAGACAATTAAATATGGAACCAAAATGATTCCAACTCTAGTAATACAAAAGTGTAAAGGTGTATTACTATTACTGATACCAAGACCGTAAAATATTGTTATTTCCCCTAGGTCATAGATTGATTTAAGGTCCACTCATTAAATCAACCATTAGATAAATCTCATTAATGAGCCTTTTATTTAGTTATATATTTCTATTTATAAATTTTTTTATTTTATGGATGAAAACCATGATCACATAAATTAATAATTTAATTTGAAAATATATAATTTAAATATATAATGTCTCTGACCCAAAATCCACTAACTGATGCCTCGAGCAATGTCTCCACATGACCTCAAGTGCAGCTCCCTATATGTCAGAGGTTGCTGACTAGTAGGGAGGGTCTAATGTAAAGTATGGGGAGACTATAACCTCTTTATCAGAGTAAGACACAACATATAACCATAATAAATAATAGAATAAATAACAAATAAACTAAAACAAGATTTACCAACCATTTCCCAAACATGGTACAACACAATCCAAAAATTAAATATGTCATGTCATGCTAACAGTGCAATAGTGAGTGGAAACCCAAAATAATATAAATGGTTGAATCCCCAAAATGGGTCTTAACTCCAAGTCTGGATCCTCAACCATGCACATCATGAACCCGACTCAAATCTCTAGCATTGGACCCTTGCCCTTGTCCTGACCTAAAACCCTGAAATATACTTGGGTACCCGAAGGCGGCCAAATTAGGGTGTGACACTACTATAAACTTGACCTATACCAATTGTTTTTGGCCAAACCATTGGTATAGGTTCCATGAAATGACCTCACACAAATGGTTTTGAAAAAATAATTGGTATAACTTCAATTAAATGACCATATACCAATGGTTTTTCCAGAACTGTTGTTATAGGTGATTTTAATACCAATAATTAGGATAAAAATTACCATAGCCTCTATTTAATGACCCTGTACTAACTGTTTTTTCAAAACCATTGGAATAGGTCTTAAAATTCAAAATACTTATACCAATGGTTTGGAAAATCATTGGTATAGGAATATTTGATTTTTAACATATTATTTTATCAAATAACATTTAATACATCAAGAATTAGTTTACTTATAAATATAAATATACATATTTATCATATTATGTTTCAAAAAAACATTGTAGATTAGTGGTTAGGTCGTTGAGATATAAATTGGGGGTATGGGGTTCAAAACCAGTCAAGTATTTTTCTAAATTAACTATACCCACGATTTTCAAAAACGTTGGTATAAGATTTCAATTACCTATACCAATGGTTTGGAAACTGTTGGTATAGCCCACCTAAACCAAAAATTTCCCCAAACCATTGGTATAGGTCTATAACAACACCAGACAAGCCAAAAACAACCCAAACCATTGGTATAGTCTATACCAACAGTTTTGGGACCTATACCAACTGTTCCAAACCATTGGAATAGGATTCTTTTCCAATAGGTTGAGTAAAACTCAGTAGGCCACCACCAATAGTGTATATAAAATATCCAATCTAAATAGGCAGTGTAGGTAAAAAAATAAATAAATGATAATATAAACAAAATAAAAATCTGGAGCCATTAGGTAAGAATACTCACTTAGTCCATTTACCTTTACTATTTCCATTTTCATCAATTATATCATCTTCACTGGTAAGTTCATTTTCAATACATGTTCTATTGATTAGGGGCTTACTTCATTTATACAATAACCTAAGCATAAAAATCTCTATTCATAAGGGGATAATTCAAACTCCATATCTCACTCAGAAAAATCATATCATAAACAAATACATGACACTTACCTTGGAGCCTCGGTCCAGTAAGTTTCATCCAATGAAACCATTATTGGAATAGAGCCTCAGTCTAACTCCCTAACCCATGCATTCTAGAGGTGGGGTTCAGAGCCTCAGTCCAACTTGACCCATTGGCTAAGAACCTCAATCAATACCCCACATACTACCAAGCCACGTGCACATGCTTATTTATCCATTTACCACATATTCTATATCACAAACCATAAAAAATTAATAAACATAACATCCTTATTTCATAATCATTCATGGTGTATAATTAACATCAGGACTTAACACATTATCCTATTTACCAATTACATTAGATATACCATTTAACCCATTTCCCTTTCCCATGCCTTAACCCATCCAATGTATTTAATAATTCCCATACATTTGCACATTTAACATAATCATCAATTCCCTTATGCTAACCCATTTAACGCATTTATCAATTCACAAGAATTTACCCATTTAACATGTTTACCATTTTATATTCATTAACCAACTTATTCAATTCTGGTACATTTCATAAATCACTTAGCACAGTTTATTTTATTACAACTAACTCAATTGATGTAAATCCAATGAAGCCCTTATTCCATTACCAAAGTCTAGACACCACTATACATATTCCCTTTCTAATTAAATCTAACTTATCAACATGTTCTCCATAGGATATACTTTATCACAAATCAATTCTGGGCTTGTAATTACCATTTTCTATGTTCGGAGTCATTGGCACACCTCACGGGTGGCTGTAAATTGGTCTATTCAACCTCAATGCACCCCATAAGGATAATGAGGGGTTTAAATCCCCATTTAGAGATCCATTTTTTCCTAATCTTACTAAGGAAATTAAATTCATGACAAGAGGGAAGTAAACACACAACCATGCAAGCACAAATCAACAATAAAACTATGGGATATAACTTATAGACCACCTATCTCAAATCTGAAGATGAACACACCCATTGCCTTAGCCATAGATCTAGATTCAAGTACCCTTTGAAGCCCTAACCTAATATCCACTGAAAAAAGAGGGTTTTGGGGATTTGGAAGAAAAAGAACAAATCTACAAGCCCTAATCTGGAATAAAGGAACAAGTGGAATATTAAACTCGCCTGGGGCTTTGATTTGCAACCAACAATGCTCCAAATGACCTAGAATCGAAGGAGATTGATCTTTGGAAAGATTGGGGGAGTTTGGTTCATCACTATGGATAGAGGAGGAATAAATGAGAAGAAAAACGAATGAGTATCTTAAAATCATGGGGCTAAATTTGGTAATTTTTCACTTTTTAATGGGGCACATGGTTTGGCCACATGGTTTTCAAAACCGTGTGCCATCCTCTATCCAAGAGGGGTCCAAGTTTCATAGTTAACTAGGAATCATGAATGGTTTGAAAAACCATGTAGTAACTATGTAGAATGCCAATGTCCAGGCCAACATGGTTTTTCTTTCCCCCATACATGGTTTACTTAACCATGCACCCCTCCTACTGACTAGCATGGTTTGGGCGCACAGTTATCTCTAACCATGATCCAACCCTGCAACATGCACTGGATGTCCCATTACCCTTTCTATCATGTCTTAAACCATTGAAACACCATAGAACCTCACCATACATCTAGTAAACATCCAATTAACCAAAATTAACTGATTGAAACCTAAATTTAAACTAGGATAGTCCTCCTTGAAGTCTAGGATATTACAATCTCCCCACAATATAACATCTCATCCTCGAGCTACACTTCCTAGCATCACTGAACTTCTAATGTAAAAGGATCAAGCCACTAGGCCCTCATATCTGTATCCACCTCCTAAGTCTCTTCTTGAACATCGACATGCTACCACAAATCTCAAACCAAAGGCACAATCTTTCCCCAAGATACATTCTCACTATAATCCACAACATGAACTGGATTCTCCTCAAAGGAAACATCAACCTCAAACAACAAATATAACACAAGAACTATGTAGGGAATCCTTGGAAACTTCGACGTAAATTACAACACAAGGAAGCATCACATAAAAAATCATACCATTAAATAAGATCCAATAAACACCCCATAGGTCTGATCATCTCCACAACTCATGGATCAAATCACTTGGTTTCATTCATTCCCTATTTTAAAAACTCCTACAGTGACATAGAATTCACACTACTCAAAGAAACACATGGTTTTCCCAACCAAATTTCCCAACATACATTGATCCACAACTTGAGGACCAATGGTCACATTCTATAACCAAAAAAATACTACGAGAACTAAACCGATCAAGGTCTGATCCAATGAACATTGTCAATGAAAAACACAACAATTGTACTTACTCAAGTCCATCTAACCTAAAACACTGGTCAAATTTTGAACCGACCCATTTCCCTCTATCATTCTCCCCACCATGCACTTTTTCTCTCCACCACCATATTTTTGTGGTTGACACCCCCACAATTGAAAAAGGTTGTCAGAACCTCAAATCATATTTCAAAACATACTCAATGTGTTTCCCACTCACCATTCCCAAACATCCATGAGGATTATACCCAATAATGGCATCCATCCTTACTATCGAAACTACCTGAAATGGACATGCATCCACCATCCTTTGTAGACCAAGAACAACTTGACCTCTCTCAAGTATTCATTTATTTCCAAAACACACTTTCCATAAAACAAAAAACCGATGGTGGATTACAACTTACCATGTTCATTGATTTTTCTCTTTGTGTTGGAACATTATTGACGGTGTGTCTCAAAACACCCATTGTTTCACTGTTGACATGATATTCCCTACACCTGCCCATGGTTTCTACTCACTTAAGGCATTCAACCATCATCTGACACACCTTCTGGGGTCATTACCTAAAATTCGATAAACTATATCATCAAGTAATCCACTACCTTCCAAAATGTCATCATGCTTCATTGCACCCATTAATATTCATAACACAAATACCTTTTCCACCCATACATCGACTAATAGAAACTCGGTTCTCCCACAAAATCCATTCCACTTAGAAATACACTTATCTTCCTAAAATTTCTTCTATAGGTGGTTGAAAACCCACCAACTTCATTCATTTTCCTAGTCGAGTCAAGCTATCCCCGCTCGACTCATATTGAAAACACCCAGTTTCCCTATTGGCCTGACATTACTTCAAATATATAAGATGCCTTTACCCCAAAAAAATTCAAAAGGTCACCCAAACCCACCTACTCGAGTCCATTCCTAATATCTGGTGAAGTAATAACACCCAACATCCCTTTCTAGGACCATCACTTATTCTAACATAGGCATATCAGATTCTTCCAAGTACCACACTGAGCCTAAACCCAAATCTTTGCTCAATCAACCACCACATCCAAGGCCCACCCGATCCTTCCAGAGGAACCCAAATGTTCCCCTCATTGGTTTATCCTTAGAATCCTGATGCCAATACATCCATCCCATGTTTTACTCCAAACCTCCATGACTAACTTACCAATCCCCACCTTAGGAGTGTCGTTGCCACTACTCTCCTCAAGTAACTCCAACCACCACAGCCGACACTTCAAACACAAGAGGAACCCCAAAAACATAGATATGGTCTTCTAGATTCCACCATAATAGAAAAAACAACATCAACCACTCTCTGTACTAGTTTCCAATAATGAAAACCACGACATTCTTTGACCGTCAGTCCATTATAAGAACCTCACCCATAATCATTCAATGGTATATTTCCAAACACTCAACCCCACATACACCACTCCATTATTGTAACCTCTATGAGGTCCCACATCCAACCAAAATACATTTAGGTAGCTAGGTGTAAATCCATATATCTTTAAGCATACCCTAGATGATGTCAAGATATTTGGCATGATTTTCACTATCTATAAGTACGCTGAGATATCATTGACTAAAACTTCCACATCTATCCATCACTGATACCACCTCCCACTAATGGGGAACCTTTACCTATTGAATGTCTCGAATTACTTTCCCTACAATACCTCATTAACAACCATCCACCAAAACTCAAGTGGGGTTTCCAAACAAACTCACCATTACTTCCTAACTCTCTACAAAGTATCTATGAACCAACGATTTTTATGGCACTACTACCACCATGCCTCTTGTGTTCTTATAGAATAACCCTTGGGGTTAACAACCAAAGCACCGAGTTCCTCCAAATCAATTGAAAACAAAAGATCACACACATAGTCATTCTTCCCACTTGGGTTTTATAGAGAATGATAGGCACTTTTCTCAGCCACCTGCTCACCCATTTCGAACGACATTGGGCCTTACTAGCATATTCCAACTTATGGGCATCATCCGAGCCCTCATGTTCCTACACCTTCCTACAACCACAGACTAATCCCAACTTTGAACTTCATGATACATACATCACCAGACACAAAAATCTGTTTACCCAACTAACCATACCTCTAGGTCTATCAAATTCATTGGACAAGAGTCATCCTCAACATTGTCATCAAAAAACCCAACCTTTAACACAAAAATCATAATTACATTACCACCCCTAACCCAGCATGTCACTATCAAATAAAAAGTTTCAATCCATGCCTCATCCATCCTTGTATTATCCAACAAATTCAACAATCTCTCCACATAAAACGTTATCAACTGTCGTTTCAGGCACCGTAATGATCCTTCCCCTTGAAACCAACCTCAGATTCTTAGGTGATTCCATAAGAGATAAATTGAAGAATAATAATGCACATTTTATTTAAACTCAATGACACCCACTGGACATCAATTCCTATTATGAATCATCCACCCATGATTCACATTCCATGTAACCTACAACAATGGCCTAACCTTCCTAAAGTCCACCCTTAATTTTTCAAACACTTTCAACTCATTATCACAACTCAAGTCGCGTCCCCCAAATCCATTAACCTTACCAATTATCCCTCTAGGAAAAAACCACACCTCTATAAATACAAAAAATCCACTTGTGACTCATTCACCCAAGAGAACTTCCAAACGTCTAACCACTCTCATGGGTCTCTCTCCAAGGTTAACAATACCAACATACCAAACCAGGGTTTGGGGTAACAAGTGACTAGGCTCTCTCTCTAGGAAATATACATAAAATTTTTAACAAGTCACTACACATGGGTGTCTCTCTTTCCCCCATCCCAGAACACTACATCCAACACACTAAAGAATCCATTTACTCTAGGTTCCAAACCCATAATAACACAACCACCACTAACAGTACCATGAACCAAGACATTCAATTAAAAATCCAATGAAACCTACCTGATCACAACCTACATGGGATATGAAATCCATGATACCAGATGATACCTCTTAACCTCAAAGACACAAATTATCCAATATCTCTAAACTAAGGTAATATCACTGGCCAAAACATCCATACACATGTTCTGTTCACAAAACTAGGGATACCCACTTACCATGTCCCTTCATGTTCCAACCTGCCATACAAGAGAATCTAAATTCCACCCTCTCTAGAAAAATTTAGAGGATGTTTCAACTAAAACTATCTATTATAATCAAACATACTCAGCATGACCCACCCAGGGTCCAATTCCATCATCTGCATAAAACATTTCTCGCGGAACTACTCTTATCCTCTATCAGCCTTGACAAAAAAGGTCTCTTACTCCGATACTGGAGGAGCATTATCATTGATACCCTCATGTCACCCAACTAGAAAAAATTATCATGGTGGAATTTATCTATAGTGCCAAACATGAGTCTTAGAACACATAACATCAAGCTTCTACAGTTTATACAAAAGAAGTCTCTCCAGTATCTATAAAGAAACCTTTTCGCAAACACTATCCCAACAAAAAACGTCACACCTAAAAAAATAACCTCATCCATCCCTACCATAGGTCATGGTCAACCGGGAGAAACTGACTCAAACATCCATAATCAATTTTTATTATACATCCCATTTTAACTATTTTCACTTTCACAGTGTAAATATTTCTCTCTTAGGAACATCTTAGGTTTCTAAACTTGTTACAACCAATATTTTTAACTCATTTACATCCTTTCCTTTAAGAACAATTATTTAACCATTATTTAAAATTATTTCCATTTACCCATTTTCACCATATTTACTAGACACCATTTTTTTGATGTTTTAAGAAAGTAAAATGCATTCTACCCTTCATTTCCCACACATCATTCTTATGTGTGCAACCTGTGATGCATGCAACCTATATCCCTAGGTGCCTACAATGATGCATGTATGCACAACCTCATGTTATTTTGGACATGAGAAAAATATCATAAAATAGTCACATCACATAAAAAGTGCACCACCCAATGGTGAAATATCATTTAATTGTAAAAACACCAATCAAGAACAACAATTCCTACACTAGAAACTTGGGTTAGCTACTCCCAAGAACGAGCTCATTTCTAAGCTCTGACACATCATAATCTCAAGTGTACCATCCCAAACTGTAACACCATGGTAAAGAAACTCTTTAACACCACTTTTTAATGTCCCCGACCCAGAATCCACTAATGGGTGCCTCGAGTCGGGTCACCGCATGACCTCAAGCACACCTCCCAGTATGCCAAAGATTGTTGAATAGATGAAAGGGTCAAATGTAACATGTGGGGATACTATACCCTATTTATCGGATTAATCCACAAGAGATAGCCATAATAAAAATGGAATTAATAAAAAATAAATAGAAACATTCATTACCAACTATTTCCCAAATAGGGTACAACACTACCCAAAAATTAAATATGTCATGTCATGATAACAGTGCTATAGTGAGTGGAAACCCAAAATAAGAGAAATGGATGAGTCCCAAAAATGTGTCCTAACTCCAAGTCTAGATCCTCAACCATGAACATACCTATCCTAATTCAACTTCATAGCATAGGGCTCTTTCCCTTGTCCTAACATGAAACCATGAAATATGCTTGGCTACCTAAAGGTTTCATGAGCAGGGTGTGAGTACAACACAGTAGGCCACCACCAACAGTGTATACAAAATATCCAATCTAAAACGATAGTGCAAGCATTTAAATAAATAAATGACAAGATTAAGTAAGTACATCTCAGGATCCATTAGGTAAGAATATTTACTTGGTCCATTTCCCTTTACTATTTCCATTTCCATCAGTTATATCGTCTTCACTACTCTATTCATTTTCAATACATGTTCTATGAATTTGGAACTTACTTTATTTACACAACGAACTAAGAAGAAAAATCACTATGTATAAGGGGATAAGTCAAATTTCCTATATCACTAGGGAAAAACATATCATAAAAAAATACATCACACTTACCATGGAGCCTCAGTCTGATTAGTTTCATCTTATGAAACTATTGGGGGAATATAGCCACAGTCTGACTCCCTAACCCATGCATTATCGGGGTGGAGTTTAGAGCCTTAGTCCAACCCGACCCATGGACATATAACATAAATTCAATACCCCAACATACTACCAATCCATGTGCACATTCTTATTTATCCATTTACCACGTATTACATATCACAAATCATATAAAATTAATAAACATAACTTTCATATTTAATAATCTTCAACAAGTATAATTTGAATCAAACCTTAACCCATTATCCGATTTACCAGTTACATTAGATATCCAATTTAACCCATTTCCCTTTCCCATGCCCTAACCCATTAAGTGTACTAAAATATTCCCATACATTATCCTACTTAACATAATCATCAATTCCCCTATGCTAACCCTTTTAACGCATTTATCAATTCACAATCATTTACTCATTTATCATGTTTACCATTTCATATGAGTTAACCCATTTATCTATTTCAAGTACATTTCATAAATCACTTAGCACAATTTCCTTTATTACAACTAACTCAATTCATGTTAAGATAAACCATATCTTATACCATCACCAAAGTCTAGACACCACTATTCATATTCCATTTTTATTCAATCTAATGAACCGACATGATCTTAATTGGATCTACCTTATCACAAATCAATTTTGGGCTTAGTATTACCATTCTATACATTCAGATTCATTAGATCACCGCATGGGTGGCCCTAAATTTTTCTAGTCAACCTCAATGCACCCCATGGGGATTGTCAGGGGTTCAAATCCCCATTTACACAACACTTTTTACCAAATCATACTAAATAAGTTAAACACATGATAAGAAGGAATTAAAAGCACAACCATGAAAGAACGAATCAAGAATAAGACTATTGGATATAACTTATAGACCACCTACCATGAATCTGAAGATGAACACACCCTTCTCCTAAGACATAGATCCAGATTCAATCACCCTTTTAAGACCCATCCTAAGATCCACAAGAAAAGTAGGGTTTTAGAGCTTCAAAATTCTAAGAACAAATCTTCAAGCCTTAATCTAGAAAATAGGAGCATGCGGAAGATTAGACTCCTTGGGGCTTCGATTCGCAACCAACGGTGCTCCAAAAAACCTTGAATCGAAGGAGATTGATACTTATGATGCTTAGGGTAGTTTGTTCCATCACTAGGGATTGAGGAGGAATAAATGGTATTAAAATTGGGTAAGGATCTTAAAATCCCGAGGGGAAAATTTTGTAATTTTTCACTTTTTATTTGGGTGAATAGTTTGGTTGCATGATTTTTCAAAACCATGCACCAAATGTGCATAGCCTCTATCCAAAAGGGTTACAGGTCGCACAATTACCTTGAAATCTTGCACGGTTTGTCAAAACATGCACTAAACATATGGAATGCCTATGTCCAGGCCCACACAGTTTGTCTTTCCCCCTTACACAGTTCACCTAACCATGCACCCCTCCTCCTAGCTAGAATGATATGGGTTCATGGTTACCTCTAATTGTGTTTCAACTTTGCAACATGAACTGGATGAAAAATTCTCCTTTCTTTCATGTCCTGAACCACCAAAACACCACTAAACCTCCCTATACATCTAGTAAACATTCCATTAACCACAATTAAGAGATTTAAACCTAAATTTAAATAAGGAAATACCTCCAAAAATTCCAGGATCTTACAAAATAAATGTATTATGCATAAATGTTTTATCCAGTATGGTAATTTAATTAAGTAACATCCACTTAATATAAACAACACATGTAAAGGATAAAACAAGATAAAATTTATGCATAATAAATTAAGTAAATGAATTATTCAAAAAAAATATCCAACATGGTTAATTAATTAAGTAAAAACCACTTAATATTAACAAGACAAGTAAAGGATAAAAAATATATAATTTATGAATAATTAATTAAAACACCCCAAACCTAATATTAATTCAGATTTGAACTTCCATTACTTGATTAGGAACAAAACTCAATTGAACTAAGTGTTTGACCAACCCTTTTTGGGACACTTACTTTTATAAGGGAGGTTATTATAAAGTTTTTATGAAGAATTAACCATTTTACATCAAGAGGAGTATCCCTTTAAAGACATGGGGTAATTTGGAGGCAAGTGTTGAGAAAATACAAGTCGGGATTTTAGGATTGGGGAAATATACTTAACAGATCAAGGAGATTAAATCCCATAGTTGGAAAAGACTTGTCTACCTAAATACATTCTAGTTGCTTGACTAACCCTTGTTGAGGTTATGCAAAGATGAATATGGATCCTTTCCACTAGAATGTCCTAGAAACTAGAAATTTCGAGTTTAATAGTGTGGGATATTATGACATGATAAAATAGTGTGAGATTTAGTAAAATAAATTAATTTATTATTTATAACATAATTTTTAGTCAATAAAATTACTAATAATTTACTCTTTTTAATTGTATAATAAAATGACAGTCTATTCATCCACATTATCCCTATTATAAATATTGGATAAATACAACTTCCTAATTGTCAGTAACTTCCAGGAATGGTACAGATGTCTTTAGGTTTTTCTACGCCCTGAAAGGAAATCATATATGCTAGAATCCTCAATGCCTTATCCTCCTTATAAAGTGGTTTGAAGTGGAGTGTTCCTAGTCTATGAGAAAAATATGAATGATGTGGTCGATGTTCAATGTTTGATGCTTTCATCTATGTCTAGTGAACTCATGAACTCTCACGATAACATGGATAAATAAAGAATGCTTGAGAACATATGTGGTCTTTACTAGGAGAGATCTAGATTAGAGAATATTGAGATTTCCAAACCACTCTTTCAGAGTTTGCTTGTGGAGGATTCATAGCTAGGCCTCATGTAGTCAAACTCATCAGCTATATTAAGAGCCTAGAGGTTCTAGGGTTTAAAATCCCTAAAGAACTAGGAACTGATCTTATTATGGAATCAATATCTCCGACCTTCTCTAGATTTGTTGTGAATTTTAATGTACACAACATTGAGAAGTCTCAACAAGATCTTCTCACTCTTCTTTGCCAAGTAGATAACCATATGAAGCATGAAAATAATTCCTTCCTTATAGTGAAAAAATGGAAATAGAAAGAAAATATATTTAAGATAAAAGATTTTTTACACCCTTCCAATAAGAAAAAGTTCAAGTGGAAATTAAGGAAACAAGATTTTTTATAATTTTTATGTGAAAAAAGGGCCACTAGAAGAATAATTACAGCCATCCAAAGAAGCAAGGGTAAGCTTCAGGTGCATTTTTTTCAAGTTAAATTTATCAGTTTCTAAAAATTGGGTATTAGATACATCTTTTGGTGATAAAATATTTATTCAAATACATGAACCATGTTGATTAATAAATATTGACCAAGGGAAGTTAGATCTAAAAGCAGCCAATAGGGTTAGACTTGTTGTTGTAGCTATCAAGGACTACCACCTCACATTGCTGACTGAGATGTTCTTAGTTTTGAAAGGTTGTTATTATGTTTCATATGTTACCAAAAACATTATATATATATCTATACTTGATATGGATGGATTTTTTTTCAAATTTGGAAATAAATGTTACTTATTTTATAAAGACACCATTTTTTATGGTAAGGCGCGTTTAAATAATGGTCATTATGTGTTGGATTACATGAACCAGGTAATGGAAATCGATAATGATGTTAATTCACATGACTCGTACCACACCCAACTTTGGAATCACTAACTAGGTCATGTAACCAAAAAATTCTTGACTAAATTACATCAACATGGATATCAAGATTCTTTTGAACTAAAACCACTTGGTCTATGTCATGCATGTTTACAAGGAAAAATGGAAAAGGCTCATTTAGTGGGAAATGTGAAATGGCTAAATATCTTCTTGAATTAGTTCATACTGATGTGTGTGGGACATTTCTTGTTGAAGTAAGGTGTGGGTACTCTTAGTTAATTACTTTTTCGGATGATTTTAGTAGATATGGATTTGTATACTTGATAAGGTATAATTCAAATTCTTTTCATAAATTTAAGGAATACAAGAATGAATTTGAGGACCATCTTGGGAAGAATATTATGAAACTCCACTCAAACTATGATGTAGAATATATTAATCAACACTTCATCGATAACTTATGCGAGTTTGAGATCTTATCCCAACTCACTCCTCCTTATATACCTTAGTAGAATGGTATACTCAAAAGGAGTAAACAAACACTATTTGACATGGTGAGATCAATGATGAGTCATTCGAGTCTTCCATTATCCTTTTGGGGATATGAGTTACAAACAACAACACATATACTAAACCAAGTACCAAATAAATCAATAAATATAATTCCATATAAATTTTGGAGTGGAAGAAAAACCATGTTATATAATTTACATGTGTGGGGATGTGAAGCATTTTTTAAGGCCTGTTTAGGTAACAAACTCAGACTATGAGGCACAAAGTGTAGCTTTATAGGATACCCTAAGGAAAAAAGGGGATATTGCCGACCCCTTATACAAAAAGGTTATAGTGTCAAGACATTCCATGTTCCTTTAGAGGGTGAACATCTCTAAAAGATATATTTTGATTGAGATATATTTTGATGAATTTGAGGCTCAAAGTACATAAGAGTTGGTATAGGAATAGATTCCACAAATCCATGTGTAAGATATAACTATTATGGAGACACAAATACTATGTAGGGGTAGAAGAGATATTAGAGAACTAGAATTTTATGGTTTTCTAGTCACCGATAATGGTGACTCGTTATTAGTTGATAATAATGATCCTCTATCCTATAAGGAAGTAGTATGTGCCATATAATATTCCAAGTGGCAAGAAGCCATGAATTCTAAAATGGATTTAATGTATTAAAAAAAGCATGTATTTTGGTAAATCCTCTAGTGGACGTAAAGTATATTGGTTGAAAATGGGTATTAAGGATGAAACTTGACATATAAGGACATGTCTGTACCTATAAGTCACAACTGGTTACAAAAGGGTTTTAACAATATTGAGGCATTGATTATGAAAAAACCTTTTCACCTGTTGTAATGTTGAAATCTATCAGAATTCTACTTGCCATTGCAGCTTACCATGACTATGATATTGGGGAAATGGATGTCAAAACAACCTTCCTTAATGGGGACCTTCATGAATTTGTCTATATGATACAAACCTAAGGTTTTCTGACTCTAAAGGATTCTAACAAGATATTAAAATTACAAAAATCTATTAATGGATTAAAGAAAGCACCTCGATCATAGAATATTAATTTTGATGAAGCCTTGATAGAATTTGGTTTCATAAAGAATGGGTGTGATTCTTGTGTCTACAAAGAGTTTATTGGGAGTGTGCAGTTATTTTCTTAATAGTATATGTTGATAATATACTACTCATGGGAAACAATACTTGTCTTACACTCTATTAAGAAGTGGTTGGATAAATGCTTCTCCATAAAGGAATTGAGAAACGAAAAATATATTCTTGGGATCAAGATCAGTCATGATAGATCCCAGAGACTGCTCATACTATGTCAAAGTACATATATTGATAGGATACTAAGAGATTCAGTATGGAACAATCCAAGAGGGGATTATTTCAAGTGTCACATGACATTCATATTTCTAGGAAAATTTTTCCCCAGACACATGAGGAAAGAAAAAAAATAGAAAGGATTCCATATGTGTTAGTGATTGGGTTAGTCATGTATGATATGCTATGTACTAGGATAGATATTGCCTAAACATTCAATGTAGTGGGAAGATACCAAGATGATCCAGGTGACTGCCATTGGATGGTGGTCAAGACTATCCTTAAGTATCTGAGGCGTACTGAAGATATATTCTAGGTCTATGGAGGAGAGAAGGAACTAGTCATTAGAGGATATTAAGATGATAGTTTCCAAACTGATCAACATTACATGAAGTCATAAAGTTGATACTTCGTCATTTTGAATAGAGGTTTTTTGAGTTGTAAGAGCTCAATGTAGGTTATGGTTGTAGATTTTACAGAAGATTCCATGTATATTGTGGCTTATGAGGTAGCTAAGGAAGCAGTATAGATGAGAAAATTTGTCCAAGATCTTTATGTGGTACCTAACAGTAAAGATCATATCACACTCTATTGTGATAATACTAAATTGGAGGCTCTCGTAAAAGAGCCAAGGTCACGTCAGTGGATAAATCACATACTTCATAAGTATAATCTCTTGAGGGATTTTTCTTAGAGAGTTGAGTTTTCATTCAGAAGTATTTCCATGTAAGAAAACATGTCGGACCCATTGACTAAATCATTGACTCTACAGAAACATGATTATCATAGGAGGTCTAGCATATTAAAATTCATAGGCAGCTGGATCTAGTCTAAGTGGGATTTTATTAGGTTTTGTGTACTATGACCAACTGATTTCACTTTTATTACTTGTATATTTGATGTATTGAATGTTAATTTAACATCTTATTACATATTGTTCATTATTTCTACATGTCTTAATGTAATAATGTAACGCCCTGACCCCAGCTACCCAGAGTCGGTGCATTACTTCTTAACATTGGCATGATCACAAAAGATCAAGTCTCGAAAGACCGATTAGTTTAGTAGCCTTGGAAACACTAGATACATTCATAAACGTTACAATACATCATAAAGTGAAAAACTACAATAACATAGTCTCCATAGTCCACACTCATATCCTCTTCTGACTATCCCTGTAGGTCATTCATAAAATACTTCTTCACATCCTGGAAAATATTAAAACATTGAAAGGGGTGAGCTCAGATGCTCAGTAAGGATAACAATATTGCGGAAGCTTTCATAAATAAACATAAAAATATAAGGAAATGTATAACTAAAACAAAAGCCTTTTAAACTTGAACATCATCATAATATGGCAAAAGTAAAATGAGATAATGCCATTCACTTCTTCACATGGATATTCTACTGGTCGAATAATCACATGCAATATCAATAACCACTTTCATAATGAGGGGATGTATAATGCCGGACATTCTGAAACATTTTGTCAAGGCCTCGGCCAAGACGTCTAAAATGATTAAGGCCTCGGCCAAAACCATAAATCAAATTGGTAAAGGGCCTCGGCCAATTCCACGTCTAGTTGTCTCATGAGACCTACCGATGCATCGAGGAGCTATAGCGGGCTCCACCCGTCACTTATTAAGTCCAATACATTCCTCATATGAACAGGTTTAAACATCTCATAAACCATAACATAATCATATCACATAAAACATGCATAAAGGAAACATAACATTTCCACATTTCAATCACAATATATCAATACAACACATTGATATAATAAAAACGCTTTCAAAACCATTTTCAATACCAAAATAAAAGAAAGTTAAAACTTCGTATTTATTTTTCATTAAAAAAAGATGGCTTGTAGAGGAAGCTGAAACTCAAATAATGGTCACGGCGGCGGAGAAGTCGTTGTCGCCACATATGTATGGAAAGAAAAACATTCCCTTTTTGTCGTTTAGTAAAACGCTTCGTATAAAAAAAGATTCCTTTTGAATAAACGTAAAAGTCAAAGGGGTTTATACACCGTATAAAAGAAAATTGTATATAAAACCAAATATACCTTAATGAAAGGAGATTGAGACGAAGTCCTTAAAAAGATCATTTTTAAAATAAAATAGATCTATTATGTGTATTCACTATAGGTACACATAAATAAAGTAAAAATACAAAATAGGACATAATAACATCATGACATAATTTGAATGTAGGAGATTAACCCAAAGAATGGAAGTTGGGTTAAGAAGTTCCCTTACAAAGATCACTTTCAAAATAAAATAGATCTATTATGTGTATTAACTACAATTACACATAAAGAAAGTACAAATAAAAGATATGACATAATAATATCATGACATAATTTTAAAGTAGGAGATTAACCCAAAGAATGGAAATTGGGTTAAGAAATTCCCTTACCTTGTGTCTGACTTGACTCAACCGTTCTTTAACCTCCTGAATAATAAAATAGAGTTAATATCTACCTTATTAAGAACCATTTTCAATTTCATTATCCTTTTTATATCACTTATTACAATGATATGAACATTATTTAATTATTTAAGTTAATAACGGTCGTTTTGTCGATCTTTGGTACTTGAGTCAACAATAAACTTCTTATAATTACAAGTTGTTTATGTGGTAGAATATCCATTATCTCCAGAATTATATTCATGATTTAGATGTCATATATATCTTATATATCCAGTATATACATTCATTTATAATATTACGTAACATTTAGAGGTAAGAAATGAAATGCACCGTTCATGGAGACGGTAAGCCGTACGTACGCATGAACGCTACTTTCATTTCTATTTCATATTTAATGGAACTAAATCATAATGATATAAATGTATAATATAATTACAGTATAATATAGTGTATAATACCATTTACTCCATCCTTTATACATCCCACATATGGCATTAACGATTCAAATCACTTTGAGGGGGCGGTAGTCCGCACTTCCTAAAATGAAATTATCGCGTTTTACCCATAATGGAAATCATAAAGTATGCCATAAATGAGAAATAAAGAAGAATAAGTAAAACATAAACATATTATATATCATATATAAAAATAGTGACATCTTAATGGACACCTTTGAAGGTGTTATATGAGTGTTGAACAATCATCGTTTCGTGAGGCAGAAATTCGCCATCCACAGAAACCGTATGTTCTTTAACCATTAGATGTAGGTGGGTGTAAGTGTAGCTAGAATCCTTCTTATAACAACATCCTAGTATATTTAGGATACTGGTGTTGTTACAAAATAAATGAATAAAAAGAGTTTAGGGGGTTGGAGAAGAAAAATAAAACAAAACAACATTAGAGAAGACATTACCTCAAAATCGGGTAACTCTTTTTGATTTGAGACAAAGGCTTCCTTGGGAAGAGTTCTGCCCAAAGTGAGGATTCTAGGAGTAATAGAAAGATGTTGGGAGAGTAGTTTGGCAGAGGTTGGCCGAGACAAATGGCTTGAAAGTGTAAATGAGGTGGGAGAGGTGGGGGCCTTTTATAAGTGGAGAGGAGGGGCACTTTTGGAAAGATTGAAATGTTATATTATTTCACAATGCTTTTCGGATTCTAAAGGTCCCACACTTATATAATTCGAGGCTAAGGTGATAAGGGTTCAAAATATCCTCATCCAATTGGCTTTGGACAAGTGTAATCCTTGGATTTTGCATTATCTTCCCATTTTATTTAAATCGTTAAATAATGAGGTCATCGCTGCATCATCATGATGTCATAAATAATTTAATTTATATAATGTCTAAAAATTATAAAAAAAATACTATGATGTAGGAAATCTTTTTAGCTTTCTAATTAATATTTATAATCAAAATTTGTACTTGTGTAACCCCACTTAAAAACTGTTTTAGTAAAACAACTCATGTTTGTGTCAATTTAATTTTAACATTAAATAAATATATATTAATGTCATTTTCCAACTAAAGTGGCTCCATGGGGTCCCCAAGTTGACCCATGGGTTGTCTTGGTCGGCCATGACTCATCCAATAGGAGTAGGACAACTGTAATTCTCATCTCATATTATTATAACATTATTTGTACCTTAAACTACACTAATTACCTCTAATCGCGATTAAGAACTTAAAAGTTACTATTCACCAAAAAATTATTTTAATCTCATTGAACCACATTTTACTTCTTAATGAAAACCATGTATGTAGGATTTTTTAAAATCAAATCACAGAAGTGGTAATATTTCATTTAAACGAAAAATCCGTTATTTAACTACCACTTAGTGGTTTCACTATTCATCAAAAATTGAAGTTTTTCAGAACAATGCCAAAATTTCACCCTAAGATATAATTGATATTCCGAATTCAAAAATGATGTCTATTTTAAAAAATTCCAAACATATATGTTGCATTAATTAATTTTATAATTAATTCCCGCTGTTAGAACAAATAGCGTGTTTTTAAGAAACAATTTATATCAAAAGATTGGCAATTGTTTATGTCCATTTTCAATGTTAAATTAATTCTAATGACCACCATTGGATAAAATGGTAAAAATATATTCTAATTATAATTTAAAACCACTCAATAGTATAACTTATCACTATAAATTATTTTGATTAAAAAAGTTGTTTTATGTATTTTTCACTATTCATAAAAATTTGGAAGTTCTCAGAAAATTACAAAAAATTTAACATAGGCTAATTTCAATATTAGGAATACAAAAATGAAGTCCATTTTGAAATATAAAATTTCTATAAATTTAAAAAGTGGTTATTACTATTCATAACGGCTACTTTGATTAGTTGCGGTGTGTTAGAACTCAAAGTTGTGTACAATGCAAGCTATTGCATTATTGAATGAGATGCGTATCGTGGAAGCTCGGGGTGTTACATTCTCCTCTCCTTCAATAAATTGCATCCTCGCAATTTGAAATTTTTCTTTGAAAATAAAAGGTTGAAAAGAGAAATTACCTTTGAGGAAAACCCACATCGGAAATAAGATTAATAAAATTTATCCTTAATAAGAGGGAAAGGGAAATGAAAAAGTCACCACCCAATTATGATCTCGATTAGGAGAACATTGGTGGCAATTAGAGACATATAATTGGAGGAAAAACATAAATATTTGTAGGGAGTGATTGAGGTCATCAATCACAATCAACTGTCAAATTGAGGGCCTCAAAGCCTTCAATCTATGTTGATTTAAAATATCATAAGTTCAACAAGACATAAGGTATTAGGATAACACGTTTTTTGTTTTAATATCCCTTTACTAAAGTTTAAGAATTAATTTTTTCATCGAATAAGAGATAGGTATATATATATTTATGCTTGACAATTATAGTTTCAACCTTCAACTCATCTTTCACTCAAAAAGATAATAGAACTCAAAAATATTATACTTATCCTAATTGTATAAGTTTCCAAATGTTAACACATACCATTTAGATTAGTGAAATTATTTTTTAATAACTAGGGACTTCCTGTAGGCTAGTGTTAGGAAATAAAGGCTTGTCACACCATGATTGTGGGTTCGATTCCTGCAGCTTTGTCCGACGCGATGGGTTATGCCCCACCCTGCAGGTTGTCCTTTTCCTAAAACTATAGTATTATAATATTCCAAAAATAATATTCAAAAATGCTTTAACCTTAAACAATACTATCCAAAGATCAACTTAATCCATTCCAACCTTTATAGTTATCCAAAATACTTCTTTCCAACTCACAGTCCAAATTTTATAAGGAAGGTAAACATAATGAAGATCCTTTTTCCCACGTAACAACATGTGAATACCTTCATCATGTATTCTTTTTAAACATACTGAATTACCATGATCCCTTATTCCTTATAGAATACTAGATATACTCCTTCTATCCAAAAATGTATACAAAACATCAATCAGTTTCAAGGAAGTTAAGTATATCCAATATAATTTATCCAAATCAATCACGTCTTATTCCAAAATCACAATCTCAGTATCAGAACCATATTATGGTCTATCTTTCTCTCAACCATATATTTTCCAAAAATTTAATCCTACTGTGGAGTCACTTTCTTGGTTCCACATAATCTCAAGTCCTTGATGAAATAGTACTACAGTACAATCCTTATATACTCCATAATTATTATAACCAGTACATCATTGATACAACACTCAAATTACAAAACTATTTAATAACAACATAAGAAATCTAATCATTACTCCTCATCTGTGGTAGTATCATAACTTGATTATTATCCAATAACATCATTTGGGGCATATTCTGATGATTTGTACATTGGTTTGCGTAGTGTCCCCAATCCTTGCAGAAGAAGCATTGTACATTTGAAACCATTTTCTTACCCTTGCAATCACACACTTTGTGTCCTTTTTCTCTACACTTATAACAAACTCTCATTCCCTTTAGGCAAGTTCCATGATGTTTCTTCCCAAAATTACCACATATTGGAAAATTCTTCTTTCCCCTCATCCCTTTATCCATCATTCTCTCTTCCATCCCTTTCGTCTCTTGCTTCGCTTCAAAGCCATAGGACTCAGAGAATTCTTTACTTATCTTATTAACACATGATACTATTTCTTCATATGTTGAGAACACATGGGAGACTATTTCCCTTCGAAATGTTGTCTTAATACCGTGAAAGATACGATCCTTCTTACTCTTTGGATCATACGTACTGCTGGAGTTCACATTCCTTCTACTGGGCGCCATTTCTATACAATGGAATAAACTAGGTTAGTTTATGAATTACAATGAATAATTCCAAAATTTTAAAATACTTAAAGTAAATTTAACGGTTTATGGATATAATCCATAATCATAAGAATGTTTTCTTTGAGGAAGTATATACTCATAAACCATACATATTGGTTTTTAAAGAAAATGAGAATTATCCTAAGCAAATCCTTCGGGAGTGTCGTAACCAAGAGTACAGCAAGGCCCGTTGTCGTGCACCAGTTCCCGTTCGAGTCTAGCTCAAAGCGGTGTTTTCGGGTTTTACCCCTAGGTACATCTGTGCCAGAGCCGCCTCTACCTGCTCGTATCCAGACAGGGATGTATTGCTCGGAAAACTCACAAAATCTCTACAATACCAAAATTCTAGGAAGTTCTTCTATACTAATCCTCAAAGTTCATCTTAGGTCTACGTGATCTAATCAGAGTTTATCTAAATCTAGCTTCCAAGGTTAGTACTAAACTGCCTCTGATACCAACTGTAACGCCCTGACCCCAGCTACCCAGATTCGGTGCATTACTTCGTAACATTGGCATGATCACAAAAGATCAAGTCTCGAAAGACCGATTAGTTTAGTAGCCTTGGAAACACTAGATACATTCGTAAACGTTACAATACACCATAAAGTAAAAAACTACAATAACATAGTCTCCATAGTCCACACTCATATCCTCTTCTGACTATCCCTGTAGGTCATTCATAAAATACTTCTTCACATCCTGGAAAATATTAAAACATTGAAAGGGGTGAGCTTAGATGCTCAGTAAGGATAACAATATTGCGGAATCTTTCATAAATAAACATAAAAATTTAAGGCAATGTATAACTAAAACAAAAGCCTTTTAAACTTGAACATCAACATAATATGGCAAAAGTAAAATGAGATAATGCCATTCACTTCTTCACATGGATATTCTACTGGTCGAATAATCACATGCAATATCAATAACCACTTTCATAATGAGGGGATGTATAATGCCGGACATTCTGAAACATTTTGTCAAGGCCTCGGCCAAGACGTCTAAAATGATTAAGGCCTCGGCCAAAACCATAAATCAAATTGGGAAAGGGCCTCGGCCAATTCCACATCTAGTTGTCTCATGAGACCTACCGATGCATCGAGGAGCTATAGCAGGCTCCACCCGTCACTTATTAAGTCCAATACATTCCTCATATGAACAGGTTTAAACATCTCATAAACCATAACATAATCATATCACATAAAACATGCATAAAGGAAACATAACATTTCCACATTTCAATCACAAGATATCAATACAACACATTCATATAATAAAAACGCTTTCAAAACCATTTTCAATACCAAAATAAAAGAAAGTTAAAACTTCGTATTTATTTTTCATTAAAAAAAGATGGCTTGTAGAGGAAGCCGAAACTCAAATAATGGTCACGGTGGTGGAGAAGTCGTTGTCGCCGCATATGTATGGAAAGAAAAACATTCCCTTTTTGTCGTTTAGTAAAACGCTTTGTATAAAAAAAGATTCCTTTTGAATAAACGTAAAAGTCAAAGGGGTTTATACACCGTATAAAAGAAAATTGTATATAAAACCAAATATACCTTAATGAAAGGAGATTGAGACGAAGTCCTTAAAAAGATCATTTTTAAAATAAAATAGATCTATTATGTGTATTCACTATAGGTACACATAAATAAATTAAAAATACAAAATATGACATAATAACATCATGACATGATTTGAATGTAGGAGATTAACCCAAAGAATGGAAGTTGGGTTAAGAAGTTCCCTTACAAAGATCACTTTTAAAATAAAATAGATCTATTATGTGTATTAAATACAAGTACACATAAATAAAGTACAAATACAAGATATGACATAATAATATCATGACATAATTTGAAAGTAGGAGATTAACCCAAAGAATGGAAATTGGGTTAAGAAATTCCCTTACCTTGTGTCTGACTTGACTCAACCGTTATTTAACCTCCTGAATAATAAACTAGAGTTAATATCTACCTTATTAAGAACCATTTTCAATTTCATTATCCTTTTTATATCACTTATTACAATGATATGAACATTATGTAATTATTTAAGTTAATAACGGTCGTTTTGTCGATCTTTGGTACTTGAGTCAACAATAAACTTATTATAATTACAAGTTGTTTATGTGGTAGAATATCCATTATATCCAGAATTATATTCATGATTTATATGTCATATATATCTTATATATCCAGTATATACATTCATTTATAATATTACGTAACATTTAGAGGTAAGAAATGAAATGCACCGTTCATGGAGACGGTAAGCCGTACGTATGCATGAACGCTACTTTCATTTCTATTTCATATTTAATGGAACTAAATCATAATTATATAAATGTATAATATAATTCCAGTATAATATAGTGTATAATACCATTTACTCCATCCTTTATACATCCCACATATGGCATTAACGATTCAAATCACTTTGAGGGGGCGGTAGTCCGCACTTCCTAAAATGAAATTATCGCGTTTTACCCATAATGGAAATCATAAAGTATGCCATAAATGAGAAATAAATAAGCATAAGTAAAAAATAAACATATTATATATCATATATAAAAATAGTGACATCTTAATGGCCACCTTTGAAGGTGTTATATGAGTGTTGAACAATCATCGTTTCGTGAGGCAGAAATTCGCCATCCACAGAAACCGTATGTTCTTTAACCATTAGATGTAGGTGGGTGTAAGTGTAGCTCGAATACTTATTATAACAACATCCTAGTATATTGAGGATACTGGTGTTGTTACAAAAGAAATGAATAAAAAGAGTTTAGGGGGTTGGAGAAGAAAAATAAAACAAAACAACATTAGAGAAGACATTACCTCAAAATCGGGTAACTCTTTTTGATTTGAGCCAAAGGCTTCCTTGAGAAGAGTTATTCCCAAAGTGAGGCTTCTAGGAGTAAGAGAGGGATGTTGGGAGAGTATTTGGGCAGAGGTTGGCCGAGCCAAATGGCTTGAAAGTGTAAATGAGGTGGGAGAGGTGGGGACCTTTTATAAGTGGAGAGGAGGGGCACTTTTGGAAAGATTGAAATGTTATATTATTTCACAATGCTTTTCGGATTCTAAAGGTCCCACACTTATATATTTCGAGGCTAAGGTGATAAGGGTTCTAAATATCCTCATCCAATTGTCTTTGGACAAGTTTAAGCCTTGGATTTTGCATTATCTTCCCATTTTATTTAAATCGTTAAATAATGAAGTCATCGCTGCATCATCATGATGTCATAAATAATTTAATTTATATAATGTCTAAAAATTATAAAAAAAATACTATGATGTAGGAAATCTTTTTAGATTTCTAATGAATATTTATAATCAAAATTTGGATTTGTGTAACCCCACTTAAAAACTGTTTTAGTAAAACAACTCATGTTTGTGTCAATTTAATTTTAACATTAAATAAATATATATTAATGTCATTTTCCAACTAAAGTGGCTCCATGGGGTCCCCAAGTTGACCCATGGGTTGTCCTGGTCGGCCATTACTCATCCAATAGTAGTAGGACAAGTGTCATGCTCATCTCATTTTATTATAACATTATTTGTACCTTAAACTACACTAATTACCTCTAATCGCGATTAAGAACTTAAAAGTTACTATTCACCAAAAAAATTATTTTAATCTCATTGAACCACATTTTACTTCTTAATGACAACCATGTATGTAGGATTTTTGAAAATCAAATCACAGAAGTGGTAATATTTCATTTAAACGAAAAATTAGTTATTTAACTACCACTTAGTGGTTTCATTATTCATCAAAAATTGAAGTTTTTCAGAACAATGTCAAAATTTCACCCTAAGATATAATTGATATTACAAATTCAAAAATGATGTCTATTTTACAAAATTCCAAACATATATGTCGCATTAATTAATTTTATAATTAATTCCCGCTGTCAGAACAAATAGCGTGTTTTTAAGAAACAATTTATATCAAAAGATTGGCAATTGTTTATGTCCATTTTCAATGTTAAATTAATTCTAATGACCACCATTGGATAAAATGGTAAAAATATATTCTAATTATACTTTAAAACCACTCAATAGTATAAATTATCACTATAAATTATTTTGATTAAAAAAGTTGTTTTATGTATTTTTCACTATTCATAAAAATTTGGAAGTTCTCAGAAAATTACAAAAAATTTAACATAGGCTAATTTCAATATTAGGAATACAAAAATGAAGTCCATTTTGAAATATAAAATTTCTATAAATTTAAAAAGTGGTTATTACTATTCATAACGGCTACTTTGATTAGTTGCGGTGTGTTAGAACTCAAAGTTGCGTACAATGCAAGCTATTGCATTATTGAATGAGATGCGTATCGTGGAAGCTCGGGGTGTTACAAATAAAGTCGTAGAGTATTGTCGAATTTATAAGGTCATAGTAGTTCCCTGCTATGATGAGAACCTTTAAGTTCCATGAAGCTATTATTAATATATTTATGTGGTTGGATAACGTACTATGATGAGACACATAGTATTTAGACCTTTGGGTATGAGTTCTTATAAGAGGACGAGTCTTATTCTCATGAAGTTCATACTTGGTAATCTCTAAGATGGGAGATTATGAGAAGAGTCCCACAAGTAGGAATTCATCATGTTTTGGTGTCATCAAATATTCTTATCTGTGAGCTTCTATAATGGTGTTTAGAATTTAATATTATCATTAATGTATTCCATGACTCATACACTTAGATTTACAGACCAAAACTGTCAAGCTCTATATTGGCAGGAAGTAGGGTGCATTGGGTGTGTCACAATTGACATGTCATTAATGGATAAGTCAAAGAAGGATTTTTCCATTCCATCTTTATAGAAGAATATATCTCACACCTTGTATTTTAATTTAATTGTTGCATTAAATTACATTTCCACGGTGTAACGACATGTTTATATTAGATAGTCAAAGAAAGATGTATCGAGTAAATAGGTTGATGGCACTGTCATGGAAGCTTCTTGATGAGATATTGGGAAAAAGAGATTATATTACATTGTGAGGGTTCTTATTTAGTTTTCAACGCGGTGACATTAAGTTCTTTCTCTTTGGTGCCTTTACTCATTGCTAGACAACAATCTTGAACTTTAGGCAAGCCCGCCTAATGCCAATGAGAAAGAATCCTAGAGGGTCACACACTAAGTGTTTCCATTGATCTCGATTAATTTCAATTTGGGTTTAATTAATGGAATAAATGTTATTCTCAAGTTCTAGGAATAATTTTATTCATTTTTTATTGATCACATAAATTAAATAAATATTTATTCATCATCATGTGAATAAAAATATATTTATTTATTTTATTGAATATTTAATAAATATTTTTTTCATTGGTTTGTGAATGAAATTTTTATTAATGAATAAAATTTTTATTATGGTGTTCAATAAATGTAATAGGAGTTCGAACAGACCTAGACTGTGTCTGGTGATAAATATTAATTAACAAGCTAGTTAAATAATATTTTTTATTGCATAAGATGGCCCGCGCCACAAAATAATAATAATATAATTATTATTATGTGGTATGAGGTCTATTAAAGGTAATAAATGTTATTTAATGGCCTACATACAATTAAATAATATTTTAACTTAAATGATAACACTATTAATATATGGATATGTCTATTGTGTAGTGCATCCAAAAATTGAGTATAGAGATTTGTTGCGCACAACGAATTCTCTCTTGACTCCTCCTCTCTCTCTCAGGAACAATATTCAAGGCTAATGAATGGGAGATCAAGAACAAACAACCCAATACATTTGAGTCACTGTTCTAGGACCCAGAGATCAACTGGTGCTTCTCGAAGATCATAAGAGCACATGTGGATCACTACTAGATGGATTCTATCCTTGGATACTCACAGTGAGATGAAGGTAACCCTAAAGGGTCTTTTCAGATGATAAACATTCACCAATTAAGAAAGTTCCTAAGCCCAGGTATTTACTTCTTCAAATACTAAATAAATTAATTATAAATTTGACATGCAAGATATCTGCTCTTGGTTTCAGGCAACGATTATTAAAAAAAATTAATGTATCACCCACGATCACATACTTATTCCATGCCTAGAACCAACAAGAAAAGGATCCCAACAACCATTATTTTTAGTGGGGAATTCATCCCATAAAAACAAAACATCACAATAATATCAAAGGTGTAAAATCATGTGATCCAAACCCATTTCCCCTTCAATTTCAATTAAACCATTCTTTATTTTCATTAAGTTAGTGAAAACTATCTTCCCCAATGATAAAAAATGTAAACCCCTCACACATGATATACAATAAAGAGAAAAATGGGAAACTCTACCTCAAATAAGCTTTTAGAACTCACTTCACACCATAAGGCAAAGAAGAAATTCCCACAAAACACAAATGAAAATGGGGAAACCGCAGATCAACCTACTCCTCGCCCAATGATAATACAAACGCAACCCTCACACACCCCAAACCAAAACCACACCATGGAAATGGATCTCCAAAGAATAATGGTAGGAAAACCATGGGTAAGGGAAGGAGAACTCCCCATAGATCACTAAAAATAATCCACTGAAACCCAAGTATCAAAGTAGGAGAATGAGAGTTGGAAGATCCTCAAAAATCACCTAGGGTTCCTCCAAAAATGAGAGGAAGAGGTGACGATAAAATGGGTGGAGAATCGGCTGAACAAAACCAATTTAAACCCAATAAATCACCCAACTTACGGTATAAAAAACAATCTTATGGAATAAAATCCATGATTCCATATAACAGATGTCGTAAAACAAACCGTTAGGCCATAAAAGCTATTTTATGTTGAAAATCATGGTGCTTCAAGTAGAAATTAACTTATCGCACCAAACAATTTCTTACAGTGTAAATACCTCTCAGTCTAAGAGGGAGTTTATTTGATTTGGTGAACTATGACCAACTGATTTCATTTTGATTACTTTTATATTTGATGTATTGAATGTTTATTTAAAATATTCTTACATATTGTTCATTATTTCTACATGACTTTAATGTAATAATGTCTTAGAGTATTTTCGAGTTGATAAGGTCATTACAGTTCCCTGTTATGATGAGAAACTTGAAGTTCCAGGACAATATTATTAATATATTTATGTGGTTGGATAACATACTATGATGGGACACATAGTATTTAGAACTTCGTGTATGTGTGCTTATAAGAGGATGAGTCTTATTTTCATTAATTTCATACTTAGTAATCTCCAATATGGGATATTATGAGAAGAGTCTCACCAGTAAGAATTCGACATGTTTTGGTGTAATTAGATATTCTTCTCTGTGAGCTTCTATAATGGTCTTTAGAATTTATTATTGTCATTAATATATGTCGTGACTCATGCACTTATATTTACTGACCAAACTGTCATGCTCTATATTGGAAGGATGTAGGGTACGTTGGGTGCGTCACAATTGGCATGTCATTAAAGGATAAGTCAAAGAAGGATTTTTCCCTTCCATATTTATGGAAGAAGATATTTCATCCCATTGATTTTAATAGAACTGTTTCATTAAATTACATGGACATGGTGTAACGACATGTTTATTTTAGATAGCCAAAGAAAGACGTATCAAGTAACTAGTTTGATGACACTGTCGTGGAACCTTCTCGATGAGATATTGTGACAAAGAGATTATATTACATAGTGAGCGTTCATATGCAGTTGTTGAGGTAGTGACATTAAGTTCTTTCTCTTAGGTGCCTTAACTCATTTCTAGATAGTAATCTTGAACTTTAGGCTTGCCCGCCTAATGCAAATGAGAAACAATCCTAGAGGGTCACACAGTAAGTGTTTACATTGATCTTGATTAATTTCAATTTGGGTTTAATTAATGGAATAAATATTATTGTCAGGTTCAATGAATAATTTTATTCAATTTATATTGATCAAAAAAGTTAAATAAATATTTATTCATCATCAAGTGAATAATTTTTTTTATTTTATTGAGTATTTAATAAATATTTATTCATCAGTATGTGAATGAAATATTTATTTATGAGTAAAATATTTATCCAGGTGTTCAATAAATGTAATAGGAGTTCGAACGGACCAAGACCGTGTCTGATGATAAATATTAATTAACAAGCCAGTTAAATAATATTTTTTATAGCACAAGATGGCCCGCACCACAAAATAATAATAATATAATTATAATTATGTGGCATGAGGTCTATTAATGGTAATAAATTTTATTTAATGGCCTACATACAAATAAATAATATTTTAACTTAAATCATAACTCTATTAATAGATGGATATGTCTATTGTGTAGTGCATCCAAAAATTGAGAATAGAGAATTGTTAAACACAACGAATTCTCTCTCGACTCCTCCTCTCTTTCAAAGAAATGAGACACAAAAGGGAGATTTATTTAAGACTAAAGAATGAGCAATCAATAACAAACAACTTAATACATTTGACTCACTATTCTAGCACCCAGAGATCATGTGGTGTTGCTCGGAGATCATAGGAGTACCTGTGGATCACTACTATATGGATTTTATCCTTGGATTCTCACAGTGTAATGAAGGTAACCCAAAAGTGTCTTTTCATATGACTAACATTCACCAATAAAGAAAGTTTCTATGCCCAAATATTTATTTCTTCAAATTCTAAATAAATTAATTATAAATTTGACATGCAAGATCTCCACTCTTGGTTTCAGGCAATGATTATTAAAATAAATTTTAATGTATCCCCCACCACTGCATACTTCTAATGTGCCTGGAACAAAAAAGAAAAGGATCCCAATAGCCCTGATTTTTAGTGGGGAATTAATCCCATACAAAAACAACATCACAATAATATAAAAGGTGTAAAACCATGTGATCCAAATCCATTTCCCCTTCAATTTCAATTAACCCATTCTTTATTTTCATTAAGTTAGTGAAAACTATCTTCGCCAAAGTTAAAAAATGTAAACCCCTCATACATGATATAAAATAAAGAGAAACATGGGAAAATCTACCTCAAAGAAGCTTTTCCAACTCACTTCACACCATAAGGCAATGAAGGAACGCCCGCAAACCACAACCACAAATGCTGAAACGACATATCAACCTACACCTCACCCAATGATCATCCAAACACAACCCTTACACACCCCTAACCAAAACCACACCACTACAATGGATCTCCAAAGAAGAATGGAAGGAAAACAATGGGGAAGGGAAGGAAACTCCCCACATGTCACTAACAAGAATCCACTGAAACCCAAGGGTCAAAGCATGAGAATGAGGGTTATAAGTTCCTAAAATATTGCCTAGGGTTACTCAAAAAATGAGAGGAGTATGTGATGACCAAATTTGTGGAGAATCAGCTGAACAAACCCTATTTAAACCCAATAAATCACTTAACTTACAGCGTAAACAACACTCTTATGGCATAAAATCCATGAGTCTATATAACACATGTTGTAAAACCAACCATTAGGACGTAAAAGCTATTTTCTGTTGAAAAGCATGGTGCTTCAAGTAGGAATTAACTTATTGCATCAAACAATTTCTTACAGTGTAAACACCTCTCACGCCCAACCCTTTTCCAAAAACAATCCATAAAATATCTGGTCAAACATACCATAAACCACCATCTTACACTAAAAAACCCTATTTTATAGTGTAAAAATACTGTAGTAGTGATTTTGTATCTCCAAATCCACTGAAACTCATCTAGCCTCTTCTGAAAACCTCTGATCACCTCAAATTGGAAAAGTAATGGGATAGGAAGGCACGATCCATTACATCTGATACCTCTCAAAATATTCTCATCCTTGAGAATCAAAACCAAACCCGAAGAAAAGAAAAGGGTCTGAACAACCACCCCATGAGATACCAGTCAAGGTTCTTGTCACTCCTCAAATGTTAACACTAGCCAAACTCACCAACCAAATGGACACAAAAACCCCACACAACCACCTATTGTTGGGAACAACACTAAACATCATGTACCGGATAAAAACCACCACATTTTTCACAACCAAAAAGTTTAAAAATTGTCCAAACTTCACATAGCCAAAGCCAAAAACAAATAAAACCAACACACAACACTGTATTAACAAAGCACATAAATTAGGGAATCTCATCTTTAATGTCAAGATACTACCTACTTTGGGAGCCACTGACTCACCCGTATAGTTTCAATCTCGTCAAAGTACACCATTTCTTTATTATGAATCAGTTCATCCCCTTTTTCATATTCCAAAAGATTTATCACACATCACACATCAAGGAAAAAAACTCATCTAAGAAAACAAACAGGCCCAAACATTATACCACAAAATAAAAAAACAGAGAAGAACTCAAAAAAACTTTGGGTACTAGGCACACATCTGCATCTCATGCTTCTATGTACTCCCCCAGGACACCATGCCTCTACAACATACAAACCAAGGGAATGGTCTGCATATGAAACACCTTCTCTAGATGATCAGGGATATCTACTGCTCACTCCAAAAACATCACACCATCCTTGATATCCAACTCTCTCTAGTCAATGGCATGAGAATCATTATGAAGATACCAATGGAGATGAAAAACGTGGAAGATGTGGATCTGGTCCAGTCATGGGGGAAACACCAACTAATACGCCACCCTGCCAACTTGCACCAATGGCTCAAAGGGCCCAACAAACCTGAGAGAAAGCTTACTCCACCTGCCAATCCACTACTGATCACGTCGATGGGAGACTCTCAACAACACATGATCTCCAACCTCAAACTATAAGGGTCTCCTCTTGCGATCGACATAAGATTTCATGCCAGTCCTATGAATCTTTCATCCTCTCATGAACAAGATGAACTTTCTTTGTTGTGATCTTCACCACATCTTGACCAAGAACTGTTGTCTCCCCAAACTTCATCTAGCACAACAGAGAATGATATGAAATCCCATATAGAGCCCAATAGGAATTGAGATTCAGGGAAATGCATTTTCCATAAATGGGAATATATATAAATTTTAGGAGAATTAGGGGTTTTAATTAATAATATTATTTTTGTTACTCAACCCCTTTAAAATTTATAAAATTCCACCATGCTACTAAAAATTTCCAAACACTCACCAAAATAGAAACCCGTCACTTTAAATATGATTACAAAATTTGATAAATTTTAGTACATTTTGAATAATTAGTAAAATCACCATTTTACCCTTTTAAAATTAATTATTAAATATGAAAAATTCCATTTGAAAATAAACTTTCCAACCAAAAGGAAGTGTCCCTTAAGGTGAAACCTAGGATCTCACATGTATTGTGGTAGACACTACACCAAATGCATTTTGGATTCGACTTCAGTGGGAATACTGAAGTGGTATTGTACCAGCGCACTATAGCAACACTATGGCAGGACATTTTAGTAGTATACTGTACGATTCTACAATGGTGGAATTAGGGAAGGTGTACCGATAGAGATATGTACCATGGTATCCTAGTTGACTCTGAAAGAATTTTGTTCAACCCTTTAGGGGTGGGATGTTGACCTAATTCGATTAGAATTAGTAGGTGTGTGTGTCTTCCTCATGAATCGTGCACCAAATAAATATGGAGATTATTATTATTTTCATTAAATAATTAATAATTATTGAATAATTAATAATAATTAAAGTAATTTTAGTACTCACACAAAATAATAAAATTGTAATGTCTCGGATTTTCTTTTTATTTTTATTTTAAATATTATATGGAATTATTTAGAGACCGGGCGTGAAGAAGGAACATCATTCCGAGGTCCAGTGAGACCGGAATGGTGGTTTGAACTTTTTTTTAGTTAAGTGAGTCAGCACTTGTGTGCGATTGTGGCAGTTTCCCAACGGATGCCCAGATTAAAAATCTGAGCGCACCGTTGCGTCCGAGACGACGACTTTACCTAAGAATGAGGCTAACCTCGACCGAAGCGGGTCGAGGGAAAAAGTTAATTTTCTGACGTTTTAAGTAAAATAAAATAAAATAAATTAACCAGCTTATTTTATTTCATTTAAGGAAACATCCACTGCAGCGTGGCAACGACGCAACTGTTTCCTAAATTAATGACGCGTCATAATAACTTCAAAATGGAAATTCAACGTCATTAATGCTGCCGTGTAATTAAATGACAACATGTTTCCCTTTTTAATGGGTTAAGTAATTGTTGATCATTGGCAACTTTTGAGAGGAATCTATACCGAATTCGCAAGGAGTTAGAGAGAATTCTCGGCGACGAACGATGATAGATCGAGATCGAGGATCGTTGCACCGACGTTGAAGGATCTCAACGACAACGGCAGCGCGACACCTTCATCAATGATCGATCCTTTCAAAAGTTTTGGGTTTGTTATTTCAATTTCTTTTCCCCGTTTTAGAGTTTAAACGATGAATGCAGATCAACCACGAACAAGTTGATCTGTGGGTTCGTACGTTCTTACGAGAGGGTTTTCTTTGGGATGATTTTGGGGGAAATAATACATGTTTTTTATTCATGTTGATCTCTACTCCGTTTTAAGCCTATTAATGGGAGTGGATCAACGCCGTGGCGAATGACGGCGGAGGTTCGTTCCTCATTTTGTTATTTGGTTTTCTTCCTCCTTTTTCCCCGCGTGTTCTTCGTGTTCTTCATGGGGCAATGAACAACGGATCATTACGCATCCGTTCTGCGATGCAATGATCCCAAAACAAAGGTTTGACACCACAACACTCTTGTGGAGGTGCAACGATGATGGAGGACGATGAATCAGACTGGATTGGAAAGAGCATTATTCGATCATTCTTCATGCGGGAAGATCTAAACACATTTTCGGAGCCGATCGGAGGCCCGAAAGTGACGGAAGCGGCTTCGTGGGGTCGGGGAGATGAGAACCTGGAAGTTTTGTGGTGATCGGACGGCCAGATTGATGATCGGAGCAGCACAGGAGGCGCGCTGGCGAAGAGCGCCGTTTCTGGAAATTTCCAGAATACACGGCGTGTACTTCTGAAGAACACGCCATGTAGTTCTGATGGTGGTTTCTAGGGTTTCGGGGTCAGAGAAGGACCACACGGCGTGTGACCCCGGTCACATGGCGTGTTGGACCTTCCCCGAAGCCCGGCGTGTACTTTGGGTAGTACACGGACACGGGATGGTCTACACGGCTTCAGGCGGCACGACGTGTACAGCTCGACAGAGGCGGCTACGCGGAGCTCAGCATGTATCCTAGGGATACACGGACACAGAATGGAGTACACGACCGTGTACTCCATCACCCGGTCAGGAAAGGTAAACAGCTCGGGTCACCCCGTGTGTGGATCGCACGGGTTGGAGTACACGGGTTGGTGACTGTGTACGGGCTCATGGACAAAGTACACAGAGCCAACCCCAGTTTCCCATACATGGCGTGTACTCTGTACTACACACTCTGTACTATGTTTTTCTACACGAACAGCCTCACGACACATGCCGTTGTACACGGGCAGTACCTGGGATCGGACAACACGGTGTGTATCATTTCAACACGCCACATACTTTATGGAGAATAGCTTGGTCCTTTTGTTCATTGTGCCTTGAACATCTTTCATTTGGGTTAGTGCCCCTTCTTCTTGTTCCCCTGATGGTCAAGCATCATTCCCTCACGCATGATTATGATCCCTTCAGCACGGATTTTCAGTGATAGAGTCAAGCATCCATCCGAGAGGCCCGGATCGAGATCCTCTATCCATTCCAGACCCTAGGTAGAGTCAGGAATCGGCGTGACCAACTTTACCGGGCATTGATCCTCTACCTAGCAGGTGAATTCTGGATGAGTCGCGGTATCCTCCATGGCCCTGGCAGTGATCCTCATTTGTGTATCGAAATCTTTCCCACTCAGGAGTGTGTCTCCCATAATGAGTGTATCTATCTCTCGTGATGGTTCCTAACGAACAACACTTCCCGGACAGACGTCATCAGAGCTATAAGACTCGTGGAGTGTGTTCTCCCGGAATGAGTGCATCACAGAATCTTCGAACGGAATCCCTTGTGGGGGTATGCTGTTGCGTAACTTGTCTCTAGACCATGGGTCTGGGTTTTGAGTATATCTGGTTTGTTTTATATGTTCTGTAAACATATACTGTGCATAGCTGACTGTAATTTTACTTTGTATTGATTTGTGGTTTTCGGGGTCCTCTACTGAGTATTGTTATACTCACCCCTGCACGGGCTTTGCCTGCACGTTTGGTGTCTTATATAGACGAGAAACCTTTTGAAAGAGGCCAGGGCAGACCAGGACAGGACCGAGATTTCTGAGTTCCCTATAGGCCGAGGCGTTCCTACGACTATGAGCGGCAGTCCCAGTACTGTTGTGCTTACAGGTTGGACTTTGCAGTTTTTTAGAATCTTGATTTTGGTGGTCTTGTATTCTGGCCCATTTTACTTTTACAGTACTCTACCTTTCGTCGTACTCTGTTGGTTGGGTTTAGTTGTATGCATGAATTTTTGTTCCTTAGTGTTTTACATTTCAGCATTTGTGGGCTTGGATATGTGTGTGTGTGTACAGGTACTTAGGCAATGCCTCCTATGTTAGTGACATGCCTACTCGGTGCTAGTAACTAGCCCCTGGCCTATTGGAGGCGGGCATGGGGAGTCACAACGTGGGCCCCACTTGGATGGGTCGTGACAGAGTGGTATCAGAGGTGGTTGGTTCTACCTTAGGACCAAGATTCTATGAGTTTGGTTGGGGGAACCAGTGTTGAGGGTTTCGGGTTCGGCTTTCAGGCCAGAGACTCCAGTGTGGGTGCGGCGGCCGACGTATCCATACACCAGGACTCTGATAACCATCTTTTCAACCCGGTTCATGAAAACACTATTTGCGGGGAAATAAAAGGTACCTGCATCATATAGGAATGGGTTGTGTCTTCCATATCCTTGGTGTCAGCTATCCAGATATACTCATTGACCGTGACACATCTTGTTTCTTTACAGGATGCCTCTGCAACGCGTACCCTCTAGGATTTAGTAGCAAGATCATAAGGATGACCCCCTCAGTGATGAGGCTTTGAGACAAGGACCATCCCCCCAAGTGTTTCCACCAGGTGGTGTGCCTGCTATACCGCCAGTGGAGCAGCCAGTGGTACCTGCAGTACCGACTGGCGAGGAGCGCAGGCTTAGCGCACTCCACGAGTTTTAGAGACAGAGACCCCTCAGGTTACGAGGCGAGCCCGACCCTCAGGCGGCTGAGGACTGGCTTGAGGCGGTAACCAAAGTTTTCCGTCTAGTGAGGACACCGGCAGACCAGATGGTGGTCCAAGGAGCGAGCCTTCTTCAGGGTTCGGCGGGACGATGGTGGAGTCTGACCATGCAGACTCACGACGAGGAGACTCTTTCGTGGACAGAGTTTGAGTGACTCTTCAGGGAGGATTTCTCTCCGGTCATGCTGAGAGTTGTGCACATCTAGGAGCTTCTTCAGCTCCAACAGGGTAGTATGATGGTGGATGACTATTCATCGAGGTTCACCAACCTTGCCAGGTACTCGATGGATATGGTCAGGGATCAGTACTTCAGAGATCGGACCTTAGAGAAAGGTCTACGGAGTGACATCTCAGCTAGTGTCGTGCCTCTATGAATTTAGACTTATGCTGGAGTGCTCGAGCGGGCCTTGGTGATCGAGAGATTCTTGGAAGAGCAGAGACAGCCGCCGGCAGTCAGTAGCAGGCAGACAGGTGCAGAGACACCGACAGTAGGGAGTCGACGTCAGGCACAAGGATCTGGATGTGGGAGACATCATAGGAGGACCCATGATAGGGGATCGACAGTCCAAGACTCTCAGGATGGATCCAGTCAGCCTAGGGAGAAGTGATGCTATGCATGCGACGGTAGGGGGCATCTCTCTAGAGATTTCCCAACACGTCGAGCTGCTGAAAGGGAAGTGGTGGATGGACCACCGAGGCAGAGGCAGAGAATGGAGCAGGTAGATCCACCAGGTGGCAGATGTGGCAGAGGAGCAGGGAGAGCTGCAGGTGGTGGAAGACGCTTCAACTTACTTCCACCACCACCCCTAGGAGATCTGCACCAGGCTCAGGGAGCTGGGGGACAGGGACAGGGACAGCTGCATGCGGTCGAGGCATACGACCCAGGGGTTCCAGGTATGATTCGAGGTATGATCTATGTATTTTCTACCTTAGCTTCTGTACTCATAGACACAGGTTCTAGTCATTCCCTTATAGCCACATGTCTTGTACAAAACCTCAAGATTCTGGTAGAACTGTTGACTCGATCCTTATGCTTGGAGACACCTATGGGAGGAGACTCGACGATCACACACCTTTGCAGACAGTGTGATCTTACCCTTGGAGGTGAGAGTTTTGGTTGGAACCTCTTGGTGGTAGCGTCGATGCCTTACGACGTCATTCTTGGTATGGATTGGTTATCCTCGGTCCATGCCCAGATTGACTATTTTAGGCGAAGAGTACGGTGTGTCCTCCGTGATGGAACAAGGTTTTACTTTGTCGGAGAAAAGGAAACCCAGGAAGCACAAAATGAGCTCATGCATAGGACGGGGCAGCCGATCACTCATGAATTGACTAGCCTTACCCTCGGAGCAGTAGATTTTGTGAGCTCTCAGTTCCTAGCAGTGGTGGCGGAGTATGAGGATGCCTTTCTGGAAGATGTTCCAGGGTTACCTCCCCACCGGGAAATTGGCGTCTGCATCGACTTACACCCCGGGATGACACCAATTTCCTCATCAGCTTATCGGATGGCTCCTGCGGAGATTCGCGAGATGAGGGTGCAGTTGGAGGATTTGCAGAGCAAGGGTTTTGTAAGACCCAGTGTCTCACCCTGGGCGGCTCTAGTCTTGTTTGCCAAGAAGGCAGATGAGAGTCTTAGGTTGTGCGTGGATTACCGGTGCCTGAACTAGGTGACGGTGAAGAACATGTATCCCCTGCCAAGAATTGATGACCTCTTCGATCATCTAAGAGTTGAACAATGGTTCTCGAAGGTTGATCCTCGATCAGGCTATCACCAGCTACAAGTGCGGGATGAGGATATACCAAAGACAGCTTTCAGATGTCGCTACGGTCACTATGATTACTTGGTGATGCCCTTTGGCATGACGAACACCCCCGTAGTTTTCATGGGGTTGATGAACCGGATCTTCCAGCCGTACTTGGACTGCTTCATAGTAGTCTTCATCGACAACATCCTTGTGTACTCGGCGTCAGAGGAGGAGCATGCGAGACACCTGCTGATGTTTCTGGATGTACTTTAGGAGCACAAGCTTTATGGGAAGCTCTAAAGTGTCAGTTCTGGATTCGGGAGGTCCACTTTCTAGGACATGTCATCTAAGTAGATGGAGTAGCTGTGGACCCAGCCAAGGTGGATGCTGTGTTAGCATGGGAGCCACCTCGGAGCGTGACAGAGGTGCGAAGCTTCCTTGGGTTGGTAGGATATTACCAGATATTCATCCCTGATTTCTCCTGGATATCAGCATCGATGACGGCCTTGACCAGGAAGGGGCAACCCTTCGTGTGGACAGAAAAGTGCCAGCAGGCTTTTGAGAAGCTAAGACAGAGTTTGACGAGTGCCCCGGTCTTGAGATTGCCAGAGGAGGGTGTCAAGTACATAGTTTCCTGTGACGCATCAGGGACCGGGCTCAGCTATGTCCTGATGCAGCAGCATGCAGTGATTGCTTATGGTTCACGCCAGCTTAGGCCGCATGAGCAAAACTATGCGACCCATGATCTCGAGTTAGCAGCAGTAGTCTTCGAATTGAAGATGTGGCAACACTACCTTATGGGCGAGTGGTTCATTGTCTACTCTGACCATAAGAGCCTCAAGTACATGTTCTCACAGAAGGATCTGAATCTGAGGCAGAGGAATTGGATAGAGTTCCTCTAGGACTATGATTTCTAGATCATCTATACTCCTTGGAAGGGGAACAAGGTGGAAGACGCTCTTAGTAGAAGGTCGAGCTCACAACTGTTGAGTGAGGCAACACAACAATTAGCCACGTTACAGTTATCCTTCGTGGATGGAGAGGATACAGCTTACCTACAGTTGATGGTTGTCACCCCTCCACTCTTACAGTGAGTTAGGGAGGCACAACTTGGGGATGTCGACTATGTGACCTTACATGCACAGTTATCTACAGGACATGCTCTTGATGGATATTCTCAAGGTGGGGAGCACGTACTTCTTTTCATAGGATGCACTGTTGTACCAGTGGCCTTATAGGAGGAGGTCCTAAGGGAGTTCCATACATCCCCTTTGGCGGTACATCCCGGAGTGGGGAAGATGTACCAGGACCTCCGACGTCTGTTCTGGTGGTCAGGCATGAAGAAGGCAGTGATAGAGTTCATTTCTCGATTCCTCACATGCCAGTAATTGAAGGATGAGCACCAGGTTCCAGCAGGGTTAGCTCACCCCCTGGAAGTTCCAGAGTGGAAGTGGGATGGAATATCAATGGACTTCGTGACGGGCTTAACAAAAACTTCCAAGGGGCATGATTCCATCTGGGTGATTGTTGACCGACTCACCAAGTCGGCCCACTTCCTAGTTATCAGGGAGCAGAGTTCCGTAGAGATCTTGGGACGCCTCTATGTACATGAGATAGTTCAGCTTCATGGTGTCCCCTCGACTATAGTCTCAGACCGAGACGCCCGCTTCACATCCCGGTTGTGGAAGGGATTGCAGGAGGCTTTTGGGACTCAGCTGCGCTTGAGCACACTGTTTCATCCCCAGACAGATTGTCAGACGGAGAAGACCATTCAGGTTCTGGCGGATATGTTGCAGGCCTGTATCTTGGAATTTGGTCGCAGATAGGAGGACCACCTACCACTGGTGGATTTTGCGTACAACAACAGCGACCACTCCACCATCGGTATGGAACTGTTCGAGGCCTTGTACAGGAGACCCTACCGGTCACCGTTTTGCTAGACCGACCCCGGAGAGTCAGCACTCATGGGTCCAGAGATAGTGCGATCTACTACAAAGAAGGTGTAGATCATCTGGGAGCGGATGAAGACTGCACAGAGCTGGCCGAAGTCTTATGCTGATAGACAATGGAGACCTATGGAGTTCTAAGAGGGAGACCATGTCTTCCTTCTGGTCTCACCTCGATGAGGGTTGCAGAGATTTGGCCGAGGCGACAAGCTATCTCCAAGGTTCATCAAACCTTTCCAGATCCTGGGAAGAGTTGGTGAGGTGGCGTACTTCCTGGCTATACTGCCACAGTTGCATCGGGTACATGATGTCTTCTACGTGTCGCAGTTGAGGACGTACGTGCATGACCCATTGCACGTCATCGACTGGGGTAAGCTGGACATCGAGGATGGGGTGACCTTTGCTGAGTACCTGGTGGAGATCGAGGATCGGCAGGAGAGGATCTTTCATGGGCGATCGATTCCCTTAGTGTGCGTCCGATGGCAGCATGAGAATCTTCAGGAGATCACGTGGGAGTGGGAGGCCCAGATCCGGGCCTAGTACCCTCATCTTTTTGAGTAGCCTTTGTTTTGTCTTTTCGGGGACGTAAAGCCCCAAGGTGGGGAGAATGTAATGTCTCAGATTTTCCGTTTATTTTTTTAAAAATTATTATATGGAATTATTTCGATAACAGGCATGAAGACGACACATCATTCTGAGTTCTAGTGAGCCCAGAATGGTGGTTTGAACTTTTTTTAGTTAAGTGAGTCGGCACTTGTGCGCGGTTGTGGCAGTTTCCCAAAGGATGACCGAATTAAAAATCTGAGCGCATCGTTGCATCTGAGATGAGGACTTTACCTAAGAATGAGGCTAACCTCGCCCAGTGCGGGTCGAGGGAAAAAGTTAATTTTATAACAATTTAAGTAAAATAAAATAAAATAAATTAACCAGTTTATTTTAATTCAATTAAGGAAACATCCACTGCAGCGTGGCGACGACGCAACTATTTCCTAAATTAATGACGCGTCATAATAACTTCAAAATGGCAAGTCAACGTCATTAATTCTTCCGCATAATTAAATGACAACATGTTTCCCTTTTTAATGGGTTAAGCAATTGTTGATCCTTGGAAACGTTTGAGAGGAATCTCTTCTGAATCCACAAGGTGTTAGAGAGAATTCTCGGTGAAGAACAATGAAAGATCGAGATCGAGGATCGCTGTGCCGACATTGAAGGATCTTGACGACAATGGAAGTGTGACACCTTCATCAATGGTCGATCCTTTCAAAAGGTAGGGGTTTGTTATTTCAATTTCTTTTCCCTGTTTTAGAGTTTAAACGATGAACGCGGATCAACCACGAACAAGTTGATCCTCAGATTCGTACGTTCTTACAGGAGGGTTTTCTTTGGGATGATTTTGGGGGAAATAATCCATGTTTTTTGTTCATGTTGATCTCTGCTCCATTTTATGCCTATTAACGGGAGTGGATCAAATCCATGACGAATGACGGTGGAGGTTCGTTCCTCATTTTTTTATTTGGTTTTCTTCCTCCTTTTTCCCCACGTGTTCTTCGCATTCTTCGCAGGGTGACGAACAACAGATCATTGCGTATCCGGTATGCGACGCAACGATCCCAAAATGAAGGTTTGACACCACAACTACCTTGTGAAGGTGCAGTGATGATGGCAGACGACGAATCGGACCGGATCGAAAAGAGCATTCTTCGAGCGTTCTTCATGCGGGAAGATCGGAACATGTCTTCAGAGCCAATCAGAGGCCCGAAAGTGACAGAAGCGGCTTCGTGGTGTCGGGGAGACCAGAACCTGGAAGTTTTGTGGCGATCGGATGGCCAAATTGATGATCAGAGTAGCACAAGAGGCACGCTGGCGAAGAGCGTCGTTTCTGGAAATTTCCAGAATACACGGTGTGTACTTCTGAAGAACATGTCATGTAGTTCTGATGGTGGTGGCTAGGGTTTCGGGGTCAGAGAAGGATCACATGGCGTGTGACCCCAGTCACACGGCATGTTGGACCTTCCATGAAGCTCGGCATGTACTTTGGGTAGTACATGGACACGGTATGGTCTACACGGCTTCAGGCGGCACGGCGTGTACAAATCGGCAGAGGCGGCTACGCTGAGCTCGGCGTGTATCCCAGGGATACACGAACACGGGATGGAGTACATGACCGTGTACTCCATCACCTGGCCAGGTGAGGTAAACAGCACGGGTCACCCCGTGTGCGGATCACATGGGTTGGAGTACACAGGTTGGTGACCATGTACGGGCTCATGGACAGAGTACACAGAGCCAACCCCAGTTACCCAGACACGGCGTGTACTCCGTACTACATGCAGTGTACTAAGTTTTTCTACACGACCACCCTCACGACACGGGCCATTGTACACGAGCAGTACCCGGGGTCAGACAACAAGGCGTGTATCATTTCTACACGCCGTGTACTTTTTGGAGAACGGCTTGATCCTTTTGTTCACCGTGCCTTGAACATCTTTCGTTTGGGTTAGTGCCCTTTCTTCTTGTTCCCCTAAGGTGAGGCATCATTCCCTCACGTAGGATTATGATCCCTTCAGCATGAATTTTCTGTGATAGAGTCAGGCATCCATCCTAGAGGCCCGGATCGAGATCCTCTATCCATTCCAGACCCTAGGTAGAGTCAGGAATCAGCGTGACCAACTTTACTGGGCGTTGATCATCTACCTAGAAGGTGAATTCCAGATGAGTCACAGTATCCTCCATGGCCCTGGCAGTGATCCTCATCTGTGTATCGAAATCTTTCCCACTCAGGAGTGTGTCTCCTGTAATGAGTGTAGCTATCTCTCGTGACGGTTCCTGACGAACAACACTTCCTGGATGGACATCATCAGAGCTATAAGACTCGTGGAGTGTGTTCTCCCAGAACGAGCGCATCACAGAATCTTCGAACGGAATCCCATGCGGGGGTATACAATTGCGTGACTTATCTCTAGACCACAGGTCTGGGTTTTGAGTATATATGGTTTGTTTTATATGTTCTGTAAACATATACTGTGCATAGCTGACTGTACTTTTACTTTGTATTGCTTTGTGGTTTTCAGGGTCCTCTACTGAGTATTGTTATACTCACCCCTGTAAGGGCTTTGCCCGCACGTCTGTTGTCTTGTGCAGACAAGCATCCTTTTGACAGAGTCCAGGGTGGACTAGGATAGGACTGAGCTTTCTGAGTTCCCTACAGGGCGAGGCGTTCCTACGGCTATGAGCAGAAGTCCCAGTACCTTTGTGCTTACAGGTTGGACTTTGCAGTTTTTCAGACTCTTTCTTTTGGTGGGCTTGTATTCTGGCCCAGTTTACTTTTACAGTACTCTACCTTTCGTCGTACTCTATTGGTTGGGTTTAGTTGTATGCATGCATTTTTATTCCTTAGTGTTTTACATTTCAGCATTTGTGGGATTGGAGATTTGTGTGTGTATAGGTACTTAGGCAATGCCTCCCATATTAGTGACATGCCTACTCGGTGCTAGTCACCAGCCCCAGGCCTATTGGAGGCGGGCTTGGGGAGTCACGGTGCAGGCCCCACTAGGACAGGTCATGACAAAAATACACTCATGTTCGGGTTTGATCTCATTATGTACATCCAGATCCCGCCCTCCTCAAACAATTTCCACCAAAGAAAGGTGTATTATTAAATAATTAATAATATTACTTAATAAAAATAATTTATTTAAAATTAGTTAATAATGAAATTAAAAATAATTATAATGATAATGAAAATTATAATTAATTATATTTTATTATTATTTTTATTATTAATTGTTTATCAAGGTTCCAGAGGTTAGGATGTCGCCCAACACAACCCACAACAAAAACAAACCGACCTAAAATTATAAAAATAATATTAAGGGTCATATCCTTTTTTGGAATTCCAGACTCCCATATTTTCATTAAACATTAAAAAATTACAAAAACATTCCTTTTTAAAAATAAATAGTGATTTAGGACCCTCCTTGTGGAATTTATTTCTAACACCCCCTTAATTCCAGAAGAAAAAAACCCTCCCGCTTGCTGTGGAACCCGCATACGAGAGATCGCATGGGTGTTTTATGTTTATTAATGCGAAATGGTCGGGCCGGGGCGGGGCAAGCCAAGCCCGCGCGGGTTTGAACGTGCGTGGGTTTGTCCACAAAAGCCCACATACAATGCGAACAAAAAAAATCCAGGCCCTCCCCACTAAGCATAAGCCCGCGGGCAGCCCGTATTTTAAAAAATACTATTTATAATCATTTAAATATTGTATTTTTTTCCATTCATAATTTTAATTATTGGGAGAAGAATGTATTTACAATAGCTAGATTTTTAAGAGATGTTATGGAACATTTTTCTATGGGTTAATGGTGTCATGTGCTGATGCCAATGTGTTGGTGAACTGTTGCAATGCAAAGTATGTGAGTGATCAATGAGGGGAAAAAATGATGATGTTGATTGTGTGGCAATGCGAATGGCTAGACCAATGAATAAAAAACAACACTTCAAGAAATGATTGGTTTTATAGGAGGATATTAGGGTCTCACGAGGTCCTTTAATGTTTTCTTAATGACAACATAAAATTAAGTAATAAAAAAATTAAACCGCTCCAAAAAATATTATAATTATAATAACTCTTTTATTATTGAAACCAATTAAAGGAGAGATGAGTTCCATTTTTAGAGAGGTGAAATGAAACACCATGTTAATATGGTTAATAATTACAATATAAATATTATGATATCATATTAAAACAATAAATATTGACTTATTTTAAATTCACATGTAAATGAATGGTGAATTTGTATGACCATTATGGTGAGAAATCATATGTCATGGTTTAATCATGTTTTAAAAAAACTAAAATTCATAAGAAGCATATATTATATAAAAATAAATAATTAGGCCAGCGGGTCAGCCGCACCCGCACGGTCTCAACCCGCTTTGGTTCGCACCCACGCGGGCTCAACCCGCATTGACCCGCGCTCTTAGTGGTCAAATTTTTTGGCCTGCCCCACCCCATATCCACCCTATACCCACAAATATTGGGGGTAGTGGGCCTATTTTTCATCACTAGTTCTGTTCTGGTGCTCTCCCTCATCTATCTTCTTCCCCCAACTACCACTAGGCACGATTTTTAGACGTGTCCTCACCTGATTCTGCAGGCCTGTTATGTAATCCACATTGAAATCCAACAAATCTTCCATGATTATTTTCTCATCCATGATTTCATGGATCCCCATAATCACTCTCCTCCCACTCTGCTCGCAGCTCATATTTGGTACATTTATAGTCACTATGAGCGTGAGTGTTGTAGAGTCCAACCTCCCAAAAGTGAAAGGTTTCCCCCCCTCTTTTCTTTGTGTGGATTTACAAAATATAAGTAAAAAAGGGTGGTTGTTTTGATGAGTATTTAAGAAACTTGTTTTATTTTTTTTATTAAAAAGTAGAGATGAAATCATTTTTGTGTTCATGCCAAAAATAAAAAGAAAATGGTGGTTAGTATAGGGATGAATACCCTTTAATTGAGTACCTGATCCTACATGACCATAGAAAATCAGATTCGAGTAAATTTGAACTGTGTTTGGGTGGGGTTGGAGTTCAAAAAATAATACTTGATAGTTAATTAGATCAAATTAAAATACATATTATAAGATACCTAAAACCTGAATATTTAAAAAATAATAAACTCATTCCTCCCTGAAAGTGTTTGTGCTTGAATTTATAATTCCTCGACCCAACTCACACTATGGTAACTGGATCAGAGCACCATATGACTTCAGGAATATCTTCTAATACATCAAAGGGTGATGACTGAAAGTGACAGTCTAAGAGGATACTGTAAGGAGACTATACCCTCTGATACAAATAACCATAAATCACAGGAAACAATATACAACCAGTCATTACAATATCTGATCAAATAAAAGAAACATCACAGCTAAGTCACCCAATAGAATAAAATACACCACATGTTATAACAAAATTAATTATCCAACCCTTTATGGTTGGTTCATATAGAAACCTTCACAAAAATGAGGTCTTCACATACAAAATTATGATCATTCAAAGTTATCATGACATGTAGAATTTTACTAGATTGAAGCATGACGATTTTGTATAACAAATCCATATTTATTGATATCATTCTTGAACCACCCATGTATAGTTTCTCTTGAACACCCACCAACATCTTTACATCAATAAGATAAACTTCCAAAATGAATACTTGATTTTAGTATATAGAATCCATTTTTCTGAATTCATATAAACATTTTAGTTATAGATTATTTTTATTTATTGATTCCCTATGGGATTAAGATGAATTATTCTTAATGAATAATTGATCACCTTGAATTGGTGATCGTAAAACCATCTCTATGTTTTTAACTTTCCTATGTAGTATGTGTTTCTATAACATTCTCTTTACATATGTAGTTATGGAACTTATTCTTATGCCAATTATTTATGCATCTCGATCATTGAATTTATCCAATCCAATCATTCTCCCACTATCTCAAATAGATATGTGAACACCTATTATATAAATATAGTCTTTCACATGACTATAACTTTTCGATCTTAGGGATTTATGTAAAATACTTTGAAACATTAAGGATAAATAATTGAATTTCACTTAGTGTTTTTCTTGATGCAAGTTTGTTTATTGACTTATCCTTAACAAAAACTTTTCATCTAAACACATTAATTGTGACATAATTTAGTTATTTCATATTATAACTCATATGATGTCCATTTTTTATTATAGTTGGAATATGTTTATGGGTTAATACCTTTGTTTGAAAAACTTTTCTCAAAAGATAATACTATATATTGTATGACTTATAAGTCTCAACATTGATCCTCCTTGTACTTGCATCATGACTATGATGTGTATAATGAAATGTGAGTTTAAGAATAAATCCCATATATATTTTAATGATCAATGAATGTATGTAAAGACTCATATCGATACATCCTTTGATAACATCATAAGTCCAATGTGTATATAAAAATGTGTGTTTTGGAATAAATCCACTTTACATTTTTCATAATTGATGAATTCCTGGTTAAGATATTCTTTGGCTCATGGATGCAATGAAATTCATATATTTTAACCATGCATGTTCCTTAATTCCATTTTATATTCCTTAAATTTCATAAAGTAATCTCATAAGATATACAAGCTTACTTATTTCTTCTCATTAGAATTGTTTGTGCAGTCATGTGGAACTATCTCTAGAAACTTTGTGACTCAACTTTATTTTGAAATGGTTTATTTTTCTAAAAATTGATAACAATGTTGATAATACTTAAGGTTTTTAGTTCCAAAGATTCACAATATTATACTGAGTATATACTTGAAACTACTTTTAGTTTTACTTGACAAAGAATTGTCTTGATAAAACTAGGTATTACAAAGTCTTACATTTTATATTCATCATCTATCATTGATGACTTAGGTATTACTGAACAATTTTTTTGAGTGGTAAACACCACAAACATCATTCATTTCAAATTTAAACAATTTATTATTGTGTCCAATAGACACGTGAGATAAATGTTTTGGTAATACTCAATAATAGTTCAACTATAACCAATGCACTGAGCATTTAGAAGTCATGTGCTTCTCACTACTGATATAGAAATCACCTTTTTTAGCTACTTGTAGAATACTACTTACTTATTTTAATGTTTTTAAACTTTATTGGTTCCTATATTTGGATACAAGTGTCTGACACACCTATAGTGTCTAATACCCAAGAAGTAAAATAGAAATATTATATTCAAGATGAATATAAATAAATTAAAAGAATCTGATTGTTTCTTCTTCAGTTCATTACAATTTATCTTCAAGTGACATTTTTTATTACATGTGAAGCAAATAGACTCATGTTTGATACTCTTCCTATTTATCTTTGGTTTCTTAGAAGGTATTTATGAATGTGACTTTGTCGGTGTTCATGAAATTGTAATTTTTGATTTTTTTTCTTCTAGTTCACCATATGAATTAAAGATTTATCTTTCACTAAGTTCTTATCTTCTTGGTAAATCTTACCCAAAATATATTGAAGTGGATTCTCTATACTATTTTTTTATAATACTAAATGATAATGGATTAATTGAGTGACAATAATGGAAGAATGGGATGTATTGAAAGATTTTTATTCATCTTTAAACTTACACATGTTCAGTGTAGTCATCATATCATTCATTTATTTCTTTACTTTCTCCACAAAAAAATATCAGAGGGAAAAAAATATAGTGTACCCATCCATGTCCTAATGTTTCATTCACAATTCACTAGAAATTTATGATAGAATTATGATATAAACATCAAATGTGTCATCCATGAGTCTCTTGTAAGATTCCTTTTCACCTTCAGTCACTTCATGATGTGAATCAATGAGTAGTGGGAGGTTTAACACATCTATTTTCCTTTAATATCATAGAAATACAGGCAAGGGCTTGTACCACTCTTGGAAATCAGTGTCTATTAGAACATGTTCATTATTCAGTATATGTTGTAGTGTTTCTGTGGTATTACTTTCTATTTTTATACAAAATGAAACTTAAAAAGCTAAGTGATTTTTATCTTGATTATTAGTTATTATACAATTTAGATTTATTAATATTAAAGGTCTCACACTATATTATTAAAGACTAGGATCTCTCAACTACTAAATTAAAATTAATCAGTCACTTGAGTATTCTCATAGAATGGATCCTAAAACCTCTCTTCATAGCCTGAGCTATGGCATCACCACTACTCTGAGGGTCTAAGGTAGGATTTTAGCTAGCCAACCACTTTAGTGGATCCTTGATCTGTTGAGTGGAGGCTTACCTCCAAAAAATAAAAACATTAATTTACTCAATACATTACCTATAACGTTATAATAATCTAGATATTATTACTTCTTTCCTAAAAAATTTAGTTAAGTCAACTCACCACTTTATAAGAATACCCCAGTAGTAAGAGGCACCCTCAATTAGGGCTAACAAGCACCTAAAATGTACCGTTTTGTTCAAAATAAAGTGATAGAAGGTGTTAATGACTTACTATTTACTTTTAGGGATTTAAGTTTTTATTTTGTTTGTAAATGAGATCTAATTATACTAATCTAGTTTGTTACTATGTAATCACACTCAAGAGTTTATCCAAAAATAAATAGAATACATCCATCATGAATATTAATTTATTTTATCTATGATTACTTGTTAACTATTCCATGTGATTATGTATCATCCACACATTCATAATCAATTAATAATATAGAATAAAATAAATTAAATAAATAAATGATGACATGATCGTCAACTGTTTCTACTGATTGTTCCATCAAGAATATGTTGGATCAACTGAGACCCTAGGGGAACTCCTAGAGTTGTTGCACCGTCTTGAGTTGTAGATCCCATCAAAATCTCATGTGCTTAAATTTTGTGGTTTCACACCATCCGTCGACTTTAACAGTGTCTTCATAAACTCCTCCATTTAACAATGTATACTCATGCACAGGTAGGGGGTACTCAGGATGCAAGAATATATTTGTGTTAGTCAAATGTGAACATGTTGAACCTTATACATTTAATAATTGAGATATAATATGCGGACCATCTAAAAATATATTTACAAATAATTATTAAATTTTTAAAACTTAAATGAAATAATTAAATTAAATAAAAAAACCAAACAAACATGGGTCTGATCCAAGCTAATGATCAATCAAAATGAAATAATATTTCACAAGAAAAATAAATAAGCTAAAATTCAACTTGAGACTATTTTAATGCAATAAAATAATTTTAATTGATTATAAATGCATCTTTAGACACTTAGAATTTTTTTATTTTAATTCCAAAAAAATTATTTATTTTTTGATTTTTTTTATACTTTTATATGTCTATTTGGACCTAAAATAGTTTCCCTGAGCTAAATCTGGCCCTTGGGAAGGTAATATAGGTTGGGTGGGATGGTTCTGGCCTCACCCAGCTAGTACTAGGTCGGATGACCCGGCACAGTGTCGAGTTTCTTACACGAAGCCTTGTGGGGGGGGGCACCTCTATTCAATGTATGGCGCCCTCATGTGTGCAGTGATATATTAAAAAAAAGTTTTTTTAATACTAACATGTATTGTGAGTATGTCTTTCAACACCCCCCCCCAAATCAATATGGGGTTGGAATCTTCCGCATAGGGTGTCCCCACAATGATAACATTTTTTAAGTTTCTTTCTCTCACACCTACACATATAGGTAGGATATACTTTTTTTGAACCATGCCTGTCAAGGCTGCCAATGACCCCAGCCCTCCCCCGCTAATGTTGACTTCTCCAACATAAACAATGCACGTCAACAAATCCACTGGCCACCCTAATACACACAAACACAAATTATTTTGTTTGTATGTATTATTTAAAGACTAATAAATTTTCAAATGATTGTTTGCTATCCGTTCGAACTCAGATCGATGTGCCATCAGCAGTATTGGAACTATATCAAATCCTTCTATAAAAATTCTAGAAAATATAATTGAAATTTTGACTTAAATATTTTCAATACTACACTAATACCAATTGTTGGAACTCGAGCACTAAAAAAGTTTGAAATACCAATATTTTCAAAAAAAAAATCAATCGGATTAGTGTTGAAACATCTAATTTGGTATACTAATGACCAGATTGACCCACATATATTCATGTATTTAATTTAAGTGTGAAAAAATAGAACAAAACCATAAATGGTGCCTTTTCCATTCATCAACACAGAAATGATCCTCTCATTGTTGGTGTGTCATAGTTCGATGACAACAAGTGAGGAATCCATTAGATTTACCACACATGCACCAAAACTACTAGAATGTAATTATTAGATTATTAGGTGATATCATGGGAAACCAAAGTTTCTTATGAAATACCTTCGATTGGGTGAAGAACACATGATCGATTCAATCAATGAAATTTATTGGTTCATATTATTCCTTTTAGTCACTCTCTCAATAATATTAAGAGGGAACTTGGGTGATTTTAAGTTCATTCAAAATGAATGAATAGTTTTTCATGAGTCAGAAATTTATTTATATACTTAGATTATACTTTCCAAAATTGAACTTTGGTCCCTAAAAATTTATAACCTTAATTATAGAAACTTTTTCACATGTTATAAATATTTTATCACCAGATTATAACACTTTAATGTGTTGTGTAATAAAATTAAAACCATTTACCTAGATTTTAAGCTCCCCTTAATTGATTAACAACCTTGAACATGTTACATTCGTTAAACAAGTAATATTTTCTCATATTCACTATTATAATTAAGTAACTTATGAATAACTTGAGAAATAAATTTAATTATTATTATAAACACAAATAATATAATTGAATTAATTTACTTATGATCATTCATACTTGAACATTCACTGGCATTTGCACATGGTTCCCACTTTTTCCTAAACCGTTATTCATCTGAATAGGTGTAACTTGTAGATACACTTTGGGTATGACCCTTTAGGCACTTATCACTATAGTAGTGATTCATACCCATAAAAAAAGAGTGATATATAGAAACAAATAATAACCCCAAATGTTATAAGGATAAGTCTCATCTATGATAACCTCCTACAAATATTATCTTTGTAATATAATATTTTTGTCTTACGATATCTCATAAAACAAGATTCACACTTTGTGCCATAATCCTTTCTTTCCCAGTTTATTATATATGACCTTAATTTATGGAAATACTTTAATCTACTATGGATATTTATTTATAAAAGGTACTACCATAATGGTCAATTAGGATCAATATATTTCTTCTTTTTCTGGAAGGGAAAAACCTTATGTTAATCATTCAATCAATATCATACCACAAATGATGCACCCAATGAAAGCTACCTAATCATGACATAAATGTCCTGGTTTTCATAATGTGTAAAAGTACATGATAAAATGGCACACAATGATAATGATATCAAGTTGAGAGACTAATACATGTTCTCACATATATAAACAACCAATGATACCCTAAAAATGAAATGTTCTTATTTGAGGTTTAGTCCTCATTATCTCATATATTTGAAATCACCAAGTTCCCACATCATGAGAAGAAGTCTCAGTGCTTATAAGTCCCCATCATCTGATAGTCAAACATCTTCTATGTCAAGTCAGAATGATGTATCTAGACCATAGAACATATGTTTTATGATTAATACCGTATTATCTCATGGTTCTAATTATAGTTGAGAATTGTTATAACATTTTCATATGATAAATAATATAAGGGAATTACTATGTAAATACTACATGTATAAGTATCAAAACTATTATAGAAAGATAACATCATGAATATCTCTCTATAAACATGATATGTTAATAAATAAGTGCTTCTCAAGTTGGATCTAAGGAAACCATTATTATAATAGAATATATACAAGATAAGCCATATAAAAATTTACTACGCTAAGTCAGTTATACAAAAAAACACGACCTCCCATAAGCCGATCATATATGTACATTCACAAAAGTACTGAAATAAAAAGATAAACAGGCATCTACGGTCCACTCAACCCATCAATAATACCATATCATTCAGCCTCTGCACCAACCACACTCTCATATCCCATGGAATTCAAACAAAAATGCCTTGCCCATACCTTTATCATAATACATAAACTCTACATGAATTCTAGAGGGCCTTTTCAAGGTGTGAGTATGAATTCAATAAGAAACCACCAATGGTGTCCCAAACTAGAATCAATACGCATTCTAGTATATGAAAATAGAAATAATAATAAAAAACACATAACACAACCTGAATCACTTGATCATGACTAACCTAGATTGAGACTTTACCTACCTCAACCAATATCAGAGTGGAATGATACATCTGTAGTCTCTCATACTAGAAGTTCTCTTGTATTTTCAAATAACTACATATTACAAAACATCATTATTCCAATTAAAAAATGATTCCCCAAAGACATATATAAAACCCACAACTCAAATTCCATGGGCATCCAAACCCTTTAAGAACCTGCATCTTTGAATATAAACAAAACCACACATATACAAAGAGCATCACTCTCTCATACGGTGGTCCTAAACACCTTTCATGTCCAACTAAAATGCACCCCTCCTCCATACTAATAGTCAAATACACCACTCCTATGCCACCCAATCTATGATAGGTTCCACCCATAATGAGTAGACTAAACCACCTCATGGACCTTGTACTGTGAGAACACAACCCCAATGTCCTCAGCCCTATACTGAGAATAAATCACATATATCCTTATCCCACCCTTGATGAACCTCTGTCGCAAATCATGATAATGTCTAACACTATCTACATCAAACTAAAAACCCTAGAATCACATAACCAAGAAAACCAATCCATGCCTAGCTAAACTCATAATTTCCCACATGAGACTATGCATAGGAATCTTTTACAAACAATAGAAACCTAAAGTTATTACATTCCTTAGATTCCCTCATGGCCCTACTCACACTCATTTATTACACAACACATAAAAATATATATAACATAAGAAAAATCTAAGCACCACATACCAAGATTTAGAAGGACTCCAGTCGCTAAGAAAAACTATCTGATTTGGATCTAGTTAGAAGAAATCTAAAAATATGAAGAAAAAAAATATTTAGGGAATAATCAATGGGAACTAGAGAAAAAATGAGAATAATCAATTATAAACACCATAGAGAAGCTATTAATACCAGCAACTAATCCCTATAACTATCTTGGAGAACTAGAAATATTTGGTGAAGATCTCCAAAAATAGACTAATAGATGAAGGGGATGAAGAAATTAAGTCTCCTGACTATATTTTGGTTGAAATACCCATTTCCCCCCTTTTATAACCAAATTTCAATTTAATATTTCAATTTTAATTGTTTTAGAAAAATATGAAAAAATTACAAAATATTAAATTTTGAAAAACCCTTTTATTAATACATATGGACTTTAACCTTAGGTATCATCCTCTAATAACCCTTATGTACCAAGAAAACACCCTTACATATCATAGGGAACATACTCACCACTTTACCAAATCTATGGTATTAACCCTGGATAAATATTACATACCAGTAAATGACTCTTATATACCATAGGGTACTCCAAACACCTTAATATTTGTCATTACCCAATACAAGTGAACCTTGCGCATAAATAAGTTACTTTCACATACTAAGGGTTTATTTTAATGTATCATCCTTTTATAAATGTTTACTCTTACATATACAGGGGTTCCCATAATTATCCATTTATACACTGAGAGAACTCTTACATATAGGGCACTCCTATGTAAGAGTAACTTCTCACAAGGTGTTTTCCAATACTTCAAGAATTTTCCCAACCCTTCACAAGGTTACTTTTAAGTATGAAATAATTAAAATTATTTAGAAGAAGTTTAATTTTACATATCATAGACAACTCAACACTTTACAGTTTTTTTCGAAACCTAACACAAGGTGACTCTTACATTTCTAAACATAGCCATTTTTCATAAAACTATCCTTATGTACCAGAGTTTATCAAATATTGTGAAATCTACTGTGACTTTAAAAATATTCATAAAATTTATCCCCAAAATAACTATACTAAAAAATATTCTCTATCTTCACCCAAAAATATCAAGAACCAATAAAAAAATTCCAAATGAAATGAACAACATAATTTCATAAAAATTTTACCTTCGGGCTTGGGCCAACACTCAAAACATGTTCATAGGCCTATAATGACAACCCCAAAACCTCTATAGGGTCTAAATTCACACAGTTGATCCATGATCAACTAGAATTTATATTATTTAATACTTGAGACATTATAACATGATTATGTTATATATAAACCTTAGGGTTTGTGTGTGATTTAGTGTGAATGTTATTATATTTTTTGGAACATAAGTTGAAAGTTATATATGACCTTAGTGGTTGAAAAGTGATTTTGTGGCAATGTGATTGATATTATTTTGGAAAAAGGTTACTACAATTTTTTGGAACATTATTTTATTAAGGTATATATAGAAAATCATAGGCTAGTATGTGATTTTATATTAAAGTGGTTGTTATTATTTAAGGGATAAATATTGAGTTAATTTTTTGAAGCATATAATTTTCATACGATTTTATGTCATAGTGATTCAAGTTTTTTTGGGAAAAGATTAATCTATTTTAGGTATATAGAATAATAAGAAATATTTATTATGATATTTGAGGTTTAATTATTTTTTGGATAAATGTTATATTTATTTTTATAGCGAACATTCGATCTTGGTTTATATGATTTTTAGGTTTCGAATTTGATATGAAGAATTTTTGAGAATTTTTAGTGTTTAGTTGTTTTTGGTTTTTAGATGATGAGAAATTAGTAAAATAACCTTGGTTGAATTGCTGGTGTTATTATTTTACTTTTTTCATAGGATAGAATCTTCTAATTTTCTTAGGTAATTATCTTTATTAAACTATTTGTTTTTAATTGATTTTTTTAAATAGGGAGAACCAAGTAAGTAGAATTAATAAGATATTTATATATTCTATTATTACTAAAGTTGAGAGGTAATTGATCATGTTATAATTCAGTAATAGATAATTTGTTTTAGGTTCCAACTATACTATTTTAATGGATTATAAATCATTTATCAAGATGGAAGAAACAAAATATTGCATAACTTTTTTATCGCTCCCAAATGGTTTACTTGAAATTATAAATGAAAATACATTCTCAATTTACTTTGAAAACATTTTATAACATTCATGACACTTGAAAACAGTTATTTGAAATATCAAAAACCTCCTCTATACCTCATAATTTCCTTGGATAATGGATGGTTTATTAACAAATTTTTAAAATCTCAACTTTCACCTTTTTCTCAACTTGGAAGGTCTTATAAAGGTATTTTTAAATATTTCACTATAACATGAAAATATCAAGCACAGAATGATATCAAAAAAGATACAGATAAAGAAAATCATTGAGTGACCTGCATTTATTTTATTTTAAATTATTTTCTTTTTGGAAATACATATTATATTTTGGAAAAACCCCTGTTTGAAATTTTTTAAATCTAGTTATATTAAAATAGCATATAAAAATCAAGCTCATATGGATGTTTTAAAATTAAATTTAAAAAATAAAACTTTTTTAAAATTATATCATTATTTTACTCAATTTACACCTAATTATGAAAACTATACTAGGAAAAATAATGTTGATGAATTTGAAAGTTCTTCAAAATGTTGTTGTGATGTGTGTACCCTTACTCTTTGAGAACAATACAAGAAAAAAAAATTAGGGATTTTAGTTAAGGTAAAAAATGTTTTATAATAGTTTCTTATATGAAAATTATTATTAGATTAAGGTTGATATAATAACATCATTAACTGTAGGTAAGAAATAGTGTGGAAAAGGGTCTAAATATTTATTGATAATAAACTACATTCTTGAAGAGTCTTTATATAAGTTTCATAAGATAAAGAGTGATGATATTTTTTCTTATTTTTAAAGGGTTAAAATTTAGAGGAAGCATTTTATTTAAGGGGGAAAGAAAATAACAACCAAAGTTATAGTTGGTATTTTTTTCCATAAACTATATATTTTTCTATAATTAATATAAGAATGTTTTAAAACACTAAATAAATTAATATTATTATATAACATTTCACACCAAGGATGAATACACTCTATAAGATTAGAACTAAAACAATGGGACAATATAAAAAAGTGCATAAAAATATTACAATGTTTAAATATACATCATTAAGATTTTGAGGAGGAAATATGGAGGAAAGGATATTTTGTTATTGAAAGGGGAAAATATGATTTTTGTGGGAAGTAGTTATATATCCAACAAAGTATTCATAGAGGGTAGTTTTTATTAGATCTATCAAAATAAGTGATAAAATATGATTAGGTATTTTAATTGATTATATGTTCATGTTATGAATATCTATTTTAAATAATATATATGTTTTGTTTTATTCCATAAATTTTATATTATAAAAGAGATGTCATTTTTTAATTTTTTATGTTTTATTGATGACATAGAATATGTTTATTAAAGAGCTAAATGTATTTTCATAACTAGATTTTCTATTTTTATTTCATTAAAATATAATTATTTTGTGATATTTATGTTATTTCTATGGATTCATATTGAAAATCGAGAAATTGATCAAGAATTATTTGTTTTAATTAATTAGTTTAACATTTATTTATTTGTTTATTTATTAGATTTTTTGACATGGAAATGTTATTTTTGAGGGAATAGTATGTATTAAAGCTAAGGAAATAATCTTACGAATGAAGGAATGATTATTACATGAGTTTAATCTGACATGGTTTCATTGAGTCAATATTCTATAGTGAGTTTTCTATAATCTCAAGTAGGTCATTCTTATGTGGGTTGTTCAAACATGAGCATGGATTTAATCATACATGAGAGCAGCCTCATTCCTACGTGAGCACATATCTAATCCGATGTGAGTGAAAATTTAATATGATGTGAGTGTTGTTTGATTCTGACTAGAAGTTAATTTTATGAGTATAGATTCAATCTGACATGGTTCAATTTTAATGACACATGGTAGTTTTGATACGGCTCGATTATTTATATATGAACCTAGCTTACTACTTCTTATTCATTCACAGTGCAATTCTGACTCGATGATTCTTACATGAATCCTTATTTAGCCTTATATAGAAGTGGTATCTTCTAAAACCATTCTTACATAATAACATTTCATGCTTTTTTATTCTTATGTGATAGTATATCTTCTAGAATTTAACAAATCCTACTTAGCTACCCATCAGCTTGATTTATTTTGATGCAACTGATCTTTAAACTACTTTATTCCCACATTGGTTTTTGAACACACACTTTCTTCTTTTTCATCTATCAACCATTTAATATACTATAATCTAGAACTCCTATATGTTTTATTAATATATAGCATTGATCCAACAATTCCTGGTAATGTCATATTTTCTCACTAGTTACCCTTACATAATACTTTTTAACTTTTATATATAAATTCTTAGTACATAAAGATACCTTTACATATTGAAGTTATTAATCTTATACATTATAAAGTTAGAAATTTTGTAAAGGAACCTTATGTGTTTATGGCTCTTATTTTTGGAATTTTCACAAAGGAAAAGACTCTTGCATATTTAATATTTTAGTTTTACATGTCACATTACGTATTAATATTTTTCCAATTACAAAAAACACTTATGAGATTATGGTCAAAAATGCCTCGAATTTTGGAACATATATCTGTCTTCCAAGATAACTACTAATCTTATAAATTACTTCCATAAAAAATAATTCAATCACCATGGGTTAAAAAAATCCAGCACCAATCCTTAACTAGATGTTTATAGTTCTTCTGAACTTATTCAAGGTTTGGCTTATGCAGTTTCCACCATTTCCTCTACTTTTAGTACTCAGTACTTCAACTTCTAGATATAAAACAACTTGTATTTTTGACTCACCATGTAACTTCTAGACAATAACATTCATACTATTTTTGAGTCATTTTCAATGTGTACCACTTTTGGAAATAGTGATTCCAAAACTTATCTTCACCCTTATGAATCCAACTCCTTATAAAAAACTATTATTTCTATAAAAAAATTAAAAAAAATTAAATATCCTACATGATAAAAAGAGAAAAGGATGGTTTTAAATTCTAGGAGGGTGTAGTCAATATAGAATGATTTTAAACATTAATTAGGACAACACTAAATGAGTTTTTAGATTAGTATGAAAGTTAAAAATTATTATATTAGAAATCACATTTAATGAGTTGTAAGTTGTGGGTCATAGAATATATGTGATTCACAAAACATTTCCTTTATGTTATTTATGGTAAAACTAAAAATTTTAAACATTGATGAAATATTTTATAAAAAATGAAAAAGTCATAATAAATTAAGATTTTAACTGGATCTTAAACTTTCAAAATGATAGGATAGATAAGGTTTATATGAATAAGGTTATAGTACAAGATAAGGATAGAGTGCTTTATAGGATTATTGTATGTTAATCATGATAAATGACAGTCTATTTTGTGATCAATAGAAAATCATGTGATGAGACCTGACAAGGATACTTGAACTATCCATGCATGTAAATTTATAATTTTTAAATCTCATACAATATTTAATTATGGGACTGCCTTGGTGGGTTGTCTATAAAAGGGAAACCTTCTTCACTCTTTTCAAAAAATCTAATGTTCAATTTACTATCTATATTTTTTCATATTTCTTCTCATAGGACCATTATACCCGTTCTTTAGCCTTAGATCATAAGAAAGAGTTCTTAGGGTTTCATCACCAATGTGATACTTAAGGGATGATTCAATTATATTATGGAACTCAACATATATTGTTTTCTTTTAAAACGTTTCTTTAAATGTTTTATAAAAATTATCTCAACTCTCTCTATTTTTTAATGATTTTCTTCTCATCTTCTTATTGATCTTTATTAATATTCTATTTTTCACTTTCATTTTCCTCTCAATAGGGAATTGGTTAACTAATTATTTAAAATAATTTTATTTTTATAGTTTAAATTAAATGCTTATGTTATGGGTTGTAAATATGTTTTTGGTTTTTAGTCATGAAATGGTGAAATGGAAGCTCTAATGTGTTTTATTAGTGTTATGGTTCTTGATAATAATAGATGAAGACGGGTGGGACCGAGATATATCCCCTCAATGCATTGGTTAATGATTTATTCTCTGGAGAAATGATGATGGAATTAACAAGTGATGTTATTTCATTACAGGTGAATACAAATAAATATAGTTGATATGAAAATATTTTCACAAGTTGCCTTCATGGTTTTTCTCTGCTTTCTATAAGTTTTAAAAAAATCTTTGAATTTCATGAAATATGAAGTTGAATTCATGTATGAAGGAAATTTTATAATCTTTTCAAGGTTAAAAGTTTTACAATGATAAATCGGTGCAAGGGCATCGCCAATTTTTATTAGTGATAAGAAAAAAACACTGATAAATAAATATATAAAAATATTGATAAAATTATAAATATAATAAATATATTTCTTATAATTTTATAATTATGTAAATATATATATATATATATGTATGTATATATATTTATATTTATAATTATAACTATAAATAACTATATATTTATTATAATTTTTTAGTCATAAAAAAAATATATATTTATACTTATATTTATAAATATATATATATATATTTACATAATTATAATAAATATAATAAATATAATAAATATATTAATTATATTTAAAATGTTATAAATACATATAATTAAATAAATATATTTATAAATATATACAAATATTTATAATTATAATTATAAATAAATATAGATATATTTAAATAATTATAAAATTATAATAAATATATTAATTATATATATTTATTAAATTATAAGTAAAATAAATAAAGTTGTTATAATTTCATAATTATTTAAATAAATTAACACACACGCAGATAGATAGATAGATATATATATATAATTATAACAACATATTTATTTAAATAATTGTAAAATTATAATAAATATATTTAGTATATATATTAATAAAATTATAAATAAAAGAAATAAAGTTATTATAATTTTTTAATTATTTAATTAAATTGACAATAATAAATATAAATAAATATATATTTTTTATTATTTATAATAAAAATATTAATTATATTTATGAATTATATATAATTATAAAAATAATAAAAATAATAAAAATATTTATTATAATTTTATAATTATAAATAAATAAATATTTATTCATAATATTGATATATATATATATATATATATATTAGGTGGTTTCTGGTACAATTACATTTAAAAAAACACACACCTCATACACAAGCGAGAAAGGAAAACTATAGCCCCCCCAAGGGGATAACTCACCCTAACTGAGTCTTCTCTATCACGCCTTCATGCTTTCACAGAACCGCACCTATGCCACCACTGAACCCCTCCTATACCACCTCTCAACCCCTTATCTACTTGTAACGACCCGGTCCCATCCAGCCACCCGAACAGTGCCGAATGGGTCGGGTGTCACTACCTTAGCCGCACCTCCCCGGAACGCCAAAGGCTGCCGACTAGCAGCGGGGGTCTTAATAGGTATAGTGGGGAGGCTATACCCTCTCGGAGGAATAAAATGGTACTGGTCCGAGTATAATACTAAAATATGCAACGGAAATAAATGACTCAGCAGACTCGAACCAGACCCACAAAGCGGAAGCATATCCAATATCAATAAACAGCAGAAGCAATATAGAAAACAACAACAACAACTACTGTAAACAACCTAGCATTCATCCAAAGCAGGTCATACACAACTGAATATAAAAAGGGCGCCAATGGCTAACCAACAGTAGCTACAACCAGTAATCAAGCCGATATAGAAAAGTAAACACAACAAAGTAACCCCAGCTGGGTATGATCTCAAAGTTCATACCATCTCCATGCAACAACTAATGCAGCCCAGCTCCTGAAGTTGGCCTATTTCCTGCACATAAATCCATAAAGTCTGCACACATCCCGAAGGGCTCATGTAGGGTGTGAGACAAATCTCAGTAGGATACCACTCAACGGTGCGTACCAAATATATGTGTTTAAAAAGTCATACATTTACAGGGAAAGCAGTAATCAGTACAATGCACAAACAAACACAAACTCCACTGGTGCTCAACAACAACCATGCAGTGCCACCTGCTTCGGTCAACGTCGGAATCTCTGTCGTGTAACCCGACACCATGTGCCACCTTACACCTCATGTCTCAAGTACCGACATCTCGAAGGCACGCCCAAAATAGTAACTTGACACCATGTTCCTCCTGACACCTCATTCCTCAAGTATCGACGTCCCGAAGGCACGCCCAAGAATAGTAACCCGACACCATGTGTCTCCTAACACCTTGTGTCTCAAGTACCGACGTCCTGAAGGAACTCCCATCCCCTGAAGGCTCCTCACCTCCCATGTGGCTTTCTACGGCAAGCACCCCCAATAAAAATACCTAACCAGAACTACGGGGGCCTCTACCCACACGAGTGGTCAAAACCACCTCATCACGGAGTATCTCTGTGTGCACACTACTCAAAGTCCCGAGTGAGCGGTAAACACCAAAACAGTCCTAAACCACCAACACGTCTGACACCTTGTGCCCCTGCAACCATGTCTCTCAAGTCTGATGGCATCACCATCCTAGTAACTCGGTCCATGCCCAACCTGACAGTCGTACTACCTCAATCCGACGTCCATGATGCCCAAACCAGTGGTCAAAACCACCCAAAGTAACTCGGGCAAATCCCCAACCTGTGATCAACATCACTCCAGCGTAACCGGGCCAAGCTCAACACAACCAAAAAGGGTCCAGAAATTGCATATATAACATATTCAAACAGAAAACATAAACCGGAAAAACAAACTAAACAGTTGAATTGCACTCTACCAGGTGTTGTCCCATACCAGCACTGAGGTCTTAAATTCCTCCAACAATTTATATCAAACATAAATAAACTAAACTAACATTTTATAACAATAACATTCCATTTAAAATCATTTTGGCATTCCCTGGCCAAAATGCCCTGACGAGCAATGGACCCTCACCCGGCCCTCCTCACGCAAACTGGTAACCAGGCATACCCAAAAGCATCCCAGAGGTCCCATAAGCAATACAGTATGAAAAATCAGATAAAACGAGTCCCACTCAAAATACCTGAAAACGCGCCGAAGGCCACATCACCCATTAAACAACAAAAACACAAAAAGAAGTATGCACCACCTACCTGAGACTCGCACGATGCTACTCCTCCAGTAACACCTTCCAATTTGGTCTAAAACACGGTAAATCTAAAAAATACTCAATACCGTTCAAACTCATATCACTCATTCTAGAATGAAAATCTGACAAAATAGCCAAAGAGGAATCGAGGCCTTACCGAGGGGGTTCCAACGCACTATTCAGAGCTCGAAACGGGTCTCGGACGACGATATGGGGAAGGATTGAAGTCCTGAATGTCTTGGTTCGTGAATCCGAGCAGAGGGTATGAGGTTCTGCCTCAATACGAGGCTACTTCCCATTTTAAGTAAAAAAATAAAGTACACGACGTGTACTTTAGGACTACATGCCGTGTATATTTCATTTAACTATTCAAAAGATGGCTGATTCCGCCGACTTACTTTCCGAACCTACCGACATGAGTACACGGCGTGTACTTGGTTCCTCTTCCTTTCCTCGCCGACTTACTCACATGCCATATGTTTCCCTTATACATGGCTAGACTACACGGCATGTCTAAAGGGGACATGGCATGCCCCTGGTTCTACCTGGCCAACAGGCCTACACACCATATATGGCCTCACACGGTCGGGGGTATACACGGCGTATTCAAAACTACACGCTGTATAGTAAGGAACTACTTCACTGTCATCACACAGCATGTACTCGGCAAGCACACAGCCAGTCACTCACCTACACATACTCGGCGTGTACTTAAAGTACACGACGTGTAGTCTAGAAATTTCAAAAACTTCCCATATTCTCCAGTTTCCTAAGAAACCATTCAAAAATTCAAACAGGGTGTGGATTTTGACCCGTTTTGAAAACCCGAGTTCTTACAAACTCCCCACCTTAACATAGCTCGTCCCCGAGCTACTGAACGAAACCCGGAGATGGAACCGAACATACCACCCCGATCAAAATAACCCAGACTTCCCCAGTCGCAAAGGTCCCGACTAACTTCCTCAAGGGGGGCTCCCCACCTTAGGAACCGCCTAACCCAGTCTCAACCCAACAAAACTCAAAGAAAACACGGTTTACTAACCTGTTTTCCAGACGCATAGTCCTCCCGTGACGCATCATCACCCCTGCACCCCATTGGTGCTCCTGTGTCGCTTCTGATACCCAACGTATCCCACACCGCATCAGTGTCTGCCTCCATGAGGTCCTCGTGCTGAGAACCTCAAGTAACCTGCATCCTCGATGCCCCGATGCCCACGACACCTCAAGTAACCCGCATCCTCGATGCCCTGATGCCCATGGCACATCAAGTAACCCGCATCCTCGATGCCCTAATGCTACGCATCTCATACATACATACATACATACACACACACACACACACACGCACACACACACACACACATATATATATATATATATATATCACACACCCGATGTGGTGCCAATCCCACTGACTAGCATCTAGTCAGTCCACATAGATCATGTGCACCACATGCACTCAAAATAGACATGCATCTACAGGTCATGACAAAAAGGAAACATGGAGATCATGGTCACACCGCGGTGTACCTCTAACCGTCGTCGGCTCACTAGCCTGCTCAGCCTCTGGCATCTCCACAGCGTGCACATGGCCTGAAACACGGCTGCCTGATGCCTGACCTCCTGATTATTCTCCAGTCTTCAGCCACTGACCCCTCAGCTGGGTCCCACCGTCTCTCTCACAACCTCCGCGCATAGCTGTACCTTGACTACCCTCTCTGGTTACCGAACCTGAACCAACTCCAGATGTTGTAGTCTGTCCTGGTCCCTGCTTGCCGGCTATCTGAGAAGGCTGCTTGCAAAACCTCTCCAGATGTCTGTCCTATCCACATGCCCGGCACGCCTTCGGAGGCCTATCGCACTATGCCCGACCATGTCCCGACTGTCCACACTGAAAGAAAATCACTGAAGAACTCCCACGAGGTGGTCCAGCTAAAACCCTGGCCTGACTGCCCTACTATAACTCGTCTCGTCCTCGTTTCCTGCTGTCTGACCCATCACCCGAAGCTGTCATCCTGCCCAAGCAGGATTTCTCCCTCTCGTTTCCCTCGGCTATGAGCACCTAATTCACCGCCTCGGAGAAGGCATCCAGCCTGAAGATGTTCACCTGGACCCTAATGGCGTGTCGTAAGCCATCCTCAAAGCGCCTCACTCTAGATGGGACATCGCTTAACATACCAGGTGCAAAGCGAGACAATTATTTGAAAGTAGTTGCGTAGTCCATAACGGACATGTCTCCCTACTGAAGACTCAAGAACTATCGCGCTCTCTCCGACCTCAGCGTCTTTGAATAGAAGTGTTCTAAGAACTTGTCCTCGAAGTCCTTCCATGCAAGTCCCTCGTGCCTACGAGCCTGAACCTGTACGTCCCACCAACGCTTCATCGGTCCTCTCAACATGTACGTCGCCAGCTTGACCCTCCGCCTTGGAGGTGTCTCAAGCTTCTCAAAAATCATTTTCATAATTTATATCCGGTTATCTGCCACCTGCGGACCACCCTCACCCCAATAAAGCGGCGGGTGCTGCGACTGGAACTCCCACGTCAGATACGCCATAGAAGGCTCTGTACCCTTAGCGCCTCTGTCGATCCCCTGCAAGATACAATCCAGGATCACTCGAATCTGCTTGTAGAGCCACGGCCCGAACGATGCCAAACCCGGCTATTGTCCTACCTACACTGGATCCTGAACCTGATCATGTCCCTGGGCCTATACCTGCGGCTCATGCTCTGCCTGTACCAAATTCTGACCCTGATCCTGCGGCACTCTATCGTCTCCTTCCTGACGCTCCATCGAGTCATGAAGGAGTTACCCACCGAATACCATAAATGGTCAGACAACCCATGTACATATTCAGAAATATACTCTACGCAGATAAGGAAAGCAGTAAAAGGTAGTGCATAACAGCTACCCTTACTCCCCCTCACCGCAACCCATGCCCCACGACATCCCAGCCTCATGGCCTCCTTACCCGCCCTCAACAGAGCCAAGTATCAAAGTACCTCGGGCCATGCACATCCTGACAACTCACGTTGCCTCAAACCGACGACTGAGTCACCCAATCCTGACAGTTACACTACCTCAGTCATAATACCTGCCTGCTCTCATAAGATTCAGACCCAATATCCCGCCACATGCAATTTTTACAAAATATAAAGCATGGCATACACATTGCACAACTAGCAATTCTATCAGTAATTTCACCAATTTACATTTCAAAGCATATTAAGCATGGACATTGATTTTTATTCACATGGTATTATCACTTCACAAAGAATATGTGAAATTATGAAAATTAAATACACTAAAAAATGTGCCTATCAAAATCCAACAACAAGCCTTGCCATACCGGGTGAAGGTCTAATTCTCCCTTACCATACCGGGTCAAGGGTCACATGTCACAATCAAGAACATCACACATCAAGTAAGCCACCTAGGTGGAAATCATATAAATCGTAATCTGGGCAAAAGTAAACAGCAATTCCCACCCATGGCAACTTGGTCCACCCCTTGTACCTAGGGCTGCAGGCACCCAAGCACAAGATAAAAACAATATTCCAGTAACAACAACTTATCTCCATTATACCATATCCCAAATAGTAAAACCAACAGAAATAAAATAGAAGTATCAATCTCATTAGTAGCCAGAAAAACAATGCTACTAAATCCTTGTCAAAAACTCCTCTGATACCACTTTGTAACGACCGGACCCGTCCAGCCACCCGAACAGTGCCGAACGAGTCGAGTGTCACAACCTTAGGCGCACCTCCCCTGAACGCCAAAGGCTGCTGACTAGCAGTGAGGGCCTGAATAGTTATAGTGGGGAGGCTATACCCTCTCAGAGGAATAAAATGGTACTAGTCTGAGTATAATACTAAAATATGCAGCGGAAATAAATGACTCAGTAGACTTGAACCAGACCTGCAAAGCGGAATCATATCCAATATCAATAAACAGAAGAAGCAATATAGAAAAGAATTTCAACAACTACTGTAAACGACCAAACATGCATCCAAAGTAGGTCATACAAAACTTAATATAAAAAGGGCGCCAATGGATAACCAACAGTAGCTACAAAAAGTAAGAATGATGATACAGGAAAGTGAACAAAACAAAGTAGCCCCAGCTAGGTGTGATCTCAAGGTTCATACCATCTCCATGCAACAACTAACGCAGCCCAGCTCCTGAAGCTGGCCTCTTTCCTACACGTAAATCCATAAAGTCTGCACACATCCCGAAGGGCCCGTGCAGGGTGTAAGACAAATCTTAGTAGGATACAACCCAATAGTGCGTACCAAATATATTTGTTTAAGCAGTGATGCATTTACAAGGAAAGCAGAAATCAGTACAATGCACAAACAAACACAAACTCCACTGGTGCTCAATAGCCACCCTGGAGAGTCACCTTCTTCGGCCAACACCGGAATCTCTGTCGTGTAACCTGGCACCATGTGCCACCTAACACCTCGTGTCTCAATTACCGATGTCCCGAAGGCATGCCCAAAATAGTAAACTAGCACCATGTGCCTCCTGACACCTCATTCCTTAAGTACCGACGTCTTGAAGGCACACCCAAGAATAGTAACCCAGCACCATGTGCCTCCTGACACCTTGCATCTCATGTACCGACGTCCCGAAGGCACGCCCGTCCCCTGAAGGCTCCTCACCTCCCACATGGCTTTCTACGGAAAGCACCCCCAACCAAAATACCTAACCGCAACTACGGGGGCCTCTACCCACACGAGTGGTCAAAACCACCTCATCACAGAGTATCTCTGTGTGCACACTACTCAAAGTCCCAGGTGAGCGGTAATCACCAAAATAGTCCTAAGCCACCAACACGTCTGACACCTCGTGTCCCTACAACCATGTCACTCAAGTCCGATGGAATCTCCATCCTAGTAACTCGAGCCATGCCCAACCTGACTGTCGTACTGCCTCAAGCCGACGTCCATGATGCCCAAACCCGTGGTCAAAACCACCCAATGTAACTTGGGCAAAGCCCCAACCTGTGATCAACATCACTCTAGCGTAACCGGGCCAAGCCCAACACAAACCAAAAGGGTCCAGCAGATGCAATCCAACAATTTCATATATAACATATTCAAACAGAAAAAATGAACCGGAAAAGAAAACTAAACAGTTGAATTACACTCTACTAGGTGTTGTCCCATACTAGCACTGAGGTCTTAAATCCCTCTGAAAATTTATATCAAACATCAATAAATGAAACTAACAATTTATAACAATTACATTCCAATTAAAATCATTTTGGCGTTCCCTGGCCAAAATGCCCCGACGAGCAACGACCCCTCACCCGGCCCTGGTCATGAAAACTGGTAACTGGGCATACCCAAAAGCATCCCTAAGATCTCATAAACAATACAGTATGAAAAAGTAGTTAAAACGGGTCCTGCTCAAAATACCCGAAAATGCGCCGAAGGCCACGTCACCCAAACAACTATGAAAACACAAAAAGAAGTATGCACCACCTACCTGAGACTCGCACAATTCTACTCCTATAGTAACCCATGCCAATTTGGTCTAAAACGTGGTAAATCTACAAAAGATTAAATACTGTTCAAACACCTATAACTCATTATAGAATGAAAATCAGACAAAACGGCCAAAGAACAATCGAGTCCTTACCGAGGGGGTTCCAACGCACTAATCAGAGCTCGAAACGGGTCTCGGATGACGATCCAGGGAAGGATTGAAGTCCTGACTGGCTTGGTTCGTGAATCCGAGAGGAGGGTATGAGGTTCTACCTCAGTACAAGGCTACTGCCCATTTTAAGCGAAAAAAAGAAAGTACACAGCGTTTACTTTAAGACTACATGCCATGTATATTTCATTTAACTGTTCAAAAGACTGCTGATTCCACCGACTTACTTTCCGAACCTGTCGACATGAGTACACGGTGTGTACCTAGGGGTACATGGTGTGTACTTAGTTCCTCTTCCTTTCCTCGCCGACTTACTCACATGCCATGTGTTTCCCTTATACACGGCTAGACTACACGGTGTGTCCAAAGGGAACACAGCGTGCCCCTGGTTCTACCCGGCCAATAGGCCTACACGCCATGTATGGCCTCACACGGTCAGGGGTATACACGACATATTTAAAACTACATGTTTTGTAGTAAGAAACTACTACATGGTCATCACATGGCATGTACTCGGTGAGCACACGGCCGATCACTCGCCTACATATACACGGCGTGTACTTAAAGTACACGGCGGGTAGTCTGTAAATTTCCAGAAACTTCCCATCTTCTACAGTTCCCTCAGAAACCAGTCAAAAATTCAAATAGGGTCAGGATTTTGACCCATTCTAAAAACCTGGGTTCTTACACTACCACTATGAACCCCACCTCTACCGTCACCGCTTCCATCGTCACCACTGTCGTCGCAGCTACAGACCGCTCTGCTTCCATCGAAGCCTATCACTGCCGCTGAACCCCCTCCAAGCTAAGGTATCCTACCCTTCCCTTTTTTCATCTCTCACTCGCACCACATATATGAATTTATGGGTCATGATACTAGTTTGATGATGATGATGAATTGTCTATATTAGTAAGGTCCTAGAAACTCAAAGATGAAGATGGGTTCATTCAGATGTTTGCAGTCTGATTTATTAAGTGGATTTCTTGAACTCTGTTAAATTTTCCTATACCCATTAAGGGTATGTTTTTTTCTTCTTATCTAGTGGAATGTCTAGGGAATTATGTAACATCATGGATCTAGATTCCACTCAACTAGGGCCCCGTACCTAGTTGTCCACATGGCCTCAAGCACATTTCCCCAAATGCTAGAGGCGGCAGACTAGTAGTGAGGACCTAGGGTGTGATAGTGGAAAAACTATGCCCTCATTGGTAGAGTGTAACACAGAAGAATTAATAATAATAAAATATAAGAAACAGTAAACAACATGAAAATGAAATAAATAGAGGAAGGCTGATAAGATAAATAACCAAGCATCATTCCATACAAAATATGTTGCAGCATGTTATGTTCAAAGAAAATAGTCAAAATATGTACACTGTAGAAATCCACAATATATGTTCCAAAAGAAAAAAAGGAACAAAGGAATATATGAAGAATCGCAAGCCCCGACTCTGTCCCATGCTCTCCTACTCCTAAACATCATATCAAGAACTAGTAGAAGGGTGCTTTTCCTAGTCAACACCTCGAATCATATAATCTATTTTGGCCCAAAAGCATGACCCAAACAAGGTGTGAGACTAAATCCCAGTAGGAAACCACCCATGATCTATGATGATCAATCAGTGAATATATATAATAGGCAGTGTATAGTAGTGAAAGCAGTAACTGGAAGATACTCAAAAGTAAACATTTTTAAAATTAAGCACGAAAAATGTATCAAGAGACCATCTAAGCAAGTATAAGTGAAGAAATAATCCAAGCTTGTGATTTGGATTGGACGATGATTCATATATCATTATTCAGTTCAATGATAAACTGATCCCATACATTACATCATGCCTCGCTCACGACATAGTAACATTAAGTGAACCCTCACCCTCAAGCATAGAAAAACCCCACCCTAAGGATTAGAAAAACCTCTCCCTTAGGCATAGAAAAACCTCACCCTCAAGCATAGAAAAACCTCACCCACATGCATAGTAAAACCTAACTGAAGGCATCCAATATAAAAAATAAAGGAACAACCTCATAAGGATTGTCCTTTCAAAAAATTACATGGGGTGGATTTATAACAAGTAACATGTAAATTAGACTATTAAATGGATTCCACAATAATAACTCACCCGAGAAGTCCTTCAATTAACCAATTTCCATTTTAAAAAACCCATAACAGGGAATCAAAGGCATGTCCATAGGCATCCTAGGACAAACGGACATAAATGGTCATAAAAGGGAAACACACCCATGGTATGGCCTTAATTCAAGGCAAAAAAACCCAATGGAAGGTTAAGAACACATTTTCAATTACCTAAATATCAATAGGCAATAATAAGGGTGAATTATAAATCAAGCTACACCCCAAAAATTTGTGCGTGAAACCCCAACATATATAAAAATCTTGAAAATTAGAGAAAGGCACAAGAACACCTACCTCGTACTCGTATGAATCTCCTCATCCAGCATCGGGCTTGGATTCAACCTTGAATGGATTAGATCTACAAAACAAGAATAAACACTCAACCCTAGATAACTAGGTCGAGAGGATAAATTAAGAAGAATTTCTCAAGAGGAATCGATCACTCACTGAGGGGATTTTAATAGATCTGAGGATGTTGAAATCGGGTGTTAGACAAAAAAATGGGAGGCAAATTCCCATTTGGATTTTCCTAGGCTTGTTTCTCGTTTACAGGGCTTGTTTTTATTCATTTGAAAAAAATGAGGAAACTTCCAGATTTAATCAACCAAAAAAGAAAAGTAAATAGCATGTACTAAAAACTACTCATTGTGTCCATACAAATCATAGACAAGACATTACATGGCTGTGTACTGGGATTATAAGGCATGTAACCCTAATTACATGGCATGTGCATGGAAATACACTACATGTAACTCCTAGTCATGTCATGTAACATGCCTACAACCAGCCTTTGATCTCTTTTCCCTCCATTTTCTTAAGTAAAAACTGAAAAGTAAAGATTCATACCTCAAGGGAAGAACTGGGTTCTTACAAACTCCCCCCCTAAAGAAATTCAACCCTAAATTTCCCTTCCAAGGGTGATGAAAAAATATCAGAGAACAACTCCGGACACTGTGATCATATGTTGGCCTCCCTCTCCCAAGTCTTTTCCTACACTCGTCCATGGTATCATAGAACCCATAACAAAGGAATAGATTGGCCATGGAGAACCTTCATGCTACAATCCACAATACGAATAGGATTATCCTCAAAGGACGCATCATCCTGCAACTCAACCTCCTTGGGATGAAAAGAGTGAGACGGGATTGAAAAGTAATGTCACAAAATAGAAACATGGAATATGTTGTGCATAACCTGGTACCTATGAGGTAACTTCAATCGATAGGAAACTGGCCCGACCCTCTCCAGAATCTAAAACATTCCAACATATCTCGGTGAAAGATTACCATTTCATCTGATACTCTTGTGTCCCAACCATGGTTCGACATGTAGGAAAACTAGATCCCCAACCATGAACTCAAAAGATCATCTACAGTGTTCAGAATATGATTTATGATGAGACTACGCAATATCCATCTTCTTATAATTCAACTGAACCACCTCAGAGGTCTCCTAGACAAAACGAGGTCCCAACAACACTGCCTCTCCTGTCTCTAGAAAACACAAGGGTGATCAACATGGTCTACTGTAAAAAGACTCATATGGTGCCATATGAATAGTATCTAGGAATCTATTGTTGTAGGAGAATGCAACAAGGGGTATGTGTGTCTCCCAAGAACCCCCTAAATCTAGGATGCATGCCCGAATCATGCCCTCTAGAACCTAAATCATGCACTCTAACTAGCCATCTGTCTGTGGGTGGTAAGTTGTGCTCAAAAGCACCTGTGTACCCAAATCCCTCTACAACCCTTGCCAGAATCGAGAAGTAAATAAAGCATCCATATCTAAAATGATATAATGTGGGACCCCGTGCAGTCATACAATCTCAGGGATATACAGCCTCCCAAGCTCATCAACACTGATGTTTTCCTTGATTGGAAGGAAATGAGAAAACTTTGTAAGCCTTTCAATAGCAACCCAAACTACATCATTACCTCAAGGTGACCTTAGTAAACACGTCACCAAATCCATCACGACACCATTCCAATTCCACTCAGGAATGGGTAACTGCTGTAAAAGTCCAGTGCGTCTATGATGCTCCGCCTTCACCTGTTAATAGGTGGAACATCTCCTGACAAAACAAACTTCATCTCCCTTCATACCTGGACACCAGTACTGATAATGTAAATTATGATACATCATGGTAAAAAAAGGATGCACTTCTCATACTGAGGCATGAAAATTATGCATTAGCTCCTCGCACATGTCTGATGACACCCATATGATACCATGTAACCACATAACCTCATCCTCTCCTATGGTCCAACCAGGTGGAGGGTCCTATCTTGACATAATCTTCTGTAGAACTAGGCCTTAGTAATTTGATAGCTTCCACATCTTCACTCTGTCTAGTAACGTAAAGGTAACATCTAAGGATGAAATAAAAGTCTATACCTACCTGTCATGCACCTCCAAATTCATCTTAGAGAACGAGTCTATAAGATGTCACTCGCTACTATACTGTTGCACTGCCTGCATATGAGTTCTCCTACTCAAAGCATCATCCACTACATTTCCTTTACCATATGTGTTGTCAAGATCGAAGTTGAAGGACTGAAGGTATTCCACCCACCTTCACAACCTTAGATTCAGATCATACTATGTAAATATGTACTTGATACTTTTTTGGTCCATGTACACCAAAAAATGCTCTCCCAATATGTAATATCTTCAACAACATAAAGCATGAAAAACCGCAGCTATCCAAAGATCATGTTTCAGGTAATTCCTTGTAGAGACCCAAAGATTGACGTACATGAACATTACATTACTTTTGCGGAATACTTAACACATAACAAAAACAGACACACAAGGATTGTAATAATTTAGTGTCTTTTGAAACTCAGAATATAATCTTCTAATCGTGGTGAAAGATCTACAACATCTCCCATAAAGATCTTCCCCTTTTGGTTTCTTACCTAAAACCTTTATTTTAATCCTGGGGGAAAAGAAAACATAAAAAGGGTGAGCTCAAATGCTCAGTAAGCGTAAGCATGGATAAAATAAATCATACCATATACATTTGAACTTAAAAAAAACATGAATATTAAAAATCTTGAGGAACGACATAAAACATGGAAGTACATAAGGCATAGATCATAATGGAACATAAATCATGATAAAATAGCATGGGAATAAAACATGTAATTGTGGAATCCATTAAGCACATTTAATGATTTCCATAGTAGCCAAGGCATTGCTACCAAGACCATCTTAGTGGACAAAGTCCCATTCTGAATCGAGTTCACTCCTCGTTTCAGTCCTGTAACACTGAACCGGATTAACTTACCATTCCAACCATGTCTATCTCATGAGATATAAAATCTTTACCCAATGCATTGGAGGGAGATATAGGTCCCACCCATCTCATGATGAAATCATTCTTACTTGTGCCACAAAATAAACATACATCATTCATAATAACCCAATAAATAAAATGAGTTTAATAAACATCATCACATCATCACATCATAACATAATCCATATAAAAAAACAGACATTTAATCATAAGAAAATTGAACCATGCAAATTATAAACACATTAAACTTAAAAAATACACATATGAAATAATTTATTCTTAGATGGGAAATGGTTTTGATAAAACATTTGAAATGAATTCTTGAGGAAAATATCCTTTCTTCTTCAAAATAATTTTCTTTTCACAAAATGTCATGAAATTTTAAAAGAAAAATATTTTGTTGAAAATAGTCATGAAATCCTTTGGAGGAAGCTTCATTAAAATAAGGCTTTATAAAACCGTAAAAATCCTTTCATGCCGTATACTTTAAAAAAACATTCTTCTCATACTTTTGTCAGAAAAGTCAAAAAGTACATAGTAGGGTAAATAAAAGAAAGATTCCTTCCATACCATGGGGTAAAAGTCAAAATGGGTAAAAGGAATTTAAACATAAATGAAACCATTTTTAGGAAACATGGACATGGATGATAACAATAACCCCAGTAAATACTTACGAATAAGCAATCTCGGATAAAAATGAGATTTGAAAAATTATCCCTTACCTTATGTCCGATATGATTCATATGTATCTGAACCTCCTGTATAATGATTTAAATAATGTCATTGACTTATTACAGAATCATATTCATTGTTATTATATCACATATGGTTTACTTATGACTTTATATTACCTGTTCTTTTGTAAATTCCACGTTAAAGAGTGTTTTGGGTAAAATCGTTTCATTTGTTGTCTGTGTTTTGACTTGTAATTATTAATATGATTACTTAGATCATGATTACTTAATTCCAGAATATAAAACATGATTTATATATAATATATATTCAGAATATATATATATATAATAGATCTATAAATGGAAAGAAATACACCGTTCATGGAGACGGTAGGTCGTATGTACGCATTAACGTTGTTTTCGTTTCCTTATTGAGTTGAATGGAATTAAGTATATGACATACATATATATATATATACATAAATATAGTAGCTTTATAATATCATATGTTTCATTATTATTTCTTATATATACTTTATAATCATTCTTAAATGGTTAACATGGAGAATGAATCTCATCGCGTCGTGGAGACGGTAGTCCGTACGTACGCACGAGCGATGATATCGTTCCCATAATTATTGAATTGAATTGGATAGGATGATACAATATACAATAATCAGTATGATGTTATAATAACTATTTATAGTTATTCTTTACACCATTATACCCATCCAAGTAAGGTGGTGTTGGGAAAACAAATTACACTACGGCGTGGAGACGGTATTCCGTACGTACGCACGCGCGGTGATTTCGTTTTTCGTAGGATGGATAGATGGTAAAATAGGGTTGTTTCATACTTATAATAACATATCAGTATATGAGTGATACTGATGTTATTATTTCATAATGAAACAACTAAAGAAGAATAAGTAGAAGAAGAAATAAAGTTGAAAGAATCGGTAACGGACATTACCTCTTCTTTGAAGCGCCTCTTTGAGACCTCCACTTAGGGCACTAAAATTGGTCTTTGAAGAAGACCAGGACCTCTAGGATGTTTCTAGGGAAGTGGAGAAGAGAATTTGTCAGGGGTTGGCTGAGATTGAAGGCTCAAATTGGTGTGATGAAGGGAGGGAGGAGGTTCCCTTTTATAAGGGAGGAGAGGGGCACCTTTGGAAATCTTTAAAATATTAATTTATAATAAATCTAACCCCACTTAAAAACCTCCAAAAAATGACTCATATTCAAATATTAGATGATATAGGGTTTTAATCTCATCAACCAATAAAATTTAGACATTTTAGGAATTTATTGTTAACATTATCAACTTGATTTATCCTTATTTAATCAATTTAATTTTATTTGTGGTAATAACATTCTAAATTTTAAATTATAACAAATAATTACTTATTTGTTTTTAATTTTCCATAATTGGATACTTTATAACATTTTATACCATATAAATATAAATTTATAATTTTTAAATATTTTTGTGATTTTTAAACAATTTTATAATATGTTATTTTTATAAAATAACAATAGTGTCAATTTTGGCACACTTCATTTATTTGAATTTAAATAAAATACATATGATATATATATACACTAAAAAGAAGTTTTGGTCAGGTTTTTGGGCCTTTTAATGGGTATTATTATATCAATAAAAACTATATTACTGGTTTTTCACTTAATAAATAATTTCTGCATCATTAATGTATCACCATTAATGATAATTATTTAATCCCTAAAAAATCTAAATAAATTATCATAATATAGATAATTTTATTATGTTTCTGTAGACTATTCATGTTCTAAGTTTTATGATGTTTATCACTAAATTAAAATTATTATACTTATAAGATTTAAGAGAGTGACATGTTGTCACTTTCTTTGGTTTTAATAATAATTAAATTATTTTCATGGTCAAAAGTCCATAAAATGAATCTAATCCGACCCTTAGGTGATATGGGTCTACTTTTAGTCATCCAATACAATTTTGACATGTGTTAGGGTAATTTTATAATATTATATTCACCCTTAATTGCCCTATTTACCTTTAATTATGGTAAATAAAATTTACCGTAGTTACTATTCATAATTCCCAAAAATAAAAAGTAGTCTATTAACATAATTTGGACCCACTGATTCCAAATATGGAATCCATTTTTTCAAATTCAATACACAGAAGTTGCAGAAATTAAATTAAAATTAATCCCGTTGTCGAATGAAAACGGGTTTTTGTTTAAAACATTGCAAAATATTGAATTGATTTAACCTACGAATTCAATGTAAAATCAATGCTAATGACATAAATTATATTAAATGGTAAAAATATATTCTATTTATACTTTAAAACCATTCAATATTATAATTTAACCACATAAGATATTATGATGAAAAAAGTTGTTTTTAATTAAAATATAGCGTGTTTTTACTATTCATTAAAATATGAAAGTTATCAGAATAATATGAAAATTTTATCCAAGGTAAAATTTTATATCCTGATTCCAAAGAATAATTTTATTTTGTAAAATTGAACTTATAAACATGTCAAAAACTAGATTTAAAGTGGGTGCGCCATCAAAAGGCGACAAAACTTCATTTTTTGAAAAATACTTATTTTACCCGAAATATTTATTTTTTTCACATAAAATATTTTAGAGAATTTATAAGATGAATAATAATGTTATAAAATTCAAAATTTAGTTAATAATATTCATAACGGCTAGTTCATAATAATATTATAATAATATATCGTTGTTTAGTAAAACTCGGTATTGCGTACAACACACGCTATCGAGGAAGGTCGCGATTGCGTGTAATGCAAGCCAAGTCAGGGTTCCGTGTTGTGCAAGAATCCTTCGTTGTTTCGTATAAAATAATCCAACCATATTTTATTTATACATTGAATATATATATATATATATATATATATATATATATATATATATAAACACACTCAATGTTGGGTAGAATGACTATTATAAAATGAACTTGAAATTGTGTGTAACACGATCCAAGAATAGTGTTGCGTATACTACAAGCTAATATGGTGTTGCGTATACTACAAGATAAACTTGGTGTGGTGTATAATAGAAGACATCAATGAAATTAAAATAATATTTTTCATAAAATCTCAGGGTGTTACATTCTACCCCCCTTAAAATGAATTTCGCCCTCGAAATTCATCAGGGTTATAAATGGTTTGCTACTTGAAAATTTCATTAATAGAAACCCACATCGTAAAAAGGAATACCAAAAATTATCTTTATAAACTAAAGTATGAAACGTAACAGTTACCCAAATAAACTAATAATTGGGTTTCCACATAGGATAACATAGGTGAAAATATGGATATGGAAGAGAAATCTAACCATCATGCTTTGATAGAGAGTGGTAGAGAACATGGCTATGAAAAATCCAAAAATCACAAAGCCATAGATTTGTGATGATCTAAGGTACCATCTGATTCATCGGATATAAGGTAACTAAGACAACATTTTTGGTTTTCAATATAATTTCCCTAAAGTTGATGAATTAAAAGAAATACTTACATGATTTTGGTACAATCTCACTGTTGTTCGTGAATTGAACAATTTCCACTTCATCCCTTAATGAAATGAAGTTGAATTTGTTATTCGTGATGTGTTAGCATATCATATGATAGAATGATGGGTCATTCCATCTGTTTCAAGAGAAGTTATCAAACATACATAAGTCCATCTATGGCGAGGTTAATCATATACGATTCCAAAAATGAACTTATACTTCATATATCATACCTATTAATAAAATAAAACTAGTTTCTAATAACCAGGGACTTCCTGTAGGCCAGTCTTAGGCGATAAAGGTCAGTCGTACTTCGGTTGTGGGTTCGATTCCCACAGCCTTGTCTGACGCGATGGGCTGTCGCCCGTCCTGCAGGTTGTCCTTTTTCTAAAGCTATATTACTATAAAATCCCATCAATAATATTGAAATTAAGTTCTATCCTTAAAAAATACTAACTTATGTGCAACATAATCCATTCTAATCTTTAGTCTTATCTAAAATACTTCGGTCCAAGCTCATAGTATAAAGAAAACAATTACTTGAAATGTCATCAACTAAGCATGTGAATACCATCATTTATCCCCCATATATCTTGTTGGTCACATTCCAATCCTGTGAATACCTTAATCATGTATTCTCTTGAAAAATTAATACCCATTAAACCTTAGTGAAAACATGAATGCTGTCAAAAGTTAACACTTTCCTCATACCAAAATCCATAAATTCTATATACTCAAACCATGATATAACCTTCTCCTTATATCAGTCATGAGCTCATTAATACTATCAAACATTTAATTTTCTCCTTATCCCTTAATTATGTTCATACCATCTACATTCCAAAATTATCTGAATAACCTTTCATGGATACTGGTACCATTAATCATATAATTTCAAAACTCAAGGAAAGACAACAGTGTAACAATACTTAGATGTCTCTTTATTCCATAGTACCATGAGATTACTTATACAAAATTACACTTGATAAACATGTAATCATTCCACTACCTTCTTAAACCATTGACCGAGCTTCAACAATTCTTTCATATCACATATCATTTGTAGTCTCTTCATCATCATCAACATAAATACTACCCATACGACCGTACTGATTCTCTTCATGAGACTTTCCCTTAGGGCATTGGATTGCATAATGCCCGTACATTCCACATTTAAAACATTTAACCATTGTTGATGTCGTAGCAATACCATTATCCTCATCCATGGTGTTAACTGAACCTTTTCCTTTTCACTTACTGGCTTTGTGTCGTTCTTTTCCACACCCAAAGCATCTTCTAGTTCCCTTGAAACAATCTCCCTGATGTCTCTTCCCACATGATTTACATGAGGTAAATTGAACTTTCTTTCCTCTATGATCATCATGAAACTCCATCTTTCTATTATTATCTGAGTCGGGAAACTTACCAAAGTTTAGATTATTGATCATATTATGAGATTGCTGATTAGGCATAATAACGATGTTTGGACTTCCAAATCCCGTTTCATTTGGTTTATCATGAAGAATATCATTCCATTGTCCGTCATATCCTCCATTATCATGAATCTTCTTGTTTCCATCCATTTTCTAAAACCCAAAAAGAATAGTGTGAGAGGTAAAAATCATGCTAGGGAAAACAACACAATAAAGGGGAATTACCTTCAATATCTAACATCTTAGGTTTAATTCTAAGATCGTTAGTGTAATTCTAGGACTATAACATATACGTATACTTAACCTTAGGGAAATCCCTAGACATACCTTAGAAATATCTCTAGGGATCTCACTAAAGTTCTCGCATCCTAGTTTCCAAAGGTTGACTAAACCATTCCTCTGATACCAACTGTAGAGACCCAAAGCATGACATACATGAACATTACATTACTTTTTCGGAATACTTAATACACAACAAAAACAGAAACATAAGGATCGTAATAGTTTAGTGTCTTTGGAAACTCGGAATATAATCTTCTAATCGTGGTGAAAGATCTTCAACATCTCCCATAAGATCTTCCCCTTTTGTTTTCTTACCTAAAATCGTTATTTTAATCCTAGGGGAAAAGAAAAAATAAAAAGGGTGAGCTCAAATGCTCAGTAAGGGTAAGTATGGATAAAATAAAACATACCATATACATTTGAACATAAAAAAACATGAATATTAAAAATCTTGAGGAACGACATAAAACATGGAAGTACATAAGGCATAGAACATAATGGAATATAAATCATGATAAAATAGCATGGGAATAAAACACGTAATTGTGGCATCCATTAATCACATGTAATGATTTCCATAGTAGCCAAGGCATTTCTTCCAAGACCATCTTAGTGGACAAAGTCCCATTCTGAATCGAGTTCACTCCTCATTTCAGTCCTGTAACACTGAACCAGATTAACTTACCGTTCCAGCCATGTCTATCTCATGAGATATAAAATCTTTACCCAATGCATTGGAGGGAGATATAGGTCCCACCCATCTCATAATGAAATCATTCTTACTTGTGCCATAAAATAAACATACATCATTCATAATAACCCAATAAATAAAATGAGTTTCATAAACATCATCACATCATCACATCATAACATAATCCATATAAAAAAAATGGACATTTCATCATAAGAAAAGTGAACCATGAAAATTATAGTGACATTAAACTTAAAAAATACACATATGAAATAATTTAATCTTAGATGGAAAATGGTTTTGATAAAACATTTGAAATGAATTCTTGAGGAAAATATCCTTTCTTCTTAAAAATAATTTTCTTTTCACAAAATGTCATGAAATTTTAAAAGAAAAATATTTTGTTGAAAATAGTCATGAAATCCTTTGGAGTAAGCTTCATGAAAATAAGGCTTTATAAAACCGTAAAAATCATTTCATGCCGTATACTTTAAAAAACATTCTTCTCGTACTTTTGTCGGAAAAGTCAAAAAGTACCAAGTAGGGTAAATAAAAGAAAGATTCCATCCATACCATGGGGTAAAAGTAAAAATGGGTGAAAAGGACTTTAAATATACATGAAACCATTTTTAGGAAACATGGACATGGATGATAACAATAACCCCAATAAATACATACGAATAAGCAATCTCGGATAAAAATGAGATTTGCAAAATTATCCCTTACCTTATGTCCGATATGCTTCGTATGTATCCGAACCTCCTGTATAATGATTTAAATAATGTCATTGACTTATTACAGAATCATATTCATTGTTATGATATCACATATGGTTTACTTATGACTTTATATTACCCGTTCTTTTGTAAATTCCATGTTAAAGAGTGTTTTGGGTAAAATCGTTTCATTTGTTGTCCGTGTTTTGACTTGTAATTATTCATATGATTACTTAGATCATGATTACTTAATTAAAGAATATAAAACCTGATTTATATATAATATATATTCAGAATATACATATATATAATAGATCGATAAATGGAAAGAAATACACCGTTCATGGAGACGATAGGCCGTACGTACGCATGAACGCTGTTTTCGTTTCCTTATTGAGTTGAATGGAATTAAGTAGATGACATACATATATATATATATACATAAATCCAGTAGCTTTATAATGTCATATATTTCATTATTATTTCTTATATATACTTTATAATCATTCTTAAATGGTTAACATGGAGAGTGAATCTCATCGCGTCGTGGAGACGGTAGTCCATACGTACGCACGAGTGATGATATCGTTCCCATAATTATTGAATAGAATTGGATAGGATGATACAATATATAATAATAAGTATGATGTTATAATAACTGTGTATATTTATACTTTACACCATTATACCCATCCAAGTAAGGTGGTGTTGGAAAAACAAATTACACCACGGCGTGGAGACGGTATTCCGTACGTATGCACGTGCGGTGATTTCATTTTCCGTAGGATGGATAGATGGTAAAATAGGGTTGTTTCATAATTATAATAAAATATCAGTATATTATTGATAATTATGTTATTATTTCATAATGAAACAACTAAATAAGAATAAGTAGAAGAAGAAATAAAGTTGAAAGAATCGGTAACAGACATTACCTCTTCTTTGAAGCGCCTCTTTGAGACCTCTACTTTGGGAACTAAAATTGGTCTTTGAAGAAGAACATGACCTCTAGGATGTTTCTAGGGAAGTTTAGAAGATAATTTGGCAGGGGTTGGCCGAGCTTGATGGCTCAAATTGGTGTGAGGAAGGGAGGGAGGAGGTGCCCTTTTATAAGGGAGGAGAGGGGCACCTTTGGAAATCTTAAAAATATTAATTTATAATAAATCTAACCCCACTTAAAAACCTCAACAAAATGACTCATATTAGAATATTAGATGATATAGGGTTGTAATATCATCTACCAATAAAATTTAGACATGTTACAAATTTATTTTTAACATTATCAACTTGATTTATCCTTATTTAATCAATTTAATTTTATTTGTGTTAATAACATTCTAAATTTTAAATTATAATAAATAATTACTTATTTGTTTTTAATTGTCCATAATTGGATAATTTATAAAATTTTATACCATATAAATTTAAATTTATAATTTTTAAATTTTTTTGTGATTTTTAAACAATTTTATAATATGTTATTTTTATAAAATAACAATAGTGTCAATTTTGACACTATTCATTTATTTGAATTTAAATAAAATACATACAGAAGATATGTTCTAACTAAAAGATTTAATAGATTCATAAAATGTCATATGTATCTAGAAAATTAGTTAAGAACAATAAATAGTTCACATAATATTTATTTTATTATTTTTAAAACCATTTATTTGGATTATCTCTTAATAAAACAATTACAACAACATTTTTTTATAATTATTTAATATACTTATTTGTTGCATAAAAATTAAAAATAAAATCCTATAATGAAGATAAATCTATTACCTTTCATAATAAAACTTTTACTCGAATTTATCATCTTAAAATCATAATTGTTAAATTGTTATATTTATTAAATTATGAAGGTGACAACTTTGGCATCATTTAAAATAAAATAATATAAGTGTCATAATCACTTTTATAAGACTCCAAACGGTTATATATTAGTTAATTAGATTTTTATGGTATATATATACACTAAAAAGAAGTTTTGGTCAGGTTTGTGGGCCTTTTAATGGGTATTATTATTTCAATAAAAACTATATTACTGATTTTTCACTTAATAAATAATTTCTGCATCATTAATGTATCACCATTAATGATAATTATTTAATCCCTAAAAAATATAAATAAATTATCATGATGTAGATAATTTTATTATCTTTCTATAGAATATTCATGTTCGAAGTTTTATGATGTTTATCACTAAATTAAAATTATTATACTTATAAGATTTAAGAGAGTGACATGTTGTCACTTTCTTTGGTTTTAATAATATTTAAATTATTTTTCATGGTCAAAAGTCCATAAAATGAATCTAATCCGACCCTTAGGTGATATGGGTCTACTTTTAGTCATCCAATAGAATTTTGGCATGTGTTAGGGTAATTTTATAATATTATATTCACCCTTAATTACCTGATTCACCTTTAACTATGGTAAATAAAATTTACCGTAGTTACTATTCATAATTCCCAAAAATAAAAAGTAGCATATTAACATAATTTGGACCCACTGATTCGAAATATGGAATCCATTTTTTCAAATTCAATACATAGAAGTTGCAGAAATTAAATTAAAATTAATCCCGTTTTTGAATGAAAACGGGTTTTTGTTTAAAACATTACAAAAGATTGAATTGATTTAACCTACGAATTCAATGTAAAATCAATGGTAATGACATAAATTATATTAAATGGTAAAAATATATTCTATTTATACTTTAAAACCATTCAATATTATAATTTAACCACATAATATATTACGATGAAAAAAGTTGTTTTTAATTAAAATATAGTGTGTTTTTACTATTCATTAAAATATGAAAGTTAACAGAATAATATGAAAAATTTAACCAAGGTAAAATTTTATATCCTGATTCCCAAAGAATAATTTTATTTTGTAAAATTGAACTTATAAACATGTCAAAAACTAGATTTAAAGTGGGTGCGCCATCAAAAGGCGGCAAAACTGCATTTTTTGAAAAATTCTTATTTTACCCAAAAATTTTATTTTGTTCACATAAAATGTTTTAGAAAATTTATAAGATGAATAATAATGTTATAAAATTCAAAATTTAGTTAATACTATTCATAACGTCTAGTTCATAATAATATTATAATAATATATCATTGTTTAGTAAAACTCGGTATTGCGTACAACACATGCTATCGAGGAAGGTCGCGATTGCGTGTAATGCAAGCCAAGTCAGGGTTCCGTGTTGTGCATGAATCCTTCGTTTTTTCGTATAACAGAATCCAAACATATTTTATTTATACATTGAATATATATATATATATATATATATATATATATATATAAACACACTCAATGTTGTGTAGAATGACTATTATAAAACGAACATGAAATTGTGTGTAACACGATCCAAGAATAGTGTTGCGTATACTGCAAGCTAATATGGTGTTGCGTATAGTACAAGCTAAACTTGGTGTGGTGTATAATAGAAGACATCAATGAAATTAAAATAATATTTTTCATAAAATCTCGGGGTGTTACATTCCTATCATGAGGCCTTAACTACCGAGATCTATATGCAATAACTCGATTCACCTACATAAGAACTACTCAAATACTGATACCTGATGTGTCACAGTACATAGTGTAACTCCTACCTAGATCTAAAAAATTTATTATCGGTGTTGAACTCAGTCTCCCTTTCAACTCCTAAAAGGCCCTATTGTAGGAATATATCCATACATACTTCGCATGATTTTTATTTAGGCCTATCAACAACGCTGTTAAACCTGATAAGTCCTTTATGAAGTGCATGTAGTAACTAGCTATCCTGAAGAAACTTTTTATGTCAAAAAAATTCTTGGGCTATTCCCAGGAAGCTACTGCTCTCACCTTCTCTGGGTCCACTGATACTCCTATCTCTAAGATGATATGACCCAAGAAGTGAATATGATCCATCTAGAAGTGGCACTTTGTGAGCTTATCATATAACTAATGATCTCTTAGTGTATTCAATACGATCTCAAGATGGGTGGAATGGTCATGTCGATTATGAGAATACACCAAGATATAATCCAAAAAATCCACAATAAATGAATCAAGATAAGAAAAGAAAACTCGTTTCATCTGTGCCATGAAAACTACTGGCACATTTGTGAAATGTAATGGTATAACAAGATACTCGTACAAACCATACCTACTCCGAAAGGCTGTGTGATGTATGTCTAATGTTTTAACACGAAAATGATGATAATTGGGTCTCAAATAAATCTTAGAAAATACCTGAGCTCCTAAAATATGATCGAAAATATCATCAATTTTTGGTAGAGGATACCAGTTTTTAATTGTCAATTGGTTCAATTTCTAGTAATCCACATAGATCTTGAGGGTATCATATTCCTTTTCTCCAAAAATGACTGATGGACCCCATAAAGAATTATCGGTTCTGATGAAACCATTATCTTTTAAATCCTCTATCTACATCTTGATCTCTTTGAACTCTATCAAAGACATCCTATAAGTAGGAATGGAAAGAAGTTCAATTCCTAGCACATGCTTGATAGAGAACTCTACCTATCTCACTGGAGGTAGGCTTGAAAAGTCATTTGGGAAGAAGTCCCTTAAATGATCAACTACAGGAGGTAAATCAACCTGACGTGTCCCCTGATCATCTAGATATAAATTTGAAATCTGGGCTGCCATCCTGCCCAACCTAAGATGCTTGGGTCCAACTCAGCTTTCCTGGAAATACTATTCACCCTTGTGTAGAAATGATCCACCTTCTTGTGACGTAAAACCCACCCTACAGAGATATAAATCGATAATGGCTTGTAAGGAGACAAATTAGTCCATTATGAGAATGAAATCAAATCATATCATCTCTAAGATGTAGAGGTCCCATAAGAAGTGACACCCACCAACCTTAATGGAGAACTACTTTCACTAACGCACACTTTCTGTTCTAATCCCTAATCTAATTTCTAGAATCATAACATTATCATAAGTAAAAACAAAGAGCCCAAGGCTCTCCATAATGGGCACATATATAAAACTATGTGAAACCCCTACATCAAAAAGTATAGAAGCTAAAACAAATGTGACTAGAATAGTACCGCTGATAGTAGAGGGTTCGGGATCCTAATCTTGTTGGGTCTGTTACACTACATAAGTCTAACCTATACTGCGGCCTTGTGACACTGACTAGCTACCTTGAACTAATCCACCATGTTGTTGCTGAGATCCAGGGGTTTGGCTTCCATGACCATGACCACCACCTCACCCTAAATGTATTGATGCACTCCTATTCTCCAACTAGTGAGAAGATGCTGACCCTGATCCTAAACATGGAGCGGGTGCTAACCCTCTCTCACTATATACTAGAGGAAACACCCTACAAAAATGCTTAACATGGCCCATCATTCCACAATATTGGTACTCTACTGGATCCATGATACATTTTGGTCTGGAATTCCCTGCTCTCCTACACTGGTTGCACCTCACCTGGATACCTGAACATATGTTCTGGCTACTAAACTCCCCATGAGTAAGCTCTAGAAGATGCTTCCTACTACCAGTCAAAATAGTACCAGATCTCAGTGTCGAACTGCCCTAGATCACACCTCTAGATTCCCTCTAGTTTTATTCAGTAATTAGTTCCTGGTTTACTATAGTAGATACAATAGTTAGTTTGAAGATATTTACAAATGATCAGATGTCATACCTGAGACCATCCTCAAATCGCCTAGCCTTTGACAGATCATCACCCATCAGAATAGGTGCAAATAACTGGATCTCAGTAAAATGGGAAGAGTAATCTATAACTAATAGGGTTCCCTACTCCATATGCATAAACTCTTGGGCTTTGTCGTCCCTCAATGTCTTGGGATAAAAGTAATCATAAGGACTATTTGAAACTCTTCCCATGACATATCTCGACAACGTTCCATCTGAGTGATAACGTCCCACTATCTATTTTCGGAATCACGCAACATATAAGTAGTGAGGTTGACCCTCCTCTCAGGAGGCGTCTCTAGATTCTTAAGGATCAATAACATGGCCTCGAACCATGACTCTACAGTATCAGGTCCTCCATCCCCCAAAAATGTGGGTGGATGCTGCTATTGGAACAATTGTGTCAGATCAGCCATAGATGTTCCTGGATGTAGCGATCCTTGAAAGGTCTTCATGGAGTGTATAATGTTTTCACAGAACTGTGCCTCAACAATTACATTCAGTACAAAATATGGTTCCTCAGCTGAAACAACTGGAGGTTCCACTAGTGGCCCATGGCCTACCATCTCTAGGGTATTCTCATTGCCACCCTCCTAGCATACAACAGGAGGTCTTCATGGTGGAATTTATCTCAAAGATTTGAAAAAGATAAGTACATGATGTGTACACGTGATCTCTCACATGGTCATGTACCTCCTCCTACATTGGCGTGTAAATGTTTTGGGTACATGGCATGTTTTCATGTTTCTTCTCCTGGCCATGTAATTTTACATGGCCAGAGCCACATGGTGTCTACCTATGTCAAACTACACAGGGTGTACCTAACGCACACAACATCTTCTACTCAAAACCCAACATCCTGTGTTCTCTCTCACATATCCAGCCATGTACTTAGATTACATGACTTGTACTTAGAGAAGTTATTTTCTTCCCGAACAGAAGAACACATGGCATGTGTTCATGGACCCACACATCGTGTTGTCTGGGTTTTTGGACAATAAGCCTCTGAAACATCCCCGTAACCCCTATTTTTGAAAATTAAAGAAACTATGTGCCAAATTATGATCCTTGGGGGGCCATACTCCATGTGAATCAAGGTTTGGAATCACATATAGCACATAATAACAAAATTTCTTCTTAAAACTGAAATATGTTCCACCAAATTTTGATCCAAGAGATCCCATACTTCATAGGGACTAAAGCTTGGCATCCATCCAATTCAACCCTAACTCGTAGCAATACACCTATCACAAAAGTAGACATATATATCATGGTAACTATTACAAAAATATGCATATCTAGAACAACATGTATCAAAACAACATGCAGTTAGTAATGTTCTCTAAATGACATTGAAAGAATGAATGAAATGTGATTTCTAATAAGTGCCAATATGATGCATGTGATGGAAATCCATCATCTCATTGGGTTGAAACAAAACCAAAACCACAATGATATCAATAATAACAACACAATACAAGTACATCACCCAATGGTGAAATTAAATCAATCGTAATAGCTCAAAATCCAAAAATTACAATTTCATTCGAGGCAATTTGGCCTTTCCCTGTATGCAGGGTAACTACTCCTGAGCACAACTTAATAGTAAATCTCATTTTATTTCTATCTCTTCCTATTTTTCCAAACAATAAATAAAAATAGAAAATAAATCCTTTGATACTACATTGTAATGTCTCAGATCTGGATGCCACTCAACTGGTGCACCATACCCAGTTAGCCACATGGCCTCAAGCATATTTCCCCTAATGCTAGAGGCTGCAGACTAGTAGTGAGGGACTAGTGTGTGATAATAGGGAAACTATTCATTTATTGGTAGAGTGTAACATAGAATATTCAATAATAATACAATATCAAAAATAGTAAATATCATGCAACTGAAATAAATAGAAGAAGACTGATAAGATAAATAACCAAGAATCATTCCATTCAAAAGATAATGCATCATGTTATGTTCTAATAAAATACCCAAAATAGGTAAACTATAGAAATCTACAATATATGTTCCAAAATCACAAAAGGAAAAAAAGTAATATAAGAAACATAAAAATCCTTGACTCGGTCCCATGCTCTCCTGCTCCTAAATATCATTTCAAGAACTAGTAGAAGGGCACTTTCCCTTATCAACACTTGCAATCATATAAACTGTTTGGGTCCAAAAGTATGACCCAAATAGGATGTGAGACTAAATCCAAATAAGCAACCACCCAAGATATATTCCAATCAATCAATGAATATATATAATAGTTAGTGTACAGTAGTAAAAGTAGTAACCAGATGATTCTCAAAAGTAAACAGTTCTACAAGTAAGCACAAAAGATATCTTGGGAGACCATCTAAGAAAGTATAAGTGAAGACCAAATCCAAGCTTGTGCTTTGTCTTGACAGATGTACCATATATCATTATTCATTTCAATGATAAAAAGAGCTTGTTTATTACATCATGACTCATTGATGACATAGTAACAGTAAGTAAACCCGCTCCCCCATGCATAGAAAAACCCCACCCTTAGGCATAGAAAAAACATTCCCTCGGGCATAGAAAAACATTTCCTTCATGCATAGAAAACCTCACCCATAGGCATAGAAAACTAAATCAAAGGCATCCAATATAAATAAGCAATGAACAACCTCATAAGCCTTGGCATTTCAAATACTCACATAGGATATATTTATAAAAAGCTACATGACTATTAAATGATTACATGGCTTAAACAATAATAACTCACGTGGAAAGACCTTTAATTAACCAATATCCATTTTAAACAACCCATAATAGGGAATCAAAGTCATTCACATTGTAATACTTGTCCAAATGACCATAAATGGTCATCAAAGGGAAATTCAACCATGGGTTGGCTCTAATTCAAGGAAGATGACCCTAAACATGCTTAAGAACACATAATCAATTACCTAAATATTAATAAAAAACAATAATGGTGAATTTTAAATCAAGAGACACCAAAAAATTGGTGCATGACACTCCGACATATATAAATAGCTTGAAAATTAGCGAAAGGCACCAAACCACCTACCTTGTACTCATATGACTCTCCTCATCCAATATCGGGCTTTGATTCTACATAGAATGAAGTAGATCTACAAAACAAGAATAAAATTTCAAACCATGATAACTAGGTCAAGAAGAGAAATTAGGAAGAAAGTCTCAAGTAGAATCGAGAACTCACTGAGGGGATTTAAATGGATCTGACGGTGTTCGAATCAGGCTTCAGACGATGAAATAGGAGGCAAATTTCTATTTGGATTTGCCTGGGCACGCTGTTTGTCAACAGGGCTCGTTTCTGTATGTCTGACACACAATGATGCTAACTCCCAATTTGATCAAAAAAAGTACACATTGTGTACTAGAAACTATATGTTGTCTCTGTACAAGTCCCCTCTATGTGATTACATGTCTATATATTGGGATTATACAACGTGTAACCCAAATTACATTGTGTGTGCCTGGAAATACACGGTGTGTAACTCAAAATCACGTCATGTAACAAGCCTTTAGCCCGCCTTTTATCTTTTCCCTCCATTTTATTAAGTAAAAACCAAAATGTAAAGATCTGTACCTCAATGGAAGAACCATTTTCTTACACATTACTACTTGGATTGTCGATAATGTTTTTCATCATGATTTTTAGGGTCTGCACTTATCGTTAATGATAAAATTCTACCATGAGGTCCTTATTTCTTGATTTAGTGAACTTTCTCATGGAGTTTTTTCATTTTTTTATACCAAACACAAATTTGAAGAAAACCATACATTGAGTTTTGAATCTCCTTGATAAATTAAAATAATTTTTGGAAGTGTGTATCCAGTTTTTAAGGCTTCCGAATGAATTTTTATTATACAAATAATTTTTCTAACATGTGTGTGAGAAGTGAACAGCTAAATTTCATATCTAAAAAAATAAAGTAACTATTTTATGTGTTTAGTGATCTGGAGTATACTAAGCTAATTTTTTTTAAGTTCTAGTGATCAAACTAGATTAAAATTAATGAACAACTTCCCCATGGATATGAAATTTCATCCAATGATTATTTGTACTTATCATTCTTCAATAATTTCTAGAATGATAATATCAAAGGGAATGATTAATTTCCCTACATATACCAAGAAATAATCCAAAATTCCAATGACATACTCAATGGAATGGTCCTATAGTTAAATAATAACATCTATTGTATTTGGATTACCTTTCTTGAAAATATTTAGTGTCCTTGGATAGATAACCTCCTATAAATAAAAAGGGGAATTCTAGAAATTTCAAGCACTTATACTTCATGGAATAGAAAATATAAATGGATCTTGAAGTTTTAGTACAATATTTCATTAAAAAATAACTATGAAATCCTCTATTAGAAAAATCCAACCTGTATATTCTAATTTATTTTTATTATAATGGAGTTTCTTAGGAACATGGCACATGATGACATTTGTGAGATTTAAATGGAAAATGAGATGTGGATGTATTTTTTCTTGAACATTTCCATTAATTTTTTATATTAATCTTATTCCATTCCACGGATCATCCTCATCATAAATGGATTATGTGTCATTTACTGATATACTTTGGTTATATTTTATGTGTCTTTCTCAAACCTTGATACATTATCTTATATTTACTAGAATGGTTAAATACTATATTCCCTTTATTTTTATTTCTCCTTCATATTTTATTTATCTTTAAATTATTATTGTTTTTAAAGTGTTTCTTTATTATTCTTATGCCTATATGAGTTCCCATGAGGGATTAATGGTGTTTGAAAAGTGGTTTTAACCCTTGTTATGGAATGATATTCGATGATAAGTGTTTGGGAAAATGCATAAATGGATTTTTTTAAAAGAATGATTTTGGTTTTAAAATTAGTTGTAATCACCAACTTTATGTTTTATAAATTATTCCTATGTTAATTAGATTTCAAACCAAGATTTTGGGTGATCTAAAAGTGTTAAAATGTTGGAATATGTTTTTTTTATTTTTAAAGTGGTGAGTTAACCCTTGTGATCTATATTTAAAACCATTTTTTTATCCTTGGTTAATTTTTATATCAATGTTTTAGGGTGTTTAATGATTTTATGATTTCCAAATGATATGGATATTTTAAAAAGGGTTTGTTTTCCCATGTGTGTTGGATTTTGAAACTTATTGTGACTTTGAATGTTTTTCAATGGATGTTTAAAGGGTAGTGTAAATTCCAATTTGAGTTACAAATTTTTTTTGATAAAATTGGTTCAAAGAGTAGATTGGGATGGATTTTATAAATGATAAAATTGCTTGGAATTAAAATCATGTTTTTAAAAGAGAAAGCCCATTTTAAATTTTATAAAATATGAGTTTTCATAAAAGTTATGATACCCTCTTAAGACCCATTGATTCTTGTATGTCAATTGTAGTATGTGATCCCATATGGGGACGTTTTTTATTGAATAAATAGTTTGATTGTACTTTTAGGGGTGTGGATTAGTTTAGTAGTGATTTCCATGTTTCCTTATCTACATTTCAAGTCCTTTTATTAATCAAACCTAGTAACAATGTCCATGAAATAGAATTATTTTTTGGATCATTTAGGGGTTTTATCTCTCTACTTATATTGTATCCCATGCTATTTATATTATTGTTTGGAACATATTTTCTTATTGTTTTACTCATGTTGTGAGAATTGGTATAGTGGTGCTTAAACATGTTCTTTCTTACTTCTTTGTATGGTTTGCTTTTCATATTTTTTGAAAAGGTATTATGAAAGGTTTTTAAAGAAGGAAAAAAGGAATGCATGATTTTGAAGTGTTTTAAAACTATTTTGATAATGGTTTTAAATTTTTTCTCAAATGAGAAAAGTTAATATGGTTTAAATTTGAAACTACAAGAATGTGTGAGTTTTGAAAATGGGGTTTTAGGCCACCATGCCTAGTTTTATGGAAATGGTTGGTTTTCAAACATGTTTTAAAAAATTGTATGATAATTGAAAACCTCTTTGAGTTTTGAAATGTGTATTTCAAAAATGAGTATTTATGAAATAGTTTAATGTAATATTTTAAAATTTTGATTTTACCAAGAGGTATTAGCCAAGGAAAAATGTTTTCTAAGTGAATGATTTCATTTAATGAAAATATTTTAAAGAGGGTTTTAACACACTTTTATGTGTTGCTACATATTTGGTAAAACATTATAGAAAATGTTTATTTTTCTAATGTATTTAAAACTAGATTTTTTATGATGTGATACAAAAGTGATCTCTTGGATTTGGTAGGTTATGGTGACCTATTGTACTTTTAGATCATGCCTATATTTTAAAGGTTCGGGTTTGTCCTAGTTTGTTTTGCTTCCTTTGGATATTCTGAGAGAGATATATAGTTGGATGATGACTATAGTGTAACATATTTTTTGTATTTATTTTGATAAATATTAATATTACCAAAAAAATAGGATAGATATGATTAATGAATGGATGGATAAAAATCATGTGACAAAAGAGTGTGAAGATGGAGTGAAAGTGTTCATCACGTTTGCAAAATATCATGCATTTGACCATTCTTGAATCCTTTTTCCATGTTTACATTATTATTATTCATGAATAATTAGTCTAGAGGAGTTGGAAGAAAACTAGATCTGTCACGAAATTGATTGAAGTTATAAATGTTGGAATAAAAACCTGAAAAAAGCCAATGTAGCTATTGGATGGGATAACATTACGTTTTATGAATCATATGATATGATTACAAGTGTGGATAATGAAGAATATGGTATGAAGGATGTGATTATAAATGTGAATGATGATAAATATCATATTGTTGAAATGACAAGGACAGTTGAAGATGAACTACATGATTTCCCAAAATTGTTTGAGAAGATAAAGAGTTATGAAAAAATGTCATTACAGGCTAGTCTCACTAAACATACAAAATTTTCAGCCATACTGAAACTGTATAATTTGAAATCATACAATGGATGGAGTTATGAAAGTTTTATGGAACGAGTTTCTCCCTTGAATGACATGTACAAATAAGATAGTTAGATACCAATCCGAACATATGATTCCAAAAAAATACTATGCTCCATGGGTATGATCTCTAGAAGAATCCATTCCTACTCGAATGACTTTATACTGTGTTGCAAGGACCAAAAATCACTTACCAAATTCCCAAAGTGTGGTGCTTATCGATACAAGAAAGATGAATCTGGTCCTATAAAAGTTTTATGGTACTTTCTAATCATTCTAAGGTTTAGGCACCTATATGGAAGTGAGGAGACTTCAGGGAAATTTTTTTAGCACATAGATACAAGAAATAAATATGGGAAACTATGCAACCTAGAAGACTCTCCTCAGTGGAACATAATTGATCATGAGTATCATGAATTTGGAAACAAGTTGAGAAAATGTCATCTTGTGTTATATATAGATGGAGTGAATCATTTTGGTTTTTAAAGTAGCACTCATATATTTTCAATAACCAATTTAATGTTAAAGGGTAAGAAATCACATGAATTCCATATTTTTATGCAAGATATAATTCCTATAGCTTTATATTTCATTTTTCCCAAGAATGTCTAACATACATTAATGAATATCTGTTTCTTATTCAAATCTATATGAGATAAAGTCATATACTCGGTGAAATTTATAACTATGGAAAGAGAAATTTCTATCATATTATATGAATTTTAAATTTTCTTCCCAACAAATTTTTTTGATATGATGGTTAATTTAATTGTCCGCTTTTTGAGAGAGATTTGACAATGTGGTCTTTTACACTACAGATGGATGTCCCCATTGAATGGTATATGATTATTTTGAAAGGGTATGTCAACAATTGAAGTCGGATAGAGGGTTGTATTATAGAGTAATATATTGTGGAGTAATCCATTTAACTATGACTGAATACCTATTCAGGGTGGAAATAATTGGTCTATCAAAATCTTGTCACACTGGGTGGCTTGAGGGTGAGGGAATTTTTGGAAGAGATGTTATCACGATCAATATTACATATTGGAAGCATTCCAAACTTTACATTTTTCATAATAGTTTGGAGGTTTCCCGGTATGTTGAAACCCAAAAAGAAATTCTTAGGTATTTTAATCCATTAAGGTCTTAATGATGGATATCAAATACAAATAATCAATAGTTTATAGGATGGTTTCAGGACTATATTTTTAAAGAGTTTGATTAAAATATGGATTAAATTTTATAATGACTTAGATGGATATCTAAAGGACCAAGTGTGTATGTATTATCTTACAATGGTTATATAATTAATGGTTATATGTTCTATTCAAATGAAAATGATGAATAAAGTACCATGAAAAATATTGGAGTTACACTTGTCAATGAAGTGATGCATGTTTCTGTTACTAAGGAAAGAAATCCAATTTACAAGAATATGTCATACTTTGGAATCATCAAATAAATATGGGAGTTGGACTATACAACATTCCAAGTGATTATTTTTTAATGCAAGTGGGTTGATAATAGGAGTTCTGTTAAAATAGATGAATTGGGATTCATTAAAATTTATTTTAGTATGGTAGGGTATAGAGACAAACCATTTATAATGGAATCACAGGTAGTACAAGTATTTTATATTACAGATCTTGTAAATCAAAATTTGTCATTTGCTCTATTATCCACCAAAACCACTGAAGGGTCATATGAAAATTCAACTGAGGATGGCCCAATCATTGGGACATCATAATCATTTCACAATAGTACCAATGTAGATGGCATTTTTTAGGTCCTAAGATACCATAATGAAGTGATTTGTATAGTCGATATAGGGGTCAAATCCCTTAAGCCTTTAAAAAGACTTCAATAATCAGGTTATATATTTTTTGTAAAATACATTGTGTTACCTCATGTTAATATCTTTTCACTGATGCATTTATGTAATGAAAATTAAATATTAAACAACTTTTGTAGATAATGACTTCTGGCCATGCCAGTGCTCCCAATCCTATGGAACAATAGGTCTCTCGACCTAATACTACTTTCATTGTAGAGGAACAATGAGCTTATGCACATGTTTGTGCTCCCAATCCTAAGGAACAATAGGTTTCTCAACCTGTTGCTTCTCCCAGTGTAGAGGTACAATGATCATATGCACATGATAATGTTATCGCTATATAGTAACAACATATTTAAAATGTTGAATCTGAGGAAATGGTAGGTGATGAAGGACCGATGAAGTAGAAAAAATTAGAGCACCATAGTTTGATGGTGTTAGAAAAAATCATTAGGGTGAAAATCAAAGGCATCATATACGAGGTCAGATAGAATGTACAGGGCTAGCATGTTAACCCCAACAAGTCCATGTTCAGTAGTTACATTGGAATTTTCACTTGATAACATGTTTTGGTTGATGTAGATTCATGTAACCATGTTGTTCCCATGCTTAATACACATATGTGGGAAGAAATTACAGTAACAGTATGATAAAATATGAGTTTTCATAAAAGTTATGATACCCTCTTAAGCCTCATTGATTCTTGTATGACAATTGTAGAATGTGATCCCATATGGGGACGTTTTTTATTGAATAACTAGTTTGATTGTACTTCTATGGGTGTGGATTAGTTTAGTAGTGACTTCCTTGTTTCCTTATCTCCATTTCAAGTCCTTTTATTAATAAAACTTAGTGACAATGTCCATGAAATAGAATTATTTTTTGGATCATTTAGGGGTTTTATCTCTCTACTTATATTGTATCCCATGCGATTTATATTATTGTTTGGAACATATTTTCTTATTGTTTTACCCATGTTGTGATAATTGGCATAGTGGTGCTTAACCATGTTCTTTCTTCCTTCTTTTTATGGTTTGATTTTCATATTTTTTGAAAAGGTATTGTTAAAGGTTTTTAAAGAAGGAAAAAAGGAATGCATGATTTTGAAGTGTTTTAAAACTATTTTAATAATGGTTTTAAATTTTTTCTCAAATGAGAAAATTTAGAATGGTTTGTATTTGAAACTACAAGAATGTGTGTTTTTTGAAAATAGGGTTTTAGGCCACCATGCCTAGTTTTATGGAAATGGTTGGTTTTCAAACATGTTTTAGAAAATTGTATAATAATTGAAAACCTCTTTGAGTTTTGAAATGTGTATTTCAAAAATGGGTATTTATGAAATAGTTTAATGTAATATTTTAAAATTTTGATTTTACCAAGAGGTATTGGCCAAGGAAAAATGTTTTCTAAGTGAATGATTTCATTTAATGAAAATATTTTAAAAAGGGTTTTAACACACTTTTATGTGTTTCTACATATTTGGTAAAACATTATAGAAAATGTTTATTTTTCTAATGTATTTAAAACTAGATTTTTTATGATTTTACACAAAAGTGATCTCTTGGATTTGGTAGGTTATGGTGACCTATTTTACTTTTAGATCATGCCTATATTTTATAGGTTCGGGTTTGTCCTAGCTTGTTTTCCTTCCTTTGGATATTCTGAGAGAGATATATTGTTGGATGATGACTATAGCGTAACATATTTTTTGTATTTATTTTGATAAATATTAATATTACCAAAAAATAGGATAGATATGATTAATTAATGGATGGATAAAAATCATGTGACAAAAGAGTGTGAAGATGGAGTGAAAGTGTTCATCACGTTTGCAAAATATCATGCATTTGACCATTCTTGAATCCTTTTTCCATGTTTACATTATTCTTATTCATGAATAATTAGTCTAGAGGAGTTTGAAGAACAATTGATCTGTCACGAAATTGATTGAAGTTATAAATGTTGGAATAAAAACCAGAAAAAAGCCAATGTAGCTAGTGGATGGGATAATATTAAGTTTTATGAATCATATGATATGATTAGAAGTGTGGATAATGAAGAATATGGTATCAAGGAAGTGAGTATAGATGTGAATGATGATAAATATCATATTGTGGAAATGACAAGGACAATTGTAGATGAACTACGTGATTTCCCAAAATTGTTTGATAAGATAAAGAGTTATGAAAAAATGTCATTACAGGCTAGTTTCACTAAACATACAAAATTTTCAGCCATACTGAAGCTGTATAATTTGAAATCATACAATGGATGGAGTGATGACAGTTTTATGGAACGGGTTTCTACCGTGAATGACATGTACAAAGAAGATAGTGAGGTATCAATCCAAACATTTGATTCCAAAAAAATGCTATGCTCCATGGGTATGATCTCTAGAAGAATCCATGCCTACTCGAATGACTTTATACTGTGTCGCAAGGACCAAAAATCACTTACCGAATTCCCAAAGTGTGGTGCTTAACGATACAAGAATGATGAATCTGGTCCTACAAAAGTTTTATGGTACTTTCCAATCATTACAAGGTTTAGGCACCTATATGGAAGTGAGGAGACTTCAGGGAAATTGTTTTAGCACACAGATACAACAAATAAATATGGGAAACTATGCCACCTAGAAGACTCTCCTTAGTGGAAGACAATTGATCATGAGTATCATGAATTTGGAAACAAGTTGAGAAACCTTCATCTTGTGTTATATATAGATGGAGTGAATCCTTTTGGTTTTTAAAGCAGCACTCAAATATTTTCAATGACCAAGTTAAGGTTAAAGGGTAATAAATCACATGAATTCCATATTATTATGAAAGATCTAATTCCTATAGCTTTATATTTCATTTTTTCCAAGAATGTCTAACATACATTAATGAAGATCTATTTATTATTCAAATCTATATGAAATAAATTTATATACTCGGTGAGATTTATAACTATGGAAAGAGAAATTTCTATCATATTATATGAATTTTAAATTTTCTTCCCAACAAAATTGTTTGATATGATGGTTAATTTAATTGTCCACTTTGTGAGAGAGATTTGACAATGTGGTATTTTACACTACAGATGGATGTCCCCATTAAATGGTATCTGATGATTTTGAAAGGGTATGTCAACATTCGAAGTCAGATAGAGGGTTGTATTATAGAGTGATATATTGTGGAGTAATCAATTGAATAATGACTGAATACCTATTCAGTGTGGAAAGAATTGGTCTACCAAAATCTCGTCACACTGGGTGGCTTGAGGGTGAGGGAATTTTTGGAAGAGATGTTATCCCGATCAATATTACATATTGGAAGCAGTCCAAACTTTACATTTTTCATAATAGTTTGGAGGTTTAACTGTATGTTGAAACCCAAAAAGAAATTCTTAGGTATTTGAATCCATTAAGGTCTTAAAGAGGGATATCAAATAAAAATAATCAACAGTTTATAGGATGGTTTCACGACCATATTTTTAAATAGTTAGATTAAAATATAGATTCAATTTTAGAATGACATAGATGGATATCTAAAGGACCAAGTGTGTATGTATTATCTTGCAATGGTTATATAATTAATGGTTATTTGTTCTATTCAAATGAAAATGATGAATAAAGTACCATGAAAAATATTGGAGTTACACTTGTCAATGAAGTGATGCATGTTTCTGTTACTAAGGAAAGAAATCCAATTTACAATAATATGTCATACTTTGGAATCATCAAATAAATATGGGAGTTGGACTATACGACATTCCATGTGATGATTTTTTAATGCAAGTGGGTTGATAATAGGAGTTATGTTAAAATAGATGGATTGGGATTCATTAAAATTGATTTTAGTAAGGTAGGGTATAGAGACAAACCATTTATAATGGAATCAAAGGTAGTAAAAGTATTTTATATTACAGATCTTGTAAATAAAAAATGGTCATTTACTCTAATATCCACCAAAACCACTTAAGGGTCATATGAAAATTCAACTGAGGATGGCCCAATCATTGGGACATCATAATCATTTCACAATAGTACCAATGTATATGGAATTTTTTAGGTCATAAGATACCACAGTGAAGGGATTTGGATAGTCGATATAGAGGGCAAATCCCTTAAGCCTTTAAAAAGACTTCAATAATCAGGTTATATATTTTTTGTAATATACATTGTGTTACCTCATGTTAATATCTTTTCACTAATGCATTTATGTTATGAAAATTAAATATTAAACAACTTCTGTAGATAATGACTTCTGGCCATGCCAGTGCTCCCAATCCTATGGAACAATAGGTCTCTTGAACTAATACTAATTTAATTGTAGAGGAACAATGAGCTTATGCACATGTTTGTGCTCCCAATCCTAAGGAACAATAGGTTTCTCAACCTGTTTCTTCTCCCAGTGCAGAGGTACAATGATCATGTGCACATGATGATGTTATCGCTACATAGTAACAACATATTTAAAATGTTGAATTTGAGGAAATGATAGGTGACGAAGGACCGATGAAGTAGAAAAAATTGGAGCACCATAGTTTGATGGTGTTAGAAAAAATCATTAGGGTGAAAATCAAAGGCATCAAATACGAGGTCAGATAGAATGTACGAGGCTAGCATGTCAACCCCAACAAGTCCATGTTCAGTAGTTACATTGGAATTGTCACTTGATAACATGTTTTGGTTGATGTAGATTCATGGAACCATGTTGTTCCCAAGCTTAATACACATATGTAGGATGAAATTACAGTAACTGTATGATATCATTTCTTTATTTTACTAAAAAATAAAATAACAAATCATTGAATTAATCTTCATCTTGCCTTGAAGATTTCATTTATTGTACATGACTCACACAAGAAATATATATTAATTCTTGCGATAAGTATTCATATAGTCTTTCTCACAATTATAATGAGACATCATCTTAAAGATGATGAAGGGAAAATAAAACCACATCCAATGCTTTGTATGCACACCTGATAACCCATGAAGCATGGGATGTGTTTACTAGCCATTATGCAGATGTTTCTTTTCAAGTACATTGTGGGTAGTAATAAATTGTTTGAAAATATGCGTATTCATCAGTTTGATAGAAAAATTTTTATATATGAAAAAGAAACTAAGTGATGGAAATAAATAAAGGCCAACGAAACCAACATACCCCTACCATAAAGTAAGGATGGTGTATGATTCACTTGAAAAAAATCGGTATGTATTTTAAATCTTCCATAATACTTTTATGTGACATGAAACAACAACATAATTATGTTCCTCTATTTATATGCAGATTGATGACTCGAAATCCAAATCAACTTCCATCCCACAACATGTGTTATAGAAGGAGGTACATCTAAATAATGATGACATACTAATAGATGAAAACACACAAAAATTATGGGAAAAATGTTTAAATAGGAAATAATAAAAATTTGTTTTCCTTTAAATTTCTATTACATAATAGTGATTACTTATTTTATTATATGTTCAATATGATATATTTACAAGAATCAGAAACACTTATACCTTATAAACACCTACTATTGGTGGCCTTAAAGTAGAAATAATAGTATGGCCACGTCAGAGGTGTGGGTTTTGGGGTGACACCCTGAATATATTTTGAGAAAAAAACAAGAGGAGGATAAAAATAATGAAGTTAAAAAGATTAAATAAAGACTAGATACCCTTCAAGAAAAATTTCAATGGAAGAGAGAGATGCTAGAAACTTTTATGGGTGGGGGAACAAAGAGAAGAAATAACTCAAGAACAACTATTGCGTGAAGATCCTTACCCACCCCAACCATCATTGAGGCAAGTCATCCCCCTCAATGAGCTATCTTAGTCATGGTAATCGATATTATAATAATTGTGTCTATGAAATGTGTATTATAAAGACACTGATACCTTTCCTGTACTAATATTCTACATGGTGAAAATCATTATGATTTATATCTACCAACACCAACCCATTTCCTTGTAGTAAGGGCTACAATGTTCAATATCCAAGACGACGGTATAAAAAAAGACCACTTCTAACAGGTCATATGAGAGTGGAGATTAGAATAGATCTTGATTTGAGTGCTGAGTTACCTATTCCCCTTGATGATGATTATTCTTATATAGTTGACCAAGCTGTTGGAACATTTTTCGCATGATCTTCAAATATTTTAAAAACATGTCGATAAGGAGGTATTCATTTCCAATTTATTTTTCAAGATAAACCTTTAACAATTAATGAAAAAATCTATGAACCGATGAGTGTTATTACATACGGACAAAGGGAAGGGGTTGAAATAAAATAATGACTCAAAACCATCTAAATTATTGACCAACTGATCAAAAAGATCTTCTGAAAGTACCTTTACCCTGCCAATTCCATATCCTTATTTACTAAAATTAAAGGTTCATGTGGGTACAAAGTTACAAAATGGTAGTAGTCACATAGTTGATTTTGAATAAAATATGTATGAAGAGGAAGGTGAAGACTACATTAGTGTTGAGAATGTAAATGAAATCCCCAACTATGATTGGCTAGGAGCCTTGGTTGTAAATGTATACATGATGTATATTTTCATGATTTAATTTTTCAAATTTTGATATACTATGTTAAATATGACTAAATACATTTCATATTTTTTGTAGGCATATATATAAACACAAATTTAATGGTTTTCCCCATGAAAAAAAATTGTACTCGTTAGTCCTCACAAAATCTCAATAGAACAACAAAAAATAGAATCCCAAAAAATGGATGAAATAGTGGCACACCTGGTCAAATCGTTTGAAAGAAAACTTTTAGATGGAAAAATCTTCTTAATACCAATGATTAAGGGGTAAAACTCTACAATTTAATCATATCACATATATTTTCATTTCATTCATTACTTATTCCTTTTTGTGTTTTAAGAAACATTGAATTCTCATTATAGTTAATTTAGATACTCTAAATATTTATTTCATGGATTCACTACATGGATACCCAAAAAATAGACTACACATGATGGAATTTTTCAATAAGTAATACACCATATATAACATTTTAGAAGTAAAATTTGAGTTATATAATTTATATTATTTATTATGAGAATTCTATTATGATTGGGTGGTGCATCAATAATGTGAAAAACAAAGAATGAGGTCAGGGGCTAAGTATAATGATGTGGACAAGTTCTAAACTCAACAAGTATCAAGGTATATATAATAAGATTTCACTGTCCAAACACATATCAAAACAAATTACTTATTTTTTTTCAGTGTTTCTACAGTGTATAAAACGAAAAAATGGGAACGATTATGGTTATTATATTTTTAAATTTATGAGAGAGATCATATTCTATGAACAAACTTTCATCCCTAAAGAGGTATTTTGGAAGATAATTACTATTTCATTTAAAATATTTATTAATAATTTTTGTATTTATATTTAATATTGTACTATTATTACTATAAAAAATACTCATATTTAAAAGATGGTATAGATTTTATTAGAAAATAATGGGCTACATACTGATGAAAGAATGTACACAAATATCATGAATATGTGACTTCCATAGAAGTAATGGATTGTTTCATATTTATGTTTAATTTATTGATTTTTAGTATTACTCCCAAAAGAATTTTTTTTCTTATATAGCTGGATTATGTTGTTCAAGTTAGAGTGGTTTGTTCGAATCTAATCATGCTCAGGAGAGATTGGGCTTCAAGGCTTCAACTGAGTTAATGATAACAAATAAATGGTTCAAGAAAGTATACAACCATCATGAAAAGTTGAATTACTACTACTTATTTAATTAATTTTTTCATTATTTTAACTAATATTTGTAAGTTGATTTATTTATCATTTTTATCTAACACTTTTTATTTTTCATAGATCTTTACACTTTTCATTTCTTCTCTTTGTTGAGTAACCAACACTACATAGAGTCAATGTTATTTAGTAGAAAAAAAAATTCTCATTGAAAACCAGAATAGTGGAGGAATATCGTGTGCTCATTGCGGTGACTTCTTGTGATATAATGGGCACATGATCTTCCTCCACTCTCCTAGATTTCAAAAACGAGAAAGGTTTTTTAGCTAAGAACATAGATTCAATATACAGTGTTAACAATTCTACAAATAAAGACCATGGAAATCATGATAAAATTGGAAGTTAATGTTTGTTTCAAAAATTTTGGATGTGTAAGAATCATATGCATCTCAATATGACACACGATGTGACAGGTAAGACTCCAAGTGCTTCTTTCTATTTAAAATTTTCATAATTTTTAGTAAAAAATACAACCAACATACTCAAAACCAAGAAAACCTTTTCAAATTATTTTGATACTTTAAGAAAATGATCCATGAGTCATTCTTGACATGTATAAATCAGAAACACCTCAATATGTCACACGATGTTCTTAGTATGACTCAAAGTGTCTCTTTCTATTTTAATTTAAAATGGACATTAATTTTATTAAAAAGAACACATGACATATTCAAAACTAAGAAAATAAATTTGGATTGTTTTGATACTTTAGAAAAAAGATCTATATGTAATTTGTGACATGTAGGAGTCAACCACACCTAAATATGATGGATGATGTGATTGATATGACTAAAAGTGTGTCTACTTATTTAAAATTGTCATTAATTTTAGTAAAAATAACAAGTGACATAATGAAAACCAAGAAAACACATTTATATTGTTCTGATACTTTAGGAAAATGATCATAATTCATTTTTGATTTGTAAGAATCAACCGAACCTCAATTGGAAGCATGATGTGACTACTATAACTCTATGTGTGTATATTTATTTAAAATTGACATTAATTTTAGTAAAAAGAACAAGTAAATTAGTGAGAATTGAGCAAACACATTCAGACTATTTTGATACTTTAGGAAAATGATCCGTAAGTAATTTTTGATGTGTAGGAATCAACATACCTACAATATGATGCATGGTTTGATCGGTATAATTCCAAGTGTGTCTTTTTATTTAAAATTGACATTAATTTTAGTAAAAATAACAAGTGACATAGTAAAAACTATAGAAACACATTTGTATTGTTTTGACACTTTAAAAAAATGATCCATAAGTCATTTTGGATGTGTAGGAATCAACCACACCTCAATCGAAAGTATTGTGTGACCGTTACAACTCTAAGTGTGTATTTTATTTAAAATTGACATTAATTTTAGTAAAAAGAACAAGTGACATACTGAAAGCTAAGAAAATAAATTAAAATTGTTTTGATACTTTAGGAAAATGTTCCATAAAACATTTATGATGTGTAGGAATCAACCAAACCACAATATGAAGCACAATGTGGCTGGTATAATTCCAAGTGTGTATATTTATTTTAAATTGACATTAATTTTAGTAAAAAGAACAAGTGAGATACTGAAAACTGAGAAAAAAAATCAAATTGTTTTTATACTTTAGTAAAATGATCCATATGTAATTTTTGATGTGTATGAATCAACCGAACCTTAATCAGATGCAAAGTGTGACCCCTATAACTCTAAGTGTGTCTTTTTATTAAAATTGACAATAATTTTTGTAAAAATAACAATTGACATATTGAAATCTGATAAAATAAATTCCTATTGATTTGATAATTTTGAAAAATAATACATAAATAATTTATGATGTTTAGGAATCAACTACACCTCAATATGATGCACAGTGTGACCGGTTTAATTCCAAGTGTGTCTATTTATTTAAAATTAACATTAATTTTAGTAAAAAGAACAAGTGACATACTGAAAACCAATAAAACATATTGAGATTGTTTTCATACTTTAGGAAAATTATCCATGAGTCATTTGTGATGTGTGTGAATCAAACACATCTCAATCTAATGCATGATGTGACTGATATGACTAAAAGTGTCTGTTATCAGTTTAAAATTGACATTTTAGTTCAAAACATGCCACTCACTGAAAACCAAGAAAACATGCTATGATTGTATTGATAATTTAGGACATCGATTCATAAGTAATTTTTGAAAAGTATGAATAAGTCTCATGGAAAAATGATTCACGATGTGACTGGTATGACTCAAAATGTGTGCTTCTAGTTTGAAATTACTTTTTAGTAAAAAAACACAACTGTATATTGAAAACCAAGAAAACACTTTTAGATTGTTTTAATACATTGGTAAAATTATCAATAAGTCATTTTTGAGGTGAAGGAATCAACTAAACCTAAATATGATGCATGGTGTGGCTGGTATAACTCAAACTATCTCTTTTTATTTAAAAATGGCATTAATTTTAGTAAAAAAACATGTAACATAATGAAAACCAAGAAAATACATTTTTATTGTTCTGATAGTTTAGGAAAATTATCCACAAGTCATTTTTGACATGAAAGAGTTAAACTCCCTTCAATCCAACAAACAGTGTGACCACTATGATTCCAAGTGTGACTTTTGTATTTAAAATGAACATTAATTTAATTAAAAAGAACAAGTGACATACTAAAAAATGAGAAAACACATTCAGATGGTTTTGATACTTTTGGAAAACAATCCATGAGTCATTTGTGATGTGTAGAAATCATTTGAACCTCAATCTGAGGCACGGTGGGACCAGTATGAAGAAAAGTGTATGTTATCAGTTTAAAATTGAAATTTTAGTTCAAAATGTGTCACTCATTGAAAACCAATAATACATGCTTTGATTGTATTCATAATTTAGTATAGGGATTTATAAGTCATTTTTTTACATGTATGAAGCAGTATCACATCAAACTGACACATAATGCCACCATTATGAATCAAAATGTGTGTTTCCAGTTTGAAATGGATTTTTAGTAAAAAAATAGCATACTAAAAACTGAGAAAATGAATTCGGATAGTTCTGGTACTTTAGGAAAATGATCCATCAGTAATTTTTGACAGTTAAGAATCAGCCGCACCTCAATTGGATGCATGGTGTGATTGATATAACTCCAAATGTGTCATTATTTAAAATTGACATTAATTTTCGTAAAATAACAAGTGACATACTCAAAGCCAAGTGAACACATTTGGATTGTTTTGATATTTTAGGAAAACGATCCATAACTCATTTTTTGACATGTAGGAATCAACCCCACCTAAATAAGATGAATGGTCTGACCAATATAACCTTAAATGTGTCTTTTTTATTAAAAATTTTCATTTTATTAATGTATTCTTTAATATTAATTTTTAATTTATTTCTTTATAGTATTACTGAAATAATATTGGTTTTCTTATATAGGCTAAATCTTTTTCTCGGGTTGAGATGATTTGTTTGGAAACTAACACAATGGGCAGACATTTTTTGATAGGGGGTCACATGCATCAAAAGATGAAACATTAATGTTTTTAAATGTTTGTTGGATGATTTTAAATGTAATTATATAAAACTTTGTTTGAAATGTATATCGTAGTTTTTTTTCATTCATGATGTCAAATTTATTTCAATTAAATTATATATTTTTTGTGTTGAAAGGTTACATGTTTTTTATGAGTGATCTATTATATTAACAACACGTTGTAGAAAGATAGTCCTTTATCAATGCTAAAATAGAACTAATAAAGGGGTATTATCAGTTTTTTTTGATAAATTACCCACTTTTCTAGTGTTTTCTTAGCACTGATAAAGCGGACCCCCCATTAACATTGTGACTAATAGTGATTTTTAGCGTTGTTAAAAACCTTTTTGCGCGTTTCAGAAGGGAATATCTATAGTAGTGTTTGTATTTTACGGAATGTTTATGATCTTTTAAGGGTTAAAAGATTGTATTTCCAGATAGTACTTTTTCACAGTTCCTCATATTTTCCAAGGAACCTTTATAGTTATTTCTTTTATATGATATTGATTTATAGAAATTTTTAAGCAAATAAGTTGATTTCATGTTTGAAAGTATGTTTTATATGAGCTCAGAGTTCTTTGTTCAAAGGGAATACTTTTTTAAAGGTTCTAAATTATTTCAAGGTTTTAACAGGTTTTCTCTTTCTATACCCCTTTCTCAGTTTTATATGCCCATTCCATGTTTTCAAAAGATTTTTATAGCGATTAAGAGTGAGTATAAATGATTATGAAGTCACGTTTTGATTATGAGGATTTAGCCCTAAGATAATCATGTGTGTCATTTAAATAGTTTGGTTTAGTGGAAAAAACGTTCATTTGGTTTAAAAAGTATGGGTTCTGTTATTTATGAAAATTTTCAAATTGTCTAAAATTATAAACTTAAAAGGCCTTTGGTATGTTATTATTGAAATATTTTCTATAAATTGTGTAATCATGAGATGGTTATGTTTGGATATTTACATGATCTTCCTTAATTATCTCATCAAAATCTTAGGCCTCTCTAGAGAACAATAGAAATTTGGGTTCATGGAAATTAATTTTCCATAAATGGAAATATATATGCATTTTAATACAATTGGGGTATTTAAGTAATTATATTATTTTTATTACTTAACCCCTATAAATTTTCTAAAATTCCACCATGCTACTAAAATTTACAAACTCTCAACAAAATAGAATTTCAATTCTTTAAATCTAATTATGGAATCTGGTAAATTTTCTGACATTTATAATAATGAGTAAAATCACTATTTTACCATTTTTAAATTAATTAATAATTTAAAATTACCTTTGAAAATAAACATACCCACAAAATGGGAATGTAACTTATGGTAAATCCTAGGATCTTGCAGGTATTATTGCGAACAATGCAATAAATTCATTGTAGATTCTACTTTAGTGGGAATGATGAAGTGATATTGTATGAGTGCACTATAGAAACACTATATTGAGGAATTTCAATAGTGTACTGTATGATTCTGCAATGGTAGAATTTGGGATGGTGTACCTATAGAGCTATGTGCTATGGGATTCAGGTTGACTCTGAAAGGATGTGGGTCAGCGCTTTAGGGGTGGGATGTTAGCCTAATTCAAGTAGAATTAGTTGGTGTGTGTGTGTCTTACTCATGAATTATGCCCCAAATAATTAAGGATATTATTATTATTTTTATTAAATAATTATTAATAATCAAAGTAGGTTTACAACTCACACACTCATGTTCAGGTTTGATCATGAGATGTACACCTAGAAACCACCCTACCCAAACCTGAACCAACTCAAGGTGTAATTTTCCCCTCATTCTATCACTAATTTGAGTTCTTCTCATCCACCCAACATTTTTGTGTGGGTGAGTTGCACAACCCATCTTAGATCGAATCTTACAGTGCACTGGATCCTGGGATTGTTGGCAGATTGTTTCTCCAAATATGGTGCCCCCACCCAATTTTTCAAAGGGGGAGACATTGTAGATGGTTGGTGACTAGCTCCACCAAACCTCCAGCAGGATAAGGTAGTGACATAGGTGTTGGGAGGGTTGGAAGAGGCCTATAAAAGGATTCTTTCCCCTCTGGAAGATCATATCATCCCATCAGCTTCACCGGGTATCCCATCAATCAGTATATCCCATTTGTGTGTTATTTTGTGAGTTATTGTCCCCACATATTCAAGAGAGATACTTAGGAGGGTTTTCTCCTTGTAATGTTGAGGGAGTGTGTACCCACTTTTAAACATAGTAATCCTTCTATTTGTTCATTGTTTTTTACTAAAGAACCTTTGTGGTGTTTTGTTTTAACAATGTTTTGTATTTATTGAAAACTAACTCTCTTTCTAAAAGAATGTTTTTTGTTTTATAGGAATTGGACCCAGCCCAGCGTAATGAGGTTATTTTACGAACACAAGTGTATGTACCCAAGTTTTCATATTGAGCTGCCCCAGACAGAGAAGAAGTCAGGAAGATGAATTTGTTGATCAGACACTTTATCGTGTTATTTTCTATCAGCATGACATTAAAAATAATTAAATTTACAAGAATCCAATAAATAATGATGTTTATAAAGTGGTTTGAAAGAATAAAGTGAAGTCAGGAGTTAGAAATTTTTCATACATTCTAAACAAATAAAATGATTCTTTGTTTATCTAGAATTTTTCACAAATCATGAAAACTATCATGATAAAATCTTTTGAAGAAATGCTGGAGTGGTTTGAATAATTTCGTATTTGAAAAATGAGATTTCCATCTTAATGGAATTTCCATCGTAATGGGAATTACATCATAATTAGTTGAGAAAGAAAAGGATGTTGTTGAGCCTGAGGAAGAAGAAAATAATACTAATATTTTCTTACTCATATTTTTATATTGAGATTTTCATACTGGGAAAATTGTACTGAGATTTTCGTACTCAGATTCTCATACTGATATTTTCATACTGGGAAAATCATACTATGATTTTAGAACTCAGATTCTAAAACTGAGATTTTTGTACTGGGTTTTTTGTACTCGAAAAATCATACAGAGATTTTCTTACTCAAATTTTTATACTGAGATTTTCATATTGGGAAAAATTGTACTGATATTTTTGTACTCAGATTTTCATACTTGGATTTTTGTACTAGAAAAATCGTACTTAGTTTTTTGAACTCATATTCTCATAATCATATTTTCATTATCATATTTTCGTACTAGGAAAATCATACTAAGATTTTCAGACTCAATTTTTCATACTGGGATTTTCATAATGGAAAAATTTTACTAATATTTTTGTACTCATATTTTCATACTGAGATATTCATACTAGGATTTTTGTACTTGTAAAAGCATACTGAGAAATAAATAGTTTGTAATGAGATGAGAAAGAAAATGATCGTAACGAGTTGAGAAAGAAACATATAGTAATGAATTTTAGAAAGAAAAAAATCATAATGAGATGAGAAAAGTATAATATTTGAAGTGCTCAAATATTAATTTCAATTTTGCATAAATCCTGGAGAAATCTAAGTAGGTTTGAAGAAGTAAATGTTAAAGTTTTAAATGTGAGATATTTTCAGAGATTTTGAGATTTAAGGAAGTGGGGAATGTTTACAATTTTCCCACCATTGTTTTCTGAGTCGCCTATAAATACTTCCTCAGTTCATTTGTTCATTATAAACTTTCACACACATGAAAAAGGTGGAGTGCTGGAGAATTCCAAGTGAAAGTTACCATCTGATTAAAGAATAATTTTATTGATCATTCTAGAAGAATTTTGAATTTTGAAGACTGAGAATGAATTTATTGTATTGAATCACCATGCATATTGAATCAGATCCAAGAAACAGAATTATAAAATTCATAGAATCGAATCTAGAATCATCATACTTAAAAAAATTGAATCTAGGTTCCAACAACATTATTTTGAGAGAATTGGATTTAGGCTCATTGTTTTGAGAAAATTGAATCCAACATCATTGTATTGAGAGAATCAGATCTAGAAACATTGTATTGGGAAAATTGGATCCAATATCATGGTATTGAGAAAATAGGATCCATATAAATTAGACTAAGCATTAAAACTAAGAAATTGTGAATCAGAATCCACAAAGTGTTTATTATTATTATTTTTGGATCAATTGATTTATAAGAAAACATTGTAAACTGATAGGAGTCAGTCTAATCATTCCTCTCGGGAGATAGAAGGTGTATAATGGGAGTTTTCACAAGGTGTATTCACTTTTTATTAATAGTATATTTCCATTGACCCATGAGAGTGGATATAGAAAGGATATAGGTTCTCACACTGAGGTTGAATCTTTTAAATCTTGTATTCTTTACTTGCTTTCCTACTTTTTCATGCATGAGTATTTACTAAAAATGATAAGGAAATAAATATTAATAGAATGTAGGGGTTAATTTTCTAAATGTTTTGAAACATATAAAAAGTGAACAACTTATTCAACCCCATCCCCCCTTCTCAGTTATTATTCGATCCTTTAGAACTTCATTTACCCCTTTCATTTTGGGGGTTTTTCCATATTACATCTAGTGTCCATTTATTTTTTCATTTTTTCACCTTATTTTATCTCATTATTATCACTACACCGGTGGTGCAATCATTTTATGTCTCAAAAAAGTGGTATCAAAGGGTAGGTTTTTGTTCTGGTGTTGTTCACATTTTTAGGTATTAATAATTCTCAAAAATTTGAGTATGATCTATGATTGTGATTCTGGTTGATCATTCACAACAAAAAAATTATTGATATTATTAAATAAACCATTGTGAAATAAAAGAGGTTATGGAATAATGATGTGTCCAAATGGTGGTGAAATTCAAGATCAAAAAATTCAATGGGTATAATTTTTCATTATGGAAAATGAAGACGCGAGAAATAATACAGAAGGATAATTGCCTAATGGATGTTTTTTAAATATCAACAGGTGGGAAGGTGGAGAAATAGAATGACATGGATGGGAATGATATTTCCAAAATACATTTGGATTTGGAAGATGGGGTCCTATTTATCATTGTGGAAAAAGGGAGGAGAAGTAAATATGGGATACTCTGACAAAGCTATATGAGGCCAAGTCACTACACACAAAAAATTCTGAAGAGAAAATTGTACACCCTTCGAATAGCAGAGTCATCATCAGTGATTGACCACATCAACGACCTCAATACCCTATTTTCTCAACTCATAGCATTGGGCTATAAAATTGTGGATACTGAACATATAGAGATTCTACTCTAGTGTTTTCAAAATTCATATGATCAACTCATCACCAACCTCACTAATAATATTCTAATGGATATGATTCCCTTTAATGACATTGCAACCATGGTTCTTACAGAAGAAATTTGGAACAAGAACAAGGAGGAAAAACAAGAAACTTTTCACCAAGTAGAGGCTCTATAAATGGAGAGAGGAAGGATGATGGAATGTGGTTCTAGTGGGAGCCAAAATCATGTATGTTCTAAATCGAGGAATAAGAAGTAGAATGACACATGTTTCAATTATGGAAATAAGGGGAACATCAATAAGGATTATTAGAGTATGTATAGTGGTGAAAAGATCTCCTAGGGAAATGTGGTGAGTACTTCTAGAAAAAGAGACATTCTTTTCAGTGATGTAGTGATGACTACTATAAGGAGGAAGCATCTAAAAATGCATGGATTATTGACTCAGGAGAAACATGGAACATTAAATCTTAATGAGAATGGTTTGACCAGTATGAAACTATCCTATAAGGACTTATGTACATGGGGAATGATCACACCATGAAGATCATTGGAGTCAGTACCATCAAACTAAAGATACATGAAGGTATTATTCTAACTATCTAAGGAGTACACCATGTGAAGGGCCTGAAAAAGAATATATTGTTTTTGGGACAATTTGGTGACATCAGATGCAAGAATCACACCATGAATATAGTGATGATAATTGTGAAGGGCACACTTATGGTATTGAAGGTATAGAATATCTCAAAGAACTTTTACATACTTATGGGTGAAACTTACAAGGAGGCATAGATAGTTGTCACATCAATTTCCTTGATGGAAGCATTGATGATGTTATGGCATCAGAAGCTTAGCTATATGACAGAACAAGGCTTGAAGATTCTTCAAGATCAAAAGTTTCTTTATGGGATTATAAAGTCATTATTACCATTTTTTGAGCATTTTTTTTGAGAAAGAAACACATTTTGATGTTTTGAACGTCAACAATAATAAGTAAGTAGATCTTAGAGTTGATCCATTCCAACATTTGGAAAACACCAGTTATATACCTTAGAAGAGAAAGGTAATTTATATCCTTCATTGATGATTATTATAGGAGATGTTGGGTTTATCCAATCAAGATAAAGGTGGATGTTTTTGAAGTTTTCAAAACATTAAAAGTGTGGAAGGATATTCAATCTGGAAATAAGATCATGTTTTTGAGGACTTACAATGGTGGAGAATATAAAAGTGACGATTTTGAAAAAAAAATCAACATGAAGGTATCAAGATACTATTCATCGTAGAGAACACTCCTTAAAATAATGGAGTGGTAGAGAGGATGAATAGAACCCCATTGTATAGAACATGGGAAATCTTGAAGACTCTAGGAATTAAGAAAACCTTTTGGGAAGAAGCAGTGTATACTGCTAATTATGTGATCAACCAATCTCCTTCAATATCGATTGATCTGAAGACACCAATGGAGATGTGGGATGGTAAACCCACTGACTATTCTCAATTACATACTTTTGTAATTCTTGTATATGCATTGTTTAATGACTAGTAATGATCAAAGTTGGATTCCATATTTAGGAAATGTATCTTATTAGGGTACATTTATGGTGTGAAGGGGTATCATTTGTGGGATCCCACCACTCTCAAACTTATCATCTGCAGATATTTCATTTTTATAGAAGACAAGGTGAAAATGAAAATTTAATGAGACCTGGAGAAATATTATACATAAAACACAATATTTGAAGTAGAGTAAAAATATAAAGAATAACTAGTTTCCTATGAGGCATTAATAGAGAATAAAGATCAAGTACCAGTTGAGTATAGACCACGAAGGTCAACTTGGGAGAAAAGAGAACCATTATGACACTCATAATATGTGACTAAGAGAAATATTGTGTACTACTTATTAGAGGAGGATGGAGAGCCATCTTTTTTTCAGGAGGTGACCCAACATCCAGATGTATCCTCATAGATGGAGGAAATTCATGAGGAACTTGAATCCCTCCACAAGAACAAGACATGGGATATTGTACCGTTACCCCATGGAAGGAAGGATATCAACAAAAAATGGGTCTTTCAGGTCAAGTGAGATGGAAAGGATCAGGTGGAAAGATAGTTTACATGACTGGTGGTCAAAGGATATTCTCATAAGGAAGGTATTTATTTCAATGAAATATTTTATTCTATTATTAGACTGATGACTATTTATATAATTCTAGAAATGTGTGCTACATATAGTTTACATCTAGAGTAACTAGATATGAAAACTGATTTTCTCCATTGTGATATTGATGAAGAGATATATATGCTCTAACTGGAAGGTATTTCCGAATAAGGCAAAGAGAACTTGGTTTTCAGGTTGAAAAAATATATGTACAGTCTCAAGAAGGCATCGATGTGTTGGTATAATAGATTTGATTCCTATATCATGAGCCTTGGATACAACAAAGTTCATTAAGATCCTTTGGGAATATTTCAAGGGTTCTAATGGTAATGATTTTGTCATTATTATATTGTATGTGGATGACATGTTGGTTGTAGGCCCCAACAATTATCAGATCCATGAGACAATGGCATAGTTGGATAGGGAGTTTGATATGAAGGAATTGGTGCAGAAAATAGGATTCTTGGGATGTAGATTTATCGAGACAAAAATAATGGTATGATATCGCTATCACAGAATAATTACTTATATAAATTCTTAACACACTTCAAAATGAAATACTATAAGCCAATATCTACCACACTTCCTATTAATTTCAATTTATCCCCTATGACGAGTCCTACCAGTAAAGTAGAGAGGATAGGGATGTCTTGAGTACCATATGCATCAGTAATGGGGAGTCTAATGTTTTCTATGGTTTTAACTATACTTGACATCGCACATGCAGGGGGAGTAGTTAGTTGGTACATGGGGAATTCAAGATGGGAACATTGGATCATATTGAAGAGGATCCCTAGATACACAATAGAGACCTCAGATGTTGCATTATGTTATAGAGGATCATATTTCACTATCATAGGCTATGTTGATTCATATTTTGTAGGAGATTCTAACTGGAGTAAATCCACTACTGGTTATGTGTTTATTCTTATAAGAGGTGTTGTGAGTTGGATTTCAAAGTTACAGTTAGTTGTGTCATTATCCATAATGGAGGTAGAGTACATGGAATCTAAATAGGCTTACCAAGAGGTGATTTGGATGAGTAGATTTTTGTAGGATATTGAGTATAGAAAGGAGAAGATTACATTGTTTTTTGATAGTTAGAGCACTTTTCCCATTGCAAGGAATCCCTATTTTCTCTCTAGGATGAAGCACATGGGGTTACAATATCACTTTGTCTGATATGTGGTCGAGGAAGTGAGGATATGAAAAAAAACCACACTAAAGAAAATATAAAAGATTTCCTTATGAATGAGATTGAATCTGATAAGTTTAGATGGTGTAGATTCTTGAGTGGCCTCATTGATATGTGAGCAACATGTTTGTAAAATAGAAATGATGTGTGGAGATGTGATTGGTTCTCAATAAAATCTCCAAGTGAGAGATGTGTCAGTGGATTTTTTTTCTCTACGGAAGGTGATGCCCCCCCCATTTTTCAAAAGGGTAAGTGTGGTATATGGTTGGTGGAAAGCTCCACCCAACCTCTAGTGGGACAAGGAAATAGAAGAGGTGTTGGGAGGGTTTGTAGAGGCCTATAAATAGAGGATCTCTCCTCTATAAGATCATCTCATCCCATCAGCTTTACCGGGTATCTCATCTATCAGTAGATTCCATTTGTGGGTTATTTTGTGAGGTTTTTACCATATATTCAAGAGATATACTTACAGTGGTTTTCTCCTTGTAATAGTTAGGGAGTGTGTTCCAACTTTTACTAATAATGATCCTACTATTTTCCCATGGTTTTTTACCCCATTTATTTTGGGGGGTTATCAAGTTACATATTTTATCCATTTATTTCCACATTTTTTCATTTCATTTTATCTCGTGATTATCACTGCATTGGTGGGACAATCATTTTAGGTCTCAATAGGAACTTTAAAAACTTCTCCATAAATAAAACCACTATAATAGTTTTCAACAATCTCATGTGAGAATACAACCCAGGAAGAGGTGTGTGAAAATAAACCTCACCCCAAGTTTCATTTACATACAAACCAGAGAATATCTTCATGTCATCCTCTCTATCACTAATCAAATTGGAAAAATTCTATCTTAAACCTACAATTTCTTCCAAGGATCCAATTTAGATCCTAGTGAGGATAAAATAATTACCAAGGCGAGCATCTCTATAACCACCATTTTTAGGAATTGTTTCTGGTGATAAGTTGATCTGGCCCTTAATCTTGATCAGAGAATGAAAATATGCCTCTCCATATGATCTTATAATGGACTTGTAATTTCTCATCACGTTTTCTGGGTTTATATTATAAAAGATGCATACAGAGGAGCTGTTGTTCCAGAACAGATTAGAGTTGTTGGCACATCCCATCTTTCCATGTTCCACCGTGTAGGTGTCATTTTGAATCTCTGAGCCAAAAGGGATTGATTTTGAACTCTGATTTGGTAGGGGTGGTATAAGAGGATATCTTGGTAAGACTATACCATCTAAAATATACAACCATAAATCACTCGAAACAACATACAACCGATCATTAAAATATCTAATCGAATAAAAGAAACATCAAAGCTAATCCAACCTAATGAATAAAACACACCACATGCTATAATAGAATTAATTATCCAAAATTCCCCATGTGTCACATAGAAACCAACTATATCTCTCATGGGTAGATCATATACAACTTAGACCAAAAGTAAATAAACTAAAACCAAAACTTGGTATTGGGCCCCAACCTGATTTTATCTTCTGAATCCATCCAATCTATTTAGCTCAACCATGTATTGACCCATATTATTTTTATTTGAACCTTTAAAATGTTTCAAATAGTATATTTGAGATGGGTTACTCAGTTTTAATGAGGTTTTGATCATTGAATAACCTTGATAAAAATATATTATTTTTAGTCAACACACACATGTCTGTGAATTTTTCGAATTTCCTCGTGAATAGAGCTTCAAATGGGAAAAATGAAATTGCGGTTATGTATGGAATAGGAGTTTTACCCTAGGAGTGATGTTAATTTCATTCTCACCTAAGGTCTCAAGATTACCCATCATAGGTGTGCAATCAAATGAAATTAATTAATTTTTTACAAGTGACTTAATTTCCTCTACAAAACCCCTATTATAATTTTTTCCTAGGTTTTATAATTATTTATATCTACATAATCTTAGGTATAGAGAGATGGGAAAGAGAGACTGGATCCTGGTGGTATAAAAATAGATCGAGGGAATTATATGAGATCCACAATGACATCGATGATCAAATCATGCGACGATGATGAAGGAAACTAGGGAATCAATGAAAGATTAAAGAAATGAGTGTTGTTCCACGAGTGTATCACCCTAGACCCGTTATCCAAAATCATGTACCAAAAACACGTAACATTCAACACATGATTTTATACACGTCTATAATAACAATATCTTTCTTATATTTAAAATTCAAGGACCTTTGACTGTAAAGTTTTAGAGAGTTGGGAAAAATCATAAACTACTAAATCTCAAGTCTTCTCAACAAATGGAAACTTTTTTCACTATATAAGAAGCTGATAAATCCATAATAGGTCTTCAACATTGAATTTAAATTCCCCACACATGATAATCTTCTAGTTTTATCATACTTAGTAATTTGTTTCATAATCTAGGGAATGGGAAACATAAAAAGGGGAGAGCTCAAACACCCGGTAAGGGTAAACATGATAATAAATAATAACTTGAGAGACGTGAGCCATAACATGATATCATAATGAGAGTGATCATAAGCATGAGAGCATGGAAGAAAGATATTATATCATAAATACATGGATTAAACAATGATTATATCATAATAGCTTGAAATCATAAGAATATGGACACAATATAAACAAGATATCATAAGAATATTCCAAGGATTACTCCCTAGGACATTATCATCATATGATAAGGATTACTCCCTAGGTCATCATTATATTCCAAGGATTACTTCCTATTACATAAAAAGGGATTATGTTTACTCCTTAATCCCATACATAGATTCTCATGGGACATTAACATTACCCAATGCATTGGAGCACAATATAGATACACTGATCATAATGAAAAATGATACATATGTGTTCCACGTGATTTCAATCAACATATCATTAAAACCCAAGGAAATAAAATGGGATTTATATCCTTTTCAAGTGGTTGTCTAAGGAATAATTACTTTTTTAATCAACAAACATTACACGATAAAACAATGGAAAATAACAAGGTATCCAACGACTTAAGTAGTATTATAGGTTAATACCACTCAAAAAATATGAATAATCCTATTGTATTTACACGGTATAAGAAGTCAATATATGATTTAGACAACAATTTCACTAATCAACTTATGTATTATAAATCTATGTGAACAACCTTTAATCAAGTAATGGATCATAGGGAATTCATATAGGAAAAAAATAGAAATAAATCATTCCTATTTAAGTGGATGATTAGGAAAAACAAAAGTGGTGATGAATCATACTATAAATGAAAAAGAGAATCTAATGGAGAATCTGGATAATGATAGTGGATGATATAATTTGAATAATACTCTTGATAAAGGATAAAACATATATTAAGAACACTCTTATAAACATTAAGAACATTTCTTTGAAAATAAGAATTCCTTTATCCTTTGAAAACATTTAAAAACGAAGATTTTTAAACCAAGAGAATAATAATTTCTTTTTTTTAACTTGGAATCATAGAGAAGAATTCACTTAGAAAATTAAAAAGGATACATAAAGATATATTCACATGGAAATGTGTAAAAGAAATCTCTTTTGGTAAAAAATGACCCATATAAAAACATTAAAAACATTTACTTTATTTTTTTAAATAAATTCAAATTACTCAAAAATGAATTTTTAGAACATTTTGGAAAGAAGTCATTTTGGAACATTTTAAAACATTACCTTAGAAGAAAACATTCTTAAAAAATAATCATGATGAAAATGTTTAAATTCCATTAGAAACTTTTAGTGAAACCCATGTTGTAAAAAGGATGATAAAACCTTTCATTTATAAGAGGTGGAGAGAAGTATGAAGGTCACTTGAAACATTATAGAAAATAATTTTGATTGGTCAAACATGGATATGGAAGAAAAGTATCCATTAGAAAGAATAGGAGTTATTCTCATTAGCATCATTCTTTTATTTGAGGAATAATTTTAATAAGAGGGATATTAATAAAGATAAGTAATATCCCTAGAGAAAAATGAAATATAGAATTTTGAAAAGATAATGGTATGAAAAGGAGACTTGGAATATCCAAATCAAGAAGTGATTTTATGACTCACTAGAAAAATGACTTGATTTGAAAAAAAAATTAGGAGTTGAGTAACATTTTAATAAAAACAATTTAAGGATAAAGTTCTTGAAAATGAACCTCAAATACCATGAATAGAATATATTTCATGATAACATTTCAATTGGATAGCATATTCACCATATAAAAGTAAATTGTTGCATAAATTAAAATGTTTATAAATGAAGGGAGTTTGAGAAAAAGATATCTTACCTTATGTAGAGACTCTGTTTTTTCCTTATAAGACTTTAAAATATATCTATAAATATTTTCAAAGTCAGATGCTTAGACCGTGCATGATTCTAAGGCCCAGCATGCCCAAAATTAATTTTATAAAAAGTTTAAATATATTTCATATTATGCACACACAATTTCTTACAAAAAATGGTATATATTATAAATGGAGTATCAAATAAAAAATATGAGATCACAGTTGAATCTGGAACATAAGGTGTATCCTTGATGTGATCTAAAATGGGTCGGTATGGGACCTTCGTATAAATCTACCGTTGGTGATACGTTCAGTCAATTAATTAAATAATTAATTTAATTAATTCATTAAACGACCTAAACAAAGATTATTTATAAAAATAATGTTATTTAGGATCAACAAGGTTATATTCATAACCCGAGTACCATTGAGATGATATTTCTTCCCCCCTCCATTGGAATATTGAGATCAGACAACAACGAGCCTCTGGATCCTAGCGAATCGAGGTGTAACAAATGCAGCGACTTCTCTCCTTCATTGAGAACTGTGTTATTCATCAACGAATGATCTAAATCGAGTTAGGTATCATAATTTTTAGATTATTCCACATTTTATTAAAATATTGAGTATGATCATTCTTATTCTTTTGATTTGCATCAACTTTGAGCCTTTGCATGCGTCCACGTAATAGATTTTGTTCTTTAATTCAATTAATTCTTATTGCACCATGCTTATCACCCTAGATATATCCAATATTATTTTTTGACCATGAATACTTGGCCAATGATTTTTTCAGATATTGTTTTATGATTTCCCCCCACCTTTCTTAATGTTCTTTATCATTGGACCATATGGTCGTGATTCAACTACTGTCGGGAAGGACCGAGCATGATCAGACCATTTAATTCAATGTAGGTTAATAGGAAGTTAACAGATAGATGGTTTGTGGAGGGATTGGTATGATTTGTGGGATATAAGTGATGATTACCTTGAATCCATGATCTAGGAATGAGTGGAATATCATGGGAGGAGCAACGATAGTGCGTGAGTTCGTACGGGTGAATCAGATCTTCATTTTCCAGCCAACTGATGGCCAAAAATGACAATTAGATGTGTTTATCTTTGATTTAGAGTATACTTGAGGCATGATTCAGTACGGTGGGTGTGGATCTAGAAAAATGGATTAGGTCTGTAAATTCTAGGAAAAACCCGACCACATGCTGTGTAATATGAAGAACATACGGGGGTATAGGGGCTTGGTTATAGCGACTAGGGTTTTCATGAAAGTTTAACATAACATGTTGAGTGGGAGCCCCATACGCCACATAATCTTATGCTAGTGACCCAGCGTGTACTCTGGGAGTACAAAAATATGAGAATGACCAATAACATGGATATTGTACACAGACACAGTTAGAGTACATGGCCAAAGTACATGATCAGGAACACAGACATGACTAAGAGCATGGGCAGGACCATGGATGGTTGAGGCACGCTGTGTAGTACCCTTACACATTGTGTATGACTACATGGTTAGAGATACTTGTACTGTATGGTACGTGGAAAGAAATTATAGAAGTACCACATGCTATGTGGTTCCCCTTACATGTTGTGTACCCCTATTTCCTTTTTTAGGGAACTTTTACCTCTCATATATCATTTGTTTATACTCAAGTATTGGCCCACGAGTAGCCAATACTAGTTTTTTTGTAAATAATGTTATGGTAGACTTTATGGTGGATTTTGATATATAATAAGAGATGTTACAAGTGTGATGCTTATTTAGGTGATTCTCAACGATGGCAGTGATCAGGCAGAATCACCAGAGAGATTAGAGTGTCACACTCATGTTGGATAGGGCATGAGTTCCCTATCAACTATTAGAGTAGAACCCTTCTGTAGGGATAGGAAATGGTTCCTCTACCTATCCACTGAGTTAAATCCTCTTGAAGAGTCATGGCATGGGTCATTGACCATCAGAGTGGTACCCTTCTATGGAGTCAAAGCATGAGTCCTCTACCCTTTGAGTGGCACCCTCCTGCGGTGTCAGGGTATGGTTCCTCAACTATTAGAGTAGAACTCTTCAGCTGGTAAAGGGAATGATTCTTCTATACACCTTCTGAGTGGCACCCTCCTATGATGCTAGGCCACGAGTCCTCGATCAATTATTATCGTGGAACCCTCCTACTGAGACAGTCGATGGGTCATTTATCCACCTTCTGAGTGGAACCCTTCTATAAAGTCAGGGTAAGGATCCTCTATCTATATAATTTAACCCTCCTATTATACCAAGGAATGAGTTTTCCACCTAGATATTTCCCCCCTCAACTGTGTGGAATAGTCGTGAGTTGAGACTTAACTTGGATGTTTCTTCAGACATACATGTGAGATGCTAGGGATCATTGATGAACCGTTATAAATTTTGGAACTATTTTATTTAGTTGGGTTGTGACATGAAGATGAAATATTGAGCATGATTATTCTTATTCGTTTTATTTTCATCAATTATGAGCCTTTTCGTACGCCCACATAACAGATTCAATTCTTTTTGTTCGATTAATTATTATTGCGCCATGTTTCTCACCTAGATATCTCAAATTGTATTTATTAGCCATGAATTCTTGGAAAAAAATTGTTAAAAATCTATTCATTATGATTCCCCAAAACTATTCTTTGTGTTATTCATCATTGGACCATGGGGTCATGATTTGACAATTGTCGTGCGGGACCCAGCGCGACCGGACCGTCTAATTCATGGCAGATTCACAAGCAGTGAATAGATCAATGTTTTAGGGATGGATTGGTATTATTTGTGGTAAAAGGGTGATGATTCCCACAAATCTAGGATTTAGGAATGAGTGGCACATTATAGGAGGAGAAACGACAGCGTGAGAGTTTGTACGGGTGAATCATATCTCCATTTTCCAGCCAATGGGCAGCTGAAAATGATGATCCGATGTGTTTACCTTCAATTTTGAGTGAACCTGAGGCGTGATTATACATGATGGGTTTGTGTCTAGAACATCAATGTAGATATATAATGTCTATGAAAAACTCGACTAAATCTCATGTAGTATAAATAACACATGACATATAGGGCCCTAATTAGAGCAGCTAGGGTTTCTGGGCGATTTTAATATCACACCTTATGTGCCCCCCCCCCCACAGGTCATGTGATCCAGTGCTGGAAACCCAACATGTACTATGGGAGTACACAAACACGATCATGACCAAGCACGCAATTAGGGTCCATGGACATGGATAGAGTACATGGTCAGAGTACACAGCCAGGTACAAGGACATGACCAGGAGCATGAGCAGGATCCCGGATGGCTGAGGCACACCATGTAGTACCCTTACATGTTGTGTAGGGATACATGGTTAGATATCCTTATAATTTAAGGGATATGCCCAGGTATTATAGAGGGACCACACCATATGTTGGTACCCTTACATGTCATGTACCCCTAATTAATTTTTAGGGAACTTTTATGTAATATCCCCGAATGATAAAGGGTTAAATGACTAAATGAGATGACTCATGTCAACAAGGTGCACCTCCCTTTTCGAGAGTCTGTCTGATTAGAACTCCACAGTTAAGCGTGCTTGGCCTGGAGTAGTGATCAGGATGGGTGACCTCCTGGGACGTTTTCCAGGGTGTGTGTGAGTGAGGACAAAGCACACTAGAAAGGACATGTGTTGGCCTGTGGGGACTATCATTAGTCAGATGACCCGTTCGGGCACGTGGGTGGACCCTAGGGTGGGCCCCATGTGTCTGCGGGAGCAACTAGTGGGCCAGGGCCCGATGGCCATGTTAAGGCGGGGTGTCTGTGCTGTCACCGGGACCCAGTTGTCATATTTAGTATCAGAGGAGGAACCCAGCCTTAAGTGCATGGTGCACTGCCTGGGTTGAGATGTAGGGCCCACAACGAGGGCGTTGTGCTCTAAAGGGGGGGGGGGGTGATTGTAATATCCCCGAATGATAAAGGGTTAAATGACTAAATGAGATGACTCATGTCAACAAGTTGCATCTTCCTTTTTGGGAGCCTGTCTGATTAGAACTTCACAGTTAAGCGTGCTTGGCCTGGAGTAGTGATCAGGATGGGTAACCTCCTAGGAAGTTTCTCTGGGTGTGTGTGAGTGAGGACAAAGCACACTGGAAAGGACATGTGTTGGCATGTGGTGACTATCATTAGTCAGATGACCTGTTCGAGAACGTGGGTGGACCCTGGGGTGGGCCCCATGTGTTTTCGGGGGCAACTGGTGGGTCAGGACCCAACGACCATGTTAAGGTGGGGTGTTTGTGCTATCACCGGGACCCGGTTGTCACATTTTACCTCTCATATCTCCTTTGTTGGGACTCAAATTTTGGCTTCTGGGTAGCCACTCATGGTTGTTTTTTCTGTAGAGTGTGATGGTAGCCTTTATGGAGGATTTTGAGATACAGTGTGGGATTTTATGAGTGTGATGATTTATTAGGTGATGCTCGACGATGGCAGTGATCGAGAAGAATCATCAAAGAGATTAATGTGGAACTCTCTTACTGTGTAGGGCATGAGTTCTCTATCGACTATTATAGTGGGATACTTATACTGGGAAAGGCTAGGGGTGGACCCTGGGTGTGTGTGAGTGAGGACAAATCACACTGGAAAGGACATGTGTTGGCATGTGGTGACTATCATTAGTCAGATGACCTGTTCGAGAATGTGGGTGGACCCTGGGGTGGGCCCCACGTGTCTGCGGGGGCAACTGGTGGGCCAGGACCCGACGACCATGTTAAGGTGGGGTGTCTGTGCTGTCACCGGGACCCAGTTGTCACATTTTACCTCTCATATCTCCATTGTTGGGACTCAAATTTTGGATCATGGGTAGACACTCGTGGTTTTTTTTTCTGTAGAGTGTGATGGTAGCCTTTATGGAGGATTTTGAGATACAATGTGAGATTTTATGGGTGTGATGATTTATTAGGTGATTCTCGACGACGACAGTGATCGAGAAGAATCATCAAAGAGATTAATGTGGCACTCTCTTACTGGGTAGGGCATGAGTTCTCTATCGGCTATTATAGTGGGAGACTTATACTGGGAAAGGCTAGGGGTCATCTACCTATCCACCGAGTGACACCCTCCTATGGAGTGAGGGAATGGTTCCCCAACCATCATAGTGGTACCCTCCTACAGAGTTAGGGAATTGGTCCTCTACCGTTTGAGTGGCACCCTCCTATTGGGACAGGGCATGGGTCCACTATCTTCTATCCAAGTGGAACCCTCCTATAGTGTTAGGGTATAAGTCCATGACCATTAGAGTGGAACCCTCCTATTGGGATAGGGAATGACTCCTCTATCCACCTTTTAAGTGGAACCCTCCTGCAGTGTTAGGGTATGAGTCCTCGATCGATTATTAGAGTGTCACTTTATTATCAATATAGGGCATGGATCCTCTATCCTCCTTCTGAGTGGAACCCTTCTACAAATTTAGGGTATAGTTCCTCTATCTATTGAGTGTAACCCACATTTTGTACCCAGGCATGAATCCTATACCTAGATATTGTTCCCATAAACCGTGTAGTATAGTGGCATGGTGTGGCTTAACATGGATGTTTCTTCAGACAGACGCGCGAGATGCTGGGCATAATTGATGGACCCTTAGAACTGTTGGAACTATTTTCCTAAGATGGGTTGTGAGATGAAGATCAAATTTATCTCTCATTTGGGATTGTTTTTTTGAGCATATATATATATATATATTCCATGTTGATGTATTTTTTTTACTCTCTTTTTATGGTTTGAGCTATAAATTCCTATTGTTTCACTTACTGTCACCCCCTTAGATTTTGGGTCATCCTAATGGGTATGTATATACTCAACCCTGCATGGGATTTTCCTGCACGTTTCATGTCTTATAAAGATGGCCCAAAGGTTGTTGGTGATTACAGAGGAGCATAGGGATACCTTGGTGCATTTGACAGTGTACGGTGGTTGAGGCTTCAAGATTTGGATAAGGCTCTCTCAACACTTTACTTTTATTGATTTTTTTTCTTGGGACATATTTCTATTTGGGTGTGTGTTTTTTCCCTTTCACTTTGCAGTTTACATTATCATACTCTTGTATTCCCTAGATGTTGTTAAATGCATGTTTTTCACTCAAGATGTTGTATATTTTATTATTATTATTCTGCACTTCAGCATGGATATGGTTTTGTCTGTGTGTACAAGTACTTAATAAAAGGCCTCCCAAATTAGATGTGTCTTTCATCACTTTTCACAATCCCCTGGCCAATGGAGGTGGGCTTAGGGTAGTTGTGGCTTAAACCCTATTGGGTTGAGTCATCACAGATTTATATCAGGGGTGGTTCATTCCATGGGACAGTTTTTGGGGAAGTCCCATTATAGGGATTTTTTTGGGTCTTAAGGAAACAATTTCAAAGTGTCTTGAGTGAATCTCTAAAGCCAGGGAACCCAGTGTTGGTGCAGTAGATGACGTATCCATACATCCGGACTCTGATCACCTACTTGTTGAATCGACATACCGATACATTGGTTGTTTGTAAAATTAATACATTCATCGTATATGATTGATTATTTTTACTATCCTTCTTAATTCATCTCCCCTTATATATATATTCTTATCTAATAGTGATACATCTTTATTAAATTTTCAGGATGCCTCTGTGAAGATATCCAGCAGGGTTACCAATTTTGGATCATGATGACGATTTGATGAGTGATGAGGCATCAATTCATGGTCCATCCCATGAGATTATTCTCAATTTGGAAAGGTAGTAGCACCCCCACCTATTTAGTAGCAGAACATAACAGAAGAGCAGGTTGAGGATACATGTAGGCTGAGCGCACTCCACGAGTTCTATCACAATAGGACGTTGAGGTTCTGTGGAAAACCATATCTCCAGGGAGTGGAGTATTGGCTAAAGTCAATGATATCAGTTTTCATTATTATAAAAACAATGAATAATAATATGTTTGTGTTGAAAGAGATCCTTTTATATAGAGTATCTAGGCACTGATGGAGTCTAGTTACGCAGATACATGACGAGTCGACACTCTAATGGCCCAACTTCAAGGAGCTATTTTGTGAGGAGTACTTCCCCTATTGTTTGAGATCAATTCAAATGTATGATCTTATCAAGATTTATTAGGGAGGGATGTTAGTTTTTGTGTATGATATTAGGTTTATAGACCTTACATAGTACTATCTTGAAATGATTCATGATGGATACTTCTGGGCATGGAAGTTTGAGCAGGGTATCTATAGAGAAATCAGTGCAAGTGTGGTTCCCCTATGCATTACCACTTTTGTTATAGTGTTGGAACTGGAACTGGTGATGGAGAGATTCCTATCAGAGGGATTCCATGTAGTTATAGTTGGAAGTGGGTGTTTTAGGGCTGATTCATCTACAGTATCTAGCAGGTGCCAGTCGACAGGATATCGGTGCAAGAGATCTTCCCAAGATCAGACTCGGGCATGTATTCAAGGACGTCATAGAGAATCAGGGAAGTTTAGAAAGGGTAAGTTATATTAATGTGATGGGAGATGTCACATGGAACATGATTTGTAATCCCAATAGGCTATGGTGGGTAGGATGATAGCATATGGACCGCCACGACATAGGTAACTCTGTGATCACAGATCTCTCATGAGAGGACATAGTGGACCAAGGGAGGTAGAGCCAGTACAAGAGTAGGTTGGGATCTAGGATGAGGGAATTTGGGTGGTGAGTTATGTTATGTGATTCTTCCACCACCACCACTAGGTGACCCACATCAGGCTCAGGGAGCTAGCTTTTGGGGTTGCAGGCAGCTACAAGCTATGGGGGCCTAGGACCCAACGACACACGAGATGATTATAGGTATGATATATGTTTCTTATATTCTTACTTTGGTATTAATATACATAGGTAAAATTTATTAATTCATATATTTACTCTTGGTGTGAGAGATGGAGATCCTAGTTGAGGCTTTAGACCAGCAGCTTTGTATGCGGGTTCTTACGAGGAATGCTTCTTCTATATCTTTTATCTTCTGACAGTGAAACCTATCACTTAGTGGATAGAGGTTCTCATGGGACATTTTTTTAGTCACGATTGAACCCTATGACATCATATTGTGTATGTATTGGCTGTACATGGTCTGATCCTAGATTAACTATCACCATAGATAATTCATATGACTTATTGGATGGGATTCTCCTTTGTGGAAGAAAGATATCTCATGGAGGGATGAGTGAGTTTCGTGAGTAGGAGGTTGTATCCCATTACCCATCAATTGATTAGTGTAACACTTGGTGTAGTAAGATATTCAAGAATCTGGATTCCTTCATTTGGGGAGGATTTTGTTGTCATCTTCCAAGTGGATGTTTTGGGACTACCTTCAAGGTGAGAGATGGAGTTTTTCATTGACATGCAACCTAATACCACTCTAATATCTTATACAGCATATCAGATGTCCCATATCAAGAACTAAGAGCCTTTTTTTAGTTTGAGGACCTTAGAGGGAAGAGTTTTATCAGACCTAGTGTTTCCCCCTAGGTAGCTCTAGTGTTGTTCATGAAAAAGGGAGCTGGGAGCTTGCTGATTTGTGTGAATTATTGTTACCTGAACCAAGACAGGATAAATAATAGGTACTACTTAATAGGTATTAATGAACTCTTTGATCCGTTGTGAGGTTTGATTTGGTTCTCTAAGATTGATCTTAGGCCAAGCTACCACCAGTTGAGAGTTTTTGAGGTTGATATTCTGAAGCTGACATTTTGATGTCACTATAGACACTATGAGTTCCTAGTGACGCCTTTTGGTGTAATGAATGCTGCTATAGTGTTTGTGTATTTGATGGAATCAATATTCTAGTCATACATGGACCAATTTTTTATTGTCTTAATTGATGACATACTGATATAATCTATTCTAGAGAAGGAGTATGCAGAGCACTTGGGGATGGTACAAGATTTGCATCAGGAGTGTCAGATTTATTATAAGCTCTCAAAGTCCCAGTTCTGGATCCCTGAAGTGAATTTTCTATGGAAAGTTATTTCTAAGCATGGATTATCTATGGACCTAGGTAAGATTAATGCAATGATTGCTTGGGATCCACCCAATAACGTGTCAAAGGTGTGGGGTTTCCTTAGCTTGGAGGGGTAATACCAAAGGTTTATTGAATAATTCTCTATAATTATATCCTCTTTGACCACTCTAATGTGTAAATGATATCCATTTACCTAGACTAAATAGTGCTAGAGGACCTTCATGAAGTTGAGGTTGAGGCTGATGAGTTCTCCTTTTTTGAGACTACTGGAGGAGGGTAATGGAGTATGTATTGTATTGTGATGTATTATGAGATGGGATCAGCTGAATGTTGAAGTAGATATGGGAAGTTATTGTATATAAATTGAGATAGTTGAGACCCCATGAATATAACTATGAAACTCATGGCCTAGAGTTGGCTATGACAGTATTTTCTCTAAGGATGTGGCGACACTATCTTCAAGGAGATATATTGTTTTTTTACTCATAAAATAAGAGCCTCAGGTATGTCTTCACATAGAGAGACATGAACCTGAGGTAGATGTGTTTGTTGGATATCCTCAAGGACTATGAATTTGAGATAGTCTATACTCATGGGAGGAAAAATTTGGTAGAAAATTCCCTTACTCAGAAGTCTTAAGCTCATTTGGTTCAAGAGGTGTCTAAGCAGTTAGAATCCTTGATATTGACCCTAGTTGAGAAAGACAGTGAAACTTTTCTTTAATCGACGGTGTTGATTCCTCTACTCCTCCAATGTCTAAGAGAGTCCCAGTTGAGATATATAAACTATGAGGTCTTATGTGACCATATATCCTTATGAGATTCATTAGATGGATTTTATAAAAGATGAAATCATGTAATCCTTTTCCATAGATGGATGGTAGTCCCAATCATGATGTGGGAGGAGGTGATGAGGGAGTTCCAAAATTCTACCTTGGATATACATCCTAGTGTGGGGAAGATGTAAAAACACCTTCAGTGACAGTTTTGGTGGGATGACATGAGATGGAGGATGTCTGAGTTTGTCTCTTAGTGCCTCACCTGTCAATATGTGAAGGCTAAGCATCGGGTTCTGACAGGATTTTTGTAGCCTCTTGAGATCCAGGATTTGAAATGGGATGCCATATTCCTAGAATTTTTTATAGGTATTCCATGGAAATAGAGAGGCCACGACACCATCTGGATGATTGTTGATCAACTCACGAAGTCATCTCACTTCCTTTCTATCAGGGAGAAGAGTTTGGTGGAGAGTTTGGGATAGTTGTACATATGGGAGATCGTCAGAATTCATGGGGTACCATAAAATATTATATCCAACCATGATTCATGATTTACATCACAGTTGTGTAGAGAAATACAAGAGGAATTCGGGACCTATATTAGGATGAGTACAACCTTTCAACCCCATACAGATGGGTAGACTGAGCGTAATATTTAGGTGCTAGAGGATATATTGAGGGAGTTGGTGTTAGACTTCAATTGGATTTGGGAGTGTCACTTGAACATGGTAGAGTTTTCGTACAATAATATATACTACTCTACTATTAGAATGATACCTTTTGAAGCCCTGTATGGGAGACCCTTTAGGTCACCCTTCTACTGGACTGAGGCTGGTGAGACATCTTTTATTGGGCCAGAGATGGTGCAGGTGATGAAAAAAATGTACAAGTCATCTATGAGAAGATGAGGAATGACTAGAGAAGATATAAATCTTATGCATAGTGATGCCATAGACCCTTGGAGTTTGACTAGATAGATCATATTCTCCTAAAAGTCTCCCTATTATGAGGATCATAGAGATTCATCTAAAGAGGCAATCTATCCCAAGGGTTCACTAGGACATTCTATATATTTCATAGGTTTGGATATGTTTCTTACCTCTCCACCCTACCCCCATAGTTAGAGTGGTTTCACAATGTCTTCCATGTGTCGCAGTTAAAGAGATATGTGCATGACCCCATGAAAATTATTGATTAGGCCGAACTGATCATTGATTATGGAGACACATTTATAGAGAACCTAGTGTTGATAGAGTATTGGTAGGATAGTAACCTACGTGGATGGATTCTACCTTTGTTTCATGTGTTGTGGCAGCATGGGAGCATGCAAGAGAGCTCTTGGGAGCGAAAGATCTAGATGTGGGCTCAGTATCACTATCCTTTTTTTAGTTATTTCTTTCCAAGGATGAAAATATTGAATGAGTGAATAATTATAAGACCCTATGTTTTCCATGTAATAATTTTAAATAAATCTAGGAATATTTTTCAAAGTTAGGTGCTAAGACAACATGCGATTCCGAGATCCGGTATGTTCGGAATTCATTTTATAAAAAAAAATTATATATTTTATACGGAACATGCATAATTTCATAAAGAAAATGGGTTATCTCTTAAATAGAGTCTCAGATCAAAAATATGAGACCACGGTTGAATTTTGAACATAAGTTTTACCCTAGGAGAGACCTAAAATGGTTCGATGTGGGATATTCCAATAAAGCAACTATTGGCGGTACATTCAGTGGATTAATTATATAATTAATTTAATTAACTAATTAAATGACCTAAATAGATATTATACATAAATATAATATTATGGAGTATTTCTAGGGTCAACCGCATAACCCTAGGACCATTTAGAGGATATTTCGTCCACCCTCTATTGGTGAATAGAGATTAGATGACAACAAGCCTCCATATCTAGGAAAATCGAGGTACAACAAACGCAATGACTTCTATCATTCACTAGAGAGTGAGTTGTTCATAAAAAATGATCCTAATCAAGGTAAGAATATTCATTTTTTTATGATTCTCAATTTTATTAAAATATTGAGCATGATCATTCTTATTTCCTTGTTCTGTATCAATTCTGATCCATTGCATGCACCAACATATCAAATTCAATTATTTTATTTGATTAATCCTAGTTTCACCATGTCTGTCACCCTAGATATCCCCAATTTTATTCATTGTCCAAGAAATATTAGACAATGATTGTTTCCCAATTGTTACTTGTGCTTCGCTCCCACCATTCTTCACATTCTTCATCATTGGACCATGGGGTCACAATTCAACTATTGATGGGTGGGACGAAGTGCGATTGAACCGCCAAATTCATGAAAGATTCATGGGAAGTGAACATGTCGTGCTTTGGGGATAGATTGGGATGACTTTCAGGATATACATGATGATTCCCATGGATCTAAGATACAATAATGAGTGACACATCATAGGAGGAGCAATGACGGTGCACGGGTTTATAGGGGTGAATCAGAACTTCGTTTTTCAGCTAATGAACAACTAGAAATGATGACCATAGGTGTTTAAATTATATTATGGGTGAACTTAAGCTTTAATTTGATGCGGTAGGCATGAATATAGAATGTAAAAGCAGACATGGATTTTTTAGGAAAACCCAGACTACACACTGTGCATTCTGAAGAACACACGACGTGTAGGGTCCTGGATGTGGCAGCCAGGGATTCTGGGTGAGTTAAATACCACACTCTGTGTGGGGCCCCCACACACCATGTGAATTGATGATGGGGACCCTAAGTGTACTATGGGAGTACATAATCATGGGTACGACCAAGCACATAGTTAGTGTACATGGACCAAACTAGAGGACACAACCGAAGTACATAGCCAGGCACAAAAACATAGACAAGAGCATGGGCAGAACACTGGATAGCGGAGGTAGTCCATGTAGTACCCTTATATACTATGTAGGGATACATGGGTAGAGATTCATGCACTATAAGGGATACATCCAGGAAGTAGGAATGGACCACACGATGTGTGGGTCCCCTTATACACTATGTACCACTGAAACCTTTTTTAGGGAACTTTTAACTCTCATATATTTAGACTCAAATTTTAGCCTATGAGTATCCTATCCTGAGTGTTTTTCTATATAGAACATGAAGATAGTAATCATGGTAGATTTTTTGAGATATGATGTGAGATATTTCAAGTGTGAAACTTCTTTAGTTGACGTTTGATGATGACAGTGATTGGGAATCGTCATAAGATATATTTGAGTCGCACCCTCCTACTGGGCAGGGCATGAGTCCTCTATCTACTATTAGAGTGGCAACATCCTGAAGGGATAGGGCATAGTTCCTATACCTATCCACCATGTGGAACCCTCCTAGAGATTTAGGGCATGGGTCCTCAGAAAATAGAGTGGAACCCTCCTGTGGAGTTAGGACATGGGTCTTCTACCCTTTGAGTGTCACCCTCCTACTGGTACTAGGCATGGGTCCTCTACTTGTAATATGAGTGGAACCCTCCTATGGTGTCAGGGTATGGGTCCTTTACCATTACATTGACACCCTCCTACTCAGATAGGACATGGGTCCTCTATCCACCTTCCGAGTGGAACCCTCCTGCGGTGTTTGGGAATGGGTCCTTGATCGATTATTAGAGTGGAACCCTCCTATGGGAAAGGACATGGTACCTCTATCCACCTTTTGAGTGGCACTATCCTAAAGAGTCAAGGGATAGTTCCTACATTTATTGAGTGTCACCCTCCTATTATACCAAGGAATGGATCGTATACCTAGAGATTGTGCCCCTCAGCTGTGCAACATAGGGGAGAGGTGTGTCTTGACTTGGATGTTTCTTCAGAAAGATGCTCAATATATTGGGAATCATTGATGAAACCTTAAAAATATTGGAACTCTTTACTTGAGAAGGGTTGTGAGAAGAAGTTCCCCTTTATATCTTTTTTGGGCTTCTTTTGTTGATCACACACGCACACACACACACACACACACAGAGATATATATATATATATATATGTTTGTGTGTGTGTGTGTCCATGTTGTTGGATTTTGTTACTTTCCTGCTGTGGGTGTATCTATCTGTTCCTATTGTCTCTCTTATTTATCTCCCCTCATAATTTTAGGGTTCCCTTATAGGTATGAATATACTCAGCCCTATATGGCCTTTTCTCATATGTTTTGTGTCTTATCCATACAACGGATCGATCGGTAGTGATTATTGAGGAGACTAAGGATACCTTGGTTCATTTGATCACGTATGGTGGTCAGGGCTTGGAGATCGGAAGTTGGTATCTATCAGAACTTTACTTTTCTAGTTTTTAAGCTTGATAAATCTTTCTGGCTGGGCGTTTATTTTCCCCTTTCACTTTTTAGTTGTATTCCCTAGAGGTTGTTACATGCATATTTGTCACTCTAGATGATTAATATTTTATTATTATCCCTATGAAATTATACATAGATATGGTTGTGTGTTTTCTTATAGGTAATTAATAAAAGGCCTCCAATATTAGATATTCCTTTGGGTTATTTTCACTAGCCCTTGGCCAATGGAGGCAGGCTTGGGGTAGTTGCGGCTCGAGCCCTGGTGGGTCGGGTCGTGACACCTTATTTCATCTATTAGTTGATCACACTATAAATTCATGTGAAAAAACCATAACTATCTTTATAATCTATTTTTTAACATTATTCATCTTTATAAGCCTTTTATATACTTCATTTATAATTATTTACTTTGAGTATAGTTCTTCATTATAGCTAATTTTTAATATCAGATGTTAACACTTTTAATTGTCTTGCACATGATTTGTAATGTTATTGGAGATCCTTAATCTTTTATACCATGTTACTAATTACTATATTACACATGATTATATAATATATATCCCATGATTATTTATAATGTTCCCCTTTCAACCCATGAGAGTTTTAAGTATGACTCTTGAAGATGATGTTAGAGAAAAACTTATTTCGGTTATTTTTAATGGAAAAATGTGATATATTATTTACATGATCTGATATTAATATTATAAATAGAGAAAATATATAAAATATATAATAAATTATTATTACATTTCATTAGTAGTATATAAAATTCCTTAATCATTCACCATATAAACATTACAATGTTACTCAATTAGGTGGTAAACCGACCAAAACAAAGTGTGTCATAATGATTGAATGGGTAAGAAAGTTCTATTACATGGTGTTAATATAATATTTAAAGAATCTTAACCGTGTAATATATATCATATATATTTATAAAATTAATTTTTAGAAACATTAATGATGGGTGGTGTTGAAAAATGAAATTCATCTTTCATGGTGGTGGTAGTCCACATGTACTCACGATTAATGAGATCATTTCACAATGAATTGATGGAGTGATGGTATATGAAAATTCATCATTTTAGAAATATAATAATGTTATAAATATCATATTATTTTATTAATTACACTTTTCTGTACATCCATTTTAGGTGGTTAAGATAAATGAGACACATCATTCATGGAGGAGGTGGTCCGCACTTATGCATGATTAACAATATCATCACTTGGAGAATTGAAATAATGAAGCTAAATGTAAAAGGTGATAATTTTAGAATTTTATAAGTGACTCAAACAACATAATTATTCATAAAAACCATCCTTTATACCATCACTAAGAGTCAATGATGAAAAAATAACTATATTGTGTCCTGGAGGCCTATGCATAATTAAGGCATTTATTTTTCATAGAAAATGCTAAAAAATGAATTAATAATGCATGTTAAATTAATATAATGAAATTTAAGTATATATATGATACTTAATTCATTACATTAAAATTTTTAGAGAATATTAGGATGAGTAAAATTAAAAAGAAAGACTGAGAGGAGAGTAATACTCACATCCGGAACTTTGATTTTCCCTAGAATTATCCATATAAATGAAGGGATTAAGCTAATTAAGGTTGCCCAAAGGGTATGGTTAGTGGGATAGGGTTATAGGATGAAAAAATGGGTCGAGTTTCACCAAGTATTTAGAATTGATGGGTGTGTAAATAAGGTGTGGTTACACTTATAATGGAAGGGATGGGACATTTCTATAGAAAATAATGTTAAGGGGTAAGAATGGAATAAAATGAAAGGTAGTTGAGTTAGGTGAAGTAAGGTTGGTCATACATATAGTAAAGAATTTAAAACCTTAAAATTATTTACATGTCTAAATTTCATGTTAATTTTGGAAAATTAGATCCACCTTAGATTAGTCATTTAATCACTTATTACTCTTAATTAATTATTTATCATGTCAATTATTTTATTACTAAAAATATAAGTAGACACTTATTACCAAATTATGACATAAAAAATAAAATTTTGGGCTTAGTTTAACCTCTTTAATTTTAAAAATATGAGAAAATATGATTTTAAATTTGTAATGTACCATGATCTGACACTCTCTCACGTGGTCGAAACGGTTTGGTTATGAGACCTCAAGTGCGCCTCCCCATATGCCAGAGCCTGCCACCTAGCATCGGGGTTGTGATATTTATAGTGGACAGACTATACCCCTAGATATAGAGTTAAAACACAATATAATAATCATATAACAATAATAAATAAATATCATAGTGCATAAATAATAGAGACTATACAATATAGTGGAAAACCAAATAATAAAAGATAAATGGATAATTCAATAAAACAATAAGGGAATAATGTAATGATGTGCTGGAATATAACTAAATTCCATGCTATAATTAATAAAAATAAAATAATAGAATACTCAAATAAAGTCTCAAAATTCCCTGGTCCTGGACCCCATGTTGGTCCCATCTCTAAACTCCAACCCATCCGACAAGCAAGAGTAAACAAAAAGGTCAATTTCCCTTGTCCAATTTTTCATCCATTTAATCTACTCAGGTACCAAATGGGGGAACTAATAGGGTTAGATTATAACTTAATAGGTTGACACCACCGTGTCAAAAAATAACCAGTCTAATAACAAGTGCATGCAATAATGCAATAAACACATGTATTAATCAATTAAAGGATTAAATTAATACCAAATCAACCTGCTTCAGAACCATACCAAAATACCTCTAAGCATGTCTCACAACCATTCCAACCAAAAACATATAACCTTGGTAAAGAATAACCTTCCACAATTCCTTTTAAGGATGTCTCTAAGCATGTCTTACAACCATGCCAACTATAACCATATACCCATGGTATGAATCACACTAATATGGGTCAAAACATGCTATATAAGCATTTAAAATTTTAATCAGGGTTTATCTTGGTATATAATTATCATAGAATGTGTCAGGGCCAATCCCCATATATAATCATTTTAGCCTGTCTCAGGGACAGGCCTAGTATTTAATTATTTCATCATGTGTCCGTTTTCATAGCCCTATATATAAAAATTATTGCATGCCTCAAGGCCTAACCTGATATATAATCATTTCAGCATGTTAACTAGGAAAACACCCCATATAATCATTACAACAACCAGACTAGGAAAATTCCACCATATAATCATTATAACATATAAATCATAAAACTTGTCATAACAACAAAGACATCACCATATCACATCATAAGGATCAATGGTTAATTATGAAAATTACCATTTATCTATCAATTACACATTTAATTTATAATTTATTCATAACCAATAACAAGCCAATCATCTCAATAATCAGGGCAAACCAAGGTGAATCTATATCAAACAAACACCCAAATCCCATTTCATGTTAAATACACTTTAATCCATTAAAAAATTAATTTATAATCAATGGTTTGATCACCCGAACGTTATCCAAAATCTTGGCCAAAAATTAATTGGATCCTAGGGGATTCCAATTAATAATCCAATTCAACATTTAATTTATTCAGCACAGGATATGTTGGTGAAATTTCAATATTGAACATACTTGACAAAAATCAAACCCTAGGGTTATGGTTTAGAGCCCCAAACACTAACTGATGATCAACCAATGCTCCATCAGGATTCACCACAAGAAAAAAGAAAAAAATTATTTCAAGAAGGTCCTAGATCATAATCAGTGATGATCAAAACCAACAACACTCATGATCAAAAGATTACACCACAACGGCTGGAGAAAAAATAGGGAAGGGAAAACCAAACCAAAACAACTTACCAGGGATCAGATGCATGATCAGAACATCCAGAATGAATAGAGGATCTCCAAAATCACCTAGAAACTACCCTATGGTTGAAATAGGAAATCTTCACATGAGAATAAGAAAAATATCAAACATACGACACACTTAAAGTCGTGGCTCGTAATAAATATACGATGTGTAATATATTTACAAGTTGTGAATTTTTTTAAATGGATATACTAAAAAATTTGGTAAAACCACAAGACTTTATAATATTTTATTTTTATAATAAATTTAATTTTTATTCCTAGATTTTATTATACACAACACCAAGTTAAGCTTACTCTACATGTAACATTGAGAATAGCTTGTTTGACATGAAACACCTAACGTAGAAAGGAATATAGCATCCTAATAAATTAAGATATATTTAATATTTTAAATAAATAAATTATATATCTTGTAATGCATGAAACACCAAGTTATCTTGCATTACATGCAAGAATGACTTTGTTTGGTCATTTTCATTACACGTAAGGCTGAGTTTTACAGAATGACGTTATATTATTAAGATGTTATTATATAATATAATAAGATAAAACATAGCCATTAAATTGATTTTTATGATTAGGATTAAATAAATTATGAAAATATATGTTTGAATTCATTGGTTAAAAATTAATTAGAAATAAATATAAGAAACAATTGAATATAAAGATAACATTTTTATAAAAAACTATTTTTATGCTAATAGACATTTTATCATAGTAAATTAAATTAATTAAAATTATTAAGTGATATTAATGTAATATATATTATATTTTAAATATAATATTTTTGCATTCATGAAATAGATTTTATAGTCATAAGATAATAACAAATCTAATTTTACACATAAAAACCAATATTTTTATAAAATAAGTTTTACCGACATTTAATGGCATGCCTATTTTAAAAATAAATTTTGGAAATTTTATAAATTAAATATGAAAAAATAAAGTTATATTTTTAAATAGAAACATCAAAATTAGTTTAGGGTAAGTTTTTGGTATTTTTCTGAAAATTTTCATTTTTTAATGAATAGTGAAAAATGCTAAATTTGAATTCAAGACTTCTTTTTTTCTTTAATTTATTTATAAGGTTAAATAAAATTTCAGATGGGTTTTAAATATTAATTATATAAAATTTATAGTTATTAATCCAATTTAGGTCATTGGAATCAATTTCACTTTTAAATTGAATATAATAACTTATAAAACTTTTGAACGTTTTTATTTTAAATACCCACATTGTCGTCTCGTCTGCGAAATTATATTTAAATTAATTTTTTCCAATTTTGTGATTAGAACATGGAAAAATCGATTCCATATTTTTAATCACAATAATTTATAAATTATAATATTTCCAACATGGTTTTTGACAGAAATATTAGTAAAAGTTATTAAAATTAATTACAATGATTAAGAGAAAAAATGGCTTAATAAAGGACTAAACCTTAAACTTAGGGGAAAATGACCTATAAACTTATAAAAAATCTATTTTCTGCAAATATTTTGACCCTATACTATTTTTATTGTATTTATACCATTATTGGAGTCACTTTTAATCGTAAAAATGTGGGTGGAATTCCCTTTAAAAAAATTTACAAGAATGTCACTCCTCCTCTACTATAAAAAGTCACTAACCCCTCCCACTTATTCACACCTATAAAACCATTTGGATCACCAAATATCTACTCAAATAAGCTCTCAAAATACCTACCCTCATCCTATAATCCTCCCTTTGGGAATAAAACCATCCAAGGAAGCCCTTTGGTACAAGCCAAAAGAAGTTACCCAAAGGAGAGGTAACATCCTTCCTCAAGCTCCTTTATTTTATTTTCATTATCCACCCCCTAAAATATTATTATTACATGATTATATAATAAAATAAGCATCCCAAATATATAAATATTTTTTTATTATATGTTTTCTACCTACACTTACACATACTTCAATCGAATGGGTGACGAACCTACCGTTCTTGTGTACAGCGAACTACCACCTCACGAAATGATGTTGTTTGTTTTTCCTTTACCACATCTCATGGTTGGGAATTATGATGGAAAAAATATTATTATATTATATATATTATATTTATGTTTTCTTAATACTTATTTATTTTTTATATAACTTATACCTTCATGCTTTCCATTTTTTGTCCATACGAGAATATCATTTGTGGAAGTGTGGACTACCACCTCCTCAAAGTGATGCAATTCATTCACACGATATGTGGAATGTATAAAGGATGTTTTTAATTAAGAATATGAGAAATAATAGAAAATATATATTATATTCATTAAATAATTAAATTTTTATAAATATAATACATCATTTTATTTATTATCCTTTTCACACACTAAAATGTGATAACGTCGGTCGTGGACGTGTGGACTACCGCCTCCTCAACACGATGTGATTCCTTTTAAATCACAATAATTATATATATAAGTATATATTATTGAATAAAATTTTATTTATGAAATAATTATAATTCTATAAAGATATAATATTACTTATCTTCATTCCATAATGATCATTGAAAAATTGGAATGTTACTCATGCATATGTACGACCTACTCTCTCCATAATTGTAATGTTGGTTCATTTTTTCAGAACCATATTTCATAATTAGTTTAGAAAGTATAATTTATATATAAATATGATAATTATTTCATGTTTAAAATTCTATATATGTTTATATGATGAACCCTTTGATCATAGTCGACCTACCAAAGTCATTTTTGACACATGAACCGAATTTTTCCAAAACACACGATGTAAACTTAATTGTTGAAGTAGTTGTATAAAAAATTATAATAATTGAAGTAAAATAAATAATAAACTTGAAAAATTTTCCAAATAAATTAAATAATTAACATAATTTTATTATTCATGAATATAAGTACACACATGACAAGTCAGACTCAAGGTAAGGGATTTCATCTCTATTTACATTCCATTGAGACTTATTTGTTGTTATGCACCTATTCACTTTTATATGGGGTATATAGTAACCTTTGAAATTTTATATCATGAATATACTTATTATCATGATATTATAAGTTTAATTTAATGATATTACTTCATGGGGATTATTATTCAAATGTTTCAAAGTGGTATGCGGCACTTTGGAGTGTTTAAAGATTTTTTTTCTCAAGAATGTTTTAATGATATTTCAATGGTTTTACATTGATCAATGTCAAAAAACCTTGTTTTTAATTGTCCTCCATGAAAGAAATATTTATAAATACATATTATTAATTCAATAAGGATATTTTATTAGGTATATTTTTATTAATTAAATTGATTACTCAATATGAGGAATGCTTTGGAAATGCAGTGACGGGTGGGGCCCAGACTTTATATAGCCCCTCGATGAATCAATAGGTACTCGTGAGAAATATAATTTGGCCAAATTAAATTGGTTTCTACCTTTAGTTTTAAACTTTATAGAGGATAGATCTTGAAAGTATAGGTTTTCATGTTATTGATACATGACGTCGAATAATTAAGCATTTCCTTCATAAATATTTCAGTTATCATTGTTATTATCCATGATCTTTTTATATGATAAATTTTATGGATGCATTTCATTCTCAGTTTATTGATTAAATGTCATTTTTTTAGTTTCTTACCTTTCTATATTGATTATGCCTTATCTAGTTATTTAAATGGAATGTTTTCTCAGTTATTCACCTTGTCATATTTATTCATTCTTATTGATTCATTATTACTTCTACTGTACTTACCCTTATTGAGAATTTTAGATCACCCTTAATTTTTTTCCTTTCCCTAGGTTATGAGGAGGAATACTTTGAATGAGTTTCAAGGATTTAGTTTATAAGTATTTGTTATGTATTATGTTTTATTTTATATTTCCCAATGTAATATGGGTATCATGTATGTGAGTTATTTTTCCCAAAATGCTAAACTGTTCAATCCCTTGGGATTTGAATCATGTATTTATAACAATTTAATAATTTAATTCACTATATCTGACCTTCTGGGGTCAAGGTTTCATATTTGGTATCATAGGAAGTTTAACATCATCCTTGGAAACTAGATTTATAAAACTTAGATTGTGGAACATAACCCCAATATAGACATTGAGGATAAGAATAGAAGAGAATCCTAGAATTTTGGTAAGGTAGATATTATATGGGTCTTCCATGAAATAAATCCCTATCTGGATACTAAAAATGGACATGGTTTGGGCACAGATGCACCTAGGGGTAAAAACTCTGAAAAGGTGTGTCAGGCCTGACTCGAGCGTAACCCGGTACACCAAAATAGGCCTTATTGTGCACCTAGTTTGACACTCTTGGGGGATATTCTTATGATAATTTATATTTTAATTAAATACCATTATTAATCATTTGTAAAGTATAAATGCCTCCAATGAAACCATTTATATGATTATTAGATTATCTACGTATAATTTTTTCAATTTATGTTAAGTATTTTACAAGTTTTGAGATTATATATTATATTATATAATTATGTGAATTAATTTAGTATATGCCATAATTTAGAAATGGTTCCTAAAATAATTAATGGGAACCTATCCAATTTACTTAATCCAAATAGTAAGAAGGATCATATATTTTATGGCCTTAGGCCAATATTTCTAAGGGAAATAATCTCCCAAGCATGATCATCAAATGACGATATAGTATCATGTGATAATGTGATGAGTAAAGAATTATCCACGTCCTATGTATTATAAGGAAAGAAATAAAAGAAGTGTATGGAATGTAAAAGGATGTACAAAGGGAATTATGGAAAGAATTTGTTTCCCACATATGATAATTGAGGAAATAAATAGCCCAATACATGCTTGAAAGGAAAGGGAGTTTGTTATAAGTGTAGAGAAAAATCCGAAAAAGTTTGTGATTTCAGGGGAATGAAAAAAAAATCCAACGTGAAATGGTTCCACTACAAGGATATTGGACACTACATAAATCAATGTCTCATACATCAAAGGAATATACCCCCAAAGAGGCTAACATATCGTGGTTAGGAATATGCTACTACCATAGATGAAGAGGAATGATTAATGTGCTTATGTCTAGATTAAATAATAATGTCATTTGAGTATTTTATCAATGATTACTAGTTATAATAATTACAAAATATATGAGGATTGTAGTTTAATACATTTTTGTTGAGGATTTGAGATCATATGCTAACTGGTACCAAGAAAATTAATATAGTATAAAGTAAAACTTTTTAGAAAACACATAGTTAAGGGAAAGATAACCCTTAATATGTTCCAAATGTTTAGAAATTGATGTTTGTATAAAGAGATGATTGGTTTGGACAACATAAATCAGATAAGTGCTGACTACCTTGGAACTGAGTGACATTTTATTGAAAAATTGGTTTATGTTATCCTTGATGGAGTTTAAATAATTTATGGATTTAAGGAATACATCCAATGATCTATGTTATATTTAATTAATAAGAATCATGCATTTTTTTAGTAAGGTTTTTGGGTAATTCAAGTTATTACTATATTCACATGTTTAGTATGTGATGATTAAAATCCACTTCATATTATTTGATAAGTTCATTTTGGAAATTCAGTGACCTTCCTTCCAAAGTGTTGGATCATAATCTTTTGAAAAAATAAACTATTTATGAAATGGTTTAATATGATCTTTGGATGATGTTTTATAGGTTAAAAAATTAATTCACCATATAAAGAAACATGTGCTAAGAAATGAAGAAGAAATGGTTCAAGGAATGATTTTGTATATAAAATAGAAATGTATATTTTCTTATATTATTATAGTGTGAAATAATTACTTAAAAATTATAAAAATGGACTTAAAGAAAAATTATTGTCTTATTATCATAATTTTTTATGAAATCAGGGACCTTTTCATAATATTTGTTTAAGGATTTTTTGTCATCAAATTTCAGTTGAACATGTTCTCTAGAACTCTCCATCAGAACTAGATTGTTAGATTTTTCTTCCATATCCTTGTTTAAATTTCCCACATATATTTTCCTATATGGGAACCTAGTTACGTGACCATTGAACTTCCCTTTCTATATTTTTAATAATATGTGATTTTAACCCTAATAACAATGTGGGTTTTTCAATAATAGTTTATTTTCAAATATCAATCCTTTGATTACCAAGATCGAGTTTAAATTGTGAGTATGAACTTTATTTAAGGTGGAGAGAATGTAACACCACAAGAATTTATAATATTTCCTTTTGAGAATAAATTTAATTTTTTCCCAAGATTTCTTTATATGAATCACCAAGTTAAACTTATTCTACACGCAATATTGAGATTATCTTGTTTGACATGAAATGCCAAACTTAGAAAGGAATATAAAATCCTGAGACAATATAATTTATTTAATATTTTAAATAAATCTATTCTATTTCTTGTAATGCATACAACACTAAGTTATCTTGTGTTATATGCAAGAAATACTTTGTTTGGTAGTTTGGGTTACATGCAAGATAGAGTTTTACCGAGCAACAATATATTATTAAGATATTATTATTTAATATAATAATATACAACCTAGCTGTTAAATTAATGTTTATGCACTACTAGTAATGTGGGTATTAGCGACCGCCAAAAGCGGTCGCTAATGCCCTTTAGCGACCGCCCTGCGACCGCTTTTGGCGGTCGCAGTTGCTCCGTCGCTATTAATCAATAGCGACCGCCAATGGCGGTCGCTAATACTGTCTTCGAAAATCGACGAAAATTTTGTGCCTATTGTATACTGGGGCGCACGTGGGATGTTCGGATGGACCCCGAGCTTCGGTCGACGGCCATGGAAGATCCACGGTGGCCGGAGGAAGGGAGGCGACGGGGTGGCGGCGACGGGAGGCGATGTGGTGGCGACGAGAGACGACGGGAGGCGACGGGGTGGCGGGGTGGCGGCGAAGGGGGTGACGAGAGGTGACGGGGTGGCGGCGACGGGGGTGACCTGTGGTGGCGGTGCGACGGCAGGAGGCGCGGACGATGTTGCAGCGAGTTTCATCGAAGAAGACAGTGCGGGGGGCGGGAAAAATCCCGCGATTTTCATTTTAGTTTTAGCGACCGCTTTTGGCGGTCGCTAAAACTATCAGTAGCGACCGCCAATGGCGGTCGCCCGCTATGACAGGCGCCGAAACTAAAATATCTAGTAGTGATGAATATGATTAACTAACATATGAAAATATATGGTTTAATTCATTGGTTACAAATTAATTATAAATTAATATAAGAACCAATTGAATATAAAGGGAATGTTTTTATAAAAAACTATTTTTATGTTCACAAAGTCATTTTATCATAATAAATTAAATTAATTACAATAATTTAGTCATATTAATTTAATATATATATATATATATTATATTCAATAAAATATTTTTTACATTCATCCAATAGATTTGATAGGCATATGATAAGAACAACCCCAATTTTACACATAAAAACCTATATTTTTATAAAAGTAGTTTTATTGCCTTTTAAGGATGTACCTATCTTAAATATAATTTTTTTCACTTTAATAATTTAAATATGAAATAGAAAAATTAATTTTTTAAAAGAAAACATCAAAATTAGTTTAGGGTGAATTTTTGGTTTTTTATGAGAAGTTTCATTTTTTAATGAATAGTGAAAAATACTGAATTTTAGTTCAAAATTGATTTTTCCTCTAATTTATTTATAAGGTTAAATTAAATTTTTGATTGGTTTTAAATATTAATAATATAAATTTTAAAAATATTAATACAATTTATTTCATTGTAATCAATTTCATTTTGAAATTGGATATAATAACTGAGCTGACTTTTGAACAATTTTACATTAAAAACCCAAATTGTCATCCCATCTATAGGATTATATTTAAATAAATTTATGCCACTTATTTGATTGAAATTTGGAAAAATGGATTAAATATTTATAATCATAATAATTTCTAATTTCTAATAAGTTCAACTTATTTTTTACCAAAAATATTAGTAAAAGTAATTAAAATTAATTATAGTGATTAAGAGAAAAATTACCTTTACAATGAACTAAACCGTAAACATAGGGGAAAAATGACCTATAAGATTATCCAAAAGATATTTTTTATCAATATTTATACCATATAATACACTTTCTATAATTGTTACTATTATTTTATCCTCTTTTCATAGAAAAAACATGGTTGAAATTCCCTTTTTAAAAATTTACAAGAATGTCACTCCTCCTCCACTATAAAAAGGAACTCACCCATCCCACTTATTCACACCTATAAATTCATTTGGATCACCCAAAATATACTAAAATAATATACCAACACCCCTCCCCTCATTCTATAATCGTTTCATTGGGCATACATCCATCCAAGGAAGCCTTTTGGTTACAAAGCAAAATGTGTTTCCCAAAGAAGAGGTAACATCATTCCTCAAAATACTATGTTTTATTTTCATTATCCACCCCTAAAATATTCTTATTCCATGATTATATAGTAACCTAATTATCCAAAATATACTTATATTTTTTATTATAAGGTTTCAATCTACACTTACACACACTTCCATTTAATGGGTAACAAACTTACCGTTCTTGTATATGGTGAACTACCGCCTCCTGAAATGATGTTGTTCATTTTTACATTACCAACTCTCATTATTGGGAATTGTGATGGAAAAGATATTTTATATTATTTATATTATATTTATATTGTCTTAATACTTGTTTAATTTTTATATAACACATACCTTCATGCTTTCCATTTTGTGTAAATATGATAACATCGTTTTTGGAAGTGTGGACTATCGTCTCCTTAAAGCAATGTGATTCATTCACACGACACATGGAACATATAAAAAATCATTTTAAATAAGAATATGTGACATAAATGAAATAAATAAGATATTCATGACATAATTACCATTATATAAATATAATATATCATTTTTTGTATTACCCTTTTCACACACTAAAAAGTGATAACATCGGTCGTGGGCATGTGGGCTACCACCTCCTTGACACGATGTGACTCATTTTACATCATAATAACTATATATATAAGTATATATGATTAGATAAAATGGTATTTATGATATAATTATTATTCTATAAATATATAATACTTACCTTCTTTCCATAATGATCATTGAAAAATGGGAACGTTACTCATGCATACATATGAATTACTTTCTCCATGATTTTAATGTTGGAAAAAAATTTCCTAACCATCCTTCATATTTGGTTTTAAAAGTATTATTGATGTATAAATATGACAATTATTTCATGATTACTATTCTTGATGTTTTTATATGATGACCCCTTTGACCATAGTGGACCTACCAATGTCATTTTTGACACATGAACAGAATTTGTTCAAAACACCCAATGCAAACTTAACTATTCAAGTATTTGTATACAACATTATAATAAGTGAATTAAACATAATAATAAAATTTAAAAAGTTTCTAAATAAATTAAAAAATTAACATAAGTTTATTATTCAGGATAATAAAGACACACGAGACAATTCGAACTCAAGGTAAGGGATTTCGTCTCAATTTACATTCCATTGAGATTTATTTGTTTGTTATGTACCAATTCACTTTTATATGGTGTATATACAGTACTTTGAAATGTTTTATCATGAATATAATTATTATAATGATATTATAAGTTTCATTTAATGGTATTCCTTTATGGGGATTATGATTAAAATGTTTCAAACTAGTACGGGACACTTTGGAGTGTTTAAAGATTATTTTCCTAAAAATTGTTTTAATGATCTTTCAATGGAATTTAAATTAATAAATGTTAAAAACCCTTATTGTTAGTTATCCTATACTAAGTATATATTTATAAATTTATTTTTTATCCAACATGTATATTTCATAAGAAATATTATTGTTAATTAAATCATTTACTAGATATTACGAATTATTTGGACATGCAGTGATGGGTGGGGCCAAGAATTTATATACTCCATAAATGAATTGACAGGTTCCCATGATAAAAATAAGTTATAAAAATTAAAAATGTTTCTACCAATATTTTTAAAATATATAGAGGATAGATCTTGATAGTATAGTTTTTCATGTTCCTGAGACATGACATCCAATAATTAAGAATTTCCTTCATAGATATTTCAGTTATTATTGTTATTATCCATGAGGTTTCATATAATAAAATATATGGATGCATTTCTTTCTCAATTTATTTATTACATGGCATGTTTTTTCGGTTTATTACCCTTACATATTGATTATTCCATATCCATTTGTTTAAATGTCATGTGTTCTCAGTTATTAACCTTTCCATGTTGATTCATTGTTATTGATTCATTATTGTTTCAATTGTACTTACCATTACTGATCATTTGATCTCACCCTTGTTTTTGTTTCCTTTCACCAGGTTATGAAGAGGAATCCTTTTAATGAGTTTTAAGGTTTCATTTTATTAGTCTTTGTTATGTATTATGTTTTATTTTCTATTTCCCAATGTAATATGGGTTTCATGTATGTGATCTCGTTTTCCAAAACTATTAAACTATTTGGTATCTTGGGATTTGAAGTTTTTATCCATGAAAATATAATAATATAATTCATTGGATCTAGGATTATGGGGTCAGGGCATTATAGTTGGTATCATAGAAAGTTTAGCATCAACCTTGGAAACTATATTTAAAAAAACATAGATTATGGTGCATAACCCTAAGATATACTTTGATAATAAGTATAGAATAAAATCATAGAATTTATGTAATGTAGATATTATGTGGTTCTTTTTATCAATACATACTTTTCTAGATACTACAATTGGATATGGTTCTGGCATAGATGTACCTAGGGGTAAAACTCTAACAAAGTGCATCGGGCCTGACTCGAGTGTAACCTGGTACATGAAAATGGGCCTTACTGTACACCTAGTTTGAAACTCCCAAGGGATGTGGTTAGGATAATTAAAATTTTCATTACAAACCATTTGAATGTATTTTAAAGTAAAATTGTTCCCAAAGAAACCATGTTTAGGATTATTATATTAGCAGCAAATAAAATTTTCAAATTATGTTGAGTATTTTACTAGTTTTGGAATTATACATTATGTTTTATAATGATATGAACTAATTTTGTGTATTTATTCATTTTTGAAATGGCTCCTAATATAATTAATTTGAACCTCACTAAAGTACATGATCCAAAGAGTAATAAGGATCAGATCTTTTATGGCCTTAGTCTAATATTTCAAAGGGAAATAATATCCAAAGATTTCTCATCATATGAGAACATCGTATCATGTGATAATGAGATGGTTAAGTAATTATCCAATTCCTATGGATTTTAAGGAAAGTAATAATGGAAGAGGATGGAAGGTCAAAAGATGTACAAAGGGAAGAAGGGAAAGAATTATTTTCTTATATGTGATAATTTTGGAAAGAAACACCTTGGTACTTACTTAAAGGGAATGGCAGTTTTTATAAGTGTAGATAGAAAGTCCACTAACTTCATTATTAAAATGGAATGAAATAAAATTAAAATGTTCAATTCTTCCACTGAAAGGATATGGGACACTACAGAAATTAATGTTCATGTGTCAATAGAATATACCCCAAAAAAGGCTAATGGATCATGGTCAAGACTATGCTACTACAATAGATTAATAGGAATGACTAATGTGATTATTTTTGGATTCAATAATTATGTCAATTGAGTATTTTATCAAGTATTTACTCATTATAAAAATTATGTAATATATTAGGTTTGTACTGCAATACGTTTTCGTTAAAAATTTGAGATCATATGTTGAATGGTACCAAAAAATGTTATTTAGTAGAAATTATTTTTTGTTAATGCATGGTTGAGTGAAAGATAACCCTTAATAGGTTTCTAATGTTAATACAATGATATTTGGATAAATAAATGATTGTATTGGACAATTTAAATCAGATAAGTGCTGACTACCTTGGAATTGAGTAATGATTTATTGACAAAGTGGTTTATGCTATCAGTGAAGGAGTTTACATCATTTTTTTATTTAAATAATATATCTAATAATCTATTTTCTATTTAATTAATAATAATCATTCATGTTTTCAATAAGTTTTTTTGTTAATTCATGTTATTTCCATATTAATATGTTTCGTATGTGACGACTAAAATCCACTTCATGTTATTTGATAAGTTAATTTGAATATTTGGTGATGTTACTTCTAAATTGTTAGATCGTAATCTTTTGGAAAATTTTACCAATTATGAAATGGTTTAATATGATATTTGGATGAGGTTTTATAGGTTAATGTATTACGTCACCATATGATACATCATGTGTTAAGAAATGCATTTAAATGGTTCAAGACACAACTAAATGATAATATTGAGCTAATGAAATAGAAATTTATATTTACTTATATTCTTTTAGAGTGAAATAATTCTTAAAATATAGGAAGAATTGTCTTGAAACAGAAATGGTGTAATATTATCATCATTTGTTATGATATCAATGACCTTCTCATAATAGTGGTTTAAGGATTTGTGGTTATCAAATTTTAGCTAAACATGTTATCTAGAACTCTCTATTAGAACTTGACTGTTATATTTTTTTTCATATCCATGTTTCCATTTCACACCTATGTTATCCTACAAGGTAACCTAGTTATGTTACCAATTTACTTCCCTTTTTCTCTTATTAAGAAGATTTGATATTAACCCTATTCATGATGTGGGTTTTTCAACAATAGTTTATTTTCAAATATGAATACAGTGATTACTGAGATCAAGATTAAATTATTAGGATGAAATTTATTTGAGGTGGTGATAATTTTACACCCCAATACTTTATAGTATTTTCCTCTTATGATAAATTAAAATTTTCTTCCCAGATTTCTTTATATGCAACACCAAGTTAAATTTATGCTACACGCAACATTGAGAATAGCTTGTTTAAACCACAAAACATATTTTAGAATGTAATATAACATCCTAAGACATTAATATATATTTAATATTTTAAATAAATCTATTCTATAGCTTTTAATCCATGAAACACTGACTAATATTGAGTTGCACGTAAGAACGATTTTGTTTTGTAGTTTTCCTTTCACGGATGACCGAGTTTTATCGAACAACAATATATTATTAAGATAATATTATTTAATATAATAAGATACAACCTGGACATTAAATTTATGGTTCTGAATAGGATTAACTAACTTATGAAAATATATGATTTAATTCATTGGTTACAAATTAATTACAAATGAATATAAGAACCAATTGAATATAAAGGGAATGTTTTATAAAAACTATTTTTATGATCACAAAGTCATTTTTTCTAATAAATTAAATTAATTGAAATTACTTAGTCATATTAATGTAATATATATATATATATTTTATATTCACTAAAATATTTTTTACACTCATACAATAGATTTTATAGGTATAAGATAAGAACAAAACCAATTTTACAAGAATGACACTCATCTTCCACTATAAAAAGGCACACACTCATCACACTTATTCACACCCTGAAGCCTTTTTTCTCACCAAAAATATACTAAAATAATCTCCCAACATCCCCAAACTCATTCTAGACTCCTATATTATGGTATAAACCCATCCAAGGAATCCATTTGGTACAAACCAAAAGGAGTTACCCAAAGAAGAGGTAACATCCTTCCTCAAGCTCTATTGATCCGTCAAATAAATATTTTTTATTATAAACAAAAGAACTTTTATGGAGTAAGTATGAAACCAAAAAGTACACCCTAGCCGTCAAATACTATAGCACATTACAAAATTAGTAAAGACCAACTTCAAACCAGTAGACCTACTATCCTTAAACAATTTCCAGAAGAGAGAAGTTACCTCTTTGCCAGGGTCATCTCTGATGATGCCTTCGAAATGGGATGCCAACTTCCCCCAAGCTCTCAAGAACTCCTCCTCATCAATTTTCTTGTTGTTGAAACCTCTGACTAGGATTTGGTGTTGTTTGTCAATCCACTCACTTTGTTCCTTGGTCGTGTCAACTTGTATTGATCTTGCTTTCATCCGTTCCGGCATCTCGGCAGAAGCATGGATGTCTACCTCTTTCTCATCCATCCTGTCCTTAGAATGCACAAGCAACTCCCATGGTTCTTCCCTGCTCATAGACTCCCCTTACAGCTTCCCACGCATCCCTTTTGCTCCCACCATGGCAGGTGAGGCCAATTCGCTCAGTTTCACCTCCTCTTCCACTACACCTAACTTGTCAGTTGGCCCGGTTCCTGCCTCCCTCTGCGTACCCCAAGAGGCATCCTCCTTCATCCTTGTTATCACCTCCTCTGTATGTAATTGCCTCTCCTCATGCTGATCTCCTTCCTGAGAGGGTTCTTTCTCATATGACTCGGTGACCAAGACTGGATGGCCATCCACTCTCCCCACTGATTGGGACTAGAGCTCCTTGGGTTTCCCCTCTTTCTTAGCTGACCGGGTATCCATCGGTCTAGGTAGAAAAGAGTATTCTTTGTTCCCCATCGGTTTCGGCTTCTTAGAAACAATACAGCACCCTGGGTCCCTATTATCTTTGTTCCTTTTCTTCCATATTTGATTGTACAAGTCTTTCCCCTCCCCTCCCAATCCATTGTCCTAAAAAGATCGACCATCACTCTCAGAATCAATCTCATAAGATCCCTTGGAATGACCCTCAGACTCACCCTCATTAATCAAGTTCCCAAATCGGTTGTTGAGGGGAATACATGAAAGATCTCCCCTTGGGTTGAAGTCATTCATTCAGTCCAGTTACCTACTATCCCCCAGTGAAATCTGCTCCCACTTGTGGCCTACCTTTGACTTATTCTTTCCATTAGACACCCTTCCATTGACCAACTTACTGCCATCCCTCACCGCTATTGAATAAGAGCTGGGAATTTGTCTTGCCCCAACAACAGTAGCTAAGCCATCTACTTCGGCATCTCCTGCAACCTCCCCCGAAGCCTGAGTGTGAGCAGCAGGTGAGACCTGAGTACCTTCAGCTGCTTCACTAACCCTAGCGCCCCCTCCTTGGTCCTATTGTGGGGGGGAGTAGCCAGGTCACCTCTTAGCCTCGCGAAGACTGCCGCGACACTTGGACCTAGAGGTACCAAGTTTGGTTTGTGAACCCTAGCTTCCCCTGAGTAATTCACCATCTCCAGATTACCCCAGTGCATCTCTTCTTTCTCATCCCTACCATCAAAAACCCGCATCCTCTGGTTCTCAACAGCTTCAGCCAACACCACATTCCCCTCAGTTGTGCCAATCACCTCTTGCTGAACCCTATGCCCGCGGCGACAAATAGAGACCGAATGCCCTATTTTATGTCATCCCAGGCAGAAACCAGGCCATGATTCGAAGACAACCCTTTGCCTCCAATGAAACTCCTCACCAACCGAAATCCACAGTAACTCTGAGGGGGGATTTGAAACGTCAGTCTTGATGCATACCCGAGGAGATATCGGATGACATACCGTCATCGTCCGACTATCAGAACACAGAAATCTACCTACCATATTTCCTAACATCCTAATAATTGAGGGGTTCTGTAAAGGAAGAGGTAAATCCGGGAAGCTTACCCAAACAACAGCTGAGGGCGCATCACGATTCATGATGAGTTCAGTAGACCAGCAGAGAAGAGAGAAACCACATCCATTGATTGCACGAGGGGCTCGGGACCAGGCAACTATCTGGTCATCCATTGATTAATTTTCATTATTCATCCCCTCAAACATTACTATTCCATGATTATATAATAAAATATTTATACTAAATATAATGAGATGTTTTTTATTATAATTTTTTACCTACACTTACACACACTTCCATCTAATGGGTGACAAACTTACTATTCTTGTGTACAGTGAATTGTTTCCATAGGAAACGATGTTGTTCATTTTTCCTTTACCATCTCTCATGGTAGGGAATTATGAAGGGCACAATATTTTTATATTATAAATATGATATTTATATTTTATTAATACTTCTTTAATTATTATAAAACACATACCTTCATGCTTTTCATTTTTGATAAATAGGATAACATCGTTTGTGGAAGTGTGGACTACTGCCACCTCAAAGCGATGTGATTCGTTCACGTGGTACATGGAATGTATAAATGATAGTTTTAATTAAAAATGTGTTAAATAAATGGAATATATATGATATTAATGAAATAATTAAATTTCTTAAAATATAATAAAACATTTTCTTTTTAACTATTTTCACACATTAAAAAGTGATAACGTCGGTCATGGACTTGTGGACTACCGCCCCCTAGACACAATGTGATTCCTTTTACATCACAAAAATTATATATATAAGTATTTATGATTATATAAAGTGTTATTTATGATATAAAAATCATTATATAAAGGTATAATATTACTTACCTTCTTTCCATAATGATCATTGAAAAATGGGAACGTTAATCATGCGTACGTACAACCTATCATCTCCTTGATCGTAACGTCGGTTCATTTTTTATAACTATCCTTAATAGTTTATTTTAAAAGTATAATTGATGTATAAATATGATAATTATTTCATGATAAATATTATTAAGATTTTTATATAATGACCCCTTTAACCATAGTTTATCTAACAAATTCATTTTTGACACATGAACTAGATTTGGTGAAAACACCAGACATAAACATAATATTTTAAGTAGTTGTATAAAAGATTGTAACAATTGAAGTAAAAGTAATAATAAAATTGAAAAATTTTATGAAGTAAATAAATAACATAATTTTATTATTCATAAATATAATGACACATGTGACAAGTCAGACTCAAGGTAGGGGATTTCATCACAATTTAAATTCCATTGAGACTTATTTGTTGTTATGCACCAATTAAATTTTATATGGTGTACATACTTCCCTTTGAAATGTTATATCATGAATATACCTATTTTCAAGATATTATATGTATCATTTAATGTTATTCCTTCATGGTGATTATGATTCAAATATTTCAAAGTGGTAGAGTGTTTAAAGATTATTTTCCTCAAGATAGTTTTAATGATATTTCAATGGTATTTCCATTAATCAATGTCAATAACCCTTATTGTTACTTGTCATCCACTGAGGAAATATTGATAAATATATATTCTTTATTCAATATAAATATTTTATAAGGAATATTTTAATCAATTAACTCGATTACTCGATATGAGGAATGCTTTGGGAATGCAGTGACAGGTGAGGCCCAAACTTTATATATCCCCTCGATGCATCAATAGGTTCTCATGAGAAAAATAAGTTGAGAATTTTAAATAGGGGTCTACCTATAATTTTAAACTTTCTGGATGATAGATCTTGTAAGTAGAGTTTTTCATGTTCTTGAGACATAAAGTCAAATAATTAAGCATTTACATAATATATATTTCAGTTATGATTGTAATTATCCATGAGGTTTTCATATTATAAAATATATGGATGCATTTTATTCTCATTTTTTTGATTAAATGGCATGTGTTTTCAGTTTCTTACCTTTCCATATTGATTATTCCTTATCTATTTATTTAAATGACATGTGTTCTCAATTATTCATTTTTTCATGTTGATTAATTCTTATTGATTTATTATTGATTCCACTATACATAACCTTACTGGGCATTTGAGCTCACCCTTATTTTTTTCCCTTCCCTGAGTTATGAAGAGGATTCCTTTGAAAGAGTTTAAGGGATTCAATTTATTAGTATCTATCATGTATTATGTTTCATTTTGTATTTCCCAACGTAATATGGGTATCTTGTATGTGATTTGGTTTTAAAAAAATCTAAATTAATCAATCCCTTGGGATTTGAAGCTTGTATCTATGCCAATGTAATAAAGTAATGCACCTGCTCCGGGCTTCTAGGGCCAGGGTGTTACAAACTTCCCACCTCAGGTGATTTTTAACACTTATTTAACATTACATGACATGTAATGTTTGTACAACATGTATTCATCTTACCTCATGAACCAGGATCATGAATTATTCCTGAAAAAAGATACACATTGTGTAACTTCATTATATGGTGTGTAATTTCTCTACATGCAGCCTTAAAACTATTTCCTACGGAAAGAACTCGAACCACCTATGAAGACTTCCAAAGCATGGAATACTATAATAAACCCATTTAAAAAATTTATATATGGACTCTATTATTTTAAACAAACATACATCCCCAAAACTTAAGTCATTTTTTCCAATGAAGGATCTCCATATCTGAACAAACTTGACCACCAAGGCTGACATGAAAAAACTCAAAGAGGGGTGTACCTGAAAAAATATGGGATCTTATAACCTCCCCACCATATAACAGCTCTTCCCCGAGATTCTCTAAGAATCACTATGGGGTATCGTTTAAATTTTTTGTCCATTGTAATTTCATATAAGTCTCCCTCTCCCAGGTATCCTCCTAAACTCACCCATGTTTCGAATGCACTCAAACCAAAGGAATCACCCAACCCCGAAGATACTTCTCACTATGGTCGATAATCCATATCAGATGCTCCTCAAAGGTCTCATTAACACTAAACTCAACATCTTCAACGTCTATCACATGAGAAGGTTTAGAATTGTATCTCTAAAGCTATAACATGTGAAACATGTCATACATGGCACTATAGATCTATGTAATTTCTAATCGATATGCCATTGGACTGACCCTATCCACTATCTCAAACAGACCAAAACACTTGAGCACCAGCTTCCCTTATTTCCTAATAAGGTGTTTCCCTAACCTAGGTGACACACGAAAGAAAAAAACGATGATAAACCTCAAACTCTAGAGGTCATCTCTAATGGTCATCATATGATTTATACCTGCTATGCGTAGTCACCAAACACTCCCTAATCAACTAAACCTACTCAGACGTCTCTTATATGTGACTAGGCCCAACAATAACTGACTCACCTTCCTCTATCCAAGAAAGAGTTGAATGACACAGCCTACCATACAAGGCCTCAAAAGGTGTTATCTGGATAGATTCTTATAAGATGTTATTATATGAAAACTCCATGAGTTCCACAGGCTGCTCTTATGAACTACCAAAATTGATAACACATGCTTGTAACATATCATCTAAAACCTGAGTGGTCCCCTTATATTGACCATCAGTCTGAGGGTGATAGATCATACTCAAAAGAACCTATGACCCCAGAGCCTTATGAAGACCCTTCCAGAAATGCAATGTGAAATGAGGACCTCTATCTAAAATGATACTCCTCAGAACACTGTGAAACTAAACTACCACATGCATGTAAATACATCCCATATCATTAACTGTGAAGGTCTCTATAATAGGAAAAGAGTGGGATGCATTCCCCATTTGATCCAAAATCGCCCATAAATCATCATTTTTATGGGTTTTCCTAGGTAATCCTATTACAAAATCCATAGTGACATCATCCCATTTCCACTTAGGAGTAGACAAAGGATGTAAATTCCCAAAAGGCCTCAGATGCTCTGCTTTCTCCTGTTGAAAAGTGAGACATCTCTCCACAATTCTAGTTACCTCATTCATAATTTTTGAACACCAGTAATTTCTATGGAGATCAAGATACATATTTTTCAATCCAGGATGTACTTCCCATATAGAAGCATGAAACTCTTTCATCATCTCCTTACATAATCTCAAAGGAACCCATACTCAGCCACATAAAAGAAGATAATTACCACTTTTAAGAGACTATCCCAATGGTGTCTCCCCACCATATAAGTTGTCTCTTAGAACTAAGCCCTCTAGATTAGATAACTACTTGGTCTTGAACATCTAGATGCATGTCTGAAAAGAAGTTTATCACCCTCCACTCATCGCAAGACTCTCTTACTAACTCTTTCTATATATTTTGGATCAAATCATCCGCAATGATGTTGACCTTTCCTGGTGTATAGGCCAACTTGAAGTAGAAATATTGTAGACACTTGACCCACCTCCTATAATACCACTTTGTAACGTCCCCCGATCTGCCACTCTCTCATGTGGCCAAAACAGGTTGGTTACGAGACTTTGATCGTACCTCCCTACATGCCAGAGTCTGCCAACTAACAGTGGGGGTGTGATATGTATAGTGGTGAGAATATACCCCCTGGTTACAGAGTTACAACATAGTAGAATAATTATATAACAATAATAAATAAATTCCAGAGTGCATGAATAATGTAAACGAAATAATAAAATGGAAAATTAAATAGTAAAATCCAACTGGATAATCCAATTAAATAATAAGGTAATAATTTAATGATATGTTGGAATGTAACTAAATTTCATTCTTTAAGTAATACAAATAAAATACTAGCAGACTCAAAAGTCCCCATCCAGAACCCCACATCAGTCCCATCTCCAATCTCCAGCCCATCCAATAAGAAACAAACAACTGTAAGGTATCTTGCCCATGTACAATCACGTATCCATGTAATCTACTCGAGTTCCAAATGGAGGCTCGGATAGGGTGTGAGTATAACTCAGTAGGTCAACACCTTCATGTATAAACATAACCAGTTTGATAATAAGTGCATTCAATAATGCAATAAACAAGTGTATTAATTAATTAAAAAATTAAATTAATATGACATCAACCTTCCACTACTAGAAATCTGACCTTTCCCAACACTTCTATACCAACGGTTTGTAAAAACCGTTGGTATAGGTTCCCTTTCCCCAAATTTCCCAATGGTTTGTCCAAACCATTGGGAAAAGTCCACTTCGTGGACACCTTTCCCAACTGTTACCATTGGAAAAGGGTATACCTATCCCAACGGTTTGGCCAAACCTTTGGGAGAGGTCCCCAACATATCAACCTTGTTCCCAGAATCAAAATCCATAAACAAAATCTATACCAACGGTTGTCACAACCGTTGGTATAGGTCTATACCAATGGTTTCGACAACCGTTGGTATAGATCCTTTTATTTGTTATCAGTTCTTATTACCGAGAACATTATATAAATCAAAATTTAAAATAATTATGAGAATACATATATATATTTATGTAATTATGTTCACAAAAGTCATGTTAGGTTAGTGGTTAATTCATTCAATGATAAACTAGGGGTCCTGGGATCAAATCCCAGCGAAAGTTTTTTTTTTGAAATACATATACCAACGGTTCCATAACCGTTGGTATAGATTTTCATATTACTTATACCAACGGTTTCCAAAACCGCTGGTATAGGTATATACCAACGGTTTTCCCAAAACCGTTGGTATAGACCTATCCCAACGGCTAACTTGGCAACGGTTCTCCAAACCGTTGGTATAGGCTATACAAACGGTTTGGAGGCTTATACCAACAGTTCCAAACCATTGGTATAGGTTAGTTTCTCCAGTAGTATTCTTTGGTACCATTCAAGAATATATCTAAGAATTTCTCACAACAATTCTAATCAAAACCATATTACCATGGTAAAACATTACCTTCCTCACCACCATGCTGAAATATATATAACCATGTCTTACATCCATGCCAACCATAACCATATATCCATGGTATGAATCACACAAATCTGGGTCAAAACATTCTATATAATCATTTTGGAATTTAATGATGGCTGATACCAGTATATAAGCATCTAAACATGTGTCAGGTCCAAGCCTAGTATATAAACATTTCATCATGTCTCAGGGAAAAGCTTGATATAAAATCATTACAACATGTGTCAGTGGGAATAGCCTGCAATGTAAAAATTTTAGCATGTCTTAGGGAATATCCTGGTATATAATCATTTTAGTATGTCAACTGGTCCAATGACCCATATAAAATTTACAACAATCAAACTAGACCAACACCCCATATAATAATTATATCATATAAATCACAACACATGTCATAGAAACAAGGATATCACCATATCACACAATAAGGATCAATGGTTAATTACACAAATTACTATTTATCATTAAACTAAAAATTTTAGTTATCATTTTTTCATAACCAATAACAATCCAATCATCTCAATAATTAGGAAAAACCAAGGTTAATCTATATCATGCAAACACCCAAATCCCATGTCATGCTGAACAGACTTTAATCCATCAAAAAATTCATTTATAATCAAGGTTTAGTTGACCCGGATAGTATCCAAAAGTCAGTTCAATATCCAATTGGATCCAAAGGGATTCCAAGTAATAATATAATTCATCATTTAATTTATTTGGTGCATGAAATGTTGGTGCAATTTCAGTATTTCACATACTTGACAAAAATCAAACCATAGGGTTAAGGTTTAGACCCCCTACCATTAACTGATAATCAACCAATTCTTCCAGCAATATTCTCCACAATAAAAAATGTGTAGATTATTTCAATAAGGTTTCTATATAATAATCGATCAATATCAAAAACAACAATGCTCACGGTCAAAATATTAAAATGTAGTGGCTGGAGAACAAAGGTAGGGAAGGGAAAACCTAACCAAAACCACTTACCAGGGATTATATACATGAATGGGACATACAAAATCAATATAGGTTCTCCAAAATCGACTATAAACCTCCCTACAATTGAGAGAGGAAATATACATGTGAGAATGATAAACATATCCAACTCACAACACACTTAAAACTGATGATCTCAATAAATACACAGCGTATACTTCATTTAGACATCATATATTCCTTTTAAAATGGATATACAAAAAAATGCTTCACCTCAGGTGATTTTTAACATTTCTCAAAAATTACATTATGTGTAATGTCTACATGGTGTGTATTCAACACACATCATGAACTAGTCTCATGACTTGTGCCTGGAAATAGGTACACGTCATGTAACTTCATTATATGACTCTAGTTTCTCTGCAGGCAACCTTGAGCCTATTTCCTATGAAAAAAACCCAAAAAAACTATTAAGCCTTCCAAAGCATGGAAAACCCTCTTAAACCCAGTTAACACATTTATATTTAGACACCATTAATTCAAAAAAAACATACATCCCCATAATTTAAGTCATTTCCACAATAAAGGATCTCTGTCTATAAACAAGACTCAAACACTAATGCTCAAATGAAAAAACTTAAATAGGTACATACTTGGAAAAAGTCGGAATCTTACAAAAGTAAACACACATAACACATAAAAATTATTTTAAAATATAATTGTGTTTTTAAACTTAAAAATTACTTATAAGATAAATTTATTATGGTTAATGATTATTGTGATAGTGGTTGATTTATTATAAAACAAATTTAAGTTATGTGGCTTTAAAATCAATCCAAAATTCAATTTCACCATGAAAATAATTAATCAAAATAGAAAAATGAAAACAATTTTTAAATTATAATAAAATGTTTCTAAGTCCTAAAATATTAAAAATATAATTTATAAGTCTAGAAAAATATTTTAGATTTCATAATTATACAATTAATATATATATATTTTATAAATTAAAATACTTTATAAAATTTTAGACCTTACACATATACTGATAATGTGATAAAAGTCACTATTTTGGTAAAAATTGTATTATTCAATATTTTCTTAAAAATATTTTATTTTATAAAAAACTCAAAAATGAATCCTAATCTAATTTTTCTGTGAGGAATTGAAAAATAAATTTTACTTTATAAATTTAAAATTCTAATATTTGTAAACTTAATCTATTAAAAATAAAATATATAATATATAGAAAATAAATTTTACTAAAAATATCATTTTCAATATTAAATCATATTAATTATTTACCTTATAATGGTAAAAAATATTAGTGGTTTACTATATTAGTGTTTATAATAGCTTTATTAATAATGTATTCTTAATATGTTGTGGTTTTTTTATATTTGGTGTAGTGTGTGACACAAGTTATAAAATATATTATGCATTTTAAAGGATCCAAATCTATTATACACCTTAAATAAATTATGTACTCATAATTTTTACAAATACATTAATTAATGATGTCAAAAATATATAGACATGATGTCATGATCCCCTCCCACCAAAGATACCATAGTGAAGGGATAGAGATAATGACCCTCGAGTCCAACCTCCAGTAGGCCCTGGGTTCGCGACTAGCATTGAGGGTATAAAAATCTCATAAATGGGAGGCATTACCCTCTTTAATAATACAAGATAAAGAGATAGGATGAATCAAAAAAAAACTCTATGAAATAACATAAAAATAAATCCAAAAATCATCCCATGATGCATGTATAATAAAACTGATACATATAAAAGTTTCTAAAAGTAAATACTTGAAAGAAACGATAAATTAATTACACAACAAATGTCCAAAATTTTGAGCTAGTAATGTTCAAAACAGTCCACATAATTCTCCTAGAAACCTAAAAATCAGTATATATTCATAGGGTGAGCAAACAATTATACCCAGTAGGGTAACCAAAGTCTCTTATGCACATGTGAAAGAAGCATACTAAAGAACCCATGAAAAAACAACATAACCAAACAACACATATAAATGTCCTCTAACCAATCCCCATCCTCACCAAGGCATGATCCCCAAATAACACAATCCAAGTACAATAACATGATATGAATCATATTGATGAAGGGTACCCTACACCGCTTTCCCACTGATTTTTTGCTCTCACACCCCAACCTCACACATCATATCACTTGAATATCTTGTGTATAACATACATCACCTCACTAAAGCACAATCTCAACACATCTCACCCAAATACAATTGGGACACCACCCCATAGCATGATCACATCACATCTCTCCTGAAAAAACCTAGGCCATCACTCAATGCACTATCAAAACTCTGAAAATCATATCTTGTGTATCTCTACTCTCCTAGAAGAGATAGTGGGAAAGAGATGGTAGAAATATATCCATCCTCATTACAATGATGTTGGCAAAACACCCCTTATATAAATGTATAGGTTTCAGCACATAGTGCTCGGTGTAGGTTAAGTGCAAATAGAAATCATAGAGAATATACAAGGTATATATATGTATCTGCACACACAAGCCCAACCTATGGGTCCACAAAAAGTACTCACCAACTCACAACATCCCAACTTTCTCTGCCACCTCTAAATTCATAAATCCTCTAAACAAACACAATCCACAAGTTATTTATCACTTTTCATGCTCGGTTGAGACAATTTCATTTAAATATCTCATTAAATCCATTATTTATCATCAGCAACATTTAACCATGCTTCCCATTTTAAAGGTGGGTCTACTATTACACGCACACTATAAGAAAAAATTATTGGGGACTAGACCCTGCAACCGACGCCCCACTTCCCATTTTAATTTGTTCATTACCATCTCCATCTGATTAACGAAACCATCCCAAGCCATTCAATTTCAAAATTTCATTAAATTCCAATACTACCTTGGAAACTATCATAACACAACCATTCTCATATCATCCACTACATAATACAACCACACATCATTGTACCGCATCACAACCACACATCTTCACCCCACAAAATGACCTCACAAACCCACCACATCACTGCCTCATAACATGAACTTACAAACCCATCACATCTCTACCCCATAACATGATGTCACAAACTCATCATACCCATATGAAATAACCACATATTTTTTCCCAACAACATGACCACACATCACATAATGTTTTATAGATTTAGAAATGGGATTTTTATCAATTTTACTTCTTTATTTTAAGGGAATTATCACACAAACCATAAATATGAGGGATGTTATTTTATTAAATAAATATAATTGGTTAACCAATTTCCATTTATAGTGAAATCACAAAAAACCCTCCACAAGTTTTCCACATCATAACAAAAACAATGCAAGATTTGTTAGAGTTGGTTTCCTAGGACAGACTGATTATACTTTTATTTCATGTATATTTTATGTATTGAATATTAATTTAACATATTGTTCATTGTTTCTACATAGATTTAATATAATAATGTCATAGAGTATTGTCACACTGATTAGGTAATAATATTTCTCCACTATGATGAGAACCTTGAAGTGCTATGAAAATAATCTTAATATAGTTCTACGGTTGAATAACATACTATGATGGGACACATAGTATTTAGACCATCAGGTATGAGTACTCGTAATATGATGACACTTCATCTCATGAATTTCTCACATGGTAATCTCCAAAATGGGTGATTATGAGAACAAAACCTCCACTATAAATTCTACATGTTTAAAAATCATCGGATATTCCTATCTGTGAGCATGTGTGATGGTCCTTAGAATTTAAGATTATCATTAATGTATTTCATGACTCACACACTTATATTTATTAACCAAAACCTACATGCCATATGTTGGTGGGAATTAGGGTACATTGGGTGCATCACTATTGATATGTCATTAATGGATAAGTCAGATAATGATTTGTCCCTTCCATATTTATGGAAGTAGATATCTCAGTCCTTTGATTGGAACAGAACTTCTGCATTAAATTCCATGGCCATAGTGTAATGATGTGTTTATTTCAGAGATTCAAAGAAAGATCTATCAAGTAAATAGGTTGATGAAACAGTTGTGAAACCATCTTGATAAGATATCGTGACAAAGGGTTTATATTTCACAGTGAGTATTTGTATGTGGTTATTAATGTTGTGACATTAAGTTCTTTCTATTGTGTTCTCTGACCTATTTCTAGATAGTAATTGTGAACTTTAGGTATTCCCACCTAATTCAAATGAGAAATAATCCTAGAGGGTCATGAACTAAGTGTTTCTATTGATCTTGATTAAATTATATTTGATCTTAATTAATGTAATAAATATTATTCTCAAGTTTGAGGAATAATTTTATTCAAGTTATATTGATCATATAAATTAAATAAATATTTATTCATTAATATGTGAATAAAAATATTTATTTTTAATATTCAATAAATATTTATTCACTAGAATTTGAATACAATATTTATTTATGAATAAAATTTCATTTGGGTGTTCAATAAATGTAGTAGGAGTTTGAACGGACCAAGACCTTGTACGGTGGAAAATATTACTTGACAAGTCTATTAAATAATATTTTTTATTGTGAAAGATGGTGCATGCCACAAGAAAAATTATTATTATGTGGTATGTGGTATGTGGTTTATTAAAGGTAATAAATGTTATGTAATGTACAACATGAAATTAAATAAGATTTTAACTTAAATCCTAACTCTATAAATAAACTAATATGTCTATTGTTTAGTGAATTCAAAAATTGAGAATAGAAAATTATTATGCATAATAAATTATCTCTTGAATCCTCCTTCTCTCTCCCTCTCAAGAATGAGAAGTGAAATAGAGATTTCTTTAAGACAGAATAATGAGTGATCAAGAACGAACAACAAAAGACATTTGAATCACCACACTGGCATTCAGATATTGAGTGGTGTTGCTCGGAGATCGTATGAGAACATGTGAATCCCCACTAGATAGATTTTATCCTTGGATTCTCACAAAAAAATGAAGGTAATCCAAGAGGGGATTTTCAGATGATCAACATTCACCAATGAAGAAATTTATTAAGCCTGAATATTTATTTCTTAAAATATAAAATAAATTAATTATAAATTTTATGTGCAATATCCTCACTCTTGGTTTCATGCAATTATTATTAAAATAAATTTTAATATATTTCCCACTACTACATACTTTCTCTATGCCCAGAACCAATAAGTGATATCAGAGCGATCTGGTTTAAATTTATATTTATTTATTTTATTGTTGATCTATGTGCAATTGTGGATAGATTTTCATTTCATATTATTCATTATTTAATCCAATTTGAATTAACATGTTATTGACATATTAATAATGTTCATTCAGTGTTTCATTTTCTTAAAGGTTTAATAACATATGAAGAATGATTGTAGATGCTATTGTGGAGTGCCAAATCTTTGGCTGGTAAAACTGGGTTACACGATGTGTATCCAGAGCACACGATGTGTACCCATGCACATTATACTGGGATACGCCGAGGAGTTAATTACACATGGTGCATTTATTGCACACCATGTGTTGACCGGGCCAACCTAGAACACAGAAAGTGGATACATGGTATGTATCTAGAATGTACATTCCATTTAGTCTGATCATGTTAACACATCAAAGCCTCAGACATGTGACTCAGATGCATAACAACCAAGGTACATGGTGTTTAGTTGGATTGTACATGCCGTGTAGTCTCCCATTAAATTTTAGAATTAAAAATTTCATTAAATTTAAAATTTTATCTTTAAAATATTATTTTATTGATTAGCACACCAATGTGTGTTTGAAAATTTAATAATGGTTTTAAATAATATTAAATTCTCAATTAATTTATTGTAACCAATATGTCATTATTGGTTCTACAATTTATCTTTCATGAATGAAATAAATGATGGGTATCTCCAATTAATTTTTGATGATCATTAAGATGAAAAAAAATTAAATAATTAATTATTTAATGTAAGAACATTCATATAAAATAATAAATAATGAATAAAGAAATGAATTCTATCCAGTTACTTTTTAAAATTCATTGCATGTATGATCATTCATGAGCTTGACCAAGACTTGTGTATGCATTGGATTTTTTAATTTAATTTATTTCATGAGTTTAAAATTATTTATTATTAAATTAAATATGATGGTATGTGTGTAATCCCTCCCTCCATTATTATGTAGGACCCACATGTCCAAGGATATTTATGTAATCCCCTTTTAACCAATCTTTTGGTTCACCTCACCTACTTGTGAGTCATAAATACATGTAATTAATGGAGTATCCCAAGGCTCATAGAGTCGGTTCAAGATTGAACCAAAATGATTCCATCTCAGGTGATACACAAGTGTAAAGGTGGAATGTTGTAACTCATTCCAATACTGGAAAATGGAGTAGTTTCCTCTATGTCATAGGTTGATTTAATTTCTGGTCATTAAATCAACCATTAGATAAATCTCATGGTTGATTCATTTAATTATTTATTTATTTCTATCTATGAAATTATTTATTTTATGGATTCAAGACCGTGATCACATAAATTAATTATTTAATGTGAAAATACAGAATGTAAATAAATGTATTATGTGTAAATTCTTTATCTATCATGTTAAATTAATTAAGTAACATACATTTAATATTAAGAAGACATGTAAAGTATAAAATAAGATACAATTTATTCATAATAAATTAAATAAATGAATTATGTGTAAATTATTAATCCAACATGGTTAATTAATTAAAATCCCTCAAACCTAATATTAAGGAAGAATTGGCCTTCCATTACTTGATTAGGAACAAAACTCAATATAACTAAGTGTTTGACCAACTCATGTTGGGACACTTACATTTATAAGGGGAGTTATTTTAAAGGTTTTGGGTAGACTTAACCATTTTACATCAAGAGGATTATCCCTTACTAGACTTGGTGTAATTTAGAGGAAAGTGTTGAGAAAATCCATGTTAGGATTTTATGATTGGGGAAATCCACTCAACGGATCAAGGAGTTTCAATACCATAGTTGGAAAAAACCGGCCTACCTAAATACCTTCAAGTAGCTTGACCAAACCCTTTTTGGGGTTATGTGAAGGGGAATATAGATCCTACAACTATAATTCCCTAGAAACTAGAAATTCTCAGTTCAATGGAAAGGGATTTTGGGAGTTGATAAAATAGTGGGAGTTTTAATAAAATAAATTAATTTATTATTTCTAACATAATTTGTAATCAAGAAAAGTACTAAAAATATTCTCTTTTTAACTTCAAAATAAAATGGAAATCTCATTATCCACATTATGCCCAGAATCAATATTGGATAAAGGCAACTTCCCAACTGGAAGTAACTTCCAATAATGGTACATATGCCTTCAGGTTGTTCTACGACATGAACAGAAATCTTATGTGCTAGAATCCTCAGTGCCTGATATGCCTACTAAGGATGTGAGTGATGAATAGTTACGAGTCTATGAGAAACATATAAATTACTCAGTCAACATTCAATGTTTGATTCTTTCATTTATATCTAGTGAAATATTGAAGTCTCACAAAAACATGGATGCATATTTCAAACTTGAGCACCTCTATGGTCTTTACCAGGAGAGAGCTTGATATGAGCAGTTTGAGATTTCCAAAGAACTCTTTCAGAGTAAGCTTGTGGAGTGTTCCTCAGCTGGGCCTCTTGTAGTCATAATCATTGGCTACATTGAGTTCCTAGAGGTTCTAGGGTTTAAACTCCCTGAAGAACTACACAATGATCTTATTCTGGCCTCACTCCCTCAGAGATTCTCCATCATTTCTATGAATTTTAATATTAACAACATTGATAAGTCTCTTCTAGATCTTCTTACTCTTCTTCACCAAGTAGATAAGGATACGAAGTGTGAAAATACTGCATTCCTTATGGTGAACAAACCGAAAGGGAATGAAAAGTGATTTAAGACCAAATCTTCTTCACACCCTTCCAAGAAGAGGGGGTCAAGGGGAATGAAAAGGAATATTATGATGACTATTTTACATGTTTCCAGAAGGTCCATTGGAAGAAAAACTACACCCAGCCAAAGAATCAAGGGGAAGCTTCATGTGCTTTTGTTATCGAGTGCAATTTATTAGTTTCTACAAATTGGGAATTAGATATAGATTGTGGTAATTACATATGTATTCAAAGATAGGAACTAAGTACATTCAAAAAGATTGACTAATGGTAAGTAGATATACAACCAACCAATAGAGCTAAACATTCTATTGTAGCTATTGGGGACAACCACCTCATTTTTTCGTCTTAGATGATCTTGGTTTTGAAAGGTTTTTATTATGTGTCATCTATTACAGAAAATATTATATCAGTATCCAAACTTGATACAGATGGATTTGTTCTAAAATTTGGAAATAAATGTTACTTATTTTATAAACATAGAATTATTTCTGATAAGACACATTTAAATAATGATATTTATGTGTTGGATTACACAAACCAAGTAATGGAAATTGATAAAGTTAATTCACATGACTCATACCACACCCAACTTTGAAATCACCAACCATGTTATGAAAATAAAAATTGATTGACTAAATTACATCAAGATGGATATTTAGGTTCTTGTTAACTAAAACCACTTGGTGTATGTCATGAATTTTTATAAGGAAACTTTAATGAATCCCCATTTAATGGGAAAGGTTAAAAGGCTAAAAAGCTTCTTGAATTATTTCATATCGATGTGTGTGGACCATTTCATATTGAAGAAAGGGGTGGGTACTCATACTTCATAACTTTTATTGGTGATTTTATTAGATATGGATATGTCTACTTGATGAGGTATAAGTCAAATTATTTTGATAAATTCCAGGAATACAAGAATGAAGTTGAGAACCAACTTGTTAATAAGATTAAGAAACTCTACTCAGAATATGGTAGAGGATATCTTAATCAAGACTTCATTGATTACTTACAAGAGTTTGGGATCTTATCCCAAATCAATCCTCCTTATACACCTCAGTGTAATGGTATAAGTGAAAGGAGGAACCAAAACTTATTGGACATAGTGAGATCAATGATGTTCCGTGTGATTCTTCCATTATCCTTTTGTGGATACATGTTATAAATAAAAACACATATAATAAACCAAGTACCAACTAAATCAATAAATGGTAATCCATGTGTATTTTGGAGTAGAATAAAAACCATGTTATTGAATTTATATATGTGGGGAAGTGAATAATTTTTTAAGGCCTCTTCAGGTAAACAACTTGCATCCTAAGGCCCAAAGTGTTCCTTTATAGGATACCCTAAGGAAACAAGGGGATATTAAATATATGGCCCCTCATAAAAAATGGTTATTGTGGAAAAACATTCCATATTACTTGAGATGGAGAAAATATCTAAAAGATATAGTGGTAGAGAGATATACTTCGATGAATTTGAGGCTTAAGGTACACAAGAGTTGGTAATATAACAGATTCTACAAATCCCCATGGAAGATAAAATTGTTTCGGAGACACAAGTATTGTGTAAGAGTACAAGAGAGATTACAGAACCAGGACCTTATGGTTTTCTAGTCACCGAGGATGGTGATTCATTATTAGTCGATAATAATGATCATAAAACCTACAAGGAAGAAGCAAGTGGCACACATTTTGCAAAGTGGAAAGATGCCATGAATTATGAAACGGATTCCATGTACCAAAACCAAGTATGGATTTTGGTAGATCCTCCAGTGGATGTAAAGCATGTTGGTTGAAAATGGGTATTCAAGAATAAACTGGACGTATAAGGACAAGTCGGTACCTATAAGGAATGACTGGCTGCAAAAGGGTTTAAACAGCTCCAAGGAATTAACTACAATAAAACCTTTTCACCAGTTTCAATGATGAAATAATTCAGAATTATAATTTCCATTATAGATTACCATGACTATGAGATTTGGAAAATGGATCTCAAAATATCCTTCCATAATGGGAACCTTCAGAAAGTTATCTATATTAAAAAAACCGAAGGGTTTGTGACTCCAAAGTATGCTAATAAGAAATGAAAATTGAAAAAAAAACATTTATAGATTAAAGAAATCATATCAGTCATGGAATATTCATTTTGATGAAGCTGTCACAAAATTTTATTTCATAAAGAATGATTGTAATACTTGTTTCTACAAACAGTTTAATGGCAGTGCAGTCATTTTCTTAATTGTATATTTTGATGACATATTACTCATAGGAAACAAAATTCTAGTCCTATAGTAAGTTAAGACGTGGTTGAATAAATTATTATCCATAAAAAACTTTGGAGAAGCAGCATATATTCTAGGGATCATGATGCATCATGATAGATCCAAGAGACTGCTCGGCCTATGTCAAAGTACATAAAATGATAAGATACTGAAGATATTCAGTATGAAACAATCTAAGAGGGGATTATTTCCAACATCACATAGCATTCATCTTTCCAAGAAAATGTTTTCTCAGACACATGAGGAAAGAAACATAATGGAAAGGATTCTATACGCATTAGTTATTGGGTTAGTTATATATGTTATGATATGTACTATGATATATGTTTCCTACATATTGAGGGAAATAGGCAGATATAAAGAAGATCTGGGTGATTGTCATTGGATGGAAGTCAAGGAAGGAAGGTGGCCTCTTGCAGCTTTTAGTTCCTTTGAAGTATGCTGCAATCGGGGAAGACGTGAAGAACCTGGTGGATCATCCACCATGCCTTGCTATAGTTAACATTAATAGTTAGGTCCATCAGGAATGTGGATTGGAGGAGGGTTATCAAGAGGTGAAAATCTTGGTAAAGTGGGGTGACATCTCGGATAGTGACAAGGAAAATGATAGTGGTGTGGTTCAGCCTTCCTATAGCAATGTTATTCAGGGTGAGAGGATGAAGGTGCATGGGGATGAGGATGCTAAGACTGGCCCACCATGACGACGACCGAAGAAGGACTATTCTTATCTTCCAAGGCTAGTGTCTACTAGATCATCTATTGTGAAGGAAAGTTGGGATATGCAGTCCTCGAAGGAGTTTCTATCCATGGAGAAGCTAAATCTTATAAGGAAATATGCCAGGGTTCTTAAGCACTATGAAAGCTCAGAGTGGGAAACATACACTGTAGAGGAAAAAATCTATAATGGGGGTGGTGACGGGTATGAATTTTATGATATGTAGTTGTTGTTTTTTTGACTTTTTGTACTTGCTTAATGCTTTTTCTTTTCTTAATAAATAGTCATAGGCTTGCCTATGACTAAGCTTTCCTGGTATCTGAGGCAGACTAAGGATATGTTCCTATTCTATGGAGAAAATGATGAATTATTCATCATAGGATATACATATTCTAGTTTCCAAACTCATCAAGATGACATGAAATCACAAATAAGATACATCTTCACTTTTAATGGAGGTTTTGTGAGTTGGAAGAGCTCAATGTAGGTTGTGGTTGCAGATTCGACAGTAGAGTCTAAGTATATTATGGCTTCTGAGGGAAAAAGGAAGCAGCATCAGTGCACAAGTTCATCCAAGATCTTGATGTGGTACCTAGCAGTAAATAACTTATCACACTATGTTATGATAATACTACAGTGGTGGATCTCACAAAAGTTCCAAGGTCACATAAAAAGATGAAGCACATACTTCAGAAGTATTATTTCTTGAGGTATTTTTTTCATAGAGGTGAGGTTTCAGTGATTAGTATTTCCAGATAAGACAACATGGAAGACCACTTGAATAAGTCCTTGACTTAGTAGAAACATTATTATCATGTGTGGTCTAACAGACTAAAATTCGTAGGTATTTGGCTCTAGTACAAGTGGGAGTTTGTAGAGTTAGTGTCATATAACCAACTAATTGTATGTATATTAAATTTATTAAATATTATTTTAACATCTTATTACATATTATTCATTTTGTTTTCTTGGGTTTAATGTAATAATGTCCTAGAGTATTATCACATTGATAAGGTCATAGTAGTTTCCCGCTATAATGAGAACCTTGAAGTGATATGAAAATATTATTAATATAGTTCTTTGGTTGGATAACGTACTATGATGGCACACACAGTATTTTGAGCATCAGGTATGAGTTCTCGTAAGAAGATGAATCTTCTTATCATGAAGTTCACACATGGTAATCTCCATGATGAGAGATTATGAGAAAAGACTTGCCAGTAAGAATTCTATATGTTTTTGTGTCAACAGATATTCTATCTACAAGAATTTGTAATGGTCCTTACACTTTAAGATTATCACTAATATATGTCATGAATTGTGCACTTAGATTTATTGACCAAAACTATCAAACCATATGTTGGTGGGAAGTAGGGTATATTGGGTGCATCACGATTGAGAAGTCATTAATGGATAAGTCGAGGAAGGATTTTTCCCTTCCATCTTTATGGAAGTAGATATCTCAGCTCGTTGATTGGAATATAACCATCGCATTAAATTCCATGGCCATGATGTAACGATGTGTTTATTTTAGATTGTCAAAAAATATGTATAAAGTAAATAGGTTGATGACACCGTTGTAAAACCTTCTTGATGAGATATTGTGAGAAAGAGATTATATTACCCAGTGAGCGTCCATATGTGGTTATCGATTTTGCAACATTAAGTTCTTTCTCTTAGGTTCATTGACCCATTGCTGGACAGTAATTTTAGACTTTAAGAAAGCCCACCTAATGTCAATGAGAAAAAATCCTAGTGGATTACACACTAAGTGTTTTTGTTGATCTTGATTAAATTCTATTTGAGTTTAATTAATGGAATGCATCTTATTGTTAAGTCTGAGTAATAATTTTATTCAAGTTATGTTGATCGCATAAATTAAATAAATATTTATTTATTGGCATGTGAATAAAATTTATTTATTTATTTTATTTTATATTTAATTAATATTTATTCACTCGTATGCGAATGAAATATTTATTTATGAATAAAATTTTTATTTAGGCTTTCAATAAATGCAAGATGAGTTCAAATGGATCAAGACCGTGTCTGGTGACAAATATTAATTAAAAATATGGTTAAATGATATTTGTAATTTCTCAAGATGGTGCATGCCACAACAAAAATAATAATATAATTATTATTATGAGGCATGGGGTTTATTAATAGAAATAAATGTTATTTAACGTCCATCATTAAATTAAATAATATTTTAACTTAAATCCTAACTCTATAAATAGATAGATATGTTTATAGTGTTGTGTATCCAAAAAATGAGAACAGATAATTTTTGCACACAACAAATTCTCTCTCAACTCCTCCTTCTCTCTCCCTCTCAAGAACGATAAGTGCAAGAGATATTTCTTCAAACCCAAAGAAAGATCAATCAATAATGAACAATGAAAGATATTCGACTCACCGTTCTAGCACCCGAAGAACGAGTGGTGTTTCTCAGAGATCAAAGGAGAATGTTTGGATCACCTCTAGAGGGATTCTAGGCCTGGATCCTCACAGTGCAATTAAGGCAATCCAAGAGGGAATTTTTGGACAATCAACATTCACCAATGAAGAAAGTTCATAAGCCTGGGTATTTATTTCTTCAAATATTAAATAAATTAATTATAAATTTGATGTTTAGGATCCTCGCTCTTGGTTTTGGGAAATTACTAATAAAATAAATTTTAATATATCATCCACCACCATAGGCTTCCACTATGCATGGAACCAACAATCAAAGTCTCCCAAAACCCATTATTTTCAGTATGGAATTCAACCCATACAAACACAACATCAAAATAATATCAAAGGTGTAAAATCATGCGATCCAAACCCCTTTCCCCTTCAATTTTAATTAACCCATTCTTTATCTTCATCAATTTAGTGAAAACTATATTCCCCAATGATAAACAAAAGTAAACCCTTCCCACATGATATACAATAAAGAGAAACGAGGGAAACCGTACCTGAAAGAAGTTTTTCCAACTTGTTGCGCACCGTAGGGCGAAGAAGAAATGTCCGCAAACCACAACCACGCGCGGGAAAAACATGGATAAGCCTACACCGCACCCAAGGATCACCAAAACTCAACCCTCACACACCCCCAAACACAAAGACATGTCGTAAAACCAACTATTTGGCCATAAAATCTTTTTTCATCGAAAAACATGGTGCTTTGGGCTAGAATTAACTTACAACGTCAAACAATTTCTTATGGTATAAACACCTTTCACACCTAGCCCCACACCAAACACATTCCATAAACCAACTAGTCAAGCAAGTCATAAATCCTTATATTACATTACAAATCCCTATTTTACAGCGTAAAAAGGCTACTGGAGTTATATTGCATCTCCATCTCCACTGAACCACATCTAGCCTCCTCTGAACACCTATGGTCACCTCAAATTGACAAAGTAATGGACTGGGAAGGCACAAACCGTTACATCAGATGTCTCTCAAATTATCCTCATCTTTGATAATTAAAACCAAAGCCAAAGAAAAGAAAGGGGCCCAAGAAAATACCCCACGAGATACCACTCAAGGTTCTCATCACACCTCGAAGGCTTCCACCAGCCAAACTCACCAACCAAAACACCCACAAACACCCCACAAAACCACTACACAACCACCTCTTGTCGGGAACAACAACAAACATCTTGTACCGGCTGAAAAAATACCACATTTTTCACAACCACACCACCACACAACCATCCAACCTCTATATAGCCCAAGCCAAAAACTGATAGAGCCAATGCGCAACACTACACAAACCAAGCACATAAAGTATGGAATCTCATCTTCCATGTCAAGATACTATCCTCTTTGGGTGACATTGACTCAGCCGCACAGTTTCAATCGTGTCAAAGTAAAACGCTTCTTGATTATGAATCAGGTCTTCCCCTTTTTCATATGCCGAAAAATTTATCACACACCACACATCAAGGAAAACAACTCATCTGATAAAACAACAAGGTCTAAACATTGTACCACAAAAAAAAATAAGCAGAGAAAAACTCAAAAAAAACTATGGGTGTTGGGAATGAATCCGCGTCTCACTCTCATAAGTAATCTCCTCCAAGACACCATGTCTTCACAACATACGAACCAAGGGAATGGTCCGCCCATGCAATACCTTCTTTAGATGATCATGGGTATCTACTAGTTTCTTCACAAAGGTCGTGTCATCCTCAATATCCAACTCTACCTAGTCAATGACATGGGAGTCATCATAAAGATACTAATGGAGCTGAGAGATGTGGAAGATATTGTGGATTCGGTCCAGTCACGGTGGAAATGTCAACTGATACACCACCTCATCAACACGCACCAATAGCTCAAAGGTCCCAACAAACATGAGATAAATCTTACCTCCTTCCAAACCTATACTACTCATGTCGAGAGGGGACTCTCAAGAACACATGGTCTCCAACCTCAAACTCTAATGCGATCGATAGAAGACTTTTTTCAGTTCTATGTTGCTTTTATCTTTTCCCGAACAAGATGAACTTTCTATGTTGTCTTCTTCACCACATTCAGATTAAGAACTATTGTCTCACCAACCCCTATCCAGTACAACATATAATGATATGGCCTCCCGTATGGATCATGAGAATTGGGGTTCATGGCATTGAAATTTCCACTAATGGAAATATATATGCATTATAATAGAATTAGGGTTTTAAGTGATAATATTATTTTTATTACTTAACCCCTTTAAATTTTCTAAAATTACACCATGCTACTAAAAATTTCCAAACTCTCACCAAAATACAAACCCATCACATTAAAACTGATTTCCGAATCTGATAAATTTTCCGACAATTTGATGAATAAGTAAAATCACCATTTTACCATTTTAAAATTAACAAATAAATTTGAAAAAATCCCATTGAAAATCAACTTGCCCGCAAAATGGTAGTGACCCTTAATGTGAAACCCATGATCTCACAGGTATTGTTGCGGACACTACACCAAATGCAATGTGGATTCGACTTTAGTAGGAACGCTGAAGTGGTATTGTACTAGCACACTGTAGCAACACTGTGGTGGAGTATTTGCAGCATTGTACCATAAGATTCTGCAACAGTAGAATTTGGGAAGGTGTACCGATAGAGCTATGTGCTGTGGGCTTTTGGTTGACTCTGAAAGGTTATCAATCAGCCCTTTAGGGGTTGAATGTTGACCTAATTTGATTAGAATCAGTAGGTGCGTGTGTGTATTCCTCATGAATTGTGCCCCAAATAATTTAGGATATTATTATTATTTACTTAAATAATTTATAATACCGAAATTAGGTTTACAACTCACAAAAAGGAATAAAATAAAACCAGACAACACCTTGCTCAAACCAACAATAATGTATTTAATAATAATTTAATTAATAATAATACGTAATTACAATAATGTATTTAATAATAATTTAATTAATAATAATACTTAATTACATCGTCGAAGGTGAACCCATGAAATCAGTCCCGGGCTCCGGGTTCGCAACCACGCCGGGATCAGAATTCTTCGTAATCTCATGGAACCCCTCCCGTGAAGGCGAGGGTGAGCAGTTGAGGACGAACCGGGTGACGATCCTCTCCGTTTCTGGACTCATCAGCGGATGTTGGTACCGAAGGTTCTGGAATTGATGACGCTTCCGACGTGGATCCGACGAGTCCATCTTCCTCTCCTTCTAATCCTCTCACTGCTCATATCTGATGACATTTACAGCCGTTAGTGGCTGGAGTGTTACCCAGTCCAACCTCCCAATACAGCCACGAAAAGGGTTTTTTTATGGATTTCCAAAATAGAAGTGAGAATGGCGGTTGTTTTGGTGAGTATTTAAATAATGTTTTTCTTTGGTTAGTATTAAAAAGTATAGATGAAATCATTTTTGTGTGCATGCCAAAAATAAAAAGAAAAGGGGTTGTTGTTGGGATGACAATGGGCACCCTATAATCGAGTATCTGATCCTACATGACGTGATAGAATCGGATTCACGTATATTAGAGGTGTGTTTGGGTGGGGTTGGAGTTTTTTTTAAATACCTAATTTTTAATCAGATAAGAGCACCACATGACCTTAGACACATCTCCCAACACATCAGAGGGTGACGATGGACACCGATAATCTAAGAGGATATCGTGGGGAGACTATACCCTCTGATACAGACAACCATAAATCAAAGGAAACAACATACGACCAGTCATTACAATATCAAACCAAATAAAAGAAACATCACAGCTAAGGACCACAAGAATCAGACAGACACCCACAAGATCTCTAGTTGGTAGATCATATACAACTCAGACCAAAAGTAAACCCTACAAAAAAATGTTTTAGTGGAAGTTTTAATAACCGATGTGAAATAAATAGTATTAAAAAATTATAATATAGCAGCAATTATATAAAAACATCGCTATATATATATTTTTTTATTTTAACATTTAGCAGTGGTTTTATTTAAAGCGCTGATAAATATTATAAAAACCCTAATTTCAACCCCCCCTATCTCATTAGCCCCGACCCCCCTCCCCCTACCCCTGGTTCCCCCCAACCTCCCCCCCCCCACACTCCCAACGACGACTAGTGTGACCCCGACCCCCCTGCTCCCTTCCACCGAACATTGTGACCCCGACTCCCCCTTCCGGTGACCGTCGTGACCCCAACCCCTCCTATCAGCTATTGTTGTGCCCCCAACCCCCTGATAGTGATCATCATGACACAAATCCCCTGTCAGCAACCGTCATGGCCCCGACCCCCTGTTCCCTACCAGTGACAGTCATGACCTCGACCCCCCTTCCGACAACTATCCTGACCTTGAACCCCCCCCCCTTTCGGTGATCATCGTGACCCTGAAACCCCCTGCTGGATACTATCGTTACCCCCCCTGTCAGCGACCACCATGATCCCGACCCCTTATCGGCTACTACCATGACCCTGACCCTCCTGACCAACGACCCACTACTACAAAAACGGGATTTATCGGCGCTCAAAACGAGCTTTATCAGTGCAAAAAAAGCGTTGTAAAGCTCAGCGCTGATAAAGGGAGGGGGGTCCCCTTTATCATCGCTCAATAATCGCTCATAAAGGGATACTTTATCAACGCTAAAACTTTCTGATAAAGGAACCCTTTATCATCGCTAAAAAGGCACTGATAAATGTGTTCTTATCAGCACTCTTTTAGCGCTGATAAAGGCCATGTCTGCTGCAACAAAAAATTTTGTTGCAACACACCCAAACAACAGCAACGAAAATTTCAGCATCTCAATAAGTAAACCCATACAAAATTAACACATAAATCATAAGATAATTACACCAATTATACCCATACACCATTAACACATAATTCATAAGTTAATTAAATACATAAAAATTCTATTCAAAATTCAGGGGTTTGGGGGCTAATCAGGGGTTTGGGGTGGCTGTCCCGGGGGGGTGTAGGGGGTGTCTGGGGGGTAGGGGTGTCCGGGGGGGAAAGGGGTGTCCAGGGGGGATAGGGGTGTCCAGGGGGGGGGATAGGGGTGTCCAGGGGTGGGGGGTGTCCAGGGGGTGGGGGCGTTCGGGGGGTGGGGGCATCCAGGGCGGTGGGGGAGTCCGTGGGGGTGGGGGTGTCCGGGGGGTGGGGGCGTCCGGGGGGGGGGGGGGGTCCGGGGTGGGGGGGGGGGGCGTCTGGGGGGGTGGGTGCATTCTGGGGGGTGGGGCCATCCCAGGGGGGTGGGGCCGTGCCAGGGGGGGTGGGGGCATCCCGGGGGGTGGTGGTGTCCAGGGAGGTGGGGGCGGTCCAGGAGGTTGGGGAGCAGTCCAAGTGGGGTTGTCCGGGGGGGGGGCGTCCGGGGGGGTGGGGGTGTCCGGGGGGGTGGGGGCGTCCTGGGGGGTGGGGGCGTCCCGGGGGGTGGGGGCGTTTCGAGGGAGTGGGGGCGGTCTAGGAGGTTGGGGGCTGTCCAAGGGGATGGGGTGTTGTCCAAGGAGGGGGGTGTCCAGGTGGGGGGATGTCTATGGGGTGTCCAGGGGGGTGTGCTGGTGTCCAGGGTGTCGGGGGGTTTTCCAGGGGTGGGGGTGTCCGGGGGTGGGGCGGTCCAGGGGGTTGGTGGGGCTATCCAAGGGGGGTGGGATGGTGTCCCAGAGGGTGGGGGTGGCTATCCATGGGTGGGGGGTGTCCAGGGGGTGGGGGTATCTAGGTGGTGGGGTGGTGTCAAGGAGGGGTGGTGGTGCCGTCTAGGGGGTGGTGGTTGTCCAGGAGGGTGGGGGTGTTCGGGGGGTGGGGGCAGTCTGGGGGATTGGCAGGGCTTTACAAGGGGGGTGGGTGGTGTCTAGGAGGGTGGGATGGGGGTGTCCAGGGGGATAGGGGTGTCCAGGGGGTGGGGGTGTCTAGGGGGGGTGGGGTGGTCCAGGAGGTTGGGGTTTCCAAGGGGGTGCGGTGGTTTCCAAGGAGGGGGTGTCCAGGTGGGGGTGTACAGGTGCGGGGGGGGGGGGGGGCTGTCTATTGGTGTTTAGGGGGGTGGGATGGTGTCCAGGGTGTCGGGGGGCTTTCCAGGGGGTGGGGGTCTAGGGGTAGGTGGGACTGTCCAAGGGGGGTGGGATGGTGTCCGGGTGGGTGGGGGTGGTCGTCCATGGGTGGGGGTGTCTAGGGGGGTGGGGGTATCCAGGGGGTGGGGTGGTGTCAAGGAGGGGTGGGGGTGGTGGTTTTCTAGTGGGGGTGGGGGTGTCCGGGGGTGGGGGTGTCCGAGGTGAGGGGGGGGGGGGCTGTCCATTGGCATGTCCTGGGGGTGGGGGTGTCCAGGGGGTTGAGGGGGCTTTCCAGGGGGTGGGGGTGTCCAGAGGGGTGGGGGTGTCCAAGGGGTGGGTTGGGGTCCAGGGGGGTAGGGGAGGTCCAGGGGGTTGGTGGGGTTCACTCATACACATAAAAAAGGACCCATGGATCGTTTTCTTAATGGATCAACACAATCAGAATGCGTTTGGTCCGATTTTCGTAGGTCAGTTGTTGTTTTCACTTAAAATTGTGTCCATTTAAAAAAAAAGACCCTTTGAGTGATACTCATATTGAGGCGGGTATGAATCTTACACATCAAAAAGTACTTGTAGATCGTTCTCCTAAAGGATAAATACAATCCGAATGTGTTTGGTCAGATTTCTGAAGGTCAGTTGTTGTTTTCACTTAAAATTGTGTCCATTTTAAACTAAAGAGAGACACATTGAGTGATTCCAGCAACACCATGACTTGGATTGAGATGGGGTTGGCTCGTACACGTCTCAAAGGACCCATTAATCATTCTCCTAAAGGATAAATACAATCCGAAATCATTTGGTTGGATTTCTGTATGTCAGTTGTTGTTTTCACTTAAAAAATATGTCCATTTTAAACAAAAGAGAGACCCTTTAAGTGATACCGGCTACACTGCGCCTTCGATTGAGGCGAGGTTGACTCTTAAACATCACAAAGGACCCATGGATTGTTATATTAAAGGATCAACACAATCTGAATTCATTTGGTCAGATTTTCGTAGGTCAGTTGTTGTTTTAACTTAAAATTGTGTCCATTTTAAACAAAAGAGAGACCCTTTGATTGATACCAGTCAAAATGTGTCTCGGATTGAGGTGGGGTTGACTCATACACATCAAAAAAGAACCATGTATCGTTCTCCTAAAGGATAAACACAATCTGAATGTGTTTGGTCAGATTTCCATAGGTCATTTGTCGTTTTCACTTAAAATTGTGTCCATTTTAAACAAAAGACATACATTTTCAGTGATACCATCCACACCATGCCTCGGATTGAGGCGTAGTTGACTCATACATGTCCCCAAAACACCCATGGATCATTCTCCTAAAGTATCAACACAATACGAATTATTTTGGTCAGATTTCTGTACGTCAGTTGTTGTTTTCACTTAAAAATCTGTCCATTTTAAACAAAAGAGAAACACTATGAGTGGTATCGGCCACACCGTGCCTCAGATTAAGGTAAGTTTGACTATTACATGTCACAAAAGACCCATGGATCGTTCTCATAAAGGATCAACACAATCTGAATGCGTTTGGTCATATTTCTGTAGGTCAGTTGTTGTTTTCACTTAAAATTGTGTCCATTTTAAACAAAAGAGAGACCCTTTGAGTGATATCGTCCACACCGTGCCTCATATTGAGGTAGGGATGACTCGTACATGTCCCCAATGAACCAATGGATCATTCTCCTAAAGTATAAATACAATACAAATGTGTTTGGTTATATTTCCATAGGTCAGTTGTTGTTTTCACTTAAAATTGTGTCCATTTTAAACTAAAGAGAGACACTTTGAGTGGTACCGGAAACACCATGCCTCGGATTGAGATGAGGTTGACTTGTACACATCAAAAATGACCCATGGATCATTATCCTAAAGTATCAATACAATCTAAAAGCGTTTGGTCAGATTTTCGTACGTCAATTGTTGTTTTCATTTAAAAATCTGTCCATTTTAAACAAAAGAGAGACCCTTTGAGTGATACCATCCACACGGTGCCTCGGATTGAGGAGGGGTTGACTTGTACATATCAAAAAGGACCCTTGGATCGTTCTCTTAAAGTATCAACACATTCTGAATGAGTTTGGTTGGATTTTCATAGGCCAGTTGTTGTTTTCACATAAAATTGTGTCCATTTTAAACAAAAGAAAGACCCTTTGAGTGATATTGGCCACACCGTGCCTCAGATTGAGGAGATGTTGACTCAAACACGTCACAAAGGACCCATGGATCATTCTACTAAAGGATCAACACAATATAAATGTGTTTGGTTAGATTTCCATAGGTCAGTTGTTGTTTTCACTTAAAATCATATCCATTTTAAACAAAAGACAACCACTTTGAGTGATACCAGCCACACTGTGCCTCAGATTAAGGCGGGGTTGACTCGTACATGTCCCCAACACACCCATGGATCATTCTACTAAATGATAAACACAATCCAAATGTGTTTGGTTGGATTTTCATACGTCATTTGTTGTTTTCACTTAAAAATATTTTCATTTTAAACAAAAGAGAAACACTTTTAGTGGTTCATCATTATTGCATGTTGCTGGTGCATATCATCTGTTAAAATGGGAAAATGACTCATTGGAGAAAGGATTTTTTATTTAATAACAATTACAATTTTCCTACGAACATTTACATACAACAATGGTTCATCTTTTGATCCCCTTAACCCCTCTCAAAAATGACCACCAATTGTACACTTCCCCAAGTCAGATCTTCATGCTATTTGTGTACAATCTGCCATCAGGTATGTGGCCCACTAGTTTCTGAACAAATCTATATCGTCTTGTGAGTATGAGGCTTTTCAGAAGTCATAGTAGTACTGCAAAATATAAAAATAAAGATTTAATAAATAAATTAAATGAACTAGTAGTTGTTTTTCAAAATACCTCTTTATGGATGCTAGTTTCTTGATGAAAAACGATCTCTTTCATAAATTTACAAACATAATAACTGCAATCATTATCGTTTGTTTGTTTTGGAAACTGCAAAAAAATTGATCACTAGGATAATAAGTAACTTGTGTTGAGATGTGTTTGGATAGTGAAATTTTATTATATATACCCTGATATTTGCCCAGACGTAGTACTTTCTCGCCTCCTTATGTTTAGCCCCTATCCTCATTCCTTTTTTTAGATGATAATGATACACTGCCCTATCATAATAGAATCCTCATTAAAAGATAATATAAATTATATTACTTGATTAATAGACCTAAAACGTAGGATGTAGTGTCTTACAGATTCAAAAACTCCATCATGTGTGGTCGGTTTGATGGATATCCTTTCTTTGAATCCAGAAAATAAATCTTTAGAGTATCCAAGTTCACCGCAATTAGCATCCAATGTTTCCTAAAAACACAAAAAGGAATGAGTAATAAAATAAGTGAAAATATAATTGATATTCTTTAATCATAGAGTTTTACCCCTACATGGTTGGTATTAGGAAGAGTATGTCATCTGTAATATTACTTTCAAATGTTTTCAGCAATCCGTTCAATATTTCATTATTTTTTGATGGATCTAATTTTGTTAGATGTGATTATGTGGTATGAGGACTAACGAGTCCGAATTTTGGCTCATGGGAAAATTCCTTCAACTGTTTTTCATATATACATATTTCAACAATATAAAATGCATTTAGTCATAATTTTCACATTACATCAGCTTTTAGAAATTCAATTCATGAAAACATACCTCATATATATATTTACAACTATGACACCTAGCCAACCATTTTCATGGATCTCATTTACATTTTCAACAGCAATGAAATATTGAATTTCCTCTCTGTATATATTCTTTTCGAAAACTACTATATGACTACTACCACCTCTTAGCTTCATATCCACATGAGTCTTCAATGCTAGTAAATGTGGATAGAGAACACGTGGTGTTATTGTGCTTTCAGTAGCTCCATGGGATTAGTTGGTCGATCCTTTAGAGGGTTTTGAGCCGACGTTTGTCACCCCCTTCCCTTTCTCCGTCTATAATAACATTCATTGGTTCAGACCCTTTTTCCATTAATTGTTAAAGGTTTAGATTGAAAAAAGGAAATAAATACCTCTTTTTCTGCATGTACTCTTACAAGTTGTGACAACCATGCAATGAATATCCCAAAATACTTTTTGACCGTATTAATATCATCGTCATCAAGTGGAATAGGTAGCTCTACATTTGGCTCATGAGCTACAGTAATCATCACTTTCAGATGATCTTTCGGAAGTGGTCTATTATGCAGCGTGTCATCTAGGATGTTGAATAGTGTATCCCTCACTACAAGGTGATAGGTGGGTTTTGATAGATATAAATCACAATCCTTATCACCCTATAGAAGATCACTACAAGAAAAGTATCAGTGTTTGTGTGATTCACATTTCATGGGAACAATTATTAGAATATTGAATAACATAGCTAAGACATATATTTGAGGGGAATGGCTCGCCTCAATGCTGGTGGGGGTGCGGTGGGATGTTTACGCGCTGGTTGTTCTTGAGTTGTGTCTTCTCCTTGCTTCCCACCCATAAAAGTTTCTAGCAACTCTCACTGCCATTGCAATCTTTATTCAAGGGTTTCTAGTTTTTCGCTCATTTGTTTCAATTTTTCATCTCTATCATCCATTTTTTTTCTCAAAATATAATCTGGGTGTCACCCAAAACCCCACACCTCTGACACGACCATATTTTTCTAGCTTCTTCAAAGTTGGTGATAATAGGTCTGTATCCTCTACAGGAGTAGCTGATTCCCGTGACTGTTAGATATAGGAAAATAACTAATTATTTTTATGTAATAGAAATTTAAAACAAATCTTTTTATCATCGTGTCATACTTACACATATTTCCCACACTTTTTGTGTGTCCTTATCTACTAGATTCCCTTCCTTATTCACACGTGCCTCCTTCCAAAGCACATGACGTGGGATGGAAGTGTCTTTGGTTTTAGACTCATTAATCTACATATAAACATAGAAAGATAATTATGATGTTGTTTATTGGCACCTAACAATATTACTGTAAATTTAAAATACGTACCATTTTATTTTCTAGTGGAGCATACCCCATCCTTACTTTACGATAGGGGTATGTTGGTTTTGATGCACGTTCATTATTTTAATTACATAGTTGCAGTTTCATAAATGAAATGTTGACAATCAAAGTGATGAATACACATATCCTCAAACAATGTATTATCACCCACAATGTACTAAAACTTCTCATCCCCACAGCGACCAATAAGTGCATCCCATGCTTCTTGGGATATCAGGTCAGCATAGAAAATGAGTGGGTGCGGGTTTATTTTACCTTTGGAATATTTCAGGAGACATCTTGTTAAAATAATGCGAAAACCTCGATGAATCCTTCCTGCAAGACTTAGTACATAATCCTTGTGTGAATCGTATACTATAAATGTACTCTACAAGAGATTGAGAAGAGTAATACATTGTTTCATTATTTTATTTTCTAGTAAATTAAATAAATAAATTCACAATGTTACCATAATTTCATCCCATATCACAACCTTCAGCCCAGACACAACATGGTGCCATGAATCTATGTCAATCAGCATGTGTTGTCGAGTGGAAAATCCAATTTAACTACTAAACATAGCCTTGTTTGGATTCACATGTTGTCCTTGTGAATTCCATCCAACATCAAATTTGATGCCTTTGCTTTTTGCCTTAAGAAGTTTGGCTAACACCGTCAAACTATGACGCACCTGTGTTTTCTGTGACATCGGTCCTTCATTCTCGACCATTTCATCGATATCAACATCATCTATATGTACATATGAAATGGTAGAAACGACATGTGCTGATGGTTGTTGGACCTCAACACTAGGAGCAACAATAGGTTTAGAAACTTGTTGTTGCTCTGCACTGTGAGCTGCCGCAGCAGGAGCAGCCGCAGCAGGAGCAGCAGCAGCCTCAGCAGCAGCAGCTTGAGAGACTTGTTCAACCTCAAGGTTAAGAGCACCAGAATATGCAAAAGTCATTATCTATAAAAGTAGTTGAATAGTTAATTTAGATTACATAAATTCATTAATGATAAGATAATAACATGAGATAAAAAGATCTATATTACAAAAAAAATATAACCTGTTTATTGAACTCTCTTTCTTTTTTTCAAAGGCTGAAGGGATTTTACACCTCCATCGATTATCCAAATCCCTTCATTGTGGTCTCCTCTAACATAAAAAACATCATCTACATTGGGACCGCTGTGAACTGATTGCGACATACCACTGAAAGGATCATCTTCAACTAAATTTTCATTGTACCCTTCAATAGTTTTGGATGATAACAGAACAATCAACCACTTTCAGTTTGCGAGATCTAGAACATAAAAAACTTGTACCGCTTGTGATGTCATTATAAACTATTCGTCTTTGTAACCTTCTTTACTAAAATCAAATTTCACAAATCCCCATTCATCTATTTTAACACCACTGTTGTTATCAACCCATTTTCATTGAAAAATTGACAATTGGAATTTCGTATAAATCAACTCCCATATTAGTTTGATAATGCCAAAGTATGATATATTTGCATAAATTGGATTTCTATCCTTACTACCAGAAACATGATTCGCTTTAGCCACTAGTGTAACTCAACTATTTTTCATGGTAGTATCTTCATCATGTTCATCTGTATAGAATGTATAACCATTAATTACATAACCACTGTAAGATAACACATACACACTTGGTCCAGCAGGTAGCCATTGAAGTCGTTTTGAAATTGAATTCAAATTTTCATCCAACTACTTAAAAATATGGTCCTAAAACCATCATATAAAAAAGTGATTATGTGTATTTGATAACCATTTTTCATCCCTTGATGGATTCAAATTCCTAAGAATTTATTTGTGAGTTTCAATATATGGAGAAACCTCCCAACTGTTATGAAAAACATAAAGGTGGGCCTACTCCCAATCTGTAATACTGATTGTCACAACATCTCTTCTAGAAATTCCCTCACTCTCAATGTGTCTAGTGTGATGAGATTTCGGGAGACCAATGATTTCCACATCTGATAGGTATTCAGTACAAAATTCAATGGCTTCCTCAACAATATATTGCTCCACTATACAACCCTCTGGCCGACTTTGATTTTTGACATACCTTTTCAAAATCTTCATATATCGTTCAATAGGATACATCCATCTATAGTGCACAAGACCACAAAGTCAAATCTCTCTCACGAAGTGAATCATCAAATGAACCATCATATCAAATAATGTTGGCGGGAAGAAAATTTCTAATTCACATAATATGATGACAATTTATTTTTCCATAGCTGGCAATTTCGGCGGGTCTAAAACTTTTCTACATATTGCTTTGAAAAAGAAACAGAGTTTGGTTAACATATGACGTACATTCTTGGAAAAAATGCAATGCAAAGCTATAAGAATTAGATCTTGCATCAAAACATGGCAGTCATGTGATTTCAAACCTTTTAACTTCAAATCATTCATTGACACAATGTTCTTGATATTTGATGAATACCCCTTTGGAACCTTTACATCATTGAAGAAGTCAAAAAACTGATATCTCTCCTCCCTAGAAAGAGTATAAGCAGCTTGAGGAAGAAACATTCGATTTTCACCCTTCACGAGAGAAAACTGTTATCTTATTCCCATGTCAACCATGTCCAACCTTGACTTAATTCCATCCTTTGTTTTTCCAGGGGAATTTAGAAATGTTACGATAACATTGTCACATACATTTTTTTCCACATGCATCACATCAAGAAAATGTTTGATGTAAAAACAATTCTAGTATGGTAATTCAAAAGAAACTGATCTCTTTTTCCAACCAATTTACGTAAGGTTTTTTGAAAATGGTTTACCAAAAATAGTGTTCACATCTTTTACTTTCTCAAACAGCTGATCACCTATTAGTGGAGATGGTGCTGCGTGTTGTTCTGAACTTCCATTGAATGATGTCGTCCAATATCGGTACTTATGCCGACGAGGTATAAATCTATGATGTCCTAGATATACAGATTTCGATGAATGTTTCAACCTAATTGATTCTATATCTTCTTTGCACACGGTACACCCTTGAGTTCCTTTAATGCTATAGCCTGAAAAATTTCCATAAGTAGGGAAATAATTTATTGTCCAATACAAAATCGCTCTCAACATGAAGTATTCGCTTTTATAAGAATCATACAACATAACACCTGAATCCCACAATAACTTCAAATCCTTGATCAAAGGAGCCAGATAAACATCAATATCGTTACTTGGTTGTTTTGGTCCTGATATAAGCATAGATAACATGATGAACTTCCGATTCATGCATAACCAGGTTGGAAAGTTATAATTTACCAACATAACATGCCATGTACTATGAGAGATGGTTTGAAAACCAAAAGGATTCACTCCATCTATAGATAACACAAGACGAAGGTTTCTCGGCTCTTTTCCAAATTCAGGATACTGGTAACACCCGAGACTTTTATGTTATATAAATAATCAAAGGAATATTTTTCTACAAAACTCTTTCTTGGCTTGCTTTACACGAAATCGTGACCTTCCTCGATAGCTTGCGTCGTACGCAATACCGAGTTTCACTAAACAAAGATATGCTATTAAAATATTATTAAAACTAGCCGTCATGAATAGTAATAAACACTTTTTGAAATTTTATAAATTTTATTTTTCAAAATGGACTTCATTTTTGGATTCAGAATATCGAAATTATCCTAGGGTGAAATTTTGGTATTTTTCTGAAAACTTTCAATTTTTGATGAATAGTGAAACCACTAAGTGGTAGTTAAAAAACTGAATTTTTCATAAAACTTAATTTTATCACTTTTGTGAGTGGAATTTTGAAAATCTGAGAGACACGGTTAATATCAAGGACTAAAATGTGGTTCAATGAAATGAAAATAATTTTTGGTGAATAGTAACTTTTTACTTTTTTTAACCACGGTTAAAGTAAATAGGGTAATTAAGGGTAAAGATGATATTATTATTACCCTAAAACATGTCATAATTCTATTGGATAAGTGTAATTCTACCAAAAACAAATTTAGGAATAAAATAGGACCATTTAGGCCCACTTGGATTAGATTAGGACATTTATTATTAATTTATTTAAAGAAGGGTTAAAATAGTTAAAATCAAAGTTTAATAAGTAAATAATTTTTAATATGGGGTTATACATAAGATAAATTCGACTATAAATATTCATTAGAAAACTAAAAAGCGTTCCTACATAATGGTATTTTATTTGTAATTTTTAGACATTAAATAATTTAATTTATTTATGACACAAAGATGATGCAGTAATTATCTTATTAATGAAATATTGACATAATTAATGTTATAAACACCAAAATAAATGCAATTTGAGACTTTTTATGAATTCCACTAATTTTATAGGTTAATATGACATGTTATTATTGATTTAATTAACTTGGTTCGAACTAATAATTCTATTATGATTTTCACAAAAATCAATTACTAAATAGTGTCAAAATTGACATAAAATAGTTTTTAAAACAAATATTATATTAGTAATTTTTATTTTATTCGTAAAAATCTAAGGTTTGGAAAAATGACTTAGATATGTTATATATATTAATAATAAACAACTTGGGGTTCGTTTGGCTGCTTATATTAAGTTTATTAACCTTATAGTATAAGAACACAAGAAGACACGGTAAAAGTAAACTTATTTAACTTAATGTTAAATCTAAATGATAAGGTTAAAATAGGAACCTAAACTTGTCTAAATTATATTGGATGAGAGGATTTCGACCCATCCCTACCTTAGCTTCGAAATATAGCAATTTGGAGCTATTTAAAACCGAACTTGACTTTATAATAAAATAATATTTTTAGTTTTCCCAAAGGTTCCCCTCTCCTCCCTTATAAAAGGGCACCTCCTCCCCCTCTTCCTCACACCACTTTGAGCCTTCAATATAACGACCCACACTTTACATACATTGTTAATACTTCAAAATTGAATCACACTTATTACAACATATGACAAAACCACAAAGGACCGTATAGGTATAGTGTCTTTAGAAACTGGGAAACATAAACAACTGGTTCATAAATCTTCTACAGTGTCTCCCATTTATTTCATCATATCTAGGGTCCCTTTTAGCATATTCTACTTAATATCCATCTTCCTGGCCTGGGGAAAAGAAAACATAAAAGGGTGAGCTCAAATGCTCAGCAAGGGCAAATAAAGGAAATAAAAATCATATCATATCTTTTTGAAAATTAAAACCTGCAAAAGAGATCATAATATCTTAACATGGAATAAATCATAGAAGTGAAAATGAGATCCCCATAATCATAACATAAAACTTGAATCTTTGTGGCATGCACACATAATCATGGAAAATCATTTCTTGTTAGTCATGACTCATTGCCAAGACTATCTTAGTGGACAAAGTCCCTTTCTGAACCGAGTTCACTCCTCGTTTCAGTCCTGTATCACTGAACCGAAATAACCTTCCGTTCCAGCCATGTCTATCTCATGAGATATAAAATCATTACCCAATGCATTGGAGGGAGATATAGGTCCCACCCATCTTATAATGAATCCTTTCTTATGTGTGCCACATAATCATAAAACATACATCATCGCATAACACATATAACAAAAATGGGATTCTAGAAACATCATGACATCATAAATCAATTCATATATGATAAAGGAATTCATAAACATAATTCCATCACAACATAGTCAAACCAATGTAAAAATATGGATAGAAACAGAACCCTTTATTATCTTAGATGGAAAATAATTTTGATAAAACACTTGAATTGAATTCTTGAGGAAAATATCCTTTCTTCTTCAAAAACATTTTTCCTTTCATAACATGTCATACAACTTTAAAATAAAAGAAGTTGATTAAAAATAAACTTGAAAACTTTTAAAGGAAGCTTCTTTGAAGTAATGTTTTAAAAATCCATTCATGCCGTATAAGTTAAAAAAAACATTCTTCGTACTTTTGTCGGAAAAGTCAAAAAGTACCTCGTACGGAAAAACGACAAAAGATTCCTTTCATATTCTTTACTAAATACTCACCTAAGGGTAAAATTGGATTTAAACTATTTCAAGTGGATGGAAAAAATATTACATATTGAGGGAACATGGATGTGGATGATAAAATACACCCCAGTAAATACTTACGAATAAACAATCTCGGATAAAATTGAGATTGTGATATTTCCCTTACCTTAGGTCCGATTTGCTTTGTTCGTGTCCGAAGCTCCTGTATAATGGTTTAAATAATATTATTGACTTATTCCAGAATCATACATATTGATATGAGATCATATATGGTCATATTATTAGCTTCTTGTTAGTAATATTTCATTGTTACTTGTTACTCGGGTCTTTATAACTTTTTGTTCTTATGCGTGTTTTGTCGAATAAATTCTTATTCTTATCTTTAGGTTATAGATAATTCATTTCCAGAATGGTATTAGTGTAGTATATACCATATTCATTCATTCAATTCATTTATATAATCATTATGAAATGAAGATCATGTAGAACGAGTAGCATCACATCGTGGAGACGGTATTCCGTACGTACGCACGAGTGATGATATCGTTCCTATGATCGTGGAATTGTATTGGAGTATATATATATATTATTTCAGTATCAATATTACTTAATAATAATCATATATAGTTACTGATTACACCATTATACCCATCCTTGTAAGGTGATGGTGGAAAATAGATTACACCACGGCGTGGAGACGGTATTCCGTACGTACGCACGCGCGGTGATTTCATTTTTCCGTAGGATGGATAGAAGGCGAATTAGGGTTGTTTCATATTTATAATAACATATCAGTATGTAAGTAATACTGATGTTATTACTTTATCATGAAACAACTAAAGAAGAAGAAGTTGAAGAAGAAAGAAATTGAAAAGATCGGTAATGGATATTACCTCTTCTTTGGAACGCCTTTTTGAATCCTCCACTTAAGGAACTAAGATTGGTCTTTGGAGAAGACCAGGACCTCTAGGATTATTCTAGGGAAGTGGAGAAGGGAAAATGGAAGGGTTTGGCCGAGCTTGAGTGCTCAAATTGGTGTGAGGAGGAGGGGGAGGAGGTGCCCTTTTATAAGGGAGGAGAGGGGCACCTTAGGAATATCTCAAAATATTATTTTATATTAAAGTCAAAATCGGTTTATAATGGTTCCAAAGGGTCTTATTTCGAAGCTAAAGTGGGGATGGGTCGAAATCCTATCAACCAATAGGATTTAGACAAGTTTAGGGTATTATTTTAACCTTATCAATTAGATTTAACTCTAAGTTAATTAATTTAACTTTTACCGTGTCTTTTTGTTTTTGTTTCACTATACACTTACTATAACATGCCAAAAGAACCCCAAATTGTTTATTATTAATATATATATCCTTATCTAAGTCATTTGGCCGAACCTTAGATTTTTAGGAATAAAATAACAATTAATAATATAATATTTTATTTAAAAACTATTTTGTGTCAATTTTGACACTATTTGATATATGATTTTTGTCAAAGTCATAACAGAATTATATGTTCGAACCAAGTTGATTAAATCAATACTAATATATCATAGTAACCTAGAAAATTAGTGGAATTCATAAAAAGTCTCAAATTACATTTATTTTGGTATTTATATTATCAATTTTGTCAATATTTCATTAATAAGATAATTACTGCATCATCTTTGTGTCATAAATAAATTAAATTATTTGATGTCTAAAAATTACAAATAAAATACCATCATGTAGGAAATCTTTTTAGCTTTCTAATTAATATTTACAATCGAATTTATCTTATGTATAACCCTATATTAAAAATGATTTATTTATTAAACTTTGATTTTAACTATTTTAACCCTTCTTTAAATAAATTAATAATAAATGTCCTAATCTAATCCAAGTGGGCCTAAATGGTCATATTTTATTCCTAAGTTTGTTTTTGGTCGAATTACACTTGTCCAATAGAATTAGGACATGTGTTAGGGTAATATTAATATCATATTTACCCTTAGTTACCCTATTTACTATTAACCGCGGTAAAAAAAATAAAAAGTTACTATTCACCAAAAAATTATTTTCATCTCATTGAACCACATTTTAGTCCTTGATATTAACCGTGTCTCTCGGATTTTCGAAATTCCATTCACAGAAGCGGTAAAATTAAGTTTTATGCAAAATTCAGTTTTTAACCTACCACTTAGTGGTTTCACTATTCATCAAAAATTGAAAGTTTTCAGAAAAATACCAAAATTTCACCCTAGGCTAATTTCGATATTCTGAGTCCAAAAATGAAGTCCATTTTGAAAAATAAAATTTATAAAATTTCAAAAAGTGGTTATTACTATTCATAACGGCTAGTTTTAATAGCATATTGTTGTTTAGTGAAACTCGGTATTGCGTACGACGCAAGCTATCGAGGAAGGTCGCGATTGCGTGTAAAGCAAGCCAAGAAAGTGTTGTGTAGAAAAAGATTCCTTTGATGATTTATATAACATAAAAGTCTCGGGTGTTACATTCTACCCCCCTTAAAAAGAATTTCGCCCTCGAAATTCGTCACTTTGCAACAAACAAATGAGGATACTTCTCCCTCATCATATCCTCAAGCTCCCATGTAGCTTCTTCAAGTTGGTGGTTTCTCCATAAAACTTTCACCAAGCGAGTGGTCTTGTTTCGTAGGACTTTTTCGCTACGATCCAGAATCTCTATCGGCTGTTCTTCATAAGAAAGATCTTGCTCCAGCGGTACAACTTCTGAGCTGAGTACATGTGAAGGATCTGGTATGTACTTTCTCAGGAGAGATACATGGAACACATCGTGAACTTGAGAGAGATTCGGTGGAAGCGCCAATCGGTAAGCTACCTTCCCAACACGATCCAGTATTTCAAAAGGACCGATATATCTAGGGCTCAACTTCCCCTTCTTTCCAAATCTCATAACCCTCTTCCAGGGAGATATTCGTAAGAACACTTTATCACCCACTTCAAACTCTAGGTCTTTTCTTCGGTTGTCGGCATAACTTTTCTGTCGACTCTGAGCTGCTCTTATGTGTTGTTGAATAGATCTGACCTTTTCTTCCATTTCATCAACGAGATCAGGTCCTAATAGCTTTCTTTCCCCAACTTCATCCCAGCAAGTTGGAGTCCTGCATTTCTTTCCATAGAGAGCTTCATAAGGAGCCATCTGAATACTGGAGTGAAAGCTATTATTATAAGAAAATTCCACCAAAGGTAGGTGTTGATCCCAACCTCCTTTGAAATCCATAGAGCAAGCTCTCAACATATCTTCAAGGGTTTGAATTGTTCTCTCAGACTGACCGTCTGTCTGGGGATGATAAGCAGTGCTGAAACTCAACTCTGTATCTAGAGTATGCTGAAGACTTCGCCAAAACTTCGAGGTAAATCTCGGATCTCGATCAGATATAATAGAAAGTGGTACTCCATGCAATCTTACCACTTCCTTTACATATATCCTGGCAAGCTGATCTAGAGAGAAATCCTCTCTAATAGCAATGAAGTGTGCAGACTTTGTAAGACGATCAACTATGACCCAGATAACATTATTGCCTTTTGATGTTTTAGGAAGTCCTGTGACAAAGTCCATAGTGATGTTTTCCCATTTCCATTCGGGTATGGGTAATGGTTGTAACATCCCCTTAGACTTCTGTCTCTCAGCTTTAACTTGTTGACAAACCAAGCATCGAGAGACATATTCAGCAACATCTCTTTTCATGCCATCCCACCAGAAGTACTCTTTCAGGTCCCTATACATCTTCGTGCTTCCAGGATGAATAGAGAATGAAGAACTATGAGCCTCATCCAGCAGCTCTTTCTTTAATTCGGGGATGGGAGGAACACAAACCCGATTCCTGAACTTTATTATCCCATCACAATCAAGGTTGAATTCAGGAACATTTCTCACCTTCTTTTGTAACTCGACATCTTCTTTCTGTGCCTCTTTAATCTTCACATGTATAGATGGTTGAACATTCATTTGAGAAAGATAAGATTTTTCCCCTTCCATTATAATTCCAAGATCCATCCTTTGTAAATCCATAAATATTGGATCTTTTGTGATCCTCATCATGGATAAACTAGCATGGTCTTGTCGACTTAATGCATCTGCCACCTTGTTTGCTTTCCCAGGGTGGTAATGGATTGAGCAGTCATAATCCTTAATCAGCTCCAACCATCTTCTTTGGTGCATATTCAGCTCCTTTTGTGTGAAAATATACTTTAAACTTTTATGATCAGTATAAATATCACACCTTTCACCATAAAGGTAATGCCTCCAAATCTTTAATGCAAAGATTACCGCAGCCAACTCCAAATCATGTGTTGGGTAATTTTGCTCATGGATTTTCAACTGTCGTGAGGCATAAGCTATCACCATATCATTTTGCATAAGAACACACCCCAATCCCTTCTTGGATGCATCACTATAGATCACAAACCTTTCTCCACTACAAGGCAGTGTGAGCACAGGTGCACTGGATAACCTTCTTTTCAACTCCTTGAAATTCTCTTCACATTCCTCTGTCCAGACAAACTTAACTCCTTTCCGAGTCAACTTGGTGAGTGGATTAGATAATCGTGAAAAATCTTTTACAAAACGTCGATAATATCCAGCCAAACCAAGAAAACTTCGGATCTCAGTTACTGTTGTTGGTCTTGAGCATCTTTCGATAACCTCTGTTTTTGCTGGATCCACAGATATCCCCTCTTTTGAGATTATATGACCCAAAAATGCAACTTTTTGAAGCCAAAATTCACACTTGGTAAATTTGGCATAAAGCTTCTCTTTTCTCAGGGTCTTCAATATAATTCTCAAGTGATCTTCATGCTCTTCCTTGCTCTTTGAATAGACAAGAATATCGTCTATAAAGACTACCACAAATTGATCAAGATAGTCTCTAAAGACTCTATTCATTAGATCCATGAAGATAGCAGGGGCATTAGTAAGACCAAATGGCATCACTATAAATTCATAGTGTCCATACCTTGTACGGAAAGCCGTCTTTGGTATATCCTCCCTTTTGACCCTTAATTGATGATACCCTGAATGAAGATCAATCTTGGAAAAGTATTGAGCTCCGCGTAGTTGGTCAAATAAGTCATCAATGCGTGGGAGAGGATATTTGTTCTTGATAGTGATCTTGTTAAGTTCTCGATAATCAATGCAGAGTCTCATTGATCCATCTTTCTTCTTAACAAATAGAACAGGTGCTCCCCAAGGTGACGCACTAGGGCGTATGAATCCCTTATCAAGATTCTCTTGGAGTTGCTTCTTCAATTCCTGCAACTCAATTGGGGCCATTCTATAAGGTGTCTTTGAAATAGGCAAAGCACCCGGTACGAGTTCTATTGAAAACTCAACTTCACGATTTGGTGGAAGACCCGGTAATTCCTCCGGAAAGACATCATCAAACTCCCGTACAATGGGCATATTCTTAATCGTGAGTTTCTCACCAACTATTTGAGATAAATAACCTTCATTTAGTGGAATCAATACCCATAAGATGGAAGAAATTTCCACTGGAAGGTTATGTTCATCCTTGCATTGATAGACGATCGTAGGTTGATCTGGAATATGAAATGTGACTTCCCTTCTTTGGCAATTGATATGAGCTCCATGTAGAGAAAGCCAATCCATGCCAAGAATCACATCAAATTCCACTAAAGGAAGGATCACAAGATTTGCAGGAAGCACTTTCCCACAAACTTCGATCGGAGAAGAATTATAAACTTCTGATGCGATTGATGTGCCATTAGGTGTTGTCACAGCTAACTCAACATCTAATTGTTGAGGTAATACGGTGATACCCTTAGAAAATTTTTCAGAAATAAAAGAGTGGGTGGATCCAGAATCAAATAAAACATTTGCTACTTTAGAGTGGATGGTAAGTGTACCTTTCACCACATCGTTATCGTACTCCACATCGCTGATAGAAATTGCATGTGACTTTCCTTTTTCTTTAGCCTTAAGAGTTTGTTGACGTCGACCATCATCATCAACCCTTGGATTTGGGCATTGATTGGCATAATGCCCTATCTCCTTGCACTTGAAACATTGAAGTGTAGCAGGTTCATTCTGTGTATCCCTTCCTTTGTTTGCATCATTAGACATCTTCTTCCCATTATCACGGCATTCAAATGCCCGATGACCTTCCTTTCCACATTTAAAACATTTACTTGTCCCTTTAAGACAACTCCCTCCATGTTTCTTTCCACACTTTGAGCATAAGGGAAAGTTCATCTTCTTTTCCGTGTGCTCTTTAGATTTTTCTTTGAATTCCATCTTCCTCTTCTTATCAAACCCATGTGACTGATGGGTTACTCCAATCTCCATCTCGACTTTGAGAGCACATCGAACGATTTCCTCGTAGCTATTGAAGTCCCTTATGGCTAACGCCCTTCGAAGACTTGGTTTTAAGCCACTAAAGAATCGATCGATCTTACTCTCAGGTTGGATAATAATACCAGAAGCGTACCTTGCAAGTCTGGTAAAATTTTCTTCATAGGTACCAACAGATTCATCATCCCTTTGCTTCAGTTCAAGAAACTCTTTCCCCATCTTTGTTCGGAGAATACGAGGGAAGTACTTATTGAAAAATAAGTTCTTGAACTCGTCCCATTCCATAGACTCAATTTCATCCCTTTGCCTCGTATTCTTAACAAGATTCCACCATTGATCCGCATCTCCTTCCAAACGATACACTGCTAGGATGACTTTATCATGCTCAGAACATTGAAGAACTGAAAATATCTTTTCAGTAGTACTAATCCATTGTTCAGCAACTAATGGATCAGCAGACCCGCTGAAAGAAGGTGGACGCTGCCTCATGAAGGATTCAACAGAATGTTGCTCCCTCCTTTGTTCGTTTGGAAATCCTGCATGATTCATAACTTGAGAAAGTTGTGTGAGCATGGCTACAAGATTTTTCATTCCAGCTCCCATATCGTTTGGTTGCTCAGGGGGACAATCATTGCATTGCCCATCGCATTCCGCATTAACACGGTTCCTTCGGGTTCCAGCCATTGACTAAAACCAAGAAGAATAGTGTGAGCAACACTAATTATAATAGGAAACCACATAATTCAAGAATAAAATTTTCATGCTTAAGGTATTATCCTAGGTTATTCAAGTCCATTTCTAAAACACTAAGATTGTGTTCTATGCTTAGACTTATCCTTAGGGTTCTTACTAAGGCTTTCACATCCTAGTTTCCAAAGGTTGACTATACCTTTCCTCTGATACCAACTATAACGACCCACACTTTACATACATTGTTAATACTTCAAAATTGAATCACACTTATTACAACATATGACAAAACCACAAAGGACCGTATAGGTATAGTGTCTTTAGAAACTGGGAAACATAAACAACTGGTTCATAAATCTTCTACAGTGTCTCCCATTTATTTCATCATATCTAGGGTCCCTTTTAGCATATTCTACTTAATATCCATCTTCCTGGCCTGGGGAAAAGAAAACATAAAAGGGTGAGCTCAAATGCTCAGCAAGGGCAAATAAAGGAAATAAAAATCATATCATATCTTTTTGAAAATTAAAACCTGCAAAAGAGATCATAATATCTTAACATGGAATAAATCATAGAAGTGAAAATGAGATCCCCATAATCATAACATAAAACTTGAATATTTGTGGCATGCACACATAATCATGGAAAAATCATTTCTTGTTAGTCATGACTCATTTCCAAGACTATCTTAGTGGACAAAGTCCCTTTCTGAACCGAGTTCACTCCTCGTTTCAGTCCTGTATCACTGAACCGAAATAACCTTCCGTTCCAGCCATGTCTATCTCATGAGATATAAAATCATTACCCAATGCATTGGAGGGAGATATAGGTCCCACCCATCTTATAATGAATCCTTTCTTATGTGTGCCACATAATCATAAAACATACATCATCGCATAACACATATAACAAAAATGGGATTCTAGAAACATCATGACATCATAAATCAATTCATATATGATAAAGGAATTCATAAACATAATTCCATCACAACATAGTCAAACCAATGTAAAAATATGGATAGAAACAGAACCCTTTATTATCTTAGATGGAAAATAATTTTGATAAAACACTTGAATTGAATTCTTGAGGAAAATATCCTTTCTTCTTCAAAAACATTTTTCCTTTCATAACATGTCATACAACTTTAAAATAAAAGAAGTTGATTAAAAATAAACTTGAAAACTTTTAAAGGAAGCTTCTTTGAAGTAATGTTTTAAAAATCCATTCATGCCGTATAAGTTAAAAAAAACATTCTTCGTACTTTTGTTGGAAAAGTCAAAAAGTACCTCGTACGGAAAAACGACAAAAGATTCCTTTCATATTCTTTACTAAAAACTCACCTAAGGGTAAAATTGGATTTAAAATATTTCAAGTGGATGGAAACAATATTACATATTGAGGGAACATGGATGTGGATGATAAAATACACCCCAGTAAATACTTACGAATAAACAATCTCGGATAAAATTGAGATTGTGATATTTCCCTTACCTTAGGTCCGATTTGCTTTGTTCGTGTCCGAAGCTCCTGTATAATGGTTTAAATAATGTTATTGACTTATTCCAGAATCATACATATTGATATGAGATCATATATGGTCATATTATTAGCTTCTTGTTAGTAATATTTCATTGTTACTTGTTACTCGGGTCTTTATAACTTTTTGTTCTTATGCGTGTTTTGTCGAATAAATTCTTATTCTTATCTTTAGGTTATAGATAATTCATTTACAGAATGGTATTAGTGTAGTATATACCATATTCATTCATTCAATTTATTTATATAATCATTATGAAATGAAGATCATGTAGAACGAGTCGCATCACATCGTGGAGACGGTATTCCGTACGTACGCACGAGTGATGATATCGTTCCTATGATCGTGGAATTGTATTGGAGTATATATATATATTATTTCAGTATAAATATTACTTAATAATAATCATATATAGTTACTTATTACACCATTATACCCATCCTTGTAAGGTGATGGTGGAAAATAGATTACACCACGGCGTGGAGACGGTATTCCGTACGTACGCACGCGCGGTGATTTCATTTTTCCGTAGGATGGATAGAAGGTGAATTAGGGTTGTTTCATATTTATAATAACATATCAGTATGTAAGTAATACTGATGTTATTACTTTATCATGAAACAACTAAAGAAGAAGAAGTTGAAGAAGAAAGAAATTGAAAAGATCGGTAATGGATATTACCTCTTCTTTGGAACGCCTTTTTGAATCCTCCACTTAAGGAACTAAGATTGGTCTTTAGAGAAGACCAGGACCTCTAGGATTATTCTAGGGAAGTGGAGAAGGGAAAATGGCAGGGGTTGGCCGAGCTTGAGTGCTCAAATTGGTGTGAGGAGGAGGGGGAGGAGGTGCCCTTTTATAAGGGAGGAGAGGGGCACCTTAGGAATATCTCAAAATATTATTTTATATTAAAGTCAAAATCGGTTTATAATGGTTCCAAAGGGTCTTATTTCGAAGCTAAAGTGGGGATGGGTCGAAATCCTATCAACCAATAGGATTTAGACAAGTTTAGGGTATTATTTTAACCTTATCAATTAGATTTAACTCTAAGTTAATTAATTTAACTTTTACCGTGTCTTTTTGTTTGTTTTTCACTATACACTTACTATAACATGCCAAACGAACCCCAAATTGTTTATTATTAATATATATATCCTTATCTAAGTCATTTGGCCGAACCTTAGATTTTTAGGAATAAAATAACAATTAATAATATAATATTTGATTTAAAAACTATTTTGTGTCAATTTTGACACTATTTGATATATGATTTTTCTCAAAGTCATAACAGAATTATATATTCGAACCAAGTTGATTAAATCAATACTAATATATCATAGTAACCTAGAAAATTAGTGGAATTCATAAAAAGTCTCAAATTACATTTATTTTGGTATTTATATTATCAATTTTGTCAATATTTCATTAATAAGATAATTACTGCATCATCTTTGTGTCATAAATAAATTAAATTATTTGATGTCTAAAAATTACAAATAAAATACCATCATGTAGGAAATCTTTTTAGCTTTCTAATTAATATTTACAATCGAATTTATCTTATGTATAACCCTATATTAAAAATGATTTACTTATTAAACTTTGATTTTAACTATTTTAACCCTTCTTTAAATAAATTAATAATAAATGTCCTAATCTAATCCAAGTGGGCCTAAATGGTCATATTTTATTCCTAAGTTTGTTTTTGGTCGAATTACACTTGTCCAATAGAATTAGGACATGTGTTAGGGTAATATTAATATCATATTTACCCTTAGTTACCCTATTTACTATTAACCGCGGTAAAAAAAATAAAAAGTTACTATTCACCAAAAAATTATTTTCATCTCATTGAACCACATTTTAGTCCTTGATATTAACCGTGTCTCTCGGATTTTCGAAATTCCATTCACAGAAGCGGTAAAATTAAGTTTTATGCAAAATTCAGTTTTTAACCTACCACTTAGTGGTTTCACTATTCATCAAAAATTGAAAGTTTTCAGAAAAATACCAAAATTTCACCCTAGGCTAATTTCGATATTCTGAGTCCAAAAATGAAGTCCATTTTGAAAAATAAAATTTATAAAATTTCAAAAAGTGGTTATTACTATTCATAACGGCTAGTTTTAATAGCATATTGTTGTTTAGTGAAACTCGGTATTGCGTACGACGCAAGCTATCGAGGAAGGTCGCGATTGCGTGTAAAGCAAGCCAAGAAAGTGTTGTGTAGAAAAAGATTCCTTTGATGATTTATATAACATAAAAGTCTCGGGTGTTACATTCAAGATCGGCCCAACCCTGAAAATTACTCCTCTCAACTTCCCTAGAGACATCCTAGAGGTCCTGGTCTTCTTCAAAGACCAATTTTAGTGCCCTAAAAGAAGGTCTCAAAGAAGCACTTCAAAGAAGACGTAATGTCTGTTACCGATTCTTTCATCTTTATTTCTTCTTTCACTTATTCTTATTTAGTTGTTTCATTATGAAGTAATAACATCAGTATCACTCATATAATGATATGTTATTATAAGTATGAAACAACCCTATTTCACCATCTATCCATCCTATGGAAAAAGAAATCACCGCGCGTGCGTACGTACGGAATACCGTCTCCACGCCGTGGTGTAATCTATTTTCCACCACCACCTTAATTGGATGGGTATAATGGTGTAAATAATGACTATATATGACTATTATAAAGTGATACTGATTCTGAAATAGTATACATACACTCCAATTAAATTCAACGATCATAGGAACGATATCATCACTCGTGCGTACGTAAGGAATACCGTCTCCACGATGTGATGCGACTCGTTCTACATGATCTTCATTTCATAATGATTATATAAATGAATTTAATGAACTAATATGATATATATTACACTAATACCATTCTGTAAATGAGGTATCTATAACCTAAATATAAGAATAATAATTTATTCGACAAAACACACATAAGAATAAAAAGTTATAAACACCCGAATAATAAGTAGCAATGAAATATTACTACTAAGAAGCTAAGAAAATGACCATATATGATATCATAAAAATAATTATGATTCTGGAATAATTCAATAACATTATTTAAATCATTATACAGGAGGTTCGGACACTTACGAAGCAAAACAGACCTAAGGTAAGGGAAATGTCACAATCTCATTTTTATCCGAGAATGTTTATACTTTGGTATTTACTGGGGTGTATTTTATCCTCCACATCCTTGTTTCCCCAATATGTAATATTTATATCCTTCTACAATAGTTTATATCAAATTTTACCCTTCGGTGAGTTTTTAGTAAAAGATATGAAAGGAATCTTTTGTCGTTTTTTGTATGAGGTATTTTTTTGACTTTCCGACAAAAGTACGAGAAGAATGTTTTTTTAACTTATACGACATGAATAGATTTTAAAAAATTATTTCCAAGAAGCATCCTTTACAAGTTTTCAAGTTTATTTTTAATCAACTTCTTTTAGTTTAAAGTTGTATGACATGTTAAGAAAAGAAAAATGTTTTTGAAGAAGAAAGGATATTTTCCTCAAGAATGGAGTTCAAGTGTTTTATCAAAATTATTTTCCATCTAAGATAATAAAGGGTTATGTTTTTATCCCTATTATTACATAGATTTGATTATGTTGTGATGGAATTATTTTTATGAATTCCTTTATCTTATATGAATTGTTTTATGATGTCATGATGTTTAAGATTCCCATTTTTATTACATGGGTTATGCAATGATGTATGATTTATGATTTTGTGGCACACATAAGAATGGTATCATTATGAGATGGGTGGGACCTATATCTCCCTCAAATGCATTGGGTAAAGATTTTATATCTCATGAGATAGACATGGCTGGAACGGTAGGTTATACCGGTTCAGTGAAACATGACTGAAACGAGGAGTGAACTCGGTTCAGAAATGAAATTTGTCCACTAAGATAGTCTTGGAAATGAGCCTTGACTAATAATAAATGATTCTCTATGATTATGTGTGTATTCCACAAAGTTTCATGTTTTAAGTTATGATTATTGTGATTACATTTCACTGCCATGATTTATCCCATGTTATGAAATTATGATCTCTTTTGTAGGTTAAGATTTCCAAAAGTTATGTGCTTATGTATATGATGTGATTGATATTTATTTTGTTTACCCTGACTGGGCATTTGAGCTCACCCTTTTGTATGTTTTCTTTCCCCAGGTCAGGAAGAATTTTATTAAGTAAGATATGCCAAAAGAGACTATAGATATAATGAAATAAATGGGAGACAGTGTAGACGCTTTATGAACCAGTTGTTTATGTTTCCCAGTTTCTAAAGACACTATACCTATACGGTCCTTTCGTGGTTTTGTTATATGTTGTAATAAGTATGCTTCAATTTTTAAGTATTAACAATGTATGTAAAGTATGGGTCGTTATAGTTGGTATCAGAGGAAAGGTATAGTCAACCTTTGGAAACTAGGATGTGAAAGCCTTTGTAAGAACCCTAAGGATAAGTCTAAGCATTGAACACAATATTAGTGTTTTAGAAATGGCCATGAATAACCTAGGATAAGACCTTAAGTGTGAAATTTTATTCTTGATTATGTGGTTTTCCTATTATAATTAGTGTTGCTCACACTAATCTTCTTGGTTTTAGTCAATGGATGGAACCCGAAGGAACCGTGTTAATGCGGAATGCGACGGGCAATGCAATGATTGTCCCCCTGAGCAACCAAACATTATGGGAGCTGGAATGCAAAATCTTGTAGCCATGATCACACAACTTTCTCAAGCTATGAATCATACAGGACTTCCAAATGAGCAAAGGAAGGAGAAACATTTTGTTGAATCCTTCATGAGGCAGCTTCCACCTTCTTTCAGTGGGTCTACTGATCCATTAGTTGCTGAACAATGGATTAGTACTACTGAAAAGATATTTTCAGTTCTTCAATGTTCTGAACATGATAAAGTCATCCTAGCAGTGTATCGTTTGGATGGAGATGCTGATCAATGGTGGAATCTTATTAAGAATATGAGGCAAAGGGATGAAATTGAGTCCATGGAATGAGACGAGTTCAAGAACTTATTATTCAATAAGTACTTCCCTCTTATTCTCTGAACAAAGATGGATAAAGAGTTTCTTGAACTGAAGAAAAAGGATGATGAATCTGTTGGTACCTATGAAGCAAATTTTAAAATACTTGCAAGGTACGCTTCTGGTATTATTATCCAACCTGAGAGTATGATCGATCGATTCTTTAGTGGCTTAAAACCAAGTCTTCGAAGGGCGTTAGCCATAAGGGACTTCAATATCTATTAGGAAATCGTTCGATGTGCTCTCAAAGTCGAGATAGATATTGGAGTAACCCATCAGTCATATGGGTTTGATAAGAAGAGGAAAATGGAATTCAAAGGAAAATCTAAAGAGCACACTGAAAAGAAGATGATATTTCCCTTATGCTCAAAGTGTGGAAAGAAACATGGAGGGAGTTGTCTTAAAGGGACAAGTAAATGTTTCAAATGTGGAAAGGAAGGTCATCGGGCATTTGAATGCCGCGATGATGGGAAGAAGATGTCTAATGATGCAAACAAAGGAAGGGATACACAGAATGAACCTACTACACTTCAATGTTTCAAGTTCAAGGAGATGAGACATTATGCCAATAAATTCCCTAATCCAAGGGTTGATGATGATGGTCGACGCCAACAAACTCTTAAGGCTAAAGACAAAGGAAAGTCACATGCAATTTCTATCAGCAATGTGGAGTACGATAACGATGTGGTGAAAGGTACACTTACCATTCACTCTAAAGTAGCAAATGTTTTATTTGATTTTGGATCCACCCACTCTTTTATTTCTGAAGAATTTTCTAAGGGTATCACCGTATTACCTCAACAATTAGATGTTGAGTTAGCTGTGACAACACCTAATGGCACAACAGTCGCATCAAAAGTTTATAATTCTTCTCCGATCGAAGTTTGTGGGAAAGTGCTTCCTGCAAATCTTGTGATCCTTCCTATAGTGGAATTTGATGTGATTATTGGCATGGATTGGCTTTCTTTATATGGAGCTCATATCAATTGTGAAAGAAGGGAAGTCACATTTCATATTCCAGATCAATCTATGATCGTCTATCAATGCAAGGATGAACATAACCTTCCAGTGGAAATTTCTTCCATCTTATGGGTCTTGATTCCACTAAATTAAGGTTATTTATCTCAAATGGTTGGTGAGAAACTCACGATTAAGAATATGCCCATTGTACGGGAGTTTGATGATGTCTTTCCGAAGGAATTACCGGGACTTCCACCAAATCGTGAAGTTGAGTTCTCAATAGAACTCGTACCGGGTGCTTTGCCTATTTCAAAGACACATTGTAGAATGGCCCCAATTGAGTTACAGGAATTGAAGAAGCAACTCCAAGAGAATCTTGATAAGGGATTCATACGACCTAGTGCGTCACCTTGGGGAGCACCTGTTCTATTTGTTAAGAAGAAAGATGGATCAATGAGACTCTGCATTGATTATCAAGAACTTAACAAGACCACTATCAAGAAAAAATATCCTCTCCCATGCATTGATGACTTATTTGACCAACTATGAGGAGCTCAATACTTTTCCAAGATTGATCTGTGTTCAGGGTATCATCAATTAAGGGTCAAAAGGGAGGATATACCAAAGACGGCTTTCCGTACAAGGTATGGACACTATGAATTTATAGTGATGCCATTTGGTCTTACTAATGCCCCTGCTATCTTCATGGATCTGATGAATAGAGTCTTTAGAGACTATCTTGATCAATTTGTGGTAGTCTTTATAGAAGATATTCTTGTCTATTAAAAGAGCAAGGAAGAACATGAAGATCACTTGAGAATTATATTGAAGACCCTGAGAAAGGAGAAGCTTTATGCCAAATTTACCAAGTGTGAATTTTGGCTTCAAAAAGTTGCATTTTTGGGTCACATAATCTCAAAAGAGGGGATATCTATGGATCCATCAAAAACAGAGGTTATCGAAATATAGTCGAGACAAAAAATAGTAACTGAGATACGAAGTTTTCTTGGTTTGGATGGATATTATCGACGTTTTGTGAAAGATTTTTCACGATTATCTAATCCACTCACCAAGTTGACTCATAAAGGAGTTAAGTTTGTCTGGATGGAAGAATGTGAAGAGAATTTCAAGGAGTTGAAAAGAAGGTTATCCAGTGCACCTGTTCTCACACTGCCTTATAGTGGAGAAAGGTTTGTGATCTATAGTGATGCATCCAATAAGGGATTGGGGTGTGTTCTTATGCAAAATGATATGGTTATAGCTTATGCCTCACGACAGTTGAAAATCCATGATCAAAATTACCCAACACATGATTTGGAGTTAGCTGCGGTAATATTTGCATTAAAGATTTGGAGGCATTAACTTTATGGTGAAAGGTGTGATATTTATACTGATCATAAAAGTTTAAAGTATATTTTCACACAAAAGGAGATGAATATGCGGCAAAGAAGATGGTTGGAGCTGATTAAGGATTACGACTGCTCAATCCATTACCACCCTGGGAATGCAAACAAGGTGGCAGATGCATTAAGTCGACAAGACCATGCTAGTTTATCCATGATGAGGATCACAAAAGATCCAATATTTATGGATTTACAAAGGATGGATCTTAGAATTATAATGGAAGGGGAAAATATTATCTTTCTCAAATGAATGTTCAACCATCTATACATGTGAAGATTAAAGAGGCACATAAAGAAGATGTCGAGTTACAAAAGAAGGTGAGAAACGTTCCTGAATTCAACCTTGATTGTGATGGGATAATAAAGTTCAGGAATTGGGTTTGTGTTCCTCCCATCCCCGAATTAAAGAAGGAGCTGCTGGATGAGGCTCATAGTTCTTCATTATCTATTAATCCTGGAAGCACGAAGATGTATAGGGACCTGAAAGAGTACTTCTGGTGGGATGGCATGAAAAGAGATGTTGCTGAATTTGTCTCTCAATGCTTGGTTTGTCAACAAGTTAAAGATGAGAGAAAGAAGTCTAAGGGGATGTTACAACCATTACGCATACCCGAATGGAAATGGGAAAACATCACTATGGACTTTGTCACAGGACTTCCTAAAACATCCAAAGGCAATAATGCTATCTGGGTCATAGTTGATCTTCTTACAAAGTCTGCACACTTCACTGCTATTAGATAGGATTTCTCTCTGGATCAGCTTGCTAGGATATATGTAAAGGAAGTTGTAAGATTGCATGGAGTACCACTTTCTATTATATCCGATCGGGATCCGAGATTTACCTCGAAGTTCTGGCGAAGTCTTCAGCATACTCTGGATACAGAGTTGAGTTTCAGCACTGCTTATCATCCTCAGACAGACGGTCATTCTGAGAGAACAATTCAAACCCTAGAAGATATGTTGAGAGCTTTCTCTATGGATTTCAAAGGTGGTTGGAATCAACACATACCTTTGGTGGAATTTTCTTATAATAATTGCTTTCACTCCAGTATTCAAATGGCTCCTTATGAAGATCTCTATGGAAAGAAATGCAGGACTCCAACTTGCTGGGATGAAGTTGGGGAAAGAAAGCTATTAGGACCTGATCTCGTTGATGAAATGGCAGAAAAGGTCAGATCTATTCAACAACACATAAGAGCAGCTCAGAGTCAACAAAAAAGTTATGCTGACAACCGAAGAAAAGACCTAGAGTTTGAAGTGGGTGATAAAGTGTTCTTACGAATATCTCCCTGGAAGAGGGTTATGAGATTTGGAAAGAAGGGAAAGTTGAGCCCTACATATATCGGTCCTTTCGAAATACTGGATCATGTTGGGAAGGTAGCTTACCGATTGGCGCTTCCACTAAATCTCTCTCAAGTTCACGATGTGTTCCATGTATCTCTCCTGAGAAAGTACACACCTGATCCTTCACATGTACTCAGCTCAGAATTTGTACCACTGGAGCAAGATCTTTCTTATGAAGAACAACCGATAGAGATTCTGGATCGTAGCGAAAATGTCCTACAAAACAAAACCACTAGATTGGTGAAAGTTTTATGGAGGAACCACCAATTAGAATAAGCTACATGGGAGCTTGAGGATATGATGAGGGAGAGGTATCCTCACCTGTTTGTTACAAAGTGACGAATTTTGAGGGCGAAATTCATTTTAAGGGGGGTAGAATGTAACACCCAAGACTTTTATGTTATATAAATAATCAAAGGAATATTTTTCTAAAAAACACTTTCTTGGCTTGCTTTACACGAAATCGCGACCTTCCTAGATAGCTTGCGTCGTACGCAATACCGAGTTTCACTAAACAACGATATGCTATTAAAATATTATTAAAACTAGCCATTATGAATAGTAATAACCACTTTTTGAAATTTTATAAATTTTATTTTTCAAAATGGGCTTCATTTTTGGATTCGAAATATCTAAATTATCCAAGGGTGAAATTTTGGTATTTTTCTGAAAACTTTCAATTTTTGATGAATAGTGAAACCACTAAGTGGTAGTTAAAAAACTGAATTTTTCATAAAACTTAATTTTATCGCTTCTGTGAGTGGAATTTAGAAAATCCAAGAGACACGGTTAATATCAAGGACTAAAATTTGGTTCAATGAGATGAAAATAATTTTTGTTTAACAGTAACTTTTTACTTTTTTTTACCACGGTTAAAAGTAAATAGGGTAATTAAGGGTAAAGATGATATTATTATTACCCTAAAACATGTCCTAATTCTATTGGATAAGTGTAATTCGACCAAAAACAAACTTAGGAATACAATATGACCATTTAGGCCCACTTGGATTAGATTAGGACATTTATTATTAATTTATTTAAAGAAGGGTTAAAATAGTTAAAATCAAAGTTTAATAAGTAAATAATTTTTAATATGGGGTTATACATAAGATAAATTCGACTATAAATATTAATTAGAAAGATAAAAAGATTTCCTACATAATGGTATTTTATTTTTAATTTTTAGACATTAAATAATTTAATTTATTTATGACAAAAAGATGATGCAGTAATTATCTTATTAATGAAATATTGACATAATTAATGTTATAAACACAAAAATAAATAAAATTTGAGACATTTTATTAATTACACTAATTTTATAGGTTAATATGACATGTTAGTATTTATTTAAGTAACTTGGTTCGAACTAATAATTCTTTTATTATTTTCACAAAAATCAATTACTAAATAGTGTCAAAATTGACATAAAATAGTTTTTAAAACAAATATTATATTAGTAATTGTTATTTTATTCCTAAAAATCTAAGTTTAGGTACAATGACTTAGATAAGGTTATATATATTAATAATAAACAACTTGGGGTTCGTTTGGCTACTTATAGTAAGTTTATTAACCTTATATTATAAGAACACAAGAAGACACGGTAAAAGTAAACTTATTTAACTTAATGTTAAATCTAAATGATAAGGTTAAAATAGGAACCTAAACTTGTCTAAATTCTATTGGATGAGAGTATTTCGACCCATACCCACCTTATCTTCTAAATATATCAATTTGGAGCTATTTAAAACCGAACTTGACTTTATAATAAAATAATATTTTTAGTTTTTCCAAAGGTTCCCCTCTCCTCCCTTATAAAAGGGCACCTCCTACCCCTCTTCCTCACACCACTTTGAGCCTTCAAGCTCCGAAAAACCCTGCCAATTACTCCTATAAACTTCCCTAGAGACATCCTAGAGGTCATGGTCTTCTTAAAAGACCAATTTTAGTGCCCTAAAAGAAGGTCTCAAAGAAGCACTTCAAAGAAGAGGTAATGTCCGTTACCGATTCTTTCATATTTATTTCTTCTTAAACTTCTTCTTCTTTAGTTGTTTCATTATGAAGTAATAACATCAGTATCACTCATATACTGATATGTTATTATAAGTATGAAACAACCCTATTTCACCATCTATCCATCCTACGGAAAAAGAAATCACCGCGCGTGCGTACGTACGGAATACCGTCTCCACGCCGTGGTGTAATCTATTTTCCACCACCTCCTTACTTGGATGGGTATAATGGTGTAAATAATGACTATATATGACTATTATAAAGTGATACTAATTCTGAAATAGTATACATAAACTCCAATACAATTCCACGATCATAGGAACAATATCATCACTCGTGCGTACATACGGAATACCGTCTCCACGATGTGATGCGACTCGTTCTACATGATATTCATTTAATAATGATTATATAAATGAATTGAATGAATGAATATGATATATATTACACTAATAACATTATGGAAATGAGTTATCTATAACCTAAATATAAGAATAAGAATTTATTCGACAAAACACGCATAAGAACAAAAAGTTATAAACACCCGAATAACAAGTAGCAATGAAATATTACTACTAAGAAGCTAAGAAAATGACCATATATGATATCATAAAAATAAGTATGATTCTGGAATAAGTCAATAACATTATTTAAATCATTATACAGGATGTTCGGACACTTACGAAGCAAAACGGACCTAAGGTAAGGAAAATGTCACAATCTCATTTTTATCCGAGATTGTTTAAACTTTGGTATTTACTGGGGTGTATTTTATCATCCACATCCATGTTTCCCCAATATGTAATATTTATATCCTTATACAATAGTTTATATAAAATTTTACCCTTTGGTGAGTTTTTAGTAAAAGATATGGAAGGAATCTATTGTCGTTTTTCATACGAGGTATTTTTTTGACTTTTCTGACAAAAGTACGAGAAGAATGTTTTTTTAACTTATACGACATGAATGGATTTTTAAAACATTATTTCCAAGAAGCATCCTTTACAATTTTTCAAGTTTATCTTTAATCAACTTCTTTTAGTTTAAAGTTGTATGACATGTTAAGAAAGTAAAAAAAATTTGAAGAAGAAAGGATATTTTCCTCAAGAATGGAGTTCAAGTGTTTTATAAAAATTATTTTCCATCTAAGATAATAAAGGGTTATGTTTTTATCCCTATTATTACATTGATTTGATTATGTTGTGATGGAATTATTTTTATGAATTCCTTTATCTGATATGAATTGTTTTATGATGTCATGATGTTTAAGATTCCCATTTTTATTACATGGGTTATGCAATGATGTATGATTTATGATTTTGTGGCACACATAAGAATGGTATCATTATAAGATGGGTGGAACCTATATCTCCCTCCAATGCATTGGGTAAAGATTTTATATCTCATGATATAGACATCGCTAGAACGGTAGGTTATACCGGTTCAGTGAAACAGGACTGAAACGAGGAGTGAACTCAGTTCAGAAATGGACTTTGTCCACTAAGATAGTCTTGACAATGAGCCTTGACTAATAAGAAATGATTATATATGATTATGTGTGTATGTCACAAAGTTTCATGTTTTTAGTTATGATTATTGTGATTACATTACACTTCCTTGATTTATCCCATGTTATGAAATTATGATCTCTTTTGCAGGTTAAGATTTCCAAAAGTTATGTGCTTATGTATATGATGTGATTGATATTTCTTTTGTTTACCCTTAATGAGAATTTGAGCTCACCCTTTTGTATGTTTTCTTTCCCCAGGTCCGAAAGAAGGTTATTAAGTAAGATATGCCAAAAGGGACTATAGATATGATGAAATAAATGGGAGACAGTGTAGACGCTTTATGAACCAGTTGTTTATGTTTCCCAGTTTCTAAAGACACTATACCTATATGGTCCTTTCGTGGTTTTGTTATATGTTGTAATAAGTATGCTTCAATTTTGACGTATTAACAATGTATGTAAATTATGGGTCGTTATAATACTCATGATCAATTTTATTCCATTGAGGAGAGTCGGTCGGATGACGTGATTTCCCATCTTTATTTCTTTTAACTACATGCCAAGACAATTTTCTTGCAGTTTCTTCACTTCCATATAGAGGCCTAAACCTTGGAATGATTGGAAAGTACCATAAAATTTTGTAGGATTGGATTCAACTTTCTTGTATCGAGAAGCACCACACTTTGGGCATTCTTTAAGTGATTTTTTCTCCTTCAAAAACAATATACAGTCTTTCGGGAAGGCATGTATTCTTTCATAAATCGTACCCCATCGAGCGTAGCATTCGTTTAGCATCATATGTCCGTCTTGGGAGCTCATTATCCTCCAGAAGCATGTTATTCAAGAGAGCAAGTAGTTCCGTAAAACTCATATCACTCCATCTGTTTCCTACTTTCAATTTATACAACTTCAGTACAGCTGACAATGCTGTTTATTTAATGCAACCAACATACAATGTAGTCTTTGCACAACTCTTTAACTTCTCAAACAATTTTGGGCAATCACAAAGTTCATATTCAATTGTCTTTGTCATTTCCTCAATAATATCTTCATCATAATTGACATTTGTAATCACATAATCCATACAGTATTCTTCATTATCCATATTTGTATTCATATATGATGATCCATAAAACGCAGTTTTATCCCAGCCAGTAGCTACATTCGCTTTTTCATCGTGTTTATTCCAACATTTATAACTCCGATCTATTCCGTGACATATCAAATGTTATTCCAACTCCTCTGGAGTAAGTAGTCTAGAATAACAACAACGTAAACACAGACAAAGGATTTGAGAAGGATCCTTTGCATGATCCTTTGCAAACTTGATGAACTCTTTCACTCTATTCTCATACTCTATTGTCAAACGATTAGCATCCATCCAATATTTATTCATCTCCATCCTTATTGAATATCAAATATTAGTATTTATGGTTCAAGTACACAAAACAAGACATCCAAATACAGTAGAAGAGAATCACTTCCTTATAAAAATAGAGATTAATAGATCCTAACCATTTCCAATAAAGATTTGGAAATCAACATAACCAGGATAGACCCCCCCCCATCAAAATCAACACCGTTTCCAAACACAAAGGGGTTCGCGGGGATAATCACTTGTGTCATAGATGGTAAAACTCACACGGAATCATCCTCTATGGCTCATCATCCTCTATCAGGTCAACCCTTTTATGGTCAACTAGTCCATCCTTTTATACCTCACCAACCTAAAATACATATGGATGAAAACCAGTAGCCAACTCTATAAGTAAAGAAAGGATTCTCATAATCTCTACAATATGGAATTCATTAAATATAGTTAATTTAGATTCATTATAGTTTCCTCAAATCACCCTAGTCCAAACTCAAGAATAATCAAGAATGATACATCTACCACTCCTAGGTCTCTGCCCTACATTCAATATCATCATGCCTAAATACCCATATATCCACACATACACATGTCACAAACACATAAAAAATCATATCCACATCAGAACCAAAGTACCCATATGGATTTAAATCAGGTTACTCGACTCAAGTGGTGGTGTGTAAGAAATAATAAGAAAATATAATAAGTATATAGTCCCACATAAATCTCAAAATGGTGTTAATAATCCAATAAACCCAAGAAGTACTAAATCTCAAAGACATTCTATGGTTCCTCCCATGACATGATAGCTTTAACCTTTTCAAATCAACAGAGATACCATGTTCTGAGACCACATGACCAAATAAATTCAACTCTCAAATCTAGAATTGGAACTTTGACAACTTGACATAAAATTGGTGATTCCTCAAGATGTACAAAACTATTATCAAATTAGGTATATGATCATACACAGTTTTAGAATAAACCATTATGTCATCCATAAATACCATAACAAAATAGTTGAGATACTAGTGGAAAATCCTATTCATCATCACCATAAATATATATAGAGTGTTGGTTCAGCTGAATGGCATAAAAAATACTCATACATACTCTTAAATGAGGTCTTTGGAATATCAAACTCCTTGATCCTGAGCTGGTGTTAACCAAACTAAAGACTGATCTTAGAGAACCACCCCCTTTTAGAAAATCTAATAAATCATAAATATAGGTCAACAGATACTTTTTATTGATCATAACCCAATTAAGATTCTGGTAATCAACACACAAGCGAAGGGTTCCAATGACCTTCTTGGTGAAAAGCACTAGTTCTTCCCAAGGAAACACACTAGGTTAAATAAAGAATTTGGAAACAAATTCATCCCACTGATTATTTAGTTCCTTCAATTTAACTAGTTCTATATGGTATGATACAATAGATATTGGTTTTCTACCCATCACCGAGTTGATAGAGAACTCCACCTCCCTCTCTAGTGGTAGACCAAAAAAGACTAAAGGAAACACTTTTGGAAATTCAATAGCTACTAGGGGAAGTTCACTATAATAGGATTCCTACTCCAGTTCAATAGCATAAAAGGATATCATCCCACTCAAATATAGAGATGGGATCCCATGTGAAGTTAATCAAAACCAACCACCCACAAATAGATGTATGAAAAAATTGAATTATTTGGATCCTAAAAGATATGATATAGGATTTTGTTTTAAACTTTAGAGGTTCATGGGATATAAATTTGGGAATAATTCAATTTTACTATAATAAAATTTATCAATATCTTATATAAATATATCCATTAAAATATATATATGGTCAACCATGTCATTACCCTCTTTGTTGGGATGATATTGGTGAAACGTATTTGGTGGGAACAAGTCTTATCAAGGAGATGACTGAGAAGATCCATATTATTCAACAAACCATGGAAATGGCCCAAAGTTGTGGTAAGTTTTATTTTTATCTTCATCATCATCTATTTGAATTATTAGTGTGAAACCACATTTTTTTAAACTATCTCTTTGATTAGGTTACTTGTTGTTCAGGAAGTAGGGGAAGCTTTCCCTAAGATATGTGGACCTTTCATGATCAATAAGAAGATTGGGACGATTTCTTTCCTATTTAATTCTCCACCTCAATTGATGGTTCATCATTTATTCCATGTTTCTCAATTGAACATGTACCACCCCAATAGTTCATATATATTGAATTGTTAAGAGATTGAGTTATAAATTGAGGTATCAATGACCGAGTAAGAATTTTGGATCATCGAATCCTAGGTTAAAGTGTTGTGTGGAAAATATATCTCATTGGATCAGATAATATGGTAACACGAGAGTGATTCACATGAAACAGGGGATATGGATAATTCATGAGGGATTAATGGCCATATTTGTTTTCAAATAAAGATTTTGGTGGACTTTTTGGGGGAATAAAGTGATATGGTGGGGATAATTTTCACACACATTATGTCATTTTCATGTATGAAATATATTTTTTATTGGTATTTATCTTTATTCTTCCTCACCATGTACTTTTCATCTAAAAAAATTAAAAAAATGAGTATATAGTAGTTATTTAATGGTTGGTGTATAGTTTACCAAATCATGCATCCAAACCATATGAAACATATAGTTCTTAGTAGTGTCACCTACATGGTCTGTGCAAAATTTTTCCAACAGTGCATTAAAATTGTTCAGACCCTCCTAGTGGTTCTAGTGGCATCCACATTATAGGCACATGGTTTGGAAAAAAAATTAGAAACCATGTGGTCTTATGATATTTTTTAAATCATAAAATACCCAAAACCACTATTTTACACAAAAATCTATTTTCCATTTCACATGCACACTAAAAACATTTAGAAACAAATTTCACACCACTTTCAAAATTTATGAAACACACTTGGAAACACAACAAGAAGAAAACATTCATGAAACTAGAAATGTCTAGTCAAGTCTCTAAAACCCTCCTGGAAACATGAAAATTGGTTATATAAATATAGAGTGATCATAAAATGTATACTCTGTAGGAATGTACCTAAGGAATTATATGAAAATGTGAGTAGATCATACCAATGCACTAGTGAACAAAAAAGAGAACAAACATGCACCTAGAAAGGTCATCTAGGCATACCAACCTCAACAAGACCGACTCACCAATTAATGCATCCAAGGTAGTAAAGTAATATCAAGAGAATATAGATAAAGTAACATTTCCAAAACATATTTTTCACCAAAAAAGTAATCCATAGAAGACCTTCATGAAACTAAGAAATCATATCAAAATCATTTAATAATGTAAAATCATTGAATCGCTTACCACACACTTGGAAACTTCTAGAGGTGGAGGTGCACAGGAAGAGGTGCACGGGAGGAGCCGTGAACCAAATATAAATGGAGTAGGGTTCACGAGGAGTAAGGTCAAGTGAAGAGGAGGAGAAGTAGGGTTTTCGGGGAGGAGGATCCGTTGAAGGGGTTCAAGGGGGAGGATTAGGAGAAGGGAAAGCTACGGAGGCCCGACAACGAGAAGATCGGGGGCGGTGGAGGTCCGAAAAAACAAAGATTGGGGGGCAACGGAGGGGAGTCACAGGGTTATAGTACCACGAGAGCTTTAGGTCATGATAAACCAAGGAAACTGTGTGACCAATTTTATAAAATATGGGACAACAGTTTTATCAGCATTTTTTTAGCGCTGATAATGGTTCTATTTATCAATGCTAAAAAAGAACTAATAAATCCTTCCTGTATGAGAGCTAGAATTTTAGCGCTGATACATGTCTTCTTTATCAGCACTTTTCTACCACTAATAAAAGGTCTCTTTATCAGAGCTTTTTAGCACTGTTACAGGGCATCTTTATTAGCACTTTTCTAGCACTGAAAAATATGCCCTCTATCAACGCTGGAAAAGCACTAATAAAGATTCCATGTATCAGTGCTAGAATTTTAGCACTGATACAGGGTTTCGTTATCAGTAGTTTTTTCTTAACACTGATATAATGTGGTGATTCCCTTGCCCAGTTTTGTAGTATTTACCGCTGTGACCCGTACCCCTCCTTTTGATGACCACTGTGACCACGAACCCATGTCAGCGACCACCATGACCCCGACTCCCCCCGCTCCTCGACGACGACCCCCAAAAGCATCTCTTCCCATTATTTCGGTGATTATGATCTCCGACATTGTTGAAGGAACAATTTATTGAATTTTTCTAAGGGTTTTAATTAAATTATATAATGTCATATGTAATTGAGTGTTTACATTTTTAATGTTTGATTGAATCATTTTTATGTTGAATTCATGTTATGTCGAATCAAGACTCTACCCCAGTCAATTACGAAATTAGGTGATGTTTAATTTGATTGTAATCGTTTGATTAAACAATTATATCTTTATATCTGAATGTACAGGGAGAAGAGTTACAATCCAATACCTTTGGATAAAATTTGGATCAATTTACCTCGAAACAAAACTCAATATGCCAAGGGTTTGGAAGAATTTTTAGATTATCCAATTGCAATACGATCAGTGGATAGTAGAATTAAATGTTCATGTCCCCATTATAAATTCAAGAGATGGTTGAATAGAAACGAAGTATATGAGTATTTGATATTGAAACAGTTTCCTACTCAATACGTATGTTGGATTTGGCATGGTGAATCAAATTTTTAGGAAAGTCAGAACAATGAAAATACTATCAACAAAACATAAAGTGACGTACTAAAGGAGAATTTAGTTTGAAATTTGATAAATGACACACTTGGATTTACAAGACACAATGTCCAAGAATTTAATAGATTAATAAAACCTTCAGTTGATCTTGAGAAGGTTAATCTTGCTCAAAACATCAGTGACCAAAAAAATGAGTTTTATGAATTAGTTGAAGATGAACATAAATAATTGTATGAAGGGTGTGCCAAGTATTCAATGTTATCTTTTTTACTTAAGTTGTATCATATCAAGTGTCTCTATGGAATTACTGAAAAAGAAATGTCCATGATTTTATATTTGTTTCATGATGCATTTAGTGAATCTAAGATCCCTACATCATTCTATGAGATGAAAAAAGTCACCAACAAACATGAACATGATTATACAAAGATACATGCATGCCCTAATTATTGCATGCTTTAATGGGGAGAAGAGTCAGATAAAGAAGAATACACAATATGTCATACAAGAAAATGAAAGTTAATGAACAACAATGAGAGTATAAATCAATGCAACCCCTAAAAGAAACAAAATAAGAAAACTCTTACAAAGGTATTATGTTACTTTCCTCTAAAACCACACTTGAAAATATTATTCATGTCATCTAAGACAACATACGACATGAAGTGACATTCTTAGGATTGTAATGATGACTTGATGATAAATCCATAAGATTCAACATCATAGAAGATGTTTGATTCATTTTATCTTGATTTTTATTCAGATCCTAAGAATGTACATTTGGGATTAGCTTCAGATGGTTTTAACCCTTTTGGTACTTTAAGTACTAATTATAGCATTTGGATAGTTGTTTTGATCCCCTATAATCTACCTGTATGGATGTGTATGAAGAATACTTCTTTCATTATTTTGATGATTATCCCTGGAAATAAAATTCCTAGAAATGACATTGATGTATACCTTTAACCTCTAATCAAAGAATTGCGAGAATTATGGGATGATGACATGGAAACATATGATGATTCAGGGAGAAAACTATTCAAAATGCATGCTTCTTTAATGTGGACAATTAGTGACTTTCCAGGACTTGGAAATTTATCCAGTTGAAACACTCATATGGGTTAGGCTTAACGAGTTTGGAAATGCAATGATTATCACATAGAATAAAATGGGGTTTTATGTGTCATCATTGATTTCTTGATGCTTCTCATAAATTTAGGTTTAAAAATACACAATTAAATAGATATATTGAATTGAGAAAGCCACTAAAGGTGTTATCTAGTTCATAAATCTTGATACATTTAATGAATGTCATCGAAGAATTTGGAAAATGTAATCATTTTAAAGAAGGGGGAAAGGGTACGATGTAAAATATCTGAAGCAGTTGGAACACAACAATGGAAGAAAAAGAGTACATTATTCAATATTACTTATTAAGAGTTTAATTTGATACGTCATAATATTATCGTAAATCATATTTAGAAGAACGTCTATGATAATGTAAATTTTACAATGCTTAATGAGCAAGGTAAATCGAAGTATCACCTTAATTATCGTAAGGATTTGGATTCAATGAATATAAAGCATGGTTTGTGGGAAAATGAGAAAAGAAAGTATCCTTTTTCTATTTTTACAATGAAAAATCAAGAGAAAGGTATATTCATTCAAACATTAAAGAATGTAAAAGTGCCATATGGAAATTCAAGTAACAATCAAGGTGTGTTGACTTAAAACATTGAAAGTTATGTGGATTGAGAATTCATGACTCAAATATTCTGATAGAGTAGTTGTTTTCATTGGTACTGTGTAATAAGTTTCTTAAAAAAGTAACTATGGTTCTAATTGAGTTTTGTACCTTTTTTAGAGAGATTTGTGGGAAAAATCTAATTTGAACTGATCTTGATATACTTTAAGAAAAAAAATTGACACGTTTTCATTTGGATATGTTATTCCCCCCTTCATTATTCACATTAAAGATTCATTTTACTATTCATTTGGTTGAAGATTCTAAACTTGGTGGACCGGTACACTATCGATGGATGTATCCAATTGAGTTGTATATTCATATATTTTTTATTTTCATTGGTGAATTCAATTTTATCGATTCATTGCATAATTTTTTTAATTATTTTCTTATTTTTTTTCATTGTGTACTTAGGTTATTTGAAATCATATGTGAGGAATAAATATCAACCAGAAGACACTATTGCTGAAGGTTACATAGACAAAGAGTGTTTGAACTTCTCTTCTAGGTATTTGGATGGGATTGAGACTAGATTCAATCATATTGGATATCTTGATGACATCTCCACTAATTCTCATTCTGAAAAATAGTCATCTGTATTTCCAACTATTGGATGACCAATAGGAAATCGGTCAAATTTTACACCGAATAAATTAGAGTTTCTAAAAGAACATAGATATGTGATACTCAATAGTATTTTTACAAATCCATTTATTGAAGAATTGTGATTTCAAACAAAGAGGAAACTAAGGGATCAAGCTAAAAATGAGAACAAAAACTATTAATAAGGAGATTAGAGAATGATTTTCTCATCGTGTAAGTACATACTCATATTCATATTATTGGTGTGTAATTATTTTTTATATGTTAAAATTAACACCTTATTTTTTTATAGATTGTTAATGTTGAAAATCGAGCTGAAATATGAAATTATTTGATGTTTTTGGCTCAATTTCCTCTAAGGCAGGCTGAGATATTCAATGCCTACAACACTCATGGCATCATGTTTCATAAAATTTATCATGAATAAGTTATGAAAACTCAAAATAATGGTGTATATACACTTATAGATGTGGGATAATATGAAAAAATGAATGATATAATGGAATTAAACTATCATGGTTAGTTTTTAGTTGTCTTATTCAAATGCAAGTGGGTCAACATTGATAATGGTATAATGAAATATTTGTTTCATTTTACACTTGTCAACTTCTCTCTCTTGATACATACCGGTGAACTTGCATAGCATGATCTATTTATCTTGGCATCACAAGTGAAGTTGGTTTATTATATGGATGGTGAAATACATAAATGTTGGAGTGTTGTTGTGCACTTAAAGCAGTGAGACTTATATGATATGGGTGATGAAGATCAATTGGTTCTTTGTGAAAGTGAACCTCATCAACCACAAAACATTGAATAGTTTTTTCCTGAAAATATTGAAACAATAAGACTTTCAAGAGATCATGAAAATAAAGCACTCGTCACAATGGATGTTGATAACAATGAAGACAATGAAGATGAAGATAATTGAATGTATAAATTGGTAAGGAAAATATATTACAATTTATCATTGATAAGTTTTTAGTATATATATAAATTGTTCTAGATTTTCATTTTTTTTGTATTTTTTTAGTTTTCCATTTTTTATAAATTTAATATATCTAAACCATATGAATTGTAGGAATGCTGATATCAAAAAAAATCAAGATCCAAGCTAGTTAGCATCTCAGATCATTCCGCCAAATCTATCACCTTCAGTGGATCTGATTGATTCTGTTGTACCTGATTATACTAGAGAGTCATTCATTTCCCCAGATTTTTTTGGAAGCCTACTATCTAATTCACCTCCAGTGACGGAGAAATTGGTCACCCCTCTATCTAGGGGACATTGGAGAGTTACCGTTACTGGTATGTATGTCATTGTACAAAAAAACTATATATTTTATTAATTTTTAATAATTTATTCAAAAAAATAAAGAGAAAAATATAAGGGATATAAATATGAATATAAAAGATGTATGAGACCCAAAGGAATTCAAGATTATCATTCTATTTAATGAGTTCGAGGTGCCTACGAGTGAGACTTCCATAATCTATTGGTAGATTCTTGGGTAACTTGCTTATGAGATAGTTCGATTTCTCATTAATTATAAATATTGGAGGCATATTCCTATAACTTGAAAAATAAGGTATTTGATTCTCAAATAAAGGTAATATTAATTTAATAATCAATGATAATTAATTTAAAATAATTTAGTAATTTTTTTACTATAATTATAAAGTCTTATGTTTTTTTTATTTCTAGATGGTTTTTCATTTTGATGTCCATGACTTCATTTCATGCCCATGGACTCTAAAAAATTTGGGTAAGAAATGGAGAGATTTTAAATAGAGATTATGGCATGAGTTTAATGACACATCTCTAATCTCATGATAGATGCATGTGAAAGTGCCTAAATGAATTTATTATGAGCAATGGAAGTTGTTTATCAATATTAATAGAGATTCATATCATGAGGTAATTTCATATTTTATAGTATATTAATAACATAAACACAATAAAATTATAATTTTTTTTTAAAATTTTGTTTTTTGTAAGAATTATATAAAAAATTCTATGAATTGTTAGAAATAAGTCATTACACATATTGTGGGGTCTCAGATTTTTTATGAAAAAGAATAATTTTGGTTTTTATTTTATTTCTTTATTATTTGTATCATTTTATTATAATTCAAGGTTTTTTCAAACTTGTTTATATTTTTTTATAAAGGGTAATAAATTATATCACTCTGTTGGCCGAACATAGATATAGTTTAATGTTCATAGGAATCTTGATGGAAGTTTTTCAAAATACCCTATCAAAGTAATTGGAGTAATTACTTCTAATTACTATTTCATGTTTTTTCATTACAATAAAAAAATACTAATGAAAAATATATTATAACAGTAAAAAATCCATAAACCTAATTAAATGGGACCGGCTATATGGATCAAAATATTCCAATTTGGTGTTGTTTGATACGTCTAGCTAGTCCTAATTAATTGGGTTTAAGTCTTGTTTATATTTTTTAATATTATTTTTTATACTAATAAAAAAACAATAAATAGTAATGAAAATTTTATTAATTAGATAATATTATAAATTTTAGATATTTTAAAAAATAACTGTTAATATTTTTGTATTAATAGGTTAAAATTAAATAAGTCTGGGATGCGAACCCTTTCAGAGTCATCATTCGTTTCCTAGAATGATGCACCCGCAATCATTTTTGGGAATTAAAATCTCAGACGTGTACAAGGGATTTGTTTTGGGCCTAATCTATCAATTGTCTTTGTTTAGGCATCATCATCAGTTACTACTACCCACATTGGGGGTTTGAGGGGTGTCAGTGATTAGGAATCCTAAAGTGATATTGCAAGGTTGAAAGAAAAAGTACAAGAACAAGACTCTTACATTAAAACATAGAAGAAGTGGCTGTCAATAATGGAAAATGATTTAGTTTTTATATTTTAGAAGATGATTGGAATGGTCCCTGAGGAAATTGTCAGCCTTATAGCTCATCCTGCTGAGGTAAATTCTAAATTCCATAGATCATTCACACATTTTCAAAGATCACATATATCTTCCATAAATAAAACTGAAATAAAACTTTTATATTAAAAACATTCACTTTGACAAATACCAAACACATATTGTGCTGGATTTATGTGTTATTGATTCCTATATGTCAAAAATGACTTATAGATCGTTATCCTTAAGTTTAAAAACAATCCGACCTTGTTTTCTCAGTTTTGACTCAGTAAATAGTTTTTAAATGTACCAAAGCCTTTAAAAATGTGTGTTAGGGGGTTAAAATAAGGAAAATGATTTTATATTGAAATGAAATCAGAGGAAAATAACATTATATTGACTCATTAAATATAGGAACTGACGAAATGTCATTCCAAATAACAGTTTTCTTATGAATCTTTTAAACAAGTTTTTATTGTTTTAAAAACGCTAAAATGTGCATGTAATGGTCCAAACCGTATAAAATGATTTAATATTGAAATGAAATCATGGGAAAACATTGTGGAATTATTTGTGATGTGTATGCATAGACATCACATCAATCCGACTTACAGTGTGGTCGGAATGACTTAGTAAATAGTTTTTAAAAGTACCAAGGCCTTTAAAAATATGTGTTAGATGGTTAAAAACAGGAAAACAATGTTATATTAATATGAAATTAGAGGAAAATGGCCATGGATTGATTTTTAATATGCAAGAACTGATGACACATCATTCTGAGTTACGGTTTTCTCAGGATGCCCGTAAACACGTTTTAGTGTTTTAAAAAACTAAAACATGCATGTAATGATTCAGACCATTGAAAATGACCTAATATTGACATGAAATCAGGGGAAAACCACTTTTGAATTATTTTTGACATGAATTCATAGACAAAACATTAATCTAACTTGCAGTGTGGTTGGAATTACTTGGTAAACAGTTTTTAAAGGTACCAAAGCCTTTAAAAATGCGTGTTGGGGGGTCAAAACTAGGAAGACAATGTCATATTTTCATGAAATCATAAGAAAAAGACCTTAGATTTATTTTTGAAATGTTTGAACTTACCAAATGTCATTCCAAGTTACGATATTCCTAGGATGCCTGTAAACGTGTTTTTTGAGCTTTAACACACTAAAACATGAATTTAATGATCAAAACCAAATAAAATGACATCATATTGTCATGAAATAATGGTAAAACCACTTTTGAGATATTTTTTATGTGTACGTGTTGAAAAAATGTCAATCTGATGCGCACTATGGTCAAAATAACCCGGTAAATAGTTTTTAAATGTTCCAAAACCTTTAAAAATGTATGTTGGGGGGGTTAAAACTAGGAAAACAACTTCATATTTCCATGAAATAAAAGGAAAACAAATGTGGATTGATTTTTGAAATTTGGGAACTGATGGCATATCATTCAGAGTTATGGGTTTCCAGTGATATCTGTAAACACATTTTTAGAGTTTTAAAACACTAAAACGTGCATGTGATAGAAAAAACCATATAAAATGACCTACGATTAATTTGAAATCATGAAAAAACCATCAATGAGTAATTTATTCATGTACACACAGACAAAATGACAATCCAGCATGCAATGTGGTGGGAATTACCCAGTAAACCATTCTTAAAGGTATCAAAGCCTTTAAAAACATGTGTCAGGGGGTAAAAACTAGGAAAATAATGCCTGATTGCTATAAATTCATAGGTAAATGTCTGTAGATATATTTCTAAAATATAGGAACCAATGACACATGATTTCGAGTTACAGTTTTCCCAGGATGCCCAAAATGGTATTTTTAGTGTTTAGAACACTAAAACATGCATGTAACGGTTGAAAACATAGAAAATGACATCACATTGAAATTAAATCATGATACAACAACCATTGAGATATTTTTGATTTGTATTCATAGAAAATACATCAATCCTACATGTGGTGTGGTCGGAATGAATCAATAAACGATTTTTAAAGTTACTAAAACCTTTAAAAACACATTTCAGGGATTCAAAACTAGGAAAAGAATGTTATATTTCCACAAAATCATAGTAAAATGATCATAAATTGATTTTTAAAATGTAGGAAATGATAGAATGTCATTCCAAGATATGGTTTTCCCAAGATGCCCATAAACGCATTTTTAGTACTCTAAAACACTAAAACATATGTGTAATGGTTAAAACCATAGAAAAAAACCTCATATTGATGTGAAATCATGGTAAAAACATCATTGTGTTATTTTTGACAATTACGCATAAACGACACGTCAATACGATGTGTGGTGTACTCGGAATGACTTGGTAAATAGTTTTAAAGGTACCAAATCCTTTAAAAATGTGTGTTGGGAGGTAAAAACCTAGAAAATGACATTATATTACCATGAAATAAAAGGAAAAATACTATAGAATTATTTATCATGTGTAGGAATTGACGGAATATAATTTTGAGTTATAGTTTTTCTAGGATGCCTGTAAACGCGTTTTTAGTGTTTTAAAACACTAAAACATGAATTTAATGGTAAAAAACATAGAAAACAACCTATGATTGACATGAAATCATGGGAAAACCATTGATGAGTTATTTTTACATGTATTCATAGAAAAAATTTCAATATTACGTGTGATTTGGTCATAATGACTTAGTAATTACATTATAAAGGTAGAAAAACCTTTAAAAACATGTTTCTGAGGGTCAAGACTAGAAAAATGATGTCAGATTGCCATGAAATAAGAGAAAAATGACCATATAATTATTTTTGAAATTTAGGAACTAACATAACATCATTCAGAGTTACGGTTTTCTTAGGATGCCCATGAAAGTTTTTTTAGTGTTTTAAAACACCAAAACATGTGTGTAAGTTTTAAAACCATAGAGAACAACCTTATATTTATGTGAAATCATGGGGAAACCACTGTTGAGTTATTTTTTATATTTATGTGTAGATAAAATTTCAATACAACATGCAATGTGGTCAGAATGGCTCAACAAACAGTTTTAAAGGTACCCAAGCCTTTAAAAATGTGTGTCGTTGGGTTAAGACAAGGAAAACGATGTTGGATTGATATGAAATCAAAGGAAAATGACTGAAGATTTATTTTTGAAATGTAGTAAACAACAGAACATAATTTTGAGTTTAATGTTTCTTGGGATTCCCATAAATACATTTTTAATATTTTAAAACACTAAATCATGCGTGTAACGATCAAAACCATAGAAAAAGACCCCAGATCATTGTGAAGTCATCGAAAAACCACTATTGTGTTATTTTAAATGTGTACTCATAGAAAAAATGTCAATACAACATGCGATGTGGTTGAAATGAGTTAGTTAACTGTTTTAAATGTACTAAAGCCTTTAAAAACATGTGTGAGGGTGTCAAAACTAAGAAAATGACATCAGATTGATATAAAATCAAAGGAAAATTACCATAGATGTTTTTAAAATATAGGAACTAATGACATGTTATTATGAGTTACAGTTTTCCTGGGATTCTCATAAACATGTTTTTAGTATTTTAAAACACCAAAACGTGTGTGTAATGGTCAAAACCATAGAAAACAACCTCATATTGATGTGAAATCATGGTAAACCCATCATTGAGTTATTTTTGATGTATACACATAGCAAAAATGTTATTACGACATATGTTGTGGTTGGAATGACTCAGCAGACAATTTTTAAAAGTACCAAAGACTTTAAAATCGTGTCTCGGGGGGGGGGGGGGGGGTCAAAACTAGAAAAATGATGATCGATTGACATGAAATCATAGGAAAATTACCGTAGATTTATTTTTGAAATTTAGTAATTTACAACACATCATTATGAGTTATGGTTATCCTAGGATGCCCGTAAAATCATTTTTAGTGTTTTAAAACACTAAAATTGGTGTGTAACAGTCAAAAATATAGAAAATGACCTCAAATTGACTTGAAATCATGATAAAACCACTATTGAGTTATTTTTGACATGTACATGTGGGAAATGCATCAATTCGACATGTGTTGTGGTCGTAATGACTCAGAAAATAGATTTCAAAGGTACAAAGCTTTTAAAAATGTGTGACAGGGTGTCAAAACATATAAAACGATGTTATATGGACATGAAATAAGAGGACAATTATTGTAGATTTATTTTTGAAATGTACGAACTAATGACACATCATTTCTAGTTACAGTTTTTCTGGGAAGCCCATAAATATTGTTTTAGTATTTTAAAACACTTAAACATGCAAGTAATTTTCAAAACCATAGAAAGTGACTTTATATTGACATGAAATCATTTGAAAACTAGAATTGTGTTATTTTTGATGTGTACGTGTAGACAACACATCAATCTAAAGTGTGGTGCGGTCCAAGTGACCTAGTAAAAAATTTTAAAGGTATTAAATCCTTTAAAAAAGTGTGTCGGGTGGTCAAACCCAGAAAAATGACATTAAATTTCCATGAAATCAGAGGAAAATGACTGTAGATTGATTTTTTAAAATATAGGAACTGAAGACATGTCATTCTGAGTTACAGTTTTCTCGATATGACTATAAACATGTTTTTATTGTTTTAAAAGAATAAAACATGTTTGTAATAGTCAAAACCATATAAAACTACCATATAATGACATGAAATCATGGGTTAACCAACCGTGAGTTATTCTTAAAATATAGGATATGATTTCATATTAAATTATTTAAAATTTGTTTCTTAAGTAAATTTCAAGCACACTGCACGTTGATTTAAAAATTAATTAGAATGTTTTATACTAACCCCTTTTTAGTTTCAACCGTTGAATCATATCTTAAATAGGTAATTTTATGTTTTCAAAGTGTTTTTCATGATATATTAATTTTTTTAATGTTAAAATGAATTCTATTTTATTAACAAAATAAAAAAATTTATGGGAAACATTCTGAATATATTCTGTGTATTTTCTCTTTCACATTTATTTTCTTAAATGTTTGGATTTTTATTGTAGGTGACGGATGCTGGAAGTAAGTAGGAGGTTGAACATTCTGATCCATTAGATTCCTCTGAATTTCATCGTGATGGTTCTTAGTTCCCATGATATGTTTATATTTTATCAATTAGTCTACCATAATTCATATTTATTTTGTTTAGCTTTAATTTTTGTCTTCTTTTTTGTTATAATTGATGAGATGATGTGGTTGGTTTGAGTTGATGAGATGATGTGGAGGTATGTGGATGTGACATAGGTCATGGGGTGGACATATATTAGGCATGTGTAGTTTTTGGATATATTTTATATGTATATATTGATGATTGGGGTATGAGTTGGCCGAGGTAATCAATTGATTGAGGTTATGGAGACTGAGGTTATACTAATTGAGGTTATGATGACGGTGGATGTATGTATATATGATTATGGATGTATAATGTATGATATATGTATTATGGGTTTATTATTCATTTATGTTTTAGTTTCTTACATGTTAGTGTTTTTATATTTTTTTATTAGATTATTTTAAAAATAATTTTTAAGAGAAATATTTAGCGGTGGTCTTTAAAAACTACCACTAAATAAATTAATTAAAATATTAATTTGTGATGGTTTCTATTAACCTCCACTAAACATATCAATTTATATATATGTTAGTGGCTGTTAGGTTCATATTATCTATTTTATTTTTTGGTTAATTTAAAAAAATGCTAATAAATAAAATCTAAACCACCTCCAAGTGCTCCAAAAATGACGCATATAGAAACAAATGCTAAAAGAAAACAACAAATTATAAATGACTACTGACCATGAAATAGACGACAGTTTTAGTAACCTACACAAAATGATTAAGTGGTAGTTTAAACAACTACTATTAGCATAAAAATATGCTCCTAATGCCTACTTTTTTATTGTGAAATAAATTGAAACCACAACTTGGTCTTGGGTCCCAGCCTGATCCCATCTCCTGACTCCATCCAATCCATCTAGATCAACCACGTATCGACCCAAATTTTTGTGATTTGAACCTTTTAAATGTTTCAAATAATATTTTTGAGATGGGTCACAAAGTTTTTGTAAAGTTTTAAGCATCACAAAACCTTGATAACACTATATTATTTTGAGTCATCTCATTCATGTTGATGAATTAATGAAATTTCCTCCTGAATGAAGCTTAGGATGGAAAAATTGAAGTTTCTTTTTTCTCTGGAATAGGAGGTTCAACCTAGTAGTGGTGTTAATTTGATTCACACTTAGGGTCTCAAGATTACCCATTACAGGTGTGTGGTCAAATGAAATTAATTAATTTTTGTATGGTAACCTAATTTCTACTACAAAATCTCTATTATAATTTATGCCTAGGTTTTATTTTTTTATGTCTATATAACCCTCTATAGATAGAGAGAGATAGATATAAAGAAAAGAGAGACCATATCATAGTGGAATCGAGATCAGATCAAGGGAATGAGACCAGATCTATGATGACATCGATGATCGGATCACGCAATGATGATGAACGGAACCATGACATTAATGAGAGATTGAATAAATGACCATTGTTCCATGAGTGTAGCACCCCCAAAATATCACTCCCAAATTTGATACTAAAAGAACATAACTTACAACATTGGATTTGATACACATTTGTGATTACAATATCTTTCTCACATTTAAAAAGTCATGACCCGACCGAATGGGGCTCAAGCCGCAACAACCCCATGCCCACCTCCATAGGCCATGGGGTGGTGACAAGAACCAAAATACATAAATAATTTGGGAGGTCTTTGCCTAATTTACTTCAACACACACACTTGACCATCTCGATGCAGAAGTGCAAAGAAATAATAATAAAATATGAAAAATCTAGAGAATAAATCTTGCATGTAAAAACCTCTAGGGAGTACAAGAGTATGATAATTTAAATTGAAATTAAAGGGTAAAAATATAAACCCAACAATAAAAATTTCTTAACCTGACAAAAATGGAAAAGTAAATACTAAGAGAGCCCAAATCTGAATCTCTAAACTTCGACCACCATACATGGTCCAATGAACCAGGCATCCCTATTCTCCTCTGTAATCGCCTTAGACCTTTTATCCAACTATATATAATACAACACATGTGGGTAATTCCCATTCTATGGTGAGTGTATACATACCCAGTAGGATGCCCTAAAAGATGAATGTGGAGCATTAAGAGACATGGTAAGAATAGTCAGCTCAACCCAAAGTAAAAGAGTAACAAAATCCAACAACATGGATAAACACACACACACACATTGAGATATATATATTCAACAAATGAATACCAAATTATAGAGAAAGGGGATCTCCATCTCCCAGCTCAACACGAGAAAGAGTTCCAATAGTTCCGAAGGTCCATCAATGATGGAAAACATCTCACACATCTGTCTGAAGATACATCCAATTCAATCCACACCTATCCATTGTGCTGTATAGTCAAGGGTCACAATATCTAGGTATAGGACCCATGTCATGGTAAAAAATTAGGTCACCACTCAGTAGAAAGAGGACCTACACCCTAACTCGGTAGGAGGGCACCACTCAAAAGATAGCTAGAGGACCTCTGCCCTAACCCAGTATAAGGGTGTCACTCTGATGGTTGAGGAACCATCCCCTGACTCTGTAGGAGGGTGACACTCAATAGTAAATAGAGGAATCATTCCATGTCTAAGCAGGAGGGTTCCACTCTAGTAATTGGTAGAGGTCCCATTCCCATCCTAGTTGTAGGGCGTCACTCTAGTGGTTGAAGACCCATGACCTACCCAACAGGAGGCTGCCACTCAGTGGATAGGTTAATGACCCAAGACTTGTCCCAATAGGAGGGTAACACTCTAAAGGTTGATCGAGTACCGATTCCCTATACCAACATGAGGGTACCACTCTAATATCTTTGATGATCCTACCTGATCACTACCATCATCGAGTGTTGCCTAAATAAGCATCTCAGTTGAAACATATCTCATCCTATCTCAAAAGTCATGAAAAAGGCTTTCATCGTGTTTTACATGAAAAAATGTCAATTGTCTACTCGTGAGACAAAAATCCGAGTCCAAATGAAGGAGATACAAGATGTAGAAGTTTCTTAAAAAGGAAAATAGGGGTACATAGAATGTAAGGGGACCCACACAGCTTATGTTCATGTTCTGCTGCCTGGAAGTGTCCCTAATGGTACATGACTCACTTCCCATATAGCCCTATATGGAATGTAAAGGGACTAAAAGTCATGTCTCAGCCACCTGGGGCCCTTCCTGTGATCCTGGCCATGTCTGTATAATCTTTCCAATGTCCATGTACTTTGGTACATGGATTTTCTTCCAACATAGGGTCCTACCCATGTTCTCTATCATACAACCTATCTACATGTGGAGGGTTACATGGTGTGTAACCCAGTCACTCAACATGTGATCCTTAACTTTTTCCAAAACCCTAGCACTGTAGTAGTAGGGGTAATAAATGATGTGTGTTCATCTAAGTACAGGACTTGTAGTCAGGTTTTTCATCAAAAATTCAAAATCAGCTTCAGTGTTAAAGATCCACACCCACCGTGTTTAATCTTGCCTCTAGGCTACCTTAAATTGAAGGGGAAGCCTTTATTCATCGTTTTCAGTCATCTAGTGGATAGAAATCACATCTTCATCAGTGCATCCAACTCCCGTATGCACAACCGTCTCCCGTGGTTCTTTGAATACCTCAATGGATCTTCAAATTCATGGTGGAATAACCCATATTCAACAATATATTTGAATACATCCCTGATTCTTCAATTAGTTTGTCACATGTGAATCCATCATGAATCCCAGGGTATGATCGGGCTCGATCCCACTCGATAATGTCTAACCAAGACCCCATAAGCCAATCGGTTGATTACGTGAAGAAATGAGGGGGGGTATAAAAAACATATGTAAAATAGTTTTTTTCTAAGATATCTTGGCCAACGAATAAAAATTAGGATGCCCAATTCATGATCTCATGAAAAGGATCAATTTGAACACAGATCAAAGAAAAAGTTTTATCATGCTTAATAATTAAATCAATTGGGGGACAAAATCCAAAAATTGATGAGTCTTACCTGAATATTAGATCATTTACTAATGAAGAACACAATTTCCAATGAAGAATAGAGGTCATTGCATATGTTTTTTCCATGATTCGTCTGGATCTGAAGTCTTTTTGTCGTCTAATCTTGATCCACCAATGATAGGTGGAAGGAATATCCTCTCAATGTTCCCTAGATTATGTTGATCAACTTGGAGATCCTTCATAACATCATATTTATATAGAAGTCTAATTTTTTAGGTGTTTAATTAAATAAATAATTTTAATTAAACACCCCCGCCAATGGTCGCTATATCTAAATGCCCCGCACCGACTGACTTTATGTCATGACTAGGGTAACCTCACATTCTGGATTCAACTGTGGTATCAAATTTTCTATCCAATAATTTTTTAGGAGATATACAATTTTATTTAAAAAACTGTGTGCATGTGATATAAAATATTTTAAATTTATTTAGAAAATAAATTTTGGGCACACTGGCCCTCAAAATTGCACATGGTCTCATCAATTGGCACCCAAAAAATTGTAGATATATTTCAATATCTTACAAAGAAAAAATAGGGTCTCTACATTATTCATAATTTTAGGATTTTTTTACCTGAAATAAAAAAAAATAAACAAAAAACTTGGGATACTGAGTGTGCATCTAGCCCTCCCGCTCCAAGGAGCTTGCCTGCATGCTCCCATGATTCCATGAAACACATACCAAGGGAATGATATATCCACATAGGGTCCTATCATACCAATCCTTGATCACCATCAGGTGATCTAAAAAATTTGATCCATCCTCCATCTCCAGCTCACCCCAGTCAATAATGTGCATAGGTTCATGCACGAATCTCTCCAAATGTGACACGTGGAAGACATTGTGCACCCGTGTGGGTAGGGTAGGGCGGTAGGAATCCTCAAAAACCCTCCATAGGATCTCGAATGGACCGATTAACCTTAGGGATATATTTCCTATCTAGCCAAATTTCTATAATCCATGTCATGAGGAGACTCTCAGGAAAATGTGGTCTTCCTAATCAAACTCCATGGGTCTACAACATCAATCTGTGTAAGATTTTTGTTGGATCTGAGCTGTCCACATCTAACATGGTCCTTCTTCATCATTTCCTGCAACATCTTTGGACCAACAAGATATGTCTCACTGATCTCTATCCATCACAAGGGTGACCTGTAGGGTCTCCCATACTGGGCCAAAAGAGGTGTCATACCAATATTAAAGTAGTAGATATTATTGTATGAAAACTCTACCAATGCAAAATGATCCTCCCAGCTCCAACCAAAGTCCAACACATAAACCCTCATAATATCCTCCAACACTTGGATAGTGTGCTCTATTTTCCAATCTGTTTATGGGTGAAAGGATGAAATAGTCCTCATCTAGCACCTGAATTCCTCCTATACACCTATCTATAACTGTGATATAAATTGTGTATCAAAGTTGGAGATAATAGTCAAGGGTGCCCCATTAAGGTGTAAAATCCCCCATATGTAAAACCTCCCAAAAATCTATACTTAACTCTGCTCTCTGATATCATGTATGTATTCAGAATTTGTGATTTGGTAAACTATCAACAAGATGGAATCATGGCCTCTCGCTTTCCATATAAGTCCTGTCACAAATCCATGGATATGCCATCCCATTTCCAATATGATATCTCAAGGGGATGAAAAAAACCTACTGTAACCTAGTGATCATCCATCACTAGATAAAGGTGAGACACCAAGAGAATAACTCATCCACGATCTATCTCATGTTATCTTACCAAAACTGCTACTGAAGGTCTCTATGCATCTTCCCCACACTGGGATGATAGACAAAGGATAAGTGTGAGACTCTCTCATAAAATCCTCTAACATCGTGACTAGAACCACTGTAAATCCCTAGAAAATGATTACATGATCCCATTCTTCATAATATCCCTCTTTTGAACCTATTGAGGATATCTAGAAATGTAATACCTCATACTCGATGTCTCCTAATTGAGAATCTATCACATACTGGAGGAGCGGAGAGTTCAATATCATCGACTAAAGAAAATATGCACTAATAGAGTTAATATTTTCATTATTTTTCATGTGTGTTTCAATTATTTAATCCCTTAAAATTAATCAATTTGATTTGATTATCATAATTTTAGAGTTTTTGGTGAATTTTGGGATTTATTCTGAAAATTTCTTAATTCTGTAAATTTTGAAGTTTTCTAGAGCTTCTATTATTCGAGTTTAAATTTTAATTTTTTTGATCAAATTGAAGTGATTAATTTATTATAGGATTCATTTTTTTGTAGGATTCGAATTTGTAATCTGGACCTAGATCCAATTCAAAACGCATTGGCCCAGAAAAATCAAACATGCGGAGAAATGTTTTTAGTAGACTGAATGGACCCTACATCCATAATTGAGACATATCATGGTCTAGAGACATCCAAATGAATTAATTCCAGAATTAGTAGAAATAGAACTAATATATTCACTTCCATATTAAATTTCATGGATAATTTAGTTTATTAAATAATCCATTTATTGAGACAATGTGAAGGTAGTTGAGAAGTTTTCTCAGCTAGAAAAAGTAGTCTTCAGTAATTCATGCATAATTTTTTTTGAAACTTTTCCAAATAAGATGATATTTTGTGTATGATTAAAAAATACATAGAGGAAAACATTTTATGAAGACAAATTGTTATGATGCAGCCATTTATTATTCTAAATAGACTCAAACTATATGAGGAATGAATCTAGAGGGAAAATTTTCCACCCCTCAAACCTATAAATATGAGTGTCCACTTCCATTAAAAGGTGTTGAATAAAGATAATGAGGGGTTATGAGGGGGTATAGGAACCTTAAAGTGTTTTGGAATTTCTTTTTTTCCTATTTTTTTAGTTTCATAATACTCTCTACTTCCCTATTCAACTCTATTTCCCTTCACATGAAGAGGTAAAACTATTGAGTGATCGGGGAAGGGGGAGTTTTCCTTTTATAATATCAGAGTCTTTAACTTTAATTTAAAACTCTATAATTTTCTATTAAATAATTTATATTTTTAGTGGTTATCAATTCTTTTAATGCAATTTTATTTTGGGTTTTGGTGACATTCATTTTTTATATATTACATTGAATATCTTTAAACTCCCTCTGCCTAGTGCAGTTTGTCTCGATCGAGCATATTGTGTTAGGTGGTGAGTATCTAGTGATTGTTGGAACGTGTGTGGAATAGGTGAATTGTTTCAAGATTTATAATGTGCACCAATTCCCAATTGGGGCTTGTATTAGTTTCTTGGTAATGGTTTATGAATTTTATTTCACATAGGAGTGGTTTCAAGTGCATCCCTCAACCAAGGGTGATTGACAACTCGATCGAGGAGTCTTTCTTTTATCCATAAATAGGAATAGAGGGGGAATTATTTTTAAGACCATGTTGACATTGAAAAAGTTGAACCTACCCTGAAACCATTACTCTATTCAACAACTTGTTTCCAAAATTCATTTTTATTTCCTTCTTTCTTTTTAAAATCAAATAATTTCAAAAACAACCACCACTCCATTCTCAAATTTCAAGTGAAAAACATGATTGTTGGGTGGTCTTATTTGAAGAAAACCTAGGATACCCAATTTAATATATTTTTAACTTTGGAAATATAATTTTTTTCACACTCCATGACAGGAACATATCATACACACTCCTACTCAACTAGGGTCAGTTTTAAGGAAGGCTTTAACACCCAGATGTTTTTATGAAATATTTTCTTTAAATATTTTTTATTATTCAGTAGCTTGGTTAGCACGCAATCGTGAGTTTAAATAAACCATGATATTCCCTTGTTATAAAATTATTGATATATCCTAGTCGTTAGGTTAGCAGGAATAATTATAACTAACTTATGAAAATGCATTGTGAATTCATTGGCTATCAATTATTTATGAAAAATATAAATCAATTAGATATTTGTATTTTTGAGTGAATTGCTTTTGGTAATGAAATTAATGATATGTATATGTGTTTTATACTTAATAAAATATTTTTTATGTTCATCCAAGGGATATTTTATTCATAAGTTATGAATAAAACCCTATTTTGATGTATAAAAACCTATTTCATTAAAAGGTTAATTTTACACCTTTGAATGGAGAACCCCTTTTAAATTAAGATTTTGATACATTAATAATTTTTATATGACAAAATAAACATTTTTTATGAGATATATAAAAATTTACCTTGGATGAATTTATGATATTTTTCTGATAACTTTCAGGTTTTTATGAATAGTAAAAATATACTAAATTTTAATTGAAAATAACTTTTTTCATTGAAATAATTTATATGGTTAAATTATATTATTGAATGGTTTCAAAGTGTAAATAGAATATATTTTTACCATTTAATATAATGTAGATCATTGTAATTAATTTTACATTAAATTCAGATGTAAAAACATTTCAATCTTTTGCAATATTTCAACTTTTAAAACCTGTTTTCTCATTTCAACAACGGGATTAATTTTAAATTAATTACTTAAACATATGTATTTTTAATTCTTAAAAATGGATTCCATATTTGTAATCATTATGTCCAAACCATGTAAATATCATTATTTTATTTTTGGGAAATATGAAAATTAACTTCGGTAAATTTTATTGACAAGGTAAAAGGGTAAATCAGATAATTAAGGGTAAAAATAATATTATGAAATTACCCTAACACCTATCATAATATAATTTAATGATTATAATTTTCCATAAAACATACTTGGGTCTTATTGGTATCCATTGGAACCCACTTGTATGAGATTATGACATTTAATTTATTTTATTTAATGAAATGTGAAATATGTCTCACTCAAACTTTAATAATTAAACTATTTTTAATATAAGGTTATATAATAGATAAATTAGATTATAAATATTAATCTGGAAGCTAAAATATTATTCTTTATCATGAAAATTTATTTTTAATTTTTTGGAAATAAATAATTACCTCACAGACTTATACCAGGATGATGAAAAAATTAATTAATTAATTAGAAATCAATAAAACGATTTTTATTAAAATATCAATAACCATAAAAAATCCAAAAAACTGGACCAAACTATATTGGAAGAGTATATATCGACCATAATCATCCAAGGGTTGACTTATGGACTATTTGGAGGCATATATAAGAGATTATGACACTTATATTATTTTATTTAAACTGAAGATAAATTTTTCACATTCATGTTTTAAAAGATTATGGCATTTTTAATGTTGAGTTTTTTAGAATATAATTTCGAAGGAAAGTATGATTATGAAATATAATGGACTTATATTAATTATATTATATTATTTTTAATTTTTATTTAACAAATAAGTATATTAAATAATTTCACAAAATTGAGGTAGTAATTATTTTATTAATGAATAGATCATATAAATATTATTATTTTTTAAATATTATTTGGGATAATTATTATGAAAAATTTATTTATATATTATATTTACCCCTTAGGGATATAATAAAATATTTTTATCTAGGTTAACTTCTTATTTTTATATATTAAAAAATCCATGAAATAAATAGTGTAAAAATTGACACTATTGATATTTTGTCAAAATAAGGTTTTCTTACATTATTTAAAAATCATAAAACATTTTAAAAAATATAGAAAACTTTTTATATGGTATAAAATTTTCTAAATTATTCATTTATGGTATAATTGACTTCAAATAAGTAGATATTTCATCCTTTTAATATTAAAATATTTGTTACCTTAGTTAAAAATTAAATAGAATAACTAAGTATTAATTAAAATAATAATGCTTAGATTGACATAATCACTTTTATAAAATTTATTGTTTGATGATATTAAAACCCTATCTCATCTCATATTATAAATTGGGAAATTTTGTAGGTTTTTAAGTGGGATTTGATTTTATTATAAATTAATGTTTTTTAGGTTTCCAAAAATTTCCCCTCACCTCAATTATAAAAATGCACTTCCTCCCTCAACTCTTCACTTACTTATGAGTCTTCAAACTCGACAATACCCTGATCATTTCCCTTATAAAATTCCCTAGAAAAATTATAGAGGTCCTGGTCTTCTTCAAATACCAACTCTATTTCTCTAGGAGGAGATTTAGAGAAGGCACATCCAAGAAGAGGTAATATCATTTACTGATTCTTTCAAACTTATTTATTCTTATACTTCCACCTCATTAGCTGTTTCATTATAAATTAATAAATACATTAGTAATTATATGTTAATATGTTATTTTGATTATGATACCACTATATTCCACCTTCTACCCATCCTATGAAAAATGAAATCACCACACATGCATATGTACGGCTTACCGTCTCCACGTCGTGGTGTAATCCGTTTTTCACCACCACCTTACATGGATGGGTATAATGATGGAATTAATAGATATATATAATATTAATATAAAATAATATTTATTCTAAGATACTATACACCATCCACTTAAATACAATTCAATAATCATGGGAATGATATCATCGCTCGTGCGTACGTACGGCTTACCGTCTCTACGGTGCAATGTGATTCGTTCTACATAATATTAATTAAAGAATGATTATATAAATGAATTGAATGAATAAATATGAAATATATTATACTAATACCATGATTTAAATTATATAACAATAACCTAAAAAAAGGAATAAAAATTTATCTGATAAAATATGAATAAGAACATAAAGCAGTTAATACCTGAATAACTAGTAATAATGAAAAGTTACTAAAAAATGAATGAAAATATGATCATAAATGTTATCAAAAAACTTATTATGATTCTGTAATAAATCATTAACAATATTTAAATTATTATACAGGAGGTTCAGATAAAAACGAAGCATATCGGACATATAGTAAGGGATAACTTTGCAAATCTCATTTTATCTGAGATTGTTTATTGGTAAGTATTTACTGCGGTATATTTATCATCAACGTCCATGTTTCCTAAATATGTATTTAAAAATATTATTTATATAATTATATTATTTAAATTAAATTTTATCCATTGGTGAATTCTTACTTAATTGTATGAATGGAATCTTTTGGCATTCTCAGTATGAGGTACTTTTTTGGATTTTCTAGAAAAAGTACGAGAATAATGTTTTTTTAACTTGTACAACATGAACATATTTTTACACTTTCATAATTCCTTATTTAATTGAAGCTTACCCTATAATATTTTAAGGTTATTTTCACATTAAATGATTTCTTCAAAAAATTTGTGGCATTTTGGGGAAGGAAAACAATTTTTGAAGAAGAAAGAATATTTTCCTCATGAATTAATTTCATGTGTTTTGTCAAAATTATTTTCCATATAATATGAAACTATTTAAATAGGGTTATATTTATATCCCTGTTATTACAATGATTTTATTGTGGTTATTATGGAATTTTATTTATGAAATCCATTTGTTTTATATCAATTATGATGGAATGATGTTTAAGAAACCCATTTTATTTTAGGGGTTATGATATGGTGAATGTTTTTATGTTTCTGTGGAACATGTAAGAATGGTTTCATTATGAGATGGGTGGGAATTATATCTACATCCAATGCATTGGGTAAGTATTCATATCTCCTGAGATAAACATGATTGGAATGACAATTAAATATGATTCAGTAATACAGGGCTGGAACGAGGAGTGAACATAGTTCAGTAATGGACTTTGTCTGCTATGATGGTCTTGAAAATGAGACTTCACTAATATGAAATGATTTTCTATGCTTATATGTGTATGCCATGAAATTTCATGTCTTATGTTATGACTACTGGGATTACATTTCACTTTTATGATTTATCCCATGACATGATATTATGATCTTTTATATGCAGGATAAGATTTTCAACTGTTATATTCTTATGATTATGATATGGTTGATATTTCACTTGTTTACCCTTACTAACCATTTTATCTCACCCTTTAATTTGTTTCTTTTCCCCAGGTCATGAAGAAGGGTATTAAGTAAGATATGTCAAAAAGGAGTCTAGTTATGAAGAAATAATCACAAGACAATGTAGATGTTTTATGAACTAGTTGTTTATGTTTCCCAGTTTATAAAGACGCTAAACCTATATGGTCCTGGAATGGTTTTTCTTATGTTATGTTATAAATATTCTTCAATGTTCAAGTAAATTAAATATGTAAATTATGGTCTGTTATAGTTGGTATCAGAGAAAAGTTATAGTTAACCATTGGAAACTAGGGTGAGAGAACCTTAGTAAGAACCCTAAGGATATGTCTATGTATAGGTTACAATCATATCCTAGTGTTTTAGATATGTTCATGAATAACCTAGGATAAAACCCAAAGTGTCATAAATTTAAATTTTATTCTTGAATTATGTGGTTTTAACATTATGATTAGTGTTTCTCATGCTATGATTCTTGGTTTTAGTCAATGGATGGAACCTGAAGGAACCATGTTAGCGTTTAATGCGATGAGAAATGTAATGATTGTCCCCCTGAGCAACTAAATGTTTTGGGAGCTTGAATGAAAAATCTTGTAGCCATGATCATAGAACTTTATCAAGCTATGAATCATGCTGTACTTCCAAATGAGAAAAAGAGGGAAAACATTTTGTTGAATCCTTCATGAGGCAACATCCACCTTCATTCAGTGGGTCTTCTGATTCATTAGTGGTTGAACAATGGATCAGTACTGCTAAAAAGATATTTTCAGTTCTACAATTTTCTGAACATGATAAATTCATCTTAGTAATATATCTTTTGGAAGGTGATACTGACCAATGGTGGAATATTATCAAGAATACAAGGAAAAGAGACAAAATTGATTCAATAGAATGGGACAAGTTCAGGATCTTATTTTTCAATAAGCGATTTCTCATTTTCTTCGAACAAATATGGAGAAGGAGTTCCTTGATCTTTAGAAAAAGGAAGATGAATCTATTGGAACCTATGAAGGAAATTTTAGAAGACTTTCAAGGTATTCTTCTGTAATTATTATCCAACCTGAGAGTAAAATTTATAGATTCTTTAGAGGCTTAAAACCAAGTCTCCAAAGGGAATCAACCATAAGGGACTTCAATAGCTATGAGGAAATTGTTCGATGTGCTCTCAAGGTTGAGATGAATATTGGAGTACCCAATCAGTTATATGGGTTTGATAAGAAGAGAAAAATGGAATTCAAAGGAAAATATAAAGACCACACTAAAAAATAAGACAAGTTTTCCCTTATGCTCAAAGTGTGGAATGAAACATAGAGAGAATTGTCTTAAAGGGACTAGTAAATGTTTTAGGTGTAGAAAAGAATTTCATCGGGTAATTGAATGCCAAAGTGATGGGAAAAGGTATCTATTGATGCGAACAAAGAAAAGGCTACCTTGAATGCACCTCCAACACTTCAATGCTACAAGTGCAAGGAAATGATGAATTATTACAATCAATGGCCTAATAAAAGGTTTATTGATTTGGATCGACATCAACAAACTCTTAATCCCAATGATAATGGAAAGTCAAATTCAATCACTATCGGAGACATGGAGTATGATAATGACGTGGTGAAAGGTACACTTACCATCCAATCTAATGTAGAAAATGTTTTATTTGATTCTAGATCCACAAACTCTTTTATTTCTGAAGAATTTTATTTGGGTATCGTTGTATTACCTCAATAATTAGATGTTGAGTTATCTGACAACTCCTAATGGCACAACGATCGCATCAAAATTTTATAATTCTTCTTCAGTTGAAGTTTGTGGGAAAGTGCTTCCTACAAATCTTGTGATCCTTACTATAGAGGTATTTTTTTTGGTTCTTGGCATGGATTAGCTTTCTCTCTATAGAGATCGTATCAATTTCCCGGGAAGTGAAGTCAAATTTCATATTCCAAATCAATCTATGATCATCTATAGGATGAATATAACCTTCCAATAGAAATTTATTCCATATTATGGGTCTTGATTCCTATAAATGAAGGTTATTTATCTCAAATAGTTGGGGAGAAACTCATGATTAAGAATACACCCATTGTACAGGAGTTTGATGATGTCTTTCTGGAGGAATTTCTAGGTCTTCCAAAAAATCGCGAAGTTGAGTTTTCAATAGAACTTATATCGGGTGTTGTGCCTATTTCAAAGACACCTTAGAGAATGTGACCAATTGAGTTGAAGTATTTTATGAAGCAACTGAAAGAGAATATTGATAAGGTATTCATATGCCCAAGTGTGTTGCCTTGGGAAGCACCTGTCATGTTTTTCAAAAATAAATATGGATCAATGAGACTCTGCATTGATTATCAAGAACATAAAAAGATCACCATCAAGAAAATATATCATTTTCCCTGCATTGATGGATTATTTGGACAACTACGTGGAGATCAATACTTTTCCAAGATCGAACTTTCTTCATTATATCATCAATTAAAGGTTAACAAGGAGGATATACAAAAAATGACATTCCGTACAAGGTATGGATACTATGAATTTATATTAATTCCATTTGGTTTTACTAATTCCCCCTCTATATTTATGGATCTAATGAATAGATTCTTTATAGACTATCTTGATCAATTTGTGGTAGTCTTTATAGATGATATTATTGTCTATTCTAATTGAAAGAAATAACAGAAAGACCAATTGATAATTGTAATGAAAACCCTGAGAAAGGATATGATTTATGAAAAAAATACCAAGTGTGAATTTTGGCTTTATAAAGATTCATTTTTGGGCCACATAATCTCAAGATAAGGGTTATATGTGGATCCATCAAAAACAGAAGTTTTTGAAAGTTGACTGAGACCAAAAATGGTAACTGAGATCCGAAGTTTTCTTAGTTTGGTTGGATATTATTAACATTTTGTGAATGTTTTTCCATGATTTTATAATCCACACACCAAGTTGACTCAGAAAGGATTTAAGTTCATTTGGATAAAGGAATGTGAAGAGAATTTCAAAGAGATAAAAAGAAGGTTAGCTAGTGCACCTGTGCTCACACTTCCTTATAGTGGAGAAAGGTTTGTGATCTCAAATGATGAATCCAAGAAGGGGTTGGGATGTGTTCTCATGAAAAATGATTTGGTGATAGCTTATGCCTCATGACAGTTGAAAATCTGTGAACAAAATTACCCAACTCGTGATTTGGAGTTTGCTGTGGTTATCTTTTCATTAAAGATATTGAGGCATTATATTTATGGTGAAAGGTGTGATATTTACACTGATCATAAAATTTTAATGTATATTTTCACTCAAAAGGAGCTAAATATTCTCCCAAGAGTATGGTTGGAGTTGATTAAATATTATTACTACTTAATACATTACCACCCTGGGAAAACGAACAAGGTGGCAGATTCTTTGAGTGGGAAAGACCATGATAGCCTATCCATGATATGGATCATAAAATATCCAATATTTATGGATCTCCAAAGGATAGATCTTGAAATTTTAAAGTGAGTGGATAAATATTATAAATGATCAACCATCTATACAAGTGAAGATTAAAGAGGTTCATAAGAAAGATGTAGAGCTATAAAATAATGTGAGAAATGTTCCTGAATTTATACTTGATTGGGATGAAATAATAAGGATTAGGACTAGGTTTTTTATTCCTCCCATACTATAATTAAATAAGGTGCTATTGGATGAGGCTCATAGTTCTTCATTCTTTATTCATCCTGGAAGCACAAAGATGTACAGGGACCTGAAAGAGTATTTATGATGGGATGTCATGAAAAGAGATGTCGCTGAATATGTCCCTTGATACTTCGTTTGTCAACAAGTTAAGGCTGAGAGAAAGAAGTCTAAGGGGATGGTACAACCAATACCCATACCAGAATAGAAATGGGAAAACATCACTATGTACTTTATTTCCAAACCTCCAAAAACATCTAAAGGACATAATGTTATATAGAGTACCACTTTCCATTATATATGACCAGGATTTGAGGTTTACCTCGAAGTTCTAGCAAAGTCTTCCACATGATCTAGATACAGAGTTATGTTTCAGCACTACGTATCATCCTCAAACAAACAGTCAGTCTGAGGGGAAAATTCAAGCTCTGGAAGACATGTTGAGAGCTTTCTCTTTGGATTTAAAAGGTGGTTGGGATTAACACATACTTTTGGTGGAATTTTATTACAACAATATCTTTCATTCTAGTATTCAGATGGATCCTTATGAATCCCTATATGAAAATAAGTGTGGAACTCCAACTTGCTGGGATGAAGTTGGGGAATGAAAGATATTAGGACATGATCTTATTGATGAAAATACATAAAAGGTCAAATCTATTTAACAACACATAATAGCATCTCAGATTCGACAAAAAAGTTATGCTGACGACTGAAGAAAATACCTAGAGTTTGAATTGGATGATAAGGTGTTTCTACGAACATCTTTCTGGAAGAGAGTAATGATATTTAGAAATAAGGGAAAGCTGAGCCCTAGGCATATTGGTTCTTTTGAAATTCTGGATCATGTTGGGAAGGTAGCTTATCGATTGGTACTTCCAATGAATCTCTATAAAGTTTATAATGTGTTCTATATATCTTTCATAAGAAATTACATACTCAATCCTTCACATGTACTAAGCATAGAACTCGTACTGATGGAGAAAGATCTTTCTTATGAAGAAAAATCGATAGATATTATTGATCGTAGCGAAAAAGTTCTATGAAACAAAACCATAGTCTTTGTTAATGTTTTATGGAGGAACTAAAAATTTGAAGAAGCTACATGAAAACTTGAGGATATAATGAGGGAGAGTTATCATCTTCTGTTTGTTTCCAAGTGATGAATTTTGAGGGTGAAATTCAGTTTAAGGGGGGTATAATGTAATACCCGAATTTTTTAATGAAATATTTTCTTTAAATAATTTTTACTATTCAATAGCTTTATTTACAAGTAATCGTGAGTTTAAACAAACCATGAAACACCCTTATTAAAAAATTACTATTATATCCTAGCCATCACGTTAGTATGAATAATTATAACTAATTTATGAAAATGCATTGTGAATTCATTGGCTATCAAGTATTTATGAAAAATATAAATCAAATAGATATTTTTATTTTTGGGTGAATTAATTTTGGTAATGAAATTAATGAGATATATATGAGTTATATATTTAATAAAATATTTTTTATATTGATCCAATGGATATTTTAGTCATAGGGTATGAATAAAACCAAATTTGATGTATAGAAGTCGATTTTTTTAAGGTTAATTTTGCACCATTGAATGATAAACCCCTTTTAAATTAATATTTGGACAAATTAATAATTTTTATATGAAAAAATAAATATTCTATTTTGAATTGGGATATAAAAATTTACCTTGGATGAATTTCTAATATTTTTCTGATAACTTTCATGTTTTGATGAATAGTAAAAATATGATAAATTTTAATTGAAAATAACTTTTTAAATTGAAATAATTTATATGTTTAAATTATATTATTTAATGGGTTAAAAGTATAAATAGAATATATTTTTACCATTTAATATAATTTAAGTCATTGGAATTAATTTTACATTAAATTCAGATGTAAAAACATTTCAATCTTTTGCAATATTTTAACTTTTAAAATCTGTTTTCTCATTTCAACAGCGGGATTAATTTTAAATTAATTAATACAACTTCTGTGTTTTTAATTTTGAAAAATGGATTTGATATTTTGAATCAATAGTTAAAAATTATGTAAATAGCTTTATTTTATTTTTGGTAAATTTGAATAGTAACTCTGGTAAATTTTGTTAACACGGTAAAAGGGTAAATTAGATAATTAGGGGTAATAATAATATTATAAAATTACCCTAACACTTGTATTAATATAATTGGATTATTTTATTTGTCTTTAAAACATACTTGGGTCGAAATGGTATCCATTGGAACCCACTTGGACGAGATTCGTACATTTAATTTAAAGAAAAGTGAAATATATCTCACTAAACTTTAATAATTAAATTATTTTTAATATAATGTTTTACAGATGATAGATTCGATTATAAATAATAATATGAAATATAAAATGTTTTTCTTTATCCTGAAAATTTATTTGTAATTTTTATGAAATAAATAATTACCTTCAAGACTTATACTTTGATGATGAAAAAATTTATTAATTGGTGAGAAATCAATAAAACAATATTTATTAAAATATTAATAACCATAAAAGGCCCAAAAACTTGACCAAAACTTATTGGTCAAGAATGTATCAACCATAACCATCCAATTGTTGAATTATTGACCATTTTGATGGTTAAATAAGATATTACGACACTTATATTATTTTATTTAAAGTGAAGATAAATTTGTCGCATTCATGTTTTAAAAGAGTATATCATTTTTAATATTGGGTTTTTTAGAATATAAATTCGACTATAAGTATTCTTCAGAAATATAATGGATTTATATTCATCATAATATTTTATTTTTAATTTTTATTTAATAAATATTTATATTAAATAATTACACAAAAATTGAGGTAGTAATTATTTTATTAATGAATAGATCAAATAAATGTTATTAAAAATATTTTAATAAATATTATATGGGGTAATTATTATGTAAAATAAATTTTATATATTAATTTGACCCATTAGGGATATAATATAATATTTGGATCTAGGTTCACTTATTCTTTTTATATTTTAAAAAATCCATGATATAAATAGTGTAAAACTTGACACTATTGAAATTTTGTCAAAATAAGGTTTTCTTAAAATATTTATAAATCATAAAACATTTTTAAAAATATATAATAATTATAATATGGTCTAAAATATTCTAAATTATTCATTTATGGTCTAATTTATTTCAAATAAGTAGATATTTTACCCTTTTAATATTGAAATATTTGTTACCTTAGGTAAAAATTAAATAGAATAACTAAGTGTTAATTAAAATATTAATGCTTAAATTCGCATAAAAACTTGTATAAAATTTGTTTTTTTATGATATTACAACCCTATATCATTTAATATTATTAATGGGGACATTTTTTAGGTTTTTATGTGGGGTTTTATTTTATTATAATTTTTTTGAGGTTTCCGAAAGTGACCCTCACCTTAATTATAAAAGGGCACTTCCTCCCTCAACTCTTCACTTCATTTTGAGCCATCAAGCTCGACCATACCCTACCCATTTCCCTTATCAACTTCCCTAGAAACATTATAGTGGTCCTGGTCTTCTTTAGATATCAACTCTAGTGCTCTAAGAGGAGATTTAGAAGAGGCACATCAAAGAAGAGGTAATATCATTTACCGATTCTTTAAAACTTTTTATTCTTAAACTTACACCTCAAGAGTTGTTTAATTATAAATTAATAAATACAGTATTAATTATATACTGAGATGTTATTATGATTATGAGACAACTATAGTACACCTTCTACCCATCATATGAAAAATGAAATCACCATGCGTGCTTATGTACGACTTACAATCTCCACACCTTGGTGTAATTTGTTTTTCACCACCACCTTACATGGATGAGTATAATGATGGAATTAATAAATATATATAATATTAAAATAAAGTGATATTTATTCTGAGATATTATTCACCATCCACTTCAATACCATTCAACAATTATAGGAACAATATCATCGCTCGTCCGTACGTATGGCCTACCGTCTCCATGGTGTGATGTGATTTGTTCTACATATTCTTCATTAAATCATGATTACATAAATGAATTTAATGAATAAATATTATATATATTATACTAGTACCATTATTTAAATGATATAACTATAACCTATAAATAGTAATACGAACTTATCTGACAAAACATGCATAAGAACCTAAAGCAGTTAATACCCTAATAACGAGTAACAATGAAATGTTACTAAAAAACAGATGAAAATATGATCATAAATGTTATCATAAAAATTATTATGATTCAATAATAAATCATTAACATTATTTAAATCATCATATAGGATGTTAGAATACATATGAATCATATCAGACCTAAGGTAAGGAATAACTTTTCAAATCTCATTTTATCCGAGTTTGTTTATTCGTAAGTATTTATTGGGGTATATTTATCATCCACGTCCATGTTTCCTAAATATGTATTTAAAAATATTCTTTATATCCATATATTATTTAAATTTAATTTAATACATTGGTGATTTTTTACTAAACGGTACGAATGAAATCTTTTTTCATTTTTGGTATGAGGTACTTTATGACTTTTCTGGAAAGGTACGAGAAGAATTTTTTTAACTTATATGACATGAATAGATTTTTACGCTTTCATAATTCCTTATTTCCTTGAATCTTAACCTGAAATATTACAAGGTTATTTTCACATAAAATTATTTCTTCTAAAATTGTGTGGCATTTTGAGGAAGGAAAATGTTTTTGAAGAAGAAATGATATTTTCCTCAAGAATCAGTTTCAAGTGTTTTCTAAAAATTATTTTCCATATAAGATGACACTATTTAAATAGGGTTATATTTATATCGCTATTATTAATATTATTTGATCATGCTTATGATGTAATGTTATTTATGAAATCCATTTGTTTTATATCAATTATGATGGAATGATGTTTAAGAAACCATTTTATTTCATGGGTTATGCTATGGTGAATGTTTTTATGTTTATTTGGAACACATAATAATGGTTTCATTATGAGATGGGTGGGACCTATATCTCCATCCAAAGCATTGGTTAAAGATTTATATATCATGAGGTAAACATGAATGGAACAACAAGTAAATCTGGTTCATTAATACAGGGCTATAATGAGGAGTGAACTCGGTTCTGTAATGGACTTTGTCCGCTATGATGGTCTTGGCCATGAGCCTTGACTTATATGAAATGATTTTCTATGCTTATGTGTGTATGAAACAAAATTTCATGTCTTAAGTTATGACTATTGATATTACATTTCACTTTAATGGTTTATCACATGACATGATATTATGATTTTTGATATGGAGGACAAGATTTTCAAATGTTATGTTTGTATGACAATTGGGATTAAATTGCATTTTCAGTGTATTTACCAGTTTATAAAGACACTAAAACTATATAGTACTAGAGTGGTTTTTGTGATGTTGTGAAATATATATTCTTAAATGTTGAAGTAAAATCTATGTGTAAAGTAGGGACCGTTATAAAGCGAACTACTCAGACACCTCTTGCCCCAAATGTGCCTGGGACTTCCTGCTAAGATAATCTACCACCACACTTTCCTTCCCAAGAGTATAGAATATCTCAAATTCACAGTCATGAAGGAACTTCAACTAGTACCTCTACATCAGTTTTTGATATCTCTGTGTGAAGTCATAAATGGGGCTCTGATGGTCTGAGTAAACAACAATGTGCTCTCCCAGAAGATAATGCCTCAATATTCTCAAAGCTAAGACTATCACTACCAACTCTAGGTCATGAGTCGTATAGTTTTTCTCATGGGTTCTCAACTTCCTCAAACCATATGAGATAATTTCCTATCTATGAATAAACATATAGACTATCCTAGATATTGAGGCATCAAAATACCCTATGTACTCTACACCATCCTCCAATAGTCTCAAAACAAAAGTACTCATTAGCCTTAGCATCAACTCTTTGTAGGCCCTCCGACACTGTTCAGTCTAGGTAAATGGATTCCCTTTCACCATTAATGTGATCAAGGGGTCTTCAATCCTAGATAATTATTCCAAAAAACTATTTTATTACCCCACCAAGCTAAGAAAAATCTACACATATGACACGTTCTTGGGTGGTTACCAAGTAAGCACTATATCGATCTTAGCCGAGTCCACAGTTGAACCATGCTGAAAAATGACATGCCAGAGAAAGTGAACCTTAGGGATCCAAAACTAGAACTTTAAGAGATTACCATAAATATAGTTCTCTTGAAGTAAATCTAGGACCATTCTATATTACTATTCATGATCCTCCTCTGATGAAAAGTATATGAGTATGTCATCAATGAAGACAAAAAAATTGGTCTAAGTACGGCTGGAAGATTTGGTTCATCCAATCCATAAACACAATAGAGGATTTTTTCACACCAAATGGAATCACTAGGAACTCATAGTGTCCATAGAAATATCATAATTCTAGATTCATAATATCAGCCTCTCAAGCTCTCAATTGGTAGTAGTTAGACCTAAGATCAATTTTCAAGAAACAACTCATGCCTCACAACTAGTCAAAGAGGCCATCAATCCTTGACAAGGGGTACTAGTTCTTTATAGTGGCCTGGTTTAGGTGAATATAATCCAAAAATATACATAATATTATATCTACCTTTTTCATTAAAAACACTAGAGCTACCCAGGGGGACACATTGGGTCTAATAAAACCCTTCGCTCGAACGTCGTCCAACTACAATTGTAGCTCCTAGAGCTCGGTAAGAGCCATCTGACATGACATAGAAGATATCATAGAGGTATTAGGGTGAAATTAGATGAAAACCTCCATCTACCGACATCGAGTTAGTCCTGAAACATCTTCATGGAATACATCCATTAAATCCTCCCTAATTGAAGGAATCCAGATTCATGAAGAGCCTTCTACACCAAGAGCTACACTCTCAAACCAATGGATGATGGGATGTAGACTCCTGCTTGAAAAAATCATTCATCCCACCTGGATATCTCTCTCACTCAAAAAGGAGAATCTCATTCTTTATACAAAAAGGCATCTAACTTATCCGCGATGACAATAAATCTAGTCTCAGACCATGGACAACAAATCCATACCCAAGATTGTAACATCCCATTATCTATCTATCAGCTACGCATTTAACCTCATTATGGTTTTCATTTTATCATTTTCTATATAGGTTCGAGAATGAATTGGGAGGATAATATAATGTTTAATTAAAATATTTTTTGGAATCTTATCTTTAATCAGCTTTTTATACAAGTTTCATGAGGATTTCATGCCACGTAACTAGGTCAAACGACATGTAAGAGTTTCTGGATTCAAGTCATTAAAGGATTCATGATATGAAATTTTACATGAAGTGAAGAGATGTTTGACATCATTAATGTTTTAAATAATGGGTTTTTAATCTGAGGTGATGGGTTTTATAGTGTATGTGGGACTTTTATGGTTACATGTTATGTAACCAGGTTACATGTCTTTTAACAGCCCGCATACAGTTTTAAAATAGTTGTGTGGATACTTCTCTTTATGTTCTTATCAAGACTTCATTGAACACTAACTAAGGAATTTTGCAAGTGGTTTTGGGATATTCCATTCCTTCTCAAATTATTAGATCAACATTCGATATTCATTACAGTTACAGTGCATCTCTCCAGGTAAGTGATATTTTTTTCTTCTTCATATTCACTGATCATGGTAGTTCCCTTGGGTTATGTTATAAGATACACTAGTCTAAGTTGGTGTTTCTTTATGACCACTTCTAGATTCGTTGTGATATCTCGTTCCGAATTTCATTCCATTATTGGTCATGGTGTGAAAGACATTCATTCTTGAGGTGTGTGGGTTTCCTCTATTCCGCCGACCCCTTATTTTCTAAATTAGACCAATATTGTGATGATAATTATATTTTAGTGCCTTCATTATTATATTTGTTCTTTCTTTGTTGGTGGATCCCTTTGTGGGTGTGTGCAACCTGAGTTTTGAGGTAGGTGGTTTCGTCTCTAGTCTATGTTGATGAACCTTGCTTTTCAAGCTTTATAAATTGGTTTCTACATGTAATTGGAATTATTGTTTTGTGTGAATTGAAAATAGTTTTTAAAGAAAATCGTTTTTCCATTTTTGTTGATAAATGGAAAGAAAATGGGTATTTTCAAGGTATTTAAATGTATTTTCAAAAAAATATTTCACAGAATTAGAATAAATTGTGAGAATTAGAATATGGGTTACCTTGGGTACTTAGGTGGAAGGTTTATCTTGAGGCCATCATCCATTGTTTTGTGATCATCGTGAGTTTTTCTCATGGGTATTTCCTCTGTTTCCTAGGCCCATTGTTCTAGGGGACTGATATTGAAATTTTTTGGGGGGTTTACTCATGAGGTATTCCTCTGCTTCCTGGGCCTCTATTTTAGGAACCAGATTATTCACTTGATTGATTATGATATGAGTAGTCTTTTAGTCTGACCTATAGTGATCCTTGGTGCTGATACATGTGATTCTATTTTATTTTACATGGATTTATTGTTTATAATTGATATGAATGAGATATGGAAAGTTTTATTTGAAATTGATATACCTACTTTTGTTTTAGAATAGTGATAAAAGGGAAATTGTTACCACGTTTTCCATAAAACTGCTTTACTACTTGTCATGCCATGTTTTATTTAAAATGATAATACATGAATTGTTATAAAGAGGCTTGTTATAGAACACCTAGGTGGGATCATATTGATCATGTAATCTCACACCTTGCGCACCTCTTCAGTGGAGCGTAGACCTTTGTATACCTTCCATTGCATGGAAAGGAAAGGAGTTGTAGTGAGGTGGTGAGGTTTCATGTCAGATGTGTTGGGTAGATGGTGGTGAGATATTGGGATTTTTTCATTCCATAACATATAATGCTATTTTTTTATGGTCCTTTGTAGTCAAACTTGTATTTTAGAATTTTAGATACTTTTATAGTTTCCTTGTTCCCACTGTCTTATTACAGTTATGGAATATATTTATTATACTTCCTAGGTATCTTTCTTTTACATGTGTATATATATGCCATATGTTTATAAAAGTTGGGATAAGTCGTTCCCTCTGGTTTGTTGTTCGATTCCCGAGTGTTGGTCGCCAACCCGTGGGGATCGGGAATGCCCTTAGGGTATGTGGAGGATTGGGTTAGGTGATAGTTTTGAGGGTTAGCCGGGTCAGTTTGTTACAAATGGTATCAGAGCTAGCGTCTATTTGATGTTCCAGTGAGGATGTTGGGACCTTCTTGGGGAATGATTATTTCAATCCCACATTGTAGGATTAGGAGCATGAATTAGCCCTTTATAAGGTGGTTTGGATACCTATCCCATCATGAGGCATTTTCCTGGGGGATGTGTGAGGACCAAAACCCAGGGAAATAAAAATTATGTGGGCTAGGCCCAAAGAAAACAATATCATGATTGTGGGATGGACTGGGCCATTAAAAAATGGTATAAGAAGAGTTCTTTCCTAAAGAATCCTTTTCTTGGGACGTTTGTTAGACTGGAGATAGGATTTTTGGGACATGAGAGAGGTATGTTTCAATAAGTTCTTTTATATCTCTTATCATGAAGAGACTGAAGTTTCTATGGGATGTTGGGATATGTGTCTCTAGTGTTGTGTTTTGTTTTAAATCTTAGTTTCTGCTTATGGGTTTTCTAGTTTAGGATTAGATTTACTCTATCACCTGATCATTCTTTCGGTTTTGATAAGAAATAGTATGCCTCCAAGAAATCTTCCATGAGTTTCCGAGGAAGGTATAATGGATGATCTACAAGGGAATCCACCAGTGGATCATAATCTCATCGAGGGTATCGTATGATCCATCCGTGTTGTTGATCAAGATGTAGCATGATTTTAGAACACAATTATTGAGGTATATCTAGGATATGGAGAGAGAGAGATCAGTCATGGGAGTTTTTGTGAAAGAAGCCACCATCCTTTAAAGGAAAAAATGAATCTCAAGAGGTGGAGGACTGATTAGATATGATCGATCAAGTATTTAACTTCCTAAAGACACCTGGGAATATCAGGGTAAAGAGTGCAGTGCTCAGGCTTGAGGGTTCCATCAAGCGATGGTGGGATTCTATGGTCCAGGAAGACAGACACGTGGAATTATATTGTAAGGGTTTCAAAACCCCATTCTTCCAGAAGTTGTGTCTAGAATCACTTATGTTGTCAAAGTATCAGGAGTTACTATATTTGCAGTAGGGAGAGTGTTCAGTGTTGACGTACACCAATCATTTTTTTGGGCTTGTATTTTTTTTCCGGATGTGATGAAGGATGTCTATTTTAATTCTCAGAAGTACCTACAGGGTTTGCGACCAGATATCAGACCATACATGTTCATGCTAAATATTTCTACCTATGAATAAATGGTATATAAAGCTATAATAACAGATATGAATATGGTAGTAAAGGTTAAATTTTCTACCAATTCTCTTCCATCCAGTGGTAGATTCAGTGACATGCATGGGAATAAGAGGATGTGGTAGGATCATCATAGGAGTGGTGGAGGTGGGTCACAACTGCAAGTCGCTTTTACACCATCTATTATAGCTGGAAGTATACCTATGAATTTCTATCAGTTTGTATTGGTTAAAAAGACAATATGTTCTTGTCCTATGCTCATGAAGACATACAAAATTTGAGGATTCATTGGTCATTTATAGCGCTTTTTTCATGCTATGACTATGCTTCATTATGGTTAAGGTTCGTCAGCTCCAAAGGCTACTACGGTGCAGTGATAATCTTCATAAACTACAGGTCTCCAGCCACATGCTTCAACAGTGAAGAACTTTCACACATTAGATGAGTGTCTAGTGGAAATCGATGCAGGTCCGGAAATAGTGAGAGATACTATCCTTATTGAATCTTCAGTATTAATTTCATTATATGATACTGGTTCCTACCACTCATTTATATTTACATTTTTTATTGATATTCTTAAACTTATAATAGAACTTATTTCCTTTGTAATGGAGTTAGCGACACCCCTTGGAAAGTGGAGAAAAGAGGGGTTTTTGTGTCCTTCTTGTTCGTTAACAGTTACTAATATGGAGTTAGTATTGGATTTTCTCATTCTTGATCTTGATTTGTTTGAAGTCATCATCAATATAGATTTTCTTGTTGCTCATCAAGCTGAGTTTGATTGTTATCATTAGTGTGTCTAATTTCTTTCCATCGAATGGAGCTCTCATGTGTTTCAAGGAGAGTGGGACCTGAGATCAGAATGTGTACAGGAGTTTGGTGTATGTTGTTTCCTTTCATCCCAATTATGTTTCTACTATTTTTTAACTTCCCATTTTTTCCAGAGACATTTCTGATGTTTTCATGGACAAATTCTCAGATATTCCTCTAGAGAGAGAGGTAGAGTTTATGGTTGAGCTGGTGTGAAGTATGCAACTGATATCAATACCTTCTTATCGTATGGTAGCAACAGAGATGAAAGAGCTCAATATTCAGTTGTTTGAATGATGGGAAAAAGGTTTCATTCACATTAGTGTGTCTCATTGGGTATCCCATATGCACTTTGCCAAGAAAGCATATGGTTCACTTTAGTTGTGTGTGGACTGTTGGAAGTTTAATTGGGTAAAAGTTAAGAAAAAATACCCTTTACCTCATATGGATGATTCTTTTGATTAGTTAAAGGGAGAAAGGTGGTTCTTGAATATTGATCTTCATTGGGGTTATCATCATCTCAGGGTTTGGGAGTTTGATTTACCAAATATAGATTTCAAGAGCATGTATGGACATTATGAATATATTGTGATGCCTTTCTCCCTAACTAAATCTCTTGCAGTTTTTATGGATTTGATGAATCAAATATTATATCAATATCTCCATGATTTTGTTGTAGCCTTCATAGATGATATTCTAGTCTATTTGAAATCTGAGTGTGAGCATGAGTACCATCTGAGTTTGGTTCTAGAAATTCTGAGAAGTCACTATTTGTATGGAAATCTTTTGAAATGTAATTTCTGGATTTAAGAAGTGATGCCATTAGGGCACAAAATTTCTGAACATGTATTATCAGTTGATCCAGATATGGTAAAGGTTGTTTTTTCTTTGAAGGTACCACAAAATTTCTTTTAAATTCAGAACATCCTTGGTCTTGTTGGATACTAACAAAGGTTTGTTAAGAATTTCTCTATGATGGAATCACCTTTGAATGCTCTTACTATAAAATTAGTGAAATTCACATGGTATGAAATGTTTCAGTCTTCTTTCGATGAATTTAAATGACTTCTGACATTGGCTTCTATTCTGATCTTACATGATCCTGGTAAGGGTTTCGTAGTATTTTTTTATGCTTCTGGTGAGGGTTTTGGATGTATGCTTATATAGGATGACTATGTGGTAGATTACGAATCTCATCAGCTTTGACCACATGATAATAATTACCCCACTCATAATTTAGAGATTTCTAAAGTTATGCATGTGATTAAATGTTGGCGGAACTATTTTTTTGGGGGAAAAGGTCACGATATTTAATGATCACAAGAGTTTGAGTTGTATCTTTTCTAAGAAAGACTTGAATCTCAAACAGAGATGATGGATAAAATACCTTAAAATTTTTGACTTTGATATTTCCTACACCATAGGGAATGGGAATTTCATTGTAGATTCTCTAATAAGGAATGTACCATCATAGGTCGTTTTATAATCATAGGAGAAAAACCTTGTGGGTTTTTTAGTTTAACTTGGATGCTTAGGAGAATGTTCTAGGTATGGTTTTTGACTAGTGTTAAGTTATCATCATCTCTCATGGTGTATGTTATGCCGATACAACAGCAGGATGATGAGATTAGAATGATTTGGGAAAGCCTTTATAGTGTGGAGACCATTTCTGGGTTGTCTATCTTTTTAGATGGTATACTCCACTTTGGGAAGATGGTTTTCATCCCATCATCTGTAAGGAGTTTAATCTTATTTAATTGTCATATCACTATATGGTCGATCCATCCAAGAACTAAAAAGATGTACTATGACAAGATATGATGATTATGGTGGCTGGGTATAAGGAATGACATTACAGACTAGGTGTCCCGCTGTTACACTTGCCGGTGGATAAAGGCAATGCACTTGAAACCCTCTAGTTTTCTTCAACCTATTACAGTTTTAGTCTAAAAATGGGATGGGGTTTCCATGTATTTTTTGGTTAGATTACCATAGACTCCTTGAGTGAAAAATTCTATCTGGATAGTCATTGATTGGTTGACGAATTCTTCTCATTTCATTTTGATCAAGGACGCCACTAAGGTTGAAGATCTTGGTAAGCTGTATGTGCAGGAGATCATGAGGTTACATGGGAGTCCTTATTCGATTGTTTTAGATAGGGATCGTTGGTTTAACTCGAGTTTATAAAGGAGTATCCAAGAGGAAATGGGAACTCAGGTCAAGTTGAGCACAACTTACTATCTACAGACAGACGGTCAGATGGAGCCTGTGATTCAGATCCTGGAGGATATGCTTTGTGACTATGTCCTTGATTTTAGTGGATCATCGGATAGAAATCTGGGAATAGTTGAGTTCATATATAACAACATCTATCAATCATCGATAATAATGTCCCCCTTTGAGGCGTTATATGGTCACCCATGCAGATCACCTCTTTGTTGGGAGGAGGTGGGCGAAGTATCTTTAATTGGAAGAAGTTTTGTCCAGGAGTCGTCAGCAAGGATTCATAATGTACATCGATGTATGGTTACAAACTAGAGTCAATAGAAATTGTATGTGGATCGACAACATCATACACTGGATTTTTTTGTTGGTGACTGGGTTTTCTTGAAAGTTTCTCCTCGGTTGGGTCACCATCAACTTGGAAAATAGGGAAATTTGGCTATGAGATATGTTGAACCATTTTAGGTCACTAAGAAGCTTGGGAAGGTTTAATATTGGTTAGAATTTCCGATTCAGTTCATAGGTATTCATAATGTTTTCCACATATCTTAGCTTAGGAAGTACCCTCCTAATCCTACTCACGTTTTGAGTTGGGAAGAAATTGAGTTAGAGAAAAATGTTTTTATTTTGGAGAAACCAATTGAGATCATAGACTCTCAAGTGAAAGTATTGTGTGGGAAGTCGATTCTATTGGTTAGAGTGATATGAAAACATAGATTAGATACTTAATAGACTTGGGAACTTGATTCTATGGTGAGGGAGCAGCGACCTCATCTTTTTCGAGGAATTACATCTTCTACATGACTTTCTGAGGAAAGAAATTATTTATGTTGAGGAGTTTGTAAAATCTTGTTACCGATCTATCAGGTACCTCATTAACCTCATCGTGTTTTTCATTTTATTTTTTCCTGTATAAGGAAAATAAGAAATTTGGAGGACACATATAATAGTGAAGTCATATATTTTTTGGACTCTCAGTTTGAACCGGCTTTTTCTACAAGATACGGGAGGATTTAACGTCGTGTAATTAGGTTACACAACGTGTAAGAGCTACTGGATGCAAGTCGTGAAAGGCTTCATACTGTGAAAGGTTACAGGACATGATAATATATTTCACGTCATGAATGTTTTAAATAACGTATTTTTAACCCAATGAGATGGGTTCCAGGGAGTATTTGGGATTTTGATGGTTATAGGTTGTGTAACCGGGTTACACGTCGTGTAATGGCCCGAATACAATTTTAAAATAGGTTTGTAGATGTTTCTCATACATTTCTTCACCAGAATTCATTTTCCTTGATATAGGTAATTTTACAAGGGATTTTGGGAGACTCCATTCCCTCTAGAACAAACTGATAGGCGTTCAATCTTCGTTGCAGTTGCGACGCATCTCTCAAGGTATGTGATCTTTCCAATTATTCATTACCATTGATCACGATAGAGAACTTGGGTTGCATTATAATATTCTATGGTCTTAGTTGGTGTTTCTTCATGACCTATTCAAGATTCATTGTGTGATCTCATTCTGTAGGCCATTAAATTGTTGGTTGTGGTGCAGTGGGTGTTTGTACTTGAGGTGTGGGTTTCCTCCTTTACACAGACCCCATGTTTTCTAAATTGGACCAATATTGTGATGAGGATTGTATTTTAGGGCCTACATTGTCATTGATGGGATTTCATTGTTGGTGGATCCTGTTGTGGTCATGTTCTACCTGAGTTCTGAGGTAGGTGGTTCCATCTCTTGCCTATGTTGATGAACCTTGTTGTTCTTGCTTTACAAATTAGTTTCTATATGGAATTGGCATGATTATTTTGTGTGTTTTGAAAAATGTTTTTAAAGAAAATGGGTTTTCCCTAGTTGTTGATAAATGGAAAGTAAATGGGTATTCTGAAGGTATTGAAATGTAGTTGTGAAATAGTTTTGAAATGGTTTTCAAAGCATTGGAATGAATTTTAAAAATGAGAACAAGGGTTACCTTGGGTACTTAGGTGGAAGGTTTAGCTTGAGGCAATTGTCCATTGTTTTGTGATTATCGGGAGGTTTTCTCAAGGGGATTTTCTATGTTTCCAAGGCTCATTGTTCTAGGGAACTGATGTTGATATTTTTTGGGGGGTTTACTCATGGGGTATTCCTTTTCTTCCTAGGCATGTGTTCTAGGAACCAGATTGTGCACATGATTGATTGTGGTATGAGTAGTCTTCTGGTTTGACCTATAGTGATCCTTGGTGGTGATACCTATGCTTATGTTTTATTTTTTATGGATTTATTTATTTATCCTTGATATAAATGAGATATGGAAAATGTTCTTTGAAATTGGTATACCTTCTTTTGTTTTAGAACTGTGATAAATGGGATGGTTACCATGTTTTCTATAAAACTGCTTTACTAAAATGAGCATACATGAATTGTTATACAGAGACTTGTTATGGAATACCTAGGTGTGATCCTTTTGATTATATTAGCTCACACCCTACACACTTATTCAGTGGTGTGTAGACCTTTGTATGTCTTCCATTGTAGGTAATGACATGGCGCCGCAGTGAGGCGGTGAGGTTTCGTGTCAGGTGGGTTGGGTAGATTGTGGTGAGATGGTGGGAGTTTTTCCATGCCATCATATGGAGTATCTATTTTGTTTTGGATCCATTGCATTCAGACTTGTATTTTGGAGTTTTCGATACTTTTATATTTTCCTCATTTTCTCTATCTTCTTACAGTTATGGCATATATTTAATAGACTTCTGTTGTCTCTTTTTTTTCTGTGTGTGTATATATGTCATGTGTTTGTACAGGTTGGGTGAAATTGTTCCCTCTGGTTTTTTGTTTGATTCCTGTGTGCTTGTCGCCATCCCATGGGGATTGGGAACAACCTTCGTGTATGTGGTATATTAGGTCAGGTGCCAGTTTAGAGGGTTACCTGGGTTAGTTAATTACAAATGGTATGAGATATAGTGTCTATTCAATGTGCCACTGAGGACACTGGGACCTTTTGGGGGGGATTATGTGAATCCCACAAGGAAGGATTAGGAGCACAAAGTGTCCCTTTATAAGGCAGTGTTGATACCTCTCCTATCATGAGGCCTTTTCCTAAAGTATGTTTAAGGGCCAGAGCCCCAGGAAAGAAACAATATGCGGTCTAGGCCCAAAGATGACAAAATCATGATCGTGGGCTGGTATAGCATCCTGCCTTTTTAATATATAACTTTTCATTACATTTTACAAATAGAGGATATTTAAAGTCTAGTGTCTTGGAAATCAGGAATAAAAACATGAAAACTTAAACAATACTTTAAATCCCCTTGAAAAGATTCTTGAAAAGTTAATCCTATGTACAATTACTCCATCTCATAACCTCAAGACATACAATCAAAGGAAATGGTGAACATAATGATCAGTAAGGAAAACAAGTGAAACAATTGACATGTGATCTTGAGAAATATTAATAAGAACATTATATAAATACTAAAGTCATGTGCAATATAATAATGGGGATATCATAATAAAATGAACTTTAATCATAAATTGAATATGTGGCTACAACATTTCATTTATACATTCATGAACATATCACCAAGGTTCATCCACAAGGTGTCATAAAAATTACCAAGGTTGTTCACCAAGGTATCGTGAAACTTGTCATCTCTAGAGATTAATTCTTTACCCAATGCATTGGAGTGATATCAGGGTGAACCCTTTATATGTATTTACTTTCATGTGATCCACATAGATCATAATAAAAAATTTCATAAATAATCCATGGAGAATAAAAGAAATGGGTTTCATTTCAAGATCGTGACGTTTTAAAAGTTCCTAAAAATAAGATCATTATGTCATTTATAAACCATGGAAAGGGAGTGAGGGTTATATGTATGTCAATTCCAGAATAAAATCTATCATATTTATATATTTATAAACACCCATAGAAACTAAATAGGTCTGGGTATTCACATAATAAAACAAGAGAATTTATGGAGAGAAAGAGATAGGAATTTTGAGGCGAAATTTCTGCAACATAACGACTATATAACATGGTTTTAGAAAAAATTGAAAAGAGAGGGGAAAAGGGTAAAAAACTCATAAATAATTCATAATACAGTATGGGAATATAATAAAATCATGGTATGTATATTTTAATGACATATCACATGAAAAGGAAACATGAAAGAAAAGAGAATACGTAATTTTTTTACGAGAAATTCGGCAGCCTAACGACATCACTTAAAAATTAAGAAAACAAATTGATGAGAGCAGAAAAGGTCTCTCAACAATTAGAAATGAATTGGAAAGTAATGAGAACATATAATAACATACCCTCAACACAAATATATGGAAACTAGAAGACACAACAAAAAACAAGTCATGGCTTAAAAGAGGAGGGTGAAAGATTCCCTTACCGATTTGGTAACTTTCGAAACGTACACCCCATGAATGAAGGATCATATAAATAATATGTAAATACCCATAAATTAAATTATATTACACAAATATTACAATCATGGGTAGTACATACACAAAACAAAAGTAAATAGTGGCAAATATACCATGAATCTCGCAGGAATAAGAAGTGAGATGAAAATCCCTTACCACGTTGTATTCAATCGAATCGTATGAAAAAAAGTTAATAACCACCAAATTATTCACAGAATAACATGAATATAAAGATAATAATGATAATATATATCAAATTTCAGTACACAATACACAAAATGAAATAAATTAGTGGCGAACAATGGAAATCCCACAAAATTAAAAGTGAGATAAGAAACCACTTACCTCGTTGTCTGACTTGACTTGATCGTATGTTCCTTGTTATTCCTGAATAATAAACTTTAGTTACTTTATACTTGCTTAAGAATATTTTTCATGTTTATTATTCCTTTTATATTACTTATTACCTTTCTATAACAATTAGCTAATTATTTGAGCTCATACCAGACATTTTGTCAATGTTCGGAACTTGAGTAAAAATGAACTTGTTATAATTATAAATTGTCCATGTGGTCGAAAGTCCATTATCTACAAAATTATATTCATCATTTAGATGTCATATATATCATATATATCCAGTATATAAATATATTTATAATATTACATAACATTTGGAGATAAGAAATTAAATGCACCGTTCATGGAGATGGTAAGCCGTACGTACGCATGAACACTACTTTCATTTCTATTTCATATTTTAATGAAATGAAAACATAGTGATTCATAGGTATATTATAATTTCATTATAATATGTATGTAATATATTTTTCATAATTTTATAAATTCTATACTTTATATGTTCCACGTATGGCATGAATGAGCCATATCACTTTGAGGGGGCGGTAGTCCGCACTTCCTCTAATGAAATTATCGCGTTTACCCATTATGGGAACCATAAAGATATGATATAAAAAGGAAAATATAGAATAATAAATAAAAAAAATAATATATATCATATATAGATACATTTCCATCATAATGGCCATTGTGAGAGGTGGTAAGAGATAATTGAACAATCATCATTTCGTGAGGCAATAGTTCGTCGTCCACTGAAACAGTATGTTCTTTACCCATTAGATGGTGGTGTGTGTAAGTGTAGCTCGAATAATTCTCATAAAACATCCTTGTATATTTATTATACTGGTTTTTTATAAAAGAAAGTAATAAACATAGTTTAGGGGGTTTGATAAGTAAAATAAAACAAAAGAACTTAAGAGAAGATGTTACCTTTAAATCGGGTAACTCCCTTTGATTTGAACCAAAAGGGTTTCTTGAAGTGCTTTATGCCTAAGTTAAGGCTTCTAGGATTAATAGAGGGATCTTGGGAGATTATTGGAGTAGAGTTTGGATGATACAAGGGCTTGAGAAGTGTGAGAAATGGGTAGGATGTGGGGGCTTTTATAAGGGAGTGGAGGGGCTCTTTTTGAAAGTTTGAAAATATTATTTTATTATATAATTTTTTTACAGTTTCTAAAGGTAAAAAAATCAATAAAGTCGAATATAAGGTGTCACATGTTCGAAATAAAATTATCCAATAAGAATTGGACATGTTTTGGATATTGTTTTAATTTTTTTCTTCTTATTTATTTAAATCATCCATTAATGACGTAAACACTACATCATCATTGTGTTATAAATAATTTTATTTATTTGAGGTCTAAAAATTATAAAAAAATAACATGATGTAGGAAATATTTATATATTTACAATGAATATTTATAGTCGAAAATATAGCTTATATAACCCCATGTAAAAATTGTTTTAGTAAAATAATACATGTTTATGACATTTTTATTTTTACTTTAAATAAAAAGTTATTAATGTCATTATCTTACCCATGTTGCTCCATGGGGTCCCAAAATTGACCCATGGATTTTCTTGGTCATCCATTACTCATCCAATAAGGTTAGTACAAGTGTCAAGGTAATTTATTATTATTATAACATTATTTTTACCTTAAATTACCCTAATTACCTTTAATCATGGTTAATAAAAGTCAAAACTTACTATTCACCAAAAATTAGTTTCATCCCATTGAACCAAATTTTACTTATTAATGACAACCATGTATGTCAGATTTTTGAAATTCAATTCACATAAGTGGTAAAATTTCTTTTAAATGAAAAATTCTATTTTTTAACTATTACTTAGTGGTTTCACTATTCATCAAAAATTGAAGGTTTTGAGAAAAATTCTAAAAATTCACTCTATGATAAATTTGATATTCTGAATTCAAAAATGATGTCTATTTTACCAAATTCAGCACATAGAAGTTTCATTAATTAATTTTATAATTAATTCTCGTCGTCAAAACAAAAAGCATGTTTTTAAGAAATAATAACCATCAAAAGATTGATACTTGTTAATGTCCAATTTCAAAGTGAAATTACTTCCAATGTCCAAAATTGGGTTAAATGGTAAAAATATAATCTATTTACACTTTAAAACCAATTAAGAACATAATCTAACCATATAAATAAATTATATTAAAATGCGGTTTTGAATTAAAATACAACATTTTTTTCACTATTCATTAAAAATGTACATTATCAGAAAAATATCAAAATTTTATCCAAAGTAAATATTGATGTCCCTATTCTAAATATGAAAATTATTTTGTCAAATATAATATGTAAAAGTGACAAAAACTAGATTTAAAAAGGGTTTTCCATCAAAAGGCGGTAAATCGCCCCTTTAAAGTAAATTATGCTTAAAATTAGCTTCATTTACATTTTAAGCCTCTGAATTTTACTGGATGAATGTAAAAACATTTAAGAAACATATATTATCATATTTAAGTTAGTTCTCTTAATTCCCACTAATACAATTACTAGGTGTTAACTACCATTTAAAATAATATTATTATATTATTAGTGTGCAACTTAAGATTTCAAAGAAACTCGTTGTTTTGTGTTAGGTATGCCATTGAATATATAATCCCCTTTAATTCAAAAATATTAATAAAAATGAAAATTTCATATTCTTTATTTTCTTGGGATGTTACATTCTTCCCCACTTTTGGAAATTTCATCCTCGCAATTTTAAAATTGGGCTTGGAAACTTCATTGAAAGTCCCAAATCGGAAAAAGAGTCAGTAAAACTATCATTTTAAAAGAATGAAAGAGAAGTAAAAAGGTCACCCAAGTTAACCCATACTAAAATTCCATGTAGGAAAAAATGGATATGGAAGAGAAAAAAATGGTCATGTTCTGATGGAGAGTGATAGAAAACATGATTAGGAGAAAGTTAACCACCAGAAAATCAAAAATTAATGATGTGTTAAACGGTCTTTGATCACCCAGTAGGAAACGTAAACCAACAAAATTTTTGTTTTACGTTCCTTTTCATAATTTTGAGGAATTCATTTACTACATAGAATAAAAACATAAGGAAATATACTTACCTTCAAGTAGAGTTTCATCCTTTAATAAGTTTCTACCAAAAATAATATTTTCTCCAAACAATGAGCATTAAAAAGACTTGGTCACATCAAAAGCATAAGAATCATCTTCTAGAGAAACACCTAATCCACAAAAGAAGAACTATTTATTTCCCTTATCTTTAGACATAAACTAAATCGAAAATGGTTAGTAAGATATCATATAATCCCCCAAAAGGATAATCCTTTATAAAAAGAAATACTACTATTAATCTCCAAAATTTAACAAAAAGTACCCAAAGTTCAAGAAGGACCATTCAATACACAATCGTCCTTCAAATTCCTCAAAATAATCCAAACTAAGATTGAAACCCAAAACTCATAAGGATTTAATCACATAGTCTTCCACAATAAATCTTAATATTTATCTCCAAATAACATCGACTACTATTAAAGTCTCATACTAAAGTGTAATTAACGTAATCACATATTCTCTATGCTAGGTTAATCATTTTTCAGAAATAATCCAAATCACCATATTTTCATAATAAATACATAGATTCTTACTAAATAAAAATTTCAACCATTCCTTCACAAATTAAATCCTTTAGTATTTTATTTCTCTTAGGCATATAGTATTCCAAAGGAGAAAACATCTTCAAAAATAAGCTTTATCATTTAATCACCAAATCATTTTCCTATACAAAGTATATCTATTTAATAAAACATAAGTTCCCAAAATAAATTTATTCTTGATCCATGAAATCATTTAACTAAAAAGAATAAGTCATTCTAACTAGGTACTTTACGTAGGCCAGTGGTAGGTGATAAAACCCTATCACACTTTGGTTGTGGGTTCAATTCCCACAGCTTTGTCCGACGCAACGGGTTGTCACACAGTCTGCGTGTTATCCTTTTTAGAAAACTCAAAAACAACCCTAAAATGTTTTAACCTTAAAGGTTTTCTTATACCTTTCATTTTCATCCCAACACATTAATATAGTTCTGCTTGTATCCAGACAGGGATGTATTTTCTTGATAAACCACTTACTCCAAACTCACCAAAATACGAGGAAGTTTTCCTATATTTAAATTTTTCTATAAGGTTCTTCCTAAATTTTTCATAGCCTAATTTCCATAAAAAACTAAATTATCCTTTGATACCAACTATAGCATCCCACCTTTTTAATACATAACTTTTCATTACATTTTAAAAACAGAGGATCTTTAAAGTCTAGTGTCTTGGAAATCATGAATAAAAACATGAAAAATTAAACACTACTTTAAATCCCCATGAAAAGATTCTTGAAAATTTCAACCAATGTAAAATTACTACATCAAATAACCTGGATACATACAATCAAAGGAAAGGATGAGTATAAAGCTTAGTAAGGAAAACAAGTGAAATAGTTTACACATGATCTTGAGCAATATTAAAAAGAACATGATATAAATCATAATGTCATGAGCAATGGAAGAATAGGAATATCATAATAAAAATAAATTGAATCATAACTTGAATATGTGTCTACAACATTTCATTTAGACATTCATGAACATATCACCAAGGTTCATCCCCAAGGTGTCATAAAAATTACCAAGGTTGTTCATCAAGGTATCGTGAAACTTGTCATCTCTATAGATTAATTATTTACCCAATTCATTGGGGCACTATCAAGGATAACACTTAATATGTCATTAATTTCATGTGATACACATAGATCATAATCAAAAATTTCATAAATAACCCATAGAGAATAAAATAAATGGGTTTCATTTCAGGATCGTGACATTTTAAAAGTTCTTAAAAATAAGATCATTATGTCATTTATAACCCATGGAAAGTGAGTGAGGGTTATATGTATGTCAATTACAGAATAAAATATATCATATTTATATATTTATGAACACTCATATAAACGAAATAGTTCAGGGTATTCACATAATAAAACAAGATAATTTTTGGAGAGAAAGAGATAGGAATTTTTAGGTGAAATTTCTGCAGCATAACGGCTATATAACATGGTTTTAGAAAACATTGAAAAGAGAGGGGAAAAGGTTCACAAACTCATAAATAATTAATAATAAAGTATGGGTACAAAATAAAATCATGGTATGGATATTTTAATGACATACCACATGAAAAGGAAACATCAAATAAAAGAGAAGATGCGATTTCTTTTACGAGAAATTTGGCAGCCTAAAAATGTCACTTAAAAATTCAGAAAACAAATTGATGAGAGTGAAAAGTGTTTCTCAAAAATTAGACATGAAATGGATAGTAATGAGAACATATAAGAACATACCCTCAACATAAAGAGGTGGAAACTATAAGACACAACATAAAGGAAGTCATGACTTAAAAGAGGAGGGTGAGAGATTCCCTTATCGATTTGGTAACTTTCGAAACGTACACCCCATGAAAGAAGGATCATATAAAGAATATGTAAATACCCTTAAATTAAATTATATTATTCAAATATTAAAATCATGTGCAGTAAATAAACCACACAAAAGGAAATAGTGTCAAATATACCATGAATCTCACAGGAATAAGAAGTGAGATGGAACTCCCTTACGACGTTGTATTCAATCGAATCATATGAACAAAAGTTAATATCCACCAAATGATTAACAAAATAACATGAATATAAAGATAATAATAATAATATATATCAAATGGAAGTACAAAATATACCACATGCAATAAATTATTGGCGAACAATGGAAATCCCACAGAATTAAAAATGAGATAAGAAACCCCTTACCTCGTTGTCCGACTTGACTCGCTCGTTTGTTCCTTGTTCTTCCTGAATAATAAACTAAAGTTAATTTATACTTGATTAATAATATCTTTCAACTTTATTATTCCTTTTATGTTACTTATTACCTTGATATAAAAATTAGTTAATTATTTGAGCTCATATCAGACATTTTTTCAATGTTCGGAACTTGAGTTAAAAAATGAACTTGTAACACCCCGAACCCTCTAGATTGGAGCTGGTGCATTACTTGTGATATTGTAATGGTTAGAAGGAATGAAAATACAGAAGGAAAAATTAGTTTAGTAGTCTTGGAGAAACTAGATACATTGATTTAACATAAATTACATTGGACAAGATACAATCCATAATGAAAAACAAAAACTTCATCCTCTAGCACTCAATAAATGACCTCCTCTTCATAACCTGTTGAAGGTAAACAATGAAAGGGGTGAGCTCAAATGATCAGTAAGAGTAAGAAATACATAGTAAGATAATATAAACATTATACATGGTGAATAATTGAAAACACATGCCTTTAATAATAAACTTGAACACATTATGGTAGGAATATGAGCTGAGTAAATAATGCCATAATAAAACATAATCATGAGCATTCTACTAGTCGAATAACCACATGAAATATCAATAGATGAACCCATAATGATGGAATGCATAATGACGGAAATTCTAAAACATTTTTTCAAGGCCTCGTCCATGATGTCTAATGATTAAGGCCTCGGCCAAAATCCATATCACATTGGGAAATGCCTCTGCCTATTCCACTTCTAGTTGTCTTATGAGACCTACCGATGCATAGAGGGGCTATAGAGGGCCCCACCCATCACATAATAAGTCCAATGCATTCCTCATATGAGCAGGGTCCAACATATACAACATATACATTCATATTGAAACTATCATATGAAATGTAACTAACTTTCCTCAATCATTAAACATAAAACTCTAACCATTCCAAGAAATACAATGAATGGTTTTAGGGTAGATTGTCCACAATAAATCTAGTCATAAACCATTCAATAAAATATTTTATACGACTTCATCAATGATTAAACTCAGTAATACCATTGAATCAATAAGAGTGTTGAATTAGATGAAAACACTCTTATAAAATCATTAAGCAATTTTTGAGATAAATACTCTTTTATTTTGAAAAGAAGAGTTCTTTTGGAAAGATATCTGAATAAAACCAGAAGTTAAGTAAGATAGTATTTTCATAACAAAATTAGTGATTTTATAATGATAATGGTTTCAAAAAAAAAGATTATAAAGCGCTCTTGAAAATAGGAATGATTTTGAGAAATTCCCTTCAATCGCACTTGTATTTTGGAAACAAATTTGAAAGTTCCATTTAAAACGTGTAACTTTCCATAAAATAAGGAAGGATACTGATTTTTAAACATATACATGGTACTCACACAGAATATATGTGGACCACATAACAATACAAAAGAATTTCATTGAGGTATTTAGACAATGGAAGTATCCCGAATGAAAATGGAAGTTCGGGTGAAAACCCCTTACAACTTTGTAATCTATTGAATCGTATGACCCAAAATTAATGATCATCAAATGATAAATTGAATATAATGAAAATAAATATATTCATGATATGAGACAATAATGGTCTGTATACATACACCATACAAAGTAATAGTAGAGATTACGAAATATCTCACAAAAATGGAAGTGAGATGAAGAAACCCTTACCACAATGTAATCAGTCGAATCAAATGAGAAAAAAATAATGAACATCAAGTGAATCATTGAATAACATGATTATAAATATAATCATGTTATTATATATCAAATGGCAGAACACATATACCACATACAAGAAATAAGTGGCAAACAATGAAAATCTCACAGAAAAGAAAGTGAGATGAGAAACCCCTTACCACAATGTAATCAGTCGAAACTAATGAGAAGAACATAATGAACATCAATTGAATCATTGAACAAAATGATTATAAATTGAATCATGTTATTATATATCAAATGGCATCACACATATACCACATACAATAAATAAGTGGCAAACAATGAAAATCTCACAGAAATGAAAGTGAGATGAGAAACCCCTTACAATAATGTGATTGGTCGAATCATATGACCAGAACTTAATAACCCTCAAATGAATAATTGAATAACATGAATATAAAGAGAATAATGTTATTATATATCAAATGTAAGTACACATAAACCACATACAAGAAATAAGTGGTGAACAATGAAAATCTCACAGAAATGAAAGTGAGATTAGAAACCCCTTACAAATATTGTGTCATTAGAGTGACGATAAATCAATGAAGTATTTATGTGTGAAAAATAAAAATAAACAAAATATAAGTGGATATATAGTATAAAACATGCATAGGTCATTCACACATATTCTTGGAACAATGTAACCAATGAAATAAATGTTTAACTCAAAGAATGAAAATTGAGTTAAGAAATCCATTACCTTAACTCCAAACTTATTATTATCTCGAACTTAAGCTCCTGAAATATGAAATTATACTTATTAATAACTTATTCCAGAATCTATTATACATTTATTTAGTTTATCATAATTCTGGTTAGTTCATTTATGTCTTTATTGATTAGTTATTGTATTGAATTCCATCACTTTGGAGTGTTCTTTTTCTTTATTTTCATCTCCGGTTCACTTGTTTTTAAGTACGTGGAATAAATGTAAAACTCCAGAATTGAAATTATATATTATTTATGAACATAAATAGGTGTTATTGGTCATTTATATAACCTGGTTACATGGGACAAGGATGAATTATCGTATAAAAAATTAATGTTAATTATTACGGTTAATTTGTGGGTTTTGATTACAATGAACTCATTTTTCTTTATAACCTAATACCATTTGAACAATGGAATTATAGAATATTAAATAGGTTATATTATACATAATAATATGGTTCAACCATAACAAGAATGGTTTCATGACCAGAATTAATGATTATAACAAAAATAGATAAACTGTTGTCCTTGAATGTGCTAAATTAGCACATCTCAAACGGTGCTTTCATTTCTTTCAAATAAATGGTGGGGAAAGGAGAGGAGGTAATGAAATATACCATTAGTATGAAAACATTCCAGTACATGTATGTTACTATATTTATCATACCATTATGTTGAAGGGAGGTGAGAAAAGGAACAAAAATAAGAGAACTTAAAAAAAATTGAAAGACGAGTTTACCTCTTGTGACTTCTTCCTTTGAGAACCTCTTAAGGGGAGAGGTTTTGGTCTTTTAATGAGACCAAAGCTTTCTGGCCATGGGAGTGGAGGTTGGGAGGGTATTTGGACAGAATTTGGAGAATGAACAAGGCTTGAGAGGAGTTAATGGAAGAGGGGGGGGGTGTGAGAGGGGGTTTTTATAGTGAAGGAGAGAGGGGATTTCTTAATATTATAATCATTAATTTATTATTTCCTCTCAAGAAAACCAATAGTGAGTATTCCATGACCAAGAAAAGTAATATATGCATGTTTATCCGAATCAAATGGGCTTACATCAGCAGATCATCATCAATGACTCAATTAATACATTATTTAGCATTTATTGTGAATGATCGGATTTTAATATTCATAAAAAATTTAAGTATTTCAGAAAAATCCCAAAAATTCACCCTAACCATTTTTCAACGTGTAGAATCCAAAAATGAAGTCCATTTTTTAAAAATAATTTTCTAAATATGATTAATTAAATATTTAATTAAATCATTATTTAATTGAAATATATAAACACTTAAAATATTCATCTTCATCTTTAGGGAGTCTAAATTTATTTATACGTTCAAGGGTATTGATACCATTCATAAGAGTCGTATTACTATTCATAAGGGTAAGTTACTATTACTAAGGGTAGGTTACTATTCATAAGGGTAGGTTACTATTCACCAAAAATTAAGTTAATTCTATCAGACTCTAAATATCACCCTGAACACAACCATGTATGTCAGATTTTCAAATTTCAAATCAAAGAGCTGGTAAATTTAAGTTTAGTGGCTATGTTATGGCTATCTCCTATATGTAACCATGTTTTGTTCCATAAGGGCTTAGTGATTCAGGAAATATAGGCTACTTAATGAATACTGTGTATTTAAGAGAAACATACCATAAAATGTTTGGGGTGCTACATTATTCCCTCCTTCGAAGAATTGCATCCTCGCAATTCATCTTATATCTACAAAAGAAATCTCTATGATATTCCTACCACATCTCCCATCGTAGAGGATCCTCAGGTGCGTTCAGCGGAAAACCCAAATTGATGCTCAACTCCTCTAGTTCTTTGACCTAGACACACCTCGGACAGAAAGGGTTGAACTCTTGCATCGAACCCTCGGGCTTCCATAGGGAGGCTCAAACAGTGAAAAGTTTGGAAATGTCTGAATGGACCAATATACGAAGAACTCGCCAAACTATGTCTCGACTGAGGACATCTAAGTCATAGATATTGTTGTACAGGATAAAACTAAGGAGTTGGTACATGTAAGCTGCACAAAGATTTCCCTCCACAGCAGCCTCTTGAAAACATAACCTGGCCGTATAGTTCCGTCCCAGGGTGAAACATAGGAAAATCCCTTCGTGGTATTTTCCTCTTCGCCTGTACTCAGCCAATTGTGTCATGGCTAGGCGGTAGTAAATGGAAGAATTCCCTTGATAGATGCGGAGAATGTCCGGACTATTTGTCACTTCATATAGTTGTTTACACATTTTTCACAAGTTTGCAAGATGTAAGTACTCTTCTTCACAGGTTCTGATCCCAATGATCTCTAGGATCTCTACAGGAATAGATAACATATGGGTTTGTCCTTACATCTGAAAATTTATTATAAAAGTTCACTTAGTGATACTCATTAAAAAGTATAACCGATGAAAGGATATCAAAAAGAAGAGACAATATGCTATATTCTTATATAACCACTGGTTCAAAAAGTAAAACCGGGCTAATGGTTTCCTGATTCCCCCAATACATGAATCCCCAAACTAGTTCAAAGATTTCACTAACCCAGAACTATACGCAACACTAGACACACGTTACTACCAAAGTCCCTTTACCGAGAACACCACCGATGCTAGGGTGCTGAAGACCTCAGGTGAATTCCTAAGGTAGTATTCAGTTGCTCTATTTCCTTAACCCAGACACACTCCAGACAGCTAGGGTCAAATTTGTGCTTAAAGCACTCAGGCTTCCATAGAGAGGCACGAGAAGTGTGGAGGTTGGAAATTTCAGCGTGGACTAAATCCCTATAATTCTCACACACCACATCATTCTTGAAGATATTGATGTCATAAAGTTCTCCATACATACTAAAACTCATGATCATAAATAGGTAGGTCACTCGATGGTCACCATACAAAGCAGCTTCCAGAAATTTACCCACAGCTCAGTAGTTATCATCTAGAGTGAAACATAGAAAAAGATATTCATGATACTTCCCTCTTTTCCTATATGCAGCAAATTGTGCATATGCAATACGGTAATAGACAAGATTTCTTCCTTGGTAAAGATGGAGAATGTTTGGATGATTCGATACCCAATAGATTAAAATACAAGTCAGACGTAAGTTAGCATAGGGCTGGTCCTCTTCAGAGCATGTCTTGACAATTATAGTCTCTAAAAACTCGGTAGGTACTGATAAAATATTGGTTGGTTGACTCATATCTTCTATCTGAAAAGTTTTAGTAAATAAACATTCAGTATGGAAAATCCATTTTAAACCAAGTTATTGTTTTATATAAAAACATATCAACACAAATAATACAACATCATTCATTTAGACATGATTTATAAAACTCAAGAAATTACACAATCTCTTGCTTCCTTTCACAAAACATTAGTATGGACTTCCTGACATCCTTGGTGATGTAGCTCTACCTCCACCGCCTAAGGAGGAAGGTTTTATTCAACTCTGCACCCAGGTCAGAACAAAGCTTGCGGGTCTCATCTTCCCAAATACACTCTCGGCAATTTGGATCATGGTTAAACCCAAGCTCCCGTTTGATACAAGTGGTTTTCCAGAGATAGGAACAAGTAACATCAAGTTCCACGATATACGCTTGGATTTGGTTCCTAAAGATCCTTCGAAACACATCATATTTGAAGGATTCTATTAAAGATTCAAAATCACAGAGGTCTCCAAGCATGCTGAAACACAGTATTTGGTACATAAAGACTGCGCGGAAGTCCATCTCCTTTGCAGCTTCTCCGAAAGCCGTGAAGGCCAACCATTTCTTATTCAGGGTGAAACTCAGGAAGAGTCCCTCGTAGTACTTTCCTTTATTTTTATAATTCTCGAACAGTTCATTGGCCATTTGGTTATACACAACTTCTGATCCCTGGATGATTCGAAGGACATTTGAGTAGTTCGGCACTTTGTAAATAAGCTTGCAGGATAGTCGGAGGTTTCCAAAGGGTTCATAGTCCTCCATACACAACTTCACGATTATAGTCTCTAGGATTTACGTGGGAAGGGAAAAAAGACTTGTACCTTCATTTTCCATCTAAAAATTAAGAAAACATCGCTCTTAATATTGTTTAAGCAAGTTTTTAATTGTTCAGTTCTGGTTTCCAGAGTTATTCAAACCCAATATTATGAGGAAAATTTACATTAACTCCCTTATAATGGCTTGTAAAAAATGAATTATCCTAAGAATATCCCCTGGGAGTGTCGTAACCAAGAGTGAAGCAAGACCCGTTGTAGTGTACTAGTTCCCGTTCGAGTTTAGCTCAAAGCGGTGTTTTTGGGTTTTAGCCCTAAGTACATTTGTGCCAGAGACGCTTCTACCTGCTCGTATCCAGACTGGGATGTATTTGCTATAAGGATTCACATATTCTATTCCTTACCAGAATACTAGGATGTTCTAGTACATTTATCCTCAAATACTATCTTAGGGCTTTGTTCCCTACTATAAATTTCCTAATCTAGTTTCCAAGTGTTCTATTAAACTTTCTCTGATACCAACTGTAATACCACGACCCCTCTAGACTGGAGCTGGTGCATTACTTATGATATTGGAATGGTTAGAAGGAATGAAAATTCTGAAGGAACCATCGGTTTAGTAGTCCTTAAGAAACTAGATACATTGATTTAACATAAATTACATTGGACAAGATACAATCCATAATGAAAAACAAAAACTTCATCCACTAGCACTCAATAAATGACCTCCTCTTCATAACCTTTTGAAGGTAAACAATGTAAGGGGTGAGCTCAAACACTCAGTAAGAGTAAGAAATACTGAGGAAGATAATAAAAATATTAGACATGGTGAATAATCTAAATCACATGCCTTTAATAATAAACTTGAACACATTTTGGAAGAAATATGAGATGAGTAAATAATGCCATAATAAAACATAATCATGGGTATTCTACTAGTCGAATAAACACGTGAAATATCAATAGCTGAACCCATAATGATGGCATGCATAATTCCAGACATTCTGAAACATTTTGTCAAGGCCTCGTCCAGGACGTCTAATGATTAAGGCCTCGGCCAAAATCCATATCACATTGGGAAAGGCCTCGGCCTATTCCACATTTAGTTATCTCATGAGACCTACCGATGCATCGAGGGGCTATAGAGGGCCCCACACATCACATAATAGGTCCAATTCATTCCTCATATGAGCGGGGTTCTACATATACAACATATACATTCATATTGAAACTATCATATGAAATATAACTAACTTTCTCCAATCATTAAACATAAAACTCTAACCATTCCAAGAAATACGATGAATGGTTTTAGGGTAGATTTTCCACAATAAAGATATTAATAAACCATTAAATAAAATATGGTAGATGAATTCATCAATGATTAAACTCAATAATACCATTTAATCAACAAGAGTGTTGAATTAGATGAAAACACTCTAATAAAATCATTAATCAATTTTTGGAGATAAATACTCTTTTATTTTGAAAAGAATAGTTCTTTTGGAAAACTATTTGCATAAAACCATAAGTGAAGTAAGATAGTATTTTCCTAACAAAATTAGTTATTTTATAATGATAATGGTTTCTAAAAAAACAGATTATAGAGTGCTCTTGAAAATAGGAATGATTTTGAGAAATTCCCTTTAATCGGGCTTGTATTTTGGAAACAATTTTGAAAGTTTCATTTAAAATGTGTAACTTTCCATAAAATAAGGAAGGATACTGGTTTGTAAACATATAAATCATACTCACACAGAATATATGCGGAGTACATAACAATACAAAATAATTTCATTGAGGTATTTAGACAATGGAAGTATCCTGAATGAAAATGAAAGTTCGGGTGAAAAACCCTTACAACTTTGTAATCAATTGAATCGTATTCCCAAAAATTAATGATCATAAAATGATAAATTGAATATCATGAAAATAAAGATATTCATGATATGAGACAATAATGGGAAGTATACATACACCATACAAAGTAATATTAGTGATTACGGAATATCTCACAAAAATGGAAGTGAGATGGAGAAACCCTTACCACAATGTAATCAGTTGAATCAAATGATAAAAAAATAATGAACATCAAGTGAATCATTGAATAACATGATTATAATTATAATAATGTTATTATATATCAAATGGTAGAACACATATACCACATACAATAAATAAGTGGCAAACAATGAAAATCTCACAGAAATGAAAGTGAGATGAGAAACCCCTTACCACAATGTAGTCAGTCGAATCAAATGAGAATAACATAATGAACACCAAGTGAATCATTTAATAACATGATTATAAATAGAATAATGTTATTATATATCAAATGTCAGCACACATATACCACATACAAGAAATAAGTGGCAAACAATGAAAATCTCACAGAAATGAAAGTGAGATGAGAAACCCTTTACAATAATGTGATCGGTTGAATCATATAACCAGAACTTAATAACCATCAAATTAATAATTGAATAACATTAATATAAATAGAATAATTTTATTATATATCAAATGGCAGTACACATATACCACATACAATAAATAAGTGGTGAACAATGAAAATCTCACAAAAATGAAAGTGAGATGAGAAACCCCTTACAAAGATTGTGTCATTAGAGTGACGATAAATCAATGAAGTATTTATGTGTGACAAATAAAAATCCAAAAAATATAAGTGGATATACAGTATAAAACATGCATTCACACATATTCTTGGAACAATGTAAAAAATGAAATAGATGTTTAAATCAAAGAATGAAAATTGAGTTAAGAAATCCCTTTCCTTAACTCCAAACGTATTCTTCTCTCGAACTTAAGATCCTGGAATATGAAATTATACTTATTAATAACTTATTCCATAACCTATTATACATGTATTTAGTTTATCATAATTCTGGTTAGTTCATTTATGTCTTTATTGATTAGTTATTGTATTGAATTCCATCACTTCAGAGTGTTCATTTTCTTTATTTTCATCTTCGGTTCACTTGTCTTTAAGTATTTGGAATGAATGTAAAACTCCAGAATTAAAATTATATATTATTTATGAACATAAATAGGTGTTATTGGTCATTTATATAACCTGGTTACATGGGAAGATGATGAATTATCGTATAAAACTTTAATGATAATTATTTCGGTTAATTTGTGGGTTTTGATTACAATGAACTCATTTTTGTTTATAACCTAATATCATTTGAACAAAGGAATTACAAAATCTTAAATAGTTTATATTATACATAATAATCTGGTTCAACCATAACAAGAATGTTTTCATGACCAGAATTAAATATTATAACAAAAATAGATAAATTGTTGTCCTTGAATGTGCTAAATTATCACATCTCAAGCGGTGCTTTCATTTCTTTCAAATAAATGGTGGGGAAAGGAGAGGAGGTAATGAAATATACCATTAGCATGAAAACATTCCAGTACATGTATGTTAATAGATTTTTCATAACATTATGGTGAATGGAGGTGAAAAAAGGAACAAAAATAAAAGAACTTAAAAAAATTGAAAGAGGAGTTTACCTCTTGTGACTTCCTCCTTTGAGAACCTCTTAAGGGGAGAGGTTTTGGTCTTTTAATGAGACCAAAACTTTCTGGACGTGGGAGAGGAGGTTGGGAGGGTATTTGGCCAGAATTTGGAGAAGGAACAAGGCTTGAGAGGAGTGAATGGAAGAGGGGGGTGAGAGGGGGTTTTTATAGTGGAGGAGAGGGGGGATTTCTTAATATTATAATCATTAATTTATTATTTCCTCTCAAGACAACCAATAGTGAGTATTCCATGACCAATAATAGTAATATATGCATGTGTATCCGAATCAATTGGGCTTACATCATCAGATCATCATCAATGACTTAATTAATACATTATTTAGCATTTATTGTGAATTATCGGATTTTACTATTCATCAAAAATTCAAGTATTTCAGAAAAATCACAAAAATTCACCCTAACCATTTTTCGACGTGTAGAATCCAAAAATGATGTCCATTTTTCAAAAATAATTTTCTAAATATGATTAATTAAATATTTAATTAAATCATTATTTAATTGAAATATATAAACACTTAGAATATTCATCTTCATCTTTAGTGTGTCTAAATTCATTTATACATTCAAGGGTATTGATACCATTAATAAGAGTCATATTACTACTCATAAGGGCAAGTTACTATTCCTAAGGGTAGGTTACTATTCACCAAAAAATTAAGTTAATTCTATCAGACTCTAAATATTACCCTGAACACAACCATGTATGTCAAATTTTCAAATTTCAAATCGCAGAACTGGTAAATTTAAGTTTAGTGGATAAGTTATGGCTATATCCTATATGTAACCATGTTTTGTACCATATGGGATTAGTGATTCATTAAATATAGGCTACTTAATGAATACAATGTATTTAAGAGAAACATACCATAAAATGTTTGGGGTGCTACAGAACTTGTTATAATTATAAATTGTCCATGTGGTCAAAAGTACATTATCTCCAGAATGATATTAATAATTTATATTTCATATATATCATATATATCAAGTATATATATGTATTTATAATATTACATAACATTTGGAGATAAGAAATGAAATGCATCGTTCATGGAGATGGTAAACCATACGTACGCATGAATGCTACTTTCATTTCTATTTCATATTTTAATGAAATGAAAACATAGTGATTAATAGGTATATTATAATTTCAGTATAATATGTATGTCATATATGTTACATAAGTCCATAAATTCTATCTTTTATACATTTTACGTATGGCATGAACGAGTCATATCACTTTAAGGGGGCGGTAGTCCGCACTTCCTCTAATTAAATTATCGTGTTTACCCATTATGGGAACCATAAAGTTATGCTATAAAAAGTAAAATACAGAAGCAAAAAAGAAAAAAAAATATAATATATATCATATATATATATATTTCCATCATAATGGCCACCATGAGATGCGGTAGGAGATAATTGAACAATTATCGTTTCGTGAGGCAGTAGTTCGTCATCCACTGAAACAGTATGTTCTTTAACCATTAGATGGAGGTGTGTATAAGTGTAGCTAGAATAATTATCATAAAAACATCCTTTTATATTGAGGATACTGTTTTTGGTATAAAAGAAAGGAATAAAAATAGTTTAGGGGGTTGGATAAGTACAATAAAACAAAAGAACTTAAGAGAAGATGTTACCTTTAAATCAGGTAACTCCCTTTGGTTTGAACCAAATGGGTTTCTTGAAGTGATTTCTGCCTAAGGTAAGGCTTATAGGATGAAGAGAGGGATATTGGGAGCTTATTGGAGTAGAGGTTGGATGAGACAAGGGCTTGAGAAGTGTGAGAAATGGGTAGGATGTGAGAACTTTTTATAAGGGAGTGGAGGGGCTCTTTTGGAAAGTTTGAAAATATTATTTTATTATATAATTATTTTAGGTTTCTAAAGGTCAAAAAGTCATTAAAGTCAAAGATAAGGTGGCCCATGTTCGAAATAAAATCATCTAATAATAATTGGACAAGTTTTGGATATTGTTTTAATTTTTATCTTCTTATTTATTTAAATCATCCATTAATGACATAAACACTGCATCATCATTTTGTCATAAATAATTTTATTTATTTGATGTATAAAAAATATAAAAAAAATACCATGATGTAGGAAATCTTTATAAATTTACAATGAATATTTATAGTCAAAAAGATAAGTTATATAACCCCATGTAAAAATTGTTTTAGTAAAACAATACATGTTTATGACATTTTTATTTTTACTTTAAATAAAAAGTTATTAATGTCATTATCTTACCCCTGTGGCTCCATGGGGTCCCAAAATTGACCCATGGATTATATTGGTCGGTCATTACTCATCCAATAAGGTTAGTACAAGTTTCAAGGTAATTTATTATTATTATAACATTATTTTTACCTTAAATTATACTAATTACCTTTAATCGTGGTTAATAAAAGTCAAAAGTTACTATTCACCAAAAATTATTTTCATCCCATTGAACCAAATTTTACTTACTAATGACAACCATGTATGTCAGATTTTTGAAATTCAATTTACAGAAGATGTAAAATTTTACTTAAATGAAAAAGTCAGTTTTTTAACTACTACTTAGTGGTTTCACTATTTATCAAAAATTGAAGGTTTTCATAAAAATTCCAAAAATTCACACTAAGCTAAATTTGATATTCCGAATTCAGAAATGATGTCTATTTTACAAAATTAAAAACATATAAGTTGCATTAATTAATTTTATTTTTAATTTTTATCGTCAAAACAAAAAAGCGTGTTTTTAAGAAATAATAACCATCCAAATATTGATACTTGTTAATGTCCAATTTCAAAATGAAATTACTTCTAATGGACAACATTGGGTCAAATGGTAAAAATATAAGCTATTTACACTTTAAACCCAATTAAAAATATAATATAAGCATATACATAAATTATATTAAAAGGCGGCTTTGAATTAAAATATAACATTTTTTCACTATTCATTAAAAATGTACATTATCAGAAAAATATAAAAATTTCATCCAAAGTAAATTTTGATGCCCCGATTCTAAAGATAAAAATTATTTTGTCAAATATAATATGTAAAAGTGACAAAATAAGATTTAAAAAGCGTTCACCATCAAAAGGCGGTAAATCGCCATATTAAAGTAAATTATGCTTAGAATTAGATTCATTTACATTTTAAGCCTCTGACTTTTATTGGATGAATGTAAAAACATTTAACCAACATATATTATCATATTTAAGTTAGTTCTCTTAATTCCCGCCAAAACAATGGCTAGGTGTTAACTACCATTTAAAATAATAATATTATATTGTTAGTGTGCAATGTAAGATTTCAAAGAAACCCGTTGTTGCGTGTCAGGTATGCCATTGAATATAGAATCCCTTTTAATTCAAAAATATTAATAAATATGAAAATGTCATATTCTTTATTTTCTTAGTATGTTATAGCTGGACTAAGCCGTTATATAATGGTGTCATAGGAGGTTAGTCCTCAAGAGTTCTTGTCTTGGGACATCTGTTAGATTGAAGATAGTATTGTCGAGACTTGAGAGGTATGTTTCAATAAGTGTCTGGCCAGCTCTTTTTGTGAAGAGACTCAAGTTTCCATGGGACATTGGGATATGTATCTCTAGTGTTGGGTTTTGTTTTAAATCTCAATTTCAACTTATGGGACATCTATTTTAAGATGAGATTGACACTGTTGTCTGATTGTTCCTTTTGTTTCAGTGTGTAGAAGTATACTTTTGAGACATTTTCCTTGAGTTCCTCTGGAATTTATAACTGATGCTCCACAAGGGAATATTCCAGTGGATATGAATCTCATCGAGACTATCGTACAGACAGTTCATGTTGTTGATCATGATGTGCCACGAGTTCAGAACATGGTTATTGAGGTACAACCTGGAGGTGGGGGGGGGGAGATCGATCGTGAGAGTTCTTGCATGAGAAGCCACCATCCTTTAATGGAACGAAAATAGGCGGAGGAATGACAGGATAAGATCGATCAAATCTTTGACCTCCTGGAGACACCTGAGAATATCAGGTTAAAGTGTGTAGCATCCAGACTCAAGGGTTTCAGAAAGCAATGGTGGGATTCTATGGTCCAAGAAGACATACATGTGGATTTGGATTGGAAGGGTTTCAAAACCCTGTTCTTCCAACTGTTTTTTCGAGAGTCACTAATACTGGAAAACTCTCTGGAGTTCCTGTCCTTACAGCAGGGAGATCGTTCGGTGTCAGCGTAAACCAATCGGTTTGCTGATATTTTTTTTTCGGATGTGGTGAAGAATGACCATTTGAAGATCCAACTCAAGAAGAGATTTCATGACTCATAAGAAAAAGGGATTGATTCAAAAAAAAATTATGAATTGAGTAACATTTTAATAAAAATACTTGAAGGATAAAGAGCTTGAAAATGAACCTCTAATATTATGAATAAAATATATTTCATGATAACAAAAAAAATTTGGTAGCATATACACCATATAAAAGTAAATTAGTGCATAAAGTAAAATGTGTCTCAACAAAGGGAGTTTGAGACCAAAATCTCTTTCCTTATTTCCCCTCTTAGTTGGTCACACTCCAACTTCATGTAATACAACCCTAACTTTCTTAATAATCTATTTTGAAACCTTATTCATCTCTATAAACCTTTTATATACTTCATTTCCTGTGTTTTACTATGACTATAGTGGTTCAATATCGGATGTTAACACTTTTAATTGACTTGCACATGCTTTGTAATGTTAATGAAAATCCTTGATCTTTGATACCAAGTTCATAATTACTAGATTACACATGGTTCTTTAATATATATCACATGATTATTTATAATTTTCCATGCCCCCAATGGCATAGCCTAGTGGTTACGCCATTGAGGGGTCTCGTTTGAGGTCTCAGGTTCGTTTTTCTCCGACTACTTGTAGGTGTGCTAGATTTATTCCTTTCTTTGTATCTCCCCTCGCCAACTATTGTAGTTTATAATGTTCCACTTTCATCACATGAGAGTTTTAATTATGACCCTTGAAGATGATGTTGGAGACAAACTTGTTTCGACAATTTTTAATGAACGAATATGATATATTAGTAACATGATTAGATATTAATATTACAACTCTAGAACATTTATATAATATTTAATACCTTATTATTACATGTCATTAATGGTATACAAAATTCCTCAATCATTCACTATATAAACATTACAACATCACTCAATTAGATGACAAACCGACCAATACAAAGCGTGTCGTAATGATCGAATGAGTAATAAAGTGCTATTACACGGTGTTAACATAAGATTTTAAAAAGCTCATACATGCAATATATTTCATGTATATCCATAAAATCTATTATTTAAACCATTAATGATGAGTGGTGTTGAAAAATTAAATTTATCTTTCATGGAGACGGTAGTCCACATGTACGTGCGATTAACGAACTCATTTCTCAATGAATGGACATAGTGACGATATATGAAAATTCATCATTTTAGAATTATAATAATATTATAAAAATAATATTAGTTCATTAATTACTCCTTTTGGTCTATCCATGTTACATGGTTAAGAGAAATGAGACACGTCATTCATGGCGGCGGTGGTCTGCACTTACGCATGATTAACGATCTTATCCCTTAACGAATGGACAGAATAAAGATAAAGGTAAAAGGTGATCATTTCAGAAATTTAGTAGTAACTTAACTAACATATTTATTCATCAAACCCAATTCTTAATACCATCCCTAAGATGTTGTGATGAAAAACAAACTGTATCCGGCTATGGGATATGACTCCATATTTTCATTAAACATTAAGAATCAAATAGAACTTTCCTTTTGAAAAATAAATAGTGATTGAGGATACTCCATGCGGAATTTACTTCTAAAACCCTCCTTAATGGAACCCGCATCTGAGAAATCGCGTGGGGTGTTCTATTCTATCGCTCGCCTTCGTCCATCTTCTTCCCCGAACTGCCACTAGGCACGATTTTCAGAAAGTATCCTCACCTGATTCTGCAGGCCTTTTATGTATTCCATAGCGAAATCCAACAAGTCTGCCGTGCTTGTTTTCTCTCCCGCACTAATCAAATCGGAGAAATTCTCCGTGAAACCTACAATTCCAAGGTGATGCAAATAAAAACCAATACCGTCGGTGGTTTTCCAAAGCAGGGTCCCTATGTATTCCCCATGTAGAGTGTCTTACACATACATCTTCTTTTCCCCGTGCGTTTTTTTTCTCTCCCCCTTGCATCCCCTCAATTCCAATGCATTCATTTAATTTTTGCTGATTTGTTTTTTTGTTCCTCGGTAAATTCTATGTCATTGGAGTCTTCTCATTTCTTTATAAGAGCCTATAAAAGGGGTTTAAATGTAGTCTTTTGAAAATATGTGAAATATATGCTTGAATGGTTTGTTGTGTTTGTTGTCCATTTTTCTTTATCATTTTTCAGGATTTTATATCCAACAAATTGGTATCAGAGGCGGTACAAATGCATCTTCCAATTTCTGAAGATGACCACCGCAATCCAGCTACAAGTTCCGAAGTTATCTAATGACAACTATGAAAGGCGGTGCATCCAAATGAAGGTGTTGTTCGGATTACAATAATTATGGGTGATCATCACCGATGAGTATATAGTATCCACTATGGAGGAGTAAGCTGCCTTCACAAATGAAGAAAAAACAACTCTCAAAAATCAAAGAAAGAAAGGCAATAAGGCATTGTTCCTACTCTATCAAGGGTTGGATGAATCAACTTTTGAAAATATTGCTGAAGAAACATCAAGAAAGAAAGCTTGGGATACCCTTGACACCATCTTCAAGGGTGTGGATTGAGTGAAGCAGGTTCATCTTCAAATACTAAGAGTGGAGTTCAAAACGGTGCATATGAAGGAATGCTGGAGTATCTCTGACTACTTCTCATATATAATTGTTCTTGTTAAAAATTTAAAAAGAAATGGTGAAAAAGTGGAGGGCATTCAAGTCATTGAAAAAGCACCTCAATCTCTCACAACTAAGTTTGGGCACGTTGTTGTGGTAATTGAAGATTCAAAAGATATGAAAAACTATCCATTGAAGAATTGATGGGATTGTTGTAAGTGCATGAGCGACGAATGCAAAAAATGAGGGTTTAATGCTTGAGCATGCATTAGAGTCTAAGTTGATTCTACTAGAACAAAAGAATGGGCATACACAACGAGGCGGTCCTAGAACTTGTAATCGTGGAAGAGGAAGAGGGCGTGGATATCACCTAATACTACAACAAAAACAACAAAATTTTACTAGCTTCCGTGGAAGAGGAAATGGTGGAGGCCAATTCACGCATGGTCGTTGAAACACAAAGAACATTCAATGCCACAATAGAAAGAAATTTGGCCATTATGACTCCGAGTGTTGGAGAAAAATAGATCATGATGAATGTTCCAACTATGGTGAAGCATCTAACCATGAACAAGAAGAAGTCACTACAGTCCTCGCACAAGAAAAGGCATGCGAATGACCAGATGTGTTGTATCTCGACATGGGTGCAAACAACCATATGAGTTGTAACAAAGAATTGTTTGACGAACTCATATATGAAGTTCTTGGCGACGTGAGTTTTGACTACTCATCAAAGGTACCCATGATTGGAAAAGGTAATATTAAAATTTATCAGAAGAATGGCGAGTCGAATTACATCTCTAATGTATATTAGGTACAAAACATGAAAAGTAATATCATCAGTATTGGCCAACTCTTTGAGAAGGGGTATGTCATACATGCGGAGAACTCTTCTCTGTCTTTAAGATATACTCATAGGAGACTTCTTTCTCAAGTCCAAATGGCGAAGAATTGCATGTTTCCACTGCATATTAACATAAAGGCTGAGCAGTGTCTCTTTGGACTCATGAAGAATGACTCATAGAGATGAAATATTCACTTTGGGCATCTCTATTTCAAAATTCTTGAACTTTTATCCTCATCAAGCATGGTGTGTGGCTTGCCGACGATTAAAGTTCCAAATCATGTCTGTGAGGCATGTACACTCGGTATGCAATAAAGTAATTCCTTCCCAAGTGGAGTGTCCAGAAGAGCAAAGGAACCACTTTATTTGGTTCATACTAATATTTGTAGACCACTTGAAACACCCTCACTTGGAGGTAATAAGTATTTTATTACCCTCATTGATGATTTTGGCAGAAAGCTTTTTGTTTATTTAATCAATGAAAAATCTTCTTCCTGTTCTATCTTTAAAATTTTCAAAGCTCGTGTTGAAACTGAAAGTGGTCACAAAATCAAAGTACTCAGATCTGACAGAGGTGGAGAATACACTTCAAATGTATTTTAAGATTTATGTAGGGAACAACGTATCAAGAAGAAATACACTATTGCCAACATGCCACAATAGAATGGAATAGAAGAAAGAATGAACCGCACCTTCCTCGACATGAAGAGGACCATGATGAAGGAGAAAAGCCTGCCAAAGAGTTTCTGGGCTGAGGCGGTTTCATGTACTGCCTACCTACTCAATCGGTGTCCAACCAAGAGCGTCAGAAATTTCACACCACAAGAGGCATGGAGTGGCTATAGACCGAGCATGGACCACCTAAGAATCTTTGGGTGTGTCGCTTATGCTCAATTTCTTGAAGCAAGAAGAAGGTAGCCTGATGATCATGGTAAAAAGTGAATCTTCATCGACTACAGTGAAGCATCTAAAGCCTACAAGATCTATAATCCAGTAACCAATAAAGTATTTGTGAGTAGAGATGTGGTCTTTAGTGAAGAATAAGTGTGGAAATGGAATGATAAAGAATCAAAAATGACATTCCATTCAAAAAAGAAGATCCTGAAGAAAGGCATGATCATCAAGAGAAAACACCTGCAACACCTTCCTCGGGTGCATCATCAGTATGCATAAGTCCAGGAGTACATTCCATCACACCTGAAAGTACTCCATCCAGTCAAAATTTGGCCAGCTTGTCCTCATCCACGGTGCCTATAAAAATGAAAAGCTAAAGTGACATATTTGATCAAGCTGAAGAGGTAAATATTTTTTTCCTGTATGCAGATCACGAGTCTCTGAAATTTCAGAAAGCCATAAAGGATGAAAGTTATAGAATCTATATGGAAGAAGAAATTCATGCCATAGAAAAAAATGATACATGGGATCTGACTACATTTCCTAACAACCATAAAACCATTGGATTGAAATGGGTGTACAAGATAAATAGAATTGTTGATGTTGATATTGAACACTACAAGGAAAGGCTTATAGAAAAGGGATATAAACAAAAGTACATGGTGGACTATAAATAAGTCTTAACTCCTACTGCTCGCCTTGAAACTGTGAGGATGATTATCTCCCTTATAGTTAATCACAGTTAGATGATATACCAAATTGGATATGAAATATGAATTCCTGAATAGAATTCTAGAAGAAGAGGTTTATGTTGACATGTCAGAAGGCTTTGTTTTGAAAGGGGAGGAAGACAAGATGTATCGACAAAAGAAAGCTCTCTGTGGTTTGAAGAAAGCTCCATGTGCATGGAATGAACGCATCGACAAATATCTTCAAGAGAACGACTTTTCCCAATATTCATATGAGCATGCTGTTTACATCAAGAATAATTATCATGGTGATATACTTATAGCATGCTTGTATGTTGATGACTTTTTGTTTACAGGGAACACTCGATTGATGTTCAATGAATTAAAGAAGGACATGTTTAAGGAGTTCTAGATGACCGATGTCTCATGTATTTTTTCCTGGTCATATATTTAAATAAATAGCATGGTGGCATATATATATATCTTAGAAGAAGTATGACAAGGAATTGCTTGAAAAGTTCAATACGACCAATTGAAATGTTGAAAACACACCCATGGCAATGGGCTTAAAATTGAAAAAAGATGGAGAAGGAAGAAGCATTGACTCGACTTTGTTCAAGATTATGATTATAAGCCTATGGTACATCACAATCATAAGTCCAGATATTTTCTATAGTGTTGGTCTTCTAAGAAGGTATATGGAAGCGCCAAAAGAATCACACTGGATAGCCGCAAAAAGAATCCTCTTGTACATCAAAGGAACATTGTATTTTGGTCTTTTCTATCCACACAATGACGAAGCAAAGCTATATGGATACACATACAGTGACTGGAGAGGTGATCGAGATGAATGAAAAAACACTACTGGATATGTATTTTTTCTTCAATCGACTACTTTCACATGGAATTAAAGAAAGTAAAGTGTGGTCTCCCTATCCACATGTGAATCAGAGTATGTAGCAGTATCGTCCACTATTTGTGAAGTAATTTGGTTGATAAACATGCTAAAGGAGTTGAAGCATCCATAAGATGAATCCATACTCATATATGTGGATAAAAATTTGACAATTGAACTAGCCAAAAATCTAGTGTATCATGGAAGAAACAAACACATTGATACCCATTATCATTTTCTGAGAGATCATGTAAAGAAAATGATAAAATTGGAATATTTCCATACTATGGAACAAGTGGATAATATTTTCAATGGAATTGCCAACAGATTCATTTAAACAGATAAGAACGATGCTCAGAATGAAGTCAGTTTTGTTTTGAAGGGGAGTGATGGAAATAAAAACCAATACATCGGTGGTTTTACAAAGAAGGGGTCTTTATATATTACCAATGTACTGTTTCTTCCCCATGAAACTTCTTTTCCCCATGCATTTTTTCACTTCCCATTATGTCTGCTCAATTCCAATGCATGCATTTAATTTTTTCTGTTTTTTTGTTCCTTCTTAAATGTTATGTCGTTGGAGTCTTCTCATTTCATTAGAAGAGTATATAAAAGGGGTTTAAATGTAGTTCATTAAAATTAGGTGAATTATATGCTTGAAAGCATTGTTGTGTTTGTTTTCCATTTTTCTTTCTCATTTTTATGGTCTGTATAGCCAACTCAAGGTCCCAATTGGGATCCGAGTGAGGATACTATCATTACATGGGTGAACTTCACTATAACTTCCATTTTGCTACTTTCTCAACTAGCTTCCGACGTGGATTTGATGAGTCCATATTCCTTTCCATCCCTCAATTATCAGCATCGTATAGAATATATAACCAAAACATCATCTTGCTTTAACCTCTCAGACTTCATTTTTCCAAGAACATATCTGACACTAGACCTCAAATCAAAAGCTGTTCGAGCAAGCAGAAAAACCAATAACCAGTGCAAATGAGAAAAATGATTCATGAGCTGTGGTTCAGTAGAAATAAAGTTATGGGATGTTTCTCAGTGAATAAAATCCTTTGTTCCACATAGGATTACAATGAATAGAAATTTAACAGAAAGAAAACATCAAGAAATAGAAAGGATTCATGGATCCTAACTCCCACTCTCCTTCCACTCCTCTCACTGCACATATCTGATGACATTTACAGCCGCTAGTGTCTGAAGTGTTTCACAGTCCAACCTCCCAAAACAACAAACAATAAAGGTTTTTTTTTGGATTTCCAAAATATAAGTGAAAAGGGTGGTTGTTTTGGTGAGTATTTAAGCAATGGGTTTTCTTTGGTTAGTATTAAAAAGTAGAGATGAAATCATTTTTGTGTGCATGCATAAAATAAAAAGGAAAGGGTTGTTGTTGGGATGGAAATTTGTACCCTATGATGGAGTACCGGATCCAACATGACCTGATAAAATTGTATTCATGTATATTTGAACCATGTTTTGGTAGGGTTGTATTTTTAAAAATAATACCTTATTATTAATTATATTGGATTCAAATACCTCTTATAAGATACTTGAAACATGAATATTTAAACAATAATAGACTTTTTCCTCACATAAAGTTTCTGTTCTTGAATTTATAACATCCCGACCCAAATCAGTCTACAGTAACTTGAAAGGATCACCATATGACCTTAGACACGTCACCCAGTACATCATAGGGTAATGAATGATAGCGATGTTCTAACATGATATTGTGGGAATACAATCCCCTCTGGTAAAGAGAACCCTAAATCGAATGAAACAACATGCAACCAGTCGTTGTAATATATAATCAAATAAAAGAAACATCAGATGTAAGTCATCCAAAAGAATAAAACAAACCACATGCTATAACAGAACCAATTATCCAAAATGCGACATGAGTCAAATAGACACCCATAATATCTATCACAGGAAGATCATATAAAACTCATACCAAAAGTAAATAAACTGAAACTACAACTTGGTCCCAAGTCCTGACCGGGTCCTATCTTATGAATCCATTTAATCTATACTATTCAACCATGTAATGACCCAAATTTTTGTGATTTTAACCCTTAAAATTCTTCAAATAGTATTTTTGAGATGGGTCGTTGAGTTGTCTTTATGTTTTGAGCATCACAGAACATTGATGATAATATATATAATTTTACTCAGAACATGCATGTTGGTGAATTATTAGAATTTATGCATGAGAAAAGCTTCGTATAGAAAAAATTAAATTGTAGTTGTGTCTATAATAGGAGGTTTACCCTAGGAGTGGTGTTAATTTGATTCATACCTGGGATCTCGGGATTACCCAACACGAGTGTGCGATCAAATAAAATTAATAATTTTTTATCCGGTGACCTAATTTCCCCTAAAAAACCCCTATTATAATTTATTCCTAGGGTTTATCTTTGTTTTAGTGTACATAATTATTCATCAAACCCATCATTGATACCATCCCCAAAAGGTGGTGATGGAATCCAAACCATATTGTGTCCTAGAGGTCTACACATGATTGATGTGTTTTTTTCTTAGCAGATGTTGTGGAATAAATTAATAAAGGATGATTCATTTAATATATTGACAATTTGGTATATATATGATACTTAATACATTATATTAACAATGTTTGGGAAGATTAATATATAGAAAATTAAATAAAAGGACTAAGAGGAGAGTAATACTCACATCGAGAACTTTGATTTTCCATGGAATTATCCTTAGAAATTAAGGGATTAATCCAATTAAGGGTGGAAAAATGCTATGGTTAGTGGGATAGGGTTATAGGATAAACAAATTGGCAGAGTTTCACTATGTATTTTGAATATATGTGTGTGTAAAGAAGGGGTGTAAGAGGTCCCTTTTATAAGTAAAGGGAAGAGAAGCTTCCATGGAAAAGAATGTTAAGTATAGAATGACATGAAAGGTAGGTGAGTTAGGTGAAGGAAGGTTGGTAATACTTGTAGGAAAGAATTTAAAACCTAAAAGTTATTTATAAAATTTATAATGGTCTAGTTAATTTTGGAAAATTCGTTCCACCTCAAATTAGTCATTTAAACACTTATTACTCTTAATTAAATATTAATCATGATAATTATATTATTACGAAAAATATAATTACACCATTATTACCAAATTTAAAAATTATGATTCTGAATTTAGGATCCATTTAACCTAATTAATTTTAAAATTTTGAAAAAAATTAGATTTTAAATTAAACACACATAACACATAATTTTTTTAAAATAAAAGAGTGTTTTTTAAGTTTAAACTTACTTATAAGATAATGTTTTTTATGATTACTGATTTTCATGATAATAGTTGATTTATTATAAAAAAATAAAATTTATGTGTCTTTAAAATCAATTAAAAACAGCTAAGAAAAGGTTTATTAAGAGAGAAACAAAGATAGTTTTTAAATTATAATAAAATGCTGCTTAATTCCTAAAATATTAAAAATAGAATTTATAAGTTTAAAATAATATTTTAGAATTCATAATTATACCCTTAATATATATATATATATATTTGATAAATTGAAATATTTTATAAAATTTTATGCCTTGCACATATACTGATAATGTGATAAAAGTCACCATTTTGGAAAAAACTGTATTATTCACTCACCTAAAATCATTTATTTTAGAAGAAACTCAAAAATTCATCCTAATATAATTTTCTTATGAGGAATTAAAAAATTAATTGTACTTTATAAATTTAAATTATAAAATTTTTGAACTTTTCTTTTTAAAATAAAATATATAAAATATATAAAATGAATTTTATTGAAAATATCCTTTTCAATATTAACTCCTATTAATTATTTACCTTCTAAAGGTAATAACTATCAAAGGTTTTCCATTTTTGTGTTTATTATATCTTTTTTTAATAATTTATTCTTAATATTCTGTGGTTTATTTATGTTGGGTGTAGCGTGTGACACAAGTTATAAAATATAGTGTGTATTTTAAAGGATCCAAAATCTTGGTTCATTACATTCTAACCCTTAAATAAATTATGTCCTAATATTTTTTATAAATACATTAATTAAGGATGTAAAAAAATATAGACATGATGTCATGATCCCCTTCCACCAAAGATACCATAATGAAGGGTTAGAGATACTGACCCCCCCCCTAAGTCCCACCTCTACTAGGCCTCAGGTTGGTGACTAACAGTGATGGTATAAAATTCTCATAAATGGATGGAATTACCCTTTATAATAAAACAAGATTAGGAGATAGGATGAATCAACTACAAGAAAGTCCATTCCATAGAATGAAAAGAAATCCAAAAAACATCCCAATATTCATGTATAATAAAATTGATATAGATAAATGTCTAAAAAAGTAAATACCCAAAGTAAATGATAAAGTAGATAGATGAAAACTGTTCAAAGTTCCAAGCTAGTAATGCCCATTATGGTCTACATAATCCTCCTGGAAACTTGAAAATCAGTTTATATATATTGGTTGAGCAAACAAGTATACTCATTAGGGTAACCAAAGTCTCTCATACACATGTGAAAGAAGAATACTAATGCACCCATTAAAAACAATAGAACCAAACAACACCTAAACAAGTCCACTAACTAATCCTCATCCTCACCAAGGCATGCTCAACAAAAAATTAAAGCCAAGTACAATAAAATAATATGAATTATATCGATGAAGGGTTCACCACACTGGTTGCCCACTGATTTACCACTCTCACACCCCAATGTCACATGTACTTAAGCTTCTATCTATTTTGTCTGAAAGCCATAGGAACAAACCTTGGAATATCTAGTCTCACTAAGCACTATCTGGTCCCGGTCCACCCAAGACTCCTTCAAAAGGATCGATCACCTTCATAAGGCATGACACATGCAGACAAAGCACGTGAAGGGGTGAGTATAACAATACTCAGTACTAAACCCCTAAAGCAAAAATAAATACAACATAAAAATTTTCATTCAGCTTTACACAAGTATATGCCTACAACACATATAACAAGAATATCTAGATATACTCAATCCAAGACACACAGTCTATAGGTAAGCCACGATCAATGTGTACCACCACTTGGAATTTATCTTGAAGATTCCATGAAGCAGTCATCCAGGAGAACACACTCCTGAACTAGATATAAATGATGATGTTTGTCTGAGAGATACTGCTCATCGGGTCTCTCCATGAGCGAGATATACTGATAGATATGAAGAGTGATATGATAAAAAGATGAGGATCACAACCAATGCCATGGGGTGATACAAACATCACAACTTTAGTAACCCACTAAGTAGAGGATCAGTGCCCACGTAGATTTTTTCACATCAATACCAATAAATCCTCCCAGGGAATCAAGAATGAATAGAGGATCCTACTCTGAGCCTCTTGGATGATTCTAAAAACTCTATCCAGGAAGTCCAACTGAAGGGATCACAATCCTAGGAGTAGGAAATGATTCATACCAACCTTTAGAGAAATGATAAAGGGCATGAAACCTAATGATACTTATCTAATATATGAAGGAAAAGAACCTCAAGCCATACAGGAAGGCGTACATGGCGCGTAGTAGGGTCACACGCCATGTCCCTTAGCCTCGGGTACTGCCCATGTACAATGACCCGTGTCATTAAAACATGTCAGGTAGAAGATGGGTACATGGCGTGTAGAAGGTTTACACATCATGTCTTTGCATCCGAGGTTTTCCCATATACTTCGGTTGTGTGCCAATACACAGTGTTATCCTGTGTGTCTCTGCCCGTGTACCAGTACACAGGGTAGCCCGTGTACCTACTCCAGGACAAGCCATGTGGGGGAGTACACACCGTGTAGGAAACCAATGTTCTCCACCCATTGTCCTTGTACCCCCAAGGTATATGCCGAGTTCTCCCAAAAGGGTACACACGTGGTGTAGTCAGGGACTACACATCGTGTGGATTGGGTTTTTCTAGAAACCCATCTTTTTTCTCCTTCCCAAGCCTTCCATAACCCAGATTCCATTCCGATGATCCATTCACCTCAAAAATCTAGATCCAAGCCATTTTAGTTACCTTAACAATAAAACTATGGGATTTGGGCCTTTAATTGGCTCAGAAAATATGATCATAGACATTCTTTATTTCTGCCGAAGAACATGGATTTAACACCCACCATCATTCAATCCACTGCTGCACCCACCGTTTCACCTTAATCAATTTTTACCAATTTTGGATCTATAGTTTCAAATATTTACTCCAATAATCGAAGGTGCAACTATCAATTGTTCACAATGGCTTCAAATACAAGGAATAACGAAGAATGTGTAATAAATAATGCCAAAATCAGGGGAGAAAAGAACAATCAAACTAAGAGGGACAAACCTTGATCGATGTTCATGTCAATCATGGTTCATCACCATTAGAACAGTAAATGAATCAATCAACAGTTCTAATCATAATTATTTAATCATCTAAACCCACAGAACAATCCCATCCAGAAAATACGATTGAACCATGGGCTAATCGGTTTGTGTATTAGTCCACGTTCATGATAGGAATCAAGAATATGAAATAAAATCAAAATAACACATCCTACCTAGATTTAGATTACTTGTTTATGAAGAATGGCAGTTTCATCATCGTTGTTGGTGAGATCTTTCAAGATTGGTGCATGTTGATCTTCGATCCAAATTTCATCTTCGCCTGCTCGATATAATTCTACATATCTCTCTCTAATGTATCTATATGATACTAGGGTTATGTGGCTAAAACTAGATCTATAACATAGGGATAAATTTAAATAGAAACTCACTACATCACTATTTCATCTAAATAAAATAAATTTTCTACATTTATTTTATTTATTTAAGCGCCCGTGAAGACTTTCCACAATCGACCTTTGCTTACCAATGTTTGGTCACGCCTAGGGTAAAACCAATGTTCCAAACACAAGGGTTCCAAAAAATTTATAACTCAGGAACCCACATAAATGTTATTCCACTTTTTCAGGAAAACTTCTCATGCATGATATTAAAATTTTAATATATTTTAAACATTTGTTCTGTGCACAAAAGCCTTGGAATATCTTGCTGTCTCACTACCGGGTCTCCAAATTAATCCATTTAATATTTAAAAATAATACATTGAAAAATTTGTGACATTAAATTCTCCCCACCTTAGGGATTCACATCCTCGAATAGCCAAAACAATGGCTACTAAAAAAGATGAGTGTATTGAGCATGGATTTGAGCCTCCCACTCCCAAGTACTCTCCTAGAGATTCCCATACTGCCACCAAACACACACCAAAGAAATCTATCATTCATAATGTATCATCACCTACCGATCCTTGATCTTCATTGGGTACTCAAAAAAAGTCACTCCGTCCTCGATGACCAGCTCTTCCCTGTTGATGATGTGTGATGGTTCATGCATGTACCACCTCAGATGTGACACATGGAAGATGTCGTGTACCCGGTATAACTACGGAGGTAGAGATAAGAATTACAATACCTTAACAACTCTATATAGTATCTGAAAAGGGATGAAAAAAATCAGAGATAACTTTCCGCCTTGGCCAAATCTCTATAAAAAAAATCAAGGTGAAAGTTGTAGGAACACATGGTATCCTTACTCGAAGTAAAAAAGTCATCCATCTCTTGCCAGAATAAGATTTATTATGTCTCTATGTAGTCTTCATATACTCCTTTATGATTTTCACCTTCTCTATATTAGCTCTCACTAACTCCGAGCCCATGAGTGTTTACTCTCCTCAGTCAGTCTAGCAAGGTGTTGACCTACAGGGTCACCTATAAAAATCATCAAATAGTGCCTTACCAATAGTGGAATGGTAGATGTTGTTGTAAAAAAACTCCACCAATGGTAGTTGATCCTCCTGACTATAGAAAAAATCTAACATTAAAGTTCACAACATGTCCTCTAGAACATGAATGATCCATTCTGGCTGGCTGTCAGTTTGTGGGTGAAATGTCGTGCTCAAGCATAACTAGGTCCCAAACACCTTCTATAATAACTTCCACAAATGGCATGTAAATCAAGAATCAAGATCAGAAATAATCATCGATGTAACTCCATGGACTCAAACTATCTCTTGAATGTAGAGGAGTCCCATGCTCTTTACTGAAATCTACTCTCGGATAGATAGGAAGTGGTTCGACAAGGTGAGTTAGTCAATGATCACCCAGATAGAATTCTGTCCCATGGACATATGTGGTAATACCATCAGGAATTCCATAGATATCTAATCCCACTTCCATTATTTCACCTCAATGGGTTGAGCTAAACATTCTAGAAATTAGTGCCCATCCTTCACTTTCTGGAAGGTAAGGTATTGAGAGACAAATGCTGCAACTCCTTTCTTCATCCCTGGTAAAAAAAACTGACCTCAGAGGTCCCAGTACATCTTTTCCACACCTATTTATACTGCATAAGGGGATGTATGAAACTACCTCAAAACCTCCTCCCATAACATCATAGGTACTACTATGCGTCCTCCAAAAATAAAAACATGCACTTCACCTTTTGAATATCCAATAGAATCATGTACTATAGATATTTTAGAACATAGGGTCTCACAGTCAATATCCCTAAGCTATGTCTCCATTATATGATGTAAGAGTGGATGGGTGAAAACCATCAACTAGTGATAAGATGCTCCATCTCCATCCATAAAGGATAACTGCAATGAGGCCAACAGCTTTGACACCTCATTTAGCAACCGTGAACTTGATCTCCTGCTAATAGAATCTTCTACCACGTTCCCATTCCCATAAGTGTAGACAATCTCAAACTCATAATCCTGGAGGAACTCTATCAATTAACTCCATATAAATTTGAGATCCTTTGGAGACAATATATACTTGATACTCTTATGATCAGAGTAGATGATAAACCACTCTCCCATCAGGTAGTTTCGTCACATCTTCAATGAAATGACTATCACTGGTAAATCAAGATCATGAGTTGTGTAGTTCTGATCTTGTGGTATCAACTAGTGTGAAAAACAGACAATCACATATTTCATTTGCATCAGGACACAACCAAGCCTGGTTCCTGATGAATTTCATAACACTATGTACTCAACACCCTCCACTGACAATTTCAAGATCAGAGCACTCATAAAACTTTACCTTAACTACTGGAAATCACTTTGGAAATTTTCATTTCACATGAAAGGTGCCCCTTTCAATTAAAATATGTCATGGGTGCTCATATCCTAGAGAAATTAGGTATGAATCTCCAATAATAAACTTTTATCCAAAGGAATCTCCACACCTCCCTCATGCTCTTAGTTGGATCCCATTCTAACACTTCCTTGACCTTGATTAGGTCTACTGTCACCCCATTCATTGAGATAATGTGTCCTGGAAAGTGGACTACCTGATTCCAAAACTAGAACTTTGAGAGTTTCCTAAAAATGTGGTCCTCTCGGAGTATGTCATTGTTTCGCACGGAATCCGGGGATGACCTCCGGGACGGGAGATTCAAACGTTCCGATCGGTTTCTAACGGGTTTGTTCGTAAAACCGGAAACATCCAATGATTCCACATCCGTTTGGACCAACTTTCCAAAGGCAGGCGCTCATTAGCTTGTGGACTAATGAGGCTTAGGAATTTGCATTGGTCGAGAGGATGGGAGGTCGGACTCATCACACCTTTTTGAGGGGAATTATTGTCTACTCCGGGACTCTCTTTATAGATTTAAGTTAAGTTCGTGAATCCTTATTACATTACCAAGTACAAAATGAGCTTTCCTTTAGTTTTAACAATCAATGATTAAATATGCAAGAAATTTAGAGAATCTTTTATATGTATTCGAGGTTCTTCATCAATATAGAATCATCTATATTTGTTTTAGAGATTCTTGATCAATGGTATCCTTCAAAATATTTATATAAAAGTCTCTTGGTCATTTTGATGACCAGGCTGGTTTTAAAGCCACTCAGTGGGGCACTTGAAGTTTATCGTCATTTAGAAGGACGGATATTATTTCAAAGTTGGGATCGAACCCATAAATGGGCTACCTACGTATCCTTTGTTTTGGAAAAGGAATCAGAACCCACATAGTTCGAGAAATGGATGATGTTTATGATTGATGGCTCAAAGATGAATGTCATAATTACTTTTACACTCTAAGCTCACGTGAGTCATGCTCGGTGTGAGAAACAAGAGGTATTGGTAAAAATTAGACAATTGTGCCATGAAGGATGCAATCATAAGAATTTATTTGGGGCTTATGTATGGATGACTGCCCAGATAGATGAAGGTTTAGGATTTACCTTTTAGGGAGAAAATCCATGAACAGGGTCCATGAAGTTATATGTGCTTCATGGAGATTTGAATACTCTAATCTTGGGGCTTACTCCTAAGGAGGATGCCCAAGTTAGGAGGGGACTTATGATTAGGTTTTAATCCTGAAAAGGAAACCCAAATCAAAGGTAAATTAGGACTGGTTAAGATAAATTTAAGGGACTTGGGGCTTACTTCTGAAAAGGAAGCCCAAGGTTATGACTGAGTCTTATTCTTGAAAAAGGAGACCCAGGTTAGGGGATTTGGGGCTTACTCCTGAAAAGGAAGCCCAAGGTTATGACTGAGTCTTATTCCTGAAATGGAGACCCAGGTTAGGGGACTTGGGGCTTACTCCTGAAAAGGAAGCCCAAGGTTATGACTGAGTCTTATTCCTGAAAAGGAGACCCAGGTTAGGGGACTTGGGGCTTACTCCTGAAAAGGAAGCCCAAGGTTATGACTGAGTCTTATTCCTGAAAAGGAGACCCAGGTTAGGGGACTTGGGGCTTACTCCTGAAAAGGAAGCCCAAGGTTATGACTGAGTCTTATTCCTGAAAAGGAGACCCAGGTTAGGGATTAAGGTTTGGGGCTTACTCCTGAGGAGGATGCCCATATTTGAGGTTGGGGCTTATTCTTAAGAAAGATGCCCAAGATTAGAGGACTTTGACTGGGGCTTACTCCTGAAGAAGATGCCCAGATCAAAGGTTTTATAACTGGGGATTATTCCTGAAAAGGAGACCCAGGTTAAGATTCTCTCATCTTAAAGGCTGAGGTTGAATGAATGAACCCTCAATCTTTGGTGACATAAAGATATTTAAATCACTAGGTTTTGAGAGATATTTCACAGAATTCCTTTCAGATAAGGATGTCAAATCAAGAAATCATGCCATAAATGGCTTTGAAGAGTATCTTGAAGACTGAATCTTGAATAGGAAGGGTGAAATGGCTTAAGAGGGGTAAAATGGGCAAGATGGGCACCCAAAAAGATAGGGGCGCGCAAGTCTTGAAAGGCGCGCAAGTCCTGCGGTGGCGCGCAAATATTGGTCGCGCAAGTATACTTGCGCGACATGGAGGGTACTTGCGCGATTTTCAACCAGTATTGAAATGCTTGAGCGACTCTTTATTAAACCCTTTCCCATCCTCTCGAGGTTCTTCCAGAAGAGGGACACGCAAGTTATATTGAAGGAATTAAGTAGGCGCGCAAGTGTTTGATAAGTTTCAACACTTAGGCCTTCCTTTTTCTCTTTAGATCTTCCGTTCTAGGTAAGAAATTACCTTAGAAGTGTTCCGGAAGCTTTGAGAAGAGACTTGGGCATCGGGAGCTTTGATCCGAGTTTCTGGAAAAAGATCCTCCCGAATGGGGGGCCCATAGGGTCTATTTATAGGCAAAAGAAGACCCCGAGCGGTTACTGGGCGGTTACCAGATATGTCGCGCAAGTCCCTTGCACGACCATGAGGGGTCGCGCAAGTGTTGAGGCGGCGCGCAAGTGTACTTGTGCGACCAAGAGGGAACTTGCGCGACCTATGGGCAATGTTCTCCTTTTGCATCCCTTTGTCGATTTTTTGATGTTTCTTCAAAGGATTAATCACTTTGAGCTTAGATATTCCCTTTTCCGATCTTTAGATTCTGTGACGAAAGGAGCGTCAACAAAAGTCCCCCCTCAGAGTTGGATCCGGAGGAAAATGAGGATGTGACTCTGAGGAAATCGAATCCCTCTAAAGGAAAAGGGCGGCGCGCAAGTCTCCAGTGCACAGAAGTCGGCGCGCAAGTCTTCGTCGCGCAGGCATTGAGCGCTCTGGGTGCGGCGCGCAGATAGGCCCTCTGGCCTATAAATATACGGCCTCACCTCCGTACAAGTATCCGGATTTCCGGACATCATCCCTTCTCGAGCTCTCGTCGCGCAGGTCACCTTGACCGCGCAAGTTGCTCTGTTTTCTAGGGTTTCCTCGATGTCGCGCCACTGTAAAGGTATTTGTACTTGCGCGGTTTATACTTGCGCGTCAAAAACTAGCGCGGTACACAAGACACTTGCGCGACATCTCCATACTTGCGCGCCTTAATGCCTTAGCCATTTTTCCCGAATTCTTTCACAAATTTTATGAAAAATAAACCCATTTAAGAGTTTAATTTGTTCAACTTTTGTGCAGATTCAATGGTTCCCAAGGGAATTGGAACGGCTGATGAACTGGCTAGCAAGTGGATTGATGACATGATGAACATTATTGGCCATGATTATTATGATATCTGCGACAGCACTCTCCCAGATTTGGCTAAGTACTTGAAGAAATATCATCCTATTTTTCCACAGAGCATCCATCTGCTTCTGTGTGGTCATGGTCATCTGCAAGGAGTCAATGTTCCAAATGCAAACAATAGTAACAACAATGGTGTGAACTATCAAGTTCTTCCTCCATGTCATTCCTTTGTAGATATGAAAATGGAAAACCCATGGGCTGAAATGTTTTCCACTGCCGGTTGGTGGAGAGAAGACAAACATGGTATTAGAGCAATATCTGAAAAGAGTACTCTCTCCAAATGGCTCTTTACTTCCAATGCTCCATTCTCAAATCCACGTATCCATCTTCCAAGTCTCTTGGACAGAAACAGAGTCACTGTTTGATCAGCAGAAAATTTTCTCAAACCGCACTCAAGAACATCCTTTTACAATTGTTCCAAGAAGAGCTGGTATCACTGCATCTCTTATTGTATCCAGTTGAATGAATGAATTCTAGGTGGTTTCTAATGAAGATCGGGATGCCGTAAATCAAATGAAGTGTTATGTTGAAAGCCTCTTGTAATTCTTGAAAGAAGAGAAGAGACTCCAGTCTGTGGATGTCCTTCTAACTCTTGTGTATCAATGAAAAACACTTTTGTCTTCAATCATTTGTACTTGCATTCTTCCATTACCTGCTTCAAATTTACTTAATCCAATGGGCCTAGTAAGCATAGTTTGATTTTTACTAAGATTATTACAAATAATCCTACAAACTTTGAACCTTTTAACTGCTCAATATTACCTAAATCATACAAAAAAGTATATTTAGTGAGCTGGAACTTGACTTTTATTCAGAGTTCCTTTGTCTTTTGTGTGGGCAGTTTAAAGTCATGCACGCCGGACATAAAGGGGCTAATGTTTAAGGTCGAAATAGCTTTGACTGAAAATGGATTAAAATGGATTCAATTCCTTGACAATTTATCTGAAAACATATTTACCATACTCAAGTATGAGGGAAAAAATGTAAACTATGGCTTAAGAATATTTGAATCTGAGGAATGATATGAAAAAGAGCTAAATAGCATTAGAAGAAGTAGTTTCCAAGAATGAAGTTACTATTATTTAACAAAACCCGTTAGGGGGTTGAAATATGCAGGGCCACCTATGGGCATTGGCTGCATAGTCAAATAAAATAGCATCTTTTGGCTGACAAGTCTATTATGTGGACTGTTTATGCAAGGCCACCTATGGGCACGTGCTGCATAGTCAGGCAAAAGAACTCTCAGAAATTTACTTTCCTAGTGCTAAAAGCCAATGAAAGTTTATGGAGATTCAAATTTTCTAAAGCATAGAGTTTGTTGTATGGAAAGAGGTACTTGAATATGGAAAGGATATTTCCGAACAAGAATATCGAAGAACTGGATGAATATCACTCCTACGAAGGTCTGACCCAAACGTAGGGAAGAAGAATAAACCATAGACTTGAATACTTTCAGATCATGAAAAAAGATATGGGACAAATATGTTAAGGATGGCTATTTTTTGCGGATCCCTACATACTGTCGTTTAAGACAAATAAGGACAAAAGAGGCATTCTTCCCAAGAATGAAGTTACTATTATTTAACAAAACCTGTTAGGGGGTTAAAATATGCAGGGCCACCTATGGGCATTGGCTGCATGGTCAAATAAATAGCATCTTTTGGCTGACAAGTCTGTTATGTGGACTGTTTATGCAAGGCCACCTATGGGCACGTGCTGCATAGTCAGGCAAAAGAATTCTCAGAAGTTTGACATTTTTGTGACTAGAAGTCATGAAAAAGGGTTATGAAGATCTGAAAATATTTAAGGTTAGGATTATAACACATAAATATGGGTATTGTCCAATGTATATAGAGATACATAGGTCAATGAAAACCATAATCATGTTGTGGCTGGGTCCTGAATTGAAACTTGGACTTCACTATGTATCTCATAAGAATGAGAATCAAGCCATACGTAGTTCTTGAAATGCAGTTTAACGTCATGCAGGATGAAAGGATGAGTGATTTTAGTTTTTTTGGGGTCATAGAATTCGGACCATAATAATGAATACACAGTGTGTGTTTTCATGAGGACTTTTCAGCCAAGGGACTGAAAGTGAAATTTGGGGTTAGGCCCAAAAGACTTGGGACTGGATTCGAGGGACACTCGAATGTTCCTACGTATCCCATAAGGATGGGAATCAAGTCCACGTAGTTCTAGAATTACCCTTTGTACAAATTTGGTTCGTACATGTGAAGGGTGAAAGGGGACTTTAGTGCAATGATGGTTTAACCTAAGATAAAAAGTTCAGGCATTACCATGTATGCACGTAGTCTTTTAAAAAAAATGAAAAACTATGATTGAAAAATCAATGTCAATAATAGTTCTCTCTCAAATGAGGAAATCAAAGAATATTGTAGTTTATTGTCGTACCGGACAAAAGTGTTGTATAGTTTAACGTCGTATAACAAGGACGAAAATGAATCAATGTAAAGATATTGATTTCAGGGGCGGTTTCACAAATCATCATCATATGAGATGGTGGTGAACCAATGTGAAGAGATTGTTTTTGGGGTTGAACCTTTGGGAGGTTGCCTACATACCCAGCCTGGAGGGCAAGGATCAAAGTCCGTGTAGTTCAATTAAAGAATGAATTAATGATCAAGTTGTTCTTGTGGACAATGATCTAAAAAATGTTGTTGGGACTTACACATGGTTAGTGGCCCAAAGGGAGTGTTATGGTTGATGTTCGCTCTAAGCTCACGTGAGTCATACTCGGTGTGAGAAACAAGAGGTAATAACAACCTTAACGATGCACAGTTTAATGTCATGTAGGAAATATCAAGGACTTTCTGTACAGTTTAGCGTCATGTAGTTAGGACGATGGGGACAATACAGTTTAACGTCATATTGGACGAAAGGGGGATTGTGCAGTTTTAATGTCATGCTGGACTTTTGATGATTATATAGTTTAACGTCTTTCCGGACGTGAGGGACTTTTATACAGTTTAGCGTCATGTAGTTAGGACATCACAGTTTAACGTCTTGCTGGACATATTTGCAAATAGTTTATGGTCGTATACATGGACCATGAATGATGCAGTTTAAAGTCATACGGGACCATTGTTGTAAAGTTTAACGTCATATAGCAAGGACGAACTGGTGCTGTACAGTTTAAAGTCATGTAGCTAGGACTAAGGTGAACCAATATGAGGATATCAGTTCTGGGGATTTTTTACAGTTTAATGTCATGCTGGACGATGAAAGCGCCACACAGTTTTAATGTCATGTTGCTAGGACAAAATATAGTTTAATGTCATCTCGGACATATACAGTTTAGTGTCATGTAAGACATATTAATAACCAATGTGACATTTTAACGTCATGTTGGACGATAAGGGAACTGACACAGTTTAACGTCATGTTGGACGATGAAAGTGCCACACAGTTTAATGTCATGTTGCTAGGACACAATATAGTTTAATGTCATCTCGGACAAAATATAGGAACTTCTATACAGTTTATTGTCATGTAAGACAAAATCAGGGACTATGCAGTTTAAAGTCTTGTAGTTAGGACTATTGGTGCTGCACAGTTTAGTGTCATGTTGCAGGGACATAAGTGCAAATAGTTTAAGGTCATATGCATGGACCGTACAGTTTATCGTCATGCTGGACGTATTATAGTTTAATGTCATCTCGGACAGAATATGTGACACAGTTTAATGTCATGTTGGACGAAGTTGTAGTTTAAGGTCATACTGGACCATGGTGTAGTTTAAGGTCATACCGGACCTTTTCTGTATGAACCAATTGTAAGTCTTGGTTCTGGGAACAATATTTTGTGTTTATACAAAATACTTCTTCAGAAATCTGGCATTAGTTGGAGTCGTGATGTGTTCTCCATCCATTGAAATCAGAGAATACGCTCCATTGGAGTAGACCTTATGTACTGAATAAGGTCCTTCCCATTTTGGTTCAAGCTTGGGAGGCTTCTTTCCTGGTATCATTGGTGTTCTGAGAACCAATACCAATTCTCCCTGAATGAATGAACGAAGACGAACTTTTTTGTTAAAAGCTCGTGCTATTCGATTCTGATAGATTTCCAAGTGGTGCAAAGTGCACAATCTTTTCTCATCTAACTGTTCCAATTCATTCAACCGCTTTTGGGATTGCTCATCTGTTGATAACTGATCACAAATGGCTATTCTGAGTGAGGGCAATTGAACTTCAATTGGCAAGACTGCTTCTGTTCCATATACCAATGAATATGGAGTAGACCGCGTTGCATTGCGAGTGGTAGTCCGATAAGCCCATAAAGCATGATAGAGTTTATCAGGCCATGACCTCTTATCTTTATCCACCATCTTTTGCAGTATATTTGAAAGAGTCTTGTTGAAGGCCTCTATCTGGCCATTAGCCGCTGCATGATATCGAGATGAATCGTTGGACTTAATGTTGTATTCTTGATACAATCTCTTTACCTCAGAAGAACAGAAGTTGGTGCCGTTGTCCGTCAATATGGTATGAGGGACACCAAATCTAGTAATGATGTTAGACTTGATGAAGCTAACAATGCATTTAGAACTGACTTCTTTGAGAGGTACTGCCTCTGCCCATTTGGAAAAGAAATCAGTAGCAGTAAGAATGTACTTAAACTGCTTGGCCGTAGCTGAAGGGTAAGGTCCTACCACATCCATTCCCCATGTGGAAAATGGCCATGAGTATTTAGCTGTATGAAGCAACTCTGGAGGTTGATGAATGAAATTGGCATATACTTGGCATGAATGACACTTCTTTGTGAAATTAACACAATCTTGTATCATTGAAGGCCAGAAGTATCCAAGTCTTCGAATTTGATCAGACAATCTATGTCCAGACTGGTGGGCACCACAGACTCCTGCATGCACTTCTTTTATGACAGCCATTGTCTCTTCACCATCAATACATCTGAAGAGAACTCCATCAAAACCACGTTTGTAGAGAATTTTCTCGAGGTGGTTTGGACCATCATAAAGAGTAAAATTGACCATACGTCGCCGAATTTGTTCTCTCTCGGCTCTATCAGGTGGAAGTGTTCCATTTTGAAGGTATTCCCTGATAGGTGACATCCATCCTGTAGTATGACCATATGGTTCAGGAATGGGACTAATTTCATTAATTTCCTCTGTTCTGACTTGAACATAAGGTGAAATTGCACGACGGTGGGCAATACCGATGGTTGTCTCGTCCCGATTTGGATCTGCTAAAGCTGTGGCTATATTAGCCAGTGCATCAGCTTGAGCATTTTGTGATCTTGGGACATAAGAAAATGTCGGTTCTGAAGGGAATTCCGACATTAACTCTCTGACGTAATCATACAAAGGGATTAATTCTTCTTTTCTAATGGCATAATCCCCATTGACTTGTTTGATTACCAGGTCTGAATCACCTTTCACCTTTAAGTGATTCACTTGTGCTTGAAGCGCTAACTCCAAGCCTGCAATGAGAGCTTGGTATTCAGCTTCATTATTGGTACCACCTTCCCACAACAAAAAGGAATAAGGTAACACTGCCTTATCTGGAGAAATGAGCACAATTCCTAAACCAACTTTGTTGAATTTAGGATTTTCCATTTTCTTCCCTGTTGGACTTCTAGAAGCACCATCAAAATACATTTCCCATGTTTGAGGATTCTCTTGAATAGAAAAAACTTCCTCATCAGGGAGTTCGATATCTGAATACGTGTCTTCCACTGAAGGGTGTTCAGCCAGGAAATCAGCCAGAGCTTGGCCCTTAATTGCCTTTTGAGACACATACTGAATGTCGAACTGCTGTAGAATAACCGCCCACCTTGCCATACATCCTGTAAGCATTGGACGACTAAGGATGAATTTGAGTGGATTATTACGAGATACCAATTGGACCTCGTGATGTTGCAGGTAGTGTCTCAGTTTCTGAACTGCAAAGATTAATGCTAGGCAGCACTTTTCAATACTCGAATACCGGGTTTCTGCTTCAAGCATAGTTCTACTGAGATAGTAGAGACTATTTTTATTCCCAGCATCATTCTTTTGAGCGAGAAAGGCACCCAATGATCGCTCTAAAGCTGTCACATAGAGGATAAGAGGTCTACCCTCAACAGGTGGCATGAGTACTGGTGGACTTAAGAGGTATTTCTTGAGAACATCAAATGCTTCTTGACATTCTTTAGTCCACTGGTAAGTGACTCCTTTCTTCAATAATTTGGTAAAAGGTAAACTTTTTCCTTCCAAATTGGCGATGAAACGCCGAATATAGGCTAAGTGTCCATGAAGTCCTCTTAATTCTTTCAAATTCTGAGGAGGTGACATACCAAGGATTGATTTGGTCTTCTCAGGATCGACTTCAATACCACGATGGCGTACAACAAAGCCGAGGAATTTTCCGGAGGTTACCCCAAAAGCACATTTTAAGGGGTTCATCTTCAAATTATGTTGTCGAAGCTTGTGGAATATGATTTCCAAATCAGCCAAGTGATCAAAACGTTGTTTGGATTTAACCACAAAATCATCTACATAGCATTCAACAAATTTCCCTAGAAAAGGTTTGAAGATACGATGCATGGCGCGTTGATATGTTGCACCTGCATTCTTTAAACCAAAGGGCATCACCCGGTAACAAAACACACCTTGAGGAGCTCTGAAGGCTGTATATTCCTCATCTTCTGGGGCCATTCGGATCTGATTATATCCAGAATATCCATCCATGAAAGAAAGTACTTCATAGCCAGCCGTCGCATCAATTAAGAGTTCTGTAATCGGAACTGGAAAATCATCTTTGGGACAATACCGATTAAGATCTCTGAAATCGATGCAAACCCTAATTTGTCCGTTCTTTTTCTTTACTGGGACAATATTAGCCAACCACTTGGGATATTGAACTTCTCTGACGAAGTTAGCTTTGATAAGCTTATCCACTTCAGCCTCGATTTTGGAAGCATAGGTTGGGTGTGTTCTTCTCGCGGCTTGCTTGAATCCTCGATGTTCTTTTGGCAAACCCAAATGATGGGTGGCAACATCAGGATCAAGTCCAGGCATCTCTGTATAATTCCAAGCAAAAATATCTTTATTTTTTTTTAGAAAAGAAATATACATCTCTTGTTCTTCAAGGGTCATGGCCGCACTAATTAAAGTGGGGCGTGGATCTTTCTCTGTACCCAGATTTACTTCTCTGAGTTCATCCACAGTGGTAGAGATACCCTCTTCAAATGCTGGAGGAGCATCTCTAAGATCTTCCTCTTCCTCTTCATCATGTGTTATATCTTCCGTTTCTACTTGCAAAGTAGATGAAAAAACGAAATTCTCATGATCATAAGAGATGTCAAAATTTTCACATTTTGAAGAAGAAGCTTCCATTTCCGACCCTATTGATGAAAAAGGGTCTTCTTTGGGAAATAAAGAGGAGATGATGGATTGAGAATAGACATCAACATTCACCTCTGGTGTTGCTATAACTTCTTCTGGCCTGATTAGCGAAGTATAGACTTGTTGGATTTCAGCAGACGAAATGAAAACGTCACCACTTATGCTTTCATCACTGCTTGGTAAGTTACCAATTTCTCCCATGTTGTCTGGCTCGATTGCCGTAATTGACATTATGGATCTTTCCATAAGAGTATTTTGATTTGGGCCTATTTTGTCAATTTGACTGATAGGTAACACATAATCTGTACTCACATGTGAAAATGGATTTATTGGAATTTTTTCCAAACCATATGGAGCATTAACTTTGGTAATTTCCTTCATTGTAGATTTTTCTCTTCCCTTCATGTGATAAAATTCCGCCTCAATGTATTGAGACTCACATGTTTTGAACGGGGCCTTATCACCATACAATGTTCCAACTTGACCATCGAAACAGTATTTGAGACATTGATGGTATGATGACGGAATAGCTGCATGCTGATGTAACCAGGGTCTTCCAAGCAAAATATTGAAAGCTGAGTCTTGATCAACAATCATGAAATCTGAATTGGAAACAAGATCTCCAAACTGAGTTCTGAGCGTAACTTCTCCCAGTGGTTCTTGTTCATTTTTATCATATCCTTGCAACATCATGGTAGAAGGAGATAAATCAGATTCCGTGAGGCCCAATCGACGAAGTGTGCGAATGGGCATGAGGTTGACTCCTGAACCATTGTCAATAAAAGCTCTTCGAACATCTATACCATTGAATTTGCCAGATAGGTACAAAGGTTTTATGTGCCCATGCACAACATCATCTTCATCTTTATCAGTAAAAGATATCACTGCATGGCATTCTGCAGAATTATTCTCTATGTGATAAATTTCAGCTGCAGCAATTTCAGCTTCAAACTCCTGAGGACTTGACAAAGCTTCGATGAGTGCTTCCCGAAGATCTTTTGATAGATTCAAAGCATCCAAAATTGATAATTTGGCTGGTACTTGGGCCAAGTGTTTCAATATATCATACTTTTGATCTAGAGGCCTGCGTTTCCCAATAGGAATATGCGGTTTAGCAGGTACCTTGGAAGCAGATGCTTTGGAAGCTGATGCCTCTTGTATTGAAGTTGGCAACATCTTTGGTTTTGGAAAATTAGACTGATTAGATCCATTTACTTGCTGAGATAAAGAAGATGGAACATTTAATCGGTCTTCCAAAATAACTGTGCCGAAGCTGAGTTGGCCATTGGCAGAAGAACTTGCTTGTTCATTTTGAGCTCGCTGAAGGGCTCTACCACGAGTTTCTGCTGCATATACAGTGCTAGCAGGGGTAGAATTAGAGTAGTGGCTTCGGAAAGATCCACATCTTCCCCTATATCCTGAACCTCTAGAACTTCCTCGAGTTCCTTTATTTGATACAGGGAATTCAGGCTCATCAAGACTGGAATATGAATCTGTTAATTGAATCATATTAACAGAACCAAAGATCAATTCTTCGTCTGATAAAGACTCTGCCAAGTTAGCCTGTTTAGGCTGTGCCGTTTGGTGGGACGGTGCCCGTGGCTTTGAAGTAGATGGCATAAAATCTGCCAGAGTCAAAGACAATTTAGGCTTTGATACATACTCATCTTCTCCTGATTCCTCTTTCTTCTTTGAATTGCGCTGCCCTTTTGAGGATTTGTCCTTTGATGGAGGCTTTACTGCAGCTTTTGTAGGAGACACAATTGGCTTCTTCAATTGTGTTCGCAAAATGGAATGGGTCCGATTGATTGTCTTTCTGACCATCCAATCATCATATTTTTTCGCAGTTTTGCTTTTGACTTCCTGCCACTCGCCTCCTTCCTCTGGATCTGTAGCGGTAATACACGCTACATGAGCTGAAGAACCCTTCAATTTGACTTTTCCCAAGTCAACCATCTTTTGTAGGAGGTCTTTAAAGACAAAACACTCCTGGATGGGATGTCCCAACATTTGATGAAAGGGACAATAATTGGGATGGTCTTCATCTCCTTCCTTGTTTGGTCTCTTCGGCACTGGTAATTGAACCAAATTATTTTCCAGAGCTGAAATGAAGTAACCAGGAACTTTCTCACTTCGGAAAGAGTATGTTTTACTCTTCATATCCTCAAATTGTTTTCGTCGTTGATCTTTTTGATCATTTGGACGAAACAACCTTTGTTGTTGGCGTTCAGGAGGTGGAGCCCTTCGAGAAGATGAAGGTTTTGAAGTAGAAATAGGTACAGGTGCCTGTTTAAGCATAACTGTAGCAGTTTCTGATTTACCCATTCTTCTTCCTGGAGTTGATGGAATTACACGAGATTTAACCTTAGCCTGCATAAGGGAATCTTCAATCTGTTGAGCGATTGAAGTAAGGTCTCGAAACCCTCCTGTGTATTTCACAGGGATCAATGGCGTGCGTAATTCGTCACGCAAATTTTCCACACAGATTGGCAACAATTCCTCCTGAGGGAGTGATAAACTCAAGGAATACGTTAATCCCTTCCAAAGAGCAATGAAATCAGAGACTCTTTCATTCTCCCTTTGCTTGCAGTTTGTAAGATCGAAAACTGTCGTTTTTGGCAAAGTTGAGCTGAACTGAAGAAGGAATTTTTGATGAAGATCCTCCCATCCGATGACTGACCGGGATTTCAAGCTTGTATACCAGACAAAAGCTGGTCCTTGCAAGGTTCGCACGAAGCATCTGAGTTTCACTGCTTCTTGTTGCTCTGGAGTTCCCATCATAGGATCACAACAAGACACGTAATGCGTCAAATGTTGTTCAGGGTCACCTGATCCATTGAAAGTAGGGAAAATAGGGTTTCCAAAACTGGATGGAGGAGAAATTGAATCTACCCATTCAGGGTAAACTTTCTTTTCAGGTTGAACTTGCGCCCGTTTCCCTTCCATAGTTTCTAACCGAGCTGTTAATGACTCAATAGTAGTTATTAACTTTTGAGAAACGTCAGGTTGAACTTGGTTTTGGGTAGGTGCAATGAATGGAGCTTGGACAGCCGTGGAGGTTGGTGCTGCAACTAATGGTAGTGCTGCCAACCGTTGTTGCGTTTGACCCGTAGGATTAGACCTCTGTGGGTGTACTGATAAAGGAGGATATTCCTGATCCATCTCAGTAGTTACAACAAATTCCTTCGGCTGTCGGACTTTAGCATTCTTAAGAAGAAGACTACTCTGAAGTAGTTCTGCATTCAACCTTCTTAATTCTTTCATTTCTTCCTCCTGTTGTGCAAACCTTTGCTCTAATGAGAGCGATTGACCTCCTTCAGAGGAAGGGTGATAAGTAACCTGATTCTTTCCTTTCCCCTTATTGGATCCTTTTCGGAGAGGGGGAAGTGGGTTACTTGAAGGAATACCCAGATTTTGGGTAAGCCTTTGATTACGTGTGCGCACACCTTCTTCATTTAGGTCTGTGTGCGCAACTTCTTGAGCAGGAACCTCTTCATCTGATCCCTCTGATTGAGCCTCATCTGGTGAATCAGCAGCAACGGCAGTGATGACATTAATGGATTCATATTTCATGGAATCCTTTCTATCAGCATTTCTGTGATATTGTCTCCTTTTATGTCCATGATAAGGCATGGCATTCCGTTGACTTGATCCCTCAGGAATTTCTTGGAGAACCGTCACTTGGAGAGAATCTCCTGAAATCTTGGCTCTTCGTTCCTCTTGAGGCTTATTCCCTAATCGAGAGAATACTGACTTTCTCTGAGGGAGGGATTGAAGATTTGAAAAAGTCCCCAGTCCGGTGGACTGGGGGTGTTCCTGTTGCTTCTGCTCAACTCCTCGAATCCCATTCGTTGATTCTGAGGGTTGGGTTAGAGAAGTCCCCAGTCTGGCAAGCTGGGGTGTCTCTTGACATGCTATGTCTGAGATCTTTTTAAAATCTCTCTTGATCTTGCGAATCTTAGTTCGGAAATTAGCTGGATGCATTAACCTGTATCCACTTTTATCACCTGGTTCAACAGACCGTTGGATGATTTCCGAAACTTCTGTCATTTGATGACGTGTTTGCTCCAGACGAGAGGCTTGCACAATATTCTCGCCTGCTTGATGTAGGAGCAATTCAACAACCTGTTCTCTATATACTTGATTTTGAGAGGAACTAGTTGAAGCTTGATCTCGAGCAAGATTTTGATTATGAACAAAGCCCATTGACTGTGGCCGGCCATGGGCAATAACATTGCATGAGACCATTTTCGGCGGGCTTTGCTGACCGGAAAGCACTGTGAAATGTAGTGCTCCGTGAATACCCCATCCTCTGATATGAACATTAGATGTAGCATTGGAAATTAACTGACGCAATCTTCTTAGTGCGCCAAGGCATGAACGTTGAAAGGTTCTCTATTGCTTTTCAGCCTTCGGATACCGAGAGACTGATAGAGATGCCAAATCAATCTGGCGTTGTAACCCTTCTATTATCTTAAGATGATTTTCATATTCATCGTAAGATAATACCTTCTTCTTTAATTGACAAAGAGTTTTCCATATGTTAAGACGAATATCATGGATTCCATCATCCGTCAACATCTTTGGAATGTCATACTGTGAATCAGCCAAAGGCCAAAACATGACTGGTACTTCACCTTTTGCCAGTTTTTTCCTCATGTTCAGCATTTCCTCTTTATCATTAAATGAAGATTCTTCTACCTGTTTGGACCAGAGTTGGTGTTTCCTTGTTGCTTCATCAGATTCAATAAGATTGGTAGAGGAATCACTATTCATGCTGGAAGATGAATGACCCAGGGAAGGTTCAGAGAATAACCTGAACCCCAAGCTATCTTCTGATGGAGAAAGAGTTTCACCTGCCGATAGTAAAACTTCAGACATGACTGGTTTTACGTTTGCAAGTGCCTCGAGATAGGAGGGCTTTCTCTTCACTACATTGCCTTCTGAAGAATTTTCGAGACAATGTGAATCACTACTGCGGAGAGGACTTTCGCAGCGAAGTTCATCACCATGAGGAGGACCTTCAAGATGGGTTACAGCAAAAGATGAGATCTCTTGCTCCTTGGTCTTCTGACCACACAGAGGGTTCCTGTGGTTCTCATCTGAAGAAGAAACTTCAAGATTGACCGAATTTTCATGAAGCAAGTCTTCATGAGGAAGTGTCTGTTGAAGACCTTCGGGATTAATGTTCCTGTTATTGGGAACTGAGGGAGTAGAATCTTGAATTCCGACAGATAAATGTCTGAGGGCTTCAAGAACTCCAGCATCGAGCAAGGCCTTGTTGCAGATTGGCCTTTGATCTCCTGACTGTGCTGGGCGGATCTTTTTCTTAGATGCCTTCTTACTCGCTTTAGAAAGCACTTGATGACGAAAGTGATTGCTCTGAGCAGGTGTATGTGCCTGATCAGGAAAGATGGTCAGGTTAGGCTGACGATCATCGCTCAAATCAGGTGTATGTTCCTGACTTGGTTGTCCATATGATATGGGGGAGTAGGCCCCACAACCCTCTTGGACTGGAACAGATGTGTGTGTCTGTTCCGGAGTGAATTGTTGATGTGTCACTCCATTGCTAGGGATAGATTTATGTGTCTGTCCCTGAGATGATGCTGAAGCTGTTATGATATCCTGGCAAGCATCCAGAATATGAGCAGGAATTTGCTTCTGCTCTTTCACCATTGACAAAATATGTTTGGTGACTTCAGCCGCCGGAACAGGGATATACGTCCATTCCGGGCTTGGAGTAGGTGTATGTGCCTGCTCCTGTCCTCCTTTTCCTGTCAGTGAATCCTGACAGTACTCAAGTGTGGAGGCAGAGAGTTTAGTCTGTCTCCTGTTTGTCGTCGGGGCTTTTCGACTGACTTCTCCGTGTGCTACCAAACGAGACTGTTGGTAGGCTTGATTAGTATTAGCAGGTGTATGTGCCTGCTGATTACACTTCGCCAAACGCGGTTGACGAGATCCACCATATGTAGTCAGACGAGCCTACTGACTAACTACTGATGTATAAGCAGGTGTATGCTCCTGCCTATGGTACTCCGCCGGAATTGCCTGGCGGGATCGGCTTGATGCTGCCAGACGAGTCTGCTGGACAGCGGGATTAAAACGGGCAGGTCTGTATGCCTGCTCGTTGTTTGCCACCAAGTTAGGTTGGTGGACTTCTCCGGAGATGGCAGGGATGAAAACCTGCCTATTGTTAACCGGATTCCGTCTCTGGCGATTCATCTTGCCTGCTCGGGTTCGAGGAACCTGAGCTGAACGCCTGGAGTCGGTACCCTCATCATGTTGAGGGCGCACTACCGCACGAGTCTGGCGGCGATTGTTGATGGGAGCCTTTGAGAAGGACTCCTGTCTTTTTGAATTAAGGTCCTGCGGGACCTGCTCATTCACTTCCTCGGAGTAAGGGAGTGAATGGAAATTGCGTTCCGGGGATAACGACCTGAAACGGTTGGAGACGGTAGTCAGCACCGTCTGCTTCTTGATTGCTGGTCGCCGTTGTCCGGACGACCAGGTAGAATTGTTAACTTGGAGGGCTTGACGAGCGGCCTCCAGAGTTGGGATAGTACCGTTGCGACGGTACTCCTTAACCAGTGCATTAGAAACACAGCGTTGAAGACGCTGAGTTGGTGATGTCATCCTCAGAGCGGATGACGTTCCAGCAGGAGTAGCAGCATTGGTTTTCACAGCAGCAGACCTCACAGTAGAGGTGTTCCCAGCAGCAGTATTCACAGGAGTGAATTTAAGGAAAGCCATTTTTGTAGAAGATCTTGAAAAAAGAGTGCCTGTTCCATGTAACAGACATAATCAAGATGAATCCGGCTACTGCATCTTTTGGATGATCATATGTCAATGATTGCCTTGTTGGCCCAAAGGGCCTAACAGATAAGAAGAATATCACTTTAACTTGGTTAAGGATTCACGTCGGGTTCACCATTTTTGTTTCGCACGGAATCCGGGGATGACCTCCTGGACAGGAGATTCAAACGTTCCGATCGGTTTCTAACGGGTTTGTTCATAAAACCGGAAACATCCAATGATTCCACATCCGTTTGGACCAACTTTCCAAAGGCAGGCGCTCATTAGCTTGTGGACTAATGAGGCTTAGGAATTTGCATTGGTCGAGAGGATGGGAGGTCGGACTCATCACACCTTTTTGAGGGGAATTATTGTCTACTCCGGGACTCTCTTTATAGATTTAAGTTAAGTTCGTGAATCCTTATTACATTACCAAGTACAAAATGAGCTTTCCTGTAGTTTTAACAATCAATGATTAAATATGCAAGAAATTTAGAGAATCTTTTATATGTATTCGAGGTTCTTCATCAATATAGAATCATCTATATTTGTTTTAGAGATTCTTGATCAATGGTATCCTTCAAAATATTTATATAAAAGTCTCTTGGTCATTTTGATGACCAGGCTGGTTTTAAAGCCACTCAGTGGGGCACTTGAAGTTTATCGTCATTTAGAAGGACGGATATTATTTCAAAGTTGGGATCGAACCCATAAATGGGCTACCTACGTATCCTTTGTTTTGGAAAAGGAATCAGAACCCACGTAGTTCGAGAAATGGATGATGTTTATGATTGATGGCTCAAAGATGAATGTCATAATTACTTTTACACTCTAAGTTCACGTGAGTCATGCTCGGTGTGAGAAACAAGAGGTATTGGTAAAAATTAGACAATTGTGCCATGAAGGATGCAATCATAAGAATTTATTTGGGGCTTATGTATGGATGACTGCCCAGATAGATGAAGGTTTAGGATTTACCTTTTAGGGAGAAAATCCATGAACAGGGTCCATGAAGTTATATGTGCTTCATAGAGATTTGAATACTCTAATCTTGGGGCTTACTCCTAAGGAGGATGCCCAAGTTAGGAGGGGACTTATGATTAGGTTTTAATCCTGAAAAGGAAACCCAAATCAAAGGTAAATTAGGACTGGTTAAGAGAAATTTAAGGGACTTGGGGCTTACTCCTGAAAAGGAAGCCCAAGGTTATGACTGAGTCTTATTCCTGAAAAAGGAGACCCAGGTTAGGGGATTTGGGGCTTACTCCTGAAAAGGAAGCCCAAGGTTATGACTGAGTCTTATTCCTGAAAAGGAGACCCAGGTTAGGGGACTTGGGGCTTACTCCTGAAAAGGAAGCCCAAGGTTATGACTGTGTCTTATTCCTGAAAAGGAGACCCAGGTTAGGGGACTTGGGGCTTACTCCTGAAAAGGAAGCCCAAGGTTATGACTGAGTCTTATTCCTGAAAAGGAGACCCAGGTTAGGGGACTTGGGGCTTACTCCTGAAAAGGAAGCCCAAGGTTATGACTGAGTCTTATTCCTGAAAAGGAGACCCAGGTTAGGGATTAAGGTTTGGGGCTTACTCCTGAGGAGGATGCCCATATTTGAGGTTGGGGCTTATTCTTAAGAAAGATGCCCAAGATTAGAGGACTTTGACTGGGGCTTACTCCTGAAGAAGATGCCCAGATCAAAGGTTTTATAACTGGGGATTATTCCTGAAAAGGAGACCCAGGTTAAGATTCTCTCATCTTAAAGGATGAGGTTGAATGAATGAACTCTCAATCTTTGGTGACATAAAGATATTTAAATCACTAGGTTTTGAGAGATATTTCACAGAATTCCTTTCAGATAAGGATGTCAAATCAAGAAATCATGCCATAAATGGCTTTGAAGAGTATCTTGAAGACTGAATCTTGAATAGGAAGGGTGAAATGGCTTAAGAGGGGTAAAATGGGCAAGATGGGCACCCAAAAAGATAGGGGCGCGCAAGTCTTGAAAGGCGCGCAAGTCCTGCGGCGGCGCGCAAATATTGGTCGCGCAAGTATACTTGCGCGACATGGAGGGTACTTGCGCGATTTTCAACCAGTATTGAAATGCTTGAGCGACTCTTTATTAAACCCTTTCCCATCCTCTTGAGGTTCTTCCAGAAGAGGGACGCGCAAGTTATATTGAAGGAATTAAGTAGGCGCGCAAGTGTTTGATAAGTTTCAACACTTAGGCCTTCCTTTTTCTCTTTAGATCTTCCGTTCTAGGTAAGAAATTACCTTAGAAGTGTTCCGGAAGCTTTGAGAAGAGACTTGGGCGTCGGGAGCTTTGATCCGAGTTTCTGGAAAAAGATCCTCCCGAATGGGGGCCCACAGGGTCTATTTATAGGCAAAAGAAGACCCCGGGCGGTTACTGGGCGGTTACCAGATATGTCGCGCAAGTCCCTTGCACGACCATGAGGGGTCGCGCAAGTGTTGAGGCGGCGCGCAAGTGTACTTGCGCGACCAAGAGGGAACTTGCGCGACCTATGGGCAATGTTCTCCTTTTGCATCCCTTTGTCGATTTTTTGATGTTTCTTCAAAGGATTAATCACTTTGAGCTCAGATATTCCCTTTTCCGATCTTTAGATTCTGTGACGAAAGGAGCGTCAACAGTCATGAACTATACTTAAGTGTCTTGCATGCTCCTCCTTGGACACCGAGTACACAATGATGTTGTTGATGAAGACTACCAAAAACCAGTCAATGTAAGGATGAAGGACTCGGTTCATGAGTCCCATGAACACTGCTAGAGAATTTTTCGTGATAAAAGGAATCAATAAGTACTCATAATCACTATAATGATATATGAAGGCCATCTTTGATATATCCTCATCCCGTACTCATAGTTGGTGATAGGCTGATCAAAGGTCAACCTTTGAGAACCATAAGGCCCCTCTCAACTATTTAAAGAGGTCATCAATCTTCAGTAGTGGATAATTATTCCTTATGGTCACCTAATTCAATAACTAGTAGTCCACACAAAAACGAAAGCTCTCGTCTACCTATTTGGAAAACAAAACTGGGGCTACCCAGGGTTAAACACTGGGTATCATGAAGCCCTTCCTCTACAAGTCCTCCACCTACACCCTAGCGCGAAAAGCTTTATGGGAGCCATCCGATATGCTGGTCCAGATATTAGTACCATATTGAGGTGTAAATTAATTCATAATTCTATCTCTCATCCAGGAGGTAATCCTGGAACATCTTCAGGAAAGACATCCTTGTGCTCTGCCACCACTATAGGAAACTAGAAACTCATAACATCCATGACACCATGAGTCAGGCTAGCCAAGTGAAGTGAAATCAGCTACACCCTCCTATGAATGAGTCTATCTTATGCTACCTAGGTTTTGTTTTCTCTGAAAAAGGAAAACATCATTCCATCACTGCGTACACACCACACCCTTATCATAAAACAAACAATCTGGGCATGGACTATAAATAACCAATTCGTACCAAGAATGACCTCATAAGGCCTCGACCCCACTACCAAGATGTTCTAACCAAAACTCTCACCTCTAAGTGTTAGGTAACACTATTGGCATAAGTGTGTCATCATTGAGTATCATCCATTTAGTGTATCCAAGTGTAAGGGTCAAGTTAATGGTTCAACCAGAATCTCAAAGTACAATACAAGATTTGTGGTGATAAAGGAATGACTAACGACTATGTCTATTGGTACTAAAGCTAAAGTAGAAAATACATCGATCATACCTAGAATCATTCCTAGAGCCCCTAGGTCATAAGCCTTGACCAAATGTAGTTTTACCCACCCCTTTCCTCTAGATCCCTAAGCCTGGTGTAGACCACCTAGGGATAATGGTGGTAAAATGTCAACATTTTGACCACCTCCTTCTACTCTCCCATATCCTCTTCCACATCTTCCACCCTACGGATCTGCTTGCTCTTATCATTGTTTCTACCTTAGTGGTCCATCCATAGTCTCCATATTAGTAGTATTATGGGTTGGACTATCCCAAAGGAGATTTCCCCTACTGCCACATGAATAAAACCACCTCTCTCTAGGATGACTGCACCCAACCTATGAGCCCTGAACTATAGATCCTCTATCCTGGGACCTCCTCTTGAAACATATACTACTTTTGAGTCCTTAGGACTAACTTTAGATCCCTGCTTCCAAGGTCTTTGCTCCTGCTTTCCCACTGTTGAAAATCACTGGCTGTATCTACTCATCCAAGAAGCTTTCAACCACCAAATCCTGATCAATCACCCCAACATAAGTAGGAATACATAAAGGGATAACACTAGATTTGATGTCTCAACACAAGCCTCACTCGAAAGTCTGATCCCTAAAGTATTGATCTTGAACAATATCGATCGAGTGCCTGGAAAGGTTGGTAAACCTCGATGAATAAATAGTTACTGTCATGCTGCCATGTTAGAGGTGAAGAAGCTCTTGATTATGCAAATCCCTCAGTGTATCTAGTGATAACTCTTCTATGAAGAGGCACTTGAACTCTATCCATGATAGAGTTTCCTCATCATGAGTCTGGTTAACCAAACTCTAAATTCGTCCTGGTGATTCATGTTGAAGGCTCACCACCAGGACCACCATCTGATCTGTGGGTGTCCTAACTAGATGGAAAACATGGGTCACCACCTCAATCCAGTCCTCATATACCTATGGGTGGGGCTCGCCTTAGAACTTATGGGGTATCTATTGCTGAAACTCATAAAGCATTCTCAACCTACACTCCTCATCCACTGGTACAATGGGTACCACATGGTGCTCTACAGGTGGAAGTATGGCTGGTGCACCACCTAGAGGTAACATCTAGGTAATTGGTCCATGTATCAAAGCCTCATCATGGAGGGGGTCATCCTCATGGTCAAGATGTTGAATCCTAGCTGGTATACATCTTGGAGGCATCCTTTAAGGAAACAAATATGTACCATGGTCAATGAGAATATCTAGAGGGATGACTCAAGAAGGACATGGAAACTAAAACCCATTATTATATGATTCATGTGCCATTATTTTTTCCTAAAACCAATGTTCTCATGTGCTAAGTCGAAAATAAGGTTATCAGAGTCTTGGTGTATGGATACATCAGCCACCGTACCAGCACTGGAGTCCATGGCCTGAAAGCCGAACTCGAAACTCTTAACATTGTCTCCCCAATCTAATCTCCCAGACTCCCAATCCTAAAGTAGAACTGACCTATCTTTGATACCACTCTATCACATCCTATCCCAGTGGGTCCCATGTCACAACTCTCCAAGTTCGCCTTCAATAGTTTAGGGGCTGGTGAAAGCACCGAGTAGGTATATTACTGACATGGGAGAAATTTCATATTTACCTATATGCACAAACACATCTCCAAGCCCACAAGATTCTGAAATATAAAAAAACACAAAGTAACCAATGCATGCATACAACAATATCCCAAAACCAGAGTATGGTCATAAGTAATGTAAAGTAAATAGGGACAAATACAAGTCCACCACAAGAAGTCTATAAAAGAAGTCCAACCTATAAGAAAAAGGTACTAGGACTACTGTCTGAAAGTCGTAGGAACACACCTCGGTCTGTTGAGTCTCACTAAGCACTGTCTGGTCCTAGTCCACCTAGGACTCCGTCAAAAGGGTCAATCATCTGTACAAGACACAACACATGCGGGAAATTACCATGTAGGGGTGAGTATAACAATACTCAGTAGGACACCCTGAAACCATAAAACAATACAAAAAAGGAAAGTAAAGTCATCTCTACATAGGTATATGTCTACAACACATATAACAAGAATATCCAAATATACTCAATATAAGACACATAGTATAGAGGTAATCCAAAACCATTGTATACCAACCCTAGGAATTTATCTCGAAGATTCCATGAAACACTCATTTGGGATAACACACTCATGAGTCTGATAGCACTGATGATGTTTGTCTGAGAGGTACTACTCGTCGGGTCTCTCCAGAAGAGAGATATGTTGATAGATCTGAAGAGAGATATGATACACAAATGAGGATCACAACCAGGAACATGGGGTGGTACCAATAACCCAATCAGGATTAACCCACTAATAAGAGGATTGTTTCCCATGTAGTGATGGTTACATCGATACCAAGAACTCCACTTAGGACACAAAGAATGAATAAAGGATCCTGCTCCAGGCTACTTGGGGGATTCCAAAAACTCTATCCAAGAAGTAAAACTGAATGGATCATAGTCATAGGAGTAGTAAATGATTCATAAAAAATTAAGGGAAAGGATAAAGGGAACAAAACCTAATGAAACTTTTCCAGGATACATTGGACAAGAAGCTTAAGCTATGAAGGAAGGGGTACACGACGTGTAGTAGGGTCACATGTCGTGTCCCTTGGACATGGTTACTGCTAGTGTATAATGGACCGTATCTTCAAAAAATGTCATGTAGAAGAGGGGTACATGGAATTTAGAGGGGTTACATGTCGTGTCCTTGCATCCGAGTTCCGCTTGTGTACTCCGACCATGTGCTAGTTGACAAAGTCATCCGGTGTGTCTCTGCCCGTGTACCAGTACACGGGGTAACCGATGTACCTAGTCCATACCAAGCCGTGTGGGGCAGTACATACTATGTAGGCAACCCATCAACTCCACCCCATCTCCATGTACCCCCAAGGTACACATCGAGTTCGTCTAAAAGGGTAAAAACACCATGTAGTCCAGGATTACATGCCGTGTGCGTGGACTCTTTCTAGAAACCATTCTTCTTCCTCCGAATCACACCATCAATCACCCGAATTTTGTTTTGGTGATATATTAACCTAAAAACTCTAGATCCAAGACTTTCCAATAACCCCAACACTAAAACAATGAGATTTAGTCCTTCAATCAACTAAGAAAATATTGTCATAGTTGTTCTTCATTTTCGTCGAAGAACACAAATTCGACACCCACAATCATTGAATCCACTGTTGCGCCCACCATCACACCTTTTTCAAGTTTTCCCAATGGAAGATCTTTGGTTTTGGATCATTTCACCAAGACTATGAGGCACAATGATTGAATATTCACAACGGTTTCAAATATAGGGAAGAACGAAGAACACATAACGAGGAATGATATAATTTGGGGAGATAAGCATAATCAAATTGAGAGGTACGAACCTTGTTTTATGTTCATGTCAATCTTGGTTTTCCATTATTATAATGGTAAATGAATCAATCTACAGTTCTAATAACAAAGATTTAATCATCTCGATAAACTCATAGAATAATCCCATCCTGAAAACTTGATCAAACCATGGGCTAATCTAGTTGTGGATTAGTTTATGTTCATCGTAGGAATCAAAAAAGACAAAGAAAATAAAAATAGCACATTCTATCTAGATTCATATCGCTTGTTGACAAATAACGTTCACCACCTCATCGACGTTGGTGAGATCTGTCAATATTGGTGTGCGTTGATCTTTGATCCAAATTTCATCATCACCCACTTGAGATAATTATCTAGATCTCTCTCTCTGATGTCTCCAAAGGATTCCAAGGTTTTGAGGCTAACCCTGTATCTCTAACATAGGGATACATTTAAAGAGAAAATCGCTATGTCATTGTGTCAAAAAAAATGAAATAAAACATCCTAATTTATTTTATTTGTTTAAGAATCCATGAAAACTTTCCACAATTGACCCATGACGACCAATGTCAGGTCCCAACTATGGAAAAATTGTTTTTTTGAATGCAATGGTGCCCTAAAATTTCTAATATAGACACCTACTTAGAATTTTATTCCACTTTTTTCAGGAAAACTGCATGCTCGTACTATTTAATATATTAATATATTCCAAAAATTTGTTCGAGGAACACCGTGCCTCATAATTGTGCAACATCTCAGTGCTTGGTCTTGAAATTAATCCATATATTATTTAAAATTAATACCCAAAAAATATGGGACATTATATGAAGCAAGATAGAATATTTTAAGTAAAATATGATTTCAAAATGTTTCACCTTTAAAAATGTGAATTAAAGAATATAATACAATTATTATAATTGATCAATAGTAATAAAAATGAATATAATTTAGTTCTGGTTCCATGTTTTAATAAACCTAAATTTATTTTCCAATAGGCAGAAAAGTGATCAAAAAATCAAGATTCGTGGTAAGGGAAATATCGAACCCAACTCCCTTTGTTTTGGGTTCTCTCCTCTTTCACATTATTTTCAGTATGGATATTCCTATAATATCCTTAAAATGTTCTTTAAATATTTTTACCTTCCCTTTATTGGTATATACATGTTTTTACTATGTCAAAATTATTTCTAATCCAAATACAAATATTTTTCAATGAGAATTTATCTTCCAAAACACACCATTGACTCCTCTTTATTTGTTTCTTCTCCACTCAATAATGATGATATTTTGTGAAAAAAATATGATTCATATTATTTAGTTTGGAACCCCCAAAGTTTATTCATGAATGTATTCTTTTCAAAAAATTAATGAAACTCATTCCTTTCCATGATTTTATTTCATGACTACGATTGATATATGTTATCTATACATATGGAATGTATGATTATGAGTAGTTTATAACATGACGAGGGGGTTCAGAATTATATTACCCTCTAATGAATTAAGTAATGTGATATATCTCATGATATTTTGTGTATTATAGGTGAACATGATGCTATATTTTATCATAATTATGATGTTATGATTTTTTCACATATGTGATGTGTGAACATTATGCTAGAGTTATTCACAAATATGTGTGTTATTTGACCACAATGTTTTGATGTCTCATTATTATGAATATTCCACATTCTAGTACTTTTTTCAATGATTCCATCGTGCTTATTATGATGATCCCATTTTTATTATTTGGTGTTTTTTATTATTATCACCCATTTACTATTGATTCATGTCTCCTATTCATTCTATGTTTTTCCAACCATTAGTAGGCTTTTATCTCACCCCTTTCTTTGATGTATATACTCTGGTAAATATATGTAATAAGGATAGAATGAGAGTTTTTATGAGGATAAAGAAGAATGATTTAAATAATTTTAAGATTTTATTATATATTAATAATGTATGAACCTAATTTTCTCAATATAATAAACCTTTGGATCCTATAATGTATTAATATTATTTTATTTTTCAAAAAAATTATGTAATAGTCATTTATGAAAAATTTGGTTTGATATACCCACTACTCAAGGATCATCACCTGGGTGAACAACCACCTGGGGAATCCCACCTTAGTGACTCATCACCCAAAACGTTCCACAAAATAGAGAAACTTCATGAGGAAGCCCACCTTAGCGACCCATCATTTAGGACTATCCAATTAAGTGACAAGAGTCTTGGGGTATCCCACCCTAGAAACTCATTTCTTAGGGTTGTCCACCTAAGCGACCATCTTCTCGGGGAATCCCACCTTAGTGACCCATGTCTAAGGGATTTCCACCTAAAAGACCCATTACCAAATGTTTTTTTATCCTTAAAATATAATCATCATTTACCAAAGTATCTAATTTTATAATTTTGTCATCAAGGACTCCCCCACACCCAACAAATTTATATCTTCAGTGTACGGGATGCACCAGTGTGCCCCCTTTCGATCATGCATTACCTTAGTAAATGTATCCCACCACTTAAATCCCTAATACATGGGGTCTTAAGGATGTTTACAATTGTGAATCCCTTTGGTAATGAAGACTATAATATTAGAGGTAGTGGCAGGAATATTCTAGTTCAGGTAGTGATAGTTACTTCCCACATGCTACCTGAAATGTTAAGTAAATTGAGAATATATCCACCTTTTTTATAATCAAAATATGTGTAATCTCAAACCCAGTGTTTATAAATAGATAGAGAGATGAGAATGGGAATTCCACATAGAGTAATCCCCTAATCTTTCTAGCTGGTTAGCCCCTTGAAGCCCCCCTTGTCCATTAGTGCAAGGGGAGTGTATTTCTATAGGGATTCCCTACTAGAGTAATCCCCTAGTCTCTCTTGAAGGATTTTATATCCCTCCTTCCTTTTCAAATCCATTAGTGGATGATAAAATAAATTAAATCATGGTATTCCTCATTAGGTATAAGTGCTATCCAATTATGCATTAATGTAATATAACTAATCTTCTACTATCTCCTATTTCACACACCAAGCATAACTCACATTAGAATAGGGATCTATAATGATCATTTCACAAGTATGATAAAAGTGATCCCCCCTATTAGGTATAATCACCAACCCTACATCAAATTATGCAGTATTTGATTCTTGTCTCAACAGAATATGTAGGACAACTCACCAAGGTTCAAACCTAGCATCATCACCCTTATATTAATCTTGTGGGGCCATATTCCCTTCAAGGTTAACCAAAAAGGTTCGATCACACATAAGTCCCACACCAACCATCACCAGTCACCTTCCACCAAGTTTTACTTGTTACATGTTGTTAAAATACATGGAATTATCCTTATAACATGACCTTAAAAGGTATTAAGTGTCCTATTAATTGTCAGTAAACTATTTGGGTTCTGATTCCTTTCCCAAGGATACATAGGAACCCATATCATGGGTTTGATCCTAACATAGAACCAATTACCACTTTCTCGGATGACTAAAAACTATAGAGTGACCAGCTGTGTGGCTTTAAATTATAGTTCTTTAAAAAAAGATATTACCAAGTAATAAAAAAATCCAGCAAACATCAAATACATACACAAGGTTCCTTTTATGGGGAACCTATAATACATATAGATGATTCCATTTATGGAGAAACTCTAATACATATAGATGGTTTACAATGATACATGATAATAATTGATTATAAGTATAATAGATTAAACAGTCCCCAATAGGGATTTGGTAAGGTTTAAGAATATATCTTAAATATAAAATAGATTCCAGGAGTAGGAAATAATCCCACTCAAAAAAGTGTGGCAAGCTCAACCTTCCATCCTCTCAACCAATGCATTCTCTAAGATTTCATCACTAATGTCCCAGTGACTATCTGTCTTTAAAAAGTAGGTATGAATTGACTCAAAATGAGTGAAGGTGTGAAAATCTATCAGGAATACATAAATTTAAACATGTGATAAACTATTTACAAATAATTCAAGAAAAAAGAAATTATAAACACTTTATAATTTATCCATTCATTGTAGGAAATATATAATTAAATAAACATAAACACTTTATATTTATTAGTATTAAATACTTTATATTATTCTTTACAAGGAATTTAATTTAAATATATGATATTTCAAATACTGACATTCTATACATAAACTATTCATATGATATATAAATATTCATAATATCACATATTTAATATTATTTAAACATTGAGCATATCAATTTTCAAAAAACCTTTTTATACAGTTTAAATAATTTCTTCAAATAAGGCATTTTAATTTGATCAATTCAAATTAAATATTTTGAACACTTCAACATTTTGATATAAACTGTTTTTTTATGTTTTCCCTATTTATAATTTATAATAATTCTATAAATTGCACTTATAATTTCTATATAAACCATTTATATACATATTTTAAGCCATGCCATATTAGTTGAAAAGTGTTTTGATATCAATAATTAATTTTATGTAATATTTATTTTACAAAATATTTATAAAAATTTATTAATTAATTATATTTTTTTAATAAATTTATTTTTAAAAATTACAAATTAATTAAATATCATAAAATACCTTTTTCCATATTTATAAATATATTATAAACCATATAATTCAATTCATGGTTGAAAAAATGAAATTTTCAAGTAAATGTATTTTATGATAACTATCACATCGTAAGTAGTGGATTTTATTTGTTATCTATCATATTTTATGATAGATAAATTTCAGAAATAACTTATCCTTTAGAACTAAGTTAACCATATTTAACAATATGCATCATATCTATTTTATGATTAGATTCCATGATTTCACCCATGTGGCACTATATTCATCCCATATAATATCCCATATCATACACTTCGACATACAGAAAACTGAAGGATTATGATGAGTCATTACCTTTGACATACCATATTATATTTCATGACATAATCACTATTTAAAATATCATATATCATATACCAATCCATGAAAAAAATTATAGATTATATTTTATGATTGTTAGTATGATATCCATGGCCACATGGGATTTCATCTAATTAAGCAAATTATATAGCCCTGATTGGGGGGACACATGACTGACATGGCCATGAATGATATTATAATATCCTGTTACTATTTTCAGGTATTCCTAAATTCTCCTTTTTATTGATCTTTGGTCGGGTTTCATTTGGGGTTTCTTCTGGTGAAATTTTAACATTTTTTGAAGTTTATGGGCTGTTGCATGGTTGTTGCACGGTTTTCTCAAACAGTGCACCCTCTCAAGAAGACTGCTCAATTTAAGGAAATGATATTTCTCATGATTGGTGCATGATTAGTCTTGCTGTGTATCTAGAACATTGATTACACATGATTTTCTAGACCATGCAGCTCTACTTAAGAAACTGTGCGTACAAGATTTTAAGAGATCTTATTTTTCATTAAAATTTCCCAAAACCCAGTTTTAGGTCCTGAACAGAACTCCTTTAACCCAAACACATTTCTACCTTCCTCATAGCTACCAAGTGGGATTATTATCCCCTCATATCCCTCCCATAAGAGATCTCAAGCTGGTGTAACACCCTTTGATCCCTTTATGGTTAGTTTTCTTATCCCGATCTCATTCTACCATGGTCTCTCTATTTCTCTACAGGGTTCCATGGATCTTTATTTTGATTCATGGATATAATAACCTTTATTTTGGGATCTTAAACCTTGGTTTGATTTATGTTTTCATGATCTTCTTTCTTTTTGTAAAAATATCATTTAGGGTTTGGCGTTGCGAGATCTATTGATTGCGGTAGGTGGTTCCATTACGACGCCTATTTTATATTAACCCCAATTTGTTTTTTTAAATTTCAATTATTTTAATTTAAGTAAAATTCTTTGGATTTAGATTACATGGATTTCAATTGTTTTTCAGGATAAATCCAATTCTGCTGAATTGGTGTTTTTAAGGAAAATGGGTTATTGGCATGAAATTGGAAACCCCCCAATTCCATTGAATTGGGGAATGTACTTATGGGAATTGAAGAAATTTAAATTTATTAATTTAAATTGTTGATTTATGGAAAATTTATTTCAATTATGTTTTTTAATTTAATTGTGGAAAATTTATTTGATGGAAAATTGTGAAAAACCCCAATTTTAGTAAATTGGGGGTTGTAATAATATTGATGGAATTGTTTGAAAATTAAATTGTTAGATTCAATTGTGAAATGGATTGTGGAATTTCATGATTTTTTTTGAAATACTTAATTATGAAAAATGGATTAAAAATGATTTTATGTAAACCTTAGGGTTTCATCTTGGTGAAAAGTAATGTTTTTAATTAAAAACCCAACAGAAATTTTGAAGGTTAAATTGGCATATTTGAAATGGATAATGGGATTAATTATATTTTGAGAAGTCTTGAAATAAATTTACCAATGTTGTTTTGAACTAAATAACATGCAAGGTTTAGGTATTTAGTGAGTTATTTTGGGCAACACTTTATGACTTACAACATTCTAAAACAACATATCATCACATCATCATTCCTTAGGATGTAGTGACGAGCCCCCTTTTCCTAAGGACAAAATGGGAATATGTACATATTTACCATTTCATAGTGTTGGATCCTTATAAATTGGAATTATCATACCTCTTTGGAACATGAAAATGTTTCTCTCTTATTTTTTTTAAATGTATATATATTCTATTGTTGTAAACTGTTTTACATGATTTGAGAATTTATATAAACTATTTTATATACATGTTTTTATTTAATACATTTTTTGAAAAGTTACATTTGTTTAAATAACCACTTTATTAAAGGTAAATTCCATCATTTGAGAAGTATTTCCATCATTTGAAATTCAAATCATGAATTTCTAAATTATTTCCATCTTTTGAATAGTAAAGCATGATGTTTTTAAATATGCTTCTGAAATACCAAACCCATTTATTTGAAAATTTAAAGCACATTATTGGTTAATTTGATATTGGAATATTTTTATGGAACCATTGGGTGAATTTCTATTGGGATTTGGCTCACACCCTACTTGTGCCTTCAGGTGTTTGTAGATTATCTCCTTCCATGTTCTAGCAAGGGAAAGAGATCTCTTGGAGCTGGATCCAACTATTGGACATTGGAATTGGTGAGTTTTTTCCTTTGGGACTTGGTATGTTTTCTCTATTTTGGTACTTTAGTTATAGTACATTGTTATTTCATTTCTATTTTATTTTTGGTACATTGCTTGTAGCGGAGTATCTTTTGAAATTCACATTGTCTTTCTCTTTTCCTTCCACGATGATTGAGGAAATATTTTTCTCACATTCAGTTTGTATTATGTCAGGTGCTAATCACCAAACCATGGGGATTGAGAACACCCTTCGGGATTTGTTAAGACTGGATCGATTATTAGGTTACCAGGGTACCCAGCTTGGTTCTTGATGAAGTGGCCTCAAAGGCAGTTTGAGCTTTTTTTTCTTGAAGTCAATATGAATTTGTGAAATCATTTAGGAACTTAGGAGATAGTTGTGATTGAGTTCCTGGCCAACTCTCACCACAATGAACCTTAATTGTCTATGGGTGGTTAGGGAAAGAATATTGTGGTTTAGTTCTAGTATTTTCCATGTTTTTAATTGGATAGATTGAAATAAAAATATTTGTTGTCCTATCTATTGGGATTAATTTTCCCTATTGCTATACTTGAGTGCTAATAAGATGTCTTCCTTGTTATTGTTGGAGTTGGTGGCCTAGAACCAACTATATTGTACTTTATTCATTAATAAATACCTTATCACATCTTGATTGTTCTTCTGTGTGACAATTCATGTGATAATGTCCTAAGGATAGCTGTTTCACTAAAAGGTCATAGTGGATCCCTGTTAGGATTAGAACCTAGAAGTTCCATAACACAATTCTTGAATATATGTTCTATGGCTGGATGTTGTTATTTGAAGAACATAAATAATACAGGCCATTAGGGGTGAGGACTCATAAAACATTGAGTAACCTTCTCAGGGTGTGCGCCCTTGGTAATATCCAGGAGGGTATTATGAGAACGATACCCGCCAATAGGAAATCCACATTTCATAGTGTCATCAGATATTCCTATCTAAGGATGTGTGTATTGGTCCTTAGACATTAAGATTATTATTAATGGGTATTAAAAATCACTCACTTAGATGTATTGATGAAAACTATGAAGACACACTGTTCGCAGTGAGTTAGGATATGTTGGGTGCATCACGAGTAATACTACATTAATAGATAATGTGAGAAAGGATTTGTCCCTTATGTTCCATAATGGATGTAGATATCTCAGGCCCTTTGATGAAATTGATATAGCCTAAATAAATCCATGACCATGGTGAGGAATTGAAATGTTCAATTCTGGGAAGTCAAAGAAAGAATAATCGAGCACATGGGATGGTGGCACTAGAATGCAACTTGATTGATTCGAGATATCGAGACAAAGGGATTACATTACATGGTAAGAGTTCGTAAGATGTGACACCTCATTGCGGCGTTAACTTCTTTCTCTATGGGTGCCCTGGCGTGTTGTTAGATGCTAACCTATGACTTTAGGCAGGCTCCGCCTAATTCCACTAATAAAGAGGCCTAGAGGGTCACACACTAAGTGTGTCCAAGTATCTCAGTTAAATATTAATTTTACAAGTTGAATAAAGATTATTCATGATTGTGGTTTAATAATTATTCAAGGATGCCTGATCGCATTTATTTTGACACTATTTATTCGAGAGAATATATATTACTGGAGAAATAATATATTTATTAGTGATTAATGCATTGATATTTATTTGAGAAATAAATAGCCATTATTCATGGTCTAATAAATGTGGTGGAGGAAATAAAGAAAATGAAAAAACAAAAGTACATGTAGTGTATATTAATATACACACTATTTAGTTTTTCTAGTGATTTGTGAGAAATAATATTATTTATTTAATTAAATAATATTAGGTGTAATTTGCTAGGTTCATGTCAAGTAATAATAATAGTGAACATCTATTATTAGACATGGGGTCTTACTAAGAATTAAATGAAATAAATAAATGATTTTAGGTAATTAATTCATTTTATTATTCTAAGTAATTAAAATCCCAATTATATAATTCTCATTAGACTAGCCATTTTTTGGGGAAGTGAACAACAGATCTAGAGAAAGATCTCAAGCCTAGAGAGCATTCTTTTCTTCCAAGAATGATCTCAAGCTACGACAGAGATCCTCCTCCACCAGATCAAGGAGAGCACTTTGCTAGCGGCTCTCAAGGCGATCGAATGCGGACATCGCAAGCGAATGATCTTCCATGCTAGAACCCAGAGATCCCTTCGGAAACATCCAGAGATAAGTAGAGCACATTCAGATCACTGCTACAGTAATCCTACACTTGGATTCTATGACACAACGACAGATCACATCAGATCGTGACTAGAAACATCAACGAAGAGAGAATTCCATCAAGGAAATTCTTATATTTTAATTAAATTAATTATTATCAACATATGATGATCCTCTCTATGGTTCCGGAGCTCCCTTAATTTCTTCCGTTCATCGTTCTATTTTGAAGATCTGAAATTTTTTTATCACGACGGATCTCATATTGATCATTGTTAATGGAAAAATTAAAGTTGGGTACACCCTCCAATGCACTTCTGTTGTGCCCGGAACCTACAAATGGGATCAGAGAGTTCATATCATTGATTATAATTATTTATTTTTTCATTGGTGATTTACCCATTTAATAATTTAGTTGTTTTAATTCTCATTAATCATTCTATAAATCTGAATCTCGAGATCTATTCCTCCTCTTTCGTTTCTCGTTCACCTTAAAAAAACTATTTTTTCTTCTAATTTTGATTAAAATAAAATAGAGGATCTCATCCAAAGGTTCCAAAGCTTCCTGGCCATACAACAACAGAACAAATGATGTGTATTCGATAGTGCATTCCATGTAGTATAGGTTCTATGCACCGGTACAGTCCGCCAAACCAGGTCGTTTCATTGGATTCTATATAAGTCTTTAAGATTCCATGTGTTGACCAAGAACATGTGGCACATAGTTTCCGAATTACACACTGTGTGGCCCACTGAACACAGCATGTAGTCCCTTCGGGTTAGGGTTAGACTGTGTACCCCGTACATGGCTTGCCCGACTAGAAAACATGTAACATAGATACTACACGGCGTGTGTCCCACTAAATACACCGTGTACTCTGAAGATTTTTGAAGTACATCTATACACCATGTCCTCAGATGTGTACTTTAGATGGACGGTGAACAAAATTACATGCTATGTAGTCAGAACTACACGTTGTGCACTCTTCCAAATTACATAGATTTATTAAAATTTATTATTATATTATACAAACCTTTGAGACGTGTACCATTGAATAGACGTAATGTCGAGGAACAACACGTGATAGGTGTTTTAAATATATGTGTTTAATTTAACATCTTCATAATTCTCATTTCTACTCATTGGGTAGTTATGAATTGGAATTCACTAGGTTTCCTCCAAGGTACAAGTTTCATACAATGATAATTTTAAATGAATTTATTTTTTTAAAATTATTATGGATGAGAATCTCTAGGAAATTCAGAAAAAGGGTTTAAGATAAAAGGATTGATTAATTAAAGATAATTAATTGATTCGATTGTTGTTTATCTTAAATACGAACGATTAAGGAATTGAATGCTAGTTTTATTTATGTATAAATATCATTGCATGTATGGATGATCATGAACTAGACCAAGACCTCTGTATGTGAATGGTTTCTTTTAATTAATTTATTTAAATTAAATTTGTTTCCCTACAAGCCTTCTCCTCATTAATATGTAGGGCATGAGTTACAAAGGATTATTTTATATAAAACCCCATTTTACCCCTCACATATGAGTGAGATAAAAGCATATGTAATGGATGGATCTCCCAAGCTAGTGGAGGTGGCTCAAGTTAGGAGCCAAGGTGAAAACTATCCAAGGAGATACAAAGGTGGACATGTGGAAAACTGTAAACACAGACCAAAAAGGTTCAAGGTGTTTCTCCCCTAGGTATTGGGTTAGTTTATCCACCGCTAGATAAACTAACCAATATAATAAGCTAATGATCATGCCATTTATTTTATTTCTTTCAGTTGCATGGTTTATTTATTGTGGGTGTGTTTTCATGATCACATAATTAATGAATTAAACAAGAATATAAGATGGAACTAAAATAAGACTGGCTTATGCGTAAATATTATCTTAGACATGGTTAATCACTAAAGTATATCCCAGTTAATATTAAAAATTATATAATCAAATATAATAAAATGGAAATTTACATATAAATATAAAATCACTCAAATAAAATATTAAGTCGGTATAGACTTCCATAATATTGGTTAGAATCGAACCATAGTTCAAAGTGCTTGACCAACCCTAGTTGGGGAGATTTCAATTATCGGGAAATTACATTTCAAGGTTTTGGGTTGACCTGACTTAGTTCAAATCAAGGGTTGACTACCATAATAGGACTTGGTGTGACTAAGAGGCAAAGTTTAAGGAAATCCAAAATAAAAGAATTTCAGGATTGGGGAGTCCACTCAGTGGATCAAGGAGATGCGAGTTAATGCAACTGGCATTTTTAATGCCTAACTAAAACCCTTCAAGTTGCTTAGACAACTCTAGTTGGGGTAATTAAAAGAGAAATATGGATCCGTTCTACTTGAATATTCAAGAAAAAGAATATTCTGAAGTCAATGGTGAGGGTTATTGGATTTCAATAAAATAGTGGGAGACTAATAAGTATTAAATAATTTATATGTCTCAGTTTTATCATGATAAAGTACTCAACATTTTTTCATCTTAATTTGTAGAAACAGAAAGAAAAATGGCTTCAAACATATCATTGTGAACCATACTCGATAAGGAAAACCTTCTCACCAGAACGAATTTCAAGAATGGAAGAGGCATTTACGCGTCATCCTTCTCCACGAGAGAAAATTGTACATGCTGGAGGAGCCTATTCCATTTTCTCCTAGAAAAGAGGTCATTGATGAGGAAAAATATCTCTAATGAAACATATGGATGATGCACTAATGTCCAATGTTTCATGCTATCAGTCATGTCTAATGAGCTCTTGAAGCAACATGAAAACATAGACACATATAGCATGATATCTCAACATACAAGTCTATTTCAAGAGAAGGTGAGACATGAGAGATATGAGATCTCCAAAGATTTGTTAACAACTAAGCTTGGAGAGTCTGTGCTAGCTGGGCCTCATGTATTCAAGCTTATTGGCTACATTGAACTCCTTGAAATCTTAGGGATTAAGTTCTCAGATGAGTTGCGTATAGATCTCAACCTATCATCACTGCCCAAGACCTTATCTAGATTTATTATCAACTATAACATGAACAACAATGAAAAGAGTCTCTCGGAACTTCTGACCTTAATTCTCCAAGTAGATAAAAACACGGGGTGTGAAAAACCCACAATTCTTATGGTGTATAAGAAAAAGAAGGACAAGGCAAAGGGTCTAAGGACTTATAAACGGTCTAAAGACCATGAGCCCCATCCCTCCAAGAAGGGGAAGATCCAGATACAGGGCATGGAATGGGAGGTGGTATGTTTTTCATGTGGAAAGAAATGCCACTAGAAGAGGAACCGCACCTAGAAGCATGGGGATGCTAAATGTGCTTTCGTTATTGAGTGTGATCCTTCCATTTATACACATTGGGTATTAGATATAGCTTGTGGGGCTCACACCTATATTCAAATGCAAGAACCAAGTAGATTTATAAATATTACCATAGGAGAGGTGGATCTTCGAGTTTCCAATGGTGCGAGGCTAGCTTCATTGTCCATTGGTGATTACCATCTCTCATTTCAAACTTGGATGCTTTTGGTTTTACATAACTGTTATTATGTGCATAGTGTTACCAAGAACATAATTTCTTTAACATGTTTGGATATGGATGGATTTATTTTCATGTTTGGAAATAAGGGTTTCTTCTTTTATAAGAACAACATATGTTATGGTATGGAACATTTAAATAATGGTTTGTATGTATTAAATTATTAAAACCAAGTGTTGGCATTTAATAATGAAAAAAAATCACATGACTCATACATCACCCAGTTGTGGCATCACCGTCTCCGTCATGTAAATGAGAAGCACTTGAAAATTCTCTTCCAAGATTGTTATTTAGACTCTACTTTTCTAAAACCACTTTATAGATGTCACACTTGTTTACAAGTTAAATGACCAAGATTCCTTTCAGTGGATAGGGTGAAAGCTCCATAGAGCTTCTATTATTGGTGCATACAGATGTGTGCGGACCATTTACAATAGAAGCTAGAGGTGGATATTCTTACTTCATTACTTTTACTGATTATTTAAGTAGATATGTCTATGTACACCTAATGAGGTATAAGTCATATTTCATAGATAAATTTAAGGAATTTCTGAATGAAGTAGAGAATCAAATTGGTAAGAAGATAAAGAAACTTCGATCAGATAGATGTGGAGAATATCTGAACCAAGAGTTCATCAACCTTCTACGGGAGTTTGGGATTCTATCTCAACTCCCTCCACCATATACACCATAGTGGAATGGTGTCAGTGAAAGGATAAACTGCACCTTGTTGGACATGGTGAGGTCAATGATAAGTCATGCAGATCTTCCATTATCCTTTTGGGGATATGCATTACAAACTACAACATACACATTAACCCAAGTACCAACTAAGGTGTAAAATAGAATTACCTTAGATATATGGAATGAGAATAAACCCATTTTTTCGCACACATGTGTTTGGGGATGTGAGGTGTTTGTTAAGGCCTTCTCCAGAAATAAAATAGCACCCTGGTTTACGAAGCGTATCATTATAGGATATACTATGGAAATTAAAGGATATTACCTATATAACCCTTCACACAAGAAAGTCACTATCGCCAGACAAGCTGTATTTCTTGAGAGGGAGAAAATCCTCACAAAGTGTAATGGGAGTAAGATTTACTTCGATGAAGTTGATGCTCATGATACACTTGAGTTGGTATTGGAACAAGTTCCAAAAGTCCCCATGGAAGAAGTTCCAGAAACACAAGTACTACATATGAGCTCAAGTGTGGTAAGGGAACCAGAAAGGTATGGTTTCCTAGTCACTAAGGATGGTGAATCATTATTATTGGACAATGATGAACCTCTCTACTATAAATAAGTAGTAGAAAGCTTAGAAGCTGCAAGATGGCTAGAATCTATGAATTCTGATATAGATTCCATGTATGAGAACCAAATCTGGGTTCTGGTTGATGAGCTAGTTGGTGTAAATCCTATTGGATGAAAATGGGTATTCAAGAGAAAAATGGACATGGAAGGTCAAGTTAGCACTTATAAAAGAAGCCTAGTGGATAAAGTATTCAGAGAACATCAAGGAATTGACTATGATGAAACCTTCTCTCTAGTTTCCATGTTTAAATACATAAGAACCATACCTGACATAACAACTTACCATGGCTATGAGATTTGGATGATGGATGTCCAAACAAAATTCCTTAACGAGAACCATCAGGAAGAGGTCTATATGAAACAACCAGAAGGGTTTGTGATACCTGGTGAAGCCAAATGGGTTTCCAAGTTTCCGAAATCGATTTATGGATTAAAGCAAGCATCTAGATCAAGGAACATTCGATTTGATGAAGACATAAAGGAATTTGTTTTCATTAAGAACAAATGTGATCCCTGTGTTTATAAGTGTTTTAATGGGAATGTGGTCATTATCCTAATAGTATATGTTGATAACATATTACTTATTAGAAATGATGTACTAGTCTTACATTAAGTTAAGGACTGGTTGAACAAGTGTTTATCCATGAAGGACTTGGGTTTAGTAGCCTACATTCCAGGGATCAAGATCATTCGTGATAGATCCAAGAGGTTGCATGGACTAAGTCAGGGAACATACATTGACTAGATACTAAAGAAATTTAGTATGGAACAATACAATAGGGGATTGGTTCCAGTGTCACATGGCCTAAAACTTTCTAAGAAAATGTGTCCTCAGACACAATAGGAGAAAGATATAATGGGTAAGATCTCATACTCTTTGGCTATAGAATTCATAATGTATTTCATGTTAGGTACTAGGCTTGATGTTGCCTATGAACTGAGCATGGTAGGCAGATATCAATCAGATTTCGGAGAACAACATTGGACTGCTGTTAAGACTATCCTTAAGTATCTAAGAAAAACTAAGGATATTTTCCTGGGGTATGAAGGAGATGAGGATCTTGTCATCAGAGGGTATGCTGATGCCGGTTTTTAGACAGATCATAACGATCTAAAGATGCAATCTGTATATGTTTTCTCTCTCAATAGAATAGTTGTGAGCTGGAAGAGTTAAAAGAAACTAGTTGTCACCGATTCTACAGTGGAGTCCGAATATATAGCGGCTTCTAATGCAGCCAAGGAATCCATCTGGATTTAGAACTTTTTCCAGGAGCTTGATGTGGTGCCTAGAAATAAAGATCCTATCACATTGTATTGTGATAATATTGTAGTTATGTCTCTTAAAAAAGAACCAAGGTCACATCAACAGATAAAGCACATACTCTGAAACTATCACCTCTTGAAGGATTTATTTCAAAGGGGTGAAGATGCAGTGAGCAGAGTGTCCATAAAAGAGAATGTGGTGGACCCAATGACTAAAGGCCTATCTCAGCAAAAGAATGAATATCATGTGAGATCTAGTGGGTTAAAGGTTTTTAGCAGTTGTCTCTAGTCCAAGTGGGAGTCTGATAGAGTTGGTGTCCTAGAACTAACTACTTTGTACTTTATTCATTAATAAATACCTTATCACATATTTATTGTTCTTCTACATGGAAATTCATGTGATAATGTCTTAAGGATAGCTGTTGCACTAAAAGGTCATAGCCGATCCCTGCTATGATGAGAACCCAGAAGTGCCATAACACTATTCTTGAATATATTTTTTGTGGCCAGATGATGTTATTTGATGGACACAAATATTACATGCCATTGGGGGTGATGACTCATAATAATTTGAGGCATCTTCTCATGGTGTGCTCCCTTGGTAATATTCAGGAGGATATTATGAGAATGAGACCGCCAGTAGAAAATTCACATTTAATAGTGTCATTGGATGTTCCTATCTACAGACATGTGTATTATTACTTAGACTTTAATATTATTATTATTGTGTATTACAACTCGCACACTTAGATGTATTTATGAAAACTGTGACGAAACAGTATTCGCAGTGAGGTAGGATATGTTGGATGCATTATAAGTAATACTGCATTAATATATACTGCAAGAAAGGATTTGTCCCTTCTATTCAATAAAGGAAGTAGATATCTCAGGCCCTTTGATGGAATTGATATAGCCTAAATAAATCAATGACCATGGTGAGGAATGGGAAAGTTCAACTCTGGGAAGTCAAAGAAAGAATAATCGAGCACATGAGATTATGACACTAACATGCAACCTGATTGATTCTAGATATCGAGACAAAGGGATTACATTACACGGTAAGCATTTATAGGATATGACATGTCATTGAGGTGTTAACTTATTTCTCTATGGGAACCTTGGTGTGTTGCTAGACGCTAACCTTGGAATTTAGGTAGGTTCTGCCTAATGCCACTAAGAAAGAGGCCTAGAGGGACACACACCAAGTGTGTTCAAGTATATCTATTAAATATTAATTTAACAAGTTGAATAAATATTATTCTCGATTGTGGTTTAATAATTATTCAAGGATTCCTGATCACATTTATTTCGACACAAGTTATTCGAGAGAATACATATTTTTGAAAAAATAACATATTTATTTTCGAGTAATGGGGTGATATTTATTTGAGAAATAAATCACCATTATTCAAGGTCTAATAAATATGGTGGAGGAAATAAAGAAAATGGACAAACAAAAGTACACGCCATGTATATTAATATACAAGCCATTTAGTTTTCTAGGTATTTATGAGAAATAATATTATATATTTAATTATGTAATATTAGGTGAAATTATTTGGGTGCATGTCAAGTAATAATAATATTCAACTGTTATTATTATACATGGGGTCTTACTAAGAATTAAATGAAATTAATAAATGCTTTCGGGTAATTAATTCATTTTATTATACTAAGTAATTAAAATACAAATTATATAATTCTCATTAGCCTAAACATTTTGTGGGGTTGTGAAAAATGGATCTAGATAAAGATCTCAAGCCAAGAGATAATTCTTTTATTACAAGAATTCTCTCAAGCTACAAGAGAGACCCTCCTTCACCAGATCAAGGAGAGTGTTTTTCAAGCGGCTCTAAAGGTGATCGAAGTCAGACACCGCAAGAAAAGGCTCTTCCATTATAGCACCCAAATATCCATCCAGTGATGTTTAGAGATATGTGGAGCATGTTTGGATCACCACTAGAGTAATATTACACTTGGATTCTATGACTCAACGATGAATCAAATCAGATATTTACCAGAAACATCAACGAATAGAGAATTCCATCAAGGTAATTATTGTATTTTAATTAAATTAATTATAAACAACATATGATGATCCTCTCTACGGTTCTGAGACTCCCTTACTTTCTTCCTTTCTTCATTCTATTCCAAATATCCGACGTTTTATTATTATGAAAGATCTCGGATTGATCGTTGTTAACAGAAAAATTAAAGTTGGGTACACCCTCCAATGCACTTCTACTACGCCTAGAACCTAAAGTTATCTGACGATGTTATGTAGCATCATGCCTCCAAGAAGACATGTGAATCAGATATAGGATGAATATTCTACTAAACCTCTACATGTAGATCCTCTTGTGGATCCAAACCTGGATGAGGTGATTGTATGCATTTTCCAATCTCTAAAACATGAACCACTTCCAGTTCACATTCAGGATCCAACTATGGAACCTCAGAGAGACATTCTTATGATTGTTTCACAATATTTCCTTCTCTAGAAACTGTCACTATTCAGAGGGTCAAATGATCCTCAAGAGGTTTGGAAATGGTTGATTGGAATGGAGCATTTGTTTCGGTTTTTGGAAATAATCGACGAAATAAAAGTGAAGTGTTCCACCTTCATGATGGAAGTTCTGAGCAGGAGATGGTGAGACACAATGGTGATGGAAAAGAAGCATGAGGGATAATATTTCAAAGACTTTAAGGTTCTTCTCACTAACTAGTTCTATCAATATTTGATGCTATTATCCAAGTCCACTTAGTTCCTAAAACTTTACCAGGATGATAGGATCATGAAAAAGTCTTCAAACCGTTTTGTTGAGCCCATGCACTTCGCACCTATGATAGTATCAAATGAGAGGATGAAGGATTTATATTCTGAGTTGGGATTTTGTTAGTATATTCCTTCTTAGGTTTTATTACTAAATCTACCTTCGTAACCTGATCAATCTATTGATGGTAAAGAACAAGTATATATTTTCATGGATTAATGATTTATTTGATCATTTGAAAGGTAAAAAATAGTTCTCCATGATTGATCTTCACTCTGGTCCCCATCGGTTGATGATAAAATAATATTACATTTAGAAAACCACCTTTCGGAGCAGTTACAGTCACTATTAGTACCTTTTAATGCCAATTGGTTTGAATAATTATCCTATAGTCCTTATAAATTTGATGAACATTATTTTACATGAGTATATTGATACCTTCATGGTAGTCTTTGTGGATGACATACTTGTTTACTATAAGTCAGAGGAGGGTCATGTGCATCATCTGAGACTGGTTTTGAGTTTGTTGATAAATCAATGACTTTATTCCAAGATTTTGAAATGTGATTTCCTGTATTCAAGAATTGAAATTCTTGGGACATGTGGTGTCAGAACATGTTTTTTTAGTTGAAAATGAAAATTTGAAAGATGTTATGACATGGTAGCAATAACAGAATGTTTTAAAGACTCATAGATTCTTAGGTCTAACTGGGTATTATCACCAGTTCGTTAAGGACTTCTCAAATATGGATTCTATAATGAATTTCCAAACTCTAAAGGGATTAAATTTTTCTTGTAATAAAAGGTGTCATAGATATTTTGTTGTGATGAGATGTATTTTTATGACTTCCCTAGTGTGGAGTCTTCCAGAAGTTGAGCAAGGCTATGTGGTCTTCTATGATGCATCAGTTTCAGGTTTTGGATACATTTTTATAATGGGAAATCGTTTTATTTCTTATGTATCTCATCATCTTATGCAACATGAGAATAATTACGTGACCCCTGACCTTGAACTTGTAGATGTGATGCACACTCTTAATAGTTGGAATCATTACCTTTATAGAGAATGGTTTTTTGTGTATTCTGGCCATTAGAGTTTGAGTTATATATTCTCCCAAAAATATTTGAATCTACACTAGAGGTGTTGGGTGGAATACTTAAAATCTTCTGATTTTAACGACACCTATACCCCAAGTAAAGGAAATGTCATTGTAGATTCTTTGTGATGTATGATTCCAACCAAGGTAGTGAAAGAATATTTGGAATAGTGGAACTTGATGGATCTCTTTAAACATTTTCATATTGGAGTTCAAGAGAAATTGGTTGAGGTTTCCTTGAAAAGCTTTCAGTTGAAATCCACTCTTCTCAATTTTATTCTTTAGGATCAATAGCTTGATGAGAAGTTCTGTATAATTAGATACTCTCTAAACGTTTGGGATACTACACTTGATTGGTCATTCTCAAAAGAGGGTATTATATGATTTTGGAACCATTTTGTGGTGTCATATTTGGAGACAAAAGATGTGATGGGGGATTTCCATAGTTCCTAGTGGAATATGCACCCATGAACCACAAAGATTCTCAATGACATGAGGTGGTTGTTCTGGTGGATAGGTATGATATGAGGCATTTCTGAGTTTGTTTCTCATTGTTATACATTCCAAGAGGGTAATTATAAGAACCAAAAACCTTCAAGTTTTCATCATACACATCTAGACTCTACATAGATGTGGGATTAGATCTCTATGAAAATCATGGTTGGGTTTCCCTATAACAAGATTAAGAATAATTTGATATGGGTTGTGATCGATTAGTAGGAAAAATCATCTCACTTTATACCCATTTGTGATACATACAAAGTTGAGGAGTTGAGAAATCTCTATGTGAAAGAGATTGTTCATTTTCATAGAGTTCTATCTGCTATAGTCTCTGATAAGGATCCTCAATTCAATTATCTCTTTTTGAGAGGCCTTCAGGAGTCACTGGGATCTCACATCCATTTGAGAAGAGTATACGATCCATAGTCAGATGTCCAGATAGAAAGATCTATACAGATTCTTGAGGATATGCTTCATGGTTCTGTCGTTGACTTTGGTGGGGCTTAGGATGATCATTTGGGGATGGTAGAGTTTTCTTATAAGAATAGTTACTATTACATGACTAATATGGATCATTTTGAGGTCTTATATAGATGGCCTTGTAAATCTCTATTGTGTTGGAAGGTGATTAGTGAAAGTTCTTTGGTTGGACCAAGTTTGGTGAAAGATATGACAATAATGATTCAGTTGATTCATCAGAGGATTTTGATGGCCCAGTGCTGGTATAAATGTTATGCAGATCATAATCATAGTTCATTTGAGTTTTTATTTATTGACCAAGTGTTCTTGAATGTTTCACCCTGGTTGGGTCATTAAAATCTATGGAGGAAAGGGAAACTTGCTCCTCAATTTGTGGTACCTTCTGAAGTCATTGAGCAAGTGAGGAAAGTTACTTACCATTTATAACTAGCACCATAGATGATTTTTATACATAATGTCTTCCATGTATCTAAACTATGAAATTATCTATCTTATCCATATCATTTTATAAGATAGAGTGATCTTAAAGTTGAAGCTGATTCATCCATGACTGAATAGCCATTCAGGATAGTTGATTTTGAAACCAAGGTTCTTTGTGGGAAGATGATAACTTTGGTTCAAGTGCTATGGCAGCATGGATCTGATAGTCAAGAGACATGGGAGAGAGAGGAACTGATGAGTGATTGGTGGCTTCATGTTTTTAGCATGAAAGCATCTTCATAGGCATTCGTGGGAAATAAAGTTTCTATGGCGGGGAGGTCATAACATACTATTACTATTTTCAAGTCTTTGTAAACCCTCTTTTTGTTGATATTTGTTTGGGTTTCATTTGGGGTTTCTTCAGGTGAAATTTTAATGCTTTTGGATGTTTATGGGTAGTTGCATGATTTTTGCACGGTTGGAGCATGGTTTTCCCAAACTGTGTTCCCTCTCAAGTAAACTATGAAATTTAAGGCCGTGGGATTTCACATGGTCGGTGCATGATTAGTCAAGCCATGATACCTCTTAGAAGAAAATGTGTGACCCATTTATATCTGGAACATGACTTGCACATGGTTTGTATAAACTATGAGCCTCTTCCTAGGAAACTGTGTGTTTGGGATTTTGAGTGTTCAAAATTTTTATTAAAATTTCACAAACCCCTATTTTAGGTCCTGAATAGACCTCCTTCAATAAAAACTCATTTATCCCTTCCTCAGAGAACCCAAGAAGGATTCTTGGCCCCTCAGAACACTCTCAGATGTGATTTTAAACTAGAGGAATTCCCTTTTATCTCTTCACGGTTAGCTTCCTTATCCCGACCTCGTTCTCCCGTAGTCTCTGTTTTTCTCTCTAGGGTTCCATGGATCTTTTTTTTAATTCATGGATATAATACCCTTGGTTTTGGGATCTTAAACCAAGGTTTGATTTTCATTTTCATAATCATCATTCTTTATGGAAAAATACCATTTAATTCTTGGCATTGTGAAATCTATTGATTTCAGTAGGTGGTTCTATTATGATTCCCAATTTATATTAACCCTAATTTATTTGTTTAAATTTAAATGGTTTGAATTTAAGTGATTTTTTTTGGATTTCGATTGTATGGGTTTCAATTTTTTTTGTTCTAAAAACCAAATTCTCTTGAATTGGGGTTTTAAGGAAAATTAGTTTTTGGCGTGAATTTTGAAAACCCCCAATTCAAATGAATTGGGGTGTGTGCTTATAGAAATATGAGAAATTTAAATTTAATAATTTAAATTATGTATTGATGGAAACTTTTTTTCAATTATGTTTTTGAATTTAATTATGGAAAATTTATTTGATGTAAAATTGTGAAATACCCCAATTCGAGTGAATTTGGGGTTTGTGATGAAATTGATGGAATTTTTTGAAAATTAAATTGTTGTATTAAATTGTGAAATGGATTTTGGAATTGGATTATTTTTTTTAAAATAATTATTTATAAAAAATGGATTAGTTTTTTTATGGATACCTTAGGGTTTTATCTTGGTGAAAAGGCATGTTTTTTATTAAAAAACCGTTATGGGATTTAAAGAGAAAATTGGCATATTTGAAATGGAGAATGGGATTAATAGTATTTTGAGTAGTATTGAAATAAATTTCCCATCATTGTTTTGTACTAGATAAAATGAAAGCCTTAGGTAGTTAGTGATTTATTTTGGGTTGAACTTTATAACTTACAATGTTCTAAAACATTATATCAGCACATCATTATTCCTTAGGCGATAGTGATGAGTCCCATTTGCCTTAGGACCATAGGGGAATATGTACATATTTGTTGTTTCACGGTGTTAGATCCCTATAACCTAGAACGATCATACCTATTTGTCACATGACCATATTTCTCGCTTATTTTTGTTTTAAATGTATATATATTCCATTATTGTAGACTGTTTTACAGGCTTGAGAATTTATATAATTTTTTTATATATAAATGTGTTTATTTAGGAAATTTTTTGAAAAGTGAAATTAATGTAAATCAACCTTTAATTAATGGTAAAATACATCTTTTAAAAACTGTTTCCATCATTTAAAATTTGAATAATTAATTGCTAAAGTATTTCTATATTTTTCATTATAATGCATGATTTGTTTAAATTTGCTTTTGAAATTACAAACCCATATATTTGAAAATTAAAATCACATTATTGGGTAATTTTATATTTTCATCCTATTATGGAACCTTTGGGTGAAATCATACTAGGTTTTGAATCACACCCTACTTGAGCCTTCAAGTGTTTTTATATTGTCTCTTTCCAGGTTCAAGTAAGGGAAACTAATCTCTTAGAGGTGGATTCGACTATTGAACCTTAGACTTGGTGAGTTTTGTCCTTTGGGACTTAAGATATTTTCCATGTTTTGGTACATTGGTTGTAGTAAATTGTGCTTTAATTCATCTTTTACTTATGGTACATTACTACTAGTGGAGTTTCTTTTGAAATTCATATTGTATTATCTCTTTTACTTCCACAATGTTTGAGGAAAAACCGTTCCCACTTTCAGTTTGTATGATTCCAGTTTCTAGTCGCTGACCTGTGGGGATCAAGAACTCCCTTTGGGCTATGTGAGGACTGGATTGGGTATCGAGTTAGTAGGGTACCTAGGTTGTTTCATGACATATTTCATTCAATCAATTTGTTTATATGACTTCCACTCCTTGGGATGTTATAATGCATGGATCTATGTGGTGCAATTTGATTCATCCATCCATTAAATCGGACATCTATGATCAAAAACACTTCAAGGGTACAGTGTAAAGTGGAATGAATGATGGATAGGGATATTTGGTAGCATCTACACTATCCATTCTCATATCAAGTGGTGAAAAATACTTTTTTTATGACCATGACTTCCAACAGTGGATTCTAAGAGAGAGTGTGGGAGGCCAAATTTCTCCAAAAAGTCAAAATAGAATTTAATCAGCCCTTAAATCATATAAATGAAATTTTTAACTAAAAATAATTCATTAAGTCCTATGATACTTAGAGATAAGTGAAAATAAATAAAAACTATATCTATTATAATTCATAAACTATTTATCTAATTAAAATCAAACTCATCCCATTAGATTTTTCTTGTTTATACCTATATAGGGAGATCTAGTTTTCTAGGGTATTTTTTCTAGATTTTTTAAATATTTATATTATAGAAAATGATAGGATTTATTTTATTTAGAATATCACTATAATTGAATATTTAAATTAAGAAACTTAGAATTGTTATAATTTTTTTGAGATATAGAATTATGTAAATTCATCTTGAATTATGAATCAAAGGTTTAAGACATTTAAATCTAGATAGAAGTTTTGAGAGTCCAAATTTCTATCAATATATTTTCAAAATAAATTCATTAAATAGGGAGAAAAATAAATTCATTATTTAGATTTGTATCTCTATTTTATCATATACTAATTTTATTTTAAAATTTATTGGTTTAGTTTAATAATAAAGGAGATATATTTTTGAGGAATGAAATCGATAAAAAATAAAAAAAATTCCAAGTTCAATGAACCATACCTTGAGTTGGGGTGTGCATGTTTAAATTAATAGAGTTAACTACCTAAATCAAACCACCTTAAACTGGTATTTTTTTAATCAATTAATCAATTAAATTTGGTTGATGAATATTTTATATTTTGGGGTTTTAGTTCAGTTTGATTTTGGAAACCATAATCATTTTTTACCATTCTTAACCAAAATAAAAAAAATTTATATAAATATATAAATATCTATTAGAATTGGAATTAATGATTAACTTTATATGATCAAAGTTTAATATAACATAAATCATTGTTAAAATTTCAATATAATGAAATGTGATGTACATATGAAATGATTGATTGAATTTAAGTCATTTAACCACATTGAAAGTTTCACCAAACATTATTAAATACCATTAAATATTTTCCTTGTTGATTTTTTGAGTGTTCTCAAACTATATAATTTATTTTAAAATTAAAAAATTTATCATTTTATTCATATATATTCTCTATTCTATTTATTTCATAATGATATTTACATTATCTTAGAACCTTTAGTTATGAATTTTTAGGGTTTTATCCTTTATTATATGAATCACTTTGGCCTCGTGTGTTTTTACAAGTTTACATAATTGACTTAAATCTTTTTTAACATATATAAACTAACTAGTTTGGTTTATGTTGGTTTTGTACTAATCATCAGCCGGTTTCTCTTTCCACTAAAGGTAAATTTTTCCAATTGTTCAGTTAAAACCAATATCCTTAATCATTTTTAACTAATCAAGATCATCCCTAGCATTGAGTTCAAGTCAATTGATCAGTAACAACCCAAGTTATAATTGGTGTTTTTTTTCATAAATTATATATTTTTTCTATAATTAGAATAATAATGCTAGAAAATCTCTAAATAAATAAATATTACTATATAACATTACATACGAATGATGAATACACTATATAATATCAGAACTTGTACAATGGGAGAATATAAACAAGTATCTATAAATACTATATGGCTGAAATATGAATCATCATGATCATCCATGTAGATGACTCCCCGAAAATTAATTAGATAAAGGAGGTAAATAAGTGGAAATACTGAAGGAATTTTGAGGATGAAATAAGATAGAAAATATGTATGGTTATTTAATGGGGAAAGTATGACTGTTTCAAGTAGTTGTTATGAGATCCTTGAAAATAAGTAATAATATATGATTTGGTATCTTAATCAGTTTTATATTAATGTTATGAATATTTATTTTAAAGTTTATATATATATATATATATATATATATATTATTTTATGATAAAATTTTTATATGATAAAAAAATGTTTTTTGAATTACAATGTTTACTTTATGACATAGAGATGTTTATTAAAGGGTTTAATAGATTTTATTAATAATATTTCATATTTTACTTAATTAAAATATAATCTATTGAGTGATATTTACTTTAATTATGTGTATTCATATTTTTAAATATTGAACTGATTTTATGAATAATAATTTATTTTAATTAATCAGTTTGACATTTTTTTATTTATTAGAGTTTTTCAAATTGAAATATTATTTTGGAAATAATATTATGTATTAAGGCAAAGAAAAGAATTTTATGTACAAAGGAGATATTGTTACTTAATTTTAATCAAAATTGGTTGTGTTAAGTTTTTAATTCCCCATCTATATAGATGAGTCAGGGTTTTAGGAGGTTATTTAACTTTTGAATTAGTGAGTTGGATGGAATTTGGACCATGGTTTGGAATAGAATTCCAAAAGTTTGAGCACGTTGAAAAAATATTTTAGGACATATATTAGAGGTTGGGAGGTGGTTGGGAGTAGTGGGTGAGCATTAGGGGAATGGTTGGGTGTCTAGGATGTAGGTTTACACAATCTTGCAACCACAAACTAGCCATGAGCATTCCAATGGCTCCCTGGTGGCCTAGGTAGTGGGCTTGTACCACTACCAGGCTCATCGACTAGCTGGTAGGGCCTTTTAATAGTGGAAATTCAAAAAATTGACCCTCAAGATTTTAAGAATTGTGATCCTCATTCACCCCCTATTTTGGTACTTGCATCCAGCCTCTCCCCTATCTTATCCACCTTCAAACCCCCTTGTTTTTTGGGGTGTCTTTACAGTGCTTCCAAGTGATTAAAGGTATTTCTTTAACTTTAATGGGTTTTATGATCTTCTATACCCCTTTAATTATAATTTATGTTATCCTTTTTCTAGTTTTAATGTGATTTCACTAGATAATGGTGAAATTTATCATTTTCTAAGGGGATTTCATGCAGCCTTATAAGAGGATGTCCTATGATAATGTCCTCTCCCTGTCGTTCATCGTTTTATCAAAGGTATGTCACACTAAAAATATATTTACCATTTTACATTAAATTTTAATTAAATTAATGATTGTTTTTTTAATTTTTTGTTGGGGATATTTCCTGATATGATACTAGGAGGGCGTCGTGGACCGCCCATATGAATTTGGTCAAGGTTCTAGTACAACAAGCCAATTGGTAAGATATTTGACGTTTATGCCTAAATAATTTAAATTGAAATAAATTATAAATTATTTTGATTAAAGTGAATAAAAAATTATAATTTATTTTTAATGAATTATTTATTATTGTGATGTGAGTTAGGGTGTTAGTGGAAATATTCCTTATAGTTAGGTGGTCCTGGTATTATCTCTATAGCTTTATTCATGATGTTATATGAATGTGTGTGTGTAGAATTTCCACTAAAGTGATGGAACCCTTTTATTAATTAAGCTGTTTAGTTAATTTTAATAGATAATTTAAATTAAAATATAAAATTTACTCTAGAACCAAAAAAATAAAAGGAAAAAAGTTCTTAGTCCACCTTAAACCTAGTGCACTAGATTGACACCTCATATTCCAATGGATAAGGTTGGGGTTAATAGAAATTCATGTCGTTTAAAACCCATGAGTGGTACTAATAAAATAAATTGATATAGAAAGGACTTATTGGTCATTTTTTAGGTTCCCTTGGTATCATTTGGTCTTTATGGACCGTAATATGACCCTTATTACACTTTGGAGCTATTACGATCAATAGACTAGGTATGGGTTGAGTGACCCATTATCTCAGAATATGTATAGCCTTGGTTGATATAACAAATGTATGGTGGACTTGGGTATGGTGTTTATCTAACTGAGAGTGTTTTTGAAAGAGGATGGGCTTAATCTCGTCACCATCATGATGGGTGATGACCTAAGAGATGAGTTTGTATTGAGGAACCCTTATGAGGTACCTCAGACATGATGAGACCTAGGGGACACTACTGAAAACTACTTCAATCTCCAGGGAACTATAACCAAATTTTAGAGAAACCAAGGGTATATATTATCTTCATAAACCTTTATCCTTGGTTTTAAAAAACTCTTGGTATAGTTTTGAATATACCAATGGTTTTTTAAAAACTGTGTGTTGAACCCTTTAATTAGGAAGCCTTTCTTTGGATCCTTATCACCCTCCTCATTAGAGTCCCAAGATCTCCTCTCCCACTAGATAATAGGTAACCTTGGTGTCCCCCTCCCTTCTATAGGTGAATTTGGCATCCCCCCTCTTCTAACAATATTTCACCCATCGACCAAGTGTTCTTCCTCCATTTTTGTTAGTTTTTTGTTCTTATCTTTAAGTGGTAAGATTTATTTCCCTCCAATTATTTATTATATTTTCTTGTATAATTTTTAGGTGTTCTTTATCTTATAAAGCCTCAAGTAAGGTTGTTTCATGTTATGATTATACCACTGTTTAAAAAATGGATTTGTTTGTGTGAAAAATGGATTCCATGACATAAATTTTTTTTATTTAATGTGATTCCATAGGGTTTGTTTATGAAATTAAATAATTTTTATATACTATCTGGAATTTTCTTGAAAAGGAAATTATACCCACTTTAAGGTTATTTCAAGACTAGTTATTTTTAACTGGTGAAGTGTAGGGGGTGTTTTCGTGTTTAACTAGTTTAAAATGTTAATAAATAGAAATAGATTATTATAAGAAATTTGTTAATGGTAATTAGTTTCATAATCATGATACAATGTGGTTTTAAAAAGACTTATTTCAGCATTAATCATTATAAGAAAAAATTGGTGATCTCTAAAATTAAATTTTCAACATGATGGGGATTTATCCCATTAGTTGGTAGTTTTAAATTGTTTCAAAATGTAAATGTTTTGTAATTAAACAAGGTGGTTATTTTTTGAATTTGTTTTCAAATATATTACCAATTTGGTGATCTAATTATTGGTATTTATAACTTTTTTTGGAAATCATTGAATAAAGGGGTCCACAATTTTAAAAAGATGTTTTTTGAAATTATTTTTTATTATTTTGAAAAGTAGTTTGATTTTGGGGAATGAACATGCTGGGTTTATTTCTCATATTGATTTAACATAGGCCTCCAGACACAGTTTACTATGAAGAAAAAGTACTTGTATTTGGGTTTCATTCCACCTTATAGTTTTAACACTCCCCTAGCTCTGAATATAGTTCCATAATCTATATTCTCCTCTATGTATAGTATAATGGATATTTATATAGAGGTTATATTTAGTGATCATTTATATATACCATATAGTTCAGGTGGTTTAAGTTTTCATCATTGTCCTAATAGTTGGATCAGTGAGGGATGGTTTTGAAATGTACTTAAACGTGTGCTAGAGTTTTGGCATCACTTCTATGAGCGTGCCTTGATTTTTTCTTATGAAATGCCTTATTATTTGTTGGGATGTATTGTATAGTGTTCTATAATGATTACATACATCATGAATGGCATTCAATTTGGTTTCCTATTAGTCTTCTTTAATTTCCTTTTCACTATAATTTTAATTTTTATTTGAATTTGGATATCATTATAATTATGGTTTACATTTTTTATTGGAACATAACTTTTTCCCCTTTAGTAGAATGGACAGAAGCTGGATGAATCATACCAATCTAATTTCAATCAATTTTCAATAGAATTTGGAATCTTTTTTAGATTTTTCATATAACAATGCTTTAGACAGAGGTCATATAGAGTTACCATGCTATAATTTTATTAGAAAACCATGGTTAAGATAGGATGAAGTTAGCTACAATATAAAATTTTTTATTTAAAACCAAATAGTATTTTTTGTCTCACAATAGATAGATGAGACAATCATATAATATTCATGAATGGAAAGAAATAAGTGGCTATGGAAAATTTGATATTTGATCGGTTTCTATTTGTGCATTATCATGAGAGAGATAGTATGTTAGTACAAGAAGAAAATGATATTAATATACTCAAGGAAAAGAGTGAAGAAGATTATTTTGTGATAGTGAAAAATTTAATGGATGATGCTAAAACTCCTATATATCTGGAATATACTAAAATGATAAATTAGAATTTTTAATACAGTTTTATCATGGGAAAATAATTTATGGAATTTATAATACCTCAATTTATTATATTATTACTTTTTAATGACATTCTTCCTGATGGTGTAGATATTCCCTCAAATAATTATAAGGCATGGAAGTTAATTAAGAAAATCAAATTTTCTGCTAATAAAATTCCTGCTTTTCTGAAAGATTACAGTATATTTTGGGAGGAAAAACAGACATTAATGATTATAAAGAATTTGTTACATCTTTATGGAAAAAAAATGTTGATTGAACACCATCTCATGTTCCATAGAAATTCATGTGTATCTTTCCATTGATTCTTAGGTTTCCAAATCTATTCATGTCCATAGAAATATCATATAATATACGATGGAATGATGTTGATAGAGTTAAAGGTAATGATGATTTGGTTTATCCTAAAAATGTATTAGGTTGGTGGGAATTTGATACATGACATCTTAATTTTCTAGCTGAGGTTTGTAATGTCATGTTGGGCCTATCCTATGATGTGTTTAATCGGTTTGGTCATATGCTTACTGCTCACAACACGTGGCTGGTTTTTATTCATGTTTATAATCTTCCTATATGGATTTGTATGAAAAAACCGTTCAATTTTTTGATTATACTAATATATGGACCTTCTAATCCTGGAAATGATATAAATGTATACTTTGAACCTTTAATAAGAGAGTTGAAGTAGCATTGGGATATGGGTGTGCTCACATTTGATGCTTCTTCAAAAAATATATTTCAGATGTGTGTTTCCCATCTATGGATTATAAATGATTTATATTCATATTTTATGATTTATAGTCAGATAACTAAGGTAAAACTATCATGATCAATTTTTATGAAGAATACATGATCAAGAAGGCTTAAATATCATCATAGTTTCAGTTTCATGGGGAATTTATGATTCTTTCCAATGGATCATCAATACAGGAAGATTCACCAGTGGTTTGATAATACTGTTGACACTGAACAACCACCTCAACGTATATCAAGAACTAATATACTTAATAAATTGAAAGATTTTAATTTTTCATTAGGGAAAGTCCATATGAAATATAAGAGGAAATGTTTTGACAATGAAGCCACTTAAAATTAGAAAAAGAGAAGTATCTTTATTGATTTTCCATACCTGTATACCAATTTTTTGCATCATTATTTTGATGTACTACACATTGAGAAAAATATATGTGACATTTTTGTTTCAATTATTCTAAATATAAAGTGGAATACCAAATATGACTTCCTATCTCTCCAAGACTTGTCGGATTGGGGAATTCGACTAGAACTACATCTTCTGTGTATTGGTGAAAACAAATGGAAATTTCTTTGAGCTTCTTATGTGATGAAACCTATAAAGAAAAAAAACTTTCTAGAATTATTGTAGAATATCAAGGTTCTTGATGGTTATTCTAGAAACATATCTAAAAGATTAAACATAAGGGATTTGAAGAAAATATCCCTAAAACTCATGATTATTACATTCTTTTTCATGAATTGATTCCAATTATAGTCCAAAATTTTCTTATCCAATAATTTAAGTGTGATAATGATTCATTTACAACATTTTTAGAAACCTTTGTTTTAAAAGGTTATTGAGGTTTTTCCTCATAAAACTGAAGCAAGAGGAATCATTAATTTTGTGTGAGTTGGAATAAAATTTCCTCCATCGTTCTTCACTTTCCTTCTGCATTTAACATTTTTCTTCTAACTGAAACACTTATTTTGGGACCCATTTTTTTAGTGGATGTATGCCACTAAAAGAAATATTTTTACAGTGAAATCCTTTGTCCGAAACAAGAATCATCCTAAAGGTTCTATTGTGAGATTTTAACTATCTAAATAATGTATATATTTTTTTCAATGTATTTGTCTAATAAGAGAAAAAAAATAACTGACCAATGAGAAATAATGATGAGAATTATGGAGAAATTGAACCCTCATTTCCATCTCTTCTATAATCAGAATGAATTCCTTGGTCATATACATTAGCTACATTGAGCCTTGAAGAGCGAGACATGACACATAACATAGTATAGTTTATCTTTGGTTTGTTTTATATCTATATCAAGTAATTAATTTTTATATTTATATATTATCTCACACTATTTCATTTCACATATAAATTAAACTTTTAATATAATTTTATATAGGGAACATAAAAAAATTATATTTAGAGTTCATCAATCATTACCTTTGAGAAGGGGGGAGGATTTTCAAAGCCAAGAATTTATAGCATGGTTGAAATCATATCTATGACCATTACATTAAGTAAATTAAAATATAAATATTCATTTAATTGTATTAATCATTTATATTTTAGGTATTGAGTTTTCCTATTGACTATGTTTCCCAAGAATTAATAGCGTTAGCTTTTGGTCCCAATTCTTTGGTTTGTTAATGTAAATATCTAATAATCAATATGTATAAGTTTGTTATAAATGACTGAGTGGTGAAAATTAAAACATAGTATGATGGAGTAATGCTAACTAATACAATAGACTGTTATGATAATGCATCAGATAGGGGAGCCTAATGTTAAAATGTGTATTATTTTGGACTTGTTGAGAAAATACTGTTATTGGATTACAAATCTCAAGTTCGAGTCACTATGATGAAATGTAAATTTTTTGATTCAATAATGAAAGATGGTATATTTATTGATTATTTTTTATTCATATTCATTGACATGATTCAATTATTAGCTACCGATGAACCATACATTTTGGAATCAATGGAAAAAATAAGAGTTTTATATAAAAGATCATTATAGACATGATTAAAATTTCATTAATTAATTAACACCAAGAAATATTTTTCATGATGTTGGGGAAAAATTGACACTATTTATTCCCCCATTGGAGTTGACCAAAATATTGCATTTTATGACTTAAATTGCCTCCTTGTGAGAGTTGATGTTGAACTATAAGTAGTAGTCAGTAATATATATGAATAACCATATATGTTTACAGTTCATTCACTTTACCTTGACATGGGTTTCATAGGTTGGTATTACTATAATTACATAAATTTAGTTTTAGTTTGGAATGATATGCTTGTTTTAGTATTTCTTGGCTCATTAGATTTAATTAGATTTATTTCAATTCAAAAAATCCGGTTTTAAATGGGTTTTTTTAAAACGTATAACTTGGTTTTAAATTATTGTTACTAAAACATGTTATGAAATTGTTTATGAATTCTTTTACTTATTTAAATTATAAGTTGTATACATAATTTTTAAAATATATTCCTAAAAAATGTACATTTCATTCTTATAAAAATTATGAAAAATACTACAGGAGTTTGAAGGAAGTAATTATTTGATGGTGACCAACAGATGTGGGAGCATGGGTTGCCTCCTATTATTCCCTTATTGAGTATAATAATTTTAATATTTTTCCACTAAATTACATATAATTTCATGTTCATATTCCTTATCAAATTTTTAGGGACATTAAATTGCACTAAAGTTGAATCCTCCCTGTCCAACTAGCAAGGGTCTAAGTGGGGATACCCCAAGACCAATATGGGGCCCCTTTTGTACACGTTCCCACCCTAACCCACCACTTGAAATTCCATATACCACACCTTTCCATCCTCCACTTGAGCCTCCAGGGAAGTTCCCACTCATGCCTCCATCACAATCTCATTTTTCCTCTTCTTCCCGTACCATGTCTACGCCGTATCTAGGGATGTTCCCACCTTTACCATATCCATATACTTTGATGTATCCCCAACCCTAATACCAATATAATTCCATGTATACACTACCTCCATTTCCTACTATCCATCTAGGATCTGATGATTTCATTCCTTAAACTTCCACTCCAGTGCATGAAGATCACCCAGAGCATACATTGGAATAGACACATCTTTCAAAGGCTACTGATCTAGGAAAACCCAAGGAACCATTGGAGCCTATTTAGAATCATGAATCAAGTTTTTTTATTATAAATGTGTCAAATTATATCACATAAGTTTTTTTCATGTTTTACAATGACTTAATTCTTCCTTTTCCCCTATTATCTTATTCAGTGTGATCTTCTAGTTGGTGACATGGGTGCACCCATATGTGGGAAGCCTGAAATTGACAAAAAAATAATGGTTGATTACAATGAAGAAAATAAGATGATAAGTAAAAATGACGATCAATGTAGAAGTCACGTGTCTACTTTATCCAAGTACCACAATATCATTATGGTAAAATCAATATCATTAAGACATATCAATAATGACATCAAGGAAAAATCATGGAAAAATATATGGGTAAGAAAATTTGTAAAATTTATATCTATATTTTTATTTTATTTATACAAATTAACTTTTTCATTACAGTGTCAATTTAACTTTACTGGTGGTAATGTTTTTAAGGTTTCAAGGTTGATGTATCTTGGGGAGTTTTGGAAGTCATATAAGAATGAGTTATATGTTGGTTGGAGGAGTAGAGTCCGTTCTAATTTAGAGGGTGTATCCATATTACCTAAATTCCCAACATCAAGATGTCAAAAAATGATCATATATTAGAAGGGTTATGAGTTTACGACATTCCCAATATTTAATGGTTTGTAAATAAAATTTAATTCTTATTACATGTATTGATTTTTTAGGATGCATTGAAAAAAACAAAAAAGAATAAAGATTCAATGACGTATCTGCACACAATGGGGTGCACTAAAATTCCTGAGCATGATAAGTACAAGGTAATAATATCTAGATTTATATTGTTACTTAGTTAAATTTACATGATTAAATTTAAGTTTTATTTTCATCAATACCATTAATATAATTCTGAAAATACCCCTTTGAAATGGCTTAATAGCCTAAGTGGACAAATGGACTAATTATTCTAATGCCCAATTGGCATAAGGTCCTAAAAACCAATTAACCTAATGACCTAATGGCTAATTGGACTAATATCCTATGTCCAATTGTAATAATGGCCTAATGGCCTAACAACCAATTGGAAAATGGGCCTAACGGCCTAAGGGACAATTGGGATAAAGTCCTATTGCCCAATTACCCAATTTTCCTAACCTGCTATCGAACAATTGGCTGAATTTCCAAATTGATAAATAGCCAATTGTACTAAAGTACTATGGGATAATTTCTTAATATTACTTTAGGCCAATTGGCTATTCGTCCATTTCTCCAATTGGCCCTTAGGCCTTTAATCCTACTGGCCAATTGGCCTAACGACCTAACACCCAATTGGATTCATGGTCTAATATCCAATTGACCTAAAGGCCTAATGGACTAATTGAAAATTGACGTAACGGTCTAATGGAATAATGAACATTAGGACACTAGCCTATTGGAATTCCTTACGACTTAGAAATAAATTATTTATATTTAAAGATTATTAATTTTTCATGTATATATAATTTTAATTATTCAAATTAGGGGCCTTATTTTGATATTATTAAAACAAAATCAAATTATTTTTTATGATTTATTTGATCAAGGATTAAATATTAATAACATTATTAAATTTATTTTTATCAAAACTGTTTTTATATTAAATCCAAATATAAAATATTTATATTTAGTATAAATTTCATATATATAAATGAAGTTCCATATAATGAATAATATGGATTTCGTATTACGAAATTAATACAAAGCATTCGTATTCAATATTATGGAATTTTCATAATGAGTAGCTAAATTTATACATTGTTTATGATTAACTTTTATTTATTATTTTTTCATCAATTTTTATCACATGCTTAAATTTATGAGTTGTTAATTTATTTAAAATTTATTCTATCTTATTATTATTTAAGATTATAAGAATTTTATATTTTTAATATATGTATAAAAATCAACATCATTTACAGAAAGTTGCATTTGGAATCTAAGGTCAGGTGCCTTTAGAGAATTTATTTTACTCGAGTAAGAAGAAAAAATATTAAAGTGCAGTAAATGAAAAAACACAAGAAAATATTGTAAGTTCTTTTATTTATATTTCAAATATTTATATGAAATTACTAATTAAATCTCTTTTTTATATTTCTAATACTCTTCCCCGGAGGCCCTCAATGATAAAGAAGATGGAAAATTTGGGCCAAATGATTAATTGAGTCAGGTTTTCGGTGACAATCACCAGGATAGACTCTGATGGAGACTTGTGAAAAAATTTCATCCCCACAAGTTATTGGTCCTAATTGGGATCCTCTAAAATCTATCAGACCACCAAGATTGAAAGGGCTCATGTAGAAGAAGTTGAGACTAGAAAACTTTTTTTATAGGAGCATGAATGAAATAAATAAATTGCCAAACACTTCTAGAAATCTATGTCATTTATAAGTCAATCACTTTCATCAGAGGCTGATACTACTGATGATTCATATGTGGAATCAATGAAATCTTTAAATGATGTCATGAGTGATTTCAATGAGGGTCCTAATTGTGGTCAAGCTGATAGTGGTGGAAGTGGCAGTGGTCATGATGCTGATGCTGTTGTTGCTGCTGCTGATGATGTTTTTGGTTCTCCAAATGCTCATGTTAGTGATGAAGATGTTACTGATTGTGATGAGGATGAGGATTTTATTGATGGGAGAGATATTGATCTCCCCCATTTTTGACTTAGCAATAAATATACATGTGGATGTTATTTAATGACTTGAATTTATTGGTTGTATGGATTTATATGTATTTTATAGTAATGTAAATGGTTTGAAACTTATTACAAGAAGTTGGATGAATTATAAATATAAAGAATTTGTATTGATTTGAATGTATACTGTATTTTTTATTTTATTTACAGGTTCATGGACTAGAACTTTGGGTGGTGTTTATATTATTGATATGTAAAACTCCTCTAGTATGGAGGTTTGTGATACTCAGATGAGAAAATATCCATAGGGGTGTATTTTGGTTCTTGTAAAGAAAAATCCCTCTCAGAGGTTTGTGTTACAAGCTAAGAAAATACCCATAGGGGTGGTCGGTGATAGTACATGTGGGTATTCCATGGATTTAGATATGGGATTTCATTGATTTTAGGAAAAGGATAAGTCCTTCCTAGTGTGAGTTGTAGGGGATTGAGGGGTATTCGGTAGGCATTGTCGAGTCTCCCATGCTGACAGGGATTAGATGTCAGAACCTCGGCATATTGGGATAAAGAAGTCACAATGTTAATATACTAGGATAGATCTCACCCTAGGTAATTATACTATATAATAAGGTGAGCTTATCCCTTGGTTCATAATCAATGTATACTAAGAAAAATTGGGGAGTTATTATGGTTGGCATGATCATTGTGATGTTCTAAAAGGCACTTCAACACAGTTTTAAGAAATTATGGTTGATTTTACTCATAGACCTAAGGATTAATAAAAGTTTGTTTTGGTTTATTTATTTTCAATAGGTGTTTATTAATTTTGATCAAATCATGTGAACATATCACTATATTTCTAGTATGTCAGGGCTGTGATGGTGGTTTCCTATTGAGTTATGTATTAACATTATACTTGGTCCACTATTGAATTTGGGTACCTGAGCAGACTCTTACTTGGTTGTAGGTGTAGGTTGGGATGACCCCAAGATTTTTCATTATCAAGAAATTCAACTTGGATGAAATCATTGACCATGGGATGAGGTATGACTTAGAGTTACAATAGATCATTGTATTTTATTTTCATTTATTCTTTTTATATATTTGATCGGAGTAGTGGGATTTTAATATTGTATTCTTGTATTCTTACCTATATTCTCATTCTATTTACAATAGCATGCTCGATTTATTTATTATCTCGTCATACTATGATCTATATTAGGATTGGTTATTTTTTTCACTATAATACAGGGTGTATAGTCTCCTCACAGTACCACTTTAGACCCTCAATTCTAGTTAGAAACCTTTGGAATATAAGGAGTCATGATCGAGGTATAATAGTGACCATCAATCTAAGCACTGATTATGATATATCTTGGAGTTTTCCTCTTGGACTATAGAATTAAGAGATGTATCATGCATTGTTCTCAAAATGAAGGGATTTATATGAAATATAGGCTTTTTGTGTGATTGTATCCCAAATGAGATTCCTATCTATTTAAAGTGTTAGTAACAACTCATATGATGTTTTCCCATGTAAGTTCTTGGTAGAATTCTACCCAGCTAGACTACTATGTATATGTATTTTCTTTTGATTTAATTTCATGTGTATTATCTGGTAAAATTATTATTCATGATGATTATGATATGTAGGAGTGAATTCAATGTGACCCTCATAAGTCATTAAAAGCATTGCACGCTTTAGAAATGGACCCCTTGGGGTAGTTATTATTTATGTTTGGTTATTTAAAGTTCCAGTATCAATCTATATGGTTTTTCCCAAATATATTAGAGTGGAATTATATCTAATCAGACCGCATGGTTATGGTTCCAAAATACATATCTTCTAGGGTGATACTGTTATATAAATAAATATGTGTGTGTGTGTGTGCAAATCATGATGGATGAGATAGTGATTTTTGAGGGAGTGGTTCTATCAGGGTATGATTGGTGAGAATCAGTGCCTATTGGGATGATTATTTTTCCCTACGATGTTAGTTATATGTATATAAGATATATGAGTGAGTGTTTGGGAACATTGGATGCCCTGGCTTGTTCTAGATGGGGGTGTGTAAGATGTCTCGTAAGTTTTTTCCTTATGTGAGTTACCCTTGTATGGTACATTATGAGTTCAGTTTATGGGCTAGTTGATAGACCCTAGTGACCCTTGAGATGTGACTTAGTGTTTTGGTGGATTAGTTATTAGTTTCTTATGAGGGAAACTTGAGTAAGGAATTATCCCATGCTTGTGGATTCTTTAGATATAGGAGTGTGGGTAGATGTTTTGGGTTGAGATCGGTGCACAAGAGATGTTATTGGGTATGTGGTTCAAACATAGATATGCCTTAATAATTTTGACATAAGTGGGGTGTCCTTAGGATAGGTTTTTGAATCATTTTTGATCATCCCAAAGGATGAGAATATCCTTTGAGGGGTTTGAGATAGGAATAGTGATGATTCCTTGGTGGTTTTATGAGAAAATGACAATGAGTGTTGTGATTTAACATAATGGATGGGTTTTTGATTTCATGACGAGTTGAGTGTATAGACTTATTGTTTATAATATTCTTTTAGGTCATTTACAATGTGGATAGATTCTTTTGGTTTTAGTATAGCATCCGGTATTTGTTAAGCATGTTGTTAATATTAGAATAATAGTTTCTCCTAATTTTGAAGAGGGCTTTCCTGGGTACTCCAAGTTAAATGAGTCTGGAAAGCTTGAATATCTTATTCAGTGGTTAGGTTCTTGAGCATAGATATGGTGATATATAAGTCACAAGATCATGAGTTGATTTTTATGATTAGGTGGTACATAAGTGTACACATACTATGTTTATGTTGTAATGAGGCAGTTCACATTGAATGAATTCAGTGTTACTTCAGTTGTGAATTGATAATGTCTATGAGTGGGATGAGGATCGGTGGATTAGATGTATTTCTTGTGGGCCTAGTATCATGATAATTTTATAAGAATGGAATTTTTTTACTTTGTAATGATAATGAACTCATGAATTATGTGATATTAGAGGATGATAATGATTGGCTTGTCTTAGGACGAGCAACATGAGAGTGTTGATGATGAAATCTCATTATTTTTCAATCAATGAGTAGTGTGAGTAAGGATATATAGTGGGGAGTGCACCAATGGTCTATTGAGGATGGTTAGCTTTATTATAAATTGAATTTCAGTGAATTTCATGGATTATGTTACCATGATTTGGGTTGGGTATGAGTGGAATGACCACATATGGACATTATGTTCAGTGATGGATGGGAGGAAACCTGTGGAAACCAAGGTTTTAACCTAGTGGGGTAGCAACAAGGATTCTCCAATAGTGGGGAGAAGATGTTGGTTGTGGGGATTTGTTCATCATGTAAGATAGATCATGTGTGCTTGGAATCAGTAATTGGATAATTATTTTGGAATTATGGTATCAGTGAGAAAATAGACCCAAGTCTATCTGGATTCCTTAGTGAATGTCAGGTGTAAATTTAGATATGATATTGGATAAAGTCTAAGCATTGATCTTAGTCTTCGAATGAATTAATGTGATCTAAACATGATTATTTCGGTGGTGTGTCGGTGCTTGTGTTATGGAATGATAGTGGAGATATTAATTTGAGGGTTAAACTATGAAATTACATTGGGATACATTTGATACCTTAGTGGATATATTGGTACGATCTCATGATTTCTTTTGGAGTGATGGTATCGTGATTGGGTGTTTCGAGTGACACATTCGCAAAGGCAACTGGGAATTTTTTTGGAAGGTCGGTATGGGGAGGATCAACTTGTTCTCTCATGTGTAATTGGATCCGGTAGGGTGAGATCTTCATTGGACATATAATTTTGGATATTAAGAGTGTTTTTCAGAATTGGTTGGGACTTTTCAAGAAGAAGTTGGTACGTTCATGTTATTCTTGGATGGTGGAAGCATGTCTATTTTAGTTTGGAGCTAGGAGGTGAGAATTGGTGTCAATTTTCATCAATCATTATCATGTATTTTGAGGTTCAATGATTTAGGAACAATTTCAATAATTTCATCACACTACTGAGAACATTTTATGACAACCTATTCCAATGGGAGAGGGTGGCATAGTTAAAAATTGTCCCTTATAAACTAATTCTTACGGTGTAAAGAAACAAAGAATTAATGATTAACTGGATAGATACTCATATCTAAATCCAGATATATGGGCTCAGGTAAACATTGTCTCAGTAGTTTATTGATGGAACATGTAGTGGATCTTTCTTTAGCGGTTCGAGTGCATTAAGTTTAAGGTTGTACTATTATAGCATGTTTGGTGCTCAGAGGTAGATCATGGATATTAAATGGAAATTTTTGATCAGGATATGTTTATATGTTTAATTTTATGAGCATTGAGACTTATTAGAAATGATAGCTGTTAGGGTGGGGAGTTTTTAATACCCCATATATAAGGAGTATTTATAATTTTAGGTGGTTTTTTAACTTTTGAATTAGTGTGTGGGGTGAAATTTGAATTGAGGTTCGAAATATAATTCAAAAAGTTTTTACTCCTAAAATATGTGTTTTTAAACATGGAATATATGTCAGAAGGAGGATAGAAGTAGCAGATAAACATTGGAGGTAGTTTCGGGTGGCCAGGTTGTTGGTTTGTAGTAGCTTATATCCATAGCCACTGGCTCGTCGGAGGCCTAAGCAGTGGCCTTATTCCCAGAGTCCTAGAATCAGTTTCCTATTGAGGACTTTTAATGGGGTAAATGTTCCAAATTTCCCACTCAGGATTTCAAGAATGGGGAGCCTCCTTCTCCCCTTGTTTTGGTTTGTGCAGCTAGCCACCTTTCCTACCCTCTCCACCTTCAAAAACCCTTTGTTTGTGGGGCGCCTTTCCAACTTTTTCTAGTCGAATAAAGGTGTGTATTCAAATCCAATGGCCTCTGATGATCTCCCAACATTAATTATAATTTTATCATCAATGGTTTAGGATTTTATGGTTATTTCATCGAATTATGGATTTACAATTTTTTATTGGGATTTCATGCTACCTAACAAGAGGATGTCCTATGTTAATGTCTACTCATCATCATTATTTGTTTCATCATAAGTACGTCACTTCATGGATTTATTTGATTTTTATTAAATAAATTTAATTAAAATTAATTGTTTTGTTGTCTCATGTTAGGTCTTTATCAGGATGATGCTGAGAGTGTGTCTTAGACCTCCCACTTGTGTTTGGTTATGAAATTGGTGAAATAGGCTGACCGATGAGATATTCAATGTGTAGGACTAATTAATTTATATTTAAATAAATTATAAATTATTTAAATTGTCTTGAATAATAAATTATAATTGTTTCTTTAATTAATTATAGATTATTGTGATGTGTGTTAGGGCCTCATGAGGAAGCGAGATGGTTGGGAAGATTTGGATGAGCATGGAAATGCATTGGTAGAGCTGTTAGTCTGGGGATTGTAAAGATAAAAGATTACTTAAATGTAGGTAGTCCAAGTACTATCCCTAAGGCTTTATGATTGATGTCATGTACATGTGTGTGTATGGGATTTCTGAAAAATTGATGGAACCCTTTTATTAATTAAACTAATTAATTTTAATTTAAAGAGTATATGAAAATTAAAATGTTAAATTTACTTGAGCAACTAAAAAAAATAAGAAAAATTTCCTATGACACCTAGACCTAGTGTACTAGATTGACACCTTGACCGTTGATGGATGAGATTGGGAATAATAGTAATTCATGGAATTTAAACCCCTTAAGTGGTTCTGATCAGATGAATTGAAACAAAAATGATTTGGTGGGCCTTTTATAGGTTCCATTGATATCATTTGGCCTTGTTGGGATATAAGATGACCCTTATGAACCCTTGGAGGAATTAGGCTCGATAGACTGGGTATGAGGTGAGTGATCCTTTCTCTTAGAACGTGTCTTGCCTTCATGGTTTGGGCATAGGTAGGATGGACTTGTGTTGGGTGTTTAGGGAAACCTAGAGTGTCTGGAAAAGGGGTTGGCTTAAGGCCATAACCCTTGATATGGGTGTTTTCTAGAGAGATGGGTTAGGGTTGAGGAAACCTTATGAAGTTTCACATACATGATAAGACCTAGGGGAACCCTGGTGGGTGCCTTGGTGATCTGTTGAACTTAACGAGAGGGCATGCTTGGGTATGGGTAGTGATGATCATGGGTGACACCATAGAACCCATATCGATGGTTTGACCCTATTATGACTATGATGAGTATGATTTGATCTATTTGGAGATGATCATGTATTTTCATGATGGGTTGGGAAGATGGCCACCCATATCGATGTGTGTGTATATGTGTATTCATATTGGATATGGAAAACACCCTTAGGGTGTTGTTTATATTATTGATTTTAAATACTACCCTAGTAATGGAATGAGTGATATTTGGATGATAAAACACCCATAGGTGTGGTCCATGCTACTTGTAAAGAAAATTCCATCTGGAAGGTATGTGTTATCGGGTGAGAAAGAACTCATAGGGGTGGTCTGTAATACTACTAGTGGGGCTACCATGGATTTGCAGTCAAGATATAATTGGTCTGCAATAGAGGGTTGGTACTATCATGTATGATATTCTAGAGATAGTTGGGTCTTTGGTGGGCATGGTCGAATCTCCCTTACTATTAGGGCTCAATTTCCAAAACCAATGTCTACTAGGATGGAGTAGTCTCCAAGTTTATATATAGGGATGATTTTCTACCCAAGTCATTATATTAAATATAGATGTGATTTTATCCCATGGTTAGTAATCTTTGTTTACTAGGGAAAATTGAATCATTATTATGGTTGAAACGATCATCCAAACATGTTAAAAGACAATCTATCACTGCATGAAGTAGGTATGGTCGATCAGTGTCACATATTTGAGGATCAATAGTGATTTATTTTGGTTTTTTTATTTCCATTAGTTTTTTATTCATTATGAACATGTCACATCCATATATAACTACATTTTTGGTATGTAAAGGACCACTTTAGTGTTTCCCTATTGAATTATGTAATCAAACCCTTCTCGAACCGCTATTACACTTGGGTACCCCAGAAAACTCTCAATTGGTTGTATGTTCTAGTTGGGATGAGGCCTGGGGTTTTACATGATTGAGAAGGATAACTCAAATGATTTCATGGAGCTTAGGATGAGGTATGGATCAAAATTGTAGTGAAAACTTGTATTTTATTTTATTTCCTAATTTTTGTATATGTGATTGGCCCAATGGGTGGTCATTCATGTATTCTTTTAAGTCATTATATATATCCATTAATTTTTTATAGAATGTTCAATTTATTTTTTATTTATTCATATTTAATATTCATTATTCATGGTTATTTTATTATTAGTTTTCACTTTGGGATGTTATAAAGTTAATCTTTTGTATTGAGTTTAATTTAATCTCATGCGTGTTATTATAATATGGTTTTTTTCACACTTGGTTATGGATTTAATCCCACATGAGTGTATTCTCACTCCTATATGAGTTCATATCTAATCTGACATGAGCATAGATTTAATAGAATTTCAGCATAGTTTGATTCTGATTTGGAGATAATCCTATGAAAGTATTGATTGAATATGACAAAGTTTAGTTTTAATGACACATAGGGGTAATAAAATAACTTGATAATTCATAAATCATCCTACACTACACATGATGATCCATTAATATGTTACTTCATACTTAATTATTCTAAACCAAATCCCTAAATCACCTTACGCTAGTGTTGTATCTTCTGAAACCATTCTTATATAGAATCATTTTGGGATCTATTATTCTTATGCAATGTTATATCTTCAATAATTTCATCAATCCTAAAAATATTCTACTATTATTGATTTATTCTAACATAGTTTCACATTAAATTGTTTTAATTTTACACCAGTTTTAAAAATTGTGTTTTCTTCCTACAAATATATCAATTGTTTAATCTGATGCATCCTAGACCTCCTACATATTTTATTCGTACATTTTATTAATCCTATCAGTCTTAGTAATTTCATATTTTCTTATTTGTTTTCCTTTTTTGATATTTTTTTAACTATTATGTATCAATATTTAGAAAAGTAAGATATTTTTATGTATTAATGTTATTACTCTTATGCATTACATAGCTAGAAATTTGGTAAACTAAGGACCCTTACATATTGGTGACTTTTAAAATTTTAATTTTTATAAATAAAAAGAGTCTTACACATTAATAGTTCTACTTTTACATATAAAAATGTTCCAAAAATAATTTTACAATTATAGAAAAAAATTCCCAACTTCTGATCTATAGTACATCAACTTCTGAAACATACCTCACCATTCTAAGATAACTTTATGCATTCTAACTTACTTATGGAATCACAGGCTTCAATCACCAAATATTCATTAAAAACCCTACACCAATCATAAATTGTATGCTAATAGTTCTTATAAACTTATACATTTTCTGCATTATATATTTTCCACTACTACTTCAACTTTTGGTACTCAGTACTTCAATATCTGGATATACCAAAGCTTGAATTTTTTACTCACCTTATAACTTATAGAATATATTTTTGGTAATTTTCAATGTGTAAAAATTCTAGAAAAAGTAAATCCAGAACATACCTTTACCCTTATTAATTTGACTCACCATAAATAGGTTTTATGCCTCAACAAATATACCAAAAATATAATATCTTATAAGATAAGTAGTGAAAAGAATGGTTTTAAATGGTTGATAGAAGTACTCGTAGACCTTAGGCACACCTACCTATATGAAAAGTATTTTAATTAATATTGAAGGTCTAAGAGATGGTAGTGGGGATGTTATACACTCTAAATATAAATAACAATAATACATGATTACAACAAAAGTAATTAAGAATAATAAAAAATGCCTAAAGATGTAGGAACCCATGAATTGTGGAAATGTGAAAGACAATTATTTTAAAAAAAATAAACCATATTATTGTTGTAACATTTAATCTGATATAACGGTGCTTGAATTCACTGACAGATATTTATGTAATTAATTCAAGTTTGAAAAAAAAAACAAAATCGTAAATGGTTCTTTTTTCTTTTTTCTATTCTAAAACGATCTATCCATTTTCAATGTTCTATAGTTTTAATACACTAAGAAATGATTCCCCTAGATCATCCACACTTGCACCATAAATCATGGAACATTTTTCTTTGATTCTTAGATGCTATCATGGGAAAATTAATATTCTCATGACATACCTCTGATCATGAGAAGAATACAAGATCAATTCAATCAAAGAAATCAATTAGTTCTTGTTCTTTATTTTGGTCTCTCTATATAGAATATTGAGAGAGTTATTAGGATATCTCATATTAATGAAAAATAAATTAATAGTTATTCATGTGTATAAAATTCATTTATATATATAGGTTTTACTTTAAAAAATTTCTTTTTGGTCACTGGAATGTTATAAAAATAAATTTAGAACCATCTAATCACTTATAAATTAATTAAACATGTCACAAATCTCATGAATATTTTATCACTCACATGTATAAATTTAATGTGTTTTGTGATAAAATGTGATCCATTTACTCAGCTCGTAATTTACCCTTTATTATTTAATGAACCTTGGAAGTGTTATGTTTGTTTGAAAAATAATATTTTCTCATATTGACTTTTATAGTTAAATAACTTGTGAATACCTTCCCAAAATGGTGGTTTTCACATACAAAATTATGAACAAAGAAAATTCTCATAACATGTAGAATTTTACTAGATTTAAGAATGATTATTTATTATAACCAATAAATCCTTATTGATTTCATACTTGTACCACCCATGTATAGTTTCACTTGAATACCAACCAACAACTTTACATGAATTAAAGAAATTTCCAAAATGAAGACTTGATTTTGGAATATAAAATCAATTTTTATGAATTCATAAAAACCTTTAAATTATATATTATTTCCATTTATTGACTCTATATGGGAAGAAGATTCATTATTATTAATGAATAATAGATCACCTTGATTCTTTGATCATAAAACTATCTATATGTTTTTAACTTTCCTACACAGTATGTGTCTCAAGAACATTTACTTTACATGATAACTTCTGAGACTTATTCCTGTTCCAAATATTTATGCATCTTGAGAATTGAATTCATCCAATCTAATATTTATTCAATTATCTCTAATAGATATGTTGACCCTTCTTATATAAATACAGTCTTTCACTTAAAGAGAAATTTTTTATCTTTGGGATTTATGTAAATTTCTATAAAACATTAAGGATAATTAATTTAGATTCAATTTATGTTTTTATTGATGAATTTTTTTATTACCTTATCCCTAAAAATAGATTTGAATCTACACACATTAGTTAAGATATGATTTATTTATTTCATATTATTACTCATTTTATGTCCATTTTTCATTATAGTTTTCATCTGTTTATGGATTAATATCATTGTTTTTAAAGAATGCCTCAAAAGATAATAGATTACATCTAATGTCTTATAAGTCTCATCATTTCTGAGTCAAAGATAAACTGTGATAAACTGGGCATCCTTTTTAGCAGTATAGGGTACTCAATTCTGGCCTCAACCAAGGAAAAAATCTCTGTGGATAGAATCTGGCTTCACATCCATAAAAATCTGGACAGCCCAAATATTGTTTTTGAAAACAACCAGATAATCCCTTGTAGCTTCATTGACTCTGGAAAGAAAATGTATTGCTCAATATTGTATGCAAGCAACAATTATGCTGATAGGAGGTTACTGTGGAGCCACATTAAAAAAATCTCAATTTCGATAGTAGAGCCATGGATTATTGCAGTGGACTTCAATGCCATCCTACATGCAGATGAAAAGATTGGCCCTGTTACCAATGCCACCTCAATTAGAGATTTCAGGGATTGCATCGAGGCGACGAGGCTGAATGAAATCAACCTCACGGGGGTAAAAATTACTTGGTATAGGCGACACTACAATGCTATGAGAGCCATCAGGATTGACATAGCTTTTGTCAATGACGCCTCCCTTATGGTTTGAAAATCTATTGCTTGTGTCACCATATCCATGCATAACTCAGACCACCACCCAATTTTGCTAAGTTTTCTCAATAGTGTAGGTAAAATCCCAATTTCTTTAAAGTTTGACAATAGATGGGCCTCTCTTTTGGAATTCTCAACAATAATCCAGGACACATGGGGTATGGGAACTAGCAATGGGAGTCCCTCAGTTTGTATCACTAAACTGAAAATGATAAAAGTAAGGCTGAAATATTGGAGCAAGACTAACTTTTTTTCAATGGATTCTAAAATCGATTGACTAGAATGCTCTCTACATGATATTTAGGAAGCAAACACTAGGGATAACTTCTGTGGTGACACAACAAAAGATTTTGAAATATCAAATAAGCTTTTGTACCTCATAAGGCTCAAAGATAGTATCAGGAAAAACATATTCAAAACTAGGTGGCTTTCAGATGGGGATAGAAATACAAAATTCCTCAATACCCTTCAAAGGGTTCGAAGAGAAAATAGGCCCCTATATCTTCTCATAGATGGAGATCAATTTTTGGAGGAAAGGAAAGGCATATCTGACCATATCATCTCTTTTTAAAAGAATCTATTCAACGGTCTCCCATGGATTGAGATGTTAAGGGAAAACCTTATCCCAAGATTGATCACAGAAGAAGATAACCATGTCCTTACCTCGATGCCAATAGACTTCAAGATCAAAGAGGTTTTGTTTGGTCTTAAAAAATATAGTTCCCTAGGACCGGATGGGTTCACCAATCATTTCATTCAAAGATATTGGGAAACTATTCAGAATGAGGTTAGTCAGCTTATCAAGCATGTTTTCAAGGGTGGAACGTTTCCCCAATGTTTCAATGCTCAGTTCATTACCCTTATCCCAATGATTGAGAATGCAAGTTAGATAGGTCAATTCAGTCTGGTTGCCCTGGTCAACATAATACATAAAGTGATTACAAAAATCTTTGCCATAAGACTTGCGCGCATCACAAAGAAAATTATCACTTGGAACCAGTTTGGATTTGTAAAAGTAAGAAATACCAAATATTGTTTGATCACTGCTTCAAAGTGCGTGAACCTTCTCAGGAAACCCAATCGAGGAGGGAACACGGCTCTCAAACTTGATATCCGAAAAGCCTTTGACACAATGGACTGGGGATTCATTGGCAGCGTCTTACATAGTTTTGGATTTAGCATGACTTTCATTCAATGGGTAAGTGTGATTCTTGGTTCAGCACACATCTCCATCCTAATCAATGGGTCTTTAAAGGGATATTTCATGTGATCAAGGGGTGAGATAGGGTGATCCTCTTTAAGAAGTTCTATTTTCCATTGCAGAGGACTACCTAAGAAGGATTCTACTGGATATGGTTCACAGGGGTGACTTGAAGAACATCAGAGCTGCCCGAGGTATATCTTCACCCTCCCATCTATTATTTATTGATGACATTGTTATTTTCATGCAGGGGATAATAGAAACATCATCAATCTAATAAAGGCTCTCCAATATTATGTAAATGTTTTAGGTCAAGCAATTAACTTCGAAAAATCCTTTATTTATTTCGGGTGGAGTATTATAACATCTAGAAAATAATGTCTCATCCATGAATTTGGATTGAAGGATGGGTCATTACCTTTTGTCTACCTGGGTTTTCCCTTGTTATGGGGAAAACCTCGTATAGTGCACTTCTCAAATACACTTGAACAGATTCGAAGAGCTCTTGCTTTCTCGAAGGGGAAGTCTCTCTCAATGGCAGGTCACATTTTCCTTATCAAGAATGTGGTCATCTGAAATCTTTTGTACTCATTTATGGTTTATCTATGGCCTGCACCTATCCTCAAAAAATTGAATACAATGATGAAAAATTTTGTTTGGAGTGGAAGTATTAATGAAAAGCGAATCATCACTGCCTCGTGGAAAAAATGTTGTCTACCACATAATCTTGGAGGGCTAGGTATTAAAAATATGAAGTTCATCAATCAATCATTTCAAGAAAAGTTCATACGGAAAATATTCAACAAAAAATCTCCTAATATGGATTTCCTTAGAAGCAGATTCATTGAGAGACTCCTCTTAGGAAACAAATGCCACTTGGAGTCCTCATCTTGGCCTGGAATCAAACTTGTCTTGCAAAACTTCATCACAAATTCCCACTGGATGGCTGGTATGCACTATTCTTTAAGATTTTGGTATGAAACTGGATAGTTGTCCCACTAATTAATAGAGTTACAAATGAGGATAGTGGTATTAATCACAATATTAGCATAAGGGGCCAATTGGAATGCTTGGATTCAGTTCCACCTGACATTGCCTCTATTGTTACAAACTATGATTTCATAAGTCAAGAAGATATGCTTATATGGGATGGGTCCTCAAATGGAATCCTTGACTCGAAGAAATTCTACAAAAATATGCTACATGGTGATACATAGTGGATTGGTTAATGGAACAAAAAGTGGATGAATCCCTCTAGGTACACACTCATTTGGTTGCTGATGTACAACAAACTATTGGTGGATGTGAATCTAAAACGAGTTGGTATTTCTCTGTGCTCTAAATGTGTTTTATGCAATCAGAACCATGAGGATGTGAATCACATTTTTATGAGCTGAAAAATGGATTTTTCTCTATGGAAACATATGCTCTAGATTTTTGATATTCGGTTGCAACAAACAGATTTGGTATGTACTCTTATTGTAGAAATTCCCCACACAGCGCTCTCAAAGAAGCTCACCGTACTCCTAAGGGTTTCATGTGCTGAACTGATTCAATTAATATGAAATAGAAAGTATATAGCTATCCATAGCAGGGCACGCCTCCATGCTGATCTTACAATGGGCAGCATACATGCTACAGTGAAGTCTGCTAATTTTCTACATTCTGAAAAATGCTATAACTCAGTTGCTCAACTTCTAATCCTAAGAAGGTTGTAGGTTCCGGGTAATTTCCCCATTCCCTGTGGCACATTGGAGGTTTTTTGGACAACCCCTTTTGCTGATTGGATAAAATTCAATATTTATGGGGCCTCTAGAGGCAACCCTGGCCCATCAGGTTATGGTGCAATTTTCGGATACCAACATGGAGATGTGATTGAATATCTGTATGGAACTTGTGGCATAACCACTGCATTGGAAGAAGAGATGATGGGACTTATAATGGCAGTTGAACTTTCTCATAAAATAGCATGGAGGTGCATATGGCCAGAGTGTGACTCATCCACTCTTGTGCAAGCGGTAAGAAAAGGCCAGATACACTTTGCTTGGAAGCTAACTGCAAAGTGGGTGATATGCTTGGAAAGACTTTCCCTAATGAACTACATCATTACTCACGCCTTTAGAGAATCCAACTATATTAATGATGTGCTTTCCAATGACGGGGTCAATGCTGAAGGATGTCTCTATTCAACCACTCTCCCTGGTTACATGTTACCCCTTTTACTTTGTGATAAATGTGAAATTATCTCTTTTTGACTTGTGTAATCTTTGTTTGAAATAATACAAGGGCCCTAGAGCCCACTTTTCTGATAAAAAAAGGAATAATGGGATGTATTGAATGATTTTAATTCATCTTTTATTCTAAACATGTTCAGTGTAATCATCATATCATTCTTTTGTTACTTTCTATTTTCTACAAAATGAAACTTAAGAAGATTAGTAATTTTTTCTTGATTACTAATTATTATACATTTTAGATTTATTAATATTAAATTTCTCTCAGTATATTATCAAATTCTAGTATCCCTTAACTACTTGATTCATATTACTCAGTTTCTTGGGGATTCTTATAGAAAGGATACTTAAACCTCTTTTCATAGTCTGATCTATAAAATCAGATCCACTTTGAGAGTATAAGGTAGGATTTTGACAGGAAAACCACTTTCACTACCAACTCCTTAATCTGTTGAGTGAGGTCTCATATCCTACAAAACATAAATTTGATTTACTCAACACTTTACCTCTAAAGTTACAAAAATATAGCTTTCACTACTTCTTTGCTACCAACATTAGTTAAGTAAACACGCCACTTTTATAAGAATACCCTAATAGAAATATGAACTCTAAATTAGGGATAACGAGCACATGAAATGTATCATTTTGTTATAAATCAAGTTATAGAAGGCGTTAATGATTTAATATATACTTTTCGGGATTTTAAGTTTCTATTTTTTTCAAATTAAATTTGATTATAATAATATTTCTTGTTACAATGTAATAACACTCATGGGTTTAACCGATAATAAATAAAATACATTCATCATGCATATTCATTTATTTTATCCATGATTACTTGTTAATTATTTTATTTGATCATGTATCATCCAAAAATTCAAAATCAATTAACAACGAATAATCAAATAAATAAATAACGGCATGATTATCACATATTTCTATCATTTGCTTCATCGAGAAAATGATACTTAAACTAAAACCCCAAGGGAAATCCTAGAGTCGTTTAACTAGATAGTATTGTAGCTCCCATCAAACTATGATGTTATTATCTTGTTTGGATCTACACTAGCCCATGACTTGAACAACATCTTCATAAACTCCTCTATTTTACAATGTATACTCATGCACATGTAGGGGTACTCGGGGTGAGGGAATAAATTTTTTTCAATCAAATGTGAACATGTTGGACCTTATATATTTAATAATTAAGATATAATATGAATAATATATAATAATATTTTTAATAAATAATTATTTCATTTTTAAAATATAAATGAAATAATTAATTTAAATTAAAAAAACAAACAAACATGAGTATTGTCTCAGTTCATGATCAATAGAAAAACAATAATATTTCATATTAAAAATTCAATAAGATAAAATTAAAATTAAAAGAATTTTAATGCATTAAAAATAATTTTAATTAATTATTGATACATTTTGAGACACCAAGAATGTTTTATTTTAATTCCAAAATTTTTTATTTATTTTACGATTTTTTTATAATTTACTGGGACTGTTTGGACTAAAATGGTCTCCCTAAGGTGAATCTATCCCTTGCATGGGTAATATGGGTCATGTGGGATAGTTCTAACCTCACCTGGAACATTCAACATTGGATGACCCGACATAGTGTCAAGTTTCTTACAAATTTCCTTTCGAGGGGGGGGGGGTGCCTCTATGCTAGGCATGTCTCCCGAATGTGTGTGGCGCTATATTAATTTTTTTAATACAAATCTGAATTGTTCTAAAAACTCCCATCACCCCATCCCAAATCAATGGGTTTGGGAATATTACATGTAGGGTCACCACCCATTGAAAATATTTTTAATGTTTGTTTTTTTCTCTCACACCTACACATATATGTAATATCCTGCATTTTAGATCAGGTTGACAATTTCAATAGTTTTTTAACTTTTAATTTGGTGGGTGATTTGAATTATAAAATGAGATTAGGAACCTAATTATAACCATTATATCTCTTGAAATTGATGTTATTGGGTGAGGATTAATTCTCTGGATATGTCCTGAGTGTTCAAATGAGCTTCAGATGTGTTGTGCTATGAAAACATGGTTTTGGGAGGAAACAATTGTAGGTGCATGGTTGGAACACAGTTTGTGTGACAACGTGGATCAACCATGTTGACCCTCCTTATTAAGGGGTATGGTTTGTTTAAACCATTCAACATCCTAGGTGAAACTGTGCGGCCTGAACTAGTAGATTAGGAGGTGTTGCAAGGTTTGATTAAACCGTGCGAGGTGGGGGTGCACAAACATATGAAATAGCTGTAGATTATTGAGGTGGTGAACCATGCAACTTATTCATAGTTTTTCTAACCATGCAGGTAGCCCATGTGGGGTGATGATTTGGTCAGTGCTAAGGGCATGGTTTGAACATTGTTTGTTTGATCGTGTGGCCAAACCGTGTGGCATGTAGATCTTAGACCATGAGGGAAACACAATTGGAGCACAGTTAGGAATATTGTGTGGCCTAACTGTATGCATAATTTAAAGATTAAAAATGATTTTTTTACCCTCTAACCTTAAATGTGTTTTACCCCACGTATCCTCCATTTTCAGGCCCATCAGGTCCCTTGAACGCCAAGATCACCCTCTCCTTCGCCTTTGTGGGTCTCCTTCATTTTTTATCTGAATTGCGGACACCAAGTGTAACAGCCCGAGATTTTATGAAAAATATTCTTTTTTATTTCACTAATGTCTTGTGTTGTACGCTACACCAAAAGGAGCTTGCACAACACGCATCCTTGACTTGCCTTTCATTACACACAATCGCAACCTTCCTCGATAGCGTGTGTGGTACGTAATACTGAGTTTCACGAAACAATGATATGCTATTAAAATATTATTAAAACTAGCCGTTATGAATAGTAATAACCACTTTTTAAATTTTAGAAATTTTAAAATGGACTTCATTTTTGGATTTGGAGTATCGAATTTAGCCTAAGGTGAAATTTTGGTACTTTTCGGATAACTTTCATATTCTGATGAATAGTGAAAATTACTAAATTATAATTAAAAACAACTTTTTTAATCGAAATAATTAATAGTGATAAATCATTAATTTGAGTGGTTTTAAAGTATATTTAGAATATATTTTTACAATTTAATACAATGTTGGTCATTGGATGTAATTTCACATTTAAACTAGACATAAACAAGTGTCAATCTTTTGATAGATATTGTTTCTTAAAAACACACTATTTGTTTTAACAGCGGGATTTAATTATAAAATTAATTAATGCAACTTTTATGTTATGAATTTGGTAAAATAGACTTCATTTTTGAATTCGGAATATGAAATATAGCTTGGGATGAAATTTTGGCATTGTTCTGAAAAACATCAATTTTTGATGAATAGTGAAACTACTATGTGGTAGGTTAAAAACTGAATTTTCCATAAAACTTAATTTTACCGCTTCTGTGAATGGAATTTCGAAAATCCGAGAGACACGGTTAATATCAAGGACTGAAATGTGGTTCAATGAGATGAAAATAATTTTTTGGTGAATAGTAACTTTTTACTTTTTTTACCGCGGTTAATAGTAAATAGGGTAACTAAGGGTAAATATGATATTAATATTACCCTAACACATGTCCTAATTCTATTGGACAAGTGTAATTCGACCAAAAACAAACTTAGGAATAAAATATGACCATTTAGGCCCACTTGGATTAGATTAGGACATTTATTATTAATTTATTTAAAGAAGGGTTAAAATAGTTAAAATCAAAGTTTAATAAGTAAATCATTTTTAATATGGGGTTATACATAAGATAAATTCGATTGTAAATATTCATTAGAAATCTAAAAATATTTCCTACATGATGGTATTTTATTTGTAATTTTTAGACATCAAATAATATAATTTATTTATGACACAATGATGATGCAGTAATTATCTTATTAATGAAATATTGACATAATTGATGTTATAAACACCAAAATAAATATAATTTGAGACTTTTTATGAATTCGACTAATTTTCTAGGTTACTATGATATATTATTGTTGATTTAATCAACTTGGTTCGAACATATAATTCTGTTATGACTTTCACAAAAATCATATATCAAATAGTGTCAAAATTGACACAAAATAGTTTTTAAATCAAATATTATATTATTAATTGTTATTTTATTCCTAAAAATCTAAGGTTCGGCCAAATGACTTAGATAAGGATATATTTATTAATAATAAACAATTTGGGGTTCGTTTGGCTTGATATAGTAAGTTTATTAACCTTATAGTATAAGAACACAAGAAGACATGGTAAAAGTAAAATTATTTAACTTAATGTTAAATCTAAATGATAAGGTTAAAATAGGAACTTAAACTTGTCTAAATTCTATTGGATGAGAGGATTTAGACCCATCCCCACCTTAGCCTCGAAATAAATCAATTTGGAGGTAATTAAAACCGAAATTGACATTATAATAAAATAATATTTTGAGATATTCCTAAGGTGCCCCTCTCCTCCCTTATAAAAGGACACCTCCTCCCCCTCCTCCTCACACCAAATTGAGCACTCAAGCTCGGCCAACCCCTGCCATTTTCTCCTCTCCACTTCCCTAGAATAATCCTAGAGGTCCTGGTCTTCTCCAAATACCAATCTTAGTTCCTTAAGTGGAGGATTCAAAGAGGTGTTCCAAAAGAAGAGGTAATATCCATTACCGATCTTTTCAATTTCTTTCTTCTTCAACTTCTTATTCATTAGTTGTTTCATGATAAATTAATAACATTAGTATTACTTACATACTGATATGTTATTATAAATATGAAACAACCCTAATTCACCTTCTATCCATCCTACGGAAAAATGAAATCACCGCGCGTGCGTACGTACGGAATACCGTCTCCACGCCGTGGTGTAATCTATTTTCCACCATCACCTTACAAGGATGGGTATAATGGTGTAATGAGTAACTATATATGATTATTATGAAGTAATATTGATACTGAAATAATATATATATACTCCAATACAATTCCACGATCATAGGAACGATATCATCACTCGTGCGTACGTACGGAATACCGTCTCCACGATGTGATGCGACTCGTTCTACATGATCTTCATTTCATAATGATTATATAAATGAATTGAATGAATGAATATGGTATATACTACAATAATACCATTATGGAAATGAATTATCTATAACCTAAAGATAAGAATAAGAATTTATTCGACAAAACACGCATAAGAACAAAAAGTTATAAAGACCCGAGTAACAGGTAACAATGAAATATTACTAACAAGAAGCTAATAATATGACCATATATGATATCATATCAATATGTATGATTCTGGAATAAGTCAATAACATTATTTAAACCATTATACAGGAGCTTCGGACACGAACAAAGCAAATCGGACCTAAGGTAAGGGAAATATCACAATCTCATTTTTATCCGAGATTGTTTATTCGTAAGTATTTACTGGGGTGTATTTTATCATCCACATCCATGTTCCCTCAATATGTAATATTATTTCCATCCACCTAAAATTGTTTAAATCCATTTTTACCCTTCGGTGAGTTTTTAGTAATACGTATGAAAGGAATCTTTTGTCGTTTTTTGTACGAGGTACTTTTTGACTTTTCCGACAAAAGTACGAAGAATGTTTTTTTAACTTATACGGCACGAACAGATTTCTACTGTTTTATAAAGCCTTATTTTCATGAAGATTCCTCTAAAAGATTTCATGACTATTTTCAATAAAATCTCTTTCTTTTAAAATTTCATGATGTTTTGTGAAAAGAAATTGATTTTGAAGAAGAAATGATATTTTCCTCAAGAATTCAATTCAAGTGTTTTATTAAAATTATTTTCCATCTAAGATAATAAAGGGTTCTGTTTCTATCCATATTTTTACATTGGTTTGACTATGTTGTGATGGAATTATGTTTATGAATTCCTTTATCTTATATGAATTGATTTATGATGTCATGATGTTTCAAGAATCCCATTTTTGTTATATGTGTTATGCGATGATGTATGTTTTATGATTATGTGGCACACATAAGAAAGGATTCATTATAAGATGGGTGGGACCTATATCTCCCTCCAATGCATTGGGTAAAGATTTTATATCTCATGAGATAGACAGGGCTGGAACGGTAGGTTATACCGGTTCAGTGAAACAGGACTGAAACGAGGGTTACTCGATTCAGAAAAGGGACTTTGTCCACTAAGATAGTCTTGGCAATGAGTCTTGACTAACAAGAAATGATTTTCCATGATTATGTGTGCATGCCACAAAGTTTCAAGTTTTATGTTATGATTATGGGGATCTCATTTTCACTTCTATGATTTATCCCATGTTTTGATATTATGAGCTCTTTTGCAGGTTAAGATTTCCAAAAGCTATGTTCTTATGTATATGATGTGATTGATATTTCTTTTTTTTACCCTTACTGAGCATTTGAGCTCACCCTTTTATGTTTTCTTTTCCCCAGGATATAAAGAAAGGTTTTTAGGTAAAAAAAGGGAAGATCTTTATGGGAGATATTGAAGATCTTTCACCACGATTAGAAGATTACGTTCCGAGTTTCCAAAGACACTAAACTATTACGATCCTTGTGTGTGTGTTTTTGTTATGTACTAAGTATTCCGCAAAAGTAATGTAATTTCCATGTACGATAAGCTTAGGGTCTCTACAGTTGGTATTAGAGGAAAGGTTTAGTCAACCTTTGGAAACTAGGATGTGAGAACGTTAGTGAGATCCCTAGAGATATTTCTAAGGTATGTCTAGGGATGTCCCTAAGGATAAGTATACATATAGGATATATTCCTAGAACTATGGTAATGATATTAGATTAAACCTAAGAAGTTAGGTATTGAGGATACTTTCCCTTTACTATGTTGTTTTCTCTAGCATGATTTTTGATTCTCACAAAATTATTTTTGTGTTTTAGTTAATGGAGGGAACCAAAAGGAATTCAGTTAACATTGAATCCAATGGACAAATTGGTGACTATGAGCAACAAAATTGTGTAATGCCTAGAGAGAAAGATGTTGTGATTATGCCGAATCAATCATCGCGATATATGATTAACAAGGTGAAATTTAGTGGTATGCCTAATTCTTCAAAGAAGAGGAAGATAGACTATTATGCATGTTCGCATGTTGAGGAGCATAAAGAAAGGAAGATTGAGATTTCTAAAGAAGGGAAGAAGAACCTTGAGGAATACCTCAAATGGAGGGACCGATGTTATCTGTGTGGAGAAAAGGGTCATAGAGTGACAGACTGTTATGGATTTCAATGTCTTATTTGTGGAGAACATGGGCATTACCCAACTCAATGCCCTGACCTAAAAAGTTACTTCTAAATCAAGGAAGGACTTATTCCAGGATAATCATTGATGTGGATGGACTGAAGTGTTTTGGTATTCAAGAATAATGTTGTTGAGGTACTTTTATGGTGTATTGAAATATTTAAGTATTGGTCTATTGTGGTTTTCAATAATTTTAAGGTACCAATAACTATGAAAAGTGATTCAAATATTTTGGAAAGTAGATGATAAGTGCATAATGAAAGGATAAGAAGATAATGAGATGTTTGATTGTATTCATGAGCTCATGATTGATATAAGGACTAAGTGATATCATGGTTTGAGTATAAATAATTTTGAGGATTTTGGTATGTGTAAAGTGTTAACTTTTAACTGCATTCAAGTTTTCACTAAGGTTCAATGGGTATTCAAGAGAGTACAAGATTAAGGCCTTTGAATGTTTGGAATGTGACCAACAAGATATATCTTATGATATATGGGGATCAACGATGGTATTAAATCTATGGTAATCGTTTTCACTATGTTATGAGAATGGACTGCAGTATTATGGATAAGCCTAAAGATTGGAATGGATTATGTTGGACATAAGTTAGTATTGTTTAAGGATATAAGTTTTTTCGATATTATTGATGGGATGTTATAGTAATATAGTTTTATAAAAAGGACAACCTGCAGGACGGGCGACAGCCCATCGCTTCGGACAAGGCTGTAGGAATCGAACCCACAACCGAAGTGCGACTGGCCTTTATCGCCTACCACTGGCCTACAGGAAGTCCCTGTTTAGTAGAAACTAGTTTTATTATATTAAGCAGTATGATATATGAAGTATAAATCCATTTTAGGAACCATATATGATTAATCTCACTATAGATCGACTTATGTATATAAGTTTTGCTAACCTTTTGTTTGAGACAGATGGAATGACCTGTCATTCTATCACATGATCTGCTAACACTTCACGAATAACAAATTCAACTTCATTTATTTAAGAGATGAAGTAGAAATTGTTCAAGGCACGAACAAAAGTGAGATTGTACCAAAATAAAGTAAGTATTTATTCTAAGCAAATTTTCAACTTTAGGGAAATGATCTTGAAAACCAAAAATGTTGTCCTAGTGATCTTATACCTGATGAATCAGATGGTACCTTATATCATCACAAATCTATGGATTTGTGATTACTGGCTTTTCCATAGCCATGTTCTCTACCACTCTCCATCAGAACATGAGGGTTAGATTTCTCTTCCATATCCATATTTTCACCTATGTGGAAACCCAGTGATTAGTTTATTTGGGTAATCGTTACATTTCATACTTTAGTTTTTAAAGCCAAGTTTTGGTATTCCCTTTTACGATGTGGGTTTCTATTAAAGAAACTTTCGAATAGTAAACCATTTATAACCCCGACGAATTTCGAGGGCGAAATTCATTTTAAGGGGGGTAGAATGTAACAGCCCGAGATTTTATGAAAAATATTCTTTTTTATTTCACTAATGTCTTGTGTTGTACGCTACACCAAAAGGAGCTTGCACAACACGCATCCTTGACTTGCCTTTCATTACACACAATCGCAACCTTCCTCGATAGCGTGTGTGGTACGTAATACTGAGTTTCATGAAACAATGATATGCTATTAAAATATTATTAAAACTAGCCGTTATGAATAGTAATAACCACTTTTTAAATTTTAGAAATTTTAAAATGGACTTCATTTTTGGATTCGGAGTATCGAATTTAGCCTAAGGTGAAATTTTTGTACTTTTCGGATAACTTTCATATTCTGATGAATAGTGAAAATTACTAAATTATAATTAAAAACAACTTTTTTAATCGAAATAATTAATAGTGATAAATCATTAATTTGAGTGGTTTTAAAGTATATTTAGAATATATTTTTACAATTTAATACAATGTTGGTCATTGGATGTAATTTCACATTTAAACTAGACATAAACAAGTGTCAATCTTTTGATAGATATTGTTTCTTAAAAACACGCTATTTGTTTTAACAGCGGGATTTAATTATAAAATTAATTAATGCAACTTTTATGTTATGAATTTGGTAAAATAGACTTCATTTTTGAATTCGTAATATGAAATATAGCTTGGGATGAAATTTTGGCATTGTTCTGAAAAACATCAATTTTTGATGAATAGTGAAACTACTAAGTGGTAGGTTAAAAACTGAATTTTGCATAAAACTTAATTTTACCGCTTCTGTGAATGGAATTTCGAAAATCCGAGAGACACGGTTAATATCAAGGACTGAAATGTGGTTCAATGAGATGAAAATAATTTTTTGGTGAATAGTAACTTTTTACTTTTTTTACCGCGGTTAATAGTAAATAGGCTAACTAAGGGTAAATATGATATTAATATTACCCTAACACATGTCCTAATTCTATTGGACAAGTGTAATTCGACCAAAAACAAACTTAGGAATAAAATATGACCATTTAGGCCCACTTGGATTAGATTAGGACATTTATTATTAATTTATTTAAAGAAGGGTTAAAATAGTTAAAATCAAAGTTTAATAAGTAAATCATTTTTAATATGGGGTTATACATAAGATAAATTCGATTGTAAATATTCATTAGAAAGCTAAAAATATTTCCTACATGATGGTATTTTATTTGTAATTTTTAGACATCAAATAATTTAATTTATTTATGACACAATGATGATGCAGTAATTATCTCATTAATGAAATATTGACATAATTGATGTTATAAACACCAAAATAAATATAATTTGAGACTTTTTATGAATTACACTAATTTTCTAGGTTACTATGATATATTATTGTTGATTTAATCAACTTGGTTCGAACATATAATTCTGTTATGACTTTCACAAAAATCATATATCAAATAGTGTCAAAATTGACACAAAATAGTTTTTAAATCAAATATTATATTATTAGCTGTTATTTTATTCCTAAAAATCTAAGGTTCGGCCAAATGACTTAGATAAGGATATATGTATTAATAATAAACAATTTGGGGTTCGTTTGGCTTGATATAGTAAGTTTATTAACCTTATAGTATAAGAACACAAGAAGACACGGTAAAAGTAAAATTATTTAACTTAATGTTAAATCTAAATGATAAGGTTAAAATAGGAACCTAAACTTGTCTAAATTCTATTGGATGAGAGGATTTCGACCCATCCCCACCTTATCCTCGAAATAAATCAATTTGGAGCTAATTAAAACCGAAATTGACATTATAATAAAATAATATTTTGAGATATTCCTAAGGTGCCCCTCTCCTCCCTTATAAAAGGACACCTCCTCCCCCTCCTCCTCACACCAAATTGAGCACTCAAGCTCGGCCAACCCCTGCCATTTTCTCCTCTCCACTTCCCTAGAATAATCCTAGAGGTCCTGGTCTTCTCCAAAGACCAATCTTAGTTCCTTAAGTGGAGGATTCAAAGAGGCGTTCCAAAAGAAGAGGTAATATCCATTACCGATCTTTTCAATTTCTTTCTTCTTCAACTTCTTATTCATTAGTTGTTTCATGATAAAGTAATAACATTAGTATTACTTACATACTGATATGTTATTATAAATATGAAACAACCCTAATTCACCTTCTATCCATCCTACGGAAAAATGAAATCACCGCGCGTGCGTACGTACGGAATACCGTCTCCACGCCGTGGTGTAATCTATTTTCCACCATCACCTTACAAGGATGGGTATAATGGTGTAATGAGTAACTATATATGATTATTATGAAGTAATATTGATACTGAAATAATATATATATACTCCAATACAATTCCACGATCATAGGAATGATATCATCACTCGTACGTACGTACGGAATACCGTCTCCACGATGTGATGCGACTCGTTCTACATGATCTTCATTTCATAATGATTATATAAATGAATTGAATGAATGAATATGGTATATACTACAATAATAACATTATGGAAATGAATTATCTATAACCTAAAGATAATAATAAGAATTTATTCGACAAAACACGCATAAGAACAAAAAGTTATAAAGACCCGAGTAACAGGTAACAATGAAATATTACTAACAAGAAGCTAATAATATGACCATATATGATATCATATCAATATGTATGATTATGGAATAATTCAATAACATTATTTAAACCATTATACAGGAGATTCGGACACGAACAAAGAAAATCGGACCTAAGGTAAGGGAAATATCACAATCTCATTTTTATCCGAGATTGTTTATTCGTAAGTATTTACTGGGGTGTATTTTATCATCCACATCCATGTTCCCTCAATATGTAATATTATTTCCATCCACCTAAAATTGTTTAAATCCATTTTTACCCTTCGGTGAGTTTTTAGTAATACGTATGAAAGGAATCTTTTGTCGTTTTTCGTACGAGGTACTTTTTGACTTTTCCGACAAAAGTACGAAGAATGTTTTTTTTAACTTATACGGCACGAACGGATTTCTACTGTTTTATAAAGCCTTATTTTCATGAAGCTTCCTCTAAAATATTTCATGACTATTTTCAATAAAATCTCTTTCTTTTAAAATTGCATGATGTTTTGTGAAAAGAAATTGATTTTGAAGAAGAAAGGATATTTTCCTCAAGAATTCAATTCAAGTGTTTTATTAAAATTATTTTCCATCTAAGATAATAAAGAGTTCTGTTTCTATCCATATTTTTACATTGGTTTGACTATGTTGTGATGGAATTATGTTTATGAATTCTTTTATCTTATATGAATTGATTTATGATGTCATGATGTTTCAAGAATCCCATTTTTGTTATATGTGTTATGCGATGATGTATGTTTTATGATTATGTGGCACACATAAGAAAGGATTCATTATAAGATGGGTGGGACCTATATCTCCCTCCAATGCATTGGGTAAAGATTTTATATCTCATGAGATAGACAGGGCTGGAACGGTAGGTTATACCGGTTCAGTGAAACAGGACTGAAACGAGGGTTACTCGATTCAGAAAAGGGACTTTGTCCACTAAGATAGTCTTGGCAATGAGTCTTGACTAACAAGAAATGATTTTCCATGATTATGTGTGCATGCCACAAAGTTTCAAGTTTTATGTTATGATTATGGGGATCTCATTTTCACTTCTATGATTTATCCCATGTTATGATATTATGAGCTCTTTTGCAGGTTAAGATTTCCAAAAGCTATGTTCTTATGTATATGATGTGATTGATATTTCTCTTGTTTACCCTTACTAAGCATTTGAGCTCACCCTTTTATGTTTTCTTTTCCCCAGGATATAAAGAATGGTTTTTAGGTAAAAAAAAGGGAAGATCTTTATGGGAGATTTTGAAGATCTTTCACCACGATTAGAAGATTACGTTCCGAGTTTCCAAAGACACTAAACTATTACGATCCTTGTGTGTGTGTTTTTTTTATGTACTAAGTATTCCGCAAAAGTAATGTAATGTCCATGTACGATAAGCTTAGTGTCTCTACACCAAGTACGTTGAAAAAATATTTTTAAGCTCTCAACTCCTCATTATTGTCTTCTTCATTAACCTCACATTATAAAATGATAAATCTGTGCAATATTTTTTTCCCCTATTTTCAGGTCGTTTGAGGATTATTCTATTTTCATCCATTCTGGCTCAAACCAAATCCTGATATTAGAAGATTGGACCCTTCTAAGCATGAGGTAGGTCATCTAGTTATTTTCCCTCTAGGTATAATGGTTTTATATTGTGAACTATTGTGCCACACATTGGAATCCTTCAGTGTCACATCCTTAAGGTATAATTAATTCAGTTAAATGGGTTTTCTTGCTTAATATGGTTCTAGCTAACAAAAAATCAACACCATAGGTTGATCACCTTGACTTGAGCCACACCATGGGCATGACTTCGTTAAAGTCCAAGGTTCACTTTCCTGAAATTGTTAAACCACCTTCAAGGTGTGTGATTTCTCTTGAATAAATACTATTGAAAAAGGAAATGAATTAAGTGAAATGATAGTCTACGTATTAGGACATTATTCCTTGTGACATAGTTGATTTACATGTATTTAATTAGTTGGAAATTTTTGATAAAATGTTATGGAATTAATGTCTGGTTATTTGATATGAGATACTGATAGAGAACCCACCATCATCATATGCTGAGGGAGATACAAGGGTCTCAACATAAGGATTCCTTGGATGGTATCATTATGATTCATGATTAGAATTTTTAGCTAGATTGTGTATATTCTAGTAGAGATACTTGGTATGACTTGGATGGGATCACCATGAATTTTATCTACCTTTTTATGAGTGATAATGGCTCCCTAAGGTAGACACCATGGACTGGCTTAGTGATTAGATGGTTAAAATAGTCCATGATTGATACTCGTCCCCCTATGTGAGATACCAAGGACTGGTTCAGAGGGTTTGTTTTCACGCCATATTGAGAGTGATGATTGGGATTCCATTTATGGATCTCCTTGGATAGAATCTTATAGTATCGAGTATTCATAGTTCCCCTAGATAGATACTTGGGATTCATTTTTGGATTAACATGGATGGGCTCAGGGTGCTTATTATTAATTTCAATTGATGACTTATAATTAATGAATAAGAATGTGTAACCGAAGTTTTAGGGACACATCTTCCAATCCAAATCACATGCTTGTGGTTGGTCTACTTCTTAATGATTAGTCATGGACCCTTTACCATAAATTTATAGGTTCACCTTGGTTCAGAGGCATCCAGATTACGATGATGTTGGTAGTGTCAGAATGGTATCCATGAGGAACCCAGATTGACATGTTTTATTTATTTACTTTCTTCCATTTAGTATTGTAACAGTGATCATTTTATATGCTCAGAATAGATTTTCCTAGACACCATAGGTGGTAGACTATTGATTATATCTCACACCCTATTCAGGACTCCATTTCACTAGGGTACCTGAGAAAATCTCATGTTTAAATGATCAGGTTACTAGATTGTACTTGATTGTTGTAATCCTTATCTTCTAGGATAGAGTATTGGAGCAGAGGAATGATCATGTTATTGTGATGTTATTGGAGATAGATATTGTATATTTTATTTTTTTATTTCCTTGTTAGTGTTGTTATGTAATGTGTATAACTAACTATATAAGTTTTTCATAGAATGTCCATGCATGATCATTTATTCATTCAGTATTGAATTCCTGTTATTATTATATTCTACTGCCTTTATTTCTATTTCCTCTGGTGTATTTGTATATGATCTAGAGGGTATAGTTTCCCCATTGTACCACATTTACACCATTACTACTGGTCAACAACCTTTGACATATAGGGAGGCACATTTGAGGCCTAGTGGCTAACCATCCCGGGGAACTGTTTGAGTGGCATAAAGGTTAGGATGCTACAAATGGTATCAAAACATATTTTTCCTTCTCTATACTATTTAGGATGGTATATAGGAGACTATTAATGTGTCAGTTCTTGATAAATAACTTGTTTTTGGTTCTTTCTATCCCAGACATGAGGGAAAGATCAAGTTTCTATGAATGGGTTTCTTGATTATACTTTTGTAATAGTTGATTTATATTTCCCCTTGATTTATTGTCACACATTTTATGGTTATTGATTTAGGGATTTAATTATTTTTTACCTCTTGGATTAAAATGTAAAGATAACATAGGTTCATTCATGAATCATTCTTGGTAGACAAAGATTCACATGTCATTCCATATAGGTCGCATTATAGACTGCTTAATACTTATGACAAATGTGCCTTCCCTGATAGTTTAACATGCTTACCTATATGTATTATAAGTTAATTGGAGGTATTCTCTCTTATATAACATGTTTAATCATATTCCATGATTCTATGATTTATTTTAGTATGATGGATTTTATACCACGATTGGGTGTTCCCTTACATTCATGGTATATCACCATGTTGTTTCCATGATTTACTATATTTATTTCTTTTTAATAGCATGACTAATGATAATTGTGATATATGATTGATTAAATAAAATGTCAGTATCAACCTATATAGTTTTTTATCTCATATATTGATGATGTAACTCTATTTAAAAAACTATTATTTTATGTTCGAGCTGTGAACCATTGGTTGCATGGGATGGAACATTATTGGCCTTGATTAAATGGATACCAAATTGAAATTAATAAAGTGTATAGGTTCTTTATAAATTGGGAACTCGTGACCCATATAATCACACAATCCCATATAGACTTTCTATAGTTTGAAATTAAATGTTGTAATCTAGTTTCAATTAAATGGGAACCAATGGTCCAATTTATAAAGTGTATGGGCCTTTATAAATTTCAAAATGGTAACCCATATAATTAAATCATTATATATATAGATTTTTTTTATTTTGGAAATATTTTTGATAACTTGGTTGTAGTTATGTGAATTCCAATTGTAAATTATAAATGTAAGTACCTCTATAATTTGGGAATAGTGATTCAACTAACTAGACCATTATGTGGAATAAGAAATTTTAAATATTGAATTATAATTTAGTGGTTAATGAGTTGATCTAGTTGGGATGTTAAATTTTAAATAATTTAAATTAGTTTTGAAAAATTTAATCTAGTACATTTAAATGTAATTTAAGAACGTGATAAAAAAATTTATAAATTATAAATGCTTGCATATTTATATTTTGGGCATGGATTCTTGTATGAATGATCATCCAAATACACAATTGGAACCATGTAGGTGAGTTGGAGGCATGTTTCCTATGGGACAAATAGACTTGGACCAAGTAGGTCCATCTCATGAGTAAATACTTACATGTTAAACCAATTAAGGGTGTTTTAAATCTATGAAAATAGTTGTTAAAAGGATTCTTTCAAATGAACCCAAATTCGTTTAATGGGACATGTGTAGGTTTCCTTATTTATTTTCATTCTTTGTACTTAACCCCATGGTGGTGTTTACATGCTAATGGGATGGTTATCTAAAGTGTCAATAGGTTATTATATGGTGTTAGATAAGCGCATGTGTAATCTTACTTGAACAATCCTTTAAATGAATAAAACTATTGTTCTTTATTTGTGAGCATTATTTTTATTATGAGTTATCAATTAATTTAAATCTCAATTAAAAACTAATGAGTGTTTTCCTCTTTATATTTGAAAAATATATTTTCTTTAACTGACCCAGTTGGAGAAAATATTGAATTAAATAAATGGTTAAAAATAAGTATAATATAATGAAACTAAATTGTGTATGATATAAGCTAAATGGAGTGTTTAGTACATTTGTTTTAAAAATAGTACATGACATCCCTTATTCTAGCTATTTAAGTGTTTAATGAATGAGAATTATTTAAATGCATTAAAAAGGAAAACCTCATATAGGTTTATATTGTAGGAACCCTCATGTGAGGGCCAGTCCTAGATGTTTTTTTTGGAATTGGAATGTAGATGTTTTTTATATACCCAGTTGACTTCTTCCTTGGATGTATGGACCTAGAGGTTAGGTATTAAGTCATAGTGATCTTTTTAGGTGTGACTATGTTTTAGGATCGATGTCTTGTGCTTTAGTAAGGGGTTATCTCTATGGAGGTAGTTCCCTCATAACTATTAAGAATTTATAAATGATTATGATATGTTTTTCGATGAGAGGTGTCATTCGGGTGTTGTTGTCCCAAGTACAAATCCTAGAAATGAAGGGATTCCATTGAGTAAATTGGTGATTGACTAGTAGGTTAATCCCTGTTAAAGTTGTGGGCATTGTGCAATGATTCAGTTCATAGGTTAGATATGCTTTGGTTATGATTTGATGCTTCATTAGTCATGAGTCCTTACTCTTCTTTAGGGGGTCATTACATTCATAGAATTCATAGTACTTGATATGTTTTTTTGTCACATTGGAACACATTGTTATGCATGGTGCATATCGATTTAAAAGTATATGTTGAATCATATATTTTCATGGTGACAAGGTCATCTGATACTTTACATTATATGGTTACCCGACCACATGAATGAAGGGTCATGGGTTCATAAAAGCTACATTTACGGGTCACCTCCAAAGTAGAGAGACCTAAGAATTGTAAACTAATTATGATCATTTCACCTTTGAGATATAAATAGAAATATTAGTTGTCCTAGTGATTTGGGATGATGTTATATGAAGGACTGTGTGCTATGTCACGACCGATCCAGATTATTTTGGGATTCTACACTTGAGGATCACGATTCTTGTGGACTTGACTCGGAGGAGTTTCATGTATACGTCTAAGGTTAAATATGACCTAGTGAACCTTGGAGATATTTTTTCTCTATTTGTGTTTTATTCTTTCTAAAATAATCTTATCCATGTTTAGGAACTATGTTTAGTGGCAACAGATTGTGTTCCCTTATATGTTTCTATTCTCTGTAATGTGATGATAAGGATACTCCTAAGGTGGGGAACATCACATCATTCATGCATATCATGTCATTCCAAGTATAAAGAACGTGATTGTAGAGGGCCATACAGAAATAGATATAATGGTTTTAAAATCTGGTAATCTTAAAAAATGTTCAAGATATTAAAATGATGTCATGAGGCGAGCAGTCATTCGAGACATAATGTCACTTAGGGATGCCTGTTTTTCAGGGTGAGTTACAGGGGAAATCTTACTTTAATGAGACTGACATTCCATGTAGCATGGCCATCATGGTCTTGATGATGAAAGACCCATGGGAGTGCGAGTTGGTTGTGAGGTGGGGCTCAGAATCATGTAAAATCTATGCAGTTTATTACATAGGTGAACCACAATACTTGTGCACAATCTGTCTAACTGTGCATCAATACCATGTGGGGTGAAGAGTTGGGTAGTTCCAAGGGAATTTTTGGAACATGTTTTGTTTGACTCTGTGTCCAAACCATGTGGTGTGTATCTCTTGGAAATTGACGGAAGCATAGTTGGTGCACTATTATGCAAAAAGTGTGGTCTAAATGTGTGCCTCATTTGAAGGATAAAATGAATATTTCCCCTCCACCCTTAAATAGGTTTTACCACATTCTTCCTCTGTTTTCACTGTCATGACCAGACCCACCGAGGTCTGACCCATGACTACCCCAAGCCCACCACCAATAGGCCAAGGGCTGGAGACCAATTCCAAGTAGTCATATCCCACAAATGGGAGACATTAGCCTAAAGTACCTATACACATGCACACATCTCCAAGACCAAAAAATTCTGAAATGTAAAAAAGATGAAACCAATGCATGCATACATCTAAGATCCCATAATAGAGTATGACAGTGAAGTACTGAAAGGGGGAAATGTGCCAAATATAAGCCCAACCAAAAAATATAAAGATTCCAACCTTCTCTAAGGGAGAGGACTTAGTCAAATGAAACCTCTCGATAAGCACCTTGATCTTAAAATATATAGCTATGATCTACCCACTCCCTTCCCTCCAAGGAAACCATCAAAAGTTTCATCATCTACATAATACATGACATGTGTAGGAAAATCCTATGAAGGGGTTATTATAACAATACCCAATAGGACACTCTGAAGACACTAAATAATAAGCAGCAAGGACAATCAGCTCAAAATAAGATATAACAATCTATTTATAATATAAAACCAAGATGTACTCAGGGAATACACCATGCCCCAGGCAGTCATAACCAACTTCCACCCATAAGTATTCTAATAGAATAAATGCTCACTCTAGGGTAATCCACTCCATAATACATGCTATCATCATATAAACTCATTGAAGAGGTATAGCTCATTGGTCCCTACCCTTAAAATATTTTTGGTCTTATAATAACCTGATACAAAGATAGGGGGTCACACCCAAAAGCTTCGGTGGGCACCACATACCAAATCTATGTCAACCCACTATATAGGGGATCGTATGTCCATGATAAAAAAATCTTATCGATACAGCCTGCTAGATGAAGTATCAATTCCCTACTTTGGGAGGTCACATCGATTCCACAAACTCCAACTATGGAACAAAGGCTGATAGAGGATCTCTCTCTAGTCTCATGGAGGGAATCCATAACTCTATCTGAGACATAGCTTCTAGAGGGGATCATAATATTTTCATGTGTATGTAATTTCACAATGTACCCTCAAGGTAAATTACCAAGGGAACATGATCAACCTATACTGGTCCAAACTAAGAAAATAGATAGCTACAAATACTCTTGAAGGGGGTTCATAGTGTGTACCTTGGGGTACACGACATGCCCAATTATCCCCATGACAGCCCGTGTGGAAGATCCTCACATGGAATGTAAGTATCCTTATACATGGTTTGTATAAGAAGTACAAAGTTTGCAAAGACACACAATATTCTTCTTGTGTTTCCTATTCATGCATGTGTGTGGTGGTCATGTCCGTGTACCAACCCATGTGCGTCAAGCCGTGTCAGTGTCCAAGTACACGACATGCAACTCAGTCGGGTAATTTTTCCCATGACCTGAGCTTTATGGAAAGGTTCATACACCATGTGATAGGGGTAAGACAACTTGTTATAGGGGCCACACATCGTGTGATACTTATATTCATCCTGAAACCCTGGCTGCCGCTAAACAGGCCTCACACGATTTGTAATCCCGAGTAACATGATGTGTTTCTTGAGAATTTCTAGATCTGGATTTTCTCCTCTATTTATCCTCACGGACCACTTCCATGTTGATTTCCACAAAAAATCACTCCATATAACTTGGATCTACATTGATTGATCCTTACCGCCACTTGCTCACTGGAATATAGGATCAAAATGCAATGGGAAATCACTTCCATTGTTTGAAACATCATGAACTACCTAGGAATAAGAATAAACCTTGATATGGTTTTTTTCTCCCTAAATCTAGCCAACATCATCATCTATCTTCAAATCGCTACCACCATCGCATTCTGTACTCACAGTTTTGATCTGTTACGCTGAAGAGAGGTTTCACAACGATCAAAAATAGGGTATTTGTCAAACTATTGGTCAAAGGGAATACTAACGAAGACCACAAAATGAAATTGGGGAGAAATATATAAACCATAAAATGGGAGGAACAAACCTTAGCGGTTGTTCATTTCTCCTCAATCCATTGTCATAGAATTGGATGAATAAAGAGGATATAATCAAAATGAACAAAACAATTCCATAAAATTAAATCTATTGACGATTCATGAATCAATTTTGTTCATGTAATTGATCCACGTTCACTTAGGATTAAATAATAATATTGAAATAATTATTAAAAACATCCAACCTAGACTTCAGATTGATTGTTGACAAAGAACAGTTTCATTTTCATCATTGATGAGATCTAAGATCTCTATTGGTGAAATGATCTGTGATCTGATTCTGATCCATATTCATTAACCAATAATGATCTCCTCCAATAGATCCTAGGTCTCTAGGGTTTTTTAGTAGACCCTGAGATAATTTCCAAAGTCATGTAATTAAAATATAAAAACATTCGTTTCATCGAAATAAAAAAATAAATAAATTATTTAATTTATTTACGCCCACATGACTTTTATTTCTCAAACGGTTTGCGCCAACAAAGGATATGTTTTTCCTAGGGTAAAACCAGAATTCAAAACTATACAGTGCCTTTAGATTTCTGATCCGTGACCCTGTTCAGGATTTATTCCACTTTTTTAGGAAAACTGCATGTGTGTGCTTGTTAATATATATAATATATTTCAAAATTTATCCTAGGAATATGATGCCTCATAATCACATGTTTTCTTACTTCCTGGTCTCAAAAATAATCCCTATCATATCCAAAAATAATACATATAACTGATGAGACATTTCATTCTCCCCACCTTAGGGATTTTCATCCCAAAAATAGAAAACCCTACTCAAAAAGTTGATGTTACTATGTCTCCCATTCCAAGTTTATCTCCTAAAGATTCTCATTCTACCATAGGACATGCATATGGGGAATCAAACCCCCATGAAGGATGCTCTCCTACTGATCCTTGATCTCCACTAGGCACTCTATTAATGTTGTTTTATCCTCAATTTCTATCTCACCACAATAGATTATGTGAAATGGGCCATGAACATACCTCCTCAACTATGATACATAGAAGATGTCATGTACCCAGTCTAATTGTAGTGGCAGAGCTAAGTGGTATGGAACATTTCCGACTCTATGTAGTATCTATAAGGAACCAATGAATCTCATAAATAACATGTCGTCGTGATGAAATCTTCTCAATCCACATCGAGGTGAGACTTTGAGGAACACATAGTCTCCCTCTTCAAACTATAGAGGACTCCATCATCAGTCTGCATAAGAATAATGATGGATCTATGTAATCACCATCTACACCTGGATGATTTGTACCTTATCTATAGTAGCTCACACCAACTATAGACCAATGATCACTGACTTTCCTGGATTATTCCAAAAAAGTGGTGAACTTCAGGTTCTTCCATAAAAATCCTTGAATTGTGCCAAACCAATGGTGTAATGGTAGTTTTTTATAGAAACTCCACCAAGGGTAGGTGATCCTTCCAACTACGACCAAAGTTCAACATGAAATCCTACAATATGTCTTCCAAGACATGTATGGTATGTTCTATCTGGCCATTAGTATGGGGGTGAAATGTTGTCCTCAAGTGTAAATGAGACCCAAAGGTTTATTGTAATCCTCTCCATAATTGAGATGGGAAGCAAGAATCATTGTCAAAGATGATAATCTAGGGAACTCCATGGATTAAGAATGTCTCCTACATGTAGAGGGGTCCCAAGCTCTCTACTGAACTCTACTCTTGAATAGTTAGGAAGTGGGAAGAATTATTGAGTCAGTATAAAATTACCCAGAGGGAATCATTCCCCTAGATGTACATGGTAATACCATCATGAATCCTATGGAAATATCAACTCGTTTATACTCTGGAACCTCAAGGGGTTGTGTTAAACCAACTGGAACCTGGTGCTCTACCTTCACCTGCTAACAAGTGAGGCATCAAGCAACAAACTCAGAAACTCATTTCTTTATACCTGGCCACAAAAGCTGACATCAGAGGTCCTGGTACATCTTTTCCACCCCTAGATGTACCACCAAAGGGGATGTATGAAACTCCTACAACCCATACTCCCACAATGTTAAAGGTAAAATCATCCAACCAAAAAAAGGATAACATCCTCCCCACCTTCATAATATCCATCAAGAGAATGTACATTGAATATCTAAGTACATAAGGTATTAAAGTCATTATCTCCACATTGAGCATCTCTGACACACTGTAAAAGTGTTGGGGATAACAACCATCTAATGAAGATATGAATTACCATCATTTTCCATGAAGGAAAACTAAAATGAGCTTAACTATGATGATGCCTTGGTCAACAACTAAGAAAAATATGTCCTATTGAGATCATCATCTACCATATTCATCTTCCTAGGAGTATAGAAAATCTCTATGTCATAGTCTTGGAGGAACTCCATCCATCACCTCTATCTTAAGTAAATATCCTTCTAGGATAATATATACTTGATACTCCTATGGTCAGAGTAAAAAACAAACCACTCTCTCATTAGGTAGAGTTTCCACATCTTCAATGAAAATACTGCTGCTGCTAACTCAAGATAATGGGTCATGTACTTATGCTCATGTTGTATCGACTGGAATGAACCATAGGCAATAACCACCTTCCTATGAATCAGAACAATACCAAATATTTTCCTTGATGAATAGTTTAACACTACGTACTCGACACCATCCTCTCTAAATTTCAAGATAGGAGCACTCATCGACCTCTACCAAATCTCCTAACAAAATTACTGGAATCTTTCCACTCACACAAAAGGATGCCCCTTTTGAGTCATATATTTCATGGGTGCTACCACTCTGGAGAAATTGGGTACAAACATCTGATAGTACATTATAAACCCAAGAAAACTCCACACATTGGTAACACTCTTGGGTGGCTCCCAAGAAAGAAAAACCTCAACCTTCACTGATTCCACTACTAATCCAGCCTCCAAGATGATGTTTCCCAGAAAGTGGACCTATCAAATCCAAAAATGACACTTTGAGAGATTCCTATGAATCTGGTTCTCCCAGATGTGTCCAGGACCATCCTAAAGTCTCTCTCATGATCCTCCTTATATGCCTAATACACTTGAATTTCATCAATAAAGGCCAACAAAAACTAATCTAAGAAAGTCTAAAAGATCTGATTCACGAGTCCCATGTACTCTACTAGGGTGTTCTTCCAAACGAAAAATATCACCAAGTACTCATAGTGAATGTAGTGACATATTAATTTCTTCATTGGAATATCCTCACCCCATACTCATAGCTGGTAATAGCCTGATCTAAGTTCAATCATCAAGAACCATCGTGACCCTCTCAACTGATCAAAGACAACTTAAATCCTCATTAGTTAATACTTATTTTTCACAGTCACCTGATTCAATAATCAATAATCCAAACATAACCTCAAGCTCTCATCTACCTTCTTGGCAAGCAACACTGGGGTTACCTAGGGGAAAATGTTGGCTCTCACAAAGCGATTATCTTGCATGTCCACTAATTGCACCCTCATCTGTCGATGCTTTGTGGGATACATCTGATATGTTGGTGAAAATATCGATTTTGTACTGGGATGCAAGTCAATGTAGAAGTCTAGGTCTCATTGGGGAGGTAAAAATGGTATGTCCTCAGGTAAGACGTCCTAATACTCTACCACCACTATAGGAAACTGATATCCCAAAGCATCCACTTCTCCAAGAGTCATGCTAGCCAACTGGTGAGTAATTAGCTACAATATCTTATCCCTAATCTCATCCTTCTCTAACAAGGTTTCTTTTTCCCCCACAAAGGAAAACCTCTTTATGTCATTGTGAACAAACCACATCCTCCACCTAAAACACTCAATTTGGGCATGAATTTTGGATATCTAGTCCATACCTAAGATGATTTAGTAAAGCCTCATTGCTTCTAAATGTGATCCCATACAAAACTCTTGCCTCTCAACATCAAATAGAACTATCAGCACAAGTAAGTATTAATTGAGTGACCACTTTTCGGAGTCTCCTAATGCAAGGGACGAGCCAATGGTTCAACCAGAATCTCTATGTATCAAACCAGAGAAGTGGAAAGGAAGGAATAGATAGAACTTGTGTCTATAAATACTATAGATAAAGAATAAAATACACATATTGTACCTCGTATCATCTCTAAAGACTCTGGTTCATAGGCCTCCATAGCCTAAAACTGGCCTTGTCTATATCCACCAGATCCCTAAGCCTAGTGCGGACCACTTGGGGTGGTGGTGGTAATAGATTAAACCTCCGACCACCTCTTATTACCCTTATGATCCCTCAGCCAAATCTTCCACCCTACATACCACCCTGATCCTACCTCTATCTATACCTCAGTGGTCCCCCAACCATCTTACAATCATCTATGTGATGGGTCCTACAATCCTGAGCCATATGTCCCTAACCATCACATGAGAAACACCGCATGTCCCTCAGTTGATTTAAGCTACCCTGAGAGCCCTACATCACAATCCCAATGTCCTAGGATTTACTCATAAAGCATCTAACATTATTATATCCATGTGTCTATCATTGTCTACCTTCTTCCAAGGTCTCAAATACCAAATTCCCACTACTACCTCCCACTACCAGTGTTTTCTTTGCCAAAACTCTCTCCACCAACAAGGCTCTCTCAAGCACCCTAACATAGGTTTGAATGAAAATAGATAGAACTACAACCCTGATTTATTGATGAAATCCATTCTAAAAGGTTTAAGCTATGAATAACGGATCTCATACCATACCCAACGAGTAATAGATGAGATCAGTAAACCTTTATAAGTACTTCTACACACTCACATAGCCCTACTATATATGGAAAAGCTCCCATATGCATATTGATCACAATGTGGATGGAAAGAAATCCTTTAAAAATAGGTGATCAAAGTATGACCAAGATAGAGATGACTCGTTTTGTGAATGAGTCACAAAGATCCATCATAACCCTACAGATACCTGAAGAAAACTCTTCATAAGGACCACTATTTGATCTATAGGCATCCTCACAGGGCATAAAATCTGAGTGGATGACTCTAGATAGTCCTCATCCACCTGGGGGTCTACCTCACCTTAAAACATGGGAGTCTATTTCCTCTAAAAATTGAACAATGAACTCAACATGAATACATCCTCAGATGGTACTACCAGTTCTAGTTGCTTCTCAATGGGTAGTGGTATAGATGATAAATTTCTCAGTGGTGTTATATTTACAACAATCCCTTGTACTGATGCCTCTTCACTAGGTGGATCATCCTCTTCATCATCTATCAGAATCCTAGTTGTCTATCTACATGGAGACATATTGAAATAAAAGAGGATGTACGACATTCAAAGAGTATATTTGGGGAGATTACTCAATAAGTACATGAAAAAAAACCATTCCTATATGATGCATGTAACAAAAATTTCCCTAAAACCAATGTTTACAAGTACTGAGTTGAAAGTTAGGTGATCAGATTCTTGTTCTATGGATACATAGGCCACCTCACCAACACTAGAGTCCCGGGACTGAAATCCAAACTCAAAACACTGAACACTATTTCCAAAAACCAATATCACCAACTCCGATCTTAATGTACAACCGATCCCTATGATACTACTTTTTCACGACCCAACTCGTCGAATTCTGACCCATGACTTCCCCAAGACCACCTCTAATTGGCTATGGGCTGGAGAACAACACCAAGTAGGAATATCCCACAAATGGAAGGAATTAGCCTATAGTACTTATAAACATGAACACATCTCCAATCCCACACAATGGTGAAATGTTAAAAAAACTAAATAAAATGCATGAATACATCTAAGATCCCATAATAGAGTATGTCAGTAAAGTAAAGAAAGCGGAAAAAGGGGCTAAATAAAGTCCCAACCAAAAACTATAAAGATTCCAACCTGCTCCAAGGGTGAGGACTAAGTTAAATGAATACTCCTAGTAAGAACCTCTATCTGACAAGCTCCAGCTATTCTCTACCCACTCCTTAGTCTCCAAGGACATCGTAAAAATGGTCATTGTATGCATAAGACATGAAATGTGTGGGAAAAGACCATGCATGGGTGAGTATAACAATACCTATTGGAACACCCCAAAAAACAATAAACAAAAATCACAAAGTACATTCATCTCAAAAAAACATATAGAAATCAATGCATAGTAGAAAGACCAAGATATACTCAGGAAAATACCATGCCACGAGGTGGTAATTACCAACTTCCATTCATAGGATTCTGCTCGAAGAAATTCTCATTCTAGTAAAATACACTCCACACGACATGATATCATCAAAGAGGTTCATCTCATTGGTACCCTCCAAAGAAATCCCATTTTTGTTAAAAGAACCTAATTCAAAGAAAAGGGGTTACACCAAGAAACTTAGGGGACAAAATAAAACCAATCTAGAGAAATTATCTATGTAGGGGATCATATGTCAATGATACCACAAACCCTACTGATACAGACTTCAAGATGGAGGATCAATTCCTTGCTCGGGTAGGTCATGTAGATTCCACAAACTCCAACTAGGTAAAAAAGGATGATAGAGTATCTTAAACCATTCTCACAGAGGGTCTCTACAACTCTATTTTAGATTTGGCCTCTAGAGGGGATCAGAATCCTGTGATGTGGATGTAATGTCACACTGTACCCTTGAGGGAATGGACCAGTAGAACCTACTCAAATTATGCTGTTCCAAACTAAGAAAATGAAGAGCTACAAAAACTCTTGAAGGGGGTGCATGACAAGTACTAGGGTGTACACGACATGTCCAATTATCCCCATGAAAACCCATGTGGAAGAGCCTCACAAGGAATGTAAGACCCTATATACATAGCATGAAGAAGAAGTACACGACATGCAGAAACACACGATATCTTTCCTGGGTCACATGGTTGTGTCTGTTTATGGTGGTCGTGTCTGTGTACTGGCTCATGTACAATAATCCATGTCCGTGTCCAAGTACATGGTATACCACTTGGATGTGTGATTTATCCCATGTTTGTGTACTTTCTGAAGTACAATCTGGGCCTCATAGAAGGGGTTACATGATGTGTGATAGGGGTCACTTGATATGTGGTCCTTATTTTCATCCTGAAACCCTAGCCACCGTTGATCGACCCCCACACAATGTGTAATCCTGAGGTACATGTCGTTTTTCTTGGGCTTTTCCAGATCTGAAGTTTCTTCTATGTTCTTCCCCATGAACCACTTATGCCTTGATTTCCATTAGAAATAATTCAATACATCTCAAATCTATGTAGACTAAGACTTTCTACCATTTTCTCACTGAAATAGAAGATCAAAATGCATCAAGAAACCAACTCCATTGTTCGAAACATCATTCTCTACCTGAGAAGAAGAATAACCATAAATCTTATATCTCTCTCCCTTGATCTGGCTATCATCCTCGTTTATCCTCGAATAACAACCTCCATCATGTTATGTACCCTTGGTTTTGATCCACTGTGCCAATGAACGGTCATGCAATGATTGAAAACCTAGTATTTTTCAAACCATTTTACAAATGGTTACCAACAATGATCGCATGAATAAATTGGGTAGAAATCCACAAATATTTAAATGTGAGGAACAAACCCCAAGAGTTATTCATTTGTCCTTAATCCTTTTTCATCAAAAAATATGAATGAAGATGATATGATCAAAACAAAAAAAAATCAATCAAATTAAATATATGTGAGATGAATGAATAAATTCTATTCATGGAATTTATCAATGTTTGCATGGGATTAAAGAACATGATAGAAATCATAAAGAAAAACAACATGTCTATATTTTGGATTGATCATTGATGAGGAATGGTTTCTTTTCCATCATTTATGTGATCCACAAGCTTAGTTTGCATAGCGATCTATGATCTGATCTTGATCCATCATAATTCTCCAAGAATGCTCTTTGCCAACAGCTCCTTAGTCTCTAGGGTTTAGTTTTCCAACCCTGAGAAAATTTTCATAGTCGTGTACTTAAAGGATAAAAACAATCTCTATATCAAAATAAAAAACATATTATTTTCTTTACCTCTTTTATTTTCACCTGCGATAACTTTTTTCACAGATGACCCATGGAGACAATGGTTATGTCACGCCTAGTGTAAAACCCAAATTCTGATCTCAGTGGTACCCTTAGATTTCTGATCTGGGCCACTATTTTGTATTTATTCCACTTTTTTCAGGAAATATTTTAATTTTTTCTAGTTAATATATTTGATATATTTCAAAAAATTATCCCAGAAACATTAGGCCTCAAAATTGCACACCATCTTTATGTCTAGTCTCAAAAATAATTCATATAATATCCAAAAATAATACACAAACAATATGAGACATTACATTCACACCCAGTGGACCCATTTCATGCCAAGATCTCCCTCTCTTACTCCTTGGTGGATCTACTTTGTTTCTTCTCGGAATCTAGCTCCATAGGGTGTGTTGGAACTGTATCAGTAGAATCTTGACTCCATATGCTTCTATTCTTCATTTATCTCACCTTATAAAATGATAAATCCATCAAGATCTTTTTTCCTATTTTTAGGGTGTTTAAAAATTCTTTAATTTTCTTTTTGTTCTGGATCAAACCAAAGCCCAATATTGGATGAATGGATCATCCTAATCCTAAGGTAGGCGGTCTAGTTATTTTCCCACAAGGTCTAGGGGCTTTATATTGTGTGCATTTATGTCATGCGTCACACTCCTTAGGTGTATCCTCCTTAAGGTATAATTTATTTAATTAAATTATTTTTCATGATTAATATAGTCCTAGCTAATGGGGAAACAACACAATATGTTGATCACATCGACTTGATCCACCTCATGGTTGTGACTTCCTTAAAAGGCCTGGGTACGATTACCTTAAATTATTAAACCACCTATGAGGTGTTTGATTTCCCTTGAGTAAATACTTCTAAAAAAGTAAATTAATTAAGTGAAATGATAATACATGTATTTAGAAATTATTCCTTATTCCATAGTTGAATTTCATGTATTAAATGAGTTGGCCATTTTGGATAAAATGTTAAGGAATTAATTCCTAGTTATTTGATATGAGAAGCTAATAGAAAACTCAAATTCATCATATGATGAGGGTGATATAAGGGTCTTGACATAAGGATTCTTTGGATGGGCTCATCATGCTTCATAATTAGAATTTTTAACTTTATTGTATATACTTTGGGAGTGATACTTGGTATGCATTGTATGGGCACACCGTGTGTTTTTATACCTATTTAGGAGTGATACCAATTCTCTATGGAAGACACTGTGGATAAGATTGGTGGAAAGATGGTTACACTTGGACATAAGTGATACTCGATCCCCTATATGAGATACCAGGGACAAGCTTAGAGGGTTTTTTTTTCATGCCATGTCAAGAGTGATACTTGTGATTCCATTTATGGATCGCCTTGGATGGACTCTTATGGTATTGGGTATTTGCAGTTCCCCTAAATTGATACTTGGGATTCATTTTCAGATTTCCTTGGATGGGATCAAGGTGCATCTTATTAACTTCAAATGATGACTTATAATTAAAGAATTTGAATGTGTAATCGAGGTTCTAGGGATGTTTCTTCCAAGAAAAATCACATGCTTGGGGTCGGTCTACTTTTTTATGCTGATTTATTAACCTTTTCATACACCCATACCATACTTTTACAGGTTCACCTTGGTTAAAAGTCCTCTGGATTAACCTGAAATAGGTAAATTAGGTTGGCATCCATGAGGAACTCATACTAAAATGTTGTATTTATTTATTTCCTACATTTACTATTGGAACACTGCTCATTTTATATGCAAAAACTGGATTGTTCTAAACACCATTGGTGGTGGCCTACTAAGTATATCTTAGACACATATCATGTTTTCATTGCACTGGGGTACCCAAACAGTTCTCATGTTTATAGGATCAATTTATAGGACTGTAATTTCTTTTTGTTATCCTTCTTCACTAGGATGAAGTATGGGAGTAGAAGACCAAGCTCATGATCATTATGTTATTGAAGATAATTATAGTGTCATTTATTTAAATATTTCATTTTCAGTCTTGTTATGTACTATGTATACATGAATGTATACTTATTTCAGATCATTTCCATTCCTGATCATTTATTCATTCAGTATTGTCTGCTAGTTATTATTATATTCTCTCACCTTTATGTCTATTTCTTTTGTTGTGTTTATAGTTGACCCAAAGGGTATAGTATCCCAATTGTACCACCTTTACACCCTCTCTTCTAGTCATTAGCCAATGTCATACATGGAGGCATGCTTGAGGCCTAGTGTCCAACTGGATTGGGGCACTGTTTGACTGGAATTTGGTATGGGATACAACAATATAGGTAGGATCGACTTTTTTTTGCAATCAAACCTCTGAAGGCTACCGATGACCCTAGCCCTCTAACACTAGTGTTGACTTCTTTGACATAGATAGTGCGTGTCAACAAATCCACTGGCCACCCTAATATATATATATATATATGGTACATATTTTTTAAAGCTTAATCAATTTTCAAATGATAATTTCTTGGACATTCGAACTCAGATCGATGTGCCTTTAGTGGTGTTAAAACCATATCAAAACCCTCTATATAAATTATAGAAAATATAATTAAAATTTTGACTTAAATATTTTCTAGACTACTTTGATTCCATTTGTAGGAACTCAATCACTACAAAATCATGAAATACCGGTATTTTAAAAAATAATCCATCATATCAGTATTGTAATATCTAATTTGGTTTATTGATTCCCAGATTAACCCAAAGATATTCATCCATTTAATTTAAGTATGAGAACAAAATTAGAACAATACCATAAATGGTTCCTTTTAAATTCATCATTGGTAAAATGATCCACTCATTGTTGGTTTGTCGTAGCTCACACCAAGTGAGGAATCCATTGGATTGACCACACATGAACCACAGCTCCTGGAATTTCATTCTTAGATTATTGGGTGCTAGCATGGGAAACCAAAGATGCTTTTGACATACCTTCAATCACAGAAAGAACATGTGATCAACTAAATCAATGAAATTTATTGGTTATTATTCTTCCTTTTGGTTTCTCTCTCTAGAATACTGAGAGAGATCTTGGGTTCTCTTAAGTTTAGGAAAAATTAATGAATCATTATTAATGAGTTGAAATTTCATTTATATACGTATATTATACTTTCAAAAATTTAACTTTGGTCCCTATAAATTCATAACCATAATTATAGAAAATTATGAATAATTATTAATTAATTAAACTTTTCATACTCGAACATTCAATGGACCTTGAACTTGGGACCCACCTTGTCTAAAACCCTTATTCATCAGAATATGTGGAACTTGTTGATACACTTTGTGTATGACCCTCTAGGACATTATCTAAATAGTGGTGATTCATACCCATAGAACTATAGGGGTATCTTGTAACACATCATGGACCCTATGGCGATAAGAACATTTCATAGCTATGTCAACCTCCTACAAAAACGCTCAGTGTATTATAATATTTTTGTCTCGTGATATCTCATAAAAGAGGATTCACACTTTGTGTCATTATCCTTTACTACCTTATTTATTATATATGACCTTTATTAATGGAGATACATTAATTTATTATAGTTATGGATTTATAAAAGCTACTAGCATCATGGTAAATTGGGATCGATATATCTCTTCTTGTATGGAAGTGAAAAACCTTATCTTAGTCATTCAATCAATATCATACCACTAATGATGCACTCGATGAAAGCTATCTCATTGTGACATAATTTTCATGGTTTTCATCTTGCATCAAAGAACGTGATAAAGTGGTACACATTGATAATTATCTCAATTTGATATACTAATACACATTCTCACAGATATAAACAACCAATTATACCCTAAACATGTAGTGTTATTATTGGTGGGTCATTCCTCATGATATCCTCTACTTGAGATCACCAAGTGTGAACTTCATGAAAAGAATTCTTAATGCTTATAAGCTCCTGAAACCTGATAGTCAAATATCATCTATGTCACATCAATATGATGTATCTAGACCATAAAATACATGTTTTATGATTAATATCATAGTATCTCAATGATCTCATTATAGATGGGAATTATTATAACCTTTTGTTGCAATAAATAATCTAAGGGAATTACCATGTAAATGGTGGATGTAGAAGTATCAATGCAATTATTGTAAGATAAAATCATTCATACCACTCTATAAACATGATATGGTAATTAAAAAGTAAATCTCAAGCTGAATATAGGGAATCCATTCTTACAATAGAAGATACATATGATAATACAAATAACCATTTACTATGATAATTAAGTTATACAAAAAAAAATACATAATCTCTTATAGGCTGATCATATATTTACATGGAAAAAAGTACAGAAATAAATTGTTAAACTGGCTTTAAGGGTCCACTCAGCCCATCGGCAAAACCATATCATCCTGCTTGTTCACCAACTGAGCCCTCATATCCACTGCGATTCAAACACAATTATTTACTTGTACCTTTACCATAAGACATAAAGTCTACATGTATTCTAGAGGGCATGTGAAAGGTATGAGTATGAACTCAATAGGCCTCCACCAATGGTGTCCCTAAATAGTATCCATACGTATACTAGTGTATGAAAATATTAATAAACAATAACCAACACACACAACACAATCCGAATCAATTGATCGTGACTAACCTCAAGTGAGCCTTTACCAGCCTCAAACAATGTCGTAGTTGAATGACACATCCATAGTATCTCATACAAAAAGTTGTTATGGATTTTTATCTAATTCCATATAGCATAGAATCATTATTTCAATTCAACCATGATTCCAGAAAGGCACATCCAAAATTCACAACTCAATTCCATGGGAATCCAAATCCTTAAACAGTCTCTAGTTTAGCATCTTGATCAAACCTCACATATCTGATTAGCATCCCACTCTTATCCAGTGATCTTCAACACCTTTTGTGGACAACTAAAATGCACCCCTCCTCTATACCAATGGTCAAATCCACAACTCATATACTACTCAATCTGTGAAGGGTTCTACCCATAATGAGTGGACTAACCCACCTTATAGACCTTGTCTTATGTGCAAAAAACCCTAAGATCCTTAGCCCTACACTAATAAAAAATCACCAATGTCATAGTACCACCCTTAGTGAAACTCTATCACAAATCATAATAATTTCTAATAGTATCTGCATCAAACTAACAACCCTAGAATCACAAAATCAAGAAAACCAATCCATTCATAGATAAACCTATAATTTATTAAATGATAATATGCCTAGGTATCTCTAAAAAATAATGGAAACTATAAGTGATTCCATTACTTAGAATCCATTATGAACCTACTCACACTCATTTATTATACAACACAGACACACACACACAGATATATATATATATATATACAACACATTAAAAATCTAAGCACTACACACCTATATTTAGAATTACTCCACTTGCAGAGAAAAACTAAATTATTTGGATCTAGTTAGAAAGAATCTAAAAATATAAAAAAATCCTTAATTTAAGGCATAATCGATGGAAATTAGGGAAACAATGAGAAGTATCAGTTATAAACACCATAGGATAGCTAGTCATACCAGTGGAAACTCCTTATAATAATTGTCATGAAGAACTAAAAAGATTCAGTGAAGATGTCCCAAAATAGAAAAATAAATTACGGGTATGAATAAATTAAGGCTCAATGTTATATTCTGGTCAAAATACCCATTTCCACCCTTTATATACAATTTTCAATTTAATATTTCATTTCTGATTATTTTAGAAAAATATGCAGAAAAAACCAAAATATTGAATTTTTTCATACACTTTTATTATTATGTATGGAATTTACCCCTAGGTATCATCTACTAATAACCATTACATTCTAGGAAAACACCATTAAATGTCATAGGGAACACCCTCAACACCTTACCAAATTTGCACAATCAAACCCTAAATAACTCTTATATACCTAGAATTGACTCTTACATACCACAGAGTAATCCAAACACTTTACCACTTGTCACATCCTAGCACAGGTGACCCTTACATAGGAATACGTTACTTTCATGTACCATGGGTTTACTTTATTGTATCACCCTTTGATAAACATTGGCTCTTACATATACAGGGGCTCCCATACTTATCCATTTCTGCACAAACAGAGGACTCTTATATATTGAGCATGTATACATAAGAGTAACTTCTCATAGAGTGTTTTCCAAGACTTACCAAAATTTTCCCAACCCTTCACAAGGTTACCTTTAAGTATGAAATATTTACTTTTATGTTGTGGGAGTTTACTTTTACATATCATAGGCATATCAAAAAATTTCCATTTTTTCCAAACATTCACACAAGGGGAATATTACGTTTCAAGAGTTGTCCATTTTTCATAAAACTATGCTTACGTACCAGAGTTTATCAAATTTTGAGAAATATTTGTGACATTAAGAAACACCCAAAATTCATCCAAAAATTACCTACACTCAAAATCATTCTATATTCATAGCCAAAATTACAAGGAATGTATAGAACACTCCAAAATGTGAATATTAGAATAATTCAGAAAAATTTAACCATTGAACCCAGACCAACTCTCAAAATTTGTTCCCCAGACAATACTGACACCTCTACATGGTCAAAGTTCACATAGTTGATCCATGATCTAACTAAAATTACTATTTTTGAATACATGAGACATTAAAACATGATTGAGGTATATATAACCCTTAG